>CM053788.1:293591839-296464339 GCA_028749045.1 Cupressus sempervirens | reverse complement strand
TACAAATCAATGATTAGAAAATTACAGTATGTAGTTCACACATATTTCTTTAGCAGTTGGGATAGTGGCAAGATTCTTAGCTAAACCTAGAGAAAATCATATGATGGCAATCAAAAGAATTTTGAGATATATGGAAGGTACTGAGGACTATGACTTATGGTACAAATTTGGAGGAAACCTAGACCTAAAGGTATTCACTGATGCTAATTGGGTAGGAAATCTTGATGAAAAAAAAAGCACAAGTGGTGGAGCTTTCTTTCTTGGTAAAAGGTTGGTATCTTGGACAAACAAGAAGCAAAATTGCACATCCCAATCCACAGTAGAAGCAGAATATATTGCAGCAACAGTGAATTGTTCTAACTTCGTTTGGTTTAAACAATTGTTGGTAGGTATGAAGGTTGAAATCAAAAAACTAGTTGTCATGTTTTGTGATAAAACCAACGCAATTAACATATCAAAGAACCCAATAATGCACTCCAAAACTAAGCACATTGCTATAAAATATCATTTTGTCAAAGAATTGGTGTAGGATAAAGAAATCATATTGGAATATGTCCATACAAAAGAACAGATTGTAGATATATTTACCAAGCCATTACCTAAGGATGCATTCCTATATCTAAAAGGTAAGTTAGGGGTCATTCCCCTATCTGAAGCTCACTAAATAAAGTTTAGTGATGCATCAACAAAAACCAAGTTAAAGATAAATCAATTGATGTAGCATAATCAAGAGAATATTGCATATAAATCAGTACTCAAGGTACATTGATACAAATTTGGTATGTGTTGTCTTTGGCATGTGTTAGCAAAGAGGGAGAAGATTACTATCATATCTTTCTAAAATTTGAATTTGTAGTGCCTACCATAGTTTGCATTTCTATTATCATTGCTAAAATTTCTTAGGCTAGTTTTATGCTTATGATTAGAGGCATTGTTTTAAGATTATCAGATATTGGTTTTACATTCAGTTTATTATATGATGAGATTACTTGGTACTCTATATTTCATGTATGCATGATGATTATTATAGTATTTTTCAGCTATTGATGATGTTTGGTTAGATAGATTATCATATGTGTTTTCTTATGAATACTTACCCCATATTTCATGTGTATGGTGTGCGTGTTTGTTTTCTTTATGTATGGCATTCTAATGTGGTTAAGGAAGGGAGTCATAGTCACTTGCTAGTCGGGATCTACATGTTGCACCACTCCCTACTATTGCCTATTTAGCTTAGAATATTATGTTTGTACATGCGTGGATTTTATGTTGGTTGCATGTATTAGGTATCGACTTCCCTAATTACCAAGATGAGCGTACCCTATAGCATTATCTCAATGGTAAGAGAAGGGAGATAAATTCTTAAGTCCAAATCCTAAACCTTTAAGCCATTTGTCCTAATTGAAAATTAGGATAACTATCTAAGTTGACTACCCTTCGAATGCGTCAAATGACGTTAATTCGTGATTATAACCTTTTGGTTTGATTTTGTATGTCTTTTTCTATGATGGGTTTTTGTATGTTGTTTTATGAGTCTTTGGTGAATTTTCTATTAATTAAGTCTAATTAAAAGATTAAATTAATGATTTAATTTAACAAAAAATTATTATGATAATTTAATATTTAATTATATTTAATTAATTGAGAAATTAATTAAATAAAAAGAATTGAATTCAAAAGATAAAAGTTATAAGAATAAATTTAGAAGTTGATAATATTTATTAAATTTAATAATAATATATTTAGAGTTCATTTTTAAATAAATGCTAAATATTATTATTATTTAAGTTAATAAATATTTTATCAATTAAGTTTTGAAAATATATAGAAAGGAGAAATATATTAAATTATGAAAAAGTTTTAAGTTCGCATGATGCGTGCATGAGATTAAAATATAAGAAATTAATTAAAAAGATAAAACATGTAAACTTAATTAAGATATTTTAATAAAGTGTGCATAAGATTTAAAAGTTAATAAATTAATTGAAAACGAAGTCAAGTGGAAAATTAAATAATTTAATGAATGTGCATGGAAAAGATAAAAGAAAGATAAATAAAATTTTAATTGGAGTTGAAGTCTGGTGAGCGGAGAGATCTCTCGGGTGAATGCACAATTAGTGCCCTGATTTGAGGAGAAAACTCCTTATCACCATTTGAAGGTTCATTTTTGGGAGACGCAAATTTTGGAAGCAAATTTGGAAGCAAAATTTTGGAAGGGAATTTTTGGAGAAAGTTTCAGAGAGAAGTTTTTCTATAGAAGCGAATTCTCTCACAATTTTTGGATGGTTGCATATTAGCACGAAGCTCAGGTAGGGTCTTGTGTTTTGACCACTAAATGAATTATGTAATTCAATATATTCTATCTACTTCGTGCTTCTAGAATTTTTTTTTCTCAAATTTTGTTGTATGAATCTTACCACCCTTTGTTTTGAATCTTTTTCTATTCGATTTCATCTGTAAATTCGGATTGAAAAACTATTTAGAAAACCTCGTTCTACAATTGAAAGAAATTAGTTTTAAATCGGGGAGGGTTTTGTTTTGAAAAAGAGATTTCAATAGAAAATTTAAAATAAAGAATTCAACCGGTTGGTCATATTTCCCCTATCAGATTAAGGCTCGAATTTTGTATTAAAAAATAAATTATAAATACATTGTGTTATTTTTTTATTAATTATGAAATTAATATAAAATAAATAAATTTAAAAAAAGAAAGAAAAACATTATATATATAAATTAAAAAAAAAAAAAAAATTGATTGGGAGGGTAGGGGTCATCAACCCCCACCCCTACTACCTACCTGTCTTGTGGTGCGTTTGATTGTGCTATACGATAGCCATGACTGTTGCCGTAGTAGCAGGTACTGCCTTTATGTCAGTATGCTACTGCTATTGCAGTAGCTACGCTGCTGTGGTAGTAGCCTGTGAGGCCGGCTGTGCAGGCCTTAAACGCTTAATTACACATGCGTTTAAAAAAAATTGTTTATAATTTTTATAAAATTTAATTAATATTTAATTAATAATTTTTATAATTAATTTTATTAATAAGTTTTTATTATTAATTATTAATATTAATTAATGAATTCTGTTATATAATTATTTTAATTAGTTATTAATTAATAATTAATTAATAATATATTAATATAATTTTTAAAAATAATTTTAGTTGTTTTTAATTAAAATTAGTTTAATTAGGTGTGATATTAAAGATTATCAATTTATTGCATTATTATTATGGGTTTAAATAAAGTTGTAATTATTTAAAAAAAAAATCATTAGGTATTATTTTGATAATTAAATAAATAATTACTTTTTTTTTTTTTAATATTGATTAATTGGCTTAAAATCAAAAGTAGGGTAATTATACATTTTATTTGAATATAAAATGGGGTAAATTGTAAGGGGTTAAGTGGTAAATTGTAGGTATTCAAAAAATTTTACTGAAAAAAAATTTGAAACCTTATTGTAAATTGAAAATTATGTGCTTTTAAATCAAACCCCAAACTATGGAACTATACTATTTTATTTTTTCTCTGTGCTTTTGGGTTCTAAGGTTGACTTAGTTTTGACTAGTCTTAGGTTGTTACCAGAGGCTCAGGGATTATGTGATTGTGTTGTCATGCTGATTTGATCTTGATCTTTTTAACCCAACTATGGTAATGTAATGGTATGCTCTATGATTTGTTTGTATTACTATTCATTATTTCTTTCTAGTGATCTTGTGTGACGCCGAGGTGAATGTATGACATTCTCGACTTTACCATTTTTTTTGAGTCCTCGATTAGTTATACTTGTGGTGATGTCATGTTTTGACATATTTGACTTAACCATTTTGAGTCGTTGATCAGTATTATTGGGATACTTCTCGGTTGCTTGTTGAGAACTGATGGATATTGTGATTTATCCTTGATGCTTTTCAGTTGCTTGTAGAGAACTGATGTGATTAGTATGATTATCTTTTGATACTTTCTAGTCACTTGTGTATGACTAAGGTGATTTTTATATGATTATGGATTTGTTCTTTTTTGAGCCTAGTGTAGGTTATCTATGTGAAGTGTCAGGAAGTGACTTGCAATGGGGGTCGAGGGCCCTAAGTGGCTCCGAGGGTAACCCATTGTAAGTTGTTTAATAAGTGAAAATATTACACTAAATGAGAGTAAAATGAACCTAATAAGAGTCTTGTATGTTCTCGCCCATGCCTCGAGTGCTAGTACAGACTAGGATAGGAGTAAAGGGAATGCTTGGTTGCGACCTTGCATTTCGTAGGGGTCCTAAGGGACTACTCAAGTAACTCCAACATGATTCATGTGATGACACTTGCCTGCTTACATAGTAGATTTCCTACATGTCTTGTGTGCCTTTGGGTCTAGATGCCGATCTATTTTGGAACCTTTGAGTTAGATTACTTTTAGGATTTCTTGGAATTAGAGAGTACTTGTGATATGTGATTTGATATCCTGTTTGGGACTTGAGACTATCTCCTCAGCGTGATGGGAGTGGGCCATTTAGGTTCCACGAGGTTGAGTGGTAGTGTTTTTTCACTCTTACATTGAGATCCGTCCATAATCATCGTGACTGGAGCTTCTTGGGATGTTTATTTATCATGTTTAGATATTGACACCTTTATATTGATGATTATCATGTGATAGGTGATGTTATTTGCTTTGTAGGATCATCTTATGCTTTATTCTAACATGTTAGATTTTCTTATGTTTATGTTGTAGCATGTTTTAGCAGTGACATCGCTATTACGATAGTACCAATGATCTAATCGATGGCTTGGGATGTTATGCATGGGGGATGGCTAGGGCCCACAATGGTCTTATGATGCTATTGATGGTTGGGAGGAACCACACACTTAGTTAGTTGTGTTTTATGATGGATGGATTTATCATGTATGGTAGATTGTTTAATTTATTTTATTGTACTTGTATCATGGATCTGAAGAGGATGATGTATTTCTACTTTTACATATGTATATTCTTTTAGCCTTTCATACCCTATGACATGTATAATGGATGATTGAACATTCCAAATTTCATTTGCCAAGAGGCATTTAGAACAAATGTATATTATTTAAAGGACATTGGACTTTTCATTATTCTTTCATGTGGATGTGGTAGTTGTTAGACTTAGAATTAAGTAAATTTAAATGTGATTCAATGTCATGGGATCCTTAAGGAATGTAACCTGTTAGGTATGTTTTAGCTGATAGTATGTTATTGCTTCTACTACTTTATGTTTGATGTGTATGTTTTTAGATTATGGTAAAAATAGGTTTTGAAGGGACCCTGAAACCCTTTCACATCCTCAAAAAGAAAAAAGTAATACAACCATCAAGAAAATAGTCCTTAAACCTAGTGGAATCAACACCAAAATCAGGTTTTACAGGGACCTAAAACCACAAACATAGTCCAAATAAAGAACCTAGGTTTTACAAGGACCTGGAACCTCTAATACAGTTTAAAACTAAAAATTAGAAAATAAGACCAAACACAAGAACTAGATGAAATAACCAACAAAAAGGACATGAACAGGAACCCAAGCAGAAAAGAAGACCCAAAGAAAGTATTGCAGTTCCATGATCATCTTAACTGCCTCCTTACCAATCTTGTTACTCTTTCTTATTTCAAATTTTTTTTTTTGGTAAACTTAGTAAAAATTTAGGTTAATTCTTTTGGGATCCCTTGGTGGGGCATTATAGTTTTTGTCATTTCAACAGGGAGAAATTATGTAATTCCTTCATAGAGGGAGATTACTACATGAAAGAAGAAATTCTTGTGTAAAACCTAAGAGGGAGAAACTTTTTGTCAGAGGGAGTTCTATTCTCAAAATTTCATTGTGCTATGACATGTTGTGTTGTCATCAATGCCAAAGAGGGAGATTGTTGGATACAATTGATTAATTGTGTGTTTTCTTTGATGTTACACAAATTTCATATCAGTTGATAGACAATGCTTACAAAGCTCACTTGGTTAGTGAAAATAGTTTTCCTTGTCTACCGAGCATTCAAAGGTTTACTCTAAATAGATGACAATGTCTACTAAGCTCACTTGAGTGTCGAAGGAGTTGAGGCATAAAAGAGTGTTAATCAAGCTTACTCAGTTAATGAAGGGAAAGTTGAGTAGAATCAGTGTTCACTGAGTTCACTTAGTTGCCACAGGATTTCTACAAGTTCACAGTGTTAACCGAGCCTCTGTTGGTTAACATAGAGAATCATTCTAAAGTTAGTTTCTACCAAGTAGGGTCGTCTCTCGAAGGATTTTTTTATTGTTTTGGCATATGAAGCTTAATTACTTTATGTATTGTTTCTAGCCAACTATGATGATGAATCTAGGTAATTATAATTTGAATTTGGGCCAATGTAACAATTTGGAAGGTATCTATCTATCCCTTGTGAGTAAAGAGGAGAAACCTATCTGGGCCAAAGCTTGGATCCCTGGGCTTACACCTAAGATAAACATTTTCTTTTGGCTCCTCCTTCAAGATAAAATCTTCACCCAGGATAATTTAGCCAAGAGAGGCAAAATCTTACCTAATAGATGCTTCCTTTGTAAGCAAGATCTGGAAACAGTTAATCATCTATTCATCCACTGCGCCTTCTCCTCTAGGATGTGGAGCCATCTGACTACTAACTTGGACTTCAACTGGTGCCCTCCAGCTTGCATCTAGGATTTCTTTAGTCAGTGGAGAAGCCATGACTAAGGTTTGAATTCTCAGTTATTGAGTTCCTAGATCCTCCCACACTTTTGCTGGGGAATCTAGAAGGAGCACGACAATAGGATATTCAGAGACAGAGAAGCCCCTAAGGTTATAATAGCTGAGAAAACCAAAAACCTTATGACAGAGAACTATGCCATAACTAGAGAAGGAGACATAAAGGTTGGAGGGAATAGTAAAGCCAGAAAAGAAGACAAGATCAAAAGAAGACATGAGGCTACTTGGTCTTTTCCCCCTAAGAACTGGCATAAAGCCAATTTTGATGGGGCGGCCAAGGGAATCCAGGTCTAGCTGGATGCGAAGGTATCATAAGAAATAGTTTAGGAGGTGGCATTGCTGCTATCTCTTCCCCTATTAGCCACCAAACCAATCATCTAGCTGAAGCCAGTGCTACTAGGTTCACTGTTAAGTTGGCCATGGCCTCAGGGATTGAGCAGTTGTGGCTTGAAGGTGACTCCTTAAATATAATAAATTGTATTTTAGGAGTCACAAAACCCTCCTAGACCATTGAAAACATTATTGAGGACCTAAAATTAGACTTAAGGAAATTTAAAAATTACCACGTCAGCCACGTTTATCATGAAGCAAACACGATCGCTGACTAGTATGCTAATGAAGCGGTTGCTAGCAACTCGGTGATGATGTGGGGAAGCAACAATGACTTTTCGATGGTGGTGACTGAGCTAATCCAAAAGGAGCAAATCCATGGCACCAACATAACGTCCTTTTAATGATGATAGGATTTGCAAAATCGCACTTCAAAAAGGAAATTATTTGGAGTTATGCAGAACCCCCTCCGCTCCATAATCACGTGTACGGAAGACATGAGCTGAAGGAAGCTAGAAATAAACCCATAAACACGTGCAAAATTATTTTTCCTCTCAGTGCCTTTTGCTACTCTAAACTCAACAATACTGCTAGTGGTTTAGGGTTAGTTGAGCTGAAAACTGCAATGGTGGGTGAAAGGATTAGAAGAGAGCCATGGGGCAAAGCAGAGAGATGGAAAGAGAAGAGGAAGGTCTGGAGAAAGCTCCATAAGGGAGGTATAACCAAATTCATAGAGAAGCTTAATGGATTTGATGTGGAGGTTACTAAAGCTATTGTTGTTTCTTGGAAAAATGGCAGGGTCAAAATTGATGGTGTTTCCCACCAAATCACTGAGGGTCTTATTGCGAAGGTGACTGGCTTTTCTCAAGATGGCTTGAACTTCTATAGGGATAATAAGATGTCTGCCAACGCTGTCAACAAATTTTTCAAGGATAATAAGGAGAAAAGAAAATTGGTTAAGATTGACACCTACTACAACATTGATTCCATCAAAAAATTTTGGAGGTATGTTCTCAGGATTATCATTGAATATGTCACTCTTGACCCCAGGTTTGATAGAATCAGGACTCGTCATTTTGTTCTGTTAAATCATTTTAGACACAAAGTGAAAATTTCTTTTTGTTTTTACATTTTCACCTCCATGGACAAGAATATAGAGGGGTTCAAGAAATGCCCTGTCAAAAATCCTGCCCTCCATGAGGGTCTCCTGCTTCTGATTTATGAGTTCTCGTAAAACCATTGGGGATTTGGGTAGTGCCTCAGAGGACATTGCCAGTTTTGATTCTAGGGATGAGCTTGTAGTGAAATTAGTGAAAATTGACACCCTGAACAAAGCTATCCCTATTACCCGTGATCCCCGCATCCCTAGTAGGAAGAGCCCTAGATGTCTTCCCCCTATCCCCCCCTCTCCTCATCCTAAGGAGGTGAAAGAGGCTAGTGATGATGATGTGGAGTCTGAGGAGGAGGACTCAGAGATGGGGAAGCAAAGTGAGATGGAAGAAGATAAGGGGAGAGAAAATGACAAGGAGGTGGTGACCCCTATGGACCCCAAGGTTAACCCCAAGAAAAGAAAAGTGAACTAGGACCTACTCTAGGATCATCCCAGTGACCCTATTGATGTGCCCCCCAGCCCACCCTACCCAATTCACCTCAGGAGGTTCCCATTTCACCCCTAGAGGAGATGATTGAAATCATGGTTAAAAAAGGGGGGGAGGTAATAAAAAAGAACAAGAGGAGGGCCTGGAGGAATTTATATGGGGACAAGGTTAGTTTGGGTATTGTTAGAGAACTTGCTAAAATCTAGGTGTTGGAGGACCTTGACAAAAGTACCCACTACGACGAGCTCATTGACCTCGCTCTTTTGGTTATCTCTAACAATGTGCAAGAAACTAGCTTCAACTTCTTGAACAATGCAAAGAACAACTTGATTGACAACTTTTGTTCCATCAAGTGGCTTTTTCAAGAAATTGAGGCTCTGAAGGATAGGAGAAACTAGCCCAACAACCAGGATTCTGACAAGGACCAAGAAGCTAGAGGAAGCAAGGACTAGGTGGGTAGCCAGGAGAAAGACAAAGGCCAGGTCTCTAGAGACCATCAGGATGATAGACTCACCTAGCTTGAGTAGAAGGTCCAAAGGCTAGATTCTATCCACCAGATAATCACCAAACAGATAGTGGACACCCTTCACACCTTGAATGAGAATATTGTTAATCTGGGGGACTATTTGACTACAACTGGCCTTGAAAGGGATGCAGAGCAGAACACAGAGCAAGGATTCAACCGGGATGAA
Source organism: Cupressus sempervirens (assembly GCA_028749045.1). Lineage (NCBI taxonomy): Eukaryota > Viridiplantae > Streptophyta > Pinopsida > Cupressales > Cupressaceae > Cupressus > Cupressus sempervirens. The sequence continues at coordinate 296,455,006 of CM053788.1, read as the reverse complement.
TTTCAGAAAGAGGCCAGTGACCAAGTGAATCGGGGGAACTAGATGAACACTCCTACTAGGATTCAGGAGGGCATGGCCAGTCAAAAGGACAATGATGCTGCAGAAACCCTACAGGCCATGGCCATGGATGGCCACTAGCCTATTTGCCTAGCTTTTCTTTTCTATCTTTGGCCTTTGTACTTTGGTTTTGGGCCTTCTTTTGCCTCCGACCTTTTGTGGAAATCTTTTGTTTGTTTAGTCTATTTCATCTCGCTCTATTTGCTATAAAACTTTGGGTTCCAAGATCCCTATAAAACTTGTTTTACCTAATCAAAAACAATTTGGAAGGTATAAATGAAACATCAAGTTGAGATTTCTAGTGTGTGCAAGTGTGTTGATTGAATTAAGAAGAAAAGAGAGGAAGTGAACTTGAAGGATAAGTAGGTATCCTTATGGAGTAGAAAAGTAATACTTGATTATGAAGAATCAAGTTTAAGAATAAAATAGATCTAAATTCAGCAATTCAGTTGCATCACAATTAGGTCATTTCATTGTTAGTCTCTAACCATTGTAGTAGTGATCTAAAATCTCTTAACAGAGTTGGTTTAACAACCAATTGTAAATCCTCTAATGAGGTGGCAATTACGTTGAATTTTTTTAAGACCTCTTGCAAGGCCACACTTAGCAAGGTGATCAAATCCTCTAACAAGGTCACACCTAACAATGTGTTTTTTATCCTTTAATCGAATTGGCTCCTAACAGGGCTCACTTCAGAAGAGTGAAAAATAGTAACTAGTTACATTGGTGATTTTTCCCAAATTAGGTTTCCATGTTAAATCCTGGTGTCTCATGTGTTCATGTTATTTCTCTTATGCTTGCAAATTAATTACTATTAATGTTTTAAGATTTACTAAAAGTAATTCACAGCCTGCATTTATCGAGTTACAACATTTTTAGTGTGTTTACCGAGTAACAAAAACAATCAATTTTCTCAGTCTAAATTTTATTGTTGACATCTAAGGGATCTGGGATTTATTTTGATGGTAACTTATTCACCCCCCCTCTTAGTTACTCCTATATTTTCAACATATTTTTGATCTTTTCACTTGCTCTTGATCTATCTACTTTTCTTGTTGTTAGTGCTCTTCTTGAGTTTTGATATCATCTTTTTCCTAGTGTTTAATACTATCACTATTAGGTTGTACATTTAGGACTTGCTATCTCTTTCTGCATTCTATTCTTCAGAATTAGATCTCCCTATCTATGCCTACTTGACTTCTGTATTCTTTGACATTATGTGTTCTCAAATTGACTACACATTAGTCAAAGAGAGAAAAATGTAATCACCTAAAAATGGTCATCTAGACTATTAGCCCCCTTCTCAGTATTTTGGCTAAATTAATCAATCATTTACCTAGACCAAAAAGCTAAAAATCAAAATTTTTGATTATAATCAATAGCTTGACTATACTATACTAAGTCCATATTTGATTAAAAGAACATGTCCCCTTTTAATTAAATAAAAGACCCTATTATTATAACCCACTCAATGTGCACACATAAAGTCTTTTTTCTATTTTTTAAATGAAAAGAAAAGACTTTTGTCTCACATGAAAAGTCAACTCCTTTTCATTGGTTGACTTGCTCTTACACATGGATCATGCCAAAAGTCAACCCCCACCCTTGATTGTCCACTTCCTTCATCTTGATCTCAACCTTCCATCTACCTTTAAAGGAGAGAGATCTCTCCCTCTCAAGGGATCCATCTTCTTGAGTATTATTATGCTATAGGTTTCCTAACAGATTTCATTAGAGCTTGTGGAGGACTTCTCACTTCTTGTCTAATTGTCTCATCACCACTATCATATTAGCTTAGATTCATCTTTCATAGTAGCGTAATTCATTTTGAAATAGTTTAAATCACCTACCTTAACTAGAATGGCTATTTTAACACTCTTATTTTGAATAATCTAGTTGCATTGTGCATATCATTTTATCATAGATCATACTTGCATTTGATATTTGAGAGTTCTTTTGGACACTTGCATTCTTTCTCATCTCAAGATCCTCCCATTGCATGGTTTACTAGAAAGGGTTGTATCTCTAAGGCTTAGCTAAGAGTTATTCATATGCTAAAAAAAACTCCTTTGCACTCCATGGATAGGGATCTCTAATCCAAAATTCAAGCTTTCCAACTCATGTAATACCTTGGATAAAAGGGTTTAGAGTGGTGCACATTTCTAGTGTACAATATCTAGCTCAAGTGGGAGATAATGGTACCATCTTAAACTGAAATCAATTTAATTTTTTATTTATTGGCACCTATTTAAAGTAATTTAATGGTAAGTATACATTTAAAATGCATTTTCACCTCTCTCCTATCCTTTTCTTAGTAGGACCTAGGTAGGACCTAATAAGTCCTCCTTGGCATTTCTATACTATAATGAAAAAATTTAGGTAGGATCTATGTACTTGGGTCCTCAACTTCTCTTTCTTTCAATCAATTTAATTTCCTTTCCACAATGAAATAATATTTCCTCAAAATTTGCACCTAATTTTTGAGTCCTAAGACCTATTTTGGGACCCTGAGGTTGTCCTGGGGATTGCCACACTTGGTTGTTAGGGATGTAGTATGTCCCTGTCCAATCAAGGATGTAGTGCACCCCTATTTGGACCAATAAATAATGTAGTGCATCTCTATATGGGTCCCATTTTGAGTCCTAGTCATTGGTCCCTCCTTGAGATTTTGTTTGGAAATTGATTTTTGAGCCCAATCAACTTGTAGGAGGAAATTAATCCAAAATCCTTTCTAAGCACCCTCAATTGCTTTATTTTTCATAAGATACATATGTGGATGATGTGCTAAGCCTATGTGAGCATTCAATAAAGAAAAGTCAAGCAAGAAAGGACAAATACACTTCATGTGGATAACCATTGTGGACATCCCAATTTGTCTTAGTACATTTGCAAGGTGAAAGTAAGGAGGCTTGGGAATATCCTTTGAAGCAAGATAGTTCGTTATGTTCTCCTCCCAAATTATCATTCAAGCATTCAAGATTCAATCATAGAGTAACAAATATGAATCATGATTATAACTTAGAGTACTTTAGCCTTGGGGGCTTAGTATACTTTCTAGGTTATCTTGGTATCTATACATTATTTCTTCATCTTCATTCAAGCATAAACCTTCATGCTAGGGTCTAAATATAGGGATTTAGATCTTGTCATTGCACATTCAAATCTCATACATGAGCATAACACATATTACAATTGACATAACAACTATTTGTATAGGTAGAAACCACCAAAAATAGGTGGTTGACTAAAGAAAACCCTCACATAGCTACCCAAAACACCAAAATTCAAATATTAATGGATCTTGGAAGGCAATACCAATTGAAGATATGAGTACCCTTTTCATCATTTATCAAAACAATGATATTAGAATCAACATCACTCATATTTCTATAGGGTGAAAGTAGGTCAAACCTAAATTTAGGCCCCACAAAGGTTGAGATAGACAATGCATATTCATCCTAAGATGTGTTAAAGTTGGATCAATCATGCACCTCTAGTTTAATTATTTCTTTGACAGGTGGAAGCATAGTTAAAGAATCTAATTTTGAGTGATTTTTAGAAGATAAGGGAGTTAACCGATTGATCTAATATGTTTTATAATTTGTACATAGTTTAGTTAGCTTTCTTTTTCAATTTATGCATTTTTGAGTTAACTTTTTTATTTAAAAAAAAAAATTATTTATTTCTGCAAAGTCAACTTTTCACCCAAACTTGGATTTATCCTTGATTTTATCAATTTGAAGAATAATTGAATATTTATATCTTTTAATTTATATTTTCTCAACTTTTGAATTTTTAATTCAATTGATTGATATTTTTAGAGATTTAATTCAATTTAATCAAATTGATTCATTTGTTAGAAATATTTAGAGTAACTAAGGGATGGGGGGTGAATCAGTTACTCAAGGTCCATAAGTACGATTGAACAATTAAACATTTAACACTCAATGTTCTTCTTATCCTACTATTGCTCGATCTCTACTTTACTGATAAATAAAATTACTATCTCAAACATAAGATACTTTGCTGAGTTTAAAATGTAAATCATATAAAAGCATTCAACACTAGTTTGACACTAGGATTTTACATGGAAACCCAATTTGGGAAAAACCACCAGCAACATGTCATCACTTTTTCAGTCTTTCAAATTGAGCTCTATTAGGAGCCAACTCTATTAAAGGTTTACAATACACACTATTAAATGTGACCTAGTTAGAGGATTTAATCACCTGTTTGGAGCAACCTAGTTAGAGGACTTTGATCATTCCACTTAGAATGTACCTTGTTAAAGGATTTACATAGAATATTTAGTCCTTCAAATGACTATTAGGTCAACCTCTATTAAAAGGATTTCAGTACAAACTATTTATAATGATTAGAAGGAAAACCATAGGGTTTCAATCTATATCACTATATATCACTTTGCAAGTTTAGCTCACTATTTAATTTATGTGTTGATTCACTAATAAGCTCTCCACTTTCATCTTTGTTCTTGATTCTCTTGGCAACCCTTCAATTAATTAATCTTTTCCCTTCAAAAACACTTAAGCCATCTACTCAAATTTCACTTATCAATATCAACAACATATGCACAAGTAATCTCCTTTAGCTTCACATTCACACTTGTGTATCTCTAATCAACCTTCTTCTATATGCACCTCACAGATAGACTCACACTCACACTTGTGCTCTTCTTTAGATTTGCTACATATCTCTTAAATACACAATTCTTTCTTTACCATTTTCTACAATCATCGTAGATCTTAGGGTTTATAATTGGGTTCAACACGATTCATTATATCTATCCATCTTCTTGATCATCCTCTAGAAACTTCTCTTGAATCTATCTATTAGGTCTTTACCTAATCTTCACCTTGAATTTAATGATCCAACTCATCAATCTTATCTTCAACATGGTTTACATCTCCTAAGAAATTAACTGAGTTGACTAGGATTCATGATTTCCTCAAATTCATTCTCAACACTATTACTCGACAATCACTAAGCTATAACACTCGGTCATCACTTAAGTACTTGGTCATTGTAAAATTTATGGCTTGAAATTAACTATCTTTCTTAGTTGATACTAATGCTCAGTCAACACTAGATTTTCTCAACACTTATTGTGGCTTGGTTGACACTAGCATCACTTGACATTCCTTAACCTTTTTACTCTATTGCTCAACATAGGTTAACTTTCTTGATATAAACATTCACTATCTAATAAAATGTCCATTGCATCTTCCTTTTCATAACTCAACCTTTCCTCTAGGTGCTATTGTTATGAGCAATTTATCAAATCCTCTTCATCAATCAAATAGATATGATTTTTAAATTAGGTAGTAATATCTCTTATCAATAGATTTCTTAACTTGGGTAGTAATATCTCTATTTCTCAACTTATCTTAAATTTCTTGATATAAACATTCACTTTGTCTTATCAAAGTCTATCTAATAAAATGTCCATTGCAACTTCCTTTTCATAACTCAACCTTTCCTCTAGGTGCTATTGCTATGAGCAATTTATCAAATCCTCTTCATCAATCAAATAGATATGATTTTTAAATTAGGTAGTAATATATCTTATCAATGAGAGAACAACAATTGCTCCAATTGTAAGTTTCCAACAATCTCCCTCTTTGGCATTGATGGCAATATCTCTACATCTCAATATTGCTCAATATCTCAATGTATCAAACAATCTAAAAGATTTCACTATCATGAGTGATCAATATCCTTAACTTCATTCTGATTCTCTTTATTGATTTTCTCCCTCTAAAATAATAGATCTCACTTCGGGATACATCTTCTGCACTTGTTCATATTTTTTCTCTCTAGTATATCTCTCCCTTTTATGGTTATGTCCTCTCTTCTTTGTCTATCTTTCCCTCTTTTACAACAATGCTAAAGACACGTAGCTTTATGAGCTTCAAATACATCTGAATTATGTAAATTTTACATGTTTGGCTAATTTTGGTCATCTATCTATGACTAATCTATTATGCTATACTTGACTATCTACCTTAGGTTTTTACCCAAATTACAACTTTTTTTCATCAATGTGTAAGATATTCTGATTAGCACATTTGATGCAATGCACCTTGTCTCCTTAAGTAGCATTGTTTAGGGAATCACCCCTAATTTACCTATAAGATATTCATCAACATCTTTAGATAAGATTTTTGTGAATATGTCATTATTTTTTTCTTTGGTATGGACATATTCTAGCTTCACTTATTTGTCTTGAACTAGTTACCTCAAGTAGTGATACTTGATAACAATGTGCTTTGTCTTAGTGTGCATTACTAGATTCTTTGAAATGTTAATAGCACTTGTGTTATCACAATAGATAATTACTGGATCTATAATTTCTTCTTTCATACCTTTCAGTAATTACTTCATCCACATAATATTTGAATAGTTCACTACAGTTGTCATATACTCAACTTCAACTATTGATTGGGAAATACAATTTTGTTTCTTACTTGTCCATGATACCAATCTCTTTCTTAGAAAGAATGTAACTCCTCTAGTGCTTTTTTTCTCATCAATATTTCCTACTCAATCTAAGTCACTCTATACCTTCAGTTCAAATCTATCACTTCTCTTGTAATGCAATCCATAGTCTTTTGTACATTTCAAATATCTCATTATCTTTTTCACTACCATCATGTGAATCTCTTTAGCATTTTGTAAAAATATAGAAACTATCCCAACTGTTAAAGCAATATCAGGTTTATTGTGAACAATATATTGCCATTTTCCAATCATGGATATGTATAAGGTCTGGTTTGCATCAGCACATTCATCATTTTTAGATAGCTAATGTCCTACTGACATTGGTGTGCCAACTAGTCTTGAATCTTCCCTTCCAAAATTCTTTAATATCTCCTTGATGTATTTGGATTGTGTAATGAAAATACCAAACTTCATTTGACATACTTGTAATCCAAAAAAGAATTTGATTTCACCAAACATCAACATTTCAAAATCCTTCTTGATTTCATTAGCAAATGATTTGCATAATGCTTCTCTTCCTCCAAATATAATGTCATCAAAAAATATTTCAGATAGAAGTACTTCACTATTCTTACCATTCTTCAAATATAGATTATTGTTATCATTTTTCCTTTCAAAACCAATCTTCACCAAATAATTATGTAGTCTTTCATACCATGCTCTTGAGGCTTGGTTCAATCCATAAAGGGCTTTGTTTTGTTTACATTCCATATTCTTCTTGTCTAGATCTACAAATCCTTTAGGTTGTTCAATGTATACTTCTTCCTCAAGTATACCATTAAAAAATTCACATTTGACATCCATTTGATATACCTTGAAATTCTTGTAGGTTGAATATGCAAGTAGAGTTTTGACTCCTTCAAGTCTTTCCACAAGAGCAAAAGTTTCTCTATGATCAACTCCTTCTTCTTTAGTATATCCTTTGCATAATGGTCTTGCTTTACTTTTTGTTACTTCACAATTTTTATTGAGTTTGTTTCTAAAAACCCACTTTGTTCCAATGGCATTTTTGTCTTTAGCTCTTATTGTTCTTCTCAATCTGTTCAATTTTCTTGTTCATTGTTTGAATCCAATCTTTATTGTCTAATGCATCTTTTACTATTTTGGGTTCAAATTCATAAAGTAAGCATGTGTCATCTTTGATTCTTTTTCTTGTCATAACACTTAATTCAACATCACCAATGATTTTTTCATGTTTGTGATGTCTTCTTACAAAATTTGCTAGCACAGGTGGTTTCCTTCTCTGTTCTTCTATAGGTTCACCTTGGAGAATAATATCAAGCTCATTTGCTCTTTCTTGTTTAGGTTTAGGTTCATGTTCTTCATGCTCAACATTTTCTATTTGATGATCAACATTGCCTTTTTGTGACTCAACATATTCAGTTTGTTGCTTGACACCCACTCTTTGCTGCTTGACAATTTGTTGTACTACATCATTTCTTGTCTACTAGGAAACTATAACTTGATTTACTTGTTCATTTGGAGTGCTGGGAGAACCATCACCCATATATATGAATGTACTATAATCTTTAGGTTCTTCTTTGCATGTAATGCCACTTCTTTCTACAAACTTATCAATTTTCACATTTGCACTTTCCACAATTTTGTTAGTGTTAGAGTTCAAACACTTATAAGCTTTACTCTTGGTGGAATACCCTAAGAATATACCTTCATCACTCTTTGCATCAGATTTTCCACTCCCATTATCTTTAAGTATATAGCATCTACTTCCAAAGATTTTGTAATATTTCACATTAGGAGCATATCCATACCATAGTTCACAAGGTATAACATTTGTGCCTTTCTTGAATTATACTCTATTTAGGGTATAGATAGAAGTAATAACAACTTCTGTTGAATATTTATTTGATACACTCTTCTCCATCATCAATGTTCTTGTATAGTTCATTATTGACCTATTTCTTTTTTCAGCTATCCCATTCTAAGGAAGGGTCCTTTGTACTGATATTTGTCTTTTAATTTATTTTTCATTGCATAATGTATTGAACTCATTTGAAATGAATTTACCACCTCTATCAGATCTCAAGCAGTTCAAACTCTTCCTTGTTTCTTTTTCAATTATGGATAAATATCACTTGAATAATTGACAAACATCAGATTTAGCTCTAAGGATCATCACAGTCACCATCCTAGAGTAATCATCAAAAAATAGAATGAAATAATTATCTTTATAATAACTTTTAACATCAATAGGTCCACATAGGTTTGTATGAACCAATTCCAAAATATCACTAGAAGTGTATGTTTTTCTCTTAAAACAAGACTTGGTCATTTTTCCTAATTGACATTATTTACACATAGCATTGCCAGGCTTCTTTAGTTTAGGAAATCCTCTTACTTTTTTCATTTTACTAATATTCACCAAATTATCAAAGTTTACATGACATAACCTCTTGTGCCATAACAAAACATCTTCTTATTGTGCAAACAAACATGTCTCATTAGATAAATCTAGATAGAACAAGTTTCCTCTTATTTGATCACCATTTCCAATCAACTTACCATCAACATAATGTATCTTGGCCTTCCTATTATGGAATTCAACTTTATAACCTGATTTGTTCAATTGTGAAACACTCAATAGATTATAGTTAAGTCCTTCAACCTAGTAAACATTGTCACATTTTATTTTTTTAGTCTACCTTTTACAACACAGGGAATATCATTTTTGAATTTGACACATTCACATTTGTATGTATCAATATCCTCAAATTTATCTTTATCACTAGTCATATGATTTGAACATCCACTATCTATTATTTATATTTCATCATCATTACTTTTAGATCATTATCAATTTCTTCTTCAAAAATATAACAAGATTTCTTACCTTTGTCATCCTTCCTTTCTTTCTCTTGTAGTCTCAGTAATCTCTTCTTCCCTTGTACTTGCTTTCCTTTCTTTCATCCTTACCCTTTATGTCAAGACACCTAGTGACAATATGATGGACCTTGTTGCATGAAAAATAGATAATAGGTAGTTTACCTTTCCTTTCCTCTTCCAAATATTTTTGCAATGAGGGCTTCAAGTTTATCCATCTCATCATTAGAACTATCATTGCTACTCTTCACATGTTTCCCTTTCCTTTTGAAAAGGACCAATTGTGACTTAAAGATAGATTCAATAATAGCAGGTGTGTAGTTATCAAAGTTAAACATCTCAAAAGTAGTAAGTCTACCAATTACACCTTCCAAGGTCAAAGTGTTACTTGGTGTGCATCTTAGTTCCTGAATTGTAGACACTCTAATGGTGTATATAGGGAGTAGACTTCTCAATACCTTTCTTATCATAGTTTCATCTTTGATTTCTCTATTTGCACCACAAATAACATTGACAACTTCTTTGACTCTTGTGTAGTATTGTACTATATTCTCACCTTCCATCATTCTTATGTAATCAAATTTACCTCTTAGGCTCTCTGATTTGTCTCTTAAGACATTTTTATCACCTCCATACATGGTTTTCAATTTGTCCCATATTTTCTTTGGACTATCACAATATTTTAATTCATCAAATTTGACATAGCTTATGGCTGAGGCAATCTTAGGGCTGAGGCAATCTCCAACATTTCTTGATTGTGTTCTTGCTTTTTCTTTAGTTGATCAACTGTTAGAGGAGTAGTTGTTACCTTTACATAGTTATTGTCCACAAATTTGATAGCAACATCACTAATACTAGATATATGCAACCTCATCAAGGTTTTTAATGCAAGAAAGTTCTCCTTGTTTAGCTTTGGTACATCTCATTTGTCGATCATGATCTTTGGCTTTAAGTACCTTCAAAATTTTCCTTGTAAGCACTGAGCTCTGATACCAATTGTTAGAAATGTTTAGAATATTTGGGGGGGGGGGGGGTGAATTAGTTACTCAAGGTCCATAAATACCATTTGAACAATTAAACATAAAACACTCATTGTTCTACTTATCCTACTGTTGCTTGATCTCTACTGTATTGATAAACAAAATTACACTCTCAAATATAACATACTTTTTTGAATATAAAATGCAAAGCATATAAAGAATTCAACACAAGTTTGACACTAGGATTTTATGTGGAAACCGAATTTGGGAAAAACCACCAACAACATGTCACCACTTTTTCACTCTTTCAAAGTGAGCTCTATTAAGAGCCAACCTTGTTAAAGGTTTACAATACACATTGTTATATGTGACCTGGTTAGAGGATTTAATCAACCTATTAGGAGTGACCTTGTCAGAGGACTTTGATAATTCTACTTAGAATGTCACATTGTTAAAGGATTTGTGTAGATTGTTAAGTCCTTGAAATGATTGTTAGGTCAACCTCTATTAAAAGGATTTTAATACAAACTGTTTGCAATGATTAGAAAGAAAACAATAGGGTTTCAATCTATATGACTACAACTCACTTTTCAAGTTTAGATCATTATTTAGTTCATGTGTTGATTCACTAATAAGCTCCCCACTATCATCTTTATTCTTAATTTTCTTGGCAACCCTTCAAGCAATCAATCTTGTCCCTTCAACAACACTTAAGCCATCTTCTCAGGTTTCACTTATCAATATCAATAACATATACAAAAGAAATCTCCTTTAACTTCACATTTAAACTTGTACATCTCTAATCAACCTTCTTCTATATGTACCTCACACATACACTCACTTGCACTCTCCTTTAATTTGGCTATGTATCTCCTTAAATAGGTAATTCTTGTTTTACCATCTTCTATGATCACCGTAGATCTTAGGGTTTATGATTAGGTTCAACACTACTCATTATATTTATTCATCTCCTTGATCATCCTCTAGAAACTTCTCTAGAATCCATCTATTAGATCTTTACCTAATCCTCACCTTGAATTTAATGAACCAACTCATCAATCTTATCTTAAACATGGTTTACATCTCCTAAAAAATCAACTAAGTTGGCTACGATTCATGATTTCCTCAAATTCATTCCTAACATTGTTACTCAACAATCACTAAGTTTTGACACTCAGTCATCACTTAAGTACTTAGCTGCTATAATTTTTTTGGCTCAACATTAACTATGTTGGTCGGTCGATAGTGATGCTTGGTCAACACTCAATTTTCTTGACGCTTGCTGTGGCTTGGTGGGTACTAGCATCACTTGAAATTCCTTAACATTTTTACTCTATTGCTTGGCTTAGCTTTACTTTCTTGATATAAATAATCACATTATCGCATCAAAGTCTATCTAATCAAATTTCCATTGTAGCTTCCTTTTGATAAGTCAAGCTTTTCTCTAGGTGCTATTGTTATGAGCAATTTCTCAAATCCTCTTCATCAATCAAATAGATATGACAATTAAATTAGTTAGCAATATGTCTTATCAATAGATTTGACATCAATGTCATAACAATAATTATTCCAATTGTAAGTTTCCAAGAAACCAATTTTATTTTGAGTAATTTTTAGAAGATAAGGGAGTTAATAGATTGATCAAACATGTTTGATAGTTTCTTCATAGTTTAGTTAACTTGCTTTTTCAATTTATACATTTTGAGTTAATTATTTTATTTTCTTTTTTAATTTATTTATTTATACAAACCCAGCTTCTCACTCAAACATGAATTTATCCTTCATTTCATCAATTTGAACAATAATTGAATATTTATCTCTTTTAGTTTGTATTTTGTCAACTTTTGAATGTTTAATTCAATTGATGGATATTTGTAGAGATTTAATTTAATTTAATTATTATTTTTTTTGGAAAAAGAGGGGTAAAAATTTATTCACTCAAAGCAAAGTTACAGGGCAAAGGCCAAAGCCCAAATAGGCATTACATATTCCCGTCCTCTAGTAACATCTGATCAATGATCTCACAATACTCAGAAGGTAACTCATACCTACCATTAATAACCCATCTTTCCCCATTCTCTAAAGCCCACTTTGCAAGACAATTTGCCACTTTGTTCCATTCATGAGGGATATGATGAAAGGAGACCAATTCCAAGGAACTACATATACCAAGAATTTATCTAGCCAGGGAGGCAAGTTGCCAGCTTACATCTTCCAACCTTTGGTTATTTAGCATATCCACCACAATCTGAGAGTCAGACTCACAGATGATCTTCTGTCACCCTAACAAACATCCATGCTCAATAGCAACTTTAATAGCTAGGGCCTCCATCAGATTATTAGAATTTTGACCCTTATAAATAGAGAGGAGAAAAATTGCACCACCATCATTATCCCTACCAATAGCCCCAATACCAACATGACCTGGGTTCCCACGAGAGGACCCATCTGTATTGATCTTCAAGAAACCAGTTGGGGGAGGAGACCACCTCCCATCTTAATGCACCCATTTCTTACCATGACTTGGTCTTTTACTGGGAGTACATCCTTGCCAGTTATCACTCAGGTTCAAATTCTTAACAATAACCTGATCCCCAGGATCAATATTGCCAGACACATCACACTTTGCATAGATTATCTCCTGGAGCCTATTAAGAATCAACTTCCATAATTGGGAACTTCCTAATTTGGAACCACAAAAGATTCTGCGATTCCTTTCTAGCCAGAGGTTCCAAAGAATGAAGATCGGACCCACCAACCAAGCAGTTTGTAAGAAGGAGGTCTTTGCAAGAGGTCTGCCCAAGCTTTCTCAAACTCAATAACAGAAGAAGCATGAATACAACCATGACACCAAGCCTTCCACCATCTATGCCATATCTCCCTCCAAAAAGGGGAGAGAAAAAATAAGTGGGAGACACACTCTTCATTGTGCATACACAGAATGGAAACCAAAGGTCCCTAAAAACCTCATTTGCGAAGATTCTCCCAAGTGAGGCATTTCTTCTGAGCCAACAACCATAAGAAGAAGTTACACTTGGGCCACGAAAAACTATTTTAAACCTTCTTCCACCAGTTCACTTCAACCAAACTGTGTAAGTTCCTGTAAAGAATAGCATAGCCTTGAGCCACTGTATATTTACCTTTTGGACTAGGACTCCATGCCAAGCTGTCCCTCCCATTGAGAGAGCTACACAACCTATCCTCTAGAATTCTAGCAAGAAGGGACCGATCCTCATCAGAGCCACCCATCGACCACTCTTGAGAATCCTTCTAGCAAGTTATCTCAACCTGTCCCCAGTGCTTAATAGTCTTAAAATGTTCCACTTTAAACCATCCTGCATCAGTGAAAGTATGGGAAAGGGGGAGAAGCTGGGGATAACTAGAGAGAATGGGAGGATGGCCATCCCATGAGTCTTGCCAAAACAAAGTATCTGAGCCTTTGTTACAAATCCAGAAGAGCCCCTCCTTAACTATTTGGGCTCCCTTCTTAAGAGTATCCCAAATACAGGAGCCTTTCCCCATCAAAGGAAAATGAGGCACCTTAGAGCAATCCATAGCAAGAAAGTACTTATGGGAAAGAATCTTAGCCCAGTCTTGATCTTGATTGTTACACCAACACCAGTATAATTTGGCAACCAAGGCCGTGACAACAAGATCCATTGAGCAAAGCCCAAGGCCACCTGCATGTTTCGGCCTACACAAATACTCCCACCTGACTAGGCTCCACTTTGAGGATAAGAGGTTGTCAGACCATAGGAATTGTTGAGATAAGGCATCAAATTCTCGCACAAAATTAGAAGAGGGGATTTGAACACAACACCTGTAAATGGGAAGAGATTGCACCATAGTCTTTAGCAGCACCACTCTCCCAGCCGAAGATAACCATCTGTAAGTCCAATGACTTATCTTATTCCTGAATTTATCCAAAATAGCCTGCCAGTAAGCCATCCACTGAGCACCTAAGACCAAAGGAACCCCTAGATACATTAGAGAAAGGGAACCAATTTGGAATCTAAGAATTCTAGCAATCCTATTCTGGATAAGCCGAGGAGTATTAAAGAAATAAATAGAGGACTTGTCTTCATTAATTCTCTATCCTAAGGCTTTCAGATAGATATCCAAAGCTTTCCTAATATTCACTGCCTCACTGATTCTAGCCATGTGCATCAATTTGGTATCATCCACAAACTGAAGATGAGAATAAGAAGGAAGGTTCCTATTCTAACTCCAACCATGAATAAGACCTTGCCACACCTGAGCTTTTAAAAATCTACCAAGACCTTCAACCATGATAATGAACAAGTAGGGAGATAGGGGGTCACCTTGCCAGAGTCCCCTAGAGGCACCAAACAGCTTTGAAGGCTCTCCATTAATGAGAACTGAGAAGGAGGGTGAAGTCACACAACTAAGAACACATTCGAGCCATTCCACAATAAACCCAAAAGTCAAAATAACTTTCTGTAAGAACTCCCAACTCACTCGATCATAAGCCTTGGCCATGTCCAATTTAATGAACATAGCTTTCTCCTTAGAAGTACCCATAGAGTGGACCGCCTCCATTGCTATCACAATTCGATCTAAAATTTGTCTTTCATCCACAAAGCCACCCTGTTCAGCAGAGATCAAAAGACCAAGAAATGGCTTGAGCCTCTCAGCAATCAATTTGGTGATGATCTTGTAAACAACATTG
This sequence comes from Cupressus sempervirens, assembly GCA_028749045.1. Lineage (NCBI taxonomy): Eukaryota > Viridiplantae > Streptophyta > Pinopsida > Cupressales > Cupressaceae > Cupressus > Cupressus sempervirens. The sequence continues at coordinate 296,439,919 of CM053788.1, read as the reverse complement.
CATAATGCTATAGGCCTGAATTGATCCAACTGATTAGCCCCTTCCTTCTTAGGTATAAGAGCCAAGAAGGTAGAATTTAAAGACTTTAGCATTTGTTTATTCCTGTATGATTCTTGGACCACGTCTAGGAGATCATACTTTATTATCTCCCGAAACTCTTGGAAAAACTCAATCGAAAACCCATCTAGACCAGGGGCCTTACCTTTCTTCATATTAAACACAATTTTCTCCACCTCTAGAAGTGAGATAGGTCTTAAGAGGTCATTATTCATCTTTGTAGAGACTAGGTGAGGGATACAATCCAATATATCTCGCTCTTCAGGCCCAACACAAGGATCCTCCCTAGAAAAGAGAATAGAGAAGTAATTGACTGCTTCCCTAGAAATATCTGCACAAGAACAAATCTGAATTCCTTCCTCTAAGAAAAGAGAGGAGATAGAGTTCCCATGCCTTCGAGCCTTGACAGAGTTGTGGAAAAAGGCAGTGTTCCTATCCCCTTCCTAGAGCCAAACAATACGAGATTTCTGTTTCCAAAAAATTTCCTCTCGAAGCTCCCATTCTTCCAGCTCTTTAAGAGCTAGGGGCTCAGCTTCACTCATCTCAGAATTCAACCCTTGGTCCTGAATTTGATGGGTAATCATATCTAGCTTGGTTTGAGCAGCAGTCTTTTGGACATGTAGATACTTGAAGCACTTTTTATTCCATCTCTTGAGCCTGTATTTCACATGTTGAAGCCTCTTACTAAAGGTATACATGGCTGTACCATGATTTGGCATCCCCTCAACCCACCAATCCACCATAAGGTCAGGTAAAGACAAGTCTCTGAGCCACATCAGCTGGAATTTGAAAGAGGGATTCTTGGTGACTCTATATGAAGTGATGGAATGCTTAATGGGCCAATGATCCGATCCCCTCTAGTCAAGAATTTTAGAGCTGGTGGTCCACCTATTGTCCATCCAATAACAGGAAACCAAGAATCTATCAAGCCTTTCTGAGATAGCCTCACCCCCACATCTGTGATTATTCCAAGTAAATACACCATTAACTGGCTTCACATCAATGAGAAGCAATGAGCCAATCATATCTCTGAGCAAATTTGAGGATTGGTCCAGCCTGGCTAACCCTCCTCTTTTTTCCTCCAGGCTAATGACTGCATTAAAATCTCTTGCCATGATCCATGGGAGAAAAGGTTCTAGGGATCTGATGAATCTAATATGGGTCCATAACTGGGATTTACCTGGAAAGTCTGTAGGAGCATAAATATTTGAAAAGAAGCATCTTTCTCCATTCTCAAGGCTAGTGGCAACCAAGGAAATGGCAGACTGATTGGAGATCCACCATAATGGGGAGACTTTCCTTGGGTCCCATAAGCACGCCACCCCTCCTAAACTATTCAAAGCACCCACCCCCTGCCAAGAGCCTTGGGGCCAAATAAATGCAACACAATTAGCCAATCCATCTAGTGAAAGTTTAGTTTCTTGAATGAAGACCATATCAGGAGACTGAGACTCAATTAATCTACGAACAACCTTTTGTCTAGGGATGCTGTTCAACCCCCTTACATTCCATGACATTACAATCATTTATGGGGTTGAGAAAAATGAGAATCAATGGGTTTCACAGACCCAGACTCAACCAAAATTTCCCCCATTATCTTCACTTTCTCCTGATCAGTTTTCCTACCACTTTTTACTGGTTTGTCTAAAGGCCCCTTTTTGAAGAGTTTTTGCTGAATGCCCAAAATAGTAGGAGCCTTATTATTTTTCCCATAGTCTGATGTCCCCTTAGACCTATGGGATTCAGTGGCCACCAAAACTAGTTCCAGCAAATCCTGTGAACCATGAAGATCCTCGCTATCTTGAACAAGATGGGGCAAGTCAATATCCAACTGCTCAGCTTGTAGGTCCCCTGTAACTGGAATCTGATCCTCTCTCTGCATATCTCCTTCTTGATTCTCATGTTGACCTATGGCCTTAGAAGAGAGCTTGACCGGGATGCCTTCCTCTTGGATCATATCTCCAAGAGCCTCAAACCTATTAAATGTGCCATCAGTCTGCCTGTATGTCCAAGTTCTCTTCTTACCTTTTCCCTTATTATGAGATTTAACCTGAGTAAATCCCTCACTGTCAACAGGTCCATTAGATACCTTGGCCCTTCTCTTATCCTCCCTAAGGGGACTAGAAGCATCTAGAGAAGGGTTCTTATACTTGGGGCATTTACGAAGAAGATGCCCATATTCATGACAAGTTTTGCATCTAAATGGAAGGGTCTCGTAATCCAACTGTTGAATCCAAGAAATAGACCCCAAACATATCTCCATAGAATCTGGCAATGGATTATTTAAATCAACTTCTACACAAATACGAGCAAAAGAAATTACCTTTCAATCTTGAGTCTGTGTAGCCACTCCCACAGGTTTTCCAAGAAGCATAGAGATTGAGTGAAGAATATCTTCCCTCCAGAATTCTAATGGAAGTCTTGGCAAGCAAACCCACACTGGGACCCGAGAGGGAATTTCCTCGACAGAGTTAAAGCCCATGTGCCAAGGCTTGACAAATAGCCCCACCTGGTTAAAGAAATAAGGGCCACCTTCAAAGGCCTTATTCCTATCCAACATGTAGGAAAAGATAACCATGAAGTAATTGTTAGCCGCTAACAGAATCTCCATATCTCCCTCTGGGTTCCGCACACGACGAGCCCAGGAATCCAACACAGGCAGTGACAGGCGAAGGCCCAAAAATTTGCAAATAAGAGCATGATTGCTCCAGTACTCAATGTACACTCGAAAGTGTCCCACTCTAAACCCTTCTATCCAAACGATTCCATGAGTTCGAAATGCTTGGATGCCAGCTTAGAGCTCCCTATCCATGGAGTGCAAGAGAGTATATTTCAAGAATAAGAAGGCTCTCAAATGAGCCTTAGAGATACTCTTCTTGCTAGTAAACCATGCAATGGGAGGTTCCAAAGACAAGATGCAAGAATGCAAATGTCCCAAGGAGTTCCTCAAGAATGCAATACAGATGAGAGAATGTAGACAAGAAATAGAAGTTCTCCACAAAGCTCCAAAGAAACCTGTTAGAAAACCTGCAGCATAACAATATTCAAAAAATGAGGATGGATTAAGGGGGAAAGCTCTCTCCCTTTTAAAGATGTATGGATGGTAGAGATCAAGATGAAGATGGTGGATGATCAACGGTGGAATTCAAAAAGAGGAGTGATCCATGTGCACACACAAGTCAACCAATAGAATATAAGTTGACTTGTCATATAAGACAAAAGTCACAAAGCCTTTTCTTTTAATTGCAAAATAGAAAAAGGACTTTATGTGTGCACTTTAAGTGGGTTATAAGAATGGGGTCTTTTATTTAATTAAAAGGGGACATGTTCTTTTAATCAAATAATGAACTTAGGATAGCATAGTCAAACTATAGGTTATAATCAAATAAATTAATTATTAGCAATTTGGTCTAGGTAAATGATTAAATTAATTTAGCCAAAATGTTGAAAAGGGGGCTAATAGTCTAGATGATCATTTTTAGATGATTACACTCGACATCCTCTAAAATTTGTTCAGGTTTAATAACCAAGATAGGCTGGACCTCAGCTTTTTGCAAGCATTCATTAATTTTTTGTAATCAGAGCTTCCCATATGAGGAGGATTCACCTTCCCCTGAATGGGGCTTACCCTTCTGAGCCATACTGCCAGCATGCAACCCTGAAGCTGACTCTCCCATCACCAAATCTCCACCAGAAGGAAAGGGAGAGGCAGCATAGCAATCCCCCATGCACCCCACACCCTGATTCAGCAAAGGAAGAGGGTAAGACAGGGCAAAAGCCCCTCAACCCCTCACCACCACTGACCGTCCCGACAGGTGCGACAAAAGACAAAGTCACGACAGGCGCTAACCCACGACCAGAGAAGGGAGGAACACAATACAGGAAAGAGAAAAAATGGTCGAGCTGCAACACGCAACAACCCCCACACCAGAGGAACCTCGCTTGTAGTGGGCAAGGAAGACCGCAGGACAGGCCTGTGTGCCCTAGCACAGTAGACGCGCAGAAAGAACCTCCATCGCAGACCTCCACTCCGCCCAATTTAATTCAATTTAATCAAGTTGATTAATTTAATATGTAAATGGAAAATGGGCTCAATGTAATTAATGTTATAGGACAATTAATTAAATTAACTTATTTAGAATGATTTAATTTCTAATTAATATCAATATTTAGGAATTGATTGATTTTTGGTGATTTTTGTAAATGCTAATGATTTATGCAATTAATGTTCAAATTATATAATGCATAAAATTTGAAGTGCCTTTTGGATTAGGAATTTTATTATTTTTGATCAATATTTTAGACTAGGGGTGTTTGGTTTAGAGTACCAATTTTAGGTGATTACATTTCCCCTCTTTGAATTCATGTGTGAGCAACACATTATTAAAAGAAAATTTGAGTTTGAAGCCCATGATAACTTGATATGGGTTGATAAAGCTATTCCTAAAAATAAGTTGAGATATGAAATTGACTTTGAGATTGATTGGAAAAAGACCAATTAACGAGAGAAAGAATCCAACTTTGCACTTAATTGAACAAAGCTTGATTAACTAAGGGATCAGAGAATTCAATTTGATATGGATTATGATGAAACTTAACATTTGACTATTGATGATGATGAAATTACTAATTTGATATGGGTATGATGAAATTGATTAATGTCATGAATTTGATTTTGAATGAGTAATCAAATTGATATGGTTCCTGATGAACATGATTATAGTAAAGAAGTTGATCAAGATAATTAATTTGATATGAATTTTGATGAAGCTTATCACCTCATTGATAAGACAATATCAAACTAATATGGGTCATGATGAACTTAATATACCACTAAACATTTGACTGAGATGCAATAGATTCAAGGTTTGTCAAATTTTTTGATATGGATCTTGGTGAAATCACTCATTCATAAGTATCAACTAACTTCAACTTGATATGGGTTTTGATGCAGTTCAGATAAGTAAAAAATATTAGAAATTTTTTATACAATATTGATTTAGATAAAATTAAGATGCCCCTAGCAACGAGGTCTATGAATTTTGATTAGGTTGATAGGTTGATCAATTTGATGATAGAAGATGTGGAACATGATGTAATTATCCAACCTCCTTAGGAGTGGAATCAAAATATGAGAAGATATCAAGATGATTTGAATCAACTTAATAGATTAAAAACTATGATGATTAGAAGTGATGTAGAATTGGTTGTATCTAATTTTAAATGATTTGTATAGGTTTTGAAATGTATTTTGCATTAATTTGAGGCCTTGTTCACCAAGTTTGACCTTGGTTGACCAAGCTTGACTTGATATTAAGAACTTTGAAAATTGATTCATGGATAATTTGGTGATGTCCTTGGTTTGATTATACATTAGATAGATTGATTACATAAGCGGTCAACCCCATTTACCCCAAAAAATTTAAATCATGATTTTGAGTAGCTAGATGAGATAAGATTTTGATTTTAATCCCAAAAATTGACCCAAGACTGTTAAATTAGGTAGGGGTTAATTTTTGCACAAATTAGAGCTCTTTTCAAAATAATGTCAAATCTTATGTAAGGGATAAAAGGCTGATTTTCAAATAATTTGAATTATTTGAATTTTTAGGAGCCCTTTAGAAGCCCAAAATGCCTATCCTAGTACAAAAGCATTGTTTCAAGCTTGATAGGTGGCATAACTTACCACAAACATCCCCAACGTTGATAAGTACTCAAAAAATCACCCTTCAATATAATTTACATTTTTTTGGTTAAAAAATTGATATTTTTTAGATGTTTAGATTATAGTTTACAAGTAGTCATATAGCAATGTCATTTGGTCACCTTGTACGATAAAAATTCTTGTGTGACAAATTTCATGCAACCATTATTTTTCACATAAACACACTAGTTTTGTCATCTCCAAGATACCCACTCATCATTTGGGTCCTATAATTGGTTAGGCTTTGGTTAATTATAGTTTCAAAATCTCTTATATGAGACTAAAATGTAGTATGGGTCTATGAGAATGATCGTATGACTGTTGGTAGTAATTTTTATATTCTATTTTGTCATATGGAAAATAGTAAGATTTTTTAGGGAACTTTTACCAATTTTTTTACTTTTTTGATCACTCTGATGCATTCCTTGACATTTTTAGCACATGTTTGCATAGTTGGTATGCTTCTTTACATTATTTTTATCATCCACATTGATCATGTTATGATTGTTAATTTTATAACAACATTTTCTACAAATGTAATAACATTTCTATTTTTCTATGTGTTACAAATGTAGATTCAAATGTATATAAATATGTGTAGAGGAGACATGTGCCTATGGTTTATTAGTTAATAACCATTTATATATAATATAAATATTAAAAATACAATATATAATATATATATTACAAATATAATATAGTATATTATATATATATATATATATATATATATATATATATATATATATATATATAAGAATATTTTTCTAAATGATGATTTATCATCAACACGGTATCTCATGATCGAATCAATCTAACTAAAGCTACAGATTTAACACTCCCTATTAGCTAGTTAGGATTTTTATAGAACACATTATGCTCTCAAGTATATGAAGAGATATCAACTCAGTATGATATTCTTGGAATGACATATTTAAGGATATCAACATATATCTTTCAACTTATATGTTATCGTTCAATGTAATTCGAAGTATGATTCAATAAGAAATGTCAATCATACGATATTTATCATATTTATATTCTTTTGGTATGTGTCCTGGCATCAAAAAATCCTTGATGCCTACCAAAAGAATATGTTATATCCCAGTAGGATATTAGTTATTTGATTTTTGGCATTCTGGGACAAAAACTTAACAAGAAATCATAATGTCATGGTCTCTATCATGACAAGTATCACGATCTTTGGCACAATAATTTAATGAAGTTTGATCATGATATGTTTGTTACCATGACTTCAAAAACTTTGGGACAATAGCTTAATGAAGTGTATTATGATAAAAGGTCCACCATTTATAAGATTGTCACCTTACAATGGTTACCTTTTATTTGTATATGTCAATGAAAGATCATCACCATTCATTACATATCATATGAAAAATAGTAACCACCATGAACCAAGTTAGAGGGTGGTACAAGGGTTTTCACCTCAATTCTCTCTATTAGAGAACAATGCAATACAAGGAAGTTCACCAAGAAATTTTCGTGGAGAAGAACTCATTAATAAGGAATTGTTGTTGAAATTCTTTTAGATTAGGAATCAGTTAATCAAGGTCTAGATGTCCAAATAATTTTTTTTTCACAATTTAGTGAACCCGTATAACATTCTTAATCATGCATGCATTCATTGTGTGTTAACCAAAACTAATATATTACTGTTAAACTAACATGTAGAGATGTAAAGTATAAAACACAACATATCCATCATTACACTTGAAACAATGATTTAACATGGAAACCCAATTTGGGAAAAACTACTAGTAATATGCTACTCCTTTTTCACTCTTTTGAAGTGATGCCCTGTTAAAGGCCAATCCTATTAAAGGTTAGAATACACAGTGTTAAATGTGACTTGATTAAGGGATTTCAATCACCCTATTAAAAGTGAGCCTAGTTAGAGGACTTTAGGTCATTCACTTGGAATGCCACCTTGTTAAAGGATTTTCCAATGACTGTTAAGTTAACCTTTCTCCAAAGGATTTACTCTAATCTGATACAATTGTTAGAGAGTAACATAAGAGTTTGATCTGATACAACTTACAACCTTACTTGCAGATTATAGATCACTATTTAGTCCTCAACACTGCTTGTCTTCCTATCTTTGTAGTTTTGATAGCTTGTTCACCCTTCAAGCATTCATCCTTCTCTAGCCTTCTTGCTTAGCTCACCATTGCAGACTTCTCCTCTTGGGTCACTTGATGAAGCAAACCCTCTTAGTTCACCTTGATAGATTTTTGCATCCAAAAAACTCTCTGACCTCCAACTAACTTTGATTCATGACTAGACATCCCTACATATAGGGAATTATAACTCTTTTTCTCGCTCATTATCCATCTTAAAATTAAGGGTTTTTGATGGATTAGGTAGGATACAATGTATCTACCCCATATCTTGTCTTCTCTAGAAACTTCTCCTAAAATTCATTTGAATTCACCTTCAAAATAATTTACATAAGATTATGTACCTCTAGCTCATCAATCTTATCTTCCTTCTAATTTACAGGTTCCAAGAAAATAAACTTCTCAGCTTTTATTTGGAAAATCTTTGATCTTTTTCATAATGCAATAGCTCAACATTATCAATTTACTGATGCTTGACACATATTGTGTTACTCGAGATCTATTGTAAAATCACTCAGCATCAACTAGATTTTACTAGTGCTCAACATCAACTAAAAATCACTCAGCATCTACTAACTTGCTCAACACCTATTAGTTTGCTCGACATCCACTGGAAATTTCTTTCACTCGACTTCTACTAAATTTTTGCTTAGCTTGCACTAACTTTTCTTGACACCTTCTATCAACTTGGTCAAGCTTAACAAATGAACTTTGTCCAACCTTTTTCTTCTAAAACTTTCTAAGTGTAGCCAAACATTTTGTAACCTCAAGTAGATCATCAATACATTATGTTATCACTGTCTTAATTGATTCTTACACTTGAACACATAATCATAACTCAACCTTTCTTCTAGGTACTTTTGTTACATCTTGTTGATCAAATCCTCTTCATCAATCAACTAAGTGATAGTACTTGAAACACATAAGTAATTGTCTTACCAACATATAGCCGGTTTGACATCAGTGACAAAACAATGATTGAAAGTGCACAATCTTCTTTTAGCATCTTCTTACTCAAGTGATCTTTTCAATCATATATCAATAATCTCCCTCTTTGGCATTGATGGCAAACCAAACTGATAAACCAATCAAACAATGATGAACTAACTAGGTTAAAATAATAAGGCAATACCAAAAAGAAAGCTTGTGAATAAAACTTCTCCCTCTATTAGCAACTTCCTCTTAGGTTACAAAATATACTAGCTTATATATACCTCTATATATATTACGCCGAGAGTAATCATTCTTGAGGCACCTATTTTCATTTTCATAAATCCCAACTGTGATTAAAATAACCTTGGGATTAAATGAAAATAGGCACCTCGAGAACGATTACTCTCGGCGTAATATATATAGAGGTATATATAAGCTAGTGGCAGTCGCGGCACAATAAGAAAAATATTTACTTTTTGTTTTTTATTTTGATAAGGGTACTATAAAATTGTTAATTAATTTTTAATTAGAGTTGTATGAAGTTACTATAAAATTATGCTTCAAAATATTTTTTAAAATTTAATATGAGGAGTTTAATATAGATTAAAATAATATTTTTTATTTTTGGGATATTGCAATGTAAAATGTTATAGTCATACATAGATATATGGTTAGGGACAAAGTTACCATTATAGTTAATGTTAACCTTAGGGATAGAATTAGGGTTAGGGTTAGCATTAGGGTTAGGGTTGGAGTTAGGGTTAGGGTTTGAGCTATGGTTAAGGTTAGGGATAGAGTTATGGTTATGGTTATTGTTAGAGTTATGGTTAAGGTTTAGATTAGAGTTATGTTTATGGTTAAGGTTAGGGTTAGAGTTATGGTTATGGTTATGATTAGGGTTAGTGTTAGGGTTATAGTAAGGCTAAGGTTAGGGTTAGGGTTAAGGTTTGAGTCAAGGTTAAGGTTAGAGTTTAAAGGGTCAGGGTTTGAGTTAGGATCAAAATTAAGGTTAGGGTTAAGGTTAGAGTCCAATTATGGTAGAGTCAAATCCAAAGTTAGAGTTATGCTCATGGTTAAAGCTAGGGTTAGACTTATGCTTATAGTTAGGGTTAGGGATAGGGTTAGAATCCAATTATGGTAGAGTTAGAATTAGGGGTAGAGTTATGCTTATGGTTAATGTTAGGTTTAGAGTAATGCTCATGTTTAAGGTTAGGGTTAGAGTCATCATTATGGTTATGGTTAGGGTTATAGTGGGGATAGGGTTAGGGTTAGGGTTTGAGTCAAATATATCTTTTAATTTAATATAAGGAATTTAATTTAGATAATTTTTTTTTTTTGGGATATTGTAATGTAAAATGTTATAGTCATACGTAGATATATGGTTAGGGACAAAGTTAGGGTAAGGGTTTGAGCTAGGGTTAAGGTTAGGGTTAGGGTTAGATTCTAATTATGGTAGAGTTAGATTTATGGTTAGAGTTAGGGGTAGGGTTAAGGTTTGTGTTAGGATTAGAATTAGGGTTAAGATGAGGATTAGAGTTAGGGTTAGGGTTAGAGTTATAGATAGGGTTAGGGTAAGGTTTTGGGTTAGGGTTAGGGCTAGGGTCAGGTTAAGGGTTAGAGTATGAGTTAGGGTTAGGGTTATAGTTTGAGTTAGGGGTAGACAGAGCATTATAATTTGGGTTAGGATTAGGGTTAGGTTTAGGGTTTGAGTTTGAGTTATGGTTAGAGTTAGGGTTAGAGCTAGAGCTAGAGTTAGAGTTAGGATTAGAATTAGGGTTAGGTTTAGGGTTTGAGTTACCAATAGAGTTAATTTTACAGTTGGGTTAATGTTAGAGTTAGGGTTAGGGTTAGAGTTTTGAGTTAGGGTTAAGGTTAGAGTTAGGGTTAGGGTTAAAATTAAAATCCAATTATGGTAGAGTTAGATTTATAGTTAGAGTTATGGGTAGGGGTAGGGTTACGCTTACAGTTACGGTTTGAGTTAGATTTAGGGTTAGGGTTATGGTTAGGGTTAGGTTTATATTTAGAGTTAGGGTTATATATATAGAGAGTTATATCAATGTTAAGGTTAGGGTAAGGGGATTGAGTCAAGGTTAAGGTTAGAGTTAGGGTTAGGGTTAGGGTTTTAGTTAGGATTAAAGTTAGGGTTAGGGTTAGAGTCTAATTATGGTAGAGTTAGATTTACAAAAAGAGTTAGATTTAGGGTTAGAGTTAGGGGTAGGGTTAGGGTTAGGGTTAGGGTTAGAGATAGGGGTAGACAAAGGGTTAGGGTTAGGGTTAGGGTTAGGGTTAGGGTCAAGGTTACGGTTAGGTTTAGGGTTAGAATATGAGTTAGGGTTAGAGTTAGAGTTATAGTTAGGGCTATAGTTTGAGTTAGGGGTAGACAGAGTATTAGAACTCTAGCTAGGATTAGGGTTAGGTTTTGGGTTACGGTTATGGTTACGGTTAAGGTTAGTGTTAGGTTTAGGGTTACCGTTATAGTTAGGGTTAAAGTCCAATTATGGTAGAGTTAGATTCAGGGTTACAGTTAGTGGTAGGGATAGGGTTACAACTATAGTTAGGGTTAGGGTTAGGGTTAGAGTTAGAGGAAGGGTTATATTTAGGAGTTTTCTTATGGTTACAGTTATAGTTGGGAGGGGAGTAAGGGTTGGGATTTTAGATTATATTTATTATTATATAAGATGCCCTATATAATAATATGTATATTCTCACGCTAATGGATAAGGTTAGGGAAAGAAGTAGGACCATGGTTACTAGTGTTACATTTAGAATTTCATTTAGGAGGGCATTGTTGGCTATTTTTCCCCCCTATTCAACCCATCACTGATGTATGATCTAAGAGACCTTAAATGGGATAGGTTCTTTGCAGAGGGTTAACATCGCTAAAGTTAGCAGCTAACATTTTGTGTTGGCTCGATTTCTTCATTGACCAAGCTGGATCATTTTTTCTTGGTCAGGTTGATTCATGCTGCGAGATTCGAGAACTCTTGTTTCTTCGCGAGCTATCTTCCCATCTTCCCAAAAATGCAAGATGTTGCCATACATTCTGATTCTAACGTTTCTTTATATGCTAGTGTCTTTGAAACACTCTAAAGCCTAGAATTGCACAAGATGCTGCCATGCATCTCCATTCTGATGCATCGTCATGCTACCTTGTTTCTTCAATTCTCTGAAGCCTAGAATTGCATCATGCTACCACGCATTGCCTTTCCAAAATTTCCTCACTCCACAATGCTTTCATGAGTCTCTAAGACCCAAAATTGTGCCACATGGAGGGAGTTCGCACCTTTTGCGTTATCTGCTTCGTTCGTTGGGAGGAATCTCTTCAGTACATCTTAGTCATCCATTGGAAATAAAGCCAATCTTGATCGAAAAATGTGACTTAATCCTTCATTGGGAGGAGTTTCCTCATTGCATCTCAGTCATCCTTTTTGAGGGGAGAATCTACATCGACGGCTGTGACTTAATCCTTCATTGGTGAGGATTCACAATGCATCTATGCCGTCTATTTTGAGAGGAAGACCTTCATCGATGACCATCATTCATTTTTGGGAAAACCAAATTATCCCCTGTGGTCAACCTTGCATTTTTTGTGGGAGGTTAACGCATCATGTTATCCCTTTTTGCAGTTTTCTGCCAGTGACATGAAAGTCTTTCCTCTTCTTTCCACGCGTCTCCATTCTAGCGCCTCCTTATGCTGCATTGTTTCTTCAATGCTCTAAAGCCCAGAATTGCGTCATGCTACCACATGTCACCTTTCTGAAATTTCCTCACTCTGTAGTGCTTTCGCAAGGCTCCAAGACCTAGAATTGTGCCACGTAGTGGGGGTCCCCACCTTTCGTGCTATGGTTACAATTTAGATTTTAGGGTTATGGTTAGAATCAAGGTCAATTCTAGAGTTTATAGAATATCTAGAGCTAAGATTAGGGATTAAATATACATGAGGGTTAGCATTGGGTTGTATGATAGTTACAGTTAGGATTATAGTTAGATATATCATTTAGATTAGGTTTTAGTCAGGGTTTAATTAGACTTAAGATTAGGGTGAGGATCAAGGTGAAGTCTATATTAGGGTTCATATCATGGTAGGATTGAAACTAATGTTAGGGTTAACATTGAAATTATGATTAGGGGTAAGTTGGAGATTTATATTTGGTCATGATTGTGGTTTGTGCTAGGATTAGGGTCTAAGCTATGATTAATTTTATGATTGTACCTTTAGGATTAGGGTTTTGTTTAAGTTTATGATTATGGTTACAACTATGGTTTATGGTTCAAGTTTAAAGTTAGGAATGTGATTAGGATCAGGGAATAGTAAAATTTTTAAGAGTTTGCTTATAGGTTTACACCATGGTTAGGACCTTGGGACTGGATTTAGAGTTTAATATCATGGTTATCCCTATAGTTAGGTTTAGGATTTTGATCAATATTCTGGAGTTTTTTTTTACATTATGGTTAAGGGTTAGATTTTAGGGTTAGGACTATAACCAATATTAGTGTGTAGGTTTTTGGTTTGGATTATGGTTTGGGTTGAGATTTTCATTATGATTAGAGTTTAGAATATCAATAGGGATATGTTTTAGTGTTATAATTATAGTTTAATGTTGGATTATAGTTAGATTGTACATCATTGTTGGGGCTAGGGCTAAGGTAGGGGTTGCTGTTAGGGTTAACTAAGGATGACAATTAGGATGGTTTATGTTTTCAAGTAGAAAAAAAAACTCATATTGATTGAAAAACAAAGAAATTATACTTCGAAAATATTTTTCTATGTCATAATAGATTCATTTATTTTAATTATTCTATTAGTTAATTAGTTGTTTGATGTTTCAAAGTAAACATGGCTTATTTTATTTAAATTTAAATAATATTATTGTTTTGAATTGAATTTAGCTTAATTATTAATGATCATATTTATATTTCTAATATTAACTCCAATTTGATCAAAGACCAAATATATTTTTGGTATTTTTGTAAACGAACTTGCATAAGACTTCCCTATTTCAAAGTTAATAAAATATCATTTCTATTGTCTTAGATTTGAGAGTAAGTATATTAAATAAGTAATAATAAATGAACATTATGATTAATATATTCCTAAAATAAAAATATATTACTTAAAAAATTGTTTACTTTAAATGAATAAAGTACTCATTTACTTGTAAATTTTAAAAATAGAAATTAATCTAAATATATATAAAATATTTATTCTTTTTCCTATTTGTATACAAATTAATTAAAATCTAAACTTTAAACTACATAAATATTTTTAAAATATATATCCATCAATAATTAGTTTAGAATAAAGTAAAATCTAAAAATTAGACATATATAGAATCTTTTTAATTTCTAGATACATGTTTTTCTAATTTATTTCTACAAACATGCAACTGATATTTCTATTATCCATTTTTTTCCATTCTAAAAAAATCTAGATGTAAATAGATTTTTTTTAGATGCATGCAATCTTTCTAATTTTTTCTACATACATATATTAGCATTTCTATTTTATATTTTATTTTTACATTATGGTTATTTCAATCAAAATATCTAGATGTAAATAGAATTCTTTTCAAAAAATCTAGATGTATATAGAATTCTTTTAATTTTTTACATACATAAAATCTTTCTAATTTTTTTCTACATACATAAAAGAATAATTTCTATTTTCTATTTTTTATTTTCTATTTTTTTTAAAAAGCTATCTTAAAGATTGATAAAAAAATTGATTGCATAGGCATTCTTTATTTTGTGCACTAAATGCATTAATCTTTTTCATTTATCTAATGGTTTTGAACGAACTTTGTCTCATCTTGGCATTGCATCTTCCAAAGATGAGTAAGCAATATCAAGATATAAAATATCAAAGTTGAAAATATTAAAATGAATGACTAAAATATCAAATGCTCAAGATGCAAGGCAAAAATTAACTCTGTTGAAGTGTATTTCATTGATTAAATGATGACTTTTATATTGAATTACTAAATTACCAAATCTACCCACCCCATTGTAAAACTTAATTGCTCTATTTCAAACGTGATTAAATTAAAAATAGAAAATCTACACAACATAGATCTGTTCTGCATAATGTAGATTTTAAAACTATGTAAAAGATTTGTTGTTCTGCATAATACTATAATACATGATCAGGAGGACAAGATCATCCTCATCGCACCATCAGAGCCTTGTTATTACTGAAATAAGACTTTCAATTGAAAGCACATCCAGACGATGAAGATTTCACAAGAATGCCGCCTGAAAATTTGAATCTATTAATAATCTCCTCAAAATATTTCGGATCGCAGGGACTTGTGAGAATTTTGGTAACATAATCAAAGCCGAACTCTTCCTCCGCCATGTGTAGTAGATCTTTAAACACAGGCTGCTTCAAATAATCCATCGGAATAACAAACTGCCTCCCCTCACAATCCTCCTTTGTAGCATAAATCGCCAGGTAATCTCGCAGAACAAAATTTTTCAGTCGTCGTTTCCATTGGAGATCCTCTTTCACGGTGTAATCCGCCATGAGAGCTTGCGAAACAGAACTTTTAGATCTGTGCCTTTCAATCTGCTTCTCCTCCTCCTCCTCCTGGTCGAATGAGCAGCGGTGCAGCTTAAATGAAAGCGCATTCTTGAAGCTTCCAAGCTTCTGTAACTTCTTTGTGATCTACCTGATCTTCTCAAGGCTTTGGCTTCTCTCCATCGCTGATCTACAAAGCTCTGAGAATATTTGTGATCTACGAGGGTTTCTGTGATGGAGGAAAGGAGGAGTTAAAAAGGGGTATGAGGAGCCTTGTTTTATAACTTCTGAGAGGCTCCTCATATCCCCCCACAGACGTCTCTTCACATTCCACAAATTTGTTTCAAATTCTCCCACTCCCCACAAAAAATAAGTATGAATGTGCATGCAAAATTATATATAACAAAAAAAAAATCATATTGAAATTTTTTCGCCCCTACTTTTTTGGGCCCTACTTTTTCGGGCCCTATTATTTCGGGCCTATTATTTCGGCCTCCATTTGGCTTTTTATAATTTTGGCCAGCTATTATTTAAGGAATTCTTTTTTAATATTTAATTTGGAAGTTTGTAACCGCTCCCAATTCTTTTTTATTGATGGAGAATCTTTTTTGGCATATTCTCGTGCTGTGATTATATAGAATGCCTCTCGGCGTAAACATTCTCTTTTTCATGGATAAAAAAAATATCAGAATATCTCCCTCTTTTGTTTCTACTTTTAGTCTTCTAATCTTTTGATGATGTACCTTCACTTCATTGTTTCTCTTTTGCACTATACTTTCTCCCTTTGACTTTATTTTCTACTTTGATCATCTTCCTCTTGATTAGTAAGCACTTGATCAATCACTTGTACTTTCTTCCTCTTTGACAACAATGCCAAAGACATGTACTCAACACTTGGCATCTTTATATATGTAGACAGACTTTTGTAGGCTCTTCAATTTTCTCCCTTTGTCACCTTGCTTGTGACTAATTTGTAATCTCATCTCTGTAATTACTTTAGGAAACTTCCTAAAGTAAGATACACTACATCAATTTATATGAAATTAATATCAGCTTGTTTGATGTAGGGTTCTCCTTCTGTGTTTTACATAGCATTTGATAGGGGTATCACCCCTAATTTACCTATCAGATACTCATAAGCATCTTTAGGTAATGCATTGGTGAAGATATCAACAATTTTCTTCTTTGTATTGATATACTCCATCTTCACGTCTTTGTCTTGAACCAACTTCCTTACATAATAATACTTTATTGCAATGTTCTTTGTCTTTGTATGCATAACAAGATTCTTTAAAATATTTATAGCACTTATATTATCACAATAAAGTTTCACTGGTTCAATGATTTCTTCCTTCATTCCCTTAAGCAGTTATTTGATCCATACAATATTTATGCAATTAATAGTGGTAGCAACATACTCTACTTTAGCAGTAGATTGGGAAGTACAACTCTACTTCTTGCTTGTCCATGTAACAAGTCTTCTACCTAAGAAAAATGCTCCTCCACTGGTGCTCTTTTTGTCATTGATATTTCCAGTCCAATTAGCATCAGTGTAGGCTTAGAGTTCAAACTTTTCATTCTTCTTATAGTATAAGCCATACTCTTCTATTCCTTTCAAGTATCTCATTATCCTTTTTACTGCCATCAAGTGATTCTCTCTAGGATTAGTAGAGAATCTAGCAACTATTCCCATAGCTAATGCAATATTAGGTTTTTTGTGTACTACAAATTAAAATTTTTCAATCATGGATCTGTACAATGTTTGATTGACCTCAATTGATTCATCATTCTTTGATAGTTTCAGTGTTGTTACCATAGGTGTTCTTACTAGTTTTGAGTCCTCAAGTCCAAATTTCTTCAATATCTCCTTGATTTATTTTGACTAAGAGATATATATACCATACTTAATTTTATAGACTTGTAATCCCACAAAGAATTTGATCTCACCAAACATTGACAAAACAAACTCTTGCTTCATCTGATTTGCAAAATATTTACATAGAGCATCTTGTCCTCCAAATATTATGTCATCAATAAAAATTTCAAATAATATACCTCTTTCTTCATCTATTTTCATGTACAAATTTCTATTATCATCTGTCCTTTCAAATCCAATCTTAACAAGATACTTATGAAGTCTCTCATACCATGCTCTTGGTGCTTGTTTCAATCCATACAGGGCTTTATACAATTTATATACCATGTTCTTATTGTTTTTGTCCAGAAATCCTTCTGGCTATTCTATGTAGACCTCTTCTTCTAATATTCCATTTAGAAATGCAAAATTAACATCCATATGATAAACTTTAAAACCTTTGTATGCAACATAAGCAAGTAGAATTCTTACTCCTTCCATTCTTGCAATAGGGGAAAATTTTTCACCATAGTCAATTCCTTCTTCTTGTGCATACCCTTTGCAAGCTAGTCTTGCTTTATTTCTTGTCACTTCACTATTCTCATCTAGTTTTTTCCTAAATAACCATTTTGTTCGAATTACATTTTTGTCCTCTAGTCTAGGAACTAGGCTCCAAGTTTTGTTCTTTTCTATCTGTTGAATTTCTTCTTCCATAGCCTTGTACCAATCATCATCTTCCAATGCATCTCTCATTGTCTTAGGTTCCTTCATGCTTAGCTAACATGCTTCACATCTCTACCTATTTCTTGTCATTGGCCTTGCATCTTTCTCTCCAATAATTTGATCTGCAGGATGGTGTCTTTTAACATATTTGAATAATCTTGGCTCAGTTCTTGTGGCTGCATTCTATTTCTTAGCTTCAGTATCACTATGTGCATCTCTGTTAGTTATTTCAGCATCTCTTTCATTTTTGCTAATCTTAGAGTCGAATGGTGCATTCTCCTCATTTTGCAATTCAACATCAAAATGCAACTTGACATTTATAGGATGTGACTCGACAGTTGTTGAAACTTTCTATTGACTTACTGCATGATTTGCTAGATTTGCAACAGTTTTTTTAGTATTAGTAATTAAACACTTATAAGCTTTACTTCTTATGGAGTAACCAATGAATATACCTTCTTCACTCTTTGCATCAAACTTTCCACTCCTAACATCTTTAAGAATGTAGCATTTTTTTCCAAATACCTTAAATTTTTTTACATTAGGTGGATGTCCATACCATAGTTCAAAAGGTGTTGAGTGAGTACCTTTCTTTACTTGTAGATGGTTTAAAGTGTGTATTGCAGTACTTACAACTTCTCTCCAGTATTTTAGAGCAACATTTTTCTCCATCATTAGTGTTCTAGCATAGGCCATTATTGATCTATTTCTTCTTTCAAAAATTCCATTTTGTGGAGGGGTCTTAGGTGCTGATGTCTGTCTCTTGATTCCTTTGTCATTGCAGAACATCTCAAATTCATGTGAAGTGAATTCATCTCCTCTATCTAATCTCAAACATTTCAAGCTCTTACTTGTTTCTTTCTCAAATCTTGCTAAGTACCATTTAAATATTTGAAAAGCATTTGATTTTTGTTTTAGGAACATGATTGTCATCATTAACAAGTAGCATAATAAACCTATCTCCTTTATAGCTTTGCACCTCAATACATCCATACAAATCAATATGAACAATTTCAAATATTTCCTTAGAGGTGTACGCTTTACTTTTAAAGCTTGACTTTGTAATCTTTCCTAGCTGACATTGTTTGCACATTATATTTTTTGGTTTCTTCAACTTAGGAAAACCTCTAACTCTTTTCATGTTACTTACACTAATCAGATTATCAAAGTTAACATGACATAATCTCTTCTACCAAAGCCATACATCATCAAATTTTGCAATAAGACAAATAACATCTTCTATATCTAAATAGAACAAATTACTCCTAGTTTGATCACCTTTTCCAATTAGATTTCCATTTGTATCATATATCTTGGCTTATTTATTTTCAAACTCAACTTTGCATCCCAAATTATTCGATTGTGACACACTTAGCTATGGGGAGGGAATAGCTGCCTTTGCTTCCCCGCTGGGAATCCAGACTATTCATCTGGCTGAAGCAAGAGCTGCGAGTAAGGTGGTCAAGTTGGCTTTTGAAGCCGGGATTACTAAACTCTGGCTTGAGGGGGACTCCAAAAACATTATTAATACCATTAATGGTATTTCCCCTCCCTTGTGGACGATTGCGAACATAATTGCTGAGACTTGCGCCACTCTCACAAAGTTTGATAAGGTCCACGTCACTCATGTTTACAGAGAGGCAAACCCAGTCGCTGATTGGTTTGCTAACAAAGGGGTTAACGCCACCAATAATCTGACCTGGTATGCCGAAAAAGATTTTCCGACGGAGGCAAAGTTGCTTATCGACCAAGATAAAATCTTGGGAAGGACAGCTCAAATCCAATGCAATTATGGATAATAAAGATTGCCCAGACCATGCTCGAGATGGAGAAGTAGTCTGCTAGGTTGGGTCTCTGTCCTTTGGTTTTTGTTTCTCCTGGCTTTGGCTTTTTGTCTGGTCTCTGTTTTTCTGGTTGGTTCTCTGGCCTTTTTAGTGGGTAGTTGTTTCGGGCTGGGCCTTTGGGCTTATTTTCAGCCGTAAGGCTTATGTTTTGGCTGGGCGTTTTCTCGCTTATTTTCAGCCTTTCTTGTTGTTAAACTTATGGGTTTCAGGACCCCTTAAAACCTGTTTACCTTATCAAAAACAAATTATAATTCAATCCTTCAACATAATAAGCATTGTCACATGAGATCTTATCTATAAGCTTAATAAGCTCTTTTCCTTTTATTGAACATGGTGCATCATTACCAAATCTTACACCATTTCCATCATAACAAGTTAAGGTAATGAAATTACTTTTGTCTCTAGTCATGTGATGTGAGCATCTACTGTCAATGATCCATTTGTCATTCTTGTTCACACAAGTCATAACTATAGTAGCTTCATCCTCATTTGATTCATCCTTCATTGCAACATATACCACTTCATCATCATTTTCATTAGAGTTATTTACATCAGCAATGTAGCATGACTTCTTTCCTTTGTCTTTGTAGTCTCTTCCATCATCTTCTCTTCTATTTTTGTGCTTGTTCCCTTTTCTGAAGTTCTTCTTTTGTGTACATCTTGCTATAATATGACCAACTTAATTGCAATTAAAACAAATGATAGGTAGCTTACCTTTAAATTTAACTTTTCTTTTGTGAAATCTTCTAGCTAGCAATGCTTCTAATTGTTCAATGTCTTCCTCATCTATACTGCTTTCACTAGATGCATACTTTATCTTTCTTTTCTTCTTCTTTGGCTTTATTTCTTCAAAATCCTTCAGTAACAAATTTTCTTTGAAAGCTGATTCAATACTCTCTGGTTGGTAGTTGTCAAAATTAGATAACTCAAATGCAGTGAGTCTTCCTACCAGACCTTCAAGGGTTAGATCATTTCCTAGTATAAATCTCAACTGTTGAATTACAGATACTCTAATGG
This sequence comes from Cupressus sempervirens, assembly GCA_028749045.1. Classification (NCBI taxonomy): domain Eukaryota; kingdom Viridiplantae; phylum Streptophyta; class Pinopsida; order Cupressales; family Cupressaceae; genus Cupressus; species Cupressus sempervirens. Next base: position 296,419,131 of record CM053788.1, on the reverse strand, counting down.
CATACACAGGCAACAACGTTCTCAAGACTTTATTTAGCAAAATATCATCATCTATTTTACCAGTAGCACCTTTTATTGCACTAACAACTTCTTTTATTCTAGCAACATATTGAGCAATGTTTTCACCTTCTTCCATCCTCATGTCATCAAATTTACCTCTTAGGATTTCTGACTTGGCTCTTTGAAAATTTTTGTCTCCTCCATAGATGGTGGTTAGGGCATCCCACATATTCTTTTCACTTTTAAGTTCTTTGATGTCATCAAACTCAACATAGCTTAGGGTAGAGGCAATCTCCAACATCGCTTGATTGTGTTCATTATTTTTCTTCAAGTCTTTAGCAATTAGGGCTCCTCTTCATCAATCAACTAAGTGATAGTGCTTGAAACATATAAGCAATTGTCTTACCAACATAAAGCCAGTTTGACATCAGTAACAAAACAATGATTGAAAACACACAGTCTTCTTTCAACATCTTTTTACTCAAGTGATCTTTTAAATCATATATCAATAATTGTATCTTGAAATTCTCCCTCTAAAAAAAGATCCTAAGAAGTTAGATCCTCTAGCTTCTCCCTCAAAGTTCAAGGACACATGTTATAACATATTAGACTCCCTTTGGATCTAATATCAATCTTCTGAGTTTTTGGTGACACGTTGTCAGTTCCTCATGATGTACGCAGGGTTGGACCATCAAAATCATATAGTCATAGACATGTATTTTTAGACTCCCTTTGAATATCAATCTTCTAAGCTCCAATGTTTCCTTTCAAGAAGTGTTAGACTCCCTCTTAATGGAAGAGTCCCTTGTCTTGACTTTACTTCATAAACTTGGATGTTATCTCCCACTAAGATGCCTCCACAACATTCTTAATGCTTCTTTCTTCTTTTCCTGGAGGAATATCCCTGTAGACCAAGGAATAGAACAAGAGTATATTGAGGAAAATGACTCTTATTATTCATATAAATAATAGACCAAAATAAACAAGTAAATATAATACTCAAAGATAATAACACTTATCTATATATCAATATCATTGATAAAAGTTTTTGCAACGAAGGTCCATATGCACAAAAAAAAAAAAAAATGCCTCCATATAAGTATTTTGTAAAAAATGGGAATGGAAAATTAGTTATTATTCCCCACACAATATAAAGTTCTCATTCTTATATCGCTCAAATTTTTTTATATCAAACTTCTTTCTACTTAATAGATCTTAGATCCTTAGTCTATTTGTGTACTTGTGTATATGTAGATATGTATATATATATATATATATAGATATGTAGATCCTTAGTCTACATATCTACATATCAAGGATATATATATGTAGATATGTACATATGTACATATGTACATATGTACATATATATGTGTACATATCTACATATGTACATATATATGTCTATATGTACATATGTACACATATATATGTCTATATGTACATATGTACATATGTACATATATATGTATATATGTACATATATATATATGTATATATGTATATATGTATGTATATATATGTATGTATATATATATGTATACATATATATATGTATACATATATATGTATACATATGTATATGTATACATATATATGTATACATATATATATGTATATATACATATATATATATATATATATGTATACATATATATACATACATATATATACATACATATATATATACATACATATATATATACATACATATATACATATATACATATATACATATATATACATATATATACATACATATATATACATATATATGTATGTATATATATATATATATGTATATATGTATATATGTATGTATATATGTATGTATATATATGTATATATGTATATATGTATGCATATATGTATATATACATATATATACATACATACATATATATACATACATATATATATACATACATATATATACATACATATATATACATACATATATATATATATATATATATATATATATATATATATATATATATATAAACTTCTTTCTATCAATAGAAAAATGAGAAGTTTGCTAACGGACTAGACATTTAGACTCAATTAAGAAAGGATAAACATTGTGGACAAACATAGATGTAGAAGACCAATATATGATATGTTCAGGATATATGTAGAATATCCAATAATGTAGTGATTACAAAATCATACAAAATATATTTCTTGTGTAATTCATGTGCACGCTCCCCCAATAAATATGTAATTTGATAGTTTTATGTTGGTGTAGGGTCATGTCTATCTCCACGTGGTCTACTAGTTTAGAGTCATGTCTATCTCCCAAAATATTATATCCTTAGTGCTGATAATACACAAATATTTATGTGATGAACAACATGGAATACAACCATGGTATGAAAATTACTAAATTTTCAAAGCTTAACATGGTCTTTGATGCAACACATATTTTAACTCACCTAAGTCTTTGATGCATTCATTATTGGCAAAATGTTCTAGATAAAGTCTGTAAATCATACTACAATGGGGGCTCAATTCCAATATTACATTCACATAAATTCTTTTAGCTACAAGACATTGTTGATATGAGATTGTTTTGAAGTGAACAAATTGTAGTGGAATAATCATTATTTTGTCAATGATGTCAAACTTGCTACTTGTTGGTGAGATAATTTCTTTTTGGTTTGAAAGCTATAATTTAGTTGATTGATGAAGAGGATTTGAAAGGATGAGATAACAATAGCACCTAGAGAAAGGTTGAGTTATTTGGTATGTAAAAGAAACACTAAGACCAAGTAATACATTGATACTATACTGTATTGCTTATCTAATTATAGTCTAAAATGAAGATTACTCAAGTTGAGTTTGGAAGAAGATCAAATAAGAAAAGTGTTTTCCAAGCCTTGCCGAGTAGTGAGTGTAAGCTGAGCAGAAACTAGTGGAAGCTAAGTGAAAAACAAGAGGTACCGAGAAAAGATAAAAACTAGTGCAAGCTGAGTGATTGTTAGTATATGTCAAACAAATTTTAGTTGGTGCCAAGCATCAGTAAAATTTAGTGTTTTCCTAGTGAACTAGTATAGTTGCTAAGTGACATAAAATAGTGTTAAATCAAAGATTTGATGAATCTAAGCCAACTATTTTGTTTTCTTGAATTGTGTGAAGTGTGTGGAAGATAACTATGATGAAATTGTGGCACAAAATTCAAGCTAAACCTTTTTGAGGCAAATTTAAGAAAGATTGTAGAAGAAGTTTCTAGAGGAACAAAATGGAAAAGTGGGTAGATTCATTGTATCCTACCTAGTACTACCTAACCCTAAAATGGATGATTGTGGTTAAGTGGAAAAAGATATGAACTCTCTATTTATAGAGATAACTAGTTAGAAGCAAAGGTTGTCATATGCAAGAACCTAAGGAAGACAAGGAGTCTAGGGTATTACTTCATTTAGTGGCTAAACAGAGGTGACTATAGTTGACATGCAAAGCAAGAAGGCTTAAGAGTATGAATGCTTAAAGGGTGAACAAGCTATCAAAGTTGAAGTGTTTGAATGCTAAGCATAATGGAGGACTAATCTACAAGTGAGTTGTAATTTGTTATTAGATCAAGCCTTGTTGTTACTTTCTAATTATTGTATCAATCTAGGGAAAATCCTTTAGATTAAGGTTGTCCTAACCATCATTTGTAAATCCTTTAATCGAATGACATTATAATGGAATGATCTAAAGTCCTCTAAAAAGGCTCACTCCTTACAAGGTGTTTGAAATACTTTAATTGGGTCACATTTAACAATGTGTATTGTAATCTTTAACAAGGTTGGCCTTTTACAGGGCATCACTTCAGAAAAGTAAGAATTAATAGCATGTTACTAGTGGTCTTTCCCAAATTGGATTTCCATGTAAAATCCTTGTGTCAAAATTGTGTGAATGTTCTTATGTTGTTTCATGTTTAGATTTTTCCAAATTTGTTTTGACCTAGGACAATAACCTACAAAGTTTAAATATTGTCTGATCGGATGCATGCTCGATAAGGTTTTATGGATATAGGTCTACTAAGAATTGAAAAGTTTTATTTATACATCTATACCTTTGATAAATGATTCATCCCCCTCTTAGTTATTCTAAAGAATTCCAACAATTGGTATCAAAGCCGTAATGCTTAAGAGGACTAGTCTAAAGGTACTAGAAGCAAAAGATCAAGATGTCTAAAAGAGAGGTATGCAAGGTTGAAAAGTAGAACTTCCCTACATGGAAATTTTTGATAAAGCTACACCTAGGAGGTCTTGGAGACCATGCACAATCTACCATCACCGTTGAGCATGTTGACCCTACTAGAGCCCTAACTACCGAGGATTTGAAAAAGAAGAAATAACACAATTAGGCAAGGGTCAAGATTGCATCTGCCCTAAGTTAGTTTGAGTTCAATGACATCAAGGATTGTGCAGTGAAAAGAAGATGTGGGATGCTCTTCACACTATTTATGGAGGAGACAAAGATGTTTTGAGAGCCAAATCTGAAAGTCTAAGAGGTAAGTTTGATGACATGAGGATGTGAGAAGGTGAGAACATTATTCAATATTGCTCTAGAATAAAACATGTTGTTAATGTTATTAGAGGAGCTAATGGTATAATTATTGAGGACACTACTGCTCATCTATGCTATTAGAGTTGCTACCATACAAGAACTAAGATGTATACCTAGTACTAATCTATCCCTTGAAGGATTGGTAGGTAGGCTCACTAGCTTTAAACTCTCTAATTATGATAACTTCAATCTAAGAATGTTGAATCTACTTTTAAAGATAAACTATCATTAAAGAAACCTAAAGAGAAAAAGAAAAAGGTAAAATGTGTCTCTAGTGATAGTGATATAGATGAGGAGGATGTAGAACAACTTGAAGCATTGATGGTAAGGAGATTTCATAGAGGCAAAAGAAAATTCAAAGGTAAGCTACCTATTATGTGTTTTAATTGCAATGAGGTTGGTCATATTGTTGCTAGATATCCCGAGAAGAAGAACAATAGAAGTGGAGACAAATACAAATGTAAAAGAGATGAGGACAAAAAAGATTACAAAGACAAAGGCAAGAAGTCTTGCTACATTGCTAAAGAGGAAACTAATGATGGATCCGATGACCATGATGATGAAGTGGTGTATGTTGCAATGAAGGATGATTCTAATGAGGATGAGGCAACTACATTAGTATCTTATGTGAACAAGAGTGACAGATGGATCACTAATAGTGGGTATTGACATCACATGACTAGAGATAAAAGTAAGTTAATTACCCTTGATTATTATGATGGAAATAGTATAAGGTTTGGTAATGATGCACCTTGTCTAATAAAAGGTAAAGGATCAATCAAGTTCATAGAAAAGATCCTGTATGGAAATGCTTATTATGTAGAAGGACTTAACTATAACTTGTTGAGTGTGTCACAACTGAATATTTTAGGTTGCAAAGTTGAGTTTGAGAACAAGATAGAAAAGATCTATGAAATTGAAGGGAAACTAATTGGGAAAGGTGATTAGACTAGAGGCAATCTACTTTATCTTGATATGAATGATGCTACTTGTCTTTTTGTAGAACTTGATGATGTATGGTTATGGCACAAGAGGTTATGCCATATTAACTTTGATAACTTAGTCAATATCAATAACATGAAAAGAGTCAGAGATTTTCCTAGATTAAAGAAAACTTGAAAATATGATTTCCAAACAATGTCAGTTAGGCAAGAGGATAAAATGTAGTTTTAAAAGTAAGACTAGCTCCTCTAAAGAAATTCTAGAAATTGTTCATACTAATTTGTTTGGACCAATTGATGTGAAAACCTACAAAGGTGACAAGTAAATTATCCTATTTGTTGATGATTATTCTAGGATGATGACAATTATGTTTCTAAAATAGAAATTTGATACTTTCCAAATGTTTATGTGGTACTTAGCTAGAGCTGAAAAGGAGATAGGAAAATGCTTGAAATGTCCAAGATCTAACAGAGGTGGAGAATTTACATCAAATGAGTTTGAGATGTTTTGTAATGATAGAGGAATCAAAAGATAGACTTCTACACCTAGGACCCCTCCACAAAATGGGATTTCTGAAAGGAGGAATAGATTTGTAATGGACTATGCTAGGACACTCATGATGGAGAAGAATGTTTCTTTGTATTGGAGAGAATCTATAAGTACAACTGTCTATAGCTTGAATTGTGTGCCAATCAAGAAAGGTACTCATTCAACACCTTTTGAATTATGGTATGGATACCCAATGCAAAATATTTTAAGGTATTTGGAAGCAAGTGCTACATTCTTAAGGATTTTAGGAATGGTAAATTAGATGCTAAAAGTGAAGAAGGTATATTCCTTAGATATTCCACAAGAAGTAAAGCTTATTAGTGTTTAAATACTAACACTAACAAAGTTGTGGAAAGTGCAAATGTGAAGTTTGATGAATATATAGAGGTACATGAAGTTGAACCTATGAAGGAGCTTGACGAGTACAAATCATTTGTATAATTTTATGAAGGTATGCCTACTGATGAAAATGCTATAGGCCAAGTTGGAAATCAACAAAAAGTTTTAGTGACTAATAAGTCACATACAATGAATGTTGAGTTACATTTAGGAATTGAGTTACATTCAAGAGCTGAGTTGCTGATAGAAATTGAGGAATATTTTGATTTTGAGGTAAATATACATGAAAGAGATGCATCAAGTAAAGTACATAGCAATTCAAAAGTTAACAAACCTATTGAAGAAAGAAGAGCAGAACCAAGATTGTCAAAGTATGTCAAAAGATATCACCTTGCTAAACAAATTATTGGAGATAAAGATGTTAGACCAATGATAAGGAACATATTGAGAAGTGATATATGTTTGTTGAGCATGCATGAGCCTAAGATAGTGAAAGATGCCTTAGAAAATGAGGACTAGAGTAAATCTATGAAAGAAGAGATTAAGCATATTGATAAGAATAAGAAATGGACTCTAGTTCCTAGACTAAAGGACAAGAATGTGTTGGAACCAAGTGGGTGTACATAAAAAAGTTATATGAGAATGGTGAAGTCACAAGGATAAAACAATATTAGTTTGCAAGGGGTATGCACAAGAAGAAGGAATTGAATATGGAGAAACATTTGCCCCTATTGCAAGATTGGAAGGAGTAAGAACTATGCTTTCTTACACTACATACAAAGGTTTCAAAGTTTATCAAATGGATGTGAAGTCAAAATTTGTGAATGACATATTAGAAGAAGAGGTTTACATAGAATAATTGGAAGAAGTTGTTGATGGTAAAAACAAGAACATGGCATGTAGATTACACAAATCTTAATATGGTTTAAAGAAAGCTCCAAGAGCATTATATGAAAGGCTTCACAATTATCTTGTGAAGATTGGTTTTGAGAGGACTGCTGATAAAAACAATCTGTACTTGAAGACAAAAGGAGCTATAAGTATTGTAATAGCTGAAATTTTTGTTGGTGATATCATATTTGGAGGTCAAGATGGATTATGTAAGGCATTTGCAAATGAAATGAAGAAAGAATTTGAGATGTTTATGTTTGGAGAGATCAAGTTCTTTGTTGATTTGAAAGTATATCATATGAAGTATGGTATACACATCACTCAGTTTAAGTACGTGATAGAATTATTGAAAACTTTTGGATTAGAAGATTCAAAACCAATTAGCACACCTATGGTAAGAGGACACAAAATGTTAAAGAATGATGATTCTACTGATGTAAATCAAACATTGTATAGGTCTATGATTGGAAAGTTTTAATATGTAGTACATAAAAGACTTAACATTGTATTATCTGTTGGGATAGTTGTAAGATTCTTTGCAAATCCTAAGGAGAATCATTTGATGGCTATTAAGAGAATTATGAGACATCTTAAAGGAACAAAAGACTATGGTCTATACTAAAAGAAAATTTAAAAATTTGAGTTGAAAGCCTACACTAATGTTAATTAAGCTAGAAACATTGATGACAAAAAGAGCACAAGTGGTGGAGCATTTTGCTTAGGAAAGAGATTAGTCACCTGGACCAGCCAGAAACAAAATTGCATATCTCAATCTACCATTGAAGATGAATATGTGGTTGTTGTAGTAAATTGTACAAATGTGGTATGGATCAAAAAATTACTCAAAGGTATGAAGGAGGAAATAATTGAACCTATGGTACTTTATTGTGATAATACAATTGCTATAAATATATCAAAGAACCCTGATGCACACATAGACTAAGCACATTGCAATCAAGTATCATTACTTGAGAGAGTTAGTTCAAGACAAAGAAGTAAGAATGGAATATGTGAATACAAAAGAACATATAACTGGTATATTCATAAAATATTTACCTAATGATGCTCATGAGTATCTAAGAGGTAAACTAGGGGTGATACCCCTATCCAAAGCTACTTAAGAAGCATGAGTAGTGCCTTGCATCAACTGAGCTGAATGTTGTATCTTACAACTTGATGTAGTGGATCTTAATTTAGGAGCTATCTAAAGTAATGAAGGAGTTGAATTAGAAGATTTACAATCACGTGAAAGGTGACATAGGGAGAATTTGAAATTGATTATATCTACACATAGAGATGACAAATCTTTGGCATTATTGTCATAGAGGGAGAAATGACTACTAGAGAGAGATAGAGATATATAGTTGAGGGAGAAATGACTAAGAGATATACATAAAAGTATATACCTAGTAAGAGGCAGAAATAATTTGAAAGAGAAGAGCAGACATAGATAGATACACCTAAATATAAAAAAGAGGGAGATATAAGTCAGAGGGAGATATAAGTCAGAGGGAGAAGATATAGTAAAGGAACTTGACAAAGCTCACATTACCCTAGATAGAGGAAGGACATATACTACACTAAGGGATGGAGAAATTTCAAAGATTTATTTTCTTTTTGGTAATATTTATTGGTATTGGTTTGCCATCAATACCAAAGAGGGAGATTGTTGATATGAGATTGTTTTGAAGTAAATAATTTGTAATGGAAGAATCATTATTTTGTCAATGATGTCAAACTTGCTACTTATTGGAGAGATAATTTCTTTTTGGTCTAAAAGCTATCATTTAGTTGATTCATGAAGAGGATTTGAAAGGAGGAGATAACAATAATACCTAAAGAAAGGTTGAGTTATTTGGTATGTAAAAGAAGATCTAAGACATGGTAAGACATTGATACTATAGTGTATTGTTTATCTACTTCTACTCTAAAATAAAAGATTACTCAAGTTGATACTGGAAGAAGATCAATTAAGAAAAGTGTCTACCAAGGCTTGCCAAGTAGTCAATGCAAGTTGAGCAAAAATTAGTGGAAGCCAAGTGAAAAATAAGAGGTGCCAAGAAAAGATGAAAAATAGTGCAAGCCAAGTGATTATTAGTATATACTGAGCAAAGTTTAGTTGGTGTTGAGCATTAGTAAACTTTAGTGTTTTCCAAGTGAACTAGTATAGTTACTGTGTGACAAAAAATAGTGTTAAATCAAAGATTTGATGAATCTAAGCCAACTATTTTGTTTTCTTGAATTATGTAAAGGACATGGAAGATAACTATGATGAGTTGGTGGCATAGGATTCAAGGTAAACCATTTTGAGGTGAATATAAGGAAGATTTTAGAAGAAGTTTCTAGAGGAACCAAATGGAAAAGTGGATAGATTTATTGTATCCTCCCTAATCCTACCTAACCCCAAAATGGAAAATTATGGTTAAGAGACAAAAGATTTGAATTCTCTATTTATAAAGATAACTAGTCAAGGTTGTCATATGTAAGAACCAAATGAAGACAAGGAGTCTCGGATATTTCTTTGTTTAGTGGTCGAACAGAGGTGACTATAGTTGGCATGCAAAGAAAGAAGACTTAAGATTATGAATTCTTGAATGGTGAACAAACTATTAGAGATTAAGTATGTGACTACCAAGTAGAATGGAGGACTAAAAAAAAGATTTTTAATCTACAAGTGACTTGTAATTTGTTATTAGATCAAGCCTTACTGTTACTTTCTAATCATTGTACTAGTCTAGGGAAAATCCTTTGGATTAAGGTTGACCTAAAAGTCATTTGTAAATCCTTTAACTGGGTAATATTCTAATGGAATGATCTAAAGTTCTCTAATAAGGCTCACTCTTAATAGGGTGATTGAAATCCTTTAACTAGGTCACATTTAACAATGTATATTGTAACCTTTAACAGGGTTGGCCTTTCAGAGGGAATCACTTCAGAAGAGTGAGAATTAGTAGCATGTTATTGGTGGTTTTTCCCAAATTGGGCTTCCATGTAAAATCCTTGTGTCAAAATGGTGTGAATGTTCTTATGTTGTTTCATGTTTACATTTCTACAAAGTTGTTTTGACCTAGAACTATAACCTAAAAAGTTTAAGTATTGTATGATCTAATGGATGCATGCATGACAAGGTTTTATGTATATGGGTCTACTAAGAATTGAAAAGTTTTATTTGTACATTTGGACTTTGGATAATTGATTCAACCCCTCCTCATTTATTCTAAAGAATTCCAATAGACACATTAATGTGTTTGATCTTTTCAGTGAAAAGATATTATCATATGTGGCACCTGTTGTATTTAGAAAATTGCCAAGGATAGTCGTATCCATAATATACAGAACTATCTTTTAAATGTTACAAATTACTTAATAAGTTTCTCTTCTATCTCCTATATTCTTCATTGAAAATTATAGTTCAAATATTTCATCCAATAACAAGGAACCATGAACATTTTTCTATTGAATAACTTGTAGAATAGTTCAAATTCCTTTTACCTTTTGAAACTTCATAGTCCTCTGAGGAGGATCTCCTTTGATACCATGTTAATTTTATAGGATCATTTTCTACAAATGTAATGACATTGCTTTTTTTTCTATGTGTTCTAATTGCATATTCAAATGTATATAAATATATGTGCAGAGGAGACATGTCTCTATGGTTTATTAGTTAATAACCATTTAGACAATATTAACATTAATATAAATAACCACACATGCGCACACACACACACATTATTTTTATATATATATATATATATATAACAATATAATAATATTGTAATATATTATATATATATATATATATATATATAATAATATTGTAATATATATTATATATATATATATATATATTTGTCTAAAAGATACTTTACCATCAACAATGTATCTTATTGTATATTGATTTTTGGGAAAGATTGTGTAAGATTTTTTTTTCCATCAATGTTTCAGATTATACTACATGATCCATCATCAGGATGCCAAAGAGTCGATAATCCATCATCAGGATGACATTAAAAAAATCTATTTCCTTCTTCACCACATCTAAAAAGGTACCCTTAAATGAACCTCTACCTATTCTTCTCCTTTGCTCAACAGATTTTGGTTCATCCTTAGTAATCTATTTATCCTTTACAAAGTGTTCTTTCTTCTCCTTCCCTCAAGAATTACCTTGATATCTTCTCTTCACCTTTTCTTGTACCCTAAGAGCATACTAATAAGCATCCTCAACTGAATTAATCTTCAACATACCAGTCTAAATCTCAAACCATTAATATATCTAGCCACCTTTTCATTAGTAAGTTCTCTATGTCCAACTAAATAGTCAACTTGTAGAATTCTTCAGTATAATCCTTCATAGACATATCCTTCTATTTGAGATTCTATAATCTTTTAAACAACTCAAGTTCATAATCAGTAGGAATGAACTTAGCCTTTAATTTTGTCACCATCAATCTCGACCTAGTGATCATCATGTCACCTCTTCTCTATCTCTCTAGAATTATTTCCACCATAAAGAAACATGTCATTTCAACTTAGTCTATTTCAACCTCACTCTAAGTGGATCTCCAATATCGTCTAACTCAAAGTAGTCTTCTAGCTCACCAATCCAATCATTTAGGTCTTTAGGATTCAAAGTACTTAAGAAATTAGAAACATCCATCTTATGCTTCAACTTCAACTAAGCTTCACATCCATCTAACTGACCAATTTTGTCTTCTACAATCTTCTCCATCTGATCAACTACATCTTTACCACTAGATCCAACAACCTCAAAGTCTTTAGTAGCTTCCTCATAGCCATCCTTTGTACCCACATTCCTTGGTACACTAACTATAAACCTAATGATATCAATGACCATATCATTCTTCATCAACTCCATATTATATCTAAAATACAATCTAACCTGCTCTAAAATCTTAGTCTCTAAATCATCACAAAGATCTTCAATTGTCCTAGGATCTAATCTTCTTGAAGGAATCATCTAAGATCCTCAAAAACCCAAAGAAACAAATCCACAAGATCAATTGTCTCTGATACCACTTGATGTAGTATAAAGTAGGAATATCCCTAAAGGAGATGACCTAGCCCCTAACCATATATTTTTTAGTGGTGAATCTTCACCATTGTTAACTTTTTCTCCTCAACTGATCACCATTTGGTGAATATAACACATATAGTTGGTCAACTGCATCACCAAAAATTTACAAAATTTGGGTCTAAAGCTTGGTCAGTCACCCATTAGTTTACATGTAATTGGTCAAAAATCCCAGTCCAATCACCAACGTAATTTACCTTTAGGATATAATTATTTTAAATTTTTTAGCATTCTTTACATTTTTTGTTATTAGATAACATTATTTTTCCCTGAGTATAACAAAATATTTTTCCTTGGGTTAGGTGTCGCCTACCATTTTACTAATGTGTATCACCAACTAGCTCAGTTTAGCCAACTATTTTAGATTTTGGGTTTACACAGGAAGTGTCATTTTGCCTACTTTTGACATTTCGCCTTGTTAATCTCACACAATTTGCCAACACAGTTTGGTATATATATATATTCATAATATACTTTTATTTTACACAATTTTTTCTTTTCTGATATGCCATTTCTTATTGTTGCCAAAGTTTTTGAGTGTTGAGTGCATTGCCCATTGAGCAGTTGTGACTAATGGTTTTCTTGAAAGGTAAGTGATAATTAATTTTGTTATGTGGTTATTTTTTTACTATCCACTAGGAGTGGGTAGTAGATACCCTTTGGGCATCTCACATGCTCAAATAGGATTGCAAATTTTATTGGGTAGTACCATAGTAGGTATGCCCTTTTTATGCAAATGAATCATATTATTGTTAGTATATGTAGTCTAAGTAGTCTACCATCATAATATTTTTTTCACCAAGTTGACTTTTTTTGCAGGCTTTATTGGTTTGCAATGTCAAACAAGAGGGGTTTTGGTAGGATCCCTGAAAGCCAAGAGAGGCCACCAAAATATAGAAACTTATCAACATACTTTGGTCGTGGAATTAGTGGCAACCTACATGAATCACAACGTACATCTCAAGTGCATATTGAAAAAGAAAATTCATCAAAAGTTGGAGACCTTTCTTAAGAAGTTCAAGTTGGTGGACTTGATATCTTAGTTGAGGACAATCTTGAAGATGATTTTGAGGCAGTTCCCTTGAGTAGGGAATCACAAAATGATATTATATACTTGGGTGAGAAAAGAAAAAGTGGAATAAAAAATGATATTATGGACTTGGGTCAAAAAACCAAAAGTGATGCCATAAATGATGTTCATTCACAAAAGGAGAAAAGAAAATTAGAATAAAAAAAGATTGATCTTGCTGGGATATGTCCAAAAGGAATTTTCAATTAGAATGGGTGGAAAAGTTTTAGTCGATTGAAACAATGTCCATTCCAATTGATGGTGAGCCTCCTGTAGAATGTAGATGTAAGATATGCATACTATTGGTGTAAATAAGTATTCACTTATTACACTTACTTAAGTTTACTTAGGTTAATGCATTATTTTATTATTTTTATTTGTGAGACACTTAGGAGTTTGCGCACCTTTTGAGTTGTCATGTAGACAACACAGGAATACGCAACTCTATTTAAACACATGGTGTCTACAACACTATTTTGCGTGTTACACCCTTGTAGGCTTATTGTCACATCATCGCACTTACTTTCATTCTTAATGGAGGATAACCCATATCTAGTGGACATGTGCTTGGTTGTATGACACATCATGATGCTAACTTCTATGCATTTTAGAAGCTCTCCTGAGGCCTTTATATTCAGGCACTCCTAGTGTACTCTTAGATGAACTAGTTATTGAATACATGGTTATTTTGATCATTCTCTCTCTCTCTTTGGTCTACTATGTGCTTGTGTTTGAGTTCTTAGTTCCTGGGTGAATTTTGCCTTTAGGAAAATTGTACATGGTATCAGAGTAACTCAAAGACTTTCTCATCACATAGTCATTCGAGACCACGCTTGCTTCATCACCTCAACCTGAATCCAGAGTGCTATAAAAATTAGGAGTGTCTAGTACTAGATCTAACCTCGCCATTGCATCTAGAATGTTGAATCGGTGAAAATTGACTATAAACTTAGCTACCTAGGCCCAAAGTCGATCGTAAGGCAAATTTTTTTTGCAAATCGAAACCTGGAGGACCCGATTTGCGGTATGTGTATGGTCTTTTTTCGCAGATTCAATTGATTATTCAGATCTGCATTTTTTTATTTTTCTGCTATTAATTTCCTGTCAGAGTGTTTGTGGAAATTTGTGGAAATTTTTTTTAATAGACCTGGGTAGTGACACCTTAGATCTGCCACTTGTGAAGAGTATTTTTATTTGTTCGCAAGACATATTTGGTTTATGCTCCGTGTTTGTACCATAGTCGCAGAGAGAGGCGATCGTACTGCAAAATTTTTGGTAGTCCCTACCGGCAGTAGACTAAAATATTGGCTACTACGAAAGCTGCAACGTCATCTCAGGCGTGAATTTTTTAGTTGACATCATCATTTTGCTGTCTTAAAATTGACAGCTATTTGACCGTCAAAACCAGGAATTTTTTAGCTATGTTGACAACTATTTGACCATCAAATTTGGACTCTCAGTTTCTCCTCCAAACCCCTCTTCAGATTGCTTTTTAGTTTGGTAGCCTGACTTTGCGAGCCGATATCTCAGACATCTGGACTCCGATTCAGGTGCAATTTTTTTTGAAATCAGGTAGAATTTCCTAAATTTTCTAGTGGTGGTGTTGTTTTCTAGTTTTGGTGCACGAATTTTGAAGAAATTGCATTTTTTGGTGATTGTACCTACATAATCCTGCATTTTGCAACTTCAAAAGCTCCGTACGGGCACATCTGATTTTTTTGAAAGTGCATATTTTTTCATCTACTTTCTAGATCTGAAGTCAAATTTTGGGTTGTGTGGACCAATTTCTCACTTTCATAATTAGGCCTTCTTTGGCATTGTAATGCTTTGATTCTTTGCAGAATTGTTGTAAAACTAAGCTACAGTGCTTAAGTGACAGATTTCAGCCTTATAAGGTAGTTGTAAAATCAAAATCAGAAAGTCCACTTTGTTCATTTTGACAAGTGGCTCATTGTAAATGCACTACTTATAAAGTTCCAAAAGAATCTTTTTTTTGGGGGGGGGGTCTTTTGATTGAGTGAAAAGGGGGGGTGTGTACTATATTTTTTGTGTCTCTCTTTTGTGCTCTTTCATTTCTGCATCATGGGTTTTAAATGTCCTCCTTTAACTTCATGCAACTATTCTAAATGGAAAGATATTGCATGGAGTAGATTAATAGAAAAAGGATATAGTCTTTATGTTGATGGTACAAGTACCAAACCTACTGGTGCTAAAGAACTCATTGAATGGAAAAGACAAGACCAATAGGCTTTATGTGTTATCAGGAGTTGTGTACATGGGGATATTCTCTTTCACATTAAAAATTGTTCAAAATTTAAGGAAGCTTGGGATAAACTTGAATAGTTGTATGGTAAAGTGGATGAAGAAAAGGGATTTCAGATTGAAGATGATCTACTTCTCTTGGATCCTAAGAATTATGACACAATTTGGGATTACATCATTAAAGTTAATGAGTATAGGGCACTTTTGAAAGATCATGGAAATCCCATGAAGGATGACAGGTTAATTCATCACATCCTGAAGAGGCTATCTTCTGAGTACACCAACTTTGTTTTGAGTTTGAATACTCATAGGTTAACCATGGATTCTGCTTACTAGAAGTCTTCCTTTGATGGATTTGCAAACATGTTGATTGTTGAACAATCTCACTTGGTATATTTTGGACTTCTCAAGTCATCTAAGACCAAAGTCTTAGTGGCTAGTGATGATTCTAAATCTAGTCAAGGGGGAAAAAGCAACAAGAAGAAGAAGTAGTGGAAGTAGAAAACACAATCTGAGACACAATCCTCCTCTCAACAAGGCGGTTCTTCTTCAAACAACAAAAGAAGTAATGAAAATAAGGAAAAACTCTTTTGTACATACTGCAAAAAGCCAAATCATGACGAGCATCATTGCAAGACAAAAATAATCGATGAGTTAGAAAATCTACTCAAGAAGAACAAGATTCAAGTGCCAGGTTCTTCCAAGGATTCTACTCCAACCTCTTCAAAGGGTAAAGGTCAAGCACTTATGGAAAACTCAAATTCTTCTTCAAAATGGATACTTGACTCAAGTGCCTCTTACCACATGGGTTCTTCAAAGAAAGACTTTTGTTCATTGAAGCAGTCAAAGGTACCACACATCTTCATGGGAGATGATACTAAGATGGAAGTTGAAGGGAAAGGACATGTTGAAATGGAAGATGAGGAAGTCAAAGATGTTCGCTACATTCCAAATCTAAGCTCCAATCTCCTATCAGTTTACCAAATCACTCATCTTGGAGATGGTCATAAGGTTGAGTTCCTTCTAGATTCTGTGATGGTGCGAAGTCTCAAAGATGATTCATTGGTAGTAGTGGGGAAAGTCAATGATGATAAGAGGCTTTACTCCTTCTCCCACTTTGTGCCTAAGAGTCCTTCTCAAGCCTTGTTAACTCACTCTACTTTAAACATCAACTTATGGCATGAGCAGTTTAGTCACCTTGACTTCTGCTCTCTTCAGCAACTTTGCTCAAAACACATGGTCAAAGGTCTACCTAATATTAGCTTTTCTAAGGAGAGTGTTCATCTTGTTCAGTGGATATGAATCTCAAGGAGAAGTATGATAAAGGGAAGTCTTCTCAAGCTCTAGTTGTTCTTTAGCTAGTTCACATGGTATTAGCAGGACCCTTTGCAGTGACTTCAGTCAGCCAAGTCCACTACATACTCACATTTGTTGATGACTTTTCAAGATTCACTTGGGTCTTCTTCCTTCATCACAAGAATGAATTGGTTCATAAGTTTCAAGACTTCAAGACTCATGTTGAACACAAGTCAAGGAAAGCCATCAAAGTACTAAGGGTGGACAATGAGAATAGATATGTGGACAAAAGACTTAAGAACTTTTGTAGAATTGAGGGGATTGATCTTCAGAACTCACCAACATTTAGTCCGCACAAGACAAATGTTGTAGGTATGAGGATTAGGACTCTCAAGACCATGGCAAGTTGCATGATAAAGGCCAATCCTACACTAGAAGTTGAAGCCATTAGTAGTGCTACTCACATACTTAACAGATATCCTCATCTAGCCTTAGATGGTAAGACTCCTTTTGAGGCATGGTGTGGCAGAAAACCAGTTGTGAGTCACCTTAGAGTCTTTGGTTGTCTAGCATGGGCAAACCTTTCCTCCAGGAGTTGCAAGGCACTAACACCTAGGCCTTGTACCTTTATTAGCTATGAAGATAATGCAAAGGCTTACAGACTGATGGATCCAAAGACTCATGAGATTTTTGGGGAGAAGGATGTTCACTTTGAGGAAAGTTCTCCCAACTTATCCTCTACTCTTCTTCGCACATCATACACAGTGGAAACTAATAGTGACACCAGTGATAGTGCTTCAACATGTTCAGACACGTGGGGTTCTATCGACAGTTGCAATGAGAGGTCACCTTAGTCTCATCCACACACTTACATTGCCATAGTGAAAGGTCCATCTCAACATGGTACATCTCATCTTTTAGCTCTAGCTTTAGTTGACTTGGGAGATAGACTTGAGGAATTACATCTTCTCATTGATGATGATTCTTCTACAGTTGTTGTGAGGGCTCACTCTGACCCTCATGTCCATTTTATACATGATCAATCTTCATAGTTTGGCATGATTATGGATCCTTATGAACAAAAATTAGTGGAGGTCTCTTTGTCAGTTGAGGAGATAGATGGTTTAGTGAAATAGGTTCAACAGACATCCTTGCCAGATCTACATTCATTCTTTTCAGCACAGCTGGAAGGCGTAAACTTCATCATCAGTACAGGGATACTTGAGTAGGTTTTGGGGCTAGCATACATCTTCAGGAGTGTACCTTTTCCATTGTTTCTTCCTAAGGGGAGGAACACCATTATGCATTCTTGGACTAGCTTCTTCATCGAAGCAACTTTCAATTGCTGGCATTCTTCTTTTAGGTGGGTAGCCTATTCTATCTCTTTTCCTTCTCTTATTCCCTTATGTATATACTAGATGTATGTTGTAATGGGGGGGTCCTGATTACTCCATCTATCGATGCATCCTTTCTTATCTCTCTTTTTGGGGGAGGGTTTTTCCCATGAGGTTTTCCCTCTTTCCTCGCTTTATGGGAGATTGCATTTTCATTATGTACTTGGGTACCTAATATGGCCTAGTAGCCAAGACCCATTATGCATCTTCATCCTAGTTCATAAGCTTAAGGGCATTCCCCTAAGTTGCACTTAAGGGGGGGTGTTGGTGTAAATAAGTATTCACTTATTACACTGAAGTTTACTTAGGTTAATGCATTATTTAATTATTTTGCATTATTTTATTATTTTTATTTGTGAGACACTTAGGAGTTTGAGCACCTTTTGAGTTGTCATGTAGACAACACACGAATACGCAACTCTATTTAAGCACATGGTGTCTACAACACTGTTTTGTGTGTCACACCCTTGTAGGCTTATCCTCACATAACCGCACTTACTTCCGTGCTTAATGGAGGATAACCCATATCTGGTGGACATGTGCTTGGTTGTATGACACATCATGATGCTAACTTCTATGCATTCTAGAAGCTCTCCCGAGGCCTTTATATTCAGGCACTCCTAGTGTACTCTTAGATGAACCAGTTATTGAATGCATTGTTATTCTGATAATACTCTCTCTCTTTGGTCTAATGTGTGCTTGTGTTTGAGTTCTTAGTTCCTGGGTGAATTTTTCCCTTAAGCAAATTCTTACACATACAACTATCAAAGAAGGAAAAGAGGGTGCATGTCATGCTCAAAATATCAAGGCAAAAATTACCAACAATTTTTAAAAAAGGTGATAACAACCATGTTAAATGCATACTAATTTTGAATTCCTATTGAAATGATGGCGACATGGTAGGAATAAGTGGAAAGACTCTAGAAGGCTTAAGTCAAGTCTAGATTTTTCACCATTTTAGGTGCATGAGTTTAGAAGCCTATTTAATGGCCATTTTGAGAGTTGAAGGTTGTTCACCCATTCTCTACATTTAGAGAAAGTCAAGCTTGGAATTGAAGAGGAAGAAGGATTTAGCTCATCTCAAAACTCCATTTTCCATAACCTTTTGGAAGGTAGGATTCTTCATGGCCTTGTTCTTCTTGCATTATTCTTTGTTTTCTTATATAAATATCTTGCATTTGTGTATTTCATGTTTGTGATGAAACATGTGAGGGATGGGTATTTGTGGATTTTCTATTTATTTTTCTTTCATATTTTCTATTTTTTTTTTGTGGGGAAAAATATTAAGGGTGTATTGGCATTACTCACCCTTGGATAGGATAGAAGTGGCCATGTATGGGAGAAGGGCTTAGTTGGACTCCAGGTCAGTGCAAAGTCTCTCCTCATGATGAGGAGAGGGAAAAAAGTAAGGTGTTATGGGCTCTTACTTATCAATACAAACTAACTTTTCTATATGGGAAATAAGGAGAGAAAGAACAAAAGCTCATTGTGATTTGTTAGACTTGGAAGAGGCATATGATTTGTGTTCATGATTGACATCTCCTACCTAGAAAAATCCACCTTCTCCTTAGTCTTGGTTCAATATGCAACCTATTGTGAAAACCTTGGATGGGATTTATTTTTTGAGTGTGTCAATATGATTGTATCTATTTTTCACCTGGTTGATTTTGGTTCTCCTAAGCTTGGGGTGTAACCTCACATCGAGACCTTGGTTGGGAGGTGAGATCTCCATGGTTATCTTTATGTAAAATTGTATTATTTTTTGACAATATAATACCTCAAAATTGACACACTACCAAGCTAAACCAATTTTGGTCTATTAATCAATCTTAAGTCCTATTGTACTAGACAATTTTGATTTTGACAATCTCTACTTGACTTAAGTGTCAAATGTAGAAAATCCCTAATCTGCATCAATTACATAGTCTCTTTAATTCCTAAGTCTAATTGAATTAGAAAAGGTAAACCTATTAATCAATTTAATTTAATTATGATTCCTAGCACTTTAATTGAATTAAATTTACCCCTTTTGCTAAAATACCCACAAAGGAATTAAATGTATTTGATTTAATTAAATATATCCTCATTCTTATTATTGAGTTTAATTATTAAATTAATTAAGATTAAATATTTATGAGGTCATATTAAATTTTATTAAATAAAATATTCTCTCCAAATTCTCTCTTCAGTTTAGAAATGGAAACTTTGAGTGAACTGGAATTGGAAAAGGAATTGGAATAGTTAGCTCTCCATTACAATCATAATTGAAACAATTAACTTCTTTTGCACAAGGAAGTTTCCATTCTAACTAAATCTCATTTCCAATCTTCACTGTTCATCCAATTTAATCTTGACTGTCGATCAATTTTGGAATTCTATTTAAGAGATCCTCAATTCCTCATTTTGGGGGATGCACATGAATTATATTGAACTTATGCTAAATTGTTGACTCGAACACTTGCACTCATTATTTTATTACTTTTTCATATTAATCTCATTTAGTGTAATAATGCATTCATTTAGATTAATACTTTCTTTTTATTCTTAGCTTTAGACTTGCATTGCATTTAGATTAACTATTGCATCTCATATAGCTTAAAAATCCTTCATTCTAGATGTCTGGTTGCTAGCTTCTCAATTTGAAAGTGAGTAGAAAAATTAATCTAGTTAGGAGGCAACAAGATTGACTTTTTGAGTTGTTTTGGATGAACGATCTCATGTTCATTCTGGGATGATTCTTCATCTAATGATCATGTTGAAGTGTGGTTGATTAATAGGCCATAATTAGCACTCACATTTTTTGTGCCCACTGTAGGGTCGAGGAATCAACTTTTTGGCCTCATATGTTATTTATTTTTCAAAATATTGATGTTTTATCATTTCTATCCATACAATTCCTTAGTTCTCACACAAAAAATCTAATTCTCATGCGAAGAAACTAAAGTTTCACTCCTTGTTTTGCACTTTCTCATCTGAAGAAGTATATATTGTGTAGTTTCTCGTGTGGTACACAACATTTTCTCTCACGATATCTTGTAAAACTTTGCATGAAATTCAACATCAATAAATGCATAATACAATTTTTAGATTCTACTTTTTATAATGCTATTTTCTCTAACATCTATTTCTAAAGCATTTTGATTTCTAGTTTTTGATTTAAAACAACCTAACAGTGGTGTGTAGATCGCTTGTTGAAGACACCTTGTTACAAAAATTCAAACAACACTGATGGTTTGGTTGTAGGAGCTTTATCAAAAATTCACATGCCAAAGAATGAATTCAAACCCACAAAAATATTGTGTCTTTCACTACTTTCTTACACATAGATTAATAGGGCTTGTGAACTTTGTAGTGATCTAGACAAAGGAATAGGGGAGTATGCTCTTTTCTACTTGGAAGTGATGCCTTAGAGTAAATAAAAAACCTAGATGACTTTGAGAGATGTTACCCAAGGGAGGAAAGAAAGTTAGTGGTTCTCCCATATGAGTCTTTTTTATGAAGAGATGATGACTTCCTTTTAGGAAATTGAAATCTTGATAGAAGACAAGTTAGGATTGATAAGATAACTTAGTGACAAACATGTTTTGTGTGTTTGGATAAGGCGATGAGGTAGAGGAGTATGCTCTTTTTCCTTTGGGAAAATAAAAAAATTTAACTCTTAGATCTGAACCACCAGTCTGAGTTAACCTTTAGAGGGCTTGCTAGAATGATCCAACCTCTGGGAACAACCCAAGTGAGCACACACCTTTCATTGGTGATTCCAACTCACTATATTAAAGAATCTTTGTAGAGTGAAAGATTCCAAAGCCATGCTAATTTCTTCCTCTTGATTCTTGATATTGCATATCAAGAGGGGGCTTTGTCTATTGCACTGGATGGCATTGCCCCTAGTCCTGCTTGTCAAGTGTATGCACTTTTAAATGCCAGTGTGGGCTACTGGCCTTAACTTTATTTGTGAAGCCACTAGGGATTAATGTGAACAGAAGCCAAGTAAAAAATTTTAGATAGTTGCTACCCGGTTCACCTTTGAAAGGAGGCATAATATTTGTGTGATGGGGAAGAATCTCTCCTATAGATACTCACCATAGGCATGTACCTAGACATTAGAAGGTTCTATACATGCTTGAACCCTTCCACAAGGGTGCTCATTCAGTATATATGTTATTGAGTCCTTGGAATACACCAAAAATATGGGTGCCCTCTAGTGGGGTGACATGACAATGTGAGGTAAACACATGCACATAAGTTGCGAGACAATGGTTTTTCTTCCTCTACCATTTTTGGTTATAAGGATAAAGAGTGTCTTTTTCAAGTCTTTAAATCATGTAAATCTTCCAAAAAAATGAAAGGTCAAGACTCCCCCATCCTTCCAAGTTGCTTTGTCCTTGATTGGATTGTTTGTGACTACTGCTTGCTACCTATGTCTAAAAAACAATTGTCTACATGCAGACCAAAATGATGCCCAAAATATGAAAATAATGCTAATATCTACCTGAAACTTGTAAAAACTATCAATCCTCTATTCAGAAACTATCAAAACCATTGAAAATCTCTTCAATATAGTTCAAACCTATCATTCTGGTCATGTTATCACCTACAATTCTACACAATCTTGCATGAAGAATACCTTGTTTATGTTTCCTTGCATCACTTTCTTTGTCTAATTGTGTCCCTTGTTAAGAATCCTTGTGAAATTTTTTTCCCAAAACACTAAAATTGGCTATCAGAAACTAGTGTTTGTTGTCAAACTGTCAAATCCTCATGCGACTCTATGAAAATTCTCATGCAAGAAAACAAGTCCAAAATTGTTGTTCTAAATTTTTAGTTGGTTCATTGTATGTCCTTGCATGGTTCTCTATGAATCTTCACATAAGATATTGTCCTAAAATTATCAAAATTGTTCTGCCTATTATATTTTCTCACCTAGTTATCTATCTTGTTTGATCTATGTCTGAAATACTTGGTCATTGCTCTATCTAAACTAATGTTGAACTTTGATTTCTTGCTTAGCTGACAACTTGCAATCTACATGTGATCTAGCCTTCTTACTTGTTTGTCTTATTTTTCTCTCTTGTGTTCAACATACCTTGCATCATAGTAGTCATATCTCTTGGCTATTCTAGCCACTTCTCAAACTATTTGTACCTATATATACAACACACTTACTTACTTTGAGGCTACATTCTAGTGTGATCCTTATCTAAGATTTTATTTTCATCATTGTCTATGACTATTGTAACAAGGAGTGGAAATGTGATTCTTCCCCATAGACTTAGACAAGGTAGATCTAGGAGTCAAAATCATGGCAGAGGTCACTTCCTAGTTTATACACAATTTGAATCTAGTGAATCTAGTGAGGAGTCTTCATGGTCTCTTTCACCTGC
Organism: Cupressus sempervirens; assembly: GCA_028749045.1. NCBI lineage: Eukaryota > Viridiplantae > Streptophyta > Pinopsida > Cupressales > Cupressaceae > Cupressus > Cupressus sempervirens. Next base: position 296,395,359 of record CM053788.1, on the reverse strand, counting down.
TAGACCACTTCATGTTCAAAGAATGTTTTCCATAAATTTTCAGAAAACTAGGAATCCCTTATATCAAGATAATCCTAAAACTAGTAGAATACTTGCATCTTCAAACAAAATAATTGAATTCTCATTCAGAACACCTTTTCAACCAACATACACTGAAACCTACTACACTCCTAGAATGGCTGATCAAGACCAAGGAAACAAAGAGCATAGTAGAAGACATGATCACCAAAGAAATGAAAGATAGAAAGAACCTTACACTGATGAGGATGAGGAAACTAAATTATTACCTCTTGAAGACATAGAAAGATTTTGTAAGGATAAACACTTCCAGAAAGTGATGGCAATCTTTTTCAATGAAGAGAAAGAGAAATACTTTCTCAAGATTGCTCAAGAAGGAACAAAACTACCTCATTATTTTAATGTTTAAACAATTATCACACATGAAGAAGAAACTAAAACATCCAAGTTAAAAAAGCAACTAAAAACCATGTGAGAACAGTCAACCCAAATGATGCACGACAAGGATAAACCAACAAAAAATACACCTTAGATACTCTTTGATCATTTCCTTTTGACAAGAGCTTAGATATGCCTCCTTTTACAAGAGGATTTAAGTTTCCCAAGTATGAAAAATACTTTGGAATATCTAATCCCCAATATTATTTGAGGAAATTTGGTGCTTTTTCTATGGAATTTATGCACAATTAGACATATCTCATGCATTTATTACCACAAATTCTAGGTGGTTAGGCCATGGAATGGTTTTCAAGGTTACTTACTGGTATCAAAACATTTGATGAGATTGCTAATTTTTTTTTTTAGTAGTACTCACACAACATACAACATCTAGTTAACATACGTGACTTGTGTAACCTCAAACAAAAAGTTGGGCAACCTTTCCTCACATTACTTCAAAGGTGGCGACAATTGTATAAAAAATATTGTCGAAAGACTCCTAAAATATAAAAACTTGATATCTTGGATAATCTTTTTATATAAAATAAAACTTCAAGGTCCACACAGCTTTGAAGATATGATTACACAAACCATCTAAATAGAGGAATTTATGGTCAAAAAGGGCAAAATAAGCCTTCAAAAAGACACTAAGAATCAACCTCTAGTAAGGATAAGTCCAAGTATGTGAATAAGAATTGAGAGGTATTATATGATGGAGTAGTTGATAAAATTACTCCTAAACCTGTTAAAATGACTTTCAATCTCATAGACAATCTCATTGCATCTAAAAATGTTGATGAATGTCCTACTGATAGCAAGACATTTGGAAACAAAATGAAGAACTCATCTTGGGTTACACAACAAAAATGAGAGTATACACCTCTTGGTGAACCTCTGGATGTGGTTTACAAGAATTTTCTTGAAAACAAGGTCATTTCCCCATTTAATAATTCTCGTCCTTATGATCCACAACCATGACTCACATGGTAGAATGAGAGTGCATTTTGTGAGTACCATTAGAAAAAGGGTCACAAAGCTAGCAATTACATCAACCTGTGTTATAAAGTTCAAGATTTAATTGGAAATGATGACATTGTTGTGGATGTACATAGTAAAAATTTGGACCACAAGGATTTTAAAGAGTCATTCGCATATTATGAAAAAGGATAAAACTTTAAACAAAAAGCCCATAACACGGTCAACTATACATACACTCATGATGATGATGTGATCAACATGGTTGAACATGTGGATTTTGAATATTGTGACATCATCACAATTAAGGGAAAATGGGACAACGTGAAACCTAAGATGCCATTTGTCTTAAGAGGTGCTACATCTACTACATTTGACAAAGAATAGTCACAATCTTGTGCCAATGCTATAATGAATTCTCATGCCAAGATAGTACTTAAAGGCCCTGTGCCTTCTACTCTCGAGTTAGATCAAGAAAAAGACAAACCCCTTGCTGGTCTATCTAGCAAAGGTGCAAAAATTGCAACATCTTCTATGGTTACCAACTATAGTATCCTTGACTAATTGCAATTGACAAGTGCTCAGATAACTATCTTTGAATTACTTAAAGTATTTCTCATAGGAAGATTCTCAACAAAGCCCTCAATGAGGCAAATGTATGTAAAGATCTTGATCTTGATAGGTTTCAATCTATGGTGGGTCACCTAACTTCACCTCATTACTTGTCCTTATTTGAGGAGGATGATAATTCTATGAGTCATCCACACAACCAACCATTGCACATTGAAGTAATGATACATCAAAAGAATATCCATTGCATGTTCATTGATAATGGATCTAGTTTAAACATCTATTCTACTACCTTTCTTAGGAAATTGGGCTATTCTGAAGATTCTATTGATCCACATCTCAAAATAATCATCAAGGCATATGATGAAGTTGAGTGTAAATCCATAGATCTTGTTTTTTTGCCTCTTCAAGTTGGTCCTATAGAAAGAGATGTTACTTTTCAAGTCCTTGACATTCCATTAGTATACAATTTATTGCTAGGGAGACCATGGATACATGAGATGCAAGCTATGCCTTTAACATACCATCAATGCATCAAGTTTCCATTTCATGGCTCTAAAGTCACCATACCTACTAATACTAGTTACACCTATAACATGCTGAAAGATTTGTACTTGCTAATAGGGAATTTATAGATCATCATGATGATAAGCTAAAACAAATTGAGAAGTCACTCAAGTTGAACGCAACTAGGCTGGGTCAATATCACATAGAACTTGTTCTATCTTTAACATCTCTTCCTGAGTCTCCTCATCATTATGGGAGATCATTTGAAGTGAAGAGACCTTTTGTGATATCACCTTAGACTAAGTTCAATGGTACCTTTGTTAAAGTTACTATGCTTCTAGAGGATGATGATGAAGATAGAGCTATTATTGCATGGATATATTGAGAAGAAACTCGAGTGGATTTCACAGAACAATCTTGTGAGATTACTCCTAGAAAGTATGGTCCAGGTCTTAAACTCATGAAATACTTTGGCTACAAAGGGAATGGTACAATTGGACATAACAATATTGGCTTGATTTTTCCTATCAAAGAAATAGATAGAGGGTCTCGAGACACAATAAGCCTAGGTTTTAAGAAGATCCCCTTCCATTTAGGGATTAACAAGTTTACACTAGAATCTGAGTGTGCATCTGAACATGAATCCCAAATTGTGTAAAATAATCATGAGGACATCTCTAAGGGTGAGGATACTTATCCTTATCCAATTCCTTTTGATCTTGCTAAATTCTTCATAGAACTAGGTGGATTTGTACCACTTTTTGGTACTGTGGATGTTTACAATGATTCTTCTAAAAATATGACTGCGACTCCCCATATTCAACAAGAACAAGGACAATCAAGTCATACTTTAGTTGTTGAAATACATTGTAAAAATCTAGATGATGAAAGAGAATCAATCCTTATTACTATCAAGGAATTCTATAGTTTGTGTCCATGTAGCATAAAATCTCAAGAGTATGAATTTGAATCTCTCTCATAAGCAACTACAGACAAAGATATAGATCAAGTCCATGCTTATGAAAATCAACAAAAAATAGGTCAATCATCTGGGATTAGGTCAGATAAGCCTCATCTAATTAGTGTCAATGAGTCTTTGATTAATGTGATTAGAACTCAAAGGCATTCAAATACACCTGTGGATGAAGTTGCTCTAGGTCTTGAATTACTTGTCCAAGAATTTGGTGATTATGCTTTGAATGCTATTGAACCCACCACATCTCTTTCACTCACCTATCTCGAGCTCATAAACTAGAATCCTATTGCATCTAGTGAAGTCCCTACATTCCAGAATGACTATGCTCTCGCCTACTATCTAAACACTGTCAAAATAGTAATGTCCTCCACCAGTGAATAGAGTGTTAACATGACTGAGGCTGACATCAAATATCTCAGTCACACAATAAAAAAGAAAAGAAATAGAAGGTCTGATGGTGAAAATCACATTGTGGCAGTATCAAAATCCAAAATAGTAAAAATAAAAGATGTATCCAAAAGTGAAAACCTCTCTAAGGCACCTAAGGATGAGATATTTGATGCACTTCCCAGTCATTTTTAGGAGAGATCATTAGTGTTGATAGAGCCAACATAGCTGATCAACTTGGGAATAGAGGAACAACCTCATATGATATACATTGCACAATCTTTATCTATAGAAGAAAAATAAGAATTCATACTTTCTTTCAAGAGAAAAAGATAAATTTTGCATGGACATACTCGCTTAGATCCTAATCTTATAATGCACCATTTATCTATTGCACCAAGAGTAAAACTAGTCAAACAAAAGCTTAGGAAATTGCATCCTCATGTTGCATTACTCATTAAAGCTAAACTAGAAAAGCTTTTAAAATCAGGTTTCATCTGTGCTATCGAGTATGCTGAATGGATATCAAATATTGTTCCAATCTCAAAAAATGATAAGTCTATTCAGGTTTGTACAAACTTCCATGATCTGAATTTAACATGTTTGAAAGATGATTTTCCACTTCCCAATATTGATATGATAGTGGATATGATAGTGGATATGATAGTAGGATATGAAATGTACTCACTCATGGATAATTTTTCTAGTTATAATTAGATTAAAATTGTACCAAAAGACTAGGAAAAGATGACTTTCACTTATGCATGGGGCACCTTCTGTTGGAATGTGATGCCATTTGGTTTGAAAAATGTTGGTACCATGTATCAAAGGGAAGTCACAACCATCTTCTATGATATGGTGCATAAGAAAATGGAGGACTATGTCAATGACACCTTGGTTAAGAGTACACAATACACCACTCATCTTCAAGATTTGGGACCCATCCTAGATTGTATGGAGAATTTTGGTCTCAAACTCAACCCAAAGAAATGTGCATTTGGTGTAACTTTAGGGAAACTACTTGGCTATGTTACTCTATAAAAGGAATCAAAGTGAATCTAGAAAAAGTTCAAGCAATCATGGACATGCCTCCACCCCTTAATATAGTCATATGAGGGGCTTGCAAGGAAGACTTCAACCCATTTAGAGATTCATCTCATAGTTGGTAGATAGGTCACACCACTAATTCTAATGTCTCATATTTATGGGAAGCTTCTCATCTTGTATATCTCAGCAATAAAATCAGCTTTTGGTATCTTGCTAGCTTAGGAGGAAAATGATAACAAGGAACAAGCTATCTGTTATCTCAGTCACATTTTAATTTCTTATGAAATGAACTATACCATCATCAAGAAGGCCTTCTTGGTGGTTTTCTTTGCTACTCAAAAGTTGAGACACTAAATGCTCACTCACTCTATGTGATTGGTTGCTAAAATTGATTCATTGAAGTACTTACTCAATAAGGCAGGTCTAACAAGAAGGTTAGCTAAGTGGGTCATGATACTAAGTGAGTTTGATATTCAATATGTTGAAAGGAAGGCTATCAAAGGACAAGTAGTTGAAGATCAATTAGTAGAAGCACCTATGCAAAATCTTGTACCATTGAATGCTGAATTCCTTGATGAATCTATTCTAATGCCGACTCATTAAACCTGGGTGATGTTCTTTGATGGTTCTTTCACACAATAGGAATCCAGTGCTAGACTATTATTCATAGCACCTTAGAAGTATTCATTGCCTAAGGCATACAAGATTCTATTTTCTTGTACAAACAATATTTTAGAATACAAAGCTTTAATCAATAGTATGAAGATTGCAGTCGAATGGAGAGTAGATGAATTGAATATGTTTGGTGATTCATAGCTCATAATCAATTAGGTCAATGATGTGAATTAGAAGAAGGATGAGAAGTTGATACCTTATAAATATATGGTTGATGATCTAAAGAAATACTTTTCTTAGATTACTTTTTAGCAAATTCCTTAGGCAAATAACAAAGCAATTGATGCAATGGTTGCTCTCATTTCCATGCTAGAGATGCCTGAGAATGATTTTTGACATGAATTCCTGGAGTAGACATTTCTCTACCCTACCTATAATTCCCTTGAATCTCAAACGATCTTATTCTATTGTAGGACATGACTCATCTCACTACCACCATATCTACTCTTACCTGCATGACCAATTTTGAACAATCTAACCTAGAATGAAAAATGTCACCTTATTCAGAATGCTTCATGGTATGCTATTATTTTTGATGACTTGTTTATGAGAGGTCTTGATAGAATACTCCTTAGGTGTCTATAACCTAATGAGTCCAAGTGCACATTAATTGATGTACACGAGGGAACTTCTGGATCTCACTCTAATGGCTTGATAGTAGCTCATAAACTTATTAGAGCTGGTTACTATTGGTTGAATATGGAGCAAGATGCAATCAAATATACCAAGTCCTGCATACAATTATAGCTCTATGGAAATTTGATTCATGCTCCAACTAGGGAGCTAATTCTATCTATCACACTATGGTCATTTCAACAATGGGCCTTTGATCTAGTGGGTCAGATTCACCCATCTTCAAATGGACATAAGTTCATTATTACAACTACATATTACTTCACTAAATAGGTAGAGGTAGTCCCTCTCTATGGAAAATGGAAAAATTATAGCTTTTTTCATCATGAATTACATCATATAAAGGTATAGTGTACCATCCTCAATCATTACTAATAATGGAGGACAATTTAAAAACAAGGATCTTAAAGAGTTGTGTAAATTTTTTAGAATCAAGCTATATTAGTTTTCACTTATTACCCCTAGGGTAATGGTTAAGCAGAAGCATCCAAAAAGGCTATCCTTAAGATCTCACATTGTACAATTAACAAATCTAGAAGGGTTTGGAACCTTCAGATTAATCCAATGTTATGGGCTTATAGAACAAGCATTAGAACTCCAATGGGAACAATGCCCTTTGCTTTGGTATTTGGAGTGGATGTTGTGCTGTCAATTAAGGTTGAGATTCCTACTTTTAGAATTTCCATGAAGGGTGTCATTATTAATGATGACTATAGAATATCTTGGCTACAAGAGCTAGAATTGTTAAATGAACATCAAAAAGTGGCATGTGATCATCTTTGAGCTACCGAAAGTGCATGTCTAGGAGCTACAACAAGAAAGCTAAGCCACATGACTTCCAAGTGGGTGAGCTCTTTTTGAGAGTAAGCCCTAAAAATCAACAACATGTATAGAAAGGGAAGTTCAAACCAAATTGACTTGGTCCATACATAGTTATTGCAGTGTTTGGATTTGGTGCTTACCAACTTTCAACAACTAAGGGAGAATTGCTCAAGGAGCCAATCAACACTTTTCATCTGAAGAGGTTCTAAAAGTGACATACTTTCAAAAGCTCTTTGTATATACTTAAAAGTCCTAAAAAATCATTATCTTGGTGAAAACCTAGTAATAGGTGCCTTGGTAATACCAAAAAAAAAGTAAAAAATTCAATTTTTTTTTTTAAAAACAAAAAAAAGAGAAAAAGAACAACAAAATTGAAAAACCAAAAAATGTTCCATTGATGAAAACCTACGAAATAGGCATCATGGTAGCCAAAAAAAAAAAAAAAATTGCAAAGAAGGTGAAGACTTGGTTAACAAGTGCCTCTTGTTTCAAATGCTACATCTTTCAGTGTATCTTCTAGCTCTTGTACAATAGCTTTTCTACTTTCATTTGTTTCTTTCAATCACACATCCATGGATTGAATCTAGTCATAGTCTTGGGGGAATACCCTATGGTCTTAAAGAACATCTCTTTAGCACCAGTTACTAGTTTTTCTAACTATGTTTGCCTACTATCACTAGCTTTACTATTGAGATTCCTCTCAAAGAAGATCTCTCTCATGTTAGACATCAGTTGTTCTAATTGCATTTGCCTATTTTCACTCACATTAGTATTGAGATTCTTCTCAAAGAAGATCTCTCTCATGTATGTCACCAATTGTTCTAATTGAGTTTGTTTTTTGTCACTCACATTACTATTGAGATTCCTCTCGAAGAAGATCTCTCTCGCATCAGTCACCAGTTGATCTAACTATGTCTATCTACTATTGCTTAGTTTCATATTGAGATTCTCCTCAATGAAGATTTCTCTTGGACATCAATCACCAATTGTCCTAACTAATTTTGTCTACTATCTTCACCCTACTGAAATATTTCTTCCATATATGTTCTAAACATCGACACTTGATATCAATCCTATAAAATAAAAAATGAATTGAAAACATTGTGTTATGCTGAGATTTTCTTTTCTTGTTTGCATTTCTATTTTATTATGTTCCTTTGAGAAACTTGAGGATATCTCTTTTGATTAGAGAAGCCAAGATTGAGGGCATGAGCTTTTCTTTTCTTTCTATTTGATGGTTTAGTTCCAATGATCTGAAGCATCCATATAAAAGGGGTGTCCACTATATGAGCCTTTATCTTGCATTAGATGGTTGTATGTACCTCAACTCATTTTATATGGACTCTCCGTTGAGGTTGGTTATTTTCCTTATTTTTTTGAGTGAATTCTATATGCTACAATATAATATTGATACTCATCCTGCTAAGTGAATGTATAGGTCATTGTGAGTATACCTAGCACACTTTTTTCTCAGGTTACAAACACAAGGGTCATTGCAAACATAATCTTTACTAAATACTTAGCATACAAAGGATCTCTCATGTGTCTAGTGTGTCTACATGCAAGAAACATTCTTGTCATCCTAGCATTTATGCTCTAATGCTTATGCTAGCTCACTACATTAAAAAGGACAAATATTTTGGTCTTTCTAGCTTCTTGTACTTTGAATGCTTATATTTAATCCTAAAAAAAGTATGACATGTGTCATATTCATATTCTAATGATTGCAATGTCAGTGAGAATTGTATGATATTCGCAAGTTTAGCTAAACACTCAGTGATGATAATTTTATGAGTTGGGTAACTAGACCTAGGGTTGCATTTAGGATAGGGCTGCAATGCATGCTTCATTGGCATAAGACTTCATTTTGATCACTGCTTCACTTGCATATTTCAATGTGGGTGATTGTTGGTTTCTTCAAAGTATCACATTTCTTCATGATTGCACAAGTGTTCAACTCCTTGGTTCATATTATTGATCTTCATGGGATACCTATTACTGCAACAAACTTGAAACCTTAATGAGATATTAGTTCATCCACATGTTGCTTTCACATACATATTTTCATACTCATCTCATCTATGCTAAACTCATACATCATATCAATTTGTATTCAATCACAACATTAACATCTCATGTATGAAAAATTGTAAGAGAAAAAATGACACATGCAAAGGATACTCGAATCACAAAATATTGTATATATATAATTGCTCCAATGGAGTCAAGTGTACATCAGTACAAAAAATTAATGCTACTCAAATGTTGTTAATATCAAAATGATATAAAATGATGCTGACACAAAAATTGATACATAGAAAAAAAAAATTGAAAGAAAGTGAGCTAACTCTATCCCTCTCCCTCACCTCTAGGTGGAGGAGGAGGCATATCTAGTCTAGTCTGAGGCCATGCATCTCCTGACTCTCTCACATACTATGATAATTAGGGCACCTACTTTGATGCCTCTAGGACTACCCCAACATACACTGCATAATAGTATGTCACTCTTGCTATCAATAGATGAATCTCATTCTGGTGTTGCTCTATCTACTCTCACAATAAGTGAGTCTCTCACTCCATCTGCTCTCATAGCTCATGGATCTCTCAATATCACTCTGATATTTGGGTATGTCTAATAGCAAGTTGTATCTGCAACTCTCCCAACTATCACTATGCTATCCAAACTCTCTCAGGATCTCTTGAAGGTGTCTTGAGTTTGTACCAAGATGTGTCTGCCTCGTGGCTCAAGAGTAGGCTGATCTTGCATCTCCTCATTGCCCACTCTATGCTCTGCCTTCTAGGCTAGTTGCTCCTTAATGTATGGCCTTTATGCCTCACCACCAATAGCACCCAAGGTGCCCATCTCATCACAAGGATGTCTATGTTGTTTCCCACTCCCACCAACACCTGCATCATCTCCCAATTATTGGGGAGGAATAGGAACCTGTCTTGTCCTTTGTCTGACTCCTTGCTGGCGTGGTTGCTACTATGGTGGTGGCTATGGTGCCTACGCTAGGTGCATTAGCACTACCATCCATACTGGGTCTATGAATCATGGGAAAGGATGACTCACAAAATGCACCTAGTAGGCTAGAGTCATCCCCCTATCTACAATTGCATCCATATAATCTCACTATGTTGCAATAATGGGACACACATGGATCATGGATCTACCATGTTCTAGTCTAACAGACTACCTATGCTCCACATCTTTGGCAAAATGGCCATATGTATAATACTCCTATGATATATCCTACAATTAGCCATATTGCCAGCACATGCGAGTTAGTGAAAATCTCTCAATCACCTAGATCGAGTGACTAATTAGTGGTTGGGAAGAAAACATGTACCCTATCTTTGCATGTGCATCATCCCATGCCTTAGTCTCTCTCCATGACCACCATACTACTACCACTAAGTCATTAAGGTGATCTCACCACTGCTTAGTCTTATCTAGAGTAGTCTGGGTCATCTATCCTTGGTATCTACATATGTAGGGCTCATGGTCCTGCCTCATGCTAGTATAGATAGGCCTAATGATGGGAAGGTGATCCAATGCCCACACCTCAAGAACATAGACTCCAACAACCATGCTCTTCCTCTCATGATAGACGAGCTCAAGAATCTTATGGAACATGTGGGCTAGCATCCACTGACCCCATCTGAATCATACTAGCTCAACCAACATCTAATGCAACATCTATCCCTATCTACACTCAAGTCTATGCTAGCCTTAGCATCATAAATAAGATAATGAATACTCTGAGCACTGCTGCCAATTTTTGACTGGGACCATATGTATACACTAACTCATCCCATAGGATAGCTCTACCCATAATGAGATCCTCTCAAAAGATGGCCCTAAGTGCAACTATACCCGACCATGGCTGTGTGTCATACACCACCCATGGTCTATGAAAGGGTATTCAAAGTATCTAGTAGACGTCCTTAGGTGTGATGGTCATCTATCCTTGTGGTAGTTGAAATGTGTTTGTCTCTGAATGGAAATGCTCAATCAATGCTATCAGTAAACCATGGTTCACCACTAATGTGGGGATACCACATAGATCAGATAATCCAAGGGCATCAATATGGACCTGCTTACCATCATCCAACTGGTGAATCAATGCTCCACAAGGGGGATAGTGCAATCTAAAAGTGACATCTAGAAAGAGAACCTACAAACATGAAACAACATCAACATGATCAATATCTCACATGTGAAACATCATACTATACATAAATGCCCTACTACATATTGAAAACATGCAAAACCAACTAACGAAGGTGCAAAATGATAGCTAAAACATTCAATTTTTTTGATATTTTTTTTCACACAACACTAGATTTTTGCTCAAGACTTCACTTTCTCATGTGAGATTGCACTTCTTCATGTGAGAATTCAAGTCTTCACATGAGAAACCTAGTACTAGATGCAAAAAAACTACCTTATTTAGGGTTTCTCACATGAGAGATGGGTACCTCCCACATGAGGAAACCCAATACCCTAGGAAAAGAAGTACCAAAATGGTACTTCCTCATGCAAAGTAGAAAGTAGGCTCATGCAAAAAATGAAGCCTCCACATGAGACCCATGAAAAATGACACTTTAAACACTCGAAAAACATAAAAAAATTGACCAAAAAACATAAAATTTTCAATGACAACTAGGATAATGGACTACTCACCAGAGGTTCATAGTCCACTAACCGGCTATGTTGTCTCAATTGCTTGAATTAATGCAAATGCACAAGGACCACCATTTTCTCTTCAGAGCTCCTTCTTCACAAAAGAAAAAATGCACAAATGATTTGAAAATGACCTTTTGGGCCCTTATATAGGTTTTGACCTAATTTTTCAAAGTGCTTTGATTGCCATGAAAATCACACCCTTAGCTAATTTAGTTGCTCAAAACTCATTTTTGGGATCGAATTAGAAATTAGACACAATTAAATAGCTCAAAATTACATTTTAAAATTTTGGGACTAACATGATTGAAGACTTATGAAGTCCATTTTTCTGATATTGTGTGAATCTTGGAATATTCTCAAATCACATTTTCTTCAAAATTTCCAATTTTTGGAAAAAGTAAACTCTAGTAAACTTTGGTTAACTTTGGTCAAACTTGGTCTTTTGGACCTCAAAATCACTTTGAATTGACTCCAAATTTTCTTTAGATTCCTCAAATCTCTTCTAAATTCTTTTGAACCTCATATTTCTTTAGTATCTATCAATATACTACTTTATATTACTATTATAGTGTGTCATCTTTTGATTTTTCTCGGGGGCAAGATAATTACATCATTGAATCTTTCAAAACTAGCTTCAACTCAATTTGAATCTTATGTCCTCATCACTTGGGGCATCTAGTCACTCAAGGAATCTTGTTCCCCTCTATCTAGCATCATATGTTATCAATCTTATCATTTGATCAACTGATCAATCTCACAACATTTCTTGTCAGAGTTCGATGGACAAGTATCAGGATAGTCTAACCCTGATTCTTGAGAATTAATCCTCTTTTTGGGGATGATTCTATGACTCATTATAGGTCTTATTATCTCTTTTATGGACTAGTATTTAGGTTTTCTATCTGGAGTTTGGAGAATTAAGCTCTATTATAGAGATAATTCTAACTCTTGCTCAGGATTAAACTTCATTCTAGAGATAATCCTAACTCTTATTGAGAATTAAACTTTGTTTTGGAGATAATTCTAAACTCTTTCTTTTAATCACCATTTAATGGTTAGGTATTAGGACAATCTAACCCTGACTCCTAAGGATTGAGCCTCATTCTAGGGATAATTTTATGAATCATGATTAATCTTTTCATCTTCTAATGGATAGGTATTAGGATAGTCTAACCCTAACTCCTGGGAATTGAGTCTCATTCTAGGAACAATTCTATGAAGATAGATAATCTTTGTTCTTTCTTATCAGTATCTAGGTTTTCTATCTGGATCCCCTAAGGTTAAGCTTCATTCTAGATATAACCTTAAAAATCTTATCAATTGGTCTCTATATCATTGATTTCAGAACTAATCTCATTTCTTGATTTGTGTTTTATACTTCTGATTTCTTTGAATCAATGTGCTACTCACACATTTATTCAAAGAGCGGAAAATGTGATACCCCAAAATTGCCACATTGCCATGCTAAACCAATTTTGGTCTATTAATCAATCTTAAGTCCTATTGTACTAGGCAATTCTAATTTCAATAATCTCTACTTGATCTAAGTGTCAAACAAAAAAAAAATCCCTAATCGAATTAGCAAAGGTAAACCTATTAATCAATTTAATTTAATTATGAGTCCTAGCACTTTAATTGAGTTAAATTTACACCTTTTTCTAAAATACACATTAAGGAATTAAATTTATTTGATTTAATTAAATATATCCTCATTCTAATTATTGAATTTAATTATTTAATTAATTAAGATTATGCATTTATGAGGTCATATTCAATTTTATTAAATCAAATATTCTCTCCAAATTCTCTCTTTAATTTAGAAATGGAAACTCTAAGTAAACTCGAATTGGAAAAGGAATTGAAATAGTTAACTCTCCATTACACTTAGAATTGAATTAGTTAACTTCTTTTGCATAAGGAAGTTTCCACTCTAACTAAATCTCATTTCCAATCTTGACCATTCATCCAATTTGATGTTGACCATCAATCAATTTCGAAATTCTATTTAAGAAACCCCCAATTCCTCATTTTTGGGGATGCACATGAATTATATTGAACTTATGCTGAATTGTTGAATCAAATCCTTACACTCATTATTTTTTTTTGCATATTAATCTCATTTAGTGTAATAATACATTCATTAAGATTAATAATTTCTTTTTATTCTTAGCTTTAAACTTTCATTACATTTAGATTAACTATTGCATCTCATATAGTTTAAAAATCCTTCATTCTAGATGTCTAGTTGCTAGCTTATCAATCTAAGAGCAAATAGAAAAATCAATCTAGTCAGGAGGCAACATATCAACTTGTTGAGTTGTTTTAGATGAAAAATCTCATGTTCATTCTACGATGATTCTTCATCTAATGATCATGTTGTAGTGTGGTAGATTAATATGCAATAATTAGCACTCACAAATAGTACCTTGATATGGAGCAAAATTGGATTTGTATTCTTCTTGGAGTTCTTGAATCCATTGTTATGGAGATTTCTCCTTGGAAAATGTGATCCTAATGTATAAAATTTGATAGTAGGATTGAGAAAATGGTAAATGGATTTCATGGTAAATCCCTTGAAAATAGATTGGCATAGGATGAATGCAGAAATATGTGTTTTTTGTATTAACATAGTTCAATCATCTTGTTACATCACAAATCTTTTACCACACTAAGCATCCTACAAAATATTTTCAAAATATTTTTAGCAGGTGATATATGCTTACACTCTACATAGATACTATAAATGAAACATATTCTTTACAACATGTAGTACCTTTTAACTACTTACAACAATTACTATCAAAACCAAGGTTTATAATATAGTTAATACAAAAAGCAATTGAATAACAAGCTTGACTATTCATCCAAACATTAAAAAAAACCTATATCCTAGAATAACCACTCTATCCATCTATAACACGATAATGAGAAATATAGTTTTCAACTTTAACTCTATCACCAATACTAAGATCTTTAATAAACTAGTTTAGATTGTCCATCTCCCTTTGTTTGAGCATATCTTTGTGTAACTCAAGATATTTCCAAGACACAATATCATCTTTGTGAATCGAGATTTGTCCCTTTTGCATCAGCATCATAAATCTATCCCTAGAGATTTCCAAAGTAGTAGCAACCTATGACATAATTTGAAAATGTATGAGTTTACAACCAAATTCAGTAAGTTGTCTCCTTCTCTTTTTGATTTGGGTGGCCCGTCATCAGTAGTATCAAAGCGGGAGTTCTTGAGCGTGCGGACAGATCGCCGAAAGTGAGGTAGTTTGCACTAGGACCTTGAGTTGGGTGAAGTTTGTGAAGAAGTTCTTGATTGTGTAGATAGGTCACCAACTGTGAGGCAGTTTGCATGAGGTTCTTGTTTTGGACGAGATTTGTCTTCTGAAGACTTGATTATGGAGAAGAGAAAGAAGAAGATGACTTTTGTGATTGGATGGATTTTGAGGATTCCTCGACTTGAGAAATTTAGAGCAAGAAATCAACAATCATTGCTAGTTGATTTGCAGAAGGAAGTGAATGAATTAGAAGCTGAGTTGTGGAAATGAAGAGCATGTCACCAGAAAAGAGATGTTGATAATTCCTTGGATGTGGAAAAGGAAGATGATGCAGTGGAAGAGCAAGCGGATGAAGAGAAAATTATTTGCGAACTAGAAGTTGAAGAATATGAAAAAGAAGAGGAAGAGCATGAAGATAACCATATTTGTATGCCAAAAGTAGATGAAGGTGATTGGAAGACTAAAACAATGGAGGAAGAGTATAGTGCCTTAGTTGGAGATCAAGCAAGTGGAGTAGTTACGTGCATTGTTGACGACATAAAAGAGGCAAGCGAAGATGAAGATGTCAAATAGATAAATTCTTATGAATCATGGAAAGTTGTCTTTGATATGAGTTTAAAAGATATTGATGATGGTTTGCATGAGGATCTTGTTCGTGATGTATGGTATGCAACAGAAGATTGGTATGGTGTTGCTAGATTTATTACAGGTGTGATTAATTCAACAAGATTGGATGAGGATGAGACTTATACTTGGATAGAGTTCATTGCAAAGGAGAAATTTCAGCATCAGATACTTGTTCCAGCTATGTGTTGGAGGAAGAAAAAAAAAATGTCAACAGTGGCTACTTCATTTTGTGAATCCATATTCACAAAATTTTTCCTACCATGGGAGTCGGATGCAAAAGCATCATGCATAAGCAAAAACAATGTGGAAGATTTGCATTTTGGTTTTCTTGTCCCTATTGAGGTGGAAGCTTGTGGTGAAGATGAAGATGGTGGTATATCATTCTTTTGGCATCAAAGTGTGGGACACACTTTTCTATCTACCAAGGGAGTCTGATGCAGGAGCATCTTGCATGGGAAAATTAAAATTTAAAAAAAAAAAGAGGAAAAAAAAAAGAGAGAAAAAAAAAATTGTGGAGGAGAGAGAAAGTGACGAAAATGGAAGGAAAATAATAAAAAATAGAAAAATAGGAAAAATGGAGAAAAGAGGAATTTCTATTTTCAAGGTGCATGGGTGGCATAAATAGAAAATAATAAAAATAGTTGTCATTCCATTAATCGAGGTGTGTAGGTGGCATTTTAGAAGTTTGTGGAAAGATCCTTAAATCATGTATTTAATATTTGTTGGGTGCTTAGTTGTATTTGGGTGGGAATTTAATATTTATTTAAAGGTAGTTGTATTTACCTTTTATCCCACATTGGTTGTGTTTGTAATGTCTTGGGTTAGAAGTGCCTATTTAAGCAAGACTTATTATCATTTGTAATCAAGTTGGAGAAATAGAAGTTCTTCAAGTGAAGCTCTTCAAGTAGAAGCTCTTTGTATATAATCTCTTGTAAGGAAGTTCGAGAAATAGAAGTTCTTGCGTTGTAAGCTCTTCAAGTGTAATCTCTTCTAAGGGATTTCAAGTATTAATGGAATTTTTATGAAGCATTTTGTCATCTCTCTCTATCTCCATATTGTTGTATTTTTGGTTATGAGTTGGTACGGGTGGTGTGGCCCGTATGATGCAGGAGCATCTTCAAAATTTATTATTTAAAAAAAAAAAAAAAATTGTGGAGAGAGAAAGTGACGAAAATAGAAAGAAAATAAAATAAAAATTAAAAATAGAAAAAATGGAGAAAAGAGGAATTTCTATTTTTAAGGTGCATGGGTGGCATAAATAGAAAATAATAAAAATAGTTGTCATTCCATTAATCGAGGTGTGTAGGTGGCAATTTAGAAGTTTGTGGAAAGTTCCTTAAATCATGTATTTAATATTTGTTGGGTGCTTAGTTGTATTTGGGTGGGAATTTAATATTTATTTAAAGGTAGTTGTATTTACCTTTTATCCCACATTGGTTGTGTTTGTAATGTCTTGGGTTAGAAGTGCCTATTTAAGCAAGGCTTATTATCATTTGTAATCAAGTTCAAAAAATGGAAGCTCTTCTAGTTGGAAGTCCTTGTGAGGAAGCTCTCTTATATCGTAAGAATTTGGAGTCCTTTTATTTGAAGAATATTGTAATGAATTTTCAAGTATTAATGGATGCTTAATGAAGCATTTTTGTCATCTCTGTATCTCCATCTCTTTGTGATTTTGGTTGTGCATTTGTAAGGGTGGTGTTGGCCCTACATCAGTGGTATCAGAGCATACCTTTGTTAGTGGTAGCAGAGCAGTACTACGTCACTTTTGAAAAATCTTTGCATTTCTCTCCTTCCAAAGAAACCAAAGCACTTCACAAGTAAAGACAGACCAAAAACTATTTATTTTCAAAAAAATATATTCACAAAACCAACAAGCACTTCGCTCTAGGAGTACTAATCCTAATATTCTAGACAATGGGTGACCCAAAGAAAATAGCCCAGATACCCCTAACAAAGGTACAATAAAAAAAAGGTGTTCAAAGGACTCATGGAAAGAATAGACACCACACAAAATAGGACTAGCATGACTATTGGGAAAAGTATTACCCACAAGAAGTTTCTTCAAAAGAAACAACCATCTAAAACAAGATTTCTTAGGCTTACAACAAGAATTCCAAAAAAAGGAAAAACTAAAAGGCCATCTATTAGACAAAACCCTTAGTCTCCAGCCATGGTTAACCCTATAAAAAATAGAACAATCATCTTTAAGCATTCTATAAATATGACTAGAAGAAACATTATTAAAATTATTGGCATCTTTCCATCTGATATTTTGCACAAACTGATTTGAATTCATAATATGTCCATGAAAGACATTTCCTAAAGCTTTAGCAATGATGGAATAAGTCTTCTTATGAGAATTAGGAATGTTGAAGTTTCTAGAAATCTCATTCAACAACCCTAACCTATTGTCAACCAAAATATCACCAACATTATAAATGCCATATTTGTTCCATTTTTTTGCAAAACAACTTTGTGTCAATGCAAGAGGTTTACCATTAGCTTCAACACCCCAACAAATAGATCTATCCAAAATAGAGTATTTAGGAGGGCCACCAACTACATCCCTGAATGGAATAAGTTTCCTAACTTGAGCCTATGCCTTCCATAGATAATGAAAAACTTTAGATCCAAACACTGATAACTCAAAGTTCCCAAAAACATTGTCACAAATATAAATATTTTTCCAACTTTTCCCTTTCTTAATAGAAAATCTAGATATATTATTTCTAATTAAAACCTTCCATGGTTCATCCCCACTCACACTTGAATGATCCACTTAGAATCCATTGCCATACCTTGATCTTTTAAATCAATAATTCCCAAGCTACCCTTCTCTTTGGGTAAGCAAAACCACTCTCATTTAACATAGTGTATTTTTATTATTCCCTAAACCATTAGACCATAGAAAATCCCTCATAATCCTTTCTAAACTATTGTTCTGATATTTGGAAAATAACCAAGCTAAAGAGAAATATTTGTGATGAGTAGATAACACTTTCTGTACCACTTGAACTCTACCTGCCAAAGATAATAGATGTGTTTGCCATTTCAAATATTTCTTCTCCACTCTAGAAAATAGTCACATCCACATATCTTTACTGGATTTCTCAATGGATAATGGGATACCAAGATACCTAACAATCTCATTAGGTCCCAACCATTGCCAACCCTTATTCCACACCCAAGCTAGAGGTGACACTGACCATCCAATAATGAATGATTTGTGGGGAGCCACTTTGTCCCCAGATATGAAGCAAAAAAATTTTAGTCTATGGTACATATTATCAAAATTCACTTCATCCAATCTTATGAATAGGGCAATATCATCAAAAAATTAAGCATTAGGCAATACCTCTTGATTGGCCAGAGTAATACCCCTGATAGGAGGTCCTAATTGTGAAGCTCTAAGAATATAAAATAATTCATCAGTAGCAATTAAAAACATTGAGGGAGAAATTGGAAATCCCTTCCTTATAGATCTTTGAAGAATAATCTTCTCATTTAACTCTCAATTAACATCGAGAATAGTAGAAGAATCATTAAGTAATATTCTAATCCACTTACAAAAACTAGGAGGGAATCCAAAAGCTTGCAAAATTCCCATTATAAAAGACCACTCTACTCTGTCATAAGCTTTTTCAAAATCTAATAGAACCATTGTGGCATCCTATCCATCATGTTTAGCCCAGTGCATTGCTTCCTAGCTAGTGATGGGGTTTTCCAAAATAAACCCTCCTCTAATGAAACTAATTTGTGTAGGAGAAATAGACTCATTAAGAATCCCCCCCATCCTCCTAGCCAAGATTTTAGCAATAATTTTGTAGGATAGATTTAATAATGTTATAGGTCTCCAATTCTTAACCTCTAATTTATCCCCACCTTTTTGTAATAGTTTAATAACCCCTTTATTGATGTCAACTCTGAGTGAGCCAATATGGTAAGCACTCCCATACAATTCCATCAGTTTAGAACCAATCTACTCAATATTATGCTTATAAAACCTAGTAGGGATGCCATCAGGCCTAGGAACCTTATCATTAGCTAGAGAAAGAATAGTCTCCTTAACCTCCTCCAAAGTGATGAGTCCTAAGATCCATAAAATCCTTAATACTAATACTTTTGGGAATAAGCTTAAGACAATTGTCTAACTCCTGCTTCTTATCATCAGTGAATTCTAAGGTAAAAATATCTTTATACAAGCTATAAAAAAGCCTCCTTAATGTAGTTAGGATCATTATTTAGATTTACATTGACTTGAATAGACTCAATCAACTCCTTCTTATGTTTAGCCCTAATGATATTAAAAAAATATTTAGGACCTTTATCTCCTTCCTTCAACCAATTCATCCTAGCTCAAATTTTTTGTCCTCTAATCCTATACTACTAAATCTTTATGAAATGAGATTTAGTCCGTATAAGTTTCTCCTCAAAATTAGGATCACAATCCTTTATTTGAAGATCTCTTTCAATGAAATTCAAGGAACTCTACAAGGCCTACTCTTCTTCATCCCTATCCCTATCTCTTTTCTTACTAATAATTTGATAAAATTTTT
This sequence comes from Cupressus sempervirens, assembly GCA_028749045.1. NCBI lineage: Eukaryota > Viridiplantae > Streptophyta > Pinopsida > Cupressales > Cupressaceae > Cupressus > Cupressus sempervirens. The sequence goes on along the minus strand of CM053788.1, from coordinate 296,375,151 downwards.
TTTCCAAGAGTCCATCGGAAGTCTCCATCTATCCCTAGGATTCAACTTAGAGTTAGACAACTTACAAAGCTATGTTACCAAATGGATGGCCCCATCATCTTCCCCATTGTTCAATAATGAAGTGTTGAGTTTAAAACCAATTTTAGATTTCCTAGTGTTATCAAGCCCACTTTCGATAAGAAAATTTTCATAAATTGGATGATGATTAGAAATAGATGTAAGAATAACACTAACAGGATTATGACCACCTTTATTGGAAATACTAAACACATAATCCTCCACATAAATCCTATCTAGCTGATAATAGACTCTTTGCCTCCCAGATTGATTATTGCACCAAGTGAACCAGATATTAGAGAATCTTTTCTTTTGAAGAGCTATAGGATCATCAACTATGTATTTCCTTTTGAAGAAAGACCAAAAGTAAAACTCATTACCTTTCCAAAAGTGTGTAGAGCCTCCACTTTTATCTTCCTTATTCTCTATCATATTAAAATCACCAATAAAAATCCAGTGAGCTTTAAATAAATTACAAGTTGACCACTCCAATAATGAAGCTCACTCTCTATAATCATTAGAGGCATAAATCTTGCAGACCCAATAAGACTTTCATCTAGTTTAAACAAAACCCACATAGCTCTATGACATGGAGATAACCCATTCTCAATAATCTTCTCAACCTAAAGTGGGCCAAACATGATAGATAACTCACCTTTGCCTCTAGGATGATTAGAGTAAAATCCAGTGGATTGATCCCAAATAAATTTCAATATGTTATGGGCTTGAAACTTGAAAATCTTAATTTCCTATAAATAGATAATATCTTTTAGTTTAATATTGTTACACCATTTTCTAACCAAGTAATTTCTGTCAAAAATCTTTGGACCATGCACATTCCAACTATGTAGATGTATCATTTATGATGAAGAGATTTAGGTTTATTATATAATCTATTAAAATAATCCAACATCTCATTACCACTCTTTCTATTTTCATTGGAAATAGACTTTCTTTCCACCATTTTTCTCTTCCTTTTTGCATTATTATTAATAACATCTATAAATGGTTCCTCCTCCATAACAACATCTAAATTATCACTGTCATTCCTAACCACCATAGATTTTAGGTCTCCAACTAGGCTCTTATCACCATTTAGGGATCCAAGAAGACTCCTCCTAACACCCTCAACTCTGGCATTAATGGTATTGAGAGATAATTGTTGAGCATTAAGCTTAGGGGGAATACCATGAACCTCTGTAATACCACTATTAATGATTGAAGGAGATACAAGATGACAAGAATTTAGGGATTTGGAAGTAGAAAGACCCAGGGTAGGCACAACCTCAAAGTCAATTTTAAACAAAAAATTATCCAAACTACAACATTTACCAACATCCCCTGCCTTAGAAATTGCCTCACTGGCTAACACATCTTTAGAAACATTAACAAATTCAACATTAACATCAGTTATTGTACCCTCTACCAAATCATTACTGATAGTATCATCTTTTTTAGGATTTTCTTGTTTATCACCATTTTTAGGGTTAGCTTTTGTCAAAGATTCAAATCTAGGGTCTTCCAAATTAACTAGGGTTGGGCAATCCTTCTTTGTATGACCATTCATTTTATAATGAAAAGATGAACCAAGGTTCCCTAGTAAAGATATTTTCCATAAAAAAATTTCCTCTTCTAAATTCATAGAAATAAATTCTAGGAATTCAATATAGGGCACTAAAGCAAGAAATATTCTAGCATTTAGATGAATGTTTATCTCACATTCTCAACTTGAAGAACATAACCTAAAGGTTGAACAATCTATGGGATAAATGACCAAAATTCTAGTCATAGATTCTTAATATCAACCCATCTAGGGGGAGAATGAGCAATTACCTGGTCAAACTTACCTAAAGCCAACCATTGATAAGCCCTAAAAAGTGACCTACCAACATTCCAATAATTCTTCTTCAAAAACCTCTCCTACATTCCATGCATTTTAAGAAAAAACACAAAAGCCCTTTTTGGACCATTCTACAGAAACTAACTTGAATCCCTAATTTCCTCCCCCACATATTAGTAATCTAGTCATAAAAAAACTTACAAGAAGGAAGAGAATATTTATCAACACAAACAAAGAAAATGGTAATGTCCATCAATCTTTGATGTTCCTTCCTAATAGCAATAACCATATAATTTTTAGGAGATAAGATAAAGTTTTGAAGTCATTAGTGATAGACTTACCAGTTTGACCATTGTCTCAGACTCAATCCTTGGCTGGTCCTCCTTCACATCTATCTCCATTGGTTGTGGATCTTCAACATCCACCAAATTTCTCATTAAAAAATCCTATAAAAGTAGCCAAAGGTGGACATTTAGGTTTAGATTTCTTAGACAAAACTTCTTTATACAATGACTGAGAAACCCCATCTCTCTTTTGTACATTTCCATGACAATTATTACTCAAACATTCCAACTTTGCAATATCCCCTCCATCATTAGAAGGGCCTATAACCTTAGACATGAGTAAGATAGGCTAGCAACCAAGAGGACTTGGCTTTGACACATCAAATTAAATCCTATCTAAGCACACTCAAAACTTCAAGACACAAAAGAAACCACACACAGGCAAAAAAGAAAGTAAAACAAAATGACCACCACAATTGACATGAAAGAGAACAAAATATGAAGCATGATCACATAAAGGAAGGAGAAGAGGCCAGGAAGCCTATAGTTGTAGAGCTTCATCTAGAAAAAAGACCTATTTAATTTTTTTTTTGAAGTTAAAAAATATAGCCTTTCACAATTCATCTCTAACTTATATATGTAATGACAACGATATCGGGTTTTCTCTTTGATTCTTTCCCGATTGAGTCTTTGAATTAGGTTTTTAATTTTATATATATATATGTTAAATGAAGCTATTTAATTTGATTATGGTTATTTCCTCTAGGGAATTTGACTCAAATAAATGTTACCTTTTATTGCATGCGTTAGAAACTATTTAAGAATCACTCATAATGTGGACACAAATAATTATTATTCGTATTGTAGTTAAAATCAACTCTACAAATGAATAAAACATTAACACACTACGTCACTATTAAAATTCCTATGGAAAAACTAACACCTTGAATAGAAAAAAGGACCAATAAATTTCACATATTACGAGAGCCAAAATGCTCTTTGGAATTTGTATTGGGAAAACCTTTTTCCAATTTCATGACAGAGAATATTCTCTAATAAACACTTTTTTAAATAATTACATATTTCAATTTATAATAATAAAAATATTATAAAAGAGGAAAAAAAGAGAGCAAACAATGCTAAGTCTCCTATCCAAATTTCTCCTTCCCAGAAAAAACCTCACCTATAAAACTTTATCCATAACTATTCACCCATTTTCCCCCATGTTTGAAAACTCTCTTACTAATGTGCTCTCCCCTCTTCAAGTTGGATACAACAAAGGAACTCATTCTTAGAACATTAAAAGAAGAAAAAGAAATCAACTTGCATGACTTAACTTTCATGCCACCACCCTCCTTGGCCTTGGTGCAACCTTCTAACATTCTCCATTGCTATGCATGAATGGGTTGTCATTAGGATTTGAATTGGGGGAAATGCAGGTCAGTTTGAATATAATACATCATTGGATACACTTCCAACCTCTATCCACTAAGAAATATTTACCTTTTTGATGCAATCAAGGCCAATGCATACCATTTTGGTAAGGACTATCTTGGGAAACATACTTCTGACTTGGGATAGTGTGTAGTCCCTTTGGGAGGCACCTAGAAGCCTAGGGATGTGTGGGGAGCAAGTGAAGTGGGCCAGTTGGAAAATGGCACATGGATTAAAAGAGGTTAGTGGTACTTAGGACTAGTTTAGAATGTGTTAATAGACTTTAGTGTTTGGTAAATATGTTTAGGTGATATACAATTTGGGTTTAACACAAAGGTAATTCTAGATTGAATATTTCTTAATTTAATATGGGAAATGTTTATTTTTATTTAATAGTTTTTTGATTTAGTTAGAGGTTAGTAGGGTTAGGTGATGGTTAGATTAGTGTTAGAGGTTGCTAATATTGTTTATTAATTAAATGTTGTGTATAGAAGATAGTAGAATTAAATCAACTTTATATTAGGAATTATTTTCCTTACCTTGCAATTGGAATTAAATCTATTATAGTCAGTGTATGATTTAATTGGTTTTAGTTATAGAAGGGTCATGGGTTAGATTTGATTAGTGATTAAGAATATCAATGAGATTGTGGATTCAAGTTGCATAATGTTAAATTATAAATTGATGACTTTAGATTTAAATATTTTTATATAGGACTTTAAAAAATAATGATAGTTAATTATTTAAGGTCTCATCTAGTAACTTTATTCTTAAAAGATGTTAATGTTCGAAGGTGTGATAGGGTAGATTGTCTAGATGACTAGATAGTTTTATAGGATTATGTTAGAATATAAACAATATGTTGTAAGTAGAATTATGGTGAATATTCAATATTTTAATTCATTCTAGTGGGGGTATGTTGATGATTAGGTCCAAGAACTAAGGTATTAATAGGTTAACCTACAAGTGCATAACTAGTTCCCTCAGGGGATTGAACTATTATCGTGATGAGTGTTAAGTGTTGAACCCACCTAGTATAGTTTATGTAATTAATCAAATTAAATATTTTGAAAATAAATATAGACAAGTAAGGTTGAATTAACCATAAATTAGGGTTAAAACCCAAGTATGAAAATGAAGATGTGAGTGCTCACCCTCATGATGAAAAATAAAAGTTGTGATCCCAACACTTCTAAACTAAACCTACCTAACTTGAGTTCAAATTAAGAACTTAGAAACCCTAAATTATTCTCGAACATGATGTAATAATTTAACTATGGTTTGAATAATCAACTTAATCAACTTGAAATGAGTGTTCCTATAGCACTTAATTCATTAAATTTGAACCAATGTAGTCATTGGATACCGACTCTATATCCTTTTGAAATGCTATCAAAACTCAATGATGTTAGACACTATTATAAAAATTCAAATTCCACCTAAACCTTGTGACATGAACTCACTTTTCCATGTTGCCATATTTCCAATAGGAATTCAACGTTAGTATGCATTTAACATAGTTGTTATCACCTTTAAAAATAAAATTTGGTGTGTTTTTGCCTTGATATTTTGGGCATGACATTACAACTTAAACTTGATACTATAGAAAAGCATGTCATTTTGATTAAGTAAAAATAGGTTTTGAAAGGAACCAAAACCTTTTACAATGGACCAAACAAAAAAGCTAATAAAGCCCTTGAGAAACTATGCTTGGACACCAAAAAACAATACAAACTATGACAAGCATCCTTAAAACATCAAACAGGAAGAAAAGACAATAACAAGACATCAAAAAGATATCATGAGGACAACTATAAGGTCTTCAATAAATTGACAACATAATTAACTAGGATATTCATATTCACAAATAGGATATTCATCCATAACCTCTATCTTCTTTGAATTTTCCCTTGTCCATTGAAAAAAGCATGTCGTTAAAGTTTACAAAAAGGAAACTATAGATGGAGTTGAATAATCCATGCTAACTTGGAAAATGAAGGACAACTTTCTACATATTAGGAATGCCAAATTATGTAAGTTACATAAGCAATTATAGGTGTATCACTCTACAATAAAAGATTCTACTAAAGCTTTCCTTTTATATTTTGAGTAGAGGGTGTCCTATGATAGACTTGTTGAAAAAAATTATTCAATTATATATAGTCATTGATGTTACACAAATGTCACACTCTAATTGAACACAACTAGTAGTAACCAAGCTTAGTTGAGCACTAAAGAAGATTGAGTAGAATTCAGAATGAACCTAGTTCAAAGAACCAATGTTAACCAAGTTAAGTAAGTCAATGAAGGATTTCAGTTCTAACTGAGTTAGGTCAGTTACCACAGGAGCTTAGTGTAAACCAATTTAGGTTGGTTACCAAAGGAACTTAATGTTAACTAAGTAATTCAGTTTAGTGTCAACTAACCTTCAACATAAAACTTTTGTTAATTAAAAGGTTAATTCAAATTGACTCAATGCATGTTAATTGTTTGATTGAAAAGGGTATTCAAGTTGACTTGACATGGGATTTCATATATATGAAAGGTCAAGTTATGGATTGAAGAATTTAGTTTTGAAGAAGAATACATGATGTGAATTAAGAAGGATATCTAATTAAGGACAAAATATCTGAGGAGTTGTGAAGAATATTTGATCAAGAAGGATCTAGAGGATAAACTAGAATACTATTATGAATCTACAAATCAATTTCTTCAACAATCAATTCAATCATTGTTACCCTCTAATAATTGTAGCGATAAAGAAACCTCTAAACAAATTTGACTTAACAGTCAGTTTTGTAAATCATCTAACAAGGAAAAATTTCTAGATTGAAGTGTCTTAAGACCTCTAATAAGGACACTCCTAATAGGGTGATTAAAATCCTTTAACATGGTCACACTTAACCATGTGTTTTATAGCCTTTAATAGGGTTGGCTCCTAATAGGGCTCACTTTGGAAGAGTGAAAAGTTGTAACTAGTTGCATACATTAACTCTTGGTGTCTCATGTGTTCATGTTATTTAATTATGTCTTTATGTTTGTACAACTAAGTTACTAAAGATTAATACACTTTAATATCACAAGATTGCTTTGTTAATCGAGTTACAATATTTATCTAGTTCTAACTGAGTAGTGTAAGATCTTGGCTTAGTAAGAAGTTCGTAATGATATTCAAGGGACTTGGAATTATTTTTATGGTAATTGATTCAACCCTCCCCTCTCAATTACTCCTCTTATATTTCCAATAATACTACCCTTCAGTTAGTGGTTTATTTTACTTTTTGAAAGTTTGAAACTATTCGAACAGTCACTGGTTAGTAAACAACATATGAGAATAGGTTGGTTGTCTTGCAGAGGTTGAAAAAGAATATATGAAGGTAAAAATAAAATAGTCACATTTCATTGTATTTTCTCTAGATGAAGTTACAATAATTGATAATACTTTTTGGGTGTACATACATGTTTGTATTGTAAATGATCTTTGTTGTCAATCCTTTCTACTAGTTGTTGCTCAATTGAATTGTCATGTGACTAATAAGAGCCATTTACAACCTATTTAATGCCATATTTTAATCCATTCATTTAATTTCATACTCACTTCTTGATTCATTTTCCATTCTATTTCATCCTATTGTACTATTTTATGTTGCATGTAACTTAATATATAAGTACTATTTAATGAGGTTTTGGGATTAAAATATGGAAAATACATTATTGATTTCTTTTGCTAATTGTTATAATTGTAGCATGTTGATATATAGGTGTAGATGTCCTTGTCGCCTATTTTACAAGTTCTTCCTGTCACACTTTGGACAAGAACCAATGTATGTGGTTGCTAACTAGAAGATCATTTCTATTTGCCACATTGTCTTGGTGCCATGACTATATTTATTAATGCAACATCAAATTCATCTATGTAGTTGCATTTATCATATTGGTTGTTTCCCTTGTTGCTAGTTATCTCAATATTCCTAATTTCTAAATGAAGATTCTTCTATCATGGATTATCCTCTTTACCATTACTTGTATTTACAATCTATGGCTTAGAAATCTGTACATCATTCTTACCTATGGGATTTAATGGAGCCATTATTTCATCTTCTTGGTAGCTTATGATTCCTTTAAGGAGGAAAATTGATTTTTACAAAGTTGTACAATGGAGATTGTATAGATCTTGTTATGCCTAAATATGTCCTCTTCTATATAGTCAGCAAAAAGCACCAAATATTTCAATTTTGCGCTAATGGTTTAGAATTGCATGAATTGTTAGTTTGTTGGTCTTAAGCCAAAACTTTTTATCCATTATCATATGTAGTTGTTACATGTTGTGTATATAAGAAATACAACATGAAGATACATGAGTAATACTGTATATTATATCTAAGCAATAAAATACTAGTTCTGCTGATCAACCAAATGTAGAAAATCACTTTTTCTTCACTCACCTTGCAGACCAGAGAAAGGGCCCACTCTTGGAACATTTGGTGAGATTGTTAATATTGTGAATTACCTTTAGAAATCATATTCAGAGTGATATGTTTCGTACATGCAAATGAATCTATAATATAAAATGGATTTACAACTCAATTATCTCTTGAATTCTAAAAGATCTCAAATGGTGTTCTTTGTTTAATTATAATGATATTTTAATTGATCAATTCAATATTGAATGTAGCTATTATCTAGAATTAGAATTTTTGTATAGATTATTTGTCACAGAGTATCAAAAATCCATTTTGTTTTCATAGTTTAGCTGGTAGAAAATAACAATTATTATAAATATCATTTTTTTGGGTGTGCTATTGATTTTTAGCAAGGTTGCATCCTTGATTTTACCCTCATGTTTTATTTCAATTTCCATTATAACTTACATTAAGAGTTGTGTGTTTTAGTTTTGCTTTGATTTTTTTGTAGGTTTGGTTTTGTGTGTTTGAGCTACATTCATAATCCCTCATCTCACAACTAACACCTCTTGATGGAATATTGCCTAAACACCTTTCACAAGATTATGCCCCCCAATTGATACATATAGACCAAGATGAAATTCATCATAAATTGTTAATTCTTTCTTATTATTCACCCCGATGATGGCCTATCATTTTGGCACTGTTACTGGGGAAAGGTGTCAAAGGTATGTTAGGTTGATGAGTTGAGTTAGGAACAATGTATTAGGATAATTTTTTTTTCAATTGCTAGCCTTTCTTAATTAATTAATCTTAATTTGTGTTACTTAAATCATATAAATAAATTAATTTAGAGTTTAACAACAATTATTATAAGTTAGATTAAATTGAACATAATCACTAGTTCTTATGTGTAAATGGTAAAACAAAAAAGAACTTTGAAGAAAATAATGTTAAAAATGATGCATTTTCAAGGTAGTTCAAGAACATCAATTTTGGCTGAACATTGTTTCAAAAATGCAAAATTTGAAGGGAACGTAAGAGGGAAAATGTGCTTGGGTGCTGCCCCAAGACCCCGGAAGGGGCATTTCCCCTTGACCCCATTAGAGACTACCACCCCCATACTCCTTCTTTCAAAGTTAAAAATAAAAGAAGAAACTAGTGGGGAGATTGTGTCAACCAAAGGTGATGTTTTTATACCCTCTCTGCTTAATGAATGCAACTTAGACAATCATGATATTCCATTGTCACAAGTGTGTGCAAATGTTATTTTTGTGTCTGAACAAGAGCAAATAATTGATTATTTTTTGCAACAATTTGATTTTGAGAATGAAATTTTAACCATTTATTGCTTTATTTGTTATAGGAAGGATGATAAGTGCAAATTATCCCACAATCAAGAGAACATGGTGAATGAGGTACAAGATATTTGTAAGTCTCACCATAATAAGGGTGAATGTGGACAAGTTTTTCTTGTAATAGATAAAATTTCAAACTCAAAATCAAGAAGATCAAGGTATGTATTACTCTATTATATTGGAAAGATACAAGATCTCTTCAAAATATAATTATACACCTAGTATGCACATTGAATATAATCATGCATGCTCACAACAACCTATGTATCCCTCTTATATTCCACCATATCCATCCTTACCATCTCTATTCTACCAATCCTACTTATTCCCATCCACTTTATATCTTCAATAATTCTTGCCATTATCCCATTTACATTGCACTCCACCATATCTACCAAGGGAAAGTATATTTCTTCCTCATAAGCTTCATAATAAGGTGTATAAAACTACATATAAAATTTCAAGGACTCCTTTACCATCTAATGATGTGATTGAAATTGGTTAGATACCATTGGAATGTATTGATGCATAGAAGGGATGTGATTTTGGCATAATTACATTTAGAGAATAATATATTTTATTGAATTATAATCAACTTTGTTCTTCTTTTCCACTTAGTGAATCCCAAATACCCAAATGATCTCATACTTCAAATTGCACCAATTTTAATTATTGGACTCATAAGCATGTGTGGTAATATTAATCATTCATTAAGTAATATTAAACCATGTGCTTTCCTCATTCCACAGATGTGTTGTTAGATTCTCCAAGATCTATATTCATTAGTTTTATACTTATGTATATTGATCATTGGAGGCCTATGGTTAAATTGTGTAATCCTCACATACTTGTTGATTTGGGACCAATAATTGATTAAGCATAATCATACAGGACTATATGCATTAATGACTAAATAAAATATGTTGCAAATGGATGGTTATTCATTTCTAAAAGAATCAAAGTATTAATATCTTTTTTTCAATATTGATTCTTTATACTACCATTCTATTTTTGATTCCTCAGATTGTCCTAATAACTCCATGCTTTTGTATTGTGAAATTAAGCTAGGGGATATCCATTAAATTTTTGAAATATTTGATTAATTGATGATGCAAGCTTATTTTTATTATTATCCTATTTCTTTTTTTTCCTTAATATTCTCTAATGCCCTTGTAGTATGAAGTTAAGTTGGGGGGAATTCCTTGATTTTTCTAATTCTTGATTGATTCCTAATAAATGTTCATTGATGCTTCTGATATACCTCATTGTGTGATTCTTGGACCACATCAAGGTATGTATTTTTATGTTGATTGGCAAACTCATTGTCATCATATTCATTTTTTTATCAAGTTTTTATTCATATTTCTAACTCTATTGATCATTTGTAAAAATATGTTAGTCACATAGAGGTAGGGTTACTAATTGGATGAAATTACTTTACTATACTTGATATGCTTGGTTTTGAGAATATGGTCGTAGGTCTCTTGTTTTGGTGAGATGATCTTAGCACCACTACTAGTTGATGATATTTTTCTACACAAGCATTACACACTATGTTGGCTTTGTTAAAATTGTGTGGGCTTGCTAGCTATTTGGTGCATATCAATTTCAGTTTTTCTTCACTATTTGACAAAAATATTTTGACATATGTTTTTGATAAGGTAAACAGGTTTTAAGGGGTCCTGAAACCCATAAGTTTAACAACAAGAAAGGCTGAAAATAAGCGAAAAAATGCCCAACCAAAACATAATCCTTACGGCTGAAAATAAGCCCAAAGGCCCAGCCGGAAACAACTGCCCACAAAAAAGGCCAGAGAACCAACTAGAAAAATAGAGACCAGACAAAAAGCCAAAGCCAGGAGAAACAAAAACCAAAGGACAGAGACCCAACCTAGCAGACTACTTCTCCATCTTGAGCATGGTCTGGGCAGCTTCGGCGCACTCTTGTTGCTCTTCTTCCTTATGATCCTAGGCGTTCGTCAAATCCTGCTCCATAGTGCTGTCCTTGGCTTTATCCACATCCAGCCTATCTTTGTCTCTATTTTGTTTATCATCTTCCTCCATCTGGTTCCTGTCTTTGAGATTTTCCAAGAGAGAGAGGATGTTGTCGTTGATCGAAGCGAGGAGGGAGATCATTTGACTTGCCAGGTTGTGATTGTAGTTCTCAATATTTTTTACTCTCCTCTCCATCAGAGTCTCCCAACTGTTCCGGTCGCCTTGGCTTTCTGCACCTGTCTTGCTCTTGATTTTTTCCATTTGGGAAACCCTATCTCTAACATCCTCAAGCTCATGGAAAAGCCATTTAATTTATCTGAAGTTGTCGATCATGCTATTGCGGGCATTGTTCAACAGATTCATGCCCGTTTCTCTTGCATTATCAAAAATAGCCACCATAGCCGGGTCAATTAGCTCATTGAGTCTAGGCTTCTCGAGGTCGTCCACCAGGAGTTGGGGGTTCATTGCCTCTCTGTAGATTCCCATAGTGGCCGTTCTCACATTGAAGTTCTTCCAAGCCTTCCTTCTGTTATTAACTTGCACTTCCCCCTCAATCTGACCAGAGTTATCATTTTCCTCCAAAGGAGGCTGAGGATGTATAGGGGAGAGGGGAATGGGCAGAGAATCCTTTCCCTGACTATTGGAGCGCTCCATGCTCTCTCCCTCCCTCTTCTATCTTTTTCTCAGTTTCTCCTCATCCAGCTCCTCCTTCGAAACCTTGTCAGAATCATCAGTATCCATTTTCTCCTCCACCTCAGCAGAGCCAGTTTTAGCTGGGGTATGACCTCTAGGGCTCTTTCTGCTGGGTAATTTGATAGAGGGGTAATCCTTCTTATGGCTTTTAGTCTTCTTACCTGAATGCTCAAAAACCTCATCAGAGCTGATGCTCTCGACATCGTCAGAATCTGAGGAAAAACTAGAGCTGCTCTTGTCAACATCCGCCCCCTAGATAGGGTTTTTGCTAATGGTTTGAGCGTGGAAATGCTCATGAATCAGAAGCAGAAGACCCTCATGTAGTGCCGGGTTGACGGTAGCTTTCTTTTTAAAACTAGAAATGGCCTTGTTCATCGAGTTAAAAAGATAATACGGGAAGGAGATCTTACTACCATGGCGAAAATGATTCAGAATCACAAAATGGTGAGTCCTAACCCTATCAAACCTAGGGTCTAGGGTTATATATTCAATGACAGCATAGAGAACATACCTCCAGAGCTTCTTTATAGTATCCATTACAAAAAACATCTCTTTCTTGCCCAGCTTGTTCAGCTCTTCAGTGTTTTTCACAAAATCCTTGATTGCATTAGAAGACATCTTCTTGTCTCTGAAGAATTTATGCCCCTCCATCGGAATCCCCGTGACTTCAGCAACCACATCCTCAGTAATTTGAAAGTAGACCCCGTTCACCTTAACCTTACCATTATTCCACGAATTCACCATGCTGTTAGTGATCTCAGGATCCGAGCCATGAAGTTTCTCGAAGAAATTAGTAACCCCACCCTTTTCCAGCTCTCTCCAAACTTTGGCCTTGTTCTTCCACTTCTGAACTTCCCCCACCAGCTCCTTTCTGCTCCTCTCACCCGTCATGTTTACCTGATCAACTTCCACAATTCTCATGAACTCTGATCTGTGCAAGTTATTTTCATTCAAAAAAATGGTGATGTTTCTTTTATGATACCCGTGAGTATACCCCTTTCTGAAAATAATGGTATCGTCCTTTCAAACGTGTTGAAAAGTCAGAGGAAACCCATTTTGCTGGTGCAAATCATGATGCCAATATTGGCACTTACCATTTATTAAGCAATCTTTATTATCCATAATTGCATTGGATTTGAGCTGTCCTTCCCAAGATTTTATCTTGGTCGATGAGCAACTTTGCCTCCGCCGAAAAATCTTTTCTGGCATGCCAGGACAGATTATTGGTGGCGTTAACCCCTTTATTAGCAAACCAATCAGCGACTGGGTTTGCCTCTCTGTAAACATGAGTGACGTGGACCTTATCGAACTTTGTGAGAGTGGCGCAAGTCTCAGCAATTATGTTCGCAATCGTCCACGAGGGAGGGGAAATACCATTAATGGTATTAATAATGTTTTTGGAGTCCCCCTCAAGCCAGAGTTTAGTAATCCCGGCTTCAAAAGCCAACTTGACCACCTTACTCACAGCTCTTGCTTCAGCCAGATGAATCGTCTGGATTCCCAGCAAGGAAGCAAAGGCAGCTATTCCCTCCCCATAGCTATTTCTTATGATTCCATCGCAACCTGAAGGGCCTGGGTTACCCTTAGAAGCCCCATCAAAGTTGGCTTTTGACCAACCATCTGGGGGGAGAAGCCAGCTAGCATCCTGCCTTTTGAGGTTCCTGGCTTTTTCTTTAGCTATCTTTCTGTCCCCTTCTTCTTCTTTTTCCTCCTTTAGCACTTGGAGATTTTCCTTTATATTCTTCGAGACCTTCCTGCCAAGGATTATAGCCGGCTCCTCTCTGTCTCTAAATATTCTATTATTCCTTTCCTTCCAAATTCCCCAGCAAAAATGGGGTAAAATCCAGTCCGAGTGATCCTGCCGACCAGCAATCTTACAAAGACCTTTCCACTGATGGAAAAAATCTATGAGATTATCCGGTTTGCACCAGAGGGTTTCATTATCATGTGTGATGAAATTCCACACCTCCCTGGCATAGTCACATATGATGAAAATGTGATTTTCGGTCTCAGCCTGATTCTTACACAAGGGACATCTACTGGGCATAACATGTCCTCGCTTCATGAGATTTTCATGAGTAAGGATTTTGTTCTGAAGAGCCAGCCAGTAAAAAATGTTGATCTTTGGAGTGAGACCCGGAATCCAAGCCTCCGCCCAAGGGGGCTTCTCTTTTAAGCTCCAAAGGGAATTATAGCCTGAGGCAACAGAGTATCTTCCATTGGGATTATCCCTCTAGACCAGCTCATCCCCAAAATTGATAGGAATCATGGAATTGAGCATAAGCATTATAGGAGTCAAGTCCTCAGAGATGAGGGATAGGTCACTCCATTCCTGGCCATTCCAATAATCACAAACTTTGGACCCAATTTGATCAGTACAAGCTTGCATCCATCTCTCAAAAATAGGGTTATTGATAAGTGGATCTTGGGAAAGCCATCTATCCGACCAGAACTGGATGTCCTTCCCATTTCCCAATTTCCATGATATCCTGGCCTTAGCCAGGTCCCTGGCTTTCATGATCCCATTCCAAATGTTTGATCCTTTTGGGATATCTTCATTAAAAAGGGTGAAAAGAAGAGTGGGTCTTCTAAGGTACTTGTTTACCAGGGTGTCCCTCCATTCACCGATGCTACTGAAGATCCGCCATATTTGTTTAGCTAGGAGAGCCTTATTGAGGTGAGTGATCTTTCTAATGCCCAGACCTCCGTACCTCATAGGGAGGCAAACCTTCTCCCAAGAAACAAGAGGATATCTTTTCTTCCCTTCATTACCATTCCAAAGGAAGTCTCTCTGGATTTTCTCCATTCTCTCAGCTATTTTCTCCGGAATTCCAAAGAGGCTCAGGGCATAGATTGGCAGATTTTGAAGTGAAGATTTGACTAAGAGGCATTTCCCCGCTTGACTAAGAGAGACCCCTTTCCAACCAGCCATCTTCCTGTTGAATCTGTCCAAAATACCATTCCAAAAAGACTCCGGAGGAGAGGATCCCAAAGGAAGACCAAGATAGGTAGAGGGGAAAGAGCCTACCCCACAACCCAGAATCCTGGCAATTTTTCTTTGTCTAAACTCAGAGGTGTTGATGAAAAAGAGTGAGCTTTTGTTCCAATTAATCAGCTGAACCGTCCCACTGGAGTAAGTATCAAGAATCTTCTTCAGGGCTCTGGCCTCTATGACAGAAGCTTCCCCCCCCAAGATAGTATCGTCAACAAATTGCTGATGAGTGAAGGGAACGCAATTAGAGGAGGGAAGGATCCCTTTGATACAAGCCTCACGCTTTCTACAGTCTATAATCCTTCCTAAACATTCAGCTAAAATGATGAACAAAATGGGCGAAAGGGGGTCTCCTTGTCTGAGGCCTCTGGAAGGTTTTAAAAAATTAGAAGGGACTCCATTAACCAGAACAACCAAGGAGGAGGTGGACACCAATTGAGAGATAATTTTGCAAACTTTACTGTCAAAGCCAAAGGTCGAGAGGACCTTCCCAAGGAGAGAACAATCCACCCTGTCATAAGCTTTAGAAAGATCCAGTTTGAGAAACATACCTTCCTATTTGGATGCCTCAAGAGAGTGGATGACTTCGTGCACCATCTGGACAGAATCCAAAATTTGTCTCCCTGGAACAAAACCCGATTGATGCTGCGAGATTATCATGGGAAATATCTTGAGCATTCTTAAAGTGAGAACTTTAGAGATGATCTTGTAGAGAGAGTTGCACAGACTAATAGGTCTAAAGTTTTCCAACGAGTCCGCCCCAGGGGATTTCGGAATGAGAACCACAAAAGTCAAGTTTAGCTCCTTGAGAATAGATTTGGCTCCAAAGAATTCCTGGACAGCCTAAACAACCTCTCCCATGATCACCGGCCAGAACCTTTGGAAGAAAAAAGTGGGAAAACCATCCGGGCTTGGAGCCTTGTCAGCAGGCAGAGAAAAGAGAGCCTCTCTAACTTCCGAAGCATTAGGAATAGCACAGAGCTGTTTATTATGGATAGGTTGGATGAGCTGAGGGATACAGTGCAACAAATCCTCCTGGTCCAAATTGGAAAGCATTGGGTCCTCAGAGAGAAGGCTAGAGAAAAAAGAAACAGCTTCTTCCGAGATGGCAGATTCTTCAGTTCACAGCTCCTGCCCCTTTCTGATACCATAGATCCTTTTACTAGCACGGTGCTTGAGGGTGGTTAGGTGAAAAAACTTAGTGTTCCGATCTCCTTCCTTTAGCCAGGTGATCCTCGATCTTTGCCTCCAAAATTTTTCTTCCTTATTAATAATGTTATGAATTTCAGACAGGGTCTTGAGCTCCGAAACCCTGTTGGTCTCAGTGTAACCTTCCTTCTGAATGCAATCTTGGATAATAGTTAGATTATCAAATAACTCTTTCTTTTCATGGAAGATGTGACCAAAATCAGACTTGTTCCAAATTTTAATCATCCTCTTCACATTGCTAAGTTTTCTGGTGACTCTGAACATGGCTGAGCCCTCCACCTCTATCCCCCACCATTTCTTGATATTATCCAGGAGGGCAAGGTGAGAGGTCCACATTTTCTCAAACCTGAAAGGATGGTATCTCCTGTGTACCAGAGGGGAAACTAAAAGAGAAATGGAAGAGTGATCCGAACCAATTTTGGGAAGCAGAGATAGTCTACACCTGAAGGATTGAAGCCAGTCCAAAGATATAAGAGCTCTATCCAGCCTAACCTGAATGCAATCATGGCCTTTTCTCTTGTTTGACCAGGTAAAGGATCCGCCCTTAAGCTCTACGTCCATGAGGGCCAAATTATTTATGAAGTTAGAAAGATCCTATTTACTTTCCCAATCCGGGGGCATACCTCCCTTTTTCTCTTTATCTTCTAGCGGTGTGTTAAAGTCTCCCGTGATTATACCTTTCTTAATGTCACAATCTTGCACCATATTACCAAATTTGGTCCAGAAGTTTTTTCTATCTCTCTTATTATTGGGGGCGTAAATATTCACTAAAAACCAGGAATCATTGGTGTGCAAATGTTGAACTCTGCAGAAAAGAATGTTATCTTCATCATACTCAACAACTATATTGAAATACTTATCATTGAAAAGTAACAGCAGTCCTCCAGACGCTCCTTCAGAGTTAGAGGCTATGCCCTTCATGCTATTGTTGAACTTAATATTTTCCATCCTTTCCTTCTTCATTTTAGTTTCCTGGATTAGAAACACATCAGGCCTTTGGTCCCTTATCATATTTCTAATAACTTCTTGCTTGTGGATTCCATTGAGTCCACGAATATTCCAAGATAAGATCTTCATGATTTAACTACTGAACATGCTTCCTGGATGGTGCGCTGCGTACCATCCTTAATGTTTCTTCTGGCTTCCTCTTTCCTAATTTTATTCTTGTTTTTCCTTCCCACTAGGTTAGATTTGTGGCCGAGATCAGCCTTGGCCATGCTTCTAGTAGAAGGGGGAGATACCAGAGAAGGGTCCCTGCTATTCTTCTTCTTTCTACTCCTGACTTCCGTCCAGGGATTCTCTTCTCCCTCTAGTCCTTTGTCCAGCCAAGCATCAATTCTCACCAAATCTTCCATTGTCGATGCAGAAAGCCTCTCTATGATTCTGTTTACTATTGAAGGGGGGGACAACACACCGGGTTAGGGTCCTGGGACATGGGTTCCCCCTCCTTTAGTTCTTCCATGGAGTTCGGGACAAAGGATAGTTTCAAGTCATCCTCCTGAGAATCCAGAGGGGGAAGAGTCATATTTTCACCTGTCTCCTCAGGTTTCTTCTCAGATTCCTTCGCATTGGGGAGAGGTGTAGAATCATCTTTCACTCCTTTCTCTTCTCCCCCTCCTACGTTTCCAGTCGCTCGAGGAGGCCCTGATTCCTCTTGGGGCGCATTAGGATCAGTATTTGTTTTTTCTTCTGCCTCTCCATTTGCCTTGACTTGCGATGCTTTTTTCCTCCATTCTTTTTTGGGATCTAGAGAATCTTTTATCCCCCCTTGTGGTCGAGTCTTTCCCACCGTGCTCTTCCCTTTGAAAAGTGGGCATGATCCAGCCTTGTGGCCAGCCTTCTTACAATGGAAACAAGCAAAAGGCACACTTTCATAGTCAATCTTTTGAGATCTGTTTCCCAGACGAGATTGTAGTTCTAAAACTTGAGGCATGTCCTGGCCTTCGATGAATCCTACACAGATTCTTGCGTAGTTCAATCTTTTCTTAGCTGCTGTGACAGGGTCAATGTAGAGGAGCTCTCCAAAGGTCCTGGCTATGCCATCAAAGACATCCTCATGCCAATATTCCAAAGGAAGTTTCGGAAGTCTTAACCAAACTGGAACTTGAGATTGGAAATCATTGTTCAAATCCAAGTTGGATGTCCATTTTTGCAATATTAGGTTGGATCTTCCCAAAGACCAGGTCCCAGCACATAGTATACGAGAAAAATCTTTCGAGCAAGAGAACTTGAAAGACATGAAGCCTTTGGCCATAGCAGTCACATCTACATGCCCTTTAAGGTCCCATTTTCTCCTGGTAAATGTCCTCACTACATCAATATTAGGTCTTGGCCCTACAAATTTTCCTACCAGAGTGTTCGCCATGCTTAGGATATTGTGGTCAATAATTTCCCTAGGGATTTCCAGAGCAAAAATACCTTTCTCCTTATCAGATTTGTCAATGACTTTTGGGAAAGACAATTTACCTGATGGTTTTATCTCGAATAGATTTGACCAGCATCCCCATGCCCCAGACGGCCCACTGCCCACATGGGGGGGAGGGGGAA
Source organism: Cupressus sempervirens (assembly GCA_028749045.1). Taxonomy (NCBI): domain Eukaryota; kingdom Viridiplantae; phylum Streptophyta; class Pinopsida; order Cupressales; family Cupressaceae; genus Cupressus; species Cupressus sempervirens. The sequence goes on along the minus strand of CM053788.1, from coordinate 296,356,340 downwards.
TCTTCTCACCTGGATGGGGAATCAAAACCCGTGGGTCCCCATCCTTTGAGGCATCCTCATCTTTCCCCTCCGTTTCCTGCCCTGCGCTTGTTGCATGCCTTGCTGCATGCCCTCCTACAGACGTGGTCTCCTGTCTCCCGCCTTTCTCCAGATTCGAAACAACGTGATTCGAATTGCAGTTCCCGCCCGCTCCATCCCTCTCTCTCACCGTGCCCATTCCAAAAACTTTTATATGTTGTTCATCACCTTGAGATGATATTTCTTTTTATCTGTTGGTTGATCATGTGGAGGACACTATGCAACTGGTATCCATGCACAATTTGGTACTATTTTATTGGGCTACACATATGAAAATACTTTGTATACATGTACAAGAATCTTGAACATATTTCTAGCTATCACACTCCTTCCTCGAGTTGTGTCTCCTCCTCTCTAAAGTTTTTTGGACACGTTGGTTCCTATTATTAGTATTCACTCCATACTTATGTCTTTGATAATGAATGTACTTTTTTCATGAAATGGACTTATTCATCAAAAGGATTGGATAACACAACTTCATGCTAGGTGATCATGGGTTGTAATTATAGAAGCACTATGTCTTGTGAGGATCATTATCCTTGTGAGTAATTCTCTTACCCAAGTGTCCTAGTGTGTTATAAAGTTCTCCAAGAAGTTTTTAGATTCGGTGGCATGAGATATATGGATAAATATTATTTTGAGTGTAGTAGTTTTGTGGTTCCAATCGTATGGTTATTATTGGTGATAATCTCTAGTTCCTTATGCAATCTAATTTCAAAAATATATTTTGTGAGGTCATGAATGGAAATTAAGTTTTGGATGGTATCATTCTTCATCATCCATGCCAGGATTTCTTTTCTTTGGTCATTCTATGTAGTTATTAAAAAAATTAAAAAGAAAAAAATGAAAAAAGAAAAAAATTTTAAAAATGAAGGAAAAAAAGACAAAAAGAAATTAAAGATCCAACAATGAAAACCTTTGGGTGTAGTTTTCCAGTTAGTATCTAAAAATTGATTTCTTGCAGATATTAACTACAAAATAGATTATTAGTGGTGAAAACTATTTTTATAGTGCCATTAAGCAATGAGTGATTGAAAATTGGCTTGCCAGTGGTCACTTGCCGTTAACAATATTTTTTAAACAAAATATTGAAAAAATGCAAAAAACAAAAATGTAATAATTGGTGTTCTTGGTTTTTCTGCTAATCATTCTTTTTAGGAACACTCATTGGCTTATGTGGTTTTGGGCACCTCTTGTTGCTCACTTCTCTTGAGTTTTTTAATTAGCATGGTCATCCACACTTTGATCCCCTAGTCTTTGTGCTACATGTTCAATTGAGGTGCTTTAGTGGAATGTGCCACCCACTGTTCTCCAATGCTTCAGTTTGATGATGGTAGATCCTCACATTGTAGTCTCTATTGCACTTTATGGTTCCTTCCAGTGATATGATCTCTCATGATTTCTATCAAATGGTGCTCTTTTGTGGTGTTGTAGTTCTAGATGCCTTTCTTAGTTCCTTGTTGCTAATTCATTCATTTTGGAGGTAGTTTTTGCTCAGTTTCTTAGTGTTCTAGCCATGGTCTCTCTGAACATGCATGTTCATAAAAAAATTAATTTATTTTTCATCATTTTATCTCTTGAATTTATTTATATTTCTTTCTGTTTATCACTATGCAACACCCCTATTTATCCTCTCCTTGTTTCTAGTGGACAGTCAACCTTTAAGTTCTCGGGAAGAATATCTACTATTTCACCCATTTTACATAAGCTTGTGCATTGTGAGATGATTTTTTTTATGAACCCTCATATATGTAACCATTTGAACCATGATGCTATAAATGAAAAGAAAAGAGAAAAGAAGAAGAGAGGAGAAAAAATGATGAACCAAAATAGGAGGTATCAATGTTGGAAATTGAAAATTGAACAAAAGAGAAAATAAGAAAGCTTGTCATATAATGAAATAAAGGGTTTAGGGTGGAGACAAAGTCTGAATCCATAAATCCAAGTGCTTCTAATTCAAACCAGAGACCTCTTGATCATAATGATTGCATGAGGATGTGCAATATTATAAGTTTAGGGACTGATGAGAGCCATTTACAACCTATTTAATGTCATATTTTAATCCATTTCATTTAGTTTCATACTCACTTCCCTATTCCTTTTCCATTCTATTTCATCCTATTTTACTATTTTATGTTGCATGTGACTTAATATATAAATAGTATTTAATGAGGTTTTGGGATTAAAGTATGGAAAATACATTATTGATTTCTTTTACTAATTGTTATAATTGCAACATGTTGATTTATGGGTGTAGATGTCCTTGTTGCCTATTTTACAAGTTCTTCCTGTTGTACTTTGGACAAGAACCAATGTATGTGGTTGATAACTAGAAGATAATTTCTATTTGCAACATTGTCTTGGTGCCATGACTGCATTTATTAATGCAACATCAAATTCATTTATGTAGCTGCATTTATTAGATTGGTTGTTTCACATGGTGCTAGTTATCTCAATATTCCTAATTGCTAAATGGAGATTCTTCCATAGTGAATTATCCTCTTTATCATTGCTTCTATTTAGAGTCAATGGCTAAGAAATAAATACACCATTCTTACTCGTGGGATTCAAGCGAGCCATTATTTCATTTTCTTGGTGGTTTATGATTCCTTTAAGGAGGAAAATTAATTTTTATGTAGCTGTATGATGGAGATTGTACAAATCTTGTTATGCATAAGCATGTCCTTTCATATATACTCAACAAAAATTACAAAATATTTTAGTTTCACACTTGTGGTTTGGAATTGCATGAATTGATAGTTTGTTAGCCTCAAGACATATTGACTATCTATTATTATATGTAGTTGTTACATGTTGTGTAAAAAATCAATGTAACACAAAGATATATGAGCAATACTGTATATTATATTTGAGTAATAAAATACTAGTTTTGTTGATCAACCCAATGTAGAAAATCACTTTTTCTTCACTCACCTTTGCAGACTAGAGAAAGGGCCCACTCTTGGAATGTTTGGCGAGATTGTTAATATTGTGAATTCTCTTAAAAATTGCATTTTGAGTGATATATTTCATAAAGGAAAACTAATCTACAATATATAAAATGGATTTACGACTCAATTATCTCTTGAATTCTAAAAGATCTCAAATGGTCGACTTTGTTTAATTATAATTATATTTTAATCAATCAATTCAATATTGAATGTAGTTATAATCTAGAAGTGGAATGTTTGTGAAGATTATTTATCATAGAGTGTTGAAAATCCATTTTATTTTCATAGTTTAGTTGGTAGGAAATAATAATTCTTGTAAATATCATTTTTTTGGTTGTGCTATTGATTTTCTGCAAGGTTGCATCCTTCATTTCACCTTCATGTGTTATTTTAGTTTCCATTCTAACTTACTTTAAGAGTTGTGTGTTTTAGTTTTTTCACTAGAAGTGACAGTTACTATCACCATAATTGCTTTGATTTGTTGTAGGTTTACTTTTTTGTGTTATAGCTACATTCATAATCCCTTATCTCACAACTAAAACCCCTTGATGGCATATTTTCTAGACACCTTTCACAAGATTATGCCCTAGATTGACACATATAGACCAAGCCAAACTTCATCATAAATTGTTAATTCTTTCTTATTATTCACCCTAGCATTGGCCTATTAGTGACAATGGAAAATTTATATGATTTTTTAAAGATTTCTCTAATTGATTGTAGAGGTATGGATAACATGGAGATTGCCAAAAATTTGGTGTGTGTTGGAGTGAATGGAGCATTAGTTATGCAAGGTCATAAAGGTGGTCTTTGCAAAAAGATTAAGAATGATTTGGCAACCTATGTTATTCCCATTTGAAACATGGCCCATCAAATGAATCTAGCTTTTGGAATTATCAATGATTTTGGTTGTGTTCATAAAGTGGAATCTTTAATAAAAAATATTTACCAATACTTATGTCAAAGTTCAAAATGAGTTCGAGAATTTCAACACTTTACTCAAGGACTTACTGATTGGAGGAAGCTTCTTAAAGATAATGATAATAGATTGATCTCTTTGGATGGACCAAACCATCAAGTATTCTCTAAATATCCATCCTTTCTTGGACTAATCCACTATTTGCGAGACAAACTTCCTCAACTCTATTCAAGTTTAACTAATATTAAGATACTCTTAACTTTAGCAACTATTCTCCCCATGCTACAAGGCATGAGAAATATTATCAAAAAGGTTCAACAAAGAGCTATGTACATTGGAGAATATAATTAGCTACTTAAAATGATATTTAATAGCTTAAATACTCTATATTGATTATGACCATTAGATGAATCAAACTTTGTAAAGTGGATAGAAATCACATATTTGAACAATCCTAAGAAATTTTTACATCTTGATGCAAACAAGGAGGTATGTCTAGGGTATGTGGAATTGACATACCAATGCAGTACTATGCCTGTGTCAACCCCCAATTTGCCCCCAGTGAATTAGGAAGTGAAGTCAAACTAGATAAGGTACTTTCACATGTTAAAATTGAAGACTCCAAGAAGATCATTGAGTTTGTGCTTGAGTTTGTCAAGCGAGTTTGCTACAATATTTTGTAAAAAAAAGATAAAGATTCCCTCTAGAGGAACTGTTCGAGGAATTGTTTATTATTTTTCCTCAATATTGGCCTCTAAATAGTCCAAATGATTTTTGAAGAAGGATGATGACTTTGATTAAGAATTTTTACAAAAGTAAAGTAATCAATGGAGTAATTATACATAGAATTCTATGAATCTCGACTGATAGATTAGTAATATTGTTTTGCAAACATAATGAGGGAAAAATATGATCTTATGGAGAATCCAAATGAAGAAGGAGCAGTAACCAAGGTTTGGAAAAACCTTGGTTAGAGAAATTTGTTGAGAGAGTCAATACCATAATATTTCAAGCTTACCAATTTATGTTTGACAATGATATTGGGTTTAGTGGGGGATAAGAGAGTTTTTAGTACTTTGGGCTTCCTAAAGTCAAAGGTTAGAAATAAGTTAGATAGAAATTTGGATAATTGTTTGAGGCTCTATAATTCTAGGTATGAGGTAGATAATTTCCCCTATGATAGGGCTCTAAGCATTTGGAGATACAAATGTCAAAGAAGAGGGATGCCCAACATTTCAAACCCAAGTAGCAATGGTAATAGTAATATCACAAATAATGGCACTGATAGTGGTTCTTTTCTTGATATTGGAAGTGATGACAATTAAGTTAACTTTGGCATGCATACTGATAGTAAATATGAAGAAAAACAATAAATAATCAAATGTTATATGGAATAGATGGTGAGGATTTTGATGATAGTAATGCTGAGCCAATCTAGCTGGAGTGGAAACTATATTAGCTTCCATGTGAGTCAAGTAGTAGGCTAGTAGTTCTGGTCTTACCAATTTCAATTTAAATTAATTTATGTGCTCTAGCCTTAACAATGTCTAAGACTCTATCTACTAATTAATTCTATTTGTAGAAGTCAATTTAAACCCTTAAATGTGATATTGCAAATGTTTATTTTTTTAAAAACATGTTTGATAAGATTAACCATGTTTCTTATACTATCATTGACAAGATGATCTTTGAAAGATGTAGTTATATTTTGTGCAATTGCATTCTTCATTTTTTTTTTCCCATTTCAGACATCTCCATTTCACTCTATTTTCATATTTTCTCTACTTTCCCTTGTCAATTAGTTGCTCTTTTCCTCTTTTCCTCTCATCCTCCAATTCCTTCTTCAAATCTTGGATTATGTTTTTAGTAGTTTCCTCTTTTTTCTTCTCATCCTCCAATTCTGATGTAGGAACATCTAAATTCTTCTCTATTTACCTTGGTAGAATGATGCAGGCACATCCTCAATTTCTTATTTTTCATGCTCTTTTCAGTCAAAGGTTTCCAAGTAACAATACTTACTGAGTTGTAGTAGCTACCAAGTGGATGGGGTTGCCAAGTGGAAGACTTGACCAAGTTTATGAGTTTACTAAATTGATAGTTCTAACTATGTTATAGTGGTTGCTAAGTTCCTTGTTGATGCTAAGTGATCCTTTGGTTGTTGAGTTCTTGTTGATTCTGAGTGATCCTTTGGTTGTTGAGTTCTTGTTGATGCCAAGTGATCCTTTGGTTGCCAATTTCTTGTTGATGTCGAGTGATCCTTTGGTTGCCGAGTTCCTATTGATGCCGAGTGATCCTTTGGTTGCCAAGTTCCTATTGATGCCAAGTGATCCTTTGGATGCCGAGTGCTAATATTTCATGGAGCTTCATACCGACCTCTCATGCATTTAATTTAGTTATGGGTATTTAATATTTGTTGAGAGCCAACTTGTGGCTTGGTTATGTATTTAATGCAAGGGTTGATTAGTTGGTATTTGCATCAAGCTAACTTGTGGCCTTTCCTTGTTCTAGAATCTTTTGTATGTCATTTTGGCAAGTATTTCAAGGGGTCTTGGGTAGAGTCTTAGGCATTAGCATTCGAGGAAGGATAATTGTGAAAGATAGAGATGTAGATTTTGGGAGAGATTTTGGAGATGAGATAATTTTTCTTTTTGGGTAGAGGAGCCTTAGGTGGAGTAGCTTGGAGGTAGAAGTTCATATTTAAGTCTAGAGATATGTTCTTCTTTGAAAGATGTATTCTTATTTGTAATGACCATAACCTGAAAGGCTATACAACCAGACATGTTGGATGTAAAATTATTGATTTGAATAATAGAAATATTCTCTCTCTAGATCTGAATCTCCCTCCTCTTGTTCATTTTTCATTCTATGTTGGTTTGTTGGTTTTCGGATCACCTCATTTTGGGTACATCTAGGCTTGTAATACATTAGATGGTATCAGAGCCGAGTTGTTCCTGAGTGTGCAAGCAGATCACCAAAGTGTGAAGCAATTTATACCAGAACCTTGGTTAGGAAATGTTTATCAAAGAAGGGTTTTGATTTTGGAAGTCCCATCTAGTTGGTGATTTGGTGTAGGGTGGCAGATCTATAGATTTGTCTTGCACTTGTAGAGGACTTACCATTTGTTCTTTATTTGTAAAGATGGTTTGAGGAAGAAGAAATGTTGATCTAGAGTTATTGGACTTAGTGAGGAAACTTTTAGCTGGAGTAGAAGCTATTGAGTTAGCATAAAATTGTGGAAGACATCTTCATGAGGTTGAGAGTGATGAATATGATTCTTTTTGGGATGATTTACATGAAAGAGTTGATGATTTGGAAAAGCCTAATTTGGGTTGGCATCTAAGGATTAGAAATAAGGTTTGTTGGCCGATTAAAAAGATTATGAAGAGAAGAAGACAAATTGTGGAAGTGCATGATGATTTTGCTGGAGTTGATGAAGTATCTTTTGATTTTCATAAGTAGATGGATAGATCTGACATGGAAATTGTAGAGCATCTTGTTGTGTGTAATAAGGTTGTTGAAGAGGCAAATTTCATTTATGTTGGTAAGGATTCATATGTTATTGTTCAAGTTTATACTAATGTTGAAATGGATGTGATTGAAGACTTATCTATTGCTAATGTTACTGATCTTGAGTTATATGTTGAACCTTCTGTTATGAATGATGTTGATCTAGATGTTGCTTGTGGTAAGAAGATAAATGTACTTGTTGGTAATGTGCTTGAGGGTTTTAGAGGTGTTATTTCTATGAATCTAAACTTATATGTTGTTGCTGAGGTGCTGAAGGATATGGAAGTTACTACTAATGTGGACTTTGATGATGCTAATGATTTACATGTTGCTAGAAGAATGAATATATATACTGTTATGAGCATGGATGACATAGGGTTATTATTGCATGTTGCTAATATGGATTCATTTTCTGTTGATTTTGTGTAGGATTCCTATATTATGGATTTATATGCTTTTTCTATGATAGATCTAAATTTATACATTATTGACAATCAAATTTATGATATGGATATTGCTACTAATCTGGTTTTCATGTCCGAGGATGATGATATTGATGTAAGTTATAGATGGAGCATTGTTATTTTCAGTTGAGTTCGTATGTTGATTGGTTGGATGAGATTCTAATTTTTTAATGGATGAAGCATAGGTGGTTGATTTTTAGATTTGATCTCTTTTCTTTGATGGATTGGAAGCCTTTTGTAAAGATGAAGTTAAGTACAAAATTTTCTTTTGGGATCAAAATATGGGATACATTTTCCTGTTTACCTAGGTAGGTTGATGTAGGAGCATTTGAATTCTTCTCTATTTACCTTGGTAGAATGATGCAGGGGCATCCTTGATTTCATATCTTTTGTGCTCTTTTCAATCAAAGGTTTCCAAGTAATAGTATTTACTGAGTTGCAGTAGCTACCAAGTGGATGTAGTGGCCGAGTGGAAGACTTTACCGAGTTCATGAGTTTACTGAATTGATAGTTCTAATTGAGTTGTAGTGGTGGCCTAGTTCCTTGTTGATGCCAAGTGATCCTTTGGTTGCTAAGTTCCTATTGATGTTGAGTGATCCTTTGGGTGCTGAGTTCCTATTGATGCCAAGTGATCCTTTGGTTGCCGAGTTCCTATTGATGCCAAGTGATCCTTTGGTTGCCGAGTTCCTATTGATGCCAAGTGATCCTTTGGTTTCCAAGTTCCTATTGATGCCAAGTGATCCTTTGGTTGCTGAGTTCCTATTGATGCCAAGTGATCCTTTGGATGCTGAGTGCTAGTATTTCCTAGAGCCTTCATTTTCTGAGTTGTTTGTGGTTCTAGTTTGGGTTGACCTCTCATGTATTTAATTTGGTTATGGATATTTAATATTTGTTCAGAGTTGACTTGTGGCCTAGTTATGTATTTAATGCAAGGGTTTATTTATTGGTATTTGCATCAGGCTGACTTGTGGCCTTTCTATGTTCTAGAATTTTCTATATGCCATTTTGGCAAGTATTTAAAGGGGTCTTGGGTAGAGTCTTAGGCATTAGCATTTGAGGAAGGATAATTGAAAAAGTTGGAGATATAGATTTTGGAGATGAGCTAATTTTTTTTTGGATAGAGGAGTCTTAGGTGGAGAAGCTTGGAGGTAGAAGTTCATATTTGAGTCTGGAGATCTATTCTTCTTTGAAATATGTATTCTTCTTTGTAATGGCCGTAACCTGGAAGGCAGTATAGCCACGCATGTCAGATGTAAACTTATTGATTTGAATAATAGAAATATTCTCTCTCTGGATCTAAATCTCACTTCTCTTGTTCATTTTTCACTATGTGTTGGTTTGTTGGTTTTTGGATCACCTCATTTTGGGGTACAACTAGGCCTGTACTACATCAGATGGTATTAGAGCCCAGTTGTTCCCAAGTGTGCAAGCAGATCACTAAAGTGTGAGGTAATTTGTACCAAAACCTTGGTTGGGAAAAGTTTATTAGAGAAGGGTTTTGATTTTGGAAGTCCCATCTAGTTGGTGATTTGGTGTAGGGTGGCAGATCTTTAGATTTGGCTTGCACTTGCTGAGGACTTACTGTTTGTTCTTTATTTGTAAAGATGGTTCAAGGAAGGATAAATGTTGATCCAAAGTTATTGGACATAGTGAGGAAACTTGCAGTTGGAGTAGAAGCTATTGAGTTAGCACAAAATCATGGAAGACATCTTCATGAGGTTGAGAGTGATGAATATGATTCTTTTTGGGATGATTTACATGAAAGAATTGATGATCTAGAAAAGCCTGATTTGAGTTGGCATCTGAGGATTAGAAAGAAGGTTGGTTGGCTGATTAAAAATATTATGAAGAGAAGAAGACAAATTGTGGAAATGCATGATGATTTTGCTAGAGTTGATGAAGTATCCTTTGATTTTCATGAGCAGATGGATAGATCTAACATAGAAATTATAGAGTAACTTGTTGTGCACAATGAGGTTGTTGAAGAGGATATTTTCACTTATGTTGGTAAGGATTCAAATGTTATTGTTCAAGATGATACTAATGTTGAAATAGATGTGATTGAAGACTTCTTTGTTGCTAAATTTGCTGATCTTGAGTTATATGTTGAACCTGATGTTATGAATGATGTTGATTTGGATGTTGCTTGTGGTAAGAAGATAAATTTACTTGCTAGTAATGTGCTTGAGGGTTTCAAAGGTGTTATTTCTATGAATCTAAACTTATATGTTGTTGTTGAGATGCTAAATGATATGGAAGTTACTACTAATGTGTATTTTGATGATGCTATTGATTTAAATGTTATTGGAAGAATGAATATATATATTGTTATGAGCATGGATGACATATGGTTATTGTTGCATGTTGCTGATATGGTTTCATTTGCTATTGATTTGGTGGAGGATTCCTATATTATGGATTTATATGCTTTTTCCATGATGGATCTAAATTTATACATTATTGACAATCGGATTTGTGATTTGGATATTGCTATTGATTTGATTTTCATGTCTGAGGATGATGATATTGATGATAAGTTACAGATGGAGCATTTCTATTTTTAGTTTAGTTTGTATGTTGATTGGTTGGATGAGATTCTAATTTTTGAATGGATGAAGCATAGGTGGTTGATTTTCAGATTTGATCTCTTTTTTTTGATGGATTGGAAGCCTTTTGTAAAGATGAAGCTAAGTACAAAGTTTTCTTTTGGGATCAAAATGTGGGATACATTTTCCTATTTACCTAGGGAGGCTGATGCAGGAGCATCTAAATTCTTCTCTATTTACCTTGGTAGAATGGTGCAGGGGCATCCTTGGTTTCATATCTTTTGTGCTCTTTTCAATCAAAGGGTTCCAAGTAATAGTACTTACTGAGTTGCAGTAGCTACTGAGTGGATGTGGTAGTTGAGTGGAAGACTTGACCAAGTTCATGAGTTTACTAAGTTGATAGTTCTAATTGAGTTGCAGTGGTTGTTGAGTTCCTTGTTGATGCCAAGTGATCCTTTGGTTACTGAGTTCCTGTTGATGTTGAGTGATCCTTTGGGTGCTGATTTCCCATTGATGCTGAGTGATCCTTTGGTTGTCAAGTTCCTATTGATGCCAAGTGATCCTTTGGCTTTTGAGTTCTTGTTGATACCGAGTGATCCTTTGGTTGCTGAGTTCCTGTTGATGCCGAGTGATCATTTGGATGTTGAGTGCCAGTATTTCATGGAGCCTTCATTTGCTAAGTTATTTGTGGTTCTAGTTCAGGCTGACCTCTCATGCATTTAATTTAGTTATGGATATTTAATATTTTTTTAGAGTTGACTTGTGGCCTAGTTATGTATTTGATGCAAGGGTTTATTAGTTGATATTTGCATCAAGCCAACTTGTGGCCTTTCTATGTTCTAAAATATTCTGTATGGTATTCTTGAAAGTATTTCAAGGGGTCTTGGGTAGAGTCTTAGGCATTAGCATTCGAGGAAGGATAATTGAAAAAGTTGGAGATGTAGATTTTGGGAGAGATTTTAGAGATGAGATAATTTTTTTTGGATAGAGGAGTCTTAAGTGGAGTGGCTTGGAGGTAGAAGTTCGTATTTGAGTTTGGAGATTTGTTCTTCTTTGAAAGATGTATTCTTCTTTGTAATGGCCATAACTGGGAAGGCCATATAGCTGGACATGTTTGATGTAGACTTATTGATTTGAATAATAGAAATATTCTCTCTCTGGATTTGAGTTTTGCTCCTCTTGTTCACTTTCCATTGTGTGTTGGTTTATTGGTTTTTGGATCACCTCATTTTGGGGTACATCCAAACCTGTACGACATCAAAATCCCTTTTCAAATCATGGATTCTCTTCGTAGTAGACTCCTCAATTTTCTTCACATTGTCCAATTCCTTTTTCAAATCATGGAGTGTGTTTACAGTATGAGTAGACTCCTCTTTCTTCACTTTCTCTAATTCCTTCTTTAGATCATGGATTGTGTTTTCACTAGACTCTGCTATCTTCACATTCTCCAATTCCTTATTCAAATCAAGGATTTTCTTTGAAGTAGACTTCTCTTTTTTCTTCATATTCTCCAATTTCTTCAAATTATGGATTGTATTTGTACTAGACTCCTCTTTTTTCTTCTCATTCTCCAATTCCTTTTGCAAATTATGAATTGCCCTTGCATTAGACTCCTCATTTTGTCTTTCATTCTCCAATATCTTCTTCAAATTACTGATTGTATTTTCATTAGAGAAGTAATTTTTCCTTTCATTCTCCAATTCAATCTTCAAATTATTATTTTCCTTAACAACATAGTCTAGGCCATTTTTCAATTTATTGTTTACCTATGTACTATTCTGTACAGACTTGAACAACTATGTAGAAGATGCTTTTTCATTCTCAATTTTTTTTGCACTCATCCAATTCTTTATTCATTTTTTTAAAGTTGTTCATTCATCTTTTCTTGATGCATAATTGCCTCTATAGAAGAAGAGTTATTTATCCCATTTTGCAATTATTTGAACTTATTGTCTGCTACTTTCTCCTTGGGCTTCACATTATCAAGGTTTTCTTGTAACTTTTCTATTTTCTTTACAAGCTTTATTATTTCCCTCTTGACTTTTAGAAGTGTAGAGTAAACCATTTTTTTGGTCTCTTTTGATATATTAATTTTGTCAATATTTTTTACTTTCAAGAAATCCTTTTGAAGACTGGTAACCTGTATATCATTATGATTTATTAGACTTTTTGGTGGATTATTATCTCTAGTTAGGGGCATAATAGCCATTAAGTTCATCATTTTAGTGTTTTTGTCACATGTTAGAAATATATTGTTAGCATTAAATACTCAATGTTCAACAACTACATCACTTTTAAATATCTTCATAATTTGTCTATTTCTTTTGCTTGCTTGATCAATTTTTTTGCAAAGCCATTTAAAATAAAATCTAGGTTTGCTAACATAATTGAGTGTTTGAAAATTTTTATTGTTGTATGCTCCTCCAACTCTAGTTACACAAATTCTACCTACAATTGTATTTTGAGGGTTGCCAACAACCTGAAGATGACTTGTTCCAAATTCTTGTGCTTTAGGACCATTTTTAGGGTTTTTTCCAGAAGTTATTGGTGCATACATTGGTGAAGTAACTATTGAGATTGCTTTCATTATAATTTTCATAAGTTTTTTATTTTTTACATTAGGTTCACCTATGTTAGTGTCAGTGCTAGTGTGATCAACTTGAACTAGATTTGAAGATTTAACCAAAAATATATTGGATGACCTTCAAAAGTATAATATTTTTTCCCTTTCTAGATGAACCATCTTCAATCTCATTGGAGAGTCCAATGACTAGTCGACTTCTACTTTTCAGTGGATTTGGCACTACAATTAGATTCCAAATCCCTTCACCAATTGCACCAATAGGCCCTATACCTACATAACCTATGTTTTGTATTATATTTGGCCCTTTAGTATACATTTTTTTAATAGAATCAATAATTTGAAGTTTAATAATATTTATTCAAGGCTTGGTTGACTTGGGATCTTGAGTACCTTGAATATGTTCATCAGATTCAGAGTCATTTTGTCTTTGACTATCACTATCATTGTTAGTGCTAAATTGATATACTATAGATGGATTCTCTTTATTCCAATAATCACTAAAACATTGATCCTCCTCATTTTCCCCAAAAGGTACCAAGATATTTGGCTCACCCATATTTTTACTAATTTCCAAAAAATTATTCATTTTGGTTTAAGACCATAATTTAGATATGCATGCCTCTTTAATTGCTTTTGGCATAGACCTCTTAGAGTGTTGAACGAATTTCTTATAGAAATTGAAGTATGTCACAAGCTTTGATTTATGTGACTTTTATATAAGCAATACCATAATTTGGGATGAAAATTCTTGCATTGAAATATTATTCTCTATTGCATGTTTTTCCATGTCTTTTTGACCTCATCCCACAAATCTATTTTTTAAAAAACTTTTCTGTTAGTGATATTTCTTGATGTTGATATTTTCTCATAGGGCTCCCATTGACAATAGGTATTTCTTTTATTATGTTCAGTGAATCATAATTCTAGTGACTCAGTAAGATCAAAGCTAAAAAAAATTCACCAATTTATTTGCCACTTTGAAAGCCTTTCTCTCAAATGTGAGCCCTCCAATTGTGAAAGGAAAGAAAAGAAATATCATTTTCTTTTTTTTTCCACTAAAAAGTTTATTTGTGCTTTCCATTTGGTGTACATATTCTAGTGTAAAAACCCTTTCCGCACATGCATTGGAAGTTTGCAGGGTTGAACTGTTGAATTGTAAAACCTTAACACAATGTAGTCTTCCATGAAGAACCAATTAGCCAATTGAATTTGACCTCCCAGTTGAATGCAATCTTTATGAGACATAGGAATCCTAGGCATTAGAGAGCCCATAATGTTTTGGCAAAATAGGTGCCAAAAAGAAGTATACAAATTGGTTGTAGTTATTATTGCTACTAGTCATCCTCATCTTATGTGTCCACTCATATGTTGGACTTGAGGTCTTTGTTTTCTTTTGGGTTTTCTCATCATACTTATAGGCTTCAATATTGTTGGTAAACTAATTTTTCTTTCAATTTAACTCTCAAATATCCAAATTTGTAAACAACATCTGATTACAACAGCTGGGAAGTTGTTAACAAATGACTAACTTCCCTTTGAATTCTTAGGTACATCTCCTTATTGTATTTGTGATTTGCAATGAATTATGTTTTCTTTTAATTCTAAAATGGGGTATGTTCTTAACCTAGGAACATAAAAGGTTAACCAAGCTAGGCCTAAACAAGAACTAACTTAGGCAAGAGTTGGAATTTTAAGATTAGTTAAGTCTATGGATTCAAACATCTTATGAATGCAAAAAGCTTAATGATTCAACAATGTATGTTGTCTAAAACTAAACTTATATCAGCAAGGAACCATCTCTAAAGATGGAAAATAATAACTTGAAAGAAAAAATGGAAAGGGATTTCTCTTGAACTTATTATAACAATACTATTATCTTCAATTTACTATTTTGAAATAGAGGAATAAAACTTTTTTCATTCCTTAATTAATTCAAAGAAAAGAGAAAACATAAAACTAATATATAAAAATGGAATAGAAAATAATTGACACAAAATACCATTTAATTGTGTTTGCAACATCAAGCATTCCACACCAAAAATTAGTTGACCTTTTATTAATCTTTCAATTTGGTACATAT
Source organism: Cupressus sempervirens (assembly GCA_028749045.1). NCBI lineage: Eukaryota > Viridiplantae > Streptophyta > Pinopsida > Cupressales > Cupressaceae > Cupressus > Cupressus sempervirens. Next base: position 296,341,211 of record CM053788.1, on the reverse strand, counting down.
AGGATTTCGAGATGACTTTTACAAAAATGGGACTCAAATCGGTCATTCTCCTCAAAATTGGGAAATGGCAAGGAGAAAATTTCCCCATTAAAATCATTACATCAAAACATGAAAGGGCAGGATATGAATCAATTTTCCTTCCTTACTTTTTTTGACTTTGCCTTAAAGGCCTTGGCAGTGATGATGACTTGAATCAATTCTTCATGTCTATGAACATGAACATTGGCATATCTCAAGAGCCACTTGGAATGCTCTTTGGCTAATTCTTTGGTGATATTTAACCACTCTTATATCTCCTCCATGGCCACATGTACACACCTGCCAAGTTTTTGGAGCTTGAAAACACTGTTCCAATGATCAAAAGATATCTCTATCAAACCATGTAAATAAGTGGAGAAGTTCTTTTACATGATGATCACTTTGATGATCCCCTTTCCTTGTCCACTAGTTTGGGAATTTGTATTTAGACCTTTTAAGAGTTCATAGTCTATGTCTTGATCCTTTTTCACTTTGGCTTTAGTTTCTTTAAGTCATTCCTATGTTGGCATGATCATTTAAGACTTGAATTGCATGCTTTGTAGCCACTCAAATAGAGGCTCATCTCCCCTAGGTAAACTATTTACTTCCAAAAATTCCTTAGCCTTCATGTGGATAATCTTATTCAATAAAGAAATACAATCTTAACTCTTAACTTTCTTTGCTGCCAAGGTGGCTTGATTGGTTTAAATATTATTGTTTTCTATTTTGAGCCTTAGTATTGCATTGTTGATCTACTCTATAATTGCAAGTCCTTCTAACTTGAGGTTCCCACTCCAATCTCTACCAACATTCCTAAAATTCTTGTCTTCTTGTAGCTAGGAGATGAGTGCTTGAACATTAGTAGCAACAGGATCATTGGTGATTGAAATTCTAGAGATGGTTGCCAATGGGGTGACGAACTGCTTGATAAAGCCATTGAGTTCATGAATCTCTACCTTCATAAATCCATTACACCATTTGTTGACTTCCATAGGCCAATCTTGGTTTCATGTTTGAATTCCCTGAAATCCACATAATATAGGGTGAAATCATCCACAGACATATCTTTGATTCTTCCCTCTTTAGTGGGTTTGGCAATTTCCATTGTCAAATACCCCTGTCAAGATCTTGTCCAAGAATTAACAATGTCTTCTACTTTTTGACTTTACTTAGTGCTGATCCAAAATATATAGATAGAGATAAGGTTTCTTTATTAGGAGCTCCATCTTCTTTCCTCTATTTTTTTTTTTGTTCAAGGTGTCCTCTAGCCATGACTCTGTGCCAATCACCTTGGACATAGTCCCAAATGTGTCTATACTAAACATCTTTCTCTTGACCTAGGTTAGTGTTTTTGTGGCTAAAGAGAAAGGATTATTTAGGTCTTGTGAGATGAGCTTTGAAGATTTAGTGCCTTTCTTTGCCTCTATAGTCTTCTTTGTTTCTTCATCAGACTCAGTAGACTCACTTTCACTACTTCCACAATCTCTAAGATCTACTACTTGCACTTGGGGACTACTTGGAAGGAGTAGTTCAACACTCACAAATGGGATTAGACTACTATGGGGTGAGAGAGCAAGTGTGACTACACCATCTTTTAACTACTCTACCTTCTTCTTCTTCTTAGCTTTTGTTGGAGTTTCGATTCCGGGAAAAGAACCATCTTGACAAGTTCTGGCAATGGAAATGCTATTTTTAGAAGGTTGATCACCTCCACTTGATAGTTGTGCTAGCCCTTTGGTAATAGATAAGGTTGCACTTGATGTACCACCTTGGAAAGAGGAAGCTGTTGCAACTTTTGGGGAAGCTTGAGTGGATGTGCCTTTGCTCTGACTCCTTTGAGTTATAGTCCATTCAACCCATTTTTTAGTCCTCTTATAGATCTGAGCCATCATTATATCTAGCTCTTCCCCAATGTCTTCATAAGGTTCTAAGATTATTGGAGTGCTTCTGAGCTTGGTTAGGTAAGTTTTTCTATACATGTTCTAGTCATCATCCTCTACTCCTTCTATATCAATATTGATCTTGTATATTTTTACTTGATTGATTGTTAATCTGGCAAAGGCTTGATCACAACTCTTGAACTCATTATTGCAATTGGCCCAATAATTCTTAATGGTGGTAATATGCTTAATTACACTTCTAATTTGAAAAAAAATCCCTTGCATACCCATTCAAATCGAACATGAGCCTTAGGACTTCGTACATGTCAAACTGATACTTTATCTTGAACACCTTCAACATGTTCTTGGCATCAAAGTGGGTGTCACAGCTGAAAGCTCCCACCTTCATGGGGAATTTGTACCCTTTATTCTTCAAGCCCTTGCTCAACATGTTTACTTGTATGGCTTGTCACACAATCTTGATTAACATGAGCATGTCACTGGGATATCTGGGTAGTTTCAAGGGGAAACCATTAAAAGCTGCAAGACACAAATAAGAAAAGGATGAGAATTGGATGAAATAACCCCCAAAATAGCTAATGTCTACCATGGCTTCAAGAATGAATCTCCTTTTTGGGCATCCCTTAAATTCCCTATAAATCCTCATAGTAAATACATCATTAACTTTCACATAATCTACATAGCTATTCTCCAACTGTAAGTATGGATAGAACTCATAAGATTGCACATCATCAAGAAAATTATCAACTCTTGGGAGGCTTAGCCCTAGTTACAATGAGGCCAACATATAGAATCTATTGCAAAATTTTGTAGCATAGAGAGCATTGAAAAAATTTCAATTACCTCATGGGCCCAATCAATATATTGGGTGTTAGAGAAAATGACTTGTACTACAAAGAAATACTACTCAATGAAATTCAAAGCTTCTACCACACCTTTCAATCTATTTAGGAGAACCAAAATATCAATAATCCCTAGTTTGAGGTTGGTCCCAAACAAGGTCTTAGGAACCTTACTCTTAGCACTCCATGGTTTCTAGAACCATGTCTGCATGATTTCTTTCCTCAAGATCATATTCTTTGTGGAGAATTTAGAAATAGCTCCTCTAAAGGCCAAGTCTGAGAGTTCTTCCCATTTCAATACTTGAAGGAAATCTACCACATTTTGTGTATCAATTGAAATCAACACTGTATCATCAGGTAGTACAATCTATGTTGTCTCTAGATTGTAATGATGTATACATTCATAGGTTAACTTTGGGGCAAGAACTATAACCAAAAAACTAGCTAACTTGACCAAGCTACATCCTTAGAGTTTCTTAGTGATGGGGTGAATCCACTTAGACTTGACTCTCTTTTGAAAATCCTTGATATTGTAGAAATGAAGAGAGGTGTTTGTGAAATTCTGCAATTGGGATTTGATTCCAGTAAACCCACTAAAACTTGCAAACCTAGTTGCCATGACTTTGAGAGTGAGATTTGAATTAAGAGAGTGAAAGGAATGGCTAATGCAAGAATTATTGGCCTTTTCAAAAGGTATGCACATTAATAGAATAGCAGTTCAAAGAAAGAGTGGTAGTTTTTTCAACTGTTTATGTTTCCATATATACGAGACCTTGATTCACTTGTTGATCTTTACAATTTGTGCCACATAAATGAATTGAAGGAGATACTCATTAAAATAGTAAATGTGAGGGTTTAATGAGAATATAGGGGTATTTTCACTATTTCATTGGGTTCAACAATAACTTTTCATATTTCCATATCTTACTTTCCCATTTTCCTTTGAGTTTTGGGAAGTTACCATCAGAGTACTCTGTGGGAAAATGTTCGCTAAGTCAGATCTTGATCATTATCTATTTTCCATAATGATTAGGTTCTCTTTATTATCATTCTAAGATGTTCTATACAAAAATTTCAAATCTAACCTAATCATTAGCTTGATTTTCTTTGGTATTCAGGAAACTGTCTTCATGGGTTGAAAACCCACCGAGGAGAAGATAGTTTCTATTTCTCCACCAATTTTTCCTTTCTTAGTTAATCTCTAGACAATCACCTCTCCTAGAATAAAAAATTTCTAAATGAGGTGCAAAGACCTTGTCAAAGACCACTTATCCTTCCTTTTCATTTTAAACTAACTTTTCAAAAAACCAACTTCATTGGTTGAAAACCCACCAAGGAGAAGTCAATCCTAAGTTTTCCACCAAGGATGATTATGAGAGCCACAAAATTTTTAAAACATTTTCTAAAGTTATAATCACAAATGAAACATTGATTCACCATAGGATGCCTTGTTATTTTCATGTTTTTGATATGTGTGCATCATTTAGTGCTTTTCATAGGAAATCATCCTCATGGGTAGAAAACCCACTAAGGAGAAGATGACTTCCAAATTTTTGCAAGCGTTAGTTTTTCAAATAGTGATGAGTCGTAAATAGACATAACTTGTAGTTTATTATTGAATGAGTAACATGATCTCCATCAGACTAAGCACTAACCTACCTGTAAGATCAATCAACAAAATGAAAAACCACCCAACTAGAAATGAGGAGATGGAGAAAAGGAAAAATCTAATGGAGTCTCATCCAACCTAAGAGGCCTTAGACCTAGACTCAAACAGAACCAAGAATTCATTCTTCTCATTAAAAAAAAAGTATTCACTTTTTCTAATTGGGTAGAGAATGAAAAGTGAGGCAATAAATATCAAACTTGTTGTTTTCAGTCTCAAATATTGGGTGATGCTCTGCTAAAAGAATGTAGCACAAGTAACTTGTGAACCTAACTGGCTGCATCTTTTCTGTAGTTGTACTTTATTTAATCATTAGTAATTGTTCTTACATAGATTCAACAATGTGTTGAACATAATTATATCTTACTTCTACCTTGTCAATTGAGTGACCTTGACAGTGAAGATTATAAACCATTTCAAGAACACTAGCCCCTACTTGTTACTGTCCAATCCTAGATAAAATGGTAACAAAGAAATACTATTCTGTACCCATGGTGCAAAAATATCATACTGATAAGGAGGCTTATGATCTCTTTCTAGTGTAACAATAACACTAGTATGATTAGTAGATGACTCTGAATTTATTAAACCATTAATATATGAATCTTGAAAAACTCTTTCCAATTTGTCATAAGCATGTGCTAGTTTATCCAACTCAATGCACATGTTAAAGCTTTATGTTTTAAACCCTAGCCCTAGGTCTAACAGAGTGTAAAATTCACTCTTATTTATGGATAAAATTTCCTCCTGAGTGTTTTGGTTTATAATTGCCTTTCTATTTTCATCATAATTTTGAGTGCATAGCATTACAATTTTTGGGCAAGGGAATACTTCAAGTACAACCAAGTTTGCTTATCTACTAACCAAAGCATCTAGTTTTTGTGCCAATACTTTTGTAAAATTTGAAATATTTGCTCCCCTTATGTGGATCTTTCCACTTATTAAATAATGAATGTCTAATTCACATGATTCCCTTTGGCTTTCACTCATACTAGATGATTTTGACTTTTTATTCCCATGCGTACTACCAATATTACACAAATTAAAAAAATTCTAAAGTGTAAACCTAATACAATAAGACTTTTATCTCTACAAGTGCATTGCAAATTATTTTTGAAAAATTTAAATACCCACAATCAAGATTTAATAATACTGGTGCTAGTAGAGACTTAGATAATTGGTTATCTCTTGTGATCCTCATGTTTTAGTCTTCAGAACAAAAATTAGAATTTAATCATAGTCTTAAAAAAGTTGAAAACCCTACAGTCTCAAACTCTCGAAAACTTCATAGTCTAAATACATACTTTTAAAAAAAGAAGTTAAAATATAAATAAATAATAGTTTAAAGTACTATAGTCTTTACAATGTACTTGTACTTGTTAAAACTACCAAGTTACTAATATTAATAGTAACAATAATAAACATAATGATAATAAGTGATAATTAATTACATAATAAATTTTTACATTTTAGGTAAATTAAATAATAAAAAGAAAACTTAAAATCGATGGCTTGATATGATTTTCAGGTCAATTTGTGAAATATTATTGCTATTGTTAAGAGTCATTCAGAATCACAAAACATATCACATACACATGCACAACTCTTGCCAATAGCGATAACATTCCCAAAATTTACCCAAAAATCATATTAGGCCATTGATCTTTCTTTCAATTAACAATCGAGATTAACAATGACTAAAGAGACTCTTGTTAACAAAGTACAACTAACAACTATCAATGTCATCACTTTTTCACATGCAATTTGCAAAGTTTAACAATAACCACATAATGGAAGAATAACAATAAAATACATGCTTATATCAATTACAACATATATTATCACAATAAAATCATAATATTTACATCCAACATGCTTGCTTGTAAGGCCTTTTGGGTTACTCCTACATGCCAAATAAATTTGGAATTCTCCCCCCCTAAGAAAGCTAGGTGATTGTTCTTTTCTCCAACTAAATACATAAGCAATTACAATAAGAGTTTTGAATGACCTTGCAAGATCAAAACATGAGCTAGTCTAGACCCACAATTTGGTAGAAACCATAAGAAGAATCTAAAATTGCACTTTCAAGCCACCAAGAAACCTTTTTTTTTCCAAACCCACACTTAGTACTAGCTCTGGCAAGCTTTGATCCTCTCAGCTACTCCCTCTTCTCCCTCCTCAATTCAATGACTCAAGACATCATAAGACCCTCTACGTATACTAAACCAAGTCACAAATTAGCCTAGCAAGTTATATTCAATAAAATTGCACATTAAATACACACTCAAGCCATAGGTTGACCTAACAAACTAAATTAAATAACACTTAGGACAAGCCCCAAGTTTACAATGCATAACTAGCTCATATGAAAAAATATCATTATGCACTCTTAGATATAGGACCACATGCTATTTAATGATCCACATCTAAGACTACACAAGCCAAATCCCATGGATCAAATCTCACAAAATCAATATCCAAGCCTACCCAAGAAATACGAATACGTTACCAACAACAACCAGAATAACTCCAACTTTAATTGATTACTCCAATCATTATGTGCACATAAGATAAGGTTCATCAATATGCCTCGAACATAACCCTAACCATACAAAATGTAGATCCACAAAATATGAGCTCAATGCTCCTATACACATGATTAACAATACCCTAGAATACTCCTACATCATTAGGGTAATTCTAATTTAAAATTCTTAATTTAGTTTTAATTGGTTATGTCTTAATTATAATAAAAACTATTGGTTATTATATGGATTGAACTTAATGTTATTAGAAATATGTTCATTGACATGGTAATGTAATCAAATGCTAAAGATCATGTTTATTTAAACTTAATATCAAGGTTTAACCACTCATTCTGATTGGATGCAAGAAGAATGTGGATTAGACTTGAAGGGTGAAGAGGTATCACTGGGAAATGGGATGTGGGATGGTCAAGTTCTAGATAACTTGGCAATGGTAAGGTATGAAAATTTATGCCTAGGTGGCCAAAGTGACTTAAATATAGGGACACATCTATACGTTTCTCCCTAACCATTTGAAAATTGTTATCTTACACTAATTTCTTGATCAATTTAGAGTCTTAGAGATAGGTAGGTAACCTATCTTATTTTTATTCATCTCAACTCTTTGCTCATGAAAATATTATCATAAAAGTGACATTAAATGAATGATGAAGTCTTAGTATAATTAAATCATTGCAAAATTAAATTAAATCTAACCATCTTCAACCCATAAGGACTCCTTTCTCTATCATATTGTTACTCACATAATTATCCTTCTATAGAAATTCCTTGCTCACCGTAACATTCTCAAAATATATTTATTATTTCACCTTCCACATTATGTTTAAACTTCCTTAAGAGGCCAAACACACCCTCTCAATTTGTTTATTTATTCTTGACCTTACTCTATCATTTCAATGATTCTTATTATATCTTTCACGATAATTATTAGGCAAACTTAGGAAAAGTGAAAATAAATTACTCAACTAAGCATAAGAGAAGTCAATGTATCTAAAGGGTTGCTTTATGGAATTGACAATAAAGATTTAATCATACCACATGTGAGAGGAGTAGAATAGAGATTAGGGTATGTGAGTGTTTGATAAGAATTTTGATGCTTTTTTATTTCACCAACTTTTACATTGGAAAGTAGAATACTTGAACCAACAATTTCTTGAGGTTCTTGGATCTAAAAATATACACACTAATTCATTGTAGAAAAATGACTGAGTAGGTTTCTTATGAAAAGAAGATAGACATACCTTACCTTCATTAAGTAGATTCACACTAGACTCTAGGAAAGTGAACTTAATGCCAATGACTACTGCATAGATTAGTCACAATGAAATTCATTCCTTCTTTGTGTAAATGAATAACTACATTTAAATTTGCTAATATTTTCTTTGTAAACAAACCTTTCGTACTTCTAAAAATAATATGTAAATGAGTCACGTTCTACCTTTAATACTTTAAATAAAATAATTATTATTGTATTCTATTATAGAAAAGGAGTACATTTATGTGCCAATAAAAATACTTCTTGTCTCTTTATCTATCATCTTGTATGGTAGCGAGTTGATGTTATTAGGCTATCTATCAACTGTGGTGGAAAGAAAAGAACACTATTGCTATATTGTAAGTTTAGATGTTTTCTTTATTCTATCTTTAAATTTTCTTATTAAATAACTTAATCACCATGTAGACTGGAATAGTGAACTAGAAAAAGCTCAAGAGTGAGATACAATGACCAAGAACCGATAGAAGTCACAAAAAGAGATTTACTATGTTTAAATTACAAAAGAAATTAAGAGAACTTCTTACAAGGGTTATTTACCTATAAAGAAAATAAAAGAACTCAATAAGTACTAGACTTTCTTAGCTAAACAATATACATATATGACATTCTTTAGAAACAAAGAAAACTATAAATGCAAAGTGAGGTTGGTATTTTCTAGATTGGTGAATATGTTTTATGAGCAGAATAATTGTCTTCCTTCATGATATTAGTAAAAAAAAAAACCATGATCATTATTAGGCCTCCACTTGCTTGTATTTGAGCAAAATAAGTTGGAAACAATACTCTTGTAGTAATAAACCAATGAACTCGTAGAATGAAACTCAAACTAGAATCCTAGAAGTCATTCTCCTTAAGTTGATGTACACAAAATAGTGAAAAGAATGTGTTAGTAAACTAGACTAACACATGAACCTTAAGACATTAAATGTCTTTCTAGATGGACCTCTAGGTAATGGTCATATCACATAGTGCAACTTGTTAGTGCAATCTAAATCTATAGAGGAACCAAAAACACAAGAGTTCATAATATGAAACCTTAAGATGACTTCCTTAGGAGAGAGCATGTTCTAACCTAGGGTCAAGCTGGAAGGTGAGACAATGACTCCAAAATTAAAAGAAATCCTTGGCCAAGGTAAGATTAATGGATGTTAGAATTGAGCTGTTAGATACATCAATGATAGTTGCTGCACTGGAGTAGCAGTAGGCTACAAAGTGTGACTGATCATGATGTAAGTGTCTCTACTCTAGATTCTGAGGTGAACTGACTTGATCATCCACCATCCCTCACAGAGCATTGGGTATTCTTTCAATCTTAAAGCATCTTAAGGTGATTTATTACAATCCATGGTTGGGTGGTTAAAAAACCCAGTGATGCCTTTTCCCCTTGATCGAGACACAAGCCTGAGATTTGGGTACATTTTTCATGCAGAGTTCTCTCTATCAAACTCAACTTCATTACACATATGGTGAATATTCTATTTAGTTTGCTGCAAATTACTTTCTAGAATAGTAAAAGAAAAAGTATTTAATTGAAAAGTTGTGTTTAATTTTTATAATATCCTATAAAAATAGGAATCATATAATTAAAATAATAATAAATATGAAAATAAATAATGTATTAATATAAAGATATAAAATATATATTATCATACTTATTATATATCATAATAAAATTAATATTATCAATATAGACACATACACACACACATATATTAATTATATATTGAATATAAATAATAGAATTATATATATCAACTATTAAATACTATAATATACTATTAATAAAATAAATAATAATCTCATTAATCAATAATTATTATTAAGAATATAATATATAATTACATATAACATATAACTAAATTACTAATTAAGAACACATGTTTATTAAGAGTCATGTCTATTGGACAACCTCTTCTCCAATGATCATTATAAAAGAGAATTTATTGGGTTCAGAAGGATATGTAATGTGGAATACAATATTATAAAATATCCTAAATAGGGGACATTACAATTTGTATCAAAGCATGTTCCTACCATCTTGATGGGAAGAAATCATAAATAAAATGAATAAATGAAGAAAAAATGGAGAATTTATAAGTATGACATTTAATATGATATATTCCACATCAACAAGATGACAAGAGCTATTCCTTGCATCCTTGATGGGTAGAGAAAAGCCTGACCTTATGTCTTAGGAAAGAGGGGACATCGATTGGAAAAGGGTGGTTAACATCAATTGAGAAATCATCAAACAAGTCAGATAAATCATAACAAGTTAGACCCACTGAGTAGATGTCCCAACAAGATAAATTAAAAGTAATCAAGAAATTATATCATCATTGAAAGGAAGATATTAGAAAGTGATAAATTCAAAAAATTTTATCTCTAATATCCATAGACTCAGTGCAAGTGTTAGATGTGCCTAGTTGGATGGATTGAAAATAAGGATAGCAAATGATTAAGTGCCACATTGAAAGTGGGACCGAAGTTGAAAAAAGGTCAAAGGAGAATATGAAATTGTAGACACATATTTTCTAGTATAGCACATGACATGAAGTATAAGGGAAGATTGATAAATTCATTTTCACTTAGCACAAACTTGAGCAAGTAAATAAGGAGTTATCATAACTCAGATAGAAGGTACATATCTAGGCCCAACAAAAATAGGATAACCAAGATATGTTAGGCCATAGACTAGATGGATGTTCACGCATAGTGCATTAGGAGCCATCTATCTTGAAAAAAAAAGCAACATGTTTGATGGTGAAAATGACTTAAAGACATGAGTTCTGAGGATGGTCATCCATCGCTCCTCCATAGGGTGTGGGCCCATGATGATGACTTCAAACTCTTTCTATCAAATAGGGTGTAATAGACATAGATGATCCTCATTGACAGAGAAGAGTGTGCTTGTTGGAAGGAAGAATAGTTAATTGCCAAAAAAGAAAAGGCTAAATAGCGTAGTTCCAAACAAAGGGCAGGAACAATGCTCCATAGTTTATATTCAAAATTAATTCATAAGTTGTGTTGACATGACCGTAGCATTTTCAAACTAGTTTTTTTTGCTCATTTCTAGTGTAACCTCTCCAACAATCTGGATACTATGCTGCTAATGACAATCGTGATAGAGCAAAACTTTGGGACTAGATGGCTAGTTCCCTACCCAAAGCATACTAGATCATTGTAAGGGATTTTAACATGATTGGATTATAGGATGATGAATGTTGGATTGTTAAAAATACTTGGAGAGGAAGTGAATCTTTCTTTTGGAATAAATTCAGGAGAAGATTAAACCTCTTAGATCCCATGGGCAATAAAAAAAAGCTTTTTCCCAAAGGGTATAGAGACCATTGAAAACTAGTTCAAATTTTGCATATGGTAATTTCTATGAGGAAAGCTTCTCATCTCTATGCATTATTCTTAAAAGAAAAATTCATACTATGGCAAGACAGTCAGATACAATTGCATAAGAAGATTGACTACGACAATGACTATGAATATATGGAAGACTATACTAGCTCTCCACAAATCATGCAAAATTGAATGTTTGAGTTCTACTTGCATGGGATGTTGGTGGGTAATAATTTTGAATCAATGCTTAATTTGTATGTCAGAGAGGTGCAGTTGAGGGAATTTCTCTTATTTCTACAACATCAAGTTGATTGCAAGAAAAGATGGACAATTATAGGTCAGCAGAAACCAGATGAGTATACAAATACAATGTCCTTTACAAGTTAGTTCTAGATGTATCATGTGAAATGTGCCTTCTCCACTAGTGCGCACACTCATATTAGCACTCATATTTATATATATTTGTATATTTATGTTTGAATAATGTGTGTGTGTATTCTAGTGTAGCAATAAGGAATGTCACATATTTTAAATATATCTCTCCTATAAATTGTGTCTTCTTTATCAATTTATAATGTCCACACACACACACACACACACACACACACACACACACACACACACACACACACACACACACACACACACATGCATGCATATTATAATGATCAGGTCAATAACATGCATGTTTGTGTTAGGTGAGCATGCAAAATCTATTGCCCTTTCCACTCTCACCTTTGGGACCATATGAAACCCATATTGCAATATATGGCAATTCCATGACATCAATAACTACATTGATCACATATGTGATGAATAAAGAATGTCCCAGTGTGCATTCAAATACAAATTTCCAAATGGGAATACATTAGTCATATATGAAGATGCAAAGGCACAAGGTTGTCTTAGAAGATTAAATTTGAAGCCTGCACATAAAGGATCTTAAGGAGTATGGCGTCAAAAGCTCCATTCTAGTTGATACAATGTATGATTCTATGTTATTAACAGCTAGCATGTTCAATCAAATGAAAGATAACATATATAAGCATGTTCATAAATGTGAAATGTGCCACTCAAGTTATGAAAGCAAGACACGAGATAAGAATGCACAAGGCAATATACATATCTAATAGACAATAAAATTTGTGAATGGATTGATGATTTTTATAATGACCTCTAATTTATTGATGCTCTTGATGTCTACCAAAGCATCCTAGATAATGAATAACCTGAGTGGACCACTAGTCCTAAAAAAGGTTTAGAACCGGTAAACAACATGAGATGCCACATAGGATTCCTATATTCCCCTAATCACACAAGTTGTGCATACACTACAATTCTGTGAAGGGAACATGGTAATAGAAAACAAGCTAAACACGTGTCATTTATCATTTTTTTTTAATTCGAAGAAAGGAAATGTATTTTATGAATACAATAGTGACAATGTTTCAGGATGTGTGATGAAGCATGCAAGATATGTTGGTGAGATTTTCCCATAGGGGTGTGATAGCCCATTGAAGTGCCAACTTTTCCCTCTTTCGATACAAGACGAACCTAGCCACTAAGAGAAATGTATCGCACATTATTAAAATGTTGTGTGTAGATTCAAGAAAAGCATGGATCCTATCCTACTACTAATGATCATAATGAAATAAATGACACTTCAATATCATACTTATCAATAAGGCTATCAACATCAATATCATTCTCTTGAGGAAGAAATAATGAGTTTTGAGCTTGTACACAAATTAGAGGACTTTCTGCAAGAAGATTAGGAAGAAAATTATTTGTTGTAGCCAGAAGTCCTCCATTATATGGTGGATAAGAAAGAGGACCCCAAGGATAGCTCTATCCTTGAGGAAGAACATGTTGATATGCATGAGGTCACCCTTTAACCTATGCATATTACTACAAAAGAGAAAGAAGGATATGATGATGATAATTTGTGGGAAGAGCTACAAAAGTTGTGCTTATCCACACACACTAAGAAATTTTTCTGTCATCAAAAGACAATGAGTTGCAACAACAACATGTGGAGAGTGATGCCATTCCAATAGCTCTAAAGGAAGTGGTTCACAAGAATCACAAAGAAGATATGGATCAATAAGATACGCCATAAAGCATCTAGCTCTATAGAAAAACAACAACTTGCTCCTCATCATTACTTGATTTAAGGTATTAGGGTGAGTTTATTAAGGAGGAACATGTGTATCTTTCTCAAAATCAAGGTGTCCTAGTGCTAGAAAGTTTCCTTTTCAAGAATAGTGTAGCACAAAATGAACCAAAAACTTTTTGGTCTATTTTTCTTCCTATACACTTGAAATGAATGAAAAACTTGTAAGCAAGGTCAACTAGCCTAACAAACCAGTTAATGGCTTTCTATGACTTCTTTTGTTGTAGATACTTTTACATGGTAGGCTAGATTTTTAAGTTTTCCAAGAAGTGCACATGCACATTATTTTCCTCTCATAGTTGTTACGAGATTTTTCCTTTCTGTTGAGTTTACAGATTTTGTGAAGTGAGAGTGGGCTAACATATCCAAATGGTGGTTAACTGTCATGTTACTTTAATTTTTCTATTTCAGAGGGTACACTTTTCATCCCTTGTGAAATAGAAAAATCTTCAATATTGAACCCACTTTACTATTTAGCAAGGTCAAAAAAGTGTGTCCAATGAAATAACAAAAACTCAATTACCATGACATTTTTGTGACCTGTGATGTGTTGGCCCACTTTAGCTTCCCAAAATATGCAACCTGAGAAAAAAGGAAAAAGATCCAGAGGGAAAGGTTGTGTAAATGCACTTCTTGGAAATCTAAAAAAGCATACCCTACTATGTACATGCATTTACAACAATATGAAATTAAACAAAGTCGCTAATTGACTTGATAAAGAAGTTTCCCTTGCTACAAGTTTTGTGGTCACAATTTTAGGAAGTTAACCTTCTATGGAGATTCAACCTCAAAGAGAATGTCCCACACTTGGAGGTTGTTTCCATGTTACATAAGGTCTTTGTGGGATAATGCATCGTGAATGGGTGATAACTTTTGTGTCGAGAGTTTTTGGCACACATGGTGGGACATAAATTCATCTACATAAGTCCATTGGTAGCCATTTAAATATTTGTTTAGTGAGATTTTGGGTATTTTCTCACTGACATTAGCCTTCCAAGGCATTTCATCAAGCTCCATGGTGACTCTAGTTTCAAATATTTGTTGGCTTCAAGAAGACCAAGAGCTGGTATGTAAATACCATTTTTGACCTTTTGTGATTTTTAACATTTTATGTGAATTGAAGCTTTTATGAATTCTAATCATGGACCAATTTCATAGATACAACCATTCCCCCTTATATAATGAAAATGTTATTCCTAAGCCCTCAAACTATCAATACCAATTACAACTTCAAGATGGTTATAGCCAATTTGCTCAAAATTTTCACCATCCTCCTTCCCCCTACTCCACGAGTCTTGACAACCGCATATAAAAGGATTGAAGATATGATGTTAGGATTCCAAGAGCTAGATCGACCTAAAGCTGTATGAAAGTGGTATGCAAATGGAAATGAGGCTTCGTGAAAAAAGTGAGTAATTGGTGGTACATGAGAGGTAGCTTGATAAGACTGAGAGGAAGCATGAGATAGATAGAGAACTGGAAGAATATGAAGTCCTCCATGATGTTGAGCATAAGAAATAGGACCCCAAGGATAGCTCTATGCTAGAGGAAGATCATTGCAATATTCACAAGGTTGTCTATCAACCTATTCCTACTATTGCAAGAGTGAAAGAAATATTCAATGAAGATAATTTTTGAGATCACTTGGAAAAGATTTTCTTATCCATAGACAACAATAAATATGCTCCCTCATCAAAAGATCAAGAGTTATAGTAGCAACATATGGAGAGCCATGTCATACCAATAGCTTTGAAGGAGGTGGTTCAGGAGAGTCACATAGAAGATGTGGACATAAAATCTTCACAGGAAAAGGATAAGCTACTTTCAAACCAACATGAAACCATCATTGCACAACATGCTAGAGAGGTCAATGCTGATTACTTTGACCTAGTACCATCAATAGGATTCCCCAAAAGGCATCTAGCTTTGTAGAAAAAGAGCCACATAGCTCTACTTCAATGTGGATGGAAATATTGATTATTATCAGCCACATAGCTACATCATGTGCATCTCAAAAATTGTAAAATTTTGACAATTCCTACTAGACAATGACATGGCCATAGATAAACAGACATTGCAATCTACAAAGATCCATCTATCTTGACACCAAAAATGACATGGTACATGGGTAAAAACCCACAAAAATGATGCACTGCTAATGAATCATTTGTTTGAAGAGAATTTTATTAGATCTTCACACACTATTAAAAGCAGATACCTTGGTTTTAAGAATATTTGAAACCCTAGAAATAAAGCTCCACAACTAAAAACCCTTCTCTCAAAAGGGGAGCTATCTGTTCTTTGGAGAACATGACATGATACATGAACAATAGGAAAACACAACATCATAAAATAATACACATTTTATGAAACATTCTTTGACAAAGAAATATTGAATATAATGAAAATAAAAATAGTTTTAAAAATAGAGTAAAAAAGGGTCCGTCTATTCTAAAACAAAGCAATGACATGGTACATGGGCAACACACAAACATGACAATAGAAAATTATACTCTTTTCACAAACATTCATTCATGTGGAATTGAAAACTTGGTTTTAAGAAGCTTTAGAGTTTAAAACCCTAGAAATATAGCTTGACAATCTTTTTCATCATCCTCTTGATTCATAGCTTAAAAATTATGGCAAACTTAAAATCATTATTAAGTGCATATACTTTACTTGGTTATCCTGTGTCCCTTGTTGGCCTACAAGCTTTTATTGTCCACCAATACCTATTGTTGTTGTCTCTCCAAATCCACCTTGAAGCAAAGGGAGCTTGAAACAAACTGGACAATGCAACATATAACATGATGGAAAATAATTAATCTCTTTTGACATCACATCCTTGATTGTCTGCAACAAAATTGTAAAAACTACACACCTGGTTTGTGTCTAGTGAGCTACTGTGTGGTTCCCCCAATGTTTCATTTGAAAGTACAAAATTCATTGCTTGATAACATGTCATGGCTATTTCAACTAGTTTTTTTAAATTTTCTTTTTGGCACGTTTCTCGTTTGCTAGACTCTTCTTAACCACTCAGTCTATTGTGCAATTATAGATGACCATCTACCATACACTATTAAGGCTTCTAATTTCCTCCGTCCACATCCCATCATGGGACGTATGACTTGTCTTATTGTGCCACATCATGGTGGTATGGTATATATCATTCTAGCTATGTCACATGCCTTTTTTTGTGTCTAATTAGCTTGATCTTAGTGCATTAAGTTTGATCAGCTTAGTAACCCATAAGTGTTTGGAAAGTTGTCAAACATTATAAAGTTGGGATAAATGATTATGGTCATATATATATATATATATATATATCAAGAGGGTATATAGAAAAAGAAGTACATAAATATGATTAAATGGGAAAGAGAAAATAATGGATAGTTAAAGGACATGCTCCCATAATGACACATTGGAAGAAAAATAAGGAAGTAGCATTCAAAATATAAAGAAAAACATAAGTAGGATCACCTACTTATATTGGAAAATGTATATCTCTCACTAATAGAAGAAGAGAAGATTTTTTTAACATCCATGAGACTAAAACTAGACTATGGGACAAACATATCCCTTGAGAATAAATAATGAACAAAGAATACACACGTGGTCAATGAAGGCTTGAATGGTAATACGATCACTTTAAGAAAGGAGAAGTAAAGGAAATAAAGAAAGAATCTTGGAAGACCATTATAATCTTAGCCTATCGAAGCCTTTCTATGGTCTATGGAGAAGATATACTAGAGTAAAAAGAGGTAAATTAAGGTATGGGAATATTTTCATACATTATATGTTATTTCATTTCTATATTACATAAAGTATTACGTTATTCCATTTTTATATAAAAGTAAAGAAATATGCTAGTATAATTAAATGCATAAAATGAAAAATTATGTAATGCTTGTTTATAATGTATATAT
Organism: Cupressus sempervirens; assembly: GCA_028749045.1. Lineage (NCBI taxonomy): Eukaryota > Viridiplantae > Streptophyta > Pinopsida > Cupressales > Cupressaceae > Cupressus > Cupressus sempervirens. The sequence continues at coordinate 296,323,512 of CM053788.1, read as the reverse complement.
ACATACATTTATAAGATACATATATGTTTTATTAGACTAATCCTAAAAAATTCCTAATGTTATCATTATTACAAATAAATATTAGAAATAAGTTCAATTTTCAATTACGTGATTTTCCTTTAGATAAGTATGATGTTACCAGGGAGGGGATTGTCTAAGTCCAAGAAATTTGATCTTTGTCTCAAGATAGGGTAGGGGTTAGCAATCTATAATATTTTGCAATGCAAACTTGGACTTGCAAAGTTTGAGGGAATCCATTTGCACATTTGACATCTAGGAAACTTGGATAACATCTACTCCATCCTTAATTAAAGTTAAAATAATAAAATGATTAGATATATATTTATCCTATTTCCTATATGACTAATAAGAGAAGGCAGTGATGTTACCAGGGAGGGGCTTGTCTAAGTCCAAGGAATTAGATCTTTGTCCCAAGATAGGGTATGGGTAAGTGATCCTTTGGACCAGTAAACTTTGAGGGAATCCATTGCACATTTGTCATCTAGGAAACCTGGATAACATCAACTCCTTCCATCTTTAAGGTTGACATGAAGTAATTTATTGTGATTCACATTTCCTTGAAACTTATATGTACAAGTATTTACTTACGATAACTTGTGGTTGTAGAATCCTATCAAAGAAGTAAATCATCTCAACTCTATTAAGAATTAAATGAGAAAGCATGCACTATGTGTCTACATCATGTCTTGTTTGTGTTTTCATGAATTTATGTGTCTACTTTGTGTTTTCATGTGTTTGCTTTGTGTTTTCATGCATTAATGTGTTTACTTTGTACCTACTTTGTGTTTTTCATGCAGTAAGATGTATACCTCATAAATATTTTAGGTCTTTTCTATGCAATTATATTTTGTATTTATAAGAAAGGTTGTATTTTCTTGAGGACAAGAAAATTTGAGAGAGGAGGACTATGATATTCTTGTAAAAATGGGAATCATATGATTAAAATATAGTTAAATAATAATAAATATGAAAATAAACAATGTAATAATATGAAGATATAAATTATATATTACAATACATATTATATATCATAACAAAATAAATATGATCGATATAGAGACACACATATTAATTATATATTGAATATAAATAATAGAATTATATATATATATATATATATAAACTATTAAATATTATAGTATACTATTGATAAAATAAATAAATAATAATTATAATATAATCTCATTAATCAATAATTATTATTAAGAATAGAATATATAATTACATATAACATATAACTATTGCTAATTAAGACAACATGTTTATTAAGAGTCATGTTTGTTGGACAACCTCTTCTCCCATGATAGATATAAAAGATAATTTATTGGTTTTAGAAGGATATGTAATGTGGAATAGAATATTTCAATCACATTATGAAATGTGCTAAATAGGGGACATTGCAATTTTTTACGTAGTAGTTTATGTAATTCCTTCCTCTAAAGAAGTAGATTGATACTTGTTAGTTTTCTTTTCAACTAGTTATTCTTGTTAAGTTTATATTATGAATTTAAATTCCTATGTAATGTTATTTTCTTTTTGAAAAAAATAAATCAGCCTTCGCTTACAACTCTAAACTTAAACAAGTACATCATAGATTAGACAATTTTGTTATTAAATTTTAGCATGTTATAGTTCTCCCCTAGCCCTTTTCTCAAACATGCACCATATTTTGTTGAGAAATTCATCAATTCTTGCATATGGAGAAAATAAATAAATATGAAAGATGTGTCCTCTAATTTCACAACATATGCTATATTCAGAGAGGAGGAGTGCTATATTAGTCTGTTATCTTTTAGTTTCACCTGCACCTCCTTTTGGACCTGCCTACCTATCCCCTCCCTTGGACTAGGTTGCCCATGTTAACCTAGTCCTTGGCAATTTTATAGTTTGGGGCCTAAAATTCCTCAAGTTTTCTAATTAGTTTATTTAACTCCTTAGTTGGCATGAGTTGTATTCCTACCTGAAAACTAGGATAAAAGAATGCTTGGGGGCTTCATTTTCATATCTCATTCTCAAGTTATCTCATCTCATCTTGGCAAGACATCCATAAGAAAGCAAGTAATCAAGTCATTTATCAAGAAAGCATATTCAAGCATTAAAAGTCTAAGCATCTCTTTTTTGCATCAAGCTTCTTCCTTCAAGGTGGTAGTGGAGTTTGGCTCTAAAGAGAAAATCCATCATTCCAATCCATTCAAGTCATTATATTATTAATCCATGGAATGTTACATACATTTCTATACATGGGGTTTTGGGTTCTTTGATTCTTTTATGGTTTCTTTGAGTCAAGGCTATTGCACTTACATACTTGATCACATATAAAAGTCAATTACATCTTCAAAGGTAATTGGATCTTTCATTTGGTATTATTCAGATCTACTACATGCAAGCATTTCCCTTATAAATTATATTTCAATTTACTATTATTTTTTGAACCTATGGCTTGACCAAGGAAAACCCTCATCTAACCCAACCACAAAACCCTTCTTTTCTATGTCTAGAAGCAAGATATTAGGATTTTTCATGTAGATCTAGAAATAATTTGTTGGAGCTTTCTAGAGAAGTTTGCTACAATGTCTTTGAACTATGTCAATTATTTTGTAAGATGTCCTTCCAATAGGTCAACCTAGTCCTTTTTGCCTTCTTTCCAAATGATTTTTGGGTTTTGTTCCTTTCATCATTTCATTTTGAGATCCATGGTTAGATAGTCAGAAAAATATTCAGATCCATGACTTTTAGAGCTGAAATACATCTTCCTCTATGTATTTCAAGTTGAGTCTTTCATATTTAATTTCCTTTCATATCTTTACCCTAGATCTCTATCTTAATTGGGCTGATTGTATACACATAATGTCTAGATCTACATTATTTAAATAATTGGTTCAATTTTACATACACATTATCCTATAAGGGCCAAATAGTGTATTTCCTTATATTGTATATCCCTTTATGATTCAAATTTAGTATTAGCACCCTTCTTCATTTGGGTTCTAGCTAATCTAATTTGGATTATAAGTGAAAGCATATTTATAAACTCTCATCTTTCCCTCACATACATATTTGAATGGATTAGTGGGCTAGATAAGTGGAGACCTACAATCTTATTAAAGTGTTTCCTTTTCCTCCTAAATAGAAAATGTGGATGCAACTAATCTCATGCATGCAAGTTTTTGTCCAATATAGGTACTCAATCATGTCATTGAAGATAAGGTTTGTAGTAGATCACTTGTGTAATATGATGAAAATGTAATGTGGCGGAGTATTCCTTTTTTCTCATTTTTCATGCATAGTTTAAGAGTAGCTTTACTATACTAGGCTTATTAAATAAAAAATCTAGAATGAATGCAATTCTAGGACTTTAGTTACATAAGTTTATATCTATTTTCATCACTAAGCATTTTGGGACATAGGATGTTAATACAACCCTTACTAGTGAGAAAATCATGAGGATATGGATACGACATTTTTAGATTTGTTGTTAGAAGTAAATATAAGCATCAATGAATAAGAAGCCATGATGACTAGAATATCCCTTCATTTTTGGTTTAACAAGTAAACATAAACATATAGCCACTAATACTAGGATGTCAAGAATGTTTCTTGCATATGAGCACACTAGGCATGTGAGACATCCTTCACTTTCCATGTAATTTTGACTGTTATGTTTGTAATGACCCTTTATCATTCATAACCTAAGAAAAAATATAGTTTCTATTACCCACAATGACCTTTATATACACATCTTAGGGTAGTTATCTAAATTAAAATAACAATAAGAAAATACTCAAATAGACAAGGAGAAGACCCAACCACATTGTATCATCCAAATAAATGAGTCAAGGTATATGTAGTATGCCACTCAAGATGGAGGATGGGTAAAAGAACAAACCTATGCCACCTTTTATATAGAAATGAGATATCAGAATGTGACATTTCAACATTAATGACAAAAAAAGTGGTATTTGTGTTTAAAATATGAAGATGATGTAAACTAATGAAATGTGTAGAATTGGATGAATTTTATGTCTATAATTTTTATAATTTTTTTGAGTAAGAATTTATTCATTTTATTTTATTTTGAAGTCCCTTTTTAATTGTAAAAAATATAGTGTGTAGTTCCTGTCAAACAAGTATATGCAAATCATCTTTTTTTGTTCTGATTTGAAAATATCTTACAAATGACATGTATAGCTAGTGAACAAAAACATAAATAATTATTTTTGATGTATATTTTCTTTGTTATAAGTACTCAAGTTTGACCTTATTAGAATCCAACAATTTTTTCCTCCCGTCAAAACCTCCCTATCAAATCCATACCTTCTTGAAAAAAATTTACATATTCGTGAACAGGATTCTCTCCTCTAGAGATAAATATAATTTTTTAATTTTTTTGATATGATTTACTATTTTTTTTTCCTTTTTTGAGGGAACATCTTCTGAAATGTTGAAATATTGACTTATAATATTTTGAGATTATAACATATTATAACTAATCAAAACACTAAAAAATTTATATAATGATGATATTGAATCTGAGATCTATAAAAGGGTATTTTTAGTTTTTGAAAAAAATTGAGTTTTGATAGAGAAATGAGATTTGACCAAAATAGGTTTTTGTATCATAAATGGTGACACAGATCTGTGCTTTTAACATAGACCCTAGTTTATTTTAACACTACAAATAATCTAAACTAAACCAAAAAGAAGAAAATAAAAATAATATTTTGTGACCACTCATAACTTCTCCAGTCAAGGTATGCTCGAAACTAGAGTACACCAAGATAATTGAGAGGGGGGATAGTGTATCATTTATCCAATTAAAACAACTCTTAATATCCTTATTAATCATAAAATATGTAAAAATAGATGCAAAAACCATAGAAAGATAACCGTGCACAATAAAACCATATTTGTTAACTAGGGAAACCCTTGATTAGGGGGAAAACCTTGGTGGGGATGGTGCCCACAAAATGATGTACTAATATAATAGTTCTTGTAACAGAATACACCCTCTTAGAAGTAAATGAAATATAATAAGTACATATGAGTCCTTGTTAGGAGACTTTGAATACTCGTTAAGAGTTGTGCCAACCCTTTTAGGAGTTGTAAGGAAGACCACTGAACCCACTATCCAAATAGCCTTTGTACTATTCCTTATGATAATATAATGTGAAATAAAAACTATACAAACAACAAATTGACTTGCTAAATACAGTTCCTTGTAATCTCACTATGCCGTAATTGCACCTAAATCTTCTTTGATCTTTGCAACTTCACATACTAAACTCACACAATAGATATTATAAAGATATTCTCATTGATAAGAAAATATCCACATTAGATCTCACTCTTACATTCACATAACATAAAAATGATCTCACTAATGATTACAATCAAGGAAAACATCTTTCCTTTACACTAAATCCTAAAAAAAATTATTGAGTAATCCTTGAGGCTTTCCCAATTTACAATAACAATATAAGACCATCTTAAGATATTATAATACATGTTACATTATAATTTTACACTTTAACCAAGATTGCAAACAATATGTTAGCTCATAGTCTTCATAAATTTCCATGTGATGAACATTTGATAATGGTAACTTAACCAAGTCATCTTCAACATTTATTCAAACTTTGTCTTAGCTTTTTCAGCTAGATTCCATATCTTTTGTAGATAAAATCCAAACAACTGTACCTTATTTCAAGAAACATTGTCTAAAAGATGCCTTTACTAAAATATGCATAACTCTATCCAATCTTCATATTCGTATGCATGCTCTTAACTATAGCATATAAAAATACTCTAGAACATAATCCCAAGTGTTCATAGGCTGGTCTTCAATCCTTGAAGTGTGTAAAGCCAATCTCTCGATGTTATTCTCCCAATCTTTACAAAATAACTAGTATAATGATATCAATGACAAATACTATCATGAATGTAATACATAAGCTCTAAATAAAGTCTTCAACAATGCTAATATACTCCCCCATAGGAATACCATCATTGTTAATGCTAATTATCTCCCCCTTTGGAATTGATAGCAACATAGATGAAAAACATCTAAGTTCCAAAAATACCAAATATACTTTTTCCTCATCTATCTTTGCTCCCCCATTCATGCTGCTTCTAAATATTATCTATCATTAAGTAACCAAAATGCATAAGGAAGGTATTAATCTCCCCCACACAGCAACATATTTCTATAAATTCTCTTCATCAATCAACAAATCCTCTTCATTACTAAATAATCTTTCTCTCAGATACATATCTCAATGTATGTTTTCATGTACACAACTCTCCCCCATTGAAATCAATGATAAAGGTATCCTTATTTCAACTCTTGAAGTTCAATCATTTCAAAAGTAATATTTTCAAGCTCTAATATCCAAAGACATTATAGAATACCAATACTAAGAGTCCTTAATGACTCAACTCAAGCATAGATACTCTCCCATAAAGGAAGCATCAAACATCCAGTCTAGGTAAGGAATTAGTGCTCTACTACCATCTAGACTGATGCAATCTCTACATTAACTACTCTAAAATAGGTTGGGGCATAACCCCAAGTGTACCTCTCAAATAATCAAACATGTCCATGACCAAATATTTTGTAAATATATCTTCTATCTTCTCCTTTGTGCTATCATATTCTAATCTGATCTCTTTCTCTAAAACTTTCTCTCTCAAAAAATGATACTTGATAGATATATGCTTTGTCTTTGAATATGTTACTACATATATTTTTCCCCCACCCTAGCATGCTTTGGTCCCAAGTCTTCATTAACTTTGAAGTTGAACTTGAAGTTTTGGTTTGCTTTAGCTTCAAGTTTGAGCCCATTTCAGTCTTTCATATGTCAAGTCCGCTTTCTTTTCCTGAGTTGGTCTTAGTGAAATCAAAGTTAAAGTTGAAGACCTATCAACCAAAACTTCAACTTCAACTTCAGTGTTGATTTTACATACTAATATTAGTTTGCATGCAAGTTTCAAATCTTTGAGCCAAGGCAACATGGGTCCTAGTTTAGCACTTCCCAAGACATGCGAGATTATAAATGAAGGACTTTAAAGTGGCACATGTTCAGATATGGCAAGAGTTGGTGAAAGGCTAGGTTTTTCATTTCATGATGACACGACATGTCAGTAAGAATGCGGATTTGATGGGCATTTAAAGAAAAAAAACTCTCGAGGTCTTTTCAAATACATGTTGTATGAATAAGTAATTATTGCATTAACTTACCAAATCTATCCTATGATTTCCTATGTAAACCGTTCCTTAAATGCATTCATTTTAGCTTTTCCCACTCAATTTTCCATTTGCAAAGAAATTCCAGCGTTGTTGGGTAGGGAGAGAAAATCGCAGTATATGTCTCTGTCAAACTATAAGTGCATTATCATAACCCTTACAATTTCAATTGGGTGTGTAAACCATTACGACCCTACTTCCAGGTGCATTAAGAAAGTCTTAGGAGAGGTGATTGCTAAAATTAGCAAAACCAATGTCAATTCAGCTTTTAGAATTCCCCATAAAGAACCCTTCGAGCCATGGACATTTGAAGAAGCAGGGCATCTATATACTGAAATGAAAAGCAACAATGATAATAAGGTATCTTAGTCCTAGCTCCCAAAACCTGCAGAAGGGGGTTCTAGATTGCCTAAGCCATTAACTATTGAGCATTTTATAAAGGAAAATGTAGACATTGTCCTCCTATTGAATAGCATTAAGGGGAATGAGCATGCTTTCCATTGGGAGTCCTGGATGTACTTTTTCATACAAAAAATCGTTGAAGGGATTAAATTCATTGATTGGGCCGACCTGATAGCCAAAAATTTGCATAAGGGATTAATAGTAGTTAACAACTTTGGCTCATTTTTCTTGTCTTCTTATCTAATTTACATCCTAGCAGCATCTAAGGAATGGGAACATCTTCCACATGCACCTTGGGTTGATGAAATGCCCATTTACCAGTATTACAATGATCTTCAGGAAACCACACTATGTAAGGAGTTTAGAAAGGTAAATGATGTCTTTCTAGAGAAACTGTTATTTGAAGTCCAAGGTCATGAGAATGATAGGATGTTAGAGGAAGCTATGTAGGCTGTGCAACTCTATGGCTACTTTTCATTCAATTTCCCATATTCACATATATTAGAGTGGGTGACTTTTCTGGTGAACCCTTGAAGTTACCACATTATTATTTCAACTATATAGTGTTATCTAAGATATGTAGGCAATTTTCTTCTATGGTAGAGTCTTTTCAAGTTTCAAAAAGGTCTTCCTTAGTATTCTTCCCTATTGAGATTAGACATTATAGATGCCCCAGTCTAAAAGAATCTAAGTTGGAAAAAGGATCATTAGCCCATTTGTGCTTTAAGCCCTTCATTTCTCGATTAGATTTTGATTATACTGGCTTTGTTAGAAAGAATGTTAAGAATGTAGCATCCCTGATTCACACCCCACAATTAGAAGATTATTGGGCAAATTTACCTAATAAATTTGGAGTAAGGAGGAGGTTGTGGTCGCACCTAACCATTAAATAGATCACTATGTTTAACGTGGAGTTGGATACATGTGGACTGAAGGATGAAGATTCTAAAGAGGTGCTCAATCCATTCTACATTGATCAGATTGAGTGTATGCCCATTCCTAAAATTGATTGGGGAAAGAGGGAAGAAGATGATATCTCTCGCATACTAAAGATGTATTAGCTAGGATTGCAAAATGGACAAAATCAAAGACAATTTCCTATCTTGATCTTTTTGAGAAGTTTTCAAATAACAAAGGTAAAAGACTCCCAAAAATTGAATTAATCGAGATGTTCCTGATCCTGTTGTAGGTCCGATTGAAGTTGAAGTTGATGCAGTTCCTAAGCCACTTCAACTTCAAGTTCAAGAGGCAACTCCAAAGACCAAGAGGGTGACTCATTCAAGCACAAGAAAAAGATCAGCCATCAAGAGCAAGGGAGCCATAACTGTTAATCTAGAGGTTATAGAAGATCCACTTATGGTAGATAATGTACCTAAATCTCAGAGCCTACTAGTGACTACTAAGGGAAAGAAAAGTACCCTTGCCTTAGCCAAATTCTCTGTTACCACAGAAAGGAACTAGGCTATGCCTAAATGGTTAGAGACATCAATGGAAAAGAAGAGGAGCATCATCCCAATATCCATGCCAATTGATGACTTAGTCAGTAAGTGTCTTGGAAAAATACCTAAAGTAAAGAAAGCAAGGACCAAGGCAAGGATTAACTTTGATAAGAATTTGTGATGTTGGTTTGCAAAGATAGCTACACCACCAAATGGAAGCTCATGGGATTCCTTAGCTCCTCAAGACTACCAAATAACAAAGGTTGATCTGGGAAAAGGGAATTGTGAAGTGGACATGGAATTCTTCAAAGCATCCAATAAAAAGATTGCACACAGAGTATAGAAAGATGGACAGGACAAGCAAGAGATGAAGGAAACAATAAAAAACATGGCACAGTACATTAATGCTATCCTTCACCCAGAAGTGAAGCCAATTAGTGAAACATCAACAATCATTGGAGAACCTACACAAGTGTAAAGCAGTAGCTAAAACAATAGGCAAATGGGTCCAAGATGTTCTAGATGACACTATAAAACACATAGGCCACTTAGACCATGCTTCAAAAGAAATATCAAACATTACTAAGAAGGTGGAGACAAGCAATGAAGGATATGAAAAGGATAAGAACAACTGGGTAAAGGTCATAATGTGGTTAGAGGATGTGCAAGAATTTGATTTGCAGAAGTTCCAAGCTGAATGACCTGTACCTAGTCTAGATGAAAAGGCCCTGTATATCATCAAAGACTATATTGAATGGTGTAATGAAGCATTGACATAGGGGGTGACTAAAATTAAAGAGAAATTGCAAGAACTTAAGGTTATTCACTAGATTATCCAAGGTGACCTTAAGTGGTTTATCAAAAAATTCATAGGGAAGGAAGAAAACTTTGTTTCCCAATCGGATGAGATAATCAAACAGGTTCAGAAGAAGTTTCAAGAACTGCAGGACAAAAAGGCACTAGCTAGGCAAGATTTTTCTAATGTGGTGCACACTGAAGCTATGTTAATCATTAGTCAAAAGCACTTGGAAATGCATGAAGAGAAGGTAGCTGAACTATAGAAGATGAAAGAGATCTAGAAGCAATAGTTTTCCTATATTGGCTTGCCACATTAGTCCATTATTTCAGCCTTTTCAACTACCTATGAAATGTGGAAGATAGTGAGAGGCGTGGCCAGTGGAGACAATGCTACCTGATCAAGAGAAGCAATTACACTTAGTTGCTTAGTTGTAGTTTCTTTTGTCATTTCAAATTTTTTTTTTCTATTAACAGTTATGTTAACCAAAAGACTATTAAATCTTGGTGGGGTAATTTTGGCAGTGGTCTAGCCCCATGCCTATATATATGTAATAACTAGTATGGTGTAGGGGTTAGAAATTCTCCAACAGATCGATAGACATAACTATTTATGTTTGTGGTTTTATTTCAAGTTTTAAGAGTAGCATATTAGAACTCTACTAATACAAAAAAAAACTCTACTTGGTTAATAAATTAGTATTTATGAAAATATTATTTATGTGAAGCTCTTGATCGTGCGTTGTGGATTTTGAGATTGTGATTTAGAACTTGGAATGTTGTGAGAAGTTAGTTTATTAATTTGCCTACTTGGTTACTTAATTTTCAATTATGTGGATAATATTGATAATTAAAATCAAGTGGTTTCTCAGCATAAATTTTTTTTTTTATATTGCTGAGATGAAATAAGTTGGTTTAACACTTTTAGCAGATTGTATTATGAGAAGATCTTTTTGTTGAGTTTTTAGATAAGAAAATTCTCATTGCAATAAAGGTAACTATGCCTATTTTCATTGAGGAAACTTTAAGTGGAGAATTCCTTAGTCTCTTTTGTAGGAATTCATTTTTTGGTATACATTTTTTCTCTATTCTTACATATGAACCGATATGAGAAAAACTATTTACTAATAGAATGTAATATTAGATTCTTTGACATACTAGTATAGTACTTGTGTTATTAGATTATATTATAATAGGTTCAATGAATTCTATCCTAATATCTTTTAGTATTTGATTTGATTATAATTATTTTTTTCTACTGCATACTTTGCTTCTGTTGTACTATGTGAAATGCAATCTTGTTTCTTTCTTAGTCAAGTTCTTAGTCAAGAAACCAATCTTTCACCCAAGAATATTGCTCCACCACTAGTGCTCTTTTTATCATCTACACTTGTTTCCCAATCAACATCAGTGTTGTACCATCTTAACATGGACATATTTCATTTTTAGACCTTTTAGCCCTCCTTAGTGTGGTTTTGGTCTCTTTTTCTTGTCTCCTCTTCCATGTCACTCCTCTTTGTCATCTCTTTCTTTCTAACATGGTCTTCTAGGTGTGATTTTGATAACCTTTTAATAATATCTCTTGTTTTGTTCACTATCTTCCAGTTTCACCCTCACCATCTCTTGGAACTTATTGTTGCCTTTTGGACCTATCCACTAAGATTAGGCTAAACTAGATCAACCTAGTCCCTGATGATTGCATAGTTTGGGACCTGAAAGCCCTGAAGTTTTCCAATTATTTTAATTACCTCCTTAGTTATCTTGTATTGTTTTACCACTCAAAAACTCATATATAAGGAGGCTTGGGGGATTTTTTTTCATATCACACAATATTGAGTCATCTCATCTACAAGAAAGTATATAAGGTGTTCTTCAAGCATCTCCTTATTGCATCAAGCTTCTTCCTTCAAGGTGGTAGTGGAGTTTGGCTCTAAGGAGAAGATCCATCATTCAAATCCTTTCAAGTTCTTCTATCACTCATCTATGGCATGTCATATACATTTCCATACATGGTTTTTGCTTCTTTAATTTCCTTATGGTTGCTTTGGGTGACCACTATTACACTTACATACTTGATCAGATATCAAAGTCAATTACATCTATAGAGGTAATTGTATCTTTTACTTGATATAATTTAGATTTTCTACATGCAAGCATTTCCCTTATTATTTAAATTTCAATTTATAGTTGATTCTTAATCTAGGGGCTTGACTAAGGAAATCCGTCATCAAACCCTAACCCAAAAACCCTTATTTTTTGTGTTGATTTGTAGGATACTAGTGAAAGGATTGCAGATGTAGAACCTACTTTTGGGGAGATTTCTCATACAGTCAGTTTTAGATTGCCAAACTATGTCAACCTAGTTGTAGGACATCTTCCCAAGTTGACTTAGTCCTTCAATCTCCATTTTTAAGGAGATTTATGGGTTTTGTTCCTTTCATCATTTTATTCCAAGATCCATGGGTGGATATTCAGAAATAATTTAGATCTGTGAGTTTTAGAGCTAAAATACATATTCCTCTATGCATTTCAAGGTGAGTCTTTCATATTTTATTTCCTTTCATATCCTTACCCTAGATTCATATCTTAATTGGGCTGATTGTGTTCACATAACATCTAGATTTATATTATTCAAGTAATTAGTTCAATTTCAAATTCACATTATCCTATCAAGAGCCAAAGAGTACATTTCCTTTTATTGCATTCCTCTTTATAATTTGAATTTAGTATTAGCACCCTTCTTCCTTTGGGTTTTAGCTAATATAATTTGGATCATAAGTGGAATCATATTTGGAAATCCCTCTCTTTCCCTCACACATATATTCAAATGGCTTAGTGAACCTCGAAATTGGTAGATCTACATTCCTATTTAAAGTGTCTCCCTTTCCCCCCTAAACATTTTGGTGAACTTGAAAAGTCCCCCCTTCTTTTGGTGAACTATTCTTATTAACCTCTTTCATACAATTGGATCTTTCTTATTTCCATTAAGTGTTTACTTCCTTTTAAGATAATTCTTTTGGTATTTTAAAATATGGCATTCTTTTGGTCTATCATGCTGTTTACAATTACTGCTCTTCTTGCATGTCTTTATGATACTTATGATGTTTATGAAAGTTTCTATCACTTAATGTTATCCATATCTTTACATGGTTTTCTTGGATTTGTTCTTTTATAGTTAACTAACTCAAGGTTTCTGGTTAGAGCATATTTCAAGAATATCATTAGACTTTTATGTGATTTTCTCATTTATCTTTTAGATGACATTAAAGATTTTGTTAGTGATCCTCCTAATCCTAAACCTAACCATATTCCTACTCTTCCTAATGATGAAACCCCCTCCACATTTTAGAACATCCAAGGTATGGTTCATGATACTTATACGATGAGTTATAGCATTATCACTCAACAAGGTTAGGTTTAGGTCTTTGTATCAATGATCATGGTATTAAGATTTCTATTAACCCTACTACACATAATAAGCAAGCTCTTGGTTATATTCCTTCTTCTACTGATCCTTCTTCTTCTCCTCCACCTCAACCTCCTCTACATCTTCTTTTGGTTCCACACCTTTCTCCTATTGATACTATAGAAGCATTAGCCTTAAGGGTTTATTGCCACCTTTTGCAAGTTCCTACCTCACAATATCAACCATCAATTTTGAATGCTATTGATATATCTAAATGTCCCTTTTTCTACACTAATAAACATTATCTTAATTATTGTTTAATTTATCATCTATATTCATGAAAAAAATGAAGATGATTAAATTTTTTATACACAATATGTTTACTCTCTTCTTCACAAAAATACTTAGCATTTCTAGTCCCTATTTTCACCACTCCTTGTTATTTTCCATAATATGTTCAGGATTAGTACAATAGGACTTTTCTCCTTATTCGTCTTCACTAGGGGGAAAGGATCACTCTTTCTATGGATTTATTTTGGTGATTTGATATCAATATATTCTTTCTTAAGTGCATATTTAGTATTAATATAGCCTCTTATTAACTTCCTTCATCCTTTTTAGGTGTGTATTCTTTAATATGTTTACATTGATTGGTTGCACAACTTGATCTTTATATTATGCATATTATAAGGATCTTACGTAGATGGATTTTTGCACCTTTTTTCATGTTATCTCTTATTATAAGTATGGCATGTTTCTCCTCTTTTGAATCATTTCTCTATAGATCATATTATTTTATTATACATTTTTATCTTTAGGTATGAATTTTTTTTGTTACATGTAGGATCACGTGTCTTTTACTAACAAATATCTTTTGATATCTTGGATTCTAATGTTTCTCATTTGATAATCATCTATAACTTACATTGTATCTGATATCTTCTCTTAGCATTTTATGATGTTTAGAGTAGGCCATCCTATGATGTTTTCTTGTTCTATCCTTCTATGACATGACATTATTCTATTGTATTTTTTGTTAATATGGGATAATTTATGCATAACTATTGTATACATATTTTCTATCTCATGAGATATTGTGGCTTAATCTTATCATAGACTTCATTTCTTGTCTCACAGTTGGGGGGAAGGCCTTTTTGTATATTCTTTCTCTCTATCTACCTAAGGATTGACTTTCCTTAGTATAATGGTATTCTTTTACTATGTGACATTATTTTCTTATAAGGAATGATGATGTCTTGATCATGAATCTCTCTTTTATACAAGAGGTTCATGTCCTTGATCATCACCTCTTCTTTGTTTTCAAAACTATGTTCATTAAACATTTTCCCTTACTATGTGTCCTAAAGCTTGTCATCCTTCTTCCAAGGACCCTACATAGGGGGCTAAATAGGTGCATCCTTATTCTTCTTGGGAGATGTATCTTTTTTCACAACATTCCTCTTGAAGGTGGATATCTTATATACAAATATCTCTTCCTTTCAAGGGTCTCTTCTCATTTGTGATATATCCTTTCATGCTTTATATATTTTCTTAGCTTATAAGAGTTAACACCCTTTGCTAAGTTTATGGTATACATTGTTGAAAAAGGATATCTCCTTGTTGATAGAAGTAGTTATCCTTGATTCTCTTCCTTATGATGTCTATGTATACATAGTCATCCTAAGAGGAGGCCTATTCATACCCTCTTTGTACATAATATCTATGAAGTACAAACACAAATTCTAAGTATAGCTTGGAGTACTTTAGCCTTAAGTTCTTGGTATTATTTCTATGTCATCTTCAAATATACACATTGTGGCTTCATGTATCTTTTTTTACACACAAGAACATATGCTAAATCTTGTACAAAAGGGCAATGCATGACATTTGATAAATTCTCTAGAAGTATCAATGATACTTCTCCATTCTAAGGAAATAAACCCTTTTTAGTTCTTTTTCTAAAACCCTCCTAGGGTAACATATACACATTTACACTCTATGGTGATACCAGGTAATTGATCTATGAGTGGAAACACACACACACAGAGGCATGCATAAGCCTTTGATGGGCACACAAGATTGACTATCAGGCACACAAAGTCACTAGACCATTTGATCCTAGTTTTTTTTTCCCATGATTTACTATTAGACACAAACCATATTAGACCTTTAAATCCTCCCTTGTCATGATTCATGGTAAGGGATACAAACCTTATTAGTAAAGATAATCACTTTCCCTTTATGCTTTCATGTTAGTGGGACATAATAACTAGGGACATAATCCTTTGTGGTGCTCTCTTTCCTTTCCTATATGGTCTTTTATATTTTGTAATAGCCTTCCAAATATGATATTAGTGAGTGAAAAATTTCCCTAGCTTGGTCTCTTTCACTAGTTGATTTGGGCTTTAGTACTAACCATTTTGTGTCTTTTTGACTTTGTTTTCCTTTTATTTTCTTTAGCTTTCTTTTTGCTTTGTTTTCATTCTCTTAGGCATGGGAGTAGAGTTAGGATCCTAGGTTTGGGGGATAATGTTCTTAAGCTTAGTTATGTTCTACTTCTATGTGACATTGTCTTTCTTCTTTCCTTCCTTTACTGAGAGTATGACTTGCCTCATATTCCCACTAAAGTGGGGGCTAAATGTATTGTCTTAAAATGGATGCACTTCATTTTGAGACCTTTATCCCTCCTTATCGTGGTTTTAGTCTCTTTTTCTCTCCTCTTCCATTTCACTCCTCTTTGTCATCTCTTACTTTGTGACCTGGTCTTCTAGGTGTCATTTTAATACCCTTTTAACCATATTTCCTATTCTGTTCACTATCTTCTTGTTTTACCTGCACTATCTCCTAACACTATTTATGGTCTTTTTGACCTATCCACTAGGACTAGGTTGATCCAGGTCAACCTAGTCCTCGTTGATTGTAGTACTCAAGGTAAAAAATTCCTTGAGTTTTCCAATTAGTTTAATTACCACCCCAGCTAGCTTTTATTGTTTTCTTACTCAAAAAATCATATATAAGGAGGCTTGGGCACTTCATTTTCATATCACACATTCTCAAGTCATCTTATTTAAAAGAAAGTATTCAAGGCATTCTTCAAGAATTTAATTTCAAGCATCTCCTTCATGCATCAAGCTTCTTCTTTCAAGGTGGTAGTGGAGTTTGGCCTTAAGGAGAAGATTCATCATTCCAATCCATTCAAGTTCTTTTATCATTCATCCATGGCATGCCACATACATTTCCATAGATGAGGTTTTGCTTCTTTAGTTTCCTTATGGTTTTGAGTCAAGGCTATTACACTTATATTCTTGATCACATATCAAAGTCAATTTTATCTACATAGGTAATTGTATCTTTTACATGATATTATTTAGATCTACCACATGAAACAATTTTTGATATTATTTACATTTTAATTTATGGTTAATTCCTTAACCTAGGGCTTGACCAAGGCAAGCCCTCATCAAACCCCAACCCCAAAACCCTTCTTTTCCATGTTGATTTGTGTTGGAAAATACAATGTGAACACTTGTTATGTTTTCATTTATGTCAAACCTTATTGGTAAGATAGTTTTCTATCTGAGTGGAGTGCCATATCAAGATGATTGATGAAGATTATTTGAGAAGAACATAACAAAAGGACCTAGAAGAAAGGTTGAGTTATAAGGAGCTAAAATGGCCACTTGATTAGTTAGACTTTGACAAGATAAAGTGACTGTTTAATCATAATTAAAGTAAAGGAGATAGTTGTACTGAATCCTAGAAGAAGTGATCAAAGAAAGACCAAATGCATAGGCTTGATCAAAGAAAAGAGTAGAAGATTAAGGAACTTGAAGTTTATGCTGAGTGATGCTAGTGTTGAATGAGAAACAATATAAGAAAAGAAAAATATATAGTCAACAGAGCATAAGTATTGATTGGGTATTAGTAAATTTTCTAAACTAAACAATTTGTAGTGATCGAGTAATTTAGTAAGATCGTATTAGAATATAGTGTTGGCTGAGGGACAACATTTGATAGATTATGAGAAAATCATGATTTCCAGCTAACATAGTTGATTTCTTAAAATTTGTAAAGCATGTTGAAGATAAGGATGGATGACCTGAAGTATTTAATTCAAGGGAAACCATGTTTGAGCATTTCTATGAAAGAATTCAAGTAGAATTTTGGATAAGTTTCTATAAGAGAAAAGAGGAGACAAAATGATGGAAGGATTTGATGAGTTTAAACTAACCCTAAAATCTACTATTTAAGAAAAAATATATTAGAATCACCCATGTAAGGAGGTACAAGGGCTAAACTTGAAGATGTTAATAGAGTTGGTGAAGACCTTAACAAGGTTGGAGTAGTTGTTGATTGGAGAGCTTAAGCATAAGCCTGAACAATGACTTGAAGGGATGCCAAGTGAATCATTGATGGAGATGTTAATGGAGGCCATTCAATGAGTTAACTGTTGGACCAAATTGTGATATGTAATTGCAAAGTGAATTGTATTTGCTAGATCAACCTATTGTTACTTTCTAACCATTGTATCAGTATTGATATAGTTTAATCAATATTGACCTATTAATCATATATAAATCCTTTAATTAAGGTGAAATTCTAATGGAATATTCTTAAGCCCTCTAACAAGGTCACTCTTAACAAGGCGATTAAATCCTTTAACAAGGTCACATTTAATAGTGTGTTTTGTAACCTTTAATAGGATTGGCTTTGGTGGTTTTTCCCAAATTGGGTTTCCATGTTAAATCCTAGTGTCATACTTGTGTGGATGTCATTTGAAATGTTTTACTATTAATGTTTTACATTTTGTAAGTTTGTTACTATTAGAATTATGGACTACAAGTTTATGTTGCTAATTATTTTATATAGAGATCGAGCTATTGAATGTTTAGATTTGAGACATTTGAAGTGATTATAAGTTCTACTGGTACAACTAGACCTAAGGATAACTAATTTACCCCCTCTGTTAGTTATTCTAAATCATTCTAACAATTGGTATAAGAGCTCTTGGTGTTTATAGATAAAAGTTTGAAGGTACTTGAAGCTAAAGATCAAGATGTACAAAAAGAAGGTGCCAAGGTTGAACAAGGAGAAGTTCCCTACATTGTAGAGTCTAATGAAGTTGAATCTGGTAGGAATTAGAGAAGGAGAAACACACTATGTGGAGATAAAAAAAACCCTTGACAACACATCAAATAAAAGAGAAGAGAACATAATCAAGCAATGTTGGAGATTGCATCAACCCTAAGCTATGCCAAGTTTCATGACATAAAGGAATGCAATATAACTAAGGAAATGTAGGATACACTATAGACTATCTATGGAGGAGACAAGAATGTTTTTAGAGCAAAATTAGAAAGCTTGAGAGGTAAATTTGATGAAATGAGAATGGTAGAAGGAGAAAATATTGTACAATACCATGGAATAATCAAAGAGTTGGTAAATTCTACAAGAGGATCAAATGGAAAGATTGATGATGAGACTATGATCAACAACATATTAAGAACTCTACTTCCTATCTATGCTATTAAGGTTTCTACAATACAAGAACTGAGATGTACCCTTGGTAATAACCTTTGGAAGGTATAGTTGGTAGGCTTACTACTTTTAAATTTTTAAATTTTGATAATTTTACTCCTACCACTATTGAATATGCTTTCAAACCTTAATTGGTTCTTAGTAAGAAAGGAAAAGGAAAGTGTGTGAATAGTGACAATGATGTCTCTAATGAGGATCTTGATGAGATTAAAGCATTTATGGCAAGAAGACTTCCAAGAGGTAGAGGAAAATACAAAGGTAAACTTCCTAGAATATGTTTTTTCATGTAATAAAGTTGGTCATAAATTTGCAAGATTTCTTGACAACGAAAACAAGGCTGAGAGAAGGGAAAACAAGTACAAAGGTAGAAGAGATTACAAAGATAACAAGAGAAATAAGGACTACAAAGAAAATATTGCCAAAGAAATAAATGAGAATGAGTTTGATAGTAATGATGAAGAAGTTGTCTATGTTACCATGAAAAAAGATTCTGATGAAGATGAGAAAAATGTATTAATTTCATATTTGAGTAAAGGTGATAGATAGATAATTGATAGTGGCTGCTCACATCACATGACTGGTGATAAAAGTAAGTTTGAAACCATGGAACAACACAAATATAGTTGTGTAAAGTTTGGTAATGATGCATCATGTCTTATGAAAGGTAAAGGATCAATATGATTTATTGATAAGATCAAGAGTGACAATATTTATTAGGTTGAAGGACTTAACTATAAGTTGTTGAGTGTTGATAGTTAAACAAATTAGATACAAAGTTTAGTTTCATCACAAGAAGGCTAAGATATTTGATTTCACTAGTGAACTAATTCGGGGTGGTGATTAGACACGAGGTAACTTGTTCTATCTAGATTTATCTAATAAGACATGTTTGTTTGCACAAAATGAAGATATATGGTTATGGTATAAGAAGTTGTGTCATATGAACTTTGATAATTTGGTAAGCATTAGTAAGATGAAAAGGGTAAGAGGACTACCAAGATTGATGAAAACTGATAATGCTATATGTAAGCAATATCAATTGGGGAAAATGACTAAGTCTAATTTTAAGAGAAAAAAATACTCATCTAATGATATTTTTGAATTGGTTCATACTAACATTTGTGGACCAATTGGAGTGCAAAGCTACTATTGAGACAATATTTTTTTAAAAATTTGATGATGACTATTCTAGAATGATGACTGTGATGTTTCTCAAAGAAAAATGTGATTCTTTTCAATTGGTTAAATAGTGTTTGGAAAGAGTTGAAAAGGAAATAGGTAAAAGTATGATGTGCTTGAGATTTGACAGAGGAGGAGAATTTATCTCCAAAGAATTCAATATATTCTACAATGATAGAGGAATAAAAAGCTAGATGTCAACACCTAGGACCCCTCCACAAAATGGAATAGATGAAAGGAGAAGCATATCAATCATGGATTGTGCTAGAACACTAATCATGGAGAATAATGCATCACAAAATACTAGAGAGAAGTTGTAAGTACAATAGTTTATACTTTGAACCGAGTGCAAGTCAAGAAAGGTACAAATGTTATACCATTTGAGTTATGGTATGGATATGAACCTAATGTGAAGTATTTTAAAATATTTGGAAGAAAATGTTATATACTGAAGGAAAATAGAAATGGAAAACTTGATGCTAAAAGTGATGAAGGTGTTGAAATTTAGTCAAGTTTGTTATTAGTGACAACACTTATTTAGATTATGTATGGCTACCAATCTCATTAAATAGTCTATAGTGTTTGCCATGTAATTTAGTAGCCACTGAGCACTACAGTTTCAACCAAGCATTCTAGTGGTTACTAAGGGAATTTGGTTAGTGTGAAGTGCAATAGTTCAAATCAAGTAGAATCAGACAGTTAGAAGTCCAACAGTTCAACCCAAGCATTTTAGTGGTTACCAAGCTTTGCAATTTCTACCAAGCTAGTAGTTCATGTGAAGTGAAATTAGTGTTAACTGAGCTATGTGATGATTAGTTTTTACTGAATGCAGTCATGGTAAACATGTAATTCAATTTCTACCAAGTTACACAGTATCTATCGAGTCACCAGTGTAGACTAAGTTCAAGACTACTCTGAGATGATTAGTATGGACCAAGCTTTTACTTCTACCAAATGCATAATGATGTTGAGTAGTGACAATGGATGTTGAGTATTAAAACTTCACCAAGTCAGTCTTCAAAACTTGAGTATCTACATATGGGTTGACTTTGTAATATTGGTGTTAACTTGTATATTGGCTGACTTTGTAATTATGTAAATTGGATTGATATATATGTAATGTATTATATCATATCCGAATAATTATGTAGGCATGAATGTGTGAATATAATGTGAAATAAAAACATGCAAATGTGAAATAGAAATATGCAAATGTGAATCACCAGAAGACAAAGTGTATTGTAAGGCCATATCAACAACGGAGCAGCAAAGTCATATCTATCATAGAAAGATGATCACTACTTCAAAGAATCTCTATCAAAAATCTAGTTGTAAGTCAAAGATCTACTATTTCATCCTAATAGGTGAACCAGCCCAAATCCTTTAACAAGGTAGACTTAATAGTCTTTTGTCAAATCTCTTTACCGAGTGCATACTTCATTGTATGTTTGTAAAACCTCTAACAAGATGGACCTAGTAGTCCTAATTGCTCCTAATAGGGAAGATCATCAAAAGTGATCATTGTAAGCCTTAATAGGCCAACTTTATGCTATAGTATTGAAGTTTTGTGGGTATCATCCCACCTTAGTTTTACTTTCAATTTGGAAGGTTTCTAGGTCACCAGATTATTGTGTTCAAGTGTTATGAATGTTTTATGTTGTTAGTTTATCATGCATGGAGTTAGATCTAATTTAATGAATTAAATGGTAATTGGATTATTGCAATTAAGATTTGAATTTGGTAAAGTTTTTAAGGTTGTTGATTCACCCCTCCCCTCTTAGTAACCTAGCACAGTCTTGAATATTTCCAACAATTGATGTCAAAGCTTTGTGGTTCTCAAGATAAAGTTTGACAATTTGAGCAAAGATCAAAGACAATAGAGATATTTAGACTTTATAAGGAAATTGATAATGAAAAGCTAGATCTAGAAATGGCCATTGCACAACTCAATAAAGCTAAGGAGCAACTTTCCCAATCTCTAAAAAGAAGGAAGGAACTTGCAAATCAAATGAATGATCATCAGTACATTGAAGAATTTTTCACTTCAAGTAGTTCAGATGAATCGAATGATGTAATCAAAGAAATTTTAGAGAAGAATGGTTCCCTACAAGAAGAAGTAAGAAAGCTCAAAAGAGAACAAGAAATTCAGTCAGTAAGGCTATGTGAAATCTTGGAGCAAAGGAACAAGATAAAAGAAGAAATGGATGGAAGGAAGAATGAGATCTAGAACCAACCCCTTCAGCATGCAAATCTTATGGATCAAATCTCCAATGTAAATGAAGAAATCATGAGCTAAAGACAAATCAATGAAAGAATAAGAAGTGAGCTGAGATCTAAAAAACAAATCAGTGAAAATTTGAAAAATGACCTAAACACTTAAAAGCAAATCAATGAAAGAATGATGAAATCCCAAGCAGACATGAATCAATTGAATGAATTGAATGAGCAAAATCTCTATAGACAAAAAGGAAAAGCTAGAATTGGATACAAAGAAGAAGTTGAATCCTCCAAACAAGGTGCTCAAAGGAATTAAAGACCTACTTGCAATCATTGTGGTAAGATAGGTCATAAATCAAATAGATGTTGGAGTAATGGTAAAGAAAAATTTAATTGTAAATGCTACAATTGCAATCAGCATGGTCACAAGGGTAATGAATGCAAAGATAAACCAAAATTTGAAGGGAAGTGTCACAAATGTAAAAAACAAGGTCACAAGGCATTAGACTACGGAACCAAGTCATTCAATCCAGTAGAGAAAATTGTGAAAGCATTATTTGGTTGGGACTACAACACTTGGTGCAGATGTCATTACTATGGAGAATATGGACACATTGGCATGAACTATGTTAAACATCACACAAGGAATAGAGATACCACCATAAGATGTTTCACTTGTATAGAACTTGGTCATCTATCCAAAATTTGCATGAATACAAGTAGAATTGAATATGAAAAGAAAGAAAAAGTAGATAACATTAGAAAGCAGATTAGACAGCAATGGATTCATAAATCTACCAAAGAAGCTGGTCCAAGAAATGATGGTCATGTCACGCAAGAAGTGGGTGACTCCACCATTTTCAACTAATTTCTTAAGGAAGAACTAGAACTACATTATCATGATCACATCCAAATAGTTCAAATTGAAAGGAAGCAAAGATCCAAATTAGTATTCAAGATACAAAAGGATCACTAAAGAATGGTATCAGTAATCACCGAGTTACCTTCTCTATCGAGCAAGGTCAGGTCATAGACTCTACCAAGCAAGTGTTGAGATAATAGGTGTTGCACACATTGCATAATATTGTTATTTTATTATTTTATTTTTATTATGTAATGTTGTACCTAGATGGACGTGCAACATGTAAAGATTCCCATGAAATATTCTTGATGAGTTGTATTGTAACATTGTGATAATATTTCATGTAATTATTTAATATTGGGGAAAAGAATTAAATGCCCAATATTAAATGTGGGGTCAGTGGGTTAGGTAGCACATGGTTTTAGCACACGGTTTATGTAATACCACTTGGTGGTTTTGTGGGACTTGCTACTATTATAAGCAACCACAAGGGTAGTTGTTGTAGAGAGAGAAAGAGTGACAAGGAGAAGAAAAAAGGCAAGAGTCGAGCGGGACAAGGCTTGACAGGTTAGCCAAGGGAGCATTTGTGAAGATTGAAAGCATGGCATGGGATGTGTGGATTCATGCTTGTTCACATAGTTTTCTCGGTTGTGGCTATGGCCATGAAGGCTTCCATGGTTGTATGGCAATGGTATTTTTGCTGAATAATACATGGTGATGGATTCTTTTGGAGGCTGGGTTTTTCCCTCAATGAGGGTTTCCCAGGGTATATCTTGTGTCACATTTTATGGGTATGTTGTCTATTCTCTTGCATGTGGATTTTAATTTCATGTTTATTTCAGATCTATTATGGGTTATGTGGAAATGGTTATATTCTTTATTGCCAAGTTTCCTTACAAGTGGTATCAGAGCTATGGTTTTATTATTGTAACCCTAGATTGAATCCATGGGAATGCATAAGAGGATAAAAGAAAAGGGCAAGATATATGAATGATTGCAGATCTGAGGGTTTCGGGTTTTCTGTTATGATGAGATGTTGAAAGATTCGGGCATGGGAAATTGTTGGACAAAAAGATTTTTTTGGATGTTTCATTTAAATGAGCGTTTTGGGGGGTAGCTTGTAGAAATGACCTCCTGGGTAAAAATAGACCTCACCATTGAATCCAGCTTGACATTTCCATAAATTTTGATATATAATATGCCCTAGTTTGGCCATGTTCAGAGGAAATGAAAGAGTTTTTTTTGGTTTCAGCCCATGATGGCCGTCAAATTTAATCCCATCGGAATTTTCGTCACTGAAAAAATAAAAAATGAAAAATCGTACTGCAAAATGGTAAAAAGGCTATCTTAGTAAAACGACCATAACTTTCTCTTAGAATATCGGATTTCAGAGTTCTTATAGGTGTTGGAAAGCTAATTCAGAGCACTACAAGATGGTGTAGGTTTGGTTCTATGATTTAAAAAATTTTCATGTTTTAAGAGCCCTAAAGTCAGATGTTATTTATTTTGAGCACGGATTAGGGCATAACTTGGGCATACAGAGTCAGATTTTGGACTTTGAGTAGTCAACGGAAAGCTCTTGGAGAGCTCTACACATTGGTTTAGATTTGGTGTAGGTTTGGCATGATTTATTTGGTGATATATTGATCTAAACAGTTTATTGATATATTTTAACTATGGTAACATTGTGAGTTTATGGCATTGGAGATTTAAGATTTGATGTCATTGTATACTCAGTTCATATTTCAGATTGGTCTCATGATGATATGGTTATCAATGTTTGGTTTGGATATGCATGATGACTTGTTGGGTCTACAAGTTGTGTAGTGTTGTAAGCGGTCTATACTTACAGGTTGCATTTATAGCTTGGTTATGGGTTGTCTTTGCCCATTGATCTTTCATTATTGATGCATATTTAGATTGGTGGCTTGGATTTGGGTTGTCTATGCCCTGAGTCACATGATTTGCTGATTTTATTCTTCATGTAGAAGGGATGAGATGTTGTTACCAGGGACAATCATGGTGGAGGATTGCGGTTGACTATTTTATGATGACAGGTTGGACACTTTGAGAGCCAGATGCTCGATTCATGGATGTGATCATGGTGTCATGAATTTTGGCATGACATGATTGGTTATACAGGTACATCCTTGATGTTCATTAGCTTGGATTTTTTGATTTGGTTATGGTGGTATATCTTCTTGGTTGAGGATCATGGTTATTTGGTTTCTTTTAAGGAGCTCATGATGTACACTTTGAGTTCTTTGATGGTTTGATGCCTTGGTTGATTCTCATGGTTAGAGGATGGATTTGTTCATCATATGTCATGGATAGCTTGGATACACAGTTTAGTGGGAGCTTGTGATAGTGATGGGTTGACAGTGCAGGATTAGTTCCTAGTTTGGTTTATATCTTCTTGGTTTGGGGAGGATAGATTTTATGATGCCATAGGCGACTTGGTACCACGGTTGAGTGGGATTTGTTGGCATTGATATATTTATTGAGTGTTTGCAGATGTTGGAGGTTTGTCTTAGATCCTATTGCTGCAGAAGCGTCTTTGACATTTGCATGGTGCACTTGTTATCTTCATGGTGTTTGAAGATGGTTAGATCTTGAGGACTCATGAAGTTCTTGGTTATCTTCATGGTATGTGGAGATGGTTCTTCCTAGTATGTGGAGATGGTTTTTCTTCATGGTGTGTGGAGATGGTTGCATCTTGAGGACTCACAAGGTTCTTGGTAAAGGTGTGGTTTATGCTTTTATTTGGCATGTTATCCTTGGTGTGAGGATGGTTTCTTTATTATGTCATGGTATACTCTTGATACGCATTTAGAGTTGTGACATGTTATGGTGTGTTCATATGGAGCATGTTATCTCTTTAGTTGAGATGGTAAGATCATGTTGTCATGTTTATGTTCTTGAGGCCATGGTTGGAACTTTGACATTGATCTTGGTTTAGTTTCTTGGTATTGAGTATACTGATCATAAGCTGGATACTTCATGATATTTCTATGTTGCATTTGGAGTTGGCATGGATTGATTGGTTACAGGTGCTCATGGATACTTAGAGATGGTGGTGATGCTGATTTCTCTTGGATTAGAGAAGTATTTGTTGGGACAATTGATGGTTTCAGCAGGAAGTCCGAGGGGCAGTCACCTGATATGAACTTGAGAGGAGATTGTTCTTAGATGAGTCTTGGTTGGAGACTTGGGTATCTTGATGAGCATTCTCATTCCCCACTCTTGGTCTACTTGGCGGTTTGCTACTTGAGAGGTATAGCCCATTGTTTCTCTTAGTTGCATTATATTTATGCTTGTCTTTCATGGATATGGATCTTGAGCTATGGTACATGAGTTAGTTCTGGAGGGTTCATTTGAGAGATGGTTTAGCATTGGTTATTTCCATGTGCATATGTTGTTATGCTAGTTGAGTTTGGGAGATGGTTTTATGTTGGGCATTTTCCTTGGATTAGGAATGGTTATTCCTTGGTTTAGAAATGGGTTTATTGAGTTTGATCTTCTTGTGAGAGGCTTACATCCATGATTAGTTATATGGTATGTTTTGGGTGTTGTTGAGGCTTCTTGTTAGAGTTTTATGGAGGAGATCATTCTTGCACAGTTTACATCTAGATGTGTGTGTGGAAGGACATGATACAGGTTATGATTTGCATGGTTTCTCTGGTCTTGGTTATCTTCCTAGATGTTTAGTTTTGCTTACATTGGACTTGAGATTGGTTAGAGATTGTGATCACTGGTTTGTGTTCATGTATGTCATGTGAGAGATGACATGGTTATTCATTTATCTCTTTCCTCTGTTGGTTGTGGAGAATTTGGGAGACTGTTGGAGATTTTTTATGAGAGTTGTTCTTGCAGGTTATCAGTTTATGTATTGTGGATGTCCTTGATACTACATGGATTCACTTCTTTGAGATGTGTTGAGTGGATTGGTTATAGATTTGACATTATCTTTTGCAGTGGGAGCTTCTTGGTATATATGTGGCAGGTATTGCTCTTGAAGCTTGTGATTGCAGGTTGTAGATTGGATATGTCAGTGATATGAGATTCACTTGTTATACCTTTGAGGTATGGATAGTTGGATGGGTTTGGCACTTTGTTGTGGGTGCTATTTCAGCTATGGATATTTTGACAACTACGGATACATGTGATTACCTTTGGATCGAGTTATTTGTGCTTGGAATATCAGTTGGTACAAGATTTTATGATCTTCTAATGTGATAGGTTGGGTGGCTTTCTCTTTGGATGGCTTCTATGTATGTCCAGTGGCAGTGGCATAATAGGAGGTGAGATCATTCATGTTTGAGATGCTAGATACTTTGATTTTGTTGCATGAACCAAGATGGAGCACTTGGTGTATTTTGATCCATGATGGTGGATGTGCTTGGAGGGATTGTTCCCTTGTTCATTTATGTGGCTATGGATTGACCCTATGCAATGTATACAACAAGTGAGAGATTGTTGAGATAATGGGTGTTGCACACATTGCATAATATTGTTATTTTATTATTTTATTTTTATTATGTAATGTTGTACCTAGATGGACGTGCAACATGTAAAGATTCTCATGAAATATTCTTGATGAGTTGTATTGTAATATTGTGATAATATTTCATGTAATTATTTAATATTGGGGAAAAGAATTAAATGCCCAATATTAAATGTGGGGTCAGTGGGTTAGGTAGGACATGGTTTTAGCACATGGTTTATGTAATACCACTTGGTGGTTTTGTGGGACTTGCTACTATATAAGCAACCACAAGGGTAGTCTTTGTAGAGAGAGAAAGAGTGACAAGGAGAAGAAAAAAGGCAAGAGTCGAGCGGGACAAGGCTTGACAGGTTACCCAAGGGAGCATTTGTGAAGGTTGAAAGCATGGCATGGGATGTGTGGATTCATGCTTGTTCACATAGTTTTCTCAGTTGTGGCTATGGCCATGAAGGCTTCCATGGTTGTATGGCAATGGTATTTTTGCTGAATAATACATGGTGATGGATTCTTTTGGAGGCTGGGTTTTTCCCTCAATGAGGGTTTCCCAGGGTATATCTTGTGTCACATTTTATGGGTATGTTGTCTATTCTCTTGCATGTGGATTTTAATTTCATGTTTATTCCAGATCTATTATGGGTTATGTGGAAACGGTTATATTCTTTATTGCCAAGTTTCCTTACAGCAAGGTTGGGAGTAACAAGTCATACAAGGTTACCAAATTACGAAGCCTTTACCAAGCAATTTGAATAGATAGTGGATGATAGCCTATTGCACATAATGATATCATCATAGCTACCTTCATACCGAGCATTAATGACAATTTTTTTATACAAAAAGTAGGAAATCAAATTCATTTTCACTGAGAATTCTAAGTGTTATTGTGATCAAGCAAATTGCAGAGCAATCAAGTGACTTCGAAGTAGAATTTACAATAAAGTTCTTCAAAGTTTTTCATAGCTTACCAAGTAGCCATGGAAATAGTAGCAAGGTAAGGAAAGGGTCAGAGATGTTGGTTTGAGGAGTCAAATGGAAAGAACCTAATTTCAAACTTGTGTTGGTGGATTGCTAAAAGCCTCGATCCAATTAGAGCACAATCGTAGATCCCTCCTAAGGTACTACTCATTAACAATATATGAACTCATTTTAAGTGTGCAATTCAAGAAATTAGAGCACTAGAAATGGATGATGTGCTAGGTGAACTATGTGTGAATGGTGTTTTTAAACCCAAACATAAACATCTAGAAGACAAGGGTTTAACTCATATTCCCCACCTACCCCAAAGTTTCGAAATCAAATAGGTTAGATACATCCTAAGCCAAGTTCACAATGGTTAGTTATATCTTGAGAAACTAGTTTTGATCACTAAAAAAATGATTCATCGTATCGTCAACCTTCCCATGCTCTCCAAGTGGAGTTAGAAAAGAAAAACCTAGCTAAGTGGGATGGCAGAGGAATGAAGATTAGTAGCATAACGTATGTAGAACTAAAATTTGGTATACATGTGATAGCCCACAAGATCTACAGTTCTAGCCATTTGAACAATGTGTCATGTGAAGTAGTAGACTTGGCATTCAAAGTTGTGAAGAACAATCCATCATATGATCTTGCAGATTTGTTGTTGAAGCAGTTTAACAAAAACATGAAAAGTATTAGAACCTCCAAGAACAACCCCTACAAATTCGGTTCATTTTTGACATGTTTGTTTTTCTATGTTCAAAAGTTTTTCCCTTCAAAAGGCATGGTAGTATGGAGAAAGGATGTGCCAGTGCTATATCAGATTAATGAGTATATTGTAGAAATGGGAGAAAATTTTGTTAGTATAATGGATAATTATTTTGATGTCTTCAAGGAGAAAATGAATAATTTTTTTAAGATACCTCATAAATTGGTCAAAGATTACAAAGAAGATGTTTGTTTCATGGTAGACAGTGACAAAGTCTATATTCAGGTAGTGAAACCCATAGTTGTATGGGTAAAACCTCTTTCCTATGAGGTGACTATAGATGAAGAAAAGGAAATTATTGAAGCCTTGATAAATGAACTTGATGATCCAAAGGCACCAAACTTTGGAACATATGATGAGGCCAAGGCAAGAATAGAGCTTGAAATCAAGCTTCCATAGGTAGTTAACAAAGGAAAGAGGAGAATAGAAAAAATCAAAACCAACACACCTCTTATGTTGATCGAGGGAAAAGGAGAACATGATGAAGAAGTAGAGGAGGAAGAGGAGTTAGAAAAGGAAGAAGAGCCAATGAAGAAGAAAGGAAAGGTGATCATCACCAAATAATCCACTGTAGTTTTTACCAGGAGATCGAGGAAGAAAGGTAGTGAAGTTGTGTTTAGAAAACCTCCTCCCACCTTCCAAGAAAAATTGAAACAATTGGAAGAAGATGCTAGCATAACCAAATTCAAATCATTGAAGCATGAAACTAGGACAAAGGCTAAGAAGAAATAGGTTGAAGAATTGGTGCTAACCAAGATGGGAAAATGGAAATATTCCCCTAATTAGATAGCCTCCCAGATCTCTAATGAATTATTAGAGAAATTAAAGCCAAGATAGGAATTTTATATGCAAATAGCAAAAGATATCTATGTACAAACCCTAAGGTAGTTGTTACTGAGCATCACAGATGCTGAGGTAAAAGAATTGTTAAAGAAGAATGAAGATAAGATGACTCTCAGATTTAACACTTGTTTAATTTTGTTAAAGGATATAGAGCATTTGGTTAAGAATGCCACAAGTATGTGGAAGAATTTTTATCACTTGCATAAAAAAAGTGACTTCCCAATAGAATTCAAGGATGATGATAGTGATGATGAGGAAGAAGAGATGTACACTAAGCCAACACATTTTGACAATGAAGAAGTTGAAGAAGATAAAGAGGAAGAAGCTACCAAGGAAGACAAAGAAGATGATGAGGAGACTGATCCTATGAAGATAGTAGCCATAGTCATTGCTTCACTTCCTCACTCTCCAAGAAAACCAACAGCTACATCAACCTCAGAGACAACTTTAGTAAGTTTAATTGTGATCATAGCAGATACATCAAATGTCCAATCATTCTTCACTCCCTCACAACTCAACACATCATTGATAGAAGTGTCTACCACTTCATCTACTAAGTTGCAGCCTCCCTCTTCTTCAACTACTGAGTTAGCATCATCGACAATGAGTGTAGTATGTTCTACAATTTTGTGCTCTTTAGTAGTAAGTACTTCAGTTTTGAGTTCTACAATTTTGGATACTATAGTTTTGTCTTCTATAGTTTTGGATACTTCTGTAAATACTTTAGTTTTGGAATTAGTATGTATACCAGTCAGTATTCCATCTATTGGTACTATGTCAATTTTCACTACTAGTCCTGCTATCTCTACTATTGTTTCTATTCTAGATTCAAAGGCATTAAGTACAAGGACAGTTGAACCTAAGGCTCAACCAAGTATAAGATTTTTGAGTAGAGGAAAGGAGATAGAGGAGGATATAGACCTAGATGAGGAAATTGTGATTCCCAAATGGGATTTTGATAATATCACTATGGGTCAAATGCATATATCTAGTTAACTTCTCCAAAAGAAGGCAATACAAAAGAAATTGAGAGAGGAGAGAGACAGAGAATATAAAATCATAGAGGATGCTAAGAATATTTTGACTGAGGTGATAGGTGTTAAAGTTGATACTTCTCAACACATTTTGTTTCAATTAGAAGAAGTAGTACAAAAGTTTAATGAGGACTCAATTGATTGAGAAAGCAAAAAAGAAATTTGATAATAAAGTGCTTGAGCACATTGCTGAGAAAATTTCCATTTAGCAAGTGGAGCTTTATAATGCTAAGTTTTTGGAACAAATTGTGTAGAGATTTTTCATCAACGTTTCGAATCACACTACGTGATCCATCATCAGGAAGAGAGAGAAAGAGGTATCAAACAATGTTAAACATTGTTTGATACCTCTTTCTCTCTCTTCCTGATGATGGATCACGTAGTGTGATTCGAAACGTTGATGAAAAATCTCTACACAATTTGTTCCAAAAACTTAGCATTATAAATCATGGATTGTGGAAATTTGATTGCATTAATAAGTGGAGCTTACCTCAATTTTGACCAGTCTTGAAACCTCTTGCACAAATGTAACATCACTTTTTGGAAATTTGTGTAATGTTACCAAGTTCAAAAAGGAAATAAAGAGAAAGTTGACAAAGATTGATGAAGATCTAAAGGCTAGTGCACAACAATTGCAACTTGACCCTAGTTCAAGCTCTGTACATCATATGAAAATTAGATTCTTGTTAGATATGCAGGAAGAGTTGTTGAGAGAAGAACCATGGATCCAATCTTGACTGATAGATATTCAGAGTATGATCCTTCGCATCATGGATACAATGAAGAAAAATATTGCTTATTCAAAAACATTGATCCATGACAACAACTTCTCCATAGTAGATCACATGATAGAACTCTCTGCAAAAGTGCAAGTTGCTCTACATACATGCAAAGTTTTGCAAGAGAACTAGGATAAGACTATAGCACTCATACTTAAGGTACATTCTGATTTTCTTTCTTATATTGGTGTCTCCATGTAAATAAGTTTTGAATAAATCCTTGGCATTATTATTAAAAGGGGGGAGAGATAGTATGTATATATGGGGAGAGACACTTAGTATGCTATATATGGGGTGAGACAATAAAAGGGGGAGAGACACTTAATATGCCATATATAGTGAGAGATACTTGTTATACTATGCATATTGTATGGGGGAGAATCATGCAAAGGGAGAAAGTGTATATAACAAAAAAATTGCAGATATAGTATATTGTACATGCCTACAAAGACACATTTTAAAAAATCTTTAAAAAAATAGTATACCATACCGAGCCAATATCACACTATGATGTATATAAGTTTTGGTTGATAAGTTTTTTTTCCACTAATGCCAAAGGGGGAGATTGTTGAAATTTAGTCAAGTTTGTTATTAGTGATAACACTTATTTAGATTCTATATGGCTATCAAGCTCATTGAACATTCTATAGTGTTTTCTATGTAATTCAGTAGCCACCAAGCACTATAGCTCCTACCAAGAATTCTAGTGGTTACCAAGGAAATTTAGTTAGTGTGAAGTGTAACAGTTCAAATCAAGCACAATTAGGTAGTGTGAAGTCCAACAGTTCAACCCAAGCATTTCAGTGATTACCAAGCTTTGCATTTTCTACTGAGCTAGTAGTTCATGTGAAGCAAAGTTAGTGTTAATTGAGCTATGTGATGATTAGTGTTTACCAAGTGTAGTCATGGTAAACATGTAATTCAATTTCTATCAAGTTACATAGTATCTACCGAGTCACCAGTGTAGAATGAGTTCAAGACTATTCTAAGATGATTAGTATGGACCGAGCTTCTACTTCTACCAAATGCATGACAATGTTGAGTAGTGACAATGGACACTGAGTATCAGTACTTCACCAAGTTAGTCTTCGGAACTTGAGTATCTACATATGGGCCGAGTTTGTAGTATTGGTGTTAACTTGTATATTGGCCGACTTTGTAATTATGTAAATTGGATTGATATATATGTAATGTATTGTATCATATCCAAATTAGTATGTAAGCATGAATATGTGAATATAATGTTAAATAGAAGCATGTGAATGTGAATTAGTAGCAGACAAAGTGTATTGTAAGGCCATATCAACAAAGAAGTAGCAGAGTCATAACTATCATAGAAAGGTGATGGCTACTTCAAAGAATCTCTATCAGCAATCTAGTTGTAAGTTAGAGATCTACTATTTTATCCTAACAAGTGAATCCGTCCAAATTCTTTAACAAGGTAGACTTAACAGTCTTTTGTCAAATCTCTTTACCAAGTGTATACTTCATTGTGTGTTTGTAAAACCTCTAACAAGGTGTACCTAGCAGTCCTAATTGCTCCTAACATGGTAGATCATTAGAAGTGATCATTGTAAGCCTTAACATGCCAAATTTATGCTACAATATTGAATTTTTGTGGGTATCATCCCCACCCTAGTTTTACTTTCTATTTGGAAGGTTTTTAGGTCACCAAATTATTGTGTTCAAGTGTTATGAATATTTTATGTTTTTAGTTTCTCATGCATGCAGTTAGATCTAATTTAATGAATTAAATGGCAATTGGATTATTGCAATTAAGATCTAAATTGGTAAAGTTTTTAAGGTTATTGATTCACCCCTCCCCTCTTAGTAACCTAGCATAGTCTTGAATATTTCCAATAGAAGGCATATTCCTAGGATCTTCCACTAAGAGTAAAACTTATAAGTGTTTAAATTATAACACTAAAAAAGTTGTGGAAAAAAAGAAGTGAAAGTTGATGAATATGAAAAAAATAATGAAGTTAACTGCAAGACAAAACTTGAATACCACAACACATTCATATATGTCAATGAAGGTGTTTCTTGCACCTTACCTAAATCTAAGAACAAGACTACCAAGAAACTACAAAATGTAAATGTTGAGCCATAATAGCAGTCTCTCGAGAAATAGACTATAGGTGTTGAGCATTAGTAGCATGATGTCAAGATACACGAAGAAAATGTCGAACATTAGGAAGATGATTCTAAGCAACCAAAACCAGAACAAAAAATAGAGATACAAAATGAACTTGAAATAAATTTTCAAGATTAACCTAAAGAAGAAGAATGAAGAAACTAACCTACACTAAAAAAATATTTAAGAAGACATCATGCACCTAAAAAATCATTAGAAAAAAATGAATATATAGTTATGAATAGGAAAATATTAAGGAGTGATACATGTTTACTTTGTGAATTTGATCCTAAATTAATAAAGGATGCTTTGGAAATGAAGATTGGATTCAAGAAATGAATGAAGAAATTGAATAGACATAGAAGAACAAAACTTGGTCATTGGTACCTAGACCAAAGGACAAGAATGTTATTGGAACCAAGTGGGTACTCAAGAACAAATTGAATAGAAAAGGAGAAGTCACAAGGAAAAAGGCTAGATTGGCATGTAAAGGATATGTAGAAGAAGAAGTTATTAACTATGGGAAAACATCTGCCCCAGTTGCAAGATTAGAAGTTAGAACATTACTTGCATATTCTTCTTATAAATAATTTAAAGTATATCAAATGGATGTCAAATTTGCATTTATGAATGGAATACTAAAAGAAGAGGTTTACATTGAATGACCAAAAGTATTTATTGATCCCAAAAAGAAGAACATAGTATGTAAATTACACAAATCTCTATATAGATTAAAACAAGCCCCTAGATCATGGTATGAAAGACTGCATAATTATTTGGTAAAGATTAGTTTCGATAGAACTAATGATACAAGTAATCTATACTTGAAGACTAAAGGTGGTAAAGGGATATTTTTAGCTAAAATATTTGTGGATGATATTATATTTGGAGGACAACATGCATTATGCAAATAATTTACAGATGTAGTGCAAAAGGAATTTAATATGTCTATGTTTGGTGAGATCAAATTCTTTGTTGGTTTAAAAGTATATCAGATGAAGCAAGATATCTACATTACTCAATAAAAATATATCAAGGAGATATTGAAAACTTTTGGGATGGAAGATTTAATACCAATGAGCACACATATGACTATAGGATATAAGCTATCCAAGAATGATGATTATACTAATGTGTATTGGTATCTCTAACCATTGTTATCTATTAGTGTCAACCACTTAGTCATTTACAAGGCAGAGTTAGACAATCATCATTGCAGCTAAGCTACTCTATATAGGATGAGTCATGTACATAAGAAAGTATGTACCAAGCTCTATAGGAACCATGTAATTTTTTGGTCATAGAGTATTTTCTATACGAATTGAGCTCTTCAATGACCAAACAAATTCCAATTATACAAGTACCCAGTTATATATTATGTGTTGAACACAACACATGCCAAGCACAACACATGTTGAGCATTAGAAGGGTAATATAGACCAAGAAATAATAGTACTGAGCATCAAGAAATAGTAAAGACCAAGCAAAGAAGAGTTTACATTAAAGCTATAAAAGGAATAGAGTTTGAGGCAAAATGATTATTTGGCTGACTTGGAATAAGTATTAAAATTTTTTTGAGGCTATTATAGAATATTTAATACCTACAGAGGTTGTCATAGAACATTTACATGATGTGGATCATAGATCCCTATGTTGTATGTTTGATGATCAAGATGAAGAGGCTATTGTGGAATCATCTAGAAAACTCTTTACACAATTCTTTAAATAGAAATGATCTTAACCTAGATCATAGCCATGCAAAGTAAGAGCAAGGAAAGTGAGGTATATGTATGTGACCTAGAAGAGTTATGCAAGATAAGGACATATAACATATCAAAAGTTAGTAAAGGGTTCTATTGTCATCTAATAGAGCAAGTGACCTAGTGATGACAATGAAGTCAAAGGGAAAGACAAACATCGCAGATGAGAGGAGAGGATCAATTAGCAAGGAGAAGACTCAAAAATAGCATGCAGAGAAAACCTAGAGTTAGGTATTGAATAAATTTTAACTAACTTGAATTAGGGTAAATCTCTTAATAGAGTGGTCATAATAGATCTTTGTAAATCTCCTAATAGAGTCTTTACTTTATTGTAAGTGTTAAATCCTCTCACAAGGTGAGACCTAGTAATCTCTTAAGCCTTTAACAGGGAAAAATCCACATAGGGTACATCATATTTTATGGTCAAACATTGTAACCTTAGCTAGTAAACTTCATTACTACAATAGTGAAGATTTATGGGTGCAATCCCCACCTCAATTTTACCTTCACCTTGGAGGGTTTCAGGGTAACAATTAATTTCATGCATGTGATTGATCACATTTATATGTTACAATAGTTTTACATTATACATTTTACATCCACAAGTTATTAATAGGTGTGAATGAATTGGTGAAAAGTTAAAAAGTGTTATAGATATTGATTCACCCCACCTCTCAGTATTTTGTTTATCTTGTTTATTCCTCCATCAATCAACAATTGGTATCAGAGCATTAGTTCTCTAAGAGAAGCTTAACAACTTGGAGAATAGATCTTGGAGATGGAGGCATTCAAATTGGTTATTGACAATCAGGTGACTGACATCCAACTCACCATAAAAACTTGAGAAGATAAGACAAGATCTAAAGGATTCCCTAAAAAGGAGAAAGGAAAATGCAATTTAGATAAAACAATTTTCCTATGAAGAAGTTAAGATTGAAGGACTGTTTGAATTAATCAATCCAAATAAAAAAAGCATCAAGTGACCTACTTGACAAGAAAAAACTCTTAAATAAATAAATAAGAGGATTGAAAAGAAAACATGAAATCCAATCAGTAAGACTATGTGAAGTGACTAAATAAAGGAAGAAAGCTAAAGAAGATAAGACTGTAGTTGAATAAGACAAAAGAGTAAAGGCTACTAGACTTGAAGAAAGGATATCAATTGTGTAGAAGTTCACAAATGCTCAATTGGACATGATAAATCAACTAATGCTTGTAAATTAGGAATTGAATCATAAGGATGTGGAAATTGTAAATCTAAAATCACAGAAGGACATACTAAATAATGAACTAAAAAATGAGAAAGAATCCATAGAGAAATTCAACAAACCAAAGGAAGAAATGAAGTACTTTGAAGAACTCATGAAGTCATCAAGTTATTCTAATGGGTTAGGACATTCATGAATTGAGAAAGGAGAATCATCAAGGAATGGAGAACTAAGGAATGCAAAGTCAAAGGACAAACCAACATGCTATCACTATGGAAAACTTGGCCATACTACAAATAATTGTAGAAGAAAACATAATACACAAAATTCTAAACTTAAGTTTACTGGTTACTATTTCTACTACTAGAAACAAGGGCATCAAATACACGAGTGTAGGTCAAGACTGAGGAATACATCTACTACACGTAGATTTGAAGGATATTGCTATAATTGTCAGAAGTATGGGCATATAGCATATGAATGTAGATCACAGAAAAAACCCTACTAGAAAAATCAAAGAAAGAATTATGCACCTAATAATGCATGTTCCAAATGTCACAAGTTTGGACATCAAAGCAAGAGTTGTAGGACTCAAGTGAATTCAACAAATCAAACAAAAGACAAAGGCAAAGGAAAAGTAGACATTGAGAAATTTAGGCATGAAATGGACCAAAAATGGAAAAGGAAAACAAAAGATGAAAATAGTGGAGCTAATGGAGTTGAGATCACCCAATCCAATGGAGAAGGTTATCATGTCATCTCAAACTAGGAAAGATAGGTATGTATGGAATTACATACTTATTTGATATATCATACATTAGTTCCTTACATGAATATGTGCCAAAAGTTTATATCTACATATACAAGATGAATACAAAAAAAAATGTGAAAGGTTTCTGAGTGTCAGTAAAATTTTCTATTCTGATTGAGCATTGCAACATAGACCAAGCACTTCAAAAATGATATGGTCAAGACCAAGGTGTAGAAAAATTACCTAATTGAAAGGCATCAATATCAATCGAGATAGCTGGCTTCCACCTACCTAAGTACTCAACATTAATGGAGACCTTAAATCAATCAAAAGAAGGTATATATATATATTTTTAAAGACATTATCACATACCTTAACACATTTTTCAGAGCATACAGTGATTTGGCAATTTTAGCAACTAGAAGAGATTTTGATAGCAATTTGGATGAAGAAGCTTGAACAAGTGAAGATTTGAACTATGCCAAGTATCTTGAGAGAAAATAACTTCAAACCCTAACTATGATCATGAAAAATTCATCAACTATTGGAATAAGTCAAGAGGTTAGTAAAATCCAACTAGTGAAGAGTGATGCTTGTCCTCCACCTAAGTTTCATGCTATTCTAGAGATTGCTATGAAAGGAGACTCTATGGGTGCACTATCTTCAATACCACCTAAAATCATTATGATCCATGATGTCAAAAGTTGTTATATGTGCAAAATTGGAGAGGTAGGAGATTATGAAATCAAAGAAGCTTATGAGAAGCTATGCAATGAAGGAATTTTGAAAGATGGATTTAAAATTGTTGAGAGGAAAGGGTTAACTCATGCCCTAGAATTCTCGAAGAATTTTAAGATCGAATGGATAAAAGTTGTTTTGAGAAAAACTCATGACATGAAGTACTAGTTACAAAATGGACTCGTGGAGATCTCAAAGAAAATAATTCAAAAAGTCACAGGTTATCCAACCCTAGGTAAAAATAAAACCATACAATATTTGAGTCATGAAGAATTGAGGCTAACACAAGAGCTAAGTGGAATGGAAAAGGTCTATCCATTACAAAAAAATTTGATCCACTAATTGAATTTTTAGTGAGAGCCATTGGTCACAAATTCTATCAATCAAGAAAATTAAATAGTATGCCTTGTATGGCTATGGATCAAGCGTGGAAAATTGTAATGAAAGATCATGAGTATGATCTTGCTGAGATATAGAAGTTATAGCTTGCGAAAAATCTATCATCAATAATAAAAATGAAGAATTCAATGTGTAATTTTGGATCCCTCATTATTTGTATTTTATTCTACATCCAAAAGTATTTTCCTAGTATTGGTGATGTTGTATGGGAGCAAGAAAAACTAGTAACAAGACATGTAAATGAGTACATTACTCAATTAGGATAAAATTTTGAAAATGTAACGAAGGCTTACTTTGATAAGTTTAAGCAAAGGACAAAAAGGAGAATGAGGATTCCTGAAGAATTGGTCACAAAATATTATAGTGACATATGCATTCTTGTTGATATAAATAAAACTTTTGTATAGGAAATTAAGTCGAGGAAAGCTTGGTTACAAATTTTTGAATATAAAACAAATAGTGATGCAGTGAGTGCAAACATTGATGCACTACTAAAAGAAGAGATAGATACTGAGGCTAAACCTTTTGGGAGATATGAAGAAGAAAAATAAAGAATAACTATAAATATCAATATAGCTTAAAAGGACAAGAAAAAAAAGAAAAAATGTTATCTTGTTGATACAAATAACATTTTTGTACAGGTAGTTAAATCGAGGAAGGCTTGGTTACAAAGTTTTGAATATGAAATAAATAGTGACCTAGTGAGTACAAATATTGACACATTACTAAAAGAAGAGATAGATATTGAGGCTAAACATTTTGGGAGATATGAAGAAGCAAAAGAAAGAATAACTATAAATATCAAGATAGCATCAAAGAAGAAGAAAATGAAGAAAATGATTGAAGACCTAGAAGCTAAACTGGGCACCCTCAGCAAGGGAAAATAACCATTACAACTAACACAAGGTCTTGGTGAAGATGAAGAACAAGACATTGGTGATAAGGAAGAGGAGGAAGAATAAGGTGAAAAGGGAGAAACCCTAGCTATTTTCATGCCACCAAGCAAGAAGGATCAAGGAACAAAGAAGAAGTAAACAATGATACCTCCACCACCAAATAAGCCAAGGACTACAGTAGCTGCTAGTGTCAAGCAGTAGTAGAAGCTACATAGCCTAGTACCCCCACAACTTGATTATAGTAGTGGAGAAGTTTAGGTATGTGAAATCCACAAGGAAATATATCCCCTATAAATGCCAACACCCCTAACACTCCAAAGGCTAAGAATTCAAGGCTCACAAACATAGAGACAGATGGTAAAGAGAAAGAAACAAGTGTAAATGATAAGATTGTTTTAGTACCTCATATTGAGGAAGGCCAAGAATGAAAAAAAGTTTAATAGAGTGTAACTATTATTATATCGAGCATAGATACACAATCAAGACTAAGTGGTGACACCCCTTCACTAGCTCACAAGGAGGTCTTGAATGTAGACACTCAAAATGGTTCATGTCTGTAGTTTCATCACTATTTCATACTAACTTTTCCCATTTCCTTAGTTCACTAATTTTTGATCTTTTTGCCAACTTGATT
Source organism: Cupressus sempervirens (assembly GCA_028749045.1). Taxonomy (NCBI): domain Eukaryota; kingdom Viridiplantae; phylum Streptophyta; class Pinopsida; order Cupressales; family Cupressaceae; genus Cupressus; species Cupressus sempervirens. The sequence continues at coordinate 296,283,007 of CM053788.1, read as the reverse complement.
ATATCTCAACAATATTCTTTATCGTTCATATCCACTTGTGCATCATTTTTATATCATTTTAGAACCATATCCAATCAACACAAAAAACCATTTCATCAACTCAAAATCACATCAAATCGAGTCAATAGTGATACCTCCACCACCAAATAAGCCAAGGACTAGGGCAGCTACTAGTGTCGAGCAGTAGTAGACACTACAAAGCCTAGTACCTCCACAACTTGATTACAATAGTGGAGAAGTTTAGGTGTGCCAAATCCACAAGGCAACATATCCCTTATAAATTCCAACACCCCTAACACTCTAGAGGCTAAGAAGTCAAGGCTCACAAACATAGAGGTAGATGGTAAAGAGAAAGAAATAAGTGTAATTGATAAGATTGTTTTAGTACCTCATATTGAGGAAGGCCAAGAATGAAAAAAAGTTGAATAGAGTGTAACTATTATTGTCTCAAGCATAGATGCACAAGCAAGACTAAGTGGTGAAACCCCTTCACCAGCTCACAAGGAATTTTTGAATGTAGACACTCAAAAATGGTTTGTGTCTATAGTTTCATCATTGTTTCGTACTAACTTGTCCCATTTCTATATTTCAATAATTTCAATTTTCTGGCCAACTTGATTATATCTCAACAATATTCTTTATCATTCATATCCACTTGTGCATCATTTGTATATAATTTTAGAAGCATATCCATTCAACACAAAAAACCATTTCATTAACTCAAAATCATATCAAATCAAGTCAACAGTGATACCTCCACCACCAAATAAGCCAAGGACTAGGGCAGCTACTAGTGTCAAGCAGTAGTAGAAGCTATAGAGCCTAGTACCCCCACAACTTGATTATAGTAGTGGATAATTTTAAGTGTTCCAAATCCACAAGGCAACATATCCACTATAAATGCCAACACCCCTAACACTTCAGAGGTCAAGAATTCAAGGCTCACAAACATAGAGGCATATGGTAAAGAGAAAGAAACAAGTGTAAATGATAAGATTGTTTTAGTACCTCATATTGAGGAAGGCCAAGAATGAAAAAAATTTGAATAGAGTGTAACTATTATTGTTTTGAGCATAGACGCACAAGCAAGACTAAGTGGTGACACCCCTTCACTAGCTCACAAGGAAGTTTTGAATGTAGACACTTAAAAATGGTTTGTGTCTATAGTTTCATCACTATTTTGTACTAGCTTGTCCCATTTCCTTATTTCACTAATTTTGATCTTTTGGCCAACTTGATTATATCTCAAAAATATTCTTTATCATTCATATCCACTTGTGCATCATTTGTATATCATTTCAAAACCATATCTGATCAACACAAAAAACCATTTCATCAACTCAAAATCATATCAAATCAACACAAAATCACCCCAAATCTAACTGGAATCACCTAGAATAAACCATAATCATCACAAGACATGTCAGATACCTTCAATCAACCATAATCTATCTAATCCTAGGCATTTTTGTGGATTTTAGTGCCTCAAAAGCCTATCAATGTATCAAACCTATCAATCTGACCTTAGCACTATCATGGCTCTTAGTGCTAGGTCAAACCATCATTCTTATCATTCGATCATTAACATTGTTGTGTCTCTTAGTGTCAGATCATGACATCATCAAACCATTTTAGTGACATTGATGGTGTCCATCAATGTTATTATGATCAACAATATCAATCAATCTCGATCTTATAGCATTTATGATATCAATTAAATGTTATGCATCCTTAATTCATGTCATATGTCCTTGTCATGTTGTCAATTTTAATCAATAAATCAATTTGACCATTGTTTGGGCTACCCATCACCATCCTAGTCAATTTTCATAATCATCACATTCTCATCAAAGAATACTATCACACTTATTTAATCAAATTGGCCAATTGCCTACCAATTTTCTCTATAGGATTAAATAATCTATAATTTAATCCTATGTCATTTTACTATATATTCTTCCTAATTAACCTTTTCAATTAATTGATATTTTATTAATTAATTGATTTGTCTTCACAAACTATGGGAATTCACAATTTCCTAAGTCCCATTTTCCACTCATAATTTCAAAATTCCTAATTTCTATTTGTGAGGATATATGGATTTTTAATTTAAATATTCCACATAATATTGACACAATCTTGACATTATCATGACACATCATGGATTCTCTATTTATAGTTGGCTAAGAGATTTCATTATACATATATTCTTATTTCCTTATGCATGTCAATATTTGGCTTCCATTGTCATAAACTATTGGCTTTAAGTGGGTTTGAGGTGTCACATGGTGCATCATAGACCCTCTTCCATTTATAGCCATGTTTGACTTCCAAGCATCATACAATCCTATGTTTGGCATCTTGTGTCATATGTGTCATGGATTCTCAAAGGAATATCTTTCCAAGTCACATATCAAAAGTGACAAGTCCAATGTCATCCTCTTGTGTGATGATTATAAATTGAGCATTCTTCATCTCATTTCCGGTCCTTCAAGTCCTTTGAGTCCTAAGTCTTGAGATCCTAATTTCTTAGTCTCTTTATGCTTCAAATCACTTCTTCTAGTACTCTCATATCATTATCATAGACTTTTTCTTCCTAATTGTGTAAATTATAGGCAATTGGAACTAAATCATATGGAGAAGATAGAAGGACATGGGAGCTACAAATGAAAGAGGAAGTTTTTAGCTTTGTGTTGCTTTCTTTTTTTATTTGGCTTTCATGGTAAAATAGAGGTTATCAATGTATATTTATTGAGTTTTTGATTTGTTCATAGTATGTTAGATATTATCCTATTTTTTGGTCCTACATCGAGTAGTAGCATTCCTTCACCTAGCAAAAAAAGGAAAGTAATAATAAATGTTTCACCAAATATTGAGGTTAGTGTAGATGAAATAATTGAGATACCATCATTGGACTTGGAAAATCTCACCTTGGAGCAAACTATTTTATTGCAAGAAGTTTTGGCAAAGAAAAAGAGATAAGAAGAGCTGAGAAGCGAGCTAAAATAGAAACATGTGTTGTATGATGTAAAGCATATTTTTTTTTATTCTTTTGACATTCGTAATTTTGAAGAAGATGCCTCAATCATAAACCATCTTATAAATATAGTTGATCAAGTGAATGCTGGAAGTATGGAATCAAATGAGAAGTAAATGGATTGGTCTACTAGAAGATTTGAAACCAAGGTTGTGGACAAAGTCTCCATAACCATTGCCAAGCATAAAGTACAATTACATGAGAAAATGTATGTTATGATTGAATTAATTCAGAAGGTACAAATTTTGTACTGAATATTTTCAAATGTACCAAGATTCACTAATAACATTCAAGCACAAATAAATACAATTCAAGATGAAATGAAGAGATCTAACAAAATTAATTCTGAGTCAGTAGGATCAAGTATTGATCATTATAATAATCTACTAAATTCTTAGGGTACACTGGTTGAGCTTCAAATAGGTAACAGTGACATGAAGTCCAAATTGATCTCTATTTAGGTGATGATGATACCTCATTTGGAGGTCATATAGAGAGAACTAAAAACAACCCAGGATCTTATCATAGAAGATACTAATCTCTTAGTGGTTGATAGTTTAAATGATTTGTGTGCAAGAATTCAGTTGCAGAATCAAATTTTAGAGGCATCATGAACCACATGGGATCATGCATTGACCATGATTACCAAATTTCACAAGGAATTCGTTCAAAAATATACATTAATTCCACCTATTGAACCCCAACAATAGTGAGATGTAGTGTTTAAAAACAAGGGGGAAATTGAGGTAGCAAGGAGGAAACAAAGTCAACAAATGGGAAACAAAGTTGATAAAGAGAATGTGATGTGAACAAGAAGTCAAATAAAGGTGAAATGAATTTTTTATTCATTTTTCATTTAAAGGCATAAGTCATAAACATAGGGGGAGAGCTCATTTATAATATTGTATTGTAATGATGTAAATATGACAAAGTATTTTTTCTACTAATGTCAAAGGGGTAGATTGTTGGTATCTCTAACCATTGTTGTCTACTAGTGTCAACCACTTAGTCATGTACAAGGTAGAGTTAGACGACCATCATTATGACTGAGCTACTCTATATAGGTTGAGTCATGTACATAAACGAGTATGTATCGAGCTCTATAGGAGTTAAGTAAGTTTTTGGTCATAGAGTATTTTTTATAAAAAATGAGCTCATCAAGGATCAAGAAAATTCAAAGTATACAAGTACTGAGTTATATAGCATGTACCAAGCACAACATATGTCAAGCATTAAAAGAGTAATATAGACCAAGCAACATCAATGCCATGCATTAGGAAGTAGTAAAGACTGAGAATACTAAAGTTTACATAAAAGTCAAGAATGAAATAGAGTTTGAGGCAAAATGATTATTAGGCCAACTTGGAAGGAATATTTAAATTTTGTTGAGGTTGTTACAAAACATTTAATACCTATAGAGGTTGTCACAGAACATTTACATGACATGGATCAAAAATCCATGTTGTGTGTTTGACAATAAAGACGAAGAGGTTATTGTGGAATCATCTAGAAAACTCTTTAGAAAATTCTTTAAATAATGAATCTAACCTAGATCATAGGAATGAAATGTAAGAGAAAGGAAAGAGAGGTGTATGTATGTGACCTAGAAGTGTTATGCAAGAGAAGGACTAAGAATAGATCAAAAATTAGTGATGGGATCTATTATCATCTAACATAGCAAGTGACCTAGTCATGGTAATGAAGTGAAAGGAAAAGACAATCATATTAGGTGTATAATGCCCCACCCAGAGATCCTTGGAACAAGGATTCAATTCAAGCCAAGATATTTTTTATTTTACAAGTATGGATGCACATGATAACATCATAAAGGGATCACATAGATCACAATGGAAGACTTCACCACAATCCTGGGAACCAACAAATCTCTGAAAGCCAACCAAATAGATACATGACAATAGAGGCCAACAATGACCACACACATGATGAAGGCTCAAAGAATTACCACTCATCAATAAAACACCAAGCTAGGGTATAAATGAAAAATCCTAAAATTTGGCTAAGTCTAAAATCTTGAAGCCCTAAAATTTCCTAAAATCTTTATCTTATCTTCGAGAGGTCTGAAACCTATCTCAAAAGACTCATCACATATATTAAAATATATCTTAAGTATAAGGAATTAAATATATGTCAACTTATACTTAAATGATATATGATATATTTTAAGCCCCTAAGAAAGACTATTTTAAACTAGAAAGGTGTGAAATCCAATAAGGTGTCCAAAACCAAGTTTCAAAACTTCCTCAACCAAGCCTAACTACTCCTTGTTTCTCATGTGAAGAAGTACATTAGTCTCCAATCTCAAGCAAGGAAATGCATAATCTCACATGATGAAGCACCAAAAACTATGTGAACCTTCACATTCTTGCACAAAAAAGTACAATTTTGTGCAAGGAAACACATTAGCAATCCAAAACATATAAGGAAAACAACTTTGGAAATGAATTTTGTCTACACTGGGGTGTACTAGATCCACATAAATTGAGGAACAAACACTAGAGTGTAATGGTTGCACTAGGATAGAAGACCGTCTCTCTACATTAGTCTCTAGTAGTGGTGAAGGTAGCTATGCCTCCTAACCACATGGCACCTATAGGTCCACACCCGCCATGCTGATGGAGATAATGATCCATAACCAAGAACCTAAGAAAATGCAAGAAGTACAGGTCCTGGTCAGAAACTCAATAGGCTACTAAGTAGGGGCTAACATCATCCAGAGTTGCTTAGAATCAACAAGCCCAAGCTAGTATTGGTAGCATCAACTTCCCAAAAGAAGGTGCACAATTTTAGGCATCATCAACTTCCCAACGGAAGGTGCACAATTCCTCTTTTTAATTATCTTGAGTTTTATTACCAAACATGCATTATATTTAGTTATAACTTATATAAAACTTCCTCTTCCAACTGGGAAATAGTCACCAGGCTACAAGATAGAATCCCCTCCATATGCTACCCTATCCTACCCATGCTCATCCTATGACAAGTGCCCATGGGCATGTATGCTCCCATCCCAACCCCAATGATCATAACTTCTGGAAGTACCACAAAAGATCAGGCCTTGCAAGTCACCTAAAAAATGTATGCGCATGTACTCATGTGTGGTGCACCACCATCATGAAGATCATAACACTAGAATAGGATGAGAACACAATGCAAAATAACACTCAACCACAAAACAACTCAGGAGGATGGATTCTACATGAATCCCAAAGCCAATAAAACCATACATCATGAAATCACTCAACTAACCTTAATCTGGAAGTATGGATTCTACATAAATCCCAATGATGCAACAATACCAAATATCATCAACTCACTCGATCGGCCTGAATTTGGGAGCATGGATTCTACACAAATCCTAGTGTCCACGAAACAATAACAAGGTTTAAAAGAAACCATAACTGGTACAAAATCATTCAACTGAACACAAAGTTGGGAGTATAAATGCAACATTCATCCCAATGCAAATGCAAAAGTGCAACAAAGGTCTTACTGGTATCCAAACAGATAATCCAAGTCCACAACCCAACTTGTACCAAAAAAACTTGAGAAAACAAGGCGACATGCAAAACGAAGTAAAAACCCCAAATTTTAGAAAACTTCAAAATTAAAACCCATTTGGCCTTGGGGTACAAAAACCAAAAAATCCAAAAATAATTAAGTTCAGACACTGTATGCAAAAACAACTAACATAACAGAGCAAATCCACAAACCCTCATCCCAAAAAATAGGGAAATACTCATACCCGACCAACTAGGTAGAACCAGCAAATAGAAACAGAGGTGAACACTAGTTCTCAACTTCTAGCCAAATGGATACCAAAAATAGAAGTAGAAACAGAGTGAAAATAATAAAATGGGAGAGCCCTACCTCGCAACCAAAAGAGAAAAACAAGAATCTAAACCATAAAATAAAAAGCTCGTAGAAGTGGCTAAAAATTATGACAATCCAAGGTCTCCCTAAACTAGACCCAATGAGCTCAACATCACAATCATCCAATGCCCATAGCTCCCACAACAAAAAAAACAATAAATCCTCATGAAGAGGATTTTGGGGTTTACTCTTCAACTTTCTAATTCAAAAGTGAGAAGTGAGGAATTAAATTCCTTTTTAGATACTTGTTCACTTTTTGAGTGAATAATTGATTAGGGCAATTAACCAACCAACCTAGTTAAACCTTGAATCTACCCACAAAAAAAGAGGCTATTCTTATAAATAGGAATTCATCTATGGCAAAGCTACCAGAAATTAAAATAAATCAATTAAAAAGCCCAAAAACCCAAAAACATAGGAATTTTCTTAACAATTTTTGCAACAATGCAAAACTCTAAATGCATAGACATGCTTACTAGTCTAATCACATAATGCAAATGAGTTCATATTTAATAATTCACCAAAAGGATTAATTAATCAATTAAAATAAGGATACGTCAACCATATAGGGATGACATTGGTAAAATATAAATAGCTGAATCACTAACTCCATGTGCCATTGCCAAGGATATAAATCTTGCACACTAAACAACATGATCAAGTGCAATTTCATATAATAACACAGATGAAACAATAAATACATTAAATCACCTAATTTAATCATTTGTTTAATTATATAAAAATAATCTACTTACATCACTTATGTTCACATAAAGCATAACAATGCAGGAATGAACAATAACCATAGCATTAAATCCATCACATAACATAATCAGAGATATGTCCAAATATTAGATAACCAAATATCATCATAAAACACACTATCATCTCAAAATGGCATCATCATGCATATATGATCAAATGAACAACATAGTAGTCTAAAATCTATGATACTAAAATCAAGGTATAACATCTAACCCTCAGGTCATCTCAAAAGTAAAACATAACAAGGTAAATATCCACAACACATAACAAATAAATCCAACATGGAAAATCCATTTCTAACTATTTAAGAATTTAATAAAGGTAGTTTAAACAACATGAAGAGACACTTAAAGCACATAAGTGAACACTATTAGAAACATGACTAACCACTGCTATAGGAACCTAGTCCAGTGTAGTAGGTAAAGTACACATTGCAAACTCTGCACACATCTTAGGGTAATCATGAAACAACCTCATGATACCACATTGGTCCTAGTAACCACTAGCACAAACCTTAGTGAACCAAAAATCGCATCATAATCCCATAAACAACCGTAAACATAATCAAAGCAATTGATACCAAAACATAACTCCAAACACCTCAATGGTGTAGGCCACTCATGGTCACAATGATGATCCCGTCACAAAAAAAGATCAATAAGGTTGCATCTATCAAGATGACTTATAGAAGTCAAATGGGAGAGGCACTACATCATCCCCCTAAAGACTAGGCTTACTCCTGGAAGCTTGCAATCCAAGAATAGAAACCAAAACACATCAAGAACCAAAAATCAAAATCGAGCAATAACAATGACTCAAGAAACTCTCCACAAGTCAAACCCAAATCAATCCAACATTCTCAAACCATCATGTCAACCCCCAATTAGGTCAACCACAAGAGATAGGTGTCACACTGACACAAGGTCCTCTAATAAGGAACCTTCTATGCACTAGGAAAAACCCATCTAGCCATAACATCAACAATACAAGGTAAGGAAAAAGTCACTCTACCTTGTCCATAGGTGCCCAACTACGACATGCACCTACCATGTGACCAAAAATCAAAGTCAAAACATGACACACTCCCAAAAAGAGTTAAAATCATGGGGAATAGCCATCCCAAAATTCCCAAGAATACTATCATGTCACACATGAGCATCCTTCAATCCATGTAAACTCACCCTTTGAACAAAATGTATGACAATTTAACAACAAAACTACAAACTCCAAAGGCAAACTCACCACTACTAACCACCAAACATAGAAGCACAATGCCTCTCCAAGGTACAAAGGCTCAACTACCACTAGGAACTAGGGTTACATAACCCAACCAGATAAGATATAATCTTTCTACAAGGTTTCAAATAAATCAATAGTGGATGAAACCATGTAGTATCTACATACCAACTCATAAGATGGTAACATGTGTCCAATGATACCATGCCCCTCTAGCACCATGCTGAGAATACCACACCCAACCTACCACTAAACTCAATCTCTAGTCTCAAGTCAATAATCAATTAGAAAACTTGACTGAGACAATCCTCTTGAATAAAAAATCTTAACTATAGAGTATTAGACTGAGAGGGAGTCTCTCTCAACCTCTACACTAAATCAGCCCAAAATGCTTTAGGGAACTCACAATTCCACCAACCATCAACATACTCATCTGAAAATACTAACTGAGCTGGTGGCATAACCACACTAGCCTATTCTCTCAAGAGAGACAAGGATACAAAGATGCACCAAATTCAACATCCAAAAAGAAGAATCTAGACTCATCAAAGAACTAAGTCACTCCCAAATGACAAGGGAACATCAACCTTGAGCAAGGTACACTTATAGGTTGCACTTCATCTCACAAAGGTGGATGGGTGCAATAAGAAACACACAAACCCAAGCACAAACTCCAAAAAGTACCTAGAAGATTATGAAGACTACATAACTCTTCCATTAAGAATAACATGAAGAGTTAAACTTCTCCAATGACCATAAATATGATATGTCATGATTTAATTGGCCTCTACTTGATAAAGGGTAATTGAAACATTAATCAAAAAATCCAAAAGTGTGAAAGAGTTGCTTCATGTTCCCCAGGTGAAATCTTGCATTAGCATAGTCTCATGCAAAATTTGTCACCAAACTAGGTGAGAAAGTGCTTGATCACCAGTTTCTCACTTGAAATTTCAAATTAGCACAAAAATTGCCTTCACTCTAGAGGCCATAACTTTCACATCCATCTTAGATTGACTCCATTCAAAAAACATTGGAATGATATCAACAAGGAATATAACATGATAGATCTTAGAGAGTCCTAAGATCTAAAAGTTTGAGTCACCACTCAAGAAAAAACCTCATAGGTAAAAACAACAGTCTCAGTTACCAAGACAAGCAACAAACAAAATGTCCAAAACCATTCAAGAACACACATGCCCAAAACAACATAAGACATGGCATGAAAGGTAGTTCACACACTAAAACCATCATTACTTATCTTTCATAATTTCATTACTTAAACATAAAATGAGCACTAATGCACAACAAAACTAAAATGTTTTCAAAGCAAGGGTTCAAGAGTCACCATAAAACAAGTACATATCTTTTAATTTCTTTCAAGAATTAACATTACATTTACTCATCTTTTAAACCATCCAATTACAATAAATTTTTTAAATCCATCAAAGACACACTAGCATGTTCTCCATGATATTATCCCTTACATGTACTACTAGAGGTTCAAGATGAACATGGTAGAATCACAACACATAACTAGGTAGTAGTGAAAATACATTCAAAATAGTCATCATGAACCCAAAAAAATGGTCCAAATGGGGAATTATCAATTCTAATAGCAAATATCAAAAAGTGCACATTTCAACAATTAGTCAAATGTGACAATTGTCACAAAGAGAGCAATGGATAAAATTTTATGACTATTCCAAGAAAGGAAAATACTAAAAACTAATGCTAGCCCAACAACATGAGAAGAGTACCTCCAGCCAAATAAACTAAGGCATCAATCAAATCACATTACATGTGATGATTGAGGACAGTCACACAAGAGGGATAAATCACCATACAATGCTAAGGAATATATCATCCCAACAGTGTTAGAGAACACACTCACACATATCAAGCAATATACCATCAGTACTCATGCATATGTAGACAACAATAATTTCCTTAAATATTTTCCAAGCAATGCAATATTTAAATATTCATCAATTTAATGCAAATTTCCATAAGCTTAAGAAGTAATCAGACTAGGGACTTAAGTCATTAACCCAATGATAGAATGCAAAATCTACTCCTTTGCAATGATTCACAATAAACACTCATTTCTCAATGAAAGGAACCATTTCATTACTATAATGAAAAAACAAAGAATCACAAATAAGATTCATTTATTTACTTACAATTAGGAGAAAATAGGGAAACAATGCACCTAACTCTACAAGGAGAAACAAAAGAGGCACTGAAAGCCAATACATGGACACCAATCAGTGGTTCCATTCAAAAAGGGTCACACAAGCAATCAACCAACCAAGGCACATCGATACCATCTATAAAACAAGGGAAGACTCACTTCCTTCTCCTCACACTAATCTAGTTGCATCTATTGGATAAGCAAGTCCATCCCTTGTAGGCACTAAAGAAATAGAAGATCACAAGCTCTTCTCCAATATACTCAAACTCAACCAATGCACAACCATATGGGCAACATAAACGCAAAGATCCCAATGTTTGAACATGAGCTCTAATACCAGATGTAATTCCCTACCTAGAGATCCTTGGAAGATGGATTCATTTCAAGCCAAGATTTTTTTTTTTACAAGTATGAATGCACATGACAATATCATATAGGGATCACATAGATCACAACAAAAGACTTCACCACAATGCCGAGAACCAATGAATCTCTGAATGCCACAACCAAATAGATGCATGCAAATAGAGGCCAACAATGACCACAGACATGATGAGGGCTCAAAGAATGACCACTCATTAACAAAAAACCAAGCTGGGGTATAAATGCAAAATCCTAAAATTTGGTTATGTCTAAATTCCTAAAGCCCTGAAATTTCCTAGATTTTTTATCTTATCTTAGAGAGGTCTAAAACCTATCTCAAAAGACTTGTCACATATATTAAAATATATCTTATCTCAACTTATACTTAAACGATATATTTTAAACCCCTAAGAAAGACTTTTTTGAATTGGAAAGGTGTGAAATCCAATAAGGTGTCCAAAACTAAGTTTCAAAACTTCCTCAGCCAAGCCTAATTGCTCTATGTTTCTTGTGTGAGGAAATACACTAGTCTCCAATCTCATGTAAGGAAATGCACAATCTTGGGTGAGGAAGCACCAAGAACTATGCAAACCTTCACATTCTCATGCAAGGAGACACCTAGAACTGCATGAAGACATGCAAGGAGCCATGTGAACCTTCACATTTTAGCATGAAAAAGTACAATTTGGCAGAAGGAAACACATTAGCAAGCGAAAACATATAAGGAAAACAAATTAGGAAATGAATTTCCTCCACACCGAGGAGTACTGGATCCACGTAAATCAAGGAATGAACACTTGAGTGCATAAGCATCAAGAAAGAAGAACATCTATCCATCTAAACCATAGCAATAAAGAACATACTAAAAGCAACATCGCAGTAAACAGAAGTAACATTGCAATGTACAAAAATAACATCACAATGTACAAAAATAACATCACAATAACTGAACAACCAAACTAAGTATGCAGTTCCTCCCAACTGTCAATAACATCATAAGACCATCATGGATCTTAGCCATCCCTTGTGCATAAAATACCAAGCCACCGATCAGATCATTAGTACTATCATAATAGGGACATGACTACTAAAACATGCTACAATATAAGTATAAGGAAATCTAACATGCTAGTAGTAAAGCATAAGATAATCTTACAAGTATATAACATCTCCTATGACATGCTAATCATCATAATGAGGAAATGCATTAATAAATAATATCATCTAAACATGATATACAAGCATTCCAAGGAAAGCATAAATCACAAGATAGCATACTCTGGAACCCGAAGTACGAAGTGAAAAACATCTAGCAATGGTCACACTAGGATAGAAGACCATCTCTGTATACTGATCCCTAGCAGTGGTGAAGGTAGCTATGCCTCCCAACCACAAGGCACTTGTACATCCATACCCATCGTGCTGATGGAGATAATGATCCAACCACAAACACACAAAAACAACATCCATGGCTAACACTCACACCAGATAGTATGATGGTTGTAATTAAGAACCTAAGACAATGCAAGAAGTACAGGTCTTGGTTAGGCACTCAATAGGCTACTAAGTAGGGGCTGACATCATGGAGAGTCACTTGGTATCAAAAAGTCCAAGCTAGTATTGACAAAATCAAATTCCCAATGGAAGGTGCACAATTCTAGGCAACATCAACTTCCCAACATAAGGCATGCAATTCATCTTTTTAATTATCTTAAGTTTTATTACCAAACACACATTATATTTAGTTATCACTTATATAAAAATTCCTCTTCCAATTGGGAGGTAGTCACCAAGCTGCAAGATAGAAGACCCTCCATATGCAACCCTACCCTACCCATGCTTATCCTATGACAAGTGCCTATGGGCATGCATACTCCCATCCCAAACCCAATGATCATAACTTCTAGAAGTACCATAGAAGATCAGGCCCCACAAGTCACCCAACAAATGTATGCACATGTACTCATGTGTGGCACACCACAATTACAAAGATCATAACACAAGGATAGGATGAGAACATAATGTAAAACAACATTCAACCAAAAAACAACTTGGGAGAATGGATTCTATATGAATCCCAAAGCTAATAAAATCATACATCATGAAATCATTCAACCAGCCTTAATTTAGGAGTATGGATTTTACACAAATCCCAATGATACAACAAGACCAAACATCATGAACTCACTCAACTCACCTCAATCCAAGAGCATAGATTCTACACAAATCCTAGTGTCCATGAAACAATAACAAGGTTCAAAAGAAACCATAACAATAGGTACAAAATCACTCAATCAAACACAAAGTCAAGAGTACGGATGCAACACACATCCCAATGCAAATAAAAAGTGCAAAAAAGGTCTAACTAGTATCCAAATAGATAATCTATCTCCATGACCCAACTCATGCCAAGAAAACTCAAGAAAATAGGGCAATACACAAAACGAGGTAAAAACCCCAAATTTTAGAAAACTTCAAAATTAAAACCCATTTGGCCTTTGGGAAAAAAATCCCAAAAATTCAAAAATAATTATGTTTGGACACCGTATGCAAAAATGGCCAGCATAATAGTGAAAAACCCCAAACCCTCATCCCAAAAAATAGGGAAATGCTCAGACCCAATCAATTGGGTAGAACCAACAAATATAAATGGAAGGGAACACTAGTTCTCAATCTCCAACCAAATGGCTACCAAAAATAAAATAAAAAATGGAGTAGAAATAATAAAATGGGAGAGCCCTACCTCACAAGCAAAAGGGAAAAATGAGAATTTGAACCAGAAAATGAAAAGCGTACAGAAGTGGCTGAAAATTGCAATAATTCAAGCTCTCCCTATGCTAGATCCAATGAGCTCAACCTTGTGACGGTCCCATGCCCGTAGCTCCCACAATGAAAAAAACAATAAATCCTCATGAAGAGGATTTTAGGTTTTACTCTCCAACTTTCTAATTCAAAAGTGAGAAGTGAGGAATTAAATTCCTTTTTGGATACTTATTCACTTTTCGAGTGAATAATCGATTAGGGCAATTAACCAGCCAATCTAGTTAAACTCCAAATCCACCCAAACAAAAATAGGCTATTCCTATAAATAGGAATTCATCAATGGAAAAGCTACTAGAAATTAAAATAAATCATTTCAAAAGCTTGAAAACCCAAAAAAATAGGAATTTTCTTTACAACTTTCGCGACAATGCAAAACTCTAAATGCACAGACACGCTCACTAGTCTAATCACATAATGCAAATGAGTTTGGATTTAATAATTCAATGAAAGGATTAATTAATCAATTAAAATAAGGATACATTGACCATACATGGATGACATTGGTAAAAATGTGAATAGCTGAATCACTAACTCCATGTGCCACTACTAGGGATATAAATCCTAAACACTAAACAACACAATCAAGTGCAATTGCATATAATAACATAGTTGAAGAAATAAATACATTAAATCACCTAATTTAACCATATATTTAATTATATCAAAATAATCTATTTACATCACTCATGTTCACATAAAGCATAACAACATAGGAATGAACAATAACCATAGCATTAAATCCATCACAAAACACAATCAGAGATATGTCCAAATACCAAATAACCAAATATCATCATAAAAGACATTGTCATCTCATGATGGCATCATCATGAAAATATTTTCAAATGAAAAACATGGTAGTCTAAAATCTATGATAGTGAAATCAAGGTATAACATCTGATCCTCAGGTCATCTCAAAAGTAAAACATAACATAAGTAACAAATATCTCTTGGATCCAAAACATAACAAGGTAAATATCCACAACACATAACTAATGACTCCAACATGGACAATATATTTCTAACTATTTAAGCATTTAATAAAGGTAGTTTAAAAAAAATGAAAAGGAACTTAAAATACATAAGTGAACACTATAAAAAACATGGCTAATCACTACTACAGGAACCTAGTCTAGTGTAGCATGGTAAAAGTACACAGTGCAATCTCTGTACACATCTTAGGGTAATCATGAAACAACCTCATGATACCACATTGATCTTGGTAATCATTGGTACAAAACTCAGTGAACCAAAAATCACATCATAATCTCATAAACAACCATAAGCATAATCAAAGCAATTGATACTGAAACATAACTCCAAACACCTCAATGGTGTAGACCACTCACGGTCACAATCATGATCCCATCACAACAAAAGATCAACAAGGTTGCATCCATCAGGATGACTTATAGAAGTCAAATGGGAGAGGCACTACAAGATTGAAGGAAAGGATTACTTAGCAAGGAGAAGACTCAAAATCAGCTTGCAAAGAAATCCAAGAGTTAGGTAAAAAATCAGTTTTAACTGACTTGAATCAAGGTAAATCTCTTAATAGAGTGGTCTTAATAGATCTTTATAAATCTTCTAACAAAGTCCTTAATTTATTGTAAGTGTTAAATCCTCTATAAAGGTGAGACCTAACAATCTCTTAAGCCTTTAATAGGGTAGACTCCTCACAAGGTCGATCATATTTTATTGTCAAAAATTGTAACCTTAACTGATTAACTTTATTACTATAGTATTGAAGATTTGTGGATGTCATCCCACCCTAGTTTTACCTTCACCTTTGAGAGTTTCTGGGTAAGAAATATTATGTTATGTATTTTACTTTCATGCATGTGATGGATCAAATTTATATGCTACAATAGTTTTACCTTATAAGTTTTACATGCACAAGTTATTGATAGGTGTGAATGAATTGGTGAAAATTTAAAAAGTGTTATAGATTTTGATTCACCCCCACTCTTAGTATCTAGTTTATCTTGTTTATTCCTCCATCAATCAATAATGTGAACCAAAAATTGTGTAAATCAATGATTCAAAAGCTACAATATGTTGTTCACAATAGACTTGATATTGTATTTGCAATTGGGATAAAGAATAGAAGACTATTGTCTATATTACAAGAAGAATGACAAGTTTGAAATGAAAGTGTATACAAATGCTAATTGGGTAGGAAATTTTGATGACAAAAAAAGTACAAGTGGTGGAGCTTTCTTTCTAGGAAAGAGAGTATTTTTTTGGACAAGTAAGAAGAAGAACTACATTTCACAATCAACAATATAAGAAAGTGAGATTAGAATATGTGAACACTAAGGAAAAAATAACTAATATTTTCACAAAGGCTTTACCTAAGGATGCACATGAGTATCTAAGAGGTAAATTAGGGTTGATTCCCCTAGCTAAGGCTGCTTAAGATAAGAAAAAGCTTTGCATAAAATGTGCTAATCATAATATCTTACAAGTTTATGCAGAAAGTCATACTTTAGGAGATGCCTAAAGTAGTGAAGAGAGAAGAATAGAATGTTGGATCATTCAGACAATAGATGGTGAATAAGATTATGAAGTACTAACATGAAGGTATCTACATGGTAAAGATGTATGAGAAAGATGAAGTGTCTTTGGAATTGTTGTTAAAGAGGGAGAGAATGTAAGTTAGGGAGATAATATATAGTTACCATATGAAGAAGGAGTTACTCATGAATAAGTTAAGATGTTGAAAAGAGGGAGATTATATGTAAGATGTTTCCAACAATAAAAAGGAAGCTGATTGATTTCATGATCTGATATGATAGAGGGAGTATGAGTGTTGCATACCAGAGATTCATGGATGGGAATTAGAATGAAATTGAAAAAGGAATATTGTTGGACACATAGAAAAGAATCATAATAAAACTAGGAATATTAGTAAATGTTTGATAATGGATGTAGAGGGAGATGCTCAAAGCATTACATGTTTTGGATTGCATGGTAACTAGAGGTGTTTCCATCAATGTGAAAGAGAGAGATTGTTGGAAACTACAATTGGAACAATTGTTATGTTGTCATTGATGTAAAACCTTATTGGTAGGACAATTTTCTGTCTAAGTAGAGTTTCATATCAAGATGATTGATGAAGAAGATTTTAGAAGGGGATTAAAAAAGGACCTAGAAGAAAGGTTGAGTTATGAGGAACTACAATGGACACTTGGTTAGTTAGACTTTGACAAGATAAGGTGATTGTTTAATCATAATACAAGTGAAGAAGGCAATTATACTGAAGCCTAGAAGAAGTGATAAAAAAATACCAAATGCATAGGCTTGACCAAGTAAAAGAGAATCTTGTACTGGTAATCCAATGGCTTTCTATCTTCAAAACCTACAAAAAAAACACAAATTTGGATCTGTAAGAATGTTTATGAAAGAATACCTCATGGTGTCTTGTTAATAATGGGTAAATTTAATGTATGAATTTGAAAATATTTTCCTGATCATTCTGCACTCACCATCATAAAAAATATTTCACATCTAATTTAGTGAAAATCCAAGCCCAACAAATGTACTTAGCCATTTACACACTTCCCCTTCTATGAAATTATGACATGCATTTTTTCCTTTGTTATTGATTTTTACTATTATGATATGTAAATTGTCTCCTTTCTATGAAATCATGAAATCAAGGTTACAATGCTTCATTGGTTGAGAAATCATGAAATTTGGCTGACATGAACTTTGTTGATCTCATTAGTTTTTTTGTCTATTAGTGTCAAACACTAAGCCATATAGAAGACAAAGTTGGTTGTTCATCACTTTAATCGAGTCACTGTATATAGGTTGAGTTATGTTTATGTTATACTTGTAAATAATTATGTATATGCCAAGCTCAATAGTAGCCAAGAAAGTCTATGGTTGCTGAGTATCCCTATGGAAGTCAAGTTATCAAGTGTACAGTGAGTGTCGAGTCATACAAAAGAAGTTGAGCATTAGTAGGAATAATAGTTATAATCGAGCACCAAGAACTATATGTGTTGAGTAACACTATTCGAACAAGAGTGTTTTGGGTGGCACAAAATATGAGGTAAATCATTTTGGGCTGACATTTAAATGATATTTAATGATCATAGAGTTTTTTATGCATTTTGGCATAGATCATTGATTGCTATGAAGGAAAGTTAGCCAATTGGATTAAGAAACAAAAAGAGAAGCATCTAGATCTTTGATTATGTCCTAGAAGAATCTATAGATGGCTATTTAAGGCTAGAGCCAAACTCTATTTTTTCTGATGTGAAGTGTAGTGAGTGTATATGTGAAGGAATTATTTTTCACTACTACATTTAGGCCCAAATTGTGATGGTAGGTTGTCACAATTATGATAGTAACCTATCACCCAATCAACATCAAGAGGAATTGGTTCCTATCAGACAGGTGTTAGACTTTTATTATCACAAATTGTGATGGCAAGGGGGATTGACACAATTGTGACAACCATAGGTGTCATAAATTTAGCTAACAAACTAGAAAACTATTCATTTTCACTATCAAAATTGTGATAGAAATTTGTCTAAGACACCATTGCAATTGCAACATCTATATGATAGAAATACTGTAGGAACCATGAAAAGCCATCAGAAACTTTCATCACAAGTGAGATGGTCATATGGTAGATATGTTGTAGACTCTACGGTAAGCCATTGCAATTGCAATGATGTGTTGTATTAATTTTAAAAAATTGGCAATAAACATTGAATAGCTATGATGCAATCATAGTTTAATTATGTCATGCAATCATAGGTTAATATTGAGCTTCACTTGGTTTTAAGAATAGTTTAATATTCTCTACTAATTAGGGCCAACCAAGTGAAGGTGTAAGCTCATTTGGCCCCACCCCCCCAACATCTAACTTCCCCATTAACATCTAAAATCTTTAAGAAAGGATCAATGTTTAAAGTACAAAAAAAGGTTCCAAACCTACAAAAGTGACATCATTTTTCCGTCACATCCAAAATAAGATTCTTCCTTCTACCACTCTGAATCAAGAATGCACATTCAGATGCATTTTGTATGCATGGAAAATAGAAGGAGCTAAAAAAATGCAGCATGATTACATTTATTTAATAGGTCTATGCAAACCTCTAACAAAAATGCAAACTTGTTGGGGTTTTTTTAGCTCCACCTGATGTCGTATACATATAAATTGAGATTGCATATTGAAGTATAGAATTCTTCTGCATTTCTTGAAACCAATGGATTCACATAGTTAGTTGTTATACAATCATAGGTTAATGTTGAGCTTTACTTGGTTTCAAGAATAGTCCAATATTCTCTACTAAGCAGGGCCAACCACGTAAAGATGGAGGCTCATTTGGCCCCAATCCCCCCAACATCTAAATTCCCCATTAAAATCTAAAATATTTAAGAAAGGATCAATATTTAAAGTACAAAAAAAGGTTCAAGACCTACAAAAGTGACATCATTTTCTCATCTTCTAGTGCATGTCATTTTTCCATCGCATCCAAAATAAGATTCTGGCACTCTAAATCAAGAATGCACATGTAGCTACATTCAAATGCATGGACAATAGGTAGAGCTGATAAAATAAAAAAAGATTACATTTATTTAATAGGCCTATTAAGTTTTTAAAATTATAGACCATCATGAACAATGTTCGTGATGGTCTATAACTTAAAATACCTAATTAAAGACCTCTAACAAATATGCAAACATGTTATGTTTTTCAGCTCCACTTGATGTCATATGCATATGAATTGATATTGCATATTGAACTATGGTATCCTTGTGCATTACTTGAAACCAAGAGATTTACACAATTAGTTGTTGTACAATCATAGGTTAATGTCAAGCTTCACTTGGTTTTGAGAATAGTTTAATATTCTCTACTAATCAGGGCCAACCATGTGAAGGTGGAAGCTCATTTACCCTCCCCTCCAACATCTAAATTCCCTATTAACATCTAAAATCTTGAAAGAAATATCAATCTTTAAAGTACTTGGAATGTCCTCATCACCTCCTACTACTCTCAGGGGAAGTTTGTCTTGATTGGTCATGAGCAATTCATCACATGCGTACATCCAAAAATCTTCTCATTGCCTCCTGCATAAAATAAATCCAATATTAGAAAATGCCCCCTAATAAATAATAGTTCAAGTGAAATAATCACATGAAAAATGAGAAATAAAAAGAGAAATCTACTTACCAATAGGCATTGCCATCATATTTGTGGCCATGCTACTTGTTGAGTGATTTTTATTTGTTTTTGTGCTAAGATCTCTCTGTTTATATACATACATACATGCATACATACATACATACATACATACATACATAGACACACATAGACACATACACATACACACATACATACATACATACATATACAAAAAGTAAAAGAGAATGACAACGAGATGCATAGATCATAAGGGCATGACAATGAAATACAATGATCACAAGGGTACATACATACATACATACATACATACATAGCTATGATATAGTCATAGGTTAATATTGAGTTGTACTTAGTTTCAAGAATAGTTTAATATTCTTTACTAATCAAGGCCAACAATGTGAAGGTGGAAGCTCATTTGGCCCCATCCCCCCAAACATCTAAATTCTCCATTAACATCTAAAATATTTAAGAAAGGCTCAACATTTAAAGTACAAAAAAAAGGTTCCAGACCTACAAAAGTGACATCATTTTTCCATCTTCTAGTGCATGACATTTTTTTGTTGCATCCAAAATAAGATTCTGCCTTGTACCACTCTGAATTGAGAATGCAAATTTAGTTGTGTTCTTTATGCATGGACAATAGAAGGAGCTGAAAAAAATGTAGCATGATTACATTTATTTAATAGGACTATGCAAACCTCTAACAAAAATGAAAACTTGTTGGATTTTTTCAACTCCACCTGTTATCATATGCATATGAATTGAGATTTCATATTGAACTATGGTGTCCTTCTACATTGCATAAAACAAATAGACTCACATAGTTAGTTGTTATATAATGATAGGTTAATGTTGAGCTTCACTTGTTTTGAGAATAGTTTAATATTCTCTACTAAGTAGGGTCAATCACATGAAGGTGGAAGCTCATTTGGCCCCAACCAACACTCCCCCACCCCCCCAACATCTAAGTTCCCCATTAACATCTAAAATATTTAAGAAAGGATAAAGGATCAATCTTTAAAGTATAAAAAAGGTTTCAGATGTGTAAAAGTGTCATCATTTTCCCATCTTCTAGGGCATATCATTTTTCCATTGCATCCAAAATAAGATTCTACCACTATGAATCAAGAATGCAAGCACAGTTATGTTCAAATGCATGGACAACAGGTGGATTTGATAAAACATAACAAGATTACATTTATTTAATAGATCTATTAAGTTTTTAAAATTATAGACCATCATGAACAATGTTTGTGATGGTCTATAATTTAAAATACTTAATTAAAGACCTCTAACAAAAATGCAAACTTATTGTATTTTTTAGCTCCACCTAATGTCATATGCATATGAATTGACATTGCATATTGAACTATGGTGCCCTTTTGCATTTCCTGAATCCAAGAGACTCACACAACTAGTTATCATACAATCATAGGTTAATGTTGAGCTTCACTTAGTTTTGAGAATAGTTTAATATTCTCTACTAATCAGGGCCACTCACATGAAGGTGGAAGCTCATTCCCCCCCCCCAACCAACATATAAATTCCCTGTTAACATCTAAAATCTTTAGGAAAGGATCAATCTTTAATGTACCTGCATGTCCTCATTACCTCCTACTACTTTTAGGGGAAGTCCATCTTTATTAGTCACAAGAAATTCATCCCACAAGTACATCTAAAAATTTCCTCATTTCCTTCTGCATAAAATGAATCCAACATTAGAAAATGCTCCCTAAGAAATGATAGTTCAAGTGAAATAAACAAATGAAAAATGAGAGAGAAAAAGAGGAATCTACTCACCAATAGGCATTTCCCTCGCATTTGTGGCCATGCTACCTGTTAAGTGAGTTTTAATGCTTTTCTGTTGTGCCAAGATCTCTCTGTTTACATACATACATATAAATATGTATATACATAGATCACAAGGGCATAACAACGAGATGCAAAGATCATAAGGGCATGACAATGAAATGCAATGATCACAAGGGTACATACATACATACCTAAATTTATGTTAGAAATATAAGAGGAGTAATTGAGAGGGGAGGGGTGAATTAGATACTACTAAGATAAATCCCAGATCCCTTAGATGTCAATACAAAATGAAAACTCAAAAACTGATTACTGCTAAAGCTCAGTAAACACATAGAATGTTATAACTTGTTAACAATTGAATTAGCTCGATAAGTGCTTAACATATAAACCTTTAGAATTTTTCTATGAATAACATTACATTTACCAAGTTGCAAAAACCTAATAGAAAATAGCATGAACACAATAGACATCAAGATTTAACATGGAAACCCAATTTGAAAAAAAACCACCAATTACAACTAGTTATTGTTTTCACTCTTCTGAAGTGAGCCTTGTTAGGAGCCAACCTTGTTAAAGGTTACAAAACACATTGTTAGGTGTGACCCTGTTAAAGAATTTAATCACCCTATTAGTCATGGCCTAGTTAGAGGTCTTGAGACAATTCAATAGAACTACCATCTTGTTAGAGGATTTAAAAATAGCTGTTATGCCAACTCTATTAAGAGATTTAGATCAAAGCTACAATGGTTAGAAAGTAACAATGAGATGACTTGATTTGATTGTAACTAATTTATTGATTACAAATCTCTATTTTTGCTTGTACTTGATCCTTCCTAATCAAATATATCTTTGCTACTCCACAAGGATATTTTGCTTATCCTTCAAATTTGCTTCCTCTTCTCATCACTAGCTCTTCAATCATATCATCATGAAATTACACACTTTTGAAATCACAACTTGACCTTACACTTATATCTTCCACTTTTTCAAGTTGGCTCAAATACAACTTAGAACAATCAATATTCATCACTTTAGTCAGCTGAAATCAATCGATAAATCAATTAAGCTTAATACAACAAAATAAGAAAATCCTTCGATAGTTGACCCAACTTAGTGGACACTAATTTAGAAACAATTTTTTTTTAACCAACAAATGCTTGATTAACATTGCAAACTCACAAAAATCGTTTGGCAACCAAGTGAGCTCAGTTAGCACTGGTTCCATCCAACTTTCCTTCGTTAATCAAGTGAGCTTAGTTAACACTCACTTTTTGCAACTTTTCCTTTGATTCCTGAGTGAACTTGATAGATACTACCTTCTAAACTAAGCAAGCATAGGAATGCTCAGTAGACACTAAGAACTATCTTCATTTCTTGAGTGAGCTCAACATATATTGACTGAAAATGATTATGACATTTGTGTAAAATCAAAGACAACACACAATTAATCAATTGTATCTAACAATATTCCTCTTTGGCATTGATGGAAACACAACATTTCATAGCACAATGAAATTTTAGATTTAGACTTGAGAACTCCCCCAGTTAGTACAAACTCTTCCTTTCACTGGATTTAGTCTACAACAACAACTACTAGGTTCATTCAGAATATTCTCCCTCTTTCAACAATTTTTTTTTTTTTTGAAAACTTCTCCCTTTGACTTTATTCTGGTTCCCAAAATTTCTTAGAGATATGATAGTAAACTTCTCCCTCTTTAAAAACACATGCCAAAGAAAATAATCATGTAAATACCAATGTACTTTCAGTATTGATTCATCTGCAATATGCTTTTGCTGATTTTGCACCGACTAATTGATCTTCAATAGGTTCTTGTTAATGCATTTACTAAACTTCATTTAGTAAATTTTAGATAGGGGAATGACCCCTAGCTTAACTCTTGGATATATAAATGCATCCTTAGGTAATGACTTGGTGAATATGTCTACAATCTATTCCTTTGTATTCACATATTCCAATTTGACTTTTTTTTCTTGCACTAACTCTCTTAAGAAGTGATATTTTATAGCAATATGTTTTGTTTTGGAATGCATTACTAGATTCTGTCATATGTTTATTACACTGGTGTTATCACAATATATGACAACAAGATCTTTGATATCTACCTTCATTCCTTCCAACAATTGACTATTGTTGCTACATATTTTGTATCTATTGTGGATTGAGATGTACAATTTTACTTCTTGCTTGTCCAAGATACTAGTCTTTTAGCAAGAAAGAATATTCCACCACTAGTGCTTTTTCTATCACCAAGACTTCTTGCCCAATCAGCATCAATAAATACTTTCAAGTCCAAATTGCCTCCAAGTTTGTACCATAAACCATAGTCTTCAGTACCTTTTAGATATCTTATGATTCTCTTGATTTCCATAATGTGATTTTCCTTGGGATTTGCTGAGAATCTTGCCACTATTTTAACTACTGGAGCAATATTAGGTCTTGTGTGTACTACACACTGCAATTTTCCAATCATTGATTTGTATGTGGTCTTATCTACTTCTTTGGAATCATCATGTTTGGAGAGCTTATGTCCAGTAGACATAGGCTTTCCAACTGGTCTTGAATTTTCTATTCAAAATTTCTTCAGTATCTCCTTGATGTACTTAGATTGAGTGATGTTGATACCATTTTTGTTTTGATGTATCTACAATCCAACAAAGAATTTTATCTCACCAAACATGGACATCTCAAATTCTTTACTCATTTCTTTTGAAAATGCTTTACACAAGTCATCATTTCCTGTAAATAAAGTATCATCAACAAATATTTCTGCCAACACAATCTTCTTGTCTAGTCCTTCCTTGATATACAAACTACTGTTATCATTTTTCTTTTGAAAGCCAATCTACACCAAGTAATTATGAAATCTTTCATATCGAGCTTTAGGAGCTTGCTTGAGACCATATAATGCTTTGTGTAATTTTCAAACCATGTCTCTTTTTCTAGGATCTACAAAACCTTCTAGTTGTTCAATGTAGACTTCCTCATCAAGAATTCCATTCAAGTATGCAAATTTGACATCCATTTGATATACTTTAAATCCTCTATGTGTTGCATATGCTAGTAAGGTTCTAACACCTTCTAGTCTTGCTATAGGAGCAAAAGTCTCACCATAGTCAATACTTTCTTTTTGAGAATAACCTTTGCACACCAATCTTGCTTTATTTTTTGAAACTTTTCCATCTTCATTTAGCTTATTTCTAAATATCCACTTTGTACCAATTACATTTTTATCCTTGGGTCTAGGAATAAGAGTCCAAGTTTTGTTCTTTTCTATCTATTCTATCTCTTCATTCATTGCTTCAATCCAACTTTCATTTTCTAGAGCATCTTTAACACTTCTAGGTTCAAATTCAGCAAGTAAACATGTATAATTTTTCTCTTGTCATTGTTCCATCTAATTTGCCTCCAATGATCTGATTAGGTGCATGATGCCTTCTAACATATCTTGCTAACACAAGCTCTTTGGTCTTTAAATGAGTTCCACCATCTTCTTCTTGAATTTTAGTTTCAAGTTTGGGTCCTTTTGTTTGTGACTTAGGTCCATTAGGCTCAATTTGAACTAGCTCGGTAGCCTTTGACTTGGGTCCTTCAAATTGTAGCTTGGGTTGCACTATTTGCAACTCAATAACTATTTGAGTTTCTAGGGACTCGAGACATGAAGCTTCTTTTCTCTCAGATATATTTGGTAGGGTATCAGGTTCATAGTAAACAAATCTCCTATAATCTTTCTGCTCCTTGTTACTTTCTTCTTCACTCTTTTCTACAAACTCATCAATTCTAACATGTGCACTTTCTACGATTTTGTGGGTAGACAAATTCAAACATTTGTATGCTTTACTTCTATAGGAGTATCCTAAAAATATGCTTTCATCACCTTTTACATCAAATTTTCTTTTTCTAGATTCTTTCAATATATAACATTTTCTGCCAAATGCATTCAAGTAACTTACATTAGGTTTGTAGCCATACCATAGCTAATCAGGTGTTTTGTTTGAATATTTCTTCAACTAAACTCTATTCAAGGTATGAACTATAGTGCTGATATCTCCTTCTAGTATTTGAGAGCAATATTCTTTTCAATCATCAGGGTTCTTGCACAATCCATGATAGATCTATTTCTTCTGTTAGCTATACCATTCTACTATGGTGTACTAGGGGTTGATACTTGTCTTTTGATTCCTCTTTCAATGCAAAAATTATTGAATTCATGGGAGATGAATTCACCACCTCTATATGATCTTAAGAATTTTAACCTCTTTCCAATTTCCTTTTCCACTCTTTCTAGATACCGCTTGAATTTTTGAAAGGCTTCTAATTTTTCTTTGAGATACATTACTACCATCATTTTAGAATAGTCATCAACAAAAAGAATGAAATTTTTTTCTCCACTATAGCTTTCTATTCTAATAGGTCCACATAAGTCTGTATAAATTGTTAGTGTAGTTTTTTATTTTTTCTATTTTGCTAGGTTTTTCCTACATTTTTAATAATCTCGCTTAGGTTAATAAAGCATGTCTTATTAGGTGAATGGTTGTGAGGTGTCACCTTCCTACATGTGAGCATCCATTAGCTATCTTGGGAAGATACTTTGCTATCTTTAGTCTGATAGATGGTTGCTCCTCATTGGTTGGTGTTGCCACCTCCTCCCTCTTCTTAGCCTATATAAGCATGCTACCTGGCTTGTATTTGGATCTCTTGTTTTTGCATCCTCTTAATGCTATTTTGCTTCCAGCATTTGCATTACTCTCTTGGAGACTAACTCTATGATGCTATTTTGATTTTGTATCATTTGCATTCATAGTTTAGATATTTACTCTTTGCACTAGTTTTCTGGGTTATTAATCTTTTCAGATTCTAACATGGTATCCGAGCTTTTCTATGTGCAAGAGTAGATTTTAGTTTCCTTATTTGAGAGATTCGGGGGGGGGGGCAAATAAACTTTATTGTAGTTTTTTGAAAAATGAAGTATGCTCTTCTCTTGCATCTTTGGATGATCCTGAGAATCAGAAAAGTTAAAGTTTTGACAAAAACAATTTTTCTCTGGGGTTTCAATCTCAAATCTGACAACCAACTTGCATATTTGGAGTTTTCAATCAGTTTTGCAGGTTTCAACATGCCATTGATGGACTTAGGAAGATGATCCAACATTTTCATGTCATATTTTAGTTGCTGGGGTCATTTTCTGATTTTTGGAGCCATTTTTTATTGTTAAAGGCGTCTGATTTACACTACAGCAACATCTTATGTTCATCAGAAAGAAAAATGCTTTCTGGGTTTTGTTCGCAGCCCCGAAAAACCATTTGGGTATCTTTTAGATTTTGCATGCAAGCTGTATATTTTTCAGAATCGAGCATGCAAAGCTACAGCCATACCCCTCTCCATTGGTGGTCACAGATTTGAATGCAATTTTTCTTCAAATCAGGGGATCAGCAAATTTTTGGAGCACTTTCAGCCCAAACGGACATCACCATTGGATCCGAAAGGCCGTTTGCAGTCAGGATTCATATAAAACTTGTCATTTTTGGAGACAGAGCTCCACGAGGCAAATTTTTTTTACCCGCAGGCCCTTCCGTACGGTCGTACGGACGATCTCGGCATTTTAAAAAAAAAAAATTAATTATTTTCGGCGCTTCGCCGGGCGGCCACCCAGTGGCCGTCGCCGCGCAGCTCGCCAGCCGCTACCACCGGCAGCGCCGCCGCTGGGCCGCTGCAGCTTGGCGCCACCCGCAGGCCACTCTGGCACCACCTTTCCGCCCTCCTCCACCGGTTGCTCCTCCTGGTTTCACCGCCTCCGCTCAGCCCGCCTCCACTTCGACAGTCTGTAGCGTTCTACCGCGTCAGCGCCACTGCCAGTGTGACACGTGGCAGGCGTACCACGTGGCACATTGCCACGTGGGCCCTGCCACGTCATCTGCCCGCCACGTGGCGTCCACATGGCACTACCACATGGCCTCTTTTTTTTGCTGCGACGGCTGACGGGCCGTCAAATGTTGATGTCAGCGGTGTGTCATCATCCTTGCTTGCACTCTCCTTCTATTTGGTTTTGGACCTACTTGTGGTTTTTTGGCCATAACTTTTGGATACGGAGGTATTTTTCTGATCCAAAAGAAGTGCCGAAAAGCTGGTTCCGAGACAGAGATGTTGGTATAGGTGTTTTTGATTTTTGATGCAGTTTGGTTGCCTGTTATGGTAGTCAAAGCTGGATGTTCTATTTTGCACTCCGGGAGGCGTATCTTGAGCTTTCAATCTCTGATTTTGGACTTCTTTATATCGTTGGAAAGCTCTTTCTGTGCTCTTTCCAGTGATGCTAATTTTTATTCAGATTCTATTCTAAACACATCCTATTCAGTCTTTTGCATTTTAGCATTTTGGTGGATATTATGTTTGTTTCAGGTCTGGAGATCGATTTTGTTGCTTCAGTTGCTTCATTTTGGGCTTTACCTTCTGTTGTTTCAGCCTTATGTTTTTTTTTATCATTGTTGATATTCACTGTAAGCATCTTTATGCAATGCACTGAGATAAAGTGCCACTCTTGCGATTCGGGATCCTTTTCATCATTGTGATTCGTTGTACTCGCACTATTATATAAAGTGCCATGGGGGGGATAGTTGTTTGCCACTTATAGGCCCTCTTTCTCTAATTCCTCATGCAGTGTCGATAACACATGCCTTTATTTGTGTTTGTACCTCACTCTCGATGTGTTTGGCTCCTATGTTGTAGGAGATTTTTGGCCCATCTTTTCAGCTGCCTGTCACCTCACCTACCTTAAGGGGAGGTTATATTGTTGTTCTATGCTTCTTTGGTTGATGGTTCATGCCTTCTATTTCCATGGAGGTTCCTTTGGTTGATGGTTCGTGCCTTCTATTTCCATGGAGGTTCCTTTGGTTGATGGTTCGTGCCTTCTATTTCCATGGAGGTTCCTTTGGTTGATGGTTCGTGCCTTCTATTTCCATGGGGGTTCTACATATCAGCATTTTGATAGAGTTTTGTAGTTCTTCATGCTTCAGTGATGCTGCTTCTTCACGATCACTCCTTGTTCCTATTTTAGGGGACAATTTCCCTAGTGGGAGACTTCTTCAGTTCTTCACTAGGTTCTTACCTCTTTTTGGGGGAGGGTTTTTCCCTTGTGGTTTTCTCTCTTTTCCCACTTTTAGAGGTTGCATCTTCTTGCATTGTACTTGGGTACCTAACATGGCCTCGTTGCCGGGACCCATTTCTACATCCACCTAAGCTTCGCTTATGGGGGGGTGTTAGTGTAGTTTTTTATTTTTTCTATTTTGCTAGGTTTTTCCTACATTTTTAATAATCTCACTTAGGTTAATAAAGCATGTCTTATTAGGTGAATGGTTGTGAGGTGTCACCTTCCTACATGTGAGCATCCATTAGCTATCTTGGGAAGATACTTTGCTATCTTTAGTCCGATAGATGGTTGCTCCTCATTGGTTGGTGTTGCCACCTCCTCCCTCTTCTTAGCCTATATAAGCATGCTACCTGGCTTGTATTTGGATCTCTTGTTTTTGCATCCTCTTAATGCTATTTTGCTTCTAGCATTTGCATTACTCTCTTGGAGACTAACTCTATGATGCTATTTTGATTTTGTATCATTTGCATTCATAGTTTAGATATTTACTCTTTGCACTAGTTTTCTGGGTTATTAATCTTTTCAGATTCTAACATAAATAATTTCCAAGACTTCTTCTAACTGATAGTCTTTACTTTTGAAGCTAGTCTTTCCCATCTTACTAATTTGGCAATTCTTCATAGACCCATGTCAGGGTCCTTCAAGCTAGGAATACCTCTTACTCTTCTATGTTTGCTTATCTTAACTAGATTATCAAAGTTCACATGACATAGACTTTTTGCTATAACTAACTTTCCTCTACTTGAGCAATAAAACATGAACAATCACTGAGATCAAGATAAAATAGATTACCTTTTGTTTGCTTGCCAGATCCAACTAGATTTTCTTTTCCATCCAGGAGTTTGTCCTATCCATTCTTAAATTTTACCTTGAATCCAATGTTATTCAACTATGCTACACTCAATAGATTATGCTTTAGTCCTTCAACCCAATAGGCATTGTCACATACAAGCTCTTTAGTCAACAAGATACATCCTTTTCCTTTTATGTTACATGTTTCATTATTTTCAAATCTTACACTACCTCCATCATAATATTCCATATGCTCAAATTTTG
This sequence comes from Cupressus sempervirens, assembly GCA_028749045.1. Lineage (NCBI taxonomy): Eukaryota > Viridiplantae > Streptophyta > Pinopsida > Cupressales > Cupressaceae > Cupressus > Cupressus sempervirens. The sequence goes on along the minus strand of CM053788.1, from coordinate 296,252,498 downwards.
TTTTGTCTCCAATCATATGATGTGTGCAACCACTATCAATAATCCATATATCATTTTTGCTAACATGAGAGATAAGTGTCATCTTATCTCCTTCATCATCAGATTCATCTTTCATAGCAATATATACTATTTTATCTTCACTATTATTAGAATATTTAGCTAAAACAAAACTTCTTACCTTTGTCCTTGAAGTTCTTGTAGTTCTTGGAGTCCTCCTTGCCTTTATGCTTATTTCTTTTCTTCTCATCCTTAATTTCCTTATTTGGACACCTAGCAACAATGTGACCAACTTCTTCACAAGAAAAGAAGATCAAAGGCACTTTACCTTTATACTTTCCTCTTCATTTGGAATACTTCCTTGCAAGAAGGGCTTCAACAACTTCAAGATCTCTATCTGAAATTTCTTCTAATGATCCATCTTCTTCACTTTTTGATTGACTAGACTTTGATTTCTTACCCTTTTCTTTGAGTGTGAGTTTAGCTTTAAATGCAAATTCAATATTCTTTGAAACAGGAACATAGTTATCATAGTTATCTAATTCAAAAGCTATCAATCTTCCAACTAAAGGATTTAAGCCTAATTTGTTATTTGGATCACATCTCATTTCTTGAATATCAAACACTCTAATTGCATAAATAGGAAGAAGAGTTTTGAGCACTTTACTTACAACAATTTCCTCCTTAATGTCTCCTCCAAATGCTTTGATTGCACTTACACTAGTCTTGATCCTTTCCACATATTTGGAAACATTTTCATCTTCTCTCATTCTCATTTAATCAAATTTTTCTCTAAGGCTTTCTGCTTTGGCTCTTCTTACATTTTCATCTCCTCCATAGATATCTTTCAGTTTGTTCCACATTTCATAAGCAATTTTATAATCTTTTACCTCATCAAATTCAACATGACTGAGAGTAGATGCAATATCAATCATCATGATATTATGATTGTTCCTTTCAACAATATCTTCAACTGATAATGTTCCAGTGGGAGTCTTGTATTCAACATCAAGATACTTGCAACCTAAATCACTGATGGTAGCTAGATGTAACCTCATAAATCCTTGCCATGCTGCAAAATTGTCTCTATTCAACTTGGGAATCTCTCTTTTGTAAGACATCCTAATCTTTAGCTCAGGTCCTTGAAACCTTCTCTACAAACATCAAAAGCTCTGATACCAATTTTTGGAAATATAAGAGGAGTAACTAAGAGGGGAGGGGTGAATCAATTACCACTAAAATAAATCCTAGATCCCTTAGATGCTAGTACAAAATAAAAACTCAAAAATTGATTACTACTAAAGCTTGGTAAACACACAGAGAATGTTGTAACTCAATAATTATTGAATTAACTCAGTAAGTGCTTAACATATAAACCTTTAGATGTTGTCTATGAATAAAATTACTTTATCTAAGTTGTAAAAACATAATAGAAAATAGCATGAACATGGTAGACACCAGGATTTAACATGGAAACCCAATTCAGAAAAAACCATCAATTGTAACTAGTTATTGTTTTTCACTCTTCTGAAGTGAGCCATGTTAGGAGCCAACCCTATTAGATTTTAAAAAAACACTACTAGGTGTGACCCTATTAGGAGTGGCCTAGTTAAAGGTCTTGAGATAATTCAATAGAACTACCACCTTGTTAGAGGATTTACAAATAGTTGTTAAGCCAACTCTGTTAAGAGATTTAGATCATTGCTATAATGGTTAGAGAGTTACAATGAGATGACCTAATTTGAATGCAACTAGTTTTCTGATCACAGATCTTTGTTCTGACTTGTACTTGATCCTTCTTGATCGAATATATCTTGGGTACTCCACAAGGATATTCTACTTATCTTTCAAATTTGCTTCCTCTTCTCATCACTAGCTCTTCAATAATATCATCATGAAATTACACACTTTTGAAATCACAACTTGACCTTATACTTATATCTTCCGCTTTATAAAGTTGGCTCAAATACAACTTAGAATAATCAATATTCATCACCTTATTCTACTGAAATCAATAGACAAATCAATTTAGCTTTATACAAAAAAATAAGAAAATGCTTTTATAGCTGACCCAGCTTAGTAGCCAATGACTCATAAATGATTTCCTTTGTTAACCAACATAAGCTCAGTTAACACTGTAAACTTGCAAAAATTCTTTGGCAACCGAGTGAGCTCAGTTAGCACTAGTTCCATCCAAATTTCTTTTGTTACCTAAATGATCTCGGTTAACACTCACTTTCTACAACTTTTCCTTTGATGCCCAAGTGAACTCGGTAGATACTGCCTTCTAAACTAGGCAAGCACAGGAATGCTCGGTAGACATTGAGAACTGTCTTTATTGCCTAAGTGAGCTAGACATTTATTGACTGATCATGATTATGATATTTGTGTAGCATCAAAGACAACACATAATTAATGAATTGTATCCAACACATCTATGCATACAAACACACACATACATACATACATTCATACATACATACATGTATTTATGTGTGTGTATATATATATATAGAGAGAGAGATCTTTTTTAAGGTGTTAAGTGATTTACCTCAAGATCCTCCACAAAAATAATACAAACTAGGAAAAATGGATAGAGTTTTCAAGAAATTTTACAAAAGCATATCATAGAAAATATTTTTAGAAAGAAACAAGCCATAACCTAGTTAAATGGGTCTAGTTGCTGATTAGTTGGGTTGATATATATCTATATTTAATTGGGTTATGACTTCTACAAGGGAATGAGCCTCATGATTATGGCATTTACACAAAAGTAGAACTTGCTTCTTCAACTCCTTACACTCAACTCTTCACTAAAGTTATTCTTCTAGTAGTGAGAATAGCTACTACAAATTCCTCAGAGCTTAGGGACCCTGAACCTATGCTATGTTTGCTGGAGACATGGAAGAAGTTACTACTAGCTTCACTACTTCCACTAGTAAATTTGGACTCAATTTTAGATGAATTTTGGTCAAAATTTTGACCAAGAAATTCATTGTTATTTTTCTCGTTGAAATTTTGACCAACTTGCAGGTTGGTCAAAATTTTTATGAAAACATTCATCGAAATTTTTTTCTCTCTGCTAGATCTGATTTGCCATTTTTGGTCAAAATTTTGACCAATTCTTGGCTTAAAATTTTCAAAAATTGGTAGAAATTTCCACCAATTTTTGGTTGAAAACCTACAAGAATTGGTCAAAATTTTGACCAATTCTTGGTAGAAAACTTTCAGGAATTGGTCAAAATTTCCACCAATTCTTGGTCAAAAAATTTCAAGAATTGGTTGAAATTTTCACCAATTCTTAGTAGAAAACTATGAATAATTGGTCAAAATTTCCACCAATTCTTGGTAAAAAACTTTCAAGAATTGGTCAAAATTTTAATCAATTCTGGCCCATCCCTTGAGCAAGATGCCATGATCATGACTAATGGGTTGGTTGAAATTTCAACCAATGTTTGGTACAAAGCTTTCAAGAATTGGTGGAATTTTGACCAAACATCATTGTTTAAAAAAAATATAGCGGGTGAATCCCCCAAAAAATGCCTACCCATGGACTCTCTTAGATCATCTTCCTAGACCAATACAATTTTAGAGGAGGCTTGGTAGTGGTTGCTATTCTATAGTGCATTTGGTTTGATAGAAGTTCTTGTTGTGGTTTCTTGGAAAGCAATATGAAGGGCGAGTCATTGTCTAGCACTTGTGCTACTTATCACGAGTAACAAGGGAGCCATTTCCAAGAATGAGCAAAGGATAAATATAGTACCAAATTTCAAATGAAATCAATGAAATTGAATCTATAAGAGTAGAATGAAGCAGTAGTCCATTTGCTATGCATGGCTCCCTAAAGATGATTTTTTTTTTCATTCCATTGGAACAAATTTGGGAGTGTAGTTTGACAATGGTTGTTGTTCCAGTGTGTCATTGCGATGATCTAGAAAGTGATGGTAAGGGTGGATCTTGCATCTAACACTTGGGATGTTTATGCAAGCAAGTAGGAGAATTTCTATTATGCAAGTTTTTTCAGACAGAGCAAAGCTATTGGCAACATCATCAACTACAGATGAATCATTAAGAGCAGAGTGAGAATCTATGAACCATTAGGGGCGGAAAGTTTGATATTCTCAAGGAGGCCCTTCAAAGAATAAACCACCACGAGGATGCAAATGGAGATCTTCCATGACAAAAAGGTTTTAGCATAAATGGAATCATTGTTGTGATAGTCACTAAAATTCAAACTCTCATTGGATCATTGTATCCACAGGTCAGGTGTCTTCATTGGGATAATGTATCTGATGTATCTTCATCTAGTGCTAGAGAATTTTGTTTTTGAGCAGCTAAAATCCATTTTATCAAATATGGAAGTAGATGTGGTAAGGATTTTGTTCTTAGATACATATCTTTTCCTTTATCCTGTTGGCATATCCAATTCCCCTTTTTGACATTTTGAATCGATTTGGGCATGTGTTTGCTAATGTTGCAAATTTTTAGTTTGTGAATAGGTTGAGACAACAACCTTGTAATATATTTTATCATGTAGGCTTTACTTTTGATGGTTTAGAATTTATTCCATGAAAATGTGGGTTTTCATAGTTTCTTATATAATCTTTGCGATAAAATTAATGCTATGCTAATTTTTTCAAGTATATAGTGGATTTTGACCATGGGTCAACTGTTTGGGGATTGGTTATACTTCTTTCTACTTGGTCAAGAAGTGTTAGCCTTATGATGCCTTCTTGATGCAATCCTTTTTTGCTTATTTGATATAAGTCTAGAAAGTTAAAGGCTCTTGTAGTTTGAGTTTTCAATGATAGAGGAAATTTACTTCTACTCTTTGGTAATGGGTAGGTATTGGCATGCCATATAAGTTAGTCATGTTGGGTGAAGCTAATTACATTTCCTTGCCATAAGGAGGCATTAGGTGCCTTTTCTATATGTACATGCAATGGTCATGCATATGTCAAAATTTTAAACCTTTTGTTATTTAGCAATTCAAGCACTAACATCATTTTAGCATACTTGATGGCCGAGTGTGCCTAACATTCTTGGTTTGAACTTTACATCAGCATATGAGGTATTATTTTTTAAAATGATATTATTACCTTTGAAAAAAAGTGTAGGTGAATATAGGGATGCTTCCTTTGACTAGCATTATTCAAGCCTTGTGCAGAAGCCTAAAGGAGTATCCAGTACAAGGTACATTGTATTGTAAGTAAGAAATAGTCACAGTTCACAATTTTCCTATCCTACATCAAGTAAAGTGTCAACAACAAGATGAAGTTTTGAAATTATTTTTCATAATGAGACTAAGTGATTAGATATGCCCAAATGGTACTCATCCATTTATATGATTAGAAGCTAAAGACTTCAAGAAAATAATCTTGATATATTGGCCCCTAAACAACATATGATACTAGACAATAAGGGTATTCAACAATAACAGTTGATTACATACATATTAAACATGATAAGCATTCAACTATTATTTTATTAATGTCTTTATTATTTAACCATGGTGCCAATGAAAAATCTATACCTAAGCTTATCCAAAGTATGATCTGGGTTCAATGATCTTATTAGTCACCAACCTCATGAACATGAAGATCATCATATTGCCCTTGATTAAATCAAACCAGTATAGTTGTATAGTGAATTTATACACCAAGTTCTTATAAATTTTGTCCTGTTTGAAAAGCCATTTTCCATGTATCCTCCATATAAATGTGATGATACCTAGATTTGAGGTCCAGCTTAAGAAAATACTTTTGGACATTTAAATTAGTTCAACAATTCATCTATGGGAGTGAACCCCTATTTTTGATGTTGATGTTGATCAAGACTCTATAATCTATGCTCATTCTCCAAGAGTCATCCATCCTCTATACCATGACAACAGGTGATGTATGTGAAGTATTAGTGCACGTCTTCTTTTTGTAAGAAATCCTACTATTGTTTTTACACTTACAGTGCTGCCAAAAAGTGATTCCCTAGATAAACCTAAGTTATGGAGATTTGGGAAGAAATTTAATCTCATGCTCTACCCCTATTTATGGTGATAGACATTGAGAATCTTGGAAGTATTAGTGCATATTTCCTCTTTTATTAAGAACTAGTGCTACTTTTTTTTACACTTACATTGCTGCTAACAAGTGATTCCCTGGATACACATACTTATGGAGATTCATGAAGTAATTAAATCTCACACTCTACCCCTACTTATGGTGACAAAAATTGAGAAGCATGGAACATGTCTTCAAAAGAATCTTGTAGATTTGCAAAATCTAACATGCCGATAATACTATAGTATAGTCAATTGTAGAGATTTATAGACCATCATTTTGCTGATCTTTTAAAATATGAAAACAAGGCTATATGTTTTCCTATATAAATCTAATCACTTGGTTTTACCTTACCATGGAAAAAGTTTGGGCTTGGTCTGATGTGCTTTGATCATATACTTGATCCTACCCTTGATCCAGTAGTATTTGTTAGCTCTCCTTAAGGCTGAGAAGTATCAGCTATGATACTAATTGCCTTATAATAGGGTTTTTTCTACAATGGAGGTTGTAACTTGAGGCTTCAGTTCATGGTGAAACCTAATGTGGAAGGAAGATTGAAACTTGAAATGAAGGGACATAAATTTACAGTAAAAATTCAAACAAAGGGAGCTAGAGTAAGAGATTGAGTACTCGTTCTTAATTCTACACTTTTAAAAGGAACTAGCTAGCTCTACTTTAGTAGAAATAGATCAAGCTTTCTTCTCATACATTCAGATTTAGTGATCAATTGGATATGTTTCAGCTACTAGTGATAAATACACCCACTTATTATTTTATTGGTCTTTTGATTTATGCAACTTTGGGTGTGGGAAAGATAGATTGTATGTTATTTTGTTTGGCCTGAATTGTTGGAAATATTCAAGATATGACAAGTTACTGAGAGGGGAGGGGTGAATCATTAACTTTTATAATTTCAAACAATAAAACTGCATACTGATATATTAAGTAACCTATTGTAAGCATGAAACAAAATCATTTGCAACACTTGAACACACCGATTTGGTGACCCAGAAACCTTCCAAATAGAAAGTAAAACTAGGGTGGGGATGAAACCCACAAAGCTTCGTTACTGCAGTATGAAGTTGGCCGGTTAAGGCTTACAATGACCACTTTTGGTGATCTGCCCTGTTAGGAGCACAAAGGATTGCTAGATCCACCTTGTTAGAGGATTTACACACATATAATAAAGTATGCACTCTGTTAGGAGATTTACAAAAGACTGTTAAGTCTACCTTGTTAAAGGATTTACAAAAACTGATTCACCTGTTAGAATGAAACAGTGGATCTGATTACAACTGATTGCTGATAAGATCCGCTATGCTCTGATTCACCTTGATGTGATAGATAAAACTTTTCTGCTCCAAAACTTGACCTTGCTGAATACCTTCACAACTCAGCACACATACTTTCGCACGCATGTATTTCTTTCACACTTTCGCATTTTCATTCATTACCATTACTATTTTTTTTCTTCTACATTTGAATGATACAATACATTGCATATATATACCATCCAAATAAACAATACATGCAAGGTCGGCCAAAACAACAAGTGCAAATCTCTATACAAAGTCGGCCCAAGGTAAAAACTCGGGTTCACTAAACTAACTCAGTGTACTTCTGATACTCGACGTCCACTGCGTTACTCGGCATCGTCATGCACTCGGTAGAAGTGAAGGCACGGTCCATACTAAACACTTCGAGTAGTTCTGAACTCGGTAACCACTGGAGACTCGGTAGAAGAGATGTCACTCGGTGAACACTTCTATCTGAACTGTAGCTCGGTGATCAAAGGAAACACTTGATAGAACCTTGTGACTCGGTGATAGTTAGTTTCCTTGATAACCGTCTGAGCTCGGTAAAATTAATTTCCTTGATAACCTCAGGAGCTCGGTTATCACGAAGTTCTCGGTCAATACTAAGTACATCTTCACTTGGTCAAAATTGATTCCTTTCTTTACCTTGAACACTCGGTAAACACTGGCTGCTTTGTTCACCTCGATCATTCGGTAAACACTGACTTCTTTGTTCACCTCGATCACTCGGTAAACACTGAGAACTAGGTAAAGCTTGGCTTACAAAGGAATGTTCGGTGAGAGCTTGGTAAGCATTCAGAATCTAATAAGTGTTGTAGCTAATGACAAAAATGTATCATAATGCCAACAATCTCCCCTTTTGGCATTAGTGACAAAAACACTTATGAGACAAAATTTATCTGACATGCTGATGACTGATTCTGAATATACATAGCTTCGTTATATACAACTCCCCCATAGAATGTACATACAGTATTTACATGAGCTGTATATCTCTTCCTTTGTACAATTCTTCCGAAAACACTTATTCACCCATAGTATACATATCCAACAATAATCTCCCCCTTTTTGACAATAATGCCAAAGAATAAAAGAATATATATACTTATATAGAAACACCAAAATGAGAGATGAACTCTGAATGTACCTGAAGAATAAGCTGGAGAGTCTTATCCCAATTCTCTTGAAAAATTTTGCAGGTGGAAAGAGCTACTTGAACTTCAGCCGAAAGTTCAATCACATGGTCTGCAATGGAGAAGTTATTATCATGGATTAATGTCTTTGAATGTGCAATGTGCTTCTGCATTGAATCCATGATGGGAAGGATCATGTTTTGGATATCTATCAATGTAGATCGGATCCTTGCCTCTTCTCTCAACAGCTCTGCCTGCTTCTCTGACAAAAATTTGATCCTAAGGTGATGAGATGAGCTTGAATTGGGGTCAAGCTTCAAGTTCTGTGCGCTCACCTTCAGATCCTCATCAATTTTATTTAGTTTCTCTCTTATTCCCTTAGTGTACTCGGTAACATTACAAAGCTTAGCAAAAAGAGATGTTACATTATTAAAAGAATTTTCCATATCTGCCAAAACTGAGGTTAATGCAACCTGATTTATTGCAATGTTCTGGGCAATGTGCCCCAACACCTTATTATCAAATTTTGTTGCTGCACGCTCAATCATCTTTTCTTGTTCGGAGGCATCTTCATTGAATTTATTAACTGCCTCTTCCAATTGAATCAAAATGTGTTGAGAAGTATCAACATCAACACCTATAGCCTCAGAAATTATGTTCCAGGCATCCTCAATTATCCTGTATTCCTTATCCCTTTCTGATCTTAACTACATCTGAGTAGCCTTTTTCTCAATAAGTTGACTAGCATACCTCATTTCTTCAATGGTAGCATTATCAAAGTCAATCTTTGGAATTACTATCTCTGTGTCCAAGTCAATGTCTTCAGGAATTTCCTTTCCAGTGATCATAAGTCTTAATGGTTGCTTTTGTTTGACTTCTGAGATGACTGGTTTGACCTTTGGAATAGACACAACAGTAGAGACAGAAGGACTAGTAGTAAAAACTGGGATGCTTGAGGGTTGAGTGCCAATAGGAGTATGTACAGGGTCAAAAATTTGAGTACTAGCCAAAAATGGTGATACACTCGGTAATATAGTATCTAAGCTCATTGTGCCTGAAGTAGATGGCGACAAAATTGTAGAACAAATTGGAGTAGTCAAAATTGGAGAACTCACAGCAATACCAACTGATGATGATGGAGTCGAGGAGGCCAACTCAGTAGATGAAGAGGGGTGCAGCTCGGTAGATGAAGAGGGATGCAGCTCAGTAGATGAAGTGGTAGTCACTTCCACTGATGATACCTGGAGCTGAGATATGGCAGGTGTAGATGGTAAATCTGGTGTAGATGAACCTGCTAAAGCTGACTCCAACCTTGATGATGTCACAGGTTTAGCTGGGGAGTGAGGAAGGGATGCAATAACTGCTGCTGCAATTTTTACCGGATCATCCTCCTTATCTTCCTCTTCAGCTTCTTCCTCTTTGTCTTCTTCCTCTTTCTCTTCCATCATTGCATGCAACTCTCCTGGTGTAACTATGATGGATGGAGCGCTATCTGATTCATCACTGCTACTGTTGCTGTCATCATCCTTTATTTCTACTGGGTCTACACTAGGCTTATGTAGATGATAGATGTTTTTCCACATGTTTGTAGCATCATTTACAACATGCTCTATATCTTTGATCAAAATCAAACAAGTGTGGAATCTGATCATCATTTTACCTTCATAGGTTTTCAATTCAGATTTTACCTCTGCTCTAGTGAGACTAGGCCAAAGATTCTTCAGGGATTGCTCATATATATCTTTTACCGTCTTGGTGGCTAACTCCCATCTTGATTGTACTCTCTCCAGTAGTTCTTTAGAGATATGAGGAGCAATCTGTTTCGGGGAGTATTTCCATTTTCCCATTTTGTTAAGTACCAGTTCCTCAATCTGCATTTTCTCTGCATCAGTCCTTGTCTCAAATTTCAATGCCTTGAAATTTGTGATGCCAGCTCCTTCTTCCAATGATTTGAGCCTTTGCTCGAATGTAGGTGCAGGCTTGACCAATACAGGTTCCTGAATACCTTTTCTTGTCCTCCGAGTAAATACTGCAGTAGGCTGCTTCTTGGGCTTGGTAATGATTACCTTGCCTTTCTTCTTTGCCGGTTGCTCTTCTTCTGATTCTTCTTCTCCTTCTTCTTCTTCTTCACTTTCTTTATCTTCACCTTTTCCCTCGGTGAGCATAAGAGGACCTATTGCAGTTTTCAGTTTGGCCACTTTCCTCTTACCTTTGCTGATGGCCTATGGAATTTTGATTTCCAGTTCAATTTTGGCCTTTGCTTCATCACAAGTACCAAAAATCTATTGCCTTGGGTCTACTGGCTCATTTACCAGTGCTTCAATGATATCCCTTGTTTCATCAATATTTACCTCATATGGAAGAGGTTTCACCCATGCAACTTGGGGTCTAACTGCCTGTATGTACACCTTGTCACAGTCAACCATAAAACATACGTCATCTTTATATTCTTCAACAAGCCTAGGAGGAATTCTGAATTGGTTATTCATCCTCTCCTTAAAGTCTTCAAAATAGTTATCCATGATACTATCAAAATTTTCTCCCATCTCTGCTATAAACTCTTTAATCTGATACAAAATTGGGACATCTTTTCTCCATTCTATGGTTCCCTTTGATGGAAAGAATTTTTGTACATAAAATAGTAAACATATTAACAGAGATCCAAATTTACAGGGGTTATTCTTTGATGTCCTTATACTATCCATGTTCTTGTTTAACTGCTTCAACATTACTTCTGACAGATCAAACTCAAGATTCTTCTTTACAATTTTCAGGGCCAAATCCACAGCTTCACACGGTACACTATTTAACCTGTTGGAACTATATAACTTATATGCAATAATATGTATGCCAAATCTTAGTTCCAGATCTGTTACAGTGTTAACCTTCAAACCTCTACCGTCCCACTCGACTAGGGTTTTCCTCTGTAACTCATCCCGTCCTAGGGTTTTGGTGGTTTTGGCTTTGCTGAGCATCAGGAGACCCGTGATTTTGTGAATCATCTTCTTGGTTATCAAAATGGGTTGTTCCAACCACAACTGACCATTATGCACTCGACTCAAGATATACCTGATCCATTTGGTTTGGAAGTTTCTAGGCATATGTGCGATGTGAGTCAAACCTTTAGTTTCCAAATGCTTGTGCTCGATTTTGAGAGAACCATTTACACATAACTCCGCTAGGGCATTATCCATGTCCAATGTCCCTATTTCTTGAATAGCACACTTAAAATGAGTGCGAATGTCATTCACGAGGAGTACCTTGGGTGGAATCTATGATTGAGCTCCATTGGGATCGAGTGATTCAGCGATGGCAGGAACGAGCTTGAACGTAGGTGCCTTCCATTCTGTTCCCTTCAAAAGCATTTTAGAACCCTTCTTCGCCTTGCTGTTGCTGGTGCTTGCGGATGCCATTGCTGCTCGGTGAGTGAAAAGGTTTCATAAGAATACTTCATTGGAAAATCTCTTCAAATCGCCTGAACTCGCTTGAAAGCCCTTTTTTTTGTGTAAATCTCAAATTCGCGGTGAAAAATGAGGTCGAAATCTGCCCTTTTGATGAAAAATTCACCATTAATGTTCAGTATGGAGGTAGCTACGATCGACAGACTGTCATCCACTAGCTCGGCTTAAACTTCGCAACTCGGTGACCAAAAGAAAATAGGTTAAACCAACCTTAACTCGGTAAGAGAAGAACCAACCATGCTCGATAAGTGCAACTTGGTGAAAGAAGCCTTAATGCACCCGACTAAGCTCGGTAAGGTCATGTACCGACCATGATCCTGATGTATCTGAAATACTGATTTGATCATATTTTCATTCTAGGACTGCTTAGGATATTGCTTTGTAGATACAGTCCTGGTCTTATCCTGATGAGTCTTAATTGGAAATGGTAGAGTCACTCACTTCTTGAGTGACCATTCCATCACTTGAATTATCTGGCTCGGTAGACTTAGGAATCCATTGCTACTTCATTTGCTTCCGAATATTGTCTACTTTGATTTTCTTCTCATCCTCGACTTTCTTTATGTTCATGCAATTTTTAGATATATGACCAAGTTCTGTACATGTATAACATCTTACAGTGGTATCCCTTTTTCTTAGGTGATGCCTTGCACAGTTTATGCCAGTATGACCATATTCTCCACAATAATGACATCTGCACCAAGTGTTGTAGTCCCAACCAAATATTGCTTTGACAAGTTGTTCAGCTGGATTAAATGATTTGGATTTGCATTGTGATGCCTTATGACCTTGCTTTTGGCATTTGTGACATTTACCTTCAAATTTTGGTTTCTCTTTGCATTCATTGGCTTTGTGTCCATGCTGATTGCAATTGTAGCACTTTCCATTAAATTTTCCTTTTCCATTGCTCCAACATCTGTTAGATGTATGACCTAACTTACCACAATGGCTGCAAGTAGGTCTTTGATTCTTTTGAGTACCCTGTTTGGAGGATTCACCTTCTTCCTTGTATCCAAGGCCTGCTTTACCATTTTGTTTATGAAAGTTTTCTTCATTTTGCAGATTCAATTGATCCATGTCCTTTTGAGATTTTACCATTCTCTCATTGACTTGTTTTTCAGAGATTAGATCACTTTGTAAGCTTGCATTGATTTGCCTTTTAGTAATTAAGTCATTTCTCAAATTCTCATTCTCAGATCTTAGATTCATAATTTCTTCATTTGCATTAGATAATTGAGTTACAAGATTTTCAAGCTGAGAGGATTGATTATTCCTTACCTCTAAGTCTTCAGCTGCCTTGTTCCTTTGCTCCAAGATTTCGCATAGCCTGATGGACTGGATTTCTTGTTCCCTTTTGAGCTTTCTTAATTCTTCCTGTAGAGATCCATTCTTTTCTAAAAGTTCTTTGATTGCTTTGTCAGCTTCATCTGAACTACTTGATGGTGAGAGATCTTCAATCTTTTCTTCAACATACTGATGGTCATTCATTTGCCTTGCAAGTTCTTTTCTTCTTTTCAAGGATTGTGAAAGATGCTCTTTTGCTTCATTGAGTTGAGCCATGGCCATTTTCAGATCTAGCTTTTCATTCTCAATAGTTTTGTCAAGTCTGAATATCTCCATTGTCCTTGATCTTTGCTCAAGCTGTGAAACTTTTATCTTGAGAACCTTATTGCTCTGATACCAATTGTTGGAAATATTCAAGATATGACAAGTTACTGAGAGGGGAGGGGTGAATCAGTAACTTCTCATATCTTGAATATTTCCAACAATAAAACTGCATACTGATATATTAATTAACCTACTATAAGCATGAAACAAAATCATTTGCAACACTTGAACACACCGATTTGGTGACCCAGAAACCTTCCAAATAGAAAGTAAAACTGGGGTGGGGATGAAACCCACAGAGCTTCGTTACTGCAATATGAAGTTGGCTGGTTAAGGCTTACAATGACCACTTCTGGCGATCTGCCCTGTTAGGAGCACAAAGGATTGCTAGATCCACCTTGTTAGAGGATTTACAAACATACAATAAAGTATGCACTCTGTTAGGAGATTTACAAAAGACTGTTAAGTCTACCTTGTTAAAGGATTTACAAAAACTGATTCACCTATTAGAATGAAACAGTGGATCTGATTACAACTGATTGCTAATAAGATCCGCTATGCTCTGATTCACCTTGATGTGATAGATAAAACTTTTCTGCTCCAAAGCTTGACCTTGCTGAATACCTTCACAACTCAGCACACATACTTTTGCATGCATGTATTTCTTTCAGACTTTCGCATTTTCATTCATTACCATTACTATTTTTTTTCTTCTACATTTGAATGATACAATACATTGCATATATATACCATCCAAATAAATAATACATGCAAGGTCGGTCAAAACTACAAGTGCAAATCTCTATACAAAGTCGGCCCAAAGTAAAAACTCGGGTTCACTGAACTGACTTGGTGTCCTTCTGATACTCGGCGTCCACTACGTTACTCGGCATCATCATGCACTCGGTAGAAGTGAAGGCACGATCCATACTAAACACTTCAAGTAGTTCTAAACTCGATAACCACTGGAGACTCGGTAGAAGAGATGTCACTCGATGAACACTTCTATCTGAACTGTAGCTCGGTGATCAAAGGAAACACTCGATAGAACCTTGTGACTCGGTGATAGTTAGTTTCCTTGATAATCATTTGAGCTCGGTAAAATTAATTTCCTTGATAACCTCAAGAGCTCGGTTATCATGAAGTTCTCGATCAATACTAAGTACATCTTCACTCAGTCAAAATTGATTCCTTTCTTTACCTCGAACACTCGGTAAACACTGGCTGCTTTGTTCACCTTGATCATTCAGTAAACACTGACTTCTTTGTTCACCTCGATCACTCGGTAAACACTGAGAACTAGGTAAAGCTTGGCTTACAAAGGAATGTTCGGTGAGAGCTCGGTAAGCATTCAGAATCCAATAAGTGTTGTAGCTAATGACAAAAATGTATCATAATGCCAACACTGAATATGCAGAAACAAAAGTTGGTATTGCATGTAATGTATATGTGGAACTATATATCTTTTTTCAAATAAAAAATGTTCCAAAATGAGTATACAATATTGTTCAAGATAAATGTTCTGAAATGTTTTTGTTCTCTCACCACCTCAAATTTGGGAATAAAGCTCTATACAAGAAATTAAGCATGTAATAAAACCCTAAATCACTCTTGAATATAGTAATTATTGAACTTTTAACTATTGATTGGCATATTTAGATAAAGTCTAATTATTATGCATTGTAAGGTTTAAATTTAAGAAATAGAAAAATAATGAATAGAGGTGTATCAGTCAATAGAGTATACCTAACTTTCTATGATGATGGGGCAAATTTGTTGTATGGTTCTTTTTTTATATTGCATTTTCTTTAATCTTTGTTAAAATTATTATTTCTTTTATAGGTTCAACATTTGTGTTATTAAGTCACAACTTCATTGAATATTGTATTGTAGGATGGGACAACTTACCATGGACAATACTATTGTATAGTGTAAACATTCTTCAACCTCATGAACATGAAGATCATGACATTGCCCTTGAACATGAAGATTGTGATATTGCTCTTGATCATTCATTCATATCATATAATATTAAAAGTGGATTAAAGATTATTCCAATCATCATTAAACATCTTTTCTTATTTCTAGTTAGCATCCATTTGTGGATCATTCAAGTTGAGTTTCTGAAGGCTAGAGATATAATGAAATCTTATATATGCCTTACAATTCAAGAACTAAGTTTTGTATTTATGAAACTATATATTTTTTCCACTAGAATTTGTAATTCCATCAATAGCATATACTACATGTGATGCAGAATGTCTACCAAAACCCTTAAATCTTTTAGGATTTATTTGATTCAAGTTTCATTTCATCACATCTACAATACATTAGAGGCATCTTCCATCAACAATAAATCCACTTCCTAATTATATTTTCCTAGGATTCAATAATCAAACAACAATTAATCAACATCTATCAAAATATAATGACATTGTCCCTTTCTTTCTACTTTTATACTCCCTCAAATTTATTACACAAAGCATATCTTGGTATCAATGAAGTCATTAAAAATTGTTCGTACAATTTCTAATTTTATTCTCTCCCCCATCAAATGAGTACACAGGTCATGGATGTGCTTGCTAGAAATGTGAAGAGAAGAACATACTTTACATATAAACAATCAAAAATAACAATCAGTAGTAGTTTTTAAGATAATGCTTTCAACTCTTTAATCCTTCTTTTTTCCATTAGATTCTAATTTAGTTTCAAACTGAAACCCCAAATTTACTTTTCTTTCTCTAACATATGCACTATATGTTTGATGTACAAGATAGATGGCTCAAGAAGATATTTGTACTTGTCGTAGCCAATACAATGCATCAATTGAGTCATGGTTTAAAAAAGTGAGCAACACAATTGATGATTTAGAAAAAAAGTGGAGTGCCAGAAAATTTGTGCCTTTATAGAGTGCTTGAAGCTATAAAGATTAAGTGTCTAGTGTTGTATTTCTTGGGCCTTATCATCACAATATTAATCATTAGTTGTCAAAGATGGACCAACATAAATTTGAAGTAGTCCATAAAGTTTCATCTAGGCTTGCCATAAATATGCCCACTTTGATTGCAGATTTTAAGAATCTAGAACCTCAAATTAGAGAATGCTATGATGAACCAATACATTTGGATGAGAAATACTTGTCATTCATTTTAACAATGGATGCTTTTTTTATTCTTGAATTCTATAGAAGCTCTGTGGTAGAAAGATATAAGACCAGTCCAAATCCCTTTAGTCTTATTTTTCAAATAGATCTTGTGAAAAACTCCATGTTTTATGCTATACTAGATGATATTATAAAGTTGGAAAATCAAATTCCGCTCTTTGTTATCTTAAAATTACTAGAGTTAGAAGAAGAAATAATTATCTATATTATTTTCCTTTGTTGCATGGTATCTCTCTTATTGCAAGAAATAATGATCTATATTATATTTTCTAAACATCACATAGCCACTAGCTAGAGACAATATTACAAATGTATTTTGTTGTTGTGATTACCTCCATTTTGGAAAGATGCAAATAAACCAAATTTAAGCCCGACGTTTTAAACCATTAAATTAGAGGAAGACCTTAATATTAGAGAATAACATAGTAAATTGTTTGTGCCTCATACTCATTATAAGAATCCATAAAATGAAGTGAGAAACATTAGTGGAACAACATGATAGAAGAGGGAAATCCAGAAATAAACTTTTCTTATATGTATTTTCCTATGAAGCAAACAATGTAGCTATAACTTTTATGGTCACCATGCCAACTAAGAGGAAAGGCCTACTCTTTCCAAGGCTGGTGACATGTATGAGATTTTATTCATATCTACAAGATTGAAAATATTTCATTAGTATAAAAATTGAATAATATTTCATCCACACAAAATATATTTACAACTAAAATTTTTGAGTTGCTTACTTTTAAAAATTTGTTGTTATAAATTGATAGTTGTCATTTATTGATGATAAATAAACAAGAGAGGTGGTATGTATTGGAGGTAAATATTTTGATCATTGACCTTCCAATGACAATAGTCATGCAACCAAGAAACTAATTCTAGTTCAAGACAATGGGCCTATATTGATAGATTCCCCTAACATCATAGTACTTAGTTATGAGTTCCATACTTCTTAAATCATATTTTAACAATGTAATATAAGGAAAATTCTCTTAAAAACAAATCTAGTTCAAAATTTAGTGTCTTACCACAAAAATTGGATGTCTAGTCCACACACACAATGCTAGAGAAGTTGTGACAATTTCTTGTACCTTTTTCTTGACATTAGGATCTAATGCTGCCTTCAAACATGTATTATATGAAAGTCAAGGTGAGTAGGTGCTAGAAACATTTAATAATCATATTCACAATAAATAACTAACAAGAGGTAGAAAAGTAATGTGTTTAATTATTTCAGGATTGAAAACTAGAATTAGTAAATCCAACTTGATGGAGCCTAGATTTTCATCAAATTTAGTGTCTCTATTTGTGAAGAGATGTTGGAGATCAATGTCCCATCTTCAAATCACTACTCAAACAAGAGCTTTTTTATGGATTCCTATTTGAACACTACTTAGATGTGAAATTTGCATGTAGCATTGACATATACAAAGAATTAGTATGTTGAAAGGACATAAAAAACCATGTAGAGATGAGAGTATGCATTCTCATGGAAGACTTTATGAGATATTATGTGCCTCTTAATCTAATAGGTCTAATCTATCACAAAGGATATCTTGAAGACTGATATCAATTATAAAAGACATGATGGTCTCAAGAAGGCATGAATTTAGAGATGAGTGTATTTAGAGGCTCAACCATATAAGAAGAGCCTTCAACAACAAAAGACACAATTAAACAATAGTGATAGTTTTGTTGGTAGGTATTAGTCAGGATTAGTCTCATGGAGCATAAAATAGATGAAGTATGCATATAGTTCTAGAAATATATCAACTAAAATCTAATAAGCATCAAGTTTATTCAAAGTATTTAGATGCAAATATAATTGACATACTATCTAATCCTCATCAGACCAAATCATTCAAATTTTGTATGAAGATGCCTTCTACGGAAATTAATTCCTTATCAGTACATAGCCAATTGTCTCTCTGAGGATATGTGAAAAACGTGTGAATTTTTTTCACCCTATAGAAGGAGCCTTCTCTTTTTTTTATGGATAGTGAACATGTGTCACCTTTTTCCTCCATTCTAGTACATGGCGACCAACCATAGTAGCTTCTTAGAAAATAAATTACAAATGTAGTGTGGACATAACATTTAACTCATTTTTATTGGATCAAGAAAGATTACAATTGAGCCAAGAAAGTGTTTGAGTTCCTTTACTCACTTGACCCCCCTTAACCTCTTGCAATCTTAATATGTTTATTTTTATAGTAGACATACACCCAAAAAAAATAATCTACTGAGAGCTATCAAAAGATCCACCTATAATCCCATGAGGAACAACAAATGAATTAAACATCTTTCGTGGGTAATTGCTAGTCAGACCCACAGACAATGAAGCCTAGCTTCTTGCTTGAAATAAACAACATAAAAAGAAGAAAGGCTAGTCATGTGGGCCCCAACTAATATTATAAAAATGTCTAAAATCTCCATGTGAATGGGTAAGCTAGTCTAGCATTTAATGGAAAAATAAGATCCATGATGCAAGCCTTAGAGATATCTAAGAACACAACAAACTAAATGTCATATCCTTAGTCGTGGTTCCACACAAGATAACATTGTCTAAAGCAAAAAATGAAAACTTTAGAGAAGGGCGAGGGCCCTAGTCTAATGCATGAAGCACCAATTATTGTTTAGAGTGAACTTCCATAAGAATTCTAATGGTCAAGTTAGCATGTGATCCATAACAAGGAAATTGTCGCAACTAGTAAGCTAAAAACTAGAAATGGAGAAAATGCAACCTGAAAACATATACTACATTAAAGTAAAAACATAGAAAGTTGAATGGTCACTATTTTTGGGCTATGCAAGATTTCCTGGGAACCTGGATGCTTTTTCATCACTTTGGGATCACTAGGATCCTAGGAACTTAACCTACGGTTATAAGGCCCTAACCCTTACTCATATTCCTTACTAGGAACACTTCTATGCTCTTTATACTACATCAAAAAGGACATAAATAAGCTTTTGAAATTACGTTATGAAAACTTCTTCATCAAATATCAAAGTTTGGGCTAACATGGTTAACTTTTAAAATTGCCCATATGCAGATCATTTGACTAATTCAAAACCCAGTGACCAAGTATGTATCTTTAAGTGTTTGTATCCAAATTCCACACATAATACCTATAAATGAACTCCTAATGAGTGATTTAATAGTGGGAATCTGGAATATTTAGAGACAATATTTGCAAAAGGCTAGTAGCTTAGTTGTATGACATCCACAATCAATGTGATGGGCTCTAGGATGGTTTCGTAGCTAGATCATGTAAATTTAAAAGAGTTCAAGTCTATATAAGGAGTGAAACATCTACATAAGCCTTAATCTGAGATCCCAAGCATCACACTCTCTTATAGAGGCATTAAGGATGGTTTTTTAATCCCTTGTCAAGGAGTTACCAAGATAGTGGAACAACATTTCTATAAATTTCTTACAAGCTTTATCCATGTCGAGTAGGAGGCATCTTTAGCTATGCATTTTTTTAAATTGATTCATATATATATATATATAATAATTCTAATGGTCAAGTTAGCATGTGATCCATAACAAGGAAACTATCACAACTAGTAAGCTAAAAACTACAAATGGAGAAAATACAACCTGAAAACATATACTACATTAAAGTAAAAACATAGAAAGTTGAATGGTCACTATTTTTGGGCTATGCAAGATTTCTTGGGAACTTGGATGCTTTTTCATCGCTTTGGGTTCACTAGGATCCCAAGAACTTAACCTATGGTTATAATGCCCTGACCCTTACTCATCTTCCTTACTAGGAACACTTCTATGCTCTTTATACTACCTCAAAAAGGACATAAATAAGCTTTATACTACTTCAATTTTTGGACTATTTAATCATCCCCACTTGGTGACTTATACACATTAATTGTTGCATCACACAAGCATGGCAACCTCATGCATCAATGCATTACAATGGTTCCTCTTTTTCACATTTCCAATCATTTTAGATTTTAATTTTGAGTAGTAGTTCACCTAGTCATGCACTTTTTTGGACACTTTCTTTCCCATACCAACAAGCACTTGTAGATTTTCATATTCCTTTAGTTACTATGACACAAATTGCATCTATCATGGCCCTATAAGTTTTTTTTTTGTACTCCACCTTGTAGATGTAGAAGAAATATATGGATTCATATATATATATGCATTCAACTCACATAGTAACTATCATAGAGAATATAGTTAGCAAAACTTGTGAAGTGAGAAAGTGAGCTTTGTCCACTAATGCATTTGTATCAATCACAGAAAGATATAAAGTATTGTTAGTAACATTTTTAGGAATATATATGATTAAATGGTATGCTATTAATTAGAAATCATTTATCTAGATACATTAATGTTAGTCATATATTAGAGTTGTGAAGGATGTATCCCACCATAACACTTTTCATTTAAAGGCTATCTAGTGAATTTGATGTTATAGTGTCTAGAGTTATCTTTTTGTGTGTGTCTCTTCATTTCATTTGTAAATTTGAAAGGTCATTCTTTATTGCAACTACCTGACCCTTCATAATTATGAAGATGATGAAGGGTCAAGCCAAGCATATATATGTCTTGATGGTATTCACATTAATGGCTGATTATTGTTTTTAGTTAAGTCTAGCATTTGGTAATATTATAAATTAGTTGCTCCAACCTTCATTAATAGAAGTGAGTTTTTGGGCACGATTGGGTTTATCCCCCAAGTTGGAGGGGTTTCCCAAGGTAGTCCAGTGTCTAGTGTTTTTAAGTTCTCTATTCTTTGTTTTGATCAATTTCTTGTATATTTCTAGTAAAAAATGAAATAGGAGGTATCTTCAACTATGTACTTTTAGTACTATTTTTAAAATTGATTCATAGTTTATTTTGTTATTGTTGGTTTGTTTAATCATTTGCACTAGTTGACTTAGAAACATTACCATTCCATCACACATGTATGGAAATCTTGTGCATCAATGAATTATAATTTGACTCCTTTTTCACATTTCCAATCATTTTTTCCTTTGTATCTCAACAATAGTTCACCTAGTTTTGCACCTTTTTGGATACTTTCTTTTCATACACTAACAAGCATGTGCAAAGTTCCATATTCCCTTAGTTACTATGACATAACTTGTATTGATCATCACCTAATAACTAATCTTTTTTTGTATTCCACCCTATAGATGTAGAAGAAATATATGGATTCATACATTAACATGTATGCATTTAACTTTTATATTAAATTGTCTTCTTTTACATTAAGAGATTATAGTAAGCACAACTTATGAAGTGAGAAAGTTAACTTTGTCCACTGATGCAACAATATCAATCATAAAAGATATAGAGTATTATTAGTAACATGTTTAGGAATATATATGATTATAATGGTATGCTATTAATTAGAAAATCATTTATCTAGATGCACTTATGTTAGTATCTCAGAGTTGTGAATGATGTAGACCAGCACAACACTTGCCACTAAAATCTTATCTAGTGTGTTTGATGAGTTTCCTATCTTGTATCTTTGCAATATAAAAGACCACATACAATTGATTATCATAATGTATGCCAATAGCAGTTGGAAATGTGGCATGACTATTATTCTGAAAAAAATGTGCAAAGCTATCATTCCTTATGATATTATAGGCTTTGAAGTTTGATTTATTTTTTCCTTACTTAAATCAAGTAACAAGGTGGCAGGAATGGTGCTCTGATACCATTTCTAATGTCCCTTATCAAGAACCTTACTCAATTTTCCTAAATCTCCTCAATTGGGGTTAAGTTGATGAATGTGAATGTGTATTGTTTAATAAATGAATCAATATATTAATCTTGAGCCTACAACTAAGCTAATATTACAATAGATAAACATTAAATATAATAATGGACATATAGAGTTAATTCATTTATGATATGAACTTAATAATTAATCACTATGGACATGGAAATCTCCCCTTTTAAATAAAGTTCATTGAATTCATTAATGATACACACTTAATAATATATTATTATTAAATTTTAACTTCAATAATAATTATAATATTTTAACTCCATCATTAATCATTGTAAATCATTTCTAACTTAATTAGGAGGTAGCTTGTTGCATTTGATGCTAACTAGGGTGTCTACTATAAATAGTGAGGTTGGCCTTTTTCAACGCACTTACTACAAATGATAAGTATATTAAAATGGTGCTAGAACACCCTAAATAACAAAGTCTCAATATATTCCAAGGAATTAGGGATAAAAACTACCAATTGCAATACTAGATATCTCCAAAATAGGGCCCTCTAAACATCATTATTAGCATATGAGAACCTAGTGATAGAATAAACTATTGAAAATTGGTGCTCGCAAAAATTGGGATGTTACAATAAAATCCCAAGCTTCTCCAAGCTCTCAAACTTCATTAGAGATCTTATCAAGCTTTAAATCTCTCTCATCTATTCCCCAAATAGAATAATCAAATAACAAAGTGAGTCCCCTTTATGTGAGGAAGAAATTTCAACTCAACAATAAACTAGATTTAACCCAAAGATCAACTCAAAATCCTATTTAATATAAATAAAATCCATAAGGGCTAAGAAGGATCTAAAAAGAATACCAAGATGCTTGAAGTATGTTTTACTTCCCTAAAATAAATATTAAATTCTATTTTAAGAACCCAAATATCAAATATATTCCTTGAAGGGTCATAAATTTGAAATTCATTTAAAATGAACTAAGTGAAAAAGCACTTTCATTCTGATCTTCTCCAAGAAATATGGAAATCAACCAAAACACAGGGGGAAGAAAAAAGAGCTATAATGATTCAAGTTTACACACAAGAGCAAAGGGTATCCTAGAAGACCATTTAGACTAAACAAATTGGTTAGCACATGGAAATAAATCTAGAAATTTCATTAGTACATTTGAGATTATTAAGTAATATTCACAATGTTCTTCTTTACATATCTTTCATTGACTATTAAGTGATATTTCACAATAAAATTCATAGTTGAACCTAAAGGGAAAAAATTATCACACGTGGTTTTTTTCCTAATATTTTTGCCAAAATTAGCTTTCCGATTGAGAATGACTTCCATTATGCTTCTTTCCATGGCAATGCTATTTTCTTTTTTTCTTCAGAAGAATGCGGATTTGGGGATTGTTTGAATGCAGATAAGGTTGGATTGATTCCCTAGTGAATTTTGTGGTAATGAATGCAATTTATTGATATGACATCTTGGTTTATTGGTTACATTGGTGGAACAAAGATATTTGAGTACATAATGATGACACATTTCCAAATCAAATTCAATTAAATATGTTAAAAGAAATTAACATATTTAAAATTGTTTTGTGTTGTGCTGGATGGAAAAGCTATAATTTTGACCTTGTATACCAATGGATCCAGGATTTTTTTGAGTTCAATTGATTGGCAAACTTTCCCTGAAAGTTACCCAAAAAATGTGGGTCAAGCTCCTTGATGTGGGTCAAAGCATGAAGTTTTGCTAGGAGATATGGTACTAACTTTCAATACAGGATATAGAGATGGATGAAATCTTTTTTTAACAAAAAATGAAATTCAATGAAATACTAAAAGCATGAACAAGAAAATGTAAGGGTAGTTTATGGATTCACTTGGTAAATAGATTTTCCTTTATAAAAATTTTAACTCTACTAGCATGATTAATAAAGACCAATGCCATCAACAATTGCAAAGATCACCACTTCATTGCATTTGAGAGGTGCAGCTCCACTGGCATAGTTTGATTATTGTAATCACCTAAAAATGGTCATCTAGACTATTAGCTCCCTTTTCAACATTTTGGCTAAATTAATTTAATCACTTACCTAAGCCAAATTGCTAATAATAAATTTATTTGATTATAATCTATAGTTTGACTATGCTATCCTAAGTTCATTATTTGATTAAAAGAACATGTCCCCTTTTAATTAAATAAAAGACCCCATTCTTCTAACCCACTTAAAGTGCACACATAAAGTCTTTTTTCTATTTTGCAATTAAAAGAAAAGGCTTTGTGACTTTTGTCTTATATGACAAGTCAACTTATATTCTATTGGTTGATTTGTGTGTGCACATGGATCACTCCTCTTTTCAAATTCCACCGTTGATCATCCACCATCTTCATCTTGATCTCTACCGTCCATACATCTTTAAAAGGGAGAAAGCTTTCCCCCTCAATCCAATCCTCATTTGAATATTGTTATGCTGCAGGTTTTGTAACAGGTTTCTTTGGAGCTTTGTGGAGAACTTCTCATTTCTTGTCTCATTCTCTCATTTCCATCACATTAGCATAAGATCATATGGCATTCTTAGCATAGTTGCATTTTAGTTTAACTTTGATTCTTTTGCAAATAATTAGATCACATAGATTAATATTTGGATTTGTAACATTCCCATCTCATTATTAGCATAGCTTGCATTGTGCATCTCATCCTAATTTAGTTTCATTTTTGCATTGCATGATCTAAAGAGTTCTTTGACACTAGCACTCTTGCTCTTGTCTAAAGAATCTCCCATTTTGTGGTTTACTAGCAAGGGATATATTTCTAAGGCTCAGTTCAGAGCTCCTATATACTCATTTGTATGCCCCTTGCACTCCATGACTAGGGAGCTCTAAGTTGGCATTCGAGCTTTCCAATCAATGGAGAATTTCGGATAGAATGATTTAGAGAAGTGCACCTTTTCTAGTGTACATTTTTGGCGCCCACCGTGGGGCTTGAATCAAGTTCTAGCTCCATTTGCTTTCATTTTTTATCTCTGATTTTTTACAGCAGCATATTGGATCTAATCAAGTGCCTTTGTAGAATTATCACTTTGGTTTTAAGGCCAACCCATAAGTAGATTGGTTTGAACGTCAAAAATCTAGTTGGTTTAAAGATTTGATCATATCTTTTAAACCGCTTGGAGTTTGGTTCTAAATTTTTTTTTTCAGGTTGGATATATGCTCAAAATGTCTCAGTCCAATTTTCAAAGCATTTTGACGTGATTTTCGGGAGTTATGATATTTTCTTATTTTTTCATAAAAAGTAGTTTTTGGTCGCACATCAGCGTTTTTTTCAAAAAAACTTACATTTCCAGAAAGAGTTTTCAATTTTAATGGGGGTTCTTTCTTTGTGTTTTGAATTTTGAGGTCGTATTAAGATTCAAAAACTCGACTTGAAAAATTTGGCCTATTTTGACAAAATCAATCTCTAGAGTGCAAATGAAGAGCTTTTTTTAAATTTCTTGCATTTTTTGAAAGCTCTCTAATTTTTAATAGGGGTCTCTTCTTTTCATTTTCATTTTTGGATAAAAAATCATAGTAAAAAAGTCCAATCTTGTTGACTAGGTCAAAATCAAAGAGTAAAAATGAGAGCATTTGTGATTAACTTGCACTTTCTTTGCATGCACTTGGTTGGAAGATAAATTGGATTTTTGAGGAAACTCACCACTTTTTATTGCAGATTTCTATGTTATTTCATACTAACTTTTGGTTCTAACAAGTTGTGATTACAGGTTGCCATCCTTATGGAAAAAATAAATTGAAACATTGCATAAAAAGAACGCATGTCAAAGCTTCAAATGCACAAGGGCTACTAACATTGTTTTCAGAGCTGCCCAATGCATAAAAACCTAATTTTTCTTGTTTTTTACTTTTACATGTGCGGCATATACTAGTTGTTTATTTTTAGGCACATTAAAACTTACAATTGAGATCTTTTGGTGATAGGAGAGTATGCTCTTCACCCTTGTGGTGAATCAGAAATCTTGACTTACCATTTGGTTTCAAGAGTAAGAGGCAAATAAATATTCTTGACATGTTTGGGAGAAAATAATTGGAATAGGAGAGTATGCTCTTCACCCTTGTGGTGAATCAGAAATCTTGACTTCCGAAAGTTGATCCACTCTTTGTGTAGTTTAGAATCCTTTAGAGGGCCTGCTCTCGGACAACCTGAGAGGAACGACCCAAGTGGGGACAAGCAGATTACCTGGCTCTTCCAACCCACTATAAAATCAAGGCTATAAAGGACACAAAACTTTGGTAGACATAGTGTTTTTCTTCGCCTAGTGTGATTGCTTATGGGATTTCGACCATAGGGAGATCACTAGGCAAGAATGCTTAAGGTACTCTTGTGATCGCAAGATCGGTTACTCATCGCAAGGTGAGGTGTCCCATAATTGGGAGCAAGAGGAACACTATGAACGGAAGCCCTATCTAAACACCCTAAGTTAGTAACTACCTTTTTTAGCCGCTCAACTTCTTGGTGCAAGGATTGATCCTAGTGGACTACCCGGATCACCCCAAGATTTATACTCACCATATGTGTTTTTTTGGTTATGCTTGTGGTATTTCCATGACAAAGCCAATATCTCTTGTGGGAAACCACTTGGTGTGAGGCAAAGGAGCATCAAGCGTGGGCCAAGTTGTTGAGTAATGAACCATGACTTCTAAGTAGATATTGCTTGATGTGTTCTCGAATGTGGTATACTTGTGAAAATCTTTTGAACATATACATGATGATAATTCTAGGGATTTCTTTTAAGACCTCACATATGCTTGTATCATGCAAGGTTGCTTTGTCCCTTGCTTGATTGTTTGAAGACTACTCTATGTGTCACTATCTTGCTTGGAAAGAAATTGCTTTTGAACATCAAACTTGCTATGCTATCAACTATTGTCAAACTTTCTTGCTAAGGGGAGTCTCATCATTTGATTTTGATTTTCTATGTCTCTAGTTCTTGAACATGCTTAAGTCACTCTTTGTTCTTGGTGCTCTCGGTCTTTCTATCTTCATGGTGTATGCATGCTTGCTAGTTATCCTTTTGCTAAAATGGTTACCTTGATTTCTTGACTACACTCTTGGGTTGGAAAAGTTGTTTACTTGTCACCCTGCTTGCTCTATCTATTTGGCTATTTGGGCATCTTGCCTAGCTATTGACTCGAGTCATTCATGTCATAAGTTTCTTGGACATATTTTTTGACAAGTCGCTTTAATCTCTCTCTACTATCTTGGCAAGTGAACACTCTACCTCCTATAGTTTCAACATCAAGTTATCTTCTAGACTATTTTATGCTTGGCTTTGCATCTAAAACTATGGGATCTAAACCTTATGCTACCAAAATTCAACCAAATCTAGATGGTCATGATATCCTCCATGTCACTAAAGAGTTTCAAGATCTATATGCACAATACAAAGAACTAGAAGAGACAAATGATCTTTCTTACCTTCATCTCTCTAAGAGCATGATAGAAATGAAGTCTAAACTTGAGAAAAGGCTGGAGGAGAAGATTGCATCATTACATGAATCTTCTTTAAGGTCTTTACATGCATGTGAGTCACCTTCTTTGAGTTCATCCTCTTCTTCTAGGTCTACATGCTCTACTTCAAGACATCAAATGTCATCTTCTAGATCTAAAGACCTCTTTAGAGAACAAGCAAGTGATACCTCCTTTGAGCCTATGCTAAAATTTCATGATGGACCTATCTTTGACCAAGATAATGATGAAGACATGGATGCATACCATTCACATGAGAAACAACAAAAGAACTCTAGACATAATTTTGATAGAACTTTTGCTCCCTTGGAAGATTCTTATGATGACACTTTGCAAAAACTTCTTGGCAATAAGATCATCATGTTACCTAAGTCTAGCTCATATGGAAACCCATTCTTGGATATCTATTGTGCTTATCATCAACATAATGAGCATAGTACTTTAGATTGCATTGAGTTAAAACATAAAATCCAAGATCTTATTGATAATGGAATTATTGGAACCTCTAGTGACTCATGTGTTGAGGATACTTTTCTTGAGCAAGATTACATTAATGAACCTATGTCTAGTAGCAGCTCTATTACATCTTCCACTTCTTCCAACACTCGTGCATGTCCCAACACTTCAAAGCTTTCCAACATGCCTCCATCAAATAAAGAACCTAATGCTTTCCACATAGACTACATGTATCCTCAAGGGCTACCTCTAAAAGAAACTCAAGCTAACCTTCACTTGGCTGCAAACCTTTTCCATGCTACTAATCCTAAACATCCTCAACCTTCATGCACTACTATACCTAATCCAAGCACTACTCTATTCACTCTTCATTCTCCCTTGTCCTTAGAAGTGGCTCCATGTCAAGAGGACTCTCAAAAAGAAAAAGCTATAAATGTCAAGAAAGATCAAGATCAAGCACCCTTTCATCTCTTTCAAGATTTTTCCCCTCCATATTCTATATCTTGTCCACCTCCTAAGTATGATGAAGATACCACTTCCATCATCTCCCTCGAGCTTACTGAAAATTATGAGAAAAGTTCTCTTTCTATGCTATCCAAAGCTACTTGTCAAGATCAAAGTGTCCCCTCATGTTCTACTTCTCCATATCCACTTCAAAATTGTGCTCAAGCTTCAAGTGCTACTATTAAAAATGTTGTTCCTATCAAAGGTAATCATGAGTCTATTGATGGCTTTGACCATGTTGCTCATTCTAAAGATGTTGATATCCTTTCCCACTATCCCTTTGCATCTTCTAAATCTATCCTTGGTCCTTATCCATCTAAGCTAAAGCATTCAAACCTTCCATCCATATTGGGGCCTTATGTTCCTTCATCTCCTACACTTTCCACTCCTAGCTCTCCCATCATACCTCAAGATCAACAAAGACACTCATCCTTGATGACTTTTCACCCATCTGTACATCTAAACCAGTCATATCATCCTTATTCATCCACAAATCCCAAGTCCTTTGGAAGTGAGAATAAACATAAGAATCCATTGAAAAAGAAAGATCACTATGTTCCATCTAATCGACATGTGAATGCTAAGAAGGAGAAAGCACAAAAGAGACTGCAAAGGTCCACTATTAAAAAAGCTAAATCAAAGAAAATATGGGTTCCTAAACCCATTATTGAAGAAATGCACTCTCAAGCACCCAAAGAACAAGGAAAATCTAAAGCTATGTGGATTCCCAAGTCTCTTTTAAAAGATTTGAATATTGAAAATATTTCAAAGTTGACATTCAAGCTTCCAAAGGCTTCCATTCCATCTTCTAAAAATATTTCTATAAATATTCCAAAGCCTTCCACTCCACTTTTTTCCAAATCTCTTCTACCACCTCATACATCTAAATCTCAAGCTACTTCTTCCATGATTCCTCCATTGTTCCAATACCCTTCAAGGTGTATGTCAATGTTGATCTTGTACAATATTTCAACTACTCACATGAAATCCTCTAAAGCTTACACTAACTTTCTATACACGAACTATTATCCTCCATATACTCTTCCTACTACAATTTCTCTTTCATCACCCTATCAACATCTTTGAGCATACCTTTCTATGGTCTTAGCTTATCATGGCTTATCTTTCCTATAGGAGCACTATCTAAATTCAAAAAGCTTGAGCTCTTTCTAAAAATTCAAAGCAAAAAAAAAAACAAAAAATGAAAAAAATGAAAATGTACCTTAGTGAAAACCACATCTTGTGGCACCTTGGTAACAAAAGTAAAGAGAAATAAATTTATCCTATGGTGAAAACTACTTCTTGTGGCACCTTGGATAAGTACCATGATGAAAACTTGGCAAACAAGCATCATGTGTAATTCTTCCATCATCCATCTATCCCCTCTTCTCTCTTTGATCTTGACAATGTTGAGCTATCTTTGCATATTGGTTGTCTTATCCACCAGATTTTCTATTGTGCTCTCCCATTCACTCATAGCCTCCATCTTGAGCTTTATTTTTATTGCTCTATCCCATTGCTATACTATCTTGTTGACCCCTTGGTCTTGATCATAATAAATGAAACATGGTTCTCATAGGTCTCTTGACATGGCTACTCTTTTGGACTACACATTTCATGATATCTCTCTCATTGGCTTCATTGCTTATCCTACATGCTATCTTACTCATTGGCTTCCATCACTTATCTTATATGCTATCACACTTGATGGCTTCACCGCTTATCCTACATGCTATCTTTCTCATTACTTCCATTTCTTATCCAAAATATGCTTCATATGACTATTTCACCTCTTTCCCTAGCTTGGGTACTCTTGAGGAGTCAGTCCTTGAGGATCACTTTTACTTGCTTCATGCTCCTTTTTCATGCATCTTTGCTTATCCACTAGCTCGTTGCTCCATCATATCCTATACCTTGCTAGACATTGGGAGAAAATGATGTGATCTTGCTTGACAACTAGTGATATCTAAAACCTTCTAAAAAATTCCAAAAAAATCATATATGATCCTAAAAAAAATCTTAAAAATTAGAAAATGTCCTGAAAAAAGATCTTCTTAGTGAAAACCTAGCAATAGGCACTTTGATGTATCACCAAAAAAAATTGAAAATACAAAAATAGAAAAAATTGAAAAAAGTCCTGAAAAAATCTGTCAAGTGGTGAAAATCTAGAAACAAGTGCTACTTGAGACCCTTGCACCTCTGTCTATCAGTCTCAATCACCTACTTTGCTACACATTTCCTGGCTTGGAATTGTTTCTTGTCCTCATCTCGAGGGCATAGCTACTTAGCTTATTGAGTTATTCTTGTGCATTAGGGTTTCTTTGACAACTCACAAAATAGTGTTTCTCAACACTTCCCCCACCTTGACATCAAGTGTTTTTCAACACTTTTCAGATAGTTTACCTACGGTCTCCGATGTCACGATATTTCTCACTATCAGAGTCAAGTCTTGAAGAAATGGCCAAGTGACTCACACACACACACTTTAACACTTAAACGACTAAGCCATGCTGATCTTTATCTACTTTGTGTGTTGTCTATGATGATTTCTTTATGTTTTATCCCTAATAGTCTTTGAAGGATGTCATTGATTAGAAGATTGGGGGCATGGGACATATTTTCTTAATTTCTGCTTGTGGGTATACTTTTTGTTTTTCTATAGTGTTGTAAGCATTCATGCTTGTCCTATTCAACACTTTGACTTATAAATGTATCATCCTTGACTATTTTGCAAGACCGCACTCAGGGTTTATCCTGGCGCTTATGCCTTGATACAGGTGTAATCTTGCTAAATTAAACTTAGGGAATCTAATCGTGTAGTTATCTTGACTTACATGTCTCTGATGCTTAGATTGGATTTCAACATACCTATCTAATATCGATCATATTCATATCCTCATAGTTATACTAGTGATGGTTGTATGATCTCATGATGTCCCTAATAAATGCTCAATGATGAAATTAAGAGTCTAAATGTTATGCGCTTCTTGCTGGTAAACCACTTTGCATATTAGCTTGCATTTTAGGTTCATTTTCTAGCTTAGCTTGCATTCTTGCATATGGGGAGAGCTCTCTCTTCATCTTTTTGTGGACATATCAGCTAACTCCTTTCATATATTTCTTTATTTTCTTCTTGTTCATGTCTTTTCACCTTCTTAATCTTTCACTTCATCTCTTTTCTATCTTATCATCACATTATATAAAGTTTTGACCTCTTAAATAATTTCAACATCCTGGATTCATTTTCGGGATCGAAATCCAAATTCAAGTTCATCTTGATGGTCAAAATTGTCTTTTAAAAATTCTACTTTCTTCTGAGTAGTTAGCTGACCTTTTGAGGTCTAATCTCTAAATCATCACTGGGGCATCTTCATTTCTTCATGTCTTCATCATTTCCATACTTCATATCTACTTAAATTCACTATTTCATGTCTAAAATCACCTTTCTACTCATTTTGACCTTATTTTTA
This sequence comes from Cupressus sempervirens, assembly GCA_028749045.1. Lineage (NCBI taxonomy): Eukaryota > Viridiplantae > Streptophyta > Pinopsida > Cupressales > Cupressaceae > Cupressus > Cupressus sempervirens. Next base: position 296,220,077 of record CM053788.1, on the reverse strand, counting down.
TGCTATATCCTTCAAGGTCAACTCTAGTCAAACTGGGGCATTTTATCAATTTTTTTTATATAGTCATTCTTGGGTTCTAATCATCTATCTGTCATCTTGGACATTGCTATATTCTAATTTTCTCATTTCTAGCCAATTTTTGCATCCCCTTACCTCATTTCAATTTCGATCCTGAGGGGGCAGAAATACTCTATCACTGCTTAGGAGCATTTGTTTGATCTTCTCACTTGCTCTCACTCTATCTGCTTTTCTAAGAGTTAGTATTCTTCTTGAATTTTGACATCATCTCTTCCTAGTGTTCAGTACTACTACTATCAAGCTGTGCATTCAGGACTTGCTATCTTTTTCTACATTTCATTCTTCAAAATCAAATATCTATATCTATCATCGCCTACTTGGCTTCAATTTTCTTTGACATAATGTGTTCCCAGATCGATCACGCATTAGTCAAAGAGGGGCAAATGTAATCACCTAAAAATGGTCATCTAGACTATTAGCTCCCTTTCCAACATTTTGGCTAAATTAATTTAATCACTTACCTAAGCCAAATTGCTAATAATCAATTTATTTGATTATAACCTATAGTTTGACTATGCTATCCTAAGTTCATTATTTGATTAAAAGAACATGTCCCCTTTTAATTAAATAAAAGACCCCATTCTTCTAACCCACTTAAAGTGCACACATAAAGTCTTTTTTCTATTTTGCAATTAAAAGAAAAGGCTTTGTGACTTTTGTCTTATATGACAAGTCAACTTATATTCTATTGGTTGATTTGTGTGTGCACATGGATCACTCCTCTTTTCAAATTCCACCGTTGATCATCCACCATCTTCATCTTGATCTCTACTATCCATACATCTTTAAAAGGGAGAGAGCTTTCCCCCTCAATCCAATCCTCATTTGAATATTGTTATGCTGCAGGTTTTGTAACAGGTTTCTTTGGAGCTTTGTGGAGAACTTCTCATTTCTTGTCTCATTCTCTCATTTCCATCACATTAGCATAAGATCATATGGCATTCTTAGCATAGTTGCATTTTAGTTTAACTTTGATTCTTTTGCAAATAATTAGATCACATAGATTAATATTTGGATTTGTAACATTCCCATCTCATCCTAATTTAGTTTCATTTTTGCATTGCATGATCTAAAGAGTTCTTTGACACTAGCACTCTTGCTCTTGTCTAAAGAATCTCCCATTTTGTGGTTTACTAGCAAGGGCTGTATTTCTAAGGCTCAGCTGAGAGCTCCTATATACTCATTTGTATGCCCCTTGCACTCCATGACTAGGGAGCTCTAAGTTGGCATTCGAGCTTTCCAATCTATGGAGAATTTTGGATAGAATGATTTAGAGAAGTGCACCTTTTCTAGTGTACAATTATAAGGGTATGCTAATGACTAGAGAGCAAGAAAGGCAAAGATAACATTTGTGCATAGTCATGACAAAAATGTAATCATAAATTTTGACTAGAAAAAACTAACATTTGTGAATGGTCATTACACAAATGCAATTATAAAATTAGACTAAGGGAGCAAAAATAGATGTTGTAGATCATTTGCTACATACCTATAAATGATAATTAGGAGAATGAACAATGGTACCTTCTAAATAAATATATTTGGAATTCACAGATTCCATAATAGATATAATGATAGCCATATAAAAAAATCACCAAAGCAAGATTGTAAATTCACACATAAAAAAAGCTTACAATTAAATACATAGATTGAAACTCTCCTTATTTTTTGATTAAAAAGTTAGAGCTTGCAAACTCTACAGTTTGTGCATAACTGGAAAAATTCTTTTGCTATCTTCCCTCTTTCTAGAACTCAAATCTTCCTCTTTACTTACTTAGTCCAACATATATTTACAAGGAAACAAGTGTGTCTCCTTGCATATAGAAGAAATGATGTTATATTTCACTAGGATGACTAAAGCTTTCCATTCAAGATCTATGTAATTAAAACTATTCATGCCTACAAGTTATTGTTCCCATTTCCCCTTTTTTTATTGATCACCTTCAAAATTATGTTAGCAATAAAAAAAATTGGTGATCTAATATAAATTTGATAGCCAAGTAATCACCATATCATCTTCAATGATTAAATAACTTGAATTATTTTGTTAGGCATGCATAACTTTTCTAACTTACTGTTCTCTTTTGACCTTTCAACCAAGCCCTTTCTTCACTAAACAATTGACAAATTTTGAGGCATGACTTGAGCATGGATCTGAATGAAAAAACTACTTAAGCATCTTTGTATTTTTCTTATGATAAATTTCAGTTTTCTCACTTTATAATTGCTATTTAACTATAGGTGAAAACAAAGAAATCTCTACCATATGCCCTTTTGGTTATACATGTAAGTAATTAGCTATAAATATAAACTTTCTATAAGTTGACTGCTATAAATTTGATATTCTAGACTATGGCATTTGTAAATTCTGAGTTTGGATAGTTTGATAGAATGTTTTATGCCACTAAGTGCCTTAGGGTTGATGATTATTAAACCCACATTTAAAATTCCATAAAAATAAAATAAAGAATGGTGATTCAAAATATCAAGGCTCCAAATCACACACATTAACACAAGCCATAACAGAAATGCACAGACTCAATTAGGAACACATAGAAATCCGCCTTATTATTTTCTTCCTTGTTCTAATTTAGAGAAACAACCTTAGAAAACCTAGGAGGATGGTTCACTCAACTAGGTTTTCTTCAAGGCTCTCACACATCACAACTATAATTATAGAATTAGCTCTTTAATCAAATCTATATTATTTCACATATCATTTCAAAATATCTAATAAGAGCCTCTATCTTCTTCAATATTGTTTTCCCTATTCCAAGTAGTTAAATTTTTTTAGAATAATTTCTTTATCCAAATCTACATATTTGTACCTCAAACTCATTCATAACTATAGGGAAAAAAAGATGCCACATATGAAAACACATTAGGATAAATTGTACGTTAACTAGTAGAATTATTAGTCCATTTCATTTTCTCCATGAAGAATGGATACCATTATTCCAAAACAAATTTATATTCACCAAATTCAATTTTGAACCTTGTCCTCTTTTCTCCATATAATCATTCCTTCTAAACAAATGATTAGCACTAAATGGATTTTTAATCCTACTTTTGAACTTTAAGCTCATCTCTTCATTTCATTCTCATATATATCTTGCCATCTTGAAGACTCATCTTGCAAACTATTTATTTGACTAGATAGTGGGAATCCATAGTCTTTGAATTATGTCAATATTAGTATGAGGTATCTCAATTTTCCTTTAGTTTGAGAGGTTTTCTAGAGAATTTGAGTTCCTAATCTACCTTCCAAGGGAGGCTATAAGGTAGAGCAATTCATATTGGTGTTGTGAAGCCTCTAAGGTGCCTAGAACCTTATGAATAATGAAGGTACTCTATTGGTAATGAGTTAATCCCTTTGGAAGCTTATAGGGATATGGTGTTGATAAAGATCCATGAGGTATGAGGTAATGGAGGTGTTGTGTGGTGAGGTGTGAGAGATTGTTGTGTGATTTCTTTTGAAGTTATAGGTAGAGACAACTGGAATAGGTGAAAGTGACACAAGGAATATGCCATTCACCTTGTCTCTAACCTTAGAAAATTGAAGGGGATAGCCTATGTTATGCTTAGGTAGTCTTGGAAGAAGCCTAGCCTAGTTTGAGAGTTTTTGTATTAACAAACAAGTATCATCTCCACCATTACTTGTATCAGCATTACATATAGTCAAGTAGATAATATGTATGCTCTTCAATGACTACATGGAAATCAAGCTATGAGATATTGCATGAATATGCCTTTGTCTTGGTTGAGTTTGGTAATGTGAACAATAAACCTAATTTAAAATAAGTCAAACCCATTAAATTGAGTTCCAAAATCAAGATTGGCATAATGTGTCTAACAAGAAATAAGAGGGGTAGGAAGATGCCAATTATCAAATGCAGAAAAAGAGTTGGGTAGTATGTAAAAAACATTATTGAAAAGAAATGGAGTTGTAAAAAGATGAATAAATGAAGTGAGAAACATGAAAAGAAGAGAGAGTGCTAAGGGACAAAGAGAATCTCTGCATGCATTAATGAAGAAAGGTAAAGTGGACTTGAGAAGATGTTTCCTTTTAATAAAAGATTGGATGGTTTCCTCAAGATTGAATTAGATGAATAAGAGGAATAAGGAACACTCAAGTAGAGAAATAACAATGAAAAGAATGGTTTTGGAATGCTATTAGGAAGTAATCAAGATAAACAAATATGGAATGGCATTGTTATGAATATATCAACAATGTGAATTTACTATTGGAGCAGTAAGAAAGAGGGATAATGATGTTTGACCAATTCCACAAGATATTCAAAAGGAATGTTGAATCTTTTGAATTTCTAAACAAGAGGGATTGAAGATGAGGAGTTGTCAAATGTTTATTTATCAAGAAGTTTAATAGAAATGACTTCTAAGAGACATGTTTTTATGGCATGTAGAGATAGTGAGAACTGGTAAGGGAAAAAATATTTGCAATGTCATCACTTCCTACCTAGGTTTCCACCTCTTCACTTGTAGGCCTTATAGTGGTGGGGCTAGCATGGTTGATTATGCACTCTCCAACCAGTTCTTCCCCCATTCCATCTACCACTTCTCCATTCTTAGTTACTTGTAAAAGTATTGTTGCCTCTTTCTTTCAAAACATTTATCCAACTTTCCCAAATAAATTCTTTCATGATGAAGTGATAATTATACCTGATTGCAATCCAAACACTTTAGATATAGATTACATGGTTGTATGAAGTGATATGTGTGCTAGAAAAGCTAAGAAATAATGTTTGATGATGTGGAATACATATAGATGGAAATTGTGCCAAATAGTACATTGAATGAGAAGACTACAATCTTGGAGAAATTCGTGCAATGGATGTGGATATCAAGTCTAAGCTAATGGAAAGAGATAAGAAGAAATTTGAACATAAAGTGTTGGAAATGATTGCAAGAAATATTGCTATATAGAAAGTGGGTTTGTCTACCCAAGTTACCTAGTTAGAAAAAAATGTGCAAAATGTTTTAACATTGTTCAATAAGTTGTGTGATATTCCATTTCTTACCAATAAAATTAAAGGCAAGATGTAGAAAGTGAGTGAAGATCTAAAAGAAAGTGCAAAGACACTAAAGGTTGATATCTATACTTCACAATTGCATTACTCCTGAGTGATAGATATCAACATAATCTCTTACAAGAGGAAAGTTGATTAAGGGATGAGATTAATGAAATTCAAGTATTACTGCTACCTCATCTCGAGGTAATGAAAGATTATTTAAAGATCACCCATGATCTTATTGTTGCCTCAAGTCTATCTTTTTCCAATCATATGACTTATCTCACAACAAAGAAAAAAAATTAACAACATATTGAGCTACTAAAGACAAACTAGGATAATACCATGGCTTGAGAAAAATTGTTAGCAGTGTCCTCTGCATTCAGGATCAAGATTGTCACATATATATTGTTCAAGCTAGTCTTCTTCATAATAGAAAAAATCTAGGTATAATAAATGGAGAGCCCTTTGACAGGTTAAAGCAAGCATGGGTATACAAATTCACCATGATTTTTAGAAGAAAAGTAAACAATACCATCAATGGTTTTAATATTTCACAACCTTTAGAATAGGTTATGCCTTGGGAATAAAATCTAAAAGAAAATTGCTAGTAGTGGCTAGTTACATTGTCACACAATTCCTCACAATAGTGATAAAACAAGGAAAATTTATTGAAAATAGCAAATGAAGTTTGGAAATACTGGGATGAGAGAGAAATAGGATCACTTTCCATGCTTGGAATAAGAAGAGGTGTCATCATGGTGATCCCTCATTGTTGCCTTTGCTCTTTCACAATCCAACCTACATGACACCGAAACACAAATCAATTGAAAAACTCCAAAGCTAAAGATCTAAAAACATAAATGTATGCATTGAGCCTTGGAAGATAAGACAAACCTAAAACAATGGAATTCCTCCAGCTCTAGGCCTAGGACTCAATGTATGCCATACAAAATACAAACCATACTTTCACTGCTCATTATTTGCAAATCATACTTTCAAATGAATGAAGCCCAAAAATATATTTTTATTGCTCATCATTTGCAAACCCACATACTTTCAAACCATAAAAAATATTGTACTCATAATTCACAAACCTACATACTTTCAAACCATAGAAAATATTGTGAGCTCTCTAGATGCACAAATGAAGCCCCAATTTTGTTGCTACCACTCACACATTTACTAATACAATGTGAAATAATATAATATACTTATTCCTTTTTTTTGTTATGACTTGAGTTGGTCAAAATTTTGACCAACGCAGGGATTAAAACAAAAAAAAAGATGGAATCATAGCTTTGGTCAAAAATTTTGGTAGAAAAATTGGTGCAGGAGCACTCTTCCATGAAACAATGAAATAAGGTTGTTTGGGTCATTTATGGCCTTGTTCTAGTTTAATTTTCCATGTTTTCAATAAGAAAATGTTTTTAGGTTCCTAGGTTCACTTTTAACCCTTTTGTGTGGCCCATTAGCAATTTGGGTGTTTTATAAGCTCGTTGCTCAATGAGCTCACAAGGGCATAGTCTATGTGATTGGATGTATTTGTTTATAATATAGTGTCTATTAGTTGTATTAAGTCATTTAGGACTCATTTGGACAATTTCAATGCCTTTAAGGCTTTAAAATGTAAAAAATGCAATAAAAGTGCAAAAGTTGCTATGCAACTTTGCAACTTTTTGCATAACTAAGCAAAAATATTTGTAATCAATCCCTCTATGGTCACAAACTATGAAAATTGGTTGGATCAGTCAGGGAAGACCTTCATATAGCCCTTTTAGGTGGGTGGAAGGTAGAATATAAGTTTTTGGCATTGAAATCAATAAAGAATATCATGTTTTCTGCATTCTGGGTGAGTTTTCTAAATGGTATAGATATGTATAGATGCATAGGGGTTTGAGCCTAACATTTCTAGATGAACCATCAAGTTATCTTTCTAATGCAACTATTTTGAGGTCTTGAAACATTTTAGAAATCAAGTTACACCTATTTTTGTCCAAATAATCCAGATATTGAGGGTTTCAAGGGTTTTGATAGAAATTGCATTGTAACTTTAGATTCCACCATGGGAAATATATGGACTCTGGTGGAATCCTTGTATTTTTAATTCTCTTTGAGATTATTTTGGTTTTAGTTGAAGATATGTAGGTACATAGAAGAAATTTGATGCCCTAGGTGTATATCTCATGTATACACCTATGCACAATCCTATTGCAACTAGCTTTTGAGACCTTAAAACTTCATTTCATGCTCTAAAACTTTGCATCTAACATAATTTTGGCATTCTCTAGCTAACTTAATTGGTTTGGTTTTTTTGTCATGAGTGTAAAAGGGGATTCCTATATAATGGTGGCCTAATTAGCCCTTTAGGCCTAGTGGCTGTCATGACAGTTTGGATAGTTGTTTGTTTATTGAAGTTCAACACTTTGTGGTTTGATAGTACATAAAAAATAGAAAATAATCATGGTGACTAGTTTCTTGCTTCAATTCAAAATATACAAGTCACATGCCAAAATCTCATTCCTTGGGCTACTAGGAATCCAAGGGTTTAATGAAGGAAGTATGGCATTTTCTCAGTTTGGGGTGTTCAAATTTAGTCAACATGTCCATGCTGATGTAAAAACAACATTCCTTGAGTTTGGGTTCATGGTTCTATGTTTGGAGTAGGTTTCATGTGTTAAGCCATTTTTGTTGTCAAGGTGCAATTGTGGGGTCTTGGGTCTTGTTGGGCTTTCAAACCTTCTTAAGGTGCTCTTGTGGGTTGATCTCAAGCCCAATCTACATTGTTAGTACCCTGACCACTTGCATCAAGTGGTATCAGAGCCCATATAGATCTTTGGGCTTCTAAAATTTTGTCAAAATGTCAGATAAAGAGAATGATGGATTTCCATCCAAGATGACTAATGTAGACATAGTGAAATATTTGAAGGAGCAAAAGATAAAGGAAGATGCACAAAGGAATAGAGATGAACTTAGAAACATTGAGTTGCAACAAATGAGAGATGAGTTGAAAGGGCTTAAAGAAGAGCTTACCAAAGCCAAGAACTCTAAAGAATTTGATGAAAGGAGTGATGAAGAAATTCCTTTGGAGGAAGAAGAACAAATACCTCCATATTAGAGGCTATCTTTGAGCACTCTTAAGTCCATGGAAAGAAGAACCATGGATGCCAAATTAGACTTACCAACCTATGATGTTAAAATGAAACCTAATGCTACAATTGATTAGGTGGATGCACTAAATAGTTTCTTTGAATTTGATGAGATTCTTGAGAATCAAAGGAAAAAGATAGCCAAGTACAAGTTGAAAGGCACCACTCTTACATGGTGGAATATCACCCAAGGTGATAGAGTAAAGAATGGCAAAGGTCTAGTAACCACATGGAAAAAGATGGAGAGGTTATTCAGGAAGGCCTATGTTCCTAAAGACTATAAAGTTCAACTCCAAGAATGAATCTAAGGCAAAGACACATGATAGTTTTAGCCTACACTGATGAGTTTCAAGCATAGGTGATGAGGACACAAGAGGCTGAATCTGAAAGTATCAAGTTGGCAAGATACTTGCAAGGTCTCAAGTTATCTATTCAAGATGAATTGAGTTTGACAACAATAACCACTATGCAACAATGTGTGTAACTTGCACTAAACGTGGAAGAGAAGTTTAAAAGAAGAAATGAACAATCTAATAGAGGAAGAGGTAGGGGAAGAAGTAACTCTTGGCAAAGAGGTCAATCATCCAATGAAGGAAAATCCATGTAGCAAAAAAACAAAGACCATGGTGAATCTAGTTGGAGAGGAAGCTCTAGAGGATGAAGATCCTTGAATAGAGGAAGAGGGAGATCTAATAGACCTCCTAAGTGTTTTAGATGCAATCAAATAGGACACTATCCAAACAAGTGCCCTGAAAAACAAAACAACAACAATCAAGGAGAAAGAAGGACCCAATTGGTGCAAGAAGAAAGAAACTTAGAGGTTGAGGAAGGTGTGGCACTGATGATGAGACAATCATTCTTGCAAGTACCTCGTGCTCAAGAACAAACACAAAGGAAGAACTTGTTTAGGACAAGGATCAAATACAAAGAAAGGGTGTGTAATTTGTTAATTGATTCAAGATCAACATAAAATCTAGTTTCTAAAGAAATGGTTGAAAAATTAGAACTAGAAAGAATTCCTCATCCATATCCATATAATGTTTCTTGGCTAACAAAAGGGTAGCAAACCCTTGTAACTAAACAAGCTATGGTAGAGTTCTCATTAGGTGATTTCAAAGACAAAGTTTTGTATGACATTTTAGAAATGGATTCTTGACATCTTCTCTTAGGAAGGCCATGGCAATATGATATGGATGCCATGTATAGTTGTAGAAAAAATACATACACCATAGTGAGGGATGGAAAAACTTATAATCTCAAGCCTCTCCCTAAACCTAAAAAGGAAAAAGAACCTTTAGCTATCATAGTGGGAGAAAAAGAAATGTTAAAAATAATCAAAGAAGAAAAAGAAAGATATACATTAATTTTGAAACCAAAGGATGAAACATTACCTAGAAAGGATAAATCAGTCCCAAAAGAAGTTCAAAAGCTTCTTGAAGAATACAAGGAAGTGGCTGCAAAAGTTTTACCTTCATCCCTCCCACCCGTTAGAGACATAAGCCACCAAATAGACTTCATCCCTGGAGCATCCTTGTCTAACAAAGCCCCATACAAACTCACTCCTCAAAATGCTGAAATATCCAAACAAGTTGTAGAATTATTGGATAAAGTACTTATTCAAAAAAGTCTTAGCCCATGTGTTCTTCCATCAGTTTTGGCTCCCACAAAGGATGGTAAATGGAGACTATGCACTAATAGTAGAGCCATTAACAAAATCACCATCAAATATAGATTTCCTATCCCAAGGATTGAAGACCTCATAGACCAATTGGGAAATGCATCATATTTCTCAAAAAATGATCTTAAATATGGTTATCACCAAATAAGAATCAAGCCAGGTGATGAATGGAAGACAACCTTCAAAACTACAAAAAGGTCTCTATGAATGGCTAGTAATGCCATTTGGTTTAAGAAATGCCCCCTCTACCTTCATGAGGCTGATGAATGAGATCTTTTATGATTACAATGGCAAGTTTTTGGTTATTTATCTTGATGATATACTAATTTTTAGTTGCATCTTGGAGGAACACCTTAAACACATTGGATTGGTTCTCAAAAGGCTAAAATAACATCAACTAATGATCAACCTTGAGAAGTGCTCATTCTTGCAGAAAGAACTCACCTTCTTGAGATTTGTGATCTCAAAAGGCACATTAAAGATGGATCCAACAAAGGTAGATGCAATCATTAACTGGCCTCCTCCAAAGAATGCAGGTGATAAAAGAATTTTTCGTGGATTAGCAACATTTTATAGAAAGTTCATTAAGAACTTCAACCATGTATGTGCACCTATATCAGATAAAATCAAAGGAGGTAAAAAGGTAAAGTTTGTTTGGACTAAAGTAGAAAATGATGCATTTGAATATCTAAAATTAAGAGTGGCACAATATCCAATACTCACTCTTCCTGATTTTAATAAGGTTTTCACTATTGAGATAGATGCAAGTAACTTAGCAATTGGGGTAGTCCTTAGCCAAGATAATAAACCTATGGCTTTCTTCTCTAAGAAACTAAATGATGCCAAAAAGAAGTACTCAACTTATGACTTAGAACTTTATGCTATGGTTCAAGCCCTCAAGAAATGGAGGCATTATTTATTACCTAAAGAATTTGTGGTTTTTACAGATAATCATGGTCTAAGTTATCTAAATTCTCAAGACAAGTTGAGTGTGAAACATATCAAGTGGATGGAACAATTACAAGCCTATTCATTCACATAAAGCATAAGAAAGGTCAAGCAAAATTTTTTTTGATGCTCTAAGTAGGAGGATCATTTTTCTATAGGAAATCCAATTTCAAAGCATAGGCATCAAAGCATTAAAGGACCTTTACAAAGATGATGCAGATTTTGGTGAAATATATTAGGTTTGCACTACTCTTATGGATAGGCATCATACATATTTTTTTGAATTTCTTATTCAATATGGACTTCTTTTTAAGGGTCATCAACTTTGTATTCCAAAATGCTCTATGAGAGACAATATAGTAAAGGAAAAACATTGTGGGGGAATGAGTGGTCACTTTGGTATTGACAAAACATTAGATGCTGTTAAAAGATATTATCATTGGCCAAAAATGTAGCATGATTTCAAGAAATATATAGAGTCATGTGTTATATGTCAACAAGAAAAGGGTACTACAACTAATCAAGGGTTATACCAACATCTCCCAATTCCTTCTAGACCTTGGGAAGCAATATCTATGGACTTTGTAATGGGATTACCAAGGACAAAACTAGGATATGATAATATATTTGTGGTTGTAGACCATTTCAGAAAGATGGCACACTTTATCCCTTGTAAAAGCACTCATGATGCCTCTCACATAGCCCATATCTTCTTTAGAAAGATTGTAAGAATTCATGGTCTGCCTAACTCTATTGTTTCAAATAGAGACACTAAATTACAAGGACATTTTTGGAGAACCTTGCACTAATCTACAATTTAGTTCTGCCTACCATCCCCAAATAGGTGGTCAAACTAAAGTTGTAAATAGATCTCTTTGAAACCTCCTTAGATGCCTCACCAAGGAATATGCACAAAATTGGGATGCAATTCTTCCACAAGCTGAATTTTCTTTTAGTGATTCATTCAATAGGTTGAAAGGAAAGACACCATTCCAAATAGTCTATGGCTATCATCCTAAGGGACCTCTAGAACTTAGAGAGTTGCATAATGACATCAAGGTTAGTGCACAAGGAGAAGAATTGGCTGATCTTATCAAAAAAGTACAAGAGAAGGTGAAAGATACATTGGAACATACTTCACAAAAATACAAAGCACAAGCAAATAAGAAGAGGAAAGATTTTTAATTCCAAATAGGTGACAAAGCATGGGCATATTTGAGAAAGGAAAGGCTCCCTAAAGGTCATAATACCAAACTTCAAATGAATAATATAAGACCTTGTACAATCTTGCATAAGTTTGGTCCTAATGCTTATGAGATTTCACTACCACCTACTATTGCCATCTCCCCAATTTTTAATGTGGTTGACTCACTATTTTCAAGGACACTTCTAATGTTGTAGGTACATCTACAAAAAATTCACATTAAGATTGGTTGAAAGATCTACCACCTTCACAACCTTTAGAGTTGGAAGTAATATTGGAAACAAAAATTAGCAAGAAGATAAGGAATCAAACATACTATCAATACTTGGTGAAATGGAAGGGGCTACTTGCCATTGATGCCACTTGGATGACTAAATATCAGATTCAACAACATGGATACACTCTTGATCAACGCATCTCAAGAAGGAACTTGAGTTTCTTTTCCCCAAGGTAGCATGGTGTAGGAGCACTCTTCCATGAAATAATGAAATAAGGTTGTTTGGGTCATTTATGGCCTTGTTCTAGTTTAATTTTCAATGTTTTCAATAAGACAATGTTTTTAGATTCCTAGGTTCACTTTTAACCCTTTTGTGTGGCCCATTAGCAATTTGGGTGTTTTATAAGCTCATTGCTCAATGAGGTCACAAGGGCACAATATATGTAATTGGGTGTATTTTTTTATAATATAGGGTCTATTAGTTTTATTAAGTCATTTAGGACTCATTTGGATAGTTTCAATGCCTTTAAGGCTTTAAAATGTTAAAAATGCAATAAAAGTGCAAAAGTTGCTATGCAACTTTGCAACTTTTTGCATAACTAAGAAAAAATGTTTGTAATCAATCCCCAAATAGTAACAACCTTTGAAAATTGGTTTGATAAGTAGGGGAAGACCTTCATATATACTTTTAGGTGGGTGGAAGGTAGAATGTAAGTTTTTGGCATTGAAATTAATAAAGAATACCCTATTTTCTGCATTCTGGGTGAGTTTTCTAAATGGTACAAACATGTACAAATGCATAGGGGTTTGAGCCTAACATTTTTAGATGCACCATCAATTTATATTTCTAATGCAACTAGTTTGAGGTCTTGAAACATTTTATAACTCAAGTTACACCTATTTTTGTCCAAACAGTCCAGATTTTGAGGGTTTCAAGGGTTTTAATAGAAATTGCGTTGTAACTTGAGATTCCACCATAGGAAATTTATGGCCTTTGGTGTAATCCTTGTATTTTTAATTCTCTTTGAGATTATTTTGGTTTTAGTTGAAGAGATGTAGGTACATAGAAGAAATTTGATGCCCTAGGTATATATCTCATGTATGCACCTATGCACAATCTTGGTGCAACTAGCTTTTGAGACCTCAAAACTTCATTTCATGGTCTAAAACTTTGCACCTAACATAATGTTGATATTCTCAAGCCAATATAATTGGTTTGGTGTTTTTTTCACATTTTTAAAAGGGACTTCCTTTATAATGGTGTCCTTATTAGTCCTTTAGGCCTAGTGGTTGTCATGACAGTTTGGATAGTTGTTTGTTTATTGGAGTCTCAACACTTTGTGGTCTGATAGTACATTAGAAATAGAAAATAATCTTGGTGATTAGTTTCTTTCTTCCATTCAATATATACAAGTTGTATGCCAAAATCTCATTTCTTGGGCTACTAAGAATCCAAGGGTTTAATGAGGGAACTATGCCATTTTCTCAGTTTGAAATCTTCAAATTCAGTCAACATGTCCATACGGATGTAAAAACAACATTCCTTGAGCCTGGGTTCATGGTCCCATGTTTGGAGTAGGTTTCACATGTTAAGCCATTTTTGTTGTCAAGGTGCAAGTGTGGGGTCTTGGGTCTTGTTTGGGCTTTCAAACCTTCTTAAGGTGCTCTTGTGGGTTGATCTCTCCCAATCTACATTATCAGTACCCTGACCACTTGCATAAAAAACAAGTGCAAATGTGCTAGTGTTCATAACATTTTGGATCATATAGTGATGTACAAATTAACAACAACTATAGATACTTGGAATGAAAATATCACAAAGGCATGACAACAAATTCCTATAGATCTGTCATCATATTAGGTACAATAAAACAAATGATATGTAGAGATTAAAAGGGTGTGACAATGAGATGTAGAGATCACAAGGGAATGACAATGAAATGCAGTGATCACAAGGGAACTACAATGAAATCCTAGATCTCCACATAATACATACATACATATATACATGTATATGTATGTATGTATGTATGTATGTATCTATCTATCTATGTATGTATACAAAGAGATCTTTTTAAAGGTGCTTATTACATCTTAGCACAATAGAAAAATTGATCCAACTACATACATATTCCAGAATCTAAATAATTAAACAATAAAACTCACTCAACCCATGCTAAGTGACTTAGCTCAAGATCTTGAACAAAAATAATGCAGAGTTAATAGGATTTATGTATATATACATGCATACATACATACACACACACACACACACACACACACATGCATATATACATACATACATTGTGGCTATTCCATTGTTCAATAGTGGAAACTCTTCATGTTAAATATGAAGATCTTGAAATTAAAAAAGATAACTATCAGAGATCTATATTTGTGTTTTAGTGATAACAAATATATAGTCTAATTTTAAGAAAAATAATAGTCTTAAATTTATATGATAAAATAAAATAAACAAGAGTACTAGCTGTAGCTATATAATTCTAGTATTACTGATTATGTTAAACAAAATGTTCAATAAAACAAGTATGAAGTAACATAAATGGATCATCTACTCTATCCTATTATGACTTAATGTGAATGCATCCAATAATTACTTGGATGTTATTATGCATGAGATCTTTACTCAATCACCAAGAAAATAATATAATATGTAAGTACCAATTTTTGCATACTTAGTTTGGTATGAATAAATTTGATTGAATGCAAGGATAAGTGCTTGTGTGAATTCAAGAAATGAATGATTAATTTAATTTAGTACAAGTACTATGCAAGTGTGTATGTATGCATGTAAAGCAGTTCACATAGTGAACTAATTTACATACATACATACATGAACATATGCATACAATCATCATAATCAATTATCCTTGAATCCGACCAAAGCTATTATATATGAAGAAGAGATACATGTTTAGAAGGAAAATAAAATAACATATCCATAGGCACATCTTCTCCCCTTGAATGAAATCATAGAGAAAGGGCATGAAGATCACAAGGGAATGACAACAAAATCCTAGACCTCCATTGATCTCCACCAACATTTGCGGCTTTCCACCCTTGTTCAGAGCTTTCCACTCTCTTTCACCTACAACTCTCTTTTGAGAGATTTTTGGAAGCATGAATGCTAATGATATTCCTATGGGGGAGTATTGTAGATATGTTATTATGATGATATGTTATATTCATGACTGAGTTTTTCATTGATGTCAAAATAGAAATTTTTTTGTGGTATCTGACAGAAGAACAATAGAAAGATCAAATTGGTACGGATGACTAGTTGAGTATTCTAACTATCCAAGGTTATAGGAGATACTTCTGAGTATCTAGTATATGTAGTTAACATTAGAAGAAGAAATGATATGTTTGGAAAAAGTTATGTAAGTTTTGGTGATGTTTATTTTGAGATAGAGTTTATAGAGGCGTGTTTTGATGAACTTGTTATATCTCTTAGTAGAGTTGTTATCTTGAGAATCAAGGTTGAGGATGTGAAGAAGACATGTTGGTGATGATGTGGCTAAGTTTTTTCATCATAATATTACATGTACAGAATGATATTCAAGTTGCAAGGTGGAAGATTAATGTTATTGCTAAATGTAATGTGTTCTTAATGTGGTCCTATAATGATTAATTGAGAAAGTCTAACAACCAGCTCAAGGAATTGTTTTATGGACTTGGTATAAGGGAAAAAAATTTTCCTTTATCATGATAAGGATTTAGATGGTATTATATAGAATTTTAAGTAGCAGAGAGAGTGGAATGTGAAGTTGAGCAGAGTGGAGCAAAAGTGAAGGAAACTTCATTGCTGAGGTTTTGCTAAGTGATTTGAGGTTTAATATTTAGATTTGAGGTTTTTGATATATTCTACAAGTTCTAATAGTGATTAGTTCAGTTGATAGAAGTAAGGAAAGAAGAAAATAATAGTAAATTGCATGTTTGATCAATAAGCTCTTCTTGTAGTTGAAATTGGATGTTTGGGCAGTGGGCTCTTCTTGCATACATTGTACTACAACTCCTAACAAGGTTGGCATAACTCCTAATAGGGTTGGAATCTTCTAACATGGATTCAAAGTCTCCTTATAGAGATTCAATGTACTAAATGTTTTAATAGACTCCTAACAAGGTCCATCCTCTAACAAAGAATATTTATATTAGTAAATCATCTTATGGGCATTATTACCACCAAGGTTGTCTCTCTGATCAAGGGTTTGCCTAGTCAACATATTTGGTGTAATTATCTATGTGCATCTTATTATGATTGATGTTTAATTTGGTTGAATGGTTAAGTTTGTTTAAATAAGATAAATACTTTAATTATTGGATAACTAATTCACACGCCCCCCCTTCCTAGCTATCTTGGTGGATTATTGTTTCTAACACTCTCTACAATTAATCTAAAAAAATGGGGAATGATTAATTTCATTTTGTTTTTCTTTTTTGTTAATTAATCCATAATCCACAATCCACAAGATCTCTTTATATATATACATACATACATATATAATACATACATACATACATACATACATACATAGATACATATATACATACATACATGGAAACAACAATGCACTTTCTAAGAGTTTATAATTGTTCAAAAAAATTAATATTTTACATGAAAATGCATCCAAAGAACTATTAGCTCAAAAGAAAGAACATGGTGTTGAAATAGTACAAAAAGTGCTTGACATGAAAGGTTTTCAAGTGAGGGTGTTGACCAATCTTGAAAACTTGAATGCTGAAATGAAAGATATCAATGATCAAACACCTATGCTAGAGTTACAATACATTGTAAATTTGATTTTAGATAAGGAATAGAAAGATATTCAGATATTTGATAATCAAAATCTAAGACATGAGAACAAAGGAGAAGGAGCAACTTTAGAAAGAGACTGCATGGCAGAAACAACAACTAGACAACCTAGAGGATATTATGGGAACCACTAGGTAAAATCTAGGAAAGTGTTTTGATAGGTACTATGACATTAGAATCACTTGCAAGTGTCTTTGAGAATTTACATTACAAATATCAAATTCTTATAAGAGTGTTTTAAGTATTGGAATAGTCTCCCTATGATGATCCCAAGTATAAAATTCTTATAATAGTGTTTCAAGGTTGGGAACCACTTCAACATCCTTTGCATGGTTTAGAGATAATGTCATTGTGGCAGAGGCTTATATAAGGGAATAAGCCTCATGATTATGGAATTTACACAAAAGAAGAACTTTCTTATTCAACTCCTTATACTCAACTCTTCAATGAAGTTATTCATCAATTCGTTGCATATGCAATTTTATCACGTTGGAAAAATGTATTTGATCCTACTAGCTAGGACAAATGATTGTTCATTTTATTGTAACTAATCTGATGATAGTTCTACAAGAATTTTTAATCAACCTAGCTAATTGACAATCCATTTAAGTAGTTATGGTTAGTTTCTTTCTAAAAATATCCGCTATGATATGTTTCCATAAAATTTCTTGTGAACTCTCCCCTTTTTTTTGGTCTACATTATTTTGGTGGAGGATCTTGAGGTAATTCACTTAGTATAGGTTGAGTGCTTATTATTTTATTATTATTTGGATTTTGGAATATGTATGCATCTGGATCAATTGTTCTATTATGTAGCTAAGATGAAATAAGCACCTTAAAAAAGGTCTCTAAATATACATGCTCAAAAGGAAATATAAAGAGATACTTGTTTAGAAGGCAAATAAACCAATAGTACATACCCTTGAAGAAAACCACAGAGCTAGGGAATGAAAATAAAATCATAGAGCAAGGCACAACATGGCAATGAAATCATAGAGTAAGGGCATGACATGGCAAAAAAGTTGTAGAGCAAGGGCACAACACCAAAATTGTAGAGTAAGGGCATGGCAACGAAACACAAAGATGACAAGGGCACGATAATGAAATTATAGATAAAAATCACAAAGCAAGGGTATGACAAAAAAATATAGAAATATATCACAGGAATGAAATACAACAAGAACATATGCATAATCATGAGGTTCATTCCCTTGTAGAAGCATTAACCTAGTTAAAAATATGTATATATCAACCCAACTAATCAACAACTAGACCCATTTAATTGGTTATGGCTTGTTTCTTTCTAAAAATATATACTATAGTATGTTTTTGTAAAATTTCTTGTGAAATTTGCCCATTTTTCTTGGTCTACATTATTTTTGTGGAGGATCTTGAGGTAAGTCACTTAGCTCGGGTTGAGTGAGTTTCATATTTTTATTATTTAGATACTAGAATATGTATGTAGTTGGATCAATTTCTCTATTATGTAGCTAAGATGTAATAAGAACCTTTAAAAATATCTCTAAATATACATGTTCAAAAGGAGATATAAAGAGATACCTATTTAGAAGGAAAAGAAATCAAGATTTACATGCTCTTGAAGAAAATTGTAGAGAAAGGACACAACACAATAATGAAATCATGTAAAAAGGGCACAATATGGCAACAAAATTGTAGAGCAAGGGCACAACATTGAAATCACAGAGAAAGGGCATGAAAATGAAACATCGAGATGACAAGGGCATTACAACCAAATTTCAAAGTAAGGGCATGAAAACTAAATCACAGAGCAAATGAATGACAATGAAATGCAGAGATCACATCCACAAAATTGTAGAGCAAGGGCACGACATCAAAATATAGAGATATATCACAAGAATGAAATACACCAAGCACAAGGGCATGACAACATCCAGAGCTCTCCATCCTCATTTGAAGCTCTCTACCTTCTTTCGTGTGCAACTCTCCACAATCAAAACACATGGGGAATGTGTTATGTTGTGTTTTCTTTTCTTCTTTTTTTATATTAATGTGGGCATTGCAATTACGACTCTTACATCAGTATTGTGATGATGTCAAGGAAAATTACAAAGAAAACATGAAAATCATTACAAATTAGACCATCATCACAATTTAACCTCAAACGTTATCATGTTTGGAGGCTACAAGTGTAGTTTTGAAGAAACAAATTATAGTGATCGAGTGGAGCAATGAGTAGAGAAGAGATATATTAGATAGGAAATCAGATTAGAGACTGAAAAGAGAATATCTACAATCAACATTGTGAGTGAAAACTAAAGGATTAGGTTGTGGTATATTTTAGCAAGTGGATCAGGATAAATCTCTTAACAAAGTGGTCCTAACGTGCCTAGTCAAATATCCTAATAGAGTACTTACTTCATTGTGAGTTTTAAATAGTTTAATCAAGGTAAACCTAATAGTCTTGTAAGATCCTAATAGAGAAGACCCCTAATAGGGAAGATCATTAAAAATGATCAAATTTATAGCCCTAATAGAATTTTTTTTTTTACTGTAGTAGTGAAGATTTGTGAGTGTCATCCCCACCCTAGTTTTACATTCACCTTGGAGTGTTTCTAGGTATCCAAAATCTTTTGTGTTATGTGTTTACATTAATGCGTATGGATGTGATGAATAGTCAGATCTATTTCAACATTTTAAGTTTAAGTTTATATTGTTCATGATCTAGATATGAGATGGATTAGTGGTGAATGTAGTTAGTTTATTATTTGATTTGAAGGATACAAGTTTTAGTGATCCTAATTCACCCCCTCTGAGTATCTCACTTTTTTAATAAACTTCCAACAATTGGATCAAAGCCTAGTTTTCTTAGAAGAAGTTTTACCACTTGAGAGTTTAGATCTTGGAGATAGAGGCTTACAAATTGGGAAAGATCATTCAAAATCCAATGCTTAAAATCTAGATCATAATGCAGCTACTTAAAGTAGCAAGAGAGGAATTAAAGAAGTCCTTAAAGAAAAGGAAAGAGATGGTTATTCAACAAAATGATATACTCTATCAAGAAGTGGACATTAAAGTAATGTTGTTAATGAAAATTCCTATTAAAGTGATGTAGCTATAGAAGACCTATTAGAGAAGAACATTATTCTACATGAAGAAGTCAGAGGATTGAAGAGAGAATGTGAAATCTAATCAGTAAATCTATGTGAAGTGACTGAACATAAGAAGAAAGATGAAGAAGACAAAGTCATGGTAGAAGAAGACATGAGAAAATTGGCTACTAGACTTGATGAAATGACAAATGATGTGCAGAAGCTTATGAATAATCAACTAGACATAATGAATCAATTGCTACTTGTAAACTAGGAGCTAAACATAAAGGACACAAAGATTGCAAATCTGAGATCACAAAATGACCAATTAAGGAATGAGTTAAGATATGAGAAGTAAATCTTAGAAAGGATGAACAAATCTAGTAAAGCTATAAGATACTTTGAAGAACTGATGAGATCACCAAAGTCATCTAATGATACCTCTAGATTAGGACATATCAAGCACTCTATCTATCAAAGAAGGAGAATTGTCCAAGAGTGGAGAGAAAAGAAATGCAAAACCAAAGAATTGACCTACATGCTATCATTATGGAAAACTTGGATACAAAAGAAACATATATAGAAGCAAGATTGGTAAGAAAAATCCTAAGCCTAAGTTTATCGTAACTATTTTAGTTCTAAGAAACAAGGTCATCAAGCACGTGAATTTAGATCAAAGGTTAGCAATACACCTATTGCACCCAGATTTGAGGGGTATTTATATAACTGTCAGAAGTATGGACATAGAGCACAAGAATGTAACTCAAAGGTAAAATATGTTTGGACACCCAAAAGGAAATAAAATGCACCAAAGAAAGGCAACTTCTACAATTGGTATTACAATACATGGTATAGCTGTCATTATTATTGAGAATATGGTCACATTTAGAAAATTACATTAGGACACATTTGAGAGTCAATTGCAAGAAATGGTTGAAGAGAAGCTTATCTTTTTTAGTTGTCACAAGACTGGACATGTGAGCAAGAATTGCAAGACTGAAGCACCAACACCAAGTAATGAACACATCAAGGGAAAAGGCAAAGTTGATGAGATGAATCAAACCTGGAAGAAGAAGGTAGAAGCTAGAAGTAGTGCAATAAGTAAAATTGAGATCACCCAATTTAATGGAGAATGTGGTCACACTACCTCAAACTAACCAAGGTATGTAAGAAATTACATATTCAAATAGCATATAATACATCAATTCCTAACATAATAGTGTGCCAAAGTTCATACTTGCATAAGATAAGATGTATTAGGACAGATTTGTGGAAAGAACTAAGAAAATAAATCAAATACACTATTAGTGTTGGACATCAATAATGTTGTTTGAATTGACCAAGCATTTTAGTATGAACCAAGTGTGTACAAAGACTGAGCTGATGTGTTGGCTGAGTTAAATAGTTATGTAGTGGAGACTCAGTTAAGAAAGGGTATAATAATGTCTGAGAAAACTAGATTCCACCTAACAAAGTACATAACATTTATTATTGCCCCAATTCAAACAAATGAAGGTATATAGTGGAAATTTGAATATATTTTTCACATCTTGCATTCAATTTTAAAGAGATAAAGTGATTTGAGTGAGTTGTGAAGCAATTCTAAAGGTGATTTGGAGAAAAATTGTTGGTGAAGTGTGATAGAGTGTTGAATATTAGAAGTGTAGAGTTACCCAAGAAGAAAATTTCAAACTCTATATGAATAAATGGCATCTAGATTAACATCAACAATGAACAATCAAGGTGATGAAGAGTTAGTAATGTTCAATTGGTAAAGTGTGACACTTGTCCTCTACCTAAATACTGAGTTGTTCCTGATATTTTTATGAAAGGAAATTTAATGGTTGCATTATCATTGATACCACCTAGGGTTATAATGATACATGATGTACATAGTTTTTATATGTGCAAGGATTAGTTAAATTGGAGACTACAAGATTCATATGACATATCAAAAACTATGTAAGAAGGAGTTTTGAAAGATGAATTCAAGATCATGGAGAAGAAAGGGTTAACACTTGTTCTAGATTTTCCAAGAAATTTCAAAATAGAATGGATTAAAGTAGTTTTGAGCTAGATTCATGATATGCAATTATGGATGGAGAATGGGCCGGTGAAAATCACAAAGAAGATTATACATATAGTTGTAGGGTATCCCACATTTGAGAAGAAGAAGCTTGTGAGATTCAAGAGAAAAGATGCTATTGAGGCAAACACTAAGGCTGAGTAGAATGGTAATGAACAATATATTGGCAATCTTCCAAGCTTGTTGTACTACAATATATCTTCCAAGGCTGAGTACAACAAGCTTGGAAGATTGTAATGAACAATCATGAGTATGATCTTACTGAGCTCCAATGACTACAATTGGTAGAGAATATTCTATCAATTAGGAAAGTGAAGAAATCCATGTATAAGTTTGGATCTTTGATAGTGTGCATCTTCTTTTATGTCAAAAATTATTTTCCTACTATTGTTAATGGTGTTTGGGAGCAAGGGAAACATGTTACCAGAAAAATAAGTGAATATATTACAAATTTGGGAGATAGTTTTGAAAATTTATTGGATGGATATTTTGATGAGTTCAAGCAAAATATGAGGAGAAGAACAAGGATTCCTACATCCTAAGTAGACAAGTATTATAATGACATGTATTCTCTAGTGAACACTAATAACAAATATGTTCAAGTAGTTAAGCCAAGGGTATCCTAGCTTAAATAATTTTCTTATGAAATTAATATTGATAACTTAAATGCAACAATCACTACATTGCTTATTGAGGAGATTGATGCAAAAGCTGATCCCTTTGGAAAATATGAGGAAGAAATGGAAAGGATAACAATAGATGTTAAGATTGCTTCATCTGATAGAATATGGAAGAAGATGATAAAAGACCTAGAAGAGAAACTAGGCACATAAGCTAGAGGTGATGGACCTCCTAATGATAAAAAAAGGTCTTGGAGAAGATAGAGAGAGTGATGATGATTATGCAAAGGAAGAGAAAGAGAGTGCATAGAACAAGGGTAAATCCCTGGCACCTATTTCACCACTAGCTAAATAGGTCAAGAAAGTCACAATCATTGATCTTAAGGTGAAGAAATCTATGAAGAAATTTATATCCAAACCCCTCTCTCCTTTTGCACCAATCAAATTGAGAACTAGAGAAGCTACAACAATAAGTGCCAAGCCACCTTTGAGAAAATGAATTGCAAAGATAAAACAAAACTAGGTGAAAGTTCAAGTGGCACAAGTGGTACAAAGAGAAAATTGTTAGCCACTAAAGGTCAACCTAAATAGAAGAGGAGAAAATTCATTACACAAAAAGATGATGATGAGGAAGATGTAGAAAATATGGAATCATATGAACCTAGTCACTACTAAGTTATAGTACATAGAAAGCCTAAATTAGTTAATGACGTGTGTGACAACATTAGGAATACTGCAAGCTTATCTAGTTTTAAGTTTATAAAGTTTGGAACATTAAGCACATTACATAAGGCAAAGGTAGAGGAAGCCATGCTATATATGATGGCTAAGTTGAAAACTACACTTATAGAGATAGGTAATGCTATTCCTAATGAATTATGTAATAAGATTGGTGCCAAATGGCAATATGCAATAAATATTGAAAGGTAGATTAGGGAAGGAGCACTTGCAAACATAATGCCTAAGTTAAAAATAAGAAAATTATAATTTTTTTGGAGAAGTATAGGAGTAGATTTTTTCCCAAGTATAGAGAATTTTTTGGTTTTGCAATATAAGATTGAGGATGTTGTATAGAGTGGATTAATATGGAAGACCATTTTTGGTATAACCACTGAAAAGGAAAGTAACAAGGATGATAAAGGTAAGGGTATTGGAGATGCTAAACTGGATAATGAGAAAGATGTGTATAATGACGTAGACAAACCTAAAGAAGCTATTAGATAGAAGATCAAATATAGTGGAAATGATACTATAAAAATAGAGTATGGTCATACTGATAAAGAAGATACAGGTGTATTGAACTCTCAAGAGAAGGGTAACATATCCCCTATTCATTCAATGATTCCTAACACTCCAATATTGCTAAAAATAAAGGACTATCCTAAGATAGGTGAGACACTAGTTCAAGATTTTGATTTTAATGTACAAATCCAACAAATTCAAAAATCCTCATAGACCAAAATATTAGTAATATATGTCAAAGAGCTAGAGAAGGAAAAATAATCCACTAAGGAAAAAGAGGAAAAGAAAGAGAAAGATGAAGATTCTAAGGCAGCCTACTACATTTCAAAAAGGACCACAAGTCTCTCTCAAAGGGAAATAAGGAGACTAAACCAAAAGAGAAGGAGAAGGAAGAAAATAAATTTGATGCATCATAGATAGAGCTGAGTGTGGGAGCTCACACTCTACCCCCAGCTACTTCAGATTCCACATTTGCACAATGGGTGTAAGTTCCTACAACAAAAACTTTTCCAAGTGCTATTGTTTCATCTTTTGACACTAATACATAAGATAGACCAAGTGGTGAAACCCCTTTATACACTCATGCATTAGTTGTGTTGAGCAACAACAAGCTAAGTTCTCTAATTAAATTTGTTACCTTGGATGAAGTAATTGAACTACCTGACTAGGATTTGAAGAATCTTTCATTTGAGAAGATAGTTGTATTACAGAATATCTTGGCAACAAAGAAAAGAAAAGAAGAGCTAAGGAGAGAGAAACAATAGAGGAAAGTATTGCATGATATCAAGGATATTTTTGTTGATGAATATATTGATGAACAAGCTCCTATTATTTATTAGTTAGTGCAAATTGTTGAAAAGGTAAACACTGTAGGTATATAAAGACCAATGAAAAACTAAT
Organism: Cupressus sempervirens; assembly: GCA_028749045.1. Lineage (NCBI taxonomy): Eukaryota > Viridiplantae > Streptophyta > Pinopsida > Cupressales > Cupressaceae > Cupressus > Cupressus sempervirens. The sequence goes on along the minus strand of CM053788.1, from coordinate 296,195,020 downwards.
GGTCAAGTCAAAAAATAAGTTTGAAAAGAAAGTACTTGAGAAGGTCTCTACTATAATTACATTGAGGAAAGTTTAATTGATAACACTTGTATAGAATCTAGAACTTGTGAAGAAAATTCAAGATCTATTTAATACTCTTTGTGATGTTCCTAGATTCACAAATGAATCTCAAGCTAGTATTTAGAAGATTGAGGGTGACTTAAATCTTTAGGTAACTCTATTCCTCAATCTCTTGGATTGAGTTTAATGCATTACAACTAATTATTGTTTGCACAAGGGAGGCTAACTAAGCTACACATAGGAAATAGTCAAATGAGAGCTAAACTTGTCTCCATCTAGTCTATGTTAATGCCTCATTTGAAGGTAATGAAACAAAAGTTAGCTTTAAAAAAGAATTTAGTACAATTAGATCATAATATTTCTACTACTAACAACCTCATTGATTTGGTTGCAAATATGGAGATCAAGATTTAAATTTTGGATTTAGCTAGAACCACATGGGATCATGCTCTTGTCATGATCATCCAAATCCACAATCCATTTATTGACAAGTATGGTTTGATTCCATCCTCCTAAACCTAGTAGTAGTCATGAGTGACAAAAACAAGAGGGAGAGAAGAAGAATTGAGAGAAGAAACATGAAAAGTGATGAACAAGAAGTAAATTAGATGTGCAGCAGATGACAAATCAAAGGTATAACAGAGCTACATTTGACTATTTGAGTTGTTTAATATATGTAATGTATACATAAGTATGTTGTAAAAGTTTTATATTCCTATATGGATCGAGTCATAGACATAGGGGGAGTACTATCATTTTTGTACTATATAGTAATGATGTAATCATGATAAAGTATTTTTTCCACTAATGTTAGAGGGAGAGATAGTTGATCTCTTTAGTTTTTTTGTCTATTAGTGTCAAACACTTATTCATATAGAAGTCTAAGTTGGTCAATCATCACTATGATCACATCACTCTATATAGGTTGAGTTGTGTATTTTTTAGACTTGTAAATAATCATGTATATATTAATCTCAATAGGATTTGAGAAAGTCTATGGTCATCGAGTATCCCCATGGAAGTCAATTTATCAAGTGTACAGTGAATGCCAAGTAAAGTAGAGTGAGTATGTGTTGAGTCATACAAAAGGAGTTGAGCTAGTAGAGTCGAGCATCAATAGATAGAATAGTTATGACTGAGCATCAGGAACTATATGTGTCGAGTAAAATTTTTTGAACAAGAATGTTTGGAATGACACAAAATATGAGGTAAATCATTTTGGGTCAACATGTAAACAACATTTAATGATCATAGAGTTCATTACATAGTTTCTTACATATTTTGGCCCTATGAAGGAAAGTTAGCCAATCGGATTAAAAGGAAAAAAGGGAAGCATCTAGATTGTTGATTATGTTCTAGAAGACTCTACAGATGACTATTTAAGGGTAGATCCAAACCCTTTTCCATAGGATGCAAATTATGGTGAGTGTATATGAAAAGAGATTGTGTTTTTTAGGTTGCAAATGAATTTTTGAAGAAACAACATATAGCGACTAAGTGGAGCAATGAAGAGAAGAGAAGAGAAGAGATATATTAGATAGGAGATTAGATGAGATAGTGGAAAGAGAAGATTCACAATCAACATTGTGAGTGCAAACCAAAGGATTAGGTACTGATATATTTTAGCAAGTGGATCAGGTTAAATCTCTTAACGGAGTGGTCCTAATAGGCCTAGTCAAATCTCTTAACAAAGTGCTTACTTCATCATGAGTTTTAAATCCTTTAATCAAGGTAGACCTAACAATCTTGTAAGCTCCTAATAAAGAAGATCCCTCATAGGGAAAATCATCAAAAGTGATCACATTTGTAGCCCTAACATGAAAACTTTTTAACTATAGTAGTGGAAATTTGTGGGTGTCATCTCCACCCTAGTTTTACCTTCACCTTGAAGGGTTTCTGGGTAACCAAAATCTTTTGGGTTATGTGTTTACATTTATGCTTATGGATATGATGAATAGTTAGATCTAATTCAAAATTTCAAGTTTAAGGTTATATTGTTCATGATCTAGATATGAGATGGATTATTGGTGGATGTAGTTAGTTAGTTATTTGCTTTAGAGGATAAAAGTTTTAGTGATCCTGATTCACCCCCACTCTCAGTATCTTACTTTCTCAATAAAATTCCAACAGAACTTACCAACTGCAAAATCATAAAATTACAAAGGTATAACTTTTCCTGCTGCAAAATTGCAAAGTTGGAACCCTACAATCTTGGTTGTTAAGAAATTGTGAAATTAGAACCCTTTAAAAACTACTTTTTTGATATTCTGGTGTTTCATATTTTTGATATGAAAGTGATAATATGCTTCCAAAATAGTGAAAAATCATCATTTCATAGACTTGCTCGATCTCAAACCCACAAAATGTGAAATTACTCAATCTTGAGGAATTATTTTTGGAATACCATCAATGTCTCTTTCTAGCTAGGATGCATATTACTTCAAAATATGATGAGAATCTAGTTATCTCTAGGACAATAAAAGAAGAAAACAAACAAAATTAACTCTATTCTAAATATGTACAAGCAACTAAATTCCATATTAAAAGAAAAAGGGTTTAAGGTATTGACCATGAATAGATAATTACTATATGTTCCCATCAGTATCCCACAACAAAAATGAGTGTTCCATACTTTCTTTGATATGATAAATGGACCTAGCCACAAAACATTAATGTTTATATGTTTTCCTTTATCTTGATCTTTTACATTCCACTTTAGCGCCCAATCACCATCATTGAATGCCCCTTCCATTTATTTTTTGTTATGAAGATATTTGACCCTTTTCTTCTTTTCAATGTTATGTTCTTATGCTATTCTACAGTTCTCATCTAATTATGCCAATACAGTAATCCTTTCATCCATAAAGTCATTGTCTTGTAACTACTCTTTCTTCATGAACCTATAAACTAGTAATAGGTAATTTTAAAACATTCTGGCCTCTTTTCCATAAACAAGTTCAAATGGTGAGAATCTAATTGCCTTATTTCTTATAACCCTTTTAGTCCATAATGTAAGATGCAACTTGAATAACAAGCCCTTTTATCATCATCCAACATCCTTTTGATAATTTTAAGTATGTTCTTGGTGCTAAATTCAACCTAGCCATTTCCTTGAGGATTATAAGGCGAATAATATGAGATTGTTGTACCATCTTTACTACATAATTTTGAAAATTCCTCTAATCTGAAGCACATTCCATTCTCAATAATAATTTTTTGAGGAACTCCATATTTGGTCACTATGTTGTTAATTAAACATTCTATAACAACCTTTGCTAGTGGAGTGTCTTGTTGGTACATCTTCTACCCATTTAGTGAAATAATTTGTAGCAAATAGGATCCACTATACCTTCTACTTGACTTATTACTGATCTCCCCAATAAAATCAATTCCCCACATCTGGAATGGTTCTTCAACTTGCAGGGTTCTAAGACGAAAATTCCTAATTTTTTTGGCATGCCTCACATTTCTAACATAAGAACAATATTCCTTGAAAAGATATGTCTAGTAATACCTTGCTCATAGAATCTTGTGAGCAATTGCCTTGATAAAAAAAAGTCCTTGGTAGACCCCTTCATGCAACTCTTTTAAGATTGAAGCTACTTGGTAAACATCTAGGAAGAAGTGGAACATGCCATCTCTATTTTTCCAATAAAGATCTCCTAGGGTAAGAATATATTTTTCTACCTATAGCTTTAAAGTTTTTTTTCGATTCTCGTTCCAATCCTCACAATAATTCATATGCCTTAAATAATATACAACATCAGTGTACCAAGGGTACCTTTCAATTATTTCTATAGAGTATTCTTCTTCCACTTGATTTATTTGTGTGGGTTTCAAGTTAGAATCAACAATGAGTTTAGCTAATCCTTGAGCTCTTACAAATTTCGTTATTTGAATGTTGATAATGAATTCTTGGATTTGTTTAATCCATCAAAACCTTCTTCCTATAGTCTCCATTTGTCTAAAAATGTCCTTGACTATAGTGCTGGGGACATATGCTATTACATCAACACCTACCAAATATGACTTAAATATTTTATTGATTTTACTAGAGCATAAGCTTTCTTTTCATTGATGTCATAATTTAACTCTAATCTTTGCAAACATTTTTAAAAAGGAAATTGGTTGTTCATGTCCTTTATTTTTCTAGAGCATGACTGTAGCAATTGTATGATATGATGTAAAGGAGAAGATTTGAAAAGGTTTCTTGAAGTTTGGTACCCTGAGAACTAGGGCTCCTTTATTGCTTTCTTTATATTTGTAAAATCCTATAAAGCCTCATCATCCCGAACCAAATTTTCTCATTTCTTAAACATATTGGATATAGGTTTAACAATTTCTACAAAATTAGACACAAATCTCCTTACAAAATTGGTCTACCCACAGAATGACTAAATATCCTTAACAATTTTAGGAACCTTTATATTATCAATATCAACTACTCTACCAGGATCTATCCTTACGCCTTCTCTAGATAAAATTCCCCAATAAATTTTCCTCTTTGACTCCAAACTAATATTTTTTGGGGTTAAGAGATATCTTACTCTCCTAAAGATCTTCTCCAAATGATTACAATGATCTTTTTCCTTTTTTGAATAGGTAGTAAGATCATCTTGATAGAATACTAAGATGTAATCAACAAGTCCTTCAAACACAACATCTATAACTCTTTGAAAAGTTTCTCTAGCATTCATTAATCCAAATGACATCTTGACATACACATATGTTCCCCATGGAGTGGTAAATGTTGTCTTTTATTATTCTTTTTCCTTGAATTTTACTTGATTGTAACCAGAAAAAATATCTATCATAGACAAAAGTCCATTTCCTGTAACCTTTTGTAATAAAAGCTCCATATTTGGGAAATGATAAATATCTTTCAATTATGATATATTTAGATTTCTAAAATTAGCACATAATCTCAAATCCCCATTCTTCTTTCTAATGGGAATTGAATTTAAAACCTATGTAGAATATCTGATAGGCTTGATCATACTAGCATAACTCATTTTAATTAAATCTTCTTTTATTTTAGGGGCCAACATTGGGTTTATAGGCCTTTACTTCTACCTAAAAGGTTTGTCATCTAGTTTCAAAAGTATTTCATGCTAAAAATATTCTTTTGTACATGATTTTAAATCATCATATGACTAGGAAAAAAACATATATATACTTCCTTAATAGAGAAATTAATTCTAACCTTACTTTATTTGATATATATTTTCCAATAAAAAACCTCCCTGGGAGAATGATCATTTCTAAGAGTAATCTTCTCAATCTTCTTCTACATTTAAATAGGGGTGTGTGTCTTGAGCATTTCATGTTCACCAAAAAATTTCTGCAAAGGCATTAATCCTTCTAGTATTTTGTTAGACTTGAGTTGCACACTTTCCTCTCCTATAATAATGTCCTTGCCATTATGATTTTCTACAAGACCATTCCAATCAATACCAATGTCTTGATAATCTTGTTTACATGTTAAGAATTGTAGAAAATCTTTGTCATCTTCAAAAAAATTCTAGTTGTGCTCTTATCAAGCATAGATGGTGTATTGTTCATTTTAACTTGCACAACTTCTTGTGATGGAATGTCAATTTGTTTGATGGCTAAATTAGCATATCAACTAAAAAATTATCAGTTCTATCACTCCAATTAATTGAAAATGCATAATTAAACTCAAGTAAGTCCCATACATAAATTTTGTATTTTTTAACCTAGAGTTTTATGTCATGAATTTATCTCTAATATGATATATTATTAATTCAAAATCTCCAAATATTGCAAGGAACTTTATCTTATGGAACCTTTCTATTGAAGGAGATTTTTGAAAATAGATTGATACAAGTATGATAAATGTGTTTCAATCATTTTTTTTTCACTAATGTAAAACTTGCTATTTTTCTGGTAAGACCAACTGCTTATATGATTTAAGTACTATCACTTAGTTGATTGATGAAGAGGATTTGATCAAAAGATGTTATAGTAGCACTTAGAAGAAAGGTTGAGTTATGATATGAAAAGGATTAAAAGAATCACCTAAGATAGTTGTAACATAGTGCATTGATAATCTACTTAAGGTTCCAAATGATTGGTTACACTAAGTCAGTTTAGAAGAATAAGTATGACAAAGTTTGTTTGCAAAGCTTGACCTAGTGGACAAGAGGTGCTAAACAAAGTTAGTGCAAGCCGAGTAGAAAATTAGTTGGATCCAAGTAAAAGTCTATTTTAGTGTATGCCAAGAAAAATAGGGGATGTCAAGTAAAGTTTAGTTGATGTCAAGCACCAGTAAATTTTAGTTCATGTAGAGTGATTTTATAGAGGATGTTGAGCAATGCAGTTTGTGTCGAGCATCAGATGCAAGTAAATGTCGAGTGTCAACATTATTTCAAAGATCATGAATTTTATAGATCTAAGACAACAACTTTGTTTTATTAGATTGTGTGAACCATGTGAAAGATAAGATTGATAAGCTAGTAGCATAGAATCCATGGTAAAGCATTTTGAGTCAAATTCAAAGAGGATTGAAGGAGAAGTTTATAGAAAGGGATAAAATGAAATAAGGGGCAAATTAATTGAATCCTACCTAATATTTCCTAACCCTAAATTGGATTATGGAGAATGAGCAAAAAATATCTTAATTCTTTATTTATAGGGATGGCTAGTTAGAAGAAAGGGTTGTCATGTGCAAGAACCTAAGGAAGACAACTAGTCTAGGGTATTGCTTCATTCAATGACCTAATTGAGAGTCAACATTGGTATGTTAAGAAAGAAGGCTTAAGGGTATGGATGCTTTAAGGGTTAAAACCAAGTAGAATGGAGGACTAAAACAGCGATCTATAATCTACAAATGGAGTTGTAAGTTGTTATCAAATCAAGCCTTACTGTTACTTTCTAACAATTATATCAGTCTAGGTTAAATCCTTTCGATTAAGGTTGACCTAACAATCATTTGTAAATCCTTTAACTAGGTTACATTCCAAGTGAATGGTCTAAAGTCCTCTAACAAGGCTCACTCCTAATAGGGTGATTGAAATCCTTTAACTGGGTCACATTTAACTGTGTGCATTGTAACCTTTAATAGGGTTGACCTTTCATAGGGGGTCACTTTAAAAGAGTGAAAAAGAGTAGCATGTTACTAGTGGTTTTTTTAAAATTAGGTTTCCACATAAATCATTATGTCAAGTGTGTTGCTGAATCTATTATGTTTCATGTTGACATTTTTGCAAATTGATTTGATAGTAACCTACAAGTTTTAAGTCATTGCATACTCTTATGGATGCATGCATGATGATAAATATTTAACAAGTTCACTAAGCTATGAAAAATTTTATATATACATCTAGACCTTGGATAACTGATTCACCCCCCCTCTCAATTATTCTAAAGAATTCCAATAGTTGGCATTAGATCCATCTACTTAAGAAGACTAGTTTGAAGGTACTAGAAGCACAAAGATCAAGATGTCAAAAAGAGATGTACCCAAGTGTAATAGAGATAAATTTCCTACATGGAAAAGTCTGATGAAGCTACGCCTTGGAGATTTGGAGATCATGTATAATCTACCATTACTACTAATCATGTTGATCCTACTAGAGCCCTAATAGCTAAGGATCTAAAAAAGAAGAAAGAACACAACCAGGCAATAATGGAGATTGCCTCTGCCCTAAGCTATGTTGAGTTTGATGATATTAGAAGCCTTGACAGTGCAAAGAAAATGTGGGATGCTCTACAAACCATCTATGAAGGAGACAAGAATGTTCTAGAGCCAAAGTTAAAAGTCTTAGAGGTAAGTTTGATAATAGGAGAATGCAAGAAGGTGAGAATATTGCTCAATACTACTCTAGGATAAAAATTTTTGTTAATATAATAAGGGGAACTACTACTAAAATAGATGATGACATTGTACTAAGAAATTTTTTGAGAACACTACTACTCATCTATGCTATTAGAGTTTCTACAATACAAGAACTAAGATGTGTACTAGGGAATAATCTAACTCTTGAAGTTTTGGTAGGTAGGCTCATTGCTTTTGAGCTATCTAACTTTGATAATTACAAAATTGAAAATATTGAATCTTCTTTCAAAGCTAAGTTGTCATTGAAGGAATTTGATGAGAAGAAGAAGAAGAAGAAGAAGAAGAAGACAAAATATGTGTCCAGTGACAGTGATATAGATAAGGAGGATGTAGATCAATGTGAAGCACTACTGGCAAGAAGATTTCACAGAGGTAAAGGAAAGTTTAAAGGTAAATTACCTATCATTTGTTTCAATTGCAATGAGGTTGGTCATATTGCTACTAGATGTCTAGAAAAGAAGAATTATAGAGGTAGTGACAAGTATAAAGTAGAAGAGATGAAGACAACAAAGATTACAAAGACAAAGACAAGAAGTCTTTATACATTGCTTAAGAGGAAACAAAAGATGAATTTGATGAACATGATGATGAAGTGGTGTATGTTGCAATGAAGGATGAATTTGATAAAAATGAGGCAACTACACTTGAGTCTTGTGTGAACAAGAATGGGGTAAAAGCACAAACCTGTGTCACACTTTTGTAAAGGAAAAGGCTAACAAAAGTATACTTGTTCACCTTCATTGACATAAATTTGGTATTATCATTTTGAATTTGAAAATGAAGTAAACTTAAAAAATGTGTGGAAATGGATGAAGTTTAGGATTATAATTTTTAATAATTATTCTGAATAAGAAATGATATATTTTCCTAATTTTTATAGATAATTTTTTAGTTGCTAAAAAATGCTAAAAAAAAAGGGGTCTAGTTCCCACCACAAAACTTTATCGAAATAAATGTATTTAATTTTAATCTTAGACTATGTTATAAATAACATATATAGCGAGTACAATAAAAAATAAAAATCAGCTTTAGACCTATATTTTCTCTTTTATAATGATTCAAACTTCAACTCATCTAAAATCAATAGTTTTCATCCCCCACCACATTTTTCAAAACAAATCTCTTCTAACTAGGAGAAAAATTATACATTTCATAAGAGGACTCTCTCCTCTAGAATGTCATATAATTTTAAAATTTGTTTGATATGATTTAATATTTTTTCTTTCACAAAATTGACATCTTTTCGAGTGTTAAAATACATACTTGTAGAATTTTTTAATTACAATATATTATATCTAATTAAAACACTATAAAATATATATGATAATATTCTTGACTCTAAGATTTATAAAATGGTGTTTATCTATTATTAAAAAATATTATAAAAAATAGTAAGAGTTATTGAAATGCCACTTTTCTGAAATAATTTTAGTTTTTCAGTGATTGGATACAAACTAGTATAAAACGTGTATTTAATAGATATTTCAAATTGGAAAGGTGTGAGACAATATAATATATAACTTAGCTAGAATGAATTTATCTAGATTGTATGTTTGAAAAAAATAATTTTTAGATATAAATACTCAAATTTAGTCATTCTGATAAGTCAGCCTGAAAGGTGACACAACTTTGTACTTTTACCCAATGACAGTTGGATCACTGACAGTGGGTGTTCATATCACATGACTAGAGATAAAAGTAAGTTCATTACCTTGGATTGTTATGATAGAAATAGTGTAAGATTTGGTAATGATGCACCATGTTTGATAAAAGAAAAAGGTTCTATCAAAATCACAAAAAATATTTTATATGATAATGCTTATTATGTTGAAGGACTTAACTATAATTTATTTAGTGTGTCACAACTGAATAATTCAAGATATAAGGTTGAGTTTGAAAAAAAAAATTCTAAGATCTATGGTACTGATGGAAAACTGATTGGAAAGGGTGATCAAACTAGAAGTAATCTATTCTATCTTGATATAGAGGATGCTACTTGTTTAATTCTAAAATTTGATGATGTGTGGCTATGACACAAGAGGTTATGTCATGTTAATATTGATAACTTGGTTAGTATCAGTAACATGAAAAGAGTTAGAGGTTTTCCTAAGTTGAAGAAGCTTGACAATATAATATGTAAACAATGTTAGTTAGGAAAGATGACAAAGTCAAGTTTTGAGAGTAAAACTCACACCTCTAAAGGAATACTAGAGATTGTTCATACTAACTTGTGTGGACCAATTGAAGTTCAAAACTACAAAGGAGATAAGTACATTCTGCTACTTGTTGATGATTATTCTAGAATGATGACAGTTATGTTTATAAAATAGAAATCTAATACTTTCCAAATATTTAAGTGGTACTTAGCAAGAGTTGAGAAGGAAATAGGTAAAAGTATAAAATGTTTGAGATCTGGTAGAGGAGAAGAATTTACATAAAATGAGTTTGAGATATTTTGTAATGATAGAGGAGTCAAAAGATAGACATCTGATCCTAGAAACCCTCCACAAAATGGATTTTTTGAAAGGAGGAAGAGGTCTGTAATGGACTATGCTAGGACACTCATTATGGAGACAAATGTTTCTTTGAAATACTAGAGAGAAGCTATAAGTACACTTGTCTATACCTTGAACCATGTACATCTCAAGAAAGGTATTCATTCAACACCTTTTGAACTATGGTATGGATACTCACCCACTGTAAAATATTTAAAGGTATTTGAAAGAAAATTCTATACTCTCAAAATTTCAAGAATGGAAAACTAGATGCAAAAAGTGAAGAAGGTATATTTCTAAGTTGTTCCACAAGAAGTAAAGCTTATAAGTGTTTAAATACTAGCACTAACAAAGTTGTAGAAAGTGCAAATGTGAAATTTGATGAATATATAGAAGTACATGAGGTTGAACCTATGAAAGAGAAGAATACAATCATTTCTATACTTTTATAAAGGTATTCCTACTAGAGAAGATGTTGCAAATCAAGCTACAAACAAACATCAAGTTTTAGTGACTGTGAAGTCACATAATATGAATGTCGAGTTGCATTTAGAATCTAAGCTACATTAAGATGTCGAGTTATAGAATGAAGTTGAAGCACATTCTGATTCTAAGATTAGTGTACATGAGAGAGATGTTTAAATACCTAACAAAGATGTACATAGTGACTCAGAAGCTAAAAGACCAAATGAAGAAACTAGAGCTGAACCAAGATTATCAAAATATGTTAAGAGACATTATCTTGCTGCACAAATCATTAGAAATAAAGATACTAGAGAAATGACAAGAAACAAGTTGAGAAATGATACATGCTTCTTGAGCATGAACGAGCCTAAAATAGAGAAAGATGTCTTAGAAGATGTGGACTAGAGTAAAGACATGGAAGAAGGGATTGAACAAATTGAGAAAAATAAAATATGGACTCTAGTTTCTAGACTAGAAGACAAAAATATGATTGGCACCAAGTGGGTATACAAAAAAAAGTTGGATGAGAATGGTGAAGTCACAAGGAACAAGGCAAGATTAGTCTACAAAGGATATGCACAAGAAGAAGGAATTGGCTATGGAGAAACATTTGCTCATGTTGCTAGATTGGGAGTGAGAACTTTGCTTGCTTATTTTGCATACAAAGGTTTCAAAGTTTATCAAATGGATGTTAAATTTGTATTCCTAAATGGTATATTAGAGGAAGAAGTTTATATAGAATAACTAGAAGTATTTTTTGATGTCAACAATAAAAACATGGTATGTAGATTACACAAAGCTTTATATGGTTTGAAACAAGCACCAAGAGCATGGTATGAGAGGCTTCATAATTATCTTGTGAAGATTGGATTTGAAAGGACTGATGATAACAACAATCTGTACATGAAGAAAGAGAAAGAAAAAAAAAAAATTTATCCAAAATTTTTGTTGATGATATCATATTTGAAGGTCAAGATGCTTTATGTAAGGCTTTTGTAAATGAAATGAATAAAGAATTTGAGATGTCTATATTTGGATAGATCAAATTCTTTGTGGATTTGCAAGTACACTAGATGAAATATGGTATATACATCACTCAGTCTAAGTATGTCAAGGAGATACTAATTTTTTTTGTATTGGAGGATTCTAAACTAGTAAATACACCTATGGTGATAAGACATAAGTTGTCAAAGAATGATGATTCAGCTAAGGTGAATCAAACATTATATAGGTCTATGATTGGCAAATTGCAATATGTAGTACATAACAAACTTGATATTGCTTTATCTATAGGGATAGCTACAAGATTCTTTGCTAATCCCAAGGAGAATAATTTGATGGTTGTAAAGAGAATAATGAGATATCTAAAAGGAACAAAGGAATATGGTCTATACTATAAGAAAAATGAGAAATTTGAATTAAGAGCCTATACTAATGCTAATTGGGCTGGAAATATTGATGATAGAAAGAGTGCTAATGGAGGAGAATTTTTCATAGGCAAGAGGCTAATTACAATGACTAGCAAGAAATAAAACTACACCTCACAATCTACTATTGAAGTTGAATATGTTGTTGCTGTTGTAAATTGTACAAACATTGTATAGATTAAACATCTACTCAAAGGTATGAAGAAAGAAATTACTAAACTAGTGATACTTTATTGTGATAATACAAGTGCTATAAATATATTCAAGAATCCTGTGATGCACACAAAGACTAAGCACATTACAATCAAGTACCATTACTTGAGAGAATTAGTTCAAGATAAATAGGTGAAGATGAAATATGTTAACACAAAAGAGAAAATTGTTGATATCTTCACAAAAGCATTACCTAAGGATGCTCATGAGTATCTAAGAAGTAAACTAGGGGTGATACCCCTATCAAAGGCTATCTAAGTAACAAAAGGAGTGTCTTTCATCAAAAAAGTTGATTTCCATATATTACAAATTAATGTAGTGGATCTTACTTTAGGAGCCACCTAAAGTAATCAAAGAGTTGAAACTACAAATTAGTCACAAGCAAGGTGATAGAGGGAAAAACTAAAGAAGTTCATATTTGCATATTAAGATGACAAGTCTTTGGCATTGTTGTCAAAGAGGGAGATATACAAAGAATGGGGCATATATAGCTAAGAGGGAGATATATAATACAGGAAAAGGAAACAAAGATGAAGAAATCCTAACTCATAGTATGAGGGAGAAATTTTGACTAAACTAGTTGAAAGTGTATTTGTTGATTACATATAGAATGATAATGTAGAGGGAGATATAAGAAGTAATTCAAAGGGAATCATAAGGATGACACAATGGAGTTTTGTAACCTATTTAGAAAATGGAAGTTGCTAGTAGAGGGAGAGATTTCAATACAAGGAATTATTTTCCTTTTGGCATTTTTTGGGTCTTACTATTTTGAACTAATCAGTTTGGTTTTCCATCAATCCCCAAGATGGAGATTGTTGAAGAAGGAGATTGTTGAAAATAGATTGATACAAGTATGATAAATGTATTTCAATCATTGTTTTTTCACTGATGCCAAACCTATTATTTTTCTGGTAAGACAACTACTTATATGATTTAAGTACTATCACTTATTTGATTGATGAAGAGAATTTTATCAAAAGATGTAACAATAGCACCTAGAGGAAAAGTTAAGTTATGATATGAAAAGGAGAATAAAAATCAGCTAAGATAGTGGTAACATAGTGTATTGATAATCTACTTAAGGTTGCAAAAGATTGGTTACACTAAGAAAGTTTAGAAGGACAAGTATAACAAAGTTTTTCTACAAAGCTTGATTGAGTGGACGATAGGTGCCAAGAAAAGTTAGTGCAAGCTAAGTAGAAAATTAATTGGAGTCAAGTAAAAGTCTATTTTAGTGTATGTTAAGTAAAATAGTGGATGCTAAGTAATTTTAGTTGACGTCAAGCACCAGTAAAGTTTAGTTTGTTTCAAGTGATCTTACAGAGGATGTCGAGAAATGTAGTTTGTGCCAAGCATTAGATGCAAGTAAATGTTGAATGTCAGGATTATTTGAAAGATCATGAATTTGATAGATCTAAACTGACAAGTTTTTTTTTCTTGGATTGTGTGAACCATGTGAAATATAAGATTGATGAGCTAGTGGCACAGAATCCATAGTAAACTATTTTGAGGCAAATTCAAAGAGGATTGAAGGACAATTTCTTAGAAAGGGATGAAATAAAATAAGAGGTTGATTCACTGAATCCTACCTAATCTATCATAACCCTAAATTGGGAAATGGAGAATGAGTGGAAAAATATCTTAATTCTATATTTATAAGGATGGTTGGTCAGAAGCAAGGGTTGTCATGTATGAAAACCTAAGGAAGACAAAGAGTCTAGGGTATTGCTTCATTCAATGACCTAATTGAGATTTTGCATTGGCATGTTAAGCAAGAAGGCTTAAGGGTATGGATGCTTGAAAGGTGAACAAGCTATCAAAGCTGAAGTGTATGAAAGCCAAGTAGAATGAAAAACTGAAACAAAGATCTATAATATACAAATGGAGTTATAAGTTGTTAGCAAATCAAGCCTTACTGTACTCTCTAATAATTGTATCAATCTAGGGTAAATCCTTTGGATTAAGGTTGACCTAATAGTCATTTGTAAATCCTTTAACTAGGTGACATTCCAAGTGAATGGTCTAAAGTCTTCTAATAAAGCTAACTCCTAATGGGGTGATTGAAATCCTTTAACCAGGTCACATTTAATAGTGTGCATTGTAACCTTTAACAAGGTTGGCCTTTCACAGGGCATCACTTTAGAAGAGTGAAAAAGAGTAGCATGTTATTGGTGGTTTTTCCCAAATTGGGTTTCTATGTAAATCATTGTGTCAAGTGTGTTGTTGAATCTATTATGTTTCATGTTTACATTTCTACAAATTGATTTGACAATAACCTACAAGTTTTAAGTCATTGCATAATTTTATGGATGCATGCATGATGATAAATTTTTTATGGGCTCACTAAGATGTGAAAAGTTTTATTTATACATCTGGACCTTGGATAATTGACTCAACCCCCCACTCCCCTTTTAGTTATTCTAAAGAATTCCACCACTTTCTATATTTAGTCCTAATATTAGAGGTTCATATTAAACCATATTATTGGTGCATTCAAAGTTCAAAAAAAAGGCATGCCTAAACACTTTACTTGATGGAGATGTAAGGATCGATCTTGCACCATTACCTTCTTTACTACAAGCTCCATAAAAATGCATGTTCCATATACCACTATTCTCTTCCTACATAGGATCCTCATTAGAATCTTCTATAATTTGAATGGGTTTATTTATACTTACCTAGAAATTGTCAATATCTATTTGGTAGAAATTAACTCTAATGTCTAGATGAAAGCATTCAACAAGGTACTCAAATCTCAGTTCCTTATCAATTCTGATATTTTGGCCATTTAACAAAATAGTTGCATAAGATAAATCCAATTGTATGTCCCCTCCAACTAAAAATGACCATTTTCTTGAAAGTAACTTTCCATAATAAGCAGGAACCTCCACCATAGTTAGATCTATCTTATAGGATACATCAAGGCAAGCTAGGAATTTGAAATTAACATTTTTTATTACACCAACCACAAGCACTGACTTGTTGTCCATTCCATAACACTTTAGATAAGGAATAAATACCTTCAATCCTAATTGTTTCATAACATCTATAGACATTATGTTCATATCTACCCCTAAATTGACCATGCAATTTCTAACCAACTAGTTGTTAATCAATAAAATTAAATAGAAAGGAACTACTTGTAGGGAACTTTCATTTACATTAGTTACAAGGTAAACGAATGGTGTTTCCTCAATATTTCAATCTTTAGCATATCCCTCTTTGTTAGTTTTAGATAAAAATATTCAAAAGCTCTCTTCCATGTTCAAGAATTTTAACAATTTCTAAAAATGGAACTTAAACTTTCAATTGTGATAATACATTAGAAATGAATACATTGCTACTTACCAATTGCCTACATGTTGGTTGTTTGTCTAAAGGATAAGCTACTTGTGGTTTAATGTATTGCTGATCATTAGGTATCATCTTCTCTTTATCCTTCTTATGTGGAGTGGGAATTTCTACACTCTTTCTCATGTAAGGATTTATTAAGGATTTATGGTTCTATTTCTCAATCTGTAGTCACTTATTGCTTGTTCAACCATTGCAATAGTAAGAGCTCTTCTTTCTTCACTAGTTGATGGTCTCACCATAGGATTTTTATCATTATCAGAAAAAACTCGTTGAGAGTATTGTTATCTAATTCTTATTGTATGGATATCAGGGATGTATTCTTCATCAGAAGCATCATCCTCTTTCCAAAAGGGTTTGGATGATAATGTATTCACCATTTGTTGTTCATCTCTTGGGTGAGTTTCTTCTTCCAATATGTTTCTCTCCACTAAAAATTTCTCTAGAATATGAGGTAGCTTGCAGGATCCACACTAGGGACTTTTTTCAACATAATGGTTAGCTTTCTTTAGAGGGTCAAGCATATTATTGCTCCTTATTGGTTTGCCATGTTTCCAAGATGTGTCATAGGACATGTCCTGCAATATATATCTACCTATATTGCAGTAAGGTTTACCAGTAATATTAGGCCTCATTCCTTTTTTCTTATTGTATTTAATATGAAGATCTTTAATCAAACCCAAAAGTTTATCAATTTTGTCTTCATCTTTATTCCTCTTAGGGCTTTAAGATCAAATAATCTTGGGTCTTCTCTCTTTCAAAGTTTACCTACAACTTTGTTGTCATTCTCAATCATCATATAAACCTTACAGGTCTCTTGTAATGTGCTTGGCCTATGAGACCTCATCTCATAGTGCATTTTACTTTAAAAAATGCTCAAGTAAAATTTTATATGGAATGAATTAACAAGTCTAATATCTTGCAAAATTCTATTTAAGACTTTAATAATCCTTTTATTGAATTCAAAAACTCATTCATTGACATTTTTTTTTAATTTATTAATTCATTGAAGGAAAAGGATGTATCAATATGATTTTCAAATTGTTCAAGAAATAAGTCAAAAAATTCTTGCCAACTTAATATATATTTTTCAACAAGTCTTCTATACCATTCTATGACATCATTAGTCAATGATTGAATGAATAGTTTCATAAATACATCTTTATTATGTTCTTTGAATTTTTCAATAATATTTTTGAGGTTTATCACACATGTTTCTATAGATTGATCTTCCTCTCCAAAGAATTTATGTATGGTTGCTCTCACGTCCTTTGACAAAGGTTTTGGATAGCCAATGATCCCCATGAAATCTAATTGCTTATACCTCTCTATTATCATTGGGTCCATTTTCCCTTGATTCATATGGTGAAATTTTGTCTTCTTTGATTTTTTCCCATATTACTTTGATTATTAGCAGTAGTATTTCTCCAATTACATTTAGTCTTGTCTTCCTGATTTATATTTTGATTAGGTCCATTAATTTGATTATTTCTCTCATGACATTTTTTTCACCTTTATTATACAAAGGATTTTTATCTATAATATTAAATAAATAATTTATATGTTTATGAGGAGTGTATTTAGATGACTCACCTTTTTCTTTTCTTTTGGATTAGCAATTTCATCCTTTTTGATACCTTCTCTTTCCAATAACTTAATTGGAATCTTCCTTAGGGATTTTGGTGCTTTTCTTGGGTATAATAATATTTGAAGAGTTATAGTGAGTTTTTGTGAATTCTCATTAATCTCATCATTCACTAGATGAGCTTTGAGCTATCCCTAATTAAGGAACAAATCCATATTATGAAATAGATTTTCCTCCCCTTGCTCACCATTATTTACCTAATCATAATTATAGAACTCTCTTTCTCTATCTACAAACTTCTTGTATTTGGTGAATCAAATATCAATAGATTCTTTGTCCTTTTTGGTCCTCTTCTTAGGAGTGTATTTAAGATATTCTTTTACGGAATGTAGCGACCTTCTTCCCCACATAAATTTTAGGGATAAATGTCTATTCTTTTTTCTTTTTCCAACTACAAGTAGCTGGTCATTCATGAATACACATATTCATAAATTATGAGTAGAGTTGCCACCTCTTTTCAGAGGAATATTCATTGGATCTTGATGTAGGAGCATCCTGGGTGTAAGAGAAATCTTGCATCACCTAAAAATATTTTATTTTTAGTCTTTTCTATTTTAATAAGGACTAGTAGATAGAGGGTGCTATTTATGGGAGCTTACTATTTTTAGTAATTTTTTCATACGAGCTCAAGATGTTCTCATTTTCTACAGGAAGGTTCATTTTAGAGTTGTAAGCCTACCATAAAAATCTCATTGCTCTAGCTTAAGTATCAGAGAAGTTATTGTGGATTTTTGGTATAAAAATTTGCAAAAAAATCTTTAGGCTCACCGTTGGAGGCATTAGACTGCCTAAATGAGGTATGAAAACTCAATGAAAGGGCACTAGCATGAATCCAAGCTTGTAGATCAGGAGCTGGCATTTCTAAAAAGTGTTATAATAATCAGAGAAATAGTTTGAGACTTATGGCCTTCCATAGTTGGACTACCTAAAATTTCTAAAATAATTGTCAAAGATGTATTTGGTCAACTCTATATGTATTGTTAGGGTCAGCCAATCCTAGCTATTGAGCTTGAGCATCTAGAACCTTCTTAGGAAACATCAAATTGCCTATTTAAGAAAGGCTCGTGCATTATTTAGAACAACTTTAGGTGGTAGTTCGCAACATAGTCTTGCATATTACTGTAATGAAGGCACCCATGTATGTTAGCATATTGTACTTGTGAATTCTATAATTCTACATTTGTGACACAAATAAGAAGTCCATATTTTGGTCTTGCATTTGTTGTTGTTTCTTTGTTTCTATTATGGTTTATGGTATTAAGGTGAGCACCTTTCATCAGATCTTCTGGGTTCTTTCCATCCAACAAAGTACAAATCTTCTTTCTCTAGTCTACAAAACTAAAATTCTTGGGTAACTTCACAATCTAAATTGTGAGAAACCTAGTTGAGTCACCAATCTATTGGTTCTTGAAATTGTTGGTTGCATTTCTATGATTCTTGCCTACTTAATGTTGGGATTCACAACACAATTTGGGTCAATATCAAAAAATGAAACTTGATTGTTCAATTTCCAAAATTCAAGCTCTATGGACCTAGGTAGGTGTACTTTTATCTCAACCCTTGAAATGAGTTGAGGCTTGCTAATGCAAACTTTATGACTAATACTCTTGGATTAGAAGTGAAAATCATATTTGTAAATTCCCCTCTTTTTCTCACATACCTATGTGAATGGCTTAGTAGGCCCTATAAAGTGGAAGTCTGCATCTTATTAAAGTGCTTCCATTTTACCACGAAACATTTTGGTGAGCCCAACTTTGTGCCCTTTTCTTATTGGAGTTAGATTTTATTATCTCTCTTTGTATGTTAGATTTTGGTGTATCTAGATCTACTACTACTTGCATTAGTGGTATTTATTTATCATTTTCTATTATTTTCATATAGATTGTATTTTCATATATTTTCATTTTGAAAATACAAAAAAAATTGCATCTTGTTCATTTTTAGATTACATATCCTTTCAATGGGGTTGCTATCTTTACTTTCAAGTTATCTTCATGATCTTCAAGACATTCCACTTTATGCATATGATGATGCTTTGATATGTAATTTTATTGAGTCTCAACTTCCTAAACATGATGTTGATCAATCTTTAGTGATTCATGATGTTCCCAACCTTAATAGTGCTACTATTTAGGGAGAGCCGTTGGATAGGACTATTGATTACTCTCTTCCTCATGAAAATTCCCACTCTAATGTGTTCTTTCCTCCTTCCTAGGATGATTATCCTTTTTGGGATGAACCCTTGGATAAGGACATGGATAATTCCCTTCCTTATGAGACACATTTAGATGATCAACCTCTTTCATATGCATTTAATTGATATACATTCTCTACATAAGGCCTTTTTGAGTTTTGTTTATCCTCCTCCTAAAAGTGCATTAGAAATATAAGACCACACATTTGATTTTTCCCATGACATATCTTAGTTCAATCTAGGTCTTCTTGAAAAATATGATTCTTATGACCTTATTTTTACAAATTTAAATTTAGATCCTAAGCATCCTATTCACATTATCTCTATGAGTAGTTTCTCAACTCTTAAAGATTGGGAAACCCTAGATTCCAAACCAACATTTTTCATTATTGACTTCATGCATCTAACACCTTTAATTGAAAATTATATGCATATTGAGTGATTCTCTTTATATTTCCATCCAATTAAACTAAAGAGATCTTCTTTATCTATGCTTCATTCTTCTATTCAATTTATTGCTTGTGCTATATTTCATATAAATTACAATGTTCAATGGTATCTTTTTCATGATCATTTTACTTGATACATCTACATCCCTATTATGTTGCTCCTAGGTATGAGACATTGTTAGTGTTGGATACAATTGTTCAATTGTGTGTTTTCTTTAATGTTACACAAATATCATATCAGTTATCAAACAAAGTCTACTGAGCTCAGTTGGTCAGCAAAGAAAATTCTAAAGTCTACTGAGCATTCCTAAAAAATACTATGTGGAAATAGTTTCTACCGAACTCACTTGGGCATTGAAGGTTTCTATGGTAGAAGTCAGTTTCTACTGAGCTCACAAGGTTCATGAAGGAAAGTTAGTATTTACCAAGTTCACTTGATCTCCAAAGGATTTAGTAGAGTTGCAATGTTCACCGAGCTTTAGTTGGTTAACACTAGAAATCGTTTATGGAGCAGTATTTATTGACTAGGGTTGGCCAATGAAGGATTTCATTGTCTTGGGAAATAAAGTTTAATTGTTTCATGTAATATTTGTAGCCGACTGATGTAATAATTACTGGTAATTGTAACTTGTAAATGAGCCAAATTGACAATTTTTAAGGTATAAATAAAAGGTCAAGTTATCAATTCTAAAGTATGGAAAATGAATGAGAGAGCATGCAAGTGTATTGATTGTGAAAAGGAAAGTGTGAGTGAATTTTGAAGAAGGATCAGATATCCTTGAGGAGCAAAAAAGATTTATTCAATCAATGAGGATCTAGTGAAGCAGAATAGAGATCTATATCAGCAATTCAGTTGCATCTCATTTAGGTTAACTCATTGTTACTTTCTCACAATTGTAGTAGTGATTTCCAAATCTCTTAACAGAGTTTTTTTAATAGCCATTTTGTAAATCCTCTAACAAGGTGGATAGTTCTATTGAAGTTTTCTAAAGTCCTCTAGCAAGGCCACTCCTAGTAGGGTGATTAAATCCTTTAACAAGGTCACACATCACAGCGTGTTTTGTAACCTTTAACAGGGTTGGCTCCTAATAGGGCTCACTTTAGAAGAGAGAAAATTGGTAGCTAGTTACTTGGTGGTTTTTCCCATATTGGGTTTCCACATTAAATCTGGTGTCTCTTGTGTTCATGTTGTTTCTTTTATGTATGCATGTTAAATCTTTGTGAATGCTTAAAGATCAGTAATAAGTTAACTTATAGTACATCTACCAAATTACAACATTTTTTTGTGTGGCTACCGAGTGTTAGCAGTAACTAGTTTTATAAGACATCTTAGGGATCTATGGATTTTTTTTTGTGGTAACTGATTCACCCCCTCTCTCAGTTACTCCATCTATATTTCCAACAATTACCATATCTTTTGGTGGCTCTTTGGCCTACTTTATGAGTAACATAAAAATAATTTCCTTGTCTCCTTGCTTGGGGGGAAAGGCCCTATTTCCTCTTCCTATCTATATTATAGGATACATTTTATCCCTTTGTTGACTTTTTTTCCTTTTATACAATGATATGTCTTCTTGTATTCATTTATTGTGATTACTTGCAGACTAACATCTCAAGAGTAATTTTATGTTTGCTTGAAATAACATGTCTAGTGTAAATTTAAACCACTTAGGGAGCTATAATATGATTCTTCTTCTCTTCTCTTTTTGAATACCATTCTCTTATAATTTGATGTTTTCTTTTGCATGCATTTATCATGGTTGTAAGTGCATCTTTATAATAGAATATCTCATTTAGGATATATATTGGATTTTATTTCTCTTTTTTCTCTCAAGGGTCCATTATCAACCCTTCACTATTCATTTAATGATAAATAAGTGGACATAATGTTGTATCCTTTTATATTCCTCCTTCATTTCTCTACAGATTTCATTATTTTATGGTCCATTCTTATCTTTGGATATGAAAATATTTGCCACATGCAGAATCGTGTGTCTATTTCCTAGAAAATATCTTTTTATACCTTGGATATTGATGTTTCTATTCTAATAATCATCTATATTTTATGTCATAAGTGATATATTTTCTAACAATTTACATTGTTTTAAGTTGGATATCCTATGATGTTTCTTTATCTACTCATCTATGGTGTTTCATTATTATATAATACTTCTTGTTGGATATAACATGTTTGCATTTTTTGCATAGCTATCAGTTGTTGTTTATGATTCATCTTGATCTCTTATGTGATTTTTTATATAATACTATCAAATATTTTCTTCCTCGTCTCATGCTTGGGGGCCAAGGTTCCTTTTTACTTTCTTATTTTCTATCTTTATCTTTCCTCAATACACTAGCATTTGTTTATTATGAGACATTATTTTCCTATAATGAATGGTACTTTGATCATGACTCCTTCAAAAGGAGGTGAATGTCCTTGATCACCACCTCTTTTTTTTTTTTAAGACTGTTCATTATAAACAATTTCTCTTACTATGTGCTTGAAATTTTGTTATCTTTCTTCCAAGGACTCCTATTTCACCTACAAAGGGGGCTAAATATGTGCATTCTTGTTCTTCTTCTTGAAGTTGTATCTTTTTTCATGATACTCCTCTTGAAGGTATATGTATTATCAACACTATCTCTTCCTTTCAAGGGTATCTTCTCATTTGTGGCATATGCTTTCACAATTTATCTATTTCCTTAGCTTATATAAGTTCAAGATCTTTGCTAAGTTTATGGCAAACATTGTTGATAGAGGACATCTCCTTGCTTCTATAAGTAGTTATCCTTGTATCTCTTCCTTATGATGTCTATGGCTTCATAGTCATCCTAAGGAAGGGGGAATTTATACACCCTCTTTGTACATAGTTTCCAATGAACATAAATATGTATTCTTAGTATGGCTTGGAGTACTTTAGCCTTGTCTATTGGGTATGATTTCTAGATTACCCTAAAATCTATGCACTGTGGCTTCATGTCTCATTTGCACACACAATAACATATGCTAAATCTCATACATATGGGTAATACATGAACATTTTCTAAATCCTCTACAAGTACAAGTGACATCTCTCCATCCTGAGGACGTGCATCTTTTTTGTTTTTGTTTTTTTGCCAAATCCTCTACTAGTATCAGTGATACTTCTCCATCCCAAGGAAACACACTTTTTTTTTTTTCTAAATCTCTCCTTGGGTAATGCACACACAATTACACTCCATGGTGATGCTAGAAAATTGATCAATGGTTGAACACACATATACATGCACGTACAAGCCACCAAAATGCACACAAGATTGACTATCGAACACACAAACTTGCTAGACCATTTGATTCTAGTTTTTTGTTTTTTTTGGAATTGACTATTAGGCATACAAACCTATTAGACGATTCAATACTCCCTCACTGTAATTCATGGTTAGGGACACAAACCTTACTAGACTAGGCAATCTCTCTCTCTCTCTCTCTCTCTCTCTCTCTCTCTCTGTCTCTCTCTCTCTCTCTCTCTATGTTTTCATGTTGGTGGGATAGAATCATATGGGACATAGTCCTTTGTGGTGCTCTTACCTTTCCTATATGGTTTCTTATATTTTTTAATAGCCTTATGTGAGTGAGATTTTTTCTTAGCTAAGGTCTCTTTCACTATTTGATTTGGACTTTAGTACTAACCCTTTTTGTGTCTTTTTGGCTTTGTTTTTCTTTCTTTTGGTTTCTTTTTTCTTTATTTTCTTGATCTTATTCTTGTATTTCTACTCTCCTTCCTTTACCAAGAGTATGACTTGCCTCATACTCCTACTAAAGTGGGTTTAAATGTACCATCTTAAAATGGACACACTTCATTTTGAGACCTTTTAGCCCTCATTACTATGGTTTTAGTCTCTCTTTCTCCTTTCCTATTCCATTTCACTCCTCTTTGTCATCTGCCTCTTTTTGATATGGTCTTCTAGGTGTCATTTTGATACCCTTTTGACCATATCTCCCATTCTTTTCATTATCTTCTAGTTTCATTTTTACCACCTTCTAGCACTTTCTGTAGCCTTTTTGTGTAGTCCTTTGGGACCAAGTCAACCAAGGTTGACTAGTCTAGACTAGATCACCCAAATCAACCTAGTCTATGACTACATTGACCCAAGTTGACATAGTCCCCAATGATTGTAGGGATCAAGGCCCGAAAGTCCTTGAGTTTACCAATTAATTTAATTACCTCCCTAGTCAGCATGAGTTGTTTCCCCTCTCAAAAACTACTATAAAATAAGGATTGAGGGATTTATTTTCATATTATCCATTCTCAAGACATCAAAAAGAAAGGAAGTATTCAAGTCATTCTTCTTCAAGCATTTAAGTCCAAGCATCTCCTTATTGCATCAAGTTTCTTCCTTCAAGGTGATAGTAGAGTTTGTCTCTAAGGAGAAGATCCATCATTCCAATCCAATCAATTTCTTCTATTATTCATCCTTGGAATGTCATATACATTTGAATACATGAGGATTTGGCTTCTTTGATTCATTAATGGTTTCTTTGAGTCAAGGCTATTACATTTATATACTTGTACACATATCAAAGTCAATTGCATCTATAGAGGTAATTGTATCTTTCACTTGGTATTATTAAGACCAACTCTATGAAAGAATTTCCCTTATTATTTTCATTTCAATTTATGGTTGATTTCTTAATCTAGGGCTTGACCAAGGAAAGCCCTCATCAAACCTCAACCCCCTAACCATTCTTTTCTATATTGATTTCAAGTTGGGAGCGAAAAGGATTACAAATGTGGAGCCTACTTATCCAAATCTTTCTAGAGAAGGCAATTTTAGGTCTCCAAACTACATCAACCTAGTTGTAGGACATTTTCCCAAGTTGACCTAGTCCTCCAATCTCCATTATCATGGAGATTTCTAAGTTTTTTTTTTTTTGCCATTTTATTATGAGATCCACTAATAGATATTTATATAGAATTCAGATTTGTGAGTTTTGGTGCAAAAATACATCTTCCTCTATGCATTTCAAGGTTATTCATTTGGATTTTATTTCCTTTCATATATTTACCCTATATTTATATCTAATTTTGGTTAATTATATTTAGATAGCATCTAGATTTACATTATTAAGCAATTGGTTCAATTTCACATCTACATTATCTTATCAAGGGCCAAATAGTACATTTCCTTGTATTGTATTCTCCTTTATAATTTTAATTTAGTATTAGCACTCACTTCCTTTGGGTTGTGGGTAATCAAATTTGGATTATAAGTGGAATCATATTTATAAACTTTCCTCTTTCACTCACATATCTATGTGAATGAATTAGTGGACCCTGTAAAGTACAAGTCTACATCTTATCAAAGTGCTTTTATTTTACCACTAACCAGTTTCTACAAAATTGCAAAATTGAAGTAACACTATTTTATTGTATGAGAAATTGTGAAATTAGGTTGACATGAATTCACCAATTGCAAAATTGTGAAATCAGAAGGGTATGATTTTACCTACTATAGAATCTTGAAATCAAAACTCCATGATCTTGGTTGCTTTGAAATCATGAAATTGAAACTCTTTGATTACTGCTTATCCAATATTCTGATGCTTTTGATTATTGAAGCCAAGGTGATAATATGCTTTAGAAATGGTGAAAAATTATCATTTTGAAGACCTACTATTTCTCAAACTCCAAAAAATGTGAAATAGCTCAATCTTGAGGAATTTTATTTGGAATACCTTCATAAGAATTTGTAGTACCAAATAGGATATTTAGTCATCATACCTTTGAATAAAGAAAGATCCCAAAAAGGAATTCCTAATAATTTACAAATGAAAAGTCTCAATCCTTGTAAAATCTTAGATAAGTATGGAAATAGTTCTTATAAGATTGATTTACTAGAGAATATATCTCTTTCCTCTATTTTTACTATGGAATACATGGTTACATATAAGGGTCTAATCTTAGATGGAAATGAGGAATTTCTTGGTGTTGTCAAGGTGGATATTGACTTGTCTTTACCTACTCCTTCAAATCCTCAAGAAAAAAGATATTAGCATCTAGGGTAGAAAAGAAAAATAGAAACAAAGTTTATATCAAGAATTTGATAAAATAGAAAGATATGACTAAATCAGAACCTACATGAGTTCCTTAAAAAAACTTGAAGAAGCCAAGCATTGGTTTGGGATTTTCTCTCCTAACATAACTTAACTTAAAACTTCTCTTTCCCTAAGAAAGAACCTAATAAGGGTTAGGTGAAAATGTTGGAAGCATGAATGTTGATGATATTCCCATGCGAGAGTATGGTAGAAACATGATTAGATCATTATCATGATGATATGTTGCATTCATGACTGTGTTTGTCATTGATGTCAACATAGAAGTTTTCCTATGGTATCTAATAGAAGAATAGTGGATAGATCAAGTTGGTGTGGATAGACAGTTGAGAATATTCATTAAGCGAGGTTAAAAGGAGATA
Source organism: Cupressus sempervirens (assembly GCA_028749045.1). NCBI lineage: Eukaryota > Viridiplantae > Streptophyta > Pinopsida > Cupressales > Cupressaceae > Cupressus > Cupressus sempervirens. Next base: position 296,168,404 of record CM053788.1, on the reverse strand, counting down.
CTGCTATGTGTCTAGTATATGTAGCTAATGTCAGAAGCAAAAGATATTAAATCTGGAAGAAGTTATGCAAGTTTTAGTGAAGATTGTTCTGAGATAGAGTTTATAGAGGCATGTTTTGGTAAACTTGTTATATCTTTTAGTAGATTTATTATTCTAAGAATCCAAAGTTAAATATGTACAAAATACATGTTGATGATGGTGTGTCTAAGCTCACTCATCATAATATTACATGTATAGAAAGTTATTCAAGCTACAAGGAGAAAGATTAATTTTATCACTAAGTGTAACATGTTCTTAATGTGGTCCTATAATAATTAATTGAGAAGTTGTAACAACTGACTCAGGGAATGATTTTATGGATATGGTATAAAGGAAGGACATTTTCATTTATCTTGAATAGATGACTGTGAATGATTGTAAGTAGCACAAAGAGTGGAATGTGAAGATAAGTAGAGTAGAGTGAAGGTGAAGGAAACCTCATTCCTGAGGTTTTATTGTGTCATCCAAAGTTTGATACTTGGATCCAAGGTTTGTGACTTGGTCTACAAGGTATGACCATGATTGGTCCAATTGATAGGATAGAGGAAAGAAGTTAAAATTTAGTATATACAATTATTCTACAAGGAATAGTTGAGAGATCAGTTGGATAGTGAGTTCAGTGATCTTTCCCCAAAAGCTATTTGGACAGTGGGTCCTTCTGCCTTCTACAATTCCTAGCAAGGTTGGCATAACTCTTAATAGGGTTGAAATCTTCTAACAAATATTCAAAGTCTCCTAACAAGGACTCATATGTACTAAATGTTGTAATTGACTCCTAACAGGGTCCATCCTCTAACAAGGAATATTTATATTAGTACATCATCTTGTGGGCATCATTCCCACTAGGGTTTTCCCTCTGGTCAAGGATTTCTCTAGTTAACATATATGGTGTAATTGTATATGTGCATGTTGTTATGGTTTTTTTTTACTTTGGTTTAATGGTTAAGATTTTTTAAGGTTGATAAATTTTTTAATTATTGGATAACTAATTCTCCCCCCCCTTCAGTTATCTTGGTGGACTATTATTTCTAACAAAGAAAATTCCAAAGTTTTTGGCTAGAAAGACTTCATATAGGTCTTGATTTGAATAAGGGATATTTGAGAATCCCAATTTTTTTTTGGTTTGGATTAGTGAGTTTAGTCTAGAGTTATACCAAGCTTGGCAAGATGTTTCTCATTTGGGCATAAAAGTTGTCAATTGTGCTAAATTGGGAAAAAAATGTGCAAAATCATGATGTAATAGTTAGGGTTTTTTTAGTGTTTAGATATTTTAGAAGTATCTAAAAACATCATTCTCTACCTCTTTATTAAATGGAAGCATTAATTGTGTAAAGATATCAAAAGTTACAAAAGAATTCAATGACAACTTTGCCAATGACAACTTTTGTAACTTGGTCTTATGTACAATTGGTTATGGGTACACAAAAATAGTTGGAATAGGTATAAATAGACTACTTAAGTCCTCCTTAATCATTGTGAAAAGGTTGGTTTCCATTTTGGTGCAAATCTAAATGAAAAAGCATTGACAATTTTTTATTTTTCTTGCACAGTCACTTTGCAATACAAGAAACTTGGGTCATAGTGATTAAAAATGGCTATATTTCACTATACATATTTATATTAGTGTATCTATTTTTATTTTTTACTTTTGAATTCTTTTATGTAAATTTTTTGTTATTCAAATAAATTCAAAACCAATTGTGCAGTTCACTAAACTGGGCAAATGATTTTGCTTTTAAAATGCCTCTATTTTAAAACTCCACTATTGATTTGTAATGAAAATTAGAGGTATTTGAAAGGGGGCCATGTACACTAATTTTTCTTTTATTTCAATCCAAAATTGTTGATATTTGAATTTTGATGTCTTTCCTTAGGCGAGTTTAGTGATAACCTAGCTAGGTATAGAGAAGTAACATAGCATTGATTCTTGCAAGAGTGGATTGAAAAGCATGATATAAATCCATCAAGATTTGGAATGGAGTCTGGAAAATTAGTGGATGTACTTTGATTTATATTTGAATATATTTTATTAGTGTTTGAAAGCTTTGAACTTGTTCAAGCTTGTTTAAGCCTAAGAAAGCCCAAACTAAGGTTTAGCTTTGTATGGATGCATGGATTAGTGAGACCTCAAAAATATTTTAGTGATCCTAAAAGGGTATTAGAAATGGGTATTATTTTGATAAGTCCTTTGGGGAAAATATTAATTAATACCTAACAACTACAAGAAAAGACCTAATTGAGGGCTAAAAGGTTACTAGGCCTACTAAAGCAAACTAAGAGATTGGCAAGGAAAACAATGAAAAAAGTGTTACTTTTTGAAACATGTCCAGGATTTCTAATTGAATTTTATGACCTCTACACTCCTAGAATATAGTTGAAAATATTTGGAGGTTTCATTCAATGTGTGAATAGAAGGCCTTAAGGGTAAGAATGAGAAATCTTTGAGCTTGGTAGAGTACCCTAGGAGAGGACTTTGGTAAAATAAAATTAGTAGTGTAGAGAGAGTTGGATGATTGAAGAAACAAGGAATAATTTAAACTTAGTTGAAGTCTTATTAAGGCACGTGAATGATAAACTCCTTGAATGAACCTATCAAGATAAACAATCCAAATTCATCCAAACATGAGTTAAAGATGAGTTATCAATCATGTACCTCAAGTTCAATGATTTCTTTAAGAGGTGTAAGCATAATTAACCAATTTTATTTTGAGTGGTTTGTAAGTAGATAAGGGAGTTAAGAGATTGAGATGATCTATAAATCTTATTAGTTAACAACTTTATCCCTTTTTATAATTTCTACATTCTTTAGTTAACTTGATTTTTCAATTTATGCATGGTTGAGTTAACTATTTTATTTCCTTTTTTTATTTCTTATTTTATGAAAAATCAACTTTTAACTCAAACTCGATTGATCCTTGATTTTATCAAATATTTATCTATTTTGATTTGCATTTTCCCAAATTTTGAATATTTAACTCAATTAGTTGATATTTTTAAAGATTTAATTCAATCTAATCAAATTAATTCCTTTTTTATGTGTAAGTGGCCACTTAGTTCAGTTTAATTAATGTATTAGGATATTTGATTAAATTAATTAATTAAAAATGATTAATTGCCAATTATTGTCAATATTTCAAAATTAATTAATTTTTTTAATTATTGCAATTATTGATGATTTATGTAATTTGATGTTCAAATTAGATAATAAATAGAAATTGAAGTGCCTTTTGGGTTAGGATTTTTATGATTTTTTATAAATATTGATATTTTAGATTAGGAGCATATGGTTTAGATTACCAATTTTAGGTGATTATAGACATCAATACATGCTTTATGGAGGCTATAGAACCAAGGACATCACAAATGATGCTCGTGGGATATGAAGTAGAAGAAAAAATTAATGAAAAGTAATGTTGACTATGTATTGTCACAACCAAGAGATCCAAATACTCCTAGGTTTGGAAACTGATGAAAAGAATATAGAGGTACATAGAAGTTGAATAATTTTCTATTAAGAATGGATTTACAAAAGATCCAATCATGCATTTAAATATGTTGGAACATTTGGTACTACAAGAGATGAAGAAGTGGAAGCCATTTCATCTATTGGGAAAGCGACAACAAGGAGATATAAAAATAGTGAAATATCAAAGAAAGAAAAAAACAAATTCCACCAATGGAAGTAAGTACAAAAACAAAAGATAAAGTTGCTAAGGATGATAAGCACAAGAACAAAATGAAAAAGAGGGAAACTAAAATAGCTAAGACCACCACAAGGATAAAGAAGGAAAATGCTCAAAGTGAAAAGGTAGACAAACATGATGAAGAGGGAGAAATAAAATCAAAAGGACAACAAGAAATGAGACCAAGTGGTAAGAAGTCTCAACTAGTTAGAGTTCCAACAATGAAGACTATATATGTAGAGATAAGTAAGTATCACCATATAGACAAAATTGTAGATCAAGTAGAAAAATGGGGTATAATGGATAATATTAAAAGATACTATGATATTATGGAGGATGAAGAAAAAAGAATTAAAGTTTTTGTACTTAGTTTGAACAAGATTGATAAATGATTGATAGAAATACAAGGCCAAATTACAACATCATTATATGATAAACTAGAGGGAAGTCCACATTAATTTAAGACAATGGGTTAATAGAATATGTCTTACTCAAAATCCAACCAAAATTATCATATAAAGCAATCAAGGAATTTATGGATGAAACAAGATGATATTTTAAGACCAAGAAGAGACCAACTAGATTAATTTGTAGAGAAGCTTAATCAATCCAAAAGAAGACTGAGAAAATATTGAAGAACTTTTTGAAGATAGATGGAAATAAGGAAGAAGAAAAACTCCAATCTATTGATGATGAACTAGAGGAGGAAGGAAAATTACATCCAAAAGTAACCCACATTGATATCAGATGGGATGTTGGAGGAGTATAATTCATAGTCGATGATATTGGTGCTCAAAATGCTCCATAGGAACCGATAGAATGACCAAACATGACAAGGATAGACAAAGTTATGAAAGAGTTAGTTGTTGATGATCTCAATGTCAATAATACTATTGAGGAGTGGGTTAGGAAATAGAAAAAAAGGATGCCATTAATGAAGGAAAAAAAGATGATCATGCACAACTACTAAGTGTAAAAACTATAGAGGAACATGAGAACTTATAAGTAGAGAAGGATACTAGTGATATGGTGAAAGAGTAGGAAGATATCATAGGTTAACTATTAAACTAGATGATCTATAGGTCACAAATCATCTATACTAGTTAATATATTAATTACATAAAAAATGGTTAGATTAAAATTGTATCAAGTAAAACAAAAATGATTATAGTAATTGGGATGTGTGGTGATATATTTATTGAATTATGATAAGTTGCTTACAAAAAATTTCTATCAGAGACGTGATGACATTTTGAAAAGAATATTTACTAGAAATATAGATGAAGTAAAGATTTGGTGGAGTCTATAGATCACACTGGTTAGAAAAGTTAATGAATAAAAGTATACTTGTCTATCTAATTAATTTGTAAAGATTTCATTGTTTGATGAAAATTCAAAGTGGATAGCAAGATTGGGTTGACATCAAGGCATAAATTTTAATATTTTATCATTTTCTCATAAAATTTGAAATTCTTTTGAAGTTGGCTAAGGATAACATGTTTAGTTTTATTCCACTATCTTAAGAACAATATAAAAGTAATTGAAAGATCAATGTGTAAAACAAAAAAAATGAGATGTTCGTGCAATCTTTTTTTATTGTAGAAGTAATTATGTGTGTTAGAAGAAATCTAGAATAGAGCATTGGTCAAGAGCTTAGTAGATCATTCAATCATTGAATGTAGTTTTTAGATCATCCATCACTTGTATATTTTGGCAAGTTGACAAGAAAAATCCTCTAACAAGGTCACTCTTAACTAGGCATGCAAGATCCTAATAGGTGTGAAGATCAAAATCCTCTAACAAGATAACTCTCCAAAGGAGTTATAACATACTTTAACTTGGTAGATCTCAACATATCTTCTTTGTAAACTCTTGACCAAGCTAAATACTTGAAAGCTAGTTGATCCCTAAACAAGAGGATATAATTCTCCTAACAGGGTAACTTATTGCTACAATATTAAGAATTTGTGGGTAGTAATTTTCACTATGGGTTTTCCCTCTAATGATGAGTTTTCATGAGAAAAATACTTGTGCTAAAGTGTTGCATGTGTGGATGTTTGATTTAATTTTTTCTCTATTATTATTTCCATTGCATGCTATATCTTGTGGAAAGTATTGTTAAAAGTGTCTAAATTTTTTATTACACTAATTAACCCCTTCTCCTATGAGTTTCTTCTAGTATTAATAATATCCCAAAAGGGGAACATTTTTATAAGTCCTCCCATCCTAAATATTACTTGTGTAAATCCAATTAACTAGTAAAGGTTCTATTGTTTGTTGAAAAGTCAAAGTATTTAGTTAAGATTGGGCTAACATCAAGGCACAAAATTCATGGTTTTAGCTCTCCTTCAAAAAATTTGGAATTCTTTTGAAGCTGACCAAGGATAACATTCTTAGGGTTATTTTACTACCTTAATAATAATATAAAATTAATTGAAATATAAATGTGGAGAAGAAAAAATGAGTTGTTGGTGCAATATTTGTTATTTTGAAAGTTCTTAATTGTGTTAGAAGAAATCTAGAATAGAGCATTAGTCAATAGCTTATTGGACTTGTCATTCATTAAGTAGAACTTTTAAATCATACATCACTTGTTGATAAGAAAAATCTCCTAACTCTCAATTGAGTGCGTAGGATCCTAATAGGTTTGAAGATCAAAATCCTCCAACAACATAAATTTCAAAAGAAGTTATAAAAAATATTAATAATGCTGATCCTAATAGATCTTCTTTGCAAGCTCCTATCAAGGCTAAATACCCTGAAGTGGGTTGACCCTTAACTAGGTGGATGCTATACTCCTAACAAGGTAGCTTATTAATACAATATAAAGAAAGATTTTGTGGGTGCTAATTTCCACTATATTTTTTCCCTCTAACCAAGTGTTCTCATGTAACAAAATACTTGTGATAAAGTGTTGCATGCATGGATGTTTGATTTACTTTGTTTTTATATTGTTATTTTCATTTCTTTTTATATCTTATGAAAATGCATTGGTGAAAGTGTCTAAGTTTTTTTTATGCTAATTCACACTTCCTCCTATCAGTATTTTCTAGCATTAATAATGTCTCAATAGGGGGAAAAATAGTCCTCTCATCCCAAATATTTCTTTTCTAGATCTAATTAGCTGGTAAAGATTTTATTTTTCTATTGAAAAGTTAAAGTGGTTAGTTAAGATTTGGCTAACATCAAAGTACAAAATTTAAGGTTGTAGCACTTGATCATAAAATTTGAAATTCATTTGAAGCTAACTAAGGATAAATTTTTGGGGTTATCTAGTGCCTTAAGAATAATATTAAAGTTATTGAAAAATCAATGTGCAGAACAAAAAAGAGAGTTATTGGTACAACATTTTTATATCATAGAAGTAGTTAAGTGTGTTAAAATAAAATGTAGAGAAGACCATTGGTAGATATTGGATCTATCATTAATTTAGTGTAACTTCCATTTTTTTTTTTTTGGTAGATTCTTAAGAAAAATCACCTAACATGGTCACTCTTAACTAAGTGTTGAGGATCCTAACAGGTATGACTATAAAAATCCTCTAGCAAGGTAACTCTCTAAAAGAGTTATAAAACACCTTAACTAGGTAGATCATAAGATCTTCTTTGTAATGTCCAAACAAAGATAAATATCATAAATAAGGTTGACCCTTAATTAGGTGGATGTAGTGATCCTAACAAGGTAATTTATTACTACACTAGTAAGAATTTGTGGGTACTAATTTCCACCCCAAATTTTCCCTCTAAGTACTTTCATGTGAAAAAAATGTTATGTTAAAGTGTTATATGTTTTGATGTTTAATTTACTTTTTTGCTATATTTATATTTATATTTCATGTTATATCTTGTGGAATGTATTGGTAAAAGTATCTAAGTTTTTTATTACACTGATTCATCCTTGCCTCTGTCAGTATCTCGTAGTATTAACAATGTTCCAAAAGGGGGATATTATAGTCCTACAATCCCAAATATTGTTTGTCTAGATAAAATTAACTAATAAAGATTTTTTTTTTTGGTGAAAAGTCAAAGTGGTTAGTTGAGATTGGGCTAAGATCAAGGAATAAAATTCAAAGTTTTAGCACTTTATCATAAATTTTGAAATTCTTCTAAATTTGACTAAGGATAACATGTTTAGGATTATTCCACCACCTTAACAACAATATAAAAATGACAAAAAAGTGTTTTATTGGTGCAATCTCTGTTATTGTAGAAGTAGTTAAAAAGGTTATTGTTATCACTAGTTCTAATAGAACCAATTCTGATCAAATAGGAATGAAATCTTTCATACCATGCTCAAGGTGCCTACTTCAATCCATAAGAATTTTTTTAAAAAAATTTACATACCATGTTCCTTTAATCTTTCTTAACAAATATCTCATATTGTTCAATGTAGACCTCTTCCTCTAGAATCCCATTCAGAAATGCAGACTTGACATCTATTTGGTAGACCTTGAATTTTTTTGTATGCAGTATATGTAAGTAGTATTCTTACTCCTGCCAATCTTGAAACAAAGGAAAATGTTTCACCATAATCAATTCCTTCTTCCTGAGCATATCCTTTACATGTGAGTCTGGCTTTGCTTCTCACAACTTTTCCTTTCCAATTCAACTTGTTCTTGAAAATCCATTTTGTCCTAATCACATTTTTATCTTTAGGTCTCACTTCCAATGTCCATTTTTTCTTCTTCTCAATTTTTTCTATCTCTTTATTCATTGAATTGATCCAATATTTATTCTCCAAAACATCTTTCATGGTTCTAGACTCAAACTCTAAAATCAAACATGTGTTATCTCTCAATTTACTTCTTTTTGTAACGCCAACACTCTTATCTCCAATTATTTGATTATGTGAGTGGTATCTTCTAATATATTATTGGGGCTCAAAATTCTTCTTAGTATGCTCATGTCATAGCTTGAGTACTTCAGTTGTAGCTCAATGGCTCTTTTATATTGTTCAATAAACTTTTGTTGTGACTCTGTTTACTTCTTCAATAGAGTGTCACATACTCCTTGTACATAGAAAAATCTATGATAGTCCTTAGTTTCTTTCTTTCTTTTCTCATCATTCTTATCTATAAACTCATCAATTATCACATTTTCACTTTCCACCATAGTATCAGTCACTTTATTCAAACACTTATATGCTTTGCTCCTAGTAGAGTATCCTAGGAATATTCCTTTATCTCTTTTAGAATCAAACTTTCCATTTCTATAATCTTTATGAACATAACACCTACTTCCAAATATTTTCAAATAACTTATATTCAATGTGTGTCCATACTAGAGTTCATAGGGTGTTTTTTTTATACCTAAATTCAATTGCACTCAGTTGAGGGTGTAAACAATAGTACTTATAGCTTCTCTCTAGCATATTTGTGCAACTCCTTTCCCAATCAACAATGTTCTAGTACAATAAAAAATTGATCTATTTCTCATTTCTACAATGCCACTCCATTGTGGTGTTCTAGGTACAAATACTTGCCTTTTGATTTTATTCTTATTACAAAAGTTAGACAACTCTTTAGAAATAAAATCTCCACCTCTATCATATTTTAAATATTTTAGTTGCTTATCATTTTCCTTCTCAAATCTTTCCTTGTACCAATTGAACATTTGAAATGCATCAAATTTAACCTTTAGAAACATCACACTCATCATTCTTGAATAATCATCAACAAACATATTGAAGTATCTATCACTGAAATAACTTTTAACTTTCACAAGATCACAAAGATCAATATGAACCAAGTTTAAGATATCATTAGATGAATGTAATTTTTTGTAGAAACTTGGCTTAGTAATCTTAATGAGTTGACATTATTTATACATAGAATTATTAGGTTTATGCAAGTTCAATAAACCTCATACTTTCTTATTCCTCCTAAATTTAACCATATTATCAAATTTCACATGATAGAGTCTCTTATGTCATAGCCAAAAATCTTCAACTTTAGAAAATAGGCATGTATTTATAGTAGAATCTAGGTAAAATAGGTTACCTCTTGTTTGTTCACCAGTTCTAATCATTTCTCCATCAACATAAAAGATTTTCACCTTTCTATTTAGAAATTCCTTTCGAGGACTTGTGTTATTTAGCTGTGGAACACTCAAAAAATTATATTTCAGACCTTGAACCCAATAAGAATCATAACATATAATCTTGTCATTCAAAATTAGTAAATATCTTCCTTTCATATGACATGAAACATCATTTCCAAGTTAAACAATCCACCATCATACTCCTATAGTTTATCAAACTTATCAATATCACCAGTTATATGATGTGAACAACCACTATCAATAATCTAAGTATCATTCTTACTAACACGAGACATAATAGATTTTTATTCTTCATACCTTTCCTCTAAATCTTATTTCACAACAATATACATGACTTCCTCACTTTCATTTTTATCATCATAATCTGACTCAATGTTTTCATCCTTAGTTAGGTAACAAGACTTCTTTCCTTTGTCTTTATAATCATTGTTCCTTCAATATTTGGTCTTTCTCTTGTCATCTTATCATTCCTAACATTGTTAGGACATATAGATGCAATATGACCAGCTTTATTGCATTTGCAAAAAATTAGGGGTAATTTACCTTTAAACTTTCCTTTTCCTCTTGGTAGCCTCCTAGTTAGCAATGCTTCTAGCTTGTCTTGCTCTTTCTCATTTGAATAATAATCGCTTTCATATTTGCTATGGTGAGTATTCTTATCTTTCCTTGAAATTTAAATAGTTAGAGATGACTTTAAAGTATTTTCTATCTTATGTAAATAGTTATCAAAGTTACTTAATTCAAAAGTAGTCAATCTATCGATCAAAGCATCAAGATTAAGGACATCACTAGGGATAGCTCTAAATTATTGGATGGTTCAAACTCTAATAGTATAAATAAGAAAAATAGTTCTTAGTACTTTAATTATAAAATATACATCACTTATGATTCCTCCAACAACTTTAATGGAACTAAACACTTCCTTGATTTGGTTACTATACTGTGAAAATTTCTCCTCTTTCATCCTTATATCATCAAATTTTCCTCTTAAGATTTCAATTATTTTCCCTTAGCACATTCTGATCTCATCCATGAACAAGTACAAGCTTATCCCACATCTCCTTTTTAGTAGTACACTATTTGATATTATCAAATTTAGCATCATTAAGAGAAGAATAAATTTCTATCGTCAGGTTATTATGTTCTTGCTAAGCTTTCATCTACTCAACTATCATAGGAGGGGTTGTATATGTGTACTGATTGTTCAAATAATATAATGCATAGTCTCCAATTACTAATAGGTATAGCCTCATCCTTATTTTCCATGATGAAAATTTATTTTATTTAACTTAGGAACCTCTCTCTTATACATTTTTAGATCTTAATCTTATGTCCCTTTAAACTCTTTCTTTCAAACACTTAGTTCTTATATCGATTGTTAGATAATAAATAAAGGGGGGGTGAAACACTTTTTAATAGCTTAAAAATTTTAACTTTCAATTAAAATGCCTACTAATATATCTAAACATCACACTTATAACCGCTTCAATCATTACTAGTAAATTGTTAACTTATATACCAAGTATCAAAGTAATAAATTACATATATATGTACAAAGTTACAACATGAAAAAATAAACATGAAATAACATGAAATGTGTCCATCCACACATTTTGAACCAAGTATTTTAATGTGGAAACCTTATAAATTGGAAAAGCCACTTGGGAATAAGCCACCCAAAAGTTTTGACCTTCTGAAGTTAGCTCTATTAGGAGAGAACCTTATCAAAGGTTACATACACATTGTTAATATGAACCTTTTAGGGGATTTTCATTAAAGATTATCTAGACATCATCACTCCTCAATTTTAGTGGTCTTCTCTAAAGAACTTACAAACATCCAATAGAATGCCACCATAAAAATGGGTTTACAAATAAGACTATTTTTTATTAGATAAACAGGTTTTACAGGGATCCTGAAACCCAATAGTTAAAACATATAAGGCTGATAATAAGCATGAAAGTCCAGCCAAAAAAGTATAAGTTCAGAGGCTGATAATAAGCATAAAGCGCAGCCAAAAATTAAAGTTCTGAGAAAAGACCAGGCAAAAAGACAAGTAATACCATGGCCTAAAGCTAGAACAAAAGCTAAAAGACATAGAAAAAAAAAAGAAAATGTGAGAGTTATTCCTTGTTCTTTCACTCCAGCTCTTGCATTAACTAAGCAACCTCGAAGGCTAGTTGATTCTCCTCCAATTCCAACTATTGCACCCTTTGGTCCCCCTGGTCTTGATTAGGAATGGTGTTGTCCTTTGCAGAGTCATCCTCCATTCTGGCATCATCCCTATATTTTCCTTCCTCATCATCCTACATCTCTTTGTCTTTGATCAAGCCCATAAGAGAGATGATGTTGTTGTTAATGGAGCTAAACAAAGAGAACATCTGATTCACAAGGTTGTGATTGTAGTTCTCCAGGTTGTGTATCGTTCTTTCTGCCAAACTAAGCCTGTTAGTCAAATCTATCCTCCTATTAGCATCCATCCCATTCCTTGTTGCCTCAATATGTCTCACCTATTCTTTGACCTCCTCCAACTCATGGAAAAGCCATTTGATTGATCTAAAATTGTCAATCATACTCTTACGAGAATTATTCAAGAGGTTCATCCCTATCTCCCTGGCTCTATCTAAAATAGCCACTATCATCAGGTCAATGAGTTCTTCCAACCATGGTTCATCTTGATTTTCCATGAGGATTTGGAGATTTATGGCCTACCTAAAGATGCCCATCTTCGAAGTCTTGACATTAAAGTTTTTCCAAGATTTACTCCTATTATTGACCTGCACTTCCCCTTCCGCATTCCCTGCATTCTCCTCTTTCTGCTCCTTAGGTTGGGCTTGGAGGTGGACAGAAGATAGGGGCAGCAATGATCCCTCCTCAAACTAAGAGCGCACTTCCTCCAAATTCTCCCTCTTGTGTTTCTTCCTTTCAGTTTCATCCTTAATTTCCTCTCGCATCTCCTTAACCACCTCCTCAAACTCTAGCTCCTCCTCATCGTCATTGTCTCCCTCCTCATCATCCTTAGGAGGCTTCTGCCCATGATCCCTAGGGCTTTTTCTACTAGGGGTTATGGGGGAGGGCAATTTTTAAGCTTGGTGGGTCGCTAATTTCCCCGAAGAAGAGATCCCTCCCTCCTCAAAGCTGAGGCTCTGTATATCTTTTGAATCAAAGGAGTAACTAGAACTACCAGACTCTACATTCTCTACCTAAGGGGGAGCAATTCTTATAGTTTGAGCCTTGAGGTTCTCGTGGATAAGCAGCAGCAACCCCTCGTGCAAAGTCGAATTTGTAGTGGGCTTCTTTTTGAAGTTGTCCACCACCTTGCTCGTAGAGGTTAATAGATAATATGGAAAGGAAATATTAACATTATGCCAAAAATGATTCAATATAACAAAGTGATGGGTACGAGCTCTATCAAATCTAGGGTCCAATGTGATATACTTGATAATAGCTCTTAGAACATACCTTCACCGCTTCTTCATGGAGTCGGGGACATCGTAAGTGTCAATATTTCTTAGTGCCTTCAGTTCCTTCTCACTCTCCACAAAGTTCCTAACTACATTGGCCAAAAGCTTCTTATCCCAAAAGAATTTAAAACCCTCGATAGGGATTTCGGTGAATGTCGCAATCACCTCCTTCGTTATTCGGAAGTAGATCCTATTCACCTTCACCCTACCATCCTTTCAGGACCCCACCATACTTTTGGTCACCTCCTAATCGAATCCATGCAGCTTCATGATATAATTGGTAACCCCACCCTCTTCTAGCTTTTCCCACACTTTCTCCCTACTTATCCATTTCTCAAAATCTCCCACCGGCTCCTTTCTGCACCTTTCGCCTACCATTTCTACACACTCCATGCCCTCTTTACTCATGTGCTCCTCACTCTATGACTAAAAGGGACCTCCAAGAGTAAGCAATAAACAAAGAAAAATAGCCCTGCTATTGCTCCAGAAGCAAGTGCAAAAAACAACCCACAAAGTGCGTCGATTAATCAATAATGAATCACTACAATTATGATTTCCGATGCTTCCATTTTGATAAGTACCCTTATTTCTTAAAACCTTCATAATCATAAATATAGCTTGATTTTCTCCATACTTCCTTGGATCTTTTCCAAGTTGATCAAACTTTTAACGTCTGCTGACAAACAAATTTTGGGATGCCAAGTCATTTTTTGGTCTGCGCAAACACCAATGTTTGCAAACCTGTCGGCAATCAAGTTAGCTTCCTGAAAGATATGACTGACGTGGATTCTATTAAATTTGGCAAGGGTCTCACGTGTCTCATCAATTATATTTGCAATCATCCATGATGGATGTGAGTTCCCTATGATGCACTTTATAATGTTATTTGAGTCCCCTTCGAGCCATAAACTGGTAACACCAATTTCAAAAGCCAGTTTTACAACATTGCATGTGGCGTTCGCTTCCACAAAATAATTGGTTTGGAATCCCAGTAGGAGAGAAAAAGCCACAATACTATCTCTATTTTCATTCCTTATCACACCTCCACTACCCAAGGAGCCAAGGTTTCCCTTGGAGGCTCTATCGAAGTTGGCTTTGTGCCAGCCTTCAGGGGGGATAAGCCACTTGGCTTCCTATCTTTTCCTCAATCTATCTTTTGCATTCTCCTTTTGCCTGCCTCCTATCTCAAATTCTCCCCCCTTCCTCACAGAAATTTTTTCCTTTATGTTACTGAAAATCTTCCTCCCAACAACTAAAGTCGATTCCTCCCTATCTCTGAAAATTTGATTGTTTCTCTCCTTCCATATGTTCCAACAAAAATGGGGTAGGATCCAGGAGCTAATATCCTACAAGACAGTCCCATTGAACAAGCCATGCCATTGATAGAAAAAGTCTAGAAGGTTAGAAGGAACGTTCTAGCTATGACCTAAGTCTTGGGTGAGGATGCCCCAAACTGTCCTGGAGAAAGAACAGTGGATGAACATATGATTGCCTATCTTTGACTCTTCTTTACAAAAAACACATCTGTTGGGCAAGATATGACCTCTTTTGATAAGATTTTCCTAGGTTAGAGTTTTGTCCTAAAGAGCCAACCAAAAAAATATGTTTAATTTTGGCATGAGGCCAGGGATCCAAGCCCTCAACTAAGGGGGAGTCTCTTTTAAGCTCCATAAAGCAGAGTACCCAGAGGCAACCGAATAGAGCCCATTGGCATTATCCCTCCAAGCCAGTTCATCCTTATTGTTTCTAAGAGACAAGGAATTAAGCATGATCATGATTGGTTTAAGGTCATCTAAGATAATAGAAAGGTCCCTCCAACCCTATTCGGTCCTACAATTACTAACTTTGTGCCCATAAAGGTAGATGCAATCATTAGCCCAAAACCCATAGCTAGGGTTGTTCATAAGGGGGCCTTGAGAAAGCCAACTGTCAGACCAGAACAGAATGTCCTCCCCATTACCTAGCTTCTAGGAGACTTTTGAGTTAGCCAAGTCCCTGGCTTTTAAGAAACCATTCCAAATAGCAGAACCTCTTGGGATTTCCTCATTGAAGAGGGTGAACTAAATAGAGGACCTCTTTATATACTTATTTACTATAGTGTCTCTTCATTCCCCCGTGCTACTAAAGATGCACCAAATTTGCTTTGCCAGGAGGGCCTTATTGAGGTGAATGAGCTTCCTAATTCCCAAACCTCCATTCTTCTTAGGGAGGAAAACTTTATCCCATGCAACAAGGGAGTACCTTTTATTCCTTTCAGCTCCCATCCATAAAAAATCTCTCTGGATTTTCTCCATCCTCTTAGCATATTTCACCAATATGGTAAAAAGGCTCAAAGCATATATCGGCAAGTTTTGAAGGATGGATTTAACTAGTTGACATTTTCTAGCTTGGCTAAGAATGGCTCCTTTCCAGCTTGCTAGTTTCTTACTAGACCTTTCCATGATGCCATTCTAGAAGGAATCTGAAGGGGTCATTCCCAAGGGGAGACCAAGGTAGGTAGAAGGAAGCTTCCCCACCTAACATCCCAAGATTCTAGAGATTCTCTTCTGTCTATCCTCCGGAGTATTGATAAAGAAAACATAACTTTTGTCCCAATTGATGAGCTACCTGACCCTCTAGAATAGGTGTCCAAGGTGTCTTTCATAGCCTTTACCTCCTTGACCGAGGCCTCTCCATCCATATTAGTGTCATCAACAAATTGTTGATGCGTAAAGGGGGTGCATTTGGAAGAAGGTTTAAAACCTTTGATCCTCCCTTCTTTCTTTGTCTATGTTTAGTGTATCTTAGCTAGATGAAGATCAGATTATTGTGATTTAAGGAAAAATTATTGGAGAATCTGGTGAATTGGAAATAAGACTGTTAAGTCCACTTGGTTAAAATATTTTCTACTACAATGATTAGAGAGTAATAGTGAGATTATTAGATCAAGAATGCAACTATCTTTTCCATTTCAAATCTCCAATTTTCTCATTCTTTGTCTTATGTTCTTCCTTTTTCTTCCTTCTGCATGACCCACTCATATTTCATCAACTTCACACTTGTTAGATTTCACAATGTTGCTATGCTTTGTTTCACCTTCTATCTTTTTCTTCACAAATAACTTGATCAACAACAATGAACATCTCGTTCATATCTTAAATGGAAAAATTATTTCCAATTCACCAGATTCTCCAATAATTTTTCCTTAAATCACAATCATCTAATCTTCATCTTGCTAAGATACACTAAATATAGACAATTAGGTATTGGGCTTTCACCTTGAACTTTGAGCTTCATTTCAAATCATTAGATATCCATCATCAAATCTTATTTCAATTTCTCTAATCATAGGTCTCATAAAAAAACTTCATCAGAAACTTCTATACTAATCCATATGTTCATCAAATGTTTACCTTCAATTGAATCTTCTAGAAAGTGTTCTTCTTTCCTTTGCTCTATTAAAACTACACTCACTTAGTCAATACTAAGCTTAGTTAACACAATTTTGTTCAATTTATACTATTGGAATAATCTAAATTAACTAGAGAAATGGTGAGAATAAAACTCAAGCATTAATTAAGTATTAAAGTGTTGTCATTGAATGATAACTGGTTAACAAGAAGATGTTGAAGTGTTGCAAGTGCAACCACTAGTAGAATGGCATACCTATCTTGATAGAAAAATAAAAGATGACATAGAATTTTGATGGCCGTGACCTAGTCACCATTAATGTGTTAAAATAAGAGAAGGTTTGGAAGTGATGTGACATGCATCCATGTGGAGAGAATTCAAAAAATATGATTGAAACATGCAAGGACTTAGGTCTAGATGTAGATTTGCTAATTAATAAGTTGGACTACAAGTATAGGAATCTATTGATAGGTAGTCATGAGTGTCTTGTGACTATGCTCACTATGTGATTCAAATTTCAAATTTATAGTTTGAGTGGTATAACTTTTAAGGTTTTCATCTATGAATAGTGAGAGTGATTTAAGACTACTAATGTAGTGCCTCTCCCATTTGACTTCTGTAAATCATCCTGATGGATGTAACTTTGTTGATCTATTGTTGTGATGGACCATGATTGTGACCATGAGTGGTCTACACCGTAGAGGTGATTTTTTGTATGTTTTTATATCAGTTGCCTTGTTTATGCTTTGACTAATTTATGAGATTATGTTATGATTTATGGTTCACTGAGGTTTTTGCTAGTGCTTACCAAGATTGATGTGGTATCGTGAGGTTGTTCCATGATTACCTTGAGATGTGTGCAAAGATTACACTATGTACTATTATCATGCTACATTGGACTAGGTTCATGTAGCAGTGGTTTGTCATGTTTATGACTGTGTTTGCTTAATTATTTTAAGTTCCTTTTCTTGTCGTATTATCAATGATTATTAAATGCTTTAGTAATTAGAAATGGATTGTCCATAGTGGATTATTTGGTTATGTGCTACAGACATTTACCTTGTTATATTTCTTATTAAAGAGATATATGTTACTCATGTTATGTTTACATTTGAGACGACCCGAGGGTCAGATGTTATACCTTGATTTCAATATCATAGATATTACACTACTATGTTGTTCAGTTAATCATATTGCATGATCATGCCATTTTGAGATAACAATGTGTTTTATGATGATATCTAGTTATCTAGTATTTGGACATACCTCTGATTATGTTAGGTGATGGATTTAATGCTATGGTTATTTACTTCATTCATGTGTTGTTATGCTTTATGCAAACGTGAGTGATGTAAATAGGTTAATTTAATATAATTAAATAAATGGTTAAATTAGGTGATTTAATGCATTTATTGCTTTGGCTATGTTATTATATGCAATTGCACTTGATCATGTTGTTTAGTGTGCAAGAATTATATCCCTGCCAGTGACACATGGAGTTAGTGATTCAGCCATTCATATTTTACCAATTTCATCCTTATATCGTCGATCTATCCTTATCTTAAATGTTTAATTTAAACCTTTCAGTGATTATTAAATTTGAACTCATTTGCATTATGTGATTAGACCACTAAGTATGTCTGTGCATTTAGAGTTTCGCATTATCACGAAAGTTGTTAAGGAATTTATGTGTTTTTGGGTTTTCGTGCATTTTAATTGATTTATTTTAATTTCTAGCAGCTTTGCCATAGATGAATTCCTATTTCTAGGATAGCCTATTTTCGTTTGGGTTGATTTAGGGTTTAACTAGGTTGGCTAGCTATTTGCCCTAATCGATTATTCACTTGAAAAGTGAATAAATAATTAAAAAGGAATTTAATTCCTCACTTCTCACTTTTGAATTAGAAAGTTTGAGAGTAAAACCCAAAATCCTCTTCATGAGGATTTATTATTTTGTTCATACTAGGAGCTACGAGTGTGGAATCGTTGCGAGGTTAAGCTCATTAGATCCAACTCAAGAAAACCTTGGATTGCCGCAATTTTCGGCCACTTCTACGGGCATTTTATTTTCTAGTTCATATTCTTGTTTTGCCCTTTTGGCTGTAAGGTAGGGCTTTCCTGTTTTATTATTTCTACTCCATTTCTACTTCTATTTTTTATAACCATTTGTTTGGAGGCTGAGAACTAGTGTTCCCCTCCATTTTTGTATGCTAGTTCTATCCAGTTGGGCGGGTAGGAACATTTCCCTATTTTTCGAGATGAGGGTTTGGAGTTTTACGCCATTATGCTAGCCATTTTTGCATACGATCTTTGAACTTGACTATTTTTGGATTTTTGGGGTTTTTGTGCCCAAAGGCCAAATGGGTTTTAATTTTGAAGTTTTACAAAATTTTGGGGTTTTTACCTCATTTTGTGTGCCACCCTATTTTCTCGAGTTTTCTTGGCACAATGTGGGTCGTGGACTTGGATGATCTATTTGGACATTAGTCAAACCACTATTGCACTTTTATGTTTCATTGGGATGCATGTTGCATCCGTACTCCCGACGTTGTGTTCGGTTGAGCGATTTTATACCTGGTGTTATTGTTTCTTTTAGATCTTTGCTTTTGTTTCATAAGCGCTAGGATTCATGTAGAATCCATACTCTCAGATTGAGGCTGGTTGAGTTAGTTCAATATGTTTGGTCTTGTTGCATCATTGGGATTCATGTAGAATCCATACTCTCGGATTGAGGCCAGTTGAGTGATTTTATGATGTATGGTTTTATCGGCTTTGGGATTTTTGTAGAATCCATCCTCTTGAGTTGCTTTTGATTAGGTGTTTTGTTTTGCATTATGTTCTCATCCTATCCTTGTGTTTTGATCTTCATGATGGTGGTGTGCCACACACAATTACATGCACGTACATTTTTCAGGTGACTTGTGAGGCCTAATCTTCCATGGTACTTTCGAAAGTTATGATCATTGGGGTTGGGATGGGAGTATGCATTCCCATGGGCACTCGTTGTAGGATGAGCATGGATTGGGTAGGGTAGCATATGGAGGGGACTTCTATCTCACAGCTTGGCAATCATGGTGCCATGGGTTGGCAGAGGAAGCTTTATATAAGTGATAACTAAATAAAATGTGTGAATAGTAATAAAACTTAAGATATTAAAATGTGTGAGCACCTGATTAAGTTTGAGGACACAATGTGTGAGCACCCATTTAAGTTTGAGGACACACGATCTGAGCTTGTGCTTTTCAATGCCAAGCAACTCTCCATGATGTTAACCCCTACTTAGTAGCCTACTGAGTGTCTGACCAGGACCTGTACTTCTTGCATTGTTGTAGGTTCTTGGTTCAACCATCATACTGTCTGGCGTGAGTGTTAGCCTTGGATGTTGTGCTTTATGTGTGTTTGTGGTTGGATCATTATCTCCATTAGCATGGCAGATGTGGACCTATAGGTTCCATGTGGTTGGGAGGAGTAGCTACCTTCACCACTGCTAGGGACCAGTGTATAGAGACAATCTGTTATTCTAGTACAACCATTGCTGGATGTTTCCACTTGATGCTTCGAGTTTTAGAGTATGCTTTCTTGTGATTTATGCTTTCATTGGAATGCTTGGATATCATGTTTAGATGATGTTATTTTATTTAATGCTTTTCCATGTTATGATGTTTAGCATATGATTAGATGATGTGAATTGTTGTAGTAGCATATCTATTGCTTATTGATGTTTAGCATGTGATAGGTCATGTTATCTACTGTAGGATTATCTTATGCTTTTCAACTAGTATGTTAGATTTCCTTATGCTTAAATTGTTGCATGTTTTAATAGTGACATCCCTATTATGATAGTACTGACGATTTGGTCGGTGGCTTGGGATGTTATGTGCAAGGGATGGCTAGGAACCACGATGGTCTTATGATGCTATTGATGGTTGGGAGGAACTACGTACTTAGTTTGGTTGTTTTGTCTAGTTGTTCTGGTATTTTTGTACATTGTGATGTTGCTTTTGTTCACTGCGATGCTTATTTCAGTATGTTCATTATTGTTATATTTTAGATGGTAGATGTTCCTCTTTCCTTGTTGTTTATGCACTTGAGTGTTCATTCCTCGATTTACGTGGATCCAGTACTCCCCAATGTGCAGGTTTTCATGTTCTTATGCTTTTTGTTTGCATTTTGTTGGTGCGCTAATTTGTTTTCTCATGTGGAAATGCATGCCCTCGTGCGAGACCATGAAAGTCCTCACGTGAGAATGCAAGTCCTCGCATCAGAATGGAAGTCCTTGCGCAGTGCACAGCGAGTCCTCGCATGAGAATGCAAGTCCTCACGTAAAGCCATACATTTTCTCATGCACACTGGTGCAAGATCTTGCACAAAACTCAAGACCAATGTACTTTCTCATGCAAGAAATTGGGGCTATCTAGGCTTGTTAGATGAAAGTTTAGAAGTTGGTTTTGGACACCCTTTTGGGTTTTACACCTTCCTAGTTCAAAAAAAATTTCCTAAGGGGTTTAAAATATATCGTTTAAGTATAAGGAATTAAATATACATCAACTTATAAGGAATTAAATATACGTCAACTTATACTTTAGATATATTTTAATATATGCGATGAATCTTTTGAGATAGGTTTTAGATCTCTCAGAGATGAGATAAAGATTCTAGGAAATTTCAGGGCTTCAGAAATTCAAACTTAGCCAATTTTTTAGGGCTTTAAGATTTCAGACTTAGCCAAATTTTAGGATTCTGCATCCTACCCCAGCTTGGTGTTTTGTTGATGAGTGGTCATTTCTTGAACCCTCATCTTGTGTGTGGTGGCTGTTGGCTTTTGTTCACATGTGTCAATTTGGTTGTGGCATTCAAAGATCTGTTGGTTGTCAAGATTGTGGTGAAGTCTTCCGTTGTGATCTTTGTGATCCCTGTATGATGTTGTCATGTGCATTCATACTTGTAAAAAAAAATTAATTATCTCAGCTTGTATTTCATCCTTGTTTCCAAGGATCTTTGGGTGGGGCATTACAACTAAAACTTCATTTTTAAAATGAGGTATTGAAGAAGTTTTTGTTAAAAGGAGAAGACAAGGTTGTTGTATTATTGTAACTATGTGGACCATAGATCTATGAAGACATATTAGAATAGTTATGAAGAGAGAGTAATAATAGACTAAGATAAGGAAGAGGAAGTGAATAAAGGAAGTTCAGCAAGCCAGAATATAGGAAGATGATTAGAGAATCTTCAAGGAGTTTTCGTAGAATATCTACGAGGAAAGGTGTGTCAAGTATTTAGATATAATATTTATTTTTCTTTCTAACCATTGTAACTATTGTATGCCTTTAACATGGCATATTTTTAATAATTATTTTAAATCCTCTAACTAGGTATCTCTTAGAAAGAGATCGAAATCTTCTACCAAGATAGCCTTGAGAAGTTGTTTTAATCATAATAGGTTACAAGAATTCCTAATAGGATACATTCTTAAAAGGAGCATATGTAAGCCTTTAACATGACACCCTTTTACATACAAGGAAAGGCTAGTGGGTATATTACTCCCACCATGGTTTTCTGACTCACTCCAAGAGTTTCCATGTAAAAATATCTATGTCATTGATGCATGCTTCTTTGTGTAATCTTGTATAGTTTTACTGCATAAATTTTATCATTCTACTATCAGTAAATGTGTTAGTGACTAATTTTGAATTTAAGATAGTTGTATTAACCAATAGAATCTATGGAATTGGGTGTATTGATTCACCCACATCTTAGTATCGATTGAACCAAAAATTGGTACAAGAGTACATACCATGATAGCTACAAGGCTGATAGCTTGAGGAAAGATCCAATGATAGCCATGGAAAACAAGAATCAACATGATAAAGCAATTGACACTATTCAAGACCTTAAAGACATGCTAAGAGATTTTTTAGCCAAAATGAAGAAGTTGATGAATAAATTGGGAGAAATCCAAGAGTTAATAAAAAATCTTGAAGAACAAAGGAGTTCTAAAGAATTGGGAGAAGAAATACTAGAACTCATGTGTGAAAGTGAAAAGCTAAAGAAAAATGTTTAAGTAATGAAAAGGGAAAAAGAGAATGCAATAGTTAGTTTAGGTGAAGCATAGGATGAGAAAGGAAATGTCATCCTAGCAAGAGATCAAACCTATGAGGAACTCAGATTGGCTCAAAAAGAAAAACAATGAGCTTAGGATATATTAAGGGAAAAGGAAAATGAGATAACTCTCATAGAAGAAAAGCACTAGTATATTACATAATTAAAAAATATCCTAATTGAGCATGATCAAGATAAAATATAACAGCTAAATGTTCTAACTAAGGAATCAAAGTACATGGAGGAACACAAACTCAAAGTAATAAAGGAATAATGTGTTTGAATGGAAAGGCCAAATAAAGAAACCATAAAGGTGGACAAGCAACTAAGAGCTCAAAGAGAGTGACAAGTTCAACCAGTCTAGGATTAAAAGGAATCAACACAACTAAGAAAGGAGATTCTTCAAGGACAAAAGACTCAAAAGTGAACTATTTGTGGTAATTAAGGAATTATGGTCCAAGGACATATTAGAATGGAAGAACATGCTAGAGAATTATTTATCCAATCTTAGACCTAATCTAAGCTTGAAGGACAAAAAAAGCTACTAGAGTCATATAGACAAAACACTAATCCACAAGCGAATGTAGCTCTGATAACTATAGGCCAAAAGAGGGATACCTTTGCAAACAAAAGAAAACTTTGTTCACAACTATATGAAATTGAAAAGGATAGCTTTGGGAAGCAACAAGGGAAAGGCTAAGAGACTAAGGAAAAGCTAAAGGAGACCAAAACTACAAGTCTTAGAACTTTAAAGAAGAAAATTGCAATACAACCTACCATACAAGTCAAACAAAGAACACAAATAAGCCAAGACTTGAATAAAGAGCCTAAGGAAAGTGGAGAGACACAACAAGCCTCCACAAAACCACTAACAATAGAAGAGAGAAGTATGATAACTAGACAAGTGAAGGTCATTCAAGTATTATCAATGTGATCATAATGGACCCCAATCCAAATGATGGAGAAGGAAAAGATCACAATGCAATGGGTCACATTGAAGCTACTGAACAAGGAGAGAAGAAAGGAAGAAAAGAAGAGAAAGAAACTAATGATGGAATGAGTGATACCCAAATGCCCACAATGGATATGTCTAAAGACAAATGAGATGAAAAGGAAAAAGATATAGAGCAGAG
This sequence comes from Cupressus sempervirens, assembly GCA_028749045.1. Classification (NCBI taxonomy): domain Eukaryota; kingdom Viridiplantae; phylum Streptophyta; class Pinopsida; order Cupressales; family Cupressaceae; genus Cupressus; species Cupressus sempervirens. Next base: position 296,144,537 of record CM053788.1, on the reverse strand, counting down.
ACAAAGGCAAGAAGATTTTCCGCCAACTTAGCAAGTGAAGACACCAATAGAAGAGTCGTCAATGACAACATCTAAAGGAAAAAGGAGTGTGAAGAAGCTTTAGAGGGCCAAAGATAAGAGGAAAAGAGACTTATAAGAATCTAGTAGTAAGAAGAAGAGAAGAGGGATACAAGAATCCTCATAATTGACAAAGTCATCAACATTCAAGCATGAAGGTGAACTCTATAATGCTGATGTAGTAGAAGCTACAAAGATATAGGATGTTAGAGAGATACTTGAAGAGATGGGAAACTAGGTTCACAAGATGAGCTCAAAAAAATTGAGCACATATGCTAGACTTATACAGAAGTATAAAATGATGAAGTTGAATAACAAGATGTATGATCAAGCTACCACTCTACTAAATGCTTGTGACATACTAAAGGGACTTGCTAAAGGAACAACCTATAAGGAGGAGGATGATCTAATCAATCAGGTCAAGGATTTCATAAGACATCTGAGTGAGAAAGTAGGAAAGATTCCAATACTTTTAGAACAACATGTTGAGTAATTCTCTTGAAGAAGAGAAGAAAGTGGAAATAATGACACTCAAGAGTGATATTTCAGAAGCATTGAAAGACATAACCCTCAATCTTTCATAAAATAGGAATATTAAGCACCTTAATAGGTAATCTAGGTAGAAGAGGACATAGGCACAATAAGAACACAATGAAGCCACTCAAGCTTTTGATCCACTCTTAGGATCAATGATAGATCACGTTAAAAAGATCCAAGATACTATTAGAAATAATAATTATTGATAGGGGAGAGGGGGGTTAATCAATATTCCACAAAAAAATTTGAACTATGGATATCTTTAACAATCTTAAAACACACACATGTGATTAAATTAAAGAGTAAATATAGAAATAATACAATGTAACTTTTAACACCATTATTTATTAACTAGGGAAACTTTAGCCAAGGAAAAAACCCTGGTTGGGATGGTGCCCACAAAATGAATTACTAATCAAAAGTATCTTGTGAAAGATATTGACTCTATTAGGAGTCTATTACATATGTATAGTGTCTTTGTCCTTGTTAGAAGCCTCAATCTCATTAGGAGTTGGTATTACAATTACATAAGCAACAAGATGATCCCACTTCTCAAAAATGAATACACAATGATATATTCTATACACAAAAGGTATAGATACAAGTACCTCTTGATAATGTGGATATCTTCAATATGTGATTTTTCCTTTGTAGCTTTTCGTACATAAATTTTTATACACTACCCTTTATCTTCTCTAACATAAAGTTTACATCATATAGAAATTATATTTCAATGTTTAAAAGACATCACACAACTTTGGATATACACATATGTTGACATTATAGTCAAGTTTTTTTTATTAGTGGCACACATTTAATCAAATGGTTAGTAGCTACCAAGATTACCTTGCAGTTTATAGTGTTAACCAAGTTATTCAAGTTCTGTCAAGCTCTACAGTTGCTACCAAGTTCCAGAAATAGTATTCAGTTCACACCAAGTAGTATCTACAAAGTTGATGATTATTAGTATAAACTAAGCTTTGTAGTGTTTACCAAGTTGCTTAATGTGAACCAAGTTCTCTAGTGTTTACCAACTTTGCAGTATCAGTAATGTGAATATAGTGTTGACCAAGCTAGGATGTGGTGTCAACCAAGTGATTTAGTTTATACTGATCTTGCAGTGATAGTGTTGACTGAGCCATGCAATGCCAACCAAGTGATTCAATCTATATCTCGAGTTTCATAGTGTTCACCGAGGCACCAGAGCTGACCAAGTTTAAACTACTTAGAAGTGATTACTATGAATTGAGCTTCTACATCTACTAAGAGCAAGACAATTTCAAGTGTTTACAATGGTTGTTGAGTATCAGAACATCTCTGAGTTTGTCTTCAGAACCTGAGTACCAACAGTTGGGCAAACTTTGTGTATTTTGGTAAAACTTGTATTGTGGCTAACTTTGATGAATTATAAATTGGATTGATATATGCAATGTATTATATCACATCTAAGTGTAATATGTAATAATGAATATGAGAAGATATATGTGAGAGCCAAAGCGCAAAGTAAGAAGGCTACATGTAGTATAAGGAGCAAAAAAGATTTATCTATCACAACAAAGAGATCATTACACTCCAAAGGAATATCAACCAGAAAATTAGAGATCAGCCATTTGTTCATCCTAACAGGTGGAATACTTAAATCCTTTCACAAGGTAGAGTTAACAGTCTTTTGTAAATATCTTTACTGAGTGCATACTTCATTGTATGTTTTGAAAATCCTTTTACAAGGTGGACCTAGAAATCCTTATCACTCCTAATAGGGAAAATCATCAGAAGTGATCATTGCAAGCCTTAACCAGCCAACATTATACTATAGTACTAAAGCTTGTGGGTATGATCCCCACCCTAGTTTTACTTTCTATTTGGAAGGTTTCTAGGTCACCATATATTGTGTCAAAATGTTATGAATTTTTTAATGCTTTTAGTTTTTCATGCATGCAATTAGATTAGAAGGATTAATTGGTGAATTAAGAATAAGTTTTATTGGTTCTCGATTCACCCCTCCCCTCTCAGTAACCTAGCCTATCTTATATTTCTAATAATTGGTATCAGAGCTTTGCGGTTCTCAAAGAAGAAGTTTAATAGCTTTAGAAAAGATCAAAGGCAATGGAGCTATTCAGGCTTGATAAGGCTATTGACAATGAAAAGTTGGATTTGGAATTAGCTATTGGGTAGCATAAGAAAACAAAGGAGAAGCTCTCTTAATCCTTGAAAAGAAGAAAAGATATTGTAGTATAGATGAATGAAAAACTCTACACTGAAGAAAGAATTGAAGATATCTATTCAAAAAGTAATTCATATGAAGCTAATGAGGCAATCAAAGAACTATTAGAAAAGAATGGTAACCTTCAAGAAGAAGTTAGAAAGATGAAAAGAGAACAAGAAATTTAGTTAGTAAGATTCTGTGAAGTCATGGAAGAAAAAAAAAAGACAAAAGAAGAGATAGAAGAAAAGTACAATGAAATTCAGCACCTATTTCTTCAACAAACAAACTTCATTGATCAGCTTGCTAATGTAAATGAAGAAATCATGAATCTAAGATTAGCGAATGAAATATTGAAAAATAATTTGAACACTAAAAAGAAAACCAATGAAAGGATGATGAAATATCAAGAAGACATGAGTCAGTTGAATGAGAAAAGTTAATAAAGATAGAAAGGCAAATCAGGAATGGGATACATAGAAGAAGGTGTATCATCCAAGTAAGGAGCTCAAAAGAATCAAAGGCTTACTTTTAATCACTACAATAAGATAGGTCATACATCAAACAAATGTTGGAGTGATGGAAAAGCTAAATTTAATGAAAAATATTACAATTGAAATAAGCATGGTCATGGAGCTAATGAATGCAAAGAGAAACCAAAATTTGAAGGAAAATGTCACAAATGCAAGAAGCATGGGTACAAATATTCTAAATGCAAAACCAAGATATTAAACCCAACAAAACAAATTGTGAAAGCTATATGTGGTTGGGACTACAACACATGATGTAGATGCCACTACTGTGGAGAATTTGGACATATTGGAGCAAACTGTGTGAAACATCACATGAGGACAAGAGACACCACTAGAAGATGTTTTATTTGTACAAAACTTGGACACCTTGCCAAGAACTATATGAACACTAGAAGAATTGAAGATTAAAAGAAAGCCAAGGATGACAACATTAGAAAGAAAATGAGATAGCAATGGATTCTAAAATCTTCTAAGAATGCAAATATGAGCCATGAAGAACATGTCACTCAAGAATTTCATGACTCAAGCACTTCTACTTGATCTTCCATAGGGATAACTAGAACTAAGACTCTAAAGTAGACATCTTACATCAATTCTAGTCAGCTAGAAGGAAAGATCCATATCAACATTCAAGATGCAAAGAGATCACCAAGTGTCTAAGGAAAATCTAGACCTTACCAAGCTAGGTCAAGTTGCAAGACCTTACTAAGAAAGGTTGGGAGTACCTAAGCATTGTGTGGACACCAAGTTGTGGTTAAATCTAATGAGCACTAAGACAAAATGAAGTGGAAGACAATCTATCACCAAGAAAGTAATCCTACCAAGAATTTATGGTGATTGGAAAGTGAAATTCATTAAAAGGGAAGGAATCAAATTTATTTATCATCATGAAGTTTTGAAGAGCTATTTGCCGAGAGAGATATCTGTGATTCCAAGAAATCTATGCAATTTATTGTTGAAGATTTTTATATTTTAATAAACCCTACTAAACATGGCATCCTCCAATAGCAAAAACAAGGAGGGATCCAAGATGTTGGTTTGAGGAGTTGATTGGAAGGCACCAGACTTCAAGTTAAGTCTAATAATTGCAAAAATGCTTGATCCAACTAGAGCTCAGTCACAAATTCCACTAAAGGTACTACTTATTAATGATATTCTCTCATATTTTTTTTGTTCAATTCAAGATATTGGAACCCTAGAGATGGATGAGGCTCTAGAAAATTTATGTGTGAATGGTATGTTGAAACTCAAATATCAATACTTGGAGACAAAGGGTTTAATCCACATTCCACATATGCCCCAAGACTTTCAAATAAAATGGATAAGATTCATCCTTAGCCATGTACATAATAGGTAGCTATGATTAGAGTAGCCTATTCTAATAATGAATAAAATGATTCATTGAATTAATGGGCTCCCAATGTTGACCAAGGAAAAATCTACCAAAACCATAAGTTGGGTAGAACTGGAAAGCAAAACTCTTGCCGAGTGGGATGGAAGAGGTATGAAGATCAGCTATGTAACTAACATGTAGCTAAAATTTAGAATCCATGTAATAGCACATAAGATATATAACTCTAGTCATCTCAATAGTGTGTCATGTAAGGAAATTGATTTGGCTCTCAAGGTGGTGAAGAAAAACTTGTCCTTCGACCTTGCTGAGCTAATGTTGAATCAGTTTAACAAGAACATGGAGAGCATCAAGACTTTGAAGAATAACCTATGTAACTTTGGTTCACTCTTAACTTTTTTATTCTTCTTTGTGAAAATATTTTTCCCTTCAAAAGGTTCATCCATATGGAGAAAAGATGTACCAATACTATATCAGATCAATGAGTATATAGAAAAGATGGGTGAGAAATTTTTCAATATCATGGATAATTATTTTTATTCATTCAAGGAAAAGATTAATAACAAATTCATAATTCCTAAGAAACTTGTAGAATATGACAAGGATGATGTTTGTTTCATGGTAGACTATGACAAGGTATACATTCAAGTAGTCAAACCTAGAGTGTTGTGGGTTAAGCCTCTAAGCTATGAGGTTGACATTGATGACACCAAGGACATCATTAAGGCACTATTGAATGAACCTATGGATCCTAAGGCTACATATTTTGGTATGTATGATGAAGTCAAAGCCAGAATAGAACTTGAAATAAAGCTTCCTCAAGAAGTTAGCAAAGGAGAGAAGAGGATAGCAAAACAATAGCAAAACTAGGGCAAACAATTTCTACTCTCCTATTGAGAGAAGGAAAAGGAGATGATGTGGAAGAAGATGATGTAGAAGATGAGGTAAAAACTAAATTGGAAGAAGACGAGTCAATCAAGAAGAAAGGTAAGGTTATCATTACTAGACCTACCAAGTCATCTACTATAGTATTCACAAGGAGAGCATCCAAATCAAGAAAGAAGTTGAAATTAGGTGAAGAAGAAATAGAGGATGTTATTTTCAAAAAGCCTACACCTACATTTCAAGAAAAACTAAAAGAGATTAATTTAGGAGGTGGCATGGAAAACTTTAAATCTCTCAAATATGAGACCAAGAATGCAGATGAGAAGAAGCAAGTTGAAGACATGATTATCTCCAACTTAGGTAAATGGAAATATTCACCTGATCAACTTGTGCAACGAATTCCCAATGAACTAATGGAAAGAATCAAGCCAAGATGGGAACATGCTAAGAAGACTACAAAGGATATATTTGAATGGACTTTGAGGAAGCTCATGTCAACTTGTAATGATAAAGAAGTAAAAGAACCCATGACGAGGAATGAAGAAAAACTTACCCTAAAATTCAATACTTGAATGATATTGGTTAATGACATTGAAAATGTGGTGAAGATAGCTACAACTACATGGAAGAATATCTACAATTTTCATCAAAAGAGTGATTTTGTTGTCCATGTCAGTGATAAAGATGATGATGAAGATGACAAGGATGAAAAGGAAAATAATGATGAGGAAGATGTGGAGACAAATGATATTAATCTTGATGATGAGGAGAAAGAACAAGAAGCTACTAAGGAGAATCTTCCTGAGATTCAGAGTATTGACAAAACTAACCCAAAGAAGATTGCAGTAGAAATTATGGCCTCATTTCCTCACTCTTTTAGCAAAGCTTTAAAGCCATCAAGCTCAAAGAAAGTTTCTACCAAGTTGATTGTGGCAACCACTACAATTCCAAGCACCCAACCAATATTTGACACCTATTCAACTAAGTACTACATTGACTAAAGTGATTAGCACTTCATCTACTGAGTAGCTAGTGCTTCCTCCTTCATCAAATTTGGCTACACACCAACTAGGTATTTCTACTATTAGTGAAATATCTAATTTTGTTTCTAGTCCTATTTCTACTATTGTTACAATCCCCAATGTTCAAATAGTTAGTACAAAGATAGTTGAGAGCAAGCCTCAACCAAGTACTAAATTTTCAAGCAAAGGAAAAAGTAAAGAAGAAGACATTGATCTTGGTGAGAATATAGTTATCTTGAATTGGGATATCTCTACTCTGAATCTTGATCAAATGCACATAGTATGTGAACTATTGCAAAAGAAAGCTAATCAATAGAGGCTTAGAGAGGAGAAAAATAGAGAAAACCAAGTGCTAGAAGATGCAAAGAATATACTTGCAGATGCACTTAGTACCAAGGTTGATAGTACTCAACCTATTTTGGTTCAATTAGTATATTTTGTTTAGAAATTCAATGAAGATCAAAATGGGCAAGAAAAGTTGTTGCAAAGAGTAGAGAAGAAATTTTAAAACAAAGTATTGGAGCTAGTTGCATAGAAAATTGCAATATATCAAGTAGACTTGTCTACTATTCTCAGCTCATTGGAAACCTTAGCCAATAATGTTACTTCATTATTCAGCAAGTTATGTGATACATCTATCTTCACTTAGGAAATCAAAGATAAATTATCTAAGATAGATGAATACTTGAAGGAAAGTGCACACTAGTTGTCACTTAACCTGAGCTATAGTTCTATTCATTATTTAAAGATTAGATTTCTAACTAATATGCAGGAAAAATTATTAAGGGAAGAAGCTAGGATTAGGGCCACACATGTAGACATTCAAGGCATGATTCTTCCAAACATGGATGCATTGTAGAAACATAGTGAACATACCAAAACTCTCATCCATAACAACCTCTCTATAGCTGATCACATGATGGAGTTATCAGCAGAAGTGCAGATTGCATTGCATGCAAGCAAGGTGTTACAAGAAATTTGGGACAAGACAATGTCATTGATTTTAAAGGTACATTCTGACTTCTTGTCACATTTTGACATTACCATGTAGCATACACCTTTGGCATTTATGTCAAAAAGGGGGAGAAAATGTGAAGATGTAATAAATGTGGAGAAGATGAGAAGAGAAGATGTAATATAAAAGACATGAAATATATAGTAAGTAAAATGTATATATATGTATGGGGGAGCATCATAATATTATACATATACATGTAAAGATAATCATAAAACATCTCTTACAAAAGAAATTTTGAAAAATATCAAAAATAGAGTATGTTACTAAGTTGAACACTCGGGATGGAGACTAAAGATTGGTTTGAACTTGAAATTTTAAAAATTCAGTTTTTGATCAATAAGTGTTTTTGTCACTAATGCCAAAGGGGGAGATTGTTGACATTATAGTAAAGTTTGTTTCTTCGTGACACACACTTAATCAAATAGTTAGCAACTATTGAGCTAATCATGTAGTTTACAATGTTAACCAAGTAATTCAAGTTCTAATGAGCTCTACAGTTGCTATCGAGTTCCAAATATAGTATTTAGTTTGCATCAAGCAGTATCTACCAAGTTGATGATTATTAGTGTAAATTGAGCTTTGTAGCATTTACCAAGTTTCTTAGTGCAAACCAAGTTCTCTAGTGTTTACCAAGTTCACATCATCAGTAATATGAATATAGTGTTGACCGAGCTACAATGTGTCAAACAAGTGATTCAATTTATACTGAGCTCATAGTGATAATGTTGATTGAGCTATGCAGTGTCAACTAAGTGATTTAGTTTATATGCCAAGTTTCACAGTGTTTGCTGAATAACTAGAGCTAACTAAGTTTAGACTACTTTGAAGTGATTAGTATGAACTGAGCTTCTACATCTACCAAGAGTATGATGATGTCGAGTGTTGACAATGATTGCCAAGTATTAGAACCTCACCAAGTTTGTCTTTAGAACTCGAGTACCAGAAGTTGGACCAACTTTGTGTATTTTTGTGAAGCTTGTATTGTAACCAACTTTGATGAATTGTAAATTGGATTGGTATATATGTAATTTATTATATCACCTCCAAGTGTAATATGTAATAATGAATATGAGAATATATATGTGAGAGTAGAAGTGCATAGTAAGAAGGCTAATGGTGGTATAAGGAACAAAAAAGATTTATCTATCATAGCAAGGTGATCATTACACTCCAAAGGAATCTCAACTAGAAAATAAGAGATACAGATCAAAGATTAGCCACTAGTTCATCCTAACAAGTGGAACAGTTAAATCCTTTCACAAGGTAAACTTAATAGTCTTTTGTAAATCTCTTTACCGAGTGCACACTTCATTGTATGTTTTGTAAACCCTTTTACAAGGTGGATCTAGTAGTCCTTATTTCTCCTAATAGGGTAGATCATTAGAAGTGATCATTGTAATCCATAACTGACCAACTTTTATTGGATTACTAAAGCTTATGGATATCATCCCAACCCTAATTTTACTTTCTATTTGGAAGGTTTCTGGGTTAGCATATCTTGTGTCAAAATGTTATGAATGATTTAATGCTTTTAGTTTTTCATGCATGCAATTAGATCAGAAGGATTAATTGTTGAATTAAGAATAAGTTTTATTGGTTTTGATTCATCCCTTCCCTCTTAGTATCCTAGCCTACCTTATATTTCCAACAACAACTTTCCTCTATACCTTTCTATTTTTTCCTATCAACCTTCAAGTCTTCACCACGTGTTCCTAAACACAAAATTGACCTTTTCCTACTTAGGGTTTATATCTAGTATGTTGTTCCTAATTAGTTAAGTTATTATTTTGGTGAACCAAAATAATTCCTTAACATAAATTACCATTTACTAGCCTTTTTTTTGTTCTACTTGTACATGATTGTAACTGGTAAATTGTAAATAACTCTATTTGTATAGCTCATAATGACTTGCACTCTAACATATAGGATCTATATACCTTGCACTATCTTCCCTCAATTGCGCACATACCAATATGCTCTTAGTGATCTTCACAAATCAAAAAGGTGTTTGTGTTGACAATTTTTCTTTGTAACACTTAGACAATTTTCTAAGTCGTCAAATCAAAAATTTGTCTTCACAACTTGTTGACTTAATATAGATGATATGTTTCCATAAATGACAACTTAATTGTGTTTCCATATTGAATCTTATAAAAAATTCCAATAGATACAATGTTATTAATACATCAACTGCAAGTGGAAGAGGAGAAAAGAGTTATCAAATAAATGAAAGTTCAATATTTTATAATCCCATTGATAGGGGTCATCAGTGCACATATAAAGGAAGCAGATACTTAGATAGCCATTCCACTAGGAGAGATAAAAGATGCATTTTATAGGAAATTGGCATAACTTAGGAATGTAGTGATGGAACTCAAACATATCAATGATTCATGGGAGACTCTATTTAAAACAACATGAGAGAGATACAAAGATACCTTTGAGAAACTATAAAGAGGGAAAATGATAAAGAAGAACATTACAGTGGGAGAATATACCCAGAAGAGAAAACCTATAGGTACTCCAAAAACAACCATTGTCATTGATGACAAAATGGAGGAGAATAAACTAAAAGAATCAAAGGGAGAAGAAATAAGGATAAAAATGGAGAAGAAGATAAAAGAAATAGGGGGAGAAAAAGATGATATAAGAAAATAGAAGATAAGAGAAGATAAAATAAAAATGAGAGATAAAGGATAAAGAAATAAAGAAATGGAGAGGAGAACACAAAAGGAAGAAATTAGAAATAGGGAGTAATCTCAACAAGTCTAAGGCCATAGACATGTCAAAAGGAGATAAATTAACTCAAACCCACAAATCAATAAGTCTTATTAACCTACAAATTTATATACAAGTATAAAGGTTTTTCCATCAAGACAAAGGGGGAGATTATTGGACTAAACTATATTGACTAGGAAAAATGATGAGAAGAGAACTCAAGCATTTAGTAAGTATTTAAGTGTTGTCATTGATTAGCAATTGGTTAACAAGAAGAGATGAAGCATTACAAGTGCAACAACCAATATAATGGTATACTTGATAGAATAAAAAAAGAAGACATGGAGGTTTGATGGTCATGGCCCTATCACTATTGATGTGACAAGGTAAGAGAAGGTTTGAAAGCAACATGAAATTAACATAGAGAGAAGTAGTGTAATGCAATTGAAGCACATGAGGACTTAGGCTAGATGTAGACTTGTAGATGAGTAGACTAGCCTATGAGTATAGGCATTTATGGAGAGGTAGTCACATGTATCTTGTGACTATGCTTACTATGTGATTCAAATATAAATTTGCATTTTCAATAGGATAACTTTTAGGGTTTCCATTGATGAATAGTGAGTGATTTAAGACTACTAAAACTTCATTTTTAAAATGAGGGGTTGGAGAAGTTTCTATTGTTAAAAGGAGAGGAAAAGGTCAATTTCATTTTCGTAGCTTTATTGAGGAGAAATCTGTGATGGTAGATTGGAATAATTATGAAGAGAGAGTAATTGAAGACTAAAAGAAGGAAGAGGAAGTGAATAGATGAAGTTCACCAAGCTAAAATAAAGGAAGTATATCAGAGCATCTTCAATGAGTTTTCATTAAGGATCTACTGTGCAAGGTGTCCCATGTATTCACTACTATTGTATGCCTTTAACAATAGAGACTTGTAATAAGTCTTTAAAATCTTCTAACAAGGCATCTCTCAAAAGGATATTAAAATCCTCTAGCAAGGTAGCCTTGATAGGCTATTGTAATACTAGAAAATTCCAAGCACTCCTAACATGATGTGTTCTCTGAAGGAATAGATGTAAGCCATAAACATGGCACCCTTTTACTAGCAAGGAAAGACTAATAGGTATATTAATCCCACCATTGTTTTCACCCTCACACTAGTGGTTTCCATGTAAAAATATATGTGTAATTGATGTATTCTTCTTTGTGTAATCTTGTATGGTTTTACTGCATAACTTTTATCTTTGTACTATTAGTATAGGTATTAGCAAGAAAGTTTGTATTTAAGATAACTACATTAACTAGTACAATTTGTAGAATTGGGCATATTGATTCAACCCTGTCTCGATTTTGGTTGGACTCAACAAATATTGCTCATCTTTCACTTCCTTGACATGTGCTCAGTGACCACTATGACAGCTCTGTGATCATTAGTCCATCTACCAACCTTATTGACTAGCTCAATGCAACTTAAAATTTCTTTGTCTTTCTACTTCAAGACTTTTTCCGTTCTTTATCAACCAACATAACTTACTTATACATGATATCAACACTTAACCAAATCATATAAAATAATTACATCAGCATTATATTGAGAAAGTCTAATTCAAAAGTGCCTATAAAAATTCAAATACTTATCAATACTTTCTTTCATTCTATCATCTTTACAAATTCTCTTCATCAATAAACACTATATTCTTCAGATGATTTAGCATTTTACTAAATTAGCATAACATCTTACTTATTCAGGCTTGACATCAATAACAACATAACACTGCCATGACTCTTTTACATACAATATCTCCCATATCTTCAACATTATCAATTGGAGCTAACAATGTAAACTGCACAAAGCTTTGTATCGATTGAAGCAGGCACCTTGACAATGGTATGAAAGATTACATTCCTATTTGATCATAATTAGTTTTGTTAGAGATAGTGATAAAAATAACCTATACTCAGAGTGAAGTTGAAGATAAGGTCTTAATAGAAGAAATAATTGTTGATGATATCATATTTAGAGGAAATGAATTGATGTGTAAGTCATTTATTGATCAAATGAGTAAAGAATTTGAGATGTCTACATTTGGTGAGATAAAAAAAATTATTTTCTACAAGTTCATCAAATTAAAGGAGGAATATATGTTGCTTAGTCCAAGTACATCAAAGAGATATTATATTTTTTTGGCATGGATGACTAAAGCTGAGTAGGTACACTAATGATTACTAGATGTAAATTGTATAAGGAAGACAATCTAAGAAAGACAACTAGGTCAAAGTGAATGAGATATTGCACAAATCAATGATTGGAAAGTTACAATATGTAGTTCATAGTAGATATGATGTTACACATGCAATTGGAGTAGTAGTAATATTGTCAACCAATCTTAAGGAGAGACCTATGACTACAGTGAAAACAATCTTTAGATATTTGAAAGGAATTGAAGATTATGGATTATGGTACAAGAAATATGGAGATTTTGAGTTAATGTCTACATTGATGTTGGTTGGGTAGGAAATGTTGAAGACAAAAATAGTATTGGTGGAGGAGATTTCTTTTTAGGAGAAAGATTTGTGACATGGATAAGTAAGAAGCAGATTTGTATCTCATAGTCTACTACTAAAGTTGAGTATGTAGTTGCTGTAATTAATTGTTCAAATATTGTATGGATCAAGCAATTATTGGAAGGTATGCAAGAGGAAGTCATAAAACATGTAACTATCTACTGTAACAATACTAGTGCTATTAACATATCAAAGAATCCAGTGATGCATGCAAAAATAAAGCACATATCTATTAAATATCACTACTTGAGGGAGCAAGTTCAAGAAAAATAAGTCAAATTGGAATATGTCAAATCTAAAGAGTAGATAGAAAATATATTCACAAATAAATTACCTAAGGATGTTTTTATTATATAAGAGGTAAATTAGGGGTGCTTCCCCTATCAAATTTTCACTAAGTAAAGTTGTAGGATTGCATCAATTTGATGCAAGAGCATCTAGTGGTATAAGGGCAATCTTGTATCACCCCGAAATATGCTTAGAGATAGTTTCTATTTAATGTATTTTCATTTATGGATACCCATTTGGGTCAAATAAAGGTTTCAACTCTCATTGTTCCACTATTAGTTTTCTAGGTTAGAGTTTTATTAATTTTTAAGCACCTTGGGATACATGTAAATGTAGAAAATGAGTTATTTTATAATTGAGGAAAAATTATGATGAGTTAGAGGGTGTAATTTGGAGGGATTATTTTAATTTTAATTTAAAATCCTCCAAAAAAAAATCAAGTCAAAAGGCTTTACAGTTAGAAAGTTATTGCAGTTTTAATTTTCCTAGAGACTTCCTAAGAGCATTTCAAAGTCAGATATGGGGCACTAAATGGCCTCATATAGAGCCAAAAATTGGGGTACAAGAAAATCTGGTCCATAGGGTTGTAGAGTGCTTCAATAATTTTTTGTAAATGTAAACAATTTGTCAATCAGAGTTACGGTTCAAAAGTTATGCCTCCTAGAAGTTGGACTACTGTTTCTAGATTCTTCTAATTTTACACTCACTTCTAATGTGATTTTTGGAACCTTCTGTTTTGGTGGTGGATGCCAATTGGTATATTATAGAATGTATTCCTAACCCTAAACCATTTGGGGCTCATTTAAGAATATTTTTGGCATTGTAAAGGTAGCTCTTAGCGGAGTTAGAGAGAAGGTACTATGTGGAGGATTTCTTTCTCCAGAATCATATTGTTGTAAGTCCATAGGGAATTTTTCATTGATAATAATATTTCCCTTTTCCTATGTGTTCATTCTAGTCTTTGGTTGTGTCTCCATCAAGTGGTATTAGAGAAGGTTTTCCTGAGTGTGTAGATAGAGTGCCAACTATGTGGTTGTGGGTTTGAGAAAAGAAGATGCGTCCATGAAAGGAACGTGGTGGAAGGGCTAGAGTTGTTACTCCTGAGGTTAGAGCCCTCCAGAGACAAGTTCAAGCATTGTAGGAGGAGATCTATAGAGGACTAAATATTGCCACAAGAAACAAAAGTGAGGAAGAAAATGAAGAAGAAGAAAATATTGGACAAGAAGGGGAAGATGAAGGGGAAGTCCTAAATTAGGCAGAGGAGAGGCTTTTTAGGGCCATTTCTAAGCTTGGAAAAAGACCTAAAATTGATGTGGATATGTTTTTAGGAAATCTAAACCTGGATGAGTTGATCAACTAGATCAATGAACTAGAGGAGTATTTTGAGTATGAGGATATTAGGGATCTAGATAGGGTTAAGTTTGCAAAGGCCAAAATGAAAGGCCATGCCAAAATCTAGTGGCAAGAGATTCAGCTAGAAAGAAATAGAAGAGGAAAGGAGAAAATCACAAGATGGGATCGCATGGTGGACAAACTAAAGAAGCAATTCATTCCTGTTGACTATGAGCTTGATTTGTTCAATAAAATGCAAGGATTAAAGCAAGTAGGAAAATTTGTCTAGGAATATACAGAGGAATTTTACTAACTTCTTATTAGGGTAGGGCATACAAAAGAAAATAAGGAGAAGGTTGCCTGTTACCTCTGTGGGTTACAACCTAGCATTCAAGAGGAGTTAAGTCTGGTTAGAATGACTAGCATTGAAGAGGCATACCAATTTTCCCTATGATTCAAAGAGAAGCTAAAAAAAAGGTTTAAAATAAGGCAAAGAGGGTGTGGTCAAGGAGGAAGGGGCAGTGGTAGGTCATCTAGAGGCTGAAATGAGACCCAAAAGAAAAATGAAGATGTGGGTACTAGTAGAAACTAGAGAAATGAGGGTTTCAACTGCTCTTGTGATCAAAACTTTGGAGATCAGAGAGGAAGAGGTAGAGGAAATGGACAAGGATCAGGAAGAGAAGGCTTTCATGGTACCTATTTTCATTGCAATGAAGAAGGTCATCGTGCCTTTGAATGCCCTCAACAACAAGGAAGGACAGATAAGAGAGCTAATGGTCAAGCAAGGGTTGCTCATGTGGACAAAGATGCACAATCATCGCATTCTAAGGATGCAAAAAGAGGAGAGGTTCTCATAAATGAAAGGGTCTTACTAAGTGGTGAGATTGAACTTGGACAAAGGAGGAGTTTGTTTTGTACTAGGTGCAAGTGCAAGAATAAGTGTTGTGATGTGATTGTTGATGGTGGTAGTACTGACAACTTGGTGTCTGAGGAGATGGTCAGTAAGCTAAAGCTCAAGAGGGAGAAACACCCCCAACCCTATCAGATTACTTGGGTGAAGGATGATAATAAGGTTTTGGTCAGTGAATAGTGTTTGGTAAAGTTCAAGATTGGGAGTTACCATGATGAAGTTCTCTGTGACATTATTCTAATGGATGTCTACCATTTATTGTTGGGAAGACCATGGTAATTTGATAGACATATTATACATGATGGTCATGCAAATACATACTCTCTGACAAAGGATGGAGTTTGCCACAAACTGAAGCCCATGATAAAGGAAAGTGAAAAGGTATGCAGTAGTGCTAAGATATGTCTTGTCAATGGAAAAAAAATTTTGGACGGTATGAAACATCAATGTATGTATTATGCTTTGATTCCTAGAAAAGATAAGGAAGGTAGTAGTGAAATTCTACCTAAAGTTTCAAGCCTATTAAGTGAGTATGGAGATGTCATCTCTAATAATGTTCCAAAAGGGTTGCCACCAGTAAGGTAAATCAGTCATTAGATAGATTTAATCTCTGGAGCTAGTTTGCCTAACAAGGCTGCTCATAGGATGACTACTACTGAAATTGAGGAGCTAAATAGACAAGTTCAAGAGCTATTGAGGA
Source organism: Cupressus sempervirens (assembly GCA_028749045.1). NCBI lineage: Eukaryota > Viridiplantae > Streptophyta > Pinopsida > Cupressales > Cupressaceae > Cupressus > Cupressus sempervirens. Next base: position 296,128,415 of record CM053788.1, on the reverse strand, counting down.
AGGGGTTGATTCAAGAGAGCTTGAGTCCATGTGCAGTACCTATAATACTAGCACCAAAGAAGGATGGAGAGTTGATAATGTGCACAGACTCTTGAGTTATAAACAGAATAACCATCAAGTATTGGTTCCCTTTTCCAAGAATGGATGATCTTATGGACTGCTTGAGTGGAGCTCAGTACTTTACAAAGATAGATCTCAAGAGTGGCTATAACTAGATATAGATACGAGAGGGAGATGAATGGAAGACTACATTCAAGACCAAGGAGGGTCTATATGAGTGGTTAGTCATGCCCTTTGGACTAACCAACATACCAAGCACCTTTATGCAGCTTATGAATGAGGTACTAAAGAAGTTCTTGGGAAAATTTGGTATTGTTTATTTGGATGATATTTTAATTTTCAGTAAGACTTTGGATGAACATTTATTTCACATTCATAGTGTCCTTGAAAGGTTGACAGAAGAGAAAATGTTGATTAATTTGAAGAAATGTAGCTTTGTAAAAAAAGAGTTAGTCTACTTAGGGTTTGTTGTATCATCTGAAGGTCTCAAAATGGATCCAAAGAAGGTAAAGGCCATCCTGGAATGGCCTACTCCAAGGTTTGCTACTAAGGTGAGATCATTTCATGGTTTGGTTAGCTTTTACAAGAAGTTCATTAAGAATTTCAGTAGCATATGTGCACCCCTGACTCAAACAATAAGGGGGGATAGGAAAGAGTTCAAGTGGACTACAACAGCTACAAGGAGTTTTGAATTATTGAAGAAGAAGGTGATAGAGCAACCTATGTTGGCACTTCTAGATTTTAGTAAAGTGTTCTAGGTAGATTGTGATTCTAGTGATAGTGCTATTGGGGGTATATTGAGCCAAGAAGGTAAGCCTATTGCATATTTTAGTGAAAAATTAAATGATGCAAAGAAGAAGTATTCTATTTATGATCAAGATTTATATGCAATCATTCAAGCCTTAAAGAAATGGAGGAATTATTTATTGCCAAAAGAATTTGTCTTGTATACTGATCACCATGCATTGTAGTACCTAAATAGTCAAGGTAAATTGAACCAGAGACATATGAAGTGGGTAGAGTTCTTGCAGAGCTATACATTTGTGTTGAAACATAGAAGTGGAAGGTCTAATAGGGTTGCAGATGCATTGAGTAGGAGATAGTTGTTTCTTACAGTAATGTAGGTTGAAGTGATTGGGTTTGATGAACTCAAGAATCTATACCTTGAGGATCTTGATTTTGCTGAAGCATGGAAGGCTTGTAAAGAACTTGTTACTATAAACAGAACTAGGTGGTTAGATTATTTGATTTAGGATGGTATGTTATTCAAGGACAATCAATTATGCATTCCAAGGAGTTCCATGAGGGAAAACTTGATCAAGGAGAAACACAGTGGGGGAATGGCAGGACACTTTGGTTGAGATAAGACCATTTCCATTCTTAGAGAACATTATTTTTGGCCTCAAATGTCACAAGATGTGAAAAAAAATTTGCAGAGTTGTCAAGTATGTCAAGCAACCAAAGGATTTAGTCACAATACTAGACTTTATCAGCCATTGCATGTTCCATCAAAGCCATGGGAGGACATAAGTATGGATTTTTTTCTTGGATTGCCAAGGACACAAAGGGGTAATGACTCAGTATTTTTGATGGTTGATAGGTTCTCTAAGATGGCACATTTCATTCCATGCCACAAGACTCATGAGGTTGTACATATTGTAGATTTGTTTTTTGGAGAGGTGGTGAGACTACATAGTCTCCTAAAGAGTATTGTTTTCAACAGAGATACTAAATTTGTGGGGTATTTCTAGAGGACTTTATGGAGGAAGTGGAGGATGGAATTAAAGTTCAGCTCTACACATCATCTGCAGACTAATAGACAGAAAAAGGTGGTAAATAGAAGTCTGAGCAATTTCTTGAGGTGTTTAGTGGGAGATAAGCCTAAGAGATGGGATTTGATTCTACCGCAAGAAGAATTTTCTTACAATAATTTTGTAAATTGGATTATTGGTAGATCACCATTCCAAATTGTGTATTGCAGTAGCCCAAGGACTGCACCAGAATTAAGGAAGATGGAGCAAGGGGAGAGGACAAGTGCCGAGGCAGAAGAATTTGCTAAACATATCAAGAGCCTACATGAGGAGGTTCATGCACACATCACCAAGATGAATCAATAGAATAAAACTAGGGCAGATCAAAGGAGGAGACATAAGGAGTTCTAAGTAGGAGATATGGTTATGGTACACTTACAAAAGGAACGGTTTCCAGTGGGTACTTACAACAAGCTGAAGATGAAGAAATTTGGCCCCTATAAAATTTTGAAGAAACATGACTCAGGAAATGCATATGAGGTGGAGTTGCCACATGGCATTTACATTTCTCCTATCTTCAACATTGCAGACGCAACAAAATATCATGTTGATGGTGCAAATGAGGGGTTGATGCTAGAACCATGTCCAATTCCTACTTCTAAGGAGGAGATAGAAGAGATTCTGGATAGTCATGTGGGTAGGAGTACCATAAATAGGCAGTATGAAGAGTACCTAGTAAAGTGGAAAGGACGACCAATAGAGCACTCAACTTGGATATGAGCAGCAGAGGTTGCCCATTTGGGTTTTCTTCTACCATAAAGTGATAAGGTCACTTTTTAATCTACCCTAGGTGTCTGATGCAAGAGCATCCAATGGTGTAAGGGCAATCCTGTATCACCCCAAAATATGCTTAGAGATAATTTTTGTTTAATTTGTTTTCATTTCTAGATACCCATTTGGGTCAAATAAAGGTTCCAACTCTCACAATTCCACTATTAATTTTTTGGGTTAGAGTTTTATTAGTTTTTAAGCACCTTGGGATATGTGTAAATGCAAAAAATGAGCTATTTTGTAATTGAGCCAAAAATATGATGAGTTAGAGGGTTTAATTTGGAGGGATAATTTTACTTGTAATTTAAAACACTCTAGAAAAAGAATTAGGTCAAAACGCTTTACAGTTAGAAAGTTATTGTAGTTTTAATTTTCCTAGAGACCTCCTAAGAGAGCTTCAAAGTTAGATATGGGGCACTAAATGGCCTTGTATAGAGCCAAAAAATGGGTATGGGTGAATCTGGCCCATAAGGTTGTAGAGCACTTCGAGAGCTTTCAAGAAATGTAAATGGTTTGTCAATTGGAGTTACACTTCAAAAGTTATGTCTCCCAGAAGTTGGACTACCATTTCTAGATTCTTCTAATTTTACACCAACTTCTAAAATGATTTTTGGAACCTTTTGTTTTGGTGGTGGATGCCAACTAGCATATTCTAGAATGTATTCCTAACCCTAAACCATTTGGGGCTTATTTAAGAAAATTTCTCACATTGTAAAGGCAGCTCTTAATGGAGTTAGAGAGAAGGTACTGTGTGGAGGATTTCTTTCTCTAGAATCATACTGTTGTAAGCCCATAGGGCATTTTTCATTGATAATAATATTTCCCTTTTCCTATGTGTTCATTCTAGTCTTTGGTTGTGTCTCCATCACAATTCATGGTTTATCTAAATATCTTCATAGAGTAGATGCATGAGTTCACTCTTTAGGAACTATCCTAGAGTTGTGAAAATGATTGTGATGTAGAAGATGTAATCAATACATGTAATGTACAAGGTATAGCTATAAGGTTTAATAATTTTATAATTGAAGCTCATAGTTACCTTTGGTCTTTTTTTCAAAGGAGGAGAGAACTAGTAAATGGTTGGAATATGAAAGATATAAAAAGGAGATATATGAGATGAAACAAGTTGCTCATGAGGAGTGTCATTAGAGAGGAAAGAATATGCATACATCCAAATTGGGGGAGAATAAACAAAGTCAAATTGTGCCATGAAGTCAAAATAAGATATGTTATAGAAGAAGGCTATGAATAATACATAATGTATATCCTATAGGGGAGTATGTGGAGATCATGAATGAAGTTACATGTTTCTATTGCAGACCAAGTAGAAAACCATCCAATACCATACATGGTTTGTTTTATAATGTGATAATATGTTTCTATCAATTATGTTGCCATCAATGCCAGAGGAGGAGATTGTTTCCCCCAACTAATAATGTTGAACATTTGGGAGATAATATATGTAAAAGAGTCATATCAGTTGTTATGTTTTCATTCATGTCAAGCATGAATAGGTAAGACATCATGCTAATTCAGTAAAGTGTTGCATCAACTAGAAAGGTATAGTGTTGATCAATGAAGTGGATTTGTAAAGATAATGGAATGGAAGAAAGTATTGATAAGGATGTAAAGTCCTATTGGAACTTTTTGAGTTAGACTTTGATAGTTAATTTGATTGTTTTTCATGATTTGATTAAGTGTTGAGATCATGTATAAGTAAGTAATGTTGGTTGATAAAGAAGAAAATGAGTCATGAAGTGGAAAGACAAAGAAATAGTGAGTTGCATTGAGATAGCTAATGATGTCGGTAGACGAAGGACTAATGATCACCAAGCTATCATAGTGGTCATCAAGTGAATGTTAAGAAAGTGAAGGATGTTCAGTATTAATCAAACAAAAACAATGTTGACTGAGTGAGTGTAGTGTTAACCAAGCAAGGGAAAGAAGAACAATTTCTAGAAGATTCAATTGAAGGGTGACATTTGATGAAAATATGGATTGATCAAGAAGTTTCTAAGATAAAGATGAAGTTTTTTATAAGATCTATGATTGGAGAAATTAAAAGAAAATCTAATGATGGAGATTTAATGTTACATCCCAATTTTTGACCTAATTTAAAATATATCCATTGAGGTTCACATGAAGTCAATTGACAATTAAATTTGTTATAATCTTATGAAATGGTAATTTCATGTGAAGATAACATGCTACTTGATTATTTATCAAAAATTCATAGAATTGAAAAGGTAGCTAGCCATTATAAATATTTATAACTTGTTATGATAATATAATTTAATTGCAAAGAATTTCCTTATAGGAAACACATCAAAGGGGTGGAAGCATTGTCAGAAAAGAATTAGGCACAAGAGCATCACCATCACTAGGCAAATGGGTTGACGACCTAGTGACTTGAACATCAGGATACAATCGATGAAACTACGTGAGCTATTTAAATAAATAATTTAAGAAACATAAACTAATTGAGTTAAAACATAAAAAACATACCTCAAGGGATTTTAATTGATCTTTCATCATATTATTATAATAAATATTTATATACGTGCATATAAATATAAAAATAAAATGGTGCCATTATATTATGATAATTCAATAAAGTGATGTCACCCCATTAATATATATACATGTACTTACATAAATATAAAATTATAATAATATTCAAAATATAATAACATTCTAATTATTATAATATTCAAATTATAATCTTTCAACTCTATTTCCATTTTTATTCTTTCTTTCCTTTTAACCGATTAAACACTTGGTACGATAAATTGACAATAATCTTTCCAACTTTATCTTCCAACCATTTAAATTTTCTTTTCCTCTTCTTTGTTTTAATCAAATTTAAAAATTTGGAATTTGAATTGACTATAATCCTTTATAACCATTAGGAGCCAAGGAGTCATGTTCGCTCTCCATTTAAGGAAGTCATGAGGGAGAGACGGGATCACCTTTTTCCTTGATACCCGAATTTCTTCCTACCTTGCTACATTCTAGATTTCCCTTGTTTCATTTACCAACTCGTCCTTACTTTAATAAAGTGATGTCACCCCATTAATATATATACATGTACTTATATAAATATAAAATTATAATAATATTCAAAATATAATAACATTCTAATTATTATAATATTTGAATTATAATCTTCCAACTCTATTTCCATTTTTATTCTTTCTTTGCTTTTCACCAATTAAACACTTGGTCAGATAAATTGACAATAATCTTTCCAACTTGATCTTCCAACTATTTAAATTTTCTTTTACTCTTCTTTGTTTTAATTGAATTAAAAATTTTGGAATTTGAATTGACCATAATCTTTTGTAACCAATGGAAGCTAAGGAGTCATGTTCGCTCTCCATTTAAGGAAGTCACGAGGGAGAGACAAGATCACCTTTTTCCTTGGTGCCCAAATTTCTTCCTAGCTTGCTACATTCCAGATTTTCCTTGTTTCATTTACCAACTTGTCCCTACATTTTTATGACTACATCTTCCATTAAAACATCTTACAACCTACCATTAAAATGTCTTACAATCTACCATTGAAACATCTTATAATCTACCATAGAAACATCTGAAATTGCCATTGATACATCTTACTATCTACCATTCATATATCTATTATTTACCATTTTTAAAAAGCTTGTTTAGATTGTTTGACTTCAACTTCAAGTAATTTCCAACTAGGATTCTGAGGTCAAGTGCTAAAGAAATCAAGAGGGAGCCAATCATATTGCAAGTTCCCCAAAGGATACATATTAGGTCATGAGTTACCCTTCTATATTTTTGAATGCATATTCTCCTGCAACCAACTAAGCTTAGGAGTCTCTTTCTTTAAGACTATGATTATATTATGCAATTTGCTAACTGTACCTAAGAATTATATTTTCTTTTTATCTTTCATTATATCTAGTTGAATAGTATCTCTTATGGAAGAGTTTTCCAAATGCAATAAAATTTGGAATAAAAGGTACAATAACATCGAACTTCATAGTAGCAATTCTCAACATTTATTATGATGATATCTTGTTTGAATTTACAGATTGAACTTCTTTAAATTTAACCTTGGTCATGGCAAGTGATAGCCAAGTAACCATAGTATGGATCCATAAATCATTATGCCAATGGATATTAGAATTAAATAATCAATTTTGTGATCTTTAAAGAATATAATCTCTCAAATCATAGATTGTGATAAGCCAAAATATATGTTAATTATAAAATAGTTGAGAATTAATAGAAAGAACTAGTTGTTCTGAGAAATTCCAAACACCTGGGACTCACTCAGCTGTATAGCCAAGGAAAAGGGTGAAGAGGTGAGAGAAAGGAATCTGCAATAACATGAAACAGAATCAAATATGACAAAAATATTTATCATTTTTAATATGAATTATTTAATAGTTCATGCATGATCCTTTTATTGTAATCTCCTGCTATCACGTCACATGGTGTGTTTAGATACCAGGATGCTCAGTGGATGACAGGGTGTTTCCATGTCTATTCCAGGTAGGGAGGGCCTTTCTCATTAGAGAATGTGTGGGGATAAGTTTTGGTCTGAGGTTGGGTGGTTAAGCCCCTAACGATGTTTCACCTCTCCCTAATTTTTCAAATGTACAATAGACAAAGATAAGTTATGCATTCAATTGTTTGTTGGAAATAGGTATTTTTACTTTTATGATGTATATGCAAGACTAAGGTAAGATTAATTGAGTTATATCATCATTACAATTATTTTACATTTAACTACAAGAGATAGATTTATCTAATGGATTTTTATGCCAATCATTCATTTATATGAATAATAAATATGAGAATATCTACTAATCTTATGTTATTGCCACAATTAAACAATTGGAAGGAAAGGAATGATACAGTGGTATCTAAAGCCCTAATTGATTCAATGGTATTTGAAGCCCTAAATGATATAGTGGTATCTAAAGACCTAATTAATTTAGTGGTATCTGGAGCCCTAAATGATACAGTGGTACTAGAAGCCATAATTGATTCAGTAGTATCTGAAGCCCTAATTGATATAGTGGTAACTAATGCCCTAAATGATCAAATGTTAATCATTGCCCTAATTGATATAGTGGTATATGATGCCCTAATTTTATATAGTGGTATTTAATGGTAATCATCATTTGATTTTGATATAGTGGTAGTGGATGGTAGTCATTATATGATATAGTGGTATTTGTAGACTAATATAGGTGATTGCAGAAGCATTTTTACAATGATTTATCAATTCAAATTCCATGGTATGTAAATTTTAATTTTCATAGTAAATTTATTTATGGTATTTTAATTCTTACTTTCGTAATTTTGTCTAACTAATTTTAACGGTAAATCTCATTCATATGAACATGACTAATATAATTTTCTTCCTATGAAATTGAAGTAATAACTATATTTCTTTGAGTATGTTAGTTGTTAATTAAGACCCAAAAATATGGTTGTTACATCTAATGATTTAAAATGAAGATCAAAGTTTAAGGTGAAAGCGTGATACTCAAATATATATATTCAATGTATCTTAGCTAGATGAATATTGGACGATTGTGATTAAGTGGGAAAATGTTGGAGAATTCAGTGAAGCAATAATAAGGTGTATATTTAAGGGATGAATAAGATGTTCATTATTGTTGATCAAGTTATTTCTGAAGATAAAGATAGAAGGTGAGCCCAAGTAGAGAAACATTGTGAAATCTAGCAAGTGAAGTACAAAAGTTGACGAAGTGTGAGTGAGTCAGCTAGAAGAAAAAAATAAGAACATAAGACAATGAATGAGAAAAGGTCTGAAACATCAAATATTAGACAACTGGGGAGGTAGGGTAAATCATTTATAAATAGTTATCCTACAAACCTTAAAAACACTTTTCACCAACCCAAACACTTTAATATTTTAGATTATAAGCTTGACAACTAGATCTAACATCAAAATATAAAGTGATGTAAACTTTTCATTAAATTGTCAACTTAATATACCAAGTATCAGAGTAATCTTTGAACTTATACTGAGTTGCAACAATAAATAGTAAACATGAAATAAACTTGCAACATGGTAAGCTTCCACACAAATTTGACACAAGTACTTAACATGAAAATCGTATAAAGGGAAACCACCTAGTAAACCAACAACCCAAAATTCCCACTCTTCTAAAGTGAGCTCTATTAGGAGCCAATTTTGTTAAAGGTTACATACACATTGTTAATGTGCCCTTATTAGAGGATTTACACCAAATATCATATAGACCTTGTTCGTTCCTTGAAATTTCAAAAGAATGACTTTCTCTAAAGGAATTTTAAAATATTCAACATAATGTCACCATATAGGATTTCAAAAGAATGTTAGATCAACTCAATTAAGAGATTTTTTTGCTATAATGATTAGAGAGTAACATAATGATCTACTAGATTTTAGCACTACCTTGCTTTCAGATCTCTCTATTGCTCAAAATATTTCCTCTTTCAACTTCTAGTCCCTTCTATTTGATTCACACATTTCACTCGTCAACTGTGCACTTCCTTTTCTTGATCTTCAAATGTAGTTCTACTTGGTCCTCCTTTAGTTCTTTAGAAAAATCAACACAATTAAAAATATCAACAACACCAACTTAATCAACAACAGTAAACATAATGTTCATCCCTTAAATATATATTTTTTCCTCTAGAATCTTCCAAGTTTTGCAACTTAATCACAATCATCACATCTCCAGCAAGTTCATATCCATTGAATCTATATGCTCAAGAAATATACGTCCACCTTGAATTGTTTGCTCCATTTCCAATTGTCAAATCTCCTTCATCAGATCTTCTTTGAATTTCTCCAGTCATTGATCTCATAATTAAATTCATCCTTATCTTTGAAACTTCTCAAAAAATCTTTATTTTCATCAAATGTTGGCTTCAAATTAAACATTTTCTAAATTGTTCTTCCTTTTCATGCTCGATTAGAATTACATCTTTTTTGGTCAACACTAGACTTGGTTAACACTAAAATTGCTTGCTTAACACTAGCCATCTTCATTTCTTCATCAAGTGCTCAGTTATAGCTATAGTATCTTAGTTAATACTATAGTATTTATTCACCAACAAAATTGTCTTACTTATACATGAACTCAACGCTTAATTAAATCATGTAAATCAATGAAACCAACATTCTACCATTAGAATCCAACTCATTCAAGTGTCCATTGAATACCATACACTTAGCATCATCATGTGTTCTTCAAATCCTCTTCATTAATCATATGATATGGCACTCTACAAAATCATCATAATGTCTAACCAATTAAGGCTTGACATCAATGACAACATAATAACTAATATGACTCTTTCACATACATTAACAAAATTATCAATTGGTGCTAACAATCGCCCCCATTGGAATTGATAGAAACACATAAGATATTACATTAAAAGTCAACACATCTCTTTATCTCTCTAATTTCATTAAATTTCTTTGTAATAGTTTCAACATCAGGTTCTTCAACTCACATTTGGGTGCACTCCTATGTTCTGTAATATCTTCAATATGTTTGATCAACTATGGAACAACCCCCCCTTGACTATACTTATTTGATGTTTATTTTCTCATATGTCTCTCTTCAATATCATCTTCATACATTTTTCTCCATCTAACTTGTGCATCTCTCCCTTTGACCACAATCTTGCTTCATACTTCTAACAAAAATTCCAAAGGTTGTTGGAAATAAAAATGGGAAAGTGAAATCTGAGAGGGGGAAGGGGGTGAATCAACACTTCAAAAATTTAACCATAAAGCATTCACCACACATCCATCTCATAATTTAGCATTTAAATTGAAATAGATAACTAAACATGTTCATCCATAGCACACACAAAAATAACACATAACACAATAAATTTGTTACCCTAAAACCCTCCAATGAGAAGGTAAAACTAGGGTGGGGATGACACCTACAAATCTTCACTACTATAGCTATAAAGTATAGCCAATTATGGTTACAATGAGTTTGACCATAAACTATGATCTACCCCATGAGGGTTCTACCCTGTTAAAGGCTTACAAAGACTAGTAGGTCTCTCCCTGTTAAAGGATTTTAACACCCTGCTAAAAGTGTATCTTGTTAGAGGACATAAACTTACAATAAAGCAAGCATTCAGTTAAGAGATTTACACAAGTCTATTAAGAATACTCTATTTAGAGATTTACTATGTATCATTTGTTAAAATGATTCAGCATCATGATCCTTCAGTCAGCACTCTGTTGTTAGATGTCAAATCTTCTCTTTCCTGATGAATCCTTGATCCTTCTGATCAGATATGTCTCCTCTGTCCTCTCTCTACTTTCCTCTGTTCTCTCTAACTAATTCTACATTTTAGATCATTATCAAAACCTCCATAGCCACCATAAATTATTTGTCTACACTTAGCATTTGTCTCCTTCTATGCATTCACTTAAACTCCTTAGGATTTTCCTCCTTAATAAAACATAGCTAGGCTAGGATTAGGTAAAAATTAATGGATGAGGTTGATCCATATTGTCACTTAAAGAATCCCTTAATTTGATTGGTTGCATGTACTGCATAGGGATTTGTAAGATACCTCCATACATATCTTCTAGAATCATAAAAAATCATTATGTTGGCCCAAAAATAGTTTACATAGAAGTTTGTGCCATCACAAACAACTATGTCCAAAACTGTTCATTTGGCATCTGAAGGCTTCGATGCTCAGCCATCACTACATTCTCAATGGTGTAACTCAGCTAGTGAATGGCTCAGCATACACTATTTACTTGGCTCCTAAATCACTCGACATGTATAGTCTACTTAGCTCATGAGTGACTTGGCACATACTATTTTCTTGGCATGTATCATTTGACAACTGATGCTCAACATGCTTTGATCACTTGGCTCACACTAATTGCTCAACTCACTTTGATCACTTAGCTTGCACTAAAATACTGATAAATAATGACTAAGTGTTTTGTCACTATCTTGTCAAAACTAATATGAGATTAACAATCTCCTCCTTTGACATGAGTGGCAAAAACACATTGTCATGCATATATAATCCTTATTATGAGCATAACTCAAACAATATATATCTGTGAATTGGTTCTCATACAAAATTTAGCAAAATGGATGACTAAATGTCATATCTTATTTTTCCATTACTCCCCCTGAGTAAATGTTTCCTTTCTATATTTGAATCTAATACTCTTGCTAAGTAGATTTTTTGTCCCCTATTTTTGCATTATTACTCCCCCTTACTCAAAACTATATTATTCTCATTTCCCCTTTATATTCATTTCCCCCGTTTTTTACACTTATGTCCTGGGTGGTATGCTAATAGTGTGTTTATCCAAAAAATGTTTTATGGATCTCCATTATAATATTCTTCAAGGCTACATTCCAATTGTTGCATGCTACCTCTACAAATTGATATTGAATATCTAGCTATGCAACAAGGTCAACTAAGCCATCATGAGTAGAAAGTTGGTCATCTTTCGTCATCAATGTCTCAGCATAGGCTAGTTCCTTGTGCAACACTTCCATGTGTGGTGTCAACATGTATTGGATACCTATAAAGGTAGCTCTAATAGTAGCATCCTGTGCTTGTAGCTTGGCAAACCTACCTTGTGTGGATAGAAGTCTCTAAAAATGAGAGTGACTTTGACCAGGAGATAGTTTTAAGGTATTACCTATAAGCTTTAGATCTCCCTATAGTTGGTTAACATCCCTCTAAAATTCTTGTATCAATTTATTTAAATCATATAGCTTGGTGTAGAGAGAGAAAATATTCTCTAACATCTTCTTCACACTCTCTACTTTGGTTGCCAGATCAACCTGTCTAAGTGCAATAGCACTAGAAATATTTTCAAGTAACTTTGAATGAAATTTCCTCTCAGACCATTCTAAGAGTTTCACATTAGAATCTAGTTCTTCATCCTTTATTTTGTCAACAATACTGACAAGTTGCTCAGTGATGGGTGTGCCTTCATTCATTTTTGGGAGACTAAAAGCATCATAAAATATGCCTTTAATTTCATGCAAAATGTGTTTTTTCTTATACTCCCTTCTCATTATTTCTCGCTTCTTTCTCTGGAGAGCTTCCTATAGAATGCTCATCTCTTCACTTGTGATTGTTGATAGATCAAACTTGGGCAACTCAATCACCTCATATAGACTTACATCCCCAAATGATGTATCTTCTACAGTGGATATGCTAGGACTAGGCCTTGAAATTTGTAGTGGGGTAGCATTTGTACTCATCCTTTGAAGAGTGTGACTAGTAAGAGGAGATACAGAGATTAGTAGGATAACCAATGTCTATATGGCAATCTGTTCCTCTTGCTTAGTAGGCACCTATCATGCCCAAAATACAAGGGAAAAAACACACAATTTTTTTTTAATATTATAATTAAGTTCACCAAGTTCGATAAGTGTTTTTACACAAGTTAAAATACATGAATAAAGTAAGATAGAACATGTTTTCCTATGGATAACTTTACATTCCATTACAAGTTCAAAGTCAATGTGTAAGAGTAGACCGATCAATTTGAACATTCATTATTAGATTGATTTCGATGTTTGCTTCGTTACTACCATATTTTGAGACAACATTTTCTGCCCTTAAAGAAAACTAATTAAATCTAGTTTATATACTCAACATTTAAAGTTTACTCTAATAGACTATCTCAATTTTATAACTTGTACTAATCGAAAACATAATAACACTATCTTTCAATTTAAGAATAATATAACTACTACATTAAAATAACCAAATTAACTAACCTCTACAATTAACTTTAATTAATACTGAAATTCAACTTAACAACCACTAATTACTGACACAATGATGCTAAATTAATTCTTTAAATGGATCAAATAATTCAACTAACTTAATTTAAACAACATAAATACTCGTAATAGAAACTAACTCTTCTAATTCCTATCCAATATTAAAATTGATTCTAACACTAAATTATTCAATCATTAAAGCAATTATAATCAATTACTTTCCTAATTAACACTTAAAAATAATTTCTAATATTAACTTATATTAAAGACCACTTAATTAGAAGCTAACACTATACAACAACTATATTTAATTAAAACCAACTATAATTGCCAATAAGAAAAATATAATTAACTAAAATTTAAAATACTATTACCAAAATCTAATAAAACAATTACTAAATTACAATCTTAATAGTAACCTTCTAACCTAGACATAACACTCACCAACTTCAGAATTAACCCAATTTCATATCTTACTAACCTATAAACTAATATCCCTACATCTAACTTAATACCATCCCAAATTAAAATGCTAACATTTAAAACAAAACCCAAAAAAAATCTACTAACAAATAAGACAAAAATAACAAAATTCTAAACTAAATTATCTAACCTAACAACTAACCCACTCTAATCTAACTTACTTAACCCACCCATCAAAACTATCTTAACTCCCAACTACCCCACTAGCCAATGAAAAACTTGGAGTTTTTCCCCAAGTCTCCACGCCTACCTAGGACAGTACGTGGTCCCAGTCCAACTCATCCTATTGGCAAAAGTAATTCACATGGAGGAAAATAAGGGGTTACCTCCTACACATTAATGTTGAGATTTTCAAAACTTAAGAATAAATTTTTTAACCAATCCTAACAAAGTTGACTTGACTAGTTTGTGTCATCTGACAAGGGCATCAGATGCAAGGAGAATTGGAGGAGGATTTCACATGGGGAGGGGATTGGGGTTTAGGAAGCCCAAAAAAAAAAAAAAGGAATGATAAGACTATTATGCAATACCATTAATACAAGATTTGATTTGCCTTTCAAACCTGCACCCAAATTTGGAGAAGTGGAGGGTGACATCATCCTTGAAAGAAAATGGATAAAGGTTCCTTGCTTTGATTGGAACATGGAGAATTTATGTGGGAAAGTTTATTTGGGTAAGGGGTAGATAAGGTATATGCAACTAGGGTTATTTAAAAATATAAATTTTTAAAAAATTATGTAGGTGACTTACTAACCCAAGGTAAGATTACATAGACACATATTTCTCTTTATGACTATTGTAAAATTTTAAAGTTAAGAGCTTTTCCCATACAAAATATAGCATCCTATAGGTGGATGTTTTGAGAGTCTTGTTTTCTCTTAATGTATTTTTTTTTAAGGTGCAATTTGAAATACTAACTAGTTAACAATATTTCCTAGGAGCTATAACTCCTAATGCTTCATATGGCTTGCAAAAAGAAAAAATGTGTCCATTGAATCTATTAATTAATTGAGGTAGGACACTAAGAGATTTTATCATATTAAAGTAAATTAATCTAAGGACTAAATTCCTAATTTAATTTTCACTTGATCTTGAATTGGAGATCCACACCAAATAAACTTAAGATCAATCATTCCATTCTTTTATCATTTTATCCAATCAACACTAATCAAATGAATATGATTTCGAACTATAAGAATGCCTTAGAAAAGGGTAAAACATCACTATATTCAATTTATGATAAATACATGCATATAACCAAATTATAATAAAGATCATATGCAAGGATATTACTCAATTTATCTTTTTCTATTGAACCACCTGATTCAAAGGCTCCACTGGGAAAGCACTAGGAAGAAAACTCAGCATCATTGCCACTACAACAAAAAAATTTAAATACAATTTACACAGGACTTCAATCCCGAACATAACTGAATTTCAACAATCAATTTAAATTTCCTTCATGGCCATTAACAAGGGACCCATTTCATTTTCTATAATACATTGTTGAGATCATGGAGAGAACAAAAACTGACCCGGTGACAAATAAACATAACAAAGAGACAAAATCTGACATTCATTTCCATACTGGATTTTCATAATAGGTAAAAAAAACTAGGGATAAGGTGGATTTTTCTAATAGGAGATGTCAGACACAACACCAAAATAGGTGCCCAATCATAGCTATAACTCAAGAACTTCCATTCTTCCATTCTTACATGCCAAAACTCATACGTGGTTTGTGCTGATAGGTAGGGGCCCATAACACCCTACCCTCTCTCCCTCTTCTTGTCCTGAGAAGAGACTCTACATTGTTGGAGTCCAACTAAAGACCTTTCCTAAAATTGGCCACTTCTTCCCTATCCAAGGGTGAGTAATGCCAAAACACCCATACAAAAAAATTTCAAAATTCAAGCAAAACATGAAGGAAAAGCATTCAAGAAAACATGATTAAATCCTTCCCAAGCATACCCAACATACATACAAGCATACCAATGAACAACACAATAACATAAGCATGAACCAAGCATGAAACAACATGAGCAACATAAACAACATGAACAAAGGAGATGAAGAACTCCTACCTTCACAATAAGGTTATGGTAAAAAGAACAAGTTGAGAAGAGCTTTTCCTTCCTTGCCTTCAATCTTCCAAAACTTCACTCTAAAACTAGAGATTGGATAACAACCAAAACTTTTCAAAAAAGCCTCCTAATAAGATCAAAACTCAACCACCTAAAAAGGGAAATAACTTCCCCCACTCACCTAAAAATCTAGAGGTTTCTAACTCAACTAAACCTAAGGCTAACCTAAAGGTGGGGTTAAGGTCATTCAACTCATGGTGAAATCATTCAATTTTCGTACTAAGGCAAAAATGGACTTTTTGAGTGACCTTAAAAGTCAACAAAAGCGGCTAGGGGGGTGAAAAATGCCCCCAACCCATACCCATACCCCTTGGGTTTTAAGATTTCATGATTTAAGGCCTTAAGATTTGATTTGGGACCAAACAAATGCTAAGAATTTTTAGGACTATCTAATAGCCTACCAAAAAGTAGATTAAACACTAATCCATATTAGTGGTAAATAATTGATTAAAAATTGATTAGCAAAAAGGTCACTAACTAAGTCTAACTTAGGTCTATAGGTTAAATTAGTTAACCCTAGCTATCATGTTGGAATGCATATAAAATTCATGAGTGTCAAACAACACCATAAAAACACTTGTTACGAAACATTAACATTTATTGATTACAAAATGATACATTCATACATCTCACGATACAAATAAAATACAAACAACGAGGTTTCCACAAATGGCACATAGGGTTCAGTTTTCTTTCTCCGTTAGATTTTCTCAGCTAAAAAGCCCTGCACACTTATCACACACATCAATGGCTCAAGAAAATCACATACATATATTCAAAGCTTATTTGGATTGTTACATAAATCAAAACATTAATCTCTAACATAATTAACAATTTAATTGATTTCTACTCACATTTAATCATCAGAAATCACATAACCAATAAAAAATCACTTATTCATTAATGTAGTTAAAATGCTAGAAAAATCATCATTGGGCATGCATATACCTAACATCATAAATATTGCCATTTAAGGAATACTGAACTATCTCGACATAAAACTTAATCATAGAGGTATCAAATTCAACACCCTTATCATCAGGTGAAATACCTCATATCATCATTAGTAAAATTTTAATGTCTAAACAATCAAGATAATATAGTTTGTTCTTGAATCACTTAAATATTTAAAACATGAACGTATTAGAATCTCAATTCTTATTAGGACATCTAAACCATAAAACATTATTTCATATCCATTCTAATCTCCTACGACAATTTTAACAGAGAGATACATATTTAATAAGTACATGTGAGGAGGGACCTCACATCATCTTTGACTCTTTAGTCCTACTATCCTCCACTTCTTTTTGAACTTCACCTTGAACTTATGGAGTAGGTATAGGACTTGCCTTCTGACTTATGTGAACTTTAGTCCCATCCTTTTCAATAGTAACAATGGCAGGAAAACCTAAATTTTTTAGGCTAGGCAATGATGTTTCTATTTCTTTCCCTTAGCCTCTTTTATCTAAAATTCTATAATGCACATTGCACATGGTGTCTCAGTTGTAGCAATAGGTTGTGCCTTTGTAGATTTAGGGGGGGCATTGGATGTTTCTTTTGGTTGTTCCCCTTCAAATGCAATATTTTTCTTCTTAATCTCATATGTTCTTACCAATATAGGATTATTACACAATTGTGTTTCCATGGTGGTATCCTTCAATATCTTCTTCAAATCTTTCTCAGTTAAAGGATTGATATTCTGTGTTGAATTATCAGCAACATCCTTGATTATAATCACTAAGTCTTGTTGACTCTCTTATGCTACATGTGGTGGACTATTACTTGGCACTTGTGCATCTTGTTTCTCATCCTCAATCATGGCCTCTTCTACACTTCCCTTAGTTACTTCCACATCAACCTCTTTGACTGGAACTTTAGTATCTTGTACATCTTTATTGACATTACCTTCCTCGGGTTCCTTTGTTTCTTCATATGCTTTCTTTTCAATTATTGCAATGGGTATCCCATAGATAGTCTTCCCAAGCAATGTGCTTTATTTTAATACTTCTACATTATTCCTCAAAATCTTGAAAGTTCTATATTTAGGTGCAAATCTTGCCTTATTCATGGCTTTATCCATCATCTGCTTGTCCAAAGTAGGCATAACTCGAGCTAGTTGAGTTTCTCTAATTTTCTTCTTAGTGGCCAAATAGAATTTCCACTTTTTCTCAACTCGGTCATATATAATTTTAGGTAATGAGTTGGTAAATTCTAGTGGAGTGGATTTGAATGTAAATATCATATAATATATGGCTTCTTTAACCTTATTTTTATCTTCACTCCTTAGCTTATCAAAATTTACATGTGTAAACCCAGACAAATTTGCATTTGTAATAATATTTTCACACAAATTGTCTATATGAGAGGAGGGATTGTGGCTTATGACTTTAAATTGGCTCATTTCATTTGACTTTGTTTTCTCCTCATTTAAACTTGGTTTAGGCTTTGACTTTTTCTTCAGTCTCTTGCATGTTTTGTTAGTAGGCTCACTCATCTCTATTGTGTCAAGTGTCCTCTTGCCTTTAGTCTTTGCAACTTCTTTTGCTTGAATAGTGGCTTCCCTTGTGCTTGATCTAGTAGTAGGTGTAATCAACTAAAAATGGTCATCTAGACTATGAGCCCCCTTTATAGCATTTATCCATAATTTATCTAATGGTTATTTTTTATCAAATCCTTAATAGTCCTTTTATTCAATTATAACCTTTTTTATAACCACTTTATCCCAAGTTCGTATTTAATTAAAAGAACAGGTCCTCCTTTTAATTAAATAAAATTTCCACTCATCTCTTATCCTAGTTGTGCACACATAAAGCATTACTCCTATTTTAGAAATAAAAGAAAAGGCATTTTTGTCTACACATGAATGCACAATTTTGTATGTGAGAGGAATCTTCTATTTTTAAAATAACTTTAATTCTCCTGCACACATTTTAAACCCTCCCAAAAGTCAACCATTAATTATGATTGATTGAGATGCTTGTGCACATGGATCACTCCCACTTTCAAACTCCACCCTTGATTACATTCATCTTGCCTCCTAATCTCTACCATCTATTTTTCTTTAAAAGGGAGGGCATGCTCCTCATTTAATAAATGTTAGTCTCTCATGCTATTGTTATGCTACAGGTTTTCTTGGTGATTTTGGAGACTTGGAGCATTCTTGCATTTTTTTGTTTTAGCTTAGCTCTCATTCCACTTACATTATGGCATACTTTTTAGCTTAGTTTCATTTATTCTTTAGCTTAGTTCTCTTTTTTAGCTTGCATTTCATTTGGAATAGCTTCACATTGCATTTTATTCTAGATTCTTAGATATTAGCACTTTTGCCTCTACTCTTTGAATCTCTCATTCTATGGTGCACTTTGCAAGGGTTGCATAGTTTGATTCATTTGAGAGCCACCATCTCATAGCCTTTGCATGTCATAGATAGAGAGCTACAAGCCAGATTTTGAGACTCCCCCTTCCATGGGTTCTCTCAAGAATAATAGTTTATAGAAGTGTGACACTTTTATGCACACATTTTTGGCACCCACCATGGGGCTTGAATCAAGTTTCTAGCTCCATTTACTTTCATTTCTCATTTATAGTTTTCTACAGTAGCATATTGGATCTAATCAAGTGGTTTTGTAGAGTTCAAACTTTGGTTTTAAGGCTAACCCATAAGCAGATTGGTTTGAAGGCCAAAACCCTAGGTTTTTGAAGATTTGATCATATCTCCTAAACCACTTAAAGTTTGGTTCTGAAATTATTTTTTCAAGTTGACTATGTGTCCAAGATGTCTCAATTAAATTTTTAGATCATTTTGACTTGATTTATGATAGTTATGAATTTTTCTTTTTTTCTCATAAAAAAACATGTTTGGTCACAAATCAATGACTTTTTTTGAAAAACTTACATTTTCAAAAAAAAAATTTAATTCTATAGGGGGTACTTTCTTTGTGTTTTGAATTTTGGGGTCATATTAAGGATCAAAAACTCAATTTGATAAATTTGATCTGTTTTGACAAAATGGGTCCCCAGGGCACAAATGAAGAGATTTTTTTGAATGTATTGCATTTTTTAAAATTCTCTAATTTTTAGCAAGGGTCTTATTTTCATTTGTGTTTTTGGATTTGAAATCAAAGAAAAAAAGTCCAATCTTGTTGACTAGGTCAAAAGTAAAGAGTAAAAATGAAAGCATTTGTGATTAGCTTGCACTTTCTTTACATACACTTGGTTGGAAGATAACTTGGATCTTTGAGGCAACTAACCACTTTATGTTTTAGGTCTTACTATATATGTGGAATGTGGCCTTGGAATTCACACACACACTTCAACGTGGTCCTTACCTATTGATTCATCCTGGAATGAACATGGGATAGTTCATCCAAGAGGTCCAATAGTGCGACCTGTTGCCTTCTATCTAGAAGGATTTTATCTATTTGTGCTCTCAAAATCAAGATGTAGGCAACTAGACCTTTCTAGAATGAAGGGTTTAAATGCAATTTAGTCTATATGAGATGCAGGTAATCTAGATGCAATATGCACTTAATCTAATAGCATATAAAATAAAGTAGACTATAGCTATGCATATTAAAGCTATATGATCTTTAAATATAAATAATGAAAAGCTTATGATAATAATGAGCTAGTGAGTGCACAATTCATTCAATGCAAATTCAATTTTGACCTTTTGTAATGAGGGATTAGAAGCCCCTTAAATAGAAATCCCAAAATCTATCAACAATTGAGATTAACTTAAATCAATGGTTAGGATTGAAGCTAAGATTCAGTTCAAATGGAAACTTCCTTATGCAGGTGAAGTTAACTATTTCAAATCTGAGTGTGATGAGTAGTTAACTAAAATTTTCATGAGTGTGAGAACAAGTTAACTAGATTAATTCCAATTTGAGAGATAGTTCACTCAAAGTTTCCATTTCAAAATTGAAGAGAAGATTTTGAAGATATTATTTAATTTAATAAAGTGAGATATGATCTCATAAATGCCTTTCTATTTAATTGAATAATCATATTCAATTAATTAAAGTAGGCATAATTATTAAATTAAATATTTTTAATCCCTTAGTACATTAGCCTTAGGATATAATTTAATTTAATTAAAGTATAAATACTTTAAATTAAATTAAATCTTAATCAATAGGTTCAATGTGACTAATATGAGTCAATACTTTAGGAATTAAATAAATAGCATTATTAAATCAAATTAGGGTTTTTTTGCATTTGACAAATAAGTCAAGTAGTGAAAATCAGAACTAGAATTGCCTATTGACATAGGACTTTAAAATTGACTAGAATAGACCAAAATTGGTTGTCATGGCAATGAGCCAATTTTGGGATATTACACTTACTTGATTGTAATGCCCTAACCTTGGTTTCTTTGCAGGGAGTTTCTCATTTTCATTACTAAAAAGAACACATGTCAAAGCTTCAAATGTGCAAGGGCTAAAAACACTTGTTTGCAAGGCTGCCCAATACATAAAAACCCAAACTTTTTTGTTTTTTTTTATTTCATGTGTGACATCTATTAGTTGTTCATTTTTTGTAGGCACATTAAACTTGCAATTGAGATTCTTTGGTGATAGGAGAGTATGCTCTTCACCCTTGCAATGAATCAAAAATCTTGACCACCTTTGGATTTTTAAAGCAAGGGGTAATTGAATCTTCTTGGTGTGTTTGGGGGAACAATCAAGATAGGAGAGTATGCTCTTCACCCTTGAGGTGAATCAAAAATCTTGACCCTTGAGAGTGGATCCATTTTGTGGTAGCTAGGATTCTTTAGAGGACCTACTCTTAGACAACCTAAGAGGAACAACCCAAGTGGGGACAAGAAAATTACCCAACTCTTCCAACCCACTATAAACTAAAGGCTATCAAGGACACAAAATCTTGGTAGATGTAGTGTTTGTCTTTGCTTAGTGTGATCACCTATGAGATTTTGACCATAAGGAGATCACTAGGCAAGAATGCTTAAGATGCTCTTGTAACCATGAAGTTTGTTACCCACTACGAGGTGGGGTGTCCCTTAATTGGGTGTAAGAGTAACATTACAAATAGAAGCCCTTTCTAAACACCCTAGGTTAGTATCTACCCTAATTTTTTTGCTCAACTTCTTGGTGCAAGGATTGATCCTAGTGGACTACCTAGATCACCCCAAGATTTTTCACTCACCGTATGTGTTTGATTGGTTGTGCTTATGGCACTTCCATGATAAAGCCAATATCTCTTTTGGGCAACCACTTGGTGTGAGGTAAAGGAGCATCACGCTTGGGCCAATTTTTTGAGTAATGAACTGTGACTTTTAGGTAGATATTGCTTGATGTTTTCTCGAACGTGCTAGACCTATGGAAATGTTTTAAACATACACGTGACGATAGTTCTAGGGCTTTCTTTTAATACCTCACATATACTTGTATCATGCAAGGTTGCTTTGTCTCTTGCTTGACTATTTGAAGACTACTCCATGTGTCACTATCTTGCTTGGAAATAAATTGCTTTTGAACATCAAACTTTCTATGCTATCAACTATTGTCAAACTTTGTCAACCAAGTCAAAGCATCAAGTTTTAACATTTTTCTTGTGTTGCTTGCTAAGGGCAGTCTCATCATTTGATTTTTCTTTTCTATGTCTCTAGTGCTTGAACATGCTTAAAGTGACCCTTTGGTCTTAGTGCTCTTGGTCTTTCTATCTTTATGGTTTATGTCTGCTTACTAGTTATCTTTTTGCTGAAATGGTTACCTTGATTTCTTGACTACAGACTTATGTTGGTAAAGTTGTTCACTTGTCACCCCACTTGCTCTATCTACTTGGCTATTTGGGCTTCTTTCCTAGCTAATCACTTGAGTCATTCATTTCGTAATTTTCTTGGACACATTGTTTAACAAGTCATTCTCTAATTGCTACCCTCTATTTGGCAAGTAAATAATATACCTCTCTAGTTTGGGCATCAAGTTATCTTTTGTCACCTTCTTAGCTTCCTCTAGTCTCCTTCATGCTTGATTATCTATCTACCACTATGGAATTCAAACCTTGTGCTACCAAACCTCAACCAAATCTAGATGATCATGATATCCTCCATGCTACTAAAGAGTTTCAAGATCTATATGCATAATAAAAAGAACTATAAGAGACAAATGATCTTTCTTACCTTTAGTTCTCTAAGCATATGATAGAAATGAAGTCTAAACTTGAGAAAAGATTAGAGGAGAAGATTTCATTCTTAAATGAATCTTCCTTAAGACCTTTACATACACATGGTTCATCTTCTTCAAGGTCTACATAGTCTACTCCAAGACATCAAATGTCTTCATCTTCTATATCTAAAGACCTCCTTTGAGCCTATTCCAAACATTCATGATAGACTTATCTTTGACCAAGATAATGATGAAGACATGGATGCATACCATTCACTTGAGAAACAAAAAAAAGACTCTAGACATACTTTTGATATAACTTTTTCTCCCTTGGAAGATTCTTATGATGACACTTTGTAAACGCTTCTTGGCACCAAGCTCATCATGTTACCTAAGTCTAGCTCATATGGAAACCCATTCTTTGATATCTATTGTGCTTATCATCAACATAACGAGCATATTACTTTAGATTTCATTGAGCTAAAACATAAAATCCAAGATCTTATTGATAATGGGATTATTGATACCTCTAATGACTCATGTGATTAGGATACTTTTCTTGAGAAAGATCATATTAATGAACATATTTCTAGTAATGGTTTTCTTGATACCTCCACTTCTTCCAAAACTCATGCACCTCCCAGCACTTCAAATCTTTCCAACATGCCTCTATCAAATAAATAACCTAATGCTTTTCATGTAGACTATGCCCATCCTCAAGGGCTACCTCTAAAAGAAACTCAAGCTAACCTTCACTTGGCTGCAAAACTTTTCTATGCTACTAAGTCTAAAGATCCAAGCACTACTCCATTCACTCTTCATTCTCCCTTGTCATTAGAAGTGGCTCCATGTCAAGAGGACTCTCAAAAATAAAAAGCTATAAATGTCAAGAAAGATCAAGATCAAGTACCCTTTCATCTCCTTCAAAATTTCACCCCTCTGTATCCTATGTCTTTTCCATCCCCCAAGTATGATGAAGATACCACTTCCATTATCTCCTTTGAGCTTACTAAAAATTATGAGAAAAGTTATCTTCCTATGCTATCCAAAGCTACTTGTCAAGATCAAAGTGTCCCCTCATGTTCTACTTCTCCATATCCACTTCAAAATTGTGGTCAAGCTTCAAGTGATCCTATTAAAAATGTTATTCCTATCAAAGCTCCTCATGAGTCTATTGATGTATTT
The DNA here is from genome assembly GCA_028749045.1 of Cupressus sempervirens. Lineage (NCBI taxonomy): Eukaryota > Viridiplantae > Streptophyta > Pinopsida > Cupressales > Cupressaceae > Cupressus > Cupressus sempervirens. Next base: position 296,104,023 of record CM053788.1, on the reverse strand, counting down.
GACTATGATGCTCACTCTAAATACATTGATATCCCTTTTCACTATCCATTTGCATATCCAAAGTCTATCCTTGGTCCTTATCCATCAAAGCTAAAGTCTTCAAACCTTCCATATATATTGGGACCTTATGTTCCTTCATCTCCTACATTTTCCACTCCTAGCTCTCCCATCATACCTCAAGATCAACAAAGACACTCATCCTTGATGACTTTTGACCCATCTACCCATCTAAACCAGTCATATCAGCTTTATTCATCCACAAATCCCAAGTCTTTTGGAAATGAGAATAAACATAAGAATCCATTGAAAAATGAAGATCACTATGTCCCATCTAAACGACATGTGAATGCTAAGAAGGAAAATGCGCAAAAGAGATCGCAAAGGTCCACTATTAAGAGAGATAAATCAAAGAAAACATGGGTTCCTAAGCCCATTATTGAAGAAATATGCTCTAAAGTATCCAAAGGAAAATCTAAAGCTATATGGATTCCCAAGTCTCTCTTGAATGACTCAAACATTGAAAAGAAATCAAAGTTTCCATTTAAGCTTCCAAAGGCTTCCATTCCATATTCTTCCAAAAATCTTCCTACAAATATTCTAAAGGCTTCCACTCCATTTTATTTCAAACATCTTCCTCAAAAGCTTCCAAAGGCTTCCATCCCATCTTCTTCTCAAATTCTCCTACTACCCCATACAGCTAAACCTCAAGCTATTTCATTCATGATTCCTCCATCATTCCAACACCCTTCAAGGTGTATGTTAATGTTGATCTTGTCCAATATTTTAGCTACCCTCATGAAATTCTCTAAAGCTTACACTTACTTTCTTTACATGAACTCTTATTGTCCATATACTCTTCCTACTACCATTTCTCTTTCATCACCCTATCAATATCTTTGAGCATACATTTCTATGGTCTTGGCTTATCATGACTTATATTTCCTATAGGAGCACTATCTACATTCAAACAACTTGAGCTCTTTCTAAAAATTCAAAAATATAAAAGAAAAAAATTCGAAAGAAAAAAAATGTGCCTTGGTGAAAACCACTTCTTGTTGCACCTTGGTAGAAAAAGTAAAGAGAAATAAATTTGTCCTATGGTGAAAACCACTTCTTTTGGCACCTTGGATAACTACCATGATGAAAATGTAGTAAACATGCATCATGTGTAATTCTTTCATCATCCATCTATCCCCTTTTTCCTTTTCCTCTTTGATCTTGACATTGTTGAGCTATCCTTGTGTATTGGCTATCTTATCCATGAGATTCTCTATTGTTCTTGCTCATTCATTCATATCCTTCATATCCAACTTCACTCTTATTTCTATATCCCATTATTATCCAACTTGGTTTTGATTACATAAAGAAAACATGGTTCTCATAGGTCTCTTGACATGGATACTCTTTTAGACTACATGCTTTCATGCTACCTTGCTTATTGCCTTCCACTACTTATGTCATATGCTATCTCACTTGTTGGATTCATTGCTTAGCCTATACACTATCTTGCTCATTGCTTCCATTGCTTATCCAAAACTTGCTTTATATGGCTATCTTTCCCTAGCTTGGGTACTCTTGAGGAGTCAGTCCTTGAGGATTGCTTTCACTCGCTTCATACTCCTTTGTTATCCATCTTTGCTTATCCACTAGCTTGCTGCTCCATCATGTCCTATAACTTGCTAGGCATCAAAAAAAAATGATGTGATCTTGTATGAGGCTACTTGAGACCCTTGCACCTATGTCTATCAATCTCAATCACCCATTCCGCTACATACTTCCTAACTTGAGATTGTTTCTTGGCCTTGTCTTGGGAGCATAGCTACTTAGCCTATTTGAGGTTTCCTTGTGCATTAGGGTTTCTTTGGAAACTCACAAAATAGTGTTTCTCAACACTACTCCCCCAACTTGACATCAAGTGTTTCTTAACACTTTTCAAATAGTTTACCTACAGTCTTTGATGTCACAATATTTCTCACTATCAAAATCAAGTCTTGAAGAAATAGCCAAATGACTTACACACATGCACTTAAACTCTTAAAAGACTAAGCTATGATGAACTTTATCTACTTTGTGTGATGTCTATGATGATTTCTTTGCTATATGTTCCCTCCCTAATAGTATTTCAAGGATGTCATGGACTAGAAGACTGGGGGCATGGGGCATGTTTTCTTGATTTCTGCTTGTGGGTATACTTTATTTGTCTATAGTGTTTAAAGCATTCATGCTTGTCCTATTTGACACTTTGGCTTATAAATATATCATCCTTGACTATTTTGCAAGACTACACTTGGGGTTATCTTGGCCCTTATGCCTTGATATAGGTGTAATCGTGTTATACTAAACTTAGGGAACCTAATCATGTAGTCATCTTGACTTACATGTCTTTGATGCTTAGGTTGGATTCCCATATTTTTATCTGACATAGATCATATTCATATCCTCATAGTTTTACTAGTGATGATTGTATGATCTTATGATCTCCCTAGTAAGGTTTGATGATAAAAACTAGGACCTACTTATGTAACCCTTGCAATTGCACCTTTTCATACTAGCTTGTATTCTAGGGTTCATTCTAGCTTAACTTTGTATTTTGCATGTTGAGAGAGCTCTCTTCTTTATCTTTAATGGATGTTTAAGCTAACTACATTTATCCTTCTCTTACCTCTTCTCAATCTTATCTTATCTCTTATTTCTCATTTCTCTCTTATTTTCTATCTTAATATCTCATCTATGCTTTTGACCTATCTTTTCTAATCTTGACATCTTGGATCCATTTTTGGGATTGAAATCCAAATTTGGGTTCATCTTGCTAGTCAAAAATTTCTTCCTTCTTCTATGTAATTGGATGACCTATTGAGGCTTAATCTTTGAATCTTGTTGGGAAAACCTTCATTTCTACTCTCTTCCACTCTTCGCTTTCATTTCATTTTATCTTTCTTCTTTCTTCGACCTAATTCTTATGTTTTATCTTTTGTTTTCAACGTTAGTCAAACTGGGGCATATCTTCATTTCTTGGTGGTCACTCTTTGGTCTTAATCTCTTATCTATCATCATGAACTTTTCTTTGTTCTAAATTGATCAAATCTAGCTTATTTATGCATCTCCTCTATCTTATTTTGATTTCAATCTCAAGGGGGCATGAATATTCTATCATTTTTGAAAATTACTTTTCTTCTACAACTATATATTTTCTTTTGATCTATCTTCTTTTCTTGGTGTTAGTACTCTTATTAAGTTTTGATATCATCTATATCCTAGTGTTCAGTATTGCTGCTAATAGACTATACATTCAGGACTTGCTATCTATTTTTGCATTTCATTCTTCATAATCAGATCTCTCTATCATCTTAACTTCTTCATTCTTTGACATAATGTGTTCCCAGACCAATCACACATTATTCATAGAGGGGCAAATGTAATCAACTAAAAATGGTCATCTAGACTATAGCCCCCTTTCTAGCATTTTTCCATAATTTATCTAATGGTCATTTTTTATCAAATCCTTAAAAATCTATTTATTCGATTGTAACCTATGGTATGACCACTTTATCCCAAGTTCATATCTAATTAAAAGAACATGTTCCTCTTTTAATTAAATAAAATTCCCTACTCATCTCTTATCCTAAGTGTGCACACATAAAACATTATTCCTATTTTAGAAATAAAATAAAAGGCATTTTTGTCTACACATGAATGCACAATTTCCTAAGTGAGAGGAATCTTCTATTTTTAAAATAACTTTAATTCTCCTCCACACAACTAAAGGAAAAAAATATAACACAAAACCTAAGATGCCATTTGTCTTAAGAGGTGCTACATCTGTCAAAGAACAATCACAGTCTTATGCCAATGTTGTAACATATTCTCATGCCAAGATAGTACTTAAAGGCTCTATGCCTTCTGCTCTTGAGTTAAAACAACACAAAGACAAACCCCTTGCTGGTCCATTGGGTAAAGGTACAAAAATTGCATCATCTTCCATGACTACCAACTATAGTATCCTCAACTAACTGCAACAAACAAGTACTCAAATAATGATATTTGAATTTCTCAAAATATTGCCTACTCATAGGCAAATCCTCGACAAAGCCCTCAATGAGGAAAATGTACCTCAAGATCTTGATCTTGATAGGTTCTAATCTATGGTAGGTCACATAACCTCACCCCACTACTTGTCCTTTTTTGAAGAGGACAATAATTCACTGAGTCATCCGCATAACCAACCATTACACATTGAAGTCATGATACATCAAAAGTGTGTTTGTCATGTGCTCATCAACAATGGAGCTGTTCTAAATTTTTTTTTTGCTGATTTTCTTAGGCAATTAGGTTATTCTGAAGAGTCTATTGATCTACATCACAAAATAACCATCAAGGCATATGATGAAGTCGAGCATTAATCCCTAGGTCTTGTTGTGTTTCCTCTTTGAGTTGATCCTATAGAAAGAGATGTTAATTGACAAGTCCTTAACATTCTATTAGCATACAATATCTTTCTAGGGATACCATGCATACATGAGATGCAAGTTGTGCCTTCAATGTACCACTAATGCATCAAGTTTCCATTTCATGGCTCTAAAGTCACCATACCTACTAATACTAGTTACACCTGTAACATGCTGAAATTTGTTGAAAGATGTGTACCTACTAATAGGGACTTTATAGATCATCATGATGATAAGATGAAATAAATTGAGAAGTCACTCAAGTTGAAAAAAACTAGGATGGTTGAATATCACATAGAACCTATTCTATCCTTGACATCTCTTCCTAAGTCTCCCTATCATTTTGGAAGACCATCTAAAGCAAAGAGACCTTTCATGCTATAACCTTAGACTAAGTTCAATGGTACCTTTCTCAAATCTACTATACCTCTAAAGGAGGAAGATGAAGACAAATGCATTGTTGCATGGATATGTAGAGAGGAAACTCTAGTAGATCTCATGGAACAGTCCCATGAGATTATTCCTAAAAAGTATGGTCTGGGTCTTAAACTCATGAAATGCTTTGGCTAAAAAGGGAATGGTCCAATTGGACGTAAAAAAAATGGCTTGATTGATCCTATCAAAGAAATAGCTAGAAGGTCTAGAGACAAAATAGGTCTAAGTTTTAAGAAGATCCCCTTCTATCTACTGATTAACAAATTTATACTAGAATCTGAAGGTTCATCTGAACATGAATCACAAATTGAGTCAGATAATCATGAGGACAACTCTAATGGTTAGGATACTTATCCCTATCCAATTCATTTTGATCTTGCTAAATTCTTTGTAGAACTAGATGACTTTGTACCACTTGTCAATACTATGGATGTTAATGGTGATTCTCTTGAAAACACTATTGCTACTCCCCGTATTCAACAAGAACAAGCAGAGTCAAGTCATACTTTAGTTATTGAAATTTTTTGTAAAAATCTAGATGATGAAGGACAATTTTTCCCTATTATTGTTGGGGAATTCTATAGTTTGTCTCCATTTAGCACAGACTCTCAAGAGTATTAACTTGACTCTCTCTCAAAAGAAATTATAGACAAAGACATAGATTAAGTTCATGCTTATGAAAATCAACTCAAAGTAGATGAATCATTTAGGGTTAGGTCAGATGAGTCTCATACAACTAGTGTCATCAAGTCTTCAATTAATGTCATTAGAGCTCAAGGTCATTCATACACACTTGCGGATGAAGCCATTGTACGTCTCAATTTACTCATCCAAGAATTTGGTGATTACACTGTGAACACCATTGAACCTGCCACATCTCTTTCACTCACCTATCCTAAGCTCATGGATTGGAATTCCAATGCATCTAGTGAAGTCTCTACATTCTAGAATAATTGTGCTCCTACTTTATACTTAAATATTGTCAAACCTATAATGGCATCCACTAGCAAATAGAATGCCAACATGACTAAAGCTAACATCAAATATCTTAGTCACACAATAAAAAAAAAAAGAAATAGAGGTTTTGATGGTGAAAACCACATTATGGCAATATCGAAACCCAAAATAATAAAAATAAAAGATGTATCCAAAGGTGAAAACCTCTATGGGGCACCTAAGGATGAGATATTTGATGCACATCCTAGTTATTTTTAGAAGAGATCATCAGTGTTGATAGAGCCAACACAATTGATCAACTTGGGAATAGAGGAAGAGCCTCATATGATATACCTTGCGCAATCTTTATTTGTTGAACAAAGAGAGGAATTTATTACCTTCTTTCAAGAGAAAAAGATAAATTTTGTGTGGACATACTCATGTAAGAATTTACTTTAGGGAAAAATTCACCCAAGACCAAGAAGCACAATAACTAGCACAAAAGACCAATAGAGTATGATCAGAATAGCAATATGATATTAAATTCCATGTATAGTACACTAGAGGAGCCTGTATATAAAGGCCTCTATGATGCATCTAGAATGCCTAGGAGTTAGCAACATGATAAGCCTTACAACCAAGCACATGTCCACCAAGTGTGGGTTATCCTCCATTAAGCATAGGAGTTGGTGTGATGATGAGAGGATAATCCTACAAAGGTGTAGCATGTACAATTATGTTGTAGACACCATGTGCTAAAATATTAGTGCAAACAATTATGTTGTCTACAAGACAACTCAATTGTTTATGCAAACTCCAGTGTTGTAGACACCATGTGCTAAATTGGAGTTGCTTGCTCATGTGTTGTCAACAAGACAACTCATATGAATACGCAAACTCCTAGGTGTCTAACCTAAGAAATAATAAAATAATGCATTTATTCTAAGTGTAAATAATAATTATTTACACTAACACCCCCCCTTAAGTGCAACTTAGGGGAAAGAATTTAAGCTTACAAGAGCTATGATGAAATGCATAATGGGTCCTAGCTTCTAGGCCATGTTAGGTACCCAAGTACAATGCAATATTGAATTGCAATGAAATCTCTTTGCAAATAGAGAAAGAGGGAAAACCTCATGGGGAAAACCCTCCTCTAAAAAGAGAGATATGTACAATAGAGAAGAGAAAGATCATGTGACCCCCATTGGTGTAAAAACCATCACCCCCAAGAGATCTCATGAATGAATATACTTGACCTCTGTGAAGGGCTTGGTGAAGATGTCAACTACCTGCTACTCAATAGGACAATACTGTAATGCGATGATCTGTTCATGGATCAACTCTCTGATGTAGTGCATATGAACCTCAATATGTTTTGTCTACTGATGTTGAACTAGATTTTTGGAGATTTCAATAGCACTCTGGTTGTCACAATGGATGACTGTGGGTCAGGGTGGATCAAATCCAAACTCTTTCAGAATCTGTTGTAGCCAAATAGCCTCTATCACTACATTCACAATTCCTTGATACTCAGCCTCAATCAATGATAGAGAAATGGTGTTCTATTTTTTACTCTACCAAAAAATGGGGCCAAAACCAAGATGAAACACATATCCTAAAGTAGACTTGCTAGAATCAAGGTCCCTTGCATAGTCTGAGTTTGTATATCCCACTAATTAAAGACCTATACTAGTGACATAGTATAACCCATGTGTATGTGTACCCTAGATGTAATGTAGGATGTGTTTGGCTTCCTTCCAATGAAGTTCATGTGGCTCTTACATGAAGTGAGAAACCATGCCAACTACAAATGAGATGCTAGGGTGTGTATGTGTCAAGTAGATAAGGCTTCCAACCAACTATCTATACAAAGTCACATCAACAAGTGGAGAGGAACACTTTGTCTCTAACTTAACACTTGAAAGGAATGGGGTAGTTGTAGCCTTGCAGTTACTCATGCAAAACTGAGCTAGAAGATCAAGATCATACTTGGGTTGTGATAGTGTTATCCCTAATGAAGACTAATGTATCTCTATACCAAGGAAATAGTGTAGTAGTCACAAATTTGTCATCGAAAACCTATCCTGCAATGTAGCCTTAACATTGTTGATGGTGGATGTAGTACTTCCTATAATGATCAAGTCATCCACATAAAGTGCAAGGAGGAAATATGAATCATCCCTCTGAAGAATGTATACATTTGGATTGGAATGACATCTAGTGAAGCCTATGGAGAGAAGGAAGGAATCCATCTTGGCATACCAAGCTCGAGGAGCTTGTTTAAGTCCATAGATAGACTTATGTAACTTGTAGACCAAGGAAGCATCTTGTATGAATCCATGTGGCTGCTCCATAAATATCTCCTCATATAGATCACCATTCAAAAAAGTGCTCTTCATATCCATCTGATGAACAACCCATCTCTGAGCTGCTGTTATAGCTATTGTCAAGTGAATGGAGTTCATTTTTGCCACTAGTGCAAAGGTCTCAATATAGTCAATGCTTGGTATTTTAGAAAAACCTTTTGCAATAAGTTGAGCCTTATGTTTAACTGCAAATTTGATCTGATAGATCCACTTACACCGAACCAATTTTCTTCCCTTTGGAAGAGAGACTAAGTCCCATGTATCATTTCTCATTAGACAGTTATATTCTTCCTACATAGCTCTATCCAATTTTTGAATACCTGATGCTTCTTTGACTGATTGTGGATCTGAAGCAACTACAATATAAGCATGTGGGAGTGAATTGTGTTGTGATCTTTTCCTCCTTGAATTTGAAGGATTCCCTACCAATGGTCTTGTTGCATCTAATGTCTTCTTAGCCCATTTAGGTCTAGTGGAAGAAGATGTAGAAGGTGTATCCTCAACTTCAATTGTCTGATGCCTTTTTGTTGGTTGGGGACAAACATCTTCCAAGTCACTATTATCACTATCACTCTCTTCAATTAAGGAGGAAGGAGGAGTTAAAGAAAAAAAAATTGGACAACTTTCTTCAAAATGAACACTCCTCTCATAGAATATATCATGTGTCTCTGGATCCATCAACTTGTAGGCTTTATGTGAGTCTACATATCCAACAAAGTTACAAGGTTTTCTTTGTGCTTCCAATGCTTTGCATTTATATGGAGGAATTCTTGCCCATGTGGGACAACCAAAGACTCTAAAGTGCTTAACTGTGGGTTTCCTACCAGACCGTGCTTCAAAAGGAGTTACACCATCCAAAGCTTTGTGAGGACTCCTATTCTAAATATAGTTAGCACAATTTATTGCTTCAGCCGAAAAGACTTGATCAAGAGATTTGTTTTGTAGCATGCAAGTGGTCATCTCTTTGAGAGTTCTATTTTTCCTTTTAGAAACACCATTCTGTTGTGGCATATATGGTAGTGAATGCTGGAGATCAATACCCTCTTGAGTGCAAGAGTCTATTAGTCTTGTGTTCACATACTCCCCGTAGAACTTTGATGAATTTCCCTGATTTCTTTTCCACTTGAGCCTTGAAGCTAAGAAATTTTTCATACACTTCACTCTTGTGAGCCATGAAAAAAACCCAAGTAAAGTGAGAATAGTCATCTATGAAGGTGAGTGCATAGCAAGACTTGCCAAAAGATGGCACTAGAAATGGGTCAGCCACATCACTATCAACCAATTCAAGAACACATTATGCTCTCCAAGACTTCCCATTTTCATACAATTTTTTTGGATGTTTCCCAAGTGAGCAACCTGAACAAACACATTCTAAAAAATAAACTTGAGGTAGATCATTGACCATTTTCTTGCTACTAAGCTACTGAAGATATCTGTAGTTGAGATGTCCAAATCTCTCATGCCACAATTTACTTTCTACATTTGAATGTAATAACAAGGCTTGTCCATTTGATTTGGGCACAAAGGAGGAGAATGTGTAAAGCCTTGAATCATGATTGGCTTCACTTATTGCAATCATAGAGTCATCCTTAATGCTTTTCACTACCACTAAATCTAGATGGAATTTAATTTTATTTCCACCTCCATAATGAGTAATTTGGTAGATTGAAAGAAGATTAGATGTAAGGTTAGGAACATATGGAACATCCTTGAACATTCCATTGTTCATCTCAACTTCACCTTACCATCAACTTCCACCTTAGTATCATCACCTCTAAATGTGTCATGGAAGAAAAATCTCACTTTGACGCACCCATATGATGTATGGCACCTAAATCAATGATTCATTCTCCCTGACTAATTGTGTTTGTGAGTAAAGCATGCCCTTTTCCCCTAGAATCTAAGGATGAATTTCCTTTCTCCTTATAATCATTAGGCATGGGAACATTGTGTTTCATCATGATGTGCTTCAACTCATCAATCTCCTTGTGATAACATTGATGTTCTTCATGACCCATCTTTTTATAATAAGCACACTTTTTCTTCTCTTGATTAGTGTCCCCCTTCTTGTTTCTATTTGTTTTTTTGTTCTTCCACTTCTTCTTGCCCTTTCCTTTGTTTGAAGTTTGAACAGCTGAATTTTGAGAACCTCCATTATTTGCCACCAATACCTTAGACTTGGACAACTTGAGAATTCTCATTGATTGCAACTTCTTTTCTTCATCATCCAATAGTTGAGCATAACCATCATAAATGACTTTCTAATAGGCAATCTGTAATGTAGTCTTGGTGGTGTTGTAAGAAGAAATAAATGTGGAGTACTCAGATGGCAGCTTATTATGAATGAGATAGATTAACCTGTTATCTTTAATAGGACTACCACAATCATCAAGCTTCATTCTTAATTCATTCACCTTAATGATGAAATCTTGTATAGAATCAAATGTCTTAGAATCTAGGAGACAAGCTAATCTTCAATTTTATAAACATCCTCCTCAGTAACTTTACCATATAGGTTTTTTAGGGCATCCCATGCTTCTTTGGATGTCTTATACTTCTAGATCTGATAGAAGATCTTGTCTTCAACCCCCAACATAATAACATCTAGGGCTTTCCTATCTACCATTTCCCAAGTAGTAATATCACTTTTAGATACTTGATCACCTATTGGTTTAGGAAGGGTACCATCAACATATTGAGAAACTTCATTATGCATTAATTAACACCACATTTTAATAGGCCATGATGCATAGTTATGTGGTGTTAATTTTGGAAACTTAAGATTTCCCATGATGCAAGAAATGAAAGATAACATCCGGAAAAGAGGAACACAATGCCAAGAGAGACACCCCCCTTTCACTCAATCAAGAAACCCCCCAAATGAAAGATTTTGGCACTTTATACTTAGTGCATTTACAATAGAAACTTACCAATTTTGGCCTTAATGATCTTTTGATTTTTTGTTTACAACCTCCTTTTGGAGTCCAAATTTGAAACTAAGTAACATACAACAATTTTGAAGCAATACAAAGCAAAGAAAGGACCTATTTTTGAAAGTGATATTTTTGTTGACACAAGCCTATAATATGATTGGAGATCTAGAAAGTAGACAAAAAAATACACACTTTCAAAGAAAATAGAACCTGATTTGGAGTTCATATGAGCCTATATGGAGCAATTGAAGTTGTAAAATGTAGGATTGGATAGGTATAGTCACTAAAAACTACATTTTTTGACAAAACATTGTAGCAAAACCAAAAAAGAATAGCACCACTAAAAAGTTTAGAAAATTCTACCCAAAATAAAAAAAATTGCACCTAATTTGGAGCCTAGATGACTGAGATATGGCCTCCCAAAGTTGGACTATCAAATCAAAAATGAATTTGAAGAGGGGTTGGATCAACAAAACACTAGGTTAAATTTGATAGTCAAATGGCCATTGTAGCAGTTCTATTTGGCCTCCAGATGATTGTCAAATTTAACACCACAAAATGCTTATGTCAGCAAAAAAATTTAACCCACTGGCTGACATGGTACATGATGTCATGATGACATCAGTAGTGTATGAAAATGTATAGTGGTTTACATGGCAATGTGAGTCAGATCTATGCTGATGTGTTGCTGACATGGACGGTGCATACATGGCAATGACGTGTCTTGTTTCCATGTGGGAGGCACTAGGGTGATGACTATATTGGAGCCACTGACTAGATGGGGTCCTTGACATGGTAGAAGACAAGCTCAACATTATGTCTGCATGGAGGGTGCATCATGGCAAGTGTCAAGCTAGTGTTGTCATCGCACTGACATAGGACAGCGGTCATTGGAGACAACAGTAGTGGCCAGAGACAACTTTACTGATAGTTGGAACTCGAGTTTGAAATACCAACAGAGCGATTGCAATGACACTAGTACTATGAGATGACCGGTGGCTAGGGACGCTTGTGGATGGGTAGAGTGTTGATGTTGGTGCCAAAAAGGGTAAGAGATGTTGGAATTTAAAAGAACATCGACAAGCAATGAGGACAAATTAGTCCCACATTCATGCGCAAGGTGTAAACAAATATTTTTAAATACTCAATGCCTTGGGGGATAAACAAAGAAACCCTCCAGGCTATATTGTGTTGAATGCTAGATGTAAGTAGATGCCCACTGATAGGAAATGTGTCAGATTAGATGTAAATGCTAGAAATGTTGTTGGCCGGATAGTTTGCAATATTTGCTAGAATACAATGGAATATTCTGTGGGGGCTAAGGTTTCATCACCCAGTTCCTGAAAAAAAAATTCTCTACAAGCCCTATTGGCCTAAAAAATTATGAAAAAATACCCAAAAAATTGCAAAGAAGATTAAGTATAGATCTAAAAATAAAATAAATTGTAGATTTAATAGATCATACCAGATTTGCAAATTGGGGCCTTCGGGTGCCAGTTTGCAAAAAAGAATTGCCTCAAATTCAACTATTGGCTAATATAGGCAAATTTATAGTCAATTTTCACCGAATCAACACTTAGAATGCAATAGTGAGGTCCGCTTTGGCTCTAGATGATCTCAATATCTACGGATACTCAAAATCTAAGTTGAGGTTTCCTTAGAGAGGTGAAGCAAGATTAGTCTCCAGTGGTTATGAAATGATGCGCCTATGGCTCTGATACCATGTAAGAATTTTCCTTAGGGAAAAATTCACCCAAGACCAAGAAGCACAATAACTGGAACAAAAGACCAATAGAGTATGATTAGAATATGATATGATATAATATTCTATGTATAGTACACTATAGGAGCTTGTATATAAAGGCCTTTATGATACATCTAGAATGCCTAGGAGTTAGCAACATGATAAGTCTTACAACTAGGCACATGTCCACTAGGTGTGGGTTGTCCTCCAGTAAGCATAGGATTTAGTGCGATGATGAGAGGATAAGCCTACAAAGGTGTAGCATGTACGATTATATTGTAGACACCATGTGCTAAAATAATAATGTGAATAACTATGTTGTCTACATGATGACTCAGTTGTTTATGCAAACTCCAATGTTGTAGACACCATGTGTTGAATTGGAGTTTCTTACTCCTATATTATCAACAAGAGAACTCATATGAGCATGCAAAATCCTAGGTGTCTAACCTAAGAAATAATAAAATAATGCATTTATCGTAAGTAAACTTAAGTAAAGTGTAAATAATAATTATTTACACTAACAACTCAAACATGCTAGGCTTATATCTTGATCTTATAATGCATCATTTATCTATTGTACTAGGGGTAAAAATAGTCAAATAGAAGCTCTAGAAAATGCATCCTCATGTTGCATTACTCATTAAAGCTAAACTGGAAAAGCTTCTAAAAGCTGGTTTCATCTATGCTATCGATTATGCTAAATGAATATCAAACATTATTCTAGTCTCCAAACATGACAAGTCTATCCGAGCTTGTACAAGCTTCCAAAATTTGAATTTAGCATATCCAAAGGATGATTTTCCACTTCCCAAAATTGATATGATAGTTTATATAATAGTACGATATGAAATGTACTCACTTATGGATAATTTTTTTGGTTATAATCAGATTAAAATTGCACTAGGAGACTGGGAAAAGATGGCTTTCACTTGTGCTTGGGGAACCTTTTGTTAAAATGTGATGTGATATGGTCTAAAAAATGTTGGTGCCACATATCAAAGGGTGGTTAAAACCATCTTCCATGATATGATGTATAAGACACTGGAGGAGTATGTCAATGATACCTTGGTTAAGAGTACACAATGCAACACTCATCTTCAAGATTTGGGACCCATCCTAGATCATATGGAGAAGTTCATCTTAGACTCAACCCTAAGAAATGTGCATTTGGTGTAACTTCTAGGAAACTACTTAGTTACATTGTCTCTGTAAAAGGAATCAAGGTGGATCCAGAAAAAGTTCAAGCAATCATGGACATTCCTCCACCCTATAATATCAATCAAATGAGGGGCTGGCAAGGAAGACGTCAATCCATTCACAAATTCATCTCAAAGTTGGTAGACAAGTCATAGCCTTTTACAAAGACATTGCATAAAGGTGTAAAATATAACTAGAACACGGACTATGATTAGAATTTTACATACATAAAGCAATATCATGCTAATCCATTGATCCTAACACCTCTTATTTATGGGAATTCTCTCATCTTGTATATCTCAAAAACATAATCATCTCTTGGTATCGTGATAGCTCCGGAGGACAATGATAACAAGGATTGAGCTATCTATTATATCGGTTGCACTTTAATTTCTTATGAATTGAACTATACCGATATTAAGAAGGCTTTCTTGGTGGTTGTCTTTGCTACTCAAAAGTTGAGACACTACATGCTCACTCATACTAAGTGAATGGTTGTTAAAATTGATCCATTGAAGTACTTACTCATCAAGGTAACTCTAACAGGAAGGTTAGCTAAGTGGGTCATGATACTAAGTGAGTTTGATATTCAATATGTAGAAAGGATGGCTATCAAAGGATAGGAAACTGTGAATCAATTAGAGGAAGCACCTATGAAAATTATTGTACCACTAAATGTTGAATTCCTTGACAAATCTATTCTAATTTTGACACATCAAACCTAGGTGATGTCCCTTGACGATCTTTCACATAATAGGGATCTGGTGTTGGACTATTATTAATAACACCTCAGAAGCATTCATTGCCTAAGGCATATAAGATCTTATTTCCTTGTACAAATAATATTATAGAATACAAAGCCTTAATCGATGACATGAAGATTGTAGTCAAATGGAGAATAGATGAATTGAATATCTTTGGCGATTCACAGCTTGTAATCAAACAGGTCAATGATGTGTATCAGATGAAGGATGAGAAGTTGATACTTATAAATGAATGGTTGGTGATCTAAAGAAATAATTTTATCATATCACTTTTTAGCAAATTCCTCAGGCAGACAACAAAGTGCCTAATGCAATGGCTACTCTCACTTCCATGCTACAAATGCCTGATAATGATTTTTGACATGAATTCCTGGTGGAGACATTACTCTACCCTACCTATAATTACCCTAAATCTTGAATGATTTGTTCTATTGTAGGACATGACTCATCCCACTACCATCATATATACTCTTACCTACGTGACCAAACAATTTTGGACAATCTAACCTAGAATGAAAAATGTCACCTTATTCACCATGCTCTACAGTATGTTATTATTGCTAACTACTTGTTTAGGAGAGGTCTTGATGGAACACTCCTTAGGTGTCTATAACCCCATGATTCCAAGCATGCATTAGTCGATGTACATGAGGGCATTTGTGGATCTCAATCTAATAGCTTGACACTAGCTTGTAAGCTTATCAGAGCTAGTTACTATTGGCCGAATATGGAGAAAGAGGTAATTAAATATGCCAAGTCCTACAAAAAATGCTCGCTCCATGGGAATCTAATTTAGGCTCTAGCCTAGGAGCTAATTCCATCTATCATGTTGTGGCCATTTCAAAAATGGGCCTTTGATCTAGTGGGTCAGATTCACCCATCTTCTTTAAATGGACATAAGTTTATTATTACAGCTACAGACTACTTCACTAAATGGGTAGAGATAGTCCCTCTCTCTATAGAAAATGGAAAAATTGTAGCTTTTTTCATCATGAATTACATCATATGTAGGTATGGTGTACCATCCTCCATCATTATTGATAATGGAGGATAATTTAAAAAAAGGATCTTAAAGAGTTGTGCAAAAAGTTCAAAATCACACAACATTGGTCTTCCATTTATTATCCCCAAAGTAATGATCAAGTGGAAACATCCAACAAGGCTATCCTTAAGATCTTGCACTACATAGTTAACACATTTGGAAGGGATTGGCACCTTCAGACTAATCTAACTTTATGGACTTACAAAACCAACATTAGAACTCCAACGAGAATAATGTCCTTTGCTCTGGTATATAGAGTGAACGTTGTACTATTGAGGTTGACATTCCTACTTCGAGAATTTATATGGAGGGCCTCATTACTAATGATGGCTATAGAATATCTTGGATACAAGAGCTAGAATTGTTAGATGAACATCAACAAGTGGTGTGTGATCATCTTTGAGCTTACCAAAAGCATATGTCTAGGAGCTACAACAAGAAAGTTAAGCCATGTGACTTCCAAGTGGGTGACCTCATTCTGAGAGAAAACCCTAAAAATCAACAATAATTGGTATAGAAAGGGAAGTTTGAACCAAACTAGCTTGGTCAATTTATAGTTATTGCAATGTTTGGATCTGGTGCTTACCAACTTTCAATAATTGAGGGAGAATTTGTTAAGGAGCCAATCAACACTCTTCATCTAAAGAGGTTCTACAACTAAAATTCTTTCAAAAGCTCTCTGTATCTTGGTGAAAACCTATCAATAGGTGCCTTGGTAATACCAAAAAAGGTGAAAATTTTAAAAAATACAAAAAAGAACAAAAAAATCAAAAACAAAAAAACTTGGCAATCAAGCATCATGGTAGCAAAAAAAGAATTCCTGCCAAGAAGGTAAAAACCTAGTGAATAGGCACCTCTTGTTTCAAATGCTACATCTTGCAGCGCATCTTCTAGCTCTTGTATATTTTCTTTCCTTCTTTACTTTCATGTTTTCACTTATGCATTCATGGATTGAATTTTGTCATAAACTCAGTGGCAACACCCTACAGTGTCATAAGAATCTCTTTTGTGTTAGCCACCAATTGTTCTAACTATGTTTGCCTACTATCACTAGTGTTACTCCAGAGATTCCTCTCATGGAAAATCTCTTTCATATCAATCACTAGTTGTTCTAACTGCATCTGCCTACTATCACTAGTGTCACTCCAGAGATTCCTCTCATAGAAAATCTCTTTCACATTAGTCTCCAGTTGTTCTAACTACATCTATCTATTGCCACTCAATTTCCTACTAAGGTTCTTCTCAATGAAGATTCCTCTTTGACATCAGTCACCAATTATCCTAACTGATTATGTCTACTATCATCAACCTACTAAAGAGATTTATTTCACATGTGTTATGAACATTGACAATTGGCATCAATCCATTGAAACATAGAAAATGAACTGAAAATGTTGAACTTGTTTGAGATATGATGAGCTTTTCTTTGTTTGTTTTAATTTTTCTTTATCATGTTCCTTTGAGCAACTCGATGATGTCTCTTTTGACTAGAGAAGCAAGGACTAGGGGCATGATCTTTTCTTTTTTTTTTGCTTAATGGTTTGGTTCCAATGATCTGGAACATTTATATGAAAGGGGTGTCCACTATAAGAGCTTCCATCACATATTGGATGGTTATGTGTACCTCGACTCCATTGATGTGGATCACTCAATGAGATTGGTTCTTTCAATTGCTTGATTGAGTGAATTCTCTATGCTACAGTATAATACTAACACTCATCCTACTAAGTGAACGTATGGGTCACTGCGAGTATAATTAGCACACTTTTGTCTCAGGTTACAAATGCAAGGGTCATTGTAAACAAATACTTACTAATTACTTAGCATAAGAAGGATCTCATTTGTGTCTAATGTGTCTGCATGCAAGAAACATTCTAGTCATCCTAGTGTTTATGCTCTGATGCTTATGTTTTCTTACTACATCAAAAGGGACAAATGTTCTAGTCATTATGGCTTCTTATGCCTCGAATGCTTACATTCAATCTTGAAAAAACTAGGACATGTGCCATATTCATATTCTCATGATTGCAACATCCATGAAAATTGTATGACATTCTTGGGTTTAGCTAAACACTCAATGATGATAATTTTACGATCTCGATAACCAAACCTAGGGTTGCATTGTACACTCTACTTGTATAAGAACATGGTCTAATCACTACTTTACTTGCATCCTTCATGATGAGGGGTTGTTGGTTTCTTGTAAGTATCATGTTTCTTCATGACTGCACAAGCGCTTAACTCCTTGGTTCGTCCACTTGATCTTCATGAGATACCTGTCACTGCAACAAAACTTGAAAACCTTAATTAAATGTCAGTTCATTCACATGTTGCATTCCACCTACATATTTTCATAGTCATCTCATCTAGACTACATTCATATATCATATCAAATTTGTATTCATAATCATAGCATTAGGCATCTCATGTACAAAAACTATAAGAGAAAAGGTGACACATGTAAATGGTACATAAGTCAAAAAATCTCATATGTGTAAATTGTTCCAATGGAGTCAAGTGTACAACAATACAAAAATGCATGCAAATGAAGCATTTTCGATCTCAAAATGATAAAAAATGATGTTGGCATACCAATCAATACATAGCCAGAACAAAATTGAAAGAGAGTGAGCTAACTCTGTCTCTCTCCCTCACCTCTAGGTGGAGGGGCAAGAGGTATATCTTGTCTTGTCAAAGGGCATGCACCTCCTAACTCTCTCACATATTGGGAGAATCATGGCACCTGCTCTGCCTCAGATGTCCCTACTGCAACATATTTTGCATAGTAATACACTACTCTCGCTGACTAGAGCCAAATCTCATCCTATTTCTACTCTTACTGCTCTTGTAATAAGTATATTTCTTGTTCCATCTACTCTCGCAGCTTGTGGATCTCTCGATCCTACTCTAATATCCAAGTATCTCTAATGATAAGTTGTATATGCATCTCTCCCAACTATCGTTGTGTTGTCTGGACTCAATCTCTAGATCTCCTAAGGGCACCCTAGGTTTGTGTCAGGATATCTCTACCCTATGGCTCAGGAGTAGGTTAATCCTACATATCCTCATCACCCACTCTTTTCTTGGCCTTCTGAGTTGGCTACTCCTTTGTATATGGCCTCTATGCATCTCCTCTAATAGCTCCCAAGGTGCCCATCTCACTGCAAGGACATCTCTATCATGTCCCACTCCTGTCAGCACTTGTATCATCTCCCATCTATCAAGGAGAAATAGGAACCTATTATGTCCTCGTCTTGGTTCTCTCCTATTGTGATGGCTATGATGCCTGCACTAGCTACACTAGCATGGTCATACCTACTCGGTTTGTGAACCGATGGAAAGGATGACTCATGTAAAATATTCCTAGTATGCTAGAGTCATCCCCTCATCTACTACTACTACCATATAGTCCCACTACATCACAACAATGGAACACACATCGATCATAGAAAAACCCTAGTCTAGTCTAATAGACCACCCATGCTTCATGTCTAAGGCAAAATGAGCATATGCACAATACTCCTATGGGATATCCTATGGTTATCCATAATACCTCCACATGCAAGTTAGTGGAAATCTCTAGATAACTTGGACTGAGCAACCAATCAGTGCTCAAGAAGCAAACATACACCCCTAGCTCCACTTGTGCATCATCTCATGCCTCAGTCTCTCTCCATGGCCTCCATACTACAACTACTAGGTCATCCAATTGACCTCTCCACTATTCAGTCTTACCTAGAGTTGTTTGGGTCATTTGTCTATGATATCTATAGATATAATGCTCATGATCCTACCTCCCATCAACAAAGATGGGCCTCATCATAGGAAAGTTCTCCCATGTCCATACTTGAAGAACATAGACCCCTATGGCCATGCTCTTCCTCTCATGATATATAACCTTATGCATCTCGTGGTACATGTGTGCTAGCATACACTGACCCCATTTGAATCTTGTTGGCACATCTAGCATCTTCTGCAACATCCATCCCCTTCCACACTCAATTTCGTGCTAGCATCTATCTGGCATAAGAAAATAGCTAATAAATACTCTGAGCACTGTTGCCAACTTGTGGGCAAGACCATATATATGCACTAGGTCATCCCATGTGATTGCTCATCCCATGATGAGATCCTCCTAAAATATGGCCCACAGTACCATTGTACCTAGCCATGGTTGTGTATCTACACCATTCATGGGTCATGGAATGGTATTCATAGAATCTGGTGTATGTCCTTCGAGATGATGGTCATCTCTCCCTAGGGTAAATAAAAGGTGTTCATATCTGAATGGAAACACTCAACCAATGTCATTAGTAAACTGTGATTCACCACTAATGTGGGAATATGGAAAAGATATGAAAGTCCAAGAGAGTCAATGTGTTTCATGTCTACATCATCTAACAATCTAAACAACACTCCATAACGGGGATAGTGAGATCTAAAAGTGACATCTAAAAAGCTAACCTGCAAACATGAACACAATCAGTATCAAACATATAAAAATGATGATTGAAAGTACAAAGTAACAAATGACAAATAAAATTTTGAAGAAAAAAAATGTTTTTTGGACAACACCAGATTTTCACACGAGATTGTGCTTTCTCACATGAGACACCCTGCTATACCATGTGAAAAATTGACCATGTCTAGGGTTTCTCACATGAGAGATGGGTGTAGAGCCCATTTGCCGTTGCACCAAAAGCCATGACTATTAGTGAACATGGAACACCACATAATTAACCACCTGTGGGTAGGGGAGCGCGTCGCATCACCCAACAATCTCCCCCTCGACGCACATACCAGGTGCTTACGCGGGTCGGGATGGCACCGGGGAGATTTGAACCCATGACCAAGCCAAAACCAGGCTCTGATACCAATTGTAGGGCCCATTTGTCGTTGCACCAAAAGCCATGACTATTAGTGAACATGGAACACCACATAATTAACCACCTGTGGGTAGGGGAGCGTGTCGCATCACCCAACAATGGGTATCTCTCATGTGTGGAAACCCACTATACCATGTGAAAAAGTACAAGGATGGTACTTTCTCATGTGAAATAGAAAACAAGCACTCACGAAGAATGAAGTCTCTATGCGAAACCTGTGGACAACGACTCTTAAAATGCTCAAAAAATGACAAAAATTTATTAAAATGCATAAAATTTCTATTGAAAGGAAGGTTAATTGGAAACTCATCAAAGGTCCTTACTTCGTTGGTCAATTGTGTCGCTTGGAATGCTCAAATTGAAGCAAACACACTAAGACCACCAGTCGTGCCTTAGAGCTTCTTATCCACAAAAGAAAAAATGCACAAATGATTTGAAATTGACTTTTTGGGCCCTTATATAGGTTTGACCTAATTTTTCAAAGTGCTTTGATTGATGTGAAAATCACCCCTAGCTAATTTGGCTGCTCTAACTCATTTTTGGGATCAAATTCAAAATTTGACACAATTAAATAGCTCAAAATCGTATTTTCAAATTTTGGGATCAATGTGATTAAACACTTGTGCAATCTAATTTTCTGATACTTTGTGAATCTTGGAATATTTTCAAATGAAATTTTCTTCAAATTTTCCAAAATTTCTTGAAAAGTCAAATCTAGTCAAACTTGGTCTTTTGGACCTCGAAATCACTTTGAATTGACTCAAAATTTTCTTCATGCTCTTCTTATCTATTCTACATTCTTCTGACTCTTTGATCACATCTTTATATTTGAATCTACTACTTTGTATCACTGTTCTCATGTGTCATCTTTCAATTTTTCTTTCAAGGGGGCAAGATGATTATATCATTGAATCTTTCAAAACTAGCTTCAACTCAAGTTGAATCAATATCCCATTGCTCAAGGCATCTCATCACTCAGGACATCTTTTTCCCCTCTATCTAGCATCATATGTCATCTATCTTATCTTTTGATTAGCTAATCAATGTTATAATACTTCTTGTTAGATTCTAATGAATAGGTATCGGGACAGTCTAACCCTAACTCTTGAGGATCAAGCCTCATTCTGGGGATGATTCTATGAATCGTGATTGGATCTAGTTATCTTTCATGGACCAATATTTAGATGCTCTATTTGGACTTTGAGGGATTAAGCTCCATTCTAGAGATAATTCCAAATTCTTGCTAAGGGTTAAGCTCCATTCTGGAGATAATCCTAACTCTTGTTGGAAATTAAGCCTCGTTCTGAGGATAATTCTAAGATCTTGCTTTCAATCACTACTCAATGGACAAGTATCAAGATAGTCTAACCTCGACTCCTTAGGATTAAGCCTCATTCTAGGGATAATTCTATAAATCGTGATTAATCTTGTCAGCTTCTAATGGATAGGTGTTGGGACAATCTAACCCTGACTCCTACGAAATGACTCTCATTCTAGGAAAAATTCTATGAAGTTTGATAATCTTTGTTCTTCAAATTCAGTATCTAAGTGTTCTATCTTGATCTTATAAGGTTAAGCTTTGTTCTAGAGATAACATTAAAAAGCTCATCAATCTTGGTATCTAGGCATTTTTTCTAGATTCCCTAAGGTTAAGCTTTGTTCTAGAGATAACCTTAAAAAGATTATCAATTGATCTTTGTATCATCAATCTTGAAACCAATCTCATTTCTTGATCTATGCTTCATACTTCTGATTTCTTTGAATTAATGTGCTACTCACACATTCATTCAAAGAAGGGCAAATGTAATACCCCAAAATTGGCACATTGTCATGCTCAACTAATTACATACTATTAATCAATCTCAAAGTCCTATTGTACTAGACAATTATGATTTCAACAATCTCTACTTGACCTAAGTGTCAAATGCAAAAAATCATTAATCTACATTAATTACATACTCTATTTAATTCCTAAGTCTAATCGAAATAGCAAAGGTAAACCTATTAAGTAATTTAATTTAATTATTTGTCCTAGCACTTTAATTGAATTAAATATTACCCCTTAAGCTAAAATATACATTAAGGAATTAAATGTATTTGGTTTAATTAAATATATCCTCATTTTAATTATTGGATTTAGTTACTCAATTAATTAAGATTATTCAATTATGAGGTCATATTCAATTTTATTAGATCAAATATGCTCTCCAAATTCTCTCTTCAGTTCAGAATGTAAAACTCTTTGTGAACTTGAATTAGAAAAGGAATTAAAATCAAATAACTCCTCATTTCACTCAAAAGAAATCAGTTAACTCCCTTTGCACAAAGGAAGTTTCTATTCTAACTGAATCCCATTTCTAATCTTGACAGTTCATTTCATTTGATCTCAACCATTGATCAATTCTTGGATTCTATTTAAGAAGCCCTCAACTCCTCATCTTAAAGGTTGCAAATGAATGGCATTGAAATTATGCTAACTTAATCACTCAAGCATTTACATTCGTAGCTTTTTATTCTTGCATAGTAATCTCATTTAGTTTAAGTGCATCCATTTAGATTAATTATTCTTTCTTATTTCTAGATTAACTTGCATCTCATATATCTTAACTATTGCATCTCATTTAGATTTAAAATCCTTCATTCTAGATGTCTGGTTACTAGCTTCTCAATCTGAGAGTGATTAGCAAAAATCATTCTAGTTAGGACACAATAGGTCACCATGTCAAGTTATTTTGAATGAACAAACCCATGTTCATTCTGGGATAATTCTTCATACAATGATCATGTTGAAGTGTGTGTGAATTACAGAGGCCCACATTTAGTACTCATAAGGCTGAGCTAATGGATGCATAGATTTGAAGTTGTTGAAGTGTTTAATTGTTGAATTGGTACATCTGGACATTGGATAACTGATTCAACACCCCCCCCCCCCCCCTCATTTATTCTAAACATTCTAACAATTATATCATCAAAAAACATTTCAGCAATCAACAGCATATCTTGAGATTCATTCCTAAGATACAAATTACTATTTTCACTTGTTCTAGCATATCCAATATTAATCAAATAAGAGTGTGACCTTTCATACCATGCTTCTAGGGCTTATTTTAGTCCATCCAATGCTTTATTCAACTTATATACCATGTCCTTATTTCTAGGTTCAATGAATCATTTAGGTTGTTCAATGTAGACTTCCTCTTCAAGTATTCCATTCAAAAATGCAAATTTTACATCCATTTGATAGACCTTAAACTTCTTGTATGTAGCATAAACCAACAATATTCTTATAGCTTCCATTCTTAAAACAAGTACAAAAGTTTCACCATAGTCAATTTCTTCTTCTTGTGCATAACCTTTGCAAACTAATTCTACTTTGTTTCTTACCACTTCTCAATTCTCACTTATCTTATTTTTGAAAATCCAATTTGTTCCAATCACATTTTGTTAGCAGGTCTTGGTACAATTGTCCAATTATTATTTTTCTCAATTTGATAAATCTCCTCATTCATAGCTTTAACCCACCATTCATCATCCAATGTAGCTTTAAATGTTCTTGGTTCAAAATTAGCTATTAAACATGTACCTTCTCTTATCTTCCTTCTTGTTTGTGCTCCACAACTTCTATCTCCAAAATTTTTTTTAGATGAATGGTTCTTCCACACATATATGACCAATATAGGTTTAGTTCTTTGATTCTCAACATTTTTTTCACTCGGTAGAAGTTAATCTTCTTTCTCGGGTTGTACTATCTGATGCTTCAGTATAACTTTCTATGATTTGGTAGCCACTATCTGGTTCTTGGTAGCTCTATGCTATAACTCAAATAGACTATCAAGTGCCTCTTCATATACATAAAACAACTTATTGTAATTTTTAGGTTCTTTCTTGCTTTCCACATTATTCCTTTTTGCAAACTCATCAAATTTTACATTTTCACTTTCAATCATCTTGTTAGTAGTCTTGTTCAAACATTTGCAAGTTTTTCTCTTAAATGAATATCCTAGAAATATACCTTCATCTCCTTTAACATCAATTTTACCATCCCTTGTATCTTTATGAATATAGAACCTACTTCCAAAGATTTTGAAATAACTTACATTTGATGTATGACCATACCACAACTCATAGTGTATCTTATTTGTTCCTTTCTTCAATTGAACTTGGTTGAGTGTGTTAATAATAATATTGATTACTTCTCTCCATAATGTCTAAGATAGCTCCTTCTCAATCATTTATGTCCTTGCATAATCCATGATAGATCTATTTCTCCTTTTAGCAATGCCATTTTGTTGTGGTGTCCTTAGTGTAGATAACTATCTATTGATACCTT
Source organism: Cupressus sempervirens (assembly GCA_028749045.1). NCBI lineage: Eukaryota > Viridiplantae > Streptophyta > Pinopsida > Cupressales > Cupressaceae > Cupressus > Cupressus sempervirens. The sequence continues at coordinate 296,078,942 of CM053788.1, read as the reverse complement.
TATCAGCACAAAATTTAGTGAATCCAGTAGACATAAACTCACCATCTCTATCAGATCTTAAACATTTCAAAGATTTACTAGTTTCCTTTTCAACTCTTTTTTTGTACCACTTAAACATATCAAAAGCATATGATTTCACTTTCATGAACATTACAATCATCACTCTTGAATAATAATTCACAAACAATATGAAGTATTTATTACCACAATAACTATCAATTCCAATTGACACGTAAAATAGTATGCACTAATTCTAGAATATCATTTGAAGTGTGTGCCTCACTAAAAAATTAGACTTTTTCATCTTACTAAGCGATTATTCTTTGCACATAGCATTTTCAAGTTTTTGCAGATTCAATGGGCCTCTTACTCTTTTCTTTCTACTGATTTTCACCATATTTTCAAAGTTTACATAATGTGAACCTTTTATGCCATATCCACACATCCTCAACTATAGAAAATAAACATGTCTCAACTCAACTATAAGATCAAGGAAGAATAAGTTACATTTTATTTACATTTAAGTTTCAATCAAACCACCTTCATCATCAAATATCTTGACCTTCCTTTTCTCAATTTCCAGCTTGTGACCTAAATTAGTCAAGTAAGAAACACTCAAAAGATTATATTTAAGTCCTTGAACCCAATATGTGTCATCACATATGATCTTATCATTGAAAATTAGTGATCCTTTTCCTTTCACCAAATATGGAACATCAATATCAAACTTAACAATTCCACCATCAACAGTTTTTTCTAATATATCAAACTTTCTTAGATTACCAATCATGTGATGTGAACAACCACTATCAATAATTTGATTTATTATTAGTAATATGTGAAACAAGGGAAGTCTCATTCTCATACCTTTCACCATTTGGATCTTTGTTGATTACAACGTATACCATTTCAACTACTTCCTTGTCATTATCAAAACTTAACTCAATGCACTCTTCTTCAACAATATAGCATGAATTTTTGTCTTTGTCTTTGTAATCCCTATTCTTCTTGTATTTGCAATCTTTCTTTTCATTTCTATCAAACTTTCTTATGTTAGGACATTTAGCAACAAAGTAACCAACCTCATTACATTTGAAATAGATATAGGGAAATTTACCTTTTCATTTACCCTAACCTCTTGATAAACTTATTGCAAGAAATGCTTCAATCTCATCCATGTCATCTTCAATTTTAGACTTATTTTCTTCTTCTTTTTCTTCTTTTTCTTTGAATTGTTCCTTTATCTTTATCTCAAATTCCTTTAAACATCTTTCTTCAAGCACCCAACTCTAATACCAAATTATTAGATAGTCGAGAGAGGGGGTGAATTAATTATGTCCACTTATCTCATAGTCCCTATCAAACATTTCAACACTATCAAAGCATCATAAATATCAACAATAATAACTTTACTTGCTTGGTATAATCATCCAACTCAATACTTAACCAATAGACAGTAATTTTTTAGTTATTACCTAGTGATAACTTAGTTGTTTTCGAGTTGCACTAACCTATAAAATATATAAATTAACTTGCAACACAAATAAAAATCACACATTTTGACACCAATATTTTAATGTGGATACCTTGTTAAGGGAAAAAAAGCTTGAGACCAGCAACCAAAAAATTTCACTCTTTTGAAGTGAGCTCTACTAGGAGCAAACCTTGATAGAGGTTACATACATTTTGTTAAAGTGGCCTTGTTAGAGGATTTCACCAAAATATTATCTAGACCTTATCACTCCATCTCCTTGACTAAAAAGAGTGGCCTGAGTTAAAGGATTTATACATACCACTAATTGATGCTACCATATAGGATTTCATAGACTTGATAGGTCCACTCAATACTTTTGATATTTTCTGCTACAATGGTCACATTTTGATCTCCTCTTAGCAATACAATTAGTATAAAACTTAATAAAATTAGCTAGCAACGTAAAACTATTTCTAACATCTCCTTAAATAGTTTTCTCAATGCTTCCAGTAATTCCATCTTTTTGCATTTAATCAAAATTGTCAATCTTAGGTTTACAATAGAATTCCTTCATATAATGAATTTAGATAGTTGGAAAATATAACATGCATAGAACTATGTGTCCATACTTATCTTCATCAAATTTCCACCATCAGATCCTTCTTGAATTTTCTTAGTCATAGATCTCACAACAAACTTTCCTAATTTCCATCAAAAGTTGACCTTAGATTCCAATTTTCCAAAATTGTTCATCCAATTTTCACTCAATAAATATAACATTTATTCAATTGTCACTCAATAAATATAAAACATATAACTTGGTTAATACTAACTCACTTGAGTAGCAGTGCATTTTCTTTTTTCCTTTACCAATCACTCGAGCAATATTTTAGTCACTTTGTGAATACAGTCTCCCTTCATTAACCTTGACTTGGTTAAGCTTGTGTTCTTAAATATTTCTCAACAATACATGATTGTAAAACTATCAAACTACTATTAAATTATCATTGTCTAGCTCATTCAAGTACCCATTTAATATCTTACATATCACTTCACTCTTCATCAAGCTAATGATATGCTAGTTTCCTAAGTCAGCCTAATGTCTAGCCAAATAAGACTTTGACATCTATGATAATATAGAAACTATTATGACTCTCTTATATATATTCATAGCATCATCAACTAATAATATTCCACTATCAATTACAATATTAGTTAGGGTTAACAATTTCAACTACCAAGAGAGTTAAAAAAAATATGCCTAAGGACTACCTAATTCCCATCATTAACATATCTAATGAGAACCTAGACCAACTAACAAGGCAAATTTTCCTCCAGGCCTTCAATCATGAAGATAGTTACTAGATGATGACTAATCAATTGTTGAACTCGCATCTACAAGGAGCATGAGATGTGAAATAAACTAACACTACAAAAACCAAAAGGGGAATGGATATAGGATTTATTTAAAATTTAGCAAGAACCATATGACATAAAACTAAAAAATACAAAGTCCTCTAGTTGAGATTAGTGCCTTATCTTCATTTGTATACCTGAGTCATGCTAAGCATAACATTGCACAATAAACTTATGAAATAATCCTTGTTCTATGAAGTGTTTCCTTACAACATCTCACAACAGTAACTCAAATTTAGCCTACAAATCAAATTCTTGTATAATACTAGTAGATCCATAATATCTATCGACCAATTTAGTTAATCATTTGGATTGAAGCAAGAAACATGATTATGCATCTCACAACAAGAAACTGAAAAGAAGAAAAAATTTGTTTCATTAATTCCAAAATCTAACTTGTTTACAATATTGGAGATATATAAACCAGATTTTATTTGCATTAAAAATCTTGCTTCTCATTATTACAATGAACACAACTCAAGGAAACTCAAGAACTACTGAAAAACTAAAATACCCAATACATTTTCTCATGGAGAAAGACCATACATGTGCATAAAATGAATAACTTGCTAGAAAGGTGGAATTGTATGTTGGGAGCTTGCTCAAGCAATTGGAACCAACCCTATACAATCAGAGAAAATGAAAGATATAGAGGAAGAAGAAGAATTTCTAATTTGATCTCCATATTCCATTTTTCTTCTCCATTCTTCATCTTTGTTGAAGCCAAGCCTCTCTCACCTCTCCTTAGCTACAAGCTAGATTAGATCTCATTATAAGTTACAACTAACTCTTGAAAATATCTTCAAATGATGAAATACCCAACTAAAGAAGAAAATCAAAATTCTGCTAAAACCCTTGGTAAAATTCCCACCAAATGACTCCAACAACAAAACAAAAGTATTGGTAGAGTCCTCTCCAAAATTTTGGGACAAATCTAACTTGACGGTTTGCCCTAAAAATGCTTCCAAAGCTCTTGCTATTTGAAAAAGTTACACAGTAAAAATAAAAATAGGTCCTCATGTTATTTTATTCATTTTATTCCTTTTGCACACATTTCATTTCCTTGACCTATCTATTTAAATTTAGTTCCCTATATTGTATAGTTTCAACTATACAATAAGTTCCTTATTTAAAAAGTATGTAGAGGATTCATTTTTATCCTATTTGCACAAGTCTCTTTTGATTGGTGTAGAATCAGTCAATAGGATCTCATTAAATCCTTTCAAATTCATTAGTTGTTCAATCTCAAGTGGGTTCCACAAGGTCTTTTCCTTGCCCTCTATAATTTCTTTAATTCCCCTTCAAATATCTTTGAGTACTTCTACCTTTTGAAATTTCGTATTCATTTTATCCTTTGGAAATATCTCCTTTATGGTAGGTGAGACCCATGTCCCATCTAGTCCCCATATAATATGTGATTCTTTGCACCTGTATGTTACCTTTTCATGAGAGAAATTAAATTTTAATAAAACTTTGAATACTTAGAATTCCCTCAATTCTTAGTCAAAATAATCAACTGTGTACATATGAAATGGTACATGGCAACACCTAATTCACTTGCCAGGCCTCCTCATTGCCACACAAGCCTCTTGTCACCCAAGTTTGCTAAACACATATTGTCATATTGTATTTTTACTAGCTTTCATGTCTTTTTAAGTTTTTGTTTTTTCTTGTAAATAGTTTTAAGTCTTGTTTTTCCTTAGGTGAATAGCCCTTGGAATCCTACTTGTTTTGAGCTAACATATGTCAAAATAAGAGTTGTCTAGCTCTAATTATAAAGGAAAATGTAAGGTTTTCCAAGACAATTGCATACCTTGATTTGAAAACCTCATAAAAGTGAATTTTTATTGGTAAAAGAATGATATTTAATTATATTTATTATTAAAAGTGGATTGTTTTATCCATTTTCAAGTTTCAACTCATTTTGAGTTGATTTGACCATAGTTTCTAATGTTTTGTGCAATTAGTCTATTTCAAGTCCATTTTTCACATTACTTTATTGAAAACTATAGTTAAATATTAAATTTAATTCATTAGACATCTTAAATATATTTAGGTAGGGTTTTTATTATTCATTGCATATATCAACATGCAAATCATTATATAAAATCCACTTCTAATAAATTATATCACAACATCGTTAAAGTGCACTTTTTTGATGTAGTAACACATTTTAATGTGTATAATGGGTTTTAATATGATGTTGCATATTTAAAACTTATTAAATTAGTTTAAGTTGAGATTTTGAACCCATTTACACATGTTCTTGCACATATAAGTTCATTTTAAATGTTTCTTTGCCTTTAAGTGGAGATATTCTAACCTATTACATATGCATTTTTAAAATTGCCACTTAAGAGGACTTTTAAAATCAGTTAGCATATTTTTTATAACATGTAAATACATGTCTAAAGTGAGTTTTCACTTAATTTATGCCAAAGTGGTGATTTTGGACCCAATTAGAAATGCATGTCATAGAGGAAAACATGTTTCCACATGTTTTTAAGTTTAAAAAGTGAGTCCAATGCAAGGTGGTGATTTCCTAAGCCATTGCATATGTATTAAAACATGCAAGTGACTTCCAAAATTGAATTTTTCACAAAATTTATCATCCAAATAATGTATGGTGGTGAATTTTTGTGTAAAACAATGTATTTATAATATACAAATACCTCTTAAAAGCGTGTGAAACTATGTTTGAAAAAACAAGTTCTAAGTGGCAAATTTGAATGCTATTGTATGTCTTCTAATACATGCATTTTCCCTAAAAGTGCATTTTCCTCAAAAAAAAGTGTAGTGGTAAATTTTTTAGGAGAAACACTTTATTTTATGAATTCTAATCATTCTTAAATCTACATTTTTTATTCCATTGCAATTTTGAGGAGGATTTTGAGCACTATTATCACATGTTTTTGACTCCCAAAGGTGCATCTAGGTATCCATAGACATTTGGCATATGTATTTACTCAAGAAAGCCCAGTTTTTATCATAAAAAACAAGGCATTTTTTGAAGGTTGTTCTAAAGTGGCAATTTTAGGAATGAAAAGATGTTATTAATCACATGCTTTTGGTCAAAACTAACCTGTCTATATGTTTTCTACAACAAATGACTCATTTATGACTATTTTGTGCATTCAATGTTTCCAAAGGAGATTCTTACGGTATGCATTATTATATCCAACTTGTTTCTCATCATTTTCAAGATAAGATTGATGCCCTAGACACCATTTTTAATTGCATTTGCACATGGTATTGCTTGGTCAAAGGTTGTTGCATTTTTTGTGCATTTTATCTCTCAAATCATCTACACTTGTCCAAATTTGTTCCTTGACTATTCATGAGGATTGAATTTCAAAATCTATATAATTATTTCTCTCTTTACCAAATCTAAATTGGAAATCTCTTGGATTTGTTTTCAGATTTTCAAAGATTTGGAAGAGACTTATTCTTTTTCTCACTGAAGAGAGGTGAGTTTTTCATGTATTCTCCTCAAGGAAAATTGTATAGTTTTTTTTTTGCTAAAGCATTGTTGCAAATCTTTTCATTTCTAATTTTAGATCTGCATTAGTTTTGTATATAATATGGTGTTTCTTTTGTTCTTATTTCTACTTCACTAAGTTGTATGTGTGAGGTTTCATTTACTTGCATATACAGTCAAGGTAAATTTTGTTTCTAAAAAAAAGGCAAGCTCTCCATTTCCTTTCACATGAATTCAAGTATAAATACCACAATCATGCATTTCATAAGCCTCTATATGGCTTCCCTACGATTGAAAGTATTTTCCACATGCTTTTTGGATAAAATATCATGAATTGTATTTATAAAAGCATGTTATGTCTCTCATATGTTACCCATTTGCTACTCATTTTTCCTTCATTTTCATAACTTAAAAGTATGTTTTTTGCACGTGTTATGCACACTGAAAACCCTATTTTTTGTTTTTCTAATTATTTTATGTTGTTTGCACATGTTTTGCACATTGAAAACCCCATTTTTTATTTTCTAGTTATTTTTGGGTTGTTATGGATTGAACCCATTTTCTCATTCGCTATTTGCTATCATCCCATACATATTCCCTATTCATACCTTTCTTGAATCCATGTTTTACAAAAGGAAAACTTGATATGGACCCCTCATATGATGGTGTTCTTATACTATGGAACTTTCATGTAGCAATTGCACATACACAACATTTTGTGATGTCAAAAGAGATTACACCAGCAAAAGGAAAAGACAAAAAGAAGAAGAAGAAGAAGTACCAATACAATCAGTACCACAACTCTTTCAACCATCTTAAGTAACTTCTTACACTGAAGAGGTTCAAGAGAGAGATGTAGTGGACATGAATATGGAATATTTTCTCATAAGAGTCAATGTTGAGGCCATTGAAAATATGACTTAGATTAAAAAAATCATAATCATTTTCTATCTACCTTTCCCTTGGTAGTTCATGAACTTGAGTTCAACCTTGCATGCACTACACATTTTGATGCAGCCTCTAGAACTATCAGGAAAGGTATGATCAATGAAGGTTTTAAAAGGTTTTCATGCAAAGTTGCTACTAAAAATAATGAACTCAAAAATGAATAACACTTCCTTATAGGGTCCACAAAAGAAATTCACTTACAGCTTGAAGTGGTTGACTTCAATATTAGTGTGATGAATACATTTACAAGATGGAAATATTCACCAAATGATCTACAAAGAAAGTAGGTTTGCAGAAAAGATTTTTCTGAGGTAGGAAGCAAAATTCAAAAGATCGCAATGGTTTTACAATATGCTGGTGAACTAGATGACATAGTTAGACGTGAGTGACTGCAAAAGCTTGAAAGCTGATTGAGACTATATGAACACTTCAAAAATTTCAAATGCTTTAAGTAGAGTGACAAAGATTACATGTAAAGAGTGATTATGTTGTAAGTAAAATATACATGAACTTGTGAAATCATCTCATGTAGTCAAGTTGCAATCACATTGGGCATGTAACTTTGAATAAGTAAAATTAGTCAATTTCAAGTTTTATATAGAATAAGTCAAGGTGGTTGAGGATTTTCCCTTTTCCCTCCACCTTTCTCTCTCATATTTTCTTATATAAAGGAGAGAGCTCATTGTAAATAATTCATATTTTTCTTTATACAAGAATGCTAGGCTTGTAATTTGAAAACTTTGTGTTTCTTGATACAAATTTTAGAATTGAATAAAGAATTAGGTTTTCCTAAAATTCGCATTGTGAGGCTTGAACTTGATAAAAAAATTCTTATGTTGCATTGATCAATCTTGTTCTATTTTAGAATCATCTTTGTGAAGCATTCTAGCATTTGGTTTTTTTCTTGAATTCTTTGAGCTTTCATAAACAAGATTGCTATAGTTTAGTAACTATAGTTTAGTAGTGGTTGCAAGTACTAAGAATTAAAGACTTTGTGTTTTAATTCATAGTATATAATCTCAAATTGGATATTTGATAAGAGACTTTGTGGCTAGTTAGATATTTTCCTTTTACTAAAAAAGATTGATCATAAGATACAGTGGGTTCTATTATGACTCACAGAAGTTAAGTTATAATTGTTATCTTAAAAAATTTCTTATGCCAAATTCTAAGCCACATGTATCATCATAGAAATAGTTTCCTTTTGTTAATTTACAAATGGTAGTTGTTAACATTTAATTATTCCTAGAAAAAGGAGGAATTGATTTAGAGAACCATACATTCCTAAATTCTAGTTGGGTTTCTATTATAGCCACCTATGATAAGAAGGGGAGCCTCCCCTATTTCTAACAGGACAGATTTATCTCACTACATCATTTCTAAAGTTCTCATTTTGTAAGTTGTAATTTTATTGACTTAGAAAATTTTCTAGGTAGCAGGTTTTGGAGAATTCATTAGGGATATCAAATGTATTTGGAAGCCTCACACTTTCATTTGAAGCCTTTTTTTTATTCATTGTCATACTCAAAGGTACATCACACTAGAGAGTTTTTGTTATTATTCAAGGCACCATAAATGAGATGATTCTAAAGATCCACAACTAAGCTAGTCTTAAAGATTAGCTCGTGATCTCCTTTCTATTAAATCTCCTCTAAAGAGAACTACCAGTTTTCCACCATCCAAGAAGAAGAGCCTTTTTCCAAATGAAAATTCATATTTCTTCTTGTCTTTTTTGAAGACTACAAAGCCTTCAAGTTCAAAATTAGCATCTTCAACAATTATTTCTCCTACTCCTACAAGCCTGTGGGGAATGACTATTGGTCCACTAAATCTTGCAATACCTCTACACAGATTACCATAAGGCTTACGCAAGAACTTTTCCAAAGTTTCATTGAGATGGAAAGAAACACCCTAATGGGCACATCAAGGCACTCTATATTGCATGTGGAGTTTTTGGTCTAGAACATCAAGATGTTATTGTAAGGCTCTTTACTCAAGTTTTACAAGGAATTACAACATATTGGTTCTTCAATTTGGCTACAGGTACAATCATTGATTCAAATTCCCTAAAGATTAAGTTTGAGGAACATTTTAAGCCTAATAAAGATGAGAATGCATTTATCACACAAATTAACCAAATGAAGAAAGAAGCACCAAAAGGTGTGAGGGAGTTCATTACCAAATTCAATAAATTGGTGAACTTGATTATGACTTCTTCACAACACACTACTAAAAATATTAAGTGTTTTTTTATCAGCACTTACATTCTAGAAGTTAGTATCTTGTTGAGAAGTGGTACTCCTCTAGATCTGAAAATTGCTAAAATTGTGGCAACAAAGATTAAGGATGATCCTATAATGGTTGGTATGATATAGGGGGATTTTTCTAAAGAAAAATTCAATGGTGTTTCCACCTCTAGAAGTATAGATTATATGATGCAAAATTTGGCTAATGAAGTACTTTCTTTGTAAAAGAAAAATTTTCAAGATTCATTCAAGGCTCTATACAAAGATGTTCCACAAAGAATATTTCCCAATAATACTCATAATTATGCAACTATGAATCAAGAAAATAGAAATCAAGCTATAGAGTATTTTTAGAATTAATAATTTAGTATTCTAGTAGACAATTATTAGGAGGAAGACATTACTACCCCATAAAATGATGATGAGGTAGCTAGAGACTCTAACATTGGGTATGTCTACTATTGCCCAAAAGTGCCCTCCTACCAAGGATTGAATTCAAATATTTAAACCCACCCAATGGTTACTTTTATGTTATATTTTAATTATCAGGTCCATGGTAGAATGGTATGGTCTCGATCTTACGATAGCTCATATATCATAAGATTTTTGGGAAAATCAAGTAGTCATAAGGTGTTACAAGGCTCCTGTTGATTAGGTTGTCATGACATCATATATAGTCAAGGGATTGTGAGCTAAAAAGTGGTCTTACCTAATGTTGCAATAGTAAGAGATCGTAAGATCATAGGTGTCACAAAGACATGTTTTGATGCCACGAAAGTCAACAATCATAGAATTGTGGGGTTGCCTTCTCAAGTTGCCAATGCTATGAAGGGGAAGGTTGGTCATATGATTTTATAGTCATAAGGTCACAAGCACAAGCAAGGATGCCTTCTGAGGTCACAACAAAAGATAGTTAAATCATAATCATAGAATTGCAGGGGTTATTGCCATGGCTACCAATATCACAATGAACTAGGATCATAAGATCGTAAAGGGAAAATCAATGGTGCCTCTAATATCACAAAGAGAGAATAATGATACTGTGACCTTGCACCAGGGGTTTTATCATCATTCTATCGTAAGATCATAAGACTTGTTGTTGTTGAAGGATCATAAAGAGAATGGAGGATGGGCTCAATGCTACGAGGTATTGGAAATCATAATATCATAGAAGTCAAGGTTATGAACAAAAGGTGACATGAAGGGTTTGACTATAGTTGACACTTGTAAAATCATGAGTTCCATTGTTGACCAAAATATACAAGGAGCTTCACCGACCAAGCTAGACAAGGAGAAGTTCCTGACCAATCAGGTAGCAAGAAAGGTACAGAGCAACAGTTGAAAATGGTTGACCTATGCTTTCTATCTGATTTGGCAAGTTGATGATAGAGGAAGTAGCCTTTGGTGATAGATCTGATCTTTTTGATCTTTTGTAACCACGTTCATCATTCCCCAAGCCTAATAAATGCAAAGTAACACTCCATCACCACCTGTTGAACCATCTACTCAGTCAAAAGGTTAATGGTTTTCATTCATGTCCTCTCAAAGATTTTTTGGTGGATAAGTGATCTCACATCTAGATTTGCATTATGATTAGATCTTTTCCATTTTTTGCAATAATTATTCTTTGTAGATTTGAATGTAGTGGCTAAATTTTATCTTAGGGTGGAAGCTATCTAAGTTATGTTTACACTATAAAAGTAGGTGTTGTACTCTTTCTTAAGGTCAAACCTACTCTATCTCTCTAGTATTGCCCTAGTGTACTACTATAAATTCTCACTTTTCCGATGCATTATATGACATCATGTCTTATCTCCTTCAACTACCAATGTATTGTGCAAGCTTTTCTGCCTCACTTTGATGTATTATGGATATCTATAACCTACATTTATGTATCTCTTCTGACCTATGAATGATAAGAAGTGAAGCTCTTTTTCCTCATGTCATTCACTTGGTTGTCTGATCTATATGTAGCTAAAAGATTAAAACAAGTCTAAATCCATATATCTTTAGATTGTCATGATAATTGTATTGTGCATGAATGGGTAGAGATTGGTCTAAACACCCTATTTTGGTGCATCACCTCCTTAGAATAGATTAGGTAGTTACTTCCATGTTTTCCTTTTCTCTTTTCTCTTTAATAGTAGTTTAAGTGCATTCTAATAGTAGAGGAAGCCGATCTTCTCCAAAGACACAACCTCATAGTTCAAGTCCCACAGCTTGGAGGTTATTTCCATGTTTCACAAGGTTGTCCTTAGATTAAAACTTTGGACAAGGGTGCAATCTTTTGTGACAATAGTTTTTAGCACACCAAGTGGGACCATCATTTTAGACACTCTAAGTTCACTGGCATCAAAGGAAGATTCCATGTTCATGTTGAGGAGATAGTATTGCCTTCAGTATTAAAAGCCTTTAAGAGGCTTGTTTGTTCAAAGTACTTGGTGACTCCAAGCCTCAACCACAATCTGGTTTCCAAACCAAATTTGTTGTGATTCAAGCCCAAAACACATATAAGGGCATCTTCTAGGGGTAAGTACCAATATCAGGAGCTTTCCTTTTCTAATCCAAGAAGAAAGACTAGGATATCTCTATCACTAGTTAGGAGTGCAACAATAACACATACCCCTATAAGATCCATCTCCACTCCTCTTGTTGTTAGATCTTAGTCTAGAATACCATCTACTAATATCAATAGATCACTCATTTACATGGCTAGATCTCATTTTTTTTCCACCTTTGGTGGAAGTCCCCTCCTATTAGCCCAAAGGCATGACATACCAGTATCAGCCCTTGAAAGTATACCTAGGTTTACTAGTGAAACCTCCATTTCCCCTATTGAGCATATTCAAGAGGTGTCTAATGTCTACAATATTTATATCATCACAAAAGATGATGTAGCAGTCAAGCTTCTAGCCTCATCTTTAAAAGGGAAAGCATTACAGTGGTATAGAGCTTTGCCTCATAACTCTATTTCTAATTAGGATGGTTAGGAGCATCCCTATGCAAGCATTTTGAGGACAAAAGTGATCACCTATCACTTTTAGAACAACTAAAAACTATCAAGAGGGCCCCCCATCAATGTACAACTGATTTCAATTATAGATTTCAAAAGACATGGGACAGAATATCTACTACAATGAAGCCCTCTCCTGGTAATGCATTCTTGTATTTTCTCAGAGCCTTCAACAGTGATATTGATATCACTCTACAATCTATGGGAGGGAAAACTCTACCAAATTCTTATGAGGTTGCCATAAGAGCAAAAAATATTTTGATACAAGGAGGGAAGTTAGCTCCAAGGCCCCTAATGCCTTTCTTCCCTGACATGGCCAATCATCAACTTGATGTAGCCCCTATTCATACTTCCTTTACAATTCAACCTCTTGTTATGGTCCCGATAGCCTCCACATCCTCTAATGGAGTTGATAGGATGGATCCCATGATGTAGACATTGATGCATAATGTCGATAGGACAATGTAGGATCAAGAAAAGAAAATAGAGGACAATAGTGCAGTAGTACAAAAGATGGGAAATGAGTTGGTGACTATGAAGAGGTAGTAAGCTCAAAATAATAAGCCTCTCCAACTCCAAAGTCAAGGTCCCATTTATGGTAGACCCCCAAACCAGAGTCATGCCCCCTACAATCAGAATAGACCTATCAACCACCCTCACAATTAGAATAGACCTATCAATCACCCCCAGACTACAAACACCAACCTAAATAGGGCTTTAGTCCCTCAAAACAATCTTGTCCAAGATCAAGATTTTTCCCCTTCTTGTAACTACTCCTATAAATATTGCATGTGTCAAAAGGGAGAATCTTACTTGGAATTAACTATACTAGAGCAAGCAATTTCCCAACAACACAATGCTAATCAACTTGTTGATACCTTTCAGTAGGATGGTTGTTCTTTCATGAACTATTTGGTGGAAGAGCATTGTAATGTAAACTAGGATTCATGTGCTTATAATACCAGAAGCAAGAGAAGAGTTGTAGAAGAGGTTACTCCTCCTCCTCCTAATTAGGTTTCAACATTAAGTGGAGTGCCACAAGTACAAAAATTTTCCCAACAACACAATGCTAAGCAGCCTGCTGATACTCCTCTACAGCAAAGGAAAAATGAAACCAAAGGAGGAATGAACCCCAAGTTGTTTCAACTCTACCTTCTACATCTAAGGATTCTACCAAAACATCTAATGCATCTTTTAGTATGGTAGATCAAATGAAGAAGACCAATATGTGAACATTTCAATGTGGGATGTTGTGACCATCATACCTATTGGTGTTTTTTTTTAGATGTTAAAATAGTGCTAAAACTACTAAGCGACAAAAGGCTTAATACCTAGATATCAGTACATACACAACCTAAAGAATAGCCAATTCTCATTGTCACTTGCATATGCAAAGTACTAGGACCCAACTTCAACAAAACCTCAGACGGTTTTCTACTCTTTTGGCTCTGTAAAAACCAGGGCGGGTGTACCCGGGGATGGTTCAAAAATGGAACAATTGTATGAGAATTATTCTTAGTTTCATTTTGATTCTCATTTCTAAATCCTCAAAAAATATACATAACTCTTACCAAATTGGTAAACACATCCCTTGAACAGATATGGCCAAGAAATCTTCTATAGATTTGCAGATGTTTTCAACAACAATGGCTAAATGAAGCTAAAACATTCCATGCAGGCAAGTGCTGGCCAACTTTGAATATCTTATAGGAAATAAAAGTAAAATTTGATTTTATGATGTATTTTGAAAAACCCAGTCATAATATACTTCTCTTTTGGCTGAAATACTTTCGATCAGTGCCTAATCCATTGGGGTTCAGAGTCTATAGTAAATTCTTAGATCTAATTTGTTGCTTTGCAACAAATTCTTATCAGAATTTATCATTCAAAAGTCCTTTTCAATACCTAAGCAATCTCATCACATTCATCAGAGCCCTTATTTAATCCATTGAATTAACAGCAATAACAAATGGATGTACAACCCTACTATATTGCAATCAATTGCATAAGCTTTTACTCACACAACATCAAGGTAGCTAAGTATTTAAAAGGAGACAAAATTCAGAAAGAACTGATATGGGGACAGTTCATAATTTATATTCATTTCCTTTGAAAATGGTATATCCTTTACAATAGACCCAGAAAGACCTTCAGAAAAGAAGCAAAGTTCTTTCTACATTCATGTATTCTCAGAAATTTTGACAGAAAAGTATACTACAAACTTGCTTTCCAAATTTTTGGACCAAAAACAGGACTAAGCACAATACTTAGTAAAAACAGAATTCGGACCATTCTTTAGCCTTGGGATCTCACTTAAATAGTGTGAGATGCAACAAGCTTTAGGCTAAAGAAGGTGACAGGTGTCCTTTCAAAAGAAAGAAAAAAACAAAATAACAGAAAGATTAACAACATTTCTTGGCGGGTCCCTTTCTGTTATGCTTTTGAATTGTTGAGACAAGAGCACGATCTGACCTTACAATCATTCTTCACTTTCGGAGTACATACACATGAGGTCTGTAAGTGATGTATCATCTTCTGTTACCTGTAAACTCACTTTAACCTGGGGATTTTCCATGTCATCATTGCTGATTACAAGGGTAACTATTACTTTTACATCTTCTTCCTCATTGTCTCCTGACATCTGTTCACTAAACTGATTTTTCCACTTATTAAAAGTATCATCATCTGGCCAATCAAAACTTAGAGTTTCTCTTTGTATCTTTATTAAAGAATTTGCATTTTCCTCTAAATCATCAAATTCTTTTCTCATAGCAGTATAATACAATTTTACTTTTACCAGCTCCTCGTTTGTCTTTGCCCAAAACCAATGGCCAGTCTCACTGATGATGTTTATTATTTTGTTATCGAATAATTTATCCATTTCCTTTTTCCATTTTTCTTTTTCCTTTACTGTATCAACAGATTCTAAAGCACAAGGAAATAGGGTGAATTTTTCAGCCAGATATTTTGAAAAATAGAGTATCAATCTTCTCTGTAAAGAATCTCTTTTATTCTTAAAATTTTCTAACTTATTCAATAAATCAAAAATCTTTTCAATTTGATGATAAGGCATTTGGACTGCAGATATACATATAATTGTAATATCATTATTTCTCTGTCTCCATTTCTGTCCAAGAGAATTTAGTCCATCCTTTTCTTTATTCAACTCATCCATGAGGGTTACAATCCTTGTCAACTGATCATAAAAAGTTGACCATTGTATTTTATCCCTCAAATATGTCACACCCTGCTTCCATTTTTCTTCCTGCTGATTTCTAAATTCTATCTGCCACTCATGTAATTTGGTTTTTTCTGCTTCAAATTCCTCTGCAGTATAGAATTGGGGTCTTTCAGGGGTGTCAGGTATTTCAATGATAGGGGTTAATCCAACAGATGACTGTGGAGGATATGCAATTCTCAGTGTACTAGATTCTCCCACTTTCCTTTTTCCAAGTATCTTCTCCAATTGAGATACCCTATTTTTCAGCTCAATTCTCCTTTTTACCTCTTGATTATAAGCATCCACCACTATTTCATATTTACTGTGCATATCAATCATTTCCTTCTCTTCTCTTTCTGCAATGGCCAAGGCAAATTTAGAATAATCCACATTCATGTGGGCTGCCTATACATTTGAAGTATCAGCAACTCTCCTTACAATGATACTCCCTGTTAGTCCTGAATCATCAGGCTGTGATGAAGTAGTCCTGGATCCTCTTCTGAAGGACCACATAACAAGGGCAGCTTGATCATTGCTAAATGTTGTACCCAAGAATTCCTCTTTATTTGGGTCCTATAGTCCTAAATTATTTGATACAGAATTTAAAATTAATGCATCAGCAATATCCCAATTGGGCAATAATAAAATATTTGCATTTTTTACCATCTGTCTACCCTCATCAGGGGTTATATTCTGGAACTCTTGCATCATTTGTTCCTTTATTTGATTTTGAATGGAGGCCTCATCCATTTCTAGATGCTCTGTTTTCATATTCTTACACCTTTAATCAAAAATGTGCATGTTTACCCTCCATGCAAACTGATGGAAAGCCCTAGATCTTACAAAACTGTTATCAGACAAAAAATGCTGACTGGCTTGTTCCAAAACAGGGTCCAATTCCCTTCCTGTGAAATCTGCTACAGTTAATTCAAAACTTGGCACAGGAGGTTCCTGGGGGTTCCCTTCATCAATTTCTACTTGTGTAACAAAAATTTCTCCTTGTGACCCCATTTGTTCAAATTGCTCATTGGTGAGCTGGTCTTCCTCAATTCTCATTGGAGTTTGAGAAGGTGAGTAACCTTCATCAGGGGATTCTTCTTCCCTTATTATTTTTCTTCTTTTGGGAGAAGGTTCAGGGGGTCTTTCTTCCAGGACAGTACTGGTAGATTCAACTACCTATTTTTCTTTGTGTGCAATGGGCATCTGCTGCCGAACAATAGTATATCCTATCTTCTTTTGTACCACCAGTGGACCCATTCCAATGTTGGGGGTGAAACCCAATTTTCTCATAACTTCTCTGGCTTTATCTGGAAAAGAATCAATAAAATGTTGTTTCTTCTCATTCATTACTTCCATTATCTCAGAGAAAGTACTCATGAGCTTATTTATCTTATCTGCATTGGTTGCAGCATTACTAAGAGGACTGTAATCTTTGTCAAAACAATTAATAAAATCCAAAACTTTTTAATAGACTCTCCATTTTTCTTTCTTTATTTCTTGCTCATGGAGAGAATATTCATTTCTTATTATATCTTCAGGAAAATAGAATTCATGCTGAACTGGACGAAGCTTGATTCTAAGTCTAAGAGTAGAGTTAAAGAAACCTTCTGTATCACAAAAATGAGCATGAGACACTGCCATCTTATATTGATCCAAAATTTTGTGGAGAAAGATCCACCCTTCTTTAGTTATCACAAATCTGTGGGCTATAGTGCAAGTAGGAAAAATTGATCCTGTTCCCCTTTTGTGCAAAAAGGCCTCCTCCACTCCTCCCAACTACCACAAAAATTCAGCTATCCCTACCTTTAAAGGTACCTGATAGGGTAGTACATGGGGTGTTCCTTTGAATCCATAGACCCTAATGACAGTTGAGACTGAATATGGGATAATATCTCCCCAATTATGTGAAACTTTTAGACTATGGGGTTTGTCCATAGGCCTAACAAGATGCATTAGTGCCTTAAGAATTCTAGGATTATCACTCAATATGAGGCATCTTAGTTTGGAGGCCAAGTGCCTATCAAATCTAACAAAGCTAGCATTTTTTGCTTCCCAAGTCATGTTTGCACTCCAAAATTGGACTGGCAGTGCCTCCCCCTCTTGTTCCCTATTTAAAACCATTTCTTTACCAAAATAAGTGGCCCCTTTAAAAAGAAACATATGCATCAATAGGGAGTACTGACCCCAAACCTTTTCCACCTTGCCCTTTGCAATCCCCACCAATCCCTGGTGAATCTCATTAGCCAAGTAAGATGCAAAATCAAAAATTATTTCCACACCAAAAGAGGAGATTTGGGTGATCATATACATGAAGCTCACCGGAATAAAATCTTCTTCGCCCTCTCCGAAGACTCTGCACAGGGTCCTATATATCTCTACTGCCCTGGCATTAAATCATGATTTCTTGAATGGTTCTTTAGAAGATGATGTTATGGTTGGGAGGCCTCCAATCCGGCCTATGTGGGCTTTCAGTGCACCTTGTCTAACTACATCCCTTTTGGACATATATTCTTTTTCTAACTCTATCAAATTAATGGGCACATGATACATAGTGAGAGGTCCCAGACTGAAAACCTTCCTAATCTCCTCGGGACTGATGGTAACTAAAGCCTCACCATCCATTCTTCTCACTATCTTAGTGGCTTGGTCATAATTTTTTGCTATAGCTTCAAGCAGGTCAAAATCCATAAACACACTGGGGACAACAAGCTTTCCAAGATCAAAATTCCATATATTGGCATGAGGGGCATATAACTTCCTTTCTGCAAACCATTTTTTGAATAAACTCAAACCAGTTTGAGAAGTTTGAGCATCCTGAACCCAATTACCCTTATCATACAATCCATCAGCTATCCTTAGCCTAGGGTTCAGTGAGGTTAACCTCTTAACTTGCATTGTTTCTACAGTAGACTCAGGAAGCAACTCAAGCAAATCATCATGGACATTTCTATCCAAGTAGTTTATTGCACCTGAAAATCCCTTCTTCGGAGGCATCTTGGGCTATCTTTTTAGAACTTAAAAACTTACGAAGATTATGGTAGTATTACTTACTTGAATTCTGTCTCTATTTTCCTCTGTATTCCGGCAAATTTTCCGCAAACAGACAACTTGACAATTTTTATCAGACCTTGGCACGCTTTTCTTTTAGTAATGGCTTCTACACAAGAATGGCTCCAAATCTTTGCTCGCGTGAGATGAAACTGATGAAATCTCTCTGTATTATACTCTGTTTTTCCTCACGAACAAAGCTTTCTTGTCTAATTAATACAGAGAGTGGCACTACATTTTTCATTTAAAATTGCGTCGTCGATCTTCAAAGATCCTACGATCATGTGGTGCAGAGAGAACAACTAGGAGTTGTATTTTCCATGTCAGTTATTTTACCCAATGATAACTTGCCACGTATAGAATTCTTTCTTTGATGGCGCTTATATTTGGACCCACTGACGACTGAGAACACGTGTCAGCATATCGCTACTTCATTATGCATAAAGAACGAGCACCTTGCCATAGCGAAGCGGCGACAATTGTTGATCTAATCCGGAAATGATCAAAGATACGCTACAGGGCTTCTTAAGAAGGAAGGCGGCGGGCCCAACTCGCTATGTCACTATAATTATCTCCCTTGCAACTCTTCATAGCGAGGAGACGACATTCGTTGATCACTTACCAAATCAAAGGTGAGGAAAAAGCACAGGATCTCCTGATTTATATTTGCTATGTCGCATGGCTTAACAAGCATGCAACTTGTCATAGCGAGGTAGCGAGCTCTGTTGATCCACTTCAAGCTGACATTCAGGATTTTTTGTACATTCAGTCAAATAGGCATTAATGAGAATCGGATCTCTGCATAGTTGGTACATGTCAAAATTTACCATAGTCATTTATCATTCCACGTCACCAAAGATCTTGCCGATCTTTTACCATTTTATGGGGCCTCGCTAACTCGCTAACAGTGAAGCACCTGAATTTTCTGATAGCGAGGTAGCGAGCTCCGACACTTAAAAGGATTTCATGCCAGAAAATGCAAGGGTTACCCAGTAATCACTTCTGTCAATTAAAACTGATTCTGACAACGGTATTTATGACTGGTCATGCCACCTAGTGTAATTATGATACAAGCAAGATGCAATGTCATCATCTTCAGATTTTCACGTGACCTCGCTACTTCGCTAACGGTGAAGTGCCTGATTTTTTCGATAGCGAGGTGGCAGAACGTCCGAAAAAACCATCATTCTGGCTCTAATGTCTGATATTCTAGTGGTTCCCTATCCTTTTTGGACGGTAACTTGCAAAGTGTACCTGCACAATAAATCATTTAATAAGCAAATCTTTGATCGCCGTATCTTCACTTTACGGTCCCGCCTCTTAAAATACTCAACACTCGTTACCTCGCCATACTTAATAAGCATGCAACTTGTCATAGCGAAGTAACGACAATGGTAGATCTAGTCGGATCTGACGGTTGGGACAAATAGGAAGAAAGGTAACCCGAGAGAAAGGAAAAGGAATATGACAGCATATTCGTCTCTTTTGAAAATTCAAAATTTTGCGCCCGAAAATTTATGAATAGAGATGATATAGGGTTTACATGATGATTATTTCTTATGGATGGATTATCCAAAACCCTATGCTTCACTTAGGAATAGAACATTTGACTTTTCAATGATTTAACACAAAACTTCTACTACACAAAAATTCAAACCAACAATACCATCATAAAAGAGGTTGTTGCAGGAGTTGGAAAGCATTGAGCTCACATGCTAGTCGCCTAGCATGGAGAATGTCATGAGTTTGGTACAACCATCTAAGGAGGTAGAAATAAGTAAAATGGTTAAACCTCCTCCATTTTATGTTTCTCTAATTATAGGAGATAAGCTAGTCCACAACTACATGAGTGATTTGGGGCTTGTAGTTTAGTAATGCCTAAGTGTGTTGTTGATATCTTAGGAGTGAAATATGATACCTTTGTTAAGGATATAATGTAGTTAGATGGTAGTACTATCAAAACTATAGGAATCCTTAGAAATGTTTAAATGGCCTTACATGCATGCCCTAGTTGTACTATAGTTCAAGATATATCAATTGTTGAGGTTAAACCACACTTTTCCATTTGTCTTTTTAGAGATTTCACTACCCAAATAGGTGGTTACATATCTTCTGATTGGTCATATATATTTTTTAGAGCAAGATATGGAACCAAAGCTTCAATCAGAGTAGAGCCATTAGCCCTCCATCATATTAAGTCCTACACTCCTAATCTCATCAATATGAACTACACCATCCTAGAGATAGATGAGAATGACATAGCAAATGAGCCTGCCACTTCTATGGTAGAGATACTTGATTTCCTCTTAGATGAATGGGATAATACATATCAGTTTGATCCTATGTCAAGAACCTTGGAGACAAGCCTTGGCACTTATTGTATATCAAAAAAGGATGCTCTTGTTCCCAACTTAATGAAATCAAAGAAGACACAAGTGGGATATGGAGCATGTACTTTGATGGATCTCAGAATAAGAATGGATCAGGGGCTAGTGTGATGATGATTTCTTCTTCACTAGAAAGGTACTATTTCTCATTTAGGCTTTAATTTAGTTGTACAAATAAAGTGGCTGAGTCTAAGGCATTAATTCAAGGTCTTCTAATTGCTCAAAAAAGAGGAATTCAAGCATTAAGTGTATATGGAGATAGTGAGTTAGTGGTTAATTAGGTGAGAAATCAAAATATCACCAAAAATGGTTTGCCCAAGTCTTATAAACATAGAGTATGCAATTTTCTTGAAAGTTTCAATGCATTTAATATTTAGAAATCCATAGAAGAGGAAATAGACATGCTAACAAACTTGCAATAGTGGATGCATCTTATGATGTCCCAAGGAGCCTTGACTATAAGAAGAAGTAGAAGATTAAAGTGGTGGTTAGACCCGTTGTACCAGATAATAACATCAATTGGTAGGTCTTTGAAACTAATGCAAAATTTTGAGTTTCTTGCAAAATGAAGTAGAGTTCTTAGATAGAAATTAGTCGAGATTGCATGACCAATATGGTGATCAAATCATCAACCTCAACTCCAATAAGTTTCCTAAGGGTCTCATTACCTTAGAGAGTGTCTTCAATCCTGATGACCAAGGGATAGAGGCATGAATCTTGCTACAAACAAAGATGATCATAAGCCAATTGCAATTGGTGATGGAAGGACACTAAACATGGGGAAGGTATGTTCTAAAACTAAGAAAGAAAGTTTTATTCATCTATGTCAAGAAATTAATGATGTATTTGCTTAGACATATGATGATTTAAAGGGTTTTGACCCAAACTTGTTTCAACATACCATAGATCTCATTGATAATGTCAAGCATGTTAGGAAAAAGCAGAGACCAGTAAATTCCAAGATTGAACCTTTAATGACAAATGAACTATCCAAATTAATTGAGGCCAAAATCATCTTCCCTATTAAGCATTCTTCTTGGGTAGCAACCCTCATCCCTGTTAGGAAAAAGAATAGAGAAATCAGACTATTTATGGACTTTAAGGATCTTAACCAAGCCTCCCTTAAAGATCACCATCCCCTTCCTTCCATGGAATAGATATTGTCCAAAGTTAGTGGTTCAAAGAGATTCTCTTTCTTGGATGGATTCTTAGGTTATAATCAAGTATTAGTCATAGAGGCTGATAGATATAAGACTACTTTCACTACCAGATGGGGCACCTATGCCTATAGTAAAATGTCTTTCAGACTAACAAATGTAAGTACCACATTTCAGAAGGCGATGGAGATGGCCTCCAAAAACATGATTGAAAGGTTTGTGTTAGTATACATTGATGATATCATAGTGTATTCCAAGAATGTAGCAGATCATTTTGGTCATCTCATATAAGTGTTTATAAGATGTAGAGAGTATGGAGTATATTTGAACCCCAGAAAGTGTGTATTTTCCACTAATAAAGGTAAGTTATTAGGACACATTATCTATAAGGATGTTCTAACCATTGATCTAGAAAGAAAAAAGGAAATACTTGCTCTTTCCCTTCCCAGTCACAAGAAAGGTCTACAAAGTTTTCTTGGTAGAATAAATTTTGTGTGGAGATTCATTCCTAATTTAGCTACCATGGTGAAACCTCTTACAGCCATGCTTAAAAAAAATATGGTCTTTTCATGGACCAAGGAGGGAAAGCAAGTTTTGAAGAGATCGAAGTAGTCATAGCTTCAACCCCTACTCTCATCAATCTAAATTTTGATAGGGATTCATTCTTTACACCTTAGGAGGTGAGTCAAGTATTTCTACTATTTTGACTCAATTAAATGATAAGAATGAAGAATAGCCTATTGATTCATTTTAGTAAAGGACTAAAGGAATATGAAGACAAATATGGATATATAGAGAAGTAAGCCTTTAAAGTCATAAGATCTTTGAAAAAATTTAGACATCTTTTATCCCACAATAGGATCCACTTATTGGTTCCTCGTGTAAGTGTTAAAGATTTTCTATTGAGCAAGGATATTAGTGAGAAAAGAGCAGGTTGGATCACTAAGGTGAAGTATGATGTGGGCATACAGGTTACCAAGATGATAAGAGGGAAAGGGTTGTGTGAGAAGATGATCTCATCTCATGAGCCTAATGAGGAAGTTGTCTTGGTTTTGGCAGAATGACAAGAAGTGAGAAATGATAATCCAAGGAGCTGGATAGATGACATGAGAACCTTCTTAGCTAGAAATGGATATCCTTAAGGGTTGGCTAAGGCTAAAAGGAGATAGTTCAGATTGCAATCAATCCCCTATGCTATAGTCGATGGTATTCTACTTAGGAAGGACTTCAATGGAGCTTTGCTAAGATGTATTAATTTAGACCAAGTAGAGAGAATGATTAAAGAGCTTCATGATGGTCCTAATGGTGGCCAATTTTCAACAAGAACCACTGCAATGAAGATTATGAGAGTCAGTTACTAATGGCCATCCTTGTTCCATGATTACCACTAATATGTAAGGAAGTGTGAAAAGTGTGGTTTTTTCTCAAGTAAACAGAGACTTGCAACCCTTCTGCTTCATCCCATCCAAGTCAATCAGCCCTTTGCTCAATGGGGATTAGATTTCATAGGTCTCATTAATCTACCTTCTAGTTCTAGTCACAGGTGGATTTTAGCCACAATGGATTACTTTACTAGGTGAACAAAGGCAGTAGCCTTGAAAGATTCTATACAATCTTCAGTATTGGAATTCCTTAATGAAATTGTTACTAGATTTGGTGCTCCTTCCACCATAATATCAAATAATGCAAAATCATTTATAGGAGCTTAGATTTGTGCATGGGCAATTGATCATGGTATTTATTTGAGAACATCTTCCAATTACTACCCTCAAGGTAATGGTTTGGCTAAATCATCCAATATGAATTTGGTCAAAATCATCAAGAGGACTATTGAGGATAATCAAAGGTATTGGCAACATAAATTGAAGATAACCCTTTGGACTGATAGAATAATGCCTAAGAGGGTTATTAGAAATTCTCCATTTATGTTGGTATATGGTAGAGAAGTTAAACTTCCTATTTCATTGAAATTTCCATCCCTAGAGCTAGCTCATCAGTTGGATCTAATTGAAAATGATGCTATGTCCATAAGAATGGCAGATTTGATTGAGCTAGAGGAGAGAAGAAATCAAGCCATATGAACCTTAAAGACACATCAACAACAGATGAAGAGGAACTTTGATAAGAAGGCTAAGTCTAGAATTTTCAAAGAGGGTGATCTTATGCTGAAGTGGGATGCAAATAAAGAAAAAGCAAGGAGACATTCAAAATTTGATGCCTTATGAGTGGTCCCTATGCGATCATTAGTTTCAAATAGGCCAACACTTTCTAGTTAAGCAAACTTGATGGTGAAATTCTACCTATTCCAATAAATGGAATATATATCAAACCCTATTTATGAGGAAAGGATGAAGTTTCTTGTACATAGTTAGAGTAATTTCTTTATGTCTTTTCCCATTTTTCAAGAAATGTTGAGCATATGTTTTGTTGCAGAGAGTTTAGTTCTAGTTTTGAAGAGTTGCAAAGAGATTATGCAGTCTGATGGATCTTTTAGAGGTCACTACTCATATGCCATGCAAGCTTCCATCCCCTTCAAGTCACTAGCAATGTTGGCCAAAAGTGCCCTCCCTCTAAGGATTAAATTCAAATATTTAAAATCACCCAGTAGTCACTTCCATGCTATATTTTAATTCCCAGGGTTGTGGTAGAATGGTATGGTCCTGATCTTATGATAGCTCATATATCAGAAGATCATCAGGCGAATCAAGTAGTGATAAGATGTTATTAGGCTCCTGTTGATTGGGTTTCCATGACATTGTAGATAGTTGAGGGATACTGATCCAAAAAGAGGTCTTGCCCGATGTTTAGACAATAAGTGATCGTAAGATCATAGGTGCCACAAAGATGTGTTCCAATGCCACAAAAGTCAATGATCTTAGGATCACGGGGTTGACTTCTCAGGTTGACAATGCTATGAAGGGGAAGGTTGGTCATATGATCTTATAGTCATAAGGTCACAAGCACAAGGAAGGATGCCTCCTAAGGTCACAACAAAATATATTTAAACCATGATTGTAAGATCACAGGGGTTATTGCCATGACTATTGATATCACAATGAACTGTGATCATAAGATCGTAAAGGTTAAATCAATCATGCCTATGACATCACAAAGTGAAAATAATGATATTGCAACCTTAAGGCAATGGTGTTATCATCATTTTGTCATAAGATTGTATGACTTGTTGTTGTTAAAGGATCATAAAAAGAATGGAGGATGGGCTCAATTTTATGAGGTATTGGTGGTCGTAAGATCATAGAAGTTAGGGTTATGAACAAAAGGTGACATGAAGGGTTTCTATCGCAATTAATGCTTGTAAGATCATGAGTTCCATTATTCCTACTTCTTTTGGTATACCAAAACCTAGTATGTCTAATCCAAAACCTCAAGTTGAAACTTTCAACTATTATTTGGCTAGTTCTTTTCAAGCATTTGATATCATTGATCATGTTAAAAGAACCATAATTTAGATATATGAGGTTGAATACCTACAAGCTTATCCAAATTAGCTGGAAAGGCTTAATAATTTTTTCAAAGAATCTGAGCCTACACAAACACAAACCACTGCCCTAGAACCTAAAGGTTTTCCCAATAACTTAGTTACCACTCCATCTAGTATTCTTGGAAAGATAGAACATTTCTATATTTCCTTTCTAATCAATGGTTTCAAATTGAGTAATTGTCTTATTGATTCTAGAGCTTCTGATAATGTCATGTCATTCAACGTGGCTAAATCATTCGGTCTAACTTTAACAAAAAAAATTTGAAATATGATATTCTATGGAAAACTAGCAAGTACCTCTTTGAGGACAAATTAAGGATGCATAATTTTCATTTCCATCCTTTTCTGAAAAGAAATTAAAGATGATTGTTTTGGTTGTTGATGTTGTTGCTTCTTATAGCATATTTCTTAGCCATAATTTTTGTAAGGATATGGGAGGATAACTCAACATGGATATGTCTAAAGTGAGGATCCTATAACTCATTGCACATGTCATTATGAGTTGTATGGATAGAGTTATTAAAGGTTTATCATTTATAGTCTTCTATAGGAAAAATAGAACAAAGGAAAGCAAATGGTAAATTTTGTTAAGGAATTATACTTAACTATTATGGAATGACATCCTAGATGTTAACCCTATCTTATCAAAGGTTAATTATGTATTTTGGGACACGTGTGAAGACTTGAAGGCTAACGAGACATAATAATTGGGTATAACGCAAAAAAAATTATATCTGAAGTTGTGTGATGTCTTAGACATTGACATGTACTTGTTATATGATGTGAATTTTATGTTAGAACAAAAGAAGGACAATATATGTGAAGTTGTGAATAGAGAGCTACAAAGGAAAATTAGATATTGAAGATATCAGCATTGTCAAGAGGTTTTTGTATCTATACCTTTTATGTACATAAACATATCATTGTATATGCATGTTTGAGCAGGGGAATCATCTTGCTACTTCTATAATTGTAATACCAAATCCTAATAGGATTAAGGATTCTAACAAGGATAGAGACACTATTTAGATATATTAGACACCTAATAGGGTCGATATTTTTCACAATATATTTGTGATTAGTGGATCATTTTGTAGGTACCATCCCCACCAGGTTTTTTCCTTGGCCAAGGTTTCCCTAGTTAACAAATAATGGTATTATGAGTTGCATTGCATTACTGCTATGTTCACTTTTTAGTTTGATTACATGTGCATGTTTTAAGATTGTTAAAGATATCCATAGTTGGGAAAAAAATTGTGGAATACTAACCCCCCCCCCATCAATATTTCTGATTTCTAACAATTGGTATCAGAGCTTAGTTACTTAGAGGAGGCCTAACATCTTGAGTAAGATCACTATGGATATGGATTAATTACAAAAGAACCTAGAAGAAGCCCTTGAAGAACTTAATGTAATCATAGAAAAAAAAAATAAAAAAAAATTTGAAGACCAAACATAAAGAGGCAAAATTTGTCATTTAGAAGTTAAAAGAGCGGATTGAATCTACTAATTCCAAGAAGAATGAGTCAAATGATTAGATCAAGGATAGAAATGAAGTTTCCAAGCTTAAAAAATAGAATGTGATTCTAAACCATGAGCTTGAAATTACCAATATTAAGATGAGCTTGAGGGAAGGTGAGAAGAAAAGTCAATCAGATTTTAGAACTGAAAGTGAAAATATGAAATCTAAACTTACCAAGATGACATCTAAACTTGAATATACAAAGCTACAATTTACAAAACTTGAGAAGAACACCACTATTTTGAAAGATCTTACACAAAAAAATCAACATCTTGAGAAGTTATATTCCAGCACTGAAAAACTTGATGGTTAGATCATGGCACAAAGACCTAAAGGTGATATGACTAGTAATTGTTAATATGAAGGTGAATCATCTAAGAGATATGAAGCTACTGAGGAACTAGATCTAGTGATCTAACAACCTAAACAAGAAGAAGAAGAAGAAGATTTAAACAAGGAATTACCTAAACAATATGAACAACCTAAAGAAGTGAGGGGAAAATTTATTGGAAGATGCTTTGCATGTAATGAGATTGATCACATGAAGAAGGATTGTAAAAGTAAGTATACTAAGCTTATCTCTGGTTATTGTTATGGTTGCTATTCTTATGGACATAAAGCTAATGAATGTAGGAAACCTAGATTTAATAATAATACGTATCAAGGTACTAACCCTACAGCTAGTAGACCTATTGGTGCAACTAATGTCGTAAGAAATGGAGTCATGTATTATAAGTGAAACAAATTTGGACATATTTCTAGAAATTGCATATTATAGATCAATCAATTAGGACCTAGATATGGAAACAATGTAATAACATGTCAGATTTATAATAATATGGGACATACAACAAGAATTTAAGGATGAACAACATGAGAATACCAAATACTATGAGATCAAATAAAAAAGGACACCTAACTATAAAAGGAATGCTAACACTAATATGAGAAGAAATGAAAATGACAATGATAGATAGAAAGAGAACGTGAAAGAGCATGTAGAGAACTTCAATGAGACATTTGTTAAAGCTAAGACACCTACAACCACACAAATTTGGGTAGAAAAGAAGACAAGTGATTCATCTAAAAAATAAGTTGAAGTCAATAATAACTGCTAACAAAACTTTATCAATCTGAGTAATCTATTTATTGATAACTAAAGGTGAAATAACTCCATAAATTTATTTAGCCCCTTTAGGATTGAATTGAGACTTGCAAAGTTGGGGAAAGTTTGATATGGATAAAAGGAAGCTATAGATAAGTGGACATGCAATTTTGAGTTCATATGTGAGTGCTCAAATAGAAAATAGTTCACTAGTTAAAGGAAACAACTTTTTAGCCTTATGTATTTGTGCAAATAATACATAAATGAATTGAATAAAATGTTGAAATTGATGGAATAAGAACCATTTGATCAAGCAAAGAGTTGAGGAGACTTAAGAATCAAAGTGAGATCAATTTGCAAGAAGTTTGAAAGATTTGTCTAAGGATTCATCTATTTTTATGCAGTAAGCCCTTGTTTGTGAATTAAGGGTATTTACATCTTTGTAAAGTCAATTTGTGAAGTTTGGTTAAGATTTTAAGTTGTTAAAATGGAAGAATCAATGATGCATAATGTTATGGAGGTACCAAGACCTAAATTAAAGGTAAATCCTATACCATCTATTGAATAAGACCCTAACACCTCGTTTTCTCAAATCCCTGATAGGGTCTTGTATTGAGAAGATATTAGGAGATACGCACATTGTAAGTTTGAGACTATATGTGAAAATAATATTTTTGGTGAATTTGATAAGATATATAAACAAGACATGACATTTAAGGAAGGGTTTGAACACCTAGGTCAAGTTGATGTAGTAAAGTACATATTTTACCATTTTTGATAATGAGGATTGGGCCAAGATCATTCTGAGTAGAATTCATGATGAGAATTTTTGGATGGGTGATAATGTAGTAGACATTTCAGTTGAATTAATTCATTAAGTAATTGGCCTTTGCAATCAAGGATCAATTCCACTTAATGAAAAGAAGATTCTGATAGAAAATGTCATGCCCAAAATATAAGAGCAAAAACGCACACAAATTTTTTTTTTTAAGAACTATGATTCAATAAGATAATACGGTTGACAAGGTTTAGATGTTTAACTACAATGGAGTTAATTGTTAGAGGGGTTTAAGATTCAGATAGTCAAAGGTACTGTGAAGCTAAATGCAAGATCACCATAGATAATTAACAGGGTTATGACTCGATTTGATCATTTCGTAAAAGAGATTATTTGGGTGAACTGAAAGTCCCTTAGTAAATCCATTAATGAAATTAAATGACTAATCTATTTAACTAAAGTCATAATCCATCAAAATTTTTTAATGATACACTTTAATTACGAGTAATATACCACTAACCCTAAAAAAATGATCTAATTAACTAGACCATTTCATTAACTCGTTAACTTGAACGTCATTATGACTTAAATCATCTAACATTAAGAGGATTTGATACTTTAGAAAGTCCATTTAAATCTAACTATTCCACATATGCTAACTTTTTTATTAAAAAAACTTTAATTCCCAAGTTTAAACTAACTTTAAAATCTTCTCTACCATACTTGTAACAATCTAATAAATTAAATTATTGTTTACCATTAAAATTGATGACCAGAATAAATTCACTAAATTTATAATTAAGCTAAACTTTATTTGAGACTATCATAAATTTAATTCCATATTAAAATCAATCTACAAGCTCACAATAGTATAAAGCTAATTAATAAAACATTAAAATTGTTTTAATTATAATATTCTAATTTCAAGTTAAAACTTTTTAAATTTAAACTAATTTAATACTCTAACATCTAAAACACTATTTGATATTAACATCATTACTAACATAAAATTATTATAATTCTTCCTAATGTTATCAAACATCTACTAATCTAACTAAATTTTTAATGCCACTCTTATTTAAAATTAAATATAAATTAAATCCTAACTATCATTTAATAAACTATCCTAAAACTACATACTAACTAAACTTAACAACTTATACTAACAATCAAAACAAAACAAAAAATAACATAACATTAATACTACTATTTTTCCCCACTTAACCTAGACTACATCCACTCAAACCCCTAACTACCTACACCTACCTAGCCCCCCCATGCAGATTCATGCTGCCCTAAACCTGCCACCGCAAGTCTGTCCTCCTCACCTTGCATGAGTGAGTGGCAGGGAATCCCCAAGAGACAATATGGGGAAGGGGAATGGTGGGTGGACGCTAAAGTTTAAGCATATATTTTTTTTTTTTAAACTTTACTTGCTCTCCCCTTGCAAAACAAGGTCAACGTACCCTCAGCCAAGTAAATGGCAAGGCAAGTAGGTGGTGGGGTCCACGCCTGGCCAAAGAGGGAAGTGAAAATAAGAGGTAAGAGGTTGGAGGGGGAAGAATTAATTTAGTAGGTAAGTTGATTTTTTTTTTTTTGATTAATAAAATAAATGGAATGATGGCCTAGGCTAGTACCCTACCCACTTAGCTACTAGGAGTTTAATGCAAAAATTTTATGGGTGAGGTATGTCAATAAGATATCCACTTAAATATTTGAATTTCAAATGCATTTGATTTATATTCTTTTTGAAAGACTTAATAATGATTTTTAGTTGCAACACAAAGAATAATTCAGAGAATATTCTCTGTGACTTAGTGGGGGGGATTAAAATTTTCCCCATATATTTTCCAGAGAGGTTTTTCATTCTAAGTGTTGATATATTCTACTTTGCTATATATTTTGAGTTATACTAGTAGTGATATTCATTCCTAGTGACAACATAGGTTTCTTTGAACAAGCATACTAATACAAGGATGTGTATATGGGTATAATTTTCTTTTATCTCCTATAATTTATGTTTTATCAATCATCATATAACAAGGTGTATGTTCCTTTTTATTTAGAATACAAGGAGATGCATAATTCTTAACCATATTTGATTTTGTCAATTATATAATTTAACAAGGAGAGGAATGAATATGTTGTTCACAATGTAAGATTGTTCATTTCCTCTTAATACATATAACATTGAATTGAAAACTTCAACATATCCAATTTACTACTCCTTAACATTTTTAAAAATGTGAAATTCATAATTCAATAACATTATCCATTAATATGTTTTCTCACATACATATACATAGTTTGAAAACACATAAGAGCAATGCAAGGAGGTTTTCACAATTTTTTCCTTTCTCTTTTATTTAACCTAGTTCAAGGCTCCATCAGGAAAGAACCAGTAAGAAAACTCGACGTCTTTGCCAATACATCAAAGTTTAAAATGCAATTTTACAAATATTACAATTCAATTGAGTTCTCTTCGAAAGCTTTCACAAAAGATCTTTACCAAAGTCTTCAATGCATCAAGGAAACCATGGGAGAGACAAGAACCAACATGAAGGTAAAAACAACATAATAAGATGAACAATTCAAGCATGCATTCCCAACATGATTTTGCACAATCGGTTCAATAATGAACCAAAATAGGGAGGAGGTGGATTTTCTCAATAGGAGATGTCAATCACCATACCATAACATAGCCCTTTCGGGGCCAATATTCAAGAACTTTCATTCTTCTATAAATACCCTTTTGGGGCCAATATAACAAGGGTATTCATTTCTTCCCTTCTTCAAGAATTCACAAAACTTTCATACAAGGTATGGGATGATAAGTAGGGGCCCATACACCCTACCCTTTTTCCCTCCTCTCACCATGAGAGGAGACTCTACACTATTGAGGTCCAACTAAGGCCCTTCCCCCATACATGACCACTTCTTCCCTATCCAAGGGTGAGTGATGTCAAAACAATCTCCATGAAATCCCCTTAAAACACAAAACATCAAAGCAATCATGAGAATAACATCCAAAGAAAGACAAGTTAAGATCCCTCCAAATCAACCCCAACACAAGCAATCAATACAAAAACAACACAATGTCTTATACATGTTTCAAGCAAGATTCGAGCATGACAAATGAAGAAAACAATTCCAAGAAGTGAAGAACTCCTACCTTCACCAAAAGAGTTATGGAAAAATGGTGGTTTGAAAAGAGCTTTTCCATTTCTTCCTTCAATCTTCCAACTTTCTCCAAAACTAGATATTGGGTGACAAAACCAAACTACTCCAAAAATGCCTCTAAGTATGATCCTTAACTCAACTAGACTTCAAAAAACTTGAAGATGGAGTTTTGGGTCACCAACTCAAGTAAGGAGACAATCCATTTTCGCAATCAACCAAAAGTAAGATTTTTGAGTGACCCTAAAAGTCAACCAAAGAGGCTAAAGGGGTGGAAAGTACTCCCCACCAATACCCTTACCTCTAGGGTGCTTAAATTTAATATTTTTAGGCCTTAAAGACTTAATAGAACCCAACAAAAGCTAGGAGAATTTTAAGACCAATTACAACCTTAAAGAATTACAATACAAAGATAGCACAAAATTAACAAGTAGTTTAGTTCCGTCTTTCCATTGAGTTTTCTCAGCTAAATTTCCTGCACACTCATTGCACACATCAGTAGATCAAGAAATCACATGCATTATGTAAATTATGTATCAGAAAAATCATATAAATTAAAGCATCCATTTTCTAATAATCAATTGTTTATCTAATTCTACTCATATTTCTAACCATTAGAATTGCATAATCCAAGTGTTAGTTTTGCATTCATTTCATCATTATACATGTTCCTAAAACATTAAATAACAAAATCAAATAACTAAAGTAAAGCATAACACATCGTAAAATAGCATAATAATGTTTAGTGCATCAAATAATGTTCTGACATATCGAGTCATGAGTATCAAAATAATAATGTATCATCGATGCTAGGATGGGTCGGGGCGAAGCCTCACAGAAAACACCAATCAACCTATAACAGAAGACGTATAGAAACCAACAAAATCAAGCAAGATGATGTGATATTTGTGAGTAAAATTATTGCCAATATACTGAAGAGGAGCTTCAACAAGTCACTAGGACCTTTGATCTCCTAACTTGTTTAGCATCATCATATACATAAAAGGTTCAAGACACCATCCACTTGGTTAACCATATAAGAGTTAAATAGAATAAGAGATCTCTAAATCTCTTAGAACTACAATGTTTCTTCTCACCCCTAGCAAGTAAAATTCAAGAACCTTAGAAGGAAGAAGAGACAGTGGTTCAAAAGCCACAAGTTAGCACATTGGATGGGATAGAAGATAAAATAGCATATATTAAATGATAAACTCTAGCTCTTAAAAAAATGAAATGAGTTTTGGAAGGAACAACTCTATAGTGTTTAGCCTTTATACAAAGATTTGTTTATCTAGTTGTAACACCACATTTACCCATTTTCATTGTTGAAAAAAGGGTGAGAAAGAAGATAAGGCTAAGGGGAAGCATGATGTCAAGGGAGAAAAAAGTAAATTAAGGATTATAGAAAAGGAGATAAAACGTAAGCAAAAGGAGAATGAAATGGCGAGGGGGTAGCAGTGAAGGAAAGAAGAAGAAGTGAAGGAAAATAGAAAAGGAAATGGATATAAAGGAGGAGTATAGAACAAATGAAAGAGAAAAGGGGGACAAAAACACAAAAAGGAGATGTAGAAGAGAAGAATACACTTTTGGGGATTCTCATCAATTCTTGACTAAGTCCACACCAACATGAAGACTTCTAATAGTATAGTCAAAGTGACTAGAGGAGAGGGAGAAAGAGATAAGAGCAAGTTTTTATCAGTGTTAGTCAAGTGTTTTTCCATCAATGTCGAAGGGGAAGATTGTTATATCATTCAAGGCATTTGGTATGATGACCGAAGAAAGGTGATGCTTACCATTTTGGTCTCACATATTAAGTATTTGTAGTGATTGGAAATAAGTAGAAAAAGGAAGAAGAAGACATGAAGGTAGAAGAATGAGGCAATCCACCAGTAGATCCTCAAACCGATATACAATGTTCACATAGGCACAAAGTTATAGAGTGCAGTCACTAGCTAAACATAAGAATGTTGAGTCGTCATTGATGTAACATGATAGATGGACAAAGATGAAGTATGATGTGATAGTTATCTATGCTATAATATCATAGAATAAAAGGTACAGTTGTAGAAGATAGAACTCTAGGTAGACTAGTAGGCCTACCAGTCTAAGCACTTAGGAGTAGGTATACATGGACATTATGTAACTAACCTATATTAGCTACTCAAATTTTGAATTCATCATATGAGTGGGATTTTTTAATATGGTATTGGAACCCAAGATAAGTCAAGTGTAAAAAGGAAAGTGTACACTTAAAGTATTATATTTTTAGGGTTATGAAGAGAGAGAAAGAGTCAAAGAGAAGTTACAAATAAAAGGAGCTAAATAACATACTAGTCTCTTCAAGGTAGCAAGGAATATGAGAAGGTGGTAAGTGATACAAAGATGATCATCTGGAAAGACAGGTTAGAGGACCTTCGAGCATTAAACAATAGATCTACAAGGCAATTTGTGTCATTCTATAGATCAACCATTTAGTTTTCCTTTTTACCATTGTAGCTATTTGTAACCCTTAATTGGGTATGCTTGTATTGTAAGAATTTGTAAATCCTCCAAAAAGGTACCTCATAGAAGGAGTGTTGTAAATCCTATAACTAGGTAGTCTTCATAGGCTCATTGTGATCCAAATAGATTACTAGTTGATGTAAGAATAGTAGGTAATAAGAATCAATTAATGACCAAATCCAATTACCAAATAACTTGCCAAGAGTACACATAGAAGAAAAAAAAAGAATTGCATCCAAAAGACACTTTCTTTCATAGATTTTTTGATTTGTGCATAGTTTATTACACATAATGTGCCTGACTATAATACCTTTCTAGTTGTGGCAAATAAAAAAGATGTATCATAGCTTCAAGATCTCTCCTACTTCATCTTCCATAATACGATCACTAGCACTCCTATTGAATTCACTATCTTCCTTAGGTTAGGATCATGTCCCAAAACTTGAACTAATTTCTCACCTAAGTTAGGACAAGGTCCTTATAAATCCATCTAGACCACAAGTCATCCAGTTGGGCATTAATTACAATACAGGTCCTATCTTGCAGGAGTAAACCACAACTCAAGAAATGAGAATTAATTGTTCAAACATTGTTGAGGATAGGTCCACACATGAGTGAGGACTCAAATCCCAACAACACAAGATGTCAGATCATCACAAGAAATTGCACTACAAGAAATAGCACACCACATTGGATGAAATCATAGGAAATAGTGACTAGAGAAAATGACATAGAACTTGAAGCACATAGAACATTAGTGTATGTTTACTTAGGGTAAGGACCCAACATAGGTCCTGAATATGATGTCAATCATGTACAACTGGAAACCATGAGAATCAATGTCTAGTTAACAATAATATAGTGGTAAAGGAAAAAAAAAGCAATATTTTGGTTGATGCAAGATTTCTCATTGACCCAAGATACTCCTACATCAAACACCTAGGGTAGGTAAAGAAATGATGTCAACATCAAAAAAATTATGTAACTTCTAACCATTTTCTACTCATCCTTGTAAATTTGGGGCCAATAATACCTATCAGAAATTAAATTTTTTGTTTTATCAATCTCAAATTGTCTAGAAAGTCCTGCACTATGTTTCTCTTTCATGATGTTGTCTCTCATAGATCCTCTAGGTATGAATAATTGATTTCTTTTAAACATGTCTTCCTAAATGAAATAATTAGCCCACTTGTCTTTCTCTTTTATCAATTGATTCTTCCAAGACTTCTGAGGTTCTAAAAAATTACAATTAGTTTCATACAAATTTTATAAATCATCAAAACCAAGTACCTCAACTCTCATTTTTGCCAGCAAATTCCTTCTTCTTCTCAAATAATCAATAACTTTATTTGAGTGTCCACTCTTAAGTTTCAACATAAAGGAAAATTTTTGCAAATACTATACCCACTTCATGTGTCTCTAATTTAACTTATTTTGACTTCCCAAATATTGCAAGGTTTTATGGTCAGTGTACAACACAAAATCTTTAGGCATCAAGTAATGTCTCCATTTGTTCAAAGCTTGAACAATAACATCGAATTCCTTATCATAAACTAAATACTTTTTCTTAGCATCATTCAACTATTGAAAACTACAATTGGAACAATTGCTATGTTGTCGTTGATGTCAAACCTACTGGAGATACATTTACTAATAGTGTAGAGTGTCATTTCTGTTGATTGATGAAGATGATTTCAAAAGAGAGATGACTAGAGATGAACTAGTGAAGTTGTCGACTGAAGAGGAGCAAGTATATTGGAATTACAATGGGAACTTGATTAGTTCGTCTTTGACAAGATGATGTATTGTTTAATCATTGTATGAAATATAGAAGTGTTCAATTAAAAACAAGAAAATCCTAGTGAACTATGATTTTTCAATGAAGGCTAATGAAGTAGAAGATTAAGGAAGTTAAAGATAGTTGAGTAAACAATATTAGTTGAGTAAACAATATTAGCCAAGTGATAGTTATGGTTGAGAAATATGAAGAAGAAAATGTAGCAGTGACTAGGCGTAGTAAAGACTAAGAGAGCCAATGCAAGCCAAGTATTAGAAAGAACAGTAGAGAGCAAGAAATCTAGTGATGACCAAGCAGAAGAACACAGTAATGACTAAGTGTTAACAAAATAATAGTTTGTGAAAGGATCAAGTTTGAGGTTGACATAGTTTAATTTTTAGATTAGTCAAAATGTGTGGATGACAAAGATTGATGAGTTGGCATATTAAATACGCAAATTAAGTTTTTTATGTGATTAGAGGCAATGATCTAAGGATAAGATTCTATAATTATCAAGAAAGGAGTAGAAGGACAAAATGATGGATAGATTCATTGAACCTAACCTAGCCCTAAGATCTACAGTGACCTTTAAGTGGCAAAAAATAAAATCTACCTATTTAAGAAGGCATAAGAGATGTTTTTTAAAGGTTGATTAATTTTTTATTGGTGATTTTAAGGAGAACTTATGAAGAATGGAGTAGCAGAGAAAAAGTGAGAAGATTGAAGTGTGATTGCTTGAAGGGTTTCCAAGAAGATTAGAGATGGAGATGATAATAAAGTCCAATCAATGGACCAACAAATGAGCAGAATGAAGATCTGAATTTGTAAAGTGAGTTGTGTTTTATATATCAAACCTCTTGTTACTTTCTAATCATTGTGGCATTAAAAATCATTTAACAAAGGTGAAATTCTAATGGAATGATCCAAATTCCTCTGACTAGGTCACTCCTAAAAGGGTGATTATATCCTTTAACATGGTCACACCTAACAATGTATTATGTAACCTTTAACATGGTTGGCTCTTAACCGAGCTTGCTTCGTAAAAGTAAAAAAAAGGTAGCATGTTACTTGGTGGTTTTTCCTAAATTGGATTTCCACATTAAACACTAATGTCATATATCTATGAATGTTTTTGATAAGGTAAACAGGTTTTAAGGGGTCCTGAAACCCATAAGTTTAACAACAAGAAAGGCTGAAAATAAGCGAAAAAATGCCCAGCCAAAACATAAGCCTTACAGCTGAAAATAAGCCCAAAGGCCCAGCCCGAAACAACTGCCCACTAAAAAGGCCAGAGAACCAACCAGAAAAACAGAGACCAGACAAAAAGCCAAAGCCAGGAGAAACAAAAACCAAAGGATAGAGACCCAACCTAGCAGACTACTTCTCCATCTCGAGCATGGTCTGAGCAGCTTCGGCGCACTCTTGTTGCTCTTCTGCCTTATGATCCTGGGCGTTCGTCAAATCCTGCTCCATAGTGTTGTCCTTGGCTTTATCCACATCCAACCTATCTTTGTCTCTGTTCTGTTTATCATCTTCCTCCATCTGGTTCCTGTCTTTGAGATTTTCCAGGAGAGAGAGGATGTTGTCGTTGATCGAAGTGAGGAGGGAGATCATTTGACTTGCCAGGTTGTGATTGTAGTTCTCAATATTTTTTACTCTCCTCTCCATCAGAGTCTCCCAGCTGTTCCGGTCGCCTTGGCTTTCTGCACCTGTCTTGCTCTTGATTTTTTCCATTTGGGAAACCCTATCTCTGACATCCTCAAGCTCATGGAAAAGCCATTTAATTGATCTGAAGTTGTCGATCATGCTATTGCGGGCATTGTTCAACAGATTCATGCCCGTTTCTCTTGCATTATCAGAAATAGCCACCATAGCCGGGTCAATTAGCTCATTGAGTCTAGGCTTCTCGAGGTCGTCCACCAGGAGTTGGGGGTTCATCGCCTCTCTGTAGATTCCCATAGTGGCCGTTCTCACATTGAAGTTCTTCCAAGCCTTCCTTCTGTTATTAACTTGCACTTCCCCCTCAATCTGTCCAGAGTTGTCATTTTCCTCCAAAGGAGGCTGAGGATGAATAGGGGAGAGGGGAATGGGCAGAGAATCCTTTCCCTGACTACTGGAGCGCTCCATGCTCTCTCCCTCCCTCTTCTGTCTTTTTCTCAGTTTCTCCTCATCCAACTCCTCCTTCGAAACCTTGTCAGAATCATCAGTATCCATTTCCTCCTCCACCTCAGCAGAGCCAGTTTTAGCTGGGGTATGACCTCTAGGGCTCTTTCTGCTGGGTAATTTGATAGAGGGGTAATCCTTCTTATGGCTTTTAGTCTTCTTACCTGAATGCTCAAAAACCTCATCAGAGCTTATGCTCTGGACATCGTCGAAATCTGAGGAAAAACTGGAGCTGCTCTTGTCAACATCTGCCCCCTGGATAGGGTTTTTGCTAATGGTTTGAGCGTGGAAATGCTCATGAATCAGAAGCAGAAGACCCTCATGCAGTGCCGGGTTAACGGTAGCTTTCTTTTTAAAACTAGAAATGGCCTTGTTCATCGAGTTAAAAAGATAATACGGGAAGGAGATCTTACTACCATGGCGAAAATGATTCAGAATCACAAAATGGTGAGTCCTAATCCTATCAAACCTGGGGTCTAGGGTTATATATTCAATGACAGCGTAGAGAACATACATCCAGAGCTTCTTTATAGTATTCGTTACAAAAAACGTCTCTTTCTTGCCCAGCTTGTTCAGCTCTTCAATGTTTTTCACAAAATCCTTGATTGCATTAGAAGACATCTTCTTGTCTCTGACGAATTTATGCCCCTCCATCGGAATCCCCGTGACTTCAGCAACCACATCCTCAGTAATTTGAAAGTAGACCCCGTTCACCTTAACCTTACCATTATTCCACGAATTCACCATGCTGTTAGTGATCTCAGGATCCGAGCCATGAAGTTTCTCGAAGAAATTAGTAACCCCACCCTTTTCCAGCTCTCTCCAAACTTTGGCCTTGTTCTTCCACTTCTGAACTTCCCCCACTGGCTCCTTTCTGCTCCTCTCACCCGTCATGTTTACCTGATCAACTTCCACAATTCTCATGAACTCTGATCTGTGCAAGTTATTTGCATTCGAAAAAATGGTGATGTTTCTTTTATGATACCCGTGAATATAGCCCTTTCTGAATATATCTATGAATGTTATATGTGTGATGCATGCTATTTACTGGTGGTCAACATATACTGAACAAAGAGTAAAGTGATGAATGAATTTATTAAGTTGTTGATGAGTTTCTATATGGACTGAGTGGTTTTATGAGTTTAAATAAGTTGGTTGAAGTTATCAAAAGTTGACTTGGTACATTTGGACTGGACCTAAAATTAAATGATTAATCCCCCCCCCCTCTCTGTTATTCTATATATTCTAACATCAACTTCTCACTAAAGAAAGCTACAAGTCTTCCTTCTTGACTCAAACCTATTGGAAATATGACTAAATAGGGTAAGTTGGAATAGTATTAGAGTTATCATTTATGGAAACATATAATTTGTGTAAAGAAGACACTATATATAGAATAAGATTGCACAGTCAGACATGGAAAATTGTTTAAGTTAGCTATCTAGCAGAACAGAGGCCATTTTGATGTGTACGTATGAAAAAGATATTATTGACATGTGTGTAGTTGGGTATGAATAATATAGAGTGTCAAGATGACCTATGAAAGTGTGCAAGTTAGTATGGTCAGTACGGAATGAGTTGTGGATTAAACACCAGTAAAGGTAGTATACAAAACAGAACATAGTATAATAGAAAAGTGTGAATTATAGGTTAAGGGATTATTTTGGTTACAAAATAATCACTTAACTATTTAGATATGACATCCTAGATGTTAAACCAAAGAGAGAAAGAATTAATTTTGTCTTTTGCAAAGTGTGTGAATACTTGAAGGCCAACTGGATAGTTTTGTAAAATGTAAAGGTATAAAGGAAAGATGATGTTATGCGAAGTTATGTGAAAGTTGCAAGTGATATGTGAACTCATATGTGAACTATATATGATGTGAATTCTAATGTACAATCAGAGGTATGCGAAGAGTAGCATAGGATTGATAAGATATTGAAGATATTAGCATTATAAAGAGGTTATTGTATCTATCTCTCTTGGATAGAGAACTGCATGATATAATTGCATGTTTGGGCAATGGGCTCATCTTCCATACATTTTGTAATTGTATGTATCAACTCCTAACAAGGTTGGAACAACTCCTAATAGAGTTGAGGATTTTAATGGGGCCTAGTCCTCTCACAAGGACTGAGACACTATATGTATGTAATAGACTTCTAGTAGGGTCAACATCCTTAACAAGATACTTTTGTTTAGTGGATCATTTTGTGGGTACCATCCCCACTGGGGTTTTTTCCTGGCTAGGGTTTCCCTAGTTACCAAAGTGTGGTGTTCTGAGTTCTCTTATTGCATGGTTATGTTTATTATTTGACATTGTTATTTTACTCTTGTATCCCTCCCACCCCTTAGTATTCCATATTTCTAACAAAACTAGCTCTAATGACACTTCCACTAGCATCACAATCAACTTGAAAAACCTTATTAAAATTAGGCAAAGCAATAATAGGTAACTCTACAATATTTTGTTTCAATGTTTTGAAACT
Organism: Cupressus sempervirens; assembly: GCA_028749045.1. Lineage (NCBI taxonomy): Eukaryota > Viridiplantae > Streptophyta > Pinopsida > Cupressales > Cupressaceae > Cupressus > Cupressus sempervirens. Next base: position 296,037,540 of record CM053788.1, on the reverse strand, counting down.
CCTATGCACTCCATGAATCCATTTGAAATCCCTTTTATATCCTCTCAGAGTCTCAATCATGGCATTACAAACTAAGCTGAAATTTCTGATGAACTTTCTATAGAAACTTGTCAATCCATGAAATGATCTAACTTTTCCAACATTCTTAGATGTAGGCCAATCAAGAATAACTTTTACCTATTTAGGATCCATATTCAAACCATCAACTAAAATCACAAAACAAAGGTACATAATATCTTCCTTCAAGAATGAACATTTCTTCAAATTAATCAGTTGTTTTTCTTCCTTCAATCCCTGTAACACTTGTCTAATATACTCAAGGTGTTCTTCTTTATTCTTACTTAATATCAAAATATCATCAAGATATACAATCACAAACTTACCCAAGCGTTTTTTTAGAACTCCATTCATCAACCTTATGAAAGTACTAGGTGCATTAGTTAAACCAAAAGGCATAATCAACCACTCATACAAACCTTTATTAGTCTTAAAAATAGTTTTCCATTCATCACCTTCTCTAATTCTCATCTATTGATATGCACTTTTCAAATCAATCTTGATAAAATACGTTTCTCTACTCAAACAACCCATTATGTCATCCATCCTAGGAAAAGGGAGCCTATACTTCACTATTATCTTATTTATATCTCTAGAATCATTACACATTCTCCATTATTGATTATTTTTGGGTGCCAATATAGAAAATACAACACAAGAACTAAACTTTCTCTAATCGAACCCTTATCAAGCAATTCTTGCACTTTCCTATTTTTTTTGGGAGGTATTAGCCTATGTGGTTCTTTATTAGGCAAACTAGCTCTAGATATCTAATCCATACAATGAATAATACTCCTTATAGGAGCTAAACCATCAGGTACATTATCAAAAATAATATATTAAAATTCAACCAACAAAGATTCAATCTTAGGTGCATGCTCAAGTTCATCTTGTTTCTTAGTCTTACTAAGAATCAAAACAAAACAAACATTATGCTCCTTTACATTTTAAGAAAAGTGACTTCCTTTAACCAAACATACTTTTATTGTGGTACATTTATTTTCATCAGGTTTCTCTAACAAAGTCAACAATACTTGTTTCTTCCCATCAACCCAAATAGTATGTTGATTCAATCTATCAGCATGCAAAGTTTTTATATCATACTACAAAAGTCTACCCAACTCTTCCAATTGCAATTTGTGAACCAGCTCCTTTGATGCCAACTTATCTAAATTTCCATTGCCAGTGATTACTTTATAACATACTAGGAATATTACATCTAATATTGAATAAATTTTTTCTCAGAATAGGTTCTTTGTTAGTTTTCTCATTCCATAGGATTCTTCTCAACATCAGGTTCTCACCATGCTTAGGTTCATTGGGTGATTCAACCACTTCTTCACAAGCCAAAGCATTTTTGCTACTACCTCAAATCTTCTTACTAGAATTAGTACATTCAAAGGCCCTATGTCCTTCTTCCCCACACCTAAAATGAGTGCCCTTAAACCAATATCTTTCTTCTTTATTGTCATTGTTATTATTCCTAAAGTAACCAGTATAGATACCTGTAATGTAATTACCTTTCTTACCAGTAGGTTCTTCTTTCCATTATATCTTTCCTTTATCTTGCATTACATTGTCAGATCTACTACTTTCTATGTAGATTTTACATCTGTTTCTTTGAAATCTGCCACTTTTTCCTCTTTGTCTTTGATCATTTTTCTTTGCCAACTTGTCCTTAACCTTCAAGTCATACTGATATGCTTCTTCCATACTATACATCTTGACATACCTAATTTCATCTTTAATTGATGTCCTCAAACCATTTAGGTATCTAGTCACCTTCTCAACTTCATCATCCACATATCCAGATTTGATGTCCAATTTGTAGAATTCCTTAGTGTATCTCTTCATAATCATGTATTTTTGTCATAAATTATGCACTTTCCTCAAAAAATTAACCTAGTAATCCCCAAAAAGGAACTTCTTCTTTATCTTGTCAATTGGCTTTGCACATATTATGATCTTTTATTTTATGGTATGAATCTAAGCTAAAATGCTATGGTATGAGAGAATGTAGACAAGAAATAGAAGTTCTCCACAAAGCTCCAAAGAAACCTGTTAGAAAACCTGTTGCATAACAATATTCAAAACGAGGATTAGATCCTTTGAGGGGGAAAGCTCTCTCCCTTTTAAAGTCGTACGGACGATAGAGATCAAGATGAAGATGGTGGATGATCAACGGTGGAATTCGAAAAGAAGAGTGATCCATGTGCACACACAAGTCAACCAATAGATTATAAGTTGACTTGTCACATAACACAAAAGTCTCACAAGCCTTTTCTTTTAATTATAAAATAGAAAAAGAACTTTATGTGTGCACTTTAAGTGGGTTAGAAGAATGGGGTCTTTTATTTAATTAAAAGGGGACATGTTCTTTTAATCAAATAATGAACTTAGGATAGCATAGTCAAACTATAGGTTATAATTAAATAAATTGATTATTAGCAATTTGGTCTAGATAAATGATTAAATTAATTTAGCCAAAATGATGAGAAGGGGGCTAATAGTCTAGATGACCATTTTTAGGTGATTACATTTTTCCCTCTTTGACTAATGCGTGATCGATCTGGGAACACATTATGTCAAAGAAAATCGAAAGCCAAGTAGGCGGTGATAGATATAGACGTCTGATTCAAAAGAATGAAATGCAGAAATAGATAGCAAGTCCTAAATGCACAGCCTGATAGTGGTAGTACGTAACATTAGGAAGATGATGTTAGGATTCGAAAAGAATTCTAACACCTAGCAAAGCGAATAGATCGAGAGCAAGTGATAAGGTCAAACAAATGCTCCTAAGAAATCAGCAATAGAGTATTTTTGTCCCCCTTGGGATCGAAATCGAAATGAGGTAAGGGGATGTAGAAATCGGCTAGACATGAAAAAATTAGAATATAGCAATGTCCAAGATGAAAGATAGGTGATTAGAACCCAAGAATGACTATTAAAAAAAAATTGATAAAATGCCCCAATTTGACTAGAGTTGACCATGAAGGATATAGCATAAAAATTAGGTCAAAATGAGTAGAAAGGTGATTTTAGACATGAAACAGTGAATTGAAGTAGATATGAAGTATGAAAATGATGAGGACATGAAGAAATGAAGATGCCCTAGTGATGATTCAGAGATTAGACCTCAAAAGGTCAGCTAACTACTCAGAAGAAAGTAGAATTTTAAAAGACAATTTTGACCATCAAGATGAACTCGAATTTGGATTTCGATCCCAAAAATAAATCTAGGACATTGAAATTATTTAAGAGGTCAAAACTTTATATAATGTGATGATAAGATAGAAAAGAGATGAAGTGAAAGATTAAGAAGGTGAAAAGACATGAACAAGAAGAAAGTAAAGAAATATATGAAAGGAGTTAGCTGATACATCCTCAAAAAGATGAAGAGAGAGCTCTCCCCATATGCAAGAATGCAAGACTAAGCTAGAAAATGAACCTAAAATGCAAGCTAATATGAAAAGTGGTTTACCAACAATAAGTGTATAGTATTTAGACTCTTAATTTCATCATTGAGCATTTATTAGGGACATCATGAGATCATACAACCATCACTAGTATAACTATGAGGATATGAATATGATCGATATCAGATAGGTATGTGGAAATCCAATCTAAGCATCAGAGACATGTAAGTCAAGATAACTACATAATTAGATTCCCTAAGATTAATTTAGTAAGATTACACCTTTATCAAGGCATAAGCGCCAGGATAAACCTTGAGTGCGGTCTTGCAAAACAGTCAAGGATGATACATTTGTAAGTCAAAATGTTGAATAAGACAAGCATAAATGCTTACAACACTATAGACAAACAAATTATACCCACAAGAAGAAATCAAGAAACTATGTCCCATGCCCCCAGTCTTCTAGTCAATGACATCCTCGAAAGACTATTAGGGAGGGAACACATGGCAAAGAAATCATCATAGACAGCACACAAAGTAGATAAAGGTTAGCATAACTCAGTCGTTTAAGTGTTAAAGTGTGTGTGTGTAAGTCACTTGGCCATTTCTTCAAGACTTGATTCTGATAGTGAGAAATATCGTGACATCGGAGACTGTAGGTAAACTATCTGAAAATTGTTGAGAAACACTTGATGTCAAAGTGGGTGGGGGTAGTGTTCAGAAACACTATTTTGTGACTTGTCAAAGAAACCCTAATGCACAAGAATACCTCAATAGGCTAAGTAGCTATGCCTCTGAGATGAGGACAAGAAACAATTCCAAGCCAAGAAATGTGTAGCGAAGTGGATGATTGAGATTGATAAACATAGGTGCGAGGGTTTCAAGTAGCGCCTGTTTCCAAGTTTTCACCACTTGATAGATTTTTTCAGGACTTTTTTCTTCTTCTTTTTTGTATTTTTGTATTTTTAATTTTTTTTGGTGATACATCAAAGTGCCTATTGCTAGGTTTTCACTAAGAAGATCTTTTTTTCAAGACATTTTCTAATTTTTAGGATTTTTTAGAAGGTTTTAGATATCACTAGTTCTCAAGCAAGATCACATCATTTTCTCCCAATGTCTAGCAAGGTATAGGATATGATGGAGCAACGAGCCAGTGGATAAGCAAAGATGGATGAAAAAAGAGTATGAAGCAAGTGAAAGTGATCCTCAAGGACTGACTCCTCAAGAGTACCCAAGCTAGGGAAAGAGGTGAAATAGTCATATGAAGCATGTTTTGGATAAGTAATGGAAGTAATGAGAAAGATAGCATGTAGAATAAGCAGTGAAGCCAACAAGTGAGATAGCATGAAGCATGTAGTCCAAAAGAGTAGCCATGTCAATAGACCTATGAGAACCATGTTTCATTTATTATGATCAAGACCAAGGGGTCAACTAGATAGGACAGCGATGGGATAGAGCAATAAAAATAAAGCTCAAGATGGAGGCTATGAGGGAATGAGAAAGCACAAATGGAGAATCTCATGGATAAGATAGCCAATATGCAAAGATAGCTTAACACTGTGAAGATCAAAGAGAGAGGAGGGGATAGATGAATGATGGAAGAATTACGCATGATGCCTGTTTACCAGGTTTTCATCATGGTACTTATCCAAAGTGCCACAAGATATAGTTTTTACTGTAGGACACATTTGTTTCTATTTACTTTTGCTACCAAGGTGCCACAAGAAATGGTTTTCACTGAGGCACGTTTTTATTTTTTTCATTTTTTCATTTTTCATTTTTTTGAAATTTTTTGAATTTTTAGAAAGAGCTCAAGCTTTTTGAATGTAGATAGTGCTCCTATAGGAAAGATAAGTCATGATAAGCCAAGACCATAGAAAGGTATGCTCAAAGATGTTGATAGGGTGATGAAAGAGAAATGGTAGTAGGAAGAATATATTGAGGATAAGAGTTCATGTATAGAAAGTAAGTGTAAGCTTTAGAGGATTTCATGAGGGTAGCTGAAATATTGGACAAGATCAACATTGACACACACCTTGAAGGGTATTGGAACAATGGAGGAATCATGGATGAAATAGCTTGAGATTTAGATGTATGAGGTGGTAGAAAAGATTTGAAAAAAAGTGGAGTGGAAGGCTTTGGAATATTTTTAGGAAGATTTTTGGAAGAAGATGGAATAGAAGCCTTTGGAAGCTTGAATGTCAACTTTGAAGTATTTTCAATATTCAAGTCTTCTAAAAGAGACTTGGGAATCCATATAGCTTTAGATTTTCCTTTGGATACTTCAAAATACATTTCTTCAATAATGGGTTTAGGAACCCATAGTTTCTTTGATTTAGCTTTTTTAATAGTGGACCTTTGCAGTCTCTTTTGTGCATTCTCCTTCTTAGCATTCACATGTCAATTAGATGGGACATAGTGATCTTTTTTTTTCAAAGGATTCTTATGTTTATTTTCACTTCTAAAGGACTTGGGATTTGTGGATGAATAAGGATGATATGACTGATTTAGATGTATAGATGGGTGAAAAGTCACCAAGGATGAGTGTCTTTGTCGATCTTGAGGTATTATAGGAGAGCTAGGGAATGAGCTAGGAGTGAATGTAGGAGATGGAGGAACATAAGGCCCCAATATGGATGTAAGGTTTGAATGCTTTAGCTTAGATGGATATGGACCAAGGATAGATTTAGAAGATGCAGAGGGATATTGGAAAGGGATATCAACATCTTTAAAGTGAGCAACATTGTCAAAGCCATCAATAGACTCATGAGTACCTTTCATAGGAACAACATTTTTAATAGAAGCACTTGAAGCTTGAGCACAATTTTGAAGTGGATGTGGAGAAGTAGAACATGAGGGCATGCTTTGATGTTGACAAGTAGCTTTGGATAGCATATGAAGAGAACTTTTCTCATAATTTTCAATAAGCTCAAGGGAGATAATGGAAGTAGTATCTTCATCATACTTAGGAGGTGGACAAGATATAGGATATGGAGGGGTGAAATTTTGAAAGAGACGAAAGGGTGCTTGATCTTGATCTTTCTTGACATTTGTAGCTTTTTCTTTTTGAGAGTCCTCTTGACATGGAGCCACTTCTAAGAACAAGGGAGAATGGAGAGTGAATGGAGTAATGCTTGGATTAGGTATAGTAGTGCATTAAGGTTGAGGATGTTTAGGATTAGTAGCATGGAAAAGGTTTGTAACCAAGTGAAGGTTAGCTAGAGTTTCTTTTAGAGGTAGCCCTTGAGGATACACATAGTCTATGTGGAAAGCATTAGGTTCTTTATTTGATGGAGGCATGCTGGAAAGATTTGAAGTGTTGGGAGATGCATGAGTGTTGGAAGAAGTGGAAGATGTGATGGAGCCACTACTAGACATAGGTTCATCAACGTAATCTTGCTCAAGAGAAGTATCCTCAGCACATGAGTCACTAGAGGTTCCAATAATTACATTATCCATAAGATCTTGGATTTTATGTTTTAGCTCAATGCAATCTGAAGTACTATGCTCATTATGTTGATGATAAGCACAATATATATCCAAGAATGGGTTTCCATATAAGCTAGACTTAGGTAACATGATGATCTTGTTGCCAAGAATTTTTTGCAAAGTGTCATCATAACAATCTTCCAAGGGAGCAAAAGTTCTATTAAAATTGTGTCTAGAGTCCTTTTTTTATTTCTCAAGTGAATGGTATGCATCCATGTCTTCATCATTGTCTTGGTCAAAGATAGGTCCATCATGATATCTTGGAATAGGCTCAAAGTAGGTATCACTTTCTTTCTCTCTAAGGAGGTCTTTAGATCTAGAAGATGAAGACATTTGATGTCTTGAAGTAGAGCATGTAGACCTCAAAGAAGATGAACCATGTGTATGTAAAGGTCTTAAGGTAGAATTATTTAAGAATGCAATTTTCTCCTCTAACCTTTTCTCAAGTTTAAACTTCATTTTTGTCATGCGCTTAGAGAGATGAAGGTAAGAAAGATCATTTGTCTCTTCTAGTTCTTTGTATTGTGCATATAGATCTTGAAACTCTTTAGCAGCATGGAGGATATCATGATCATCTAGATTTGGCTGAGGTTTGATAGCACAAGCTTTGAATGTCATAGTTTTAGATGCAAATCCAAGCATAAAAGAGCTTAGAAGATAACTTGATGTTGAAACTATAGGAGGTAGAGTGTTCACTTGCCAAGATAGTAGAGAGAGATTAAAGTGACTTGTCAAACAATATGTCCAAGAAACTTACGACATGAATGACTGAAGTCAATAGCTAGGCAAGATGCCCAAATAGCCAAATAGATAGAGCAAGCAGGGTGACAAGTGAACAACTCTCCAACTCAAGAGTGTAGTCAAGAAATCAAGGAAACCATTTCAGCAAAAAGATAACTAGCAAGTGGACATAGACCATGAAGACAAAAAGACCAAGAGCACTAAGACCAAAGAGCCACTTTAATCATAATCAAGAACTAGAGACATAAAAAATAAAAATCAAATGATGAGAGCCCCCTTAGCAAGCAACACAAAAAAATGTTTGCATTTGATGTTTTGACTTGGTTGACAAAGTTTGACAATAGTTGATAGCATAGCAAGTTTGATGTTCAACAGCAATTTCTTTCCAAGCAAGATAGTGACACATGGAGTAGTCTTCAAATAATCAAGCAACGGACAAAGCAACCTTGCATGATACAAGCATATGTGAGGTCTTAAAAGAAAGTCATATAACTATCATCATGTGTATGTTCCAAAGATTTCCACAGGTCTAGCACATTCAAGAACGCATCAAGCAATATTTACTTAAAGGACATGGTTCATTACTCAACCACTTGGCCCACGCTTCATGCTCGTTCTCCTCACACCAAGTGGTTTCCCACAAGAGATATTGGCTTTGTCATGGAAATTCCATAAGCATAACCAAGGGAACACATATGGTGAGTGTAAATCTTGGGGTGATCCGGGTAGTCCACTAGGATCAATCCTTGCACCAAGAAGTTGAGCAGCTAAAAAGGGTAGTTACTAACTTAGGGTGTTTAGATAGGGCTTTCGTTCATAGTGTTTCTCTTGCTCCCAATTACGGGACACCTCACCTTGTGATGAGTAATCGATCTTGCGACCACAAGAGTACCTTAAGCATTCTTGCCTAGTGATCTCCTTATGGTCAAAATCCCATAAGTGATCACACTAGGCGAAGACAAACACTACATCTACCAAGGTTTTGTATCCTTGATAGCCTTGAGTTTATAGTGGGTTGGAAGAGCCGGGTAATCTGCTTGTCCCCACTTGGGTCGTTCCTCTCAGGTTGTCCAAGAGCAGGCCCTCTAAAGGATTCTAAACTACACAAAGAGTGGATCAACTTTTGGAAGTCAAGATTTCTGATTCACCACAAGGGTGAAGAGCATACTCTCCTATTCCAATCATTTTCTCCCAAACACGCCAAAAAGATTTAGTTGCCTCTTACTCTTGAAACCAAATGGTAAGTCAAGATTTCTGATTCACCACAAAGGTGAAGAGCATACTCTTCTATCACCAAAAGATCCCAATTGTAAGTTTTAATGTGCCTAAAAATAAACAACTAGTATATGCCGCGCATGTAAAAGTAAAGAACAAGAAAAATTGGGTTTTTATGCGTTGGAAAACCCTACAAACAATCGTTAATAGCCCTTGTGCATTTGAAGCTTTGACATGCGTTCTTTTTATGCAATGTTTCAATTTTTTTCACAAGGATGGCAACCTGCAATCACAACTTGTTAGCACCAAAAGTTAGTATGAAATAACATAAAAAACTAAAATAAAAAGTGGTTAGTTGCCTTAAAAATCCAATTTATCTTCCAACCAAGTGCATGCAAAGAAAGTGCAAGTTAATCACAAATGCTCTCATTTTTACTCTTTGATTTTGACCTAGTCAACAAGATTGGAATTTTTTGCTATGATTTCGGATCCAAAAATAGAAATGAAAAGAAGAGACCCCTACTAAAAATTAGAGAGCTTTCCAAAAATGTAAGAAATTCAAAAAAATGTCTTCATTTGCTCCCTATAGATCGATTTTGTCAAAACAGGCCAGATTTATCAAATTGAGTTTTTGATCCCTAATACGACCTCAAAAGTCAAAACACAAAGAGAGTACCCCTCTTAGAATTAAAAAATATTTTTGAAAATATAATTTTTTCTGAAAAATGCGCTGATTTGCGATCAGAAACGGCTTTTTATGAAAAAAAAGAAAAAATCATAACTCCCGAAAATCACATCAAAATGCTCTAAAAATCGGACTGAGACATTTTGAACACATACTTAACTTGCAAAAAAAATTTCAGAACCAAAATCCAATTGGTTTAAAAGATATGATCAAATCTTTAAACCAACTAAATTTTTGGCCTTCAAACCAGTCTACTTATGGGTTGCCCTTAAAACCAAAGTGATAATTCTACAAAAGCACTTGATTAGATCCAATATGCTGCTATAAAAAAAAACAAAGATAAGAAATGAAAGCAAATGGAGCTAGAAATTTGATTCATGCCCCATGGTGGGCGCCAAAAATGTACACACGAATGTGTCACACTCTAAACCCTTCTATCCAAACGATTCCATGAGTTCGGAATGCTTGGATGCCGACTTAGAGCTCCCTATCCACGGAGTGCAAGAGAGTGTATTTCAAGTTCAAGGCCTCTCAGATGAGCCTTAGAGATACTCTTCTTGCTAGTAAATCATGCAATGGGAGGTTCCAAAGACAAGATGCAATAATGCAAATGTCCCAAGGAGTTCCTCAAGGATGCAATGCAAATGAAAATTAAGCTAGAATGAGATGCAAAGTGGAGCTATGCTAAGCATGTATGAGAGTGTTGCAATCCAAGTATTAAGCTATGTGAGATAGATTTTTGCAAAATAAAAGCTAAACTAACATGCAACATGAATCTAAGCTAAAATGCTATGGTATGAGAGAATGTAGACAAGAAATAGAAGTTCTCCACAAAGCTCCAAAGAAACCTATTAGAAAACCTGTAGCATAACAATATTCAAAATGAGGATTGGATATTTTGAGAGGGAAAGCTCTCTCCCTTTTAAAGTCGTACGGACGGTAGAGATCAACATGAAGATGGTGGATGATCAACGGTGGAATTCGAAAAGAAGAGTGATCCATGTGCACACACAAGTCAACCAATAGAATATAAGTTGTCTTGTCACATAAGACAAAAGTCTCACAAGCCTTTTCTTTTAATTGTAAAATAGAAAAAAGGACTTTATGTGTGCACTTTAAGTGGGTTAGAAGAATGGGGTCTTTTATTTAATTAAAAGGGGACATATTCTTTTAATCAAATAATGAACTTAGGATAGCATAGTCAAACTATAGGTTATAATCAAATAAATTGATTATTAGCAATTTGATCTAGATAAATGATTAAATTAATTTAGCCAAAATGCTGAGAATGGGACTAATCATCTAGATGACCATTTTTACGTGATTACAATTACAACCAAGAGACACTTTCTTTCATATATTTACTGATTGATTCATAATTTATTAGATATAACATGTCACATTGTAAGGCCTTCCTAGTTTTGGCCAATACAAAGATATATCATAGCTTTAATAACTCTCCTATTTCATCTTTCATAATACTATCACTATGACTCCTATTGAATTTGACATCTTCCTTAAGCTAGGATCATGTCCCAAAACTAGAACTGATTTCTCACCTAAGCCAGAACAAGGTCCTTATAAAACCAGCTAGACCACAAGTCAGTTAATCATGCATTAATTACAATATAAGTCATGCCTTGGAGGAGTAAACCATAACTCAAGAAATGGGCATCAATTGTTCATGCATTGTCAAGGATAAATCCACATGCAAATGAGGAGTCAACTCCTAACCATGCAAGATTCCATGTCATCATAGGAAACCATACTAAAAGAAATAGCATGCCATGTTGGATGACATCATAAGAAATAGCAATTGGAGAAAATGGCACAAAACTCAAAGCACACAAGAGATTATTTTATGCTCAACATGATGTCATTTGTGCATAACTGGAAACCATGAGTAGCAACAACTACTCCACAAACAACAAGTTGATACAGAAAACAAATCAATATTTTGGTTGATGCAAGATTTCTCATTGACCCAAGATGCTTTTGCATCACTAAAATTCTTGATAGGATCAGCTCTCAAAAAGAATAGGTGTAGCTCTTAATAAGGGAACGTTTTATCTACAGTAAAAGGCTAGTGGGCATATTACTCCCACCATTCTTTTCATCCTCTCACTTAGGGTTTCCACTACAAAAATTAATGTGTTATTGTTGTATGCCTTCTTGTGTGAGCTTGCATGGCTTTATTTTATTATATTTATTATTACCTTTTTTGTTAACGAAACTGATATGGAAGTTATTTAAAGAATTATCTCATCTAACCAATTTTTAATATATAACTAAATCACCCCCCACCTCCTTGAGTTTCTTAAGTGTATCCCATAGAAAGCATTCATTCCCCTTCCACCTATATTCAGCACCTCCTTTTTATTTTCGTTAGTTTTGCTCATGTTAAAATATCCTACAAGAATCCATTGGATATTAGGAAGATGATCACACATCCACTTCTATAATTCTATACTCTCTTGAGATCATTGCAATCATAAAATGCATATATGACAATTATGTTCGTGTCCTTTTGAATCTTGATTAAGACATATTTGTTTCAAGGGGAACATACATTATCCTTAGTCTGTTTAGCCCACTTATTTCTAACCAAAATTGTAACACTCCTCATTTCCCTTTATTATAGTATGTATGAAGATAAATAGATTCCTTCCGTATAAACCTAATATTGTTATGTTCAGAATCTAATAGATTTTACTTCCTAGAGAGATGAAAATTCTAGATCCTTATGTTAATTGCTTAAATTCTTAAAAATAGTAAGTCACAGATTCTATTTCACTCGCATTCTAAAGAATGAACTTAATCATGAGGAATTGTTAAGGTCCTTATTTTTCTCATTCTTATAAATCCTTTCAAAATAATTCAAAAGTGCACTCTTACATTCCTTCCTCATTTTTTGGGTGTTCTTGGTTAGACTCACCATATTCCTTTTCCTCTTAGTGCCCTCAAATTACTTTAACATGTCATGTATATTCTTCTCCCCATTTGTCTCTTGAACAAAGGGGTTAAATAAATTAATAGAAACAACATTATTTTTAGGTTCACAATTGAATGGGATACCCTCTAAATGGATAGATATGCTAGATTTAGAGAAGGATTCTCATTAGATTATGTTAGATAAGTAAAAGGACTGGGGGTGGGGGTGAATCAGTTATCCTTAGTTACCCTACAAACCCTTAAACATTTTTTTAGAAACTTAACAACTCGGTAACTATCATAGTCATTGGCAGTATCTTGTGTGACACTAGTGGCCTAGTTCCAAAAACACAAAATACCATGCTATGGAAAAGAGGTCTCTGGCTATGCCTATCCTAAATGCAATGCAGAAACTAAAAAATAAGAAGATTTGGCTATCTCCCAATGTATGCAAAGACTTAAATAATGCTTCGACATGACAAAATGTACACCACATATTAACACAATTCATTATAGAAAAATAAAATGGCATGGTCCAATCAAATATGCAAGCAACACAGACCAAAGATGTATGGTGGGGCAAATGCCTAGATCTTCTCTATCATGTGCAAAGAAGGTTACAAATATAAATATGGATCAATCGTATATTAAAAAATATAGATCACCCCAAATAAAGATGAGACCTCTTAGGTCTGTTACAATGTTACCAAAGGAAAAGAGCCCCTAGCTCAAACAAAAGTTCACAAATTACAAAACAATGACATAGTGTTGTTCTAAGGTTGATTGTCTTCCAAGTGTTGCATTTACCAAACTTCATACCTGATCTCTGTTGTCACTTAGGTTTGCACCCTTGTCCAAAGCCTATGCATGAGGGCAACCTAGTGAAACATGGAAACAACCTCCAAGCTGTGGGACTTGAACTGTGAAGTTGAGTCTTCGGAGAAGGCCAACTTCCTCTTACTATCAAGATGCACCTAACTACTCTTCGAGAGGAAAAGGGAGAAGGAGAGCATGAAAGAAAATCTACCTAATCTAATCTAAAGAGGTGATGCACCAAAATAGAGCGTTCAGACCAAACTCTGCCCATATATGCACTATTGAACCATAATGAAACTAAGGATATACGCATTCAGACTTGCTTTAATCTAATAATCAAATGCAGATCAGGAGTCCAAGATGAATGACACAAGGAAAGAGAGATTCACTTATATTATCATTCATAGGCCAAGGAGGTACAGTCATGCAGATTACAAATTTCCACAAAACACTAGTGGAGGCAAAGAGTTCTTGCACTTCACACCAATGGCTGAAAGAGATAAGGCAGAAATCATACAGTTTAGAGGCAAAGGGAATTTTACACTGGAATTGTAGAGCAACAGCAGAGAACAACAGAGAATGATCGACCTATATTATTCATAAAATTTTGCTTTTATAGTGCAGACATAACTGAGATGTCTTCTAACTGTAGTTACTTCACAACTACCTACCATTAAGTCCTGCAAGGAACAATCATGGAGAAAATCTGATTTGGATATGGATCCAGATGCAATGATATCTGATCTTGGTTGGAACAGGGCCCCGAGAAGATGGAAACAGCACCATAACTGTGCTCTAACCAAGTAGATAGATAGATCAGGGTGGTAGAGTGTTCTTCTTTGTTTCGCATTTACTCTAGGGTGGTTGAAATCGATCACGAAGACCAAATTTATGCAAAACCCTTGATTTCCCCTATTTTTGTCTCATGAATCAGCAAGGTCAACAAATCCACCTATCTTGGCACCGGGATGAGCCATGTGGACCAACAGTCTTTTATCTTTTCACCACCCTGCAAAGTCTCCTCGAGTTGACCATATCTTTTAACTAACCGCGCTAGCTCAACCCTAACTGCGGTGGTCTCCCTAAAACCCTAACCGTGGCAATTATTCTAACTGTTGTCATTAACTGTCAATGTTGCTTGAGCCACCAGGACACGTGTTCTCGAGGCGCTATATCGCTATGCGTATCCTCTAAGCACTTTCCCATGGCGAGATAGTGCCCACTGTCGATATCCTTAGATCTGACGATCGTGAAGACTCGCCATATTACCGCGCTTTGCCCTTAAAACTTCTAAGCCCACGAAATAGCTTAGCACACCTGGCATCCGACTCGGCTCGAACTAGTACCATCCCTGCAGTTTCATAACACTCGGCCCCACCCTGCTACGTGTCACTGAGGCGCTATGTCGCTATGGGTAATATTCTCACAGCTTTCCATAATGAGATTGTGCTTGCCGTGGATTTTTTTTAAATCTATGATGATCAAAAAAATTGTACAATTGCGCATCGAGCTAGCTGAATGGACCAATGAAATATCACCACCATACTATGACCTACTTGACAACTACCACTAACGATGAGCCATAATATCACTTTGGAGAAAGGCGGGCCCATGATGTCATATGTGCCACGCGTCGCCAATGCGCTATGTTGCTATGGGTAATTTCCTCGTAGCTTTCCATAGCAAGATAGTGCCCACCCTGATTTCCTTACATCTGACGGCAAGCAAGATGGATCTGATCTATCAGTGTACCAACCAATGAGAACTAGCCACGTGCCAACCTGTCTGACAAGTCCTCGCAGGGCCCACATTCTACACAGTCATACCTTAGCCAATGACAAAATTGACCACTGCCAACGTGTCTGACAAAATTCATCATTGATATCTGATGGGGCATACTTGGGACCCACCTTCCTTTTGATGTTGCCACAGTAACACTTTCCGTCAGGGTGCTATGTTGCTAACGGTGAGGAACATAGATTTTCTGATAGCGCCATAGCGCCCACCGTGCATCTGTCAAAACTCGACATCGGAGAAACAACAAGGTAAAGGAGGACCCACCTACCACATGGCAAAAAGGTGCTATGTCGCTATGCATATCCTTCGTGCAACTTCTCATAGTGAGATAGCGCCAACCGTATATATCACTTGATCCAACGATAGGGACTTGCAGGCCCACAGAAATAAGTCATAAGGTTTGATCATTTAATTTTTTCGATATTCCTGGGATGTTTAAAATAACATTAAATTGGGAAGTGACCGTTGGGTGGGTAGTATTTCAAATTCAAATATTTGGCGGGGGGCACAATATATAACAATCTCCAAATCACATCACCAAATTGATACCAAATCTTGGCCCTATACATCCTACCCCACTTAACTTGTGGCAACATCCTCAATGCATGTACATTGGGCCTCGATGTGCTAGCAGGAGATCTATGTTAGACCACTCCAATAAGGAAGATTCCCTTCTACTAAGGGCCCCAAGGATGTCTTCAAAAGTGACTTGATGTTGCACATCCCATCTCCTATTTGATGAAAAAGAATTGAACAAGTTACCAAAGCTCCTCAAATGGTAAGATAAAATGCCTTGGAAATAACTTGCAACACTGAGGAACTATCTCAACTCAAAGACATTCCTCAAAGGAACATCACTCGCCACTTATGGCTTAGATGGTAAATGACTTAGCACTAAATAATTTACATAAAGAATCAAATCATGCAATTCTTAATTCTCTACTAAGTGCATAACTTAGTAGTAAAGACAAGTCTGAATAGCTCCACCTAGTTCATGTGATGCCAAGACTAAGGTGAGATGTGATGTAGGATGTTGATCCTCCTTGACATACATCAAGGTCAATGTGTTGAGTGTTCCTCCATAATTGTTCTCATGGAAAGTCAGGATTATGCACATTCGCTCCATCTTCATCTCAATAATAGAGTTTATATGCAACGCTATCAACACCTCGACTTGCCTCAAGAAGTCTTGTCCCAAAATCAACTCATACTTGTCCAGATCTATGGTAACCAAGTCTACCTTTCCGTGCCACAACCCAACACGTATGATTACATCTTGGATCTCATAAACCACTTGTTGCAGAGACATGTCCACTATCTTGAACATCACTTCACTTGGACCAATCCTCAAACTATTCTCTTTAGCTCAGTCCACTGATACATAACTACACAATGCACCTAAGTCCACCAATGCATCAACTTCTTTTCTTCTAAAAGTTGCTTTCACAAAGCCCAACTCATGTAGATATATTGGCAGGGAGTCATCTTAGTACATGATATTTGATGCAATGTGTTGAGTATCTGCAAATATCTATTCTCGGGCATCTTTGTATTTCTAACCACCATTGCATCAACATGTAGCCTTGTCTGGACACTCTCTCACCAAATGATCCATTTGTCTAAATATGAAGCAAGCCCGATACCTCTTTTTCTCTTTCTCTACAAGGCTTGGCTCACCTTCATCAGACTTGGCCTTGTTTCCATTCAAATAAACATTTTGTTGTGTCCCATTCTGAATCTCTTCCTTTGGACAAAAATGTTGGTCTTCTTGTTGTGATCAAATTTGGCACCTCCAGACCCAATGGATGTATCTCTTATGTGATCTAGAAAACAATCAACTACCACAATAGCATCAGTTCATGTCTATACCTTTTGACATCTCAATTCCTTGCGTGCCCAAGGTTGTAAATTGTTCGTGAAATGGTATAGCTTCTCAAAATCATTCAACTTGATACACACCAAAACCAATACTAAAAATGCACTTATATACTCTCTCAAGGTGCTAGTATGCTTCAACTTATCAAAATATTAGTGGATGAGCCAATTTGAGTTCCTAGGCATGAACTTCACTTGCAATGTTCCCTTTAGCTTGAACTAGTTTTGTATAGGTTGCACTAGCTTTCTAGCGCATTCATCAACAAGATGTGTTTGCCACCACAATTTCACACTCCTCATGTGTTGGAAACTATAACTAGAACAATTGTTGTCATTGACATCAAACCTTATTGGTGAGACAATTTTCTATCTGATCTGAGTGTCATATCTATATTATTGATGAAGAGGATTTGAGAATAATAAAAGCACCTAGAGGAAAGGTTGAGTTATGACAAGAAACTATAATGGACACTTGATTAGTTAGACTATGACAAGATAAAGCAATTTTTTAAATCATGTTGCAAGTGTAGAAGATATTTTTTATAAATCCTTGAAGAAGTGATCAAAGACTAACCAAATGCATAGGCATGATTGAGCAACTAAGATGAAGACTAAGGAACTTGAAGCATATGTCGAGTGATGCTAGTGTCGATCGAGTGCCAATATAAATTGACTAAAAATAGTGTTGACTAAGCATTAGTATATGTGTTGAGCAAGAAATTTAGTAGCAACTGAGTAAGCTAGTGATGATTGAGTGTCAGAACATATTGTTGGCCAAGGGACAACATTTTGATAGTTTACAAGAAATCTTAATTTTCGGCTGATAGGGTTGATTTCTTGGAACATAGAAAGTGTGTTGAAGATAAGGATGGATAACCTAGAACATTTAAATCAAGGAAACCATGTTTGCACATTTCTATCCAAGGATTCACAAAGAAGTTTAGA
Source organism: Cupressus sempervirens (assembly GCA_028749045.1). Taxonomy (NCBI): domain Eukaryota; kingdom Viridiplantae; phylum Streptophyta; class Pinopsida; order Cupressales; family Cupressaceae; genus Cupressus; species Cupressus sempervirens. Next base: position 296,019,574 of record CM053788.1, on the reverse strand, counting down.
GAAGTTTCTAGAAAAGAAGAGGATGAGCAAGAAGGTGGACAAATTTATTGTATGTGTTAAATCTGATTGAAAACCTAATATTTACAGTGGTGTTTAAGTGGCACAATATCAAAATTACCTATTTAAGGAGGTGAAAGAGCTAACCTTTATGAGGTTTTGAAGGTTGGACCATTTGTTGATGGTATTGATTGGCAAACTTAAGAAGAAGACTGAGAAGAGGGGAAGACTGATTTCTTGAAGGGTTGCCAAGAAAATCAGAGACTAAGATGATAATGAAGGCGAGTTAGTGGATCAACTTTTGAGTCAAACTAAGATTTGTATTTGCAAAGTGAGTTGTATTTGTCAGATCAAACCTGTTGTTACTTTCTAACCACTGTATCAATTTGAAGTCCTTTAATTAAGCTTGACCTAATAGTCATATGTAAATCTTTTAATCAAGGTGGCATTCTAATGGAATGTGTTAAATTCATCTAACAAGGCCACTCCTAGTTGAGTGATTAAATCATTTAACAAGGTCGCATTTAATAGTGTTTTTTGTAACTGTTGACTAGATTTCCTCTTAACATAACACACTTCAGAAGAGTGAAAAGATTGGTGAAATGTTACTAGTGGTTTTTCCCAAATTGGGTTTCCACGTTAAATCCTAATGTCAAACTTGTGTGGATGTTATTTGCAGTGATTACTATTAATGTTTACATTATGCAAGTCTATTATATTTAGGACAATGGACTGCTAGTTTATGTTACTAAAAGTTTAGTATAGAGGTTGAGCTATTGAATGGTAAGATATGAAGGTTTTTAAGTATTTATTTGTTCAATTGGTACATCCGGACCTTAGATAATTGATTCATCACCCCCACCCACCCACTACCCTCATAATTATTCTAAAAATTCAAACAATTAGTATTAGAGCATTGGTTCTTGTAGAGAAAATTTTGAAGGTAGTTGAAGCTAAAGATCAAGATGTACAAAAAGGAGGTGCCCAGGTTGAACAAAGAGAACTTACCTACGTAGAAAAGTTTGATGAGTCTACATCTAGCAGGAATTGGAGAATATGCAATACATTTTGTGGACAATGCATATGTAGAGATAACAACAATCCCTTTGACAGCTCAGCAGTTAAAAGCGAAGAAAGAATAGAACCAAGCTATGTTGGAGATTGCATCATCTCAAAGCTATGTCAATTTTGATGCCATTGAAACCTACAAGAATTCCAATGAAATGTGGGATACACTTTAGACCATCGATGAAAGAGACAAGAATGTCCTGAGAGAAAAATGAGAGGGATTGTGAGGTAATTTTGACAAAATGAGAATGATAGAAGGTAAGAATATAGTCCAGTATCATAGTTGAATCAAGGAGGTTCTAAATTCTATAAGAGGAGCCAATGGAAATATTGATGATGGAATTGTAATCAGTAAGGTATTGAGAACTCTACTTCCAATATATTCTATTAGGGTTTCTACAATATAAGAACTGAGATGTACTCCAAGCAATGACCTATCTATAGTGTTGGTGTAAATAAGTATTACTATTTACACTTTACTTAAGTTTACTTAGGTTAATGCATTAGTTTATTATTTATTTTGTGAGACACTTAGGAGTTTGAGTACCTTTATGAGTTGTCATGTTGACAACACACAATTACTCAACTCTAATTCAGTGCATGGTGTCTACAACATAAATTTGCATGCTACACCTGTGTAGGCTTATCCTCCCATCATCGCACTTACTCATGTGCTTAATGGAGGATAACCCATATCTAGTGGACATGAGCTTGGTGTATGACTTATCATGATGCTGATTCCTAGGCATTCTAGATGCATCTCAGAATCCTTTATATACAGGCACTCCTAGTGTACTTGTATATGGAATTGAATACTATACAATTATTCTGATCATACTCTGGTCTATTTTCTGTTTGTGTTTGAGTTATTTGGTCTTGGGTGAATTTTTTCTTAAGAAAAATTCTTACATGGTATTAGAGCTAAGGGAGATTCTCGTCACAAAGCTATTAAAGACCTAGTTGCTTCATCTCTCAAAGGGACCTAATTCAAATCCGGAGCATCTATAGCAATTGGGAGCATCTAGAGCCAAAGCGGACCTCACCATTATGTCCAAAGCGACGATTCGATGAAAATCGACTATAAATTTGCCTACCCTAGGCAAAAGTCAAATTTGAGGCAAAAAAAAAAGGAAACTAGAACTCGAAGGCCCGATTTAAAAGCTGGGTATGGTCTTTTATTTGATCTGCTAATTTATTTTGCAAATTTGTTTAATTCTACATTTTCAAAATTATTTCGGTCCATTTGGCCCAACAGAGAATTTTTTTTTGGTACAGGCACCGGGCAGTCACATCCCAGCCCTACACTTGTGTAGAATATTTTGAAGAGAATATTTTGCATTGTTCGGCAGTCTTATCATTTTTTTGGACAAGTCTACACATACAGCTAATCATTTTTTGGCCTTCATAAACCGGTGCCTAGTACGACTAGAGAGCATATACAGCTGGATCCCAGTGGACCGAAGACCACAATTTTCAACGACTGAAAATCCCACAATCCACCCAGGCTTGTTTGTTTGGATTGAGCGGGCTCAATGTTTCAAACACTGCCAAGTAGTGTTTACCCACGAATGTGGGATTTTTATTAAACTTCAGTGTTTGCAAAAAGACACATGTCAGTCATGATTAGTATTTCAATGACCGCAGATTTAAACCAACGTCAACAAAGCTCAAGGACATTCGTCATCCAACTCTTGATGACACACGAAAACTATCGTTGCATCCATATGTCTACCTAGCTTTTCCATGTACATCTACTATGCAGACACATGGCAATGTGACAACAAAGCAAGCCAAACCTCCATGCAAGTAGCCACCTCTGTGTATAGACTTCTATGTAAGCGTTGAGCTCCACGCAAGAAATTTTGTACTGCCAAGTAGACTGAGACACGTCGGCATTACCATATCTTCCAATCATACACTATGTCGACATTTTTCATACAAATTTGTACGTGATGATGTCATCAATCGTACATGCAATATTATTACCATGTCAACAAGGGCCTGTGTTCGTTGACGTCAGCAAACTGTTACCCTAAATTTAATAACTGTTTGACCATCATTCAGAAGCAATTTTGAACTATTGCAACGGTCGTTTGACCATCAAATTTAAGCTCATGTTTCCTCTTTAGACCCCTTTTCAAATGTAGTTTTCATTTAGCAACCTAACTTTGAGAGGCCATAACTTGGTCATCTAGACTCCAAATTAAGTACAATTTTTTTTTTTTTTGGTAGAATTTCCTAAAATTTTTAGTGGTGCAACTCTTTTTTGATTTTGGTACATGAATTTGTTAAAAATAGAGTTTTTTGGAGACTATACCTATCTAATCCTACATTTTGCAACTTCAAACACTTTGTACAAGCTCATTTGGACTCTTTTTTAGGTTCCCTTTTTTTTGAAAGTGCATTTTTTTGGTCTACTTTTTAGATTTGCAGTCAGATTGTACGCTTGTATTGACAAAAATACCACTTTCAGAAATAGGTCATGTTTTGCATTGTATTGCTTCACAATTGTTGTATTTTTGAGCTACATTGTAAAATTTTAGATTTGTACTTTATACAGAGGTTGTAATCAAAAAAATTAGAAACCCACTTTATCTTTTTTGAGAAGTGGCCTATTATAAACGCACTAAATATAAAGTGTCAAAATCATTCATTTGGAGAGGGGGGGGGTTGATTAAGTGAAAAGGGGGGTGTGTATTGTGTATTGTGTCTCCTTGATCTTGTGCTATTGCATTATGGGTTCTTTTTCAAAGTTAACTCCACATAATTATGCTACTTAGAAAGAAATTATTAAGGAACCATTGGTAGAAAATAGTTTACTACATTATGTAACTAGTGCAGCAAAGAAACCTCCTATTGATGTTGATGAAGCTCGAAAAGAAGACTGGGAATCTAAACAAGAGATGGCCCTAGGAATCTTATTGAAAAATATCTCTAATCCCATCAAATTTCACATTAAGAAGTTTATTGATCCAATAGAGGTATGGTTTAAACTAGAAGCATTGTATGGGATAGTAGATGAAGACATGGCTTACACCATAGAGGACAAACTTCTCAAGTTGGATCCTAGGAATTTCAACACCATCAAAGACTATCTTACCCAAGTAGACATATATAGGGCACAACTTAAGGATTGTGGTGAACCCATCAAGGATGGAAAGATGATCAAATACATCATGACTCATCTTCCACCTAAAAATGTTCCTTTTGTTTCTAGTTATAATACTCACAAATTAACAATGGGGTGCCTATGTTAAGCCTTCATTTGAGAAATTTTCAAAAATGTTGATCTTAGAACATGGCAATCTAGTGAGTATGGGAATTCTCAAGTCTTCCAAGACCAAAGCCTTGGTAGCTAATGGAGGTAATTCAAGTGGTAAAAACTCCAACAAGTAGAAGTAGTGGAAGGCTAAGCCACAAGATGACACACAACAATCCTCCTCAAAACAGTAATCTTCCTCACATCAATCTTCTTCCACTCAACAATATTCTTCATAAGGAAAGTTTTCTTACAAAAATAACCAAAAGGGGAACAATTCCAACAAAAAGGAGAAGAAAATGTGTTCCTATTGTAAGAGGAATGGTCGTGATGAACATGAGTACAAGGATAAGCAAATTGATGAATTTGTTAATATAATGAGGAAACACAAAACTGATGTACCAAATGCATATAAGGATAAGGGATCTTCAACCACTTCAAAGGGCAACGGACAAGCTTTGGTAGCAAGAACAAACAATTCTAAGGAATGGGTTCTTGATTCAGGAGCAACACATCATATGGGTGCTTCAAGGGAGCAATTTTCCTCTTTGAAACCATCAAATGTACCTTACATCTATGTGGGCAATGATACTCAAGTGGAATTAGAAGGTAAAGGAAATGTTGAGTTGGAAAGTGGCATCTTCAATAATGTTCTACATGTGGCAACCAAGTAGAGTTCCTCCCCAATATAGTTATGGTGAAGAATCTCCAAGATGATTCTATGGTGGCGGTTGCAAAGGCTAATCATGACATAAGACTTTATTCTTTCTCATATTTTGTGCTTACGTCCACTTCTCTTGCCTTGTTGACTCATTAAAATATACAAAGTAAACTATGGCACGAGAGATTTGGACATCTCAATTATTGCTACCTTCAACAACTCAGCAGCAAGGATATGGTCATCGGTCTACCTCAAGTCAAGTATTCAAAGGGTGTATGTCTAGGTTGTGAAGCAAGCAAGCATCCCAAAGAGAAATATGACAAGAGGAAGTCTTGGAAGGCAACTATTATTCTTAAATTGTTTCATAGTGATGTAGCTAGCCCATTACCAATACCATCCTTTGGTAAGGCCCACTATGTTCTAACCTTAAATGATGAATTCTCTTGGTACACTTGGGTCTTTTTTCTTGCTCATAAGAGTGAAGTATTTGATAAATTCATCACCTTCAAAGCTTAAGTTGAGAAAAAATCAGGGAAAGCCATCAAGATTCTACGAACAGATAATGGAAAGGAATATGTCAAATCCTGGCCTAGTATCGAGGAGCTGTCAATGTAGCTATAGATGCACTTTGGTTACAGCACATCCTGAAGGAGTGTGGATTTGATCTACCTAAACCTACAGTTTTTCATTGTGACAATCAGAGTACCATTGAGATCTCTAAGTATCTAGTTCAGCATCAGCGGACCAAGCACATTGAGGTTCATATGCACTACATTAGAGAGCTGATACATGAGTAGATCATTGCACTACAGTATTATCCTACAACAGAGTAGGTCATCGATATCTTCACCAAACCCTTCATTAAGGTCAAGTACATTCATTTGTGAGATCTCTTGGGGGTGCAGAATGTTGTAGAAAGGGGAGTCCCTTGACTTCTCTCTTCTTTCTTCTAGGAGGGATCTCTTCCTCATCTAAGGTCTCTTCTCTCTCATCTTCTTTATTGTACTTATCTCTCTTTTTGGAGGGTTTTTCCCATGAGGTTTTCTCTATTTCTCTACCTTATAAGAGATTGCATTACATCATTGTATGTAGAGCATTACTTTTGTACATGGGTACCTAACATGGCCTTGTAGTCAGGACCCATTATGAATTCATGAGCTTAAGTGCATTCCCCTAAGTTACACTTAAGGGGGGGTGTTGGTGTAAATAAGTATTTACTATTTACAATTTACTTAAGTTTACTTAGGTTAATGCATTATTTTATTATTTATTTTTTGAGATAGTTAGGAGTTTGCATACCTTTATGAGTTGTCATGTTGACAACACAAAAGTACACAACTCTAATTCAACACATGGTGTCTGCAACACTGGAGTTTGCATCATTCACTGAGTTGTCATGTAGACAACACAATTATTCGCACTCCATTTTTTAGCACATGGTGTCTACAATATGAATTTACATGCTACACCTTTGTAGGCTTATCCTCTCATCATCGCACTTACTTTTGTGCTTAATGGAGGATAACCCATATCTGGTGGACATGTGTCTGGTTGTATGACTTATCATGATGTTGATTCCTAGGCATTCTAGATGCATCTTAGAGGCCTTTATATATAGGCACTCCTAGTGTACTTGTACATGAAATTGAATACTATACAGTAATTCTAATCATACTCTAGTCTATTTTGTGCTTGTGTTTGAGTTTCTTGGTCTTGGGTGAATTTTTCCCTTAGGAAAATTCGTACATGTAGACAACACAGTCATTCACACTCCTTTTTTTAGCACATGGTGTCTATAACATAAATTTGTTTGCTACACCTTTGTAGGCTTATCCTCTCATCATCGCACTTACTCATGTACTTAATTGAGGATCTAGTGGACATGTGCCTGGTTGTATGACTTATCATGATGTTGATTCCTAGGCATTCTAGATGCATCTCAAAGGCCTAGTGTACTTGTACATGGAATTGAATATCATACAGTTATTCTGATCATACTCTGGTCTATTTTGTGCTTGTGTTTGAGTTCCTTGGTCTTGGGTGATTTTTTTCCTAAGTCAAATTCTTACTTATAGAAGGTGTGATTGGTAGGCTTACTTCTTTTGAGATATCAAACTTTGATAATTTCACTCCTACCTCTGTTGAGTATGCTTTTAAATAAAAATTGGTTCTTAGTAAGAAAGGAAAAGGAAAATATGTGGAAAGTGACAGTGATACTTCTGATGATGAACTTTATGAGCTTGAAGCATTGATGGCTAGAAGACTTCTAAGAGGCAAATGAAAATACAGAGGTAAACTTCCTATAATATATTTTTCATGCAGCAAAGTTGATCATGTTGCTGCAAGATGTCTTGATAGAGAAGACAAGGATGATAAGAGGGAAAGTAAGTACAAAGGAAGAAGAGACAATAGAGATAGCAAAAGAAATAAAGACTACAAAGACAAAGGTAAGAAATCTTGTTACACTATTGAAGAAACTGATAATGAATCTAAAAGTAAAAATAAAGCAGTAGTCTATGTTGCTATGAAAGAAGATTCTAATGAAGATAAAAAAAATTGCATTAATTTTATATGTGAACAAAAGTGATAGGTGGAAAATTGATAATGGTTGTTTAAATCACATGACTAGTCATAGAAGTAAATTTGGGAACATTGAACCATACAAGGGTAGTTGTGTTAAATTTGGTAATGACGTACCATGTCTTGTGAAAGGTAAAGGATCAATACAATTGATTGATAAGATCAAATGTGACAATAGTTATTGGGTTGAAGGACTTAATTATAACTTTTTGAGGGTTTCAAAGTTGAACAAATAAGGTTACAAAGTTGAATTCTATTGCAAGAAGGCCAAAATATTTGATGTCGATGGTGAACTAATTGGAAGTGGTGATCAAATAAGAGGTAACTTGTTCTATCTAGATTTATCTAATGAGATGTGTCTATTTGCACAATATGGTTATGGCATAATAGGTTATGCCCTGTAAATGTTGACAATTTGGTTAGCATTAGTAAGATGAAAAGAATAAGAAGATTGCCAAAACTGAAGAAACTTGATAATGCTATTTGTAAACAATGTCAAATGGAAAAAATGACAAAGTCTAGTTTCAAGAGCAAGACATATTCATCTGATGATATTCTGGAATTGGTTCATACTGACCTTTGTGGACCTATTGGTGTTCAAAGCTATTGTGGAGACAAATATTTCATTCTATTTGTTGATGACAACTCTAGAATGATGACTATTCTTAATGAATAGATTTGTCCTTTGAAAAGAAAACTAAATAATGACTCAATATTGTTGGAATTACAAATGGGAAATGTACTCTTCTGAGAGGGGGGAGGGGGGTGAATCAGAAGTTCAAACTTTAGCACTTAAAACTCTTATACCATTCATTAGATGCATGTAATAAGCTGAAATGAAATGTAAATCAAATGCATTAGAACATATAAGCATACACACTTGACACTTGATATGATTACCTAGAAACCCTCCAAATGAGAAGGTAAAACTGGGGTTGGTATTACACCCACAATTCTTCACTATTGCAACAATTAAGTGTCACCTATTAAGGTTACAATAAGTTGATCATAAAACATAATCTGCCCTGTGAAAGGCCTACCCTGTTAAAGGCTTACAAGAGACTATTAAGTCCCACCCTGTTAAAGGTTTTTAACACCCTATTAGAAGTGTGTTTGGTTAGGGGACTTTAGAACATTCACTTGGAATGTCACCCTATTAAAGGATTTTACAATGACTATTAAGTCAACCTTAGTTCAAAAGATTTCACTCTGCTAATGCAATTGTTAGAAAGTAATAGTAGAATGTTTGATCTGATGACTTACAACTTTAACTTATTGGTTTCAGATCACCATTATGTCTTTCTTAATCCTTTCTGATCTGATTTGCAAATGTTGTATCCTCAATCCTTTTTTTTGTAAACTAATTTTGCAATTCTTTTACTATGTTAAGTCACCTTGAATACTTTCTGATCAATTCACCCCTTCTCTTCCTTCTACTCTTTGTTCATGTGCATACATACATACTGAATTATGGGGCTTCATCTTCCTTATAAAGGATTTTGTGGCTTAGGGTTAGGTATTAATCTACGGCTAAGATTCATTCATTTTTCCACTTAATCCATTCTAATTTTATGATTGGTCGCATGTTGATTGCATAGGGAATCCAAATACATTCATATTTATCTTCAAAGCTTCGAGATTCATCCATAAGTCTGCATAAAAATGGTTTACATAGTTGTTTGTGCCATCACACACAACTAGATCTAATATGTGTTACTTAGCACTTGATAATATTGATGCTTGGCACATACTGTAGTTCTATTTCTAGTTCGACACCTAATTGCTTGGCATCAACTACTTACTCGGCACTTGAATCACTCGACATGGTCTATCTACTCGACACTTGAGTGACTTGGCACTTATTTCCACTCGACATCTATACATATTATACTCGACATGTATTACTAGCTCGGCATGAACTTAGTAAATATCTTAAGTGTGTTGACACTCAATTGTCAAAACCAATCTAAGATCAACAATCTCCCCCTTTGACATGAGTGTCAAAAACACTTAACTATATATAACAAATCTAATCTCCTCGAGTATAATACAATCACAGTTCAGCATATACACAAAACTTCAAAAAAATTCAAAATTCTATAATAGACTTATATACCTCAAAATTTTGTAACTCCCCCTGAGTTAATGTGCCTCTTCTATATCCAAAATCTATTCTCCATATATTTGTCTTTTGTTAATACTCTTTGGCTTCAAAAATACTGATACTTTTTATCTAATGTATATTTTGTTTCTGTTCTTTTGTTGTTTGCTCCCCCCTTTTTTTGTGTGCTCTCCCCCTTTGGGTTATCTCCCTATTTTGTTTATCTCCCCCTTGCATATTTATCTCCCCATTTTATTCAAAGAGTCTATACACTAATTGTGTATTTGTCCAAAAATTCTTGTGGGCTTCCATTATAATCTTTAGAGCACCATCCGAGATGTCTAATGCAACATCTAATGATTTTACTTGGATGGTTATCTCTGCTACAAGGTGAACTAGTCCATCTAATGTTGAAAGATTTGGATCTTTCTTCATCAATGTCTTTGCATATCCTAATTCCTTATGGAGTGCCTCCATATGAGGGGTAAGGGAGACTTGAATGTTAGTCAACTTGGCTCTTATATTAGCCTCGTCTGTTGTTAATATAGCTAGTTGACTTTGTGTTTGAAGCAATGAATGGAAATACTTCGCACTTTGAGTTCGATTCTTAGGTAATTGCATACCTAATAGTTTCAAATTGTTCTCTAGACTCAAAATTTTATGGCATGTTTCCTGTATGAAGAGTGTGGGATCACAAAGTTTTGTGTACAATGAGAATATGTTCTCAAGCACCTTCTTCACTTCCTCAATTTTTGTGGCCAATTTAACTTTTGAGAGTGTTATATCACTTAATATTTTCTCATTGACTTTCCCTTAGAATTTTCCTTTAGACCATTCCATAAGTTGTACATTGGCTTCCTGGTCTTCATTATTCACCTATTCTACAATTTCTTATAATTGTTCTAATATTGGCTTAGATTCATTAGGTGTTTGCAAGCTAAAAGCATCTAAAAAGATGTCTTTAATATCTTGTAATGATTGCCTTTGTTTGTACTCTTTTTTGAGTATTTCTTGTCATTTCTTCTTTTCTAAGGCTTCTTGCATTATGCATATTTTATCTAGTGTACAAAAAAAACAAAACAAAAAATGTACTAACAATTTGATGACTTATCATTCATTGATAACTCTCCTCTGAAATGAGCGGTACAACTCCTTTAAAATATTTACAAACAATATCATAAACTAATAATTCGCACAGAAGAGAACACAAGACACCAAGATTTAATGTGGTTCACCCAATCTCTAAGCTACATCCACCAAACAGCAAGTCCAATATTATTAAAATCCAATGATTACAACCTAATTACAATCTGTAATCCCTTACAGTTCAATACCTCCACAAGAAGCAATTTTCACATCACACATTATGAAATCTCTAACCCTAAGCCTTTTTTATACAAGATTTGTGCCGCTTTAGGGTTATATATAATTACAACATGTCAACCCAAAATTCTTGATAAAATAGGGCCCAATTTTTTTGTATGAAGTATGTACAGTACTTCCCTTATCAGTTTTTTCAAACTAACATTCTCACACTTAGAGACTAATCAAGCTCCACACAAGACAATAATCTCCCACTTAGAGACTAGTCCTGTAGCTATGTCACTACTCCATGAGGCTCCCATTGGATCAAATCACCCTAAACTATTTTGTTCTTTTATTGTGTTCAGTCTAGAAGACTAACCAAGTCTGAAGAGGAGTTCAACTTCTCTCTTGTCACTACCTTTGTAAACATATCTACTAGATTGTCATCTATATGTATCTTGTCCAACTTTAACTTCCCATCATCCAAAACTAATCGAATAAAATGGTATCACAACTATATGTGTTTTGTCTTTAAATGCAAAAAAAAATTATCTGCATGATGAATGTCACTCTAACTATCTATAAAAAAAAAAAATTATCCTTCTAAGGGTGTCCCAATTCTTCCAATATACTCTTCTTTTGTAGTGGATAAAGTGTTCACCTTCTATAACCTATAAATCCAACTCACTACTACCCCACCAACAGTAAATATATAACCTATAGAACGTTGTTCGGTATCAATATCCCCTACCAAATATGAATCGACATAGCCCTATAGATCAGTAGTAGACCCCCAAAATGTAAACACTTACTATATGTTCCTCTCAAATATCTAAGAATCCATTTAACTGCATTCTAATGCTCAAGCCCTAGATGACTCATATATCTGCTAATGACTCCCACTGCATGTGCAATATTTGACCTTGTGCATACCATAGCATACATCAAACTTACTACAACTGAAGCATAAGGTACCTTGGACATCTTGTCCTCCTCTTCTTATGTCTTTGGACACATCTCCTTAGTCAACTTCAAATGACTAGGCAAAGGTGTGTTGAAAGCTTTAGCATTCCCCATATAGAAACTTTGCAACACCTTTGCAATATAATCAGCCTGGGATAAAGTCAATTTTTTGTTCTTCCTATCTTTGCATATTTTCATATCAATTATTTTTTCTATCCCCAAATCCTTCATAGAAAATGAATGTGTTAACTGGCATTTTAGCCCCTTAATGTGATCCATGTTAAACCTAACTACAAGCATATCATCAACATATAAAAATAAAATAATGTAGATGTCATCATCCAACCTCTTAAAGTAAACACAAGGATCTAAATGACACCTATTGTATCCATGCTAATGCATAAAACTGTCAAATTCTAGATACCATTGTCGAGGTGCTTACTTTAAGCCATATCAACTTTTCTTCAATTCGCACACTAAGTTCTTACCTTTGACCTCAAATCCTTGTGGCTATACCATATATATCTCTTCATTCAAATGACCATGAACAAAGGTTGTTATAACATCAAGCTACTCCAAATACAAATCTCAAGTAGCCACAATACTTAAAACAGTATGAATAGAAGTCATTTTAACAACAGGAGAGAATATCTCATTAAAATCAATGCCCTTTTTATCTGCAAATCCTTTTACAATTAAATTGGCTTTAAATCTTTTCTTACCTCCATCCTCTTATTTCAACCTCTAAACCTGTTATTCTATAATGCTTGTTTACCTGTAGGCAACTTGCATAAATCTCAAGTCTGATTTTTCAACATGGAGTCCATTTCATCTGCCATTGCAAACTCCCATTGAATCTTAGTATTCCTCCGTACAACTTCTATTAGTAAAATAGAGTACAAAGAAGGAGAAAATATTTCTGGAGGTTTACTTAGCCTTGTTGACCTTCTAACATTCACTGGTGTGTGTGGTATTTTTTGGTGTAGTTGTTGCAGATCATGAGAAATTGTTGAAACATCATCTTTTGGAGTATCATCCAACACTACATACTCATATTATTTCTTCTCATGTTGCTGCAATAGATCTTTGTACAACATTTTCTTATTGAATATGACATCCCTACTTCTTACAATTTTATAATTTTCAAAATTCCAAAGCCTATAACAAAATTCATCAATACCATATCCAACAAATACACATTTCTTTGACTTAGCTTCCAGCTTGGTTCTATTTTCAAACTCTATATGAGAAAATGCTTCACAATCAAAATTTTTGAAAAAATAATAACTCACCTTCTTACTAGTCCATGCTTCCTTTGGAATACCACAACCTAAAGGACTAGAGGGACCTTTATTAATCAAATATATAGAAGTACACATAGCCTCCACCCACATGTTTAAGGGAAACCCTACATGCAACCTCATGCTTCATGCACACTCCATTATAGTCATGTTCATGCATTTAAGAATTTTTCATAGGAAAGAATTCACCCAAGACCAAGGAACTCAAACACAAGCACAAAATAGATTAGAGTATGATAAGAATAATAATATAGTATTCAATTTAATATACAAGTACACTAGGAGTGCATGTATATAAAGGCCTCTAAAATGCTTCTAGAATGCCTAGAAGTTAGCAACATGATAAGTCATACAACCAAGCACATGTCCACCAAGTGTGGGTTATCCTCTATTAAGCACAGGAGTAAGTGCAATGATGAGAGGATAAGCCTACAAAGGTGTAGAACAAAAATGCACGGTTTGCTTTGAGGTTCTAATGCCTTTTTCTTTTGTGGAGGTATCCTTACCGATGCTAGACAACCAAAAACTTTGAAGTGCTTTCCACTTAGTTTTCTGCCACACCACACCTCAAAAGGTGTAATTCTATCTAAGGCCTTATGGGGACTTCTATTTTGGATGTAATTGGCACAACACATGGCTTCTACCCTAAACACTTGATCTAGATACTTATGTTGAAGCATATAAGTGGTCATCTCCTTAAAGATTATATTCTTCCTTTCAATGATACCGCTTTGTTGTGGCTTGTATGCAACTGAATGTTGAAGATCAATACCCTCATGAGTGCAAAAGCCTATCAGCCTGGAGTTGATATATTCTCTACCATTATCTGTTCATAGAATCTTGATGGCTTTCCCTGATTTTTTCTCAACTTGAGCTTTGAAGGTGATGTACTTATCAAATACTTCACTCTTATGAGCAAGAAAAAAGACCCAAGTGTATCATGAAAAGTCATCAATAAAGGTTAGAACATAGTGGACTGTACCAAAAGATTGTACTAGAAATGAGCCAGCTACATCCCTATGAACCAATTCAAGAATAGTAGTAGCCTTCCAAGACTTCCCGTTGTCATATTTCTCTTCGATATGGTTGCCTACTTCACAACTTAGACATACACCCTCTAAATATTTGACTTGAGGTAGACCAATGACCATATCCTTACTTCTAACTTGTTGAAGGTAGCGATAATTGAGATGTCCAAATCTCTCATGCCATAGTTTACTTTGTGTATTTTAATGAGTCAACAAGGCAAGGGAAGTGGACCTAGAAACAAAATGTGAGAAAGAATAAAGTCTTGTCTCATGATTAGCCTTTCTAACAGCCACCATAGAATCATCTTGGAGATTTTTCACCACAAGTATATCAAGGAGGAACTTCACTTTGTTGCCACATCCATAGTGAGTTATCTAGTAGATGGAGAGAAGGTTGGCGCTAAGATTAGGAACATGAAGAACATCTTTGAAGACACCATTTTACAACTCAACATTCCCTTTCCCTTCAACTTCTAATTGAGTGTCATTACCCACATAGATGTAAGGTACATTTGATGGTTTCAAAGAGGAAAACTAATCCCTCGAAGCACCCATAGGATGTGTTGCTCCTGAATCAAGAACCCATTCTTTAGCATTGTTTGTACTTGCTCCCAAAGCTTGTCCCTTACCCTTTGAAGTGGTTGAAGATCCCTTATCTTTATATGTATTTGGTACATCAATTTTGTGTTTTGTTGGTGTAAATAATTATTCATTATTTACACTTACTTAAGTTTACTTAGGTTAATGCATTATTTTAATATTTATTTATTAGTCACCTAGGAGTATGTCGTGAGTTGTCATGTTGACAACACAGGAGTTTGCATCTTATTTATGCACATGGTGTCTACAACATCTCCACACGTGGGACACCTTTTCATGCTTATCCTCTCATTCTTCCACATACATTCATGCACAATGAAGAATGTGTCCTTAGTTGTCAAGCTTATCTCCTGGCACCTTCTAGAGACATTCTAGATGCATCTTAGAGGCCTTTATATACAAGAACTCCTAGTGTGTACACTCAATCTGAACAAAGCAATATATGAGGACATACTCTGATATATTGATCATACTCCTTTTGGTCTACAATTGTGCTTGTGTTTGAGTTCTACGATCTTGGGTGAATCTTGCTCTAAGACAAATTCTTACATGGTATCAAAGTTCTTGGAGAATTTCTCTTCATGTAGTTCTTTGAGACCATCTTCTTGCTTCAACACCTCAACCTAAATCTAGAGTATTGTAGTCATTGGGAGTGTCTAGAGCCAGATCTGACCTCGCCATTGCATCTGGAACATCAATTTCGTGAATTGGCTATAATTTTGTCTATGGTGGGCCATAGTCAAAATTGAGGCAACATTTTTTTTGCAAATTGGCAACCCAAAGGCTCGATTTGCAAAATTTGTATGATCATTTCAGATCTATACATTTAATTTTTAGATTTGCATTTTTCATCTGTATCTATACAAAAAAATTTGAATCTACATTATTTTTTCCAGAAAATTGGCCATTGGGCCTATAGGAGAGATTTTTTGCAAATGAAGATTGAAGCTTGATGGTGCAAATCAGATATTTGCATCACATTTAGAAGGTCAAAAAACTCTGAAATTAGATTTTGTTTCATCAAAATCGGACATCTAAGGCCAAACCTAGAGTCATTTGATTTTTGTAGGCATGATGGTGGCGATTCAGGTTAAATAATTATAGCAGGGATTTTCAAACTACGATATCTCTCTCATACGGACCCTTTTTTTGTGAGCAATTTTCTTTGTTTTGGGGTAGAATTTTGTGATCTATACATTAGTGTAGGTGATTTGAGATCTTTGTTCCTAAATTTTTCTGCAACTTGCAAATCCCATTTTTTGCCACTTAATATGCTTAACACGGGCTCATCTAGACTCTAAATCAGGTTCTATTTTTTTTGAAAGTGTATATTTTTTGTCTACTTTCCAAATCTGTAATCATATAATAAGTTTTGTGGACAGAAATATTGCTTTCAAAAATAGGCCCTAAATTGGCAAGTGGCTACCAAGTGCCTAAATCATACATTAGGGGGGGTTCTTTGATTTGTTTTGCATCTTTGGGGGTTCATAGATTAGTTCATCATGGAAGAGGAAGATTTGATTTACTTGACACCAAACAACTATTAGGAATGGAGTCAATTGGCTATCAAATATCTCAGTCAACACAATGCACTACCATATACGAGAGGACTTACATATGATATTGAGACTTTTTCCTTCATTAGTAGTGTTATCTTTCTACATACGGATATGGAGTTTTTGGATTCACTTATTGACCTTAAGGAAACCAATCCATATGTTCATTGGATTCATCTTTGGGAGATGTATGGAGATCCACATATTCCTCAATTCCCAAAAGATCTTTTACCTCCAATTGTAGTTGCATCCTCTCTAGATGAGATCACACCTCCAAAAGCTCATGTTGCTCCTACAGATCTTGTTTGAACCATAGATGCTTCAGATTCAATGTAGCGGGACACTTCATGTCTTCCTACTTTACCTTCATGGGACGACTTCCTACTAGACATTGCACAATTGTTCATGGAGTCTCACATTGAAGAACTAGCAGACATCCTAGATGATATTCATCTTCTCTTTGAGGTGAATTCTTCATCCTTTTCCACAATGAATGATTCATGTACTTCAGCATAGCAGGGTACACTTTGTCTTCTAGTTCCTGTCTCAGGTGATGACTTCTTGACTGACATTTCAGGTTTGTTCGTGGAGTCACACACCGCAGATTTGGAGGACTTCTTTGATGATATACCACTTCTCTTTGATGAGGATGATTCTTCTACAATTGTTGTGAGGGCTCACTCTGACCCTCATGTCCATTCTCTACATAATCAGTCTTTATAGGCTGATGTGATTGTGGATCCTTGTGTATAGTAGTTGCAGGAGGTCTCTTTATCATTTAAGGAGACTGTTGCTTCTTTGAAACAGGTTCTATAGAAATCCTTAATAGATCTGTACTTCTTCTCAGTAGTTTTGCAAAGAGCCACCATCAGTATCGACACAAGGACACTTGAACAAGTTTTAGAGGCACCTTTTATCATCAACATTCCTTCCACACATAGGGGAAGTGTCTCACCAGTACCGCTACCATTATTTCTTCCAAATGGGAGGACCATCATTCAATGGTCAGGGATCAGCTTCTACATTGGAGCATTTCTCACTGGTTAGCACCTTACATTTAGGGGGGGACTACCTTGTCTCCTTCTTCTTCTTCTTCTTCTTTTATGGGGGGGGGGGGGGGGGGGACTTTTTCCTCTTAGGGGATTTTTTCCTTCTCCCATTTTTCCTTTGTATATACTTGATGTATGTCATAATGGGGGGGTCTTGATTACTCCATCCATCCATGCATCCTATTTTCATCTCTCTTTTTGGGGGAGGGTTTTTCCCATGAGGTTTTCCCTCTTTCTCTCCTTTACGAGAGATTGAATTTTCATTATGTACATGGGTACCTAACATGGCCTAGTAGCTAGGACCCATCATGTATTTCATCCTAGTTTTCGTAAGCTTAAGGGCATTCCCTTAAGTTGCACTTAAGGGGGGGTGTTGGTGTAAATAATTATTCACTATTTACACTTACTTAAGTTTACTTAGGTTAATGCATTATTTTAATATTTATTTATTAGTCACCTAGGAGTATGCGTACTCTTGTGAGTTGTCATGTTGACAACACAGGAGTTTGCATCTCATTTATGCGCATGGTGTCTACAATATAGGAGTAAGCACTTTATTTTAGCACATGATGCCTACAATGTCTCCACATGTGGGACACCTTGTCATGCTTATTCTCTCATTGTTGCACATACATTCATGCACAATGAAGAATGTGTGCTTAGTTGTCAAGCTTATTTCCTGGCACCTTCTAGAAACATTCTAGATACATCTTAGAGGCCTTTATATACAGGCACTCCTAGTGTATACAATCAATCTGAACAAAGCAATGTATGAGGACATACCCTAATTTATTGATCATACTCTTTTTTAGTCTACAGTTGTGCATGTGTTCGAGTTCTACGATCTTGGGTGAATCTTGCCCTAAGAAAAATTCTTACATGTTTCCTTATTATGTTTACCAATTCATCAATCTGCTTATCCTTACACTCATGTTCATCATGACCATTCTTCTTACAATAGGAACAAGTTTTCTTCTCCCTTTTGTTGGAATTGTTCCCCTTTTGATTATTTTTGGAAGAATACTTACCTTGTTGTCAAGAAGATTGTTGAATGGAGGAAGATTGATGCGAGGAAGATTGTTGTTTTGAAAAGGATTATTGTGTGTCATCTTGTGGCTTAGCCTTCCACTATTTTTGCTTCTTGTTAGAGTTTTTATCACTTGAATTACCTTCATTAGCTACGAAGGCTTTGGTCTTGGAAGACTTGAGAATTCTCATACTCACTAAATTGTCATGTTCTAAGATCAACATTTCTAAAAATTTCTTGAATGAAGGCTTAATGTAGATACTACCCATCATTAATTTGTGAGTATTATAACTGAAAACAAAAGGAGCATATTCAGGTGGAAGATGAGTCATTATATGTTTGATCATCTTTCCATCCTTGATGGGTTCACCACATTCCTTCAGTTGTACTCTATACATGTCTACTTGGGTAAGATAGTGTTTGATGGTGTTGAAATTCCTAGGATCCAACTTGAGAAGTTTGTCCTCAATGGTGTAAGCCATGTCTTCATCTATTGTCTCATACAATGTTCAAGTTTAGCCCAGACCTCTATTTGATTGGTAAGTTCCCTAACATGATATTTGATAGGATCAAAGATATTTTTCAACAAGGTTCCTAGGGCCATCTCTTGTTTGGATTCCCAATCTTCTTTCCAAACTTCATCAGGATCAGCAGGAGGTTTCTTTGTTGTACTAGTTACATAATGCAATAAACCTTTTTCTACCACTAGTTCTTTAATGTTTTCTTTCCAAGTAGCATAATTATGTGGAGTTAACTTTGAAAAAGAACCCATAATACAAGAGGACAATATCAAGGAGACATAATACACAATACACAACCCCCCTTTTCACTCAATAAAAAATCCTCCCCAAAATGAATGATTTTGGCACTTCATATGTAGTGCATTTACAATACACCACTTGTCAAAATGGACAAAGTGAAGTATTGATTTTGCTGATTACAACCTCTTTTTAGAGAACAAATCTAGAACTTTACAATGTAGCTCAAAAATACAGCAATACAATGCAAAACATAACCTATTTCTAAAAGTGGTATTTTGGTCTACACAAGCCTGTAATCTAACTGCAAATCTGAATAGTAGACAAAAAAATATGCACTTTCAAAAAAAATGGAACCTGAAAAGGAGTATAGATGAGCCCGTACAGTACATTTTAAGTTGCAAAATGTAGGATTGGACAGGTACAATCACCAAAAAATGTTATTTCTAACAAATCCGTGCACCAAAACTACAAAAAAATACACCATTGAAAAGTTCAGGAAATTCTACCCAAAATCAAAATAAATCGCACCTAATTTGGAGTCTAGATGACCAAGTTATGGCCTCTCAAAGTTTGGCTATCAAATCAAAACTAGATATGAAGAGGGGTCTGGAGAGGAAAACACGAGGTTAAATTTGACAATCAAACGGCCATTACAGAAGTTCAAATTTCGCTAGAAATGATGGTTAGATAGTCGAAAAAATTTAGCACAGTAGAATGCTGACGTAAGTGAAAACACAGGATATTGTTGACCTAGCATTGATGTCATGATGATGTCATCATGTATGAAATAGTATGTTCAGGTAAAGTCAACCACGTGTCTCAATATGGTTGGCTAACATATCAAACTAGTTGGTGCTGACGTGTCTTAAGCTGGCAGTCCACGTGTTGTTGACTCGGCAGATGACAAGATGCCACATGGCGTGAGTTGGTTGGGAAACTAGTGCTAATGTGGGCACTGCTTACGTGGTGACTTCATAGTGTCTACGTGGATAGGTTAACAGATGCATGAAGGATACTAAGTTCATTGCATGGCAACTAGAGTCCACGCTATCGCTAACTGTGCACTGGTTAACATTGTTGCTAACACATGGAGTATCGTTAGCTTTCGGTGATTTCGCAACGATTTTCCATGAAGCATCACTGGTGTTGAGCTTTCCAGTGGTTGGGAGTGTCGTCATGGCAACTACATGGGGATTTAATTAGTCCCAAATTCACGCAGTTGGAAAAGTCTGCAATCTTTAAAACAAAATGGCAACAAAGCTAAACCAAATTGGAGGTGTCAGCTTATGCTTACTCACCGGTGCACGCTGGAAGGTGTGTTGAGCTTGGCTAGAAGGTTGGAGCTGGCCGTCACGTTATGTGGGGGTATTTGAAGCTAGCTGCTAGATAATGAAGGCCAAAAATGTTGGATTCGAACCGCTGAAAGTTGGAATATTCTATGAAATATTCTACGCAAGGCCAGGGTGTGACTGCTCGGTGCTTGTGCAAAAAAAAAAATCTCTGCACACCCAACTAGGTTAAAAAAATTCAAAAAAATAGCTCTGAAAATGCAAAAAAATACTAAATCTGAAAATTAATTAAACAGATCAAATAATGACCATACCGAGTTTGCAAATCGAGCCTTCGAGTTTTGGTTTGCAAAAAAAATTGCCTCAAAATCAACTATGGCAAAAAATAGGTGAATTTGTAGTCGATTTTCACTGAATCGTCACTCTAGATGCAATAGTGAGGTCTGCTTCAGCTCTAGACACTCCCAATTGTTGTAGATGTTCCGGATCTGAATCGGGTCCCTTCGAGAGATGAAGCAACAAGGTCTCCAATGGCTATGTGACGAGAATCTCCCT
This sequence comes from Cupressus sempervirens, assembly GCA_028749045.1. Taxonomy (NCBI): domain Eukaryota; kingdom Viridiplantae; phylum Streptophyta; class Pinopsida; order Cupressales; family Cupressaceae; genus Cupressus; species Cupressus sempervirens. Next base: position 295,998,474 of record CM053788.1, on the reverse strand, counting down.
CAACTCTGATACCATGTAAGAATTTTCCTCAGGAAAAAATTCACCTAAGACGAAAGAACTCAAACGCAAGCACAAAATAGACCAAAGTATGATCAGAATAACAATATAGTATTCAATTCAATGTACAAATACACTAGGAGTGCATGTATATAAAGGCCTTTGGAATGCTTCTAGAATGCCTAAAAGTTAGCAACATGATAAGTCATACAACCAGGCACATGTCCACCAGGTGTGGGTTATCCTCCATTAAGCACAAAAGTAGATGTGATGATGAGAGGATAAGCTTACAAAGGTGTAGCACAAAAAATAATGTTGTAGACACCATGTGCTTAATTAGGAGTGCAAATAACTGTGTTGTCTACATTGCAACCCAGTTAATTATGCAAACTCCAATGTTGTAGACACCATGTGTTGAATTAGAATTGCGTACTTTTGTGTTGTCAACATGACAACTCATAAAAGTATGCAAACTCCTAAATGTCAACCTAATAAATAATAAAATAATGCATTAACCTAAGTAAATTTAAGTAAAGTGTAAATAAAAAATATCTATTTACACCAACAATGCGTTCAGCCACTCCATTTTCCTATTGAGTCCTTGGAACAATTTTCTATCTACAAATACCATTAGTGGAGAAATAATATTCAAATTCATGACTGTAATACTCACCACCATTATCAAATCTAAGACATTTTAATTTCTTACCAGTCTCATTTTAAACCAAGCATTTCCATTTCTTAAAAGTTTAAAATACATCTAATTTTTGTCTAAGGAAATAAACTCATACTTTTCTAGTTGCATCATCAATAAATGTAACATAATAATGAGAGCCACCAAGGGAAGATACCTGAGTTGATCCCCATACATTTGTAAGCAAAAGCTATATGCTCTCACTTTTATTTTCCTTCTCACTCTTCACAAAACTCACTCTCTTTTATTTTCTATACACACAACTTTCACAAAAATCCATATTAACACATTTTAGACCTAGTAAAAATTGATTTGAATGAGTTAATTTCATACTTTTCTCACTCATGTGCCCAATTTTGTTGTACCATAGCATTGTATTAGAATCTACAACAACTATTTGTTCTCCCTACTCAACTGCAACAATTGTTCCTAAACAATTTTTTTTCTTTGAAACAATCAAAGTAGAAGCAACAGTATAACTTGTACAAAAATATAAGGTACCTACTTTTACACATTTTTCTACTACAAGGAAACCTTTTGAAACTTTCCAATTTTTATCATTAAAAGTAACTACACAACACTCATCACTGAGTTGCCCTGATGAAATTAGATTCCTACTCAACATTGGAACATGTCTTACCTCATGTAGTTGCCAATGATTCTCATTCTACAAGTTAAACTTAATATTTTCCTTTTCAACAATCTAATAGGGTTCATTATCCCGCAGATAAACAAGCTCAAAATCCTCTTGGACATAATCAATAAAATAACTTCTATGAAGTGTAGTATGAAATGAAGCTCCTGAATCTAAAATCCATGAATCATCAACACTTTCTAAAGAAAGAAGCAAAGCATCGTCTTCGAATTTGTTAATTACCACATATTTCTCTTTGTTCCCTTCTGGCTTATCTTCTTCATTGTTTTTTCGAGTCCAACAATATTTCTTCTTATTCCCTATTTTACCATAGTATTAGCAATCTCTTGATCCTCTAGATTGAGACCTCTTTCCCTTTGACTTTCTTCTTGATTTCTCACAATTTTGAGAACTATTTTATCACTCATTCTACCTTTACTTTGTGCTTTCAAAGCACTTCCTAAATTAGATCCCCCTGATATTTTCCTGAGTTTCCTTACTCAAAATAACACCAATCACATCAACATATTTTAGGGTATTAGATCTATAAAAATAATTACTCACAGTCATTACCAAACCATTCTAGCTTTCTGGCAAAGAACACAAAATCAAGAGAGCCCTAATATCTTCATCAAAATTAATACCCACAGAAGATAACTGAATAGTAATAGTAATAAACTCATTTAAATTATTTGCAATAGATCTACCTTTGGTCATCTTCATATTAAATAAACGCTTCATGAGAAATACCTTGTTTAAAGTAGAGGGCTTTTCATATAGTGTTGCTAGGGTTTGCATTAACTCTTTCACCATCTTTGCTTATGTAATGTTAAATTTCACTAATAGTGCCAAGCATAATTGAATGTTTCGAAGTGCCTTTCTATCTAAAATCTCTCAATCCTCATTTGTCATAGTTCCTTGTTTCTTTGTTTTTCCTTCCAACGACTTCCATAAGTCCTTCTGATAAAGATAGTCCTCCATTTGCATTTTCCAAACTAAAACTTCTACCCATTAAACTTCTCAAACTTCAACTTACCCTCATCTACCATTTTTCCCAACTAACCATGAGACTCCCATTCAACCATGGGAATTTCTTGCAGAGGATAATTGAAAATACAACTAGCCTCTGATACCACTTGTTAGGATTAACCACACAGAGAAATAACAATTACATGTAAATATAAATAATATCATAAACTAATAATTCACACAAAAGAGAACACAAGACACCAAGATTTAGTGTGGTTCACCCAATCCCTAGGCTACGTCCACCAAACAACAAGTCCAATATTATTATGATCCAGTGATTACAACCTTATTACAATTTGTAATCCTTGACAGCTCAATACCGCTGTAAGAAGCAATTTTTGCATCACACATTATGAAATCCCTAACCCTAAGCCTTTTTTTATACAAGATTCTTTCTACTTTAAGGTTAAATTAATTACAACATATCGGCCCAAAATTCCTGATAAAATAGGGCCCAATTTTTTTTTTATGAAGTATGTAAAGTACTTCTCTGATTAGTCACCACAAGCTAAAAAAAATTCACTTGGGGACTAATAAGACTCCACACTAGACAATAATCTCTCACTTGGAGACTAATCCTGTAGCTATGTTGCTACTTCATGAGGCTATTACTAGATCAAACCACTCCTGACTATGTTGTTCTTTTATTCTGTTCAGTCTAGAAGATCAACCAAAGCTGAAGAGGAGTTCAACTTCTCCCTTGTTACTACCTTTGTGAACATATATATTATATTGTCATATGTATGTATCTTGTCTACCTTTAACCGTCCATCATCCAAAACTAATCGAATGAAATGGTACTACAACTATATGTGTTTTGTCTTTTAATGCAAAGTAGAAGTCTTTACAAGATGAATGGCACTCTTACTATTTTTAAACAAATAATTATCCTTTTGAGGGTGTATCAATTATTGCAAGAATAATTGAAGCCATATTATCTCTTTGGTTGCCTCTATAGCAGCAACATACTCTACATCTGTAGTGGATAAAGTGTTCACCTTTTGTAACCTAGGAACCCAACTCACTGTTGCCCCACCAATAGTAAATACATAACTTGTAGTACTCTGCCTGGTATGAATATCCCCTACCAAATCTGAGTTGACATAGCCCTGTAGATCAGTAGTAGAGCTCCCAAAATGTAAACACTTACTAGATGTTCCTCTCAAATATCTGAGAATCTATTTAACTGCATTCTAATGATCAAGCCCTAAATAACTCATATACCTACTAACAACTTCCACTACATGTGCAATATCTGGCCGTGTACATACTATAGCATACATCAAACTTCCTACATTTGAAGCACAAGGTACCTTGGACATCTTATCATCCTCTTCTTGTTTCTTTGGACACATTTCCTTAGTTAACTTCAAATGACTAGGTAAAGGTGTGATGATAGTTTTAGCATTCTCCATATAGAAACGTTGCAACACCTTCGCAATATAATCAACTTGAGATAATGTCAATATTTTGTTCTTCCTATCTCTAGATATTTTCATACCAAAGACTTTTTTCTACCCCCAAATCCTTCATAGCAAATGAATGTGCTAATTGGCATTTCATCCCCTTAATGTGATCCATGTTACACCCATCTACAAGCATATCATCAACATATAAACATAAAATAATGTAGTTATCATCATCCAACCTCTTAAAGTAAACACAAGGATCTGAATGAAACCTACCGTATCCATGCTCATGCATAAAACTGTCAAATTTCAGATATCATTTCCGAGGTGTTTGCTTCAAGCCATATAATTTTTTCTTCAATCTGCACAATAAGTTCTCCTTACCTTTGACCTCAAATCCCTATGGATGTGCCATATACATCTCTTCATCCAAATCACCATGAAGGAAGGTTGTTTTAACATCAAGCTACTCCAAATAAAAATCTTAAGTAGCCACAATACTTAAAACAATACGAATAGAAGTCATTTTTATAACAAAAGATAATATCTCATCAAAATTAATGCCCTTTTTTTGTGCAAATCCTTTTACAACTAACTTGTCTTTAAATCTTTTCTTACCTCCATCCCTCTTCTTGCAACCTTTAAACCCATTTATTCTATAAAGTTGTTTACCTACAAGCAACTTGCATAAATCCAAAGTCTGATTTTTTAGTAAGGAGTCAATTTCATCTGCCATTACAGACTCCCACTAAATCTTACTATCCACCTACATAGCTTCATTATAACATTCATGTTCACCAACATCTATTAGTAAAATAGATTGCAAAGAAGGAGAAAATATTTTTGGAGGTCTACTTAGCCTTCTTGAGCATCTAACATTCACTAGGGTTTGTGGCATTTGTTGTTGTGGTTGTTGCAGATCATGAGAAATTGTTGGAACATCATCTTTTAGAGTATCATCTAGCACTACATAATCATATTATTTCTTCTCCTATTGCTGCAACAAATCTTTGTACAACACTTTGTCATTGAATATGACATCCATGCTTCTTACAATTTTATAATTTTCAAAATCCCAAATCCTATAACCAAATTCGTCAATGTGATATCCAATACATACAAATTTCTTTAACTTAGCTTCCAGCTTGGTTCTATTTTCAGAATCTATATGAAAAAATGCTTCACGATCAATGATTTTGAGAAAAGAACAACTCACCTTCTTAACAATCCATGCTTCCTCTGGAATACCACAACCTAAAGGAGTAGAGGGGCCTCTATTAATCAAATATATAGTAGTATTGATAGCCTTCACCCACATATTTAAGGGCAACCCTGCATACAACCTCATGTTTCTTGCACACTCTATTATAGTCCTGTTCATGCATTCAGCCACTCCATTTTCTTGTGGAGTCCTTAGAACAGTCTTTTGTCTATGAATACCATTACTGGATAAATAATCTTCAAATTCATGACTACAATAATCACCACCATTATCATATCTGAGACATTCGAATTTCTTACCAGTCTCATTTTCAACCAAGCATTTTTGTTTCTTAAAAGTTTGAAATACATCAGATTTATGTCTAATGAAATAAACTCGTACTTTTCTAGTTGAATCATCACTAAATGTAATATAATAATGAGAGCCACCAAGGGAGATACCTGTGTTGGTCCCCACACATCTTTATGCAAAAGCTCTAATCTCTCACTTTTCTTTTCCTTCTCATTCTTCACAAAACTCACTCTCTTTTGTTTTCCATACACGCAACTTTCACAGAAATCCATATTAACACATTTTAGACATGGTAAAACTTGCTTTGAATGAAGTACTTTTACACCTTTCTCACTCATGTACCCAAGTCTGTGGTGACATAGTGTTGTATCAAAATCTATAGCAACTGTTTGTTCTCCTTGCTCAACTACAATAGTTGTTCTTTAGTAGTCTTTTTTCTCTGAAACAATCAAAGTAGAAGGAATAGTATAACCCATATAAAGATATAAGGTGCCTACTTTTACACCTTTTTCTACTACAAGGGAACCTTTTGAAACCTTCTAATTTCTATCATTAAAAGTAACTACACAACCCTCATCACTGAGTTGCCCTGGTGAAATTAAATTCCTACTCTGCCTTGGAACATGTCTTACCTCATGTAGTAATGAATGATTCTCATTCTACAACGTAACTTTTCCCTTTCCAAAAATTTGATAGGGTTCATTATCCCTCAAATAAACAAGCCCAAAATCCCTTTGGACATAATCAATAAAATAACCTCTATGAGGTGTAGTATCACTAGTACATTTCGACTCATTTTTTGATGAAAATTGGTTGAATTTTTTACTCATGTTGGTCTAATTTTTTACCAATTTATTTGTGGCTATTTTTATCGTCAAAAATTTGACCAAAGCTTGTAGGTGTCTAAATTGCGACAATTTATTTGGTCAAAATTGACCTCTGATGTTATAAAGACCATTAATCAAAATTGCAACCAAAATTAGTTGATGCATTTGTTGAAATGTCAAAAATCTTTGGTGGAAATGTCAACCAAGATTTGGTCAAAAGTTCCACCAATGTTGGTCAATGCATTGGAAAAAATTTTGAAAAATCTTTGGTGGAAATGTCGACCAAGATTTGTCAAAAGTTCCACTAATGTTGGTCGATGCATTGGTCAAAAATTGACAAATCTTTGGTGGTAATGTCGACGAACATTGGTCGTAAGTTCAACCAATGTTGGTTGATGCATTGGTGGAAATTTTGACAAACATGTTTTGTTTAAAAAAAAATTAGTAGAAGATAAATATCCAAAGTATCACTGACGATAGCCTGGTCATTGATTAGTTTGGATATTTATCTTCAGGTCTTTGGTGGGTCTAACACCACCTTGAGATGAGATTTCACAGACCTATATTGATGGCACTACAAGTGGGTACAAATGGATGAGGTTCTCATCTATTAGGTTGTCTCCTTCCCTACATCTAGACCATGGAGACGGAGAGAATATATGTTGGGGTCGTAGCATGCTAGCCCACCTATACTATGCATAGGCATGTGAGTTAACCTTATCCTATTGATTCTTAGCTCCCTCACACCCACATATGTCAATGGTAAACCAAAACAAACATGATTGAATCCACACACAAAACAGAGGCTACCCACCATGCTTAATATCATATTCATAAAATGATGAAAGCTCCTAACAACACAATACCTCCACTAATGATTAATGATTAAGGCACCAAGATTAATTTGGTTGATGCATTCATCTAATTATAGATGGCTTCCAGGAAAAGTTGTTTTGAGAATGTAGTATAATTGTTAGTTGATTCATTTTCAACATAATAGTTATTCCACATAAAATTATAAAAAGAAATTATTGCTTAATTAAATGAATCTAACTACAAGAGAATTGCATTGCCTCAATTAGTCATTGCTTGAGGAGAAGTAACCTTAGACTTACGAGTAACCTTAACAAATCATCAAGTCATTTACTTTATTCCTCTAAAATGGTACATAGTAGATAGTTGTAGCAACAACTTACTAAAACAAAAATCAAGGAAGAATTTAGGTATATCACATGTGCATTGGTTGATCCACCAATTGTTGGCAAAACTGGACTTTATACACAATCCAAGAGAGTGGGCTTAGTTACATCTTAAATTCTGCTAGGGAGACATGTCACAACTCCCTAAAATTGAGGATGACTTATTCCTTTATTAAACTAAAAGACCTCAACTAACTAAGAGGTGTCTCAGTCATGTTTGAACTCTTAATCAATAAACAAGAATATAGGAACATGCAAGAATCACTACATGAGTTATTGAAACACGATATTATCATCCTGCAAACTCCTCTAGATCCTTTGGGTGTTAATTCCTTCCAAGACAGAGTTGGTAAAGTTTTTTGGAAACTACATTTGGTTGGTGTCCTCTAACTTCTTACACACAAGTTGCAAGGGCCCTCTTAACAAACAAGCATACATTCACACTATACCATTAATAAAAATATGATATTATAATAACCATGTACAATCACATAGCACAATCATTCATCATGTATAACATATATATCATAATTAAGTGAAATCATTGTCCACACATTAAAGTTTGATGGAAGTAATGAATAGGATACAAAAGCTAAAATAGTACCAAATGTAGGACTTGTAGTTTTCCTCATTACACTTTTAGTTGTCCTCACATAAACAAGGGACTAAGATTAAAATATACCACATCACATCTATAACCATTACTAAACCATTCCAACTTTCAGGCAAAGAACACAAAATCAAGAGAGCCCTAATTTCTTCATCAAAATTAATACACACAAAAGATAACTGACTAGTAATAGTATTAAACTCATTTAAATAATTTGTAATAGATCCACCTTCTTCCATCTTCATATTAAATAAGTGCTTCATGAGAAATATATTGTTTGAAGCGGAGGGCTTTTCATACAATGTCACTAGGGTTTGCATTAACTCTTCCATTGTCTTTACTTTTGTAATGTTAAATGTCACTGATGGTGCCAAGTGTAATTGAATGTTTCTAAGTGCCTTTCTGTCTAAAATCTCTTAGTCCTTATCTATCATAGTTTCATATTTATTTGTTCTTCCTTCAACTAGATTCCACAAATCCTAATAAAGATATTTCTCCATTTGCATTTCCCATAACTAAAAGTTCTGCCTATTAAACTTCTCAACCTTCAGCTTACCCTTGTCTACCATTGTTCCCACTCAAGTGTGAGACTCCCACTCAATCGTGAGACTTTCTTGTAAAGGATAACGGAAAAAAAAACTTGTCTTTGAAATCATTTCTAAGGATTAACCATGGACAGAAATAAAAATTACATGCAAATATAAACAATACCATAAACTAATAATTCACACAGAAGATAACGCAAGACACCAAGATTTAACATGGTTCACCCAATCCCTGGGCTTTGTCCACCAAACAACAAGTTTCATCATTATTATGATCCAGTGATTACAACCTAATTACAATTTGTAATCCCTCACAACTCAATACCATGGCAAGAAGTAATCTTTGCATCACAAATTATGAAATCCCCAATCCTAAGCCTTTTTTATACAATACTTTTGTCGCTTTAGGATTATAATTAATTACAACATGTCGGCCCAAAATTCTCGAAAAAAAAGGGCCCAAAAACTTTTTATGAAGTATGTACAGTACTTCGTTGATCAATCACCACAAACTAACAATCTCCCACTTGGGGATTGATCAGGCTCCACACAAGAAAACAATCTCCCAATTGGAGACTGATCCTATAACTATGTCGATACTCCATGAGGCTCCCATTGGATCAAACCACAGTGGACTCTACTATTCTTTTATTTTGTTAAGTCTAGAAGACCAACCCAAGCTGAAGAGGAGTTCAACTTCTCCCTTGTCACTACCTTTGTAAACATATCCGATGGATTGTCATTTGTACGTATCTTGTCCATCTTTAACTATCCATCATCCAAAATTGACTGAATGAAATGGTATCACAACTATATGTGTTTTGACTTTGAATGCAAAGTAGAATTCTTTGCAAGATGAATTGCACTCTAACTATCTATAAACAAATAATTATCCTTTTGAGGGTGTTCTAATTCTTCCAGGAAGAACTAAAGCCATGTCATCTCCTTGGTTGCCATTGTAGAAGCAAAATACTCTTCTTCTGTAGTAGATAAAGCATTCACCTTTTGTAACCTAGAAACCCAACTCATTGTTGCCCCACCAACAATAAATACATAACCTATAGTACTCTGCCTAGTATCAATATCCCTTGTCAAATCTAAGTCGACATAGCCCTGTACATCAATAGTAGAGCCCCCAAAATGTAAATACTTACTAGATGTTCCTCTCAAATATATGAGAATTCATTTAACTGCATTCCAATGCTCAAGCCCTAGATGACTCATATACTTGCTAACGACTCCTAGTGCATGTGCAATATCTAGCCTTATACATACCATAACATATGTCAAGCTTCCTAAAATGGAAGCACAAGGCACCTTGGACATCGTATCCTCCTCTTCTTGTGCCTATGGACACATCTCTTTAGTCAACTTCAAATGACCAAGTAAAGGTGTGTTGATAGCTTTAGCATTCTCCATACAAAAATGTTGCAACACCTGCGCAATATAATCAGCCTGAGATTTTTGTGGAGTTTAGTGGACCTATTTGGGTCTTGGGTAATTAATTTTGATGTATATAATAAGTATTGTAAGCCTTTAAAGACATTTGGTATTTAGTTTACGTTGGAGGCCGACTTGTGGCTTAGTTGGGTATAAGTAGGGGGTGTGGTGAAGTTCAAAGGAGTGAGTCTGAGAGTGGCTAAAGAGTGAGTTTTTCCTAAGTATGTGGACATAGCACCAAATGTGAGGCAGTTTATAGTAGTATTATGATTATCCATCCATCTTTGAGAAAAGGAGGTGGTAGAGGAGTTAATTTTGAGAACGGCTAGTAGCTGAGGCTTGGGAAAAAAGGAGATTGTTTGGTGGGCTTGCTAGTACCAGTTGGATCTTCCTTGAAGGTTTCTACCAAAGTGTGGATATGGACTAGCTAGGGTTTGGATGGGATCTTGAGAGATCTTGCAGAACTATTACTTGCTTTGTATTGGTCGTCACTAGGAAGGTCTTACAACCTGACACATTGCATGTAATCAGTTATATCTATGAATAAATTATTGTGATTTGGCTCCAAATCTTGCATTGCTTTTGAGTTTCCATTTGTGGTTTTTTTGGGGGCTAGGACATTACCTTTGGTGATTCTCCTACCTTACACTGCATCAACTAGTTATCAGAAATTACTACTGGAAGGAGATTCCTTAAATATTATTAATATGTTGAATAATAAAAACATGGTGATGTGGAATATTGAAGGGAGTATTTTGGAAATTAAAAACATTCTCAATAAGTTTGATAATGTTATCATATCTCATAATGACCGAGAGGGCAACAAAGTGGCTGATTAGATTGCCAATAAAGTAGTGAATGTGAATAGCAAGATTACACCATGATACCAAGAGGAAGGAATTGGCCAAGGGAGTTTGAATAAGGAAAAATATTTAAAGTTGGATGATATCTAGGATGCTACTTTCAATCCCAAGAATTGGGTTGAAGAAGAGGCCAATGAAGATTTGGAAAACAATGGGAAGTTGACTTTCCTCCATAAAAGGTAAATTGAAAGTTGGTGCTTCTCTTCAGGTTGATTCTTGTCTCTACAATGAGATTATTATGCTCAAGAAAAAGATGGGGGAGCTTCAGAGTTACCTAGATGAAGAGAGAGCAAAAAGAATACAGCTGGAGAGTCAGGTGTGCAATATCCCTAAGAAGCTAAAGGCCTATGAAATGGAGCTCTGTCAACTAGTTAAGGGCAGTGGTCAAAGGATGGATATGGTTACCTCAAGTTTGTGTGTTGTTGTTGTGAGCATTGCTAAAAGGAATAGTGAGGAAATTATTTCCCTTGTTGCAGTTTAGCTGATTGGTAGACATAGTAAGAGAACTAGACAAAGTAAAAAGAAAGTTGTTGAAGTTTCTCCTAGGTCAGCAGTGGAGGATATCCTTCAAGGGACTATGACTGTTGGTAAGGAGATAGCTAAGGAGATTAAAGACCTAGCTTAAATGCTAGTTCTGGTTGTTGGTTTGGTTGTTGGTCCTAGTCCTTTGTGTGTCTGTTTCTTTTTTCTAGCTTTTATTTATATGATAAATTATTTTTAGGTTCTAGGTCCTTGTAAAACCTAGATTTTTCTCTTTTCCCAATTATTTTGTAGGTGCTAAGCCCTTGTAAAACCTTATCTTTTAGGTTTTTTAATGACTTTGTAGGTTCTGAGTCCTTGTAAAACCTGGGGGACTTTTATCATTATACCTATTTTTTGATGTTGTAAGGGGTTTTGAGTCCCCTCAAAACCTTATTTTACCGTAATCTAAAAAATTTGCACTTCATAGGACCACATAGATCAGTATGAACCCATTCTAAATTTTTCATTAGACGAGTAAGACTTATTGTTGAAACTTGACTTAGTTATTTTCTCAACTTGACATGTTGCTTACACATCACTTTATTAGGTTTGCTTAAGCTCGATAAACTTCTTACTCATCTTTTTCTACTTACTTTGATTATGTTATCAAAATTCACATGACATAGCCCTGTCTGTTATAACCAAACGTCTCTAATCCCTGCAATCAAACATGTAGTCTCAGCAATGTCTAGATAAAATGGATTACCTCTTGATTGTTCACCACTGCCAATCAGATTTCTTGCATCATCATATATCTTCATCCTTCTATTTTGACAGTCCAGTCGATGACCTATGTTGTTAAACTGAGTCACACTCAACAAGTTGTATTTTAGACCTTGAAACCAATATGCATGATTACATTTGATCCTTTCATTCAACATAATAGAGCCTTTTCCTTATAGGACATGGAGCATTATTTCCAAGTTTGACAAGTCCTCAATCATAATGTTCTAACTTTTCAAATTTACTAATATCACCAATCATATGATGAGTACATCCACTATCAATAATTTTAGTGTCAATCTTACCTACTTGAGAAATAAGAGATCTTTCTTCTTCATATGTTTCTTCTCATTCTAAATCATCCTTCATCACAACATATACAACTTCCTTGCGATCTTCTTGATCAACATTCTCATACTCGTTGTCTTCTTCTTTAACTAGGTAACAATCCTTCTTTCTATTTTTTTTATAGTCTATGTTTCCTCCTCGATGTTTATTCTCCCTTTTACCATTCCTCTCATTGTGTTCCTATCAAGACATCTAGTAGCAATTTATGACCAACTTTTTATATCTAAAATAGATCAAAGGTAGTTTATCTTTATACTTTCCTTTGCCTCTTGGTAGCTTCTTAGAAAGTAGTACTTCAAGCTCTTCTAGGTCATTATCTTCTGATCCACAATCACTTTCATCTTTTTTTCAATAAGAACCCTTTTCTATTCTTAAACTTCCAATGGTTAAAGATGACTTAAATGCATATTCAATCTTAGATACTACACAATTGTCAAAATTATTCATCTCAAAAGACGATAATCTGCACACCAAAGCATCAAGAAAAAAATCATTTCCAAGTCTAGATCTCAACTCTTGAATAGAAGAAACTCTAATATCATTCTAAGAAATTTTCCTACCATGGTTTCATCACTTATGAATCCATCGGCTCCTCTAATAGCATTCACAACCTCCTTGATTTGGTTACTATATTGCACAATGTTCTCAGCTTCTTTCACATTCATGTCATCAAATTTACCTCTTAAGCTTTCATCCTTTTTCTCTCAACACATTCTAATCTCCTCACACACAAGTATCATCTTGTCCCACATCTCCTTAGTTGCAACAAAGTCTTTGATATCATCAAATTCAACATCTATCAAAGAAGAAGCTATCTCTATCATCCATAAGTTGTGTTCTTATTTTTCTTTCATTTGCACAAATTTCATGGGACCAAGAGGTGGTGGTCTGCACTAATCATCCAAGTAATACCATGTTGAATCTCCAATACCATATCAGTACAACCTCTCTTTTTTTTTCATGATGGAAAGTTCTCCTTGTTTAGCTTAGGTACCTCTCTCTTAGATATCTTTCAATCTTTAGCTTAAGTCTTCAAACTTATTCCTCCAAGCACCAAATGCTCTAATACCAATTATTAGATAACTACGAGAGGGGGTGAATCAGTTATTTGTAGTTACATATAGACCCTTAAATAATATTCATCAACTTAACAACTTAAACCTTCAATATACCAACTTGGTAACTATATTCAATCTTCACAATTATATCCAATTTATCCTTTACTAGTAAATTCTTAGCTTTCATTGAGTATCAGAGTATTAAAGAATTAACTATATACTTCATGAACTGAGTTGCAATAATAAGTAGTAAACATCAAATAATCATGAGATAACATGTGACACAATTATCCACACATCTTAACACCGTGATTTTTAATGTGGAAACCCTATTAAGGGAAAAAAAATCTTTGAGACCGGTAACCCAAAAATTTCATTCTTCTGAAGTGAGCTTTGATAAGAGCCAACCTTGTTAAAGGTTAGAATCACACTATTAGGTGTAACCCTATTAGGGGATTTTCACCAAAGATCATCTAGACCTTGTTACCCTTAAATGAGTAGCCTATCTCATGGACTTACAAGCATTCAATAGAATGTCACCATACAATTAAGAATGTTAGGTCCACTCAATTAAGAGATCTTCCAATACAATGGTTAGAAAGTAATTGTAAAATGGTCTAATAAAAATACAACTTACTTTTCTTGTTTAGATCTCCATTCAACCCATATTATTTGTTTATTGATTGGTCATCAAATCAACACTTTCCTTCACCTCAAATTTGCACTCTGATACACTCAGTAAGATCTCATTCAGTAACTTTATCACCACCTTATCAATAACTTGACCAGCTATGAATTCATAATCGCTTATCTCTTTTACAGACAAGTTTTTGTTGCTTCAACTCCTCCACATTTTTTTTGCTTAATCATGATTCTCAATTAATCTTTTTCATATCAAGTTTGCCAAATCAAGATATGTTTTTTACTTGAACTTTTGCTCCTCATCTTAGTAAACACATGTCAATTCTCCATCATCAAATCTTGTCATAATTATTCCAGTCATTGATCTCAATAGTAGACTTTTTCCTTATTTAGATTATTCTCGAATCATCCAGAACTCCACTCAATGTTGGTCTAGACCTTCATTCTTTCCAAATTGTTCTTCCTTTACCTTGCTTGGTCAACACTATGTTTGCTAGGTTAATAATATGTTCGACTGACACTGGTCCTTCTCTTTAGCCTTCCTTGCTCGATGAATATTGAACTTACTTAACCTTACACTTTATTGTTTATTTATCAAACACCATTTCTTTCTCAAAGCAGCTTATTGTTCTTTATCCTTTCACTCTCCTACTTCATTCCTTTATTATTGACCCAAAAAAACTTATTTATACCTTATATGAATACTTCATGAAATCATGTAAAATAATCAAACTAACATTATACTATCATAGACTACTTCACTCAGATGCCCATTCAAGTTCCCCATACTTAACATCACTTGTACAACTCATCTTAAATCCTTATCTTCTTCTTCTCTATCCAACATCACATCCTTCAAATGATTGCAACTTACATGAATCGGTAACATGTAACACTGGTGAATGGAGAGACATTCTGGAAAATAAATACCTCAGAAGACCCTCTCTTCAGTTTACTTTATTCAATGAGGACATCCCTAAAGGGTCGACTATTTGGAATGGTATCCTGAAGGCCAGGGACTTGGCTAAGGCGAGGGTCTCTTGGAAACTAGGCAATGGGGAGGATATTCAATTTTGGTCTAACAGGTGGTTATGTCAAGGCCCTCTTTCTAACAACCCAGTATTTGAGAGATGGGTGCAAGAATGCACGGAGCTATATGGGTTTAAAGTAAGCAATTATAGGGTTGGTCAGGAATGGAGAGACCTTTCCCTCATTTTCGAGGATTTGAAACCAATAATGACTATGCTTAACTCTTCGATCCCTAGTAATAATAAGGAGGAGCTGGTCTGGAGGGATAATCCCAATGGAAGTTATTCTGTTGCTTCTGGCTACAACTCTCTCTAGGGTTTAAAGGAGAAACTCTCTTGGGCGGATGCCTAGCTCACGGGCCTCACTCCAAAGATCAACATATTTTATAGGTTGGCCCTTCAGAACAAAATCCTAACGGAAGATAATCTCATGAAGAGAGGCCATGTTATGCCCAGCAGATGCCCGCTCTGTAAATACTAGTCTGAGTCGAGAAATCATATCTTCATTCAATGTGACTTTGCTAGGGAGGTGTGGAGTGCTCTTAATCAGGAAATTGAGATTCTCTGGTGCTAGCTGAAAAACCTCGTCGACTTTTTCAGTCATTGGAAAAGCCTTTGTAAAATTGCAGGTCGGCAAGATAATTATGCCTAGTTTTTGCCTCACTTCTACTGGAGCATTTGGAAGGAAAGGAACAACAGAATTTTCAGGGATAGAGAGGAGCCGGCAATAATTCTGGGAAGGAAGATTTTGAAAAACATAAAAGAAAACCTTCAAGTGATGAAGGAGGGGGAAGTTGATATAGGGGACAGGAAGACAGTTAAAGAAAAAGACAAGAATCCCAAAAGACAAGATGCCAGATGGATTCTACCCCAGGAAGGATGGTCAAAAGCCAACTTCGATGGTGCTTCTACGGGCAACCCTGGCCCCTCTGGAAGCGGTGGAATTATAAGAAACAGTTTTGGGGAGGGGATTGTGGCCTTTGCTCTCCCACTTGGAACCCAGACCAACCATTTGGCTGAAGCCAGAGCCGCGTGCAGTGTGGTAAAGATGGCTTTTGAAGCTAGTGTTACCAAGCTTTGGCTTGAAGGAGACTCCAAAAACATAATTAACAATATAAATGGAATCTCTCCCCCCCCCCTCGTGGTCGATTGCAAATATAATTGATGAGACACGTGCCACCCTTACAAAATTTGAGAAGGTCCACATCACTCATGCGTTTAGAGAGGCAAACGCAGTTGCTAACTGGTTCGCTAACAAAGGGGTGGGAGCAGACAAAGAAATGACCTGGCATTCCGAAAAAGATTTTCCGATGGAGGCTAAGTCACTAATCGAGCTGGAGAAAATCCATGAAAGTATGGGTCAATCTAACTGTTATCATGTTTAATAAAGAAAGATTGGATGTTGGTATGAGCCATAATAAGTTTCTTGGTTTTCGTAATCTCAAGGGATTTTTTTCATCATTTCGACACGTTTGGAGGATCGTTATCATTTTCACTTGCTATTGTATCAAAGAGGCGAATGATCACGAACCCAATAATAGAAACAGAGCCAAAATCTTGGCTGGAAAAAATTTGCAGAGATTGGGGCTCATGAGAATAGTTGAAGAAAAAATGGATGTCATGAGTAGAGAACGGAGCAGAAAGGAGCCGGTGGGTGAAGTGGAGAAGTGGAAGAGTATGGGCAAAGTCTGGAAAAAATTGGAAAAGGGTGGGGTTGCGAATTTTTTCGAGAAACTCCATGGTTTTGACCCTAAGGTCACCAACAGCATGGTGAACTCGTGGAACAATGGCAAGGTCAAGGTGAATGGGGTTTCTTTCCAAATCACAGAGGAGGTGGTTGCGGAGGTCACTGGTATCCCTATGGAGGGTTTCAAATTCTACAGGGACAAGAAACTTTCATCCAATGTAGTCAAGGAGTTCGTGAAAAATTCTGCAGAGATGAAAAAGATGGAAAAGAAAGAGTCTTTCTATGTGACGGAGACTATAAAGAAGTTCTGGAGGTATATTTTATATGCCCTCATTGATTATGTTACCTTGGACCCTAGCTTTGATCGGGTCAGAACTCACCATTTTGTTATTTTAAATCATTTTCGCCATAAGAGTAAAATTTCCATTCCCTTTTACCTTCTCACTTCTATGAACAAGGCAATCTCTAGTTTCAAGAAGAAAGCCACTGTTAACCCTGCTTTGCATGAGGGATTATTGCTCCTCATCCATGAGCATTTCAAAGCTCAGTCTATATGCAATAACCCTCCTCAAGTTGAGGATGTAGACAAATGCAGCTCCAACTTTTCTTCAGAATCTGATGACATTGAGAGCATTAGCTCGAAGGAGGAGAATGTTACCTCAGGAAAGAAGAAAAAAGGTCAAGACAAGAAACAGTCCACAGCTACAACTCCCAGCAGGAAAAGCCCTAGGGATCATGACAAAGCTCAAGCAAAAGAGAGTTATGCTAAGGAGGAGGAGGAAATGGATACGGAAGATTCTGACAAAATGTCGGAGGAGTCGGAAGAGGAGAAACTTGGGAAAAAATGGAAGAGGGAGGTAGTGAGAGTTGAGGAGACTAGAAATCAGAGGACGGATGCTATTCCTCTTCCCCTCTCCCCTATCCAATCTCAGCCTCCTTCAGAGGAAAAAGTGAATGTCATCACTGGTGAGAACAAGGGGGAAGTGCAGGTCAATAATAGAAGAAAGGCCTGGAAAAATTTCAATGTGAGGACTGCTACTATGGGGATTTTTAGGGAAGTTATGAACCCTCAGATCCTGGTGGACAACCTGGAGGAGCCTAGGCTCAATGAGCTCATAAACCCTACTATCCTGGCCATTTCAGACAACGCAAGGGAGACTGGAATGAACCTTCTAAATAATGCCCGCAATAGTATGATTGACAACTTCATATCAATCAAATGGCTCTTCCATGAGCTGGAGGAAGTTAGAGAAAGGGTATCCCAGATGAAAAGTACTAAGAATAAGACAGGTATTGACAGCCAGGAGGACCAGGATAACAAAGAAAGCTTAAATGAAAGGAGATTTAGAAATCTTGAAAACTACAACCACAACCTGGCAAGTCAGATGATTTCTCTCCTGAGTTTGATGAATGACAACATCCAATCCCTTGCTGGTAAACTTAAGGACAGCGGCTTCCTAGTGGAGGAGGGAGGACAGAACAGGGATAAGGCCAGGCCGGATGATGACAAGGCCACTATCAGTACGTTCACCAGTATGGATCAGGGCATGGAGAAGGTCCAGAATCAAATGGCAAAGGAGCAACAAAAGATAGTCGAGGCAGCTCAGACTATGTAGGAAATGGAGAAGATTACTGAAGACTAGTTTTCTTGTCTTTTGTTTTTTCGTCTTTCTGGCTTTTGGCTTTTGGACAGGCTTTATGTAGTCTGTTTTAGTTTGTTTGTTTTCTGGCCTTTCTGTGGGCCTTTGTTTTGGGCTGGGCCTTTGGGCTTTTTTCAGCTTTTGGACCTCTGTATTGGCTGGGCTTCTTTTGCTTATTATTAGCCTTTTTTTTGTAAAACTTATGGGTTTCAGGATCCCTTAAAACCTGTTTATCTTATCAAAAACATGTCAACCAAGTTGACATCATTGACAACATAACAATTGATCTAACTTTTCTACATATACTATGTAGCTTGATTCTGACCTTGTTCTTCATCATCATCTCAAAACAATATTTTCCTTTGGTTGTATCATTATTAGTTGTGGCCAACCTATTCTTCCCCTCCTTCTAAGGTTTGCAACCCACCTTCTTTAATAGACTCAACAATTGTGGAAATCTGCACATCATGTTCTTCTTTTCTAGTATTATCATTAGGGTCTAGAGACCTATCATCATGGAAAGCCTTAACAAGTTTGCAAGCACAATTTTTTTGCTTCAGTATTCTAATAATAACTTGGAAAAAAAACTAATGATTAGTGCTCCCTTTGTAACTCATTTCCTTCTTATCTTTGATTGGGAACTCACTGTTGTTGGTATTAGTGTCCATGTTGCTTTCACATCCTTTTTCCTCTTCCACATTTTGAACATCAATTTTATTAATTTGTTCTCCTTATCCTTTATAATCTTGTCATTGTCGCTTTCCTTATGGTCAAGTTTAAGGTAGGTTCCATTATTACCCTTCTCGTTATTAATAGGTTTCTTTTTTTTATTCCATAGCCTATAACTCTTTTTAAGGTTCTCGTCTATCTTACATAAAAATAAAAAGTGTTAAGTCTTCCCAAGCTTTCTAATTTACATTGATTTTTTTATCTTTAGCAGAAGGGTTAAAACCATTAGGAAAATCTACCCTTTCATAGAAAGAAATGAGAACCCTAGGATTCAATATGGCAAGAAAACCTTAGTATTTTCAACTTGCATAGAATTTGTGGAGTGAAAGTACATTATTATATGGGTACATTTTTAAGAAATACCCATCTCAGTGTGGAGCAGAAGATTATATCATTTTGGTTGATCTCTAGAGACCATGGCCTAGCTTTAAACATAGACTTTCCTACAATCCGATATTTTTTATTAAAGGATTTTCTCCTACATTACATAATTTTCATGAAAATAAAAATAAAATCCTTTCGTGTCATTCTACAAAATGAGAAGTGAACAACCATTTCTTGACCAACACATTTTTAATCCAAGAATATGAAAAAATTCCTTGTGAGAAGATTATTACAATCTAAGAAAACTGGCAATAAAGAAATGCTCTTAAGTCTATCTTCCTCCTTGGCTAAAGCATTAATAATACCTTTAGTTGGATAAAGTTTTAAAACCCTAGGAGGGAACTATTCCTTACCTCCTTCAGCAAGGTGTTTGAAAAGATTTTTTAAATATATATTAAAAAAAAGTATTTTGGATGGGTCCTCCTCCTCCCAACCCCCAACCCACTATAGTAATGTGTCAGTATCTTAAGTACCAACAATGGTAAATACCCTAGTTCTAGTGGAGCACTATAGATCCACAAACAATACAAGTGGTCTTGGTGGTATGTTTTCCCATTGGTTATGTTACAAGCTAAGGTTGTCATTGCACCAAAGGATCAACATACCAATGCCCAACACAACCACTAGATTTATAGAAAACAAGAGGTAGTTAAGAAATATTATGAATCCTGAAGGGGAATGTTGGTGGTTGGTCCAAAAATCCCCCCCTCGGAACTAAAATAGATTTGAACTTCTGACCAAGCTTGGGCACCACTTGTTAGAAGATAGGGTTGTCATTGCACTGAAAGATCAACCTAATAATGCTTAATATAGCCACTAGACTTATAGAACACAAGAGACAGTTAAACCATGTCATGAATCTTGAACAAGAATGTTCGAAGTTAGTCCAACTAGTTATGTGTAAGGACTATAGGCACAACCCAATATGGAGAGTTAAAAATTTAATCACCTATATTAAAATTTAAACCACCAATGAGAATATTTATTTGAAAAAATAAACAATTAGTTTTATTTCATACATTTTAATAAATGTTGATTTCAATAAATTTAAACTCAAAATTAGCTTCCATTAATTTTTATGAGGTGAGTTAGGTTCCCCCATTTTTTTATTTTATTTTAATGAAATTTATTGATTTAGTTAGATTGGAGAATTTTTTGAATTCATAGTGAGGCACATAGCCTAATAGGTTGATTTTACTTTAGAGAGCATAAATGTTCCCATGTTTATTTTTTGACTTCTTACTCTTGTTAGAAAGGTGGCTTTGAGCACCATATGATGGTATAAATTTGAATTTTTTAATTTTCCCTTTTGATATTTTTTTCCCCTAGAAGCTAGTATTCTCCTTTACATTGTTTTGGTCATAAATTTTGCATATGAAGTCAAATTTTATAATTCAAATAGGCATTGGAGAGAATGATCCATCTAATATGCATTTATTTTGTTATTTTATTAGTTTCATGAGCATGGGAAGTTGTTTCCTTGTTTGAACACTTGTGGGTGCATCGGATTTGAGGTGAGTGTAAGCCACATGCTTTGAGAGGTGAAAACTTGGTAAACTATATGTTTTAATGAGGTATTGGTGGCTTTGACCACCATATGATGGTATAAATTTGAATTTTTTTATTTTTCATTTTGATATTTTTTTTCCCTAGAAGCTAGTATTCTCCTTTACATTGTTTTGGTCATAAATTTTGCATATGAAGTCAACTTTTATAATTCAAATAGGCATTGGAGAGAATGATCTATCTAATATGCATTTATTTGTTATTTTATTAGTTTCATGAGCATGGAAAGTTGTTTCCTTGTTTGAACACTTGTGGGTGCATCGGATTTGAGGTGTGAGTGTAAGCCACATGCTTTGAGAGGTGAAAACTTGGTAAACTATATGTTTTAATGAGGTATTTATGATGCTAGAGTTTATTATCAATTTTGGTGCTTCTTGGTACAAGTTAATCGGATTTTTAAGAGTTTGGGCTTTGATGGTGATAAGTACATAGGTTTTCTTTGATTTGAGGACATCGTTGAAGATGGTTTAAGACTTGAAGTCTTATGTTGGTCATAGTTGAGTGTTGGTACAACATTAGTGATGATATATGGTGTCATAGATATGTAGGTACATGTTTTGCATTGATGTGACATAATCTTGTTTCTGGTGAATGGTTGTGTTTTGGTTTGATTTTAGGAGGTTATTGTTTATCTTCTTCATGCTTATTATTTCCTTGACTATAGTACTTCATTGTAGAAATGTTTGGATATTTATATCACATGATTTGTTGTACGAATTTGATCTACAAAGACATCTCTTATGTGGTGTGAGCATCCTTAAGATTTTATGATTATCTATATGCTTCCTAATATTCTTATTTGAGTGATTTTATTTCCCTTGGAGTGCAATAAGCTTGCTAAATTAGAATAATAATGGAAATTGCAAGCTTGAAAATCCCTTTTATCAATATTTACACTCATTTGAGTGTTTCATGAGTTGGTTATTTTTTAACTAGTTTCTCTCTTTTTCATTTTTTTTGTATTGGTATGCATCTTTACTCCTTTCATAAGATTGGTTCCATATCTTTGTATCAACTATTCCCCTCTTTTTCCCTTTTGCTACATTTATTTAGGTTGTTCATGTTTTCATTTATAAGGTAATTACTCAAAAAAAGGAAAAAAAAATTCTCATCCTCTCTCATGACTACATTATTTTCACCCTATTACTCTAAATCTCTCACATTAGAAGTCAAATTTTACTAATACCACCTTTAACAAAAAAAAATCTCATCATAAAATATTATAACAATTTTCAAACTAAGGGAGAGTATTGGAACCCTACTAGCTAGGGGTGCAAGTGTCAAAACCTTTCTTGCTTCCAAATATTTAATAAAACCTTATCTTATTTTCATTAAAGCCTAATTCAAACTATAACCACTCATAATGTTGTAAATTGCATGTCTTGCAATTCTTCATTACATCACACCTTTATATTGTCCATAACATATATCCACCTAAGTCTCCACTTCATCTGCTTGCCTAATTACCACATGTTCTCTAAATTGCCAATTGTGTGGACTTTAATGATTCAAGTTAATTTGTGTCACAAATATATCTATGCAACATGCACTCATCTTGCAAAGCTATTGACTAAAACTAGTCATTAAACCATTACACCTATTACCCATGGTAGAGTAATGTCTCCTTTGTATGTCACCGACATTGACAATCCTTTAGGTTCCTTAAAAAACCTTCCTTTCAGCCTTATTTTGGATCTTCTAGGGTCCTTGGTCATTTAAATTGCTTCATTGTGGCTTTTATGAACATGTTCATGATTTGGACCATTTCCATAATTTCTTGGTTACCTTTCATTACATACTAGCCCATACTCAACTTCATACTAGAGAATTGTGGCTTCTTGGCTTCAAAAGGCATTTATATATCACCTTATATTAACTCATTTTGATATGAACAATCATATCTTGGTATTTTTACCAATTCACTTGTATCCATTATCTTTTATCATTTATTAGATTATCTATTTATCTTTCTTGGTTGTCTATGGGGATGGAAGTGCAAAAATGAAGATTTAACTTTGACATACCTCTAAAACAAACTACCACAACATGTTTCCTTTTGTTGTGTAAGCAATTTCAAGGTTATGATATATTGGGAATTTCCTTTAAAGGTTGTGTCTCCCTTATTTTGTCTTCAAACTAGTTGCTTTTCATCTTATTTGTAACTATTTGCCACATGTAGCTTGGTTTACTTTACCATCTTGCACCTTTTTGGTATGGCCCTCTATATCATGTTTGTACAAGGCACATCTGTGTTGCATTGTGTCTTGAATCTATATTGTAGTTCTTGATTCATACAAACAACTTGGAAAGAGATCTTGCAAAGCCAATTAGTTGGTCTCAATTGTTGTCTCTTTTTGTTCCTATAGCTTAAACATTTTTATCATCTTATATCATTGAATTATATCAATATTTTCCATTACTGCATTATAGTCATGATGCAAGAGCATCCACATTGTAAGAGCAATCTTGGATCACCCAAAGATATTGTATAGTTTTTCAATAATGGCTATTTTAAGGCATGGTTACTATTTTTGACAAGTTTACTAATTTCAGTTGTTCATTTGAGCCCAAATTGTTTGAGTTGCTACCATAGAGGTCTATTTTGGAGATATGAAACTACCAATAAAGGTTCATGGTGAGATCAAGTCTAATTTTGAAGATATTGAAATTTTTTTTGTTTTGGCGAGGTGGTACAAAAAATTTTGAACTATGTTTTGAAGGCCTTAGATGCTCTAAAATGGGATCAAAATTTGATTGATTGGTGCTTTGCATGCCCAAGGTTGAGCGCTTTGAGATTCTTTCGAAATTGGGTTATAATAAGCAATCAACTCAATGGTTCACAAGTTATGGTTTTTGGAAGTTGTGTCATCAGGACTCAAGCTTCACTACAAGGAAGAGAAAAAAACAACTAAGGCAAGAAATTGAACCGCTAGGTGTCAAAATGGAAAACTTTCACTTTTCAAATATTTGAGGCCAATTAGTTGTGCTACTTATGTAGAGAAAAGGGGGATTTTAGAGTTCAGTTCTAGAAATGTAGATTGTGGCTTTGTTTAAAAATTATTGTAATAAAAATTCCCACATGATTGTAGCATGTTACTTATTTTTAATAGTGAAATGTTATGTCATTGAAGATAATAGAAAGAAAAAAAAAAATTATTGTTTTAAATTAAAGTAAAAACAAGTTTTGAAGGGTACCCGAAACCCTTAACAGAAAAGAAAAAGATACACCAAAAAGCACAACTAGGGTTTACAAGAACCTGAAACCTGCAATTTAAAAGATACAAAATTAGGTTTTACAGGGACCTAAAACCACAAAATAAGACCATAAAACAAAACCAAGTTTTGCAAGGACCTGGAACCTAGTTTTTTAAAACCAAAGAACAAATACCAGTTAAAAAACCTAGACCAGCGACCAGTAACCGGGACCACTACCAAAATAGAGACTAGATACTAGGGACACTATTAGCTACAATTGTAGCTCTTTGATCATTTTCACCACCTCTTTGCCTTCCTTCACAGTGCTTTGGATGGTATCAATAGTAGATCCTCTAGTTACCTTAGCTACCTTTTTTCTTGAGCTCTACCTAGTTCTTTTACTTGGACCACCTGGAGACATGATTTCTTCATTAGTTCTCTTCCCTAAGCTTGCAGTAGCTACACAAATGCTAGAGCTAACCTGCTCCATCTTATTGCCACTCTCTTTGATCAATAGACGAAGTTTGTGTTCATATTCCTTTAATTTATCTGGTATATTACCAACCTGAACTTCCATCTAAATGATCTTTGCACAGTCAACTTCCTAGTCTTACTACATCTTACCCACTTTTCTTTTCAAATTCATTAACTCATTATAAATCCAGGAGTTGGCTTGAAGAGAGGAATCAGCCTTAAGCTTTGCAGTATGCAGGAAAGAAAGCATAATGTCCTTACCAGTAGATTCATTCATCTCCTTCCCCATTTCTTCCTTACCAGTAGACTCATCCTTCTCTTTCCTTGTATCTTCCTCTACATTCACAGCATCCTTGCTAGTGAGGTCCTACTTTTCCTTCACCATTACTTCTTTCGCATCCCTCACTCCCTGGGTGTGCTCGTTTTGATTAATTTCCTCTTCTCCAACATTATCTGACCCTATGTTTTTATCATTGCTTTCATCTGCCTCAACCTTACTAGTCTCACCCTTACTGCCAGGGTAACCTTCCAAGTTAGAACTAAAATATCCCACATCTGTATTCTCCTCCTCCTCCATATTTTTTCATCATTATTACCAAAGTTCTCAGACTCAGTAATCTCCTCCACATTTTTCTGAGGGATTTCTTGCTTCAGACTCCTCCTTCTCCCACTAACCCCTTCCTCACCCTTACTCATCCTAGGTTTTGCTAGCAAAGCCCTTCTTTTTCTTAGAGGGAGGGGAAGACATAATAGAATTGTTCTTACAGTAATTCAAAATTACTAAAATTAACCCTTCATGTAAAATCAGATGGGACTTTTTTTTTCCTATGCGCTTGAAGACTTTGGAGTAAAGAAAATCTCAAATAAAAAAGAAATGACATCTTATCCTTGTGCCTAAAGTGATTCAGGAACACAAAATAAAATTTATGAACATGCTTAGCTCTACCATCTAAAATTAAATACTCAAGGATGCAAGAGAGCACATCCTGCCAAATAAGCTTAATTTGACCCAGCTCATAAAAGTTGCCATTCTTCTCTAGGTTCTTTTCCTCATCATTTGTTTTTCGAAAAAAATTTAATGCAGCATTTGAAATACTTTTTTTTTTTACTAAATTTTATGCCTTCCTTAGGCAAACTCGTCACCTCAACAATGAAATCTTTAGACAAAGCACCCATCACCCCATGCATAGAAACCCTATCCTCAATCCAATTTCTGAAGAATGCCTCTATGACATGTGGTTTATAGCCATGAAGGCGCTCCAAATAAGTGGTGACATTACCCTTCTGTAGAATCTGCCAAATAGAGGCTTTGGCCTTCCATGCTTTACAATTTTTAGGTTCTTGTTTTCTTGGTTCCTTGCCTATTTCCAATGACTTCATTTCACTGTGAAATGCCAAAGTTGAGTGGACAGGTAGAAATAAAGTATTAATCGAAGCCGAGGTATTCATTAAAACAACAACTAAGGTACTCATAAAAACACATACGTGCAAAGCCAGGATAAAAATCACATTAATGTACTTTCTCAAGAAAATAACACTGACTTTTGTAACCCCACTTCCATATATCATTAAATTGCTAATCTTAGTGAATCTTTCCCCTCGTCGCGTGAGTTCTGTCATAATTAGTAAGAGCTTTAAAATCCACACTCCTGCTTAAGTCATCATGCCATGTCATCTTACACTCTCATTGGACAGCCCGGTTAGTGATCCAGTCAGCTCCAACATTACCTTCATGAAAAGAATGAGATATAAATACTTTCTCAAATTTTTCCATTAAAGATTTGATTTCCATTACACTAGCTTCAATCGACCAAGTAATCAAACTTTTACCATTAAGCATATTCACAATGTTCAAGGAATCTCCTTCCATCCAAAGGTACCGAAAACCAGTTTCCATTGCTAACCTCATCGTATATAGAGTTGTAGTAGCCTTAGCTTTATGGCTATTAGAAATGCCAATAGGTATAGCAATAGCATCTATTATATTACCTGTGTGATCTCTCAGAACTCCTCCACAACCCGCTTTTCTTGGGTTTCCCTTAGTTGCACCATCAAAATTCCCTTTAAGCCATGCCATAAGAGGAGCCTTCCATCTAGTCTTCAATCTTGGGTCTTCTTTCTTCATATTAGAACCTATGGAAAAAATTGGATTGTCAATTTGAAAATCTTTATTACATTTTCTCTGGGACTCAAAATTTTCCTTTATTGCCCTGACAATGTTTTTTCCAAGCACCCACTCTAGCACTTCTTTATTTCTAAAGATTCTATTATTTCTTTCTTTCCAGATACCTCACCAAAGATGGAGAAGAGTAACTTTCCATAGGAAGTCAACATTAGTATCCTTAGATGGGCATATCCAACTTTTAAAACAAAGTTCTATATTATTTTGATGAACCCAAGTAATATTCGAATAGTTGAGAATAGAGCTCCATACTTGTTGACTAAGTACAGTTTAAAAATAAATGATCTCTATCTTCAAAACCTTCTTTACATAGACTACACCTATTAACCACATTAATGCCTCTCTTTTGCAAATTGTCCTGAGTAAGAATTTTAATTTGAATCAAGATCCAATAAAAGATATTTATTTTTGGTATAAGACTCTTTATCCAAGCTTTTGTCCATAAAGGTCGCTTACCTTTCTCCTTAGATTTGAAAATAGAGGAAACTTTGAACCGGCCACTAGGATCAGCACTCCATATCATCTTATCCTCCTCAAGGGGATACAAAGAAAAGGCATTCAACATAATCTAGATGTTATGAAAAACTTGGTTAACATCAACAAGGTTAACCCAATTGTTGTTATGCAAGTAATGTCCCACAAGAGTCCCATACAATTGTTTGCATCTGTCAATTTAGGTCCTATCCTCAAAATCCTCAATCAAGGGATGATCTATTATCCAAATATCTTCCCAGAATCTGACCTTCTGCCCATTTCCAACTTTCCATGAACATCCTTTACTTAAGGTATTCTTAGTTCCCTACACAGCCCCCCAAATAGCAGAAGGGGAAAGAATATCAGGAGATGACAAAAAATCAGATAATGAAGGAGCATTAAAAAGATACTTATGTTTCCATATAATACTTCATTCATTATCATCATGATAAGCTCTCCATCATGACTTCAGCTTTGCCCATGAAAATAGTGTCATCAAAAAATTGACCATGAGAACAAGTAAGAGGTTGAGAACAAGGCTACAAACTTTTCATATCCCCTTGCAAAACCAATTTCTCAATATATCTCCCCAAATAATCGGCCATAATAATAAAAAGAATAGGGTATAAAGGATCTCGCTATCTCAAAGCTATAGAGGGACTAAAGAATTCAATAGAGCACCCATATACCAAAATAGCAATAGAAGTTGTAGAGATCAACTGAGAGATAGCCCTTATAATCTTATGATTAAACCCAAAGGCCTGTAAAATCTTACCAAGAAAAGCCCATTCAACTCTGTCATAAGCTTTCACAATATCAACTTTCATGATAAAACCCTGATTGTTAGAGCAAGATAAAGAATGAATATTCTTATGAGCAGCAATAATAGAGTTAAGAATTTGCCTACCTGGGATAAAACCATTTTGTTCAACAGCAATAAGAGATGGAAGCACCAAAAGTAGCCTAGAAGTGAGGACTTTTGAGATAATCTTATAAAAAGAATTACAAAGACTTACAGGCCTGAAGTGGTCTGGAGAATCAGCCCCAATATTTTTAGGAATAAGGCATAGGAAGGTAGAATTGATCTCCTTAAGCGTTCTTTTAGCCCAAAGAATTCTTTAACAGCATCACATACATCTCTTCCAACCAATTTCCGAGCCTTCTGGAAAAAGAACATGGGAAAACCATCTAGTCCTAGAGATTTATCCCCTCCTAGAGAGCAGACAGCTTTTAAAATCTCTTCTTCCTTAGGAATGGAACCTAACAATTTATTTTGTTCCTTAGTAATTAGAGAAGGAATCACCTTTAAAAGTTCAACTTGATGATCAGAATCAATGTTAGAGCCAGATGTCATTAAAGAAGAAGAAAAGTAGACCATCTCTTTCAAAATATCATTTTCCTCAATAATCTTCAAATCACCCTTCTTAAGATATGAGATACGGGTTTTAGCTCTATGCTTTAGAGTAGAAAGATGAAAAAGCCTGGTATTCTTATCTCCTTTATTCAACCAGATCGATCTAAATCTTTGCCTCCAATAAATTTCCTCTTTATTGAAAATGTCATGATACTCTACCAATTTTTCATTCTCTTCTCTAACAAGGTCAGGAGTATAACCTTCCTTTTGTATCTTGCCCTGAAAAATTTCGAGTTCTTCCTTAATACTTGCTTTAATCTCAAAAATATTACCAAAACATCTTTTATTCCATATGTTAACCTCATTTTTAATATTTCTTAATTTTGAAGCCACTCTAAAAAGAGCAGTTCCTTCAACATCTATGTTCCACCATTCATCCAATTTACTCTCAAACTGTGGATGTTACATCCAAAATTTTTCAAACCTAATAGGAAAGTTTTTTTTTATATTAATCTTTTTAGCAGAAAAAATAAAAAGAAATTATCCAACCCAATTTTCTATAATTCCTCCAGTTTACATACAAACTCTTTAGTCCAATCAAGAGAAATAAGAACTCTATCCAATCGATCCTGAATACAATCATTACCTAGCCTCTTATTACTCCAAGTAAACTCAATTCCACAAAGATCCAGGTCCATTAAATGCTCCTTATTAATGAAGTCCATAAGATCCAATCTCTCATCTAGCTGGCTCACATTACCCCCCTTTTTTCATGGTCATAAAGAGGAACATTGAAATCCCCCATGAAGATCCATCTACTAAATTAATCTTTACTCTTTATATGAGAAAGAGTATCCCATACCTTTTTCCTATAATTCTTTATATTTTGAGCATAAATATTAACAATATACCATACATTATTCTGGTCAATGCTAGTAATTTTAACCACCATGAAATGTTTACCAGCATTTAAAACAGTTCCTAAGCAGTAGGATTTCTTCCATAACATCAGACTTCCCCCTGAAGCTCCCTCTGAACTACTAGCTTTTAAACAATAATCTTTAAAAGATTTGATTTGTTCAACTCTCTCCTTCTCCATCTTTGTTTCTTGCAGCAAAAGAAAATCCAATATGTGCTCTCTAACAAAATTCCTAACAACATCAAGTTTATGACTACTATTCAATCCCCTAATATTCCAAGTAATTATTTTCATGTTTATTTTTTAGGGGTAAAATCCAGAATACTTCCATGTCTTCCATCAACAATATTCTGCATACTTTCCATTTCTCTAGTTTTCCTAGAAGATTTCCTTCCAGGTTTTTTTGGAGTTCCAACATTTGGTTTCACCTCAACTTGCGGCTCCAATTTACTACTTCGAGTCTCTACTCCTTTAGGAACTGTATTACTCTTCTTTTTCATCTTTTTCCTTTGACTCAATTTATGTTTCAAATCCGTGCCTTCCTCATTTTTCCCCTCAGATTCAAAATCATTCCTAAAGGGAACAATTTCTTTGCACAAGGGTGTCTCAAGAGGCTTAGGAGTAACATTCTTATTTTCAATCAACTAGAAATTCTGGGACTCTCCTGACACCATTGATTTACTAGTATCCAACAGAATTTCACCCTCCTCTAATTTCTCCATCTCAACTAGGTCTTCCCAGTTTGTCTCAGTCTTCTGATAAAAATTAATTGCTTCGTCATATCCACCATATTCTCTATATTTTTCTTAGGTGTGGTAGAGTCTAGCATCACCCTAGCTTCTTGATTTTCACTACTCAAGTTTTCCTTCAAGGCAAAATATGGCATTTTACCAGTTTCCTAAAATTCCAGATACAAGTTATTCTTCACATCTTTTGCATGAATAACTTTAGGTTTCCAAACTTTCTTCTGGATTTTTACTTCTTTCTTATTGTCTTCCTTATTAGTCTTAGGATTGTTCTTACCTCTTTTAGGATAATTTTTCACCCTATGGCCCTGTTTATTACAAGCAAAATAGGTATTTGGGAGATCTTCATATATAACTTCCTGCATTCTTTTCCTCTGTTTTGAAATTAGTTCCACTTTCTCAAGGAGGTGATTCAAGTTTGCCACTTTCACATATAATCCAGCACTCTAAAGTTTAGATTTTGAGGGCATTGCATGATCCATTGAAATTAGTTCCCCAAAGGAACCAATAATTCCCTTTAAGATATATTCATGCCAAAATTCTAAAGGAAGGCCAGGAAGTCTAACCCAGATCGACGTAGTTAAGAAGAAGGCATCAGATAAATCCATATTTGGCTCCCATTTCTTAATAGTGAGAGTACTTTTGCCAAACGACCATGGACCTCCGCAAAGAACCATATTCATATCTTCTTTGCAATTTAAAAAATATGACAAGAATCCATTCAACATAGGAGCTATATAAACTTGACCACGGATAACCCATTTCTGTTTAATCATATTTTCCAAAGTTTATATATCTAGTCTAGCCCCCATGAATTTTCCCACAAGAGCAAATTCAATAGAAGATACAAAAAAATCAACGATTGGGTCTGGAATAAATATTTGAAACTCACCTTTCTCCCAGTAAGATTTTGATGTAATCGGAGGGAAAGATGATTTTCCACTAGGTTTCCTACCAAATAAGGAAGACCATGTCCTTTGATCACCTAACCCTTTTTGAGAACCTTCTGCTTTTCTCTCGATATTGACCTCCACATTCTCCAAAGAATTCTTCTCATTCTCAAATACCTGACCAGGCACGTGATTTGCAGTAAAAGAATCCAAAGAAAGGTCTCGAACCCCACAACTAGTGGTACCAGCATCCGTAATTCTTTCAGAATTTGCTAGATTTTCCTCATTTTGACCTTTTGTCCCTCCAAGATCAGCACCTCCCACAAGATTCCCCCCTTCAAATTTCCCGCCTAACAGGGAGCCAGCCAATTCAAATACACTTAGAGCGCCAACCATCCTCTTCCCTACCAAAAATAATATTTTTTTGTTATTGTTATTATTATGTTCTTGCAAAAAAAATTCCATGTTGTGTTGTGTGTGTCTAATTGAATAAGGGGAGTACCCTTCATCAAGTTATCTTTATTTCCTTTTAATTTAATTAAATCTCCCTACCTCACCAAAGTGTTAGTGCAAGTGAGGTGACTTTGGGTCATTCATCCAATGAGGTTCCATCAATCTAAGTATAACAAATTATCTTCATATTTTCATGAACCCAACTTAAAAGAAAAATTCATCTCTAGTTTTTCCAAGTGATTAATAGAGCATTACAAGGCTCTTCTATGAGCTTCATGACCCAACACGTATAAGGAAATCCTTAAGACTAAACATTCCCCCTTACAAATATAATCCTACTAGACTAGACCCAACACTTATAGAGAATATGGATACTAATGATTCTTTTGGATCTCATCCTTCACTCCAATATTCAGATTCAACATTTCACCAATCTCGAAATCTAGTTCTCAAAATATAATGACAAATTATACTCTTGAATCTCCTTCCACTAGAGACCAAGATTTTGATCTTACAGTCCTATTTGACCAAATTCAATCTCTTGAGAAGATTTTGATATATTTCAAAGAATTTATTGACAAAGAACATGTTTTATCTAAGGTCAATTCTATCATTAGCAATCTGAGATAAATGTTTGTCTCACATAGAAAACCCCTTGAGGTTCTTATGGCATTAAGAAAAAATTGTGAGTTCTTGTATCCTCCACTTTGTTCACTTCCTAGGACATGCACTTTGACACCACTAGTTCACAAATTGATTTTGTTATGCCTACTGCATTTATGCACATGCTAGTAAAAAGATCTAATGTTGATCCCCTATCTTGTGGTAACATCCCTAGCATCACTATGGGTAAGTTTTCCTTTGGGTATTCCATTTCACCCCCTAGTATTGGAGTTAGCCCTAGTGTGGAGTTGGTGCTTATGACTAGTAGTTCTAGTGCTTGTGTTAATGCTTATAATATGGTATTGGCAATATTGGTCCCACTACTGCTAATGCTAGATGTACAAGTGATATCTAATGCAATCATGTATGTCCAACACCTCCCACTCGCTAATCATCATTGCAACTTTCCCAAGGTTCTTAAACATGCTATAATGTATAAGAAAGCATCACCTTCATCATTCAAGACAAAGTTCAACCAAGGCTCTATGCTTGAATTTGGTTGTCAAATATGCAATCCTCCAACTTTTTTCCACATGTGCTTGTTGAGCATGCTTGCCTTCTCTTAATTTTTTTCACACCACATTTGCAATTAGTGGGATTCCTTCTACCTTGCCTTGCATTGAGCCAGCTATGTTCTATGAGGCATGTATTGTTTAACTCACCTGAGGATATTTTGACAATCTTCACAAGATGAAAATGTTGAGGTGGCATCATCGTTGGCTTTGTTTGTTGGTGAAGCACCTAGGGTTGCCTTACTGGTTGTACCTTTTCAATCTTGGTATCCCTCCCCCTATGATTGATATTGGAAGGGCAGTTATTTGTTAGTGTAGGATCATTAAGGCAATTATCTCTTCTTATATGTAGATTAGAGCATGCTTGTATGCATTCCCCCATTCTTGTCCTTCAATATTTTTCTCTTGAAGGAACCAAGTTATGTAGAAGGTATTTAGAAAAAGGGGATCATAATTTGTACATTTTCCCTATTTGTAAGTGACTTTTTCTATTTGACATATCGTGGCTTTCGACATTCAAGGATGATGTAAATCATTGGTGGTAGTTATGCCTTCTTCCATGTTAACCTAAGTTTTTATTTTATGTATTCATGTGCACTTCTTTAGATGCAAAAACATTGAACTCATGATGAGTAGCTCCTATGCAGATTTATATTATTAATTTTTGTAGTGTTATGGATTCTAACACTAAATAATTGTATCCCCTTGTCTCTTTGCACATTTCAATACTTAAAGTATCATGTGTCGCATGTTGTAGGGTGGCATTTCATGAAAGCATCTCACTATGTTGACATGTAGCAACATCTCTCATCTCCTTCGATTAATCATGTTCCCCAATGTATTACATGTTCACTCTAAAGGGCGACTATCTTATCTGTACCATTTACATTTCTAAACTTTAAAAAATATTTTTAATCTTTTGTGTATGTGGGCCCAACCACAATCTTTTAATTTGTTTCCTTTATAGGATTCATTCCACTATTTATTGTAGCTTCCTTTGTGGTGGCCACACTAACCAAATATTTTGCCCAGTCATATTGCTATCTAACATAGCACAACTCGTTATCTGTACTAGTGTAACCTTGGTTATCATTATCTCACAATTTGTATCTAGTTGCCTACCATTTTAAACTTTTTATTCAAGTGCTTCAGTTTTTTATCTAACATGTTTGTCTATAGTTATGGTGCAACTTTGCACTATCTCATAAAGGTTCGAATCTTTTCCCTAGGGGAAAACTCTGCACAGATGGAAGATTTTGCTTCCTCTTAATATCTCCATATAATCTCTTGAAATCTTCTCTATTTTAGCTTTAATATTAGTATCGATATGTTTTCTAAAGTAGAGGGAACATAACATCGTAAATTGCATATTGTATGATTCCACATTGCATTGTGCCTCTACTTTGGCCAAATCAAATATCCACTTAAGCCTCCACTCCATTTTCTTGCCTAAGCACCACCTTTTATCCAAATTCCCAACCATGTAGAATATTTTGATTCAAGATACATGCACGTTGCAAAGATGTTCATGTGGCACACATTTATCCTAAGAATCTACAAAAAAAAGGTGGTGGTTGGAGTGACACACTAGTTGTCCTGATAATGAGGTGTGTTCTTTGCTTGGCACCCACACTGCAAATTTTGTTGCCTCAAACCATTCACTTTAGCCTCATTTTGGGTTTTCTAGACTACATTTTGGTCATTTGAATACCTTTTTTGTGGCTTTCATTAACTTCTCCATCATTTTTCACATTGTTCTACCATCTCTTATTGCAGGCCAAAGAACACTCACCTTCATCCCAAAGAGCTTAGGCTTATTGGCTTCAAAAGGGAGTTATCTCTCACCTTACACTCTCATTTCAATTTTAACAAGCATTTCTTAGTATCTTTATCATATCTTTATGTATCCATTATCATTTATTATGTGTTGGATTGTCTATTGTATTTCTTGGTTGTTCCTAGAGGTAGAAACACCAAAATGAGGATCTAACTTGGGCAAGCTCTAAAACAAACTACCACAACATTTTTTCTTGTTGTCGTCTATATAGGTTTAAGGAATGGATTGAAGTAGTCCATCAGGAGTTTCCTTCAAAGAGTTATAAAATCTTCTCTCCATTCCTAGTTTACTTTCCGTTCATTTACTTAATCACAGTGTACCTTTCTAGTATGGCCTTTTGTACCCTATCCCTTACTCATGCAAGTGTCCTAAACAAAGTTCTCATAGAGACTACTAGTTGGTCTCAATTGTTTTCTTTTTTCTAGTAATGTTGCTTAAACATTTTTATCATCATCTATCATTGAGTTATTTTAGTTTTTTTCATTATTTGATTATAGTTAGATTCATTTCCCTTTCTTAAATTAAATCCACCTAGCTCACCAAAGCACTAAGCACTAGTATATGTGGCGACATATGCTCATTTGTCTTATGAAGTTCCATCAATCTCTAAGTGTGGTGAAATTCCTTCTCTACACCACTTAAATAATGAAACTCAGCCCCCAAAGATTTATAGGAGCCTTCTTCCTCTCATTTCGACATCACTCATACTCAAATTTATTCTTGCTTATTGGAGTCTTACTTTTATGCATTAGAGCTTTAAAACCTTTAATTGTTAACTCTACTAGTATAGATTTTCCATCAAGCTTTTAAACATATTTATACAATGTTTTGTAGCCAAGAAATAGTTTATTTATGGATTTGAATCTTCCTTTTCTCATAACCCTTTTCATCTCTTAATCATCTTTCCAACTTACACCATTTTTTAAAAATTCCTTGTTTCTTTCTTTACCTCTATAACCCCATGGCACTTTTGTTTCCTTGTGTTTCTATTTTACCTTTCATATCGTTCTCCCACAAAATTCTACTCACTATTTGCCATCTCCAATTGGTAAGCATCAAAAGATTTGATTTTCATTTTAACTTTGGCAAGTTTATTGTAGATTGAATTTCAGGGTTTTGTTGCCATCATCAAGCAAAGTGGATCTATGTTTACTGCATGGCTACAAATTCTAGCATCATACTCGATACAATATAATTCAACCAAAAACCTCATTCTCATAACATCTAGATAGTGAAAAGAAATGTGTTACCTAATTGTTTCTAGAACCTTTCAACATTGAAGTTGAGAGCTACAATAACTCTAAAGTGGTTGGAAACTCTACAACTAGTACTGAATTTTTAGCCTTCGTTATAGAAGGGTATTTAGCAAGGTGAACATGTTAACAAAGCAAAACTGTGATTGATAAAGTTGGATGTCAATTGCCTACTAAATGAGGCCATGTTAGCAATAAGAAAAATTAAAGTTATAGATAAAATAGATTTCACTACTACCTTAAAAACAGTAATTCATTACTCCTTTAATAAAAGAAGCTAAGTTGTTATCAAAGGAAGTTGTGGGTGATGACTGATAAGCTTATGCCGTGTGAATTGGCGAGAAAATTCTACTACGTTTGATAACTAGGGCACTTTGCATATTTCTTGTGCACCTTAGCATGTTTTGCATAGATTTTTTGAGTTTGTGAACATGAGAAAACTAGCTTAATACCTAGGAAATGAATAACACTTTTCCCAACATTATTAGAGAACCACTAAGATGTGTAAGTATCAATCGGAATTTGTGACGATTCTTTTAATGGTTGTAAGACAGAACTGTTAGTACAGTATCTCCTACTCTCAAACAAAACTGGCCCTTGTGAAATAAAATGATGGTTGTTTGTATTTGGCTCAATTATATAACTAGTGTATTTTACACACTATCGTTAACACACTCCAAAAGGAATTAGAGGAGGGGTCTGGAGGCGCGGGGTCTGGAATTTTTACGAGTGTGATGAACCGCGGACAATAGGGGCTTGTTTTGGTGACTATGCGATCGCTGAAGACTTTGATGGTCTTATGCTAAACAATTTTTTCCTTTGCAGCTTTGATTCATTCTGCACAGACCCCGCATCGATTCATTCTGCAGCTCGTGAATAGAAGGCGTCTGCAGCTCGTGTACAGAGGAGGTATTCACAACGGTAGGGCCAAGCTCGTGAACGACGGACTCTCTGCAGCGGTGAAAGTGAAGGTGGGGCCTACAGCAGCCAAGGTAGGGCCGGCAACAGCGGCAATCAGTGTAGGGGCAGATTTGGTTTGGTCGGCAATCTTGGCAACCAGTGGGACCAGTCATCCAGTGCTAAAGGCTTTGCTATTACTAGTGGGTCCATATTTGTAGGCTTCAAGATGATGATTTTGTTTGCTATGGTGTTCCTCTCTTTCAGTGGGCTCGAGTCCGGTTCCATTTGAAGACACTCCAATAGGCAGACAAGTAGATCCCAGGTACACCTTTTCCCTTATTCTCACCTCTTACATTTCAATCTACACCTGTTCAGGCTTCCTTTATTACTTCTCCTAGCTTTGGTAAATTTACAACAGTAAAACAACATAAAGAATCTATAACAAGGCACCAATGGGTACAATATGGTCCTCATGGAAGGAACAAACGAGGAAATCACAGAAACATCTGCACAGAAGATACTTGTACAAGTATCATTGACTGATCAACCAAAGATAACAGAGGTACAGCCAGAACTAGGTGGGTCCACCTTGCAAGACACAGGATCTATCAGTAACAAGGTGGCAGAGAATTTGATAGTCAGGGCACCTATAACAGCAAAACAACAAACTAATCTGGGAGAAGCTACGAAACACAATGACATCTCTGGTAACAGTGGCTTGGTCCTGACATACGGGGATAGTTTAATGCACAGCAGCATCATCAAATGGAATCAAGGGAGTTACCTCATTCTTCCAGGACCCTCAGCCAAACACGCGAGTTCATTCAATCTTGGAGGGACAAATGGAAATTTACCCACAAACGCTTTGAGCTTCTCACAAGCCAGTGGACCACCCACAAGAGGAAACTACACCTATGTGAATGCCAAGGAATATAAAAGAATAATTACGCGGAGAAAGATATGAAAGTTTTAAAATGCAAAAAGAGGGAAGTTAGCAGCTTTACTTCCAAAACCGATTCCACATACCTCAGACAGCTTGAGGGAGGGAGAAATAAATCTGAAGCCGACTGAAATATCTGAAACAATTAAGTGGTTTGATAATATCAGAGATATTAACGGTAAAGGGAAGATAAATAATTCTTAGGTGATAGAAACAATGGAAGATGGGCTGCCAAATTATTACAGCCCCACAAGGACACCTATGACGTGGTATCCAGACATCTTTGTGAACGATTTGGTAGCTATGAAGGAAAGGGTGTGGGCACTTGAAGAGAGGAGCCAGATAGAAAGTATCACAATGAAAAGAGTTATTGAGGATAATTGGAAATTGGCAGTAGAGGTCAAGTCACTTAGAGAACAAATTCAAAAATTGCAATTTAATATGGAAAAAGGAGAGTATGAATTAATATTGTTAAAGAAAGAAGTAGGAGAAAAGAGGACAGCAGCAAGTACTACGGGAGAAGGAGAGGCTATGGAAGGAGACAAAAACTCGCAAATGAAAAATATACAAGATGCCATGGCCAATATGGAAATAAAAGAGAATCAACTCAGAGAACAAATCGAAGAAGTTAGATCATGGGCTAACATGGTAAAGGGACCATCAAACACTCCTATTGACAACATAGAAAAACAAGTTCGGAGACAGATTAGAGAGGAAAAAGAAAGAAATGAGAAAGCAACAAATATCGTCATCAAAGGGCTACGAGACTATGGAGAATAGGAGAAAACAACGGATTTAGTTAAAGACTTCTTTAAAGACCAATTAGACTGGCATGGAACAACCATACAAGCACAAAGAATCGGATAATGGATTAGAGGAGGCAAAGACAGACATGTTAGAGTGACAATGAAGAATACAGGAGATAAAAACAACATTTTCAGCAAGAGGAAGTTTCTTAGAGGCACACACATATATCTCGATGATGACCTCACCGTAACTCAACAAGAAGAAAGGAGGAAGGAATGGGAAAAAGTGAAAATAGCAAGAGAAAACGGCAAGTGGGCGTGGCTACAAAATGGCAAAGCCCAAATCAGCAACAAAATCACACACAATAAATAGGAACTCGGGCCCATCCAGGAACATTTAACTATAGTTAGCTGGAACTATAGAGGTTATCCTTAGAGAAGAGGACCTAGGTTAGGGCTGATAGCTAAAGATAATGACATCATTATGCTTACCGAGACTCATGAGCATGATGGATGTAGGGTTCCAAATTTTGAAGGGTAGAAAGTATCACTGTGGAATGAGAAGATAGATAATGGTAAGGGGCATGGAGGCATCACCGTTCTAATAAAAGAAACTTGGAGCAGATTTGTAAACATAGAGAAAGAAGATGTAAACAAGCAATACATTTGGATAAAAATAACAGAGAATCAGATTTCTACAAGGGTGGTTGTCTATTACTTCGCCCCAAAAGGCTCAAAAATATATAAAAAGCATAGATTGGATCAAGAAGACCCGTTCACTGCACTCAAAAAAGACATAGCAGCCTTTAGCTCTTTAGGGGAAATAATGATAATAGGGGATTTCAATGCTAGAACAGCAAACAACCAAACTCTCAATCTTAAGGAGAGTTACAATGAAAGCAGGGACCCAGTTTGGCTTGAAGAAGAAGGGACACAAAAATGGGAAAGATCTTCACAGGATAGCATGGGAAAGATTAGTCATTTTGGTGCTAAATTATTAGGCTTATGTTGCCTATATAACATAGTCATATGTAATGGTTTGGAAAAGTGGCCTAAATCAGGTGGAATCACATGCAAAAGATACAATGGACAAAGTGTTGTTGACTATGTAATATGCTCGCAAGAATATGTCGCAAAGATAATTAACTTTGAGATAGAGGATTGCCTCATGGAGCTAAAATCTGATCATAACCCCATCTTGATAAGGGTGGCCACTCATTTTAAAGATCAACGTATTGTCCCAAAACCTTTACAAAAGAGGAAGATGATTCCGATTGGCAAAGTTTTAATGACACAAGAAAATCATGCTACTTTCCAAAACTCTCATTTGCAACTGTCTAGGGTTCCGGGAAACCATCCCGAGTCTGATAAACAACATTTCATGGACAAGGATAATCTTGTTCTTACTATCATTAAAGCATTAGGGGAGTGTAAAAGATCTAGGGCCATAAGAGAAGCCAAGAACACTTTTTCGGCCAATCCGTGGTTTGATGAGGAATGCAAAATGGCAAAAAGAAATTGGAAAAAGAACATAAATAGAGAAAGTAGAAAGGAGTATGATCAGCTGATTAAAAAGAAGAAAGAAGAGTATGTAAACAAGAGAAGAATCGAGTTGATTAATCTTGGTAAAAACAACCCCAAAAAGTTTTGGAAAGAGCTTCAGTAGAGAAAAACTCAGATAGAGAACAACATAACATGAACCAAATGGCTGGAATATGCCAAGACTCTCTACGAGTGTGATCTAGGAAAACGTAGAACCATGGAAACAAAGACTACAGGGGAGTTATTCAACGAAAAGGATATTATTCAAGGCATAAGGAGGTTAGTTGTCGGTAAAGCGCAAGATATAGATGGGCTTCAAGCTGAATACTTAAAATGGGGTGCTGAAACCCTCACACCACACATCACTAAAATTTTCAACAGTGTCAATAGAGAAGGTTTCCCTGTAAAATGGAAAACAAGTGTGGTGATCCAACTCCACAAAAGTGGAGATATAAACAATCCTTCTAATTACTGAACCATCATGATCAATCCACTATTTGGCAAGTTATTTGGCAGCTTGGTAGAACAAAAAATTAGCAACTAGGCTGAAACAGAAGGCAAACGTGCAAAAGGGCAAGCAGGCTTTAGACCGAAACACTCTACTATAGATCACGGCATCACTCTTAGACACTTGATTGAGAAAGTTTGGGACACTCCGGGGAAAGAGGCTTTTTGTTGTTTCGTGGACTTTAAAAAAGCATTCGACACAGTGCCACGTAATAAATTATGGGATAGAATGGAAGAGTTGGAAGTTCCTAAAGAACTTAGGTCAGTGGTTTAAAAATTATATGAGCAGGTCAAAGCTAAAATCAGAACGATAGAAGAGCTATCAGAAGATTTTGACAACAACATCAAGGTTAAGCAAGGGTGTCTGCTATCTCCAACATTATTCAGGCTCTATATTGACAAGTTAGAAGAGTGGATAAACAAGACCAATGGTGAGAGGGTGCAGCTGGCCCACTTTGTGATAGGATTGCTCTTATATGCAGATGATCTCATAATTCTTGCTAGAACAGCTAAAGGTTTGAAAGAGCACTTGGCAGCACTAGAAAAATTTTGTCATGAAGTAGGAATGCAAGTTAACACTAGCAAAACCAAAATTATGATCTTCTCGCTAAAGAATAATAGGGGCATACAAGACGAGTTTCTGTTCGAAAATAGCCCACTTGAGATTGTGGAAGAGTACAAATACTTGGGCATCGATTTTCATAAAAAACTCAATTGGGATACTTGAAGATCAAAAAGGATCCAAGGGGGCTGGAAGGCGTTATACTCTTTACAAAACAAGTGCAGGAACGCAAAATTATGGGATTGGACGACCATGAAAACTCTTTTTGGTTTGCTGGTCACTCCGATTATTCTATACGGATGTGAATTGTGGGGAGGTAGTATCTCCGAACAGAAATGGCGGCAAGTAGAAAGAATTCAAAAACACTTCATCACATGCAATCTTAAAGTCAAGACCACAATTCTGTATGAGATCCTTTTGGCGGAGGTGGGTTCCTTTCCATTAGAAGTCGTTGCTTTGGTCCGGATGATAAGCTATTTAAAGAAAACCCAAGGTCTGAAAACACATCGTTGGCCCAAGTTGATCATAAAGGAAAAACTTGTGAGGCGGAAAGCACATGGATGAAGCAAAATGACAAATGGATGCGAAAATGGGGTATCAACATCCAAACTTGCCCAGATAACATTACAGAAATAAAGAAGTTTGTCAATGAAAAATTTCACAATATTCTGTAAACAAGACACACAGGGCGGAAAAAATCTTATTACATTAAAGAATTTAATCCCACTTCTAGTCATGATGAAAAGGCCTATATAAAAGCACCTATTAACTGGAAAGCAAAAATGTTGATGGCACAACTTAGAACTAGTTCACATCAGCTGCGATGTGAAACTGGTCGGTGGCAAGTTCCAAAGGAAGAGTGGGCAGACAGAACATGTTTATTTTGTAATATGGGAATAGTTGAGACAGACCAGCACTTTGTCAAGGAGTGCCTGGCTTACAATGACATCAGATCTGGTTATACAAAAATACTGCAGAACAAGGACTTCAACTATTTATTCAAGGAAGATCAAGTGAAGAGAGCAGCGGATTTGATTACCAAACTTCAGAGAATGAGAGACAAGTTAACCAAAACTTTACAACTGACTAGTTTCGCTCCTGAATTGGGAGGGTGATTGCATGGGTCCCATAGACTACTTTAGTCTCGTGGACGTCATTAAAATCTATCATATTATATCATATCACTCAGAATCCAATGAGAATTTATTAGTAACATAGGGATGCAAAGACGCAAAGAGTGTGGAGACTAGTACCGGTGTTGATATGGTTGATTTTCAACACTAGGAGACGGCAAATTTTCCTTTGATATAAATTAATAGTTTCCAAGAAAGAGCATAAAAAGCAAGAACATTATAAAGGTTTAAGTTTGAACATTAAAACCATTGCATCAAAATTCAAATCACTAATACTAATAGTAATGTCATTTAATATAATGTCATATAGAGTCAAATAGTTCAAAACTCACACTACATATCTGATTTCTGAGTATTGCCTATGATCATATCAAATTATCATTACATATTTGGAATTCAAAAATATAAATAAATAAAAAATCAAACCCCCAATGTTGCTTTGTATGTGTGTGCAATTCACAGATTCAATCAACCATGACATGAAACAACAACGTCTAGGCTTCCAACAGTGACAAATGGTCGTACAATTTTTTTAACATGTTTTTTTCACTTGGAGATGTGAAGTAGACACCATAAAACACAGCAGGAGATTTGGTTATAGCAGGAGACTTGAAGATGAACTCTACCCATTTTTGAGCTCTTTGTGTGTGTATCAAATCTCGGAGATGCATCTGTGTCTCCAAGACTCATGTTCGAGTGGAAAGAAAAATCTCTCGATTTCTATAGACATTTATTTATATGTTCCCTACATGTGAATAATAATGTGCACAATGAAAATAAATATATTTCTTTTTTAATAAAATAGGTAAGACAAGAAAATTATGCACTTAGTAAGGATATTCATTGGAGGCTAACGTCTTGACCGATGTTCAGTTGCCCCCTCTTAAGGAAGCAATTTGTAAACCAAAGCGAAGGGTCATTGTCCTTGTGTTGATTGAGATAAACCTTGGTTGGATTAAGCAAAAAAAACTGGACAAAGAAATCGCCAAATTATTTGTTGCAAGGCCACAAAACCAGACCTTGGATATCCAAGATAATACATGAAATTGGAAGTAGATGTTTGCTATTTGCATTGCCTTCCAAATTGAAGTCTATATATCCCACTCTGATTCCATCATCTTCCCTGAAGCACTTGATCACAAGCTATTAAGTATCTTGAATATATTGTAAATGTTTTAGGATCTCTGATAGAGAAATATTTATTTATATAAATATTCCCTGAAAAAACTTTTCTTAAGTCTGATGTGGATATATTGAAAGTATATACATAAATGAGTGAGTGATCTATTATTGCACAAATGATATAACTGTAACTTTAATTAATTCAGACATTGATCGTTGTTGTAGACAGAAAGATTGTACTATAATTATATCTTCTACCAAAGTGTGACCACCTATAGGCATGGTTTGACGAGTATAGTCCCCGTAGGGACATGACTTTACATGGAGTCAAGTCCACATAGAGCCATGTCCCTACGTGGACTTTAATACATGCTCTCATAACATGTTATTAACTAATTGCACATCTTCCAATGGACATAGATCTAAATGTAGTTCAATACAATTAACTTTGATTTGATTTAATCATATATATATC
This sequence comes from Cupressus sempervirens, assembly GCA_028749045.1. Taxonomy (NCBI): domain Eukaryota; kingdom Viridiplantae; phylum Streptophyta; class Pinopsida; order Cupressales; family Cupressaceae; genus Cupressus; species Cupressus sempervirens. The sequence goes on along the minus strand of CM053788.1, from coordinate 295,954,508 downwards.
TATATATATGAGATTTCAAGAATAATAATTATATAATGTGTGTGTGTGTGTGCGCGTGTGTGTGTGATACAACATGTAATCTTCAATTTTACAGAAGCTACATTTTAACACTCCTCTCAGTAAGGGAGAATTGAAGTAACTCATATTCTCTTGATATGTGCACTGACATCAACCTCATTGATACCTATCAGGAGAATATGATATCTGATTTCTGGCACTCTGGGACAAAAAATTAATGTACTCTATCAAGTAATAAGAAATCACCAGGTCATGATCTATATCATAACAAATATCATAATCTTCGACACCCCGAGACAACAATTTATGAAGTTTAATTATGATATGTTTCATTATCATGACTTCCGACACTCTGGGACGGCAACTTAATGTAGTCTTGTCATGATAACATGTCCAACTATTGATAAGATCGTCACCTTTCAATAGTTACCCTCGTAGCATATATATCAATGAAAGATTGTCACCTTTCATGAAACATTTCATATAAAAATAGTACCCTTTCTCATCAAGAATATACATTTACATATATTACAAAACTAAGAATTTTTCAACAATTACGATCATATTTGTACCATACCAAGTTTACCTCTGAAGTATTCCAATTTAGGTTTAGACAGAGGTTTAGTATGTACATCGGTTGTTTCTTCATTTGTGTTGATATATTCCAGCTTGAGAACTTCTCTATCGACCATATCTCTAACATAATGGTAAGGAATTTCAATATGCTTTGATTGGTCATGGAAGACAAGATTCACTGACAACTTTATGCAACTTTGATTGTCACAGTGCATAACTGTTGGCTCCAAAGGCTTTCAAAACAATCAAACTAAAAAATTTCTTAACCATACCGCTTCTCTAGTTCCCATGGAGGAAGCTATGTATTCCGCTTCAATGGAACTTAAGGCAACTGATGATTGTTTTCTACTAAACCAAAATATCATTGTTGAACCAAGATTGAAACAACATCTTGCAATGCTTTTATGATTAGTAGAGCTATTAGCCCAATCAGAATCAGAATATCCATGAAGTTGAATCTCAACTTGATCATACTTAAGAGCCAATTCAATTGTACGCGCAAGTATCGTAAGATGTGCTTGGCTGCCATGAGATGGATCTTTTTAGGCTCACACATGAATTGACTTATGTTGTTTGTTGCATAATGGATATTAGTACGAGTATTCACCGAGTACATCAATGATCTGATTATTTGCCTATAGGTACGATCAATGGATTTTTATTCAAATCCGTCATTCTTAAGTTTGTGTAGATTTGCTTACATAGGTATGGTCAAGGGTTTGCAGTCCATCATTCCAAACTTTGCTAGAATGTCAACAGTGTAATTTCCTTGGTTTAGAAAAATGTAGTTCTTCTTTTGCCATACTTCTAGGCCTAAGAAATAGTGAAGGAGCCCTAGATCTTTCGTGTCAAATTTAGCTACCAGATCCCGTTTGCATTTTGCTATAAAATGTTCTTCACCTGTTATTAGTAAGTCATCAACATATAATACAAGAATAATCATATCACCATCAACTATTTTGAAATATATATTAGAATCAACTTCATTTTTAGAGTATCCTAATTTTGAAGGATAAATGTCTATTCTTTCATACCATGCCCTAGGGGCTTGTTTAAGATCATATAGTGCTTTCTTCAGTTTACACACAGGAATTTTTCTCATGGGTGACAAATCCTTATGGTTGTTCTATGTATACTTCTTCGATAACATCTTTTAGGAATGCAATTTAACATTTATTTGGTGTGTATTCCACCCTTTGGATGTTGCAATGGCTACAATGGTTCTGGCAAATGTGTAACGTGCAACTAGAGCAAAGGTTTTTCTTCATATTCTATTCTTACATTTTGAGAAAATTTGCGAGCTGCAAATATGGCTTTATATTTTTCAATACTACCAATTGGTGCATGCTTGATTTTGAATAACCTTTGGAGGAGACAACTAATTATATTTAGGTCTAGGTACAAACATCTCATACATCAATTTTTAGTGTGGATTGATGTTCTTCAATCATTGCATCTTTCCAAGGTTGACATGATAATGCTTCTTCAACACCCGAAAGTTTTATTTTTATGACTTTAGATACTAGAGCAATGTAGCATGTGTGGCTTCTTGTCCTTTTGTTTTCTCTGAAGACTTCACTAGGTTCTACTTGATTTTTCTCAATCATCTTCCTTACCCAAAGTGGCCTCTTTTTAGGGTTTTCAATGTTTCCTATAATAGGACAATGTGGTTCATTTCCTTCAAAACTATTCTCCCTCTAATTCTCATCTATGGGATACTCATCTAATTCACTAGTTGAGTCTGTCTTTGATTCATCAATGTTTTCAGAGAAGTTAAAAGCAATGTCTTCTTCAAATTTCACATATCTACTAATTTCAATTGTTCTTTGTCCAGGAATATAGACCCTGTAACCTTTCGATGATTCATTGTATCCTATAAATATGTCTTTCTTTCCGAAAGGTTCAAGTTTAGTTATCTTTTCTTTGGGAATATGAATATATACAGGACATCCAAAGATTTTTAGATAACTTAAGTCTGGTTTAGTTCCTGTAAGTACTTCAGTTGTTATGTTCTCTACGATTGAGTGAGGACATGTATTTTGAATATAAATTGCGGTGTTGGATGCTTCAACCCAAAATGATATGTGGATATTTTGGTCATGCATCGTGGCTTTGGCGGATTCTATAATCAACCTATTTTTCCTTTTTGCAACTCCATTTTGTTGAAGATTATATGGCACAGAAAACTCCCCCTTAATCCCAACAAAGGTGCAAAATTCTTTGAAGGTTTCACAAATGTAATCACCCCCATTGTCAAATCTTAGAGTATTGATTTTCTTCCCAATTTGATTTTCAACTAGAGCCTTGAACTCTTTGAATTAGGATAATAATTCGCTTGATTCCTTCAATTTTAAGAAGTAAATACAAGTTTTTCTAAAGAAATCATCTATATAACTTACATAGTAAAGACACCCACTTAGAGAAAGGGACTAACATAGGACCACGCAAGTCAGTATGAATAAGTTCAAGTATGGTTTTGAATTTGTGTTCACTTTTGGGAAAGGATCCTTAGGTATTCTTTCCTAAGACACATCCTTTACATGTTTTAGTATGATCAACTTTAAGGTTAGGTAAGCCTGTTACAATCATTTCTATAGATGATAAGGCACAAAAATGAAGGTGGCCCGATCTTCTATGTCAGATTACATTAGAACTTGAAATTTCATGATTTAAGACTAGATTTTGATTGTTACAAAGTTTATACAAGCTTCCATCTCTGAGACCAATAGTGATAGCATTCTTGATATTTGAGTTCTTGAGCCTAGATAGAACTTTATCTTCTTAAAATGTAATGTGATATGCTTGATCTGCAAGGCCAAATATTTAAACTAAGTTTCTTTTTATGCCAAGTACAAATAATACATTTTGTGGCTAAATAGTGATTCTTGTCTTTAGTTCTATTGAGCAAGAACCAATTCCTTTTACTCTATAAGTAGAATTATCCCCAATAGTTACTTCTTCAAATGAGTAATCTTCAATTGTTTCGAATTTGTCTTTGAATCATGTTATGTGGTGGGATACTCCACAGTCAATTATATATGTGTTTTTGTTAGTGTTTAACTCACTTAATAGGGCTAAATAAAATGCTAAGTTCTCATCCTCAACTTCTGCTAGAGTAACTTGAATTTTTTTCCTTTCCGAGCAGACTTTGTGAGTGACCAAATTTGTCACATTTGTAACATTGTACTTTGGACCAGGCTCTTTTCTTGTATGATTGGTTTCCTTTTCCTCTTTTCCATTTGAATTGACCCTTCTTTTCCTTATTATTTACATTAGTTTACAGAGCTTGGATTTCTCCCTCTTGATGTGGATTGATTCCTCTTAAGATTAGTCTCAACTCCTCAAGTGCATTCATTTTTCAATTGCTCACTATTTGGTATTTCAGGTTGAGAGCTTAGTCCACGGAGAATGTTTCCCAACATAAAGGTGAGCCTTTTAGAGCAATTACACATAACTATTTATTATCCACTCGATTTCTGATGATAGCAAGTTGATCTTTTAATTCTACAATTCTTTAAAAATATGAAGTAATAAACTATCCATTGTTCATTTTGATGTAACTAGTTGCTGCTTCAAAGTTAGTAGATTGCTAGTATTATTAATTTCGAATGTACTCTTAATAGCGGTGAACATCTCGTATGTTGTTTTGAGGCTTGATATTGGTGGGAGTTTATGATCTTTAATAGAATGTATATTGATCTTCATAGCTTTATTATTATGTCTTCTCCAGATCGTTTTGTCGAGATCACTTTCAAGTATAGACTTATTTTCTTCTACATATCCTTCTAATTCCATTTCTTGAAGGATAATCATCATTCAAGTTTTCCAAGATGCAAAGTTGGAGGCACCTTCAAGTGTATCTTCTAATCTTACATAGTTCATGGTTGCACATTTGAGATAATTCAATGGATCTAGAATCTAAATGAATCTAAGTGTTTTACTCTATCGGTTAGGCTATGATACCATGTAAATGTTTTAGGATCTCTGATAGAGAGAAATATTCCCTAAAAATACTTGTCTAAAGTTTGATGTGGATAGACTGAATATAAATACATATATGAGTGAGTGATCTGTTATTGCACCAATGATATAACTGTAATTTTAATTAATTTAGAGTTTGATCGCTGCTATAGACAAATAGATTGTATTGTAATTATACCTTCTGCCAAAGCAGTGGCTGCATATAAGTATGGTTTGAAGGAGTCAAGTTCTCGTAGGGACATGACTCTACGTCGAGTCAAGTCCACGTAGAGCCATGTCCCTATGTGGAATTTTATAAGGCCAATACAATTAACTTTAATTTTATTTAGTCATTTGTTATGATTGATTGTTTTTTTCTTTCTTTTTTTCCCTTGTTTTGTGTGTTTGTGTGTGTGTGTAATCCAAGAACCACTTGAAGAAGCCAACTTCATCATAGGATGGAGCCCTTTAGAGATATCCATCTCCACAAGGATGCGAACGTACATTGTCCTAAAGACATTGGAGGAAACCGAATCAACCATTAAGAAATCTCCAAGGGCTTCCCCCACAACCTCCAAGACTGAGTCCTGTCATAGGTGAAGGGGAAGATTTGGCAATCTAACCCAAAAAGGAATCTTATCAAAGGACTCAGTAGTCAAGTTAAATGCCGGATACCAAGGTTTGGCCATCAATGGTTACCGTTCCTCCCAAGAGAAACCACAGCACAAGACGGAAACCCTATCATCAGCATTAGCAAATTTCACAATACAAAAACCCCTTACCATAGGGTAGATCTAAACTAAATCTAAAATGATTGGTTCCCAAAATTTGGAGATCCAAGCATGCAAATCAAAGAGAGAGGGCTAAAAACCCCTAAAACGAAAGATAGTAGCAATAGTAGAGAAATCATCCACATATGTATTGATCTCATCAACAATGTATGATTCAAGCTCAAGCAAAAGCGGCTTACATACAGGAATAGACACAGCCTCATAGTTAGCCACAATTGGATGGGACCCCTTCCCCAAAACCAGAGCATTAATACCTGCTTCGAAAGCTGCCACATCTGCATAAGAGATAGCAGATTGTCCCCCAACCACTTGAGAAACAACAGGAAAAGCGTTCACAGCAGGAACAGCAGTATCAGATCCAGCAGCAACCACAACAGGAGGGGACCAAGGAACCTGGACAGAGGAAGCCGTAATAGCATTTGTTGTAAGGAGCCGGGCCGCAACAAAGGCAGCCACCACACCACGAACCTCCCTCACACCATCGCAGGAACAGTGAGTAGGAGCTGAACAGTGAGTGGGAGGCGAAATTTCAAAAGCACGGGCAGGAGCTAAGAGATAGCAGATTGTCCCCCAACCACTTGAGAAACAACATGAAAGGCATCCACAGCAGGAACAGCAGTATTAGATCCAGCGGCAACCACAACAGGAGGGGGCCCAAGAACCTGGACAGAGGAAGCCGTAACAGCATTTGCTGTAGGGAGCCGGACCGCAGCAGAGGCAGCCACCACACCACGAACCTCCCTCACACCATTGCAAGAACAGTGAGCAGGAGCCGAACAATGAGCGGGAGGCGAAATTTCAAAAGCACAGGGAGGAGCCATTGCAAAATCATCTATTTACTATTATTGTTAACATTTTCATTTCAAGGTATTTTCTGCACTAATGTATTAAAAAACATTTACATTTGTCAAAGTATATGGTCACATATATATCTGTGCCTTTTCCTTGCATAAATTTGGATTGAAGTACGCAATTTTGGTGACTGAAAAACCCAATTAATGTGTTTACCTGCAGCTTTGTAGGCAATGAATCAGGGATGTTGTCTGGCAATGCTCAACAAAAGTAACATTTGTGTCCTGATTTATAAAAATTAAGGTTATTAGAAGGCATTGAGCCTTGACAGCCAGAAACAGAGAGCTTGTTACCATTCAGCCCACGGGCAAAGTCTCCCATAATTCCTTCCTCTAATGCTGGGGATTCTGAAAGCCATATTATTGGAATTGAATCCAACATTACATTTCATATTTGATATTGTCTTATTATGCATCCATATCTCTCTTCCATGTCTTTGACATTTTCCATCATAAATGCAGATGTTTGTTCATTTGCTCTCCTTTTCAGCATCTATTGAGAGCTTTCCTTAATGTTGATCACAGACAAGTGTGCAGTCTCATCCATGAATTGGTTTGGCATAACTGTTGCCTTTGTTTGAGTCATGCAGTAGTTCCAGAGCAGCGTTCCAACAACAAATAAATAGTTTTCCCAATATTACTTTGGGTCCTCTGCCTATGCATCCTTAGTTTATCCTGTGATTGGAAGAACATACTGACATACAGCATTTACTATTTCCAGAACAGCATTTGAACAAAACAAATAATGATTTTTTCCAATATTACTTTGGTTCCTTGCCCATGTATTCATAGCTATCCTCCTAGGAAGTTCTACAAGGTTCTTTATTTTTTATTTTTGGCACACTGAACTGACAGTTATACATGCCACCCTCAAATTTCACTGCTCAGCATTCTTGAGCTTATGGAAAAATATCAATTGAGTAAAGAGTAAATGGGAGGTATCAAAACTCATTGCTGTACCTTTAGCAGGTGAAAAATGAAATACGCATTACAAAGATTGAGGGATAAGGGGAATAGAAAAGTCATTGAAGAATCTGGGAGTTGGCATTCAAGTACTTCAGGTAGTGGTTCCCAAAACTGGACAATTTGGTAAGTAAAAGGCATACACAAATAATTAATCTACCTTCTTCAATAGCTTAAATCATTCATTCAGTCAAAGCAATCACAAGATAGTTAGCTATCACAATGCATAGCGATAGATAGCATCAGCTACACCATCCTCGTCATTACTAGTTACAATTGCATTTGCTACAGCTTTTGCTTTTTCTGAGCCGTTAGCCATCACAACTCCCCAACCAACCAGATCAAGCATCTCCACATCATTTTCACCATCCCCAATGGCCATCACCTGAGCAGCAGGAATTAAACAAAAAAATAGGCTCATCCAGAAATTATAGGAGACTAAACAAAGATATAACAAAAACCACATTAAGAAAAGAATGCAAACCTCATCACTATTTACTCCAAGATGATCAAGCAGCATCTGCACTCCAGCCCCTTTTGAAGTACCTGGCGGAATTATCTCCAACATGTCTGGTTGTGCCTGGACTACACGCCCTCGTCCTTCCGTAGCTAGCGACCAATGTGGCCGCAAAACATCATGTACATTCTCAGCAGTATCAATAAATAGTAATTTCTGCCATGTCCAAAAAAACAGAGACAGGAGAGATTCACAAAGATTACAAAGATTAAAAGCCTACCAAAACAAATCAATACAATTAAAGAAAACAAAAGGAATCAAAGGAGAAATCAATTTTTGGAGATACCTGTACACTAACAGAAGACAAGAGATGCTCTACAGATGACATTACTTCTGCCTGAAAACATTAAAAACAATGCAAAATTCATATAAGCAAGGTTGACACATTTAGTAGTTGTCTTTACCATCCTTATGTACAACAGAATGCACAAATTTCATTGAGATGTACATCTTGAATGTAAAGGTTAAAGGGAGAAAAAATGTAACACTTACAAGTCTATTCATTAATGTTTCATAGAAGTCACAGATTAAATAGATTTAATATATAAATCTCTAAAACAAGAACAAAATATCCCATAGCAAACCCTAGTAATAAGGTTAGAAAAATTGGAGCACTCCAGCATGGATTGTCTAAGGTTTGATTTTGATGCCTTCAAAAGGAACTGTTGCTATGCCAGAGCTTTGGGGGTGTTTCGAGAAACCAAAGGAAATCCATCCCTAATTTCTTTTGAAGCTCTAGGATTGTGACTAATCACTTAACATACTTCAGAGCATAGTTGGAAAACTAGCCAAGCCCCCCAAAAGTTTAATCGGGAAAAACTCGGCAATCTAAAAAAAAAACTCAGGAAAAACTCGGGAACCTCAATAGATTTAATATATAAATCTCTAAAACAAGAACAAAATATCCCATAGCAAACCCTAGTAATAAGGTTAGAAAAATTGGAGCACTCCAGCATGGATTGTCTAAGGTTTGATTTTGATGCCTTCAAAAGGAACTATTGCTATGCTAGAGCTTTGGGGGTGTTTCGAGAAACCAAAGGAAATCCATCCCTAATTTCTTTTGAAGCTCTAGGATTGTGACTAATCACTTATTTGAAGAAAACATACTTCAAAGCATAGTTGGAAAACTAGCCAAGCCCCCCAAAAGTTTAATCAGGATAAACTCGACAATTTTTTAAAAAAACTCGGAAAAAACTCGGGAACCTGAAGAACTGCTGAAATTTAATTAAAAATACATTTATTTTGCAAAATTTAATGAGAAGATGCATCTAATAAGTTAATTAAAGACAATACAAAAGAAACAAGCATAGTTTAGATATATATAAATGCATAGTGTGTACAAAATTGCATTCTCATGCGGAATGCTCATGGCAGGAAGCAAAATAGTAAATATTTTCAATCTGTCAAACTAGAAGTAAATACTAAAAGTCTAAATACATCAATGATCAATACAATCACATCTTCCTCTTTCCACTCGCACTAGCAGGAAAGCGAGGGGGTCTAGTCCTAGAAGAATACCCCGCACTGAGATAGGGCGTGAGCTGCGTGATTGTGAACTCTGTGACTGTGCCCCCTCGCTCGACTGGCTCGAGGTCCTGGAAGAGGATGCATCTCCTCCTAATGGTCATGCCTCATCCTCTAAGCCTGAATCATCATTCTCCTCATCCTCATCTCAATGTCATCCATTGTGAACTGAAAATCAGTTTCAGCATCCCCCTCCATGGCTTGCCTCTCCAAATCAGCGATCTCATCCGGTGTAAACAGTGGAACTGGCTCCTGTGCTGTCCAATCAAAATAAGGATCTATCTCATCTAGATCAAGTGGACAAGTGGACCAAGTAGTTCTGAGATTTGTGCCTTTTTTATGCGCAACTTAAGATTATAATGCACATAAACAAGGTCATTAAGCCGTTTTTGAGTCATTTTGTTTCTTTTCTTTGTGTGGATGGACTCAAATAAGCTCCAATTGTGCTCACAATGGGATGAGCTACAAGGTTGGGATAGGACTCTGAGAGCAAATTTCTTTAAATTGGGGGTATTGCCACCCCAACTTGCCCACCAAGAATCTGCAAAACAAAATATAAAAAGTTATAAAGCAATAAAAAAAGATAATCAAAAGCACAACTTGTCAATTAGCAAAAGTTTTAAAGTTTGACGCTTTACCTGGTGCTTGAGTAGATCTTGCTCTCTTTGCTAGCATAGAAGAGAACAAAGGACCCCTCGATTCCACATAGATGTGTTGTTCGGTCACAATAAGGTCTCTCTTCGCTTCACTGGATATCATTCTCTCAATGCGTTTAGAGAGACCTTCCATGACCTCTCCATTAGACTTTGAGTAGGAATCATTAGCCCTAAAACAAATAGAAAATGATATCAAGTCTTACTACACAACCTTAAAAAGTAGAGTAAAATAAAGTCTTAGTAAAATCCCAACTTCAAGGACAATCATAGTACCTGAATTTCGGGTTGAGGAACTAGCCTGCTACATGAATGGGTTGGTGGAGCATATTGTTCCACCTCCTATCAATTATTTCCCAAATGGGGTCAAATCTGAGACTATCCCCATGATAGTAACTTTTAATAACCTATTTCGCCCTATCCATGGCCTCATAAAGACCTCCCATTGGGGATTGCTGCCCATCACATATGCGCAAGACTAGAACCAGGGGCAGAGACATCTACATTTGAAATTGAAAAATACAAATTAGTTAATTACATAGTAAGTTATGAAATAATAATGAAACTTGAATAAACTAAAAATATAATGTTTTGATTCTTGAAGTTGAAGTTACCTCCACAATCTCCTTAGCCTTTGCAAAAAAAATATCATCAAAGACTATCCGTGCCACAGCCTCTCCTTCGGGCTTCTTTGAATAAGGTGAAGCAATCCAATCAGCACACACAAACATTTGTTTCAAAGCCAATATGTGGTCAAGAATACTTTGCAACGTCAAGAAGACCGTGGCAAACCTTGTCATAGCAGGTCTCATCAAATCTTTGCCCTTAGTGGCCTTTCTCATCAAACTGAGAACCCATGGGTGATTATAGATATATTTGGTGACCCGCCTAGCATCTCCCACAACTGGACTCGCCCAATCAAGTTTTCCTATGTCCTCCAAAAGAAGGTCAAGGACATGTGTTGCACAAGGTGACCAAAAAAGTGTGGGATGCCTCTCTTGGAGGATTCTACCTAAAAGATTAGCAAAAAATCAATAATTAGTTACAAATACAAACTTTCCATATTTAGTATTTACAAATTACATCAAATCTAAATTGAGTACCATAGCATTACATTCATGATTCATGTTGATTTGAACATAAAAAATTAAATTTACCTGCTGCTGCATTATCTGTGATTATTTGCACCACATTCTCTATTCCCACCTCTATGACAACATTCTCCAACATTAAAGCCAATGTGGCTGCATTTTTCACTTTGTTGGAGGCGTCAACAAATTTCCAAAACACCACATCATCTTTGCAAGCAACCAAGAAATTAATGATGGTTCTACTTCTGCATCTGTCCACCCATCAGATAAAATGGTGCAGCCATACTTCTTCCACTCTTTCTTTTGGTCTTCTATCAATATTGTTGCCCTACCAACCACTTTGTCAAGCAACCTACAAAATTTTGGTGTAATATTAAATAAAGTGTTAGTCAAAAATAGGAAATAAGTTATAACAATTAAGATTTAAAATATAACAATGAACTAAGTGAATCACAATTATTTACAATAACTAAATAGTAAAATACTAACCTTCCACTCATATCCTTGCGATTAGGCGGCTTGTACCCTTTGCCTGATATTCTCATTGCATTCACCATATTGACCCAATAGGGACTATCAGCTGCATTCATTGGGATATTGTTGAAAAACCAAAAATCAAATGCTACAATATCAGTTTGCTCATGCACCTCCTTCAACCATGTAGTGCCTTCTAATGATGGTTGTGCTCCAGATGTGTTCGTGGGCACAAAATAACCCCCTATCCCTGATGTGGATGGTGATGAAGAAGTAGGAGATGTAGAAGAAGTGGAACCAGTAAAAGAGATATTTTGTTTGCGGATCCATGGGCCACGAAGAGATCTTGGTATGTTCTCAAGTGCTTCTTCTTCTTCTTGTATATCAAAAGGAGCTCCTTCAGATTCAGCTATGGCTGCCCTCATAGCTAATTTCGCCCTCTCCCTATTCAATTTTTTCTCTTCAATAGCTGCAAGTAGGGCATTGATGAATCTTTTTTCTTCATCAGTTACCTTGAGACAAGAATTTGAGTCATGTTTCTTTATGCCTACAAGGTGGTATTTGACCGGTTTATGCATCAGAAATAATTCTCTCACATGGAATGCATATCACCTTCCCAACATCATTTGGAGCTTCATAGGCATACCGCCATGCCTTATCTCTTTCATTTTTAGGCCGAGTTCCTATATATCCAGATGGGCATGGTGTTTGTGGCCACTCTTCTTGCGGGTTTGTCATGTTTTCTTAATGCTTGACTGCTGCCCTACATATAAATTTATAGAAAATGAATAAACAAAGTTAGAACTTACTCAACTTAGAACTTAGAAGCTAGAAGTCTAGAACAACTAGGGTTTCAACTTTCAAATGATTCAAAGTTCAAGCATAGAGTTAAAATGATTTTAAATGATTTGAAATCATTTACAAACAATAACAAAAACAATAGAAACTTTGCTTAAAACTATAAAAAGTTTTCAAACAATGATAAGATGAACATACTTGGAAAGAAATTTCTCTTCTAGATCCAATTGGAATCCTCTAAAATCCACTCAAATCTGCCTTGAATCACTTGCAATCAGTTAAAACCTTCTTTCCTCCACACAAATGAAAGAAACAATGCAAAAAACAATGAATTTTAACCTATTTAGCCGTCACTGGGCGTGGGTTTCCTGAACCACGAGTTTTAAACGAAAAGTCGCCGAATTTTTTGTTAAAACTTGCCAATTAATCGGCAAGTTTTTGGACTGTAGCCGAGTTTTTCCCTGGGCAAGTTTTTGGGCGATTTACTCACCATACCAAAATACTCGGCGAGTGTTTAAAAACTCACCGAGTAATCGGCAACTTTTCCATCTATGCTTTAGAGAACCTCAAGATCAGCAAGTATTATCCAATACTGAAATCGAAGCTATATTCTATGAGGATGAATTGCCTAGGCAAATCCTATTGTTCCCATACCTAAGACATTTAAGGGATGCATGGGCAATAGGAAACATCCATGAAGCTGTCCCGAACTGTGTAAAGAATGTGAAACATCCTTGGTACACCTAAAAAGAAAAAGGGATCGGCAGGGGCCACCTGGCCATCCTTGGGTTGGTGAGGGGACACCTGAAATTCCCCAGCCTTCCAAAGATTTGCCAGACATCCCTGCAGCCCAGCCATACTAAAAACATGGTAACAAACTAAATATTAAATATTTTGTGGTTGGAAAGAGTTCTTGAGGTGGCCAGTCTTGACAAAAGTCCATTCAGAGCCTTGGACGCAGCAGCAAATATTTTGCTAATCCCTGATTGTTGCCTGGGATTGGGATTCGTTGTGCTGCACTATCCAAGTGCACTTGCTCTCCTTCCTTTTTCTTCACCAACAGCAAGTTTCAGAATGTTCATAGAACAATCTTTTGGCCTCATCAATAGTCAAAAGGCACTCCATACCCTCTATACTGAGATTTTGATGTTGAACACATAGTTCGAAAACTCAATCTCAGCAACAACTAGCCAAGCCCCCATAAGTTTATCTGGGAAAAAATTAGCCAGTTTCTAAAGAACTTCGGAACCTAAAAAACCACTTGAATTTAAATAAAAATACATTTTTTTGCAAAATTCAATGAGAAGATGCACGTAATGAGTTAATTAAAGAGAACACAAAAGAAACAAGCAAAGTTTCACCTTTTTTGGCCTTCAAATGCTGAAAATGAAAGTGGTGAACAAAAAAAAACTTTTTTTGCCTTTAATGCCGCTGTCTGTCATGCGGCCGAGTCGTTGGTAAATACTCGCTGAATTTTTCTTAAAAACTCAGCGATTAATCTGCCATTAAACCAAGAAAAATAGGCGAGTTTTTTAAATTGACAAGTCGCACTTTTTTCTGAGTTTTACTTGTGCTGGAAAAAAACGGAAATTAGTTGCTAACTGCCGATTAATCGGCGATTATGCCAACTATGATTGAACATATCCATTTAGTGGAGGTAATCACTCTGGCGTTGATTGCATCCTTTCTGCCCTGTCCCTTTCAAAACTTTGACAGCCTTGATCACCTTTTGGGGCACAATTATAGCTATATGTGGGTCCAACTTATTGTTGCATTACTAACCGCCCTTTTGTGACATTTATGGCTTATATTTATTACCAAAAAGTGTTTTAATTTATTTTCATTTTTGGAGGGAAAGTTATTTTGAGAGTCCAAAATTGCAATGCTCATTAAGGCAAACAACAGTGCCCTCCTTTGGCATCCATTACGTTTTTACTTTCAAATGAATTTGCAAATTAAAGCTCTCAATGATGAAACAATGTGATTGTCAAGTACAGCAGTGACAGAAATCTTCAATACTTAGTGTTGCAAGATATTTTCTGGCCTGGCAAGTATTTAAGACTTTTACTGACACCAAAAACTCTCCAAATTTTTGGTAAAAACTGGTACAGTACTCACCGAATTTTTCTAAGAAACTCAATGAGTTTTTGTTAAAAACCCGATCGTAGTTTTATAACAGCATTTAAAGGCCAAAAATAGCCCAAATTAATTTCATTTCTCAATTCCTCACTTGTATTTTGCTGAGAGGAGAAAAATAATCTTCCAAACCCTTTGTGAGGCCTCACCTCGACCCATCATAGCATAGCGGTTTATTTGCATATTGGATACTTTATGTTTTGAGATCTTATTATACTTTAGACTTGTGTGGACTGTGGTTCAGACTATTTGATACTATGTGATGTTTTTTTTATGATGATTAGGACTTATTGATGATGCTTGATGATTAGTTATATTCATATACTTGGTTGTTTATTCTATTGATGGATATGGAATCGTGTCATAAATGCAACTGTTAGATGGGTTATATTTGAAAGTTAAGTAATGGTGTAAATGGTTATATCATGTTTAGTTTGATTATGTAAGTATTATTTATGCACATTGTTTTATACATAGAAATGTTATTTGGAAACTGGATTGAGAAATGGTTAATAATGTGATTCGGTTATGAATGTAGATTTGATGTGTGTGTGTGTGTGTGCGTGTGTGTGTGTGTGTCTGTGTTATTTTATCTTGGACTACTGATACGCAATTTGAGCATACAAAAAAAATAACTATGGTAAAACCGGAGAACCAAGGCTGAACCTTTGTGCAAACTGTGAATGCCAAGGTTCAATCTAATGAAAAGATTTGAACCTTGTTGTTAAGTGTTTTGTTTCATAAACGTAATGTGAATGAGTGTTCTAGATTAAATTCATTTTGTGAAAATTGATTTGTCACTCGTAATGTAAATTATATTTTTTAGTGTCACTTGACACTTGTTATGTTATGTGTATAGTGATAAATCAAATTAAGATATTGGCAAAAAACACCTAACCTTTCTTTAAACCAACTAGAAATGCCTAAGCTCAATCCAATTGCATAGTGTTGTCATGTGAAGGCTTCAATTTGATGAAATTAGAACTCTAAGTTTAGGGTGACTTTAGAGGGCTTTATGAGAGTCCTAGAGTGTTCTTTTAGTGAAATTAACTTACCTACATGTTAGTACTATATGTTAAGGCTTTAATTTTGACTTATGTTTAAATCACTTTTATGACCCTTTCAAAATCAGATTTTCCAAGTGTTGCGAAAATTGAAGAAGGCATAACCAACTTACTATCTTATCTTCACTTAGTTGGAGTTTCAATCAAGTAGGGAGACTTAGGTGGAGTAAAAGACGCTTCTCTCATTTATGATGAGAGGGGAAGTAGGAGTTTAGAGGCCTTTTGAAGGGGAATTTGAAAATAGAGTGGTTGTTCACCCACTCTCTAGTTTTAGAGATCTATTGGTTTTGGACATTGTCAAGCAAGAAAGGATAAAAGGCTCTTCTCAAGTTGTTCATTTGCCATAGCTTGGAGGAAGGTTGGTGATTTTGCCATGGCTGAGAATTATGCATAGTATTATTTTCCTTTGCAAATGTTGTATGAATTTGTTGTAGATGCATGTGTATTGTAAATTGTCCATGTTTGTGGTTTTCGGTGTGGATGAATTGTATTGCCTTCTCTTTATTTAAATTTTGATAGCATGATGTTTATGGGTGTGGAAGGACATCACTCACCCTTGGGAGGGAAGCAGTGGCCTTAGGATGAAGGGGTTAGTTGCGCCTTTCCCTGATTGCAGAGTCTCTTCCCTGGAAGGAAGGGGGATAAGCATGAAGTATGGGCTTCATGTGCCAATACAATGTTTTGCACTTAAAGGTGATTAGGGAAGAATCTCTGTGAGTAATGGTATATGAATTTAAAGCCTTGTGAAGGCATTTTGACTTATGTATTTGGTCTCCCCTCGTGGTTTAGGCAACCCTTCACCCTTCTTCATGGGTTGCAATGGTAACCCATTGTTAAGCTCAAAATGGGAGTTCAATGTTGTATTTTGTAAATGTTGTTTGTGAGTTTGTGCTTGTATGTTACCCAGTTGGTCTTGGTTCTCCAAGCTCAGTGGCTGGTCTTATAGAGACCTAGGTTGGGAGGTGAGTTCTCCATGGTTGCATTTTTTGTTTCTTTCAAGTTTTCATGAGGATATTTGTTGAAGAAAAAGCTTTGGAAGATTGTTATTATGTTGGTGTTTATGAGAAGAAAGATCATAAAATTGAGAGTTATCGTATTAAGAAATTCATTTGTAGTCCTTCCTTGTCGAATTATATAGTTGCAAGTTTGAAATTGGATCAAATGATTTGAATTTAAGATTGTAAAAGTGTAGTGTAAAATCAATTTTGTACATGAATTTCATTGTGAATGGTTCTTCGAATTTCATTGTGTAATTCGTATTGAATCAAAAAGTAGTATTCAGGAAAGATTGATTGCAACATGTTTTCAATTGTTCAAACAAATGTAGATGTTTAATATCAAAATCATAAGTAAATTCTGATATGTAAATGAATGATAGATTATATGTTGTTTAAAGTTTAGTGAATGGTAGAGTTCTTATTTTGATATCATGTATGAATGTGTATTAAGAAGTTGAATTTGGATGGATAAAAGTTTGAAAAAATGTTCATCTCTTAAATCCAACAAGCTTCAATTCAGGTTGAAAAATAGATTATACATCTCCTTCAAATCAAATATTTAAATTCAATAGTAATGCTGGAAGTATTTCAAATAGTGCATTAGAATATTTCATATCCTAGCTACAAAATCCACTAGTTCGGAAAAAAATGGGTTAGTAAATTAGTAAGATGCATCAAATGCAAAAAGACAAAAAAATACATATACATGTGAAAATACCCATTAGAGACATACAGGCCTCTAGTTTTTGTATGGGAAAGAAATAATTTCCCTGTAAAAACAAATTACAGAGAGCTTTAAGTAATCTCCTAAATTAACACCAAAATTGTCCTATAATATAGATTATGACAAAAAGTCAAACAAACAACTAATGGAAAATGTGAAAGGTGTAAATTAATGGGACTCAAACATGTAACCCGTACATACAACCTATATTTAGAAAATAATGAAGTACCTTTTGATATGATCCATCCATCCTATAATTCAGTAAAAGTAATTGTTAAAATATATACACATCCTATTAAGTACATGTTCTAAATAAATATATATAGACATATAGATATACCTCATATGCGATTCTCAAGGAATGAGATTTAATATTAAAATATATATATTATATAGAGGATGGGGTGCCTGCACGGGCCCCACACCTCCCTAATCATCCATTCACGCGTTGCGTGCGTGGATTTCAACATAGTGCATTTTTAACAATAATAATAAAATTCCACCGAAGTGGAAGTGGACCGCAGTCCACTACGGTGGTCCCACGGCCCCTATTTTGGGTGGTGTGCAAGGACATACCACCACCCACCTTAATAAAGGTGAGGCGGGGTATAAGGTGAGTTTAACTTTTGTTTTTTATTTTATTTGTTTTGTTTTTAAATTAAATTTTAATTAATGTTTATATTATAAATATATTAAATATTGAATTATATATAATATTTAATATATTTATAATTTAATATATATATATTATTTAGGTTTATTTAATGATATATAATTTTATAAATCTATTAAGTATTGTATTTTATATAATATTTAATATATTTATAATTTAATAAATATATTATATTAAGAAGTAATTGGTAAAATACTTGTTTGATATTAACAGAGACTGAGAGGTCAATATATACAAGAGAATAAAACGATATTTCCTTGGGAAACAATTGTAAAGAATAGAAACATTCTATTCTAACTAAAAGAAAGGTAAAGAAAGCTAACAAATAACTATAGACTTAGTAATATTAGAAACATTCTAATATTTACAATAGATTACAAATAGATAACCATTAACTAATAATAGAAGCTTATTGATTCTTGTAATACCCTCCCTTAATGGTTAATCTATCCACAACACCAAGTTGTCTTCTGAATTTAACAAACATATCAGGACCAAGAGGCTTGGTGAGAATGTCTGCAATCTGATCCATGGTAGGAACGTACTGCAAGTCTATTGTCTCGTCTTCAATCAGTTGTTGTATGCAGTGACAATGAACATCCACATGCTTAGTTCGTACATGGAAGACTAGATTCCATGCTAATTTGATAACGCCTTCATTATCAACAAACAAAGTGGTCGGTCCTACTGGTGACATCTGCATATCCCCAAGCATCCAACGAAGCCAAACAGCTTCACAACCTGCCTTGATTGTCCCTTTGTATTCGGCCTCCATAGAGGAGAGAGAAATTGCCTATTTCTTCTTACTAGTCCATGTGATGGCACCAAATCCCAAACTGAACACATCTGGAAGTTGACTTTTTATCGTCAACAAAGCCTATCCAATCTGCATTTGTAAAACCACTAAGTCTAGGATTAGAACTTTGAGAGTAAATAAATCCAAAATCTGTAGCGCCCTTCACATAATGAAGCACATGCTCTACTGCCATCCAATGATCAGCCTTAAGAGTTGTCATAAAACATGAGATGTAGCTGACTAAGAAGCTAATATCAAGCTTAGTAGCAAAGAGGTAGATGAGGTTGCCTACAAGTTGCCTCTATGTAGTATCATCAATGGGAGGAGAATCATATTTGGCTGATAACTTGAGATCTTTCTACATGTGTGTAGATGCAAACTTGCAATTGTGCATATGGAATTTGTCTAGCAGAGCCCTGGCATATTTGGATTGAGAGATGAATATATCCGAAGACTATTGTCAAACCTCAACCCCTCGGCAATAGTTCATGAGCCCAAGGTCAGTCATATCAAAAGATTGGCATAAATTCTATTTAATTCCCTTAATCAAAGATATCGAACTACCAGTGATGATCAAATCATCCACATAAATAACCGGAAGGATGATGTCATTGCCAGTAGTCTTGAAGTACAAATTTGAGTCTAGAGAACTCTTCTGGAAGCCTTGATCACTGAGCTACTTATCAATTTTCATATACCATGCTCGAGGGGCCTACTTCAAGCCATAAACAACTTTCATTAATATGAGAACCTTAAGTTCTTTACCAATAACCTTGAAACCAAGAGGTTGCGTCACATATACCTTTTCTTAGAGATCACCATTCAAGAAAGCATTCTTGACGTCCATCTCGATGGAGCCTTGAAATTTTTGCAAATTATAGCCTCCATTCAAAACATTTTATCCAATCATTCACTCAATCCAATTGGATAAGAAAGTGGGAACAGATATGTACAAGATATATAGTGTTTGAGGGTTCAATCTGAACTGTACAGCAACATACAGATTGTAATAGAATTTATATAAAGTACAAGGTAGACCTATACGCATAACAGCATTTCAGTATGTATTATTTTAAGGAGCAAGCAAAACTTCATGAAGTATGGAAGATTTTGAACTCATTTTCAATTTATTGGCCCTTCAGCACATTGATGATGGATGAATTCATCAGGATTATAACAGTATTTACAGATTTACCTCAAAGAGGCTGTCAGCAATTTTTATTCCAGTGTATTCCTGTGTAGTTGTATCTTCACAATCAGAATTTTGGAATCGGGCAGTAGATGTAAGCAGAGATCATCTTGAAGTGGATCATTCTGAACAAAAGGTGTAGCACGATCAGAGGCAGCTCCAGAATCTTGTATTTCTCCCAGTCTGTGGATTGTAAGCATGATTATGTCCATTAGTATTCAAAGGAGAAATAGTGGCATGTGTTTGCGTGTATCACATGCATCATCCTAAAGTGATCATACCCTGACCCATGCAATTGTGTATACAACATCGCATGTATTCACTGGTCGCAATTAATGGATGAAGAGAGCCTGCATTTATATTCTATTTGAGATATCCGATGATAGAAGAGAACTATAGCACTAGGAATTTTATAACAGATTTAAATCTTGTTCGATACTAATTTATTTTTTATTTTTGGTTGTAGGTGCAGAGAGGAAAGGATCTGTGCATGTGAAAATCCCAGTATCCTCAATAATGGAGACTTCTCTACCTGTATCTCACAAGGTTTATAAGATATATGATGATGCAATGATCGAATGATAGTGTGCACTGAGCAAAAAATTATTGAAATGGCAATCAGATACAACGTACTCAATGTTTACGATTCCACCCATGTTAAGGGGCAATTAAAATCAATTTATTCATGGATTCTGACGGCAGTAAATAGACTCAACGATAGAAACCTTGTGATGTAATCAGGTTTGGCACGCAAAAAGATTGGATATGTCTAGAGTATCACCATGGTAGAGAGCGCGTGCATGAGGAAGACTTTTCAGAGTTTAGTGGCATAATTCCAGCCCTGCCAGATGTGGTATTGAAATTGTTCAGTATATTTGGAGATATTCACTGGAGCAGAGGGGATGCATCTGATTCGTTGCAGACATGTCTGTGAGAAATGAATAGTTCACAAGGATGTTTGTCGGCATCAGCATAATTCTTTCTTTATGTTGCTTAATAATCCAATCTATAACCAGTTGTTATAGAAAGTTTATGTTTTGAATAACTACTCAACAATATTTAGAAGGAAGTTATTGATTAGTTTTTGTTATGAAGCAGTGCATTGTTTTGGGAAGAACATAGCACCTCTTCATTGTTTATAAATATAGAATGTAAAATCAAACAAAAGACACAACTCCATATTATATAAAAATTCTCTGCATATTTCTGAAGCATATATGTCATCAAATTTCTTCATTGGCAAAAGACTGGATTTTAAACCAAGCTGGTGGATATCGAATTACTGGGCATAAATTTTTATGTTATTTGGGATCAAGTTGTGTTGAGTAGAACATCAGCATATTAGTGTCTTCAATACAATTTTGTCTATAACATAATCAGTAAGAGTTTTATTTTATTTAAAGCTTTTAGAGTCATAATACTATATATTTCATCTTTTATAATTATCTCTTATTTTCTATAAATAATTTGTTATTAGGATAAGTGGATCAAATCATTCATTGCTATTTGAACCTGATAAATACAAATATTGTGAGAGACTATAATTGTTTCCTTATTTGTATCTATTTTGTCTATGTAAAGGTTAAAACATCATCGACTAGTTCAAATATGCATGAATACAATTGATTTGTAGCATCTTGATGATTGAATTGTTTATAGATTTAATATACATAATATCATAGAGTTGTATGTGAAAATGTATAGTTTTGGCTCTATTGCCTCTGTTGGTGTAAATTAGTATTCACTATTTACACTTTACTCAAGTTTACTTATGTCAATGCATTATTTTATTATTTATTATGTTGAAACTTACGAGTTTGTGTACTTTTATGAAGTAAGCAACTCTAATTCAGCACATAGTGTCTACAACACTGGAGTTTGCATAATTAACTAAGTTATCATGTAGACAACATAGTTATTTGCACTCTTAATTAAGCACATGGTGTCTACAACATTATTTTTTGTGCTACACCTTTGTAGGTTTATCCTCTCATCATCGCACTTACTCCTGTGCTTAATGGAGGATAATCCACTCCTGGTGGACATGTGCTTGGTTATAAGACTTATCAGTGTGCTGACTACTAGACATTCTAGAACCATTCCAAAGGCCTTTATACACAGGGACTCCTAGTGTACTTGTACATCAATTTGAATACTATATTGTTATTCTGATCATACTCTGGTCTATTCTGTGCTTGTGCTTGAGTTCTTTGATCTTGAATGATTTTTCCATAAGGCAAATTCTTACATGGTATCAGAGCTGAGGAAGATTCTCTCACATAGCCACTGGAGACCTTGTCGCTTCATCTCTTGAAGGGACCCAATTCAAATCCGAAGTATCTGCAGTCATTGGGAGCGTCTAGAGCCAAAACGGACCTCGCCATTGCATTCGAAGCGTCCATTCAGTGAAATTTGACTATCAATACGCCTATGCTAGGCTATAGTCGAATTTGAGGCAAAAAAATTTTGTAAACCGGCACTCGAACGCCCGATTTGCAAATTCAGTATGGTCAATTTTTTAGATCTGCAATTTTAATTTTCAAATCTACCATTTTTTGGAATATTTTTCTGTCTACGTTTTTTTGCACTTTTTCCAACAAAGAAAATTTTTTTTTGCAAGAACCAGGTGGTCAAACCTCGGCCCCCGTAGAGTATATTTGGCAGAATATTCCATTTTTTTCACATAACATTCTGGCTGGCTCAATATCATTCCGATTGACCATTTTACAAATTTCGACCTTCGTAACCATCCATGGTTGACGACTGCCTTTACCATATCGGCGACTTGTCTTCTTGATAACATCTGCGGTCTCTTCCTTTTCAATAACAAAAGGACCACCCACCTTGCGCATGTGGGATTTTTCTTAAATCCCTGTCAGATCTATCCAGACTTCCAGGCACCCAACATTGAAGATTCCCCTGGTGGCGTTAAAGATTCCCCCAGTAGCATAAAAGCTTCCACCGACGGCTTCTTCCATTCTGGCCCACTCCCAGCAGCCTCCAACATGCAGCTTCCGTAAACTGTGCCACGCAGCACATGCAGTCGCCAACGACAATCCAGTAGCACCCTTCCACGTGGCACTTTCCACGTGCAGAGTGCCACGTGTTGCTGAACACGTATGCAGCCGAGTCAGCAAGTGATGATCGTCCATGTCGGATGCGTACGCCACGTGTCGATCCGTACAACCACAGTTAGCAAATCAGCACTGCCACGTCACCCTGGGAGGTTTTTTTTGCTAACGTTAATGGTTCTCTATGTTAAAATTGACGGTCGTCTAACCGTCATCCAAAGGCCAATTTGAATTGCTACAATGGTCATTTGGACGTCAAATTTAACAGTGTTTTCCTCTGTAAACCCCTCTCCACATTCAATTTTGATTTGACAATCCAACTTTGGGAGGCCATATCTCAGTAATCCGGACTCCAAATCAGGTGCAATTTTTTTTTATTTTGGGTAGAATTTCCTAAACTCTTGAGTGGTGTTCTTTTTTGGTTTCGATGCACAGATTTGTCAGAAATTTCTTTTTTTGGCAACTATATCTATCTAATCCTGCATTTTGCAATTTCAAACACTGTATGGGCTCATCTAGACTTCAAAACAGGTCCCATTTTTTTGAAAATGCATACTTTTTCATCTACTTTCCAAATCTGCAATCAGATTATAGGCTTGTGTATTGTGTTCTTGTGTCTCCTTGATATTGTGCTCTTGCTTTATGGGTTCTTTTTCAAATTTAACTCCACAAAATTATGCTACTTGGAAAGAAAATATGAAGGAACCATTGGTTGAGAAAGGTTTGCTGCGTTATGTAATGGGTGCAGCAAAGAAACCTCCTACTGATGTTAATGAGGCTTGAAAAGAAGACTGGGAATCCAAATAAGAAATGGCCCTAGGAACCTTGCTTAAGAATATCTCAGATCCCGTCAAATATCATGTTAGGAAACTTACGAATCCAATAGAAGTTTGGGCTAAACTTGAAGCATTGTGTGGGACCGTAGATGAAGATATGGCCTACACCATTGAGGACAAACTTCTCAAGTTGGATCCTAGGAATTTCAACACCATCAAAGATTATCTTACCCAAGTAGACATGTATAGGGCACAACTTAAGGATTGTGGTGAACCCATCAAGGATGGAAAGATGATCAAACATATAATGACTCATCTTCCACCTGAATATGCTCCTTTTGTTTCTAGTTATAATACTCACAAATTAACGATGGGTAGTGCCTACACTAAGCCTTCATTCGAGAAATTTTTAGAAATGTTGGTCTTAGAACATGACAATTTAGTATGGGAATTCTCCAATCCTCCAAGACCAAAGCCTTGGTAGCTAATGAAGGGAATTCAAGTGGTAAAAATTCCAACAAGAAGTAGAAGCAATGAAAGGCTAAGCCACAAGATGACACACAACAATCCTCCTCCAAACAACAATCTTCCTCACATCAATCTTCTTCCACTCAACAATCTTCCTCACAACAAGGTAAGTCTTTTTCCAAAAATAATCAGAAGAGGAACAACTCCAATAAAAGGGAGAAAAAAACTTGTGCCTATTGTAAGAAGAATGGTCATGATGAACATAAGTGTAAGGATAAGCAGACTGATGAATTAGTAAACCTAATGAGGAAACACAAAATTGATGTACCAAATGCCTATAAGGATAAGGGATCTTCAACCACTTCAAAAGGTAAGGGACAAGCTTTGGTAGCAAGTACAAACAATGCTGAGGAATGGGTTCTTGATTTAGGAGCTACATATCATATGGGTGCTTTAAGGCAGCATTTTTCCTCTTTGAAACCATCAAATGTACCTTACATCTATGTGGGAAATGAAACTCAAGTGGAAGTTGAAGGGAAAGGGAATGTTGAATTGGACAATGGTGTCTTCAAGGATGTTCTACATGTTCCTAACCTTAGCACCAACCTTCTTTCCATCTACCAAATAACTCACTATGGATGTGGCAACAAAGTGGAGTTCCTTCCTGATACAGTTGTACCAAAAATCTCAAGGATGATTCTATGGTGGTGGTTGGAAAGGCTAATCATGAGACAAGGCTTTACTCTTTTTCTCATTTTGTGCCTAAGTCCACTTCCCTTGCCTTGTTGACTCATTCAAATTCACAAAGTAAACTATGGCATGAGAGATTTGGACATCTCAATTATCGCTACCTTCAACAACTTAGCAGCAAGGATATGGTCACTAGTCTACCTCAAGTCAAGTATTCAAAGGGTGTATGTCGAGGTTGTGAAGCAGGCAAGCATCCCAAAGAGAAATATGACAAGGGGAAGTCTTGGAAGGCTACTGTTGTTCTTGAATTGGTTCATAGTGATGTAGCTGGCCCATTTCCAGTACCATCTTTTGGTAGGGCTCGCTATATTCTCACCTTTATTGATGTCTTTTCACACTACACTTGGGTCTTCTTTCTTGCTCACAAGAGTGAAGCATTTGATAAGTGTATCACCTTCAAAGCTCAAGTTGAGAAAAAATCAGGGAAAGCCATCAAGATTCTACGAACAAATAATGGCAGGGAATATGTCATCTCCAGACTTATAGACTTTTGCACTCATGAGAGTATTGATCTTCAACATTTAGTTGTATACACGCCATAGCAGAACGGTGTTTACTAAAAGGAAGAATGGAACCCTTAAGGAGATGACCACTTGTATGCTTCAACATAAGTCTCTAGATCAAGTGTTTTCGACAGAAGCCATGTGTTGTGCCAGTTACATCCAAAACAGAAGTCCCCATGAGGCCTTAGATGGAATTACACCTTTTGAGGCTTGGTGTGGAAGAAAACCAAGTGTAAAGCACTTTAAAGTTTTTGGTTGTCCAGCATGGGCAAGGATACCTCCACAAAAGCGAAAGGCATTAGAACCTCAAAGAAAACCTTGTATATTTGTTGGATATCCTAACCATCTTAAGGCATACAAACTCATGGATCCAGAGACACATGAAATCTTTTTTGAGAGGAGCGTTCACTTTGAAGAAACTTGTCCAAGTTTGGCTTCTTCAACTCCTTCTTCCTCCTTTATGGAAAGTGATAATAGTGATGATAGTGACTCGGAAGATGAGATTCCTTCAACTTTGACTCGCAAGACACCACCTTCACAGGGTCCACAAACAGTTGAGGACATTCCTTCTTCTTCCACTAAACCTTGTTGGCCACAACAAACCCTTGATTCAGCAGGTCAATTGGTGGGGAATCCTTCCGATATTCGAAGGACAAGGTCACAACACAAATCATTTCCACATGCTTATATTGCCATTGCTTCAAATCCACAGTCATTTAAGGAAGCATCAGAGATTCCTAAATGGGACAAGGCCATGGAGGAAGAATATAACTCTTTGATGAAAAACAACACTTGGGACTTAGTTCCCCTTCCTAAGGGAAGAAAGTTGGTTCGGTGTAAGTGGATCTATCTAACCAAATTTGCAGCAGATGGAAGTGTGGATAAGCATAAGGCCAGACTTGTTGCCAAAGGTTTTTCACAAGTTCCTGGTATTGCCTATATTGAGACATTTGCACCAGTCGCTAAAATGAACTCCATTCGCTTGACACTAGCTATTGCCGCAGCTCATGGTTGGGTTGTACATCAGATGGATGTAAAGAGTGCCTTTTTGAATGGTGATCTTCACAAGGAGATTTATATGGAGCAGCCACAGAGGTTCATACAGGATTCTACTATGGTTTGCAGATTGAAAAAGTCTATCTAATGGAACTCTAAAATTTCGGCAAATTTTAGAGTCCCAAGTACCATGGTAAAGAGTGAATCTTTAGATCTTACCCACTACTCATGTTCAAACAATATGTTTCAAAATAGTAAAAAGCCATGACTGAAGTATTCCTAAAAGTGAAGTTATTATAATGAAGCCAACATTTATTGAAGCATTTTCAAACCATCTTGTAATAGCATCTGCAATGGTATCAGAATAAAAATTTCTACTAGCTAGGGGTTTATTTAGACTTTGACGAGCGAAAGAGTAGATAATTCTCAAAGCTATGAGCATAGCTTGGGTACACTAAAAAGATGTTTGTGAGGAAGCAGTGTAGGACCCCTTTCATATAATCATGTATCTTCCTTAGGGTCATTTTCACAGTAACGAATGGAATGGCTAATTTCATTGCTCAGTTGCTAGATGATTTTCCTCTGCTCATACACACATCGATATCACCTAGGTAGTGATGACGGAGGAGAGAGTTATGAGATTGGCAATGTCAAAAAGAGGATTTACTGATTTCAATACATACAAAGAATAAAACTTGAAGTGAGAGGCCAAACAAATATCACAGGGTAGTCATATAACACTTTCCAATAAAGCGGTAAAGATGTGAGCGTATCCCAGTGCGATATTGGAGACTCTAATATACCTCAAATCACAACTTTTTTCAATACAAATATCACTATTGGGAATTATAGACTAGTAAAAGTTTGTCAATGCTCTTCACAGATGATAAAAAATTTACAGGCAAAGTCAAAATTGCTTCCAAGATGTAAAATCATGGTGTGCCCTTATTAATATTGGATATACCAATCCAGTTATTTAGTTACTACTCGTGTTGCCACTTGGATAGAAAGGACTGCGTGGAAATCAAAAGGACCTCAACTGTTGAAGAATAGGATGCAGCGAACTCCACTTGTATTGACACAATGGAGCAGAATAGTCTATGCACAGATTTCATCCAATGAGCAAATATCATTCATGAGGTTGAAAAGTTCAAATACTGATTTAACCACGAGGATGTAGTAAACAATATAAAAAAGGGTTATATTCCAAGGGCGGAAATATATAGTTGAATAGCAGACATGAAGACTCTATTCACCATTCTCACCCAACCTCACCATTCACTTCTGGGTGGCCAAAAGCACACAATGACGGGCATCCTGACAACACATTGAAGACAAAAGTTGCGTGGAGGGCTAGAAACAAAGCACCATTCAATATCGAGAGCCACCAAATTGGAATAATTTGAAGTTATTCTCGATTCCAGTATGCGTCAACGGTGAAGTCCAAGACATGAGTGATTGCCCGTAAAAGGAATTAGTGATATTGTTTTACCTTAAGGTATAAATTAATTAAAAATTAAGAAAACGAAAAGGTGTCGTTGAAACAATAAATTAAGTTATTACTTTAAAGGATATATAGCTTTTCATGTGAAAAGTCATATCTTTTAAATAAGAAATGATATATAAGATAGGAGAAAAAGACAATAAGACATATTTAAACAATTACATTCAGATTTACTCTAAAGAAGCATTTTTATATTTATTTATTTTTTGTGAGGAATAAGGGCTCAATATGGCTTTGTAATATAAATTCCATTATTTTATTTTTTAAATAAAATAAAATGTCTTTTGTTTATTTGTAAATGGCGTGGAGATTTAAATTGTAGGTGAATTGTCCTTTGTAATTATCTTCTGGATTTTTGCATACAACTTAAATATCAGATAAGTGGACATGGTCATCTAGCATTTTAATTCGATCATCACAGATAGTGTGAAATATTTAATTGTTTCCGCATCTATGTCCAGTTTGTCTCCCTGCCAGAGGAGTTAAAATTCAATCTGGACTAATTTAAGATTGCATAATATTTGGTCTGTCGCATCTCGATGATTTAATTGTTAGCAGTATAAGTGCATATGGACTTTATGAAGTTGAACGTGAAAGTTCACTAAAGTTGACTATAATAGCCCGAATGAGCAAAGGCACTAGTCCTTTTATTGAAGTCAGAAAATCTATATATTCCTTCTGCAAGCATCAAATTCATTATTAACAAACTTTATACAAAACATTCAATTATCAAGTATTCAACATCCAATTTCATTTTGATCCAAGTTCGAGGACCTTGCCAGCCAAAGAACTCTAGAAGTTTAAATTTGTTATAGAAAAGCCTTGAACCGGACAGTCAATGTTTGAGGTAAAGGTTTACCCACCTGGGTGTAGCAAAGCCTGAAGTGCAGGGGAATCGAGAAGTATTCACGTTTGTTGGCCAAAACTGATTAAGAAGTCCTATTGGAGAAGTGGCAGGCTCTTGGATTTCGAATCTGTGGTTCTGGGAACCAACACTATCTATGGTCTTAAGCAGGCTCCTCGGGCTTGGTATGCCAAGATGGATTCCTTCTTACTCTCAACAAGATTCACCAGGTGTCATTCTGATTTGAATGTCTACATTCTTCAACGAGATGACTCACATTTGATACTCCTGCTTTATGTAGATGACTTGATCATTACAGGAAGTACTTCATCCATCATTGCTAGTGTCAAGACCTCTTTGCAGGACAGATTTGCTATGACAGACTTGGGTTTGCTACATTATTTCCTTGGTATTGAGATCACACAGTCTTCAGCAAGGATCACACTTTCTCAACCCAAGTATGCTCTTGACTTGCTTTCTCGATTTTACATGAGTGACTGCAAACCTGCTCCTACTCCCTTTCTTTCAGGTGTCAACTTAGAGGCCAAGTGTACCACTCCACTTGTTGATGTTACATTGTACAAATAGTTGGTTGGGAGTCTCATCTACTTGACACATACACGCCCTGATTTAGCTTTTGTAATCGGCATGGTTTCTCGCTTCATGCAAGAGCCACATGAGCTTCATTGGAAGGCTGCCAAGCGCATCTTGCACTACATACAGGGTACACATACACATGGGATACATTATGCAGCAGGTACAAGTCTTCAGCTGGTTGGATATACAGACTCGGACTATGCAGGGGATCTTGATTCTCGCAAGTCTACTTCAAGACACATGTTTCACCTTGGTTCCGGCCCTATTTGTTGGCAGAGTAAGAAGCAAAATAACGTCGCTCTTTCTTCAACAGAGGCTGACTATCAAGGAGCTATCAATGCAACTACAAAGGCTCTTTGGTTACAGCACATCCTGGAGAAGTTTGGATTTGATCTACCTAAACCTACAATCATACATTTTGACAATCAGAGTGGTATTGAGATCTCAAAACATCCAGTTCAACATTAGTGGACCAAACACATTGAGGTTCATATGCACTACATCAGAGAGCTGATCCATGAGCAGATCATTGCATTACACTATTGTCGTACAGCAGAGCAGGTCGCAGATATCTTCACCAAACCCTTCAATGAGGTCAAGTATATTCATTTGCGAGATCTCTTGGGGGTGCGAGATGTTGCAAAAAGGGGAGTCCCTTGACTTCTCTCTTCTTTGTTATGGGGGGGATCTTTTCCTCATTTCAGGTCTTCTTCTCTCTCATCTTCTTTATTGTACTTATCTCTCTTTTTGGAGGAGGGTTTTTCCCATGAGGTTTTCCCTCTTTCTCCACTTTATGAGAGATTGCATTGCATCACATTGTATGTAGAGCATTGCTTTTGTACATGGGTACCTAACATGGACTCGTAGTCAAAGACCCATCATGCATTTGTGAGCTTAAGGGCATTTCCCCAAGTTGCACTTAAGGAGGGGTGTTGGTGTAAATAAGTATTCACTATTTACAGTTTACTTAAGTTTACTTAGGTCAATGCATTATTTTATTATTTATTAGGTTGACACTTAGGAGTTTGCATACTTTTATGAGTTCTCATGTTGACAACACAGAAGTAAGCAACTCTAATTCAGCACATGGTGTGTACAACACTGGAGTTTGCATGATTAAATGAGTTGTCATGTAGACAACACAATTATTTGCACTCTTAATTAAGCTCATGGTGTCTACAACATTATTTTTTGTGCTACACCTTTGTAGGCTTATCCTCTCATCATCGCACTTACTCCTGTGCTTAATGGAGGATAATCCACTCTTGGTGGACATGTGCTTGGTTGTAAGACTTATCAGTGTGTTGACTCCTAGACATTCTAGAAGCATTCCAAAGGCCTTTATATACAGGCACTCCTAGTGTACTTGTACATCAATTTGAATACTACATTGTTATTCTGATCATACTCTGGTCTATTTTGTGCTTGTGCTTGAGTTCCTTGATCTTGGGTGATTTTTCCTTAAGGCAAAGTCATGCAACCTCTTTGAATTCACTTGCTCATAATTCTTAATCTATATGCTGGCAATAATTTAGTCTCTTTCCTTTAAGGGTTTGATATCTATTTGCTTTAATAATTTACTTTTGATCTTATTTCAACATTCACAAGTTTATTAAAGTAATCATATTATTGAAGATTTACATTCACTTAACCAATCCAGAAGTTTTCTAACCCTCCTGCCATTTCGGGAAACTATCAGTGCATTCAATCTTTCTGCTATAAACATCTTGGATCTAAGGTTGTTACCCACGATCAAGTGCAACCACCTTGGTTTTGTAAAGCCTGAAGTGCAAAGGATCCAAATCGAATTGATTGATCCTGTCAAGTTGGCCACAACCAGTTGGATATTGCAACACCGAACAGGCAACGCTCGTAGGATTCCAATCTGCGATATTGGGAACCAACACATCTCATGGACCTTCCAGTGAAGCTGTGTTGCCATGGCTAGGGCTAATCTGATTGTGCTCATCTTTGCAGTAGGGGCAAATGTCTCCTCATAATCAATGCCCTAACGCGGAGAAAAGCCCTTTGCAACTAAATGAGCTTTGCACTTACCCAAGGTACCATCAGATTTGTATTTGATTTTGTAAACCCATTTGTAGCCAATGGGTTTCTTCCCTGGTGGAAGATCAGAAAGAACGTAGGTGTTATTCTTCAGTAGGCTCTAGTGTTCAAATGTCATAGCATGTTCCCACTCTGGAATTCCTTTAGCCTTGAAATATGTTTGAGGTTCAAACTTCAAACACATTGTGAATGTTGACCATGAGAGCAAAGTTAACGAACTCTACAGGTTTGCTCTTTTTCCGAGCAGTTCTCCCATGAATGAGCTCATCATCATGAAGATCAGCAAGTGTCTTAGCCCACCACTTACATCGGAGAGAAGAATGACCAACATGAGTATCAGGAGATGCTCTATGATCAGGTACCTCATCAGAGAAATCTGGACCAAACTCAAGCAAAGCATCTACAAATCTGGGTGATCCTACAAGAGAAGTTGGAGGTGTCTATACAAGGATCATTGGAATAACTGGAGCTGTAGGAGCTACTAGAGCCCTCCCATCAGGTGGACCTGATGGAAGTCTAACTCCCAAATCATGAGCATTTATACTCTGATCTACTGGATCAAGAACAGGAGCAACAGGCATGAATGGTCCCTGGTGCTCATCAAAGGCTACATCACAACTGCATAGAGAACGAGATGTCTCAGTGTCGATCAAGCAGTATGCTTTGTGAAGACTACTGTATCCACCAAGCATGTGTTTCTAAATCTTGGCATCCAACTTGGTGCCTGATGCGTCATGGATCCAAACAAGAGCAAGGGAGCCAAAAACTTTCAAGTGATTGATTTTGGGCTTGCGAACTAACTAGGCCTCTTCCGGAGTCTTATCTTTGACCGCCATTGTGGGTGACCAATTCAAAAGATAGACTGCAATGTTAATTGCTTTTGCCCAGAACTTCTTCGGAACATGTTTGTGTTCGAGCATGAATCGAGCCATTTCAGTAATTGTTTTGTTCCGATGTTCAACTACACTATTCTATTGTGGTGCCCGGGGGGTGGGTAATTGATGCTTAATGCCATGAGTATCACAGAAGCCAGAGAAATCATTAGAACAAACCCCACCCCCCCCCCCATTGTCTAACCTAAGAGCAATAATAAATTTCCCATCATCTTATTCAACTAAAGGTTTTTACTTCTAAAACACAATAAATGCATCTAATTTCTTTTTAATATACCCACTTTTTTCTACTAAAATAATCAACAAACAACAAAAACTACTTGGACCTAAGAATGCAAGGAGTGGTCATAGGGCTGTAGATATCGGCATGAACAAGCTAAAGTACCTGAGAAGCTCGCCATGAATCGCCATTGATGAAAGGTGTGCGATGTTGCTTCCCAGCCTAGCATGCAACACAAAATCCAAGCTGTTGAGTCTGAATCTCTAGTAAACCAATGACAAGCTCTTCTTAAGTAAGAGAGATAA
Organism: Cupressus sempervirens; assembly: GCA_028749045.1. Lineage (NCBI taxonomy): Eukaryota > Viridiplantae > Streptophyta > Pinopsida > Cupressales > Cupressaceae > Cupressus > Cupressus sempervirens. Next base: position 295,921,721 of record CM053788.1, on the reverse strand, counting down.
TGCACATTTAAGTACCCATATTGCTGATGTCAAAGTGCGCTAACAAAAGATTGTTGAGCAGCCATAGCTAAGTCCCGAAAATCACCAGAATCAGTAAGTAGGAAAAGACCATGATCCTCAATACCCATTGCAACAATAGATTGAGTCGCCCTATCAATATTGGTACTCTGATGTGAACTGAAGGTGACATCCAACTATAGAGAATGCCGCAGCAACTAACTAACTGGAAGTAGATTTAGTTCCATCCCTGGAACGTAGCACACATTGAGGAAAATGAGATTCCTCCCAGCATATTGAATTTGAATGTTGCCTTCGCCGACAATGGTGTACTCTTCTTCACCACCAAAAATAACAGAATCTGAGTAAGCCTGGTAGTCAATGAACCAATCTCTGTAGTGGGTGAAATGATGAAAGGCACCTAAATCAATGTACCAGGCAAACAACTTCACATGATCTACTAGTGTTTTAGCCATGAAGGTGTAAAAGGCAGATTCCACCTGCTCAGTGTGCTCTGCACTATTTGCTTTGGGTTGTTAACCTGATTGCTTAGATTGGGCAGCTAAGTGTTTTCGACATTCAACCTTTTGGTTCCCAAAATCACAGATTGGCAATCCAAGAGCTTGCTACTTCTCAATCAATTTTGGCCAACGAACGGGAATACTTCTCGATTCCCCTACACTTCAGGCTCCACTACACCTAGGTGGGTAGACCTTATCCTCAACCAGATCACTTGGTTCAAAGCTTTTCTATAGCAAATTCAAGCTTTGGAGTTCTTCGGCTGGCAAGGTCCTCGAACTCAACCAAAATTAAAATTGGATGCTGAGTGTTTGAATTGTATAGGGTTTGAATAATGGATCTGATGCTTGTAGAAGGAATATGTAGATTTTCTAACTTCAATAATAGAAAGCCCAGTGCCTCTACTCATCAGGGCAATTGAGTCAACTTTAGTGAATTTTCACATACAACTTTATAATGTTTTACGTACTTATAATTGCAACAATTTAATAATCAAGATGCGACAGATCAAATATATATGTAATTTTAAATTAGTCCAAATTGAACTTTAACTCTTCTGATAGGGAGACAAACTGGACACAGATACGAAAACAATTTAATATTTCACACTATCTGTGATGATCAAATTTAAAAGCTAAATGACCTTATCCACTTATCCAACATTTAAATTGTATACAGATTCCAAAAAATAATTACAAAGGACGATTCATCTGTAGTTTAAATCTCTACGCCTTTAATAATAACAAAGAACATTTTATTTTATTATTAAAATAAAATAATAGAATTTACATTAGAAAAGCCATATTAAGCTCCTTATCCCTCCATACAAAATAATATAAAATGCTTCTTCTTTAAAAATATGAATCTGAATGTCCGAATATGTCTTGCAATATCCCCTTGGCTCAATGTTCTTATTATTATTATTATTATTATTATTATTTATATCTCTTCCTTCCTAAAGTCATACCTTTTAGAATAAAAGGTCATATCTTTTCTTAAAACATAACTTGCTCCGTTATTTATTATTTATTTAATCACACCTCTTCTTCTAATTGCATCAAGTAAGGTTTTTAATCTATGCTTAATCAGATTATATTATTAACCAAAGTGTAGATGGTAATAATATATTTGATGAATATCTAGAACCGCCATTGGTATATGATAATAATTTTCTTTTTTACAATTACTCACTTTTGACTTCCTCTAATTATCGGGCTGCTTACGGAGGCTACAGTTCAAATTTTAATATTTCAACAACAGTAATATATAGCCGCCAATGAATTATTTTGAGATTCATCGACCCGGCACAAGTATCTTGCCAAACACGATAAACTCTGAGAATTCCTTGCTTGACCTTTTCAAGCTTCGATTCTAGCATCTCATGTGTATCATCAATACTTATACTTTATTTCTTCCAAGCCTCCACGGTCGATGATGGCAGAGCCTTCCTTCCATAACAGTATGCTAATAGAGACAAAGAGAATACACCTTGCAAGAGTCTTTATTAATGTCATCACTAAAGGTATATGATGTGGCATGTATTGAGGAAGTCTCCTGTATCCACGATATGCAAACCTGGGAAGACTGTTGTCTATTTCATTGTTTCCAGTGCTGTTCTCGCTCATGCTAAGGTAGTTTCCTTTGCAAATCGACTGATGCATTTTCTATGGTGCTTGATACATATTTCAACGGATCAAAACCAATACTCACTATCCAATAGTGTCAAAAGCGGCAACTATGAAGTTTCTTCTTGCTATTAATCCATATCGTATCATGACCTGTATTTTTCCTTGCTATTTAAAACCGATTAAATTGCCATTTCACATATATTACTGTCGACACTTTTTGCCATTCGATACTCAATTCACTTTGGTTTTTTCAAAACATCCATGGTAGCAGATTTATCTCACACATGACATTAGGTGTTGTCTCAAAAATGGACTATAGCGTGGAAGTTTGTCATCTTTGCTAAAATTAGATCATTGTCATTGATGATATAAGTTTGCAAAACTCCAACATTGATTTATGCTGCATATGATGATGATACATTCAGAAAATCTTCAGTTCATTATTCCAGCCAGACTGTGACTTCTATTTCTCACAATAGATTATGTAAAATGAATTTCTATGCACAGGTGACCCAGAAATAAAACTCCAGCTTGTTTGATAAAGGTACACCACACACAGCTACATGCACCATCAGCGACAGCAGTCCTCTCTCCGGTGACAGGTCCGGACTTCTCTGCACTTATCCTTTGGTCTTGAGCTTCTCTTTGACGATTGTAAACCGCTAGTTGTTTTGCGGTTTCGTGGTCTCTCTTTTGTGGTGTTGTCTCTCTTTCTTTGCTTTTTGTTTTGTTGGTTTCCTTTTTCTCGGACACCATTTGTTGGTCCTGCTGCCTTCTGGCCTTTGTTTGTACTTTCAGTCCCTTAGGCCTATTTGTGGTCTCTTGCTGGACATTAATAATTTATCTTATCTCACCATCAACATTCCACATGAGAATGTGATTTTGTACCCACTTTGCATTTATATATATCTAAACTCTGCTTGTTTCTTTTGTGTGCTCATTACTTAACCCATTGAATGCATCTTGTCATTGAATTTTGTAAACAAAATGTATTTTTAATCAAACTTAAGCTGTTTTTTAGGTTCCCTGATTTTTTTTAAAAACTAGTCAAATTTCTCCCAAGTTTTTTTTTTTCCGGAGTTTTTTTTGGGCTTGGTGAGTTTTTGCCAAGTGAGTTTTCCATCTATGATCTGCACTTTCTATTGCGATGGACAAATATTTACGGTTGCACTCACTAATAAATCTGAATTCTGAGCCTCGTTTAAATTTTATTAACTTCTGTTATTGTAGAATATGACATGATTATCAAATCTTAAATATTGTTTATACAAATTGGTGGATGTTGCAATTTGCATTCTAATTGTTTATGAGTTGTTGATGACTAATGATTGCCAAACTGCACAAGTGACTAAACAGAGTACAGTGCTACAGTTGTGAATCAAAGTGATGTGCCAAAAGAAATTTAGTTCCCAAGACCAGGGGGGATGCAGCAATGGGGAAATGGGTTCCTGGGACAGATTTCTTTTCCTAGAACAGCAAACAGCAGGAGACAGCAGAGGGAGGACTATATTAAAAATAGAGAAAATTTAAAATGTTTAGGAAAATTTCAAATATTCATATAAAAACATGGATAAAGCATGCTTATATACAATGTAGAACCTTAACATATAACGTTTGTGTTAAATAATCTTAATGAGAGTGGAAGTCAAACAAAATATCAAAACTCAAACAGTAATTTTACGGGACAGCCAGCGGATGGGTTTACAAAAGTTTCGAGATGTCCCCATCTCCCAGATGGGTCAAATTATGCTAGAAATGCTTCTCTGGGTAATAATAATCTGCTCATTGTACTGTGTGAACTGCTGGATTCCTGGGTTAATTCAGATCTAGCTAGTGGTAGTTGGCTTTTGGAGTTTACTTTCATTTTTAAAATTAGTCCAAGTCACTGCAGGGTTAGGCTTAGTTTAGACTTAACAGTTGCTTTTCATTCTTTCATTAATCACAAGAAAATCTTTATTTATTTCCAAAGTTCTATTTTAATTTCAGCCACACATCTAAAGGTTATTGTAAAACTTGAATTTTATTTGAGTTTTAATTTGGGGACAGCTTGTTGCCTGGGATTGGGAGGCTGTTCAAATTGATATTCCAATAAGGCACTAAATAGCTGCTACGCTATGTCTTCGATATTTAATATCTCCATTAAATGGAGGTAATCGCTCTGGCATTGATTGCATTCTTTCTAAGGCTGAAAGCAGTTGACAAGGTGAGCCACAAACCATTCGAAAAAAACAGATTTAAAGCCCTTCTAATATTGTTTTGCAAGCCTTTCTTGAAGCTATCCTCAAATCTGGTGCCCGATAGCTGCATACTTAATGTGATATGTGCACTGCCTTTGCAGTATCAATTTTATGATTAGTGTATAAAATTCAAATAGGTGGGCAGGGGATGAACCCCCTGTTGTTATTTTATCAGGATGAACATAAATGTTTGCAGGGGTTCTCAGGTGCAATAGACAAAGCTCTATTATCATGATCAAGCCTTTGGGCCTGAAAGGACAAATAAAGACTAGAGCTACTGCGAGCTTCATCAGGGCAGGGCCACTATAAAATTGAAGGACTGATTTATGCCTTGAGAAAAGTGAGAAAGGAAGTTGTGATATTTGACTCGACAATGTAAAAATTTGCTGTACATTGAGAGTAGGTCTGAGTGGATTTCAGGCACAAATCACATGTGTACTACGATAATGGATAGTTTCTATTATCTCTGTTTAGTATCTAATGGTTATCTATTGTAATCTATTGTAAATATTAGAATGTTTCTAAAATTAGCTAATTTGTAGTTATCTGTTAGCTTTCTTTAGCTAGAATAGAATGTTTCTATTCTTTACGATCGTTTCCTCAGGAAACATCGTTTTATTCTTTTGCATTTATTGACCTCTCAATCTCTGTTAATAAGAAGCAAATATTTACCAATTACATCAGAATAATGGGTTGGTTAAAACTGTACAGGATGACCTTGCTGCATCCTGACAGGATGACCTCCACTGGCAATGGAGTTGGAACTTTTGATGGTCTTCTGTTGTGTTTATGCTAAATACTATGTTCTTCATTTTGAGAATGGCATAAGAACATTCAAACAAATAAAGATACTCGGGTAAAAATAACACTATGTAGTATGCACATTATGCCAATGTTTTTTTCTGAGCGGAAATATGCTAGGCGTATCTAGTTACCAAACCCTTAACTGCAGAGGTATGATTCAAAGTATACCAATACAAAGCAGAATATATCACATTTGCATTCGCTTACAAATAACAGTTCTAGCAACTAAATGTCCTCACACAGATTTAATTAAAGTAGATTATGCGATGAAGCACATACATATATAACACTCCAAACAGTTGTAGGGGAAGAAACAGGCTATTCCCGTGTTCTGTAGATTCACACAAGGCTAGTAGACAATGTCTTGGCTACCATCGAATTCCCTGGCTCACATGCTACACAGCTGAAGTGCCACAGGAACCTGAAACAATCTTTGCAATGCACCACGATGAGTCTTACAACTATAGATGCTACTCCATGTATTACATTCTCAGTCATACACTACTAAAAACTCGGCTTGCAATACCTCCTAATCCCTAGCCAAGATATCGTGGGTTCAATCTTTGCGTAGTCACAAAATGGCAGCAACAATATACTTCAACCTGCAATAATATCAAAATGCTCAAGTTTCACTGTAAACCTAACTGGTATGATTGCATTTGAGGTTTCGTCCAAATGATTATAGATAGGATGTCATCCTATTCTAACAAAGTTGCAAGGATGAAAAGATTACTTGAATTCGCATGCCTTCCTTCTGCCCGAACATCTCCATAAACTGCTCACAATATCTTTAGCGATGACCAAGAAAAATTACAGTGTAACCATCATGCAAGTGTTACACAATACCGTTGAAGGGAGTCAGTGAGGTGGCAGCCAAGTCAAGAGAAGATGTCAACAAAAAGCCACACAAGCAAAGACCACAACAAAGGGTCGAAAAGTGGGAAGAATCATGGGTGAGGTGGAGGATTTAAAGTATAACAATCTTGTCCCTTCCACTCTCAAGTCACCCCTAACTAAAACACTTAGGCCTATCTAGGTGTGGAATAGGCTAAGTGCCATCTTAGAGTTTCAATTAACGAGAGAGGGCATGACAGTCCTCCCTCCCTAGGATTGCTTGTCCCCAAGCAATCGAAGAGCTAGGCATAAGAGAATCTGATCACCTTCCCAAGTAGCATCTTCAACCAGCAAATTGGCCCATCTAACCAAATACTATCTAATGTTTTTGCTCCTTAATTGCCTTCTCTAGTGTCCAATACTTTTGCAGGTACTAGTTGCAATCTACCCTCTTCATCAAGTGGTGGTAATCCTGGTGATGTAGTAACATGCTGCTCCAAGGCCCTTTTTAGACAAGAAACATGAAAGATATTATGAATCCAACTATCGGATGACAACTCCAACTCATATGCAGCTTCCCCAATTTTGCTTGTTACCTTGTAAGGTCCATAAAATTTATGCCTGAGTTTCTTTGTCCCACTCTTTATCAGCGAGCTTTGCTTGTAAGGTTAGAGTCGTAGAAAAACTATCTCTCCAACCTCAAAAACTCTCTCAATTCGATGTCGGTCAGCATAAATATTATGTTGATTATGAGCAGGCTGCATGTTCTCGAGTGGACAGAATATCTTGTTGCTCCTACAACCAATCTTTGGCCAATGGTGTCTGACTATCTGCTAAGGCTAAGTCCACAAAAGAGACATAAAGTGCCTTGAAAGGTGACATACCAATAGTAATATGATAACTGGAATTGTAGCATTATTCACCCAAATACAACCATCTGACCCAAGTTCGCTGCTGTCCAAAAATGTAATTATGGAGGTCTCCCTCTATCCACTTGTTTACTATCTCCATTTGACCGTCCGACTGTGGATGGTAATTGGTACTATGTATCAGCTGGGTCCCTACAAGTCTGAAAAGTTCCTACCAAAAAATGCTAGGGAACTTATTGTCCCTATCATTGATAATTGTCTTGTGTAGACCATGTAGTCGGAAAAGCTCCCTGAAGAATAATGCTGCTACCTGAGACTATGTTTATTCAATTGCCATCGTAAAGAAATATACATACTTCGCCAATCTATCTACAACCATAAAAATGTTCTCTTTACCCTGCACTTTCGAAAGTCCAATGATGGCATCCATGGATATACTCTCCCACTTGTGCTCGGGAATCAGTAGGGGCTGCAATAAACCAGCAGGGTGCACTTGCTCTGACTTGTTTTGTTGACAGGGCAAATACTCCCGACATGACAAAGGACATCACTCTAAAGCCCCTTCTAGGTGAACCTCTCTTGTATCTGCTCATAAGTCTTAAAATAACCAGGATGACCTATTGTAGGGCTATTGTGTATGGCTATTGTGCATGGCATGCATACTCTGCTCTTTAAATTTGAATTCAGAAACCAAGTAAATTATGTTCTTGTACTAAATAATATCATCTATCACCTTGTACCTATCATCCTAAATTTGCTTGTCCATAACCTCACATGCAAAGGTATTTTTGGAATATTCAACTAATAGTTGAGACTTCCAATCAGCTGAAATCTCTGACATAGCACAACAAGAAGCAATAGCCAATCTCCTAGATAATGCTTCTGCAACTACATTGTTCTTCCCCTTGATGTACTCAATGTCAAAGTCATACACTTAGATCTTGCTGATCTATTTCTACTGTCTTTCATTCAGTTCCTTCTAAGCCAAGAAAAACACAAGCCATTATGAGCTATCCTCACAACAAAGCATCCACCCACCAGATATTGTCTGAATTTGGCTAGAGCATTCATGATAGCCAGCATTTCCTTATCATAGGTGGAGTACAACTTCTCATGATCTTTCAAATTCCTGCTCTCATAAGCAATAGGATGCATGTCCTGCATAAATACAACATCAATCCTATCACTTGAAGCATCACGCTTCAAGATGAATGGTCTAGTGAAATTTGTTAGTGCTAGCACTGAGCATGTGCTCATCACCCTCTTGACACCATCAAATATCACCTCCAAATCTGTAGACCATCTAAAAGCCCCTGCTTTCATAAGATCAATAAGTGGTGCTGCAAGCTATGAAAATCCCTTCACAAACCTCCTGTAGTAAGAACACAGTCCCAAGAATCCCCTTAAGTTTGATATGTTTTTTATACATAGCCAATCTAGGATAGTCTGAATCTTTTTTTGATGAACTTTGACCCCATTAGCACCAATCACATGCCCCAAGTACAAGATCTCTGTCAAACCAAACTCGCATTTGGATTATTTAGCAAATAGAGAGTGCTACTCCATAATCATTAGAACCTCGTCCAAATGTTGAAAATGTTCCTCCCATGTCCTGCTTAAAATCAGAATGTCATGCCTGATTGGAATGTAGTAGGTGCGTTGGTGGCATCTGAATGCAATCTTATGTATATCCTCCTTACGGATCTTAATTTGTTGGTACCCAAAGCAGAGATCAATCTTAGAGAAGTAGAGAACCCCATGCAATGCATCTAACAACTCATCAATACAGGCTATGTGATAGTTTTTCTTAATAGTCCTCTTATTCAATGCTCTGTGGTCAATACACATTTGTAGAGTTCCATCCTTTTTCTTGACCAAAACCACTGATGAAGCAAACAGACTAGAACTCAGGCTTATATGCCCCATGTCAAGTTACTCCAAAATGGTCCTCTATATCTCCTTATAGTGTCTAGGGTAACGATAAGGTGTCGTAACGATTGGCTTCGCACCCTCTTCAAGCTCTATCACATGCTCAAATCAACAGTTAAGAGGTATACTAGTAGGGATATCACCAAAGACTACTTTGTGCTTCTCTAACAATGATTGAATATCAATATCATGTTGTTGTTTTAAGACTTAGTGGAGTTAAAACAATGCACTGCCTACTCTGCATCCTCATGTCTCAAAACGGATTCCATCCTATGAGCTGAACCGATCTCCTATACAGACTAAATTTTCTTCTGATCATGATCAATGGTGTATCTACCAAGAGTATGCTGCCACTACAAACCCAAAATAACATCAATCCCACCTAACTCAATCGCGTAGAAATCCATCATAAGAGTATAACTATCTAGTTGAACCTCCAGTTCAGAAACCATCCCTACACAATTAAGATCTCCACCAGCAACTTTAACATCAAAGTGCAAAACTGCATCCACTAGTAACCTCCTTGCTACTATAGACGTGCTAATGAAGTTATGTGTGGCCCCTGTATCCAAAAACAAACCATTTGCTGCCCTTTAACCACTCCCTTAAAATGGATGAGACTACTTGTAGAAACTAATGAGAGAGTAGCAATGGTAGGTGGCTGATCTGAAACTTGTTTCTCCACCTTTCCCAACTGGGGTTGCTCATGAACACTATCCTCATCGATGTCATCAGACTTGTTAGCATCATTTTCATCATTTGAAACTACTCCAATATAATGAACCTTGCCTTTCCCACGGCATCTATGATCCGATGACCAAGGTTCCTTGCATGTAAAACATAAATTCCTCCTTAGCTCATTTCTTGACTCAAAATTAGTTTCAGGTGGATTACTCTTATTCTGATTTGAAATTTTCAGATTGGTCTTAGGTCCCTCAAAGGCTTTACGATAGGCTGAACCACCAAAGATGAGTCATCCAAATCAAGTGTCATCTTGATTGCATCCTATAAAGTACTTGGTTTCAGCCCTAGCCCTTTGACAAATCCCTTGAACCTCTCACTCAAACCTTCCATGAACAGCATTACCTTCCTATTTTATGTCGTATCTGAGACCATGGTGGATAAGTATCCAAAGTTCATCAATATAACTATCCAAAGTTCCACTGTGATTGAGCTGAGCCAACTCCCCATAGAAAACTTCTATGTCTTTCCTATCAAACTACTTATCAGTTTATTGCTAAACTCATACAAATTAATCATGCCATGATCTTGAGTGACTAAACCATGATGACCAATCATAAGCCAAACCATCCAAATGCATAGTAGCAAACTTGATTGCATCAGTTTCAGACATGGGCTTAAGCGTGAGAAAGGTATCCATTTTTTGTATCCATGCCTTGGCTGTAGTTTTCCTGCTACCATCAAATACGTGTAATGAGAGCTTGTTCATAGCATGTTTAAAATCTTTGTTTGGGGTCCTTGGCCTCCTATCATGTCAAGCTCTTAGTAATTCCCTTCGCTGGTTCATATACTAAACAAAGCCTTAGACTACCTTAACATTGTCTGGAAACAAATTCCATTCAACATATGTAGCCATGGCATCATCAAGAATGTTTCCTACTGCTCCAGCATTAACAACCTCAGCCTCACCATGATGTTCAACAAAAATTAGCATTAAAGGCTTGTTTGTGGTTTGAGTGGGTGCTACCCTACATTGTGGTGATCCAACTGCACTACTACCCACACTTTCATGGCTTTGGGGTCTTCTAGGCCTAGTATTCATCTGTTGGATAGCTTGCGTAAATTGTTGCAGAACATGAGCAACGTGATTTTGACCATCTCTAAGAGCCCTCAACATTTCCTTGGCTTCTCTATCTGCTCCCTTGATGCCATTTGGAGCTCTTTCAGCCATTGGGTGTACTCCAATGATCTCTGAAGTTGTTCGGTGTATCTAGTTACCAACACACTTAACTGCAGAGGTATGACTCAAGCATCCCAATACAAAGCAGAAAATATCACATTTGTATTCGCCTAATAAAAATTCTAACAATTGAATGTCCTCACACAATTATAATTAAAATAGAGTATTCGATGAAGCAAATACATATATAAGACTCGAAATAGTCGTAGGGGAAGAAACCTTCTATTCCCATGTCCTGTAGATTCACCCAGGCTAGTTGACGATGTCTGGGCTACCATCAAATTCCCTAACTGCATGCTATGCAGCTAAAGTGCCACAGGAACCTGAAACAATCTTTGCAACCCACCACGATGAGTCTTACACCTACAGATGCTACTCCTTGTATCACAACATCATTCGTGTGCTATTGAGAACTCAACTTGCATTACCTGCTAATCCACTAGCCAAGATATCGTGGGTTCAATCTTAGTGCAGTCCCAAAACAACAGCAACAATATACTTCAACCCGTGATAACATCAGAATGCTCAAGTTTCATTGTGAACCAAATTGGAATGATTGCATTTGGGGTTTCATCCAAATGACTGTAGATAGGATTGTTAGAAAGTAAAGTCTACTAAGAAAACTAAGACCGAGGGAGGGGTGTGAATCAGTTATCAAATCAATACAACTTTTATCAACCTTATTAAATCTTAAACATGTGATCAATATCAACAACCATAAGAAGATACACATACACAGAAACACAAGATATGTTAACTAGGGAAACCCTTGATCAAAGGGAAAACCCTAGTGGGGATGGTACCCAAAAAAGATGTATTAATATATAAATTCTTTGTAAGAGGATGGACTCTGCTAGGAGCCAATGAAATACATTTAGTACATATCAGTCCCTATTAGGAGACTTTGAATTCCTGTGAAGAGATTACAAACCTATTTGGAGTTGTGTGAATCCTGTTAGGAGTTGTAGAAGGCAAATGGACCCACTGTCCAAACAGCTTCACGGGCAAGACCACCGAACTCAATGTTCAACGCCTCTATATTATTCTTTTCAGAATAATAGAAACATAACTAATCTCAGCAACTCTAACTCTTGCTCTGTCCTCTTATCGTGTCTTTTCCGCACCAAAACACTGCTCAAATCTCAATGCCAGATCTGCAAACTCGCATTGCAATAATCCCTTTTATCGCTTACTTGCATTGAAATTCGCATTCACAAAATACTTGATCAACTTGCTATCACACACTTCCATACTTCATTACAAGGAAAACAACTTTCCTTTATACCAAGTCCTCAAAATAATTCATTGAGTTGGCCTTGAAGCTTTCCCAATTACAATTACAATAGGACCTCATTAAGATAACTCGCTACATTACATTTTTTCACAATTACATAATATTGTCGGCTCACAGTATTTATAACTCTCACACTTGCAACCTTGGACTTCGTAAACTGGCTGACGTCATCATCCGAATGTTGACATCAATAACAAACATAGTCATGAATGTAACACACAATCATGTTGTCAATCTCTCCAATACTCCAGCAATGCTAGAATACTCCCCCATAGGAATATCATCAGCATTCATGCTAACAAGGATGTTATCCTATTCTAACAAAATTGCAAAGAGGAAAGGATTACCTAAATTTGCATGCCTTCCTTCTACCCGAACATCTCCATAAACTACTCACGATATCTCCAGCGATGACCAAGAAATGTTACAATGTAACCATCATGCAAGCATTACACAATACCATCAAAGAGAGTCGGTGAGGTGGCAGCCAAGTTGGGAGAAGATGACAACAAAAAGCTACAAAAGCAGAGACCAGAACAAAGGGTCGAAAAATGGAAAGAATAACGGGTGAGGTGGAGAATTTGAAGTATAATAATCATGTCCCTTTCCACACTCAAGTCACCCCTAAATTAAACACTTAGGCCTATTGGGATGCAGACTAGGCTAAGTGCCTGCTTAGAGTTTCAGTTAACGAGAGAGGACATGACTTCTGTCATCTTATGCAGCTGAAGATTTACACTGACATGTCATTTAAATCCATTTCAAATATATAAATAATTGATATTTCCTAGAAAAAAATTGTGCCACCCCTGTCATCCCATTGAAAAAGGCCTCCCATCATAACCATCACAGAAATATATCTCACCGCCCACTGCTGACCCCATCCTATAAATAACACAAAGCTTAGGATTGAAGTAACCAATAACAGTAATCAATGCAGTCAAAAAAGAGAACTAGAAGAGTTAATAGCTGAAATCAGAATTGCCTGAAACTGTGTCAGGAGATTACTTCACATCCAGGGAATGATGTTGAAAGAGAAAGAAACAAAGTGGTCACATTTCTTGCAAACTTGGGGATTGAGTTAAATCTAAATGGGGGCCTTTTTAATCCATACCAAGTGCCCCTTTTCCAACTCTATTTTTGGAAAATACTAAAAGCATTCTTGCAGACATGCCCCTTGGAAGATAAGAGAACATCAGCTATAATTATATCTCATTAGGATTTCCTTTATATACATGGCAATAGTATGAACTATAGGGAAGTGTGTCTGCTGAATTGATTTTTTTAGGGTCAGTTGGCCTTTTCCCACTCATGTGGGTGCGTTAAACACCCACCGTCTTCTTTTTCAACCATTATGAGAACAGCAGCAGTGAGTTGGAAGGATCAAACAAAGAGTATGTATTTCTCTGCCTTGCATTTGTTTTCTTGTCTACAAGGAATAGCTGTTTTGTTTAATAGCTCACATGTCAAATCTTTGGCCTATGAATGACATTTGTTCAGGATATTACATAAAGGAAGAGAAATCTGCAAGGTTTTAGGAATCTGAACTCTCTAGAATGGAACAAGCATGTTCTGTTTGGATTCTTCTCTGGTTACAAATATTTGATCCCTGTATTAAGGCATGACGATGGATATCTCGTCGCCATGAAAAAAAATCCAAAACACTCATTACTTTGGTGCAAAGAGACATAGAAGAGAATTTGTAGGATGAGCTCACTTTGTATCTTAAGTGCAATATCAATATCTAATTTGGTATTTTGGATCTACCTATTGTTTTGAGGTTTTCACACCATCGCCCCAAATTTGGAGTGGTCCAGCGGTTTTTTTCAAATTGATAATTTCACACCTTGGGCGCCTTCGGGCCAAGGAGGGTTTTGGTTTGTTCTCACCCAGCGCTAAACTTGATTTTTTCCGGAAATTGTAATTTTATCCTTAGGCCAAAAAGAGTTCAACAACATTTTTTCGATAGTTAAAACGATATCTAGTAGGATAAATTTGCAAAATTTGGACTTAAACGAATTTTTGAAAATTTGATATAATTGTATAAGCTTGAGCATTTTCAAATGAATTTTTTTAATTTAGTCGTTTTGGAAAATCTTGAATTTTTTGGTGAAAAGGAAATTTTTGACAGTGAAACTGAAATTGGAGTTTGAATTTTGACTGCCAAGAAAAGGATTTATTTTGTTTTAAAAAAAAATTGAGATTGTATTGCAAGATTGAAATTGGATTGAATTGCAAAATTACATTAATTTGGTTGAAATTTTGCCTAGGGGATTTTAGAAATGTAAAGGAAATTGGTAATTTGAAATTGAAAATTGATTTTGGCTTGCTAAATTCGATTTTAATGATATTTTAATTGCCAAACCATTATTAAATGAAAATTTTGACATCTCCTAGGCTTACCTTATTTCTATTTTGCAATTTCTGATCAAAATTGGCAGTTAAATGGGCCAATTTCACTATAGGGCTAAGAAATTTTAATATTGCATTTAAATATGGGCTATTAATTAAGGTACTAAATTTTGTTTTCCCTCTAGGCAGGTCGGCCCACTTGGAGAGGCAAAAAGCTTGGTATAAGACGGGCTTCCCCTCCTTATTTCCTCATTCCTTTTTCCTCCTCCTTGGAGGTGTGATTTTCTTCTAAGGGAAGCAAATTTCCACCGTGGGCGATTTTTGGGGCAGATTTTTCATTTCTTGGCGGCAGTTTTCTCCTCCTTGCTTGGGCGATTTCTGCCCTAGGGCAATTTTTTGGGACAGATCCGAATTTTTGCAGAGTTGGGCAAGTTCTTTGAGGTCTGATTTCTTCATCCTTGGCAGTGATTTCTCGTTCCAAAATTGGGTGATTTTTTTGGTGAAAAGGCAATGTGATTTAGGGTCCAAGTTTTGGCAATTTTTGGGAAAATTTGTAGAACCGAAATTCTGATTTAGAGCAGATTTTTCTGCCCTAGGGCAGCGATTTCCTTCATTTTAGGCGATTTTGGCAAGGAGATCAAGATTCAGTGGTGAGCAGATTTTTTGCAAGCATTTCGTTGGCTAGGGCATCATTATTTGCAAGGAGGATTGAAATTTTCAAGATCTGATCTGAACTTGAAGAGGCCCAGTTATTGGTAAAGGCAGATTTAAGGTAAAATTCTCATTCATTTTTAGAGGTGAAGATTGGTTTTAAAAGCGAATTTCATTCCTTGTTTTTGCTTGGTTTGTTTCCCTTATCTTCTTCTTGCACTATTCATCCACCACTTCATCATTTCCATTGATAAGCTGAAGTTGGGAGATATAAGTGTAGATTTCATGATAGGACATTTGGAGAAGCAGAAATAAGCTAGACCACCCGAGGATTCAAGTTTGGAGATTGATAAGTGTAGTCCATCCTAAGGTAATGAAAAGGCAGAAATAAGTGGTAGTCCCATCCCTAGAAAAGAAGTTTGGCGATTGATAAGTGTAGAGATAAGACTTGAAGAGGTAAAAATAAGCTAGATTTTATCGATAGAAAGAAGATTGGAGATTGATAATTGCAGTCCATATCATTTAGAACGAAGGGCCAGAAATAAGTGTTTAGGATGGTAGATGTTTGTGCAAGCAAGAACTCAAAGGGAACGAATACCAAAAAAGACAAGAAAGACATGATCCCTAAGACCACCTTCTTCTCAAAAGTGAGGCAAATAAGTAATACCAATATCGGCACGGTGAACATGGTACAGTTAAAGGATAGAAGGAAGGACAGTCCCCCATGGCAAAGAAGATCTACAAGAGCCGAATTACACACACGGCAGCTTTCCCTCCTACCTTGCCTTGTCCGAAATTGGTAATGGAATGTGCATCCCAATTTGATATTGTGACGAAGTCCATCAATTTTTATCAAGGGAAGAGACTGTTGGCTAACATTAGCAGACAAGTGGTCAAAGAAGTATTTAATATTCCTCAGCATAAAGGCATGACAATGGTGATGATGGATCAGATGGCCAAGTTCTATCAGGGTAACAAAGAGGCCTACTTCATTCATGGTTACACGAAGGCAAGAAGGGAGTCACCAAGTCGTCAAAGCTCACCAAGTCAGATTTCAAGCCGGAGTACAGCGACCTTATTGTGCTTTTCAGCCGAATCATGGGCATGGCTCAAGGTATGCAATTCAAGAACTAGATGTATTATTTTATTGATGAAATTGAAAATGGAAAGATAAAGTTTGATTGGCCTAGAATCATAAGTGAAAATCTCGAGTTGCAACTTAGGACAGTACAAAATCAAAAGCAATTCTACATAGGATCCTATCTTTTCCATCTGATTGCGAGACTATATGAAAAATCTTGGACTTAAGGCCTTAGGAGTGATTGGCAATGGGCTGCGGATTTGGTTGGTGCATGAGTGCTATCCATAGCTTCATTTGCACAATACTAAAGATTAAAAAATGTTTTATGACGCCTTGCCATGAAGATAGTAAGGATATTACAAGGGACACCTGCCACGAGGCTCTCATTGGAAGCAGAAGCAAAAGTTAAGAAGTATGGGAGTTGGTTCATCCAATTTCCGCAATTCACATATATTAGAGTGGCAGGAAGTACAGTTTGTCCCACAAGACTTCCAAGGCACCCGCCAACAAGATAGTTTTGATGGAGTTGGCTAGGCAACTTGAGCATTATGACAAGATGATGAAACTTAAGGATGAGATAGGGATTACCTTCTCATTTGGAATAGACAATGATACTTGTCCCAATCCTATCGCCTTTGCAGCTGCGGAGAAAGAGTTAGAACAGTATCATCTAGGATGGTATAGAGCAAGACAAGGATTCGATCCTAATGGTCTTATCAAGGCATCTCACGAAAACACATTCAAACATATTTCTACTATAGACGATTTTTGGGCCAATGCACAAGATGGCTTTCATGTGAGGAAGCTAGCTTTCTCAAGATTGTCAGTGGGCATGATGAAGGCAATTAGATGGGAAGGCCTTGATATTCCTGATCAACTACAAGATGATGAAAATGTGATAAGAGAAGATTATGATATAGTGGATGGGACAGAGTTGGTTCCAATGGATTGGGATGATCATCAGGATCCTTCCTCAAAGGCAGTTACAAGGACAGTTAATCTACACACTGAGTCATGGTACAATGAGAAGTTAAGGCAATTACAAAGTCGGAAGGTACACCTTACTTATGAGAGGATGAAACTAGAGGAAGAAGGTTCAATTGAGTCAGTCGGACAGAAAGGTGAAGGCAGTAGCCAGCAACTAAGAGCATTTAAGAGCAAGAAGAGAAATTTGGAGGTTGAGAAAAGTAAAGAACATCAAGAGCCTCCAAATAAGAGACAAAATGCAGCACCGTCAAGGAAGCATAATTGAGGCTAGAAGCCAAGGAGATAATATAAGTGGACGAGGGGCCGCGGTAGAAGTGAGCTTTGATTTGGAATCGGGTGGTTACAGTGACAGTACCGAGTACTCTCCTCTCTCGGAGAACCAACATCGAGATGATGTGACAGTCACTAGTGAAGAAAAGGATAGGCCAATTGATATGACTTGACTCAAATTTGCAGTAATGAAGCCCTTAGATAAAATATGGAAATTCCATCAGGCAGAAGCTATTAAAAATGGTTATTCAAGGTGGCAAACTTGATGCTATTTGTGGAAGTATCAAATTGACCTTGAGTGGCTTGGAAAAGTTTGCACAAGAAGGATGAGAACCTTCTGTCACTTCTTGAGAAGTTGAGGCTAGATGAAATGGATCCCAATGTGGAAAATAACAAAGGTGTAGTGATGCAGTCCACATCTTGAGAGATAATTTAGGTGATATGGAAACTTGATATCAGCAGGTTCAAAAGTGTATATGTTTTGGACATCAGTTTATGATCATGGCTTTCAGTAGGGAGTATGGCAGGAAGATTGACAAACACATTTTGACTAACGCCTAAACTTTTTTAAATTATGCTATATATGACTGGATTTACAGACTTTACCTAAAACATCCTTCAAATTTCAAATATTTGTATCTCTATCACATCCTCAAGCAATCTGTTGGGACTACAGTTCATTGCATGCAGTTTATCTTTCAATAGAGACTTCGTATTTTGATCCATGATGCTTTCTTTATGGAAGTCAAAAGAATGCAGATTATCATTTTCTTAAGGGTCCATTTGATCTTAGTGTAAATTAAAGGAGCTCATGGCACTTTTTTTGGGTGACATTATTGAAGAAAAAGATAAAACTATTGTCTTTATAGAGTAATCATGTTGGTTTCTTCATGGAAGCCAACAATACAGATTCTCAGCCTACCCTTAAATTGTTACTTTTGACCTCCACCTGTATTAACAGTAGAGGCCCAGTCTTGAATGACTTTATCACAAAAAGTCTATAGAAATGTTTCTCTTTATGAAATATTAATAGTGTGGAAATCAACAATGCATATTCCTAACCTTTTTATTAGTTGGGATCTTTTGCTTCATGTACATTAACAGGCTCATGGCCTTTTTCTGGCTGACCTTATTGGAAAGGGAAATACCGTAGAAATACTTGGTTTAATGGAATGTTCAACGAAAGAAATTTCAATTAAATGAACAATATTATCATATTTCTGGCTGGTCCACTTCTTAATTTTTATAAATTAGATGCTAAAAAATACCTTTGGCTCAAAGTATACAGCATGAAGAGCATCAATTAATGGGTGGTCAAACAATGTAACGGTTCGATCTTCGCTAAAACCAACAAGAGGAATCTGTTGTTCCAAAGAATATAAAAATGCCTGCATTCATAGAAAATAAAAGTTTAAAAAGGTATCCTTTCGTATTTGCCAAGGTATATAATTCACTTTTTGCAACACAATGATTAGCATGCTCACAAATGCAAAAGTCAACACTACATGATCATGTTCTACCTCAGAGATATGCTTACTTGACTTCACTTTAAATAACAAGAAGCCTTCAAAAATCTAATTCATGCATGTTAAAAAAATTGAAATGTACCCCACAAATATGGAGTTGCTGACAAAGATTTAGACCCTAGAGTAATGTTCAATGCCCCCTCCCCTTCCCCTCTACCAAATTTATCCCGAAATTATTAGATCAAACTGAATATTGGCAAGGCCTTACTGGGAATCCAAGCCCCACAAAGCTGGTAGTGGTGTTGAGATGAGATTGGGCAAATCATGTGTTAGTTTGTGTTGGTTTCAGGCATCCCATTCGATAAGATGGCAGACAATTTTGGAGTTTAGCATGGAAGGATTGTGGCAAAAAGACAGAATCTGTATTACTTGTTAGTCAAAAATGTTATGAAAATATTAGCATCTCCTTGACAAAGATTCCTGGATGTCAAGCATGGTCAACAATGATGCAAGAGCATCCTAGGCTGTAAAAGCAGTCTTGCATCACCCAAAAACATTTTCTCACGTGCTTGTTTGTTTGCAAGTTCTCTTTGTAGTCAATTCATCAATCAGGTACCACAAATCACCACACTTGCACATTCTATCTCACATGTGGGAACACACATTCTGCATTAATCCATCAACATCATACTATATCTTCCAGAGATTCTGATAACTGCACATGCATATACCAATCTTTGATCCATGATCAACGATAATAGAGCAGCAAATGATTTTATTGTTATGGTACAGCATTTTTCCAAAGCATGCAATGACAAAGGAAACACTTACATGTATACTGGACCATGAAAACCATATAATGTGAACTGAATCAAGATTCAGAGATCCATCATTACCACATTCATCTTTGGAGATCCTTTAAAGTGTTTTAGCTAACTAAATGTTTTATAAGGCATCAAGTTGTGTCTCATCTTGAGGCCACTTGAGATCACTCCTAAGGCTAGAAGTTTCTATATAAACATTATCCATGATTGTTGGGAGACAGTTCAGAAGAATAGTAAGAAAAGTTAACTAGTTTTGAAGTCACCACTTTGCACTTCAATGTACTATCATCTTTACTGTAATTTGCATATTTGTAATTGAACAGCTGGGACCTAGAATGTTGTAAGCCCATTGTGGCAGATTATAATTCATTCAAGACTCAGAATCAACAAAAGTTCATGTTATTATTTCACTGCCATTGGAATTTTAATGTATAATTGTTGTCCTTTCATTTTACTACATTAATGACTAATCTTTCATTGGGTCCTTCATCCACGACTATAATAAGTGGTATCGGAGCATGGTTTTGAGTCCTTGGAAGGTTATGATTCTGCTTACAAAGCACTGATATGAGGCAGATTACACAACTGACTGTGGGCAGACCACCAACTTTGAGGCAATTTACATTAAATACAAGATGCCTCCACAAAGAGAACAAGGCATTGTGAATTGTTGGATAGATGGAAGACATATTTAAAATGATTAAGAAAATAAAGATCTGAACAGATGCTTGTTTAAATAGTCATGTAACCCTAACCCTAGAACTAAAGGGTGTGATGAAGAAAAAAAGCTAGACTTGCCAAGCAAAGTAAAACCAAAGAGGAAGACAAGTTGGAAAGAACACATGCATTGGTAAGAAAACTATAATCAGTGTTTGTAATTATTCTAGTAGTTTAAACCCTAAGGAATTGACAGATTGGATCCCAGTTATGGAAGAATATTTTAAGTAGAGGATGTTAATGATCCAAATAGAGTAACATCTGCTCAGAATAAGTGGAAGGGTATTGATGCCATCTAGCTGAGAGAAATTCATTTGGCAAGAAATAGAAGAGTAATATTTGTAGTAACTATTAGGATTGTCAAGAACATGTAGAGGGCATAGTCAATATTTGCCGTAGCTGACAGACTTTCTAAGATGGTGTATTTCATTCCACATAAGAAAAATATAGATGAATTTCTTGTAGCTGATTTAATTTTAAAAGAAGTTGTGAGGTTGCACAGATTGCCAATGAGCATAGTTTCAAATAGAGATGCTATATTGGTTAGTTACTTTTGGAAGGCTTTGAGGAAGAAAATATAGATAGACTTGAAATTCAGCTCAACATATAACACACTGACTCATGGTCCAATAGAGACCACATACTAAAATTTGGGCAACTTGTTGAGAAGTTTGGTTGGAGAAAAGGCAATAAATTGGTATATGGTTTTAGAAGTGGCAAAGTTTGCATATAAAATTTCATTGAATAGGAGTACAAGTAGTAGTCCAAGAAATGTATCAAAGTTGATTGACATCAATACTGATGAGAGAAGTGCATGAAGAAAGGAGTTTGTAGAGCACGTGAAGAAAGGACATGCAAAGGAGTCATTTGAAAATGATGAGTGATAGATATAATGAGAAAGATTATAGTTTGAGGTTGGCAAATGAAATGATGGTATATCTCAAGGAGGTAAGATTTCTAGTTGGCACATATATAACAAGTTAAATACGAAGAAATTTGTACTTTGCATAATTGTGAAGAAATTTGATTCAAGAAATGTATATGCCAAGGGTTACCAAAAGGTTTAGGCAAATCACCAATATCAAAATTTCAGATCTATCATAGTCCCATGGAGTAGAGTCAGGAGACAGTGGCACAGAAGTACAATAAAGTATTAGATACTACAACAACAAAATGAGGAGATTAAGGAAATTTCCGACAGTGGGATTGGAAGAAACACCAAAAATAGATAGTTTGATTATTCATGAAATGGAAAGGAAGGCCTAAAAATTTCGTCTTAGATTCCTCAAGTTGAGGTAGACCATCTCAGTTTCCCTATAGCCACTAGAGAGTAAGGGTCTCACTTTCAATAACCCCAAGTGATGCAAGAGCTTTCAAAGGTGTAAGAGAAACCTTGCATCACCCAATGAATATTCATTAGTCAATCATCACATATTCTACTGCACTCACACATTTTACCTTGTTGTTGGGAACAGCATTCTACATTGAGCGATCAATGTCATGTTCAATGTCCCTACGCGATGCAAGAGCTCCAAAAGGTGTAAGAGAAACCTTGCATCATCCAATGAATATTCATTATTCAATCATCACATATTCTACTGCACTCACACATCTTACCTTGTAGTTGGGAATGAGCATTCTACGTTGAGCAATCAATGTCATGTTTAATTTTGAAGAGATTCTAATCAGTACATAAGCATTTATCAATTTCTAATCTATTACTGAGCATAGTAGAAAAAAAAACAGGTTTTTATTGTTCAAGGATCATGGCACGTTTTTGAAGTGTGCAATGAGGAACAAACACAGTTATAAGTATGAACCACATCAAGATGTATTGATCCATCACTACCACAATCATCTTTGAAGATCGTTTGACACTTTTGGCCAACTACACATGTTATGAGACATGAAGTTTTACCACCTTAAGGTTGACTGAGATCACTCCCAAAGCTTTAAGTTCTATACAAACAGTTTGTGATCACTGGAAAACATTTAAGAGGAATAGAAAAAAGAGTTGTTAAGCTTTGAAGCTTAGCACTTTGCACTTCATTGCAATATCAACTGTATACTGTAATTTGTATATTTATAATCAAACAGCCAAGAACTAGCATGTTGATAATTCATTAAGAACAAAAATTCAATTAAGTTCATATTGTTATTTCATTGCTCACTGGAATTCCAGAGTGTTACAATTTCAAAAAAGGCAACAAAATGACAGATACTTTACCAAAGCTAGAAAGCTCCTTTAATCTTCACAAAGAAATCAAAGACCTTGTTGCACTAGGTTGATGCTGGTTAGAGCAGCACAAAGAAATATAATTTGAATAAAAAATTATGAATTTAAAATGGACGGCTGGATTACCTCTATGGACTCTTATAGAAATAATTTTGAAGCCCTCTGTGCTATGGAAAGGAAGGTCATGGCAAGAAAAATGCATTACTGCTAATTTCAAATTGAAAAATGTTGGTAATATCAAAATCTGCTTCCCTTGGCATGAACGTCCCTCCCTAGCTCTATCTCACATAAACAAAATGACAAATAGGTTGATGTAGTGAAACTCGTCCTGATTGTAGACAGCCAAAACTCTCTTGATGATATGTGCATAAGGCAACAAACCATTCTAGTACTTCTGTCTCCATAACTCCTTTGCAATCTTGTCAAATGAGATTAAGTAGCAGTGTGTTCATGCACAATTGGTGTTCAGGAATTTCAAAGAAGAAATAGTTATTGAATGAATGAACGAAGGATTTTAATAACGTCTATGGAGCCAAAGCAGCCTATGGGACCCGCCTGCTAACAACTAGCCTAATCCATCTGTAATCCTTTAACTAATTCGTCTCTTCTTTGGTGTATTTTGATGATCAAGTTTGCAGTCTTCTCCAACTGCATTTCTTCTAAGAGGTGGCCTATTTTGTTGTTTTCTAACATCTCTGAATACCCGGATCTGATGTCGTTGTACATCAGGCACTCCATGACAAAGTGGTGTTTTGTTTCAATTGAACTCGTGTCACAGAATAGGCAGGTCCTATCTTCCCATTACTCTTTTGGCACTTTCCATCTACCCGTCTCGCATCTCAACTGGTAAGAACTAGTTCTAAGCTAGGCATAAGCATTTTGGCCTTCCACTTAATTGTCGTGCCTAAATACACTTTTTCCTCGTGGCATGTGTTGGGGTTAAATTCCTTAATATAGTGAGATTTTTTCCTCCCCATGTGCCTTGTCCACATGATGTTATGAAATCTTTCACAAACAAATTTCCTAATTTCTTCAGTGTTATCTGGGCAGCTATGGCTGTTGACATCCTACTTTTGCATTCATTTGTTGTTTTGCTTCATCCATGTGTTTTTTCTCCTTTCTAGCTTTTCTTCAATGACTAGCTTAGGCCAATGATGATTTCCCATGCCCTGGGTTTTCTTTACGTAGCATATCAGCCGGACCATTGCAACAACTTCCAAGGTAAAGGCACCCACTTCAACTAATAAGATCTCATAAGGCAATGAGGTTTTAATTTTGAGGTTGTTGATGATAAGGTGTTTCTGTATTCTTTCTACCTGTCTCCATTTCTGATCCGATAAGCTGCTGCCCCAAATTTCGCATCCATACAAAATCACAGGTGTGACAAGCAACTCAAATAACATTTTCTTTGTCTTCCAATCCTAGAGTTCTGCATTCCTGCACTTATTCTTTAAAGAATGCAGTGCCTTCCACCCCCTCTTAGATTTGCACATTTCCCAGTTGAGTTTGTTCTAAAAGTTTATTCCCAAGTACTTGTATTCACTCACAATCTCTAGAGGGTTACCCTTAAAGAGAAAAGTGTCTAGGGGTCTCTTGTTTCTTTTCAACGAGAAGATCATAACTTTGGTTTTGTTGGTATTAACTTCCATACCCACCTTTTGGAAGAAGCTTTCCAATGCCTTCAAGTGCTCTCTCAAACCATTGGTTGTCTTGGCAATAATGATGAGATCATCTGCATATAACAATAGTTTTATCACATAACTAGCCAATTGAACCCCCTCACCACTGGCACTATCTAACCATGCTTTCAACTTGTCAATGTAAGGCGCAAACAAGGTTGGAGATAGCAGGCACCCTTGTTTGATCCCTGTGTTGCTGCTAAAGCATTCTAATAACCCATCCATAGTTCTATTATGGCCTTAACCAGTTCATATAGTCTGTGTACTACTGTCCTTAGCACCATAGGGATTCCCAGCTCTTCTATTCTTTTCCAAATTTTGTGAGGAGGTATTGTGTCAAAGGCTTTTTTGAAGTCCACAAAACAGCGAAAAGTCTCATCTCCTGGAGTGTCCCATATTTTTTCAACTAAGTATCTAAGAGTCGCCCCGTGATCAATAGTGGAGTGTTTCGGTCTTAAGCCCGCTTGTCCCTTTGCTCTTTTTTCCTCTATTTCAACCCATTTACTGATTTTTCATTCTACCATGCTTCCAAATAGCTTGCCGAGAAGGGAGTTGATCATGATGGTCCGATAGTTAAGAGGGGTTGTTCGTGTCTCCACTTTTGTAGATTGGAACCACCACACTAGTCATCCATTTTTCGGGGAACCCCTTCTCATTGGTGCTGTTAAAAATACGGTTGATATGAGGTGCAAGCAAATCAACACCCTATTTTAGATATTCAGCTTGAAGCCCATCAATATCCATCGCTTTACCTGCCACTAACCTCTTTATGCCTTGGGTGATATCATCAATGGTGAATAGATATTTTGTGTGCATAGTTATTGGGGTACCATGTTCATCTTGCTCGCATTCATAAAGCACTTTCGCATATTCCAGCCGTTGTGTTCCAATTATATTATTCTCTGCCTGCTTCTTTTTATGTCCAAGTTCATTCCAAAACTTTTTGGGGTTGTTTTCCCCGAGATTAATCAGCTCAAGTCTTCTTAAGTTCACATATTGTTCCTTCTTCTCTCTTAGCAACTTGATATAGTCCTTGTTTTTTTTATTATCCTTTTGTCCTCTCATATTGCTTTTTGCTTTCTTGCATTCATCATCAAACCACGGCTTAGCCAAGAATATATTCTTAGTGCCTCTTTTGGGTTTAGATCTTTTAAATTCCTTGAGAGCCTTGTCCACATGATGTTGTTTGGCAGCGTTTGAGTTCTTTTGCTGATTGTTAGATATCCTACTAAGAGAGTTTCTGAAAATTTCCTGATTTTCTTGTGTCATTAAGATCCTACCAGCCAAAGGACCTTTTCTTTCCTTGTAGATCTGTCGAACATTTTGTTGATCTTTTATGTGAGTGGTCAGCTTGCGTGAAATCGGCCCATGGTCCGAATTAAGATCGATTGGGCATTCCCCTATTTCAAACTCCAATATCTTTAAGGTGTGGTTTTGAAAGTAAATGATGTAACCCATTGCACTTTGTCCATTGTAGGTTTTGCAAGTGATGTTTCTTGAGTCGGGTCATTTCCTCACCCCATTGCAAATGGACCATGTTGTGAAGCCAGTAGACACCAAGTAATTCTGCCCCAAAATGATTGACCTTGCCTTTGTCATCCTGCGATGACCTCTCCCAATGTTGGGCCCCCTCTTCCTCTAACCATATCGGATCATTGTTTTCTTTGTACCCTCTTTCAAGTTTGAGAGTCTGATTATTTTCTGTCCTAGCATTAAAGTCACCTATCAGCAGAATTTCACCTAAGGCACTAAATGTAGAAATGTCCTTTTTTAGTGAGGCAAACAGGTCTTCGCGGTATTTGGGGTGCCCATTGTTCGATGAAATGGAGTCCACTTCTCGTACTGGCAAGGAGCTCTGTAGTGGCTTGCTTAGTTGGTGGATATTTAATTTTTTTCTGACAAGCGTTGTGCATTCTCATGGCCAGCTAATGTGCAAGCATGTGTTTATTTTCAGTATGCTTTCTGCCTTTATAGTTTAGTTCCACATATCACACGAGCAAAAGAATACTCTGCCTCTACCATCCCTGTTTCCTAACCAGCTAAAAGTCACAGATTCTAATGTTCAAGTTGCCAAGAAAAAACTGGACGTAAACCAGTTTAATGGACTTCAGAAGGCTGATAGGGAATATTTGGTTGACTGTAAAATTACAGAAATGCTTCTGTCTCTCTGGCTCGGGGTAACAAGTGAGCACTCAGCCCCTCAACGCCTACTCCTAGTCACTCCAGGTTCGTGCAGCCTCGCAGTAGCTATAATAGGCAGCGGGCCCACATTCGTATTTGCTCATAGAGACGGCCCAGGGCCTCTCGTCACACCAGATCCTACCCTTCAGTCCTGGAAATCTTCATATCAGTGGGCAGAGATTTGCACGTTGCTGATTTTTGCCTCCGCTCTTCAGTTTTAGATTTGCTTTGTTCTGCTCTTTTACCAGGCACCGTTTGGTGTTCCTGTTGCTGGCTGATTTTATAGTGTACTGTTGCAGTCCCTTAGACCCTCTTTGCGGTCTCTAATTGGACATTAACAAATTTATCCTATCTTATCTGTACTTCTAGAGCATGCTTCTATGGAGGTGAAATCGTAGATATTACTGAACTACCACTTTAGATTCTAAATATACTTGAGACTACAATTCTATAGGGTACAAACAATAATGTTGTAGAGATTGGTCATGCTGCAAAACTATGAATTACCAGAGGGTTGAGAAAGAGTTGCACTAACATTGTAAGGATGGATTAAGGTCAAATTTTAACACACAATTCTGATTTCTCTTCCATCTCTATCAGCATGGGAAAAATGTGCTTCTTTTCAGAGATATGGCGATGTTGGTGGCTATGTTACAAATAATAATAAATGTGACTATTCATTACAGTTTACCTTTTTAAGTAAAGCATAATATACACTACAGTGATCTAGATCCAACACTAACATCACCAATGTCACTGAAGAACACACCTCTTTGCAGATATCTGGGTCTAGATTTTTCCTGTAAAGCTCAAGGCCTTGTATCCCATAAACCAGCAAACCCTGGAAAAACCAAGCAAAAACTACTTCAAATCCAGAAAACAATTTGAAGAAATAAATTCCTTGCAAAGATGTCATTACATTTCACTAAAGAAATGAGATAATAAATCAAGCTTCAACCAGCTTATAATGTCAAGTCTGAGAAATCTAGCTAATAGTCTGATTAACATTATCAGTGAAGATGAAGATGCTAAACAACTTATTGATCATCAAAGGTCAGAAAACTGTCTCCATTAAATAGAATATTAAGATAGCTATAATTTGAGCAGAAAAGCATAGATCCATTGCGGAAAAGAAATTTTAATAATGATCACAGAGATGTCAGTCTTTTACAAAGAAAATAAGCTTGCTGTTACTGAATCAGAAATACCATATTGTTTCTCACAAAATGAATACTACAGGCAATATCTAGAAATTGGGATGTCCGATTTGTATTCTCAAATGCAATCTACAGAAGCACTTTGCTAGGTGAAGTTTCTCTAAGTTTGCTCCTTTGCGATCAGCTTCAAACTATCTTGCAGCCCCGCGCAATGCTAATGTCTCCTGCTCCTAGGTGCTAGCCTGATATTGTCTTTGCCTATTGAGGACAAAGGCAAAGACAAATCACCCCCAATATTTGGTTCAGTCTCCTAAGTATGCCGATTAGATGGCCTGAGCCTAACCTCCAGGTGAGTTGCCTTTGTCCAATGATGATTGTCTACAAAGAATGAGAGGAACTGCATAAATTACCAGCAATTGTGAGGGCTTGATCTTCTGTGCAGAGGCAAGGGCATCATCGTACCTCCTTACCCGCCTAAGATTCGCATCCTAGGTTGCCTGCGTGCTTGAGAGCTAAAACAATTACAAACCAGCATGCCCCAACCAAACAAAAGCCTCACCTTATATAGGTGATCCAACAAAGACCAACCATGTCGGCCCAAAAAGGAAATAAAAAATATTTTATTTAAAATTATTATTAAAGGCCATCCAGTTTGACTATTTATTTAAATATTAATTATGAAACAAATGAAACGGTTCTTTAGAGCGCTGTACTGTTCCCATTTTCATGAGCATCAGAATTTGAGGGATTCACCTATTATTGTATCCCTTATAGGCTAATTATTGTGGATCTTTCGAAGCAAAGGCTTGGTTAATAAAGGTTCTTGTCATCTCTAGAATCCTATATGTTCCAGTTTGATCTTCGTTTGGCTCATACTGGACTTCATTTGGGCTCAATTTCATATACTTACTATTAATAGTAAGCCTGATGTTGATAGAGATGGGCCCTTTAGTAAAACAGTCAAATGGGCAGAGGACGCAATAGTCGACTCCTTGGTTCAGATGGCTTGTCAAAATAATGAGTATTACTGAGATATTAATAATTTGATGGCCTTTAATGATGTTTTATTATTTAGTTATATTATAAAGTTGTTATCACTTAAAATTGCACCCTTGTCAAGTTTGACTAAACTTAATGTTTCAAGGAAATATTAAAACACTCGTAAGTTGTGGGTTGCTTGTAAAATGGATTGAATCTCCGAATAAGGCCGGCTCCTAGTTGGTTTACACTCTAAACTATCGAAACTTCCAAGAAAAGGGAAAGAAAAACTTGAAAGAAAACAACTGATAATTGGAAAAAAAAGGGATGAACTAAAACTTATTGCATGAGCAAACCTACAGTGGACCAACTTAAAAGAAATGAACACCTGCAGAATGACACTGATCCAAGTGCAGATAATTTCCAGAATCACAACTTATTATGAACCTCTTGCACATAAATAGTTCATTAACTCATTGCAAATGACAAAAAGCTGAAAGGAAAATATAAATTATCACTTACAGAAAGATGCAAAGACATGAGACAGAGGTTTGAACAAGAAGGTCTGACAACACTCCAAATTTCCATCTTAACAATCACTGAAGCATGCTAAATTGCAATAATAAGTAGGACAAGATTGATATTCTGCAAATAATAGGCCTTCAATGCATTCACTTCAAAGCTGAGTTACAGAAAAAGACAAAAAGAACAAAGGATAACCAAAATCACTAAGTCATCTCTCCAATAATCCAAACCCCATCATAATGAGTTCAAAACTCACTAAGTACACCCACAACAACCTGGGTCGGCTACAGAAAAAAAAGGCTATCCGAAAGGGTCTAGAACCTCCAAAAATGAAGTCTAAACACCTTACAAGCTCCACTAAGCCATAAATGCCCCTGTGACTCATCAAAAACTGCCCACAATACGCTCCAACTGACAATAAAGATCCTATAACTACCTCTGACAAGTCAAATTCGATCTGCAGACTCCGATATTCGCTCCAACTGTTCCCAAACTGACTCAACTTTTGGTCAACACATGATGACAAATCGGTTTTTAACTTTACATCTTATGACACATGCATTTTTTGTCTTGAAGGTCACTTATATCAAGCCAACTGTTATGGAAACAAGATAAAAAGTCATAAATATTTGCATTTAAGTAATAAGATGTAAAAAATGGTTTATAAAGATACCATTAAATAACCTTACTTTACATTAAAGATATGCAAATATGATAAAGGCACTAGGAAATTATATGTGTCCAACACACCAAGAAAAAGACCCACAATACCTTTATGAAAAATAAAAACATCATATTCCAAAAAAATTAAACTCCAGCTTCAAGACATATACATGTATTCTCTCAAACCTAAATGCTTGTTCATTATTTTATTCGAGACTAATGGTGAGAAATGATGGGAAATGCCTTAGGGTTTGAGAAAATTTCATCTCCAAGCCGCCATTTGTGGACAATTCTGCCTCTCTTTGCTGTTTTTTGGGATTCTGGCGTTTGATGCCACCATTGAAGATATTTTGCTGAAATCTGGAGCTTCTCTGCTATTCTTTTCAAAGGTATATTGCAGCTATTATCTCAATGCCAATTTTGACCTTCATCCTTGAGCATTTTTCTCATTTTTTTCCTAAATTCTTGGGTATTATACAGATGAAGTGCCATTTGTGCACAGTTGATCCCATATATGCAGGTAATCATGACATCTCTTTGTAGAATCTGGATAATTTTCTTAATCTTTCTGTTAAATACACACAGATGCATCACAGGTTGTCAAGCTTTTTTCTGGATGGATTTTTCAATAATAATGCAGGCTATGAATTTTCCTCTATTTCATATGTGATGTCGTGTTCCTGCAAATAATTGCTCCCATTGAAACGCAAGTACGAACTCTTATCATTCTGTTGTAACTTATGTCTTTTCTCTAATTGCTGGCTGCCGTTTTCACTTGCATTTACACATCTCTGTGTCGAACCAGTTTTGGTAATGTAGGCTTTTGTTTGCTAAAAGTTTCTGGGTATGAAATGTACACCCCATTTCCCTTTCTTGCTGTAAGAAATCACCATTCATTGCTTGTACACCGTGACAGGAATTTGCTGAGGATTTTCTTTGAAATCTTACCATAAGGATTTTGCAGAAATGAGTTCTGGAAGTTCTAGCTGAGGCTTAAGTCACACATCCATTTAGTATTTGGAAGAAAACTTCTTACCCTTTTTGAGAAATACTCAACTTTCTGTGATGAACCTCATCTATAGTCTTTGGATGGGTTTGTACTTTGAATTCTTGAACTCAACTACTATAGCTGAAGCCAACCCTTTTGCACACGGTAACTCTTCAGCCAGCCTCGAACTCTAATGATGTTAAATTCTCCCTCTTCAAAACAATGTCACCTCCACAGATGTTTACATTGCATTTCTTGTTAATTCTGTAACTTATTAATCATGCTGATCTGACAGTACATATCGTACGGATCAGAGTAAGTAATCTATGCCTTCCTTGTGATAGGCCAAATATATAAATTGCCTTGTCTTAGTAAGGATCGACATCTCCCTTGGGTTATTTAGAGAAGTATAACTTGTCTTTAAATTAGTTAGGATAAACACTAACTAATGTCTTTTCCCTTGAGCGCCGATTTTGGATAAACTAATCATGGCCGACCTAGATAGGGACATGTTTGTTAGAGAGACATGCATTTAATACTTATATAGGATGGAAATGTAGTTAAAGGATGTTGTGAGGTTCTCACACCATCGCCCCAAAAATTTTGGGGACCCCTCTTTTTTTTAATCGCCTTGGCAAATTTTTGGATTGTCCAACAATTTTGATTTTTAGGAAATTTTACGTCCTGGACACCTTTAGGCCAGAAGGGAGAGGTTTAGCTTATTTTCACCCAATTCCAGCTTGATTTTCCAAAACAACCAATTTCATTCTTAGGCTGGACAAAATTCTCAAAAACAACATTTGGCAGGATAAAATTGTAAAATTTGTACTTAAACGATTTCTTTTGAAAATTTGGATATAATTGTGTAAATTTAGATCATTTTCAAAAAATGAAATTTTGTTAGATTTGAACTTTTTTGAAAAATCTTGGAAGTTTTTTGGTGAGAAAATTAATTTTTGTTATGATGAAAGCAAATTGCAAAATCAATTTTAGACTTTAGAGAAATAATTTTATTTGTGTTAAAAATTTAAATTGCTTGGTAAAATCAATTTGAATTGAACTACAAAAAAAATGGCTTTAATGGATTAAAATTGCCCTAAAAAATTTTAAGCCTTTAATGAAATTGGTAATTTAATATTGAAAAATGGCTTTTGGCTAGCCAAAATCCGATTTTAATGACATATTAATTGCTAAATCATCATTAAATGGAAATATTTAGCATCTCCAAGGCATTATTTAATTTCTTTTTGCAATTTTGGTCTAATTGGCAATTTAGAAAAATATATTTCATCATGGCAAAGTTAATTTTGTGCTAAGCATTTAATTGGGGGCCAGTTTTGTGTGCTAATTAATATTTTTCTTGCTCCCAGGGTCCCAGTCGGCCAGCTAAGGAGAGTATCTTTCCCCTTTTCTCCTCATTCCTCACTCCTCCTCTTTGGTGCTTAGGCGATTTTTGGCTAAGGGCAGATTTCTTCTTCCTTGGACGATTTTTGCAAGAGCAGATTTTCTTCTTCCTTGGACAATTTTTGCAAGGGCAGATTGGTATTTTCCTCGGATGATTTTTTTTGCAAGAGCAGATTTGCACTCTTCTTGCTTGCCGAATTTTGTGGAAGGCGAATTTTATGGGAGCCGAATTTTATGTGAGCGAAATTTTGAAAGAGTCGGATTTTGTGGGAGCCGAAATTTGTGGAAGATAAAATTATGATTTTCAAGAGGGGCTGCGATTTTCTCCTAGAGCTAGGGCCTCAAGATTTGGAAGGGGTTTGAAATTTTTGAAATCTGATCCTAAATTCCAGAAAGAAGATCCAACTATTGGTAAAAGTAATTTCAAATCATTTAGAGTTGAAAGGGGTCCTTAAGCTGATTTCCTTCTTTTGTTCTTGTCTAGATATTGTCTCCCTTGGTTCTTCTTGCATTCATTATCCACCACTTTACCATCCCATAATCGGGCGACGAGATGGAGGATAGTAGTGCAAGCAAGAATCCTAAGGGAACAAACACTAAGAAAGACAAAGAGGATATGATGCCCAAAACAACTTTCTTCTTAAAAATGAGGCGAATAACAGATCTGGCTATTGGTAGAGGTGACTTTTAATCATTTAGAGTTGAAAGGGTTCCTTAAGCTAACTTTTTTATTTTGTTCTAGTCTAAGGATTGCCTCCCTTGGTTCTGCTAGTCTAATTGTCCACCACTTTACCATCCCATAATAGGGCGACGAGATGGAGGATGTTAGTACAAGCAAGAATCCTCAGGGGACAAACACTAAGAAAGACAAAGAGGATATGATGCCCAAAACACCTTTCTTCTCGAAAATGAAGCGAATAACCGATACCAATGTCAGTACAGTAAACATGATACAGGTAAGGGCCAGACTAAAGGATGGACAATCCCCTTTGGCAAAGAAAATATACAGAATCCGATTGCACATCACAGCCCAGGCATTGATACTTCCATTACAACCATGATGAATGACATCGAAGCAGCACTTGATTTTGAAGATATTAGAGAAGAGGACATCAATGAAGCAAGACTTGGATCAAGATTGGATGAGTTAGGAAAGGTTGCTATCAAGAAAAAACATTTGAACACCCTTTCCTCCCTCAATGCCTTTATCGAATTTGCAAAATAATATGAGAAGGATCATGAGAAGACACTATAGGCAGCAAGCAACATGATGGAATCGACTGAGCTCAAGATGAAGTATACACCTTGTCCTCCCATGGAGGAAGTCAATGAGAGGTTAGCTAGGTTCATTGCCTTAGCTAAAAGAATGAAAGAAAAAGGGAGATTTATATTAGAAGATCATTTGATGTAAGCTCAAGTGGCAATTTCCCTTTCTTCTAGGATAGGACAAGCCTCTAATTCTGATTGGCTACCATTTTGGTGCCTTCTCATTGGTTGCCACTTTTCCTTTTTTCTCATTGGTCCATCGACAAGGTGGCATCTTTTCATTGGCCGATGGGGTGGCAACCCTAATTAGAGTTCCTAGGATTCAATCTGGATCGTCGATTTTGATTTTGATCTCTACCATCGATTGTAATTTTGGCATCTATAAAAGGCCATTTGCTCTCATTTGTAATGGTCGAAAAAAATTGTTGCATAAGATAATACCAAAATTCGCTATTTGTTTCTCATTGTTGTGACTTGCATGGTGATTAAGGGCTTTTGGTATTATTGCATGGTTTCTACTTCCAAAAAGTTAGAGTAGATTTCTTTTCAAGTTGTTGAAGTAAATTTCATTTCAAGTTGCTAAGTAGGAGTAAAGTAGATGGATAGTTGTATGGTAGCATTAGTAGGTGTTTGATAGGGATCAATACTAGACCACTAGCATCCTAGCAACTTGTTGGGAAGCCTTGTGTTGCAAACTAGTTTATTTTTCCTTTGAATCATTGCACCTATGGAAGTGAGGCCGCTGGTTAACTTTCATTAGGTTCGATCCCAGTCCATTTGTTAGTCTTCCATCCATAGGAGTAGGATAGCAAGAAGTTTAGGACTTAGAATTTAGGAGAAGAGAGTTAGAAAAACACCAGTCCTAAGAACCATTCACCCTCCACCACCATCATTTTCCATCAACAACATCTAGCATTCACACCAAAACACTATCTCCATCTTCCCACCAAAGTCCAAGTCATCCTCAACAATTTGCGTAAGGCCGCCTACGTGATTACCAACAAATCACATCAATAAAACTGAGTGAGTATCCACAAGTGTAAGGAACATTGGAGTTATTCTCATATCCCATGAGCAATAACTTTTCAAGAGAGGAATTGTATGTTTGATACTCTGTATTGGATATTCAATTACTAATATGTTATGTAAGAGATACAAAACTCGCATCAACAAAGGACACACAAGAAATATAAGTCTGCTCCTTTAAGCAATTCTGCCTAGTCAAATTTATTACAGAGATAAAACAAATTTCAGAAGAGCATTTAATATTTTGATAACACCTCCTACATTCAAAAGATAAAGAAGATCATCTACAACAGTAAAGAAGGTATTATCCAAGTTTGATTTAATTACAGAATTTGCAGAAACTTTACATGGTATCAGAGCTCTGGTAGTCAAACCTAGGCTCTGCAAATAAAATAATTAGACCTGATATATATCTAGCATCACTCTCCTAGCTTCAATGGCATACACAACCAGACCCAAGGACAGGTTTGATGGAAAAGAACATTTTGATGTTTGGAAATTCAGAATCATGATGATTCTTGAAAAAAATGATGTAAAACAATTTGTTGATTCAGCATCCAGACAACCTACTGTTGAACCTCATAAAACTATCTGGAGTAAAGGAAATTGGAGAGCCATTCATATCATATTAGATGAAGTGAAAAATGATATAGTACCCACGCTAATGAAACATCAAACAACATTTGCTATGATGAATGCATTACTAAATGCATGAGGTTAACAATGCAACCAAAGTTCTCGCACTAAAAAGACAACTAAATCACATTCAAATAAAGAAGGGAGAATCGATGAATTCTTACTTCCTAAGGGTTGCCAGCCTAAGAGATGAACTTGCAAGTATAGGAACCATCATTAATGACATGGAACTAACACTGATGGCTATAGATGGATTACCAGATTCATGGAAAACATTCACACAAGAAGTAAGTGCCAAAGATAATCTTCCTAACTTCAATAGACTTAAGGGAGATTGTCTTTAGGAAGAATCCAGAAAACTAAAGAAAGGAGGAAAATTGAAAATGGAAGATGCAGAACTTCATGTTCTTAATACAAATTCCTACAAAGGCAAAAAGAAGCACTTCAAGAAGAAAAAGGGTAATCAAAAGAATGACAAACCTAAAAAAGATCTATCCAAAATAAAATGTTCCAGATGCGAAAAGTTTGGAAACTACAGATCTAATTGCCCGGGGAATTCTAAACAACAAGTGAACTGTACAAACATAACTAGGGAAGAAGATAACTATGATCGTGAGAATCCTGTATTGTATTCGTCACTATCAAATGAAGTATCAAGTAAAGCATGGGTGATTGATAGTGGATCATCTAGACATATAACAGAATACAAAGAAGAACTAAACTCTTTATTAGAAAAGGTTAATGGCGAAGTCACCATTGGTGATAATTCAACACATTCTGTCAAAGAAATTGGAAATTGCACCTTGAAACTAAAGGCAAGAAATTATCTTCTTAAAGGAGTATCCATGTACCAGGAATAAAAAGGAATCTAATCTCGGTTACAACACTTGAAGATGATGGACATAATGTTGCATTCATGGACGGTAAAGTAATAACCTGGGCTAAGAACTCCTCATTTAAAAAAGCAAAATTGATTTGTCAAAGAAAAGGGTATTTGTATAAATTAAATTCAAAACCTAGTCGACCTATTCAAGCCTTAATTCATGAAGCTATGGATATAAATGAAATATGGCACAGAAGGTTACGACATCTAAATTTCAAAACTTTATCAACTATGGAGAAGATGGTTATTGGTTTACCTAAACTAAATAAAAATCACTCAAGCATATACAAAGGATGCACTCTAGGTAAGAACACCAAAAGTCCATTTCATGATAGCACCAGAAAAACAAACAATGTTTTGGAATTAATCCACTCAAATTTATGTGAACCTATGTTTGTTCCTTTAACTAGTTCTAAAAGAAATACTGAATCTGAGTCTCAAAGGGAGAACATGGCAAAAATTGAAGATGAGATTCAAAACCTTAATCTTGAAGAAACTCAAAGTTCTAAGAAAAGACCACTTTGGGCCATTAAAATAGTAGAGGAAGCACAAGACTTTGCTGCATCATTTGGAACAGTCATAGAAAGCAAAAGACCTAAAAGATTTTCTAGTTCTACAGCAAACATGAATGATTTGTCTAAATCAAAACCAATCAATATTTCAGATGCTATTAAACATACAGCTTGGAAAGAAGCTATGATAGAAGAATACCAATCTATTATGAAGAATGATGTTTGGGAAATTGTTCCAAGATCTGAAGGAAAAGCTGTTGTTTTTTCCAAGTGGATATTTAAAATAAAGCATGCTCCTGACAGTAGCATTAAAAAATATAAAGCCACATTTGTAGCCATGGGATTCTCTCAAAAAGATGGGATTGATTATGAAGAAACCTTTACCCCTATTGCCAGATACACCTCTGTAAGAGCAGTCCTAGCTATCACAGCATCGAAGAGATGGAAAGTATATCAGATGGATGTAAAAACAACATTCCTAAATGGAAAAATTACAGAAGAGGTATATTTGGAACAACCTGAAGGATTTGAAACTCATGATTCTAACATTTTCGTTTGCAGACTTAAGAAAGCTCTCGATGGGCTTAAATAGGCTCCAAAGGCTTGGTATGAAAGAACTGATAAGTATCTCACCGGCTTAGGATTCTCCAAAAATGAAGTTGATCCAAATCTATATTATAAAAGGGATAAAGATGATATGGTAATTTTGATACTATATATTGATGATTTACTAATAACAGGTGATGATCATCTCATAAATCAATGCAAGAAAGATCTAATTAGAGAATTTGAGATGAAAGACTTGGGACTCCTTCATTACTTCCTAGAACTGGAAGTACAGCAAAATTCTGACAGCATTATACCTAATCAAGGGAAGTATACATTAGATATTTTGAAGGGATTTGGAATGTGGAATTGTAAGTCTATGTCTTCTCCAATGGAGACTAATCTATATAAACTTAAAGAAGTAGCAACAAAATCACCTTCCTTAAATTCTACTCTCTACAGACAAAATGATTGGGTCCCTTATGTACTTGGTAAATACAAGACTCCATATATGCTATGTTGTCAACGCCTTAAGTCAGTTCATGTGTGAGTTAAAGGAGATTCACCTAGTTGCAGTCAAACACATTATGAGATACTTACAAGGCATTCTTAACCTTGGGCTGAAATATGAGAAAGTTGACTTGGATCTACATGGATTCACTTACTCAGATTTGGGTGTAAGTGTTAAAAATAGAAAAAGCACTTCAGGATAGTTTAGGATCAACAATGATATCTTAGATATGTAGAAAGCAATATTCAGTAGCACAAAGTTCCACAGAAGCCGAATACATTGCAGTAGCGATGGCCTCTCGAAAAGCAATTTGGTTTAGAAAGTTACTTGTGGGATTATTTGGTCAAGCCATGAATCCTACGATTATTCATTGTGATAATCAGAGTTTTATCAAACTTTCGGTGAATCCAGTTTTCCATGACAAGTCCAAGCATATTGAAACTCATTACCATTATGTAAGAGATATGGTAGACAGGAATACTATAAAATTAGAATACATTTGCACTGCAGATCAAACAACAGATATTCTCACCAAACCTCTCTCTAGAGTGAAGATAGATCACTTCAGGAAAAGACTTGGTATGGTTGAATTGTAATTCATTTGTATTCTTTAAATTATTAATAAAATAATTTTATTGTCAGGCTATTTACTGTTATGGGCTCCACCATTTGTATTCATTATTTTAGAGGTGACGATCTCTGAGATAATGAACACTTGTATGAACGACATTATGAGAGATGACGATCTCTTAGATAATGTGCTAAACAGTAGAGTTCTACTGTAAGATCTAGATGAGTTCAAGATCACATTGTGATGTAGACATTGCTATGTCTATAAGTTACAATTTGGATAAAGGAAGAATTTTATTATTCTCCAGAGTTTATCCTGTGCTCTGGTAGATCTTAACTCAGGATCATGTTGTGATATAGGAATACCAGTACCTATGAGTCACAACTTGGATAGATGAAGAGTTTAATTATTCTCCAGATTTATCCTATATATTGTATTCTTCGCAATACTATTATCACTAGTATCAGTGATATGTCATATCATAGGTTTAGTAATATGACATAGTGACACCACATACTCTGAAGATTCAGATAGATATAGAGTATCAATCTATGCTTATTCGTCTTAATTGATGATGCTAGATATGTTATCTCTCAGTATGATTATTAAGTTAAGAGGAAGTGTTAAGTCTGTAACTTATTAATCATGCTGATCTAATAGTACATATCGTACGGATCAGAGTAAGTAATCTATGCCTTCCTTGTGATAGGCTAAATATATAAATTGCCTTGTCCTAGTAAGGATCGACATCTCTCTTGGGTTATTTAGAGAAGTCTAACTTCTCTTTAAATTAGTTAGGATAAACACTAACTAATGTCTTTTCCCTTGAGCGCCGATTTTGGATAAACTAATCATGGCCGACCTAGATAGGGACATGTCTCTTAGAGAGACATGCGTTTCATATTTATATAGGATGGAAATGTGGTTAAAGGACACACAAGAAATATAAGTCTGCTCCTTTAAGCAATTCTGCCTATTTGAATTTATTACAGCAATGAAAAAAATTTCAGAACAGCATTATATATTCTGATAACACATCCTACATTCAAAAGATAAAGAAGATCATCTACAGCATTAAAGAAGGTATTATCCAAGTTTGATTTAATAACAGAATTTGCAGAAACTTCACATTTCTTACTTAAACTCCAGCATGAAGTTTCTTTTGAATAAACACATGAAGACATCTTATTTGTTTCGGCATATTTCTTGAACATCTCAAACCAGTTACAACGTAGAATTTATAATTTGCTGCCGACTGCAATTTCTTTTGCAAAAAAAATATATCTCATGTACATCTCTGCTTATCTTTTGAAATGCTCACTGATTCATTTCTGCTTCATTTATTTGAAAGTATGATCATCCTGGATCTGTAGAATTTCTTAATTTGGAATTTTGTACTTGGTCTCACTCCTCCTGCTACCCATGATAGCTACTATTTTCTATGTTCTTTTTCAGGTATGGCATTGTCTATTGAACCTTTAAGCCATTTGCCTTTGAACAAATATTGGTTTCTCTCAGACATCTTGCTCACCCTAATATTTTGCCTTGTAGCATATCTCAGTTTTATTGCAGAGATTCAGAGATCCCAGAATGAAGATCAGATTTTGTATATGTTCCATCATCTTTTCTCACTTTCGCTTTCATGATCACTGAAATCTTCACGTTGCATTAGTGACTCCTCTCTGTTTACTTGTAGTATATTCTGGGATAATTTTCATGCATCATTATGTCACTTCTGCTTGCTAAAACATCTCACGAATTCTTCTCACCTGCACCTATTAGTTGCTTCCATTTATGTTGTCAGTTGAGCTTGGGAATTTAGCATTGATTTTACTTGTTTGAGGCATATAAAGCCATACATTTCCTCCTGTAGTAAAATACAATATGTTTACTTCAGTTCTTCTATACATACTGATGTTGATCAAAAGACTTGGAATTCCTGTAGCTTTTACTGACTGGCTCTATTGTTATTACGTATTTGTGTTCTTTTACTTTGCATCTTTTTTCTTTGCTGCTATTGACACTTTGCTTTCATCTGTTACACACCCAGCCCCTTACCACTTGATCTTTGCATGCCATTATGGAGCACCTTTGTTTTAGCTCAAACACACTATGTTATTTCTGCAAATTGTAAGGTTTCAGTTATTGACTGCTGTCCCTTAAACAATTTCATACTTGCTGCAACCGTGTTCTGCATGATAGTACAATAAAAGGTTCCATATCATGAATTAGTACGTCCCTTTGATATTATACTTCTCTCTTGTTTTTAAATATTTGTTGATTAATGACATGCTGGGCTCAGACCCTTGTGGGAGCCACATATTACGTCCACATGTCATTAATTCATTTGCTACACATAACACAAACAGTAAGAAAAAATAGATCAGGATTTTGGGATTTTTGGATATGAATGCATATGCGAAGGGGGGGCGGATTAAGATGGTGAAATTGCTAGCTATTGTTTAGATCGATTAGATCTAACCCTCCTGTTTTCACTCGCAGGATATGGCACGGGAGCATGGAAAGCGGAACAGCTGGAAACAAGATGCGGACAACCAACAACGAGGCCAGTCATTCCAGGGAATGGCCGGCACCCATGAACCTCTCACTTTCATGTCTTTTCTTTCCGCATTTGTATTTATGTTCATAGATGAGGTTTTGAATTATTTTCCTTGGTTAGTTTATCGGCCTATGTCGAACATTATGGACACTTGATGAATAAAGTTTACATTTTCACAAAAGATAACATGTAATATATGTTTGCTCTATGTGTATAGCTTTGAATTTTCTTCATAAAATGTAACTTATATGCATGGAAAAATCAAGTGAATACATTACCAAATGCATTAAACATAAACAATCAGATAGTCAATCAGTTCTTAGCATGCATGGCTCTACCTATTTGAGCCAGTAGGTGAAAATGGGTAACAAAAGTATAAATTGACTTTATAATAGAGTGGGGCTCATGCTGAGGGTAATGAGTAATAGTTAATTGATACTCGTTGATTTACAATGTGCTTTATTAATGATATTATAGAGTGAACGCATTATTATTAAAAAAAATCAAAATCATTAAAAAGAGTTGTTAATGAAGATTCATGGGAAATATTACAAAAGAGCCTTGGAGAGAAATAAAAAGATATTCTATTGTGCATTGGCTTTTTATTGAATTTGAAACAAGGGTTTCAGATTTGAGCTTGGAGAATTGTAAATTCTAACAGCTCAGCACTTTGAATTGGTAACAAGATACCAGTGAAGTGTGCATTTGAGAGATGGTTTCAATCAGAGGCTATTATAGAGCTGCAATGGATGGAATTTGGTGAAAGATTCAGAATTTAGTGAAGATATTAACAACAGATATCATTAATTACCAGCAGATCGAGCATCTTACCTTGCAGTGTATATTTACAATTAACTTCCGTGCCTTCTTCTATACATCACGTGAGAGTTTGGGAATGAAGTGTTGGAATTTAAGGGGATACGATCTGTATATAGGCTCTCAATAACCTCAGGCACATGCATTAGAAGATATTTAAGTCCACTTCGGAATAACAAGATGAACTGCTGAAGAAAATATACAGCCACATGGTTTGCCAGGTTTACTATATTCCTTTGCTATTGGTCAAAGTTTTTCAATTTTGCATATAGATTCATTGTAACAGTCAGGAATTGAATAAAATAAAAAAGTCTTTGGGGTTTGTCTTTGCAAAATTCAGAAATTAGTTTCATTTATTTTTCTACTTGGTCAAAAATATTGAATGTTTATATTTCAGAATAACCATAAAGTGTTTAAGCTTGCAAAGATGAAACAAGAATAAGAGCTTGAATACAAAGTGTCTGACAAAATGTCTAGCATCAGAAACGTGAAGCAATTCAGTGTTTGCTAGAACCACTTGGGGTTCTTCCAGTGGTATCAGAGTGGTTTCCTGCCATCCTGTGGTGAAGCCTCTAACATTCA
The DNA here is from genome assembly GCA_028749045.1 of Cupressus sempervirens. Taxonomy (NCBI): domain Eukaryota; kingdom Viridiplantae; phylum Streptophyta; class Pinopsida; order Cupressales; family Cupressaceae; genus Cupressus; species Cupressus sempervirens. The sequence continues at coordinate 295,879,621 of CM053788.1, read as the reverse complement.
GGACAAAGGATTTATGGGGGGGCTCACTGCTTTTTGGAAGGTGAGTCTTTATGAAAGGACCTGAGGGCAATCAAAAGACATTCACTATGCAATCTTTGATTATGTTATTTTCCTCTTCCATCATAAATTTGTGCAGGACACAACCCCTATAGCATCCTCTGTACTGGACACAGACACAGCACAGATATTTGGATCGTAGACTATAATTCTCAGCAACAAGCTGCGAGCTTTCTTACACAAGGAGTTAGAATAGACTTAAAAGCATTTATTCTCAGCAACAAATTTTAGTGGTTCTTCTTCACAGAAGACCTGACACTAATTCAATATCCTGCAGTTGGGAAATATATTTCACAGCTGAAGGAAGGTTTACCCACACAACAGGCGGTGAGCCTAAGTCCGCCAAAAATCTGAGATATTTGTGCTAGTGTTAAAGTTTGGAATTCCGGTATGTTCTAGTTTGGACACAATTATTGCACATTCAGATTATATATAAATACAATAGAGATCCCACTGTCTATTACTCGTCATGGAGTGAGAAATGTGTATTTGAGAATTACAAATTCTTCTATAATTGCTGTGAATCAAGGTTACCAGGAGACTGGGGTACGTGGAGACCTTGGAGACTGGTACTGGTACTGGTACGGCTAATTTTCAAAAATAGGAGACGGGGGTACTTGGAGATGTTAATTGTTGTTTAATAAAGAAATAATTATACATCATTGACAAGTCTTTCTAGAGGCAATTAAGCAAATTGATTGGAAAACTATAGTGGCTATCATTATAATTACTAACATATATGATATAAGTAATAACAATTTTTTAAGGGGTGATGATAGAGGATAAGATTTAGGAGTTTTATGATGCCTTATGCTCAATATTTTTGGTGGGAGACGTCAATTGTTGGTTGAGGGACTTTGGAGATGGCAAGCAAAACCTTTTGCATCCAAACACTTTTGGGGACGTCTCCGGTACCTAGAGACATGTCTCAGGTACTGGGGGGTCTCCGAGACGCGTCTCCAGGTGTAGGAGACGGGTTGCCTGGTAATCATGCTGTGAATCAATTTCTTTCGAATAAATAGTGGAATTTTGTTTTAGTTTGCAATAACCCCAAGGAAAGATCATGAGAGGGAAAAAATACTACAAAATCACAAGTATTGAAGGATAAGAAAAAAAGAGTATACGGCCAGCATATAACAGTGGATAGAATAAAGGGATGAAGAGTGACAAAGATGAATAGGTCAGACTAACAGTAAGGGCAAAATATTATATTAGAAGAACTTGGTAACTGGTCACAATGAATGTTTTTACATCATCCTATTAACTCAATGCCTCCTCCCCAAAGGTTGCATCAATCCAAAGAGTCATTGAGTACAATAACATTATCTTCAATTCTAATTACAACAAGAACCCTTACCATGATATAAGTAATAATACTGATGGGCGGTTAAAACAATATATAAGATATAGAAAGCATGGCCCATGACACATTTTATATTTAAAAAAATCCATAAAAGTAATGCTAATAATCTCATTGCAGTCAAATTATCTTAAATCCAACTTGAGAAAATTCTGACAAAGTTCTGACCAATTTTAGTTCCTGTTTACGTCCTAATTCTAACCCAAAAACCAACTTACAAAAGTAATAAATTATCACACCAAAAAATGATAAAATCCCAGCCTAATATGCAAATTATAAAAAGAAAACAGCATGTTGTAAAGAGCAATAAAATTAGGAAAAAAGTCCGGAGGAAAAGGAATTTATTGGTTTTCTCCCATTGAAGTTTCCTTTTCTATTTACACCATTATTAACTTCTACACCCTGATTCATGTCACTGCCACCAGGTGTCTACTCAAGTTTTCAGCTGACAGTACTTTTTAGTCCACCTTATTTTAAGAAAACAATTCACCACTTTTCTACACACCCATTACTGATCCTTGGTGCACCATAGCTTTCTATCAAACTTTATACTGGTGTATGCTACTACTGTCCATGGCAGAGACATCAAAATTTGCCAAAGTGAATTAGAGGGCTTTCCACTTCTGCTCAAGCAACATGCTAAGATGAAACTGAAAGGGTTTTTTTCAGTGTCAATTCCAACATACAAACTGATCTAATACTTGCCCCATCAGGAATTCATATACCCACTTGATTTAGATAGTCAATAGCTCTAACAACGACAAACACAAACATACTATGAGATGGTAAAATTCCATTTTGTTGTATATTCAGATTTTTCAGTTGTAAAAATCACATTAAATAGTAAGACACATACAATGTCTCCTTCCTATATTATGAATTCAAGTTAACATATCAGAACCCTGTTAATAAACTCAAATCTGTTTCAAAGTGTGCATATTGAAAGAAGTAATGGAAAAACACATTTCCTCAGATAAAGTATTCAACCTGTATGAAAACCCCAGGGGAACTTTTTGATAAAATACCATCTTGCCCAGCTAAATCCACCATTTGTAGAGCACTTATTGCCGCAGGACGTGTCTGTTGAATAAAAAAAAGTAGAATGTCTGAATAATCTGTGAAATTGTATTTACAGCTGCAATATATGTTTGAAAAAGAATGGTTCTTTAAAACTCCCATGTAAGTAATAATGGATCAAACATACATCAGAATCCATAAAGATTTTTTCTACAAGCAATTCAAGTGCGTAAGATGTATTATAGGGTAGCCCATTGTGTGCACCTTGCCAGTGGCAATAATAATATTCACTCCCCTTGAATTTGCTTCTCTAAGAGCTTCTGCTGTCCCTGGCATTATTAAGCTTTTGCTATTCAATAATGTGCCTGCTCCAAGAAACACCAGACATTATTTATAAAAGATATAGACATCCTTAACTGCAACCACTCACTAAAGCGGGGAGGCTTTGAGTGGGAAGGAATTGAACTTATTTGCTCTTATCAAAATTATTTAAACATAGGTGAATTAATGAGTGCCTACATAAATGTATGTGAAGCAGAAAGGCATCTTACCATCCATATCACAGAACAGATATTTAAATTTGGGCTTGGAAGATCGCGGGACTTCTTTTTCCTTGATCTTAATACCTTGATCTGGCCAACAATCAAACTGCCAATCCCCTTGGTAATTTTGTACGCATCAATTCTTGATTAAGACTTGAGAAAAAAAATTAAAAATGCTGACAAGAAAGTTGCCAGGCCATTACCATTAATCACCGACGAGCTGATATATTCTTTTTCTGACTTGCATGGTAAGCTGCAATCTCCAAGACTTTCACTAGTACTACGTATCAAGCCTTTTCCTTTCCACCCCAGGCATTTCAGAATAGTGTCTTTCTCATTCTCCATCTCTTTTTGAGCCTCTTTGCTTCTTTCATTGTTATATCCTAAAAGATGTAGCATCCCATGAACCTAGTCCCAGCATCCCAATAAAAAACAGATATAAATACAAGTAAGGATAAGACTGCTATTATAGGACACTCAAAATGACCAGTCCCATCTGAAACCAACAGAAAATTAATAATAATCAACCATATAAACAATCTTACCATCAAGATCCGTATCTCATCGAGAAGACTGTGGCCTCTTTCTACAGCCTGCTTGGCAGCTGCATCCACAGAGATGACAATATCCCCCAACATTAGCTGTCACAAAATAATGTACCATAATCAGTGATCTTCAAAAACAAGATAACAAAATATACAAAGACAGCATACTGGAAGATAAGGCCTTACAACAGAAAGTTGGCATCCAGGAATATGCTGTGACATTGAAAGAACATCAGTAGTACAGTCCTTACCACACCACTCTTTGTTCAATTCACAAATGAAATCATTGTCACACAATAATACTGACAGTTCAACCTTCTCAAAACATCCCACATCCTCTATGGCAGTGTCTCTTGTTTTGGCAGATGAATCTTTTATGCCATCAAAGGCTGCCTTCATTGCCATTGGAACATTGAGATGAAGAAGTTCTGCAATATTCTGTCACAGTAAAGATAAAAAAAGAATTAGGAAATGGAATTCCAAAAACATTTATCGTTAATACTCAATTAGAAACCTTAAACAAGATATTAAACATTACCCTTCTACAAACCCAAATCTTATGACAGAGCATATGCAATGAGAAGATTTACGCAAATGCATTTATTTGTTGCTATAAAATCAGAGCTACATCCAACCTGTACCTGCTAATGCCTAGATTAAATGCCTGGCTATTCTGCCATTAGCTGCATTTGGAACATAGCTAGTATTTTAGTGCTACTCAAGACCACAAATCAAGCAAAAATGAACAAACAATTTTATCAATCTACTAGGATCCCAAGCCTCATTCAACTAAGATGCTAAAGGTATTCTGTTCAGAGGAAAAATGGTTCTGCTACAAGGCATGTTACAATCCTATGACTAAAAACATCTTTTTAGACGAGAGCATAGGAATCAGAAATGTTTAAAAGGATCACACTGACTAATATTGCCACTACTTAAGATACAAGAAAAGTTGGTGTTATTTACATGCAATGAAAGCATGAACTTTTTTTCTTCCTTTTTTGCCTTTAAAGTGAAATGCCACTCAACACCTGCTGACCAGCCTCCACATGTTTGTGCTCTTTGAAAATTGTTCAAAAAAACCAAGTCTGTAAAATTTTTGACTGCCGCTAAATCATCCCACTTTTACCCATGTGAATGTCTATTTGAAATAAGTGTTGGCTATTTTCGCTCCCCTTCGGCATTGATAACCGATCTGACAGATCTTCAGCAAGCTGGATTCCTTGCGGAGGGATATCATCGCGCTAAGGTTGGAGGCTAACATTTCATGTTAGTTCGGTTTGTTCTTGGTAGGGCTCATTGGCTTGCGAGATCTGACGGCTCCAGTGTTTAAGCATACTATCCCAACATCCTCCCAAAAAGCACGAGATGCTGCCACGCATCACCAATCTGGCGTTTCCTCACGTTGCAATGTTTCGGCAAGACTCTAAAGCCTGGAATTGCATGACATGCTGCCACGCATCGCCATTCTGGCATTTCTTCACACTGCAATGCTTTCCCAAGGCTCTGAAATCCACAATTACGCCACGTGGCTGAGGGTCCCATCTATGGCACTTAAAGCTGCCCAATATGCACATGTGCAGATCGACAGCAGAGATTCAACGAAAGATTAAAAGATCGTCGTATATTTCGTCAAACGGCAAAACATATGATGCTGTTGTGCATCACCATCCCGGCATTCCTTTATACACCAGTGTCTCCGAAACACTCCAAAGCCAAGAATTGTGCGTGGCACTGACACACGTCGCCATTCCGGCATTTCCTCACTCCCCAGTGCTTTCTCAAGGCTCCCAGACCTGAAATTGCACCACGTGGCGGGTGTCCCCACTTTTCATGCTATCTGCTCCCATCATTGACGGATCTCCTCACTGCATCTCAATCATCCCCTAAGATGGAGCCTAAAATTCTAGTCTCCATTTTTTATCTTAAAGAGTGAGTAAATATCAAATTTGGAGCAAGAAGGGATTCAGAAATTTAAGTTCACATACAGAACTTGCTGGACAGAAGATGCAGTCATGACAAAATATTACTGATATCAGAGATAATTACACATATTGTCCATTCAACATACCTGGGCTTGTTGTCTCTGTTCAGTGCTCATTCAGTAATAAAATCATGCAAAGTAACTTGAAGTTTATATCAGAAGAACAATGGAGAGGTAGCAACACAAAATTATTATTAAAGGAACCAATGATGTTATGCATTGATGCGAATAGCTACAGTATGAATATATTGAAGTAGCAGCACGTATATACACTGTGGAATGAGTAACAGTAATGTTTGGAGTCCTTAATATGTACGAACTCAAGTCCCGTGAACACATTACCAAGAACTAGAGAATACGGCTTGATGTGCAGATTCTAGAACAGACGTGAGTCTCAGAAGCTGGAGAATGATTTGCTGGAATATTTTGGTGCTTTGACATAATTTATGATGCACGAATGTTAATGTCCATACCTTTCAAAAAAGCGGCCTAAGCAGATTTACAAGCATTCAGGAGTCACCAACACGTTACAGGGGCTGGAGATAAAATTTTAATGTTTTAGTTTTGCAAAATCTACTCCCTAACTGGCATGGCGATCAACAAGGAGCACATCATATGTTGGCGGAGGAGACTTAAAATCTAAGAAGAGGCAACTAGCGGCAGTATAAATGAAGACCATGAGAATTGATAGGGCACAATACAAGAGACCATGCGCAATAATAGTCATGCAAATTACTAGAAATGACACATCGTGACACACATGGACCCTATGTAGCAGCGGTGACTAGTATCAGATGGATAATATAAGCCATCGAATTCTTGAACAGTAAAAAGCAAGTATAACGAAAGTTTTCCCGTAGTATCATTGGATCCCATTATAACGTTCAAGGAGCAAGCAATATAAATATTGATAGAGCAGAATAATTCTAGAAGAAGATTGGCGTCTTCAAATAATGGCAAAGAAGGATGCAATGCATTACAATAAGAATTGATTAATTAATAAATACCAAGCACCAGGAGCAGCTTTAACAAGATCATTTCCGGAGTTAGTAAAATATGCCAATAAATGTTTAAAACAAGGGAGCCTGATAACCTATTGCGGCTAAAATTATGTGGATTTCTCATCACCGATTTGTCACTTATTATTCATGTTTCATTTAGCAGTTCATATCTAATAATACTCATTTGTTTGTAGGAGACTCTTTCTGGAGGAGAAACCCGCGTGGATTTGGATAATAGAGATTGGAGCCTATTTATATATTTGAACAAGAAGTCTGAAACCGATCTTAATTCCTGTTGAAGACAAGATGAGATAAAACTGTCATACCATCGATTATTTTTGTCAGAGTTATATGAAAAGCTTAAGAGAGTTTAGTTATTTGTTATAGAGAGGTGCAGTGCTTGAAAAAGCAGCCGACATCCTTCAGCCTCCTATAAATATAGATGTAAAATCAAACAACAAATATATATTCATATATACTTTCTAAAAATTTCCATACTATATGCGCTATGATATATTATATTCTTGTATTGGCGAAGAAATGAATTTTTGAACTAAGCTTGTGAATTCGGATTATTGAATAAATTCTTATGTGATTCTAAAATCAAATTACAATGGATGGATCATCTGTAACGAGTGTCTCCAATGCAATTTTATTTCCGGCATGATCAGTAAGAAATATTTATTTTATTTGCATGAAGCTTTAGAGTAAAAATATTATATAGTTTTGTCCTTTATAATTATTATTTTAATTTTATAAATAAGTGGACAAGATCAATTATAGCATTTTAAAATTGAAGATCATAGATGTTGAGAAATATTTAATTGTTTCCAAATCTATGTCTGGTTTGTCTCTGAACCACAAGAGTTAAAGTACATTTCAAACTATTTTAAAATTGCGTCCATATATTTGATCTGTCACATCTTGATTACTAAATTGTTTATAATTAGTGTGCGTAGAATTTTATAAAGTTGTATGTTTTAAACTTATAATACTAACTCTATCGCCCTTCGACATTGGTCTTTATATTTTCCATAAGTCATAATCCATATGCTGGCAATTATTTCATATCTTTCCTTTGAAGAGTTCATATATTCATTTGTTGCATTAATCTATACTTATTCTTATTTTAAAAACATCCATACAATCATTTACTTTTATTCTTAATTCATAAATTTCAAGTTTGAATTTTTCTATAATCCTTGTCATTTGAGAATAATTCAATACATTCCCATTCTAACCGATCTTCTCTAAGCATCTTGGATTTAAGGTTGTTGTCTAGGATTAGGTACACCCGCCCTGGTTTTATAGAGCCAGAAGCACAGGGGATTCGGATCACATTGATCAATCCCGTCAAGTTGGCCACAACCAATTGGATATCCCAGCATCAAGTTGGCAAGACTCGTAAGATACCAATCTACAGTTTTGGGAACCAATAGCATGTTCTTCACTTGAAGCAAGGATGTACAAAGGAACCTTTCCCAAAAAAATTTCATAGTTTTGTTGGTGTGGATCAACATAAGTTAGCTTCATCTCCAAAGAAGCTTGTTGTTGAGTCACCATTAGTGAAAGCAACAATGAAGTATCCTGAATTCAAATCTATTGACTTTGCTATTCTCTTTCAGGGAAAGGAAGCAGACATAGCTAGTGACTCTCATTTCTTGTTTAAATAGTTGAATGTGTTGAGATGGTAGCCACAATAGAGACCTTTATCTCTGGTCTCCTATAAAATGAAAATATGTTTGTTATGACCGTTATGGTCATCTTCAACTAAAAGAGACATTAGTGGTATTATATTATATAAAAAGACATGTGTCATACGTCATATGAATGGAATTATGAAGTGTTGAATATTTGGAAAGATGAAGCATTTTATTTTTGGGATTCAAAGAGATCTTCATGTGCGAGATGAAGATTCTAATGCAATCTATTTATGTAATTGGTTGGTATATTGTAAAATGAACTAAGTTGCCAATTTGGATTCGGGGACAGATTCAGGTTCGGGGTTCAAGCAAAAAAATTCCCATTTGTGTTCGTGGGTGGCTTCGTGAGTGTATATATATATATATACAAAAAAATAAGAGACTGTAACTTAGGATATTTGTGTTGGAGCTTCAACGTATTGGTAAGGCAAAAACAAAAGCCATAACTTATTCCGATATACCAATAATGAATTTGGTTTAGAACCTAATTCTCAGTGCATTGTAGAATTTGATGTGAAGGTACCTGGATTACTTGATGGTCCAATAAGTATATTAACATATCTTCACCATCTTTGATCTTTGCAACTACAATAACCTTCTTCATAAACAATGTCCTATAGATAATGAAGAGAAAACAACTAGAAGGAAACATTTGAAAGGTTCGACTTGTGTTGATGATTCAAAGCTTGAGGAATTTTTTGCTAAAATTACACTTGAAGAAGTTCAAAATACATCCAAACCAAGATCTATGCAATCTGATCCTTTTGGATCTATATGCATCCCTTTATCACAGCACAAAATAGATATTTTATCTATTGTAAGTTCCCCACCTTAGAGGTTTCATCATTGATGTGAAGGTGTCTAGATTACTTGATGGTTCAGTAAGTATATTAACATATCTTTGCCATCTTTGGGACTACCATAAACTTCTTCATAAACAATGTCCTACAGATAATGAAGAGAAAACAACTAGAAGGAAACATTTGAAAGGTTTAACTTGTGTTGGTGATTCAAAGCTTGAGGAGTTTTTTGCTAAAATAGCACTCGAAGAAGTTCAAAATACATCCAAATCAAGATCTATTCAATCTGATCCTTTTGGATCTGTATGCATCCCTTTATCACAGCACAGAATAGATATTTTATCTATTGGAAGTTCCCCACCTCCTGGATTCGCCATGGGTCTGTCCGGATTCGCTGAGGGTCCGGGCAGGGTCCTTCATTTGGATTGTGGGTCTGCCCAGGTTCGTGCAAACCCGAGCGGACCCACAGTCCAAATGAAGGACCCTGCCCGGACCCGCAGCGAACTCAGGTGAACCCACAGTCCAAATGGACCCTACACAGACCCGAAGCGAAACCAAACCCGGATCCGGGCAAAAAGGTCCAAGCCCGGTAACTTAGAAAATGAATCAAGTGAAATCTTTGTACTCAAACATTTTTTTACCATCAATAAAAGAGATATTTTGCTTGTGTTGCTAAGCTTTTTGTCCCTTTAAGTGGAAGGGTTTTCCCAAGATAAATGTATTGAGTTTTCTTGTGCCTTGGCTATTCTCTTCTTTGTTGTTGTTTATCTAATTTCTGGGCATAAAACTTAACATTGTATCAGAGCCTAGTTTGATATCAGCAATGAGGTACGGTTCAGTCTTGGTCATGATTGTATCTTTTAATTTTGGATCATTTTATTATGTTGGCTTTTGTGACTCTTATCATCATTTTTGGGTGTTTGTGGGTGGATGCTATTATTATATTACCTACATGTCGTATGGAGCTTATTAATGCTGATGGTTTATCTTAAGTTTATCAGCACCCAAATTCTATTTGTCTAATCCTATGGTAGTTTAGTATATGAAGTCACGAGACCACATTGATTAATCTGTCAATCTTGTACCATAGAAGGAAATATTACACAGTGTGATATTTTAAAAAGGCAATAGTGTCTAGCTCAATAATTAGGTAAAAAATTGTGGGCATTTCCCACCCGTTTCCAGGGTTCTCACGATAGTTTTCTCAACTGGAAAATATTTGTGTCCTTGCAATCTTCTCTTCAATGACTCTGACGACATAGACAATGTATCACCCCCCTTTCCCTTTATACATATTTAATTTCAGTTTCCTTCTCCCTTTTCCTCTCAAGCAATAGTTTAGGTGCACCTCGATAGTAAGGAAGCCGGCCTTCTCTAGAGATTCAACTTCAGAGCGCAAGTTCCACACTTGGAGGTCATTTCCATATTACACAAGGTCGTTTGAGGGTCATATCTCAAGCAAGGATGCAAACTTTTGTGTCAACAATAAACAGCATTGCTTATTTTATTTGCCTGACACCCATATTCATTGAATTGAAATGTTGTTAGTATCTGCAAGTACTTTTCTATTTATACCCATCTTAATTTCCAGATAATTTTGTATTGAATTGTTTAATCAGATATAAGGACAAATCAACAAATTTCTATAAAAAGTTGCATAGTACTTATTGCTGGGTGGAAATTTTGTTATTACTGAGTGGAAATTTTGTAAATCATTGTTACCGCAACTTACAAAACTATGGATGTTTTGCAGCCGACAATTTTTAGGATCAATTGCAAGATAGTGATTCCAGCCATAGCATGTAAGAACAACTTGTCCTACTTCTCAAGAAAGGTTCCCCCCTCTTATTGCTACAGGAATCAATAGATCACTTAGCTACTATTTATACTAAGCTAAATCAAGGTGGGACAATCATCCTATTCTCTTATTTCAAAATAGATGTTACTGTTACAATACAATCTTAAATCAATTGTGTAATTTACTTGCAAAGAATATGTTATAGCAATAATTCTGATAAACATAAGATTAGACGTAAGAATAACCTTCAATGTACCAGCATTTACATAACCAAGGGACTCGTGAAAGCACAAAGTATTTCCAGGGCTCCTTATAAGATTTTACGAACAAGAATGAAACACATGCAGCTCACATCTCCAGCACGTATTTCACCTTGCATGCACAAACTGAGAAAGTAAAAACAACACAAAGTCTGCAAATTACCTCCTTGTCTAAAGGTTCTACAGTAGCTTCAAATTTGACAAGCAGCTCAAACTTTGCAAGACCGAATTTAGAAACAAACTATAACTTCGAACACAATATGCAACTCAAAGTCTACAACATTGAGTTCAAATCTATTTTCAACTAAGCACCAAAACTCACAATCAACTCAAGAAAATGCCATCATATAACAAAATTGACTGGCACAAAACCTCAAAACAACCTGCCTCTTTTATTGAAAGCAATCTAATTTACATTTAAGCTCAAAGTCTTAAGAGTGCAAATACAACATTGCCAAAAGATGAAATTACAAAGAGCACCCTTGTTTATTCTTAGGTGAGGGGCTGAGAGAAAAAGGTGTGAGAAACCCAACAAACTTTGTCCTATCCCCTAACTAATTTTGAATTATTCAAATTGGAAGTCCTTATGTACTTGACCTACAGTTTGATTACATGCAATGACTTTGCAGGTGAATAGGTTACTTGCAATTACAACTTGTTTCCCAATTATAAGTAGCTTGTCAATAATAAAATTACAAAATGCAAGATGAAAATAAACTAAGTGTCTAACAAGACATGACTTTTCTGCATCAAAAAAGCCTTTATTGGAAAAGCATCCTTTCAACATTTCTTTCTATCTCTATCTTGAAAGAATTATATGCTTGCAATCATTCTATCACTCATACCTTTCCTTATGGTTCCATCATGTGATTATTCTTGCCTTGTGTCACTCTCAAGTCTTGGAATCTATTTGCAAAAAAAGAACAATGCCATGATATGTTAATTGTGTTGATCATACGCGCAAATAGCAAAAGTCGTAGATCTTTCTTCCAACCTAAAACTTTGCAAATCTAGAGTTATACATGTTGGGCAATCAAACCTTGAGGGAAAATGGATGGAATCAACTTTTAAAATGGGGAAAAAGAGGATATACAAGGTTTTTCTTGAGCATTGCAGGTGAATGAAATGCAAGTATTTGGTATGGAAATGAGTTGTAAGTGTGTCTATATACAAGTGGCGGTACTTCTAACTTATGATCAGGATTTTTTAATCCAACTACAAGTCATTTTGGGAAGGATTGTTGCCTGCAAAGAAGTTATTAAAGTCTACTTGAAGGTTGGCACAAAACTTCATTTGTGCTTGAAAGACACTTGCAAGTGGGATTTTAAAGTCCACTTGGAGGTAGGGAAAAAAATTAGCCCTTTTATGCCCAAATGAACTTACAAACAAGATTTTTAATTCCGTTTACAAGTGGGGAAAATATACATTCTTAAAGTTCTTTCCTCAAGGGAAGATCTTATATTTCAATTTAGGTAGGAACTTGTATTGCTTTTGAAAAACAATACTCTCAAACATAACTCTACAAATCACTTGTTAAGAATCAAAAATGCAATGAGGAAGAAGTATTTGAACTTGGAAAAAGTCCCCCAAATCTTCAATTGAAATCCAAGGAAAGATCTTCAAATTGCAGCTAAGATAAATAAATTTGATCAAATCCTCTCAAAAAATTAATGCATTTTCAGCCCTTCATAGCCTCTTGACAAACAACCAAGCATGAGAGTCGAAATGCAAGAAGACAGGAACATTTGAGACTCATTCAAAAACCAAATGTGGTTTGAACATGCAATTGCAAGTTGCTTGCAGTAGAGATAAAAAAAACAACACTCAAGAAGAACCACGTGGTTTGGAATCTGGATGAATCAATACAAGTTGCGATCTGTATTTTATCAAATTGTGAATCTATTATGCCCTAAATCAGGGTTTTTAAGCAGCACTTCAACTTGTATGATTTTTCCTCTTAAAAATGTCTCAAATGCCCTTGGCAGGGTTTTAGAATGGTGTTTCAATGCTAGGGTCGATTCTTTCCTTTAAGGATCACTGCAAATTCTTTTAAGGCACAATCCAAGGGTCATGACTCCAAGTAAAACGCCTCTTGTTTATTCAAAAAATAGAGCACTTTACATGTCAATGGGCTTTTTATACCATGAAACATGTTTAAGATATTTTAAGACATGATAGAAGAACATAGTTGGCCTTTTTAAGCTTGACAACATGCTCCACATTCATTTAAGGCAATTATTTTCTCTTTAAAATACATGGTCTGATTTTTGATTTCGAGTTGCTAGGAGTATTGGAAATATTTTTTAGTTGTAATTAATATAAATAGTTGGAATTTAAAAGCTCATCTACATACACTTTTCCTTAAAACACTTGCAATCAACTTGAAAAATGGCATCTTAAGAGCATAGGTGGGTTTTACATGCATCTCTGCAAGCATTTTTTGTTATGTAGCAATCATGTAACTGTGCTTTAAAAGCCCACTTACTGTTGGCTAAAAGTTTCGGAAGTCACTATAACCACAACTTGCAAAACTATAAATTTAGGCAACCTCATATGAGATTACTCTCTCCTCTCAGTCATAGAGGAGGCTCCCTTCTTACCATAGGTGGTTCCAATAAAGACTTGACTAGAAATTACAAAACAAGTCGTTTCTCTTAATCTATACCTCTTTTTTCAGGAATGATTTTGTGAACAACTTATGAACCACACTAAGATTTAACAAAAAGAACCTATTGCTACGATAATATCAATGGATTGTGAGTTGACATAAGAACAACAAAAAGATACCAATCTACTTTATATATGAGAGGAAGAGTTGAAGAAACTCACATCTGCACTTATCCCGAAATAAGATTTAATAACTTGAACAAATAGTAAGGCACAAAGTCTTTCAGCCTTAAGTATTTGAAGCCACTATCAACTATATTAATTTGCCCTTCTGCATCACAAAGTCTCAAAAATCTCAAATTGAACTATCACTTTGAACATAATATGTGTCATCCTACATTTTGTCACCAGAAAATGTTGGTAACAGCACAAAACTTTTTCAAGCTAGTTTCACATTTCTCTAAGCTTATTTCATTATTTAATTGGTTTGTATTGATCAATCAAATGACGCCAATTGATATAATGAATCCTTTTATCGAAGGCTTTCATCAAGTCTTTTTTGTTTCTCTGATTGTCGAGCCTATGCTTGATTTTTGAGGCCTTCAACATCTTTTTCTTTGCTTTTGAGTTTGCGTTTGTTGGTTTTGCAGTCATTTGGTCTTGCTCATGTCATGGCTTTCGGTTTCCCCTTCAATTTGATCTAACCTAGAGCTTAATCGAAGTTGTCAGTCAAGAGTTATGGACATTTTAAAAGTGGACCTTTTTTATGCAACAACACGAATTAAAAATATCATGTATATTTTCAATTTGATATTCACTTTTTGAAAAATATAACTTAAGTTCACTTTATGTTATGTTTTTAAGTTACTTTATCATTTAAATTTTCACTTAAAGTAATAATAGTGCACTTTATGTTATAATTTTAAGTTGAGATACTTTTTGTTATATAGTTTCAGTTTAATTTTTTATTTTTAAATCAAATGCTCATTTAAATGTTACTTTTTAAATGATATTTATGTGTTATATTTTTAATATGATATACAAGTATTGTTTATGTCCCACTAAAGTAACATTTTAATGAAATTAAATGGATATATGTTTATTAAATGACTTTAAGTCATCAAAAGTAGACATTTTATATGCAATTACATGTAAAATCCATTAAAAGTGGAGATTTTACATGTCATTGCATATAAAATTCAACTTATAAGCATAGCACTACCAAAAGTGGACCTTTTTGGTGTCATTACATCAAAAGATGAGTTTTTGTGTCATTGCATCAAAAAAGTGAGATACAACTTAAAATATGCATTGCACTCCAAAAGGTCTGATTTTGAACATATGCATGTTTTAAATTTGTGTTATGCTCTCCAAAAGGTCCAATTTTCTTTGTTGAGAGTTTTTAAAATATGCAAGTCACTCCAAAAGGTCCAATCTTGACCAAAAGCATATTTAAAAACATGCATATCACCCCAAAAGATCCGATTTTGGAAGAACACATGCATTTGCTCTCCAAGAACCCGATTTTGTTCATTATGAGAGATTTACTTGATGGTTTTGCATGAGATTTTCTCCAATAGGGTCGTTTTTTCTTGGCAATGGATTTTCCAACATTGAAAATGGATTTATCTTGCTAAAAAACATTTTTTCAAACTCCTTCCAAGGGTACGGTTTTGGAAAAATCTTCAAATAAATCCATTTTGAGTGATTTAAATCACGTTTTTGCAAGGAAAAGAGGCATTTTGGCATATTCAATCATTGGCAATACATTAAGGGTCACGTTTTTGCATTTGGAAGTGGAAAATGACTCATATTATTCCTTTTTTGAATCACATTTTTGCTAGAACGCCCAGAAAATTGTGATTTTAATCCATTTTTATACGTGTTGAAGTCACTTTTTTGCATTTGGATCCATGTATTTGCATTTTGGGAAGTCATTTTTGCATTCACAAGTCAAAAATGACTCAAAAACATGCATTTTTTTGCCACGTTTTTGCAAAAACGGCCTAGATTTTTGGATTTAAAAATCATGTTTTTGTTCAAAAAAACTCAAAAAATGGCATTTCCAGCCCATACCTTTGATCAAGAGGGGTTGTTTTTGAGTTTTAAATACATGATATTGTTGTTGGAGACCATGTATTTGGCACTTTCATATCAAATTCGACTCTTCATTGCTCATTAATATTTGTTAAGTGCAAGTACAAAAAAAGTCAAAAAGTTGTTTGAAAATCCGAATTTGAGGGAGAATTGGTCTTCAAGTCCATAAAACTTGCTATTTTGGCTCACAACCTCCAAGTAAGTGGACATTTTCAAACTTGCTCATCAATTCATGCTTATCTTGCTATTTCCATGCATATTATTGCTTGATAATTGCCACTTGTTGATTTTGCTGCCATGGAAAGTACATTTTTCCTTTAAAAATGATGAAATGGTTTATATTCATATTTTTGGTTTTTCCCCAAACTCCAAATTCGAATTTGTGTTGAAGTGTTTTGCATCTTGACATGTTTGAGTCACTCTCCAAAGGTACGTTTTTTCTTTTAAGTTTTTGTGCTTTGTGCTTGCTTGTCGGTTTTCTCCACTTTGGAGAAGTTACAACAAGAACTTGTTGTTTCACTTCATGCAAAAGCATCATCACGTTTCACTTCCATCTTCCATGTCACAACACCTCACATCTCATCTGACGAATGTGAATACACATTTTCCATCTCATTGACCATCTGCACATGCATGTAATCTCAGGTTCCGCTTCCATTTTCACTCATCTCACTTTTCACATCCACTCACATGACACAATTACATGAAAAGTCTTATGTGTAACTGCATCTCCAAAACCCGTTTTTGACTAAAAGTCACTTTTAAAAGGTCAAAAGATGTCACGTGCATGTATTCCCATGTACTTGGACTTCACCTTTCCTCAAAAACATCTATAAAAGCTCACTTCGCATCAAGTTACATTGCATTTCCATCTTTCCATATGCACTTACACCTCCATGAGCAAATACATGTTATTCCACTTCCCATGTCATTACGCATTTCATCTTATTCGTCATCTGTACTTGCATGTAAGCTCATCCTCCATCCACATTTGCATGTCATCTCACTTTATGTTTCTCATTACATGTTGTATTTACATGTAATCCATTTTCTGTGCAATGACATCTTGAAAGCCCAAGTCACAATTTTAAATTGAAAAATTTTCATTTGCACGCATTCCCATGCACCAAGCACTTACTTCAAAAAATTAAAAAATTAAAAAAATAGTTCAAGGTGCTGATGAAAAGTTATTCCGTGTTTACATCCAGACATCGTCAAAAAGGTTTTCGAAGTGTCAAAGAATCCAGAATGTGTCAATCTACAAAGGAGAATTCACGCCAACTTGAACGAAAAAAGCTTGATCACATCAAGATTTTAAATGACAATGGGCAATTCATCAAAGAGAGTTAGAGGTTATCAAAAGATGCAACACCATGGTTATCAAGGTGAATGCAGTGATACAAAACACAAGAACTTCTGATCTTGTGATTATCCGGGATAGCATCGCCAAGTACAAGGCCCTTCAAAACAATTGCTAGGATTGTTTCAATTCTTATCTATCTTTCTTCTTCTTCTTTCATGTTTGTAATTGGAGAGGATACATAGCATGAAAAAATGTAATTACACGTAATGCGAGTTACATGTATGTTAGAAGATGTAATGCGAATTGCACGTGCAGTTGCATGTAACCCTAAAATTTCTCTTCTCGTTAGACCGGGTCAAAGTTACTTGAGTTGCTCCTACTTTTTCCTACACCTTTTTCTCAACTCCTGTGCGTATATAAAGGAATGCCCCCTCATTGTAAAAATCATCTTTATCTTTATGCAAGAGAGCTCTGAAGAAATTGTGCTAGTATAACTTTGTTTGTGTAAGCACTATTTTGAGAGAAAGTGAATACAAAGGAGCATTTGAAACTTAACTTTGATTAAGTGAGATTGTTACTTGCGTGAGTTATAAGCTTTGTCTATAATTCATCTAAGTTACCTTTGATTCATGTTATCTTGTGTTCTTCGTAATTGTATCTTATGAATTGAATATTAAAAGAGTTAAGAAGCAATTGGAGCCAGAGCTTTGACTAGGAGCAATAGTGGAAGTGTATACCTAGAAGCTTTCTTTGTAGCTTATACTTTTTTCTTAATTCACAAAATAATTAAGTTACTCTCACTTCTAAGAGTCTTTGTGCCCTAATTGTAAAGCTTTAACATATAGAAGTACAACCAGACTTAGAGCCAAACCGGTACATTTTTAGTTAGCCTTTGAGTTAGTAAAGGTTTATCGGTATCACTATTTCTAGCTCTTGATAGAAGTGTAGTTAGAGATTCACCCTACCCATTACTCGCTCCACGAGTAAGTGGATTCTTTCTTGAAAGATAAGAAGAAAGAATATTGGTAACACCCATTTTATAAAAACTTTGCACTTCTTGCTTTCCTTGAATTGATCCAAGGAACGGTGAGAGAGGTTAGCCTTCCCTTTAAGGTAGAAAAGATTTTGTCTCACATGTTGTGGCTGGTCATCCTATTTTGCAATTGGATTTTTACCCAAAACTGTCGGTTGCAAAATATCCACCCAATAGTATGCAGCTCAAAGTCTGTATGATTGAATAGAAATCCCTCTTGAACAAAGCACAAAACTCACAATTAATATTCAAAAAATGTCATCACATAACACCTTGAATCAACACAAAGTTTGAAAGCAAGTTGTCTCTTTTATTGAAAACAATTTAATCTACATCCAAGCACAAAGTCTTAAGAGTGCATATACAAAAAGGTAGTTTTCTTGTATCGTCAAAAGATGATAATTATAATGAGGCTCCCTCCTATATATAGATGAGGGGCAGAGGGAGAAAGGTGGGAGAAACCCAACAAACCTTGACCTATTCCTAAATAATTTTAAATTATTCAAACTGAAAGTCCTAATGTAGTTAACCTGCAATTTGTTTACATGCAATGAATGACTTTGCAATTACGTGTTTTCCAATTACATGTAATTTGTCAATAACAAAATTATAAAATGAATGATGAAATTAAACTAAGTGTCTAACAAAATAAGACTTCTACTACATTATATGCTATACGATGCTCCATGATTGATGTGTTCAAGTTTGGCAGAAACATCCTGAATTGGAACAGGAACCTACATTTTGGAGTATTCTGCATCTCGAAAGCCTTTATTGGAAAAGCATTTTTTCAACATTTCTTTCCATCTCTATCTTGAAAGCATTCTATGTTAGCAATCATTCCATCGCTTATCTCTCTCTTTGTATGACTATCATGTTGTCGTTCTTGCTTCGTGTCATTCTTTAGTTTCCAGAAAAACCATAACACGATCTTTTGAGCTAGAACTTTGCAGATCTGAATGAGTATACATATAGGATATGAGCGGAAGGCCCTTGAGCAACAAGGATGGAGAAAAGTGAAATCAACCTTTTAAATACCAGATTTTGACAGCTACAAGAGCAAACAGATTTTAGATATATTTGGACACAGCGGATAGGCTATTTACTCATACATCGCTCACTTATAACAAAGATTTTCAATAGCTTACAATTGATTCCAGAAAATAAGGGTTTGATTTCTGATAGTCCCTGTGGGGCAAGAGCATACTCTCTATTACAGACTGGACTAAGACTTTACACAAGACTCACACCTTGG
The DNA here is from genome assembly GCA_028749045.1 of Cupressus sempervirens. NCBI lineage: Eukaryota > Viridiplantae > Streptophyta > Pinopsida > Cupressales > Cupressaceae > Cupressus > Cupressus sempervirens. Next base: position 295,860,259 of record CM053788.1, on the reverse strand, counting down.
ACACTTGATGCCCCCAGGGGTAGACAGCAATCTTATTTATAGCCTTTCTTGAGAGAGTCGATGCCTTATCCTTGACAGGATGAACGACAAGTGTCTCTTCTAGAAAGACTTGACCTTATCTCTAAACTTATCACTACAGAGGGAGCCAATTCTCCAGATAAGATGCCCACTAAAGAGTGGACCCCAATATCTTGTCATAAACAAGCAAATGGCTGACAAACATATAGGACCCACACATGTGGGCGGCTACTTTACACCCAAAAGCAAATATGGGGATCTGATTTTTTGTCACAGGAAACGTAACCCATGTCCCCATTGATGTGGATAGACTTAACGTGTCCTTGAACCAGTGGACAAATTCGTAGTCTGTAATGACTGTGGTGGTTAACATGGCTAACCACTACCACTAATTAGAGTTGTATGGTATGTACTAAGTATCCTTGGTTCCTGGTCATTCTTGGTTCAGGTTATGAAATACCAGACTGGGACCATGTTGTAGGTTACACATTCCAGCCATTCTTCATCTGCAAGATGTCGTGGATCCCAATGTTTTGGAGGGCCTTAATTCCTGAAGAGCCAAAGATTAACTGGTGAAACTTCCCTATTCCAAAGATGTAATCGAAAGAGTTTCCTTTCAAGTTTGGATGGAACATGCTCAAATTCATTTGGAAGTGGTCCTCTTAGGTAATCTGTCATTAGGGAAGATATCCTATTTTGCCATCAATCCTGATAAGGGAATGTGCGGTGATGCACATGGATGCCCCATAGTGAACCATGACTGTATGTGGTTATTGGTTGCTCAGAGAGTCATTCAAATATCTCTTCATTGGTTTCAATAGGATAAAACTGATGCAGAATTAATTATGTTGTTGTAAAACTTTGTTGTGCATTATGCTGTGCTTTTCTAAACTGATAGTAGTTACTTACTATTTGTGTTGAATAACTTATCACCTCTTGATTGATTGACTGGTAAGTAGAGGTGTGAGTGACGTTACAAATCATCCTGACTTGCAGTTCCTTAGCTCCTTCACAGCTCAGAAAATCTGCAAATATGTTAGCAATTCTTGGAATGTGATTTATAGAGAAATCAAATGCATCCAGAAACTGTGCCCATCTGAGTAGTCTTCCTCGTGCCAACTCATTTTTTGATTGTTTTTTGAAGAAGCCTTTAATATTCTGGAGATCAGACCTGAGCACAAAGGGTTTATCAGCTATAAACATTTGGAATTATTTGAAGGCATTAACAAATGCTAATAATTCTTTGTGGGTAGAGTGAGAGCTTAGTTCACTTCCTTTGAAACTACCAGATGCATATCTGACAATTTCTTCATGACCATCAGGTGATTTTTCTTTTAATATAGCTCCCCAACTGGTTTCACTGGCATCTATTTCAACTATTTTACGCATATTGCCTGGAAGTCGTAGTGGTGGTACTGCTGACATTTATTTTTTATTCTATGGATTGCTTCATCATGTTTGGCCATCCAGGGATCTGGATTCTTCTTTAGCAATCTGTTTAACAACTTTCTATCTTCCGCAATATTCTGATAGAATCTTGCAATGTAGTTTACCAGGCCAAGGAACTGTTGAAGCTCCTTGATAGAAGTTACTGTTATGGAGGTAATACACCTTAGAATGTGTTCTTGTGCCTCCATCTTTCCCTCGGGTAGAAGTTTAATTCCTATAAAAATGATGGATTCTGGGCATAAGTGGCATTTATCTGGGTTCAACAGAAGACCATGTTGAAGACAAACAGATAGAAAGGTTCAAAAATGTTGCAGATGGGACTTTAGGCATTGGGTCAAGATCAAGATGTCATGAAATGAAGAGACAAAAGTATCTCTGGCCAGAATTTTCAGAGCCATAATATTTCAATGCTTCTCAATAAATTTTGGAATGGGAATAAAAATGATCCCAATAGCAGCCCTGAGATTGTCTTCAAGTGAACGGCACTAGCTGGATCCCCCACAAAAAATGTCGTTACAGAATCTGACTCCTAGCTTTCACATATCGCCATTTAAGAAGAACTCCTAATATGAATTCCAATGAGGAAAAAAATTGCTACAATGTGAAGAGCTTCCCAAAAGACAACATGACAGGAGTTACAGAATACGCACAGCAACTGTACATATGAATAGATGCCTCCATAAAGATTACTGATCATGTTAATAAGAGAAGTGAGGACTTTAATAACTGAAACGACCATCTTAAAAATAATAAACACCAGACCTTCAGCACAAAACTCCTTCCCGCTTACAAAGACTCCTTCATGTCAGTCGTGAGCATTTTGTGGGTATATATATATATATATATATAGGCAGAAAGGCACTTGAAAGGGCCTCCGACATAGAGCATCTCAAATTGGCCATACTTGATGAGCATGACAACCAGGAAAAATTGATAACAACATTCCCTAATACAAACTATTTCACATTGGGGCAAACCCAATTGAAAGATCCCTTGAACAATCTGAGTTGAACAGAGACTAGAGGGGTGGTTCCTTGGATTGAATAGCGGAACCTAAATATATCCGGCAATGAAGACGATAATGAAAAAATAATGAAAGATCATTTTCTTCCAAGTTTGTACCTCTGCTTCATATGGCACAAAATTGAGACGAGATGCCATCCATATCGTAACAAAATCTCCATTCTCATTTGATCATTCGATGTCGGGTAGAGACAAAAATAAATGTGACACTCCTTGAACACTCGAAATTGGAGAGTTGAGGAAATAGCTTATGTCATCCCTCTGTATCAAATGACAGAATGAAGTCACTAATTTACCTTTTAAACAAAAAATGAATACAAAAGCCTCTTGAAGAGGAAATCGTTATCAAGAAGGTCAAACGGAGCTGATCATAATAATTGAAGATAATCAAAACTAATCTATATTGTCAGCTCCCGCTCGAGCTCCAACATGAAACTCTTCAAGAGCCTATCAAGAAAACTCAACTTGATGTTGATGATAAGCAACAGCAATGGAAATCGCTCACATCATGGTTGTAGAATGATAAGCTTGTTCTTCATATTTCCACACTTTTATCCGGAAAAGAACAAAAAAATCAAGCTATTCATAAGATATTCTATGGGAGAAATTCCCAGAATAAAATTTGAGACGACAATACACATAGGTCTGCAATCGAGACCCATCAACTGCATCGCAATTACTTGCCATGAGAAAATGTCTAGAGCATTCCCGGTAATTGAAGGAATATAGATGAGGATACCAAGAGTGAGATAAACTACACATAAGGGCAATCAACAATGTCAGAAACAGCAAGACCAGATGTCACATTATATCCACGAGTCATCACGAGTATATTTTAACAGTTATACAACTACTATTGTAAACATAGAATCACTACTGCAATTGAAAACTTCTTGAGGAATGAGAAGAGATAGATATGAAGCATTATTAATTGTTGTTGCAATAATCACGATACCACATAGACATGAAGCCTCTGCTTTTTTTTACTAGGTGGGACAATTGAAGAATAACGTGGCTCCATAGATCAGTACAGATTCTCTACGGCAGCCAAAGATTAAACGATATAGAATCACCATGACACAACAAAGAACCGTTATATAATAATGGAAGCAAGAGAAATCACAACGCTTTTCCAGCACAAAATGTTATTTTCTCTAACTGATCATCATCGATTTCTCTCACAATTTTGTCTTCACCAGCATCACGAGGAACATGCAACATTGGTTCATCCAACCTCCTTCATTTCAATCTCTAAGGCCACATCTTTTATTCAAGATCACATCCTCCATGATGATGTCCCCATCGACCAACACCAATATTTCATTTGGTACAGAAACCTCCTCGATATGCACGAGCCTCGCAAGTTTTACAGTTCACTGGCTCAATGCCCAAAGGTAAAGAGACAATGGTGGCGGCAACGTCACAGCCCTACATCATCTATGTCGTCAGAGTCATTGAAGAGAAGATTGCAAGGATGCAAATATTTTCCAGTTGAGAAAACTATCGTGAGAACCATGGAAACGAGTGGAAATGCCCACAATTTTTTACCTAATTATTGAGCTGGACGCTATTGCCTTTCTAAAATATCACACTGTGTAATATTTCCTTCTACGGTACAAGATTGACAGATTAGTCAATGTGGTCTCATGACTTCATATACTAAACTACCATAGGATTAGACAAATAGAATTTGGGTGCCAATAAACTTAAGATAAATCATCAGCATTAATAAGCTCCATACGACATGTAGGAAATATAATAATAGCATCCATCCACAAACACCCAGCAATGATCACAAGAACCACAGAAGCCAGCAAAATAAAATGATCCAAAATTAAAAGATACAATCATGACCAAGACTGAACCGCACCTCATTGCTCATATCAAACTAGGCTCTGATACCATGTTAAGTTTTATGCCCAGAAATTAGATAAACAACAACAAAGAAGAGAATAGCAAAGGCACAAGAAAACTCAACACATTTATCCTAGGAAAAACCCTTCCACTTAAAGGGGAAAAAAGCCAAGTGACACTAGCAAAATATCTCTTTTATTGATAATAAAAAATGTTTTGAGTACAAAGATTTCACTTGATTCATTTTACAATATACCAACCAATTACATAAAAAGATTACATTAGAATCTTCATCTCACACACGAAGATCTCTTTGAATCACAAAAATAAGACCCTTCATCTTTCCAAATATTCAACACTTCATAATTCCATTCGCATGACATATGACACATGTCTTTCTATATAATATAATACCACTAATGTCTCTTTCAACTAAAGATGACCATAACGGTTATAACAAACATATTTTCATTTTATACGAGACCAGAGATAAAGATCTCTATTGCAGCTACCATCTCAACACATTCCGCTATTTAAACAAGAAATAAGAGTCGCTAGCTATGTCTGTTTCCTTTCCCTGAAAGAGAATAGCAAAGTCAATAGATTTGAATTCAAGATGCTTCATTGTTGCTTTCACTGATGGTGACTCAACAGCAAGCTTCTTTGGAGATGAAGCTAACTTATGTTGATCCACACCAACAAAACTATGAAAAACATTTGGGAGAGGTTCCTTTGTACATCCTTGCTTCAAGTGAAGAACGTATTGTTGGTTCCCAAAACCGCAAATTGGAATCCTACGAGTCTTGCCAACTCGATGCTGGGATATCCAACCGCTTATGGCCAACTTGACAGGATTGATCAATGTGATCCAAATCCCCTGCGCTTTTGGCTCTATAAAACCAAGGCAGGTGTACTTGATCCTAGACAACAACCTTAAATCCAAGATGCTTATAGAAGATCGATTAGAATGCGAATGTATTGAACGTTTCCCAGACGGCAAGGATTATAGAAAACTTCAAACTTGCAATTTATGAATTAAGAATAAGAGTAAATGATTGTATGAATGTTTTAAAATAAGAATAAGTAAACATTAATGCAACAAATGAATATATCAACTCTTCAAAGGAAAGATATGAAATAATTGCCAACATATGGATTACGAATTATGGAAAATATAAAGACCAGTGCCGAAGGGCGATAGAGTCAGTATTATAAGTTTAAAACATACAACTTTAATAAATTCTACACACATTAATTATAAACAGGTTAGTAATCAAGATGCGACAGATCAAATATATGGATGCAATTTTAAAATAGTCTGGAATGTACTTTAACTCTTGTGGTTCGTAGACAAACCAGACATAAATTTGGAAACAATTAAATATTTCTCAATATCTATGATGTTCAATTTTAAAATGCTATAATTGATCCTGTCCACTTATCTATCATATAAATTGTTTATAAAATTAAAATAATAAGTATAAAGGATGAAACTATATAATTTTTTAACTCTAAAGTTTCATGCAAATAAAATAAATATTTCTTACTGATCATGCTGGAAATAAAATTGCACTGGAGACACTCTTTACGAATGATCCATCCACTATAATTTGATTCCAGAATCGCATACGAATTTATTCAATAATCCGAATTCACGAGCTTAGTTCAAAAATTCATTTCTTTACCAATAAAATAATATAATATATCATAGCACATATAGTATGCAAATTTTTAGAAAGCATATATGAATATGTATTTGTTGTTTGATTTTACATCTATATTTATAGGAGGCTGAAGGGTGTTGACTGCTTTTTCAAGCACCGCACCTCTCTAGAACAAATAACTAAACTCTCTTAAGCTTTTCATTTAACTCTGACAAAAATAATCGATGGTATGACAGTTTTATCTCATCTTGTCTTCAACAGGAATTAAGATCGGTTTTAGACTTCTTGTTCAAATATATAAATAGGCTCCAATCTCTATTATCCAAATCCACGCAGGTTTCTCCTCTAGAAAGAGTCTCCTACAAACAAATGAGTATTATTAGATATGAACTGCTAAATGAAACATGAATAATAAGTGACAAATCGGTGATGAGAAATCCACATAATTTTAGCTGCAATAGGTTATCAAGCTCCCTTGTTTTAAACATTTATTGGCATATTTTACTAACTCCAGCAAGGATCCTGTTAAAGCTGCTCCCAGTGCTTGGTATTTATTAATTAATTGGTTCTTATTGTAATGCATCACATCCTTCTTTGCCATTATTTGAAGACGCTAATCTTCTTCTAGAATTATCATGCTCTGTCAATATTTATATTGCTTGCTCCTTGAACATTATAATGGGATCCAATGATACTACCGGAAAACTTTCCTTATACTTGCTTTTTACTGTTCAAGAATTCGATGGCTTATAATATCCATCTGATACCCGTCACCGCTGCTACATAGGGTCCATGCATGTCACGGTGTGTCATCTCCAGTAATTTGCATGACTATTATTGTGTGTGGCCTCTTATATTGTGCCCTATCAATTCTCATGGTCTTCATATATACTGCCACTAGTTGCCTCTTCTCAGATTTTAAGTCTCCTCCGTCAACATATGATGCGCTCCTTCTTGGTCACCATGCCAGTTAGGGAGTAGATTTTGCAAAACTAAAACATTAAAATTTAATCTCCAGCCCCCGTGACGTGTTTGTGACTCCTGAATGCTTGTAAATCTGCTTAGGCCGCTTTTTTGAAAGGTATGGACATTAACATTCGTGCATCATAATATATGTCAAAGCACCAAAATATTCCAGCAAATCATTCTCCAGCTTCTGAGACTCACATCTGTTCTGGAATCTGCACATCAAGCCGTATTCTCTAGTTCTTGGTAATGTGTTCATGGGACTTGAGTTTGTACATATTAAGGACTCCAAATATTACTGTTAGTCATTCCACAGTATATATACATGCTGCTACTTCAACATATTCATACTGTAGCTATTCGCATCAATGCATAACATCATTGTTTCCTTCAATAATAATTTTGTGTTACTACCTCTCCATTGTTCTTCTGATATAAACTTCAAGTTACTTTGCATGATTTTATTACTGAATGAGCAGCAAGCCTAGGTATGTTGAATGGACAATATATGTAATTATCTCCGATATCAGTAATATTTTGTCATGACTGCATCCTCTGTCCAGCAAGTTCTGTATGTCAACTTAAATTTCTGAATACTTTCTTGCTCCAGATTTCATATTTACTCACTCTTCAAGATCAAAAAGGGAGACTAGAATTATGGGCTCCATCACATACCTTGAGCTATTTGTTTTTTGAAGGCAAGCAACTCATTTGGTAACCTCTGCACCACAGAATCCTTCCTCATGACGGAAGACAATGAGTCCAAAAAAAAGCACTTTCTTTAAACCCACTTGCTTCAATTCTTATCTGCCCAGCAAGAATGAGATCATCCTCAATTTCAATTCCCATATCCTATGTGGCTACAGGAGTAGATGGAGTTGCTCTTCTTAACAAAAATTTGACTTTGGGAATCTCAGCATTGCCAAAGAAACACTTCAAATTTGTAATTGTAGGCTGAGCAGCAGTTGGAATTCTCTGAGTCAACTTGTTCAAATGAGGAACAAATTCACACAAAGGTGTACAAGATTCCTTCTTCAACTGGGTGAGTTGAGCCAATAGGGCTTGAGCATCTTCAAGAGGCTTGAACTTTTCTTCAAACGGGGCTATGAGAGTAGCACAGTTTGTAATAGTTTGTGTTGCACGATAGTAAAGCCAGTTAGCAGCCACACCTTAGGGAGTTTCCACAAAAAACCTCACAAAGACACCCTCATGTTTAACACCATAAACATCATGTGCAATGTAAAAAGCAGCAATATGTTCATCAGAATGTTGTCCATCACCAAAGAACTTGGGAAAACTCTTCTGTGAGCCATCAAGAAGAGCTGTTAAAATTTTGGTAAGTTTATATCAGATTTAGAATGAATTTCTTTTCTCAAAAACCTTACAGTTTGAATGCTTGAATGTTGCAGATTTGATCTTCAATATATATATATCAATGTGATATGTGGCAGAAATTACAAATGTATACACAGTAACTTCAGAGATAATGAAATGCTTTCAATCACTGAGCTGTATTATTATTCAGACCTTGCTTTATATTAATTGATTTCGATATTCAGCAAGAATGAACAATTGGATATATATTCCCGTTGGAAAGACATGAGGGTGAATGAGCATGTCTTCAAAATGGAGACATGACCATTCATCATCATGTCTCTTCAATAATTAATTATATATAACAACTGCTAACTACTGATCGGTGTCACCTTAATGCCAATTCATATATTAGTAATTAGCCTGCACATTTACCTTGTATAATCGATGGTTATCATTAGCAATGAAGATAAGCTAATGCAGATTTAATACAAGCATATCGAAGATCACCAAGATGTTCCAAACAAAGTATATTGAAGCATATATATTTCATCGGCAATGCCATGCTGTGCTGATTGAACTATGTGTTATTTTTCTTTGTTACCTTTGTATTCATTAGTCTCTCATATATCTTACCTTCGCATCTGATGATTCTTAGTTCCTTATTCTCGTCAACAAAGATTGGGCCTCATTATGTTGTGCATTTTTGCCATTCACAATTTTGGAAGTACCGTTTTTAATAGTCTTATTTGGTGGAATTTTTATCTTCTCATACCATCATGATTTTCTTCTTTTAGCGGTTGTTTTATTATTATTATGCACCTCTCTAACATTTTTTTTGGTCAATATCATTATATTTTAATATTTCAAAGGAGCGTTGAGTCTTCTTCTTTTTTTCATATGTGGAGAGTATCTCCTCAACCATTTTCTTTCATTGCTCCCGATGTTAGTTGGCGAGTGGAATTGTTTGGTAAATGGTGGACCCTTCAATTTGTATCCACCACAGAGTCTCATAAGCTCTCTCCCCAAGTGTCTTTCAAATGCTAATATCTCTCACTTGTCATTTCTCATTTGGTCAGGTCGGCATCGTGTCTTTGGTTTTCATTGATTGCTCTGTCTCATTTAAAGATTCTATTAGTTGTCTTCAACAATAAAGGAGGAGTCGGGTCTTTCATCTTCGACTCATTTCATTGAATGAAAATATTTTTAATTGTCTTCTGAGAAATATTGTAGCACTTGCGACTATTTGTGCTGTTTTTGATATGGTGGAAGACTTATTGTTATTATGTGCAATTTTTAATAATCAAAGTCTCACCTTTATGATGGTCAGTTCCCAAGATTCACTTTCTTGTAACCGATTTGTCATTTATTCCTTTCCATGATCATTTTGGCAATCACATATTTTTTCTTGTACTGAGTCTTTCCGGTTGTGCTTGCTTTTGAGTGAATTTGTAAGATATCTTGTTACCAACATCCATTTGGTATTTTCTATTTGTCATTTCTTTGGCACTCATTTTGTTGTTGCTCTTTGAGTGAGTGACTGGGTGATTACAATGAAGCTCAAGATACTCATACTGGATCAATTCATTTTCATTCTGATACTACCATCATAACTGTGGCAGTCTTTTAGATTCCTAATTTTTATGGCTGATGTTTTGGGATTTTGTATTCTCTAGGAGTTCATACTAAAATTGCTCCTTACTGTGAATTTATATTTGTTTTGATTATTGAATGATAACATGCATCACTAAAGGAAAATCTTCGCTGTTGACTGGCCAACACCCAGACAAATTGATTTTCTTAAAGCCCATCATTCCATTCTGAGGAGATGACATAATGTTACATGTGGGTCCATTCTAAGCAGTAGTGTCTAGCCACCAGTGAAGTTCTAGCTCCTCTACATGAAAGAGATAAGTACTCTAATTTTTTTAGAATTCATATATTTTTATGTAATAGCATTGATATTTATGGTTGTTTTAATATTTCGCTTGATTATTGGATGCAACAAGAAGCAATGAGATGTCTTGATGTTGCATATTAAGAGGGAGCTTGTGATTCAAAGGTAGATGTTCAACTTCAAAGGGAGGTTACATTAACAATCTTATTATGTCGATCAAAATCATCTCTGCTGAGAGGGAGTTTTTGTTGAGAGGGTATTTCAATCATTGTATGCATGTTGCTAATGAGTTTCCATATCTATGATAAGTTATTGATATTGTAGAATATTAAGATTCTTGATGGAAATGAGTCTCAGCTGTGATTTTCTTTTGTTAATTACGGATTCTTACTCATGTGATATAATAAGTTGTAAGGCCAACCTGATAAATCTCACTTATGAGAGATTCATAGTAAGCATCATGTTGAGAGAGTCCATGATATCATCACATTGAGAGATTTTCTGATGAGAGTTGGAAGTCATGTTGAGAGAGACCATGACTATATCACGTTGATAGAGTCGGTGAGAAAATGTTGGTAGTAAACCTTACCTAAATTGTCATATTGAGAGATTCCATGACAGCGTCATGTTGAGTGAGTCCGTGATGAAAGTTGAATTTGATTTTTACAAGTTTTTCATGTTGAGTAATTTCCATAATTATGAGTAACTGTTACAAGTTTATCATGTTGAGTGATTCCATGATTATTAACAATGAATAAATTATTCTCTTAGTGTAATGTTGAGAGATTCCATGACAACATCACATTAAGCGAATCCATGATGAAAGTGGTTGTATTTTTTGTAGGGTTTTCATGTTGAGTGATTCCATGAAATTGTATAGGATCTATGTGATTAGATTTTATCATTGACATTGTTTTCGTTACAGCCTTGTGTTATTCAGCTAAAGATTTCTCACTCACTAAGAAGGATTGTGGGGGTTTGTAGTTGAGATAGAAATCTTTATCACTAGGCGTTAATTCTATTATGGTCACCTTCAGCTGAAAAGGAGATTTATGATAAATTGTAATATTAAATACAAACTTATATCAATTAATTAATAATACAAACTTAATGGATATATATATATATATAAAATAATAAGCTTATATCTCACATACTATTATATCTCATATATAATGATATGAATAACCATAGAGTTATCCGACAAAAGCTACCAAACATTAACACTCCCTCTTAGCAAGGGAGGATAAACACAAGACAAATATTACACCATTGGTAATATTAGGAATTTAAGGATGTCTCAAAAGTTTTCCACCATTAATATTGCATACGATATCAAGAGTATTACTCTCCAGAATATCAACATATGATAATCATCAATTACTCAAAAACAAGGTTTGATATCACATTTGGTATCAAGAGTATTGGTCTCCCAGAATATCGACATCCGATATTCACCAAGTACTCAAATAAGGTTTGATATCACATTTGATATCAAGAGTATTGGCCTCCCAGAATATCAATGATATTCACCACTTACTCAAAACGTTTAGATATCACATTTGATATCAGAGTATTGGGCTCCCAGAATATCAATGATATTCACCACTTACTCAAAACATTTAGATATCACATTTGATATCAAGAGTATTGGCCTCCCAGAATATCAATGATATTCAACAAGTACTCTAAGAGTAATGGCCTCCCAGAATGTTGACATACAAGACATTCACCATCTACTCAATTTATTTCATCTCATAATACAAGTTTATTGTAAGATCATCACCTTACAACAACTTCTCCAAATACAAGTGATGATCATTTGGAAGTTGTCACTTTCTCATGATGTACACAAGGGATAGGCCCATATAAAATCACATGGTCACAATCCTCTTGATTGTGACAACTCATAGATCATTAGAGAAACCATCTCAACATGGTTTACTCCCTCTTAATCAATAAGATCAGGTTCACTGAAGGTTAACAAAATAGCATCCTCAGTCTTCTCCCTCTCTTCCAAGGTTGCCTCTAATAACATCTCAGGCTCCCTCTGAATCATAATCTCCTTCTTCCTGCAAGAACATTCTTAGAGGAAAAGATCCAGGTAGCTCTTATAGTATATACAAAAATACAAATAACAGAGAGACTTCATTAGTTGAATAAAATACTCAAGAATAATACGCAAGTCCACATAGTATAAGACCACTCCAATAAAGCATATATGTATATATTCCAACATCTATTATAAAAATCATATTTTCAATAATAATTATAAATTATCCTTTGGTTCTATTTACATATTTTACACTTATACATATTATACATATATACACATATTATATATATATATATAGTGAACTATACTAATGAATAAAACAACATATTATAAATCATATATTTTGCCATATTATACAAAAAAATAAATAATCATTGCATACCTTCATTTTACCTCACTATCTCCATGGTCTTCTTTAAGGGAATGGCTATATTAAGTTATATATGAAATTCCCAACCATTTTAAACTTCTTTAGCCATACCGTATATTATCAAACAGTTTCCTCTTTTGATGTCGCACCTTTGTTTTATCCTTATATATTTTATTATCTTCCAAAATGGAGATCGATAATTGTGCATATACATAACATACCCTTCATAAATATATTCTCTCCAGCTAGTTTATCAAAGAGGATTTGTTAGTTGATGTGGAAGTCAAATAGAATTGATTCATTTTAGTTTTATCTCCCAATAACATATATGTGTTTGTGTGCAGATCATTCTCGCGTATTTGTTCTTCCCACTGTCCAAAGTACATCCATTCCTTATCGCAGCCATACTTCAATTATTTCGAACCATGGTATATTTGTATGTAACTGAGATTCTGTCCACCGTAATGTACACTCAACCTAAGTGGAACACAAAGTAAACTCAGAAGGCTACATGCGTCATTCCAATCTACCACTCAGACGTTGGGTTTGTGAAATCTGCAACCAGCTTGGGTATCAACTCAGTGCCCAGATATCATTAATCGTGTTTAGATTTTCCCTTCACACACACACCAAGTATTAATTAATCTCTTGCCTTTGTGGTTTGAGTATATGCGATGACACATTTGAATGAATGGTTGACAATTACAGCCAATGCTTCATTATCTCCCACTTCAGCAATAATGTTTATTTCTAGTCATGCCTTTACTGAAGTTTAACCAATGGCATTGCAATTTCATCAGCAACTGTTAGCAGTAAGCCCAAAAGAATGGTGCTCAATATTAATTTATCACCAAAGTTAATAATGATGATATACTGAGTCGATCATTCATACACCTAGCATCCATAGTGACGTTGTAATGGGCTCACAATGTTGCTATTCACTATTTCTTCAACAGCGTAAATTATCTTAGTAGGCTTGGGAGTCGCCTGCTTTGATACCATGTTAGTTTATTGAATTGTTGCAATATGTAATAGCACGGCCTATTGAGGTATATGTTTTTCATATGCAACATCCTCTCATTTATATTAGGCATAGGTCAATGAATAGACATGTCTATTCAATAAACAGATAATTAATAATACAAACTTAATTGTGTTATATATATTTATATATATATCAAATAATAAGCTTATATCTCACATACTATTATATCTCATATATAATTATATGAATAACCATAGAGTTATCCAATAGAAGCTACCAAACATTAATAGTATTGTACACATGAATTATTATTATCAATAGAGTGATCTTTTCTTGTGTGGCTGGGTTTTTCCCTTCATTCTAGAAGGGTTTTCTGAGGATATTTTTGTGTCTCTTGTATCTATTCTGATTTTTCGTTATTGCTGATTATCTATTTTCTAGGCAAATATCCAACATAAACTAGAATGCAAATATTGGAATACGTGGGTGGAGCGCATAGGCCATTATTTGCAAAAAGGCATTGAAACCTATGTTCCCCCAAATTTCCGGGACAGGGATGGCAGGAGGCAGTGGGACAAGTTTCTGGGACAGAAAAAAATTTGCCAATTTTGGGGAAGAGGGGACGACAAATGGGGACGGCTATATAAATATAAGAAATTTTAACATATACACTGAAATTTGCAAATATACATGTCATTCATATGAAACCAAGCACAAAGAATCTCATTCAAACTAAACACTATATCACGTGTTAGTTGAGACTTAAAATGTGCAGGACACATGTTGAAGTGCTTACAAGTAAAGAGAGGGTTTGTCATATTGTATAGAATCAAGAAGAGATTACGGAGAAGTAACAGTAATTGCCTGTTAAGAGATATTGTAGAACCCATGAAACCAAATTTGCAGTGGGCACACATTGTAAATTTGTAAAAATTGGATTGAAAGTGTTAACTTTATTTTAGATCTCTCAAATGCACCTTAAATTTAGCATCTTCCAATGCAAGTTTCCATTTCAAAAAATAATGGACTACAATAACTAGTGGTTCCGTAGGGTTGTGTGCAGTTTAGAGGTCACTCATGGTGGACTGTTTTTAGTGTTGATGATATACGAAGTAAAACCATAGTTACAAGAATTGTGGTAAATCTCATAAGCAAGAGAAAATATATTTCAGTTCTATTTTTGATGTATTGGCTCTTAATTTTAAAGTTTGGTTTACTATGCATGTTTTATATTTGTTAATAACAGCTAAGCAGATTACTATCATAAATTTCCAGCAAAGTCCCTTTAGAAATTCAATCACATCAATAAAATAAGCTTTCAACATTTAATTATTTTGTGCTTTAATGTTGGGGACGGTTGGCCGCCCTAGTATGGTTGGGGGACGTCTGTGACATCCTCAGCCGCACCAGGGACAGTTGGTCGTCCCCCATTTTGTCCTATGACGTCCCCCCGTTTCCGACACATCTCCTGCAATTATTGGAATTTTGGGGACATGGGGGAGACGTTCCATACCCATCCCCCTGTCCTGAGGGTGTGCCCGTTTCAGAAACTCTGGGTTTTTTGGCAGGGACACATCCCCAGGTCACATAGGTTAAAAACAATAATGTATAATCTATCTTGTTTACAGCTTCATCTTTGGTATTACTGAAGCGAGTTATGAATAGAGATCTCAGACAGGGCAATAAGTGTCATTTTTATAGAGCCATATAAATTTGAAAAATATTATTTGACAAATAGTCTTTCTGTAGCTGTTTGCGCTATACATTCCTAGATTAAATTACAAGAAATGATTATTCTAAGGATTCCAGAGCATAAATATGCAGGCAAAGACTATTATGTGTAGCAGTCAATATTTCCCTAAGGCAAAGATATTCATCGAGCCTATATCTTTTAGGAGCTGTTTAATGTGTTGGTAATTAATTAATATATAATGTGAAGGAATTGGTTCAGGCCAGGAGCAATATTGGCATATGAAATAGAGGAGGAAATTTTATTATCACTCGACGTATCTAATGTTTGGGAATAAATTTTAAAATAAAGATCGCAGACTTATACTTGTCATTTTATCTTAAGTCGGGAGAAATATTTTCTATCAGGATGTTGTATGCCGTGGGAAACTAATAATAATAAATCTCTTAATTCTGTCTGTTGTGTCTCTCACTTTTAATTATCTTTGACAGAGATTATTACTCTGGGGAAGTGACAGGGTAAATGGTGAGATTCAACTGGAAACTTCTTTTTTTGGAGATGTATCTTGCTTGCTACAGAGTAACAGCCAAGTTGTAACATCTGGAGGGATTTCCGTGGGTGTATCATGTCATTGACAATTAACAAAGTTTGGATTGCAGACAAGTTTTAGCAGGTGGAAGGCAATATTCTGTTTGAGTGATTATTCCACAAAATCCAGAGGCCATTAAAGAGAAAAAAAGGGGAAATTTGAACGGCATGCTCCAGGAAAGGTTCACTTTTTTTCTAATGAAGTGTGGATTACCTCCAGTAGGGTCGGGCTTTCCTTGCAATAATAAAGCACTCAAGAATGATATTTTGTGATTTTATTAAGTGGACAATCTCAATCCCCTATAAAAAACCCAAAAACTGCCTCTGGCATATTCAGCACAAGTACAATAACTATTGTTGTTACAAGATTTTACAAAGGGTCTTGTTTTCATTGAATGAGAAAGGATCTCGATCTTTCCAGTGAGGTCTATGTCCCAGAATAGTTGCAGCTACAGATTGATAATGAGACGACAATGTGAATGTTTTCAGTGCTCTCAGGAATTTGCAGACATTGAAACAACTTTCTAATCTGTTGTTTGAAAGCTGTAAGAGTGTGGTTTATTTATCTTATACAACACATGGGGTTAGATCTGCAATTGGTAGGCGAATACTCCATCCCAGAGCAGAGTAAATAGCAACACCAAGCAAAAAGTGTGAAACAAGTTATTGTGTTGTGAGTTTTGTTCATAAGACAGGATTACGGTGCGTGAACTGTTGGGGTGAATGCTAATGTCTGGTACAAATTGTGGCCTCCTCCACCTAGTTGTGACAATTGGAGATTAGAGCTACAGACTCAAGTGTTACTTTCATGCTCTCTAAAGTGTATCTCAGACATGCAATACCAATGAAAGGCAAGAATTAACTTCTTGCCTCTTACTCTTACCAGTTATTATATCTGTTGTCTTGATAGTGGTAGCTCCAATAATGACTCAACAGGGGAACTTGTGCCATGTAAGTTTGTAGAGATGAATGGAGGTTGTTTAAAAATTACTTCTTTGTTGTTATTTTACAATCTCCTCTGGATTGTTATCCTTTTTGGAAACTTGCATCAGATAATGGTAAATAAGGGAGATGCTCTTATGGTTAGTGCATTGGCACTTTGGCTGAACATGAACTGCACTAGTTTAATCTGTAATTAAAATAAGTCTGCCTAAAAAATTTAGACATCTTATCAAAGGGAAAATATATATATATATATACACAACCTGTTTGACTAAATTGCATAAGTACTAAATTAATGAGAAGACTGCAAAATTGTGAAGCCAACAAGTTGGGATTATCACAGCGATAGAATGAAAGTAGTGTTTAAAAAAATTCAAAGGTGAACAAGGGTAGAACACTACAGTGGTATCCAAATTGGGGTCATCAAAACAAAATGAAGACAATGGAAAATCTGAAAAGCAATGTTTTCTCATAAGAGTTTAATGACACCTTTAATGGCGAACACTTAAGAGACTTACTGAAAGAAGAAGCAATAGGGAATGGATTGTCTATCAATGGATTGCAATTGATGTATAGCAAAGTTATGAATGGTGTTCTTACAAAGTTGGAAGATTTGGATTCATATTTATCCAAGGTAGAACAGTCCGATTGGAGGTTATTGAATTGGGCTTTGCAACACTCAATGGTTTCCTAGTCCAGTACAGGTTAATGGAGCACCCGTGTAAAGATGTGAGACTAACGGTTGCTTCTTGTCTCGGTGAGATTATCATTATAACAGCTCCTGTCGCACCATATGTTGATAACATGAGGCAAGTTCTACAAATAATAGTGGATAGCTTGTGTGGATTACAGGATAACAAAAGCACTACTTTTGGCAAGAGGACTAAGACGTTGGAGATTATGGCAAAAGCCAGAAATTTCATCATTATGTTGGATCTCAGTTGTGAAAAGATGTTCTGACAATTGTTTCAATGTTTCTTAAGATAATTTAGAAAAAATCATCCAAGCATTGCGAGATCTTGCATAAAAACAATCATGTCATTAACATTAGATGAGGATAATAACATATTTAAGCAATTACAATCAGATTTGTTAGTCATTTGGAGAGGTGAACATAAGATCCCACCTATGGCTTATGAGCTCACAGTGGATTTGATTGAACATAAGATTGATAAGTACAAGGGGCACATGACTGAAATGAGCTAATTTCAGTAGGCATACAAGTTGCAGGATCTCCAAAAATGAGCAAGAACCAAATGAGAAAAGAGCTGCTTTGTTTCAAATGCCAACATACTTGTCACTTGAACAGACCTGTGAGGACAACAAGGAAGAAGAGGCAGCCCGAGAAATTCAGACCAGCGCTGAAGAGGATAAGAATCCAATAGTGTGGCTCCAACATAATGATACTCAAATTTGCAAAGACTTGGAATCAGCTATGGTTAATGGTAAGGGCTATACAAGTCTTTTATTTGGTGACTTGGAGGTTGTTATTGATGAGTCAGATGACAAAGATTATATTCAGAACTATGACACCCAGCGCTGAAGAGGATAAGAATCCAATAGTGTGACTCCAACATAATGATACTCAAATTTGCAAAGACTTGGAATCAGCTATGGTTAATGGTAAGGGCTATACAAGTCTTTTATTTGGTGACTTGGAGGTTGTTATTGATGAGTCAGATGACGAAGATTATATTCAGAACTATGACACTCAGCACTTAACCAAGATGGGAGCTTTTTATTGTGACTGCATAGGGAGGAGTACTCATCACTGCTTTTCTGATCCACACACAGAAGATTTGATGATGAATCAGTGTGGATTGGCTCAACCCAGAGGAAGCATTGCAGACAGCTTTCATCAGTAGATTGGGCTGGAACTTATCTGTACTTGCCTGGCCAGGCAGCAATAGTGGAGGTCAGAACAGAGAGAACACGAAGAGATTGATTAGGGTTCAAAAAACTCTACACATCATGGACAGTAGAATAACATTAGGAAACAAAGCACACCAAGCAATTTTTATTGCTGAAAAATAGTTTGAAAATCTAGTTCTTAATTTCAATTTTGTCACTTGTAATGGTCCCCTGAGGGGCTAAGATATTTTATACTTTTTTTTATCTTGGACATTTCCTCGTGTTTCTCAGATTATCATGCCTTTTTGGTCTTATCTTCCTGTCCTAGCACCGTGTCTATTATGTGTTTGGAATAATGATAACTTTGTACTTTCTCGGTACCTAATTCACCTAAAACTAATGTCCCTTCACTTAAACTAACCTTCCAATGGGTTATTTATATTATTCCGGACACAATAAATCAAAAACAGAAAAACAGCAAACAATATTAATTCATTGATTCTGTCAGTTCCCAGTGTGGGAACAGTTCTCCCCATCCAAACGGTTTATTATACCAAAATATCTGGGACAAGTCAATGTGAGAAATTTTAGTATTAATTGATGTTAAAAAAACACCCCCCTACTGGTAAAAGTGGGGTAAAAGTGGGAAAAGGGAAGAAGAAGAAAACCTCTGTTTTATATTCTATAAAACTCCTTTGTTCAGGCATTTCTGAGGTTCAAAACATTCAACTATTCCTGATAACTTTAGGGTTTGCAGAGCTCAAAATAATTGCATTTAAAAAAGAAATGGATACCTATTTTTAGTCTTCTACAATTGCTGGAATACAACTGGAATAGGAATTGAAAATTAGAATTTGTTTTATATTCTCTGTTTGGTGCTCCAAATCAGAATTGGGAATAGGAATACGTATTCCCATTTGATCTCCAAAATAAGCATATGTCCATTCCAAAAAAAAACCTGTTATTGGAATAGCTATTTGTATTCCCATTTTAACTTTGCTTATTTGATAATGTTTTCAGATCCATTTTGGTTTCATGTTGCAGTTCTATGTGGAATGATACATTCTTGGAATGGTAGTGGCTGTAATGAGTGTCGAGAATCGATCCCTGGGCGATGAATTGGATCTGTACAGAAACAGAACAGAGGATGAAAATCCCGCCATCCGAAGGATCAGTTGTTAACCGGCCGACCAAAGGATAAAATTTTACCAGTGTTTTAGATAATGTTTTGGCAAGATGTTCTGCATAAGAGATGAAGTTGTCCGTAGGGGTTTGAAAGAGAAGACCTTTTGAATGTATTAGACGAACAACATTTTTAAATCAAAGCATGACTGTTTAATCTGTTGAGCTTCAGAAGGAGCAGATGGGAATATAATTTGTTTTCTATTAACATGAACCATTTTGCTCTCGCACAGAAAAGGCATGAAATTCAAGTAGTATCAAATATCTTCAATACATTTCCAGGGCAGTTGAGCTCGATTTTGAGTCGCAACTTCGAAAGAGCCTGTTTTTTATTTTTAATGTGCAATAATTCAATAATGGATGACTTTTTGAGTAAAAAGTAATTAAAAAGGAAAAAGTGCAATTATTGATCACATTTGGAACACGAAAGCCAGTAAAACATAATTTAAAAAATGGGAGCAGTTCTGGGTGTGAAATGCCTAAAATTGTTTAAAACCTCTGTGCTCCAGTTCAAAATTTGGTGGGAATCTGTGAGGGCCTTGAATTCCAATTTCTATTTTGTGTAACCAAACAAAGAATTCAAATTCCTATTCCAGAATAAAAATTCTAGAATAGCAATTCCCAATCCTCAATTCCTATCCCTGCCATCAAACGGGCCCTAAAGTTATTTACTTTCATATTTTTCTATTTTCTTTTCTTAACTTATTCACATTTCTTATGGTGATTGAATCCGGAGGTTCATCAGCAATGCTGATATAAGTAAATCAATACACAGTTTTCTGGTAGCTTTAAATGCAGATTCTGATAACGATTTGTTGAACATGAGAAAGCACACGTACCAGGAGTTCTTCGTCTTTATGGACATTCTCGGCAAAGGCAATTCGAATGTCTAAATCCACCTCTTTTTCCGCGGGGGTCCTCTTAAGAGCCGGCCTCCTCATCCTCCGGAACCATCTGACAACGGGCAAAGATGCCATGAAGCGAGTTCCCTCCGGGCGAGGGGGCTGGTAGTGAAGGGTGTTGGACATATGCATGGCAGAGATTGATGGAAGGTGAATGGGTACGGGCATGGCAGAGATTGATGGAAAGTGAATGGTAGAGCTCCAGGTGGAAATGGAAAGGGTGGCGCCCATCCCTCTTCCCGTAAAGCGCCAGGAGCATTTGCAGATGGTATCCATGACTGCTCCTCCAAAGGAAGGCGCGCTTCGTAGAAGAAAGCTGCAGCTGCAGGACACCATTTCCCCCTTTCAAATTTGTTTCGTGTAGAGGCAGAAATACAAATGTACGTGAGTGTTACAAGTCGAAGAGGTGCTGTGGACCCAAAAGAAAACCAAAGAAATTCCCTCAGCAAGAGGCCAGTGGCGACGCGGTAACTTAAATGCCCTGTATCCTTACATGGTAAGAGGGGTTTATTCTTTATTCTAGAATGTGAGTCCTACTAGGATAGCAAGGATAGCAGGAATAAGTTTGCGGATACTATATGTGACGGTTCTTGGCGTAACCTGTTCAACGAAGAGTACATTGAGCAATTGGGGGGGCTCATCATTAGTCTACACAAGAGGCGAACAGCGCTACTTAAGCCTCCTTGAGTTGTCTTGCTGTCCCATAGGCTATTTTTAGCCTCGTGGACGTTAAAATTTTATCTATCTATCTATCTACGATAATCATGTTAAAACACATCAATTTTTTAAATGAAGGGTTTTGATCACAGTAATTATGTTATTGTGGATCCAAAAGAAAATCAAAAAAAAAAATTCAAAAAGAGGCCAGTGGCTATGCGGTAACTTAAATGCCCCGTATCCTATGTATTGTATTTGCATGGTAAGAGGGGTTTATTCTTGTACGGCAATTATGTTAAAACACATCAATTTTCCAAATGAAGGGTTTTGATTACGGTAGTAATTATGTTGTTGTGGACCCAAAAGAAAACTAAAAAAATTCCCTCAAAAAGAGGTCAATGGCTACGCTGTAACTTAAATGCCCTGTATCCTATGTATTGTATTTGCATGGTAAGAGGGGTTTATTCTTATACCATAATTATGTTAAAACATATCAATTTTCCAAATGAAGGGTTTTGATCATGGTAATTATGTTAAACACATCAATTTTCCAAATGAAGGGTTTTGATCAGTTTATCAGAGTGGTCAATCTAAGGGATCATATGCTCAAAATATTAATTAATTTCTATTCTTTTTTTAAATGTGTAAACAATTTTGTTCTAATAGTGATTAATAAATTACTAATTTTGTTGATCTTATTTTGTTCAAATAAATTGTACATATTTTATGTTTTCAGATTGATTTTATACTAAGTACAAATGTCTTCATACATTACACATTCAATGAGAGAGTGTTATTTTGTCTCAATCACACAAAATGATCATAAACAAAAATATTATACCCATGCATATACAAAATAAAAATTTAAAATTACTATATGTCATTTCAAGTGGGAAGATTGAAACATTCAAAGAGGAGTGGGTTATTATAGTTTGTTTTGTTTGTATAATAAAGTAGGTAAATTTAGAATAGTATCAAATCATGGAGTGTTTTGTGTACGAAGACATTCGGACCAATTATAGTAATATTCTAAAAGTTGAATTTTAAATAGCTTAACTTAAGAATAACAAAAGAATGATTTGTTAAGATGGTAATTTATTTAATAAAAAACTATAGCAAAAGACTTATGATCAATAAAGAAATAGGGGACAATCAAAATAAGAGTAGGACAAACACTACCATCCACAATACAAATGTCCTTCTCCTCTGAAACTACCACAAAGCCAAGAATAATATCCACGCCACATCTTTAGCTCGATTTTTGAACCAAGTACAAAGAGGAAAGTAAAAAATAATTAAATCACCAACAATATCCAAAAGCTCACTACTATAAGTGGAGAAGAAAACCCCTATAGAGGCCCCACAAATTGATTAGGGGACACAATCTCCAAATATAGTGTCTCCATACAAAGATGACAATGATGTCTCGTATCTATGAATGGATGCACGAAAAAGAAATAAACCTCCTTTCTCGACACCAACTTGAAGACCCATAATGGAAGAGAGTTAGTAGTCTATGAGAGCCAAGATTGAAATCAAAACAATGTTGATTGAAAAAATTATTGATTGAAATGATATTTATTAATGTGGTATGCAAAGTCCAAGATCATAAACAACTAAATAACCATGAAAAGGACACCATTGTCATCTTTGTATGGAGACAATGCATTTGGCAACTGTATCCCCTAACAAGTTTATGGGGGCCTCTATAGGAGCTTTCTTCTCCACTTGTAATAGTGAGCTTTTAGATATTGTGGGTGATTTGATTTTTGTTAACTTTGTTATTTGTATTTGGTTCATTAATTTGACCGAGAGATGTGGCATGGTTACTATTTTTGACTTTGTGGTTGTTTCAAATGAGAAAGAAATGTGTATTGTGGATGGTAGTGTTTGTCCTACTCTTGTTTTCATGTTTCTTGGGACTACTTGCCTTGTATCAATATTCTTCCCTATGATCTATATTTTAGGAGTTGATTTGATTATTTTGGTGTGTGAGGGTTTTTTAGTAGTTGTATTCACCTTAACAAATCTTGTCTTTTCTTTTCTTGGAGCTTTGTCATTGGAAGCCTTATTTTATTTGGTGTGGTAGGGTTCTTGCATTTCATCTAATGGGTTTCCTTCATGGGTTTCATGGATGCCCATCTTGGGTTTCTAGATGTTGTTATGAAAATGATCTATGGATTTCTTTGCTCATGTGATGTGTTCTTTTGCACTCCTATAGATATCCTCTTGTTTGTGTGTTTGTGGTTTTTGATTTTTTTGTTGGTGATGTCCATTGATAATGTATTTGTTAGAAGATTTAAGGAGATCTAGGTTCCTTACCCAGATGATTTTTTTTTATCGGCACTAGTGGTTACAATGAATTACAGTTGGTTTAAGATTATCATCATCGGGGCCAATTAGAGTGCATTACATGTGTTTAAATATCAATTTTCTTATGCTTATGGTGGAGGTTTCTCTTTTGGCGGCTTGGATGACGAGGCTTCAAATATTTTTGGGCCTTGTTTTTGCATGTTATTTGTTTTTCACATGTTATAAAAGGTATAAGTAATGGAGACATATGAATCTTAGTTTGAACAATTTCCTTCAGTTTGGAAGCCATGGGCTTTCATCATTGTTTATCATTTTATTACGTATTTTGAGGTCCTTTCTGACCTTTTATTCCAAAGAATTTGTGCTAGGAGTTGTCATCAACACCTTATGGTGGACCTTTTTTCTCATTGATCCTAAGGGATTTTTGGTGGTAGTGGTCCCTTTGTTTGAGGTTGTGCAGGGGTTTATGAGCTTTGGTGGCTCTATGATTCTCCTAAAGTTTTCTTTTTTGTTTTCTAGTTGTAGGTGTTCAATGGTGATTGAAGCTGTCATGGGTTATGTTTTGATCAATGGAAAGGTATTATTGCAACTCTCAAAGGGGATTGAAGATGTTTAAAGGTCTTCTTTGCTTCTACCTGCTACGAGCTTGAAGATGGTGCCTATTCCACTTTCTAGGGTTGAGTTTTTTCACCCCTGTAGTTTGATTGTGATGGACCTCATTGTCATTATCAGTTCTTTTTTGTAAGATTGTCCATTTTAGTTATTATGGATAGTGATTTTGTTTTTATTGGTGAACAATTAATTACTAATAGTTTTTAAGGGTTCATTCTAGTCTTTGGTTATTTTTGCTTGAATTTTGCAACTAATTTTGGGCATATGCTGATCTTTGTTTAAGCAAGATAGATTCTAATGTCTTGGTAAAGACTTGACACACTTAGGTTGTTTCTTCCTCTTTTACGGTTCTTATGGAGGTGGAAGAGTCTTCTATAAAGGTGGGGACTTGTTTCATGGAGGAGGAGATTCGTTACTTTGGAAGATCTTCTCCTTTTTATGGTTGTGTGGCATAGATTTGTGGTTGTTTCTCGAGATTGATAATTTCTTCCTTTTTTACTCATATTGTGATGAACTCCTTGCATATTTTTGTATAAATGAGTTTAGTAGAAGGGGTAGTTCATTGGTTGGAGAAGTATTGTTCTTTATGACACATTGATTTATGTTATTATTTCATTACCCATTATGAAGGCTTGGGTAGTGTAATCACCAAAAAATAGTCTCCTAAACCATGGACCCCTAATTTGAATTATTGATCATAATCATAAAAGTCGTAACCCAAAAGGCAATTCAATTTCTATCGTTAATATGATTTAATCATCAATTTTGCATAATTCATCAACTCTACATAATCAATTAATTCCTAAACATCAATATCAATCTAACAATCAAATTTATTTATATTAATTAATTAAAATAAATTTCCTATCATGTTAATTTAATTGAACCCATTTACCATTAACACATTTTTGAAAAAATAAGTTAAAAATCTAAAAATAGAGAAAATATTCTAGAAAAATATGAACAATGGTGAAAATATAAAAATTGAAAAAAATGAAAAATCTTCTAAAAAGATTCTAACAATTGCAAATAGTCATGAAAGAATTAATTATCTTGTTGAAAACTTATTAACAGGTATCTTGGTGATGCCAAAATAAAATCAAAAGATCAAAATCACAAAAAAAATGAAAAAGAAAAGAACAAAAAAAATTGGGAAAAAGAAGAAGAAGAAAAAAGTGACTTGACAAGAACTTGGCAAATAGGCATCTTGGTAAAAAAAAAAATCCAAGTATGTGAAAACCTGGTAAATAGGTACTTCTTGTATTTAACCGCTCCATCTATCATCTTATTTCTTGGCATTTCTCACTTTTATAAGCTTTTGTTTGTACATATCTTTCAGTCACTTTAAGGCTACCTTTGGATCTTCATGGGACCTTCATGGCTTGAAATGGACCAATGTCATAGTCTTAGGGAAATTGAGCCATAATAGGGGGCAACATCCTAATAATTCAACCAACTCATCCTTGTGTCGATTATTGTTCATCCAGTCTGAGTTAATTTCCTATCCCCCAACCATTGAAGGGTTTTTTCTACTAAAATCTTAAACACATAAGAAAACACAAATGGTCATATCTATGAAATGAAAACAATCACTGAAATTTTTTTAGCTGTGCTGAATTTTTCTTTGTATTTTGTCTTTTTAATTGGTTTTTCCTCATTAGTTCCTTTGAGCAACTTCAAGATGTTGAATGGGGGCATAATACTTTTCTTTTTTTTTTCTTGTAGGTTTACTTTTGACGATTTGGAAATGTCGAATAAACTAGGTGTCTATGGTAAGAGCCCTCATCATGATTAGAACACTGTATATACCTTAACTCATTTTATTCGGGAACTACAATGAGTTTGGAGCTTCTCTTTGTCTATTTTGAGTAATTTCTCATTAGTACTGTGATATAGATATCTACCCTAGGATGTGAACGTATTTGTCATTATAAGTATATAGTGATTAAATATTTCCTAGGCTATGAATGATAAAGGGTAATTGCGGATAGAACTATCATTATTGTATAGTATGAGAAGGGTCTTGATCTTGTTTGTTATTTTTGCATACAAAAAACATTCTAGTAATCTTGATGCTTTATGCCCTTGAGCTTATGTTCACTTGCTATATCAAAAGAAAGTGACATTCCTGGTCGTCCTAACTCAATATGCCTTGGTGCTTATGTCTACTTTTGACAAATCCAATTATGTCATATTCATATCCTCATGGTTCCTGTTGTCCTGCATTTTGTCACCACAAAATGTAGGTAATAGTACGAAACTTTTTCAAATTAGTTTCGTATTTCTCTGAATTTAGTTTATTATTTAATTGGTTAGTATTGATCAACTAATTAGTACCAATTGATATAATGAATCCTTTTACTGAAGGCTTTCGTCAAGTCTTTTTCATTTCTCTGATTGTCGAGCCTATGCTTGATTTTTGAGGCCTTCAATGTCTTTTTCTTTGCTTTTAATTTTTTGTTTGTTAGTTTTTAATCCTTTGATTTTTCCCATATCATGGCTTTCGATTTTTCCTTCGATTCGATCTAACCTAGAGCTCAATCAGAGTTGTCAGTCAAAAGTTATGGTTATTTTAGTGCTCCAAAAGTGAACCTTTTTTATGCAACAACATGAATTAAAAATATCATGTTATATTTTTTATTTGAATTTCTTTTTTTGATAAATATAAATTAAATTCACTTTTTGTTATGTTTTTAAGTTAATTTATCTTTAATTTTTTACTTAAAGTGACTATATTCACTTTAAGTTATAATTTTAAGTTGAGTTACTTTTTGATTTTTCACTTAAAGAGACTATATAACTATATAGTTTCAGTTTAATTTTTTTATTTTTAAATCAAATGCTCATTTAGATGTTACTTTTAAAATGATATTTATGTATGGTATTTTTAAATATGATATATAAATATTGTTTATGTCCCATTTAGTAACATTTTTATGAAATTAAGTTGATTAAATGACTTTAAGTTATCAAAAGTGGACCTTTTATATGCAATTACATGTAAAATTCATCAAAAGTGGACATTTTACATGTCATTGCATATAAAGTTCAACTTGAAAGCATAAGTGGACCTTTTTGATGTCATTACATCAAAAAGGTAACTTTTTGTGTCATTGCATCAAAAGTATGAGACACAACTTAAAATAAGCTATGCACTTTAAAAGGTGTGATTTTGATCGAAAGCATATTTTAAAACATGTTATGCACCCAAAAAGGTCTGATTTTGATCAAAAGCATGTTTTAAAACATGTTGTGCCCTCCAAAAAGTCTGATTTTGAAAGAAATGCATGCATTTGCTCTCTAAGAACCCGATTTTGGTTTATTGCGAGAGATTTACTTGGTGGATTTGCATGAAATCTTTTCCATTGAAGGTGTTTTTACTTGGCAATGATTTTCCTTGCATCAAGAATGGATTTAACATGTTGAAAATTATTTGTAAGAGCTCAAACCTAGGGCACATTTTTGAAGAAAACTTCAAAAAACACCATTTTTTATCAACGTGTTTGCTCCAATATGAATTGATTTGGTCTTATTTGCTAATTACATTGCATTTTGGTGTTTAAACACCAAATCGATTTGATCTTTCATCTTGGTGAAAATGTTTTTCACCAAAAACTTCTGAAGCATGAACATTTTTTAAAAATGTTGGATCTTGGAGTATTTTTAAGGCACGTTTTGGCATCTTTTAACAAGGACTCCTTGTTTTTTGCCCTTTACCGTTTGAATTTGCAAAGTTGGAAAAAGTCTTAGTATCTTTGGAGAATTTTTCAATGTTGGAGCATCTCTCTCGTTCATTTTTGGCACTTAATCTTCATGTAAGTGGACTCTTTCTTTCTTGCTATTTATTTTGTGCTTATCTTGTTGACTGTATGCACATGATTGCTTGATGATTGCCACTTGTTGAAATCTATGCCATAGAAAGTGCATTTTTCCTTTTAAAATGAAGAATTTGTTCATTTTCATGTTTTTGGTTATTTCTCAAGTTTTGATTTCGAATTTGATTATTGAAGTGTTTTGCATCTTGGCATGTTTGAGTTACTTTCCAAAGGTGCACTTTTCTTTGTGTTTGCTTGTCAGTGTTCTCCACTTTGGAGAAGTCACAAGTTCTTTCCCAAGAACTCATTGTTGCTTCACTTCATGCGAAGGCATTACCATGTTCGACATTTTGTTTTCGTGTCAGAACACCTCACTTCTCATTCAAAGAATGTGATTACATGTTTTCCATCTCATTCACCATCCACAAATGCATGTAATCTCATTTTCCATTTCCATTTTCACTCATCTCACTTTTTGCTTTCATTCACATGACATGATTACACGAAATGCCTTATGTGTAATTGCATCCAAAAGGTCTGATTTTGATTAAAAGTCACTTTTTGAACAGTCAAAAAGATGTCATTTTCATCTTTCATGGACTTTGACTTCATCTTTTCACCAAAAGTAACTATAAAGCTCATTATCCCTCTTCATTCTATTTTTTCCTCTCCATATCCATTCATGCCTTCGTGAGAAATCATGCTTTTCCATGTTCCCACATCTTTCCATACTTCACATCTCATCTTCCGTTCGCACTTACATGTAAAGTGCATCCCCCATCTGCAATTGCATCTCATTTCACTTTTCATTCCTTATTACATGTTGCAGTTACATGTAATCATTTTTCAACAACATCTTGAAAACCCCAAGTCACTTTTTAAAAGTCAAAAGTTCTCATTTGCATGCATTCCCATGTGCCAAGTACTTTACTGAGAGAGAGAGAGAGAGAGAGAGAGAGAGAGGTGTTGATGAAAAGTTATTTCAAGTTTAGATCTGGACATCGTCAAGAAGGTTTTCAAAGTGTCAAAGAATCCAGTTTGTGTTGATCTACAAAGGAGAATTCATGACAACTTAAGCAAGAAAAGTTGGATCACATCAAGTTTCCATATGACAACACACAATTCATCAAAGTCAGAGATTATCAAAAGATGCAACACCATGGTTATCAAGGTGAACACAGTGGTACAAAGTACAGGGACTTTCGATCCTATGATCATCCAGGATTGCATCATCAAGTACAAGGTCCTTCAAAACAATCCTTAGGATTGTTTCCTTCTCTTTCATCTTCCTTCTTCTTCTTCTTTTATATTTGTAGTTGGAGAGGATGCATGGAATTAAAAAATGTAATTACATATAATGCGAGTTGCATGTATGTTAAAAGATGTAATGCAAATTGCACGTGCAGTTGCATGCAACCTTGAAATTTCTTTTCTCCTTAGATTGGGTGAAAGTTGGTTGAGTTGCTCCCACTTTTTCCTCCATCTTTTTTCTCAACTCCTATGCCTATATAAAGGAGTGCCCCCTCATTGTAAAAACCATATTTTGTTGTATGCAAGAAAGCTTTGCCACATTTGTGCAAGCATAACTTTGATTGTGTAGAACAAAGTTGGGAGAAAAGTGAATAAAAAAGGTGATTAGATTCGAAGCTTTGACTAGAAGCAATTGTGATAGAGAAAATTAGAGCTTTGACTGTAATTTATGCCTATTGTATTTGATTTATGTTATAATTGTGTGTTCAATAAAAGAGAATAGTGATTTAAGAAGCAATTGAAGCCAAAGTTTTGACTAAGAGTGGTTTTGGAAATATATAGCTGGGAGCTTTTTGGCTATAGCTTATACTTTTTCTTAAATTTGCAAAATAGTTAAGTTATTCTTACTTTTAGTAGTCTTTGTGCCCTAATTGTAAAGTTTTTTCAGATAGAAGTATGACCGGACTTAGAGCCAGCCAGTACATTTTTAGCTAGCCTTTGAGTTAGTGAAGGTTTATCGGTATCATTATTTCTAGCTCTTGATAGAAGTGTAGTTAGAGATTCACCCTGCCCATTACTCGCTCCATAAGCAAGTGAATTCTTTCTTGAAAGATAAGAAGAAAGGATATTGGTAACACCCATTTTATAAAATCTCTCGACTTCTTGCTTACTTTGAGTTGATCCAAGGAACAATGAGAAGGGGGAGCCTTTCCTTTAAGGTAGGAGAGACTTTGTCTCACATGTTTTGGCTAGTCATCCTATTTTATGACTGGATTTTTACTCAAAATTGTCGGTTGCAAAATATCCACCCAATAGTTCCCTCACTGGTGAGGGTTTTATCAACATTATGTGTGCCACATGCTTTGTGATGAAAAAGAGCATCTCAAAATTAGTGACTAAAGTCCTACAGTATATTCATGTTAGATTTGCATTTAAGTATTTTTCAACATGATAACATTACTTTTTATATTACATATATCATATGACATTCAAACATTATCATTCCTGAAATTTATGTTAAAATTTTTATCATTTGATAATCTTGAATTCATTTCTAGGATCAAAATCAAAATCAAAATCTGACATCATCTATATTATCAAAATCTTAAATTGAATTTTTGGTCAAATATAGTTGACCATTTGTCAAATCAATCTTCGTAACATGAAATCTGTTCAAAATCATTCCAAATCTTTTCTAAATTATTAATCTATGTTATCAAAAGTTTTGGTCAACCATGGTTAACTTGTGATGAAACTTGGTTAGTAGGACCCAAAATAAGTATAGAATGCATTCCTAAATGATTGTAAATCAACCAACACCTAGTCAAATATTTGCTACATCATTTCTAATCAAAATCTAATGTTTTTCATCAATAGAATTGCTTGAATTCACTATGATATGTCTTCATATTTTGATTTTTCTCTTGAGGTGACACAAAAAATTTTTTGGTCAGTAATAGTTTTTTATATTATTAAAATAACATTTTTACATCATTACATCTAGGCTTTGAAAGATTAGCCTTTCCTTTACATATACATGTTTCATCTCAAAAAACCACCATTCTAATCATTCTTAAACTTAAATCATTCCTCACAAGTCCTAAAACTTTATACAAAAATTACATACATCTTGGCATTTCTTAAGTAGGAAACAACAAAAAACATCCAAAATGAACAGATTAATCTCCACCTATCCTGTTGTTCTCTTTCCCAGTCTTCCATCTGCAACTCCAGCGCCTAGCCTTTACCACTATGCAGCCTCTCTACAACATTGTGGCCTTTCTACAACTTCCTCCCTAATCCCCAAAAAAAAACCAAAACTTCATATTCTATATCACTGCAATGAGCTGCATCATTATTATAGTTTTGCCTACCCTTACTTGTGATCTCCATCGACATTTACATGCTTCGAAGCCCATATTAATCCAAACAAAAAATGGCCCTTTTTGCTTTCCTCTTCTTTCTTTACTCCACCACTCTGATTGGAAATTTGACCCTGACCACCCTCCTAATCCTTCTCCCTCTCACACTTCTCCGCTTCCTTAGGTAGGCAATAAAAAAGCCCATAACCTTTCTGCCCCTCCTCTCCAAAAAAAACTTTAATTTCTGCCACCAGATTAGCCCAAGCCATCTTTTGTTGGAAATATAAGAGGAGTAAGTAAGAGGGGAGGGGTGAATTAGTTACTACTAAAATAAATCCTAGATCACTAGATGTCAGTACAAAATAAAGTCTAAAAATTGAATATTGTTGATGCTCAACAAACACACATAAAATGTTGTAACTCGAAAAGTATTGATTATGCAAATCTGTAAATGTTATCTATGATTACTGTAATCACCTAAAAATGGTCATCTAGACAATTAACCCCCTTTTCAACATTTTGGCTAAATTAATTTAATCATTTACCTAGACCAAATTGCTAATAATCAATTTATTTGATTATAACCTATAGTTTGACTATGCTATCCTAAGTTCATTATTTGATTAAAAGAACATGTCCCCTTTTAATTAAATAAAAGACCCCATTCTTCTAACCCACTTAAAGTGCACACATAAAGTCCATTTTCTATTGTGTAATTAAAAGAAAAGGCTTTGTGACTTTTGTCTTATATGACAAGTCAACTTATATTCTATTGGTTGACTTGTGTGTGCACATGGATCACTCCTCTTTTCAAATTCCATCGTTGATCATCCACCATCTTCATCTTGATCTCTACCATCCGTACGACTTTAAAAGGGAGAGAGCTTTCCCCCTCAAAGCATCCATCTTTTGAGTATTGTTATGATGTAGGTTTTCTAATAGGTTTTTTTGGAGCTTTGTGGAGAACTTATATTTCTTGTCTACATTCTCTCATACCATAGCATTTTAGCTTAGATTCATGTTGCATGTTAGTTTAGCTTCTATTTTCCAATAATCTATCTCACATAGCTTAATATTTGGATTGTAACACTCTCATACATGTTTTAGCATAGCTGCATTTTGCATTCTCATCTTAGCTTAGTTTCTATACTTGCATTGCATTCTTGAGGAACTCCTTGAGATATTTACATTCTTGCATCTTGTCTTTGGAACCTCCCATTACATGGTTTACTAGCAAGAATAGTATCTCTAAGGCTCATTTGAGAGCCTTCTTATTCTTGAAATATACTCTCTTGCACTCCGTGGATAAGGAGCTCTAAGCCGGCAT
The DNA here is from genome assembly GCA_028749045.1 of Cupressus sempervirens. Classification (NCBI taxonomy): domain Eukaryota; kingdom Viridiplantae; phylum Streptophyta; class Pinopsida; order Cupressales; family Cupressaceae; genus Cupressus; species Cupressus sempervirens. Next base: position 295,827,452 of record CM053788.1, on the reverse strand, counting down.
CCAAGCATTCCAAACTCATGGAATCATTTGGATAGAAGGGTTTAGAGTGGGACACTTTCGAGTGTACATTTTTGGCACCCACCGTGGGGCTTGAATCAAGTTTCTAGCTACATTTTCTTTCATTTCTTATCTCTAATTTTTTACAACAGCATATTGGATCTAATCAAGTGCTTTTGTAGAATTATCACTTTGGTTTTGAGGCCAACCCATAAGTAGATTGATTTGAAGGCCAAAAATCTAGTTGGTTTAAAGATTTGATCATATTTTTAAAATCGCTTGGAGTTTGGTTCTGAATTTTTTTTTGCAGGTTGGGTATGTGTCCAACATGTCTCAGTCCAATTTTTAGAGTATTTTGACATGATTTGCGGAAGTTGTGATATTTTCTTTATTTTTCATAAAAAGTTATTTCTGATCGCAAATCAGCGTATTTTTTGGAAAAACTTACATTTTCAAATTTTTTTTTAATTCTAAAGGGGGTACTTTCTTTTTTCTTTTACTTATGAGATCGTATTAGGGATCAAAAATCCGCTTTGATAAATCTGGCCTATTTTGACAAAATGGGTCCCAGGGCACAAGTGAAGAGATTTTTTTTGAGTTTCTTGCATTTTTGGATCACTAGGCAAGAATGCTTAAGGTACTCTTGTGGTTGCGAGATTGATTACTCATTGCAAGGTGAGGTGTCCTGTAATTGGGAGCAAGAGGAACACTATGAACGAAAACTCTATCTAAACACCCTAAGTTAGTAACTACCCTTTTTAGCCGCTTAACTTCTTGGTGCAAGGATCGATCCTAGTGGACTACCCAGATCACCCCATGATTTTATACTCACCACATGTGTTCCCTTGGTTGTGCTTATGGCACTTCCATGACAAAGCCAATATCTCTTGTGGGCAACAACTTGGTGTGAGGTGAAGGAGCATCAAGCATGGCCCAAGTTGTTGAGTAATGAACCATGACATTTAGGTAGATATTGCTTGATGTGTTCTCGAATGTGCTAGACCTGTGGAAATCTTTGGAACATACACATGATGATAGTTCTAGGGATTTCTTTTGAGACCTCACATATGGTTGTATCATGCAAGGTTTCTTTGTCCCTTGCTTGATTGTTTGAAGATTACTCCATGTGTCACTATCTTGCTTGGAAAGAAATTGCTTTTGAACATCAAATTTGCTATGCTATCAATTATTGTCAAACTTTGTCAACCAAGTCAAAATGTCAAGTGCAAACATTTTCTTGTGTTACTTACTAAGGGGGGTTTCATCATTTGGCTGTGATTTGTTATGTCTCTAGTGCTTAAACATGCTTAAAGTGGCTCTTTGGTCTTAGTGCTCTTAGTCTTTTTGTCTTCATGGTCTATGTTCGCTTGCTAGTTATCCTTTTGTTGAAATGGTTACCTTGATTGCTTGACTACACTCTTGGGTTGGGAAAGTTGTTCACTTGTCACCCCACTTGCTCTATCTACTTGGTTATTGGCTTCTTGCCTAGCTCTTAACTTGAGTCACTAGTGTCATAAGTAACTTGGACACTTTCTTGACAAGTCACTTTACTCTATCTTTACTATATTGGCAATGAATAATCTACCTCTCTAGTTTGGACATCAAGTTATCTTGTGTCACCTTATTAGCTTCCTCTAGTCTCCTTCATGCTTGATTATCTATCTACCACTATGGAATTCAAAGCTTGTGCTACCAAACCTCAACCAAATCTAGATGATCATGATATCCTCCATGTCACTAAAGAGTTTCAAGATCTATATGCTCAATACAAAGAACTAGAAGAGACAAATGATCTTTCTTACCTTCATCTCTCTAAGCGCATGACAGAAATGAAGTCTAAACTTGAGAAAAGGTTAGAGGAGAAGATTGCATCATTACATGAATCTTCCTTAAGGTCTTTACATGCATGTGAGTCTCCTTCTTTGAGGTCATCCTCTTCTTCTAGGTCTACATGCTCTACTTCAAGACATCAAATGTCTTCATCTTCTAGATCTAAAGACCTCTTTAGAGACCAAGCAAGTGATACCTCCTTTGAGCCTATGCTAAAATTTCATGATGGACCTATCTTTGACCAAGATAATGATGAAGACATGGATGCATACCATTTACTTGATAAACAACAAAAGGACTCTAGACATACTTCTAATAGAACTTTTTCTCCCTTGGAAGATTCTTATGATGACACTTTGCAAAAACTTCTTGGCAATAAGATCATCATGTTATCTAAGTCTAGCTCATATGGAAACCCATTCTTGGATATCTATTGTGCTTATCATCAGCATAATGAGCATAGTACTTCAGATTGCATTGAGCTAAAACATAAAATCCAAGATCTTATTGATAATTGAATTATTGATACCTCTAATGATTCATGTGATGAGGATACTTTTCTTGAGAAAGGTCATATTAATGAACCTATGTCTAGTGATGGTTTCCTTGATACCTCCACTTCTTCCAACACTCATGCATCTCCCAACACTTCAAAGCTTTCCAACATGCCTCCATCAAATAGAGAACCTAATGCTTTTCACATACACTATGCCTATCCTCAAGGGCTCCTCTAAAAGAAACTCAAGCTAACCTTCACTTGGTTGCAAACCTTTTCCATGCTATTAAGCCTAAAGATCCAAGCACTACTTCATTCACTCTCCATTCTCCCTTGTCCTTGGAAGTGGCTCCATGTCAAGAGGACTCTCAAAAAGAAAAAACTATAAATGTCAAGAAAGATCAAGATCAAGTACCCTTTCATCTCTTTCAAGATTTTTCCCCTCCATATCCTATATCTTGTCCACCTCCTAAGTATGATGAAGATACCACTTCCATTATCTCTCTTGAGCTTACTGAAAATTATGAGAAAATTTCTCTTCATATGCTATCCAAAGTTACTTGTCAAGATCAAAGCATCCCCTCATGTTCTACTTCTCCACGTCCACTTCAAAATTTTTCTCAAGCTTCAAGTGCTTCTATTAAAAATGTTGTTCCTATCAAAGGTACTCATGAGTCTATTGATGGCTTTAACCATGTTGCTCACTCTAAAGATGTTGATATCCCTTCCCACTATCCCTTTGCATCTTCTAAATATATCCTTGGTTCTCATCCATTAGAGCTAAAGCCTTCAAACCTTCCATCTATATTGGGGCCTTATGTTCCTTCATCTCCTACACTTTCCACTCCTAGCTCTCCCATCATACCTCGATATCAACAAAGACACTCATCCTTTATGACTTTTCACCCATCTATACATCTAAACCAGTCATATCATCCTTATTCATCCACAAATCCCAAGTCCTTTGGAAGTGAGAATAAACATAAGAATCCATTGAAAAAGAAAGATCACTATGTCCCATCTAATCCACATGTGAATGCTAAGAAGGAGAATGCACAAAAGAGACCACAAAGGTCCACTATTAAAAAAGCTAAATCAAAGAAAATATGAGTTCCTAAACCCATTATAGAAGAAATGTGTTTTGCAGTATCCAAAGGAAAATCTAAAGCTATATGGGTTCCCAAGTCTCTTTTAGAAGACTTGAATATTGAAAATACTTCAGAGTTGACATTCAAGCTTCCAAAGGCTTCCATTCCATCTTGTTCCAAAAATCTTTCTAAAAATATTCCAAAGCCTTCCACTCCACTTTTTTCCAAATCTCTTATACCACCTCATACATCTAAACCTCAAGCTACTTCATCCATGATTCCTCCATCATTCCAATACCCTTCAAGGTGTGTGTCAATGTTGATCTTGTCCAATATTTCAACTACCCTCATGAAATCCTCTAAAGCTTACACTTACTTTCTATACATGAACTATTATCCTCCATATACTCTTCCTACTACCATTTCTCTTTCATCACCCTATCAACATCTTTGAGCATACCTTTCTATAGTCTTGGCTTATCATGACTTATCTTTTCTATAGGAGCACTATCTACATTCAAATAGCTTGAGCTCTTTCTAAAAATTCAAAACAAATTTTAAAAAAAAAAGAAAAAAAATGAAAATGTGCTTTGGTGAAAACCACTTCTTGTGGCACCTTGGATAAGTACCATGATGAAAACCTGGCAAATAGGTGTCATGCGTAATCCTTCCATCATCCATCTATCCCCTCTTCTCTCTTTGATCTTGACAATGTTGAGCCATCTTTGCATATTGGCTATCTTATCCATGAGATTCTCTATTTGTGCTTTCTCATTCCCTCATAGCCTCCATCTTGAGTTTTATTTTTATTGCTCTATCCCATCGCTATCCTATCTAGTTGATCCCTTGGTCTTGATCATAATAAATGAAATATGGTTCTCATAGGTCTCTTGACATGGCTACTCTTTTGGACTACACAGTTCATGCTATCTCACTTGTTGGCTTCATTGCTTATCCTACATGCTATCTTTCTCATTACTTCCATTGCTTATCCAAAATATGCTTCATATGACTATTTCACCTCTTTCCCTAGCTTGAGTACTCTTGAGGAGTCAGTTCTTGAGGATCACTTTCACTTGCTTCACATTCCTTTCTTATGCATCTTTGCTTATCCATTGACTTGTTTATCCATCGTGTCCTATACATTGCTAGACATTGGGAGAAAATGATGTGATCTTGCTTGAGAACTACTGATCTCTAAATTATTCTGAAAAATCCAAAAAATCATATATGATGCTGAAATAATCCGAAAAATTAGAAAATGTCCTGAAAAAATGATCATCTTAGTGAAAACCTAGCAATAGGTGCTTTGATGTATCACCAAAAAATTAAAATTTTAAAAATACAAAAAAATTGAAAAAAGTCCTGAAAAAAAAATCTGTCAAGTGGTGAAAACCTAGAAATAGGCACTACTTGAAACCCTTGCAGCTATGTCTATCAGTCCCAATCATCCATTTCACTACACATTTCCTAGCTTGGAATTATTTCTTGTCCTAGTCTCGGGGGCATAGCTACTTAGCCTATTGAGGTATTCTTGTGCATTAGGGTTTCTTTGACAACTCACAAAACAATGTTTCTCTACACTTCCCCCACCTTGACATCTAGTGTTTTTCAACACTTTTCAGATAGTTTACCTATGGTCTCCGATGTCATGATATTTCTCACTATCAGAATCAAGTCTTGAAGAAATGGCCAAGTGACTTACACACACTCACTTTAACACTTAAACAACTGAGCTATGCTGATCTTTATCTACTTTGTGTGATGTCTATGATGATTTCTTTACTATATGTTCCATCCCTAATAGTCTTTCAAGGATGTCATTGACTAGAAGATTGGGGGCATGGGGCATGTTTTCTTGATTTCTGCTTGTGGGTATACTTTGTTTGTCTATAGTGTTGTAAGCATTTATGCTTGACCTATTCAACATTTTGACTTACAAATGTATCATCCTTGACTGTTTCACAAGACCGCACTCAGGGTTTATCCTGACGCTTATGCCTTGATATAAGTGTAATCTTGCTAAATTAAACTTAGGGAATCTAATTGCGTAGTTATCTTTACTTACATGTCTCTGATGCTTAGATTGGATTTCCACATACCTATCTGATATTGATCATATTCATATCCTCATAGTTATACTAGTGATGGTTGTATGATCTCATGATGTCCCTAATAAATGCTCAATGATATAATTAAGAATCTAAATGTTACGCACTTCTTGTTGGTAAACCACTTTTCATATTAGCTTGCATTTCATGTTCATTTTTTAGCTTATTCTTGCATTCTTTCATATGGGGAGAGCTCTCTCTTCCTCTTTTCACAGACATATCGACTAACTCCTTTCATATATTTCTTTACTTTCTTCTTGTTCATGTCTTTTCACCTTCTTAATCTTTCGCTTCATCTCTTTTCTATCTTATCATCACATTATATAAAGTTTTGACCTCTTAAATAATTTCGACGTCCTAGATTCATTTTTGGGATCAAAATCCAAATTCGAGTTCATCTTGATGGTCAAAATTGTCTTTTAAAATTCTACTTTCTTCTGAGCAGTTAGCTGACCTTTTGAGGTCTAATCTCTAAATCATCACTGGGGCATCTTCATTTCTTCATGTCTTCATCATTTTCATACTTCATATCTACTTCAATTCATTGTTTCATGTCTAAAATCACCTTTCTACTCGTTTTGACCTAATTTTTATGCTATATCGTTCAAGGTCAACTCTGGTCAAATTGAGGCATTTTATCAGTTTCTTATAGTCATTCTTAGGTTCTAATCGTCTATCTGTCATTTTGGGCATTGCTATATTCTAATTTTCTCATGTCTAGCCGATTTCTGCATCCCCTTACCTCATTTCAATTTCGATCCTGAGGAGGCAGAAATAATCTATCAATACTTGCTACATCTATCTACTTCTTAGGAGCATCTGTTTGATCTTTTCACTTGTTCTTGATCTATCTTCTTTGCTAGGTGTTAGTATTCTTCTTGAATTCTAACATCATCTCTATCCTAGTGTTTAGTACTATCGCTATCGGACTATACATTTAGGATTTGTTATCCCTTTCTGCATTTCATTTTTCAAAATCAGATATCTATTTCTATTGCTGCCTACTTGGCTTTCTGTTTTCTTTGACATAATGTGTTCCCAGATCGATCACACATTAGTCAAAGAAGGGCAAATGTAATCACATAAAAATGGTCATCTAGACTATTAGCCCTCTTCTTAGCATTTTGGCTAATTCAATTTAATCATTTACCTAGACCAAATTGCTAATAATCAATTTATTTGATCAGAACCTATAGTTTTACTATACTATCCTAAGTTAATTATTTGATTAAAAGAACATGTCCCCTTTTAATTAAATAAAAGACCCCATTCTTCTAACCCACTTAAAGTGCACACATAAAGTCCTTTTTCTATTTTACAATTAAAATAAAAAGCTTGTGAGACTTTTGTCTTATGTGACAAGTCAACTTATATTCTATTGGTTGACTTGTGTGTGCACATGGATCACTCCTCTTTTTGAATTCCACCGTTGATCATCCACCATCTTCATCTTGATCTCTACCGTCCGTACGACAGCTTTCCCCCTCAAATCCATCCTCATTTTGAATATTGTTATGCAACAAGTTTTCTAACAGATTTCTTTGGAGCTTTGTGGAGAACTTCTCATTTCTTGTCTCATTCTCTCATTACCATTGCACACTAGTTTAGATTCATACTTACATGCTAGTTTAGTTATTTCTTTGAAATAATCTATCTCACATAGTTTAAATAATGATATTGTAACACTCTCATTCATATTCTAGCATAGTTGCATCTTGCATTTCCATTCTAGTTTAGTCTTCCATCTTGCATTGCATACTTGAGGGATTCCTTGAGATATTTGCACTCTTGCTCTTGTCTCAAAGAACCTCCCGTTGCATGGTTTACTAGCAAGAAACACGTTTCTAAGGCTTAGTTGAGAGCCTTCATGCTTGAATACTAGCCTCTTGCACTCTGTGGATAGGGAGCTCTAAGCCGACATCCAAGCATTCCAACTCATGGAATTGTTGGGACAGAATGGTTTAGAGTGTGACACATTTCGAGTGTACAATTACCCTTACTTTAACTTAGTTGCAGACACATAAAAGAAAATAGCATGAACACATTTGACACTAAGATTTAACGTGGAAACCTAATTTGGGAAAAACCACCAATTGCAACTAGTTACTATTTTCACTATTCTGAAGTGAGCCCTGTTAAGAGCCAACCCTATTAAAGGTTACAAAACACATTGTTAGGTGTGACCCTGTTAAAGGATTTGATCACCCTATTGGGAGTGACCTTGTTAGAGGTCTTAAGACAATTCAATAGAACTGCCACCTTGTTAATAAGCCAACTCTATTAAGAGATTTAGATAATTACTACAGTGGTTAGAGAGTAACAATGATATGACTTAATTTGAATGCAACTGAATTGTTGATTACAAATCTCTTTTTTGGCTTGTACTTGATCCTTCCTGATCGAATATATCTTTTTTGCTCCACAAAGATATTCTGCTTATCCTTCAAATTTACTTCCTCTCTTCATCATTAAGTCTTCAATACATTCACAACTTCTTACTTCCATTGAATCCACAACTTGACCTTATACTTATATCTTTCATATTGTCAAGTTGGCTCATATATAACTTAGAATAACTAATATTTATCACCTTAGTCAGCTAGAACCAATAGATAAATCATGAAATGTATCTTCCTCTAATTTTATATGATATTTCAAGCCTCTAATCATATCTTTAAGATCAAACAAACAATCTTTCAAAGATCCACCAATTTCTCAATAAACCCCAAATTGGGTATGCCGGAAATAGTGCCAAAAACTTCACAGCTTCACATATTATTAGTAAATCTGAAAGTGGAAATTTTTATATAAATTTCAGCAACATAAAAGCCTACAAAATGACATTTTCATATTTGTATAACATTTACATAACAACTCCCAAACGGAGGATAAAAACAATGCTCATCGGGCTCCCGAAAACAACATAGAATAGCTCGAAAACACCACAAAAACACTAATAATCTATCACAAAAGTATAATCATGACCAAATACATATATTCATCTCTATTTTAACATCTAAAAGTCTAAAATACAGCAGCAACCCAAACTGATATGAAATACTCAACCGAAAACACCAAACTCTTACAAAAAACACACCCGAAAAATCACAAATCTGCACTGTTCAGCACAAAGGAAAACTCTGCATGAGCATGCACATGGAATGGCTTCAAAATCCCATCCTTATCCTTCCTAGAAACCTACAAACTCTCATTCTTGGGTCTCCTTCTCCACAGGTTTGACAACCTTTGAAGAATAACAAAGAAATGAGCAAAAATCCAGTTCTGGAATCAGCCCAAAATGCCTCCAAACCCCTTAAAAGAGGGCATAACCCTAACTCACTTCTAAGAGGGGTTAATAAAACATATTTTAATAATAATTTTCATTTATTAGTCCATTAGCTTCCCAAGATTATCCCCTTTTTCCGAAAATTCACCTTTTTGGGCCTGCCTGCCTTAACAAAGATTATTATTTTTAATTATTTGAAAAGGGGACATGACAAGTCCTCCCCTTTCAAATATTGTTTGTCCTCAAGAAATGGCTGAACAATAGACCAATCAATCCACTTGGATCCCAAATGTAGTCATGAAATATACTATTATCAATTAACACAGGCTCCTGCAATATCCTCTACAATATAACCAAGAGGAATCCATAATCAAACTGACAATTACTGCTCAACCAAACTCCAAAGTCACAACTTCCACAGTCAGAAACCCACGAGACACAAACTCTTAGAACATCAAAACTCAAGTAAAGTGGACAAATCAAATTGCCAACATAGTAAATACCATCAACACATCCCACTAGCCTATATGGAATGTACAATTCAACTCTGCAACAATGGTGAATGCTCTCGAATGAAACTATACCAAGTATGGAGAATCCACACACTGTACAACTCCTACAGTCAACACAACTCTGCAGATCACCGGCCACTATCTCATAACCATAACTCCCATGCACCCCTGATGGTGAAAAGCCATCACAAGATAAACAACAAGGATCAAATGCTAACTGATGTACATACCCTGCAAAATAATGTTGATAAAAAAAACCAACCTCAGTCAACATCTCACCATGAAAAAGTGATACAACCCACTGTGACTGATCACCAGCGAAGTCAGGAGATGTCATAGCCAAAGGAGTAGAATCAATAACAACACCTGCTGAAGCATCACTCCAAAACTCTTGCTCTAAGTCATGTATTATCAAGCTATCAATTGCAGGACCTATTGCCATGTCGTGCCCATCACAACTCTCATCCCGAGGCATCAAACTATCCCATAACTGATGATAAACACTAGGAACCAAAGTACATCTCTGTATCATCATCTCATCAACATGGTCATCAAAGGTGAATTGATGAGCATACGACACAATGTAATGTCGATAGAATGCACTAGTCTCAGTCAATGGCTCAGACTGCAATCCAGATGTAACTAATTGCAATTGATCACTAACCAAGTTGGAACTAACTACTACCTCTGAAGACATCGCCAAGGGAGTAGTATTACTAGTAGGAACCATGCCAATTGTCGGATCACCAACATCACACATGGTCTTTGATACATCATCTCTAGTCTTCGTGCCATTAGTACTAGAGGTCACCACCATGTCAGGCATACCACAACAATCTGTTGCAACACCCAACTCAACTGAACCTGACTCTAGTGGGGACAAAACCGATATGCCAATGTTAGTATCGAGGATGGATGCATCCCCATCTCCACTGTCTTTGACAATATCGACCATGGACATCCTCGGATCACCAGACACCATAGCTTGTGACTGTATAGAATCTGGTAAAGACTGTAGTTGCTCTAACTCCATGGTCACCTTAGCCAAATGAAACTGTGACTCCTTGAAAGCCAATTGTGTACTCTCAAGAATCTCAGAAGTCACCTCAAGCTGCTGAGTAAGCTCACTCACCTCATCTTCCTTGGCCAACAATGCATCATATGCTGTACTGCCCCACTCCATAAGGTAATCTCTATCGGCTACCAACTGCATATAATCTTGTCTCAGAATCTAGATAGCCTCCCATAAAGAGTGGAACTCTGTCAAGGAAAGATAACTACCTCCCTGCTCATCACTAGCAGGAGAACCCCATCCATAAATGGCTAACAACTGATGAGCAGCATCAAAATGCTGGAAAGCGATAGCAATGTCTCGCTCACTAACTCTCAACTGATTAGACACATGATGGCACTGGCTAGACTGTCTCCTACAAACCTCCTCTGATGCACTATCTAAAGGAGTATCCTCAAAGTTACTAGTCTCTAGAGTATTACCATCCATATCTTGTGAATCAACTCCAAAGCTCATATCAACATATGGGGTATCAAAAACTATAGCACTGATGTCTAACTCCTCTATACCAAAAGAAACTGCCAAGGAAACTAAGTCTTCAAAACTACCCACTGCATCCTCCTGGATGTCATCAATGCCAATATGATCCTGGGACTCATCTGTACACACTGCCAAATATGAAAGATCATCAACACATTCCAGCAAGTATGGTCTACTGGATATATGAACAAAGCCCAACACCGGTGTATAAAAACTAATACCAGCATCAGACAAGCTGCTGGCACAAGAAAAGACAACACTGTGCAATCTACTAATCAAATCCATGATAGTACCCAAACAAACACTGCTACCAAAAAGTGTTAAAGATCTCCAGTCAATTGAATCCCAAACGCCAACATAACAATCTCGAGTCCATATCTGTAAACTAGAATCAATTGGTAACTCAAGAAAACTCCTCACCTGAGTAATATGACCAATACCAACTAACTCCACATACCTGTCATGATGAGATAATGAAGTCACAATACTGTCTTTGTTCACTTTCAGCCGGCTGGACAAATCATGTGAAGTACTACCAGCCTCAACCTCATGTGTCGAAGCATCTAACTATGCCTGGTACTCTTTCTCAGCAAAGTCATGAATGCTCAATGTCTACTCGTCTCTACTAGGTATCTCACCATCATGCACAACAACATCCTCATAATCATCATCTGCACCCACTACGCTGTAGTCACTACCTGTTGTAACTATACCATCCTGAATACTTGTAACATCACCCTTTGATGACCTGTATACAATTGTCTCAATTTGAGTATCAAGTTGACCATTACTATCAATCTGCGTAATATCCTTTCTCACTACCTCCTGTGGCGGAGTAGAATCTGAGACCTCAGCCTGGCTATAAGCTAGTTTCTCAAACTCCTCATGCAAGTTCTTGGTAATTGTGTCATCTGCCCTGTGAGAAAATCTGCCAAATAGAAATCCAGTCAACTTATCCACCTTAGCTGGGTCAGACAACATGTCATTCATTATACGGTGGTGCTCAACCAACTGTTTAGACATGTCATGGCTTATTTTCCTAAATTTATCTCGAATGTCTAAATAACCATCCTTTCTACTGTTCTGACTCTGGATATCAATTGTCCAAGATTGTGTCCTCTGAGACTCTGTACTATACCTATCCATTCTGGATAAAGTAGAGTGTAACCCCAATAGGTTATAACTTCTTCAAACACCAAGAACTAACATGCAATTGATTAGAAGTAGCATGCAACCATAGATTTTGACATGCAGCTGATTAGAAGCAACATGCAACCACCAAATTCACCAAGAACTAATATGCAAATGATTAGAAGTAGCATGCAACCATAAATTTTGACATGCAAGATTTGGGTAGTTGTCAAAACTAACATGCAAACTTCTACAAACCCTCAGGCTAGCAAGATCATAGCTCTAATACCATTGAAATGTCCCTTCCTCTTATTTTATATGATATTTCAAGCCTCTAATCAGATCTTTAAGATCAAACAACCAATCTTTCAAAGATCCACCAATTTCTCAATAAACCCCAAATTGGGCATGCCGGAAATAGTGCCAAAAACTTCACAGCTTCACATATTATTAGTAAATCTGAAAGTGGAAATTTTTATAAAAATTTCAGCAGCATAACAGCCTACAAAATGACATTTTCAGATCTGTATAACATTTACATAACAGCTCCCAAACGGAGGATAAAAACAATGCTCATCGGGCTCTCGAAAACAACATAGAATAGCTGGAAACACCACAAAAACACTAATAATCTACCAAAAAAGTATAATCATGACTGAATAAATATATTCAACTCTATTTTAACATCTAAAAGTCTGAAATACAGCAGCAACCCAAACTGATATGAAATACTCAACCGAAAACACTAAACTCTTACAAAAAACACACCCGAAAAATCACAAATCTGCACTGTTCAGCACAAAGAAAAACTCTGCATGAGCATGCACATGGAATGGCTTAAAAATCCCATCCTTAGCCTTCCTATAAACCTACAAACTCCCATTCTTGGGTCTCCTTCTCCACAGGTTTGGCAGCCTCTGAAAATCCAGTTCTTCAATCAGCCCAAAATGCCTCCAAACCCCTTAAAAGAGGGCATAACCCTAACTCACATCGAAGAGGGGTTAATAAAACATATTTTAATAATAATTTTCATTTATTAGTCCATTAGCTTCCAAAGATTATCCCCTTTTTTCGAAACTTCACCTTTTTGGGCCTGCCTGCCTTAGCAAAGATTACTATTTTTAATTATTTGAAAAGGGGAAATGACAAATCAATTAAGCTTAATATAAAAAAACAAGAAAATCCTTCATTAGCCAACCTAGCTCGATAGACACTAACTCAGAAATGATTTCCTGTGTTAACCAACAGAAGCTCAATTAGCACTGCAAACTCACAAAGATCCTTTGGCAACTGAGTGAGCTCGACTAACACTGGTTCCATCCAAATTTTTTTCATTGATCGAGTGAGCTCGGTTAACATTCATCTTCTACAAACTATCCTTTGATGCCTAAGTGAATTTAGTAGATACTACCTTTTGAACTATGCAAACACAGGAACACTTGGTAGACATAGAAAACTGTCTTCACTGCCTAAGTGAGCTTGGCATACACTGACTAATAATGATATGACATTTGTGTAACATCAAAGACAATACATAATTAATCAATTGCATCTAACAATCTCCCTCTTTGGGATTGATGGAAACAAAACATATCATAACACAATTAAATTTTGGAACAAGAATAAAGTAAGAAAAATATCCTTAGTTTTATTCATGAGAGCTTCCTCTATTAGTGTGAGCTCTTCCTTTCTTCAATTTCTTCCTCTTTCTGCAACAACTTTTGCCAAGTTCATTCTCCTTCTTAGATATTTCTTCATAAAGTTTCTATGATAGCAAACTTCTCCTTCTTTGGAATGACAAAAAATTTCTTTGAGATATGATAGTAAACTTCTCCCTCTTTGACAACACATGCCAAAGATAACAACTTTGTTAATATCAATGTACCTTAAGTACTGATTCATTTGCAATATGCCCTTGTCAATTCTGCACTGAATGATTGATCTTCAACTTGCTCTAGTTGATTCATCAGTAAACTTTATTTAGTGAGCTTTAGATAGGGGAATGACCCCTAGCTTACCTCTTAGATACAAAAATGCATCCTTAGGTAATGGCCTGGTAAATATGTCTACAATCTAATCTTTTGTTTTTACATATTCCAATCTGACTTCTTTATTCTGCACCAACTCTCTTGAGAAGTGATATTTTATAGAAATGTGTTTTGTTTTGGTATGCATCACTAGATTCTTTGATATATTGATTGTGTTGGTGTTATCACAGTATATGACTATTGGATCCTTGATCTCTATCTTCATTCCTTCCAACAATTGTTTGAACCAAACAATGTTAGAACAATTAACTGCTTCTACCACATATTTTGCCCCTTTTGTGGATTGAGAGATGCAATTTTGTTTTTTTCTTGTCCAAGACACTAGTCTTTTACCAAGAAAGAATGCTCCACCACTAGTGCTTTTTCTATCATCAAGACTTCCTGCCCAATCAGCATCAGTAAACACCTTCAAGTCCAAATTGCCTCCAATTTTGTACCATAAGCCATAGTCTTCAGTACCTTTCAAAATTTCATGATTCTCTTAATAGCCATCATGTGATTTTCTCTGGGATTTGCTAAGAATCTTGCCACCATACCAACTGCTAGTGCAATATCAAGCCTTGTATGTACTACATACTTCAATTTTCCAATCATTGATCTATATGTGGTTCGATCTGCTTCTTTGGAATCATCATTCTTGGAAAGCTTATGTCTAGTAGACATAGGGGTTCCAGCTCGTCTTGAATTTTCCATTCCAAAATTCTTTTGTATCTCCTTAATATACTTGGATTAAGTGATGTAGATACCATTTTTGTTCTATTGTATCTACAACCCAACAAAGAATTTATCTCACCAAACATGGACATCTCAAATTCTTTACTCATTTCTTCTAAAAATGCTTTGCACAAGTCATCATTTCCTATGAATAAAGTATCATCAACAAATATTTCTGCTAACACAATCTTCTCATTTGTTCCTTCTTTGATATACAGACTATTGTTATGATTTGTTCTTTGAAAGCCATTTTATACCAAGTAATTACAAAGTCTTTCATACCAAGCTCTGGGAGCTTGCTTGAGACCATATAATGCTTTGTGTAACTTGCAAACTATGTCTCTTTTGCTAGGATCTACAAAACCTTCTTGTTGTTCAATGTAGTCTTCGTCATCGAGAATTCCATTCAAGAATGCAAATTTAATATCCATTTGATATACTTTAAATCCTCTATGTGTTGCATATGTTAGTAAAGCTCTAATACTTTTCAATCTTGCAACAGGAGCAAAAGTCTCACCATAATCAATACCTTCTTCTTGAGAATAACCTTTACATACCAGTCTTGCCTTGTTTCTAGAAACTTTTTCATCTTCATTTAGCTTATTTCTAAACATCCACTTTGTGCCAATTACATTTTTGTCCTTAGGTCTAGGAATGAGAGTCCAAGTTTTGTTCTTTTCCATCTATTCTATCTCTTCATTCATTTCTTCAACTCAACTTTCATTTTCTAGAGCATCTTTAATATTTCTAGGTTCAAATTCAGCAAGTAAACATGTACCTTTTAGTTTGCTTCTTGTAATTGTTCCCTCATATTTGTCTCCAATGATTTGATCAGGTGCATGATGCCTTTTGACATATCTTGCTAACACAGGTTCTTTGGGTTTTAAATAAGTTCCACTATTTTCATCATGAACTTCAATATCAAGCTCGGGTTTGACTATCTATGACTTGGAAACATCAGACTCGATTTGAACTAGCTCTGTAGCCTCTGACTACGACTCAGGTTCTTCAAATTGTGACTCAAGTTGCACTATCTGCAACTCAATAACTGTTGGAGATTTTGGGGACTCAGGAGATGAAGCCTCCTTTCTTTCAGATAGGTTTGGTAGGGTATCAGGTTTATAGTAGACAAATCTTATGTAATCCTTTAGCTCTTTGTTGCTTTCTTCACTCTTTTATGCAAACTTATCAATTCTAACATGTGCAGTTTCTATTATTTTACGAGTAGACAAATTCAAACATTTGTATGGTTTAGTTTTGCCAGAGTATCCTATAAATATGCCTTCATCATGTTTTACATCAAATTTGTCTTTTCTAGATTCTTTCAAGATATAACATTTGCTACCAAATACTTTCAAGTAACTTACATTAGGTTTGTGGCCATACCATAGTTGATAAGGAGTTTTGTTTGAATCTTTCTTCAACTGTACTCTATTCAAGCTGTGAACTACAGTGCCAATAGCTTCCTTCCAGTATTTGATAGCAATATTCTTTTCAATCATTAGGGTTCTTGCACAATCCATGATGGATCTATTTCTTCTTTCAGCTATATCATTCTGTTGTGGTGTACCAGGGGCTGATACTTGTCTTTTAATTCCTCTTTTAATGCAAAAATTATTGAATTCATTGGAGATGAATTCACCACCTCTGTCTGATCTTAAACATTTCAATCTCTTTCCAGTTTCTTTTTCTACTCTTGCCAGATACCATTTGAACTTTTGAAAGGCTTCTAATTTTTTTTTAGATACATTACAATCATCATTTTAGAATAGTCATCAACAAAAAGAATGAAAAACTTTTATCCACTATAACTTTCTATTCCAATAGGTCCACATAAGTTTGTATGAACAATTTCTAAGACTTCTTCTGACTGATAGTTTTTGCTCTTGAAACTAGTCTTTCCCGTCTTACCAATATGACAATTCTTGCATAAACTCATATAAGATTTCTTCAAACTAGGAATACCTCTTACTCTTCTATGTTTTCTTATCTTAACCAGATTATCAAAGTTTGCATGAAATAGTCTTTTATTCCATAACCAACTTTCTTCTACTTGAGCAATAAAACATGAACATTCATTGAGATCAAGATAAAATAAATTACCTTTTGTTTGCTTGCTAGATCCAACCAGATTTCCTTTTCCATCCAGTAGTTTGGCCTATCCATTCATGAATTCTACCTTGAATTCAATGTTATTCAACTATGCCACACTCAGTAGATTATGCTTTAGACCTTCAACCCAATAAGAATTGTCACATACAAGTTCTTTAGTCAATGAAATACATCCTTTTCCTTTTATGTGACAAGGTTCATTGTTTCCAAATCTCACACTACCTCCATTATAATATTCCATGTGCTCAAATTTTGTTTTATATTCAATCATATGATGTGAATAGCCACTTTCAATAATCAATATATCATTTTTGCTAACATGAGGGATAAGTGTCATCTTATCTCCTTCATCATCAAATTCATCTTTTCCAACAATATATACCATTTCATCTTCACTGTTATCAAAATCTTTAGCTATAAAACAAGATTTATTACCTTTGTCCTTATAGTTCTTGTAGTTCTTAGAATCCTTCTTGCCTTTGTGCTTATTAATTTTCTTTTCATCTTTGATTTCTTCATTTGGACACCTTGCAACAATGTGACCAACTTCTTCACAAGAAAAACAAATTAGAGGAACTTTACCTTTGTATTTTCCTCTACCTTTGGAATACTTTCTTGCAAGTAGGGCTTCAACAACTTCAAGATCACTATCTGAACTTTCTTTTGTTTCTTCTTCACTTCTTGATTGACTAGACTTTGATTTCTCACCCTTTAATTTGAGTGAGAGCTCAGCTTTAAAAGTAGACTCAATAACCTTTAAACTAGGAACATAGTTATCAAAGTTATCTAACTCAAAGACTGTCAATCTTCAAACTAGAGCATCCAAAGATATTTTATTATTTAGATCACATCTCATCTATTGAATATCAAACACTTTATTTGCATAAATAGGAAGAAGAGCTCTAAGTACCTTGATTACAACTATTTTATCTTCAATGTCTCCTCTAGATGCTTTGATTGCACTTACACTTGCTTTGATTCTTTTCAAATATTTTGCAATATTCTCATCTTCTCTCATTTTCATCTGATCAAAATTAACACTAAGACTTTTAGCCTTAGTTCTTCTTACATTGTCATTTCCTCTGTATGTCTCTTTTAGTTTGGTCCACATATCATGAGTTTCTTTGTAGTCTTTGACTTCATTAAATTTAGCATAACTAAGAGCAGATGCAATATCAATCATCATGATGTTATGATTCTTCTTTTCAGCAATATCTTCAACTGATAATGTTCCAGTGGGAGTCTTGTATTCAACATCAAGATATTTGCATCCTGAATCACTAATAGTAGCCAAATGTAACCTCATAAGTCCTTGCCATGCTGCAAAATTGTCTATGTTTAGCTTGGGAATCTCTCTTATGTAAGACATCTTGATCTTTAGCTTAGGTCCTTGAAACCTTCTTTGCAAGCACCAAAAGCTCTGATACCAATTGTTGGAAATATAAGAGAAGTAACTGAGAGTGGAGAGGTGAATCAATTACTACAAAAATAAATCTCAGATCCCTTAGATGTCAATACAAAATAAAGTTCAAAAACTGAATATTGTCGATGCTCGGCAAACACACATAAAATGATGTAATTTGGTAAGTATCAATTATGCAAATCTTTAAATGTTATCTATTATTACCCTTACTTTAACTTAGTTTCAAACACATAAAATAAAATAGCATGAACACATTTGACACCAAGATTTAATATGGAAACTCAATTTGGGAAAAACCACCAATTGCAACTAGTTACTATTTTCACTCTTTTGAATTCAGCCCTGTTAAGATCCAACCCTGTTAAAGGTAACAAAACACATTGTTAGGTGTGACCTTGTTAAAGGATTTAATCACCATGTTAGGAGTGGCTTTGTTAGAAGTCTTAAGACAATTCAATAGAACTGCTACCTTGTTAGAGGATTTGCAAATAATTGTTAAGCCAACTCTGTTAAGAGATTTAGATCACTACTATAATGGTTGGAGAGTAACAATGAGATGATTTGATTTGAATGCAACTAAATTGCTAATTATAGATCTTTGTTTTGGCTTGTACTTGATCCTTCTTGATCAAATATATCTTTTCTTCTCCACAAGGATATTTTTCTTATCCTTCAAATTTGCTTCCTCTCTTCATCATTAAGTCTTCAATACATTCATAACTTCTTACTTCCATTGAATCCACAACTTGACCTTTATACTTATATCTTTCATATTGTCAAGTTAGCTCATATACAACTTAGAATAACTAATATTCATCACCTCGATCGACTAGAACCAATAGATAAATCAATTAAGCTTAATATGCCAAAATAAGAAAATCCTTCATTAGCTAACCCAACTCGGTAGACATTAACTCAAAAATGATTTCCTATGTTGACCAATAGAAGTTCAGTTAACACTACAAACTCGCAAAGATCCTTTAGCAACTAAGTGAGCTCAATTAAGATTGGTTCCATCCTACTTTTCTTCATTAACCGAGTGCGCTCAGTTAACACTCATCTTTTGTAGACTATCCTTTGACGCTCGAGTGAATTTAGTAGATACTGCCTTCTGAACTAGGGAATTTCAGGATTGCTCGGTAGACATAGAAAACTATCTTCACTACTCGAGTGAGCTCGACATACACTGACTGATAATGATATGACATTTGTGTAACATCAAAGATAATACATAGTTAATCAATTGTATCCAACATCTTTATCTTGGCTTTATAACCTTCCTTCCCCACCCATGTTGGCCATCACAAAAAACTGACTTATCCAAGTTGCCTACCCTCTTCATTGTTCTCATAACATTCACTATAATCAAAACCTTTTCTTGGCCATGCCCACTCTAATAGGGAATCAATTCCCACAATTAGGTTCTCCGAAAATAGATTTTTCATAACCTATTCTACTTCTTCCACTGGGCATGTTATCTCCAACCCCCATGCCATTATTATCACCACTATATCCACATATATATTCCAATGATGGGAGAGTTTTGAAATAGCTCCCCCACCATCTCCTTAATGACTTCTATCACACCTAGCGATGGGCACTTGAGCAGCAGTTTCAACCTCTTGTCCTACACTGGTTCGAACAATGCCTTTTGCTGTCTGCATGTTTTAAAGGTAAATGTCACTTCCATTTTGCCTTTCAATTCAAACACTATCAATTCTGTAAATTCGTCATTCTAATTTTTAGAAAAAGCCTTTCCACCTTTACCATATAATGTCCCTAGTTAGTTTCCACATTCAAGGAAATGTCACATCCACCTTCCTTAAAGATCATGCCTTCCCTGCTATCGCATCTTGTCATGATGAAAACATTTATTGCAGATTTTCCATATCTGTCCATCCTACTTTTTTGATAGTTTTTTATGACATCAGTCATATTTCCATCACCTCTTTTTATTAAAAAACTCAACCAATCTCAAAAAAAGCACCAACTAATAAATGCATGAAATATCTTTGTTAATTCCTTCCCAACGACTACAATTTTCAAAAACTAACTTTCCATCCTCCCTTAAGCCAACCGCCCATTTTGAAAGAGCATCCACATCTTTGTTTGCTTCTCTAAAGACATAGCGGATTTGAAATTCCTCAAATTCATTTAACTCTTCAACTATACATACTAACAGATTTTCTAAGTGCCATGCAAAGATCAAATTATTGCTAATAGCTTGCACAACCACCATCAAATCACCTTCTAGAATCATTTTATTTCCTCCACATCTTTTTGCACATTTTAATACTAGCAATGCTACCTAAAACTATGCTTAATTATTTGTTCCATCCTATAACCTTAAAGTTCCAAAGGCCAAAGTCTCCCCTAAATAATCCCTGACAATGCAACCTGCTCCTGATTTTCCAGGGTTTCCTTTAGATGCCCCATCAAAGTTTACTTTTAAACAACCTTCTTCAGGAGCTTCCCACTTCACATCTTCCCTCTTATTGGTTTTAGAAGTAGATTTTCCCTTTGCCCCTACCTTTCCTATTTTAATCCTTGGCCACATTTTCTAAATAGCTCTGTCATAATTCATAAAAACACATTTTGACATATTTTTCCTAAAGACTGCAACATTAACAACTTCTTCAATAGAATGATCAATCCTTTCTAAAAGTTGATCAATTGTCTCTGATAGTTACTGAAAAATCCTTTTATTCCTTTCCTTCTAGACCTCCCATATAATAATTGAGGGGCTCACTCTCCATATACATTCAAATAAGTTTCTCCTTCCTACTCTTGGCCATGAAATAAAGAAGGCCTTAAGAGAGGGGCTCCAAGGTCTAGACTAACCTAATTTGCCTTGAAGACACCTCCAACATTATGCTGCAATGTCACAATTTAACAACAAATGGTCAACACTTTCCTCTTCCTTTCCACACATAACACATTTTGTAGGGCCTTGGAAACCCAATTCTCTTCTCCTATCCCATATCAGGATTCTGCTTTGTATTGCTAGCCATGAGAGAGTTCCTGCCTTTGGAAGTATTTCTTTACTCCAATGCAAATCCCTCGCTTCAAAACCTTCTTCTTCCTTATTGTCTAAAATTTCATATCCAAATTTAACTGAAAACTTACCATAAGTTGTCACACACCAACTAATCCTATCTTCTTTATTAATTATGCAGACCTTTCTTCTATTAAAGATCTCCCTTAGGGATTGTTGTTGTCCTTCAGATAGACCTTCCACTCTCCAATCTTTCCACACCCACTTTTTCCCAAATACTCCCTCACATTCCACCATATAGTTTCTAACATTCCTACCCCACAAATCACACAATATATGTTTCATTTCTCTATCCCCTATTTCCTCATCTAAAGATTTATTTCCATTCCACGTGTCCCCCCAAAACTTTGCCCCGTTACCATTACCAATGACCCATGAAATATGGTCTGTTATGACATGCCTACAAGAGAGAATAAAGTTCCATATTACTGAACTTCTAATCAGATTTTGAATAGTTAAAATCCGTGTATTCTCATGAGAGTCTAAATATTTGGCTTTGAGAATGCTAATCCATATTTTTTCATCGTCATTTTCCTTTTGCCGCACCAACTTTTCCCCTTGAGCAATGTTCATTGTGTTCCAGTCTCTAATTTTAGCACCTCCAAACTTCTTAGGTTTGCAAAAAAATTTCACATTTAAGTAATGGCCATTTTTTCTCTTCCCCTGCTCCACTCCAAAAGAATTTCCACATTTGCCTTTCCACTAAGTTAATCATCTTCTTTGAGATTTTTAAACACATCATTGAGAGAGTAGGAAAAGCTGAGACCACTAATTTTAGCATCAGAATCCTTCCTACAGAAGTCAACCATTTACCTTTCCATCCATCCATCTTCCTCAAACATTTTTCTACCAATCCCTTCCATACTTCACTTCTATTTTGCCCTTGGAATAAAGGGATTCCTAAATACCTACTTGGAAGATTTCCCTACTTTATATTCAGAGTTCTTCCAATAGCTCTTATCCTATTAAGAGGGGTGCTAAAAAATAAAATTTCAAACTTTTCCCAATTTATCTTTTGTCTTGACACTATTCCATAGATTTCGAGTGTCGTTTTCATCAATCTATCTTCCTTCTCCAAAGCTTCACCAGTTAGAAAAGTGTCATCCACAAGCTACAAATGTGAAATTGTATCCATTCCCCTTGACACCTTTACCCCTTTCCATAGACCTTGAACCCCTTTTTCTTTAATCAGCCTCCCTAACACTTCAACCAAAATTATAAATAGAAAAGGAGATAAAGGGTCCCTGCCTAATCCCTTTTTCTAACTCAAAAAAGGTTGGGAATTGCCATTAACCAACATAGAGAACCTCATAGAGGTTAAACAACCCTTTACCCAACTAATCCAATCCTTGTTAAAACCAAATGTTGTTAGAAATTTGAATAGAAAATCTCTATTTACCTCATCATAAGCTCATTTAATATCCAACTTTACCATCATTTTGCTAAGTTTGTTTGTTATGATCGAGTGGATCATTTCATGGGCAATAATCACCACTTCAAAAATGGATCTTCTTAGAGTGAATCCACTTTGTTCCTTTGATATTACATCATTCAATGCCATTTTAAGCCTATCGGAAACTACCTTCAAAATGATTTTATACACAGTATTGCATAAAGAAATTAGTTTGAAATCATCAGAAGATTTGCACTCATCCCTTTTTGGAACTAATGCAATAAAAGTATTATTCAAATCTTAAGAACAAACCCCCTTCTTATGGATTCCTCCACCATCCCCAAAATTTCCTCTTCTATACACTCCCAAATGAGTCTAAAAAAATTACCTGTAAAGCCATCTAGCCCAACTCTTGTCTTTACCTAAACCCCATAAAGCTTTTTTCACCTTTGCTTTTGAGACTTTAGCATTTAACATTACATTTTGCCTCTCTATAATACATCCCTGAATGCAATCCAAAACATCCTCAACTAAAGCCTCCTCCCCATCCTCTATTCTTCCTCTATCTTTGAAAAAATCTACTACCACTTTCTTTATCATCTTCAGATCACTAATCACCTCACCCTCCCCATTCTTAATAGAGAATATTTTATTATAAGCTCTTACTATTTTAACTGAATTGTGGAAGAACTTTGTGTTTCTATCCCCTTCTTTCAACCATGTTTCTCTAGATTTCTATCTCCAGAATACTTCTTCTCTTAGCAAGATTTCATCATACTCTTTTTTAACCTCTTTTCTTCTAGGAAATCCTCCTCCTTCATCCCCTCTTGAATTATTCTTTCATTCAAAGTTTTAATTGCTTCTTCTAGTACACCTTTTCTTTTAAAAATGTTTTGGAAAGATTCTCTATTCCACACTTTCAACTTTCCCTTTATATGCTTGAGCTTCTTAAAAAAATTAAAAGCCTTATTTCCTTCCCACTCAGGTGCCTTATTCCACCATTTTTCCACCATCTCGTTGAACCCATCTGCCCTCAGCCACATAGCTTCAAATTTGAAAGGCCATCGATCAAGAGTATATTCTTCCTAAATTCTTAGACTGATAGGGAAGTGATTTGAGCCATGAATAGGCAGAATTTTTGCTTTAACAGACCAGTCAACTCTTGTCCAGTCCCCCCCCAAAAGGAACCTATCTAATTTTTCAGCAATAATAAAAAACCCTTGCCTCCTATTGTTCCAGGTGAAATCCCCCTATTTAAAGGGAACATTAATGAGGCCATTTTCCAAAACAAAGGTCGAGAAGTCCTCGTGTTTAATTGACCTCCAACCTTGACCTCCTTTATTCCCCCTCTAGGTAGAATAGTGACTTCATCTTGTAAGATTTCTAGAAAAATCTCCTCCTAAAATAGTGACTTCATCTTGTAAGATTTCTAGAACTTCTATTAGTGTCTTTCATAGTTCTCTCTTCTCTCTGCTTTGAATTGGACCATAAACATTAAGAACATTGAAATCATATCCTAATTGTTTTGAAGAAACTTTTGTCCACTACCAATTCTTGTCCATCTGCATTATAGTTCCAATCACTATCTCCTGATTCTAGAAAACACACATTCCCCCTGAGGCTCCCTCTGTAGCCATCCATTCACTTTTCCATCTATTAAACTTTCTCCTCATCCCCTCCAAACCATCCATCGTTATATTTGTTCCTTGCACTAAAACCACATCCATTTTTTCTTGATCAAGGCCTCTCCTGGTCAAGCACATTTTGTTAGGGGCATTACATCCCTTAACATTCCATAAAAGGATTTTCATCCCTTCTTGGAGGGGTTCTTCCCCCTTCCCATTCTCAATTTACTTTGACCTCTTACACTTCTTGCAATTTGGATCAATGCATTAATGGTTCTTCTTCCTCTTTTTTGACTCTCCCCAATATCTGCTTTCTGTTTTTTACTTTTTATTTTCTTTATAGTTTTTGCATTTTATTTGAAGGGTCATAGTCTCCTCCATCCCAAAGAAATCTTCTTCTCCATCAGCATCCCTTTCCTCGTCATCCTTATTTAAGCTTTCCTCTAAGCTTGACTCTCCTGATCTTCCTTTCAAGTTTCTTATTGGAGAAATTTCAATGTCCTTAAAACACTCTCCAATCCCACCCTCCACTTCTTCTTCCAACCCAATCATATACCCTTCATTTTCCTCCCACTCCCTCTGTATTTCTTTTGGCCTTTCTGACAACATTACCACTTGACACCCTACCTCCTGAGACATTTGAGGTCCCTCTAGGTCCTTACAACCCCTTTTTTCATTTCCATCCAAAGTTCTATATTCAACCCCATCCTCGTTAACTAGCCCTTGCCTTTGTTCTATCCTTATTTCTCCATTCTCACTCACCAACATCTTATGTTGATGTTCACCCCAGTTTTTTCCACTTTTTGGTTTCTCCTTTGATCCTTTGAAACATTCATCACCTAAAACTCTTTCCTGAACCATTTCTAGATTCTCAAATACCGCATACCCTTTTTCTTAACAGTTATTTGCTCTTGTTTTCAACATCATATAATTCTCCACCTCTGCATTATCCATTGTCATAAGATTTTTAGTCTCATCCTTCTCTACTTCTTTTATCCTAGCCATCTCTATAATCTTCTGGAGTAACCTTTCCTCTTCATTACCCTTATGATGTCCTTCTTGTTTACAACTTTTTGAGTCATGTTCCTCACAAAGGAAAAACTCGCACACCTTCAACCCTTCCTCCAAAGACACCAGTTGTCTCCAAACTACACCTTCATTAAAGATCTCAATTATTTCAAGGATTGGATGACAATCATTCCACATTATACATATTCTTGGGAACATTTACAGAGTTTCTCTATCCACCATTTCTACCGCCTTAATGAATGTTCCTAGCTCGTTCCCAATCACTTTATAACATTATTCTCGTTAGTATTCCTAGGGCAGATTTCTCAATCCTAGCCATAGAGGAAGTTCCTTTATTAACTCTTTTTTTGGACCAAAGTTGGAGATCCATTTCTTCATATAGAACCCATATCCTTCCATAAAATAAGGACCACTATTCAAGATCCAATCCCTAGCTTGCACTATATCCACTGTGACCATAAAAACACCATTTTTTAATGTTTTAAAGTCTTTCACTGCACCCAATTTCTCATAACACTAGGTTTTAATCTTACTTATTAATGGCCTTGGACCTCCCCATTTGAGAAATAATGCATTACTCTCCAGAAAGTCAATCTTCTCCTTTACCAAGCCACTTTCCAGCACCACCTTCTCAACTGTGCATCGAGTCAATTGCTGATATTTTATCATTTTCTTCTCCTGGTTTTTCACCACCTATGGTTTTCTCATTTTTTTGGGTGTATTTTCAAAAACCACATTCCCACCAAGATTTACTGATGTGAATCTTTGCATCGGATGACTTCTCCAACCATTTACATTCAACCTTTCTCTTCTATTTTGTCATTTTTTTACATTGAGAGCTTTCTTGGTAGTTTTTGTAATCACCTAAAAATGGTCATCTAGACTATTAGCCCCCTTCTCAGCATTTTGGCTAAATTAATTTAATCATTTACCTAGACCAAATTGCTAATAATCAATTTATTTGATTATAACCTATAGTTTGACCATGCTATCCTAAGTTCATTATTTGATTAAAAGAACATGTCCCCTTTTAATTAAATAAAAGACCCCATTCTTCTAACCCACTTAAAGTGCACACATAAAGTCCTTTTTCTATTTTACAATTAAAAGAAAAGGCTTGTGAGACTTTTGTCTTATGTGACAAGTCAACTTATATTCTATTGGTTGACTTGTGTGTGCACATGGATCACTCCTCTTTTCAAATTCCACTGTTGATCATCCACCATCTTCATCTTGATCTCTACCGTCCGTACAACTTTAAAAGGGAGAGAGCTTTCCCCCTCAAAGGATCCATCCCTCATTTGAATATTGTTATGCTACAGGTTTTCTAACAGGTTTCTTTGGAGCTTTGTGGAGAACTTCTCATTTCTTGTCTCATTCTCTCATTATCATTGTACACTAGTTTAGATTCATACTTACATGCTAGTTTAGTTATTTCCTTGCAATAATCTATCTCACATAGTTTAAATAATTGTATTGTAACACTCTCATTCATATTCTAGCATAGCTGCATCTTGCATTTCCATTCTAGTTTAGTCTTCCATCTTGCATTGCATACTTGAGGGATTCCTTGAGATATTTGCACTCTTGCTCTTGTCTCAAAGAACCTCTCGTTGTATGGTTTACTAGCAAGAAGCACATTTCTAAGGATTTGTTGAGAGCCTTCATGCTTGAATACTAGCCTCTTGCACTCCGTGGATAGGGATCTCTAAGCCGACATCCAAGCATTCCAACTCATGGAATCGTTTGGATAGAAGGGTTTAGAGTGGGACACTTTTGAGTGTACAGTTTCTATTCCTATTTTTCATCTCTTATTCCTATTCCCGTAGTAAAACCTTCTTTCACATCTTCTGAATGGCTTTGTGCCCTTTCCAAACCTCCCAAACCTCTCACTATTCCTGTTACTCTCTATAAACCCTCTCTGAAAACAATTTCTCTAGTACTCCTCCATTACTCCTATTTTTGAGGTGACATAATTAATACATAATCCAATCCATGATTTACATCAATGATCAGTCTTCTAATTAACCAAAATTTTCAAATTCCTTTCATCAATCAAATATAACCATCAAGTCAAACAAGACCTTGTCACTAGGGGCATCTTAGCTTCATCATAATTCATATCAAGTTGAGGTTCTTCAATCCTTCTGAATGAGTGGTTTCATCATAATCCACATCAAATCACTTGAACATACATCATATTTGTTGTAATGTAGTCAAATCTCTAGTGGCATACTGGGTTCATCAGAACCCATATCAATATGAAATTGTCCTCTAAATCTAATAATTATCTTCATCATAACCTATACCAAGTCAATTATCTTGCTCAACCTCTTAACAATAATTAGGCTCTTTATGACCCATATCAATAGGATTATTTGTTCAAATCAAACTTATGGTTTAAGATTCTTTTTTGACAGTAATCAATTTCATCTGAACCCATATCAAATTGGTTATTTGTCATCATCATTAGATAGACATTTAATTTCACCAAAACCCATTTCAAACTAAACAGTTTGGTCCATCAACAATTGAACTTTGTTTAATCAAGCTTGAAGTCGATTTATCCTTCTCAAGAATAGTTTCATTTCTTCATATCAAAATATTCTACACTTCAACCTCAAATATTCTTTGAAATAATGTATTGCTCACACGCCAATTCAAAGAGAGACAAATATAATCACTAAAAATTGGTCTCCTATGTTAGAATATTCAAAATAACTAAGAAAGGGGTGAGGGGGGATGTGTGAATTAGTTATCCAATTCAACTTTTAACAACTTCATACAACTTATTCAATCTCATAAAATCACTTGGCCAATATAGAAACTTATCAGCAACTTAACTTATTCATTCATCACTAGCTCTTTGTTTAGTATATGTTGAATAGCATAAATAAACAACAATAAATAATATGCATCACAAAAAAACATTCACACATAAATGATATCGAGATTTAACATGGAAACTCAATTTGGGAAAAACCACCAAGTAACATGCTACCACTTTTGACTCTTCTAAAGTGAGCTCAGTTAAGAGCCAACCCTAGTAAAGGTTGCAAAAAATATTGTTAGGTGTGACCCTATGAATCACCCTGTTAGGAGTGGCTTGGTTAGAGGACTTTAAATCATTCCATTAGAATGCCACCTTGATTAAAGGATTTAAAAATGACTATTAGGTTAATCTTAATTAAAGGATTTTAAGCCACAATGGTTAGAAAGTAACATCTAGTTTTGTTTCGTCAAGATACAACTCACTTTAAAACTTCTAATCTCCATTCGACTCAATTGTTGGTTCATTGACTGGACTTTGTCATGTCCTCCATCTCAAATCTACTTGGCAACCCTTTAAGCAATCACACATCAATTTTCTCACTTTTCTTCTACTACTTTTTTCTTCATAGGTTCTCCATAAAATTGCCAATAAACAATGAAACAACCTTAATAAATATCTCTTGTGCCTCCTTGGATAGGTATCTTTGATCTTTTATTTCTTAAACATCACTATAAATCTTAGGGTTTGATCATATTCATTGAATATGCCCATCATTTTGTCCTTCTTCTCCTTTCTTGATACTTTTAGAAACTTCTCTTTAAATCCTTGCTTTTCATCACTTAACAAACTTAATTTGTGCATTAAATACACTAACTCATCAATCCTTGTCATGTACATGTCTTGACTAATCCAAAAATTCAACTATTTTGGCCTCAAAACTTGATTCTTCACAAATTGTTAAAATGTTGACACTTAGTCATCACTACATGCATCTACTTGATCAACATTGAGTAGCTCAACCTCTACTATTCTATCTCCCTCAGCTTACATTGGTTCACTTTGTCTTCACTATGCTTGGTCATTGCTACATTTTCCTTCTTCATCTTGCTTGGGAATAACTCACTTGACTGATATTGTTTGCTCAATTATCTCTGAAGTTCCTTAATCTTCTACTTCATTGACCTAGTAAAATTGTCACTTAGTCAAGCTTAGTGTTTTACTCAACTTCTTGTCTTCTCTTCTATACATCAATTCAACTATCTTCTTCACTTCATATAATGTTTAGACAACACATTATATTGTGAAAGACTAATTGATCAAGTGTCCATTACAATTCCAATATACTTGCTCCTCTTTACTCAAACAAATTTACTAGTTCATCTAGTTATCTCTTTTCAAATCCTCTTCATCAATCAACTGATAGAGCACTCTACACTGTTAGCTATTGGTCTCAGAATGGTTTTGACATTTGAGTGTCAACACACTTAAATAATTTCACTATACATGCCAAGTACACTATGTATGCCAAGCTATAGTATGTGCTGAGCTAGAATTTCAACAGGTGTTGAGTGACTTCAGGTGCTGAGTAAGCAATAGATGCCAAGTGATAAATAGGTGTCGAGTCACAGTTGATGCTGAGCAAGTCAGAGTGCTTTATATGCCGAGTGAGCCAGAATCATACATGTGCTGAGTGAGATAGAATGTAATAGGTGTAGAGCAAACTAGGATAGTATATGTGCTGAGCACCAGTAGTCCAGTATGTGTCGAGTAACACAAAATCAACATATGAGTTTGTGCCATCACAAACTCAAATGTAAATGGTTTTTGGAGCTGACATAGAAAGATTTTGAAGGAAAACAAGGATAAGAATGAATCTTGTATATTTCCTATGCAATCAACATGCAACCAATCAAAAAATGGAGAAGGCATGCAACCAATGAGGAAAATGCAAGGAATGAGCGGGAATTCAAGATTCAATATGGATCATAGATCCATACCTAACCCTAAGTCTACAAAGTCTTTATAAGGAGGCTTAGACCCCACAATTTTATGTTGCTAAAGAAAAGTTAGAAGGAAGTTGCTAAGCAGACAACAAATTGCAGAACAGGGCAAACAACAGGGGCATCATAAACTTAGAGAATTGAGTAGTAGTTACACATTCAGTTGATCAGAACAGAACAAGGAATAAGAACATATATCAGATCAAGCAAGGGTCACATCAGAGAGAGCAAATCAAGTGCCTAAAATCAACAATTGAAGATTGTAAGCAATCAGGTCAAAGGTTTCTAATACTCTCTAGCCATTGTATTAGATAGTGAAAATCCTATATTGATAGGTTAGCTTAATAGCTACTTTGCAGATCCTTTAAAGAGGTGACTAAATCCTTTAATAGGGTAACACTTCATGTAAAGTGTTTGTAAATCCTTTAACCAGGTCACTATTGACATAGTGTAAAGCCTTTAACAGGGCAGACCTTTCACAAGGTAGACCATCAGAAGTGGTCAAACAATTATTGCTGCAGTAATTTTTGTGGGTATCAACCCCACCCCAATTTTACCTTCTTATTCCTAGAGGGTTTCTAGGTTACCAAATTCCTGATGTCATGTGTTGATGCATACTTTTATTTCATGTTTGCTTAAATATTTATATGCATGCAGTTTACTTTCAGTTATGTGTTGAAAAGGATTTAAAAGGATAACAACTAGTTACTTCTGATTCACCCCTCCCCCCCCTTAGAAGTACTCTTCCCATTTTGAATATTTCAACAATTAGCAAATGTCTCACAACCAATAAGTTTTGACATCAATGACAACATAATAATTGTTTTAATTGTAGTTTCCAACAATATCCCTCTTTAGTGTTGTTGGTAACACCTGTAGTTACCATGCAAATGCAAAAGGCTTTCTCAAGATTTTTCATTAACAACTCCCTCTATAGTTTGTATCAGATCTTCATTAATATCCTTAGTTTTATTCTGATTCTCATCCATAGGTGCATGGATTTCTGACACCAATTGTATTGGCTCCCTCTTTCACTTCTCTTCTTGTAATTCAACTTCTCCCTCTTATATATATATAATCAAAAACATCATCCACTCTATACATGTCATCCTCTTGTCACTGTCTGAATAATCTTGCAAGCTCACTTCCTCTGTCATCTTTGATTTGTAGCTTTATCTACTTACACCTCTGTCCATATTTTCACATATTTAGGAAGCTCCTAAAGTGTGACCTCTTGCATCAATCTATAAGATATTTTGATCATAACATTTGATACAATGTTGTATCTCTATTAAGCTTGCTTCAATTAGGGGAATGACCCCTAACTTACCTCTTAGATACTCAAATACATCCTTAGGTAATGCCTTCGTGAACATATCATCTATTTGCTCCTCTGTGTACACATATTCCAGTCTAACTTATTTTTCTTGTACTAACTCTCTCAAGTAATGATACTTGAGTGAAATATGCTTGCTCTTTGTGAGCATCATAGGATTCTTGGGCATGTTTATGGCACTTGTGTTATCACAATATATCACTATAGGTTCAATAATCTCCTCCTTTATACTTTTTAACAATTGCTTGATTCACACAATGTTTAAACAATTAACTGCTACAACAACATACTCAACCTCTTATGTGGATTGAGAAATACAATTTTTCTTCTTACTTATCTATAAAATCAATTTCTTTCCTACAAATAAAGCTCCTCCACTTTTACTTTTTCTATCATCAATGTTTCCAGCCCAATCAACATCTGTATAAACTTTCAGCTCAATTTTTCATTCTTCTTGTACGATAATCCATAGTCTTACATTCCTTTCAGATATCTCAATATCCTTTTCACAACCATCATGTGATTCTCCTTAGGATTAGCAAAAAATCTTGCAACAATTCCAACAACTAATGCAATGTTAGGTTTGCTATGAACAACATATTACAATTGTCCAATCATTGACCTATACTGTAATACCCTACTCAAGAACCCAAAAGAAATAAACCTAATATGTTACAAAGTTTACTCAACTATTTTTTTCTAAAGTTTATATAACATCAAAGTAACAATGTGGAAGAAATATACACAAACACAACATTTACACATGCAATCACAATATAGTTTTTATTCCTCAAGGGTTCCTTCACGTTGAGTCACATTTAAGATTTTATTATTATTAATTGTTTAAGTCTTAAGTACAATGTTCGTAATCATAAAAAATATAGCATATTAATCTCATAAGAAAATGCATGAATACAACTAATAAAATCAAATACATCTAATGGATAGCATCCACTGCACATGTCGCAGGGTATTCGAGAATAGATACAAGTACATCAAAATATAAGATACATGATAACATTTAAATACATAAACTGAATAGAAGACTCCAAGATAGGGATAAGAATGATAAAGGTACAATTGCATCATCGAACATCCAACAATTGGTAATGTGAGGGGGACCTAAATGCTGAGAAGAAACTACCTCCTGATTGTGTGATTACCTAGTCAAGCTTCCACTCCCACTGTGTAGGGAAGATAATGAACTATCCACATACGACTAATCAATCATAAAACATTCCTAGGCAAGGAATCCTAATAGCCAAGACTATCTCAATGGTAACACATACTACTCAAGAAGAAAAGGTAACCAAAGTTGAAAGAGAACTCATCCAATACCAACACCACATACCAAGCCAACATACATATACCAAGTATATACCAAGTACCAAAATCATGAGATAAATTCCACAAAAGATATCCACCTCAAGTCAAGAGACACATGTCAAAAGTACAATCACCATAAATCTCCAATCATCATCAAAGAAGGTAAACACCAATAATAAGTACAACACCAATAATTGCACCACTAGAGGCAAATACAAAATCTATGGAGGAGACTCAAGCTACATACTAGGGTGTGTCATCACATGGTAAAACTACTTGAGTTACCCTGAACTAGTCTCTCATTAGACCCAGACCCTAAAGCGTTGAGTTACGTTGGACTGGTCACTCTGGACCCCGACCCCTCAATGTGATACATGAGGAACTAGAACACCCTCTCATGAAGATGAGGAAAAACTAGTCATACCTCTCACTAGGTATCATCCCATTCCCATCCTTAGCCTATACAAGTACTCAAGGCATGGGCGAGGCACATCTCTAACTTATGTTTTTAATGTATCTCAAGGAAAAGGGTTGGGCAAGATATTTTAATTACTACGTTATCACTTATTACACAAATTACAATAGGTTACCCTCGTATTGACCATTTTGGGTTCTGGACCCCTATTTTAAGCCACTCCCATAGACATATACCTAGACAACCTCCCATAAGCACATAAACCACAATTATGTCTCATACCACACCACCCATAATAAAAGAACTTGATTCCTTAAAAGACAACCCCAAAATAATTTGGTTCTCAAAACCCAAGTCATCATATATGTTCACCAAAAAAATCTCATAAACACAAGCCTCAACTTTGAATCATAAAGTGCATCTTGACATCTAGACAAATAGCCATCATAAAAGAAATATTAAAAGATGTCTCTGGTGCACATCCTAGTTTGGCCAGCTAAATAGTTCACATAAAAGCCATCGCAAAATAAAACATCACATTATTTATTTTAAACCCATCACAAAACAAATACCAAAAAACCTCAAATAAACACACCTCAAATAATACAAGGTTCCATCGAATTCAAAAGTTTTGTTTGATTATATAAAGGTTATAAAAGTGTAGATAAATTCAATATGTTAATTATCTAATAATTTTATAATTAATAATTCTATGTTAAATCAATAATATTTAAAAATAAAGATAAAACATTTTCAAAGTTCATAACTTTGAGTTTTTATGTGTTTTCTCTATGTACATTAGCTGGTAATTTAAATGTTATAATCGCATGTGGAATGATGTGGATTTGCAACCTATATCGATGGAAAGATAATTAAATTTACATATCTTTCATTATTACTAGTCCTAAATAAAAATTCATTTGAATGGTGTAAAATATGAATCTTCCTAGCAGTACTATTCAGATTTGAAGGTTACCAGTTTAGAAGAAAGATTATAACTTGTTTGAACTATTGGATATTCATGAAAATCAAGAAAAGTATTCGTAATATAATTATTTAAAATAAAAAGAAGACATTTTTCTTACCATATATTTTGCGAAAGTTATAAGTGATTTGTTCATGTGTCTTTAGTTGAAAAATCAAGCTCAAATAGGCCTAGTTTTAGCATGATAGTCAATATTTGACCATGTCCATACAAAACAATCATATGTGATTTTTATATATGTTAAATAAAATCCAAATGGGTGTCTAAAAGTATCTTTACATTTTTTATAAAATATATTAA
Organism: Cupressus sempervirens; assembly: GCA_028749045.1. NCBI lineage: Eukaryota > Viridiplantae > Streptophyta > Pinopsida > Cupressales > Cupressaceae > Cupressus > Cupressus sempervirens. Next base: position 295,792,915 of record CM053788.1, on the reverse strand, counting down.
ATAAAAGTTATAGTAAAATCACATGTCTCAAACTCTTAAACTGACACACAAGTAATTGCAAACAAATTTATTCATAATCAAGAAAACACAGAGAATACAATCTTTCCAATAGAAATTGAAAAGAGACTTGAAAATTCCTACCTTCAAACACCAAGTTCATTTGTTAAGAAGAAGAAGAAAACCCAATTCTAGACTTTATTCCCAAGATTTGAACAAAAAATTTTACTTCCAAAATTTGAATGCCTAACCTGTAACTTGTCTTCTAAAATCTACGTTCTAAATTATTTGATTCTTCTCCAAAAATCTTCTCCCTCTAAAAGACCAGAATGACCTCTTAATAAATAATAAATAAAACTAATAAAACTAAAGTTTCTAAAATAAGTAAACTTACAAAAGAAGGTAACTCAACTAAAATAAAATAATAAATTTTATTTGTTTTCTTATATTTTAAAAAATAAATAAAATCAATTTACTTTTTCTTTAAGAAACAAAATACATGATTTCTACTTTTTTTTCCCTTTCTTTTAATATCAAATAAATGTATATTATTTATTTATTTACTTTCTTTTTACAAAATAGATTTATCTTTTTATAATAAAACAAACAAATATCATTTCTTTTAAATGAAATAACTTATTCCCCACTTAAAAAATCTTATTTTAATTTTCCTAATTAATATGTAATTAAATTGCATATCATTAGTTTAATCATTAATAATAATTAAAGCCTACCAATTATGTGCAAGTCTAATTTTATTATCATTGATTAAATATTCATGATAAATCAATATTTAATCTTTAATATTTTAATTTATCCCTTTTCCAACTTTCACATTTAGACTTTTAAAATTAAGTCTTTTAAATAAATAAAAAATAAATATTTAATTAATTTAATTTCCCAATTAATTAGATATCCTGATATAATAATTCTTCCTTTTTATTTAAATAATATTTAATAATTCCAATATTATGTGATTGATCTAAATATCATAATTAAACCTTTTACCAAGTAAATAACATTATCAAATCCACATAAGCAAACCTATTTAAAACCCAAACTCAAACAACACACACAAAGATAAACTTATGGGTTTAAAAGGGGGTAGAGAGTCAAATACGAGTCCTCTTTGCAGGACAAGTGTTTAGGCAAAGAGGACTCATATTTAGGCTATGGATGGGATTGGATCTAGTCAGTATCTTCCCATTCTTACCACTGAGTTATTGTGATAGGGCATGCTCATCCTGACAGTTCAGTCAATGCCCAGTACTTGCAACCTGCATAAAAGACAAGCATGTACATATGCAGATATATAACTAAACTAGACATGCAATGACATGGAGTGGTACACCGTGTAGATCCCAACTAGCAGGTGACTACGACTCCATCCCTTCACCATATCAGACACGTCAGACAAAAAAGTAAAATAGACACACACACCATATACATGTAAGTATGAGGTAAGTACTATAATGAATCATGAGTCAACTCATCAAATGCTCAGATATAACAATGCATTACTATGAATGTAAAATAATCATCATTTGATGCAGGAGCATCCAGAGGTATAAGGGCAATCCTGTGTCAACAAAAAAAAATGTACTTAGACTTAGTTTCTGTTTTATGTGTTTTCATTTTTGGATACCCATTTGGGTCAAATAAAGGTTCCAACTCTCACAGTTCCACTATTAGTGTTCTAGGATAGAGTATTTGAACACCTTGGGATACATGTAAATGCCAAAAAAATAGGAGTATGTAATTGAGCCATCATTTTGGTGAACTAGAAGGTGTAAATTGGCCAAATGATTGTCAATTTAGAGCATTCCAGAAAAAGAATCAGGTCAAAAGGCCCCACGGTTTGAAAGTTATTACAATTTTTCAATTTTTTGAGACCTAAGAATGTTTCAAAGTCAGGTTAAGGGAATTAAATGACCTCTAACAAGGCCAAAAATGGGGGATGAGAAAAGCTGGTCCATAGGGCTATAGAGTGCTTCGAGAGCTTTTCGAAAATGTAAACGGTTCATCAATTGGAGCTACGGTTCAAAAGTTATGCCTCCCGAAAGTTCGGTTACCGTTTCTATATTCTTCTAGATTTGCGTCGACTTCTAACGCAGCTTTTGGAGCCTTCTATTTGGTCGATGGATGCCAAATAACACTTTCTAGAATGTACTCCTAATCCTTAACCCTCCGGGGTCTATTTAAGAACATTTCTGGCATTGTAAAAGACAATTCGGAGTGGAGTTTGAGAGAAGGTACTAAAAGGAGAAATTATCTCCAGACTTATACTGTTGTAAGCCCTTAGGGCATGTTTTGAAGTCTATTTTCTCTGTATTGAATGTATTAGCTTATTTACAAAGTTAATAAAATTTTTCTTTCCTGTTGTGTCCATTCTGTGCTTGGGTTGTGTCCCCATCAAGTGGTATCAGAGCTGGTTTTCCTGAGTGTGTAGACAGAGTGCCAACTGTGAGGCAGTTTGCACCAGGACTGTGTGGTTGTGGGTTTGAGTTAAAAAGATGCCTCCATGAAGAGAGTGTGGTGGAAGGGCCGAAGCTATTAACCTTGAGGAGGTTAAAGCCCTCCAAAGGTAGGTTCAAGCGTTGCAGGAGGAGCTCTGTAGAGGAACAAATGTTGTTGCAGGCGACGAAAGTGAGGACGACAATGAAGAAGAAGAAATTGGACCAGAAGGGGAATTTGACAGGGAAGTTCTGAATCAGGTAGAGGAAAGGCTTTTTAGGGCCATTACTAAGTTTTGGAAAAGACCCACAATTGATGTGGGTGTATTTTTAGGAAACTTGAAACCAGATGAGTTGATCGACTGGATCAATGAACTGGAAGAGTACTTTGAGTATGAGGATATGAGAGATCCAAATAGGGTTAAGTTTGCAAAGGCCAAACTGAAAGGCCATGCCAAAATCTGGTGGCAAGAGGTTCAATTGGAAAGAAACAAAAGAGGAAAGGAGAAGATCACAAGGTGGGATCGTATGGTGGACAAATTGAAGAAGCAATTTATTCCTGTTGATTATGAGCTTGATTTGTTTAAGAAGATGCATGGGTTAAACCAAACAGGAAATCAGTCCAAGAATATATAGAGGAGTTCTATCGAATTCTTATTAGAGCAGGGCATGCAGAAGCAAATAAGGAGAAGGTTGCTCATTATATCAGTGGGTTGCGACCTAGCATCTAGGAGGAATTAAGTCTAATAAGAATGACCAACGTTGAAGAGGCATACCAGTTTTCCCTACGAGTTGAAGAGAAGCTAAATAAGAGGTTTGAAGGGAGACAAAGAGGATGTGGTCAAGGAGGAAGGGGTAGTGGTAGGTCATTTGCAGGCCGAAATGAAACTCAAAAGAAAAATGAAGATGTGGGTACTAGCAGGAACCAGAGGAACGAGGGTTTCAATTGCTCCCGTGATCAAGACTTTGGAAATCAGAGAGGAAGAGGTAGAGGATGTGGACAAGGAAGAGAAGGCTTTTGTGGTACATGTTTCCATTGCAATGAAGAAGGTCATCATGCCTTTGAATGCCCTCAACGACAAGGAAGGATAGATAGGAGAGCTGAGGGTCAAGCTAGGGTTGCTCATGTGGATGCACATTCAGAAGATGCAGAAAGAGGAGAGACTTTGGTAAATGAAAGGGTCCTACTAAGTGGTGAGAATGAACCTGGACAAAGGAGGAGTTTATTTCGTACCAGGTGCAAGTGTGAGGATAAATGTTGTGATGTGATAATTGATGGTGGTAGCACTGATAACTTGGTATTATAGGAGATGGTCTCTAAGCTGAAACTCAAGAGGGAGAAACACCCCCAGCCCTATCGGATTTCTTGGGTGAAGGATGATCATAAGGTCCTGGTAAGTGAACAATGTTTAGTAAAATTCAAAATTGGGAGTTACCATGATGAAGTTCTCTGTGATGTTATTCCAATGCATGTTTGCCATCTATTGTTGGGTAGACTGTGGCAGTTTGATAGGCATGCAGTACATGATGGTCATGCAAACACATACTCTCTAACAAAGGATGGAGTTTGCCACAAACTAAATCCCATGAAAGGAAGGTGAAAAGGTATGTAGTAGTGCTAGGATTTGCCTTGTTGATGGAAGGAAGTTTTTAGATGGCATGAAACATTAGCGTATGTGCTATGCTTTGATTCCTAAGAAAGATAAAGAAGGTAGTAGTGAAATACCACTTGAAGTTTTAGATTTACTAGGTGAGTTTGGAGATATCATCTCTGATAATGTTCCAGAAGGATTACCACCAATAAGGCAAATCAATAATCAGATAGATTTAATTCTAGGAGCTAGTTTTCCTAACAAGGCTGCTCACAGGATGACTCCTACTGAAATTGAAGAGCTAAATAGACAGGTTCAAGAACTATTGAGGAAGGGCTTGATTCGGGAGAGCCTGAGTCCATGTGTAGTACCTGCAGTACTAGCACCAAAGAAGGATGAAGAATGGAGGATGTGTACAGACTCTCGAGCTATAAATAGGATAACCATCAAGTATCGATTTCCTTTGCCAAGAATGGATGATCTTATGGATTGCTTGAGTGGAGCTCAGTACTTCACAAAGATAGATATCAAGAGTGGCTATCATTAGATACGGATTTGAGAAGGAGATGAGTAGAAAACAACCTTCAAGACCAAGGAGGGTCTTTATGAGTGGTTAGTCATGCCCTTTGGATTGATGAACGCCCCAAGCACCTTCATGCGGCTTATGAATGAGGTACTTAAGAAGTTCTTGGGAAAATTTATTATTTTCTATTTGGGTGATATTTTAATTTTCAGCAAGACTTTGGAAGAACATTTATTGCATATTCGTAGTGTCCTTGAAAGGTTAAGGAAGAGAAACTATTAATTAATTTGAAGAAGTGTATCTTTGCAAAAAGGGAGTTAGTCTACTTGGGATTTGTTATATCACCTGAAAGTCTCAAAATGGATCTAGAGAAGGTAAAAGCCATCTTGGAATGGCCTACTCCAAGGTTTGCTACTGAGCTAAGATCATTTCATGGTTTGGTTAGTTTTTATAGGAAGTTCATTAAGAATTTCAGTGGCATATGTGCACCCCTGATTGACACAATAAGAGGGGATAGAAAATAGTTCAAATGGATTGACGCAGCTGCGAGAAGTTTTGAAATGGTGAAGAAGAAGGTGACAGAACAACCTGTATTGGCACTTCCAGATTTTAGAAAGGTGTTCCAGGTGGATTGTGATGCTAGTGGCAGTGCTATTGGAGCTATATTGAGTCAAGAAGGTAAGCCCATTGCATATTTTAGTGAAAAATTGAATGATGCGAAAAAGAAGTATTCTGTTTATGATCAAGAGTTCTATGCAATAGTTCAAGCCTTAAAGAAATGGAGGCATTATTTATTGCCAAAGGAATTTGTTTTGTATACTGATCATCAGGCATTACAGTACCTAAATAGCCAAGGTAAATTGAATCAGAGGCATATGAAGTGGGTAGAGTTCTTGCAGAGCTATACATTTGTGTTGAAGCATAGAAGTGGAAATCTAACAGGGTTGCAGATGCACTAAGTAGGCGACAGTTGTTGCTTACAGTAATGCAGGTTGAAGTAGTTGGGTTTGATGAACTCAAAAATTTGTACCTTGAGGATCCTGATTTTGCTGAAGCATGGAAAGCTTGTAAAGAGCCTGTTGCTGTAGATAGAACCAAGTGGCTAGACTACTTGATTCAGGATGGTATGTTGTTCAAGGGCAGTCAATTATGCATTCCAAGAAGTTCCATGAGGGAAAATCTGATTAAGGAGAAACACAGTGGAGGGATGGCATGACATTTTGGTCGAGATAAGACCATTGCCATTCTCAAAGAACATTATTTTTGGCCTCAAATGTCATAGGATGTGAAGAAGTTTGTATAGAGTTGTCAGATTTGTCAAGTTGCCAAGGGATTTAGTCACAATATTGGACTATATCAGCCATTGCCTATTCCATCAAAGCCATGGGAGGACATAAGTATGGATTTTGTTCTTGGATTGCCAAGGACACAAAGGGGTAATGACTCAGTATTTGTGGTGGTTGATAGGTTCTCTAAAATGGCACATTTCATTCCATGCCACAAAACTCATGATGCTGTCCATATTGCAAACTTTTTTTTGAGAGAGGTGGTAAGACTACATGGCCTCCCAAGGAGTATAGTTTTTGATAGAGATACTAAATTTGTAGGGTATTTCTGGAGAACATTGTGGAAAAAGTTGAGAACAGACTTGAAATTTAGTTCCACACATCACCCGCAAACTGACGGCCAAACAGAAGTCTGGGCAATTTGTTGAGATGTTTAGTTGGGGATAAGCCCAAGGGATGGGATTTGATTCTACCACAAGCAGAGTTTGTTTACAATAACTATGTAAATAGGAGTATTGGAAAATCACCATTCCAAATTGTATATGGAAGTAGCCCAAGGACTGCACCAGAATTGAGGAAGATAGAACAAGGGGAGAGGACAAGTGCTGAAGCTGAAGAATTTGCTGAACATATCAAGCATCTACATGGGGAGGTCCAGGCACACATTGTCAGGATGAATCAAAAGTATAAAGCTAGGGCTGATCAAAGGAGAAGACATAAGGAATTCCAAGTAGGGGATCTAGTCATGGTACACTTAAGAAAAGAAAGATTTCCAGCCGGTACTTACAACAAGCTAAAAATGAAGAAGTTTGGTCCCTACAAAATTCTGAAGAAACATGACTCAAGAAATGCATACGAGGTGGAGTTGCTAGACGGTATTCACATTTCTCCTATTTTCAACATTGTGTATCATGATGACGGTGCAGACGAGGAGCCAATGTTAGAGCCATGTCCAATTCCTGCTTCTAAGAAGGAGGAGATAGAAGACATTCTAGATTATCGTGTGGGCAGGAGTACCAAACATAGGCAGTATGAAGAGTATTTGGTCAAGTGGAAAGGACGATCGATCGAGGACTCAACTTGGATATCAGCAGCTGAGGTTTCCCATTTGGGATTTCCTCTACCATTCATAAAGTGATAGGATCACTTTTCAATCTACCCTGGGTGTCTGATGCAGGAGCATCTAGAGGTATACGGGAAATCCCATGTCAACCAAAAAAAATGTACTTAGACTTAGTTTCTATTTCATGTGTTTTCATTTCTGGATACCCATTTGGATCAAATAAAGGTTCCAACTCTCACAGTTCCACTATCAATGTTCTAGGATAGAGTATTTGAACACCTTGGGATATGTATAAATGCCAAAAAAATAGGAGTATGTAATTGAGCCATCATTTTGGTGAACTAGAAGGTGTAAATTGGCCAAATGATTGTCATTGTAATTTAGAGCATTCCAAAAAAAGAATCAGGTCAAAAGGCCCCACGGTTTGAAAGTTATTGCAATTTTTCAATTTTTGGAGATCTCCTATGAATGCTTCAAAGTCAGGTTAGGGGCATTAAATGACCTTGAATAGGGCCAAAAAATGGGGGGTGAGCAAAGCTGGTCCATAGGGCTATAGACCGCTTCAAGAGCTTTCCAGAAATGTAAACGGTTCATCAATCGGAGCTACAGTTCAAAAGTTATGCCTCCTGAAAGTTCGGTTACCAATTCTGGATTCTTCTAGATTTGTGTCAACTTCTAACGCAACTTTTGGAGCCTTCTATTTTGTCGGTGGATGCCAACTAGCACTTTCTAGAATGTACTCCTAATCCTTAACCCTCTGGGGTCTATTTAAGAACATTTCTGACATTGTAAAAGGCAATTCAGAGTGGAGTTTGAGAGAAGGTACTAAAAGGAGAAATTATCTCCAGACTTATACTATTGTAAGCCCTTAGGGCATGTTTTGAAGTCTATTTTCTCTGTACTGAATGTATTAGCTTATTTACAAAGTTAATAAAATTTCCCTTTCCTATTATGTCCATTCTGTGCTTGGGTTGTGTCCCCATCATCATTAAAGACATATCATCTAACATCGTTATTAAAGAAATCACATTTAGTAAGAATCATTAAAGTAACATTAACAAATTATAATCATAATCATTAGAAAACACGTGAAATATAATTAACAATGTAATCATAAATGATATTTTGAAGTCATGAAATAACATCATACCATATATCTCTTAAACCAACACATGTATGAAATAGGCCTAAAAGAGTTCAACATATATAATATAAAGCAAACTTCAGGTCAACATTACATATACAATATTTGATTTGCTTCAACATAATCATCATTCTTTGAGAGTTTGTGATGAGTTACCATAGGTGTTCGAACTGGCCTTGATTCTTCCATTCCAAAAATCTTCAATATTCCTTGATATACTTTGTTTATGTAATGTAAATTTTACCTCTCTTCATCTGATAAACTTACAAACCAACAAAGAATTTAATCTCTCCAAACATTGACATCTCAAATTCTCTCTTCGTTTCATTAGCAAATGATTTTCACAACAAACTAGGATCTCCAAATATGATATCATCAAAAAATATTTCAGCTAGCGATATCTTGCTCTCAAATTCACTTTTCAAGTATAGATTGCTATTGTAATTAGTTCTTGCAAAACCAATTTTCACCAAATAAGTGTGTAACCTTTCATACCATTCTCCAGGGGATTGTGCAATTTACATACCATGTTCCTCTTATTAGGGTCAACAAATCCTTCAGGTTTTTCAATGTTGACTTCTTCTAAGATTTCATTTAGTAATGTAGACTTGACATCCATTTCGTATACCTTGAAACCTTTGTTAGTAGCATATGCAAGAAAAGTTCTCACTCCTTCTCACCTTGAAACTAGGGAAAATGTCTCTCCATAGTCAATTTCTTCCTTTTGTGCATATGCCTTACAAACTAGTCTTCTTTTGTTCCTTATGACTTCACCTTTCTCATTTGGCTTGTTTTTTAATACACATTCTGTTCCAATCACATTCTTCTCCTTTGGTCTTGGTGCCAATGTTCGTGTCGCAAGGGGCTACTTCATTTTGGATATTTATGCACACTTCATCATATAATAGGGGCTACCCATATAAGAAATAAGAAAATGCTAGAAATGAATTGTGGTTTAGATTTAAGCATCACAAAGGTTGAGATGGAATTGCTGATGGTTGGTACATACTAGAAAATACATGCTTAGGAACATTGAATAAAGTCCCAAAAAAAAGTAATCCAGCAATAGATTGTACTTATACAACAAGGATATTTTAAATCTATATGATCACACTCAAATATTAAGAGAAGATGGATCCTACAATACATACACTCTAGGCATTAAGTTCATGGCCCCAATAAGGTTAACTGGTAGCAACTTATTTCCCTTATTGATGGTTTTAACTATGATTACTGAATAGTAAAATTGGATGGTCTTAAGATAATCTTATTATGATTCACAACCAAAAATGTAATTCTTGTCCTCCCCTCTAAAACAAATGCCACAAACTATCTTTCTAAACTTTGACAATGGTTTGTCTTCTCAAACAATATTTGATGTTTTGATAAGTGAGTAAATCTTCTTAATTTGAAATCTTGAAATCTGCACCCATTAAATCCCTTAAGACTTCATATATCACAAATGCAATTTCTATGGAAGGCACCAACTTAATTTAATTTGGAACCAATCCCCTCTACAATGCAATAAACCTTTCGCTCTAGTCATTTTCCCTAAATGCATCAACCATATCAGAGTAATGGATAGGAATTGTGATTCTTCCATCTCTAGTTACAATAGGGGAATCATCTTTCCATCCAACCATTTGCATCCTTCCACACACTACATCCAAAGGATAAGCCATAGTCAACCCAATAGTTCCTACGACATCTCCACATGCCAATTTAGTTACCACATTTAACTCAAAGCCATATAACAACCCAAAAGTTTTGTTCTTTGTCAATATGTCCTCGAGAGTCTCATGCACAACAAATATCAATCCAACATATGGAATCACTCCAATAATTGATGGTAACCATGACAATATTCATCAGGGACCCATCAAGTCAAATAGTTGTACTATTCTATCTATTAGATTATTGGTCTACTTGATAGACATGTTTCTTTCAGGTTTATATTTGTGAAAACAATCATTTATGCATGCTAGATGAAGAAAAACCCAATGAGTGTGATGGAGCCTTGATTTTTTGAGTTTGCAATCACAACACCTCTAATTATCAAACTTTTGAACAATTAGAAAACATTCAAGAGTGCTAGAAACAATGAAGAAAGAAGAGTTCTTCCAGATTTTAGAATCATAGATATTTATTTCAAAAACCTTTGAATGATATCAATCACAAGTGAAATTATAAGTATGAAGAATCCTGGATTGAGTCTCAAAGACTAAAACTACAATTATTAGTACATGAGGTCAACATAAAGTTTCCAGACTTGATGATAAATAACTTCATTGACTAAGACTAGTAATCACTGTTCTCTATGTTTTCCATCAACATTGGGTGATGCAGTTGGTGTCTTCTATCTTTTGTTTCAAATTGAAGGCATTAAATGAAGATAAAATGAAGATTTAAGGGGTTGTTGACAACTTCTATCACCATCATTCATCTATAGAAGACCTGTACGTACCTACAATGATATGTTTCAAGGTATTTAGATGCAATCTTATTGAAAGTATTCCCTATTCATGAAAATGGTGAGCATCCATTGGTAGTAGAACAAGATGGTTGTTTTAGAGTATGTGAAGATTTCCCCAATCTAGTACTAGTATGGAGATTGCAGTAAATGAATGTCCACCAAACATATATAAAATATACACCCAACAAGAGATATCATAAATACTTTTTGGAACAACCCCATTGCCAAAACATAATGATGACCACCAAGTTTTAGTAACTCCTTCAAGTGATGCAATATGATTGAGATACATATTCCAAGAATAGGGGACATGCCTCATGTCATCACAATAGTCTATGGATGTTAACCAACAAATGATCTAAGGTTCTGGTTTTAAGAGATCCACATAGCAATAACCACATGTACAGACATATGAGTTCTCTTCTCACCAATTTTTGGAATTGATACAATATTGCAAGACATTTGAATAAAAAACATGGGGAGTGAACCTGATAGAGAATTAAGAGGGAGAAATAGTTAGAGATGAATCACGTTTCATGTGTGCAACTTGATTACCAATTCACTTGCAGAGATTTGCATCTATGAAAATATGACTTCATCATATTTGAACACATGACTCATCTGTAGAAAAGAGTGATTAAAATAAAAGAGAAACTTCCCATGTTGAATGATGTGGCTCCCTTGGACCCAATCAAATTTCCAAACATGGTGATGGAGATATATTTTAAGCATGAAGATGAATTGAGAAGTGTTGCCACAAACGATGAGCCTATATACCTTGTATTCTTAAAATATGATGATACACTTATGATAGTTGGTATCTTGCAATATATTGAAACAATAATAATATTTTTGTATTGAATTAACAGTCAAAACTCAACACCGCCTGTGGTAATATTATGACATCATACAATCACTATTAAGAGAATGACCTTTTCTTGTTCCCCTAATCAACATTCTCCTCTTGCTCTGTAGGATAGATGCACACTTTCAATAGATAACAACATGTTATTCTTAGTATCATTCAACATGACACAATCATGCATAGATCTAAATGTGATAAATAGTCCAAGATGGTGATGACTTCATGTGGCCATGGTAGACCATTTGGTTCCACAACTTTGAAGAGACTCACGAGTAGGGAATGACTGAAGATATGCCTGGCCTAAGTGCCTCAATATGAATGTTGCCAAGGATGTAAACATTAGGCTTACCAAGGATGTAAATATTGGGCTTACCAAGGAGGTTTCCCTTAGTATTAGTGGTACAACATAGAGGATATTGAAATAAAATTAGGAAAATTATTTTCCTTCAAAACTTTAACCATAAATTCATTCACCACACATCCATCTCATCATTTGCATGTAACTGAAATAGCTAGCTAAACATATTCATCCATAGCATGAAAACAAATAACATTCAACATATGTATGACACAAGATATTTGGTTATCCAGAAACCCTCCAATGAGAAGGTAAAAATGGGGTGGGGGATGACACCCACAAATCTCCACTACTGCAGTAATAAGGTGCATCCAATGAAGGCTATAATATTTGATCATAAACTATGATGTACCCTGTGAAAGGTCTGCCCTATTAAAGGATTACAAGATTGTTAGATCCTACACTGTTAAAGGATTTCAACACCCTATTAGAAATGTGCCTGATTAAAGGACTTTAACTTACAATGAAGTAAGCACCATGTTAAAGGATTTACATCACTCTATTAAGACTACTTTGTTAAGAGATTTAACTAATTCACCTGCTAAAATGTCTTAGCAATGATCCTTTGGTTAGCACTCTGCTGCTAGATAACAAATCGCCTCTTTACTAATGTGTACTTGATCCTCTCTAATCAGATGTATTACTTTTGTCCTCTAATTCCTTGCCTTTTTTCTCCTTTAATTAATTTTGTAATGTATATCAATTCACAACTCCTTAGCCACCATGAATACTCTATTTGTAGATGCAAAGTTCTTCTCTTCTTGCATTCCACACTTACATCTTTAGGGTTAGTCCTCCTTAAGAAGACCTAGGTGACTTAGGCTTAGGTATGAATCAACAATTGTGATTCACCCAATTTTGTTGCTTTAAACATCCCTTCAATTGAATGGTTACGTGTACTGCATAGGAATCCTCAAAAAGATTCATTCTTATCATCTTAGAATTTTAAAACAATCCTTAAGTTAGATAAAAAATGATTTACAAAGAAGTTTGTGCCATTATAAACAACTATGTCCAAAACTGTTTACTTGACACTTGAAGTGTCTAATGCTCGGCATCCACTATATCTTCAATGTTGTAACTCGACCTCTAAATGACATGATATTCATTGATCACTAGGCATTTGAATGATTTAGCATCAACTATTTGCTCGAGACTTACTAGTTACTCAGCACATACTGTATATCTGACAACTTATGCTAGACATACATTACTTGTTCGGCATGAACTAAGCAAATGATTTAAGTGTGTTAAAACCAATATAAGATTAAAAATCTCCCCCTTTGACATGAGTGGAAAAAGCACTTGGTCATGCATGAATATCTTTAGCTCTTGAGCATAACTCAGATAATATCCATTTAGCGCTTGCATACAAAATTAAAAAAACTTCAAAATTTTACAAAACTTATGACTCATCAGTCATACCTCAAAAATTCTATAACTCCCCCTGAGTTGATTATTCTATTCTAATTTTGAAACTAAATACTCTTGCTTCACTCTGTTCCTGGTTCTATACTATAGATTTTGTTTCTGTTTGGTCTCCCCCAAAATTTATCTCTCCTTTCATGCATTCTTTTTATTTGTTCTCTCCCCCTTTATTCATTCTACCCCTTTTGACACTTATGTCATGGGTTGTACATGAATTGTGTGTTTGTCCAAGAAAGATTTATCGACCTCCATCATTACTTTCATTGATGCATCCCACTTGTCACATGGTAGCTCTAGAGATTTGATTAGTATGTCTAAATCGACAACAAGGGTGACTAAGCCTTCATGTGTAGAAAGATGAGGATATTTCTTCAACAATGTCTCTACATAAGCTAGTTACTTATGTAACACCTCTATGTGAGGGGTTAACATGGACTAGATGTTGATCAGTGTGGTCCTAATATTTGTATCTTGAGCATGTAAAGTTGCTAACTGACCTTGTGTTGATAATAAATTCTTGAAGTGAGACTGACCTTGGCTAGGAGATTATTGTGGAATGTTACCTATTTTCTTCAGGTCTCCCTCCAGATGGTCAATGTGTCTTTGCACTTCTTGTGTGAATAGGGGAACATCACATAGCTTCATGTAAAGAGACAAAATGTTCTCCAACACCTTCTTCACACCCTCAATCTTGGTTGCTAACTCATCTAAGTTTGTGTCACCATAGGATGTCACCTCATCAACCTTATATGTGCTAGGATTTGGCCTTGATGCTTGCAATGGGGTAGCTTCTATACTCGGTTGGTGAAGTGCTTGACTAGGAGTAGGAGTAGCAGTGTCTAGTAAGGTATCTGGTGTTTGTATTGCTATTACTTCCTCTAGATTCGTATTCAAGACTCAATCTTCAGCCCTATCCTTCTCCTTTTCCTTGATTTTTGCTCCACCTTGTGTTTGTGGTGTAGGTGCAAGACTGTCTTCCTAACTTGTTTGGACTAGCTAACATGTGAAGGCATTGTGTCCTTCATTTGATATACTACCATATGCATGGTAGGTTGCACCTCTGTGGATTGAGAGGCAATAATGGATGATGTATGTGTTTTCTGCCCTGCAAATGCCAATTCTGCCTTCTCAATATCATTCACACTCACCAACATAGGATGATTGCATAGTTGCTCCTTGGTGGTGGAATCAGTTAGTATCTTCTACATATCCTCCTCTATTAGGGAATTGATTTTTTGAATGGTGGTGTTAGACACATCCTTAGCCTTTACTATATCTGCTTGTGGATTGGCACTCAACATCTATACTTTTGGTATACTTATTTCTTGTTGTTGCTCTTCGTCAATTGTCGCCTCTGTAGTTCCTTCCCCATGTACTCTCATTACAAATTCATCATTAGTTACTTCACTACCTCTTCCTCTATTTTGTCTTCACTTAATTCCCTAGGTGCTTGTTCAATAGCCAAGTTGTCAGTCCATAGATCACCTTCCATACATGTGTGCTTTGCTGAAAAACCTCCCCATTTCTATTCTGTAGGATGTTATAGGCTCAATATTTTGGAGAAAATCTTCCCTTATATTTGTTAATAACCTTTGTCATTTTAGATTTTTCCAAATCTGGCATCACTCTTACAAGTGTAGTTTCTCTAATGTTTCTCTCTGTTGTGAGACTATATTTTCACCTTTGCTCAACTCTATCATATAGGTTCTTGGGTAAAGAGTTGGAAATCTCAATTGGAGTCATCTTGAAAGTTGCCATCATGGCATATACAGAATCTTCTACTTTATCCATATCTAACTTCCCAAGTGTATCAAACTCAACATGTGTGAATCCACTTAAATTATCATTATTCTTGATATTTTCACACAAGTTGTCCAAATTAGAAGAGGGACTATGACTTAGACTTTGAATTGGTTGTTTCTGCTTGGGTTCATCTTCTTGTGTAGTTATACTAACTCTCTTGCCTTAGGCTTTTGAACTTCTTGAGTCGTCTTAGCAGTAACTCTTGTGATATCCTTGGTAATAGGAATTGTAGGATTTTTTTGTGAAGGTTTCACAACCTTTTTAGGTTTTCTTACTGCAGGCTTCTTTGATTTCCTCTTCTTTTCTTCTGTGGCAATAGGTGCTTCATTGGCTTCTTCTCCCTTGACATCTTCATCAATTTTTGCTTCTTATTCTCCTTGGTCCTCACCTTGACCATGTGTAAGAGTAAGTGGTTCTTGGGTAGGTGTATCTCCATCATCTCCATTATCTTCTTCCTCTTCATCTCCTTCTTCCCCTTCACCAAATTGTTCCTTGAGTTTCTTCACAAGCTTATTCTTCTTCCTCATCACAAAAGTTATCTTCAAATCCATTATTATCTTGTACTTTGCTACATCATAGTTTCTAAAAGTAGTAGCCTCCTTATCTACTTCTTCTACTAAAGTAATGATGGTTGTAGATGCCTCATCAACATTAATCTCACAAGGCAATGACCTGAGCCATCTCACCCTTGGAACAACAACTTGTAAATATGTGAAACCAACTTCAACTAGAAAATAAACATTGTTGGAATACTTCTCTACTAGTGATACTGGAATCCTTTGTCTTTGTTTCATTGACTTCTTAAAGTCTTCAAAGTAGCTAGTCATCACAGTCTCAAAATTATCTCCAAGTTGCTATGTAAATTTACCAATTTGCACTGCAATTGACCTATTGGTCTTCCAAGCTATTTTCCCAAATGTGGGGAAAGTGTTCTGCACAAAGAAAAAAATGCAAATAAGTATTGAACCAAATTTGCACTGTGCACTTTTTGTTTTCCTTATGGCTCCCAAGTTTTTAGATAATTGTTGGAGTTGTAATTTGGCAAGGTCATAAGGATGGTCTTTCTTCACTATTTTGTAACCCAAATCCACAACCACACATGGTACGCTATTTAACCTACTAGATTGAAAGAACTTATGTGCAATAATTCTTATTGCAAATGCAATTAGGGGATCAATAATTGTGTCTATGGTCATCCCTCTCTTGTTCCATAGTGCCCTTGTATTCTTTTTAATTGCCTCTTTTGCATCACTCCTCATTGTCTTAGATCTATCTAGGGTTGGTACCCTATCACTCTATGAATGATCCTCTTTGTGATTTTGATAGGGGCATCCTCCAACCATACAAAATTGTCATGAATTCTACTAAGAACAATCTTTATCCATTCTGTCTTGAACATGTTTGGAAAATCTAGGGCACAAGTTAACCCTTTTCTCTTTACATTTCTTTCAATACTCTATTCTCACATATCTCTCTTATCTCCATGTCTCCAATGCTTCCAACCTTACAAGTGTAGCAACACCTTACATCTTTTATCATCAAAAGTTGTGGTGGCATCATAGATAATGCACCAAATGGGTCTCCTTTATATGCATTGTCAGGAATCACACAAAAATGTGGTTATTTGATTTCATTACTTGTTAATTGGACATTCAAAACTTCCTTTCCTTGCTTAATTGTAGCTGCAAAAGAGCTAGACACCATTACACCTAACTAGAATTTGTGAAAATTCAAACAACATAGCTCAGCACATGATAAATACCTTGAAAAATATGATGACTTGTGTCAATTAGTAGTTGAATTTAGTTTGCAAACACTTGAATCTTTTTCTCCAACTTGTCTTCATCTCTTCATGCTCTCTTCAATCTCAAATAATAGTAAATGAGTCAAAAATTGACCATATAGCCCTTGAAACTTCACAATTAATGCTCATTGCTTACACAATTGTAAGCTCAAATCCAATAACAATTTTGACTCACTTGACTTCCATGTAATTCCTACTATGCTCAGCAACCATAACAAGCTAAACCAACACTATCACTTTAAATAGCTCGACAACACCTAACTTTCACTCGACAACCACAGTAAAAATTTTCATGCTTGACTGTAACAGGAAAACTTATAGATTCCTTCTAAGTTATAGCCAATACTTTGCATCTTACTTCATGCATATATGACCTTTTTAGAACTAAATCCTTGGAATTGATGTATAATTGAACTTTGAAATATTTGTCCCATACATACCTCTTAATTGCCTAGTTGGGGGTGGTGTGATAATTTGATCCATTGAATGAAGTGATCCCATCTGAGCTTGATGTGTTGCAATCTTCCTCCTTCCATATCTTGTTCATCTACACCTTGACTTCTTCAATATCAACCTTTCCTTTGCCTTTGTTGAATTCATTGCTAGGTGCTCTTGACCTTGTTGGACAATTTATACTTATGTGACTAGTCTTCAAACAACTAAAACATGTAGTTTGAATCAACCATCTATTATAGTAACTTTTGAAATGTGTTCTAATGCAATTTTCAGCAACATGTGCATACTTTGGATAATAGTGACAACTATACCTTGTATTGTAATCCCAATTGTAGGATCTACCAATATGGTTTGCCTTGGCTTGCTTGTTTGACGACCAGTTAGGCTTTGATCTGCACTCATATGCTCTATGTACATACTTCTTACAATTGTAATAGTAACATTCAAATATTTTTGTGCTTGATTTCTTACTCGTACATTCATGTGCCTGATGTCCTTATTTGTTGCACTTGTGACAGTTACCCATGAATTTCTTTTTAGGATTCTAATTTGTTTTTTTGCTCTTGCAAACATTTGTTGTATGACCTATCTTACCACAATTATGACAAGTGGGTTTATAGCTCTTACCTTTGTTGTTCTTTTGTTAACCACTTTTGGATGATTCTCCTTCTTTAGTACTAGTGTAAAACAATCTAGTAGTATCACTAGTAGAGCTAGAAGATCTCATCAATTGCTCAAAATACTTGATGGCTTCATGAGGTCTGTTGAAACTTTCAACAAGTTCTCCTTCCCTTTTCAGATCATTTCTTGGTTGTTCATTTTGCAACTTCATTGTTGTGATTTCAATATCTTTTCCATTAAATTCATGATTGGCAATCATCATTTGATCCAATGTTTCTAGTTGTATATGAGCAATCCTATTCATCTTTAATGTCTTCTCTTCTAGTCTGTTGGTCAGTATCCTTTCGTCATCTTCAATCATTATTTTTTCCTCTTCATCTTTCTTTTTCTACTTGGTCATCTCACATAGCAATACTGATTGGACTTCTTATTCTATCTTAATATTTATTACCTCTTCAATTAGGGTTCCATTAGTTTCCATAAGATCTACAACTATTGCATCAAATTTACTTGTGTTTCTATCTGCAAATAATTTAGTAGTGTCAATCTCTTGGTATTGTGTGTCATTCTCTTCAGTAACTATCTCTTTCCTTCTCTTTAATGAGAGATTCAACTCATCTTTTACTTCATTCAACTATGTAGGGCAGGCTAGATTTTAATCTTCTAATTCTCAATAGTCTTTCTCAACTTGTAGACTTCCATCTTCAAGATCTTTCCTCAAAGCTGCAAAGCTTTCATTTCCAAAGAACTATGCTCTGATACCAATTGTTGGAAATACAATAGGGAAAGTAAACTTTAAGAGGGGGCATGAATCAATACTTCAAAACTTTAACCATAAATTCATTCACCACACATCCATCTCACAATTTGCATGTAAACTAAAATAGCTAGTTAAACATATTCATACATAGCATGAAAACAAATAACATTCATATGTATGACACAAGATGTTTGGTTACCCAAAAACTCTCCAATGAGAAGGTAAAATTGGGGTGGGGATGACACCCACAAATCTCCACTACTATACTAATAAATTATATCTAATGAAGGCTACAATGTTTGATCATAAACTATGATCTACCCTATGAAAGGTCTGCCCTATTAAAGGTTTGCAAGGTTGTTAGATCTTACCCTATTAAAGGATTTCAACACCCTGTTAGAAGTGTACCTGATTAAAGGACTTTAACTTACAATGAAGTAAGCACCTTATTAAAGGATTTACAATAGCCTATTAGGACTACTTTGTTAAGAGATTTAACTGATTCACTTGCTAGAATGTCTCAACAATGATCCTTTAATTAACACTCTTCTACTAGATAACATATCAACTCTTTCTTGATGTGCACTTGATCCTCTTTGATCAGATGTATCACTTTTGTCCTCTAATTCCTCCCCTCTATTCTCCTTTAATTAATTTTGCAATGTATCTCAATTCACAACTCCTTAGTCACCATGAATGCTCTATTTTCACATACAAACTTCTTCCCTTCTCGCATTCCACACTTACATATTTTAGGGTTAGTTAATAAGAAGACCTAGGTGACTTAGGGTTAGGTATGAATCAATGATTGTGATTCACCCAATTTTGTTTCTTAAAATGTCCCTTTGATTGATTGGTTGCATGTACTACATGGGGATCCTAAAAAATATTTGTTCTTATCATCTTAGAATCGCAAAACAATCCTTAAGTCAGCTCAAAAATGATTTACATAGAAGTTTGTGTCATTACAAATTACTATGTCCAAAATTGTTTACTCATAATTTGAAGTGTTTGATGCTCAACATCCACTATAGCCTTAATGTTGTAACTTGACCTCTGAATAACTCAGCATCCATTGATCACTCGGCATCTACTGTCTGCTTGATACTTGAGTGACTCAACACTTACTAGTTACTCGACACATATTGTATATCTGACAACTTATGCTTGGCATACACTACTTGTTCAACATGAACTAAGAAAAATAACTTTTAAGTTTGTTGTCACTCATATGTCAAAACCAATATGAGATTAACAAATAAATGGTTCTTTGCCCAAATATTTTGCAGACCAAACATGCCATATCTGAGAAAATGACATAGATGCATATTTTAAAATTGAAATAATAGCAAATCCAAAAAATTTAAATAATAGTGGATCCAAAAGTTAATTTATTAAAAAAAAAAGAAGCATACCACATTTTCAAATTGGGCTTCCAACTCGAGTTTGCAAATTCTTTTGTCATAGATTTGACTTTTGCCTAATATAGGAAAATTTATAGTCAAAATTTGTTGAAAGAACCACCCGAACATAATGAAGATGTAAGATCTTGCTCTAGATTCTCCAACAAGTTGTTGATACTTTGGATTCAGATTGTAGCACTCAAAAATATGAGACAATGATGCTTTCCAATGGCTAACCAATGAACGTCCCTTTGGATCTGATACCATGTAAGAAGTTTCCTAAGGCAATGAATGAAAACATCAAGATCTAGAAGCTCAATTAATATCACAAGAGATTAAAAATGATATGATCATCAAATGACTTGATTTAATTATGATAAATAAATTTTTAGTACAATGTAGATGTGCCTCAATATATAGGCAATACATGATAACTAGGAGCAGTGCAAGTGATGACCTATCAACTAGAGTAGGTGTAATCACATGTCTACTAAAGGTGGATCATATTTCATTGTGAAATAAAGCATGTGCAATATGTGCAACAATGAGAAGATGATAGTGTGATAAGAACACAAAGGTGGAGCTCACAAACAATGACATGTGAGAGAATAACTATGTGCAAGTAGATTCCTCCTCCACCATGTTCTAAAATAAAATACAAACTCCTATGTGTTTACATTACTATTGACATGAAAATTACTTATAAGTTAACTTAATTAAAGCATAATTGGTAATATAACATATAGTTTATATTATGAATTAAAAAATATGTGCATGAATGTACATGCAAAATTCAATATCCACTTTGGGTAGGCCACCCTGCACATAGGAAAAAGCATCAGATTACTTCCAAAAATGAAATATATAGTCCAGATTACTATTTCACCTCTTTCCCTAGCTTGGGTACTCTTGAGGAGTCAGTCCTTGAGGATCACTTTCACTTGCTTCACATTCCTTTCTTATCCATCTTTGTCTATCTACCAACTTTCTCCTCCATCGTGTCCTATACCTTGCTAGACATTGGGAGAAAATGATGTGATCTTGCTTAAGAACTAGTGATCTCTAAATTATTCTAAAAAATCCAAAAAATCATATATGATGCTGAAAAAATCCTAAAAATCAGAAAATGTCCTGAAAAAAAGATCTTCTTAGTGAAAACCTAGCAATAGGCGCTTTGATTTGTGTCACTCTCTAAACCCTTCTATCCAAATGAATTCCCATCATATTCTTTGCCATAATGTGTTCCGAAATATATTACTCTCTAAAAAAATCATTTTCTTTGACGTAATGTGTTCCCAGATCGATCACGCATTAGTCAAAGAGGGGCAAATGTATGCACCCAAAAATGGTCGCCTAGACTATGGGCCCCCATTATTCAATTTATCAATTTATCAATTTTTTTGAATCAATGGTTTGTAATATTTTATTAAATCATTTCAAATCAATTTCCTTGATCAAATTCGATTTATTTCATTTCTAAGATTGATCATTTTATTCCAAGTCTTATTTAATTAAAAGAAAATCTTCTCTTTTAATTAAATAAAATAAAATCCCCATTTAATTAAAAGAAAACCTCTCTTTTAATTAAACAGTTCATCCACATTTAATTAATTAAGAGAAAAACCTCTCTTTTAATTTAATTAAATATCTTCTATTTAATTAAAAAAGAACTTGCTCCCTTTTAATTAAATAAAAATCCCACTTAAATATCTCTTTTGATGAAAAAAGGAAATCAAATAAATTCTTTTTATTTAATTTCTCTACACTTAAAAATGTGATCTAAGTGGGATTTATCTTTCCACTTTCTCCTCAACCTTCATGCACTACTCCATTCACTCTTCATTCTCCCTTGTCCTTAGAAGTGGCTCCATGTCAAGAGGGCTCGCAAAATGAAAAAGTTATAAATGTTAAGAAAGATCAAGATCAAGCACCCTTTCATCTCCTTCAAAATGTCACTCCTCCATATCCTATATCTTGTCCACCTCCTAAGTATGATGAAGATAACACTTCCATTATCTCCCTTGAGCTTACTGAAAATTATGAGAAAAGTTCTCTTCATATGCTATCCAAGGCTACTTGTCAAGATCAAAGCATCCCCTCATGTTCTACTTCTCCATATCCACTTCAAAATTGTGCTCAAGCTTCAAGTGCTTCTATTAAAAATGCTGTTCCTATCAAAGCTACTCATGAGTCTGTTGATGGCTTTTACCATGTTGCTCACTCTAAAGATGTTGATATCCCTTCTCACTATCCATTTGCATATCCTAATTCTATCCTTGGTCCTCATCCATTAGAGCTAAAGCCTTCAAACCTTCCATCCATATTGGGGCCTTACATTCCTTCATCTCCTATACTTTCCACTTCTAGCTCTCTCATCATACCTCAAGATCAACAAAGACACTCATCCTTGATGAATTTTCACCCATCTATCCATCTAAACCAGTCATATCAGCCTTATTCATCCACAAATCCCAAGTCCTTTGGAAGTGAGAATAAACATAAGAATCCATTGAAAAATAAAGATCACTATGTCCCATCTAATCGACATGTGAATGCTAAGAAGGAGAATTCACAAAAGAGACTGCAAAGGTCAACTATTAAGAGAGCTAAATCAACGCAAATGTGGGTTCCTAAACCCATTATTGAAGAAATATATTTTGAAGTATCGAAAGGAAAATCTAAAGCTATATGAATTCCCAAGTCTCTTTTAAAAGAATTGAATATTGAAAATACTTCAAAATTGACATTCAAGCTTCCAAAGGCTTCCATTCCATCTTCTTCCAAAAATCTTCCTAAAAATATCCCAAAGCCTTCCACTCCACTTTTTTCCAAATCTCTTCTACCACCTCATACATCTAAATCTCAATCTATTTCATCCATGATTCCTCCATCGTTCCAATACCCTTCAAGGTGTGTGTCAATGTTGATCTTGTCCAATATTTCAGCTACCCTCATGAAATTCTTTAAAGCTTACACTAACTTTCTATACATGAACTATTATCCTCCATATATTCTTCCTACTACAATTTCTCTTTCATCACCCTATCAAAATCTTTGAGCATACCTTTCTATGGTCTTGGCTTATCATGGCTTATCTTTCCTATAGGAGCACTATCTAAATTCAAAAAGCTTGAGCTCTTTCTAAAAATTCAAAAAATTCAAAATAAAAAGAAATGAAAAAAATGAAAAAATATGAAAATGTGCCTTGGTGAAAACCACTTCTTGTGGCACCTTGGTAGCAAAATTAAAGCGAAATAAATCCATCCTATGGTGAAAACTACTTCTTGTGGCACCTTGGCTAAGTACTATGATGAAAACTTGGCAAACAGGCGTCATACGTAATTCTTCCATCATCCATCTATCCCCTCTTCTCTCTTTGATCTTGACAATGTTGAGCTATCTTTGCATATTGGCTATCTTATCTACCAGATTTTCTATTGTGCTCTCCCATTCACTCATAGCCTCTATCTTGAGCTTTTTTTTTATTGCTCTATCCCATCGCTATCCTATCTAGTTGACCCCTTGGTCTTGATCATAATAAATGAAACATGGTTCTCATAGGTCTCTTGACATGGCTACTCTTTTGGACTACACACTTTCATGCTATCTCTCTCATTGGCTTCCATTGCTTATCCTACATGCTATCTTACTCATTGGCTTCCATTGCTTATCTTATATGCTATCGCACTTGTTGGTTTCATTGCTTATCCTTCATGCTATCTTGCTCATTTCTTCCATTGCTTATCCAAAATATGCTTCATATGACTATTTCACCTCTTTCCCTAGCTTGGGTACTCTTGAGGAGTCAGTCCTTGAGGATCACTTTCACTTGCTTCACATTCCTTTCTTATCCATCTTTGTCTATCTACCAACTTTCTCCTCCATCGTGTCCTATACCTTGCTAGACATTGGGAGAAAATGATGTGATCTTGCTTAAGAACTAGCGATCTCTAAATTATTCTAAAAAATCCAAAAAATCATATATGATGCTGAAAAAATCCTAAAAATCAGAAAATGTCCTGAAAAAAAGATCTTCTTAGTGAAAACCTAGCAATAGGCGCTTTGATGTATCACCAAAAAAAATTTGAAAAATTCAAAAATACAAAAAATTGAAAAAAGGTCCTAAAAAAATCTGTCAAGTTGTGAAAACCTGAAAATAGGTGCTACTTGAGACCCTTGCACCTCTGTCTATCAGTCTCAGTCACCTATTTTGCTACACATTTCCTAGCTTGGAATTGTTTCTTGTCCTCGTCTTGGGGGCACAACTGCTTAGCTTATTGAGGTATTCTTGTGCATTAGAGTTTCTTTGACAAGTCAGAAAATAATGTTTCTCAACACTTCCCCCACCTTGACATCAAGTGCTTTTCAACACTTTACAGATAGTTTACCTACGGTCTCCAATGTCGCGATATTTCTCACTATCAGAGTCAAGTCTTGAAGAAATGGCCAAGTGACTTGCACACACGCACTTTAACACTTAAACGACTGAGCTATGCTAATCTTTATCTACTTTGTGTGCTGTCTATGATGATTTCTTTGCCATGTGTTCCCTCCCTAATAGTCTTTTGAGGATATCATTGACTAGAAGACTGGGGGCATGGGGCATGTCTTCTTGATTTCTGCTTGTGGGTATACTTTGTTTGTCTATAGTGTTGTAAGCATTTATGCTGGTCCTATTCAACACGTTGACTTACAAATGTATCATCCTTGACTTTTTTGCAAGACCGCACTCAGGGTTTATCCTGGCGCTTATGCCTTGATACAGGTGTAATATTGCTAAATTAAACTTAGGGAATCTAATCACGTAGTTATCTTGACTTACATGTCTCTGATGCTTAGATTGGATTTCCACATACCTATCTAATATCGATCATATTCATATCCTCATAGTTATACTAGTGATGGTTGTATGATCTCATGATGTCGCTAATAAATGCTCAATGATGAAATTAAGAGTCTAAATGTTATGCGCTTCTTGCTGGTAAACCACATTGCATATTAGCTTGCATTTTAGGTTCATTTTCTAGATTAGTCTTGCATTCTTGCATATGGGGAGAGCTCTCTCTTCATCTTTTTTGTGGACATATCAGCTAACTCCTTTCATATATTTCTTTACTTTCTTCTTGTTCATGTCTTTTCACCTTCTTAATCTTTCGCTTCATCTTTTTTCTATCTTATCATCACATTATATAAAGTTTTGACCTCTTAAATAATTTCAACATCCTAGATTCATTTTTGGGATCGAAATCCAAATTCGAGTTCATCTTGATGGTCAAAATCACATTTTAAAATTTTACCTTCTTCTGAGAAGTTAGCTGACCGTTTGAGGTCTAATCTTTGAATTATCGTTGGGGCATCTTCATTTCTTCATGTATTCATCATTTCCATACTTCATATCTATTTCAATTCACTATTTTATGTCTAAATCATCTTTCTACTAGATTTGACCTAATTTTTATGCTATATCCTTCAAGGTCAACTCTAGTCAAACTGGGGCATTTTATTAGTTTCTTATAGTCATTCTTGGGTTCTAATTTTCTCATTTCTAGCCAGTTTTTGCATCCCCTTACCTCATTTCAATTTCGATCCCGAGGGGGCAGAAATACTCCATCACTGCTTAGGAGCATTTGTTTGATCTTCTCACTTGCTCTCATTCTATCTTCTTTTCTAAGTGTTAGTATTCTTCTTGAATTCTGACATCATCTCTTCCTAGTGTTCAGTACTACTGCTATCAGGTTGTGCATTCAAGACTTGCTATCTATTTCTGCATTTCACTCTTCGAAATTAGACATCTATATCTATCATCGCCTACTTGGCTTCAATTTTCTTTGACATAAATGTGTTCCCAGATCGATCACGCATTAGTCAAAGAGGGGCAAATGTAATCACCTAAAAATGGTCATCTAGACTATTAGCCCCCTTTTCAACATTTTGGCTAAATTAATTTAATCACTTACCTAAGCCAAATTGCTAATAATCATTTTATTTGATTATAACCTATAGTTTGACTATGCTATCTAAGCCGGCATCCAAACATTCTGAACTCATGGAATCATTTGGATAGAAGGGTTTAGAGTGGGACACTTTCGAGTGTACACACACTAGGCCCAAAAGATTATTTAGATAACTTTTAAGGATGCAGTCTCATAAAGCTCTCTACAAACACCCTAGTTGGGCATTATATCAATATAAGTAAGGAAGGATGGATCTCTATGAGACATCACAAGTAGAGGAAATCAAAATAACATTATATTACTCCTAATACACATTCGTATTTCCATTAGTGTCAAACAGTCCAAAAAAAAGTTGATAAGATAGAAGTCATTGATTAATGAATGAAGTCACCAAGTCATAGTATTCATTGAGTTACACTATAGTGCCCAAGAAAAGAAGAGTCAAGAAGTCTAAGTATGGAAACTTATAACCGAGTAACAATACTCACCAAGTAGACAAAGATTAACTAAGCACAAAAGTCACCGATCTTTGCAAGTATTACCGAGTCTTAAGGACACTCAGTGACAACATAATTATCAAACAAGAATAGAGTGTACATCAAGTTGTACATAGGCTACATACAAATCTAAAATGGCACAAAATTTTATGTAATGATCATATTGAGTGGAAAACATGATTTACATAGATTGAGGCAAAGATATGGAGATATTGATTGGTAAGTGTCAATTGGTTGTTTATGATTTCTAGGCAAAATATAGGCCAACAAAATAACAAAAAGGAAAAGCATGGAATAAGGACTATTCTAGATTATTGATTTTGACCTATGATATATTCTAGAGAATTCTAAACCCTCGCTAGTACATTTGAGGCCATTTTTCGACCAATATTGGTCAAAATTTTGACCAAATTCGATCAACCCATTGGTCGTAATTTTTTTGGTCAAAATTTCAACCAACCTACTGGTTGGTCCAAAACTTTCAAACATGTTGGCTCAATTTTTGCCAAGCATTGGTCAAAATTTTGACCAATGCCTGGCAGATTTCAACCAAGAATTGGTTGAAATGTCAACCAATTCTTGGTAGATTTTGACCAATGCTTGGTCGAGATCTATCAAGTATTGGTCAAAATTTTGACCAATGCTTGGTAGAAAACTGCCAAGCATTGGTCAAAATTTCGACCAATGCTTGGTCAAATTTTTTTTGAGGCTCACACTTGTTGAGGTCCACTTCAGCAATGGCCCTTCTTGTGAAATTTCTATTTAAAACCTTTCTAATGAGATAATGTGTTATGAGCTCTTCAATAGTGGGATGGAACGTGAATCTAGGAGGCAGTTGTGCATCACCCATATCATGACTATAATTAAAGTTAAGAGCCTCTATTATTGAAATCTCTTCCCTATTTCCCATAGCAAAGGAAATGAATATGGGTGATAGGGAAGAGAATTCAACAATAGAGGCTCTTAACTTTAGTTATAGTCATGATATGGGTGATGCACAACTGCCTCCTAGATTCACGTTCCATCCCACTGATGAATAACTCATAAGACAATATCTCATTAGAAAGGTTTTAGACAACAATTTCATAGGAAGGGCCATTGCTGAAGTGGACCTCAACAAGTGTGAGCCTCAGGGAGGGTTCAATTCCCTCCTTTATTATTCACTATGCGTATAATACCTTCATCTGTACATAATGTCTTTCTAGTTTCGTTCTACTCGCACACCCATTTCATTTCATATGATCATTTGAAAATTGTGTTACTCTAAGCTCTCAACTGTTTCCTCTTGATTGATCATCTATTACACTTCACTCTTGCATTCTTGTCTCCTGATGATGGATCTTGTAGTGTGATCCGAAACATTGATCCTAAAAATACCATACACGATCAAATTGAAAAACAAAAAAATTACTTTTCAAATAGATTAATGTTGATGTAGCTACAAGATTATTCTTACCACAACTTCATTTGATCTAAAACATTGATGTTAAACCACACATTCATTTTATCCAAAAAATTGATGCTAAACCACAAATTCATTTGATCCAAAATGATGATGCTAAAAATATTTACACAATTGAATTTAAAAATCAAATTACAATGTCATTCAAACTTACCATATCTGAAGGGATAAGCAACAACATCCACTATAATGTCATAGATGTTTGAGTAAACAATAGTTGATCCTAGCAGTGAGCTCTCCAAGTTGGAGAGAGTAGGTGCCTAGTTTCTATTGAAGTAAGGTGAAGCATCATTTATTCTTACATTGCATGGCCTCCTTGCCACAGCAAGAAATGTTCTTTTTGAAGGTGAACATCCCAAGATGGACAACCCTACTACTATGAACTTTCTGGCTCCAACATTGTATAGATCCTAGCATGGTTACTGTTAACATTTCCTATATTGAAGAAATAACTAACACCCCAATCAGCATTCCTTGAAGCCAAGTAGTAAAGTGCATTGCATACAATAATCAAAGCACGCTCTGCCCCAACAACGTCTATTATTTGAGATATTTATTCCTTGAAATACTGCACTTGCTTCCACAATGCTATCACATTCAGCACAACCCCACAAAATATAAAATCTCTCAGCCCAAACAACAAATTACCCACATTACATGCACCGGTAATGTAACCATTTTAATGCTTAAATGGAAATGCTTTAAAAAGACTTATTTATGCCTACCCCACTCTTTGCAGTAAAATTATCATAGCCAAAGCCAACTGAAGCAAAGCTTACTCCTGTAGGCAAATCATCTGAGGTGAGACTGTCATCCAGATATGCTAGAACTACTTCTTTGATGCCCAGTGCAGATGCTGTAGAAAAAACTCCACATGACCAATACTACAAGGGAAGCAAATATATCATTTCAAGTAGGAATACAAACTTGTTTGATGACATGAAAAAGGAAAATATTTCAGCCACTACAACTAGTTTTTGAATTTAAATACAAGGATTAGATAATGCTACATGTCTTAAAAGAGTAGCTGGAACTATTTTTTTTTGTATGCCTTAAGGTTATGTTCTTGGGCTTCATTATGTTTTACATATGCTTGGGTTAACTATGAATCTCTATCCATTTAGCCACCTACAAATAAAATTATAAAATGAATAGGAGACTTAATCTAACTTCAACATATGGAAGTGTTAACATAAATAAAATCATGCAATTCAACATGGTTTCTCAATATTGTCTTCTTGTTTGTAAGATTCAAATAAACTTAAAGAAATGGAGGATCATGAATATCTCAAGTAAAACTTGATTTACTGTCCATACATTTCCAAGTCTGGCCAATAGAAATAGTAAATATTTATCAACTTTCTATTTAAATGGGAAGTTACACAAGGTTCCCTAGAATGTAATCATTCCATCTCTAAATTTTGATACAAATAAGAACATTCTAATAATCAGACATCAGAAACTTATGGTGTAAATATAGAAAATAAAATTAGCACCTTAAATGAGTACTAAGTCGATCGAGTTAAGGAGGGGCCTAATTCAAAATAAAGCTTACAATTTATCATTTCCTTAACTGCTTTCTATGCTTGAAGTGCTATTAAACATATACTCTAGATGACTCTTAAGGGCATAGATATTCCTCTAGAGTTTTGAGAATGCTAGTGAAACATTTTATGGCAAATTAAATGATAAAATTATCTATAACTATGGATCATTGGGGAAAGAAATGCTAGTTGTTTAAACAAGAAAGATTGCCCTGTCTCATATCTTGTTTGTATTTACATTCAAAAATTGAGAATTGTCCTCCTCCATTTTCTCCACTAACCAATATTGATTAGCTACATTGCTCATTGATCACTACACTGTAATGAAAATGTCAAAATGAGAAAAAAGAAAAGTAAATTTTTCTGTCATCAGTAATCAGCCAACAAAACATAGTATCTGATGCCATTCAATGATTGAAAAGTTTACCGATATGAAGCATCAACAATTACAAAAACATGGGGCCTTAATTCTTGAAAGGGGCTCAATAATCATCTTTTCTTTGACTAGGACTACCATCAGATTTTCCACCATTCTGACTTCCATAGCAATCATCATCACATCGATCACCATGATATCCACCACCAAACCCTAAGTATGAACTAGGCTTGTATCCTCCAGATGAAGATAGACCACCATACCTAACATAATTATATATTATGTTTGCATTATACGTAAATAAATATAAAAATAAGCTGATCAAGCAATTATTTTATTCCATAGTTAATTTTGAAAGAAGCCAATAACTACTTAGCCACTTACTTGTCTCTATTGGCTGTAGCCTTTTGTCTCACTTCTTGTATTTTATCTTTATCATTGATAAGAGAGAAAATATTCTGAGCCTTCTTTCTCACATTGATTCCCTGATCCTAACTGTTTAGTTCAACAAACTCAAAATCTGAAAGTGTCTAATCAATGAAAATTCCAACTATCAATCTCATAGCTAAAACATCAATCTCAAATATTTTATGGGTGGGGGAGCATAATGGTTGAGCCAACTAAACGCTTCCTAATCCCCGCACAGTGGCTTCCTCTCCTCTTCCTTGTCCCTTTGTCTCTTCATTATATAGCTTAGAAAAATTTCTTCCTTTGCCACATGGGGAGGTGAAATCCACTCCTTGATGTGGCAATCTTGCCACTTGAGAAGGTGTAGTCCACTCCCTGATGTGGCAGTCTTTCCAATTGAAAAGGTGTAGTCCACTCCTTGATGTCTCAATCGATAGATGAGGTGGTAAAAGAAACTTATAAGCACCATCACGCACTTATGGAGGTAAAAGAAAAAAAGCACCAGGAGTTTCCTTTATGAGGTACAAAACATTTTGAAGGTGAGAGCATTCTTAGCAAAGGGGCACACCTGTAATAAACAACAAAGGCAATAGAAAGCAAGGTTGGTCAAATAGGAGGAGAAAACATATCAAACATCTGCTTGCCCTTTGATTTATTTGTTCCTAAATGTAAAAGGAACAAAGCTCATTCGAGATCATCTTCTCTTCAAAAGGTTGAAGGTTTATAGGCTGTAAGTGTAGAAGATCCAAATTCTTCTTCTTTACAGGACCATGATATGAATGAAGTACAAATGGAAAACAAGGAAGGTACTGCGGGTGATGAAAATAGAAATGATTTATGAGTAGTTAGCTAAGGATTGGTTTTAGCATAGTTGAATGACACTTGTCAAAATGTTGTGTACATTTTAGCAAAGATAGGGTCACATGTACCATTATTTGTAGGCAATGGTCAGCTTAAGCAAGTTTTGAAAGAATTAATTGCTTTGTAAAGGCTTTTTTCTGCCATTTGTAATCATGATAGGTGTCTAGTGTTTTTGGATTTAGGAACCCTATGGTTTGAGAAGGGTTCTTGTATGATGAGAACTACATACATACTTGTACCAGATACTAAAGGATATGTAGGCTATCGTGATAATCCAAACTTCAAATTTAATTACAATATGCAAAAAGGTTGAGAAATTTTAAATGAAAAATTTAAAACATCTCAACATAATTTTTGCATTTTCTGTTTGTAGTTAATGTGGAGTGAGCCACAACGATGCCTATATTTGAAGTATCAAGGATATATCACTAATATTTCAAAATTTACATTTTTTAAAGCTTCATAGGTGTACTATTAATTATTAACGAGTAAAATTTTGCTAGAAAAGAGTTGAATATCAATTATATCATTTACAAGGAACATTGATGAACTTGCTAGAATGTGGTTCCTTTCAAAGTTTTTTGAAACCTAGGAGACTAGTTGCCCTTGCCTCTTATTTATTTTCATCAAAACATGGAAGACTTGGTGGACTGCTTACAAAGTTGAAAGTTATCACTTAATTGTTAGAATTTCACAACCAAAATTATTAGATGTTGCAGTATAATTCTAATAAAAATGCACGTCCGATAGTCACCTGCTATCCTTTTACGAGGCCTCAAGTCAACATGTACAAAAGACAAACACAATTATTCAAAGACATTAGTTGATTTGTCGTTAAGCTACTTTTTACCGTGTGGATGGCGAGCATTGCATATTGATAGACACATATTGCAACATAACTATAGGGTTACCGCCAGTTTTTCAGGAAGACAAGAATGCCTTGTTACTACACTACACTGGGTGGCTTAGATCCTAACAATATCATACTAATAACACCTTCCTTTGTGTTACCACCCATGTAGGTAGGATCAAATAAATAAAGAATTGGGTTGTGGGGGAAGAAACTTAATGGATTCAATGAGGCAAGGGAGAAACAATATAAGAAAGGGGAGACAAGAAAGTTTTTAACTAATCATGAAGCCCCCTACCCTAGTTTGAATGGCCTAGGTAGAAGCTATGTTTTCACTTCAAATGCCAAATTAAGGGCCTCACCACAAACTTGCAGCCCATGTACCAATAGTTTATAATATCAACCAATTAGCAAGCCCTTTGTACTGAAACAGGTGGGCCTTATATGACCAAATCAAGCTTAAACTAGATATAATGATGCCTATAATCGGGCCTACGATGAAACATGAAGTTCAAAACTCGAGATTGGAGCCTAAAAATGATTTAAACAGCCTTTGGGTCTAATGAATAGACCTAATATAATTAGACAAGGCCATTATTCAATGTAGAATGTGCTTGATTAGGCCCCAATAGCTAACATACAGGCCTGCTTAGGCCTAGATCCAAGTGGCTAGGGCTTTATCATATAGGGTGTGAATTTGGGAACATATACCGGGCTAAGTTTGAGATAGATCTGACCTCAAAAGGTTAACATGTGGGCCTCAGCCCAGAACATGAAACATATAGGCCTTAGTCACATGAAATAAGACCCAAGTCTGGGCACAAAACTCATAAACAAGGACCTAAACCAGATCCAATCCAAACATGTCGCCTCAAATCTACAAGGCAGATCCTAATTGGCAAGGTGATCCCAAATCGAGGCTCTAAGCTCGATGATAAGAGAGGCCATCAGTAAACTAACATGCATCCTTGGAGGGATAAATCATGCCCTAATTTAATTAAATTTCAAGCAAGTTAGATCCTAGTCAAATGAGTGCTTTAATTGGGACCCATGGCCCTAAATCTGAGTTTCCATTAAACTTATAACTACTTCTATCAACCATATGGGCCTAAATCAGGCCTTAATTTAGATGAGGCATGACATAAATCTGCCCTCTAATCGACCACACAGTTCTAATTTCAAATGCAAGGGCCTTATAACCAAATGTGTGGCCCATTGTTCAATGATTGGCCCCAATATCCAAACGTGTGGGCCTCTAATTGGGCCCCAGATATGAATGCATTAGGCCCTACCATGAAATGTGTGACCTAGAGTTTGTAAATTGGACTAGAAAGAAATGCATTAGGCCCCAAATTGTCTAACGTGTGGACCCAAGGCCTTAAATCTGGCCCCTTGCTCAAGAAAATATGCCTAATTGAGGCCCAAAACTCAAAAAAATTAGACCTTAAGTGAAATATTCTAGCTAAGAATTTCTCTGTATGCAGCATGATATCTAAATTTTCTATTCATAGATAGGATTAGTTTCAAATTAAGTTAACTAATCTCCAACACTTCCACCACAAACTAGTTACAATTCATCACCTACTCATAAGATATTACCCAACTGACTTCAATCACTAGTTCCCTTATATTTGCACCATTTGATGAGCTTGGTAGCTGCTACAGGTACATCAGCATCTGAGGATGCTCAATCTTCCTTGTAGACCTAATTGTAGTGGAAAAATATCTTCCTGGAAGTCTCAACAGAAACATATATACTAACCCCCATGAACTTCAGATTTTACTTTATCACTTTTGTCATAAACTCATTATTTCACTGATTAATATGACTACCAAAGCTAACTGGGGCTACATTCAGGCAACCTACAAGGGTATCCTCCTGTGAATGCAGTTCTGGTTTGAACTTGCAGAGCCTCAAGAAAAATAAACATGTATCATCAACATACCCATTTGTCTCCTAGGAAATTCCCTAAAATTAACCCTCCAGCTCTCACAAGATAGATTTTAGATTTCTTCCAAATTAGGAGACCACTGATGGAATGTTTCTAATTCAAACACTCAATCACCAAGTCAAGAGAGCCTTTGATTAAGTTGAGGGATAAAATTGGCTAGAGAAGAAAAAACAAATTAATTGCCACTTGAGGTGGGGCCATTACATCAAGCATCAAACACATGGGCCCTAAATCTAGCAGGTACCCTAGAGTTTAACAGCCAGACCTTATTGCTAAAACGTGTAGACCTAAAAATTTATAGGAGAGACCCAAATTGCCGAACATGTAACCTTGAAATCATAAGTTGGGCCTAAATCATCTTCAAGAGACCATATACCATGAAAAGCATGGGCTGGACAGTCCCAAAATCATGAAAACTGACCCTAAATTTGAATGAAAAGAGGCTCAGATTAGATAATTAATGTGGCATATATATTCAATGCCCAAGGATAAGACTCTAATCAAATGTATGGGCCTAAATATGGGTGTAATTTTGACATGTCAAACCTTAATTAAGACATGTGGATTCAAAACTCTAAGCTTGTAGCCCCTTTCTAATCAAAAATTTGGATGCATATTTAAGATAGGATGTCACCAATTTTAAATGATAGACATCAAACATGGCATCAAGTTGCCTCAAGTTGAACTAGGAGAGGCTTAAATTTAATAATGTGATACCTACATAGATAGCTTTGATGCATTAAAGGGGTTTAAATTTTATTTTAAAATGACAGAGAGGCCTAGATTTAATAAAACTATGAATTCAATGCAAATAAGAGTGATTATTAAATGTTTGATAATAATGATTAAATTTTTCTAGAACTACAAGGATAGAATCACTCAAAGAGGTCATCTCTATATAAATAAAGTCATTTGTTCATTTCAAAATATTTTTTTC
The DNA here is from genome assembly GCA_028749045.1 of Cupressus sempervirens. Lineage (NCBI taxonomy): Eukaryota > Viridiplantae > Streptophyta > Pinopsida > Cupressales > Cupressaceae > Cupressus > Cupressus sempervirens. Next base: position 295,758,045 of record CM053788.1, on the reverse strand, counting down.
TAACTAATTACAGGTAGATATGAGAAATCCAAACCATCAAGACAAGGATTTTGGAAGTTTTTCAATCATATTGTGGCAGATCTAAACAATGGAGATGATGCAATTTGACACACATCTTTCTCCTCCAAGTTTTTGGGTTGAAGATGAACTGATTACCAGCATTCATCATCAACTTAAGGTCTAATTGCAGGTGTCTACTAGCAAGTTAGGCTCTAATTATCAGCATTCATCATAAAATTAAAGACCCTATTTGCATTTACTAGCATTAGAACTTTGATTCCATGCACCTACAGGCAGTCACCAGTGTAAAAGTTCTGCTTTCAAGAAAATTGGGGTCTAATTGCAACAAGAGGACTCAAATTTCAAGAATTTGCCAGTATAAACTGTAGTCTCAAGCTTTTACAATCAAATTAGGGTACTTGCCAGCAAATCAAAGCTTAATTTCCATCATCACCAATAAGTGCCAAGGTTTGAATTAAACAAAATCAATCAAGGTCTTGAAGCTTCACCTCCAACAACTTTATTGTTGCTGTTAATAGTGGTTTGCAATTACTTCCAGATTTATATAATTCCATATCATAATTCATTTTCCAAATCTCAGTCCTCTTTTCCATTTCCACTAAGAGTGAATTAAAACCAAATTGATAAAGGTGACATGAGGCCTAGTATTAGAAAATGACTACATTCCTAAGTGTTTAAGCCATTTAGACTTCTAATTCACTAATTTTAAAAATCTAATGTAAATGTCTAGGATTTGGTTTTAGGTACTTCAACAGCTATTAACTTTAAAATTTAGTCCAAGTTTGATGAAAATGAGTTGAAATCTGATTAAAGATTGTTGTGGCAGGATTATTCATGGAGAAAGGAGGTGAGAACCCAAAATCCAAATCCAAATCCATAGCCAAAGCTGAGGAGAAGAAAGATCCACCTATAAGAGAGAAAGAAAGAAATGAGCAAGCAACTATAGGAAAAGGAGTTAGAAATGCTGAAAGCGCCGAGGCATGAAGGTTGGCATAGTTGAAAGCTGATACACAATAAATGACACATCAATCCAACTTCACCTCTACATGGGAGAAAATTGAAGACACCAATCTTGGGCCATTTGACATGAAATTTTATAAGGGATAGAATGTATGGAGTCAACCAATCCAAGGTGATCAAGATGATCATTATGAATGGCATCGCATAAGCAGTGGTCTTCCCTCCTACAAATTAATGGATAGAGTTAGTTTTAGAGATGGCAAAAAACTACACTCTAACCACAAAACAAGTCCTCACACCGAAGGGAAATGTTGTAGCTCCACTCATAGTGGATGCCATAAGAGAAGCCCCCAACATCCCAGAACATAAGGTAGATGTTAGTAAGACAAAGACGAAGGCCATGAAAGGATATGGAAACAAATTCAATGATTACATTAACCGTGTCAACAAGGAGTGGTTGGCAAGACCTATACGAACTTGCTCCCAGCTCCCCAAGTTAACGAAGATTGATTTTAGTGAAGATGAAGGAGATTTTAGTTTAAAAAATTGACAAGTGGAAACCTTATCTTGAGCTGCATTTCATTCCACACACATCCTATATGTTTTAATTTTTAACTTCTATTTTTTCTAGGTCGGTAACTTTTGGCCCGTTTTAATTTATACAATCCACACATTTTGATCCATCAAACATTTTCCAATCTTGAGGGAATGATTTTTATACAATTAAAATTTGCCCCATTTAATTTATACTTCATGCAATCCCTTTGAATCTTTAAATTTATGGCTCAATATTAATTTAGATTGTCTACATTTCCTCTCTATTAATTCAATATCTAAACTCGAGTTTAAAAACAGAAGATCCACACAGTTTTGTCTTGATTTTTTGTTCCGATGACTATGTTTCTCTCTGTTATGGAAGAAAGGAATGCTCTCTTGCTTGCTTCGGAAGCTAGAGATCTTGATGCAATTCAAAAAAATTATGACCAGAACCAAGATGTACTGCTTGTTCATACTTTTCAAAGAGATACTGCTCTGCATATTGCTACAAGGAACGACATTCAAATCCTGTTAAATGGTTTCTAAAAAAGAAATGCTCTTTGGCTAAAATTCAAAACAAGGATGGAAACATGCCACTACATGAAGCTACTAAAAGTGGTAGTCTAGGTGTCGTTGATATTTTCTTGCTACTCAAAGAGAGTGTGTTCTATGGTTCCAATAAGTTTGGAGAGACAACTCTAGTGATAGCCTTGCAGCATGGGCACTTGGGAATACTCAAAATTTTATTGAATGTCAAATCCTCTAAATATTGAGTCACAAAATTTGATTGGGATCAATCTCATCCTACATTCTACATGACCCCTTACCTAGTCTACACGATGGCATGGATGCCTAAGTATCCTGGCTTGCAGTATCTTGGGACAATAAGGAACTAGAAAGGAGAACTTGTGGTTTATGAATACTACCCTCTACTAAACCTCCGCAACATCAGTGATTTCAAAATTGCTAATGGTGTATTTTCTATGTTTAAGGTGAGGCTATTGTAAGGGAACTCACTAAGAAGACTGTCAAAAGAAGCAGAGGATCTAGTAAAGAATCATGGTTCATGGTGCATTCAATTTCCCAAATTCACTTACATCTAGATTCTACAAAGTGTGGTGTGTTCAAAGAAACACCCTAGGTTCCCACCTAATGAGCCAATACTAATGGAGGTGGTGAGGCAGTTGTTGATGTATGACATGATTCAAAAACACAAGCATAGGCTAGGGGTTTTGTTTCCATTTAGCCTTGGGAGTGAAGTATGCCCAACTCTTCAAGCAGTAAAGAAAACATAAGAATTTGAATTCTAATCTTTCAGATTATATCATGGCAGAGCTCACTATGATCTCGACCATCAGATTAAGAGAGCATATGGAGTACAGTACAAGCACATGGAACATATAGAGGATCATTGGCCTAATGCTAGAGATGACATAGAGATAAAAAGATAAGCAAGTGGATTTAGATTCCTAACCAAGTGGAAGATGATAGGCAATACCTTCAACCTAATTATGAGATAGAAAAGAAGGATAGTATTCCAAACATTGATTGGAAAGACAAAAGTGAGGTAAGTTTGGATGCAGTAATGGTAACAGTTAGAACATTCCCTGAAGTTTGGTTGCAAAAACAAATAGATCAACTACAAGTGAGGAGGCTTCTATAGACTTACAAAATAATGAAGGATGTAATTGAACTTGAAGAGGAAACATCTGGACAACCAAAGGGGATGAGTACTAGATTTAAGGGTCATGCATCAAGTTTTCCCTTAACATTGTAAGAATCACCACAACTGGCAATATCATTTCTTGGTTCTTCCAGTAGATTCCAACACCTTCCAATTATACTGGGGCAAAGAATGAACTTTGACCTAGTTTGTGCCTTGCATGAGTATCCTAAAGCCTTACCCATGAGGCTTCACCTAATATGTTCCATCACCATCTCAAACATCACAATATTATTGAAGTGTACGTTCTCATGAATATATTGGAACAAAGAGAAAAGTCCAATATTGTGGAAGTGGTTCAACCTATGGGCCTCACAGTCAAGTTCTAATTCCAAACACCATGCTTGGATTATAGTTAAACACTTTTGGCAACTCTAAGACATCTTAAAATCATACACAATGGGAATTATTTGAAACTGAAGTAAAAGAAGGTGGGCCATTGTCTTGTTATCTCCAGGAGGATTTCATTTAACTTACTTAAGTAGATGAGTGTATCTAGATCTAACAAAACCATGTAGTCTAGAGGAACCTAATTTTTCAACAGAGATTGTATTTTGAATGCTGTGGACTTAATAGGAAGAAGAGTTACAATTTTCAATATAAGAACTTACATGATGTCTTCTCATGGAATGCAATGATTACAAGATATGTATGAAATGAATTAGTTGAAGGGATCTATAAACATTCAATAAAATGAAATTGAAATGTGTAGACACAGATTCTACAACTTATGCTAACATTCCTCATTCTTGTACTAAAATAAGATCTTTGGAATAGTGCACAGGTATACATCAAAGTTTCAATTCAAGTTTCCTTTTGTACCAAAATAAGATCTTTTAGCAAGTTTCTAGTTGTTGCACTATGGATGATAGGCACAAAACATAAAGCTAGGGCCAAGTTAATCAATTTACTTAGTTAAAATGATGGAATGGTGGCTATGGTTAATCACTATCCTAATCGATAACAATTAGAAAACTTGTGAAACACAAAAAACTTTGTACAAACAAAAGAAGATTCAGTGGTATCCAACACACCATTCAGTAACAACTTACAGCTACTTAGCAATCCCAACTACTCTTTGAAATAGATAGGCCTCAACAGGGAGCCATTCTTATGGAGAAATCAAAGGGTTTAATTCAATTTTTTGAAGGGTAGAAGTATCTTTCATTCAATTAGTAGAGAAACTAGGGGATTGGGTATGAAAAGCTCTCTCAGTTTTGGAGACTGGGGCACAATTTGGGATAAGGTAAAAGTTTAGTACAAGATATAGGAAATGACTATTTCATATTTAAAAAATATATTTAAAAAACTCAAAATTTCCATTTTAAAATATAAATAAATGAAAAAATCTTGAACAACCTAAAAGAATATGAATTTTTTTAATGTACTACTAAACAGTATATGGGATGCATAGTAATAATCCACTAGATATATAATTCTTCTGATAGTTATAACATGTATTAGGATTTGTGTTGCATTAATTGAAGTTACATAACAAGTAGTCCAAAGCATGAGCTAAGAAATGCCAAAAAAGAAAAAGAAAAATGTTTGTACCTACTCCATGAATTTATCTAGTAACAAGCTCCAATATTTTAGAATCATCCAATGGGTATCTGAGAAGCTTCTCTTGAACATTAGAATCATTAGACTAAATTGCACCCTAAAAAAAAAAACCCAATCATTACTGACTACACAACTTAGTCTTCCTAATAATGATGAAATAGAAAATCAATGATAGTTTACTATCCATGTGCAGTAAAAAATCTGAACCATGACTAGATAGAGTTCATGGAATGAAAAGAACAATGGGTTACTCAAAGGTAAGAGTGCAACATGACTGAATGAAGTTCACAATAATAAACATAAAGATCATAGTATCTAATAAAAGACTATGAAAATGAAAGTTTATATAGCAGATGTAGAAGGCACAAAGGTTAAAAGTTACATAGAACAAAATATGTAAGAGACATATAACTTCCAAAATAGAGGACTTAAGACGATGAAAAAGTACAAGAGCATTCACTATGTTATTTATGCCATTCCCTTACATTTTTATTTAGTCCTAATTTGATGATGTTGTTTCAATCTCCTTTGTGTTGTAGGTTGCTAAAGATCTATCTAGGAAGGACATCAATGCGCTGGAGTAGCACATAAAGAACTTTCTTTGCCCTTCAATGTCATTTTTCTTCAATACCCTGTACGATCCATATAGGGAGGGTGTAGATTTTGTTCATGGATACCCTTTCGGTCTATGCCATGGAAACAAAAATAAGCATAAATAAGCATAAATAAACACATAAAGAACTTGCTTTTCCCTTCAATGTCATTTTTCTTCAATACCCTATATGATCCATACAGGGAGGGTGCATATTTTGTTTGCAGATACCCTTTCAGTCTGCGCCATGGAAGCAGAAATAAGCATACAAGTCTTTCCGCCATAACAATGATTTCGGGTGCGAAATAGAAAAATTTTCATTTTAACATAATGTAGCCCATGTTGGTCAAAATTTGAACCAACACTTAGTGTTGGTCAAAATTTTGACCAACACGGGCATGAATTTTTAAAAAATGACATTTTTCCTTGCCTATTCCGACCAATTGACCCCATTTTAATAGATGGTATAAAATTTTGGTCTAAAAATGGGGTTAAATGTACTAGTGCCTAATTATGTTAAAGATCATAAGAGGCCAAAGAAAACTATTCAAGGACCTACATGGAACAATTTATTGTTGTTGTCGAGATTAGATTTGTTGCTAAAGTTAGTATTATGTTGAGAAGGATTTGATATAGAAGGATGAGTAGAGATTCAAGAAGCATAAGGAATGATTTTATTTATCAGTCACATGATGTGATATATCAATGAGTAGAAGAGGGATCTGAACCAACAAAGTAAGTTGCATCATACCGATTAATTTATTATTATTCCCTAGTCATTGTAGAAAATTAAATACTTTCACATGGTAGACTTATTAGTCTTGATGTAAATTTTCCTAACAAAGTACACACTTTATTTAGTGTTGTAAAATCCTTTTAGAAGGTATACCCCAATAGATCTATTTGTATTACTCATAATAGAGTAAGTCACTAGAAGTGATGCCATATTATAGCCCTTACAAGGCACCCTCTTACTGTAGTACTCATGGATTTGTGGGCACCATCCCCACTACAATTTTCTCTCTAATCAAGGGTTTCTATGTGACCAAATACTTGTGTTATGTGTAATGATTTTATGGTATATGTTTCATGATTCATGCAAGTTAAATTAGTTGAAGTTATTTTATGGTTTATCAAGTTGCAAAAAGGGACAATGACATTATATATTTAGATTGTGAGCTAAATTTATAGAGGATATCAATTCAACCACCCCCCACCCCCCCAGCATCGTACCTTTTCTAAATAAACCAACATCTTATCACCAAAGAAAGATGAAAGGCCCAAGGATTCCCCATCCCTATTTCCTATTGTGTTCATATTTTCATAGGAAAAAATATTTTAAGTCCCAACATAATTTGGAGGCCTTCCATGAAACCCCAACATTCAGAAGGAATGCTCCAAAACAAGACGTACCAAAAAACACATACTAGACTGATCTAAAATGAGTTTCTACCTCAAATCCTCATCCAGTTGCCACTAGACCTAATCAAATCATGGAGAGTGATTACATGGTTATCAATAATTGGACAATAGAAAGATTATGGTGTGACTATCATGACTTAGGAGTTGTGACATCTTGGCAAGGTAGTTTTTTTTTGAATTAGATTTGGCAGCATGGTTGTCAATACATTACAAAGGAGAGGTATGTACCACTGAACTTCAAAATGGATTCATTTTTGTAGAATGTATAAACAATCAAGTTAGAGACAATTTTTTATCAAGGTTTCCCTTGTCTTTCAAAGGGTTCTATATTTCCTTTTTAAAATGAAGTAGAGATTTTAATCTATCTAAAATTCCCATGGAATCTTCTTTTCATTGGATAGAAATTTCCAATTTTCTTGTCAAATTAATAAATGTAGGCATTCTTTAAAAAATGGGGATTCACTTGGTGGATTCAAGGGTTTACCTAAAAACTTAGTTCCAACTTTATGAGGATTTGGTAGATTTCCCCACCAAGAAACTACTCAAACCAATCAAAATCATCACTAATAATTAAATTTTTAATCTAACCCCTTTTTCCTTTAAAGGATCTATTGGTTCTAATATTCCTTTTGTGGATCCTGGACTTAGTAGAAAGTTTTATCATGTAGAGGATAGCTTTACTTACTTAGAATATGAGGTAGGTTTTAGGTTTTTAGATAAGGGGGGTTTCAGATTTGACAATATCTCTCCTTCAATTATAGTTAGGAATATCAGCCTTCCCCCTTCCCTAATTTTGCCTTTGAATTCCCTTGTTGTGGAAGCTAGACATGTGTCAGGTCTGTCCACATCCTTGCGTAAGGATCATCCCCTTTTGATATTCAACAATTAGGGTCATAACTAGATTGTGAATGAAAACATCATTCCAAAGGTAAATTATATAGATTTGATCTCTGATCTAGATATAGAATAGGTTGATAAGGAATCAAAGGATAAATGTTTTATTGAAGCTGCTCACCTTTGTAAGAATCAAAAGTTTAAACAATATGGATGATATAAACAACTTTATTATCAAAGTAGAGTATAATATGTCAACCCTAAATATTCTAATGAAATATTTAATGCTTTCACATGAGGAATATATAAATATATTTCCTTGTGGTTTCTTTTTTGCTCTGAACTTTCCAATGAGAGGATTTTATCCCCCCCTAAGTTCATTCTAGTAATCTCAAGTTTCCATACTGAAGAAGGTATTGGTTGGACTGAGGAATTTGGTGTGGACCCCCAAATGGGTCTTGATATTTGTTTCCCATCCCTCCACCTTGACACTCCAAATCTTAATTTAGTTGCTCATGTTATCCCTATAATCAATCAATTTTTGTTGGAAGTTATGTCTAGCGAAGTCATGATACCTGCTTCTGGGTTGGAGGCTCTTGAGGGCAAAAGTTTGGCCAAAGAAATTTCATTAGTTTCTCCCTCTAACCATTCTAAGTTGGATGATAACTAGTCAGAGGATTTAGGTATTGTTGCTTTTATAGATGGTCTTGATCATCCTAAATTGCTAAAAAACGTATAAAAAAAGAGAGGTGGGAAACCTCTAGTAGAACTTTGAAAGAAAGATGGGATGATTGAATATCAATAAAAAATTATAAATCTTTTCAATGTTGGAAGGGGGAAGTTCTCTTCCACCCCCATATGAGAATTTCTACTTGGAATGTTAGGGGTCTAAATGCCCCTAACAAATAACAACTCCTACAAAGGAGTTTTAAAACTTTTGACTCATATTTAATATTAATTCAAGAAACTAAATTAAACAAAGAGGAATATCAAATTTAATAAAAATATTAGATTATGGAATTCCACTTGGGTCAAATTAGATGGTGCTTTTGAGGGACTAGCTATGATATGGGATCCAAGGAGGATTAATTTATATAATATTAACAATGGAAAAAATTGGATTTGTGCTAAACTTACAAGTTTTCATAGTAAACTAGCGTTTTCTATTATTAATGTATATGGACCAACTAAGACAAAGGATAAGGTTGAGGTTTGGGATCAAATTAATTCATTACTATCCTAGCATTCATTGGATAATTTTATTGTTGTAGGTGACTTCAATGTTATATTAGATGATTTTGAGAAAAAAGGAGGTAGTAATTTTATTTCTCAAGCTCAAAGAGACTTTAGCTAGTGGGTTTCTTCCAATAAACTATCTGAAATCATAACCATAAATGGAATTTTCACATGGACTAATAGAAGGAAGGACTTTAGTAGCATATCTGATAAATTAGATAGGTTTTTTGTTCAAAGATGATCTAGCTAGCTTTGAGTCTTTCTTGAAATAGAAACCCTTAACCACTCAAGATCATACCACTTTCTAGTTAAACTTTATATTCATGAAATTTATTTAGAGCTAAACATCATTTAGATTTGAAAATATGTGGTTGGAACATAAGGACTTTCTTAATTTGTTCATGTCTTGGTGGGACAGTTGTGAAGTGGAAAGTTCTAAAATTTTGAAATTCATTTGTAAACTTAAACATATTAAGACAAAATTAATCACATAGAATAAAAAGCACTTCAAAAATATATTCAATGAAAAATTAGAAGTTGATCAAGAAGAGTTAACTTGTCTAAATAATACTATAATCAAGGAAGGTATGGATAATGAACATTTTCTTATGGAAAAATAATTTCTTGCAAATGTCAAAGATGTTTTGTCCAAAGAAGAAATATTTTGGAAACAAAAGTCCAGATAAATTTGGCTTTATGGAAGAGATCTCTAATGAACTTGTTAATTTCTTCCTAAAAATTACAACAAGAAGGACTATTCTAATTTGGAAGTGCAATCTAAAATGAAATCTACCATTCCAAACCTTATAACCAAGGAAGATCATAAGAATCTAAATGAATATATTTCCTTTAAAAAAGTTAGGACCACAAAATTTCAAATGAAGCTGGATAAATCCACAAGACTAGATGGCTTTAACCCTAAGTTCTTTAAAAAAAATTGGGACATCATTAGACATGATCTTCATAAATCTATTGAGACTAATAGAAATGTTAGGTCCATCCTACCTGAGACTAATAATACATGTATTATTCTTATCCCTAAGAAATCTAACTATGAATAAGTTAGCATTTTTAGACCTATATCCCTGTGTAACACTATTTATAATTTTTTCTAAATGTTTTTGGCTATAGACTTAAACTACTACCCAAAATCATCTCTAAGGAGCAAACATGTTTTTTCCTAATAAATCCATCCTTGAAGGCATTATTATTGCACAAGAACTTATTCACTCTACCTAAATTCATAAAGACCCTTATATGATGATAAAGCTCAATATTTTGAAAGCATACAACAAAGTTGGTTGGCACTTTTATGATTTTCTTGCAATTGGATTAACCTTACTTTTAGTTTTATATCCACTCCTAAGCTATCCATCATGATTAATGCAATGTTAGAAGGCTTCCTTAATATGTCCAATAATATTAGGCAAGGTGACCCATTATCACCATTTCTTTTTTTTTAATTATGGATGAAGTCTTACAGATATCCATACAAAAGGCACATAGAGAGGGGAAAATTAATGATGTTCAAATTGTAGAAAATACTCCAAATATTTCCCATCAACAATTTTTTGATGAGACTATCCTTCCAGGGGAAAGCTCATGTGAGGAGGCTAGGCAATTTAAAATTATTCTTAATAAATATATAAAGGCCTCTTGTCAAAAGGTCAAGGTTAATAAGTTAGAGATTTTCTTTATGAATAATTCTCCCTCCATAGAGAATGACATTTGTAACATCCTTAGTTCAAATCAAGGGATTTCCCATGTAAGTATTTGGGGGTCCCACTGGATAAAGACACTAGATGTAATAAGCTTTGGGGGATTTTTAAATCTAAATTTCACCATAAAATTGAGGGTTGGAAAGGGAGATGGTTTCTAATGCAAGTAAAATTAGCATGACCAAATCAGTTTTGTTGGTTATTCCTATTTACCAAATGTCTATTTTCCCTATCAACACCTCTAACATTAACAAAATAGAACCCAAAATTAGAAATTTCTTTTGGTAAGGATCTTCATAAAATAAGAAGTTTTCTCTTATTAAATAGGAAAACATTTGCCAATCTATAAAGAATGGAGGGTTAGGGACTAAAAACTTGGCTAAGAAAAATCTAGCTCTATGAAAGAAGTTAGTTTGGACCTTCTTCAAGAATGTAATAGAAAATGGGCATTCATTCTTTTAAATAAGTATGTTGTCAATGCTAACCCTATCAATCTATTTTGGACTTGTAATCATCCAAAAGGTTCTAGATTGTGGAATTTCAATAATTCTTGTATCACTCCTATTAATAAGAAGTTATCTTTGGACATAGGCAATGGGACAAATGATCTCTCCTAGTAGAATTTAGTTAGGGTTTGACATATCTAGAACAATATAAGAATAATCAGTTATATGCAGAAATAAAAGAAGAATATAGAATGAACACAAATAACCCACAAATTTAACATGGTTCAGCCCAAAACTTGGACTATATCCACCTACATAGCCTTCAACCTTTCTATTATCAAGCAAAAATGTACACCAACATTACGATGCATTATGCATCTCAACAATATTAATAGATTCTTGGGTAGGCTATGCTCATTTGGACTCTTTAGGTTTAGATCTCAACATTAAAAATATTATACATGAAGCTAGAGGAAAGAAACTTTGTAATTATATTATAAAGGATAAAGATTCTCTTTTAAGATGGAGGTGGAAAGATTTTAGTGATCTCCCATTATCATAACAAAAATTAGAATCCTTTAATAATATTATTTCTAGTAAGAATTTCTCTATTAAGGATAGATTGAATAGAATAATCTATGTTGGTTCTAAAGATGGGAATTATAGAGTCAAATAAGGTTATAATTCCCTCTCTTCCTCCCTAATCCATCCTTCATTTTTTTTTTTCTATAAAAATTTATAATGATAGGAATTGTGGCCCTAAAGCTAGTACTTTTTTAGGGGCAACTCTGTAAAGAAAAATCCTTACTACAGATTGGATCAAAATATGGGGCTATGAAGGTCCTTCTATATGTATCATGTGTAAGATGGATGTGGAAAATGTGAATCAATTTCTTTTAAATTGTCCCTTTGTTATAAATTTTTGGCTGAACATTAGCACAAAACTAAATTGGCAATATGCCCTCCATTGTGACCTCATAAAGCATCTTAAACAACAGCCTAAAAAATACATAAAGGATTATATGAGAACATGTGGAGAATTATCTGATCAATTGTTACATGGGAATTATGGAAAGAAAGAAGCATACATGCCCTATTAATGGGCCTTCAAGGGTTAATCCTTGACAAAGGAAGGATGGATCAAAATTAACTTTGATGGGGCTACTCGAGGAAATCTGATTATTTCAAAATGTGGATGCATAACATAGGATCATGAAGGTAACTCAGTAGCTCTTGTTGCTAAAAGATTTAGTGATGGGTCCAACAATGTGGCAGAATATGAAGTAGCAAAAGAGGCTCCAATGTTAGGAGTCAAGTTGGGCATCAGGCGAGTGCATTTGGAAAGAGACTAAGAGATTATCATTAATGGGATAAATAAAGACAAATCAAAATCATGGCATCTCGATAAGGACATTAACCAGATAAAATGCCTCTTGACGGAGTTTGAGGACTTCAAGATATCCCATGTTTATAGGGAGGCAAATAATGTGGCAAATAAATTGGCCAACTTGGGAGTGAATGCCCTCTTTGGTAACCAGAATGACATTTTTGAAGAGTTTGGGCTTCTTAAATTCAATTAATGTTGGTGTGCCTTAAGTGGCATTATGTCCACTCAACTCCTTCTAAAGGAGTGATTTGCAATTATTAATCCCCGTTACCAAGGACACTCATAAACAAGTAATCCTCTAGGTGTGACAAATGATCCACACTCATCAAGATTTTGAATTGTGGGCTTCTAGATCCTTTGTGGGAGTGTTTTTAAATAGGGAGGAGTCTCTTTTTTCACAAGCAACTGAATGAAGATTTTAGAAATGGAGGCCAAATTTTCATTGGAGTTAGACAATAAAATATAGGCTTATGAAGGGAAAATCTCAATGAGGCAACTGAAGATTTTTTTCTCATCAAAGATCAAGAATTCATGAACGTCGTTATGGAGATTTTTGGCCTAGAATATATGGACTCCTACTAGAGAAGGATGACCAATCTGGACATTGTTTCCCTCTTTGTAGCTCTAGCACTACTCATTTGAGAGACAAAAGAGGAAATTCAAAGGATCATCGCTATGTGTATCAACCCGCAATGGCTTTTGGGAGCTGATGAGATCATTGACAAAGTTGAGCTGGGGGAAGGGTTGGAAATTAGGTAGGAATCGTGGAGGTAGATTAGAGATGTTGATTCCTCATTACAACCTTTGGTTGTGTGGTCAACTATAATCCTCGATGAGGTACACATGCCAAAAGTAGTCAAAGGATGGAGGAAAGTGGTCAAATTTTTGTAGGAAAAGGTCTGAGTGTTGGAGGAGGGGAAGAAGGGTTTCATGAAGACAACTCCAAGGAAGAGCATGCATCCACCTAGAGAACCATTGAGGCACCAACTAGGCAAGGGGAAACATGAGGTTGATGGGGAGTCCACGTGAGTAGGGATGTGGATTGATGTGTCTCTAATAGGGGATGCAAAAACAAATGGCTCTGGAAGGTAGTGACACTCCATGGAGGATGACCGATCCATTTTGAATTTCACTAAGGAGCAAGTTGCAACCTGGTTCAAGGTCTGAGATGGCAAGGTCTAGTTTTGGATGTCTAGTGGCTTTACCCATTTTTTCTTTCACTTATGTAATGGGTTGGGAGTAGTATAAAGGTGTTAATGCCTTTTTTTACTAGGATGCATTAATTTTTTCATTGATGGGGGTTATATGAGGACTATTATAGTGTCCTCTTCACACTATGTGAAACTATTGTAAGAATCATCAATTAAATTAATATAATTAAATGTTACCTATCAAAGAAATAGACACAATTTTCCAAAATAAAGAAATGTCAACCAAATCACTCTTAAATAAGATGAAAGTTGGTATTGTAAAAACTTTAAACAATAGAATTCATAACCAAACCCATTATGAGGGTATTTTTCTATTATGGATGGCATCATTCATAAAAAAATGGTTTGGATTAATCATTCCTGCCCAATTTGGGCAAGGAGATGGTATCAATAAAATTTTGAGAGAACAGTGCAACTGGGTTCCTCTCAAGTTTGGGTGGTTCAAACTTAATTTTGATGGTGAATCTAGGGGGAATTTGGGAAAAGAAAGTATGGGATGCATTCTCCACAATCATAATGACAAAGTTATAGCCAAGTTGGCTAGACCCCTCTTTGAAACCACCAATAATATAACTAAAATTCTCGCATTAATTGAAGGTTAAAATTTGAACAAGTCATTGTACATTTCCAAATTGGAGATTGAAGGATATTCAAAAATAATTATTAATGATTTATGTGTGGGGAGAACTCCTAACTAGAAAATCTAGTCTTATTTAGATATAGCCTTAGATATGTTAACAACATTTGAAGACCCTGAATTCAAGCATATTTATTTTGGAGGCAACTCGAAGGCTGATCTATTAGCCAACATAGCAATTGACTATGCATCCTTGAATTTATTCCCAAATTCTCTATCTTTACTTCTATATTCTTTTGGTTTGTAATTAGGGTATGAATTTGTTCTTTCAAGGTTTCCTGATCTAAAGTATTTAATCTTAGAGAAGTACCTTGTTGTTTTAATCTTCTTTAGTCTAATTCATTATTCTTAAGTATATCTGAGGCCTTGAGTCTTCAACTCGAAGTATTTCCTAAACCAAATTGTGATTATTTTATTATTCTAGATTTTGTTTTTGTAATTAATATCTTTATTTATTGATTTTTTTTTCCAATTAGGAGATTTTCATGGCTAGGTCTTTTTTGTCCTTTTTAAATAGGTATTTATAAGTAGACAACTTAGTACTTTATCTCAAATCAGCTAGTAATCTATCTAGCCTTTGAATTTTCCCCTCTATATATTCCTAGTTTTTGTTCTCATTCATTAATTTGATCAAGCTCTTATTAAATTATAGTATAGATTTACTCCATGGAACATCTTAGTATTCTAATCCCTTTTGTTAATTGATAGGAGATTTCACACGTCTTGTCAGTATTTTTTATTATTTTCTTATTCAAGATTAGTTTTACCTTTCTTTGAATATATCCTAGTTATTGTTTTAGTCATCTATTTTTATTTTTTAGCAAAAAACCTTTGTATGTTTAGCATGACTTGTCAATTGATATTAGTAAGGAACATCACTATGTATATCTTTACATATCTCTCAGGTTTACCCATAATAGTCCTTCATAAGTCTTGGCTATCTAATTAAGTATTGTCTTCTTTAATGTTATTCATTGTTATTCTTTCCAAACACTAGTATGGTTTTGGCACTTGTTACCATTGAGCAGATCAAGAGTTCATAATTTGTGTTTTCTTGAAAAGCTGCACCATATTCATTATTAAGTGATGCTCTGAATTAATAATAATGCTAAGAGTGCTACATCAATCTATAGATAGTTTTAACTTGGAGTGTCATTTACGTACCTAGTTTAGAATTGTCGATTATAAGTAGTTAGATCTTTCCACTCTTAAATTAGATCCATAGGTCAGATTAGCCTTTCAACTTATTGAAGTTTATTCCTCCAAAGACCAATTATATATCAATTTTCTCTTTGTTAGTTGGCTAATAAAATTCATGATCTTCATGGATGTGAATTTAATTATTGATATGGTTGTCCTTTCCTTCGATCTCTGTTGGCTTTCCATATTGTTACTTTAAGCTTTTTTTAGACCATCTCTTAGCTGGTTTCTAACTTTCAAATCTAGTTGGATTCATTTATTCATCTTAAGAGTAAGTAACATATGATTAATTTAGATGTAACTATCAACTCAATTTTTTTTCAATATGGTATGTAGTTACCATTGAGATCCCCTTAGGTCCCGTTATTTAGGTTTATATTTTATGATTTTTTGACCTCTACTAATATGCTAGTAGGTGTTGGGTATAAGTCATGAGTTGGTATTGTATAATGACCACTCCTTCATTTCTTTCGTAAATGTGGTTAAGGGTCATAACTATCAGTAGACACAATAGCTACAAAGAATGTTTCTCAATTGAATTCCTTTGATATCTCATCTTTACATTGGCCATTAGCTATACCCTTCCTTGGATTTATTCCATCTTCTAAAATATCATAGAGAATATTGCTATAGTATTATTCTATTCTTAAGAAAATAGGACTATGGCATTCTCGGGATCGATCAAACTAGAGAGATGGGGAATAATTTTTCAAATCCTAGATGACATGGTTTAGTTGGTAGTGATTAAAGTACTTGGGGATAAACATTTTAACTACAAGAATACCTGGAGAACTAATAGTGAAGTGATTGGATGTTTTATTACATGTTTCCTGGACGTTGGTGTCACCTAGTGAGACACTGTTAGGATTTGTGAATTCATATTAATCCTACTTGGATGAAGTGTCTTCATAACACAAATTTTAACAAAAATAGTATGATGGAGACTCCTTATCTTGAAGATTAAATGTATTTTACAGTTGGAAGCCTAAAATTGGCCAAAATACCTAAATGACCAATTCTTTCCATTAGAGATCTAGTCCTATTTGAAAGGGTTTGGCTAGAAATGATGGATAATGTGTAGTTTATCCTTCATTGGTGTAATATTATTAAAGAAAGAGACAATTAGTGTTTTGCTCCAATTTTCAAGAAACTATGAATTGAGATCCCTCTAGTTATAGACTTGAACAATCACAATGACTTTGAATTTATATGGACTGAAAAAGTCTAGCAACCTAAGGAAGATCAAGGATTCTTATGCAGCAGTAGGCTATGGCACCAAAAATGAAGGAGAGGACATGAACAAAGAACTGATAGTTATACATCAGTCAGATGTTTAACTTGTCAGTTTAAATTTTCCCATTTACTAGGCTAAAATGCTTCTTTTGATAGGATATTATAAGTCATTATATTTTTTTATTTGTCTATGTTAGTATAATCATATTAAATCATTTAGTGAAGATTAACTCTTAGGCTTGGCTTTGTAATTAAGTTAGACCTTCAAGATCAACATATATTTTCTAGTTTTGTTCTTAAAGAAAAACTTTTTTTTATACGACCTTATAAAGCTGTCTTATAATAGAATATTTAGACACATACTTTCTAAATTTAAACAATTCTTTTGAATACTATAAATCTAGTAGATATTTGAAATCAAATTGAAGTAATGGTGGATGGTTTGTTAGGTATAGGCTATTCTTCAAGTTGATTAGATATTGAGGAATGAAAAAGTAAATGGTTTATATTAAAAATTCAAGTGTCTTTGTTCTTTATGATAGCAATCAATACTTTACATGGTTTTTAGTTTTTACTACACCTTACATTAGAAAAAATCTTGATTTAGTTAAAATTCTTGATGATGATCAAATGGAATGTATGTGACTTGTAAACTAGTTCTATAGGCAAGCATTTGTGGGCTTCAAACATTGACAACTGAATCAAGTTTTAAATTCTAGACTTATCTATAGTAATAGATGCCATTATTCAATTTTTTATTTCCTTACATCAGAAAGATCCACACAAATGTGTCAATTTTATGTAATTTGGGATAGTTTACTCATAAACATTGTTTTGGGCAATGGTTGTCATTATCATCTTTCAAATTAGATAAAACACTAATAAATTTTAAATGATTTTTATATGCATTAGATTTCTCTATTTTAATAACTTGAGACACAAAGGTCTCAAAATGGCCTCAATTTAAACTATCTCCTCTTAAGATTAAACACTTTATCTTAATTCCTTATTTGAAGTTGATTAAAGACTCATAATTGCTTCTTTATCCAATCTTTGCATCATTTTTCATATCTATGATAAGTATTATTCAATTAATTTTTTTCTTAGTTCATCATTTTAGCAATCCTAGTAAAATCGAGTCTTTTTTCTTTCTTTCTATAACTATAGCTTTTTCTTTTTTAGGTCTCTCATTTTTAGAATCCTAGGTTGTTGTATTATTATCAAATTAATTGATTCATTTTTTGGTTAGTGTGATTCATTTTTAATTTTTTTTCAGTAGGGTTTTCTTGGCTAGAAGGACAACTAGAAACAAAAAAATAAAAAATACCAAGACAAAGAGAACATTAATCCATATTCATAAGGAGATTAATGACCTCCTTCTCCAACATCTCCATCTTCCTAGCAACCTCTTTCATCTCTATGAGCTCATTGTTGTACTCTGAGGCTCTCTTCTTCTTGCTGGCTCTTGTCCTCTTCCTTGGGCCTTTAGCCTCTGCCCAGTGCCACATTCCTGTGCTATGATCATTTCCTTTTCCATTCTAGTAGCTTCTAGTTGACTAATAAGAACCTTGAGGTTTTTGTTGGAAGCCTTCATGATATGGTAGCTCTGATTAGCTATGCTTCGCAGAGTAGCCTAAGTAGCTTCAACTTTATTGGTAAGATCCAACACCTTAGCTCCCAGACCATAGAAGGTAGCCAGATTCACACACTAATTGGAGTCATCACTCTCCCCCTCCCCTGTTGCCTTCTTTCCTTACAACAGACTCATTCTTTTGTTAATCTCAACAATATGGTGGAAAAGCCATTTTATGGACCTAAAGTTTTCCATCATGTTGTTCTTAGCATTGTTTAGCACATTGATGTTATCTTCCTTGCTAAAGTCTCTCATGATTAACATTGCAAGGTTAATGAGCTTCTCAAGAACAACCTTCCCTTTTAGGTCCTCATGAACTTGCAAGAATATTTTTTCTCTAGCAATCCCAAGTCAAATGCTTTCCATGTTTATTTTTTTCTTGGTTGTCACGCTCCCTTTAGTAGAGGCAGTGATAGAAACTATTTGGTCTTTCATCATATCATCCATAGGATTAATAGGGATTCCATTCCCCTACTGAACTTCTAGACTCATTTCGTTGATTGGGCTATGCTCCCCATCCTTCTTAGTTCCAATTGCCTCCTCTTGAATGGGTCACTTCTCCTTTTGTTTAGGGGTCTTTCTTTTAACAAAAGTCTCTTCCTCCACTTCTATATCCATCTCCTCTCCTTTCTCATCCTCATCCTCAAAGGAGGAATCCCTCCTTTTTTTCTTCAAGGTCTACTTGGTTTCGCCTTTCCTCCTCTATCTTTTAGTAGAGCTTGTCTTACCAATAGTGTCCAATCCCTCTATATTCGTGTCCATGTCCTCTTCACTAGTATTGAGCTCATCATTAGACTCACCAAGGTGATTGAAATGTTTTCCAATTGAGACTTTGGTAGACCCTTTTTGTTTTTGGGCTCTGGGAGCTTTCCCCTTGGATGTTTTCTTCTTCCTCTTACTTGGGTTTAGAGTCTTCATTAGATTCAAGGCCATCATTGTCCTCCTCCTTCGAGGATTCTTCATATTCTTCAAAATCATCTCCTTCACCCTCAGCATGCTTGGTCTCTAGGAACTTCATCACAGTTTTGGATTTGATATCCTCATAAATAAGGAGCATCAAGCCATCATGAAGTGGGGGGTTGTTGATATTTTGATACAAGACCATCTTGGGTGTAAAAGCAATCTTGCATCACTCAATTTTTTTTTAAATTTTCATCCTTTTCTATTTTAATAAAGACTAGTATACAAGGGGGTTACTATTTCTAGGAGCTTACTATTTTTATTAAGTTTTTCATACAAGCTCAGAATGTTTTGATGTTCTACATGAAGGTTCATTTTAGAATAATAAGCCTAGCATAAAAATCTCATTGCTCCAACTTAAATATTAGAGAACTTACTATGGATTTTTGGTGGAAAATTTTGGAAAAAATCTTTGAGCTTAGTTTTGAAGGCCTTAGAGGCCCTGGATGAGGTCTAAAATCTCAATAGAAAGGTGCTTGCATTATTTTGAGCCTATAGAATAGGAACCGACGTTTCCAAAAAGTTTCTATAATAGTTAATCAAAGCAATAGAGTTAAAGCCTTCCAAAGTTCAACTACCTGAAATTTCTAAAATAAATGTCAAAGATGTATTTGGTTGACTCAGACCCTAACATATTAAGTTGGAATGTCTAGGACCTTCCTAGGTAGCATAAAATTGCCTATCTAAGAAAGACCCAAGTAATGTCTAAAACAACTTTGGGTGTAGTTCGCAGGTTAGCCTTGCAGATTTTTGTAATGCAGGTGCCCATGTGGGTTAGCATATTGTACTTGTAAATTCTATAATTTTGCATTTGCGACAATAATAAGAAGTCCATATTTTTTTCTCCATTTGTTATTGTTTCTTTGTTTCTGTTATGTGTTTATGGTATTAAGGGGAGCACCCTTCATCAAGTGGTATCCGAGCTAGAGTTCTTGAGTGTGTGGACAAATCATTGACTATGAGGTAGTTCACACCAGGACCATGGTTTGGGCTGAGCACATAGATAGATTTCTAATTGTGAGGCAGTTTGTAATAGGGTTTTAGTGGAAGCACAAAAATGAGTCCATGAAGAGAGCATGGTGAAAGTGTTGTAGGTGTTACACCTAAGGGTTTTAGAGCCCTCCAAAGACAAATGCAAGCATTGGAAGAACAAATACGTAGAGGAATAAATCTTCTCGTAAGAGATGAAAGCAAGGATGAGGGCGAAGAAGAAGAAAATGTTTAAGTAAAGGTAGTTTAAAACTCAGAGGAAGAGAGGTTTTTTAAGGCCATTTCTAAGATTGGAAAAAGACCTAAGTTTGAGGTTCCCACATTTTTGGGAATCTTAACCCAGAGGAGCTGATCAATTGGGTCAATGAACTAGAGGAGTAATTTGAGGACGAAGATATTGAGGATCCTAATAGGGTCATGTTTGCAAAGGAAAAACTAAAGGGACATGCAAAAATCTAATGACAGGAGGTTCAGTTGGAGTGAAATAGAAAAGAAAAGGACAAAATCACCAGATGAGATCAGATGATAGCTAAACTAAAGTGATAATTCATTCCCATGGATTATGAGTTTGATCTATTGAATAAAATGCAAGGGTTGAAGCAAGTGAGTAAATATGTTCAAGAGTATACCAAAGAGTTCTACCAAATTCTCATTAGAACCAACCATGCAAAAGATGATAAGGAGAAAGTGGCCCATTATCTTAATGGGTTAAGGCCAAGTATTCAAGATGAGCTGAGTCTGGTTTGAATGAATAGTATTGAGTAGGAATACGAGTTTTCCCTAAGAGTTGAGGAGAAACTAAGCAAGAAGTTTGACAACAAGAATAGTGGAAGAGGTCAAGGGGGAAGATCTGGCAGACGATCTTATGGAGGTCATAATGATGATTAGAAGAACAAGGATGAGGTTGGAAGTAGTAGTCAGAACTAAGGGTGAAACAATTCTAGTCATTTCTATGATTAGAACAATAGAGATTAAAGAGGAAGAGGTAGAGGACAAGGATCTGGAAGAGGAGGTTTCCATGGGAAATATTTTCACTTGGGAGAAGAAGGGCATAGAGCATTTCAATGTTTCCAGCACAAAGGAAGGATAGATTACAGAATAGAAGGCCAGGACAGAGTTACACATGTTGATGAAGATGCCAGATCATCACATTTTGAAGATGCTAAAAGAGGCAAAGTCCTAGTTAACAAAAGAGTCCTGCTAAGTGGTGAGAATGAACCTAATAAAAGAAGGAGCTTGTTCTGCACAAGGTGCAGATGTGAATATAAGTTTTGTGATGTGATAATTTGTGGTGGAAGTACTAACAATCTAGTGTAAGAAATGATGGTCACAAAGCTGAAGAGGCAGAAACACTTACATTCATACTGTATTGCTTGTGTTCACGATGACCACAAGGTCATGGTCAATGAGCAATGCTCTGTGAAGTTCAAGATTTGAAGCTACCAAAGTGAGGTACTTTGTGATATTATACCTATGGACATATGTCATATGTTGCTAGGTAGGTCATGGTAGTTTGACAGGCATGTTGTACATGAGGGGCAAGAAAATACCTAATCTTTGACCAAGGATGGAGTGAAGCATAAGTTGAAGTCGTTGAAGGGTAAAGAAGAAAAGCTATGTAGTGCTACCAAAATATGTTTTGTTGATGAAAAAGAGTTTCTCAAAGGTATGAAGGGTGAGCATATGTGTTTTTCTATAATTTAAAAATATAGTAAAGAAGAAGTAGAGGAGGTTCCTGCAAATGTTGCAGATATGTTGGAAGATTTTTCTGATATTGTATTAGATAATGTATCTAATAGATTTCCCCCAATGAGGAAGATCAGTCATCGGATGGATTTGGTTCTAGGAGCCAGTTTTCCAAACAAGGTAGCACACATAATGACACTAGTAGAAAGTGAAGAGTTGAAGAGACAAGTTCATGAGTTTTTGCAGAAGGGGTTGATTCAAGAGAGTCTAAGTCCATGTGTTGTAGCAATCATATTAGCACCAAAGAAGAATGGAAAATGGAGGATGTGCATAGATGTTAGAAATGTTTTAGAATAACTAAGAGGGGGGGGGGGGGGGGCGGTGAATCAGTTATTCAAGGTCCAAATGTCCTATTCAAACTTTTCACTAAGTATAGTGAGTCCATTCAACCATTCGTTCATCCAAGCTTTAACTTTTCTAATCAACTAGTTATTGTAAATCAACATGGAAATATTACACATAAGAAGTCAACACATAACACAATGATTTACATGGAAACCTAGTTTGGGAAAAACCACCAGTAACATGCTACTCAATTCTCACTCTTCTAAAGTGATGCCATGTGAAAGGCCTACCCTAGTAAAGGCTTACAACACACTGTTAATGTGACCTTATTAGAGGATTTATCCACCCTGTTAGAAGTGGGCTTGATTAAAGGACTTTAGAACATTCACTTGGAATGCCACCTTGTTAAAGGATTTACAAATGGCTACTAGGCCAACCTAAGCCCATAGAATTTTCAGATCTAATGCAATTGCTAGAGAGTATTAGAAAATCTTGAACTGCCTACAAAATACAACTTATCTTGCAAATCTCAGATCACTTCTTAGCTCATACCCTTGCCTAGCCTTCAATCTATGAAAATTTGATAGCTTGTCCTCCTTTTAAGCTTAGTCTCCTTGAGTCTCCATGCTCAATGTACCAATGTAATCATCTCTTCATGACCACTCATAGAAGCAGAGCCTTTGTGCTCTTCCTTCTCCTAGATGTTCTCCCCTTGACACCCTTCTAACTACTTTGCAGATTTGGCTCTTCAGTAGCAACAATATCAACTTCTCTTTACTTCTTGGTCTATGAATCCTTAAATAAAAGTCTTGGAGTTCCTTTTCCCGCTCAATTATTCCATTCTTTATTTTCAATTCACATGGATTAGGTAGGATTCATTGCATCTAACCCATATTTTTTTTCCTCTAGAAACTTTTTGAATAATCCTTTAGAATTTGCCTAAAAATAATTTACATAGGATTCTATGCCACCAACTCATCATTCTTATCTTCCAAATCATTCACAAAATTCAATGTAACCATTATGTTGGCTTAGATTTGGCGAATCTTCATCATTTGAAATAATGCAGCAGCTCGACACTATTGAAATACAAGTGCTCGACACATACTGTGTTACTCAACACCCACTTTGTTTTTCTTGATGCTCGACACCTGAAGATCACTCAACACCAACTAAGAATTTTCTGATGTTCGACACCTAATCTTCACTCAACACCTAAGATCACTCGACACACACTAGATTTTCTTGTTACTTGGCTCCAACTAAAAATTTGCTCGGCTTCAACTAACTTGCTCGACACCCACTAATGATCTTTAGTTTAAGCTTTGCATTCTACCTTTTTACAACTTCTTCCTTTAATGCTTCTAAGTGTGATCAACCTCTGTATCCTTAAGTATGTTATCAATACATCATTTAACCATTGTCTTAACTGATCCTTGCACTTCATTACAACATCATACCTCAACCTTTCCCTTAGGTGCTCTTGTTACATCTTGTTGATCAAATCCTCTTCATCAATCAACTAAGTGATAGTACTTGGATCTTATAAGAAAATATTATACCTACAAATAGTAGGTTTGACATCAATGACAAAACAATGATTGAAAACATTCTTTTAACAACAATCTTTCTTCTTTCCAACAATCTCCCTCTTTGATCTTCAACAATGTGCTTTTCAATTAGATTTCCAACAATCTCCCTCTTTGGCATTGATGGCAAACCAAACTGATCAACCATCAAACTAAACTATTCAACCATAATCTTACTAGGTTAGAACAATAAGTCAAATGCCAAAAAGTAAACTGTAACTTCACTTTTCCTTCTACTATTCTGATTGCTTCATTTCAACTTCTCCCTCTTTGTTGTTGTATCCTTATTATTTATCTTTCTCCCTTTGTATTGCTTAGCTTCGTCTATTATGATCAACCTCTAATTATTTCTATCAATTTCACCCTCTATCTTCATTTGATCAATTTTCTTCTATTTCTGCCTCTTGATCCTTTTCTTGATCCTTCTCCTGTTGATCAGTTTCAAACATCTTCTCCCTCTTTGACAACAATGCCAAAGACATATTAGCATCTTAGTATGCAAATGTAGCTTTTACAGGGCTATTCAATTTCTCCCTCTATCACCTTTCTTGTGACTAATTTGGAATTTCAGCACTTCTACTACTTCGGGCATGAATCCTAAAGTAAACATCCTCTGCATCAATGTGTGAAATCTTCTATATTCAGCTCATTTGATGCAGGGCATACTTGCTTGTGCTTCAAATAACCTTGGCTAAGGGTATCACCCCTAACTTACCTCTAAGATACTCAAAAGCATCTTTAGGTAGTTCTTTTGTAAAGATATCAGCAATCTATTCCTTTGAGCTAACATATTCCATCTTCACTTGCTTGTCTTCAACTAATTCTCTTACATACTGATACTTGATTGCAATATGCTTGCTTTTAGCATGCATTACAGGGTTCTTTGATATATTGATAACACTTGTATTATCACAATAAAGTATTACAGGCTCAACTACCTCTTCCTTGCAACAAATGTTTGATTCATACAATATTGGTGCAATTTATAGCAGCTGCCACATATTCAACTTCATCAGTGGATTGTGAGGTGTAGCTTTGCTTTTTGCTAGTCCATGTAATCAACCTTTTTCCCAAGAAAAGTGCTCCTCCTCTGGTGCTTTTTCTATCATCAATGTTACCTCCCTAAGCTGCATCAATGCACGCTTTTAGTTCAAATTTCTCACTCCTTTTGTAGTACAAACCAAAGTCAACAGTTCCTTTCAGGTATCTCAATATTCTCTTCACTACCATTAAGTGATTTTCTCTTGGATTTACAAAAAATCTTGCTACTATTCCAATAGCTAATGCAATGTATGGTCTACTATGTACAACATATTGTAATTTTCCAATCATTGACCTATACAATGTCTGATTTACTTTAGTAGATTCATCATTCTTGGATAGCTTATGGCCTGTTGCCATTGGTGTGCTAACTAGTTTTGATTCTTCCAACCCAAATGTTCTGAGTACCTCCTTGATGTATTTAGATTGGGTCACAAATATGCCATGCTTCAATTGATGTACATGTAATCCAACAAAGAATTTGATTTCTCCAAACATTGACATCTCAAATTCATGTTTCATTTAATCAGCAAAATCTTTGCAAAGAATATCTTTTCCTCCAAATATTATGTCATCAACAAAGATTTCTAATATCAAAATGTCTTTGCCTTTTTCAGCTTTGATGTACAAGTTTTTTTTGTCATCTATTCTCTCAAATCCAATCTTCACAAGATATTTGTGCAACCTCTCATACCATGCTCTAGGTGCTTGCTTCAATCCATAAAGTACTTTGTGTAGTTTGCAGACCATATCCTTGTTCTTCTCATCTACAAATCCCTCTAGTTGTTCTATGTAGACTTCCTCTTCTAGTATACCATTTAGAAAAGTAGAATTTACATCCATTTGGTATACTTTGAAACCTTTATATGCAGCATATGCAAGTAATGGTCTTACTCCTTTTGTTCTTGCAACAGGGGCAAATGTTTTTCCATAATCCAATCCTTCTTCTTGTGCATAGCCTTTGCAAACTAGTCTGGATTTATTTCTTGTTATCTCTCCATTCTCATCAAATTTGTTTCTAAACACCCATTTGGTACCAATCACATTCTTATTAGTTGATCTAGGAACTAGAGACCAAGTTTTGTTCTTCTCAATCTGATCTATCTCCTCTTCCATACCTTTATACTAGTCATCATCTTGTAGTGCATCTTTCACTATTTTAGTTTCAACTTTTCTCAACAAACATGATTCATTCCTCAGTCTATTTA
Source organism: Cupressus sempervirens (assembly GCA_028749045.1). Classification (NCBI taxonomy): domain Eukaryota; kingdom Viridiplantae; phylum Streptophyta; class Pinopsida; order Cupressales; family Cupressaceae; genus Cupressus; species Cupressus sempervirens. The sequence goes on along the minus strand of CM053788.1, from coordinate 295,731,873 downwards.
TTGTCATTGGTCTAGCATCCTTGTCACCAATAATTTGATCTGCAGGGTAATGTCTTCTCACATACTTGGCTAGTCTGGGTTCTGTCCTTCTTTCCATGTTTGATCCTTCAGCTTTGGAGTCATTTTGTTCTTCTTCATCAGGCATTTCATCATTCCTTTCATATGTACCATTTTCAAAATTAGAATGTGTATTTTGTACATTCTGCAGCTCAACTTCTAAATGTAGCTCGACATTCACTAGTTGAGACTCAACAGATATTGAAGTTTGTGGCTAATTTCCAACTTGATTTGTAGCATTGTCTTCAACAGTCATTCCTTCATGAAAGTATATAAAGGATCTATAATCTTCTAGTTGCTTGGACTCATCAATTTTGACTTTTGCATGCTCATCAAAATTTACATTTGCACTCTCCACAATCTTGTTAGTGTTAGTATTCAAACACTTATATGCCTTACTTCTAGTGGAGTATCCAAGGAATATGCCTTCATCACTCTTTGCATCAAACTTTCCATTTCTAGTATCTTTTAGAATATAGCATTTACAACCAAATACTTTAAAATGTTTAGCATTAGGTGAGTGACTATACCACAATTCAAAAGGTGTTGCATTTGTGCCTTTCTTGACTTGAACTCTATTTAATGTATAGACTGTAGTGCTTACAGCTTCTCTCAAGTACTTTAATGCAAAAATTATCTCCATCATCAAGGTTCTAGCACAGTAAATCACTGACCTATTCCTCCTTTCAGCAATACCATTATGTGGTGGAGTTCTTGATGTTGATGTTTTCCTTTTGATACCTTTGTCATTGCAAAATATTTCAAACTCCTTTGATGTGAAATCACCTCCTCTGTCTGACCTTAGGCATTTTAGGTTCTTTCCCATTTCCTTCTCAACTCTGGCAAATACCACTTAAACATTTGAAATGCATTAGTTTTTTGCTTTAAAAAGATAGCAGTCATCATCCTGGAATAGTAATCTACAAATAGCATTATGTATCTATCTCCTAGGTAGCTTTGTACTTCTATTGGATCACATAAGTCTATATGGACTAGTTCTAGTACTTCATTGGAAGTGTATATTTTTCTTTTGAAACTAGACTTGGTCATCTTCCCTAGTTGACATTGTTTGCACATTGTGTTTTTAGGTTTCTTTAACTTGGGCAATCCTCTGACCTTCTTCTTCTTGCTGATGCTAATCAGAGTATCAAAGTTAACATGACATAGCCTTTTATGCCACAACCACACATCATCAATTCTAACAACAAGACATGTTGCATCTTCCATATCTAGGTAAAATATATTACTCCTAGTTTGTTCACCCTTTCCTATCAGATTTCCATCTGTGTCATAGATCTTGGCAGTTTTGCTTCCAAATTCAACTTTACAACCTACATTGCCTAACTATGATACACTCAACAAGTTATAATTCAATCCTTCAACATAGTATGCATTGTCACATGAAATCTTCTCTATGAGCTTAATAGAACCATTTCCTTTTATTTGACATGGAGCATCATTACTAAATCTAACACTATTTCCATCATATTAAGTAAAGGTAATGAACTTACTTTTATCTCCTGTCATGTGATGTGAGCATCCACTGTCTATGATCCACTTGTCATTCTTGTTCATACAGATAACCAATGTTGTTGCTTTATCTTCTTCTAATTCATCCTTCATGGACACATAGACGACTTCATCATCATTCTCATCAGAATCTTCTTCAATAATGTAGCATCTCTTGCCTTTCTTCTTGTAATCTTTGCTATCATCTTCTCTCTTGTTCCTGTACTTGTTTCCTTCTTTGTAGTTCTTCTTATGTAGACGTCTTTCAACAATATGACCAACTTTATTGCAATTGAAACTTATAATAGGGAGCTTACCTTTGAATTTACCTTTACCTCTATGGAATCTCCTAGTCAGTAGTGCTTCTAATTGTTCCACATCTTCCTCATTTGCACTACTATCACTGGATGCATGTTTTCCCTTTCTTCTCTTTTTACTTGATGTGTCCTCCTCAGTGTCTTTTATTTTCATCTTGGCCTTGAAAGTTTATTCAAGGTTCTCAGGTCTGTAGTTATCAAAATTGGAAAGCTCAAATGTAGTAAATCTTCCCACTATTCCTTCAAAGGTTAGTGTGTTTCCTTGTACACACCTCAGCTCTTGGATATTTGAAACTCTAATAGCATAGATAGGAAGCAAAGTTCTTAAGTATTTTCTGATGGCTATTTCCTCTTCCAATTGTCCACCTAGACTTCTTATTGCACTTACCACTTCTTTCATTCTTGCAACATATTGGGCAGCATTTTCACCTTCCTCCATCTTCATGTCATCAAACTTTCCTCTTAGGCTTTCTCTCTTTACTCTCTGGACATTTTGATCTCCTCCATAGATTTCTGATAAGGTTTTCCACATTTTGAATGTAGTGTCACAATCTTTGATGTCATTATATTCTACATAATTAAGTGTGGAGGCAATCTCTAGCATTGCTTGATTGTGCTCCTTCTTTTTGTTCAAATCATCTGTAGTAAGAGGTTTTGTTGGAGTTACATGTTTTGTTCCAATAGAGGTTTGTGCATAGTCACCTATTGATCCAAGGTGCAATTTCATCAGACTTTTCCATGCAGCAAAATTATCTTTGTTGAGCTTGGGAACTTCTCTCTTGGAAATCTTGATCTTCTTGCTTCTAGTACCTTGAAACTAAATCAGTAGATGGCTCTGATACCAATTGTTAGAAATATTTTAGAATAACTGAGGGGGTGGGGGGGTGAATAAGTTATTCAAGGTCCAAATTTCCTATTCAAAGTTTTCACTAAGTATAGTGAGCCCATTCAACCATTCGTTCATCCAAGCTTTAACTTTTCTAATTAGCAAGTTACTGTAAATCAATATGCAAGTATAGCACATAAGAAATCAACACATAACATAGTGATTTATGTGGAAACCCAATTTGGGAAAAACCACCAGTAATATGCTACTCAATTCTCACTCTTCTGAAGTGATGCCCTGTGAAAGGCCTGCCCTGTTAAAGGCTTACAACACACTATTAAATGTGACCTTGTTAGAGGATTTATCCACCCTGTTAGAAGTGGGACTGATTAAAGAACTTTAGAAAATTCACTTGGAATGCCACCCTGTTAAAGGATTTACAAATGGCTATTAGGCCAACCTAAGTCCATAGGATATTCAAATCTAATATAATTGCTAGAGAGTACTAGAAAATTTTGACTTGACTACAAAATACAACTTATCTTGCAGATCTCAGATCATTTCTCAGCTCATACCCTTTCCTTGCCTTCAATCTATGCAACTTTGATAGCTTTCCCTCCTTTCAAGCTTAGTCTCCTTGAGTCTCCATGCTCAATGTACTAGTGCAATCATCTCTTCATGATCACTCATAGAAGTAGAGCCTCTATGCTCTTCCTTCTCCTAGATGTCTTCCCCTTGACACCCTTCTAACTACTTCACAAATTTGGCTCTTCAACAGCAATAGTATGAGCTTCTCTTTGCTTCTTGGCCTATGAATCCTTAAATAGAAGTCTTGGAGTTCCTTTTCTCACTCAATTCTTCCATTATTTATTTTTAATTCACATGGATTAGGTAGGATTCATTGCATCTAACCCATATTCTCTTTCCTCTAAAAACTTCTTGAAAAATCCTTCAGAATTTGCCTAAAAATAGTTTACATAGGATTCTGTGCCACGAGCTCATCATTCTTATCTTTCAACTCATTCACAAAATTTGATGTAACCATTATGTTGGCTTAGATTTGGCGAATCTTCATAATTTGAAATAATGCAGTAGCTCAACACTATTGAAATCCTGGTGCTTGACACATACTGTGTTACTCTGCACCCAATGTATTTTTCTTGATGGTTGGCACTTGAAGATCACTCGGCACCAACTAAGAATTTTTTGATGCTCAGAACCTGATCCTCACTCAACACCTGAAGATCACTCGGTACACACTAGATTTTTTCATTACTCGACGCTAGCTAAAAATTTGCTCGACTTTAACTAACTTGCTCGACACCCACTAATGATCTTTAGTTTAAGCTTTGCATTCTACCTTTTTACAACTTCTTCCTTCAATGTTTCTAAGTGTGACCAACCTCTATATCCTTAAGTATGTTATCAATACATCATTTAACCATTGTCTTAACTGATCCTTGCACTTCATTACAACATCATAACCCAACCTTTCCCTTAGGTGTTCTTGTTACATCTTGTTGATCAAATCCTCTTTATCAATCAACTAAGTGATAGTACTTGGATCTTATAAGAAAATATCATATCTAAAAATAGCAGGTTTGACATCAATGACAAAACAATGATTGAAAATATTCTTTTAACAACAATCTTCCTTCTTTCCAACAATCTCCCTCTTTGATCTTCAACAGTGAGCTTTTCAATCAGATTTCCAACAATAGATTCTTGCACTGCCAACAAGATCACAAAAAAGTACATATTTCCATTACCAAGGATGGATGATATTATAGACTATTTGAGTGGGGTTGAGTATTTCACAAAGATAGATATGAAGAGTGGGTAGCATTAGATTCATATCAGAGAAGGTGATGAGTGGAAGATTGCTTTCAGGATAAGGGAATGACTGTACAAGTGGTTAGTCATGCCTTTTGGGTTAACCAATGCACTAAACACTTTCATGAGGCTCATAAATGAGATACTAAAGGAGTTTCTTGGTAAAATTTTCATTTTTTACCTAGACGATATTTTGATCTTTATTAAGACATTGGAAGAGAATTTGATTCATATTTGCAAGGTGTTTGATAAGTTGAGGGAAGAAAATTTACTGATAAATCTGAAGAAGTACAATTAAGGAGGAGTTGGTGTACTTGGGATTTGTAGTTTTAGTATAAGATTTGAAAATGGACCCAAAGAAAGTGAAGGCCATCCTTGAATGGCCTACTCCAAGGAGTGTGACAGAGATAAGATCTTTTCATGGATTGGCTAGTTTTTATAGAAAGTTCATAAGAGGTTTTAACAGTATTTGTGGACCCTTGACTAAAACAATGAGAGGGGATAGGAAATAATTTAAGTGGACTGTAGGAGCATATAAGAGTTTTAATCCGTTGAAATAGAAAGTTACCGTGCATCCTATTTTAGCACTTCCATATTTTAACAAGGTGTTTCAAGTAGATTGTGATGCTAGTGGTACTGCAATAGGAGTTGGTAGACTTGTTGTTTATTTTAGTGAGGAATTGAATGATGCCAAAAGAAAGTATTCTATTTATGATCAATAATTTTATGCTATAGTTCAAGCGTTGAAGAAGTGAAGACACTATCTTCTTCTTAATGAGTTTATTTTGAATACTGATCATCAAGCTTTGCAATATTTGAATAGTCTAGGAAAATTAAACCAAAGGCATTGGAAGTGGGTTGAGTTTTTGTAGAGTTATAAATTTGTTTTGAAACATGGGAGTGGAAAGTCTAATAGAGTTGCAGATGCTCTTAGTAGAAGACAATTTTTGCTGACAGAAATATAGATAGAGGTGGTTGGGTTCAAGGAACTCAGTACTTTATATCCAGATGATCTTGATTTTGGTGAAGTGTAGAAGGCTTGTACAAAACCTATTACACTTGACAAGATAAAGTGGTTGGATTTCATGATTCAAGATAGTATGTTGTTTAAAGGAAGCCAATTGTGCATTCCCAAAAGTTCGATGAGAGATAATCTCTTCAAGGAGAAGCATAGTGAAGTATTGGCTGGACATTTTGGTAGAGCTAAAACAATAGCTTTGGTTGTTGAGAATTATTACTGGCCACAGTTGTAGCAAGATGTAAAGAAGTTTGTACAGAGTTGTAGAGTATGTCAAATGGTGAGAGGAGTGAAGTAGAATACAGGGTTGTATCAGCCATTACCTGTACTAGAGAAGTTGCGGTAGGATGTCAGCATGGATTCTATTCTTAGATTATCAAGGACACAATGTAAGAATGATTCTATTTTTGTGATGGTTGATAGGTTTTCAAAGATGGCACATTTTATTCCTTGCAAGAAGACTAGTGATGTTGTTCACGTGGTAGAGTTGTTTTTCAAAGAAGTGGTGAGACTACATGGTCTACCAAAGAGTATTGTTTCAGGTTGAGATACTAAATTTGTTGGCTATTTTTGGTGTATGTTATGGAAGAAGTTGAAGATAGATTTGAAGTTTGGTTCATTGTATCATCCACAAATTGATGGATAAACAAAAATTGTGAATCATAGTTTTGGAAATTTGTTGAGATGTTTGGTTGGCAACAAGCCAAATGACTGGTATTAATTTTACTATAGGAAGAATTTGCACATAATAATTTTGTCAACTAGAGTACTGGTAAATCATCATTTCAGATTGTATATGGGAGCAGTCCTAGAAATGCTTATGAATTGTGACAGTTGGATAAAGGATAGATAAGTAGTGTTGAAGCATAATAATTTGATGAACATTTGAGGAACATCCATGAGGAGGTGAGGAAGTATATCATAAGATAAATACATAGTACAAGGATAAGGTAGATGTGAAAAAGGAGGTATAAGGAATTTCAGATTGAAGATGAAGTCATGGTTCATTTGAAAAATGAACATTTTTCAGTGGCTACATATAATAAGCTGAAGATGAAGAAGTTTAGACCGTGCAAGATAGTGAAAATGCACGATTCTGGAAATGCTTATGACGTGGAGTTGCCTACTGAATTAAATATTTCACCAATATTTAATATTTTCTATTTGATAGAGTATTATGAAGGAGGTGATGGAGATGAAGTTGTAGAAGCATAGTGGAGTATTCTAGTAGCTAGTTTGGCTACAAAGGAGATTGAGGAGATACTAGATAGTTGTGTTGGAAAAAGTACAAGGAACAAAACTTATAAGGAATACCTAGTCAAATGGAAAGGGAGGCTAGTAAAGGATTCATCATGGCTAGCAAGGGAGGAGGTTAAACATCTTGGTTAAACTCTAAACACCTAAGACGTGATAGAGTCGCTTCTCAAATTAGCCTAGGTGTCTGATGCAAGATCATCTTGTGTGTAAGAGCAATCTTGCATACCCCAAAAATATTTTATTTTCAACCTTTTCTATTTTAATAAGGACTAGTAGACATGGGGTCACTATTTCTCGGAGCTTACTATTTTTAGTAAGTTTTTCATATGAGCTCAAAATGTTCTAATTTTTTACATGAAGGTTCATTTTAGAATTACAAGCCTACCATAAAAATCTCATTGCTCCAGTTTAAGTATCAAAGAAGTTATTATGGATTTTTGGTGGAAATTTTTGGAGAAACTTAGAATGTTTTGATTTTCTACATGAAGTTTCATTTTATAATTATAAGCCTACCATAAAAATCTCATTTCTCTAGCTTAAGTATCAGAGAATTTACTGCAAATTTTCGGTAGAAAAATTTGGAGAAATTTTTTTGAGCTCAGTTTTGAAGGCCTTAGAGGCCTAAGATGTGGTGTGAAAATTTGATTAAAGGGCACTTGCATTGTTTCAAGCCTATAGATCAAGAGCTAATGTTTTCGAAAAGTGGTTATAATAGCCAATCAAAGTAATGGTTTGAGAGTTATGGCCTTCCAAAGTTGGGCTACTCGAAATTTCTAAAATAAATGTCAAAGATGTATTTGGCCGACTCTATATGTATTATTATGGTTTGTTGGCCCTAGTTATTAAGTTGGAATGTCTAGAACCTTTTGGGTGGCATAAAATTGCCTATTTAAGAAAGACCTGAACATTGTCTAGGAAAACTCGGTGTAGTTCACAGCTTAGTAATGCATATTACTATAATGAAGGTACCCATGTGGGTTAGCATATTGTACTTGTGAATTCTATAATTTTTTTATTTACGATGATAATAAGAAGTCCATATTTTGTTCTCGTATTTGTTGTTGTTTCTTTTTTTATGTTATGTGTTTATGGTATTAAGGGGAGCACCCTTCATCATGTTGTAATCTCTTACCCCATTGATGTTATTGGTCACCAAGGAGTAAAGATAAAAAAGAATAGATATCTTCACATCATGCCTAAAGTGATTTAATAGGACAAAATAATACGAATAAACCCTACAAAATCAACCATCAAGGTTGATGTAGGAAACAATAGCCCTAAGGATAAACATCCAAAATTTATTCAAACAATTGGGCTAAAAGTAAGTGATACCTTTTTTCTTCGCCAGTTTCTTCCTCTTCTTGGGCATTTTTGGGAAGCTATTAGCACTAGAGTTAGAGATCTTCTTATCTCAGTAAAATTTCTTTCCAACAATCAGAATGCTAGTGATCTTGGAGAAATAATCCTCTGTGATAGAGAACTTTCTTCCATTCACTGTTAAGAAACCCTCATTCCAATATTGCAAAAACAATTGGGTGACTTGGGAATTTCCTCTATGTAACCTCTCTAGAAATTTCCAAATACTCCCTTTGCCTAGCACATCCTAGATACACACTCTCTTCCTCCATTTGTAACAACTTGCTGCCTCCCAATGCCTTCTTTGACCCCCAATTCTCTTCGAAAGATTTGTAGAGCTCAATGAAATACTTGAAGTGAAGGTAAAAGTAATGAAAATAACTAGAAAGACCTAGAATTCATGTGAAATAATAGTAGAGTGGTAGAAAGTACCACTGCCAGCTCCCCCACACCTCATGATCAAATACACATCCTTCTTAGCATACATAACTATCTTTAATGATGAACGCTTTAGTGCCTACCATTGCGTCATGATTGATTCTTGAGATGATAAGATTGTGTAAGTTTTCATTCCATTTTTGCAAACTATGACATGTCACAACCATGTTGGCCATGTACACTCGAAAGTGTCCCACTCTAAACCCTTCTATCCAAATGATTCGATGAGTTCAAAATGTTGGGATGCCGGCTTAGAGCTCCCTATCCATGGAGTGCAAGAGAGTATATTTCAAAAATAAGAAGGCTCTCAGATGAGCCTTAGAGATACTATTCTTGCTAGTAAACCATGCAATGGGAGGTTCCAAAGACAAGATGCAAGAATGCAAATGTCCCAAGGAGTTCCTCAAGAATGAAATGCAACTAAAGATTAAACTAGAATGAATATGAAAAGTGCAACTATTCTAAGCATGGATGAGAGTGTTACAATACCATTATTAAGCTATGTGAGATTAAGCTACATGTAAAAATGAAAGCTGAGCTAAGCTAGAATGCCATGATGCCATGGATGAGAGAATGTAGACAAGAAATAGAAGTTCTCCACAAAGCTCCAAAGAAACCTGTTAGAAAACTTGCAGCATAACAATATTCAAAATGAGGATTGATTCTTTGAGGGGGAAAGCTCTCTCCCTTTTAAAGTCATGCGGATGGTAGAGATCAAGATGAAGATGGTGAATGATCAATAGTGGAATTCAAAAATAGGTGTGATCCATGTGCACACACAAGTCAACCAATAGAATATAAGTTGACTTGTCATATAAGACAAAAGTCTCACAAGCCTTTTCTTTTAATTGTAAAATAGAAAAAGGACTTTATGTGTGCACCTTAAGTGGGTTAGAAGAATGGGATGCTTTATTTAATTAAAAGGGGACATGTTCTTTTAATCAAATAATGAACTTAGGATAGCATAGTCAAACTATAGGTTATAATCAAATAAATTGAAAATTAGCAATTTGGCTTAGGTAAGTGATTAAATTAATTTAGCCAAAATGTTGAAAAGGGGGCTAATAGTCTAGATGACCATTTTTAGGTGATTACATTTTCCCCTCTTTGACTAATGCGTGATCAATCTGGGAACACATTATGTTAGAAAATAGAAAGCCAAGTAGGCAGTGATAGATATAGATATCTGATTTCAAAGAATGAAATGCAGAAATAGATAGCAAATCCTGAATGCACAACCTAATAGCGGTAGTACTGAACACTAGGAAGATGATGTTAGGATCCGAAAATAATTCTAACACCTAGCAAAGTGAATAGATCGAGAGCAAGTGATAAGGTCAAACAAATGCTCCTAAGAAATAGATAGCTGTAACAATCAGCAATAAAGTATTTCTGCCCCCTCGGGATTGAAATCGAAATGAGGTAAGAGGAAGTAGAAACTAGCTAGACATGAGAAAATCAAGATATAGCAATGTCTGATATGACAGATAAATGATTAGAACCCAAGAATGACTATAAGAAACTGATGAAATGCCCTAGTTTGACTAGACTCGACCTTGAAGGATATAGCATAAAAATTAGGTCAAATCTAGTAGAAAGATGATTTAGATATGAAAAGGTGACTAGAAGTAGATATGAAGCATAAAAATGATGAAGACATGAAGAAATGAAGATGCCCCAGTGATGATTCAGAGATTAGACATCAAAAGGTCAGCTAACTGCTTAGAAGAAAGTAGAATTTTTAAAGACAATTTTGACCATCAAGATGAACTCGAATTTGGATTTCTATCCCGAAAATGAATCTAGGACGTTGAAATTATTTAAGAGGTCAAAAATTTATATAATGTGATGATAAGATAGAAAAGAGATGAAGTGAAAGATTAAGAAGGTGAAAAGACATGAACAAGAAGAAAGTAAAGAAATATATGAAAGGAGTTAGCCGATATGTCTATGAAAAGATGAAGAGAGAGCTCTCCCCATATGCAAGAATGCAAGACTAAGAAAGAAAATGAACCTAAAATGCAAGCTAATATGCAAAGTGGTTTACCAACAAGAAGAGCATAACATTTAGACTCTTAATTTCATCATTGAGCATTTATTAGGGACATCATGAGATCATACAACCATCACTAGTATAACTATGAGTATATGAATATGATCGATATTATATAGGTATGTGGAAATCAAATCTAAGCATTAGAGACATGTAAGTCAAGATAACTACGTGATTAGATTCCCTAAGTTTAATTTAGCAAGATTACACCTGTATCAAGCATAAGCACTAGGATAAACCCCAAGTGCGGTCTTGCAAAATAGTTAAGGATGATACATTTGTAAGTCAAAATGTTGAATCGATCAAGCATAAATGCTTACAACACTATAGACAAACAAAGTATACCCACAAGCAGAAATCAAGAAAACATGCCCCATGGCCCCAGTCTTCTAGTCAATGACATCCTTGAAAGACTATTAGGGATGGAACATATAGTAAAGAAATTGTCATAGACATCAGACAAAGTAGATAAAGATCAGCATAGCTCAGGTGTTTAAGTGTTTAGGTGCGTGTGTGTGAGTCACTTGGCCATTTCTTCAAGACTTGATTTTGATAGTGAGAAATATCGCAACATTGGAGACCGTAGGTAAACTATCTAAAAAGTGTTGAAAACCACTTGATGTCAAGGTGGGGGAAGTGTTGAGAAACACTATTTTGTGAGTTGTCCAAGAAACCCAAATGCACAAGAGTACCTCAAAAAGGCTAAGTAGTTATGCCCCCGAGATGAGGACAAGAAACAATTCCAAGCTAGGAAATGTGTAGCAAAGTAGGTGATTGAGACTGATAGACATAGGTGCAAGGGTTTCAAGTAGTGTCTGTTTCCAGGTTTTCACCACTTGATAGATTTATTCAGGACTTTTTTCAATTTTTTGTATTTTTGTATTTTTGATTTTTTTGGTGATACATCAAAGTGCCTATTGCTAGGTTTTCACTAAGAAGATCTTTTTTTCAGGACATTTTCTGATTTTTAGGATTTTTTTTAGGATCATATATGATTTTTTTTTGGAATTTTTTAGAAGGTTTTAGGTATCACTAGTTCTCAAGCAAGATCACATCATTTTCTCCCAATGTCTAGCAAGGTATAGGACATGATGGAGCAACAAGCCAGTGGATAAGCAAAGATGGATGAAAAAAGAGTATGAAGCAAGTGAAAGTGATCCTCAAGGACTGACTCCTCAAGAGTACCCAAGCTAGGGAAAGAGGTGAAATAGTCATATGAAGCATATTTTGGATAAGCAATGGAAGTAATGAGAAAGATAGCATGTAGGATAAGTGGTCAAGCCAACAAGTGTGATAGCATATAAGATAAGCGATGGAAGCTAATGAGTAAGATAGTATGAAAGCGTGTAGTCCAAAAGAGTAGCCATGCCAAGAGACCTATGAGAACCATGTTTCATTTATTATGATCAAGACTAAGGGGTCAACTAGATGGGATAGCGATGGGATAGATCAATAAAAATAAAGCTCAAGATGGAGGCTATGAGGGAATGAGAAAGCACAAATAGAGAATCTCATGGATAAGATAGCCAATATGCAAAGATAGCTTAACATTGTCAAGATCAAAGAGAGAAGAGGGGATAGATGGATGGTGGAAGAATTACGCATGACACCTGTTTGCCAGGTTTTCATCATAGTACTGTAATCACCTAAAAATGGTCATCTAGACTATTAGCCCCCCTTTTCAACATTTTGGCTAAATTAATTTAATCACTTACCTAAGCCAAATTGCTAATAATCAATTTATTTGATTATAACCTATAGTTTGACTATGCTATCCTAAGTTCATTATTTGATTAAAAGAACATGTCCCCTTTTAATTAAATAAAAGACCCCATTCTTCTAACCCACTTAAAGTGCACACATAAAGTCCTTTTTCTATTTTGTAATTAAAAGAAAAGGCTTTGTGACTTTTGTCTTATATGACAAGTCAACTTATATTCTATTGGTTGACTTGTGTGTGCACATGGATCACTCCTCTTTTTGAATTCCATCGTTGATCATCCACCATCTTCATCTTGATCTCTACCGTCCATACATCTTTAAAAGGGAGAGAGCTTTCCCCCTCAATGGATCCATCTTTTGAATATTGTTATGCTACAAGTTTTCTAACAGGTTTCTTTGGAGCTTTGTGGAGAACTTCTCATTTCTTGTCTCATTCTCTCATTCCATCATATTAGCATAAGATCATATGGCATTCTTAGCATAGTTGCATTTTAGTTTAACTTTGATTTCTTGCAATAATCTCACATAGTTTAAATATTTGGTTTTGATATCAAGTTGGTAACGGTAGCCACATGCCTTTCATTTTCAAGCAATTGGAAACACCACCCAAACGTCCTCACAAACAACCTTGTGATAAGAATCTCGAATTTTCTCAAACACAAACATCTAACGTTTGGCACAACCCACTTTATAGTTTTGAAAATCCATTTGGTACACCCTTTGAGACACCCGAGGATACGAGTGGTATAGTCACTATGGTGCATCCTGATGAAATTAAACATCGCTTAGAAGAACAAGCACGTGAAACCCAAAAGACTTTGGAGGCTATATATGCTATGGAGAGAGAAAATCAACAAGCTAAAACTGACAATCAGGCACGCTACGAAGGATATAAAGGAACTTGTCCTCGAAATCCCTTTGAAAATAATGATGGTAATCACACGCCTCCAAGGACTTCTAGAGCTGCCGCTAGTGCATGTCCTTCACCTAAACCATCTCATCATGATAGTGATGAAGAAGTAACTAGCGAAGATGTGATCAAATTTCAACAAGATGGCTTCGCCCAAAAATTAATGCTCAGAGCTTTAGAGGAAAATGGAGACCAATACTTCCGATACATGACAGCTAGGGGATGGAAACTCCCTCAAGGTTTTAATGTTGAACATATTATTCCAAAGCGAGAGCCCACTGAGGCTGAAATCTTAAGGGAAGAAATACAGGAACTAAGGAAACAATTTGCACAACTACAAACTTCAAAGGAGCCACCTAAGACATCATTTGTTGACTCGATTTGCGCTCTTCCATTCGATAGGAGTCTATACATGCTGCCATTTCCTAAGGATATAGAGGTTCCTAAGTATGACAAATATGATTGAAATGGTGACCCTCACGACCATGTGAGACATTTCTATGCTATTAGCATGGACTTTATGCATGAAGACACCTTTCTTATGCGTTTTTTTCCTAGAAGTCTAAGAGGACAAGCTATGGAATGGTTCACAAAATTGAGTCCTCCTCTTAAAACATTTGACGAACTTGCGCAACACTTCATCCAACAATATTCATACAACATTCAACATCCTGTGACTGTGCTATACTTATGCAACATTAAACAAAAACCAGGAGAATCTTTTGCAATATACCTCCAACGATAGAGATCTTTATACTCTCGGTATCCTCGGCAAGTGCCTGAGGCTGAAAAAATTGACATTTTTGTCAATACGCTTGTACCCGAATTATACTTTGATCTAAGAAAATAGTTATTCACATCCTTCAACACCATGGTAGAAAGTGCATATCGCATTGCGGATGTTTCTATCAAAAAAGGTGATATTGCCATAAACAAGGACAGAATTAACAATGGAAACAACAAAGACAAAGGCAAACCTTGGAACAAAAACAAGTATGTTGTCAATGACGGAGTAGTGGACACTCCTAAGACTAAGGAACCTTCATTTAACCTCTCCAATGCCATCTATGCAACAAAGCAACAAGAAGGTTCGAAACCATGAACCTTTGACAAAGGCTCTAAATTTGCAAAGAAGCGACGTGTTTACACACCTATGGTCAAACCTTATGAAGTGGTTTTAAAAACCTTAATTGCAAACAAATTGGTCACCTTGCCAGACAAATCACGTCCTTACAATCCACCTATTAGACCTCCATGGTGGAGAGAAGATCATACTTGCAGCTATCATCGAAGTAAGGGACATAACACAGAGAATTGCTTCAAACTCAAAGATGTAATTCAAGACCTCATCGAAGCTGGCAAAGTTGTTACAGATGGCCTTGTTAAGAATATTGATCATAAGGCTTTCCAAAAACCATTACCTAAATATGAAAAGGGTGAGACCTCAAGGGTAGCTACCAAAAAGAATCATGACGCCAAAATCAGTTATGCTTATGCTGACACTGATAATGTTATAAGCATGCTTGAGCCCATTGAATACGTATGTATGGCAAGCTCCAACAATGACAACTGGCCAAATTATGATGTTGAAGATGAACGACCAAGAGTGGTCTTAAGGACATGATCCACTCCTCAAAATCATACTGATACTAGACCCAGGGTGGTACTCCGGGTGGCTGAGTCTTCATCTTCTCAAGGTGAACCACTCAACGCTGTCACTAGGGGGCAATCTAAGGTTGTCCTAAAAGTTGCTAATGATCCTAAAAATGCTTCATCATCTAAACAACCAATTACTTCCAAAATCTCCAACTGTGATCTTATTAGCCAACTGCAATGCACGCAAGCACAAATCTCCATTTTCAAATTGCTAGAGTTATCTCCTTTGCACAGGGATATCCTTGAGAAAGCTTTACGTGCTGCCAATGTTCCCACAGATATTGATGCAGAACAATTCCAAGCTATGGTGAACCACATCTCCTCGCCTCACTATCTCACCTTTTCTGAAGAAGATGATCAAGCTCTCGGTCATCCCCATAACCTTGCTCTTCATATCGAAGTTCAAATCTTTCCTACTCGCGTCCGTCGAGTCCTGATAGACAATGGTGTAGGGTTAAATATCATTCGTTCAATGTAATCCAACAATTGGGCATGTCTAAATTTTCCATCGGTCCTAAGCGCAAGATCACTATAAAGGCCTATGATGAGGTTGAAAGGCCTTCTAAAGGTCTAATTGTACTTCCAATCAGAGTTGGTCCAATTGAGAAGAATGTCGTTTTCCAAGTCTTAGACATACCACTTGCATACAACTTGTTGTTGGGATGACCATGGATTCACGATATGCAAGTAGTACCCTCTACATACCATCAGTGCATTAAGTTCCCTTTTAATGGTACTGAAGTGGTTGTCCCCGACGACAACTCCATGTCTATCAACACATTATCTGTTGCCGAAATGCTAGTCTTGCACAATCGCTCTTCTCATGAGCTAGCACCATCTTTCACAGAATGTGAACAAAAATTGAAAATAATGAGCCTTGGTATGGGCGAGTACACTTTGGACTCTATTGCTGCCTTACCAATTTCCCCTTGGTCTTATGGGAAACCAACTATTGCAAAGAAGTCTTCTGCTTCTGCTATGACACTTTTTGGCACTTTTGTGCAATCTTCCATACCACTGGAAGTAGAGAAGGAAGAACAAGCCATTAGGGACTGGATCTACAGAGAAGAGGAAGATGAGGAGGTTACAATGACTACCCCTATTTCTCCCAAAAAATATGGAAAAGGCTATAAATTTTTGACAAAAATGGGCTACTAGGGCCACAAGTCCTTAACTGGTTGTAAGAACGCTCTAGTTGAACCTTTAAGTCACACTCAAGGTCATGATGCTCGAGACACCACTGGTCTAGGCTTTGGGCTAGACAATAATACACCAAACTGTAATCGAAGATTACTCATGTCTAGTGAATCGGAGGATGATGACTCTCCCGTAATTGCTACTACTGCATAAGACGAAGACTTTGTTCCTCTCACTTCCCTCCTTTGGGGAGAAGAAATAGTTACTGCTAATAATGAAGAAGCTTCTAACTCCCAAGAATAGGAACAAGAAGGGTCTACTTCTGAGGACATAAATAGAGGATGAATTAGGCAGAATATTGCTCATCTCATAGATAGGGGTCAAAGTACAGATTCTCATGAGTATGAGTGGGAAAGCCTCTCTGATGCATCTTGCGAGCTAGGGGTGGATGTCATTCATGCCTATGCAACCCAACTCAATGTAGTTGAATGGTCTAGTATGGGGTCGGATGAGTTTGACTCACAACATGTCTCAATGGATCATGCTAGTTCCTCTAGGACTATTCCTGAGCTGGACTCTTTTGCGACATTTTCTATAGGCTCAACTTCACAAGTAACCAGAGATGACTCCTTCCATATCAATCACATTGAAACTTCTCCCTCACTCTCACTAATTTACCCAGATCTCATAGATTGGTCTATCCAAAATCAAAGAACTGAAATACGGTCTTTCCAAAATGACTATGAGATCGCTTGTTATCTAAACGCAATTGAACCTGTCATTTCTTCCACCAGCGAACCCGCGGTTAACATGACGAAATCGGATATCAAGTACCTCATTCAAAAAATTAAAAGAAAAAATAAGCAATCAGACAGCGAAAACCACATTGTGGCGGTGTTTGACCCTCAAAAAAGTAAAAATAAAGACGTATCTAATGGTGAAAACCTCTCTGAGGCACCTGCAGATGAGGTACTTGGTAGTCTGCCAAGCTATTTCCAGGATAGATCTTTGGTTCTAGTCGAACCTACACAGCCTATCAACTTGGGAACAGAAGAATGTCCTCAGATTATCCATGTAGCTCAATCTTTGTCAGACAAAGAAAAGACACAGTTTTCTCAATTCTTTCAAGACAAGAAGGTCAACTTCACATGGACATACTCTGACATGCCAGGGCTTGATACAGATCTCATCATGCATCACTTATCAATCTCACCAAATGTCAAGCCTGTTAAATAGAAGTTGAGAAAAATGCATCCACATGTGGCTCTACTGGTCAAGACAGAGTTAAAAAAACTATTGAATGCAAACTTCATTAGGGCCATTGATTATGTTGAGTGGATTTCCAACATTGTACCTATCTCCAAGCATGACAAATCCATACGAGTTTGTACTGATTTTAGAGATCTCAATAAAGCGTGCCCTAAGGATGACTTTCCACTACCAAACATCGATATGATAGTGGACATGACTGCGGGTTATGAGATGTACTCGCTCATGGATGGATTTTTTGGGTACAACCAAATAAAGATAGCTCCAGCAGACCAAGAAAAGACAGCCTTTACATGTGCATGGGGTACCTTTTGCTAGAATGTCATGCCTTTTGGGCTCAAAAATGCTAGCGCTAAATATCAAAGAGCAATGACAACCATCTTTCATGATATGATGCATAAAAACATGGAAGACTATGTTGATGACACATTGGCAAAATCAAAGAAATGAGACATACATCTCAAAGACCTTAGTTTGATATTGGACTGTATGGAACAATTCCAACTTAGGTTGAGTCCAAAAAAATGTGCCTTTGGTGTCACTTCTAGAAAATTGTTAGGTTATATGATTTCAACAAAAGGCATTGAGGTTGACCCTGAAAAGGTCCAAGCTATCATGGATATGCCTCCACCAAAGACTATCAGTCAGCTTAGAGGTCTTCAAGGACGGCTACAATCCATAAGAAGATTTATCTCTCAATTAGCGGATAAGGCTCAACCTTTCAATAAAAATCTGCATAAAGGATCTACCCACATTTGGAACAGTGACTGTCAACAAAGCTTAGACCAAATCAAAGGCTACTTGGCAAAACCGCCAGTTTTGATGCCACCCATTTTGGGAAAACCTTTGATTCTGTACATTTCAGCTATAGATTCTTCTCTAGGAGCACTCTTAGCCCAAAGTGATGAGACGGGTAAAGAAAGAGCCATATATTATATCAGCCAAACTTTGGTGGCTTATGAACTAAATTATACAAGTATAGAGAAGGCATGCCTTGCTGTAGTTTTTGCCTCCCAAAAACTTCGGCATTATATGTTGGCCCATACAGTTCACTTGATTGCCAAGATAGACCCTTTGAAATATTTATTAAGTAAAGCTGCACTTACTGGTCGCCTTGCTAAATGGATGATGATTCTTTCTGAATTTGACATTTAGTATGTTGAACGTAAGGCAATCAAAGGACAGGCCATAGCTGACCAGTTGGCTGACTTCCCACTTGAAGATATAGCACCTATGCAAATTGAGTTTCCAGATGCCTCAATCATGAACATTACTGACATAACATGGAAGATGTTTTTTGATGGATCCCATACTCAGAATGGAGCAGGAGTAGGGGTGTTGTTTGTTTCCCCTCATGGTTATACGATCCCAAAGTCCTACAAATTATTGTTCTCATGTACAAACAATATTGCAGAGTATGAAGCATTAACAAATGGGATCAAAATGGCCCTTGAATGGTGAATAACTGAGCTACACATCTATGGGGATTCTCAACTGGTTGTGAAGCAAGTGAATAATGAATATCAAACAAAGGATGACAAGTTGATCCCTTATAAAAAGTTGATAGATGCTCTAAGGAATTATTTTACCTTTGTAACATTCCAACAAATTCCTAGAGCAGAAAACAAGGCTGCTGATGCTATGGCCACCTTAGCATCTATCCTCCAATTATAAGAACATGAATCGTGATTTGAGTTCCTGGTGGAAGAATTGTGTCATCCAGCCTATGATTCCTCAGATAACCAGGTGATCTACACTATTGTGGGTCACGATTCCTCTCGCTATGCGGCTATTTTCTCCTACCTACGTGATCAGGTTATTCTCGAAACCCTCACGCACAACCAAAAATGCCAACTCCTTCGTACTGCCTCACACTACACTTTGGTCTCTGGTGACTTGTATAGGAAGGGTCTAGACGGAACGTTGTTTAGGTGTTTAGAGCTAGAAGAGTCCGAGAAGGCACTTGCCGAAGTCCACGATGGCATTTGTGGGGCACATTCTAATGGCCTTGCACTTGCTTGAAAACTGCTTAGGATGGGTTATTACTGGCCCACCATGCAAGCTGATGCTGTGCGCTATGCAAAGTCCTGTCAGAAATGTCAGCTCCATGGCAACTTGATACATGCTCCCGGGCAAGAGTTAATCCCTTCTGTGACATATTTGCCATTTCAGCAATGGGCCTTTGACTTGGTAGGAAAGATTCATCCAAGCTCATCTAGCGGTCATAAATTCATCATCACAGCAACAAAGTATTTCACTAAATGGGTTGAAGCTGTACCATTATCTGTTGCTACAGGCAAACATGTTGCCCTGTTTATACTGAATCACATCATTTGCTGATATGGTATCCCATCCTCTATTGTTACGGATAATGGAGGTAAGTTCAAGAATAAGGACTTAAAACAGCTATGCAAAAAGTTTTGAATTAAACAACATTGGTCCTCCATTTACTATCCCCAAGGAAATGGCCAAGCTGAGGCCTCTAATAAAACACTGCTGAAAATCCTACACCGCACAGTTCACAAGTCTGGGAAAGATTGGCACTTGCAAATAAATTCGGCACTTTGGGCCTATAGAACCTCTATTCGTACTCCTATAGGGGCTACACCCTTTTCTCTAGTCTATGGCTCTAAGGTTGTTCTCCCATTAGAAGTCGAGATACCTTCTTTGCGCATCTCCTTACATGGGTTAATAACCGATGAAGATCATAGAGCTATGAGAGTACAGGAATTAGAGACTCTGGATGAATGGCGCAAAGCTGATTTTGATCACATGAGAGCTTATCAGAAGCGCATGTCTACATAATATCACAAAAAGGTTCACCCTCGTGAGTTCCAAGTTGGTGAACTCGTGCTTAGAGAGAATCCCAAAAATCAGCAAAATCGAGAACAGAAAGGGAAATTTGAACCTAACTGGTTGGGTCCTTACATTATCACAACAGCATTTGGGTCTGGTGGTTACCAGTTTTCTACTTTAGAGGGTGAAGAACTTGTAGAGCCTATCAACATCCTACACTTGAAGAAGTTCTATACTTAGAGGCTTGTTGCTCAACTATCTTGTATATATCTGTGATCCTGAAAAAATCTTAAAAAATCAGAAAATGTCCTGAAAAATGATCATCTTAGTGAAAACCTAGCAATAGGTGCTTTGATGTATCACCAAAAAAAAAAAAGTCCTAAAAAAATCTGTCAAGTGGTGAAAACCTGGAAACAGGCACTACTTGAAACCCTTGCACCTATGTCTATCAATCTCAATCATCCACTTCGCTACACATTTCCTAGCTTGGAATTGTTTCTTGTCCTTGTCTTGGGGGCACAACTACTTAGCCTATTGAGGTATTCTTGTGCATTAGGGTTTCTTGGACAACTCACAAAATAGTGTTTCTCAACACTTCCCCCACCTTGACATCAAGTGTTTTTCAACACCTTTCAGATAGTTACCTACGGTCTCCAATGTCGCGATATTTCTCACTATCAGAATCAAGTCTTGAAGAAATGGCCAAGTGACTTACACACACGCACTTTAACACTTAAATGAATGAGCTATGCTAATATTTATCTACTTTGTGTGCTGTCTATGATGATTTGTTTGCCATGTGTTCCCTCCCTAATAGTCTTTCGAGGATGTCATTGACTAGAAGACTGGGGGCATGGGGCATGTCTTTTTGATTTCTGCTTGTGGGTATACTTTGTTTGTCTATAGTGTTGTAAGCATTCGTGCTTGTCCTATTCAACACTTTGACTTATAAATGTATCATCCTTGACTGTTTTGCAAGACCGCACTCAAGGTTTATCCTGGCGCTTATGCCTTGATACAGGTGTAATCTTGCTAAATTAAACTTAGGGAATCTAATCGCATAGTTATCTTGACTTACATGTCTCTGATGCTTAGATTAGATTTCCACATACCTATCTGATATCGATCATATTCATATCCTCGTAGTTATACTAGTGATGGTTGTATGATCTCATGATGTCCCTAATAAATGCTCAATGATGAAATTAAGAGTCTAAATGTAGTCGCTTCTTGCTGGTAAACCAATTTGCATAGTAGCTTACATTTTAGGTTGCACATTCCTACATGTGGGAAGAGCTCTCTCTCTTCATCTTTTTCATGGACATATCAGTTAGCTGCTTTTATCTTTCGCTTCTACTTATCTTTTCACCTTCTTAATCTTTCGCTACATTTCTTTGCTAACCTGTCATCACAAGGGGTTAATCCAAAAAAATCATCACATACAATCTATCCAAGTGTCACATTTTCACAAAAAACATTTAAATCTATACCACCCATATGAGAGATCAAAAACAATACACATAAGCATATACACATACATGAGCTGAAAACAAAAAAACTGAAACATCACATGTGTACACTAGAAAAGGTGCACTTCTCTAAATCATTCTATCCAAAATTCTCCATAGATTGGAAAGCTCGAATGCCGACTTAGAGCTCCCTAGTCATGGAGTGCAAGGGGCATACAAATGAGTATATAGGAGCTCTCAGCTGAGCCTTAGAAATACAGCCCTTGCTAGTAAACCACAAAATGGGAGATTCTTTAGACAAGAGCAAGAGTGCTAGTGTCAAAGAACTCTTTAGATCATGCAATGCAAAAATGAAACTAAATTAGGATGAGATGCACAATGCAAGCTATTCTAATAATGAGATGGGAATGTTACAAATCCAACTATTAATCTATGTGATCTAATTATTTGCAAAGGAATCAAAGTTAAACTAAAATGCAACTATGCTAAGAATGCCATATGATCTTATGCTAATGTGATGGAAATGAGAGAATGAGACAAGAAATGAGAAGTTCTCCACAAAGCTCCAAAGAAACTTGTTAGAAAACCTGCAGCATAACAATATTCAAAAATGAGGATCGATTGAGGGGGAAAGCTCTCTCCCTTTTAAAGATGTATGGATGGTAGAGATCAAGATGAAGATGGTGGATGATCAACGGTGGAATTCGAAAATAGGAGTGATCCATGTGTACACACAAATCAACCAATAGAATATAAGTTGACTTGTCATATAAGACAAAAGTCACAAAGCCTTTTCTTTTAAGTGCAAAATAGAAAAAAGGACTTTATGTGTGCACTTTAAGTGGGTTAGAAGAATGGGATCTTTTATTTAATTAAAAGGGGACATGTTCTTTTAATCAAATAATGAACTTAGGATAGCATAGTCAACCTATAGGTTATAATCAAATAAATTGATTATTAGCAATTTGGCTTAGGTAAGTGATTAAATTAATTTAGCCAAAATGTTGAAAAGGGGGCTAATAGTCTAGATGACCATTTTTAGGTGATTACAACATGAAAGCTGAAACATACATTTTGAGACAAGTGCACAAGAATATCGATAAACCTAGTATCTCATATATATATCAAATGTGTCATGGTACATATACAAATGTGAGATCCAAAATCTGGATATATGTCTTAAAAATACATAAGGTACAAATCAAAACACAATGTCATGTCTGACTGCCACCCTCTGCGGCTGGTGTTGGCCCTGGTGGAGGAGCCTATCTCCTATCTGGAGCCTGCACTGCACCCTCTGATTTGCCCATTCGCTCTGAATAATCAGGAAGACCCTATCTTGGTGGTACCACACTCCTATAGGCAGCATAATAGTATGCAGCTCGGGCACCATGATGCACTGCCTCTCGTCTCACAGCATCCCACTCTCGGCGCAGCTCATCTGCTCGTGCTCGCTCATCCATCAGCTGCTGATCTCGTACTGCAATAGTCACCCGAAGTGCCTGCATCTTTGCCTCTAAGGCACGGATCCTCGCACCCTCCTCCTCTCCTCCTGTTGGCTGCTCTGCAAGTGCCTCTACCCTCACCGCTCGTCGCCTCCTCAAGGGCACCTCCTCCTCTCCTCCTGTTGTCTGCTCTGCAGGTGCCTCTACCCTCACCGCTCGTCGCCTCCTCAAGGGCACCTACTCCTCTCCTCCTGTTGGTTTCTCTGCAGGTGCCTCTACCCTCACCACTCGTCGCCTCCTCAAGGGAACCTCCTCCTCTCCTCCTGCTAGCTGCTCTACAGGTGCCTCTACCCTCACCGCTCGCCATCTCCTCAAGGGCACCTCCTCCTCCTCAGACTCCAAGGACTCCTCTGCCGCATGCCTCGCCTACACTCGCATCCTCCTCCGCCCTGCTTAGGAACTCTCCCCCTCCATCTGCCTCCCCCCTCTCCCTCCTCCTCCGCCTCCTCCTCCTCCGCCGCCACCTCCATCTCCCACTCCTGTAGGTGCTGCATCTGGATGTGTGAATCAGGGGAATGGGTGTCTCTGCATCTCATAAAGATACTCCGGATCAGCCCCTACATCTGCCACATCTGGGCGATAATCCCAGGGAGTCGCCACTAGTGCTACAATATCCTGAACTGCTATATGATAGTCCAGCATCGACAACTATCCCAATCCCTCATCTATGCGTATCCGGGCGTAGGTAGTAGTCTCCACTGACACCACCTGTCACTCTACAAACTGTCGCCATACGCGACTGATCACAAACCGCTCCATAATGTCTGTGCTCCGACCCACCAACGGCCTGCTATACCGCATGTAATCTAACTCCCATGAATCTGACCACCGCTGATACTCCCGGTATGGTCGCCATGTGAATGCTGTCAGCTCATCAAACACGTGTCGGTAATAGGTCACATCTCCACTATGCCTTTGTGGGATGAAACCTCTATAACAAAAAATGTACGGCTGGCTGCACTCTCATGGCTGCACCCGTGGTCGGATCACAGCGATGTGCTCCCAAGCCTAGATCTACGCTAACACTGCTCTGCATGCCCATGATCCACCCTCATGATATACTATCTCATGAAGCTCGTGGTACATCTCTGCCAATATCGCAAGCCCCCATGCCATCCTACGTGGTCGGGAGATCAGATCATATACCAACCGACCCCATCCTAGTGGAAAGCCCTTCTGGCCTCGATCTGTCACCAGGGCCTGGGCTACCAAAGAACATAACAAGTTGGGCAAAGGATAGTCATATCCATACTCAGTCATCAACCTCTCCCAACTCAGGTGATGATCCAGAATGGTCACATCCTGGAAAAGCTCCTGCACTCGCGTTCGCCCCTCTGTCGGGGTCGTATCATAGTACACCTGTGCCATCATGAAAACTTAACATTAGTACACCTAGCATCCAACATTGAAATGGCTAAATCAACAAACTACTAACCAAGTAACTTACTGGATCGCCGTGGCATGGCACTCGCAGAATGCGATATACGTCCTCCAAGGTAATCGACGCCTCGCCGGTCGGTAAGTGAAAGGTGTTATGCTCGCTATGTCACCTCTCTGCCAGCGTAGACAACAAACCATGGTTTGCTCGAATATGGGGCATCCGTACAACCCAGCACAAGCCCATAACCACTAGCGCAGTCTGCTCCTCATCGCTCAAATGCTGCACAATGCGCAAACCAACCACCCTGGGAGCTCTAATCTATAATGCCGGGAATACCTCCTGTCTAGGTAAAACAAGCAATCATTAGTAATAGTCACATGACAAAAAAAGCATTCAGAAAAATAACAAAACAATCTGTACGACACTTTTTACAAAGAGAGTGCGACACTTTTTTGAAACAGTGTCGCGCGACACTTTTTTAAATAGGAGTGTGATATTTTTATGTCGTGCGACATTTCGCACCACATCATGCGACATTTGGGTGTGGCTCGCGCGATACATTTTCTTGAACGATGCGAAACTTTTTTTAAAAAAAAGTGTCACGAGATAATATTTTTGAAGCCGTGCGATACTTTAAAAAGTATCGCACGAATTTTTTTCAAAAAACTTAAAAACGTGCGAAAAACTCACAAAAAGCTCGAAAAAGCAACAAAAAGATAGTCACTTACCAGCGCCCCATATCACTCTGGCCGATTGTGCAACCGGCTATGCTCGAAACGGTGTCAATGAAGAGGAATGTTCACCCGAGCCATGATGCTATGTGGACCACACAAAATCTCTCAAATCACAAAAAGACAAATGAATAGTGAAAATGACACTTGGACCCCTTTTATAGCCTCCAACCTCATTTTGACCTAATTTTTAAAACTCCTCAGAATTGTGCAAAAATTGCACCCCTAGCTAATTTCGACGTCTTGGATCCATTTTCGGGATCAAAATCAAAATCTGAGTTCATCTTAATGGTCAAAATTGTCTTTTAAAATTCTACTTTCTTCTAAGCAGTTAGCTGACCTTTTGAGGTCTAATCTTCGAATCATCACTGGGGCATCTTCATTTCTTCATGTCTTCATCATTTCCATACTTCATATCTACTTCAATTCACTGTTTCATGTCTAAAATCATCTTTCTACTAGATTTGACCTAATTTTTATGCTATATCCTTCAAGGTCAACTCTAGTCAAACTAGGGCATTTCATTAGTTTCTTATAGTCATTCTTGGGTTCTAATCATTTATCTGTCATATCAGACATTGCTATATCTCAAATTTTTCATGTCTAGCTAGCTTCTGCTTTCTCTTACCTCATTTCAATTTCGATCCCGAGGGGGCAAAAATACTCTATTGTTGATTGTTACAGCTATCTATTTCTTAGGAGCATTTGTTTGACATAATCACTTTCTCTCGATCTATTCACTTTGCTAGATGTTATAATTCTTTTCGGATCCTAACATCATCTTCCTAGTGTTCAGTACTACCACTATCAAGCTGTGCATTCAGGACTTGCTATCTGTTTCTGCATTTCATTCTTTGAAATTAGATATCTATATCTATCACCGCCTACTTGGCTTTCTATTTTTTTTGACATAATGTGTTGCCAGATCGATCACGCATTAGTCAAAGAGGGGCAAATGTAATCACCTAAAAATAGTCATCTAGACTATTAGCCCCCTTTTTCAACATTTTGGCTAAATTAATTTAATCACTTACCTAAGCCAAATTGCTAATAATCAATTTATTTGATTATAACCTATAGTTTGACTATGCTATCCTAAGTTCATTATTTGATTAAAAGAACATGTCCCCTTTTAATTAAATAAAAGACCCCATTCTTCTAACCCACTTAAAGTGCACACATAAAGTCCTTTTTCTATTTTGCAATTAAAAGAAAAGGCTTTGTGACTTTTGTCTTATATGACAAGTCAACTTATATTCTATTGGTTGACTTGTGTGTGCACATGGATCACTCCTCTTTTTGAATTCCACCGTTGATCATCCACCATCTTCATCTTGATCTCTACCGTCCATACATCTTTAAAAGGGAGAGAGATTTCCCCCTCAATGGATCCATCTTTTGAATATTGTTATGCTGCAGGTTTTCTAACAGGTTTCTTTGGAGCTTTGTGGAGAACTTCTCATTTCTTGTCTCATTCTCTCATTCCATCATATTAGCATAAGATCATATGGCATTCTTAGCATAGTTGCATTTTAGTTTAACTTTGATTTCTTGAAATAATCTCACATAGTTTAAATATTTGGTTTTGTAACAATCTCATACATGCTTAGCATAGCTGCATTTTGCATTATCATCTTAGCTTAGTTTTCATACTTGCATTACATTCTTGAGGGATTCCTTGAAGATATTTGCACTCTTGCTCTTGTCTCAAAGAACCTCCCGTTGCATGGTTTACTAGCAAGAAGTACATTTCTAAGGCTTGGCTGAGAGCCTTCATGGTAAAATACTAACTCCTTGCACTCTGTGGATAGGGAACTCTAAGCCGGCATCTAAGCATTCCAACTCATGGAATCGTTTGGATAGAATGGTTTAGAGTGTGACACAAATCAAGTGTACAGGTACTTATCCAAGGTGCCACAAGAAGTAGTTTTCACCATAGGATAAATTTATTTCTCTTTAGTTTTGCTACCAAGGTGCCACAAGAAGTGGTTTTCACAAAGGCACATTTTCATTTTTATTTTTATTTTATTTTATTTTTTTAAATTTTTTTTTTTGAATTTTTAGAAAGAGCTCAAGCTTTTTGAATGTAGATAGTGCTCCTATAGAAAAGATAAGTCATGATAAGCCAAGACCATAGAAAGGTATGCTCAAAGATGTTGATAGGGTGATGAAAGAGAAATGGTAGTAGGAAGAGTATATGGAGGATACGAGTGCATGTATAGAAAGTAAGTGTAAGCTTTAGAGGATTTCATGAGGGTAGCTAAAATATTGGACAAGATCAACATTGACACACACCTTGAAGGGTATTGGAATAATGGAGGAATCATGGATGAAGTAGCTTGAGGTTTAGATGTATGAGGTGGTAGAAGGCATTTGGAAAAAAGTGAAGTGGAAGGCTTTGGAATAATTTTAGGAATATTTTTGGAAGAAGAGGGAATGGAAGCCTTTGGAAGCTTGAATGTCAACTTTGAAGTATTTTCAATATTCAAGTCTTTTAAAAGAGACTTGGGAATCCATATAGCTTTAGATTTTTCTTTGGATACTTCAAAATACATTCTTCAATAATGGGTTTAGGAACCCATAGTTTCTTTGATTTAGCTTTTTTAATAGTGGACCTTTGAAGTCTCTTTTGTACTTTCTCCTTTTTAGCATTCACATGTTGATTAGATGGGACATAGTGATCTTCATTTTTAAATGGATTCTTATGTTTATTCTCGCTTCCAAAGGACTTGGGATTTGTGGATGAATAAGGCTGATATGACTAGTTTAGATGGATAGATGGGTGAAAAGTTATCAAGGATGAGTGTCTTTGTTGATCTTGAGGTATGATGGGAGAGCTAGGAGTGGAAAATGTAGGAGATGAAGGAACATAAGGTCCCAATATAGATTGAAGGTTTGAAGACTTTAGCTTTGATGGATAAGGACCAAGGATAGACTTAGGAGATGCAAATGGACAGTGAAAAGGGATATCAACATCTTTAGAATGAGCACCATGGTCAAAGCCATCAATAGACTCATGAGTAGCTTTGATAGGAGCAAAATTTTTAATAGGAGCACTTGAAGCTTGAGAAAAAATTTCAAGTGGATATGGAGAAGTAGAACACCAGGGGATGCTTTGATCTTGACAAGTAGCTTTGGATAAAATATGAAGAGAACTTTTCTCATAATTTTCAGTAAGCTCAAGGGAGATAGTGGAAGTGGTGTCTTCATCATATTTAGGAGGTGGACAAGATTTAGGATATGGAGGGGGAAAATATTGAAAGAGATGAAAGGGTGCTTGATCTTGATCTTTCTTGACATTTATAGATTTTTCTTTTTGAGAGTCCTCTTGACATGGAGCCACTTCTAAGGAAAAGGGAGAATGAAGAGTGAATGGAGTAGTGCTTGGATTAGGCATAGTAGTGCATGAAGGTTGAGGATGTTTAGGATTAGTAACATGGAAAAAGTTTGCAGCCAAGTGAAGGTTAGCTTGAGTTTCTTTTAGAGGTAGCCCTTGAGGATACATGTAGTCAATGTGGAAAGCATTAGGTTCCTTTTTTGATAGAGGCATGTTGGAAAGCTTTGAAGTGTTGGGAGATGCATGAGTGTTGGAAGAAGTGGAAGATGTAATGGAGCCACTTCTAAGGAAAAGGGAGAATGAAGAGTGAATGGAGTAGTGCTTGGATTAGGAATAGTAGTGTATGAAGGTTGAGGATGTTTAGGATTAGTAGCATGGAAAAGGTTTGCAGCCAAGTGAAGGTTAGTTTGAGTTTCTTTTAGAGGTAGCCCTTGAGGATATACGTAGTCAATGTGGAAAGAATTAGGTTCCTTTTTTGATAGAGGCATGTTGGAAAGCTTTGAAGTGTTGGGAGATGCATGAGTGGTGGAAGAAGTGGAAGATGTAATGGAGCCACTACTAGACATAGGTTCATCAATGTAATCTTGCTCAAGAGAAGTATCCTCAGCACATGAGTCACTAGATGTTCCAAGATCAACAATCTCATCATCAATAAGATCTTGGATTTTATGTTTCAGCTCTATACAATCAAAAGTAGCATGGTCATTAGACTGATGATAATCACAATAAGCATCCAAGAAAGGATTTCCATAGGAGCTAGACTTAGGCAACATGATGAGCTTAGTTTCAAGAAGTGTTTGCAAAATGTCATCATAAGAATGTTCCAAGGGATTAAAATTCCTCTAAAAAATATGTCTAGGATCTTCTTGTTGTTTCTCAAGTGAATAGCATGTGTTCATGTCTTCATCATTATCTTCGTCAAAGATAGGTCCATCATGAAATTTTGCATAGGCTCAAGTGCTTGTTCTCTACAAAGGTCTTTAGGTCTAGAAGATGAAGACATTTGATGTCTTGAAGTAGAGCATGTAGACCTAGAAGAAGAGGATGACCTCAAAGAAGGTGAATCACATGCATGTAAAGACCTTAAGGAAGATTCATGTAATGATGCAATCTTCTCCTCTAACCTTTTCTCAAGTTTAGACTTCATTTCTGTCATGCGCTTAGAGAGATGAAGGTAAGAAAGATCATTTGTCTCTTCTAGTTCTTTGTATTGCACATATAGATCTTGAAACTCTTTAGTGACATGGAGGATATCATGATCATCTAAATTTGGTTGAAGTTTGGTAGCACAAGCTTTGAATTCCATAGTGGTAGATAGATAATCAAACATGAAGGAGACTAGAGGAAGCTAATAAGGTGACAAAAGATAACTTGATGTCCAAACTAGAGAGGTAGATTATTCACTTGCCAATATAGTAATGATAGAGATGAAAGTGACTTGTCAAACAATATGTCCAAGAAACTTATGACATGAATGATTCAAGTCAATAGCTAGGCAACATGCCCTAATAGCCAAATAGATAGAGCAAGCAGGGTGACAAGTGAACAACTTTCCCAACCCAAGAGTGTAGTCAAGAAATCAAGGTAACCATTTCAGCAAAAGGATAACTAGCAAGTATGCATAGACCATGAAGATAGAAAGATCGAGAGCACCAAGACCAAAGAGTCACTTTAAGCATGTTCAAGAACTAGAGACATAGAAAATAAAAATCAAATGATGAGACTCCCCTTAGCAAGCAACACAAGTTTGACAATAGTTGATAGCATAGCAAGTTTGATGTTCAAAATAAATTTCTTTCCAAGCAAAATAGTGACACATGGAGTAGTCTTCAAACAATCAAGTAAGGGACAAAGCAACCTTGCATGATACAAGCATATGTGAGGTCTTAAAAGAAAGCTGTATAACTATCATCATGTGTATGTTCCAAAGATTTCCATAGGTCTAGCACATTCGAGAACACATCAAGCAATATCTACCTAAAGGACATGGTTCATTACTCAACAACTTGGCCCACACTTGATGCTCCTTCACCTCACACCAAGTGGTTGCCCACAAGAGATATTGGCTTTGTCATAGAAATGCCATAAGCATAACCAAGGGAACACATATGGTGAGTGTAAATCTTGGGGTGATCTGGGTAGTCCACTAGGATCAATCCTTGCATCAAGAAGTTGAGCGGCTAAAAAGGGTAGTTACTAAATTAGGATGTTTAGATAGGGCTTCCGTTCATAGTGTTCATCTTGCTCCCAATTACGGGACACCTCACCTTGCGATGAGTAACCGATTTCGCGACCACAAGAGTACCTTAAGCATTCTTGCCTAGTGATCTTCCTATGGTCGAAATCCCATAAGTGATCACACTAGGTGAAGACAAACACTATGTCTACCAAGGTTTTGTGTCCTTGATAGCCTTGAGTTTATAGTGAGTTGGAAGATCCGGGTAATCTTCTTGTCCCCACTTGGGTCGTTCCTCTCAGGTTGTCCGAGAGCAGGCCCTCTAAAGGATTCTAACTACACAAAGTGGATCAACTTTCGGAAGTCAAGATTTCTGATTCACCACAAGGGTGAAGAGCATACTCTCCTATTCCAATCATTTTCTCTCAAACACACCAAGAGGATTCAGTTACCCCTTGCTTTTGAAACCAAATGGCAAGTCAAGATTTCTGATTCACCACCTATTACCAA
This sequence comes from Cupressus sempervirens, assembly GCA_028749045.1. Taxonomy (NCBI): domain Eukaryota; kingdom Viridiplantae; phylum Streptophyta; class Pinopsida; order Cupressales; family Cupressaceae; genus Cupressus; species Cupressus sempervirens. The sequence continues at coordinate 295,700,610 of CM053788.1, read as the reverse complement.
AAGACTCCAATCACAAGTTTTATGTGCCTATGAAAAATGAACAATTAGTCAATGCCACACATGAGACAAAAAAAAATAAGCAAATTCGAGTTTTTATGCTTTGGGCAGCCCTGCAAACAATGTTAGTAGCCTTTGTGCATTTGAAGCTTTGACATGCGTTCTTTTTATGCAATGTTTTAATTTTTTCATAAGGATGGCAACCTGTAATCACAACTTGTTAGCACCAAAAGTTAGTGTGAAATAACATAAAAATTTGCAATAAAAAATGGTTATTTTCCTCAAAAATCTAATTTATCTTCCAACCAAGTGCATGCAAAGAAAGTGCAAGTTAATCACAAATGCTCTCATTTTTACTCTTTGATTTTGACCTAGTCAACAAGATTGGACTTGTTTGCTATGATTTTGGATCCAAAAACAAAAATGAAAAGAAGAGACCCCTACTAAAAATTAGAGAGATTTCCAAAAATGTAAGAAATTCAAAACAATCTCTTCATTTTCTCCCTAGAGATCGATTTTGTCAAAACAGGCCAGATTTATCAAATTGAGTTTTTGATCCCTAATACGACCTCAAAAGTCAAAACACAAAGAAAGTACCCCTCTTATAATTCAAAAACCTTTCTGAAAATGTAAGTTTTTATTAAAAAATGCATTTATTTGCCATCATAAATAGATTTTTATGAAAAACAAAGAAAAAATCATAACTCCTGAAAATCACGTCCAAATGCTCTAAAAATCGGACTAAGACATGTTGGACACATATCCAACTTGAAAAAAAAAATTCAAAACTAAATCCTAATCATTTTAAAAGATATGATCAAATCTTGAAACCAATTAGATTTTTGGCCTTCAAACCAATCTACTTATGGGTTGGCCTTAAAACCCAAGTGATAATTCTACAAAAGCACTTGATTAGATCAAATATCCTACTGTAAAAAACTAAAGATGAAAAATAAAAGCAAATGGAGCTAGAAACTTGATTCAAGCCCCACGGCAGGCGCCAAAAATGTACACTTGAAAGTGTTCCACTCTAAACCCTTCTATCCAAACAATTCCATGAGTTCGGAATGCTAGGATGCCAGCTTAGAGCTCCCTATCCATGGAGTGCAAGAGAGTATATTTCAAAAATAAGAAGGCTCTCAGATGAGTCTTAGAGATACTATTATTGCTAGTAAACCATGCAATGGGAGGTTCCAAAGACAAGATGCAAGAATGCAAATATCTCAAGGAGTTCCTCAAGAATGCAATGCAACTAAAGATTAAACTAGAATGAATATGAAAAGTGTAGCTATTCTAAGCATGGATGAGAGTGTTACAATACCATTATTAAGCTATGTGAGATTAAGCTACATGTAAAAATGAAAGCTAAGCTATGCTAGAATGCCATGATGCCATGGATAAGAGAATGTAGACAAGAAATAGAAGTTCTCCACAAAGCTCCAAAGAAACCTGTTAGAAAACTTGCAGCATAACAATATTCAAAATGAGGATTGATTCTTTGAGGAGGAAAGCTCTCTCCCTTTTAAAGTCATGCGGACGGTAGAGATCAAGATGAAGATGGTGAATGATCAACAGTGGAATTCGAAAATAGGTGTGATCCATGTGCACACACAAGTCAACCAATAGAATATAAGTTGACTTGTCATATAAGACAAAAGTCTCACAAGCCTTTTCTTTTAATTGTAAAATAGAAAAAGGACTTTATGTGTGCACTTTAAGTGGGTTAGAAGAATGGGGTGCTTTATTTAATTAAAAGGGGACACGTTCTTTTAATCAAATAATGAACTTAGGATAGCATAGTCAAACTATAGGTTATAATCAAATAAATTGATTATTAGAAATTTGGCTTAGGTAAGTGATTAAATTAATTTAGCCAAAATGTTGAAAAGGGGGCTAATAGTCTAGATGACCATTTTTAGGTGATTACAGGCCATAGCATTGGTGACCCGATTGGCAACCTGATAGGTGTGACTTATAAAACAGTCCTCAAAGGTATACAGGATAGAGATATTTTTCATTATAATATTTTCTATGGACCAAGGTAGATTGAATAAGCCTCTAAGGAATTTGATAATGTTGAGTGAGTCTCCCTCTAGCCAAAGTTTGGAAACACCCCTCTCTAGCCAACTTAGTGGTTTGAAGGGCAGCCATGGCTTCAACAACATGGTTAGTATGAACACCTAAAGGGAGTGCCACTCCTACCATGCCATGACCTAAATTATCTCTGATCACTCCCCTACACCTAGCCAGCCCAGGATTACCTTTTGTTGCCCCATCAAAATTCACTTTGCTCCACCCTTCAGGGGGGGAGTCTACTGGCAATTAGCCCAACCCTTGCTAGGAGCAATCTCATTTTGTTTATATTGGAGAATCTCCTACCATCCTAAACAAGACACCTTTCCCAAAATGGCGTTCATCACCTTAGAGGACACCATACCTTAGGGGGAGGGGGAATCATGAAATATACTATTGTTTATTTCTTTCCAAAGTCCCTAGAGAATATGAGGAAAGGAGAGGACCCAAACAAAGGTATATAGGGGAGAAACAAAAGGGGGAGGGACCCACTAGATAAAGTAGTCAGAAATGTTCCTTAGGAAGGACCAAAACACCCTAACTTTGGAAAATAAATTAGACCAAATGTATGAAGAAAGGGGACAATGGATGAGTAAATGATCAATAGATTCTGCATTAGCTTTATAAAGATGATAAATATTAGGGACCATCATTCCCCTCTTGCACATATTATACACAATACAAATTTTGTTCTGTGGTGCCAACTAGAGGAAAACATTGATTTTGGGGGTGAGGCTGGAGCTCCACACTTTGTTCTAGTTAAAGGATCCATTATGTTCTCTAAGTCTAGCAAGATAGGTAGAGGCCACTGAGAATAATCTCTAAGCATTGCCATCCTAGATGATAGTGTTTGGAAAATTGCTTATAGAAATATAGTTCAGGAGAAACATAATATGGTTTATGGAGGGATCTCTCTCTCTCTTCCAAATTAACCCAAGCACCATCCACCCAGTAGTCATCCACTTTTGTTCCAAACCTAGCTTCACATAAGTCCTTCCAGACTTGGAGATTTTCAAAAGATTTAATAGGACCTCCAAGAAGCCATTCATCCTCCTAGAACCTTATGAGGTTTCCCTTTCCAACTTTCCATTTGATTCTTAGCATTGTTGTTCTTCTAACTTTCAAAAGGCTATTCCATATCCGAGATCCATTTCAAATCTCTTTAGACTAAAGAAAACTAGTCAAACTTGGGGAATTAAAAAAGTAAATAGACCATAACACCCTAGACCAATCACCATCACCTTGAAAAATTCTCCAAATATACTTAGCAAGGAACACATTGTTGAAATCCCTTCATTTCCTAAGCCCCAGTCCCCCTCTCCTCTTAAGAAGGTAGACTTTTTTTCAGGCAATAAGGGGGATTCTTTTATGGTCTTTAGCCCTTGACCAAAGGAACCTTTTTTGAATTTTTTCAATTGCTTCCACATATTTATTTGGAATTTGAAAAAGACTTAGAGCATAAGTTGGGAGATTTTGAAGAGTTTATTTTATCAATTAAATCTTCCCAACTTGGCTTAGGATAACTCCTTTCCACCCATCAAGATTCCTATTGATCATATCCACCAACTCTTCTCAAAATGAATCTAGGGGTTTAGCACCTAGGGGAAGACCTAGATATATCAACAAAACCTCTTTAATGTCATACAACACAATATCAATAATTCTTCTTTGTCTACCTTGAGGCATATTGACAAAGAACAAGGCACTTTTATCCTAGTTGATGAGATGACCAAAGGCCTTATAATAGCTATTTAAGAATTCCTTCAAAATTGTAGCTTCTTTGATGGAAGTCATACCTCCCAAGATAATGTCATCAACAAATCGTTAATGGGAGAGTGCTTCATAACTAGAAGAGGGTTTAATGCTTTCCAAATGATTGTTATTTATTTTATTTAAGATCATTCTTCCTAGTCCTTCCACAAGTATGACAAAGAGGATCAGGGAAAGTGGATCTCCCTTCCTAAGACTATGGAAGGGTTTGAAGGAGGATGGGGGTTTATTCACCAAGACCACCATAGAGGCAGAGGACACTAACTAGAGAACCATTTGATTGACCTTGTCATTGAACCCAAAAGCATAGAGGACCTACGAGAGGAGGTCCCAATCCACCTTGTTGTAAGCCTTACAAAGGTCTAGATTTAGAATAAAGTTTTCCTTATTAGTAGCCATCATAGAATGAATATATTTATGGACAAGAGAAATCAAATCTAGAATTTTCCTACCAGGGGTAAAGCCAGATTGTTGGGGAGAGATAATTAGAGGAAGGATCTTCAAGAACCTGGAAGTAAGAGCCTTCGAGATGATCTTATAAAAAGAATCACAAAGTGTATCATCTTAAAATGGAAGCACTTTCATGTTATGAGTGTTTAGCCCTCCAAGTAAGTGGTTTGGGGTCATGCCAAGTGCCTTGAATGGGTCTTTGACTTGGATCTAGCTTTTTCCCCTGTTTTTCCCTCTTTTCCACTTTCTGTCTGCAATTTTCTAGCATTTTGGACTAAAACCCTAAGATTCTTGACTTTTGGGTCAAGGATGACCTTTTAGGTCAAGGTTGACCTTGACCTTGACCCTAGGTCCAAATTTCAAGGTTCCATGATTTTAAAATGTTGAGTTTTGGAAAGAATTATTTTCCTACTTCTAGGTTAGTTGTTTTGGTCTCTGAAATGGTAAACTCTTAAATTGTATTAATATAGGTCCATTTCTAAGGGTTAAGGTTAATTGGGATTTAATGCTCCTATGTCAACCTTCTCTCGAAGTTTATGCCCTAGATCTCTATATAAGGAAGCCTCCTCTCATTTTCTACACACACCATATATCAAATGAACACATAACAATGCATAAGGAGGTGAGACGAAGTTATACTCTTTCATGATCAAGCATTCAAGCATTATCAAGTTCAAGAAAGCATCCATCTTCAAGCATTCAATTCATTAAGGAGATCTGTTAGTAGCCATTGAAGGATTCAAGCTCGATGGAACCCTCTTCTTGAAGATTCATCCATTTCCATCAAGCCTCTTCCTAATCCAAGATTCATTCAAGATTGGTGTTGAAGATCTAGTGCCATTAATTCAAGACATCTTACATTCAATTCTACATTTATTTTGAGCATACCTATTGTGGATTCAAGGATTTGAATCCTCCATAAGGATTTCAACATAAGCAAGGTGAATAGTTCCATTTACTTTCTTTATGCATAGTGCAATTTCAATTACATTTCAAGGTTGATTCCTAACTAGGGTTTGACTAAGAAAAATCCTCCATCAAACAAAAAAACCCTTTTTCTTGCAAGTACAGGTGTAGAACAACAAATATCAGTGTAGATTTGGATACCCTTTTCATTGAACTTGTGAGATCCACAAACAAATATTTTGTCGGAGCAGTGCAGGTCAAGGTCGACTTTTTGGGACATAATTGTGCCCCGCTAACTGGGTCAAGGTCAAACTACCCTCAGAAAAGAAAAATATTTTTGGGTTTTGTAGAATTTGCAGTTTTAGTTCAAGATCACAAAAATTGATAGTTTTTGAAATTGTTTGACATGGTTTTTAGCCAATTTTTTCCAGAGTTAAGTACCTTTTATTCCTTCATTTTAATATTAATCATCTACATTTACATCCCATATAATAAAAGTTCATATTTATGTGTAAAATATGGGCTTAGGGTCTCTTTCATGTGCATTATTCTAAACCCTATTCATCAACCATATTTTACCCTATACATTTTGGTGAACTTGACATGCTTACCCCCTCTCTTTTGTGGAATTAGATGCCCTATTGTGTTTTGTGGTGTTAGATTTCTTTTTATATTATCTTGTTGGTGTTAGATTTGTCTTTTATGTTAAATCTTTCATGCTAATTAGATCTCTTGCATTTATCTTTCTAAAATACAAAAAATTACAAAATTTCTTTAAAAAATAAAAAATATTTCCATTCTTCATGCCTTTAGTGTTATTTTGTGTTCAACATGTATGATTCTTGTTTTGAATACTTTGATGAGGCTTTTATTACAAAAGAAGATAGATCTCTTAAAAATGGTTTGGATAAGATCTCCATTAATCCAATTCCTATTTCACTGTTCTCCAAAACCTCTCCACTTGACTTCTACCTTAGGGTGTGTGCATTGTTGCTTTCATATTCCATTATTTTCAATATTGATAAACCTAAAATGATATTTTCTAGTGAATGTGATGTTGCTTTTTCCTCTTTTGAATTACCTTGCAAAGATATATTAGAGCAAGAAGATGACCTTAATCTATATCTTTGTGGAGATGATTTGAGGATTGATGTTAATTCTTATCCCAATATGTCTCCTTTCTATGAGCCTACTTTTGAATATAATTTACCTTTTCCCCCCTTCAGGGATTAATCTTTAGTGATTTATGGCACTCCTACAATGTCCTTTGTTGAAAGGGATGATAATCTTCCTATTTGGGATGAACCTTTGGATTTGGATGTTGATTACTCTCTTTCTCATGAAACCATTATGGATGATCCCATGGATAAAGACATTGATTTATCCCCTTATCATGAAGAATCTTTGATACAAGAGGGTGATTAATTAATGAATGACATATTCATACATGATGACATTATAGATGCTTTACTTCATTTCGGATTCCTTCTAATGATGAGGCATTAGCAGAGAATGATATGTTTTCCCTTAATGCTCTCCCTCTTAGTGATGATCTTATGGAGAATCAAGATCCTACCTCATCTCCTCCTAGGATGTCTTCTTTGCTTCCTTATTTTGAATTTGTTTGTAGTGTTGAGACAACTAACATGGTTTGAGACAACTAACATGGTTTATCTAGAACCTTTGTTGACTATCAAAGGCTGTCCTCTCATTACTATCAAAGGTAAATCTATGGAGTCTTTAGAGTCTTTTAATGACCAAGATTATATGGCTCACACATATTTTATAAGGAATAAAATTCAACCTAATCCAATGGTTTCTACTTCATTGTCACCTTCTCAACCCATTCTTCCTCGTCCAACCCATCTTCATAGCAAGGAGTATGTTTTGATAAACCAATTGCAAAATACCTTGGCCAGGATTTCTTTATGAGAGTTTCTTCAAACTTCACCTACCTACTATGAATCTGTGCAAAAAGCTCTAGAAACTCTTCCCACTCCACCTCCTAATCAAGAGAATGTTAATAACTTCTTACAATGCATGTATACTACCTCAAATGTTTTAGATATTGTATTTACTCAAAAGGATTTACCTTCTAAAGAAGTTCAAAATCAATATAATGCTCTTATGATGGTTGTTACTATCAATAAAATTATCATTTGTAGGACGTTGATTGATAATGGATCTAAGCTTAATGTTTGTAGCATGCACATGCTCAAAGCAATTAACTTCGATCTTTCAACTATTCAACCTGATAATGTTCCTATATGTGGCTTTGATAATATTTCTAAGAGTACTTTGGGAATCATTACATTACCTATCAAATTAGGTCCAGTCATCCTGAATACACCTATTCATGTTATGCCTAGACCTCTCAATTATAAACTTCTTTTGGGTAGACCTTAGTTGCACAAGATGCATGATATCCCTTCCACCCTTCACCGTAAAGTCAAGTTTATATATAACAACATGATGTATACACTGCATGCGGATGATGCACCAAATCCTTGTATGAATATTCAAGACCACACTACTCCTATTTCTAATAGTAATCCTCCTTCCTCTAATGCTCTTCCTAGTGATGATTGGGGAACCTTGGATTTTAATCCTACCTTATTGAAGAGTATAAAGTTTTTGATCTTGGTTTTATGAAGCCATAAAGAGAGTTTGAACAATGAGTTTTTACTTCTAAATTTCTTCATAACAAATTTTTCATTTCTTCTATCCATAATGAAACTACCAAACCTACTAACGATGACATAGTGATTACTGAAGTTCCATTGACTCCTTCTGATATGGCTTCTCATTATGGTCCTGATTATCATTTCCTAGTTAAACAAGGATTTAATGGTCAAGAATATGATAAGTATAAACAGGGAATTCAAATGCCCTTATAAAATGGGGGGCATGAGCATTCTTATGGATTGGGATTTAATCCTCAATAATAAATCAATGTTAACAACATCTAAAATAACACTTCAAAACATGATGAAACTATGAAGGATTTTGACCAACAAGTTCTTTACCTAAGCTCCTTCATTCTAAGATGATTACAAGAACTAAATACAAAAAGAAATGTAGTCCACACTTGAAGACTCTTCCTTCTTTTTTATATCATAGATTTCATGATCACTCTACTAATGAATGTGAAGCTTTACATTATAATATTAGGAAACTCATTGATAGTAAGGTTATTTATATATCATGTGGCAATGAGTTCTATTTCAATCTTGTTTTCTCTAAATAATATTTATGTTCCTATTATGGAGCTCTACATTATGTAACCAATGTTACCCTAATCTTTGGGGGCTCATTGTTTTGTATAGTGTTGTGAGCGATACAATAGGTCCCCTTTCATCCTTGTTCCTATGCTTGGGGGACAAGGATGTCATCTCCTTATTTCCTGTCTTTCCAGGATCCACTTTTCCTTGGTTAAGAAATATCTATCTATTATGTGATATTCAATCATACATGAAAATTTTGGTTTTCATTAAGGATCTCTATCCTTGATCATAACCTATTTCATTTTTTGACATTGGGTTTACATGGTTGATAAATCTCTCACCTTGGAAGTTGCATTGTGTGATATTCCTCACAAGGGTTACTTTTTCACTTCTTACATGATATCTCTTTGCATTCATCCCTTCCATGGCTTCATAGGAGTTGTGACTTTCTTGGCTTGGACTGGGTGTTGTCTATGGATATTTTCTTGATGTTGAAGAAGGCTTTATCCTTGTTGTTTTCTTTCTTTCTTTAACAAGCTTTATCCTTGTTCTTTGCTCAAGATTGGTGTTGAAGATCTAGTGCCATTAATTTGAGACATCTTACATTCAATTCTACATTTATTTTGAGCATACCTACTTGTGGATTCAAGGATTTGAATCCTCCATAAGGATTTCAACATAAGCAAGGTGAATAATTCCATTTAATTTGTTTATGCATATTGCAATTTCAATTACATTTCAAGGTTGATTCCTAACTAGGGTTTGACTAAGGCAAACCCTTCATCAAACAAATAAAACCCTTTTTCTTGTAGGTACAGGTGCGAAACAACAAATATCAGTGTAGATTTGGATACCCTTTTCATTAAACTTGCGAGATCCACAAACAAAGATTTTTTCGAAGCAGTGCAGGTCAAGGTCAACTTTTTGGGATACAATTGTGCCCCACTAACTGGGTCAAGGTCGAACTACCCTCAGAAAAGAGAAATATTTATGGGTTTTGTAGAACGTGCAATTTCGGTTCAAGTTTGCAAAAATTGACAATTTTTGAAATTGTTTGATAGGATTTTCAACCGACTCTCTTTTGGAGGTAAGTACCTTTTATTTATTCATTTTAATATTAATCATCTACATTTATATCCCATATAATAACAATTCATATGTATGTGGGAAATATGAGCTTATGGTCTCTTTCATGTGCATTATTCTAAATCCTATTCATCAACCATATTTTACCCTATCATAGAGGCTTATGGGTCTAAACATGTCCATTGAGTTAGCGCTAGAAACTTTCAAAACTAGAACTAGAAAGGTGGAATTAAGTTCTTCGAGAAAATTAGTCGAACCAAATAATTCTTGTACCACTTTCACCACATCCTCCCTAACATTCTTCCAGAAATGTTGAAAGAAGACCAGGGGGAACCCCTCCGGACCCAAGGCCTTATCACCATCAAAGGAAAATATCACCTTAGCCACCTCCTTCTCCTTAGGAATAGCTAGTAAAGACTTGTTTTCCTCATGATCAATAAGAGAAGGAATGTTCCTTATAAGAAAATCTTGGTTATTTTTCGAGAGAGATAGATCATTAGATATAAAAGATTGAAAGAAACTCTTTGTAGCTAGCTCGATTTTTTTCTCCTCTTTTAAGAATCTACCATTAATTAGAACCACTAAAATATGATTGGTTTACCTTTGTTTGAGGATGGTAAGATGAAAGAATCTTGAATTCATGGCCCCCTATTCAAGCCATTAAATTCTAGAACTCTGTCTCCAAAACGTCTCCTGCTTGCTAATAATATGATGGTATTTAGAGAGAAGATCATTTTCCTTGGCCAGAGAAAAATCATCATACCCTTCTTTTTGCACCATCATTTGGATCTGGCTTAATTCACTCTATAATCTAGCCTTAGCTTCAAAGTTATTTCCAAAGTCCATCTTGTTCCAAACCTTGATATTGTCTTTACATTCCTCAAATTTTTAGCAACCTGAAACACTCTAGATGTTAATAGACCACTACTGCATAATCTCATTTTTTAGGCAAGGATGCTTCAACCAGATTTTATCAAATATAAATTGGAATCCCTTTCTTCTACAAAAAGCTTCTATTCCTAGGAAAATAGGGGAATGATCTGAACCAACTTTGGTAAGAGTCGAGAGGGAACTAGAAGAATTCAACAACTAGTCCAAAGAGATAAGGACTCTATCAAGTCTAACTTGAATACACTCCTTCCACGATATTTTATGAGTCTAAGTGAAGTCTACTTCTTGAAGATCCACATTGAGAAGATAAAGATCATTTATAAATCTCATAAGCTTCATTTTGCTAGCAAGATCTCTATCAGATCCCCCTTGCTTCTCATGACTTTTAAGAGGGGTATTAAAATCCCCATCAAAATCCACTTTTCTTTTTTCAAGTTTCCAAGGAGGTCTCTTAACCTGTCCTAATATCTCACTCTACCTCTTTTAGAGTTTGGAGCACAAATATTTAACATATACCAACTAACCCTATCCCAAGAGTTCAAAAATTTTAGAAACATGATATTGTGCCCTTAAAAAATAATGTCACCAATAACCCTAAAAGAGTTCCAAAGGATAGCCAAGCCTCCTAAAGCTCCATCAGAATTTGAGCCTAGAAAAAAAAAAGTTCTTTCAGAATTTCAATCTCCCAAGTTTTTCCTTCTACATTTTAGTTTCTTGTATCAAGAAAACACCCAGCTTATGGTACCTAATAAGGTTCCTTAAGATATCTTGTTTATGTGGTCCATTCAAACCATGAATGTTCCAAGATATGACCTTCATTGATTTTTCTAAAAGTAAGCCTCCTAGATGGTGAGGTGAATCCCATCTGCAATATTCATGTTTGTTTCCTCTTCTCTAATCAAATTGGCCCTCTTTCTACCCAATATCTTTTACCTAGCTACCACATCAGCCTTATTTATGAACCTAGTGGCGGCCAGTGAGACAAGGGAAGGGTCTTTATTGCTTTTCATCCCATGTTTTCTGGATGTCGTAATTCATCGATCGTTAGAAGGAATCACCTCTCCCTCACTTCGAATATCATCAAAAATAACATCCTAGCTCAATCTTGTATCTCCCAACACATTGCATCCCTGACCTTCCTAAAACATGGACTAGACAAATCCATTCTCATTAAGATCTTCTTGGCCCCTGATCTTACTTTCTTCTAAGGTTTTCTCTCCAAGAGAATTTCAGACCATTGAGAGAGTGGCCTCACCAATTGGTTTGGGAAACTCAATAGTACCCTCCCCTTTGGCATTCTTATTGAAGGTATCACTATCTTTCTCTATCTGAATCGTAGTGATATGATGTAGAATGTTCTTCTTAGAATTAGCAGGATCATCTAGTGCTAACTTTTCCTAAGTCTACTGCAAACTAGCCTCATTGTTAACTGCCTTCTCCTTAATCCTATTGATTGATGGAGGTATAAACAAGATACTTAGAGGGGGGGTGAATCAAAATCTTAAACACTTGAACTTTTCATCAATTCATTCACACCTATCAATAACTTGTGCATGTAAAACTTATAATGTAAACATGTTGTAACATATAAATCTAATCAATCAAATGCATGAAAATGAAACACGTAACACAATATTTTTTATCTAGAAACCCTCCAAGATGAAGGTAAAACTGGGGTGGGGATGACTCCCACAAATCTTCACTACTACAGTAATAAAGTTAATTGGATAAGGTTACAATGTTTGATCATAAAATATGATCTACCCTATGAAGATTTTTCCCTATTAAAGACTTAAGAGATCATTAGGTCTCACCTTTTTAGATGATTTAACACTTACAAAAAAGTAAGGACTCTATTAGGAGATTTACAAAGATCTTCTAAGACCACTCTATTAAGAGATTTACCCTAATTTAAGTTGGTTAACTCAGTTTGCTTTGTAAGTTGATTTGGAGTCTTCTCCTTGCTAATTAATCCTCTCCTCTAATCTGATATTACTTGTCTTTTCCTTTCACTTCACTATCATGAATAGGTCACTTGCTCAATTAGATGATAATAGAACCCTTCACTGACTTCGTGTTTGCATGCATGTACTTCTCTACTCTTGCTCTTACTTTGCACTTGTTGTGGTTCCATAACACACACCCCAGTCCACCTAAAAATATGGACCCCCTACTTTATTTTTTTGGCTTTCTAGAAACCTAGTCCTTGGGCTGAGTCTTTTTAGGATTTTATCTTTTGTTTTTGGTTAAGATTTGGGTCCCAGTTTAAAAACCAGATCTCAAAAATCTAAATTCAGAGGGAGATAAGTCTTTTCTACAAAGAAAAAAGGTGCACCAATGCACCTAATAAGGTGTGCTAGTGTGCCAAATCATTATAAAAGGGCATCACTCCTTAATGATGTGCATCTGCACAATAGTGCACCTGCGTAGTTGCACAGCACCTAGGGGCGTGAAGGGACCCAGGTCTATAAAACTAGGGACCCTTCTCCTTCCTCCCATTCGTTTTCTTCATTTTTGCATTCTTTACTTCCATGATCTACAACATCGCACCTCTACAGGTGCACCTTCCTCACCCCTTGCTATCTAAAAAACACTAAAAAAAAATGTTAAAACTCCAAATTAAGGTGCATAGTAGTGCACCTAATTAGGTGCGCTACTATGCACCTTTGTTCATCTCATCTGCAAAACACTGAAACCCTTAAGACTAAAAAAAAGAAAAACATATAAAACTAAGGTGCATAGTAGCACACCTAATTAGGTGTGTTGTTGTGCACTTTAATATTCCTTTTAATGTGTCTAAGTGCATAAGATGTGCATTAGCACACCTAATGAGGTGTGTTACTGCACATCCAATACACAATAAAACTTAACAAAATAAGAAGGCATACCAGGTGCACCAATCAGGTGCTCCAAGTGCACCCTTTTTTGCAAAAAAGGTTCAAAATTATGGTTTAAAGAGGTTTAGGGTAATTAGGGTTTTTGTTGTTTTCCCGTGTCAGTTATAGGGTTTAAGTTTATTGATTTTTTTCAACTTTAGACTAGTACACATTCTTTTTGTGTAGATTCAATGGCTTCTTCATCATCCTCCCTCGCCACAAAGATGGTACCAAAGCTCGTAGTATTCAAGTTTCAAGATGTTCCGACCAAGGCACGGTTTCAAGATGACTATTCAAAGATTTAAGACACCAAATTGGGTCACGTATATTTGGAAACATTCTTGACATTGTGCAATAAACCCACAGAAAGATCACCGATGATATCCACTCTAATTTGCTCTATACTAGTTAGTGCAACATCACATCTAGTTTCAGTGTAATCCTTAGAATTGGTCATGACACTAGCGGAGAAATATGTTCCTAAAGAAAGGGTCATGAAGAGCATAACTAGAGAGATCATCTTAGATCTATGACCCAAGAATATAGAGGTGTTCCATCTTCCAAGAGTGGATAAATTTATTAGATTAACTTATCACCAAGCCAAGAAATGGTACAAGGAACATATTGGTGAAGCTTCTGAAATCATACAATCATCATACCTCATAGAGAAGACTGACTTCTCTAGAGCGAAAAGTAGGCAAAGTCAACATGACAAGAGGATATATGAAGGAAGATATTGGATATTCAATCATACTCTTGAGAAAAGTCTTGGGTTTTCACACTTCTAGACATTTGAACATATGGATGGTCCATTTCATCGAGACTATCAAGATGACGAAGATGCCAATCGATTGGGCTTCCATTCTCAGCAAGAACTTGGGTGACCAGCTAGTGGCAGTGAAGAATAACACATTTTTTTACATGACATCATACTTGGTGTACTTGTTAGCCACAAGGGTGACAAATTATCCTGGGCTCTGTAAGAAGGGCAGTATGCAAGATGCCAATACATGGCCATACATAGTATATCCTTAGCTAGTAAAAAAGAAGCTTCAAGAGCATAACAAGGAGTACATGATAGTAAATGATGCTTCCATATTCACAATTATCCATTTCATTGAAGGATATTATGCAAAGAGGATGTTAGAAGAGGCAACGACTAAGATTTCAAAAGTTGGAGCCTACTACATCCAATACCAAACATTTACATATTTGAGGGTAGCAGGTACACCTGTCAATCCTAAGAAGCTCCCTAGGTATCCTAGTGACAAGCTTATAGTATTAAAGATTGCTCGACAACTCTTGTCTACATATTTTAATCACCTAAAAATGGTCATCTAGACTATTAGCCCCCTTTTCAACAGTTTGGCTAAATTAATTTAATCGTTTACCTAGACCAAATTGCTAATAATCAATTTATTTGATTATAACCTATAGTTTGACTATGCTATCCTAAGTTCATTATTTGATTAAAAGAACATGTCCCCTTTTAATTAAATAAAACACCCCATTCTTCTAACCCACTTAAAGTGCACACATAAAGTCCTTTTTCTATTTTGCAATTAAAAGAAAAGGCTTGTGAGACTTTTGTCTTATATGACAAGTCAACTTATATTCTATTGGTTGACTTGTGTGTGCACATGGATCACTCTTCATTTTGAATTCCACCGTTGATCATCCACCATCTTCATCTTCATCTCTATCATCCATACAACTTTAAAAGAGAGAGAGCTTTCCCCCTCAAATCATATCATCATTTGAATATTGTTATGCTGCAGGTTTTCTAACAGGTTTCTTTGGAACTTTGTGGAGAACTTCTCTTTCTTGTCTACATTCTCTCATCCATGGCATTCTAGCTTAACTTAGCTTTCATTTTTACATGTAACTTAATCTCACATAACTTAATAATGGTATTGTAACACTCTCATCCATGCTTAGAATAGCTAGACTTTTCATATTCATTCTAGTTTAATCTTTAGTTGCATTGCATTCTTGAGGAACTCCTTGGGACATTTGCATTCTTGCATCTTGTCTTTGGAACCTCCCATTGCATGGTTTACTAGCAAGAAGAGTATCTCTAAGGCTCATCTGAGAGCCTTCCTTGAACTTGAAATACACTCTCTTGCACTCCGTGGATAGGGAGCTCTAAGCCGGCATCCGAACATTCCAACTCATGGAATCGTTTGGATAGAAGGGTTTAGAGTGGGACACTTTCAAGTGTACATTTTTGGCGCCCACCGTGGGGCTTGAATCAAGTTTCTAGCTCCATTTGCTTTTGTTTTTCATCTCTGGTTTTTTACAGCAACATATTGGATCTAATCAAGTGCTTTTGTAGAATTGTCACTTGAATTTTAAGGCCAACCCATAAGTAGATTGGTTTGAAGGCCAAAAATCTAGTTGGTTTAAAGATTTGATCATATCTTTTAAACCACTTAGAGTTTGATTTTGAAAGTTTTTTTGCAAGTTAAGTATGTATTCAAAATGTCTCAGTCCGATTTTTAGAGAATTTTGACATTATTTTCAGGAGTTATGATTTTTTCTTTACTTTTCATAAAAAGCCATTTTTGATCGCAAATCAGTACATTTTTAAAAAAAACTTACATTTTCAGAAAGTTTTTTGAATTCTAATGGAGGTTCTTTCTTTGTGTTTTGAATTTTGAGGTTGTATTAAAGATCAAAAACTCGATTTGATAAATTTGGCCTGTTTTGACAAAATCGATCTCTAGGGAGCAAATGAAGAGATTTTTTTGAATTTCTTACATTTTTTAAAAGCTCTCTGATTTTTAATAGGGATCTCTTCTTTTCATTTCTATTTTTGGATCTGAAATCATAGCAAACAAGTCCAATCTTGTTGACTAGGCCAAAATCAAAGAGTAAAAGTGAGAGCATTTGTAATTAACTTGCACTTTCTTTGCATGCACTTGGTTGGAAGATAAATTGGATTTTTGAGGCAACTAACCACTTTTTATTGCAGATTTTTATGTTATTTCACACTAACTTTTGGTGCTAACAAGTTGTGATTACAGGTTTCCATCCTTATGAAAAAAATTGAAACATTGCATAAAAAGAACGCATGTCAAAGCTTCAAATGCACAAGGCCTACTAACATTGTTTGCAGGGCTGCCCAAACCATAAAAACTCAAAATTTCTTTCTTTTTTGTTTTTATGTGTGGCATTGACTAATTTTTTATTTTTCATAAGCACATAAAACTTGTGATTGGAGTCTTTTGGTAATAGGAGAGTATGCTCTTCACCCTTGTGGTGAATCAAAAATCTTGACTTGCCATTTGGTTTCAAAAGCAAGGGGTAATTGAAACTTCTTGGTGTGTTTGGGAGAAAATAATTGGAATAGGAGAGTATGCTTTTCACCCTTATGGTGAATCAAAAATCTTGACTTCCAAAAGTTGATCCACTCTTTGTGTAGTTAGAATCCTTTAGAGGGCCTGCTCTTGGACAACCTAAGAGGAACGACCCAAGTGGGGACAAGCAAATTACCCGGCTCTTCCAACCCACTATAAACTCAAGGCTATAAAGGACACAAAACCTTGGTAGACATAGTATTTGTCTTTGCCTAGTGTGATCACTTATGGCATTTTGACCATAGGGAGATCACTAGGCAAGAATGCTTAAGGTACTCTTGTGGTCGCGAGATCGGTTACTCATCGCAAGGTGAGGTGTCCCGTAATTGGGAGCAAGAGGAACACTATGAACGGAAGCCCTATCTAAACACTCTAAGTTAGTAACTACCCTTTTTAGCCACTCAACTTCTTGGTGCAAGGATCGATCCTAGTGGACTACTCGGATCACCCCAAGATTTTACACTCGCCATATGTGTTCCCTTGGTTATGCTTATGCCATTTCCATGACAAAGCCAATATCTCTTGTGGGAAACCACTTGGTGTGAGGTGAAGGAGCATCAAGCGTGGGCCAAGTTGTTGAGTAATGAACCATGTCCTTTATGTAGATATTGCTTGATGTGTTCTCGAATGTGCTAGACCTATAGAAATCTTTGGAGCATACACATGATGATAGTTATACAAATTTCTTTTAAGACCTCACATATGCTTGTATCATGCAAGGTTGTTGTGTCCCTTTCTTGATTGTTTGAAGACTACTCCATGTGTCACTATCTTACTTGGAAAGAAATTGCTTTTGAACATCAAACTTGCTATGCTATCAACTATTGTTAAACTTTGTCAACCAAGTCAAAGCATCAAGTCTTAAAAATTTTCTTGTGTTACTTGATAAGGGGAGTCTCATCATTTCATTTTTATTTTCTATGTCTCTTGTTCTTGAACATGCTTAAAGTGGCTCTTTGGTCTTAGTGCTCTTGGTCTTTTTGTCTTCATGTTCTATGTCCACTTGCTAGTTATCCTTTTGTTGAAATGGTTACCTTGATTTCTTGACTACACTCTTGGGTTGGGAAAGTTGTTCACTTGTCACCTTGCTTGCTCTATCTATTTTGCTATTTGGGCATCTTGCCTAGCTATTGACTTGAGTCATTCATGTCGTAAGTTTCTTGGACATATTGTTTGACAAGTCACTTTAATCTCTCTCTACTATATTGGCAAGTGAATAATCTACCTCTCAAGTTTGGACATCAAGTTATCTTGTGTCACCCTATTAGCTTCCTCCAGTCTCCTTCATGCTTGATTATCTATCTACCACTATGGAATTCAAAGCTTGTGCTACCAAACCTCAACCAAATCTAGATGATCATGATATCCTCCATGTCACTAAAGAGTTTTAAGATCTATATGTGCAATACAAAGAACTAGAAGAGACAAATGATCTTTCTTACCTTCATCTATCTAAGCGCATGACAGAAATGAAGTCTAAACTTGAGAAAAGGTTAGAGGAGAAGATTGCATCATTACATGAATCTTACTTAAGGTCTTTACATGCATGTGAGTCACCTTCTTTGAGGTCATCCTCTTCTTCTAGGTCTACATGCTCTACTTCAAGACATCAAATGTCTTCATCTTCTAGATCTAAAGACCTTTGTAGAGAACAAGCACTTGAGCCTATGCCAAAATTTCATGATGGACCTATCTTTGACGAAGATAATGATGAAGACATGAATGCATGCTATTCACTTGAGAAACAACAAGAAGATCCTAGACATATTTTTGAGAGGACTTTTACTCCCTTGGAACATTCTTATGATGACATTTTGCAAACACTTCTTGAAACTAAGCTCATCATGTTGCCTAAGTCTAGCTCCTATGGAAATCCTTTCTTGGATGCTTATTGTTCTTATCATCAATCTAATGACCATGCTACTTCTTATTGTATAGAGCTGAAACATAAAATCCAAGATCTCATTGATGATGAGATTGTTGATCTTGGAACCTCTAGTGACTCATGTGCTGAGGATACTTCTCTTGAGCAAGATTACATTGATGAACCTATGTCTAGTAGTGGCTCCATTACATCTTCCACTTCTTCCAACACACATGCATCTCCCAACACTTCAAATCTTTCCAACATGCCTCTATCAAAAAAGGAACCTAATGCTTTCCACATTGACTACGTGTATCCTCAAGGGCTACCTCTAAAAGAAATTCAAGCTAACCTTCACTTGGCTGCAAACCTTTTCCATGCTACTAATCCTAAACATCCTCAACCTTCATGCACTACTATGCCTAATCCAAACACTACTCCATTCACTCTTCATTCTCCCTTGTCCTTGGAAGTGGCTCCATGTCAAGAGGACTCTCAAAAAGAAAAGGCTATAAATTTCAAGAAAGATCAAGATCAAGCACCCTTTCATCTCTTTCAAGATTTTTCCCCTCCATATCATATATCTTGCCCACCTCCTACGTATGATGAAGATACCACTTCCATTATCTCCCTTGAGCTTACTGAAAATTATGAGAAAAGTTCTCTTCATATGCTATCCAAGGCTACTTTTCAAGATCAAAGCATCCCATCATGTTCTACTTCTCCACATCCACTTCAAAATTGTGCTCAAGCTTCAAGTGCTTCTATTAAAAATGTTGTTCCTATCAAAGATACTTATGAGTCTATTGATGGCTTTGACCATGTTGCTCAATCTAAAGATGTTGATATCCCGTTTCACTATCCATTTGCATCTCCTAAGTCTATCCTTGGTCCTCATCCATCAAAGCTAAAGCCTTCAAACCTTTCATCCATATTGGGGCCTTATGTTCCTCCATATCCTACATTCACTCCTAGTTCATTCCCTAGCTCTCCCATCATACCTCAAGATCAACAAAGGCACTCATCCTTGATGACTTTTCACCCATCTATACATCTAAACCAGTCATATCATCCTTATTCATCCACAAATCCCAATTCCTTTGGAAGTGAGAATAAACATAAGAATCCATTGAAAAAAAAAGATCACTATGTCCCATCTAATCGGCATGTGAATGCTAAGAAGGAAAATGAACAAAAGAGACTACAAAGGTCCACTATTAAGAGAGCTAAATCAAAGAAAATGTGGGTTCCTAAATCCATTATTGAAGAAATGCACTCTCAAGCACCCAAAGAACGAGGAAAATCTAAAGCTATGTGGATTCCCAAGTCTCTTTTAAAAGACTTGAATATTGAAAATACTTCAAAGTTGACATTCAAGCTTCCAAAGGCTTCCATTCCATCTTCTTCCAAAAATCTTCCTAAAAATATTCCAAAGCCTTCCAAATCTCTTCTACCAGCTCATACATCTAAATCTCAAGCTATTTCATCCATGATTCCTCCATCATTCCAATACCCTTCAAGGTGTGTGTCAATGTTGATCTTGTACAATATTTCAACTACCCTCATGAAATCCTCTAAAGCTTACACTAACTTTCTATACATGAACTATTATCCTCCATATACTCTTCCTACTACCATTTCTCTTTCATCACCCTATCAACATCTTTGAGCATACCTTTCTATGGTCTTGGCTTATCATGACTTATCTTTTCTATAAGAGCATTATCTACATTCAAACAGCTTTAGCTCTTTTTAAAAATTCAAAAAAAAAAAAAAATAGAAAAAATGAAATGTGCCTTGGTGAAAACCACATCTTGTGTCACCTTGGTAGCAAAAGTAAAGAGAAATAAATTTATCCTATGGTGAAAACCACTTCTTGTGGCACCTTGGTAGCAAAAGTAAAGAGAAATAAATGTGTCCTATGGTGAAAACTACTTCTTGTGGCACCTTAGATAAGTACCATGATGAAAACCTGGCAAACAGGCATCATGCGTAATTCTTCCACCATCCATCTATCCCCTCTTCTCTCTTTGATCTTCACAATGTTGAGCTATCTTTGCATATTGGCTATCTTATCCATGAGATTTTCTATTGTGCTCTCCCATTCACTCATAACCTCCATCTTGAGCTTTATTTTTATTGCTCTATCCCATCGCTATCCTATCTAGTTGACCCCTTGGTATTGATCATAATAAATGAAACATGGTTCTCATAGGTCTCTTGATATGGCTACTCTTTTGGACTACACGCTTTCATGCTATCTTACTCATTAGCTTCCATCGCTTATCTTATATGCTATCGCACTTGTTGGCTTCACCACTTATCCTACATGCTATCTTTCTCATTACTTCCATTGCTTATCCAGAACATGCTTCCTATGACTATTTCACCTCTTTCCCTAGCTTGGGTACTCTTGAGGAGTCAGTCCTTGAGGATCACTTTCACTTGCTTCACATTCCTTTCTTATGCATCTTTGCTTATCTATCGGCTTGTTTCTCCATCGTGTCCTACACCTTGCTAGACATTGGGAGAAAATGATGTGATCTTGCTTGAGAACTAGTAATCTCTAAAACCTTCTAAAAAATCCAAAAAATCATATATGATGCTGAAAAAATCCTAAAAATCAAAAAATGTCCTAAAAAATGATCATCTTAGTGAAAACCTAGCAATAGGCACTTTGATGTATCACCAAAAAAATTCAAAAATTCAAAAAATTTGAAAAAAGTCTTGAGAAAAAAATCTGTCAAGTGGTGAAAACCTGGAAAGAGGTGCTACTTGAGACCCTTGCACCTCTGTCTATCAGTCTCAATCACCTATTTTGCTACACATTTCCTAACTTCGAATTGTTTCTTGTCCTCGTCTTGGGGGCACAACTGCTTAGCCTATTGAGGTATTCTTGTGCATTAGGGTTTCTTGGACAACTCACAAAATAGTGTTTCTCAACACTTCCCCCACCTTAACATCAAGTGTTTTTCAACACTTTACAGATAGTTTACCTACGGTCTTCGATGTCGCGATATTTCTCACTATCAGAATCAAGTCTTGAAGAAATGGCCAAGTGACTTACACACACGCACTTTAACACTTAAATGACTGAGCTATGCTAATCTATATCTACTTTGTGTGTTGTCTATGATGATTTCTTTGCCATGTGTTCCCTCCCTAATAGTCTTTCAAGGATGTCATTGAATAGAAGACTGGGGGCATGGGACATATTTTCTTGATTTCTGCTTGTGGGTATACTTTTATTTTTCTATAGTGTTGTAAGCATTTATGTTGGTCCTATTCAACACGTTGACTTACAAATGTATCATCCTTGACTGTTTTGCAAGATCGCACTCAGGGTTTATCCTGGCGCTTATGCCTTGATACATGTGTAATCTTGCTAAATTAAACTTAGGGAATCTAATCATGTAGTTATCTTGACTTACATGTCTCTGATGCTTAGATTGGATTTCCACATACCTATCTGATATCGATCATATTCATATCCTCATAGTTATACTAGTGATGGTTGTATGATCTCATGATGTCCCTAATAAATGCTCAATGATGAAATTAAGAGTCTAAATGTTATGCGCTTCTTGCTGGTAAACCACTTTGCATATTAGCTTGCATTTTATTTTCATTTTCTAGCTTAGTCTTGCATTCTTGCATATGGGGAGAGCTCTCTCTTCATCTTTTCATGGACATATCAGCTAACTGCTTTCATATATTTCTTTACTTTCTTCTTGTTCATGTCTTTTCACCTTCTTAATCTTTCACTTCATCTCTTTTCTATCTTATCATCACATTATATAAATTTTTGACCTCCTAAATAATTTCAACATCGTAAATTCATTTTCAGGATCGAAATCCAAATTCAAGTTCATCTTGATGGTCAAAATTGTCTTTTAAAATTCTACTTTCTTTTGAGCAGTTAGCTGACCTTTTGAGGTCTAATCTCTGAATCATCACTGGGGCATCTTCATTTCTTCATGTCTTCATCATTTCCATACTTCATATCTACTTTAATTCACTGTTTCATGTCTAAAATCACCTTTCTACTCGTTTTGACCTAATTTTTATGCTATATCCTTAAAGGTCAACTCTAGTCAAACTAGGGCATTTTATCAATTTTTTTATAGTCATTCTTGGGCTCTAATCATCTATCTGTCATCTTGGACATTTCTATATTCTCAATTTTATCATATCTAGCTTGTTTCTATGTCCCCTTACCTGATTTCGATTTTGATCCCGAGGGGGCAAAAATACTCTATTGCTAATTGTTACAGCTATCTATTTCTTAGGAGCATTTATTTGACCTTATCACTTGCTCTCAATCTATTCGCTTTTCTAGGTGTTAGAATTATTTTCGGATCCTAACATCATCTTCCTAGTGTTCAGTACTACCGCTATCAGGCTGTGCATTCAGGACTTGCTATCTATTTCTGCATTTCACTCTTCGAAATCAGACATCTATATCTATCACTGCCTACTTGGCTTTCTATTTTCTTTGACATAATGTGTTCCCAGATCGATCACGCATTAGTCAAAGAGGGGCAAATGTAATCACCTAAAAATGGTCATCTAGACTATTAGCCCCCTTTTCAACATTTTGGCTAAATTAATTTAATCGTTTACCTAGACCAAATTGCTAATAATCAATTTATTTGATTATAACCTATAGTTTGACTATGCTATCCTAAGTTCATTATTTGATTAAAAGAACATATCTCCTTTTAATTAAATAAAACACCCCATTCTTCTAACCCACTTAAAGTGCACACATAAAGTCCTTTTTCTATTTTACAATTAAAAGAAAAGGCGTGTGAGACTTTTGTCTTATATGACAAGTCAACTTATATTCTATTGGTTGACTTGTGTGTGCACATGGATCACTCTTCTTTTTGAATTCCACCGTTGATCATCCACCATCTTCATCTTCATCTCTATCATCCGTACAACTTTAAAAGAGAGAGAGCTTTCCTCCTCAAATCATATCATCATTTGAATATTGTTATGCTGCAGGTTTTCTAACAGGTTTCTTTGGAGCTTTGTGGAGAACTTCTCTTTCTTGTCTACATTCTCTCATCCATGGCATTCTAGCTTAACTTAGCTTTCATTTTTACATGTAGCTTAATCTCACATAGCTTAATAATGGTATTGTAACACTCTCATCCATGCTTAGAATAGCTGGACTTTTCTTATTCATTCTAGTTTAATCTTTAGTTGCATTGCATTCTTGAGGAACTCCTTGGGACATTTGCATTCTTGCATCTTGTCTTTGGAACCTCTCATTGCATGGTTTACTAGCAAGAAGAGTATCTCTAAGGCTCATTTGAGAGCCTTCCTTGAACTTGAAATACACTCTCTTGCACTCCGTGGATAGGGAGCTCTAAGCCAGCATCTGAACATTCCAACTCATGGAATCGTTTGGATAGAAGGGTTTAGAGTGGGACACTTTCGAGTGTACACATATGACAGAGTATGAAGACAACATAGAATAACTTGAGTGTGGCCTATTGCTATAGGACCATTCAGTGTGGATCAAAGACAAGACATTTCATCTTTTGAGTGTGAATGGGATCAATATCCCTTAGAAGAATATAATTCTTCATGACCCTATTTTGATAGCATTGGAAGAGTGCAACATTTAGCTGGTAAGACATTTCAACATGAGGATGTGATTGAGGACCATTGGATGAAAATAGTGGATGACTACGATATTCACACAAGGGATTATTGTAGGATGACTCTATATCTGGCAGAAAGTGCTTTAAAGGTGAAGATTCCATTGAAGATTATGCAACCAGATATGAAGGATCTGCTCGATCCATTTTTCAACAAGGACAAGATTGGTGATAGACCTATTATGAATGCCAAGATTGACAAAGAAGAGAACTTAGACATTAATCATAGAGCAAGGTATGTCATCAAATTAACAAAAGATTGGATCAAGAGACTTTTTGAACTTGATCTAATTCCTCAAACAATGGGCTTTCATGCTCAAGCCCCACCAACTAAAGGTTGAGGAGCTAAGGTCACAACGCCTATATTTATAGTCCAGTCACCAGTGAGACCTAAGATAGTACACCAACCTGATAGACCAGTTGGGTATTATAGGGCTCAAAAAGGTAAAGGAAAAGGAAAGAGGAAGAGGATTTCTCCTCAACAAACTAAGCTAGAAGAGCAAGCAACCCAAGCACCTCTACAGACAGGAGAAGAAGATGTGTAAGAATCAGAGAATGTGGAAGCTACACAAGCTCAAGACAATCCTCAAGTGCCATCAGTTGAGCAAGGCCAAGGAGAAGTTGAAATTGAAGTACAAGGAGTGCCTTCACAAGAGGTACAAGCCTCCCCTTCTACTCCTAAGAAAAGAAAGATTAAGACTCTTGTTAAGTGAAGAAAAAAGGTTATTAAGAGAGTGATTCCTTTTCCATCACTCCCTGAACCTTTCCCAAAAGAAGCAAAATAAGAGGATGATGAGGACAAAGAGGGTAATCCACCTTTGAACCAAAGGACTCATCTTGCAAGAGCCATAGAATTAGAAAGGATAAGAAGCTCCACCATTAAACCTGCATCTATTATTGAGTAACCCATTCAGACTACAACATCAAAAGATGAAATGCAATAGTGGATAGATGAGTAGGACATGGAGGGCACTGATGTCTTTCAGATGTTAGATTTTTATTTTATGTTGGTGGGCACTAAGTTGGTGGGAGACAAAATCAGAGATACTCCAACTAATCAACCTCAATAGGAGGATTGGAGTTAGTTGCCACCTAAGCCATAGGGTCTTGAAGTAGCCCCACCATCCCCAGTGCAAGTCACATTTTTTGCAGATAAGGGACCGGCTACTCTTCTTCCTCCAAAAAATGAAGAAAAATAGGTACAAGTAGGATAAGAGGAAGATCCATAACAAGTATCCACTGATGAAGTGTTAGAAGAAGGAAAAATAAGTGAGCAACCTCAACAAGCTTCCCAAGACATAAAGGTGAGAATTGTGGACTCCACAAATACAAAGACTCCTGGTATGGATCTCTCACAAAAGGAGAAGTCTCTAGAGATGACTGATAAGGGGAAGAGTATAGCCAAGAAAACTCCTTCATCCTCAAAAGGAAAATCCCCGGTAGAGCATATTCCAAGATGGTTGAGAAAAAAAGTAATAAGAAATAAGAAGCAACAATTAACCACTAAAGAGGAGGATAGAATGGAATTAATTGAAGTTCTGAGGAACCTGAGTCACCACCAAAGGATGCATGAGCATTAGCTTTTATGATGAGTGATCAAAACCAAGACTATTTGCATACGTGGCTATCCCTCCTTTGCATACAGATGTCAAAGAATTGACTCCAAGGGATTATCAAATTAGGGAGGTCATGCTTGAGAAACCTACCTTAGATACTTGTTAGCTGATGGTTACAATAGGAACTAAAGAATTTTTTAGGATCTTAGGGTAGGAGGGTGTGGAATTGATAACACTTCGAAGGGAAAATGAGATCCTAGAAGGATATCTGGGTGAAGTTGTTGGTCCCTTCCCTAAACACCTCGAGGAGACCTTGAACACAACATTGGAGAGAAGGGATAAGGGTACGGTATAGTTGGACCCATTTTTGAGAGCTTGTCAGTAGTGGAGAGAAATTTTTGAGGAAAAGGGTGTACAAATTATACAAGGGAATCTAAAGATGTTACATGTTATGCATGAGAATGCGGATAGGCTAGTCGCCTTTTTGAATCAAGATTTTGGTTTAATGGATGAAGTACATACCTAGGGCAACTATTTGTAGGCATTATAGTCTATCAAAGGAAAAATGTATCAGATGTTGATGGAGGTATATACAACTAAGGATTTAGACAAGATTGATGATTGGATTGAAAAGATTGCAGATGGTAATAAAGTAATGGAGACATTACATGCAGAGATTTGTAGGCTCAAGGATCAAACCCAAGAGAAAATTTTGGAAGCTGCGAAGCATTATAGTGATGCATGTTTAGACATTTTTGAGGACAATGCATGGGAGAAATTAATGAAGGTAGAAGTAGTGGTAGAATAATTTAGAATTTTTTTTGAGGAAGCTACTAATGATGATGATATTAGGCAAGCATTTAGAACAAAAGAATCCTTATTAAAGTTGGATGTAAAATTGGAGATTTTGTAGAGATTCGGATCAAGGTGGGCAGCTACAGGTAGAAAGTTAAAGACAAATATAAAGCCTTAGATTTGCCAAATGCAACTCAAGTCACTGAGATCATTGAGAAATTCAAGGGCAAATACCTAGACATAGCTCTGGTATAAAGGGGAACAAAACCTAGAAGCCATAATTTCAATTTTGACACTTAGTGAAATCTTACAATTTTGGAACTTGCTTCTGAGGTGCATTGGTGTGCTAGGTTTGTAGGTGTGCTTTTTTAGAGGTGCACTAATAGTTAACTACCAGTTGTAGATTTAGAGCTTTCCATGCATTGGAAATGCATTCTGACAACATTTCAACACCGACAGACACTTAGTGAAGATGGACCTTCTATTTTTGGCACTTCCAAACACTCCTACATCAAGTGAAAGCTCTCTAGATTTTTTATTTTCTCATGTTTTCTTTGTTTTAAGACATGTAAAGGCTCATGCATCCAATTAATGATATAAGTATGGATGGAGTCCTACTTAGCATGAGTTAGATAGTTAGTTTGTACATAAATAGATTATTTTGATTAGTTTAGAAGCATATGATTGCATAAAGATATCTTTCACTCTCAACAAAAATTGAGGAGAAGATTTCTTATAAATTCAGGAATATAATATGTATTCAAGGCTGCCATTATTCTGATGCAATAATATATATGTTGTTGGTGCTCACATTTGGAGTGTAGTGATTCTTGCCTAAGTGTGTTATAATTTATGTTTATATGTTCAAGGAATGTAATTCAACCAACAATTTTATCGTGTTGTTTTGGTTGTGCAATATTTTAATTATGGTGTTTTCTACAGGTCTACAAATTCTACTAACATACTTATTTTGAGAAGAGATCATCATATTGTTCTTGCATAGCTTTTTGTCTTGCATGAGTGCACTTTTCGTGGTCTTGTGATTTGATGAAAAGTGAAACATCTTACAGTTATTGAATTCCCATCGACACTTGCATCAGTGGAATTAAGGAAGCGTTGCTCCTATTTTCATTGGTTACCCACCAATCTTTTCAAAAGCTTAACTCATAGACGTGTTGTTTTTGTGGCTTATGTCCGTTAGGATTTTACTTTCCATGTTATTTGCTTAAATTTCTTGTCACCCTATCTTTTTTATTTACTTTACTAACCCCTTGGTTAATTTAAGACTTCATATAGTTGCATTGTTAGATTTGCATTCATCATAGAAAATAGAAAAATACACAAAAAAAAAAAATCTTTCTTTTGTGGTTATTCTATTGAGATAGCAAGTAGATTCAAAATCTTATCTGAATTGTTTAGAACCAACAAAGGCCTCCTCAAGAACATTCACATTTATCTTCAACTAAACAGACTCTAGGTAGGTCACAAGATCACCCAGAACCTTGGAGTTGATCCTTGAATTAGCTTTTCAAGAGAGGAGTTCAAAAGGATTCCTAATGTTAAGAATCATACAAAATGACAGTTCAACAATACTCCTCTCTCTCTTTTACTTCTCTTGCTCTGATCTAGGTTAAGATCACCTCTATTTAAAAGGTTTCGTAAAGAGTGTTCTAGATCCTTCCATAATAGCCTCTCTATATAAACCATTGATCACACAACATAGGGATCTACTATCCACATCATTTAAATGTTCCTTTCTTGTCAGTGTGTAGAATTTGTTACCTCAAATTATGTTCCATTTCTAAATTTTATGTAAACTCTATGTTGCTCAATCTTTACTAGTTTCTAATGCTCAATATTGTTGTTTCTCAACCTATATTACTCTTCTGATGCTCAACACACACTATGTAACTTGGCATTTGTATACTTGGAACTTGCTTGGTTGCTGATGAGCTTAGCTCATATTGAAATACTTAGTGATCATACATTTACTCGACTCCTATAGAGCTTGGTACATTCTTGCTTATGTACACATCTTAGCTTATATAGAGTAACTCAGTGTAGTGATGACTATCTAACTCTACCTTATAAATGACTAAGTGGTTGAAACTAATAGACAACAATGGTTAGAGATACCAACAATCTCCCCCTTTGACATTAGTAGAAAAAACACTTTGTCATATTTACAACATTACAATACAATATGATAAATGATCTCTCCCCTTAGTCTTATGAATAATGCTAATGAACAATGAATAAACAATGTAAAAATGAATAACAAATCTATTTCACCTTTATTCGTATTTGTGCTTCTCCCTTTGACATCACATAATTCCCCCTTATATTTGAACACTATATGCCATTGTTGTTGGGGTTGAATAGGTACAAGTAATCCATATTTTTCAATGAATTCCTTATGAACTCTGGTAATCATGGACAATGCATGATCCCATGTGGTTCTTGGTGCTTCCAACATATGATACTACAACTGTAATCTTGCAGCCAAATCAATTAAACTATTAACCACTAAAAGATTGTGATCTTCTATGATAAGATCTTGGGTTGTTTTCAATTCTCTCTGCATGACCTCCAAATGAGGTATCATCATTGTCTGAATAGAGATCAATTTGGATCTCATATTTTTGTCAACTATCTGAAGCTCAGTCAATGTGCCCTAAGCATTTAGTAAATTGTTGAAATGATCAATGCTTGATTCTGTTGACTTGTAAATAATGTTGTTGGATCTCTTCATCTCATCCTAGATTTGATATATTTGTACCTAAATATTGTGAGTGAATCTTTGAACATTTGAAAAATTTGTGTACAAATTATGTACCTTTTGAATTAATTCAATCATAACATGTACTTTCTCTTTTAGTTACACTTTTTTCTCGACAATGGTTATGGAAAATTTGTCCACAACCTTGGTTCCAAATCTTCTGGTAGACCAATCCATTAGCTTCTAATTTGATTCCATATTTATAGCATTCTCTTGATAAACTATAGTTACAAGTTGGTTGTTGATTATTGCATCTTCATCAAAATTGTAAATGTCAAAAACATCAACAAAAATATGCTTGACATCAAATAGTAACTATTTCTACTTATGCTCTTTTATGAGCTCTTCTTGCCTTTTCTTCTTTGCTAAAATATCTTGTAGCAAAATAGTTTGCTCCAAGGTGAGATTTTCCAAGTCAAATTGTGGCATCTCAATGATTTCATCCATACTAACTTCAATATCTAGTGAAACATCTTTTATTTATTTCCTCTTTTTGCTAGGTGGAGTGTTGTTGCTTGACACTACCTTGAGAGTTGGTGAAGGGGTGTCACCACTTAGTCTTTCTTGTGCATATGTGCTCAAGACAACAATAGTTACACTTGGTTCAACTTCATTTGATTCTTTGCCTTCCTCAATACAAGGTGCTAAAAAAATCTTAATATTTACACTTATTTCCTTCTCTTCACCGTCTACCTTTGTATCCGTGAGCCTTGACTGTTCGATCTTTGGAGTGTTAGGGGTGTTGGCATGTATAGGTGATATTTTTCCTTCTAGACTTGATAGACTTGAGCTTCTTCATTGCTATAATCATCTTCAATGTTTACAGTTTATATTACTCTTGTCTTTGGTGTTAACCCAAAAATGCTCTTCCATAGCAACTCACTTTGCTCCTCTTTTATTTAGTAAGATAAAAAATGTTCTACTTTTTAGAACAAATTTGCTCCTATACTACTCCAAAAAAGTGTTCTTTTTCTCTTGGGATAAGTTAGGCATTACTCTAACTAATGTGCTTGTCCTTATCTTTTTCTCCTCCTACTCTACATGTTCCCATCTTATGTTCAATCTATCATACAAGTCTTGAGGTATCTTCTTCTTTATTTCACTTGGAGCTAGTTTGAAATTTGAGACCATTTATACCATAGCCTCCTCAATATTATTTCTATCATCATTATATAGTGTATCATATTGACAAATCTAAAACAAGATAAACCTAGGGAACTCCTTAAGTTTGCACATGCCTCATCAATAGATAGGTTTCCTCTGAGGTGATCCTCTAACCAATCTCCTTATTTTAGTTCTAGGGACACTGGGCTCTGTAGCTTCTTCTACCTTCTACTTTGTAGACTACTTGACACTAGCAAATGCCCTAGTTCTTGGCTTGTTTGATGGTGGAGGTGTAATTGTTAGCTTCTTCTTTGTTCCTTGAGCCTTCTTTCTTAGTGGCACGACAATAGCTATATCTTTTCCCTAGTCAGCTTCTTCTTCTTCCTCTTCCTCATTACCGTTGTCTTGTTCTTCATCTTCACCAAGACCTTGTGTCAATTATAATGGTTCGTTTCCCTTGCCTAAGGTGCCTAGTTTTGCTTCTAAATCTTCAATCATTTTCTTCCTTTTCTTTTCCTTAGAAGCTATCTTTATATTTATAGTTATTCTTGCTTTATCTTCTTCATATCTCCCAAAAGGTTTAGCCTTGACATTTATCTCTTCTTTTAGTAGTGCATCAATGTTTGTACTCACTGCATCACTATCTATCTCATAATCAGAACTTTGTAACCAAGCCTTCCTTGACTTAAATGCCTGTACAAAAGTGTTGTCTTATCAACAAGAAAATATATGTCATTGTAATATTTTGTGACCAAATCTTCAGGTATCCTCATTCTCCTTTTCATCCTTTGCTTAAATTCATTGAAATGAGTATCCATTACATTCTCAAAATTTTCTCCCAACTAAGTGATATACTCATTAATCTATTTTGTCGGTGGTTTGTCTAGCTCCCATACAACATTACCAATACTAGGAAAATACTTCTAGATATTTAAAAAAATACAAAATGAGGGAACCAAACTTACCAATTGAATTCTTTGATTTCCTTATGGATGACAAGTTTTCTACAAGTTGTAACCTGCATGATCTTTCATTACAATTTTTTGCACTTGATTTTATAGCCATACAAGGCACACTATTCAATATGCTCAATTGATAAAATTTGTGAGTAATAACCCTTACTAAAAATTCAATTAGTGGATAAAAATGTTTATATTGGGCAAACCACGTCCATTCCACTTAGCTCCTATGTTTGCCTCAACTTCTTCATGACTCTGTCTTCGCATGGTTTTCTCCCTGTCTAGGGTTGGACAACTTGTAACCTTATGAATCATTTTCTTTGTTATCTCCAATAATCCATTTTGTAACTAGTACTTCATGTCATGAATTCTTCTCAAAATAACTTTAATCCATTCAACCTTGAAATTCTTTGGGAAATCTAGGGTACAAGTTAACCCTTTCCTTTCAAAAACTTTGAATTTTCCCTTTATAATTCCTTCATTGTACAATTTCTCATATGCTTCCCTAATTTCAAAATCTCTTAATTCTCTAATTCTATACATATAACATCTTCTAACATCATGGATCATAATGACTTTAGGTGGTATCGAGGATAGCAGACTCATTCAGTCTCCTTTCGTAGCAATCTTTGGAATAGCATGAAACTTTGGTGGAGGACAAGTGTCACTCTTCACCGATTGAATTCTACTAACCTCTTCACTCATTCTAGTAGTTGATGAAGCTAACATGATCATAGTTAGGGTTTGAATTTCTTCTTTTTTGGATACTCGACACAGTTTAGATCTTCACTCGTTCAAGCCTCTTCATCCAAATCGCTCTTGAAATCTTTTCTAGTCTCTAAAATTGCCAAATCGCTCTGTTCTCTCAAAAATATGAATGCACGATATGTAATAATATATTTGAAATTCATAATATACCTTCCTTTGATCAATTAGGGTTCTCCATTAATGTTGTGTACTCAAGTAGGTGGAAGCCAACTATCTTTGTCGATGTTGGTGTCTTTCAACTAGGTCTTTGTATTATAGCTAGGTCTCTTCCTTATTACTTGATCTCTTCTAAAGTGCTCAGTCTATGTTGCAATGCTCAATCAGCATAGACAATTCTACTGACACTCGATAATCTTTCAAAAAAATCCTTTGCATCTTCACATATGCAGAAATGAACTTTTGGCACAATATCATGTACTAAATTAATGTACGATATATCAATTAAGTATATAGTTCCATACATACCTCTCTTGCTTAGTTTGAGATGACATGATCACCTTCTCCATTGGATTGGGTGATCTCAGCTCTAATAGCTCCACTAGTTCCATATTTTGTTTTCATTTTCCATTTCTAGTTCATTTCATTCCTAATTTTCTCAATGTCCACTTTTTCTTTGCCTTTGTCTTTTGTCTAATTTGTTGAATGTGCTTGAGTCCTACAATTCTTGCTTTGATGTCCAAACTTGTGACATTTGGAACATGAATTATTAGGTGCATAATTCTTCCTATGATTTGTCCAGCAAGGTTTTATCTATGATCTACATGCATATGTTCTATGCCTATACTTCTGAAAATTATAGTAATATCCTTCAAATTTAGGTATAGCAGCTCAGTATTGACCTACACTCATGTATTTGATGTCCTTGTTTCTTACAATAAAAATAGTAACTAGTAAACTTAATTTTAGAATTTTGCATACCATGTTTGCTTCGATATATATTTGCAGTATGACCAATTTTTCCACAGTGATAGCATGTTGGTTTGTCCTTTGACTTTTCATTCCTCATTTATCCATTTCTAGATGTTTCTCCTTTCTCAGTGTGTGAATCTCCTGATCCATCTAAACAACTTGATGACTTCATAAGTTCTTTAAAGTACTTCATTGCTTCTTTAGGTTTCTTGAATTTCTACATGGATTCTTTCTCAGCTTTCAGTTCATTTTTAGTATGTCCTTCTTTATTTAAGATTTGCAATTTCCATATCCTTGTGATTCAATTCCTTGTTTGCAAGCATTAGTTGATTTAACATGTATAGTTGTGTGTTTGTGAGCTTCTACACATCTAATATCCTTTCTTCAAGTCTTGTAGCCATTACCCTTTTGTCCTCTTTAGCCATAGTCTTGTCTTCTTCAAGTTTCTTCTTTTGTTCAGTCATTTCACATAGTCTAACTGATTGGATTTCGTGTTCTCTTTTCAGTCCTCTTATTTCTTCATTTAGGAGTCCTTCAGTTTCCATTTCTTCATAGGAAAATTGTTTCATCTAAATGGCAATTTCCTTTCTCCTTTTTAAGGAATCCTTCATATCGTGTCTTTCTTGCTCAAGTTTTTGCAGTGTGAGTTGGATGTTAATCACCTAATTTTTAATAAACTTATCTAGTTTTAATGCCTCCATCTCCAAGCCTTTAAGATTCCTTCAAAGAACCAATGCTCTGATACCAATTATTGACTGATGGAGGTATACACAAGTTAAACAAGATATTGAGAAGGGGGGGGAGTGAATCAGAATCTTAAAAACTTGAACTTTTCATCAATTCATTCACACAAATTAATAACTTGTGCATGTAAAAATTATAATGTAAATCTGATGTAACATATAAATTTGATCAATCACATGAATGAAAATGAAATAGATAACACAATATTTATTGCCTGAAAAACCTCCAAGATGAAGGTAAAATTGGGGTGGGGATGACACCCCAAAATCTTCACTACTATAGTAATAAAGTTAACCAATTAAGGTTAGATTGTTTGGTCATAAAATATGATCTACCCTATAAGGATTTTGTCTTGTTAAAGACTCAAGAGACTGCTAGGTCTCACCTTGTTAGAGGATTTAACACTTAAAAAAAAGTAAGGAATCTGTTAGGAGATTTACAAAGATATGTTAAGACCACTCTATCAAGAGATTTACCCTGATTCAAGTTTGTTAAAATTGATTCAATACCTGACTCTCAGTTTTCTCTACAAGATGATTTTGAGTCTTCTCCTTTCTAATTGATCCTCTCCTTTGATCTGATATAACTTATCTTCCCCTTTCACTTCACTACCATGAATAAGTCACTTACTATGTTGACGATAACATAACCCTTCATTGACTTCTTTTTCGCATGCATATACTTCTCTACTCTTGCTCTTACTCTACATGCCTCTCTCTCTTTCACTTCTCTCACTCTAATCTAGGTTAAGATCACCTCTATTTAAAAGGGTTCATTAAGAGTTTTCTAGATCCTTCCACAATACCCATTCCATCTGAATGATTGATTGCACACCATAGGAATATGTGATCTACATCATTTAAATGTTTTGTAACAACCTCTACAATATGTAAATGTTCCTTTCATGTCAGCTTGTAAAAATCATTACCTCAAATTGTGTTCCATTTATGAATTTTATGTAAACTCTGTGTTACTCAGTCTTTACTAGTTTTTGATGCTCAACATTACTGTTGCTAAGCCTATATTACCCTTCTAATGTTCAACACACACTATGTAACTCAACATTTGTATACTTGGAACTTGATCAGTCATTGATGAGCTCATCTCATATTGAAATACTCAGTGACCATACATTTACTCGACTCCTATAGAACTTGATACATACTTTCTTATGTACATGTCTCAACCTATATAGAGTAGTTTGGTCGTAGTGATGATTGGTTAACTCTACCTTGTAAATGACTAAGTGGTTGACACTAATAGACAACAATGGTTAGAGATATCAATTAATCATTCATTCCTTCTTTTGAGCTCTTTTACTCTTCTTAATCTCCTTCATAGAGGACCAGGCCTTAGATAAATGTCTGACTATCTAAGCAAGCAAAGGAAACACTCTCAAAGTCCACCTACTAAATCCTCTTACCTAGCCTAGACTGGATCTCTACTACTTTAGGCATGTTCTTACCTTGCTCTACCCCCACACAAATTCTAGCATACATGAACCTTCTTCTGGAGGCAGTGATTAAATCAATGGAGAGAAGTTCCCCAAATGAGTTTGCAATGCCTTTGAACACATACTCATACCAAAACCCCTTTGGAAGTTCTAGCAGACAGACCCAAATAGGAGCTTTCTTGAAGAAAGAGTCATTAAGATCAAGGTTACTCATCCACCTTTGGATGAGAGGGAGGTCCTCCCTATCACCCAAGTGAAGGATTTGAGCAATACAAATCCACAAAGCCAAAATAATACCTGCATGCAAGAACCTGTCATAGAGAAGAAAAAGATAAGAAGAGGCAAGGGTTTTGCTCTAAAAATATGCAAATTGAATTCTCAGAAATGAAAAAGATAAGAGATATTTACAAAAGATCAATCCTTATAGAAGGAGATCAAAAACCTAAAAGGGGTAACCTAAAGGACAAATGGCATTTAATAATTACTAATTAATTATTAAATAGAAATGCAAAGTGCATAAAGTGAAATTGTAAGAAGGGAGTAAAGGTAATTTAATAAATTTAATTAAATTAACACTTTACTGTAACACCCCCCCTTAATATGAGAAACGATGCAGAAAGAGCAAGGAAACTAAAATGCAATGTTGAAAGCAAACTTGGGTCCTGGCAACAAGGCCTGATGAGGTACCCAATCACACCCAAATCTCTATGAAATAGAGAAATAGAGAAAACCCATTGGAAAAAACTCTACTCCAAAAAGAGATAGCAAGAAAAGAAGGAAGGAAGGACTCATCACCGAGACCCCCCAAGGAAACCTTCCTTCACCCCAAGCATAAAACGTAGCTAAAGATACTACAGGGATGCAAAAGGTTTAGTGAAGATGTTTGTAGCTTGCTCAATAGTAGGAATGTACTCCAAGCTCAAAGTGTCATCCTAAATCAAATGCCTAATGAAGTGTATGTGAAGCTTTATGTTATCATTTTGCTGATGCTCAATTGGGTTGTAGGAAATGTGTATAGAACTCTAATTGTCACACCATATAAAGGTGGGACTATCAAGATGAAATCCAAACTCTGTCATCATATGTTGAAGCCACAAAACCTCTTGACTAGCCAATACAGCTACCCTGTACTTTGCCTCTATAGATGATAATGTATGAGCATGATACTTCTTGCAAGACCATGTGATAGGACCAAAACTAAGATAGAATACAAATCTAGAAGTAGACTTGCAATCATCAATATCGTCAGCCCAATCTAAGTCTATGTAACTAATAATGTGAGGATTCCCTAATGTATAGTGAAAGCCATAACATGTTGTACCTCGAGTGTACCTCAAAATATGTTTGGAAGCTTTTCAATGACTCTCATGTGGATCATGGGAGAATCAAGAGACAAGTACAATTACAAAGGAAATATCAGGACATGTGTGTGTCAGGTACACCAAACTACCCACAAGTTGTTTGTATAAAGTGGAATTCACTATAGGAGTAGTGAAAGTGGTAGATAAAACAACACCTAACTAAAAAGGTGTG
This sequence comes from Cupressus sempervirens, assembly GCA_028749045.1. Classification (NCBI taxonomy): domain Eukaryota; kingdom Viridiplantae; phylum Streptophyta; class Pinopsida; order Cupressales; family Cupressaceae; genus Cupressus; species Cupressus sempervirens. The sequence continues at coordinate 295,663,842 of CM053788.1, read as the reverse complement.
GGAGCATGCTTGCAATCAAGAATATTGAATCTCTAAAGCATATCGAGAGCATACTAATGTTGGAGTATGGTTATCCCATCTGAAGACTGAACAACCTGTAGGCCTAAAAAATAGTGCGGAAATCCAAGGTCTGTCATCTCAAGCTGCTCTCTCAAGGCTCTTTGAACACCCTGTATCATGGAGACTAAGTTTTCTATAATGATGAGATCATCTATATAAATCATAAATATCAATAATTCATCCCCATGGTGCTGAATGTAAATTGTAGGATTAGAATGACACCAAGAGAACTATGAAGCAAGCAAGAAGGAATTCATCTTCTCATACCAAGCCCAAGAGGCCTATTTGAGACCATATAAAGAGCTCTGAAGCCTAAATACTAAGGAAGAATCCTACACAAAACCATGAGGCTACTCCATATAGATCTCCTCATGAAGGTCTTTATGGAAAAAGACACTCTTCGTGTCCATCTAATAAATTGTCCATCCCTGTGAAGTTGTAAGAGAGAGGACAAGGTGAATAGAATTCATCTCGGCAATAGGGGCAAATGTTTCAGAGTAATCAATACCCTCAACCTATGAAAAACCCTTTGCAACAAGACATTCCTTGTACCTATCAATAGAACCATCTACAGCATACCTGGTACAATACACCTACCAGCACCGAATCAACTTTCTTCCTTTCAAAAGATGACAAAGATCCCATGTGTGATTCTTCATCAAAGAAGAGTACTCCTCATCCATAGCCCTATCTCAATCTAAGTGTCCTATTTCTTGTGAAAAACTTTATGGATCATTTGAAATGGTATGACTCAAGAGGCTAACACCTGTAGTCTGAGAATATGTGTGATAAGCATCAATATGATCACCTACCAGAGGTCCAGCTACATCAATAGTATTACGAGCCCACTTGGGCACTTGCTTAACAACTAGTGGAGGTGGTGAAGGGGGGTCAATATCAAGATCTTCCTCAAAGGATGCACAATCCTATGGAGAAGTAGAGGAAGTACTAGGTAGTGAGGAAGAATTTGATGATTGTGGGTCCATCTGAGGATAATGCTCATCAAACTAAACATCTCGCCAAAACAAGACATCACTAGAATTAGGATCAAACAACCTATACACCTTCAATCCTCATAGTAGCCAACAAATATGAGTGGTTGTCTCTTCTTCTCCATGGATTTCTACTAAGCATCTAGAATAAATGCTCGAGCCTCACTACAAAAAAAGTGGAAAGTAGAAACATCGGACTTGACATGATGCCAAGCCTCCTCAAGATTCAAGTGTCGCAATGCCTTATAAGGCATCTAATTCTTAATATAATTGGCACAATTGACAACCTTAGCCCAAAATGAAGGACTCATAGCTGAGACTATATCGTACAATTGGCCATCTCCTGTAATGTCCTGTTCTTTCTCTCTACAACCCCATTCTACTGATGGGTGTAGGGAACTTTGAACTAATGCTATAAACCATGCACGATGCAAAAATATCTAAAAGGCTAATTCACATATTCCCCTCCCCCCATTTTCAATGTGTATACACTTGATAGAAAGACCATATTTCTTCTCCATAAATTTCTTAAAGATTCAAAATGAATCAAAGGCATCAGACTTGTACTTTAAAAGTACACCCGTGTGTGTCTAGAGAAGTCATCTATGAAGGTGAGCACATATTGAGCACCTAAAAAAGATGGACTTATAAATGATGTAAGAACATTGTGTATCAACTCTAATGGTGCCTTAGCACATGTGGATCTACCTGACAGAAATGGATCTCTATGATGTTTGCCAAGGGCACAACCTTGACACACACCGTCAGTACAAGAGATTTGAGGTAGCCCACTCACTAGCTCCTATGTACTCATCTGTTGTAGATATCTATAGTTGACATGGCCAAAATTCTCATGCCAAATCTTTCTCACTGTGTCTACATGAGCAATAAGAGAAACACATGCAGAATTAAAGCTCTCCATTCCATCAAACTGATATAAGTGAGACTAAAGATCAACACTCCCTACAACAATAACCAAGTCAAGATCATGGAGGTCTCAAATAACCACATCATGTGGTGAGAACTCAATTATCTTTACAGAGCCAGAATGATAAATTTGAAAGATAGAAAAGAGGTTTATAGAAATGGTAGGAACTAAGAGAACATCCTGTAGTGAACCACTTTCTAAAGAGATAGTTACTAAACCTATGATTGAAAGTTGTGTAGAATCACCAATTACAATCTGTGTAGTAACACTCTGAGCAAGTGAGGTAATAAAATCAAGTGAGTGTGTCATATGGTGTGAAGCTCCAGAATTAAGAATCCAAGTAGCTGTAGAAGACAATGCTTGTGTAGAAAGAGCATGTACTTTCCCTAAAGGAGGAGGTGGTGGCTTTGGAGAAGCAATACTATGTTGTTGCATGGCCTCCTCTAAAGCCTCAAGATGTTTCCAACACCTAGAAATTGGATGTCCTTCCTTGCCACAAAAACTACAAGGATCACCTATAAACTTCTTAGTCTTGGAGGAAGACTCACCAAACTTAGAAGATTTACCCTTCTAAGAGATTTTTTGAGCATCTAATTTAGGAGTAGGCTTGGGGGAACTCTTACTAACTATTGAATTTGTCTTGGGTTTTAATTTTTGCTTCTGCTTTCCTATACATGTTTGAGAAACCAATGTCTATCTTTGAACCGATGATATTATCCAACTGTGTAAGCTTGGACTACTTTCTATTCAATCAATGACAAAAGACCTCAAAATGGGCATGTTAAATCTAGGACCCAAGGCATCCATAGTGGAATGGAAGGTAGAAGAGAAAATCTAAAAGTTTCCTTGAAGATTGGAGAGAATCAAGTAGATTCACTCCTTATCTATCTTCTCTTTCTCACATTCCTATAATAGACTCATCTTCTATTTGAACCTCATGAGAAAGTCCTCAATAGAGTGAAAAGCATCAGGTATAAGAGAAGTAAACTCTACCTCAATTTGAAGTGCTCTGAACTTGTTGATGGTGCCAAACAAGTCATTAAACTTGTCCCACATTTCTTGAGGAGTGGAACACTCATCAAGATTAAACTGTAAGCTGTCTAAAACACTTAAAGAAATCAAACCCATGGCTTCATCCATCTTTTTTCTACACTACAAAGTCTAGTATTGAATATGAAAAACTAGCTACATTATATATAGACAAGACTGCAAACCCTTTGAACAGAGAAGTCATTGCATATGGGATTTCCACGTATGATAGTTGTGTGGGTTTAGAAGTACTAGACAAGAAGAGGTCTCACTCATTGTTTTAGAAGGGGTTTTTGAATTTTTCTGATATGTTGATATAATAATAGAAAGTAATATTAAAATACCCCTCACAATGCAAATAATCGAGCCCCAACTTACAAAAGGAATGCGTAATCAAGAAAAGAGAAAAAAAAGATTTAGACATGAATCAAAAATACTTGGTAAAAAGACTAGTGAAATGATAGAAAATCTAGAAAGTGCTTGAGAAGGTCTTTCTAACACTTTTTCTAGATCAAAAAATGGAGCTATAAAGAAGAAGTTATGCCCCTTGGAAGATAGAAGACATCAACAGACTTCAAGCGCAAAAATAGGTACCAAACTAAAAAAAAATCCAAAAAATATTTACTCGATTGTCTCCATTTCTAAACCAAATTTCTAGCACTTCCTTTGGATCAAAAAAAGACCCTTGTATGTACAAGATATCATTAAAAAATGACACAGTCTCTAGAATAGCAATAAAAAAAAAATTAATAATAAAAATTTAAAAATATCACTGACAGAGCGGTGGTAGGTAGAGGGTGGAACCACCAGAGCTGAGTGTGGGAGCAAAGGAGCACTGCTAGTGGTGGCATCGCTCATAGTGGTCAAGCATGCTCAGTGAGAGGCCAAAGACAATGGAGTGGTGATGGCCAGCAGAGTGATGGCTAGCATTTGGAGCCACAGCAATCAGGATTGTCACTAGCAGTCACCACTTACTATTGTTGGGATCACTAATTGTTTTGGTGACTTCTAGCCAATTTTTTAAACTACAGTGGCCCAAAAAAACCTATTTTTATTTTTATTTAAATTTGCATCTTTGATTACGTGCAAAATTCGTACAACCCTATTATGCAAAAAAAATTGCCTCCCAAATCAACTTTGGCCAAAATTGATGAACTTTATATGAAAATGAGGGTTTTGATGCCTTTTGAATCCAACTGTGAGGTCTGTTTGGCCTCAAAGTACTCAAAAAATCAAAGACCCCTCTATTTACACAAAAATACTCAAAAAGCACCATATTTGTTCTGTCAAACTCTTGTTCTTCTTTTTCTCCAAATATCAAACAAGCTACAACAGATCTAATTTTGATACCATGAAGGACTTGAGCAATACAAATCTACAAAGCCTGAAGAATACCTGCATGCAAGAAACCATCATAGAAAAGAAAAAGATAATAAGAGGCAAGGGTAGACCAATTCTATTGAGAAGAGAAGAAATAATTACAAAAAATCATTCCTTATAGAAGGAGATCAAAAACCTAAAAGGTAAATGACATTTAATAATTACTAATTAATTATTAAATGGAAATGCAAAGTACATAAAATGAAATCTTAAGAAGGAAGTAAAATTAATTTAATAAATTAAATTAAATTAACACTTTACTCCAACTCCAGGGACCCCACATAAAACCTTATCAAGATCTTCCTAGAAGGAGAAGGAGAAAGAAAGGAATCCTTTTGCCATAGCTGATATATCAACGCTTACCTTGAGGTCCCACTTCTTATTAGTAAAGATATGAATAACATCTATATTTGGCCTTTGTCCCTAAAATTTCATACTAGGGGAAGCTCCATTAAAGTGATATTATGATCAATGAGTTTGTTAGGGACTACAATAACGCTCATTCCTTTATCAACTTCATAAATGACCTTGACCTAGGGAAAGAATGACTTACCAGTTGGTTTAACCCTGGAAAGAAAAGACCATGGTTTAGAGAAAGCTTGCTCATCTCAAGAACATAATTTTGGTCCCTTCTCATCTCTACACAATTGGTCTACACTGTGCCAACACTAGGAATCTTAATAGGTGCAAAGTTATCATATTTTCCTAGGTCAAACTATTGTAATCGATGGACCCCATCCATTGTTATCTCTCTAGGTCATGCTAGTTTTGAATCAGTTTCCTTTCCATCTCAAAGTCCTCTTGCATGCCCACCTACAACATTCTCGCTCAAAATAGAATTCAAATTTCCAAATGCCATTTTTTTTGTATAGTTGTTCCTCTTAAGGGAATGATGTTTCTAGTGATATTGTATGTTTGAGTAGTCTAGATTCCTCTAACATCACCATAAACAACTTTCCCTTGACTTATAGTGTTGATTGTCTCTTTAATTCATATTTTATTTCTTTGGTTTGGTTTTATGTGGGTCATTTCAATTTTTATTAATGCAACTAAAGATTTTTTTCCTATCTCTCAAATTTAGGGTCAAGAGTCTTTAGTGGTAAGAGACAAGTTTGGCCTATAAATTCTACTTGGTTTGATACTAGGGCTTTATTTAAATATGGATGTTCATTTTGAATATTTAGTTGTCTCCCTTTTAAGTTGGAGAGAGTTAAAAAATTGAGTCACCAATAGGACACCTTCCCTTTTTATTGGTAAAACCTAACAACTTTGTTTCTCTAATCACACCAAAAATAGAAATGTTTTCTTTCCTTGAATATCTATTTTGGTTACTAGCTATTTTATGTATTTCCACTCTTTGACTCTTGAGTATGATACTTCTAGAGCCACAAATATTGTAATTGATATTCTTTCTATTGTTCATCTTAGGGTTTTAGGAGATACAAGATAGGAATCGTTGTAGTTGTATCATTGACTTTCACTAATTTTTTCATTTCTTGTGTTGCTTCACATTCTGACCATTTAACTTTCTTTCCTTAGTATTCCCAATGGTTGCCACCTCCTATTATATAAGGAAGTATTAGTTATTGATTTATCAGGGGACCTATTTTTAGTCATGCACAATAATGAAAACCATCATAAAGTTATGTGGTCCTTCAACACAATTAGCATTTGATGGCCGCTAAAAGGGATGATGCTTAAATATATGTTAATGTCCTCCCACTCTTTGGCTATGAAATCATTTTTTCAAAATTTTAGGTAAAGAATTTATCTTTAGTATTGATCATTATAGAGTTCCCTCTTATATTGCATCAATGTTTTTTGTTATGGTTCATATGATGAAAGGAGAAAAATACGGTATAAAACTTTTATGTAGGAGACTTATTAAGAGTATCTATCTTGGTGATCTTGAGAAGGTTTTGATTAACATCAATGAATCTTGAATGATTCCCAGATCCTGCAACTACACTTTAAATCTAGGTAAAAGGATTAATGTTTTCTTGGTTCCTATTGTTTTCACTTTGGACTAGAAGAGATTTAGAAATTGGAAACCTATCATGAGATAGAATGTGGATTTTTAAATTTATTTCCTCCACGTAAGATACCCGCCCTCATTTTGTTGGATTGACCAATTTATAAGAGAAGGCCATGTCGGTTCATGAGAGGGTATTGACAACATAAATATTGAATTTGTCAAGCCTAATAATCCCTACAATGAATTACTTGATTTGAATGTCATTATTTCTCCATAATGATTTCATTTTGACACTTTCTGATAAAGATTAATGTATGAATGGGTTTTATTCCTTTGAATGAATATATGTAAAGAGATGATATTTGGTGCATGTCATAGATTTTGGTTTTGATTAATATGATGTTTTCTTTATTCATTGTTAGAATTTTGTGTTGCTCACAATTTTCTTGGTAGTAAAACTAAACTTGCACTTGATCTTGAGAAACCTTTTGATTTGCAGAAAAAGAATATGTATTTATGATTTGAAGGCATATGAAATAAAAATTATTCATTTTATTAAACAATCCTACACTTAATTATGAAATAAAGTCTACATTTAGCTTAAGACATCTAACAGAGATCTTAGTCTAGATTAAGAGAATGGTTTTGCAGGTTAAGAATTTGAATAAGGTTATTATCAAGGAAATATTCATGGCAAACAAAAATAAGCGTCATCCTATTCATAGTGACTGGTTATGTGACTATTAAGGGATGCATGTGCAATTATGTTTCTCTAAATATGGTATATATACAATATACACAATAAGAGGTTGGCGAGAGATAACTTATAACTCTTAACAACTATGTACAACTAGCATAAGAGGATTGATTGGATGAAGCACACAAATTTTTGGTGGTCATATGAGGACACAAATTTCTAACTGCACACCATATTTTATTTTTTACATCACTTCTTGCAACACTTTGACAGTCAATTTATTTTCCTAGGTAAGGACTATAGTTTCTAACAAAGTTTAGTTTATAATAGTCTATCAAATAATAATATTATATTTAATATTTCAATATTCAAAAGACATAATTAATTTACTATTTAATTAATTTTATTTAATTTTTAAAATATTTTCAACCCCAAAAGACACATCAAATCACATGACATACCTAGGCAAGGAAATTGACTAAATCCAAAAATGCAATAACCATGCTCAAGGAAAGGGTTCATGAATTCATGTCACCTTGATGAATTCATAAGGGTATTCAATAAAATACTTGAACACTATTTCAAAAATAATAATGACTTAGATTGAGATTCAAACTTAGACATTATCTCCCCTCTCTTTGCATTTGAGATATTGTGATAGAACACTCTCATCTTGACAATTCAGAGAAGTTGGTGCCCAATACCTATAAACCTACATAAAAGACAAGCATGTACATGTAGATCCCACAAGTAGATGAATACCACTCCATTTCTTAACCACATTAGACATGTTAAAAAAAAGAGTAAAACATGCACATCAATCATGCAAATATGGGGTAAGTACAAATCATAATATACTTAACAACATCATCATCATCTAACTATTGGGATATAAATGATATAAATATGGTATCAATGTTTCGCATCGATAATGGTTATTGTAACCACATTCACAAATAATCAAATATAACTTAAGACTTAACATGGATTTTATAAGTTGTTTAAAAGAGTTTTGACATCATCAATTGAAAAGATAATAGACATATGTGATATTATGATTATTTTTTCTTAGCAATAGATTATTTTTATTAACTTTGAAATGAAATTACAATTATAGTTGAGTTCTTAGCCTAGTGTTCATTGATTAAAATATCTACAAAAACCCCAACTAGCCATCAATAGACAAACCATTCTAGTAGATGCAAATCCATGAGAGATAACACTACAAAATGAACGTTTCTAGTAATGCCTTAAGTCGAAGGTCATTTCAAGTACAATGTAGACCCTCTAGGGTTGAAGAGCCAGACTATAAGAAGCAAAAATAAACCCTCACAATTACCCCAAAATTTGTTACAATTCACTGCAATTATGGTGTGCATGTAAAAATAGAGAATTGGCATTCAATCACTACACCATATTACATGGGATTTTACATTTTTCAAACAATAAACTAGAGAACATAATAAATATTAACACCAATCAAAGGTGTTAACATCAAGAAAGTAGTTGAGCATAAAATTTAATAGAGACATGGTGGCACCATTCCTTGGATCCTTTCACGCAACCAAGCATTGAGCCTGGCTTCAAAAATGTTCTACTTCGCCTTGCTAGCCTCCTCGTGCAGACACCACTTTCTTAAAGCTGAATTGCATCCTCTTCTATTACTTAGCCTTCATTGATATAATATCCTCGTCTATAATTTTGATCGTCACCACCATTTTTAGTGTCTACCACCCTTTCTTGGGTACACAAAACTACTTTTTCCTAAAAATGTCTTTTAAACCACCACATAAAGGGCACACATTTTATACTCAAAATATTCTCCAAAATACTATTATTTTCATTTAGATTTATCCTAATTCTTTGTATTGAGGAAGCCAAAATCTCCTCCATTCTTCCCAATGCCTTTCAGGGAACCAATTTTTCCATCATTAATAAAAAAAAAAAATTTAAAAAAAGAACTCTTTACCTTCACCTAATTGTAGAGATCAAACCATTATAATGGAATAAATGTTCATGTTGATCAGGTGACTATTTTAAAGCTAAAGAAAAATCTCACCCAACAAAACATTAACACTCTTTGTTAATTTGTAGTCTCCAAAGTTAAACATTTTATCAATTCAAACTTTCTTTCTATGCCTATGGAATGGATTTTTTTTATTTGGTACAATTAAGGGTAACATATAATTTCATCCCTTCACTTTAAAATATTTCAACACATAGATTGAGCTTGCATTTTAAATCTTTCCACTCATTGATTTATCTTGTTGATGTTAAGCAATCTCACTTTAAGGTTGAGGGCACATTCACCAAGAAACTATCATTATTGCCAATTCGATTGTCAATAATTACTTGTCAATTCGAGTACATATCACACATAACTCCCATCACCTCAATGTCATTGCCTGTATGTTTCATTAATGGGAAAAGATGGTGGTGACCTAATTAAGGACAAAAATAATTGTTTCATTTCTCAATCCTTACATCTTGAAAATATTTGAGTACAAACTCATACATTTTAAATCTCGATGTCAAATTTGACATGGTGTCAATTTCTTTATTACCTTATCTTCTAACATATGTTAATTTGAAGTCTTATCGAGAGGCAAATTCTACATTAAGTTTCTCTATGTGATTCTACAAATCCCAAGCCATCATGTCCCCTTTGATTATAACATTTGTAATAATTTGTGAGTCACCTTCCTCATGCAATCTCCTGACCCTAGCTTCTTGGATGCTTAGAGTTCCAAGAGAGAAGCTTTAACTTTTGCCACATTGTTTCTATTTTGGTGGAAAAGTAATAGGGATGTAGATCTCTAATTTTCTAGACCACTAAGCCATTCAGTATATGTATGTGAGGGAAACAGGGGAATTTCCAAATATAATTCCATATATGATCCAAATTAAATTAGCTATGAACCAAAGGAAGAAGGGTGCCAATACTAAATTCAAATTATAAAGGGGGATGCAATACAAGGAAATGTACTCTTTGGCCCTTAATAGGATGATGTGAATGTTAGATTGGACTAATTTCTTGAATAATGTAAATCTAGATGATATGTGTGTACAAATAGCCCAATTAAGATCATATAGGGTAAAGATATGAAAGGAAATAATAATATGAAAGATTGATCTTGAAATGCATAGGGGAAGATGTAATTTAATTCCAAAATTCACAGATTTGAACGTTTTTCTGAATATTCGGTCAAAGATCTCAGAATGACACAATGTAAGGAGGGAAACCCATAAATCTTCCAGCAAAAGGAATTGAAGGACTGGGTCAATTTGGAAGGACATATTATGACCCAGTTGATGTAGTCTGACAGATCTATAATGAACTTCTCCATAAAGCTCCCAAGGAATAGGTTTTAGATCTATAAGATCTTATTTGTAAATAAACACATAAAAGAAGGGTTTTATGTTTGGGTTGGATGAGGGCTTGCCTTGGTCAACCCTAGGTTGAGTAATTAACCATAGATTAAAATTTAATTGATAAAGGAAATTCTTGCATGTAGTAGACCTAAATAATATCAAACGATATATGCAATAACCTTAAAAGATACAATTGACTTTGATATGTGATCAAGTATGTAAGTGTAATAAGCTTGACTCAAAGAAACCATAAGGAAATCAAAGAAGGAAAAACCTCATGTATGTAAATGTATGTGACATGGCATGGATGAATAATAGAATAAATTGAATCAATTGGAATGATTGATCTTCTCCTTAGAGCCAAACTCCACTATCACCTTGAAGGAAGAATATTGATGCAAGATGGATATGCTTAGACTTGAATGCTTCAAGATGTTTTCTTGAAGAGGAATGCCTTGATTACTTTCTTGTGGATGCCCTAGTTATGAAGATGAGATAACTTGAGAATGAGATATGAAAACAAAGCCCTAGACCTCCTTTTATACTAGTTTTTGGGCAGAAAAACAACTCAGGATGACGAGGGAGTTAATTGAACGAATTGGTAAAATTGAGGAATTTTGGGGCCTAAACCCCACAACCACTAGGCACTAGGTCAACTTGGGTCAACCAAGTCCCAAAGCAAAGGATAGGAAGGCCTCATAAAGGTCTAAAAGGGGGTGCAAGTGAAAGTAAAAGATAATGAGTTGATCAAGAGATATGGTCAAAAGGGTATCAAAGAGACACCTAGAAGACCATGTCAGTTTGTGAGAGATGATGAAGAAATGTGAATTGGAAGGGGAGAGGAAAAAAAGAGACCAAAATCATGCTAAGGAGGGCTAAAAGGTCTCAAAATGAAGTGTGTCCATTGTAAGATAATACATTTAGCCCCCCACTTTAGTGGGAGTATGAGGCAAGTCATACTCTTTGATAGGCCAATACTGGGGCAGATAATAAGAAATATATAATACTTTAAATGATGAAATTCAGCTTGGTCTCTATGTGTCAATCCAAGAGTGTAAGCTTATGAAAGTTGTCCATACAATATGCCATCAAGGGATGTTGGCTGCGAGATGATGGATTATGAATGCAACTATAACACACGAAAATGAATCTATGAAAAACCAAATAAATCCCAGCAATAGGAATTGTCAGTTCTTGGCGATAGGAACATCAAAAAAAAAACATTAATTCATAAAATTTATAAAAGAAATAACAATAACATAAATTATCATAGAATTAATAAACTCAACTCTAAATCAACTAATCTGAAAATTACTAAATAGATGCAAATATGAACATCTATATTAACAACATCAAACTCCTAAACAATACATAAAATAAACACACCAAACTTAATTACAGAAATCACTAGTATTCCAAGTAGTGGACCCTTCCTCCTCAATCTCCTAGTGATGAAGAAAAGATTTGGTTTTACAACTTCATAATCATGAAGATATAAAATTTATATTTCAGAATGAAGGTTTGGCTTTACAATAGTTTCTTCTGCATAAAAGATATATCAAAATTCGGATTTACACTGCTTATATACATGCAACAGATAACAACTTATATAAAAATAGGGTATTTGTTTAGACCTCTAGCCAACAAGCTATAATACCCATGTAGACCTTTATTTGTTGGCTACAAAATATAGAGAATGTTGTTACAATAGGAAAAATGGCAGTTCATATGCTCTGGAGATTTATTGTATAGTATTGAAGGTATCCATGAGAAGAAGAGAGGAAATGATAATTTTGATCTCTGCCATGTATTAAGTCCTCTGTATCTCCAGTTAGGGTTTGTAGTGGTTGTAAAAAAAGACAAAGATAGGACAAATCTAATTTTTGAGTCTCCTATCGAGATGATATTTGGAAATTCTTCCCAACTATGAGATTTTATTTCAATTCCTTACACTAACCACATATAGTATTTCCGTGTATGGCTAGAAAACTAAATAATAGAAAATTACATAGTTTTCCTTCCACGTTAATCACATATGATCCTTTGTATGTGTACATAGATATCAAGTCCCTGTAAAAACATGTGATTATGTGGAGGTGACAGGAGGATCCATTCTACACATCAACATATTGTGATAGTAAAGATTAGTTAAAAGCAACCAATAATGAATTTTCCATATTTTAATCCTAAAACAACATTAAATGCTACTTATTTATATTAAACCATATGCAATGTGAAAATTGTAATAATGAGATGAAATGGAATAGGGAAGTGGGTATGAAACTAAATGAAATGGATTAAAATATGATATTAAATAGGTGGTAAATGGCTCTCATCACTCTTGGTAAAGGAAGGAGAGAAGATAGATAATATCACATCGAGGTAGAAAAATCATTGAGCTTAAGGAATCAAGCCCCAAACCTAGGATCCTAACTCCATTCCCATGCATAAGAGCACAAAAACAAAGCAAAAGAAAGCCAAATAAAACTAAAGGGAAAATAAAGCCAAAAAGACACAAAAGAGGTTAGTACTAAAGCAAAATCAACTAGTGAAAGAGACCTTAGCTAAGGAAACATCTCACTCACTAATATCATTTTCAAAACACTATTAAAAACCATAAGATATCATATATGAAAGGAAAGAATACCACAAAGGACAGTGCCCCTCGTGATTTTGTCCCACTAATACAAAAGCATAAAGAGAGAGAGAAGGAGACTGATTACCTAGGCCAGTAAGGTTTGTGTGCCTTACCATGAATCACAATGAGGAAGGACTAAATGGTCTAACAGGTTTGTGTGCATGATAATCAATCTTATAAAACAAAAACATAAACATATACTAGGATCAAATAGTTTAGCAAGTTTGTGTGTCTAGTAATTAATCTTGTGTATCTGTTAGCGACTTATGCATGTGTATGTGTGTGTCCACCTGTAGATCAATTTCTCAGTATCACCACAGAGTGAGTATGTGTGTGTTATCCTAGGAGTGATTCAACAAAAAAAAAAATTTAAAAGCTACATTTCCTCGAGATGGAGAAGTGTCAATGATACCCATAGAGGATTTAGCAAATGTAAATGTGTTACCCATATGTATGAGATTTATCATATGTACTTCTATGTGCAAAAGAGACATGAAGCCACAATGAATAGACTTGAGGGTGATCTATAAATCATACCCAATGGACAAGGCTAAATTACTCCAAGCTATACTCAAAATCTATATTTGCATTTCATGAAAACTATGTAAAAGGAGGGTGTTTATATGCCCCCTCCTCAAGAGTATTGTGTGTCCATAGGCATTGTAAGGAAGAGAATCAAGGATAACTACTTATATCAACAACAAGATATCCTTTAACACTATGTATGCCAGAGACTTGGCAAAGAGCAATAACTCTTATAAGCTAAGGTAATCAATAAATTATGTTCAAGGATATGTCACTTATGAGGAGAGACCCTTGAAAGAAAGAGATCTTGTGTACAAGACATCTACCTTCAAGAGGAGTGTAATGAACAAAGATACAACTTCAAGACAAAAGAGGGGGGAAAGTATGAGAATACACCTATTTATCCCCCTGTATAGGTGAAATAGGGATCCTTAGAAGAAGGATGGAAAACTCTAGAGAACATAATAAGGGAAAATGTTTATAATGAAAATAGTTTTGAAAATAAAGAAGAGGTGATGATCAAGGACATGCACCTCTTGTATAAAATAGGGTCACAATCAAAACACAATTCCTTATAGGAAAACAATGTCACATAATAAATAAATACCATTGTATTAAGGAAAGCCGGTCCTTAAATAAAGAGAGAAAGAAAGAATTTACAAAAAACCTTGTCCTCCAAGTATGAGGAAAGAAACAAAACCTATGGTAGGATTATATAACAAAATCTCATAAGATATAACAATGAATCATAAGAAATAATTGATAATCGTGCACAAAACACAAACATGTCATATCCAACAAGAAGTATTATATAATAATACAACAATAAAGATTATTAAAGCAAGAAACATCATAGGACACCCAACTCTAAACAACATAACATGTTAGAAAACATATCACTTATGAAGTAACCTACATGATTATTAAATAAGAAACATTACTATCCAAGGTATAAGAAGATATTTTCTAGACAATACACAAAATCTTGCATGCAATAAAGCTTTTTGTAGCCAAAGATAAGAATGTAGCATAAAATAATGAAATCTATAGAGAAATGGTGGAGGAATATGAAAGGATACCACATTATCCCAACTTAGTTATCATGGAATGAATACCAAAGGGATAATGAACCCTTGAGAGAAGAAAGAGAAAGAAAACCCAATATATGTCCTAAATTAGAGATTATACTATAATAAAGATGCACTTATAAGTATAAGATTTCACTTAGGATGATAATCACAATAAATGAATGATATTGGAAAAAGAAGAGAAGAAGGATCACATCGTACCTCCCTAAGTAATTTCAATTTATACTAGACATGTGATTTCAAGAAAACATAAGATTAGACTTGGGATATTAGTCCACAAGTAATCACAATAAATGAATACAAGAAAACATGTCAATATATAAAAGGAAAGTCAAAAAAGGGAGAAAATGTATCCTATGATATAGGTAGAAAGAGGAAATAGGGTCTTACCCCACAAGTGAGGACACAAGGGTAATGAATATTATGTTACTCAGAAAGTAGGATAAAGAGATGCCAAAAGATAGGCTACAAATGTCTTCTAGATAGGAGAAACATAATAGGGATGTGGATACATCAAGTAAAATGATCATGAAAAAGATACCATTAACATTGCAAGTCATATGAAAAGAAGGATAAAGCATAGATAAAGAAAATATCTTTGGTTTAAGGAAATGTAAAGATAAGCTTTGAATATGCATATACTCATCAAATAAAGGTGTTGGATGCACAAAGTCAAGAATAGATAATGTTGTTTTGCAAAATCATATGGAAGCCATGAACAGAACTGAGAACTTCAAATGGCCATAACTAAAGTGATTTTTAACCTAAATGGGTGCTCCAATATACCACCGAAACTGGGAGAATCTGAATTTTCCAAATTTAAGGTTAGTTCTTGCACAGGTGCTCACCAGTTTGAGCTACAGGTCAATTTGTAAAATCTAGGGCATTGGCAGCAAAATAGGCTAAAATCATCATGAGGTATCAAAGTTTGTTTCAGGGCGATTTTGAAAGCTTGGTAAAGTCTAGGTGTGAAGAAAATCAGTTTTAGAGTATTTCCTTGGCTTTTAGAAGTCAAATTTTTAACTGATTTTCATTTTACCATGAGTAAAAATCATAATCAAATCAGTTATTTGTTCAATCATACATTTCAGATATTTGATGCTTTTGAAGCCATAACTGATGAAAGATTTGATTCAACATTTGAGGGAAAAGATAAGAAAGATGGTTTTAACTTGCTGAGAAGGTTTTCCAAGTGGACAAGTGTCATATTCAGATTCAATCCAAGAAATTACTTCTTTCCTATATCTTTCATTCTTCTTCTCATTTGTAGGGGTTGGCGGTTTGCTCTAGGTAATACCAGCAGGGTTCCAGTTCTACTGTTGAAACCAGGATTGTAGATGGTTTTGCTTCCTGACTTTGAGCTAAGCTCTAGCAGTGAAGGCCACACATCCACCCTACGAAAATTTTCATTTCATGTTATGCATTGTTATTCTGAAGTACTGGATATTGATGCTAGATCATATGAATTATCTTGAGTTTCATTTTGTGTTACTAGTTACAGTATTTAATCTTTCCAAGGATAAATACAAAAGGGGATTTACAGGAATTATCTGAGTTTTCTAATTCTGTCTCCTAATTCTTCACGTGTCATTAACTTTGTAATTGAATGGATAATGTTCATTTGGTTTAAGACATTTTGGATGAAGTGTGTATCAGATCTTTGTTGCTTTTGACTCAAGAAATTAAGTAAATGATTCATAGTTCTGATAGGGTTTCTGGGTGCATGAAGGGGATATTGCATAAGAATGGGATTAGGGAATTTCAGTTGATAAACTTGATTGTAATGCAAGCAAGTTAGGTCATCCTGCTGGTAATGACTCTATGTTTCAATGGATAAGGCACTGATCACTAAATCAAATGCAAGCTGATATGAATGGCATTTGCACAAATCTTTTATTCAAATAAATTCAGTTGTTCATGTTTGAAGTGGGCATAAAATTTGAACCCTCAATCAGCTTGTGAATATTCTAGATTTGCATTTAGCTACTGCAAATCTGTGTCATTTCATGAGTTACTAGGAGATATAAGGGTTTCATCTGCTTAATAGATTCAGGGATATGTTTTGCGCTGGTACAGTATCATTTGAATATGAGGTCTACCCACCTGGGTTTAGCAAAGCCTAAAGTAGAAGAAGGGCCAAGCCTTATAGTTGGCCCTGTGTCTGAAATGATATGTTGAGAATGGGAGTTAGCTGCCCCTAGATATGTCATATTCTCATGGGGATAATTGAAAACCCTCCAGCGTTTTCAAACACCAAAAAAATGGTGACTTTGTTGGGGACTCTATAAAGAAATTCATTGCTAGAATTACTGGAATCTCTGGTATAAATAGCAAGGTCATGAAGTGTTTTCCATTTCTTTGCTGAAGATTCATGTCTCCCAGTAAGGTTTTATCCATTTGCAGTAGTAGGTTGTGAGAATTGAATGTAAATTGTGTTCTATGACTATTATAAGTCTATCTTCAATCAGTTCAGTCTTTGCAAGTGTTGTTAAGAAAGTTTTAGAGTCAAGAATCGATTTATAAAGTGTAAATTCTTTTCAAGATGATAATGATCTGCAAGTTTATCCTACATTGAAGGTCTAGTTCAGATTTTTCAAGTGACAAATTATGTTTTATTTCTCACAAAATGTGAGTGGCGACTCTCAAATCTCTATAACAATTTGTTCATAGTTGATTTCATTGCAAAATTTCAAAGGACTTTCAATTGTATGGGCAAATCTGAAGCTTTTGGTAGTATCTTGGAAAGGAATTTTAAATTCTTGATAAGTTTTTAAGTTCTGTTTGCAATCTGCTATTATAAGAAATTGAAATGTAAAAAGTGAATCATAGTAGTGATCTCTTTATACTCTTGAAAGGAGGTGGCGGCTCTACAAAGTTTGATCAGTGGTGTAAAGGATTTTCAGTCTTGCACCTGTGCCAAATCAGCAAATCAAAGTTTAGCATCAGCACTTGAGGTATTTTGATTTTCATGTTTTCTTTTCATGGAAGTTAAACTATTAAAAATGGATGCCTCCATCTAGTGGTTTAAGCACTAAGAAAATAGAGGTAGAGTTTTAAAAGTTTATAAGATGGCTTCTGAGTCTAGGTCTGAAAGTGATATGCCGACTTTTGAAAGTGTTCGTGCAAATATTGCTAGATTGAAAAGAAGGATTCATGATAATCTGGTTGTTATATTAAGAAGTAGAATTGGTGATGTTAAGGGTCTTGATGGATTGCAAATTTACATGAAGTTCAAATCCACAGTCATGAATCTTCATGAGTCCTATAGACTAGAGAAGTCTTCATGGCCAATGTTTCTCTTAGAAATTTTTACATCGCATTCAGTTGATTGGCTAGACGAGGCAAGATCCCAAGAGATTATTAAATTTCATGACATTATCATAGAAATTGAATCTGAGTTAAAGGCTAATAAGTCTAATTTTAGTGAATGTGATGAATTTGTTGAAAGTGATATAGAAAATGGAGTCTCGATTTTATGAATCAGAGGATAGTAATCAGAAGTCTAATAATATGAATAATGTAGATTCATCTTCTAATGATGAGAATCAAGGAGGAGGACAGTGTGATAGTAATGATGATATTTCTTCCAGTGATGAATGTGATTGTGTTAAGATGCCTGTTGTTGAGGTGTTATCTTGGGAAGAAGAATTATGTGGTGATCAGAATTCTGATGTTTTAGAATGTATTACTAACAAATCTACTATTACAAATGTGTCAAGCTATCCGGATAGTGATCTTAGCCAAGGAGAAGAAACTAGTAGTGAAATTTTGTTAAGTGTTGATGAGATTTTTGACTTGTTGGCTCATGATTTTGAAGGGTATGCTAACCAATCTAAGGATGCTTGTGTTTTGACATGTTATGCAAATTCATGTGGTGAAGTCATTTCCCCTAAATTTGATGTTGAAGGAGATACAGTTTCAAAATATGCTTTGTCAAGTTTGGGAGGTGTATATGATGGTAATATGTGCATCAATACACATGATGACTTCTATGTTGAGAACGAAGATGTAGAGACTAGGTCTGTTGTTGGTTCATTGTCTTTTTGTTTTCATGAGGCCGAGATAAATTCAGATAGCTCATGTGTTGAGAAAAGAAGTGCTAATGAAATGGTTTATCCTAGTGAGTTATTTGAGGGAAAATTTGATACAGACCAGCATATTGTGAACATGCAATTTCATGATAATTCATATAGTGAAAAGGTTGCATATGTTCAGTTTGGTTTATGGAGTATTGATTTTACAAATAAGGAGGAATCAGATTTTTCATTCTCTTCACATCCAGAGGCACAAGGTGAGTTACAATTTGATTCATGTAACTTGTTGAATGGAGTAGAATATCAAACATTTGTGTTTCCGGTTGAAGCAATCCATGATTCAGTTAGTAGTGATCAGTTTCAGTTTTTTGTCAGTTGCAAAATGAATTCAAGAATTGCTTCCTCTCTATTTATGCTTTCTTCTTCTCTTTTGTAAGGGTTGGAAAATTTGGAAAGCCTCTGGAATGAAGATAGTTAGTAGAATTGGCCTTGGAATTGATGAATTTTGAATGGAAGATCTGGGATGTGTTGGTTCCAGACCATGAAGCTTTGCTTTGGCTATGATACCCCCTTCCCATCCCATCAGCTTCTCATTCCCGCCAATTTCTCTCTTGTATGACAACATTTTTTATTATACAATCTGGTTTATTAGGTAGATTGTGAGTTAATTTCATGCATTTTCATGTATTATTTCAAGAAAAACAATATAAAGAACAGCAAATGTGAGTTTCAGTTTGAATCTTGTCTCCATTCTTAGTGAGTTGTAATGTTTTATGATCTTTGAACAAAGAACCCAGGCAATATTTGCAGTCCCTTAAGGCTATATGTTGTTTCATTGTTGCTGATAATTCAAAGAGTTGTGTAAATGCTTCATAGATTCAACAGGGTTGCAGGTTTATTAAGAAGGATCTCAGGTAAGAATGAGATTTAAGTTGAACATTGATGTCTATTTACAAGGTAAATAGATAGATTATATATTTTAATATATAAATCAGTATCATATATCTAAAATTCATGAGTGAGATTTATAAGTTTGCCCAATGGATCAGGCACTAATCAGATACAGGGTCATTAAGTTGTTGATTCATACTTAGTTTTCATCCACTTTCCCCCACCCACATAAAATCAAACCAAATTAAAATCATCTTTGCATTTTATGTTGAAGAGCTAGAACAGTTTAACCCCCACTCAGCTTGTGCATTCCATAGAGTTGTAATTTTCTACTGCACTTCTTTGTTATTGCATAAGTCATTAGGAGAAATAAGGGTAAAATCTGCTTATATTAGATTCAGTCTATGCTAGATTCAGTCTATGCTTTGATAACTGGTACCATATAAAGAATCTATAGGTCTACCTGCCTACGTTTTGCAAAGCCTGAAGAAGAAGAAGGGTCTAGCCTTCTAGTTGGCCTGGTGTCTGAATGGGCATGTTGAAAATGGGAGTTAGCTGCCCCTAGATATGTTTTGTTCTCATCGAGGTAATTGGAAACTGTTAACGTTTTCAAACACCAACAAAATTGTTGGTGTTTGAAAATGCTGGAGAGTTTTCAATTATCCCCATGAGAATATGACATATCTAGGGGCGGCTAACTCCCATTCTCAACATATCATTTCAGACACAAGGCCAACTATAAGGCTTGACCCTTCTTCTACTTTAGGCTCTGCTAAACCCAAGCTGGTAGACCTCAGATTCAAATGATACCGTACCAGTGCAAAACATATCCCTGAATCTATTAAGCAGATGAACCCCTTATATCTCCTAGTAACTCATGAAATGATACAGATCTGCAGTAGCTAAATGAAAATCTAGAATATTCACAAGTTGAGTGAGGGTTCAACTTTTATGCCCACTTCAAACATGAACAACTAAATTTATTTGAATAAAAGATTTCTGCAAATGCCATTCATATCAGCTTGCATCTGATTTAGTGATCAGTGCCTTATCCATTAAAACATAGAGTCATTACCAGCAGGATGACCTAACTTGCTTGCATTACAATCAAGTTTATCAACTGAAATTCCCTATTCCCATTCTTATGCAATATCCCCTTCATACACCCAGAAACCCTATCAGAACTATGAAGCATTTACTTAACTGCTTGAGTCAAAAGCAACAAAGATCTGATACACACTTCATCCAAAATGTCTTAAACCAAATGAACATTATCCATTCAGTTACAAAGTTAATGACATATGAAGAATTAGGAGACAGAATTAGAAAACTCAGATAATTCCTGTAAATCCCCTTTTGTATTTATCCTTGGAAAGATTAAATATAGTAACTAGTAACACAAAACAAAACTCAAGATAATTCATATGATCTAGCATCAATATCCAGTACTTTAGAATAACAATGCATAATATGAAATGAAAATTTGCACAAGGTGGATGTGTGGCCTTCACTGCTAGAGCTCAGCTCAAAGTCAAGAAGTAAAACCATCTACAATCCTAGTTTCAACAGTAGAATTGGAACCCTTCTGGTATTACCCAGAGCAAACTGCCAACCCCTACAAATGAGAAGAAGAATGAAAGATATAGGAAAGAAGAAATTTCCTAGATTGAACCTGAACATGACACTTTTCCACTTGGAAAACCTTCTCAGCAGGTTAAAACCATCTTTCTTATCTTTTCCCTCAAATGCTGAATCAAATCTTTCATCAGTTATGGCTTCAAAAGCATCAAATATCTGAAATTTATGATTGAACAAATAACTGATTTGATTCTGATTTTTACTCACGGTAAAATGAAAATTAGTTAAAATTTTGACTTCTAAAAGCTAAGGAAATACTCTAAAACTGATTTTCTTCACACCCAAACTTTACCAAGCCTTCAAAACTGCCCTGAAACAAACTCTGAAACCTCATGATGATTTCAGCCTATTTTGCTGCCAATGCTCTGGATTTTACAAATTTACCTATAGCTCAAACTGGTGAGCACCTGTGCAAGAACTGACCTCAAATTTGGAAAATTTAGATTCTCCCAGTTCTGGTGATATATTGGAGCACCCATTTAGGTTAAAAATCACTCTAGTTATGGCTATTTGAAGTTCTCAATTTTGTTCATGGCTTCCATATGATTTTGCAAAAAAATTTAACTTTTATATAGTTTAAACTATATAAAGTTCAGACATTGATTTAAAAGACCTGCACATGGATTTGAGGAAAAATAATAATATAATATTAAAATTTTAAAAATCTCAAATTTCCCCTCATTTTTTACTCAGGTCAAACTTCCTTTGACCGAATGCCACATGGCACATTTTGATTGGATGCTTGCTCGCCACCACGTCATACTCGCTATGTCGCTATACTAACTAGTGTGCATCTCTCCCTTAGCGACATAGCAAGAAACACATAATCTACCATGTGTCACAATCTCATGCATCTCAGAAACTTGCTCGCCACATCACCATCTCCTGGACTCCCTACCACGTGTCATCACTGCATCAATCCTCGCCATGTCGCTATGGTAAATCATGTGCATCTTTCGTTTGGTGACATAGTGAGGACCGCATGACGAGGACACATGTCAACATCTCCTTCCTTCTGAACTTGTTTGTCTTCACCAGATCTCCAGGTTTTTTTCGGTGAATCGCTATGT
Source organism: Cupressus sempervirens (assembly GCA_028749045.1). Taxonomy (NCBI): domain Eukaryota; kingdom Viridiplantae; phylum Streptophyta; class Pinopsida; order Cupressales; family Cupressaceae; genus Cupressus; species Cupressus sempervirens. The sequence continues at coordinate 295,641,525 of CM053788.1, read as the reverse complement.
CGCTAGTCAAAAATCGTAGATTTCTCAGCTAGCGAGGTAACGAGGTGCCAGATTTTTGATTTTCCAGCGAGCTCTAACTCACTGTCGTCACCTCTTTTTTGTGCATGTTTGTTTAAAATTTATTTATTTCTTCACTGGTCAAATGAGTGGACCCTCCCCCACACATGCGCCTTACAAAAGCTCGTGCTCTTTATACAGTATGCAAAGTGAGTGCCCTATCTTTTAAACAAATGAAAAACCCTCAGCATTGTCTATGTGGGATTAAAATGTTTATTGGGCATGTTTGGAACTGTCGCCCTACGTGTTAACTCTCTTCATGCATTAATTTCTCTTTGAATCTTCCATGTGCTAATCAGATCTGGTGGCTCCCTATTTTGGCATGAAGTGCCTTTGACTACCTGCAGAAACATCTTTTTTAATGGCTTCTCCTACTGTATACTTCATTAGTAACTTAAATTGCTAAAAATCCAAAGATAGTAAGATGATTGTTCATTTGCAGTTTCTCTCCTAAATCCTTGAGTGATCGTGCATACTTTATGAAATTCATTTCATCAGGTTCAATCAAGACATTAACTCAGTAGACTTTCTAAACTGTGGAAAACACTCCACCTTAATCTACTTCATACTTCAAATATGAAATTGCTTTCTTCACTAAGGAAGAAGCACATTGTATCCAAAGATGACTCCCTTTGTCATCTAGGGAAAAATAACTTATAAAAAAACTCTTCTTGATATCAACATGTAGCATATATTGCGAGATTTTATGTAATTAAGAGTCTCCCAATGAGCTTTGCTAAAATTTCCATAAAGCTGCCTACTAAAGACTTTTACAAGCTTTAAAACAAACTTCTCAAATCCATCCATTAGAGGTAGTAGCATAAAAGCATGTCAACAAAGAGCTACCCCGAGATCCAGGGACTTCACATTCCCTAGCAGTGACAAAATCAGGGACTTGATCAAATCAAATTTTTGAACCACACGCTTTCCTTAGTTGGCAATAGAGCAATCGGGTGGTCCACATGATTAACATTTTGACTTCCTCTTTCTCTTCCTATGTATAGAGTCGGCACACTTGTGCAATCTTAGACAAAACTATGTCACTTTAGGTAATTATAATGATTAAAAGAAACCATTATAATACTTTATCAAAACTTCAATCTACAATGTCTAGTCAATCTGCAAAAAATTAGTCGAGCCCAAAGTGGGTCTGACTAAAAAACATTTCATTTCTGAACAAGTGACATAGCAAACTAATCCATTGATCATCTCAAACCATTTGAAATCAAATTTGAATTCTAATTGATCATTAAAAACCTTTTTAAAATCATTTTCGCACCACTGTGAAATTTATGTTAGGAGGCCTGTTGCCTGGCTTTAAAAATTGATCCAGACATCTGACTGGCTCTGAGATCTAACACACTGACTCTTTGTTCTGCATACTTTTACCTTGTCAAATCTCGTCTCATGAGGAATTTCTAGTCAAAAGATATTCGTTGTCAAAGTTGCCCTCTCAGAATTACCTGCAAGCAAACACATCAGAAAACAACAAAATGGGTTCGGATTTGGCTTTGAAAATTGGCCAAATGGACACTTGGGAAAACAAAAATTGGGGCACTGGTTCTTTGTCATGAGGACATTATAGATCTACAATTTGGGCTCATGATGAATAACTGGGCGCAAATGGCAGACGTTCTAAGTAGGCTACTTAGAATTTGCAAATTGGAAACACTGATAGAAAACATTTTTTGCAAATGAAATTGACCTGGAAAAGTGTGCAAACGGATTCATCAAGACTTAAAAACTTACACTTGGAGTACTTTCAAAGTACAACATAGTGGTACAATCCATTTTACTTCACCTATCATGGATTAGGAGTTATAACGTCATGAATAAGGGTACTGATCAATCTGCATTTGTTGACACCAGTAAAAAGATAAAAATTGTGTTTGGAATTGCGTTTGAAAATTGATCAAATAGATTTGTCAAGAGCTGAAACTTGAAACATAAAAAGTCTCTAACATCTACAATGCAACACAAAAGGAATTTTAGCATTTTAGTCAACTGGTCAAAAATTATAATACATCAAACTGGGCTTCCTAGAATTTAGAATTAATTGCAAATGCATGAAAACAGTAACTGGCCAACTTTGAAGGATTCAAAACCTAGTCAAACGGACTTGAAATGACTCAAAATATGAAACATAGGTTCTTAGTTATGGACACTAAACACACTCAAAGTGATGAGTCCTAAAACATTTATGGGTGCGAGATATTCAATTACAAACACAGCCTCTTGTCGCTATTTGACACTTAGGGTAAAATTGCAAATTTGACAATTGCTCGAAACGAGACTTCACAGAATAGCTCAAAATCTCAATTTTTCTTCATGGAATGCTTAGACAGGCTAAATGTTGCGTGTTAAAAACATTAAACACCTTAGGGGGCTCAAATGGACAGCTGGGTACATAGACATTAAAAAGCATTTATAGGGCTCAATTTTCTCAATGGTACTCAAAATCAGGGCTACGATTTTGAGTCCCAATAGAATGCACAAATTCAAGAATGGATAATGCTGTTTTGAAATCTAGGGTTTCCCAATATTTAAGATTTGAGAAACTACTGATAGAGTCAATGTAAATAGGATCCTTAGGATCTAAGATTGAATTGGTGAAAATAAGGTCATAACAATCATATTTTTGAACAAGACTTAAATCAAAGTAATAAATGTCATGAGAGACATCAAATTTGTAGTCTTTTATTTCTAAGACACTTTTAGGAGGAGGATAAAAAAAACTCATAAAGACCTCATGTATAGAAGGAATATTAGTAAAATGCATAGAAAGAGGTTAATTATAAGGAATACACATGTCATCATCTAAATGTGTCTCATGAGGAAGGTAATAATCCATGTCCTTGTCTAAGGGTTCATCCCAAATAAGAGAATCATCCAAGGAGAGAAGAGAGTAGTCAATATTCCTATCCAAGGGCTCATCCAAAATAGTAGCACTATCAAGGTTAGTAACATCATGGAACACTAAAGGTTGATCACCATCATCTTTAGGAAGATGAGCCTCAATAAAATAACATATTGAAGCATCATCATATGCATACGTAGGACCAGAAAATGGGCTAATATCTAACATAATATGAGAAAATCATAATCTCAACAAACATACATTGATACCCTCTAGTCTAACATGAAGTCCAAATAAACAAAGAAAGCAACACAAAGTAAAACCCCCCGATTTCATTTGTAGCTTCTATGTCCTTCTTTCTTCTCCATATGATGTAGCACTAATTGCCTACAATGCACACAATTGAAAAGAAAAATTCTATGATAGGATAATGGTATTGAGAATACTAAAAGAAGTGATTTGAAGCTTGATAGTTATGGACTTAAGCGTTTGGACCCACAGATTTTGGATTAAGGACCAGAAATGGGAGGAAGAATGCTTAATTTATAGTCATCACTGTTATTTCTGTCTGTGGTTTAATCCTAACAAGTGGTATTAGAGCGAGGTTTTTTTTTAGTTATTCTCTACAAGAAAGTCTCACATTTGAGTGGGAGTCTCATAGTTGAGTGGGAGTGATGGCAGACGAGGGTAAGCTAAGGGTTGATAGGTTTAATGGGTACAACTTCCAGTTATGGAAGATGCAAATGGAAGACTATCTTTATCAGAAGGATTTATGGAAGCCATTGGAAGGCAAAGCCAAGAATAAGGGATCTATGTCAAATGATGAATGGGATCTTTTACATAGAAAGGCACTTGGAAGCATTCAATTATGCTTGGCACCATCAATGCCATTTAATATTACAAAATCAAAGATGATAGAAGAATTGATGCAAAACCTAGCAAAAAGCCCTCCACTTCAAACAAGGTATTTCTCATGAAGCATTTATTTAATATGAAAATGGTAGAAGGTGGATCTGTTGCAGATCATTTAAATGAGTTTAATACTATTACTAGTCAGTTATCTTCTATGGGTATCAATTTTGATGAAGAAATTAGGGCTCTCTTAATTTTGTGTTCTTTTCCTGAAAGATGGAATGGCTTGGTAATGGCTATGAATAGTTTTGTTCCTAGATCTAGTACCATAAAATATGATGATGTGATTGGTGTTGTTTTGAGTGAGGAAACTCATAGGAAAACCTCAGATGGATCTACATCAGGAAGTGCTTTGAATGCACAAACTAGGGGCACAACAACTAAGAGAGGAAATAATTCCAGAAATCATGAGAAATCAAGAGGAAAGTCAAAAGGGAGGAGGTCTCAATCAAGAGGATAGAACAAATACTGGTATTGTGAGAAAATAGGGCACAAAAAGAAAGATTGTTGGAATCAAAAGAAAAATGAAGGACATAAACTAGATGGAGACAAGGAAGCAAATGTGGTAAATAACAAATCCGAAGAGGATGCTTTGCTTCTGCCTTTAGAAAGTGTTGATGATTCATGGGTTTTAGATTTTGGTGCTTCATTTCATGCTACACCTCATAGAGGTTATTTCATTGATTATGTCCAAGGGGATTTTGGACTTGTTTATTTGGGGGATAATGAACCCTATCAAATTTTTGGAAAGGGAAAAGTTAAGATTAAGTTGTGGGAATCATTGGCTACTACATGAGGTAAGACATGTTCCAAGGTTGACTAGGAATTTAATTTCAGTAGGGCAACTCGATGATGAGGGTTGTGTAGTTACTTTTAATGACAAAAATTGGAAGGTTTCAAAAGGTTCCCTTGTAGTAGAAAAAGATGTGAAAGTAGGTACCTTATATCTTTGTACATGTCATATTATTCCTTCTACTTTAATTGTTTTAGAGAAAAATGAATGTTTAGGGATAGTTGTTGTAGTTAAGCAAGGAGAACAAATAGTTGTTGTAAATTCTAATACAACACTATGACACAATAGACTTGGGCACATGAGTGAGAAAGATATGAAAGTACTTCGTTCAAAGAAAGGTTTACCAGGTCTAAAATGTGTTAATATGGATTTTTGTGAAAGTTGTGTGTATGGAAAACAAAAGAGAGTGAGTTTTGTGAAGACTGGGAAGGAAAACAAAAAGGAGAAATTAGAGCTTGTGCATATCGATGTATGGGGACCAACTCAAGTATCTTCCCCTAGTGTCTCTCATTATTATGTTACATTTATTGATGATGCAACTAGAAAAGTATGAGTTTATTTTCTTAGAAAAAAATTTGATATATTTCAAACTTTTAAGAAATGGAAATGCTTGGTTGAAAATGAGACTGGTAAGAAATTAAAATGTCTCAGATCTAATAATGGTGGTGAGTATTGCAGTCATGAATTTGAAGATTATTTCTCCACTAATGGTATTCATAGATAGAAAACTATTCCAAGGACTCCATAGGAAAATGGAGTGGCTAAATGCATGAACAAGACTATAATGGAGCGTGCAAGGAGCATGAGGTTGCATGTTGGGTTGCCCTTACACATGTGGGTGGAGGCTATCAATACTATTGTATATTTTATTAATAGAGGTTGCTCTACTCCTTTGGGTTGTGGTATTCTAGAGGAAGCATGGATTGGTAAGAAGGTCAGTTATTCTTTTCTCAAGACCTTCAGTTGTGAAGCTTTTTCTCATATAGATTCTGAAAATAGAACCAAGCTGGAAGCTAGGTCAAAGAAATGTGTATTTTTTGGATATGGCATTAATGAATTTGATTATAGGCTTTGGAATTTTGAAATTCATAAAATTGTAAGAAGTAGGATGTCAAATTCAATGAGAAAGTGTTGTACAAAGATCTGTTGCAACAATGTGAGAAGAAAGAAGATGATTATGTAGTGTTGGATGATACTCCAAAAGTTGATGTTCCAACCATTCCTCATGATGTGCAACAACTGCAACAACAAATACCACACATACTGGTGAATGTTAGATGGTCAGCAAGGCAAATTAGACCTATAGAAAGATTCTCTCCCTCTTTGTATTCAATTTTACTTACCGATGCTAGTGAACTTGAATGTTATGATGAAGCTATGCAGGTGGATACTAAGATTCAGTGGGAGTCTGCAATTAAAGATGAAATGGAATCTTTGTTGAAGAATAAGACATGGGATTTATACAAGTTGCCTATAGATAAAAGAGCTTTACAGAATAAGTGGGTTTATAGGTTGAAAGAAGAGGAAGGAGGTACAAAAAGATTTAAAGTCAGGTTAGTTGGAAAAGGATTTGCATAGATAAAGGGAATTGATTTTGATGAGATATTTTCTCCTGTTGTTAAGATGACTTCTATCCATACTATTTTAAGTATTGTGGCTACTGAAGATTTGCATTTAGAGCAACTTGATGTTAAAACAACATTCCTTCACGGTGATTTGAATGAAGAGATATATATGGCTCAGCCATGGGGATTTGAGGTCAAAGGTAAGGAGAACTTAGTGTGGAAATTGAAAAAAAGTTTATATGGCTTGAAACAAGCACCTTAGCAATGGCATCTGAAATTTGATAGTTTTATGCATCAGCATGGATGTTGTAGGTGTCATTCAGATCATTGTGTTTATTTTAAGAGGTTGAATGGTGATAGCTACATTATTTTATGTTTATATGTTGATGATATGCTTGTAGTTGGGTCTAACATGGATCATATTGAGGGGCTAAAATGCTAGTTAGCACATGCATTTGCTATAAAGGATTTGGGGGTAGCAAAACAAATCCTTGGTATGAAGATTTCCAGAGATAGGAAGAACAGAAAATTAATGCTATCTCAGGTTGATTATGTGGAGAAGGTGTTGCAACATTTCTCTATGGAGAATGCTAATGTAATGCCCCACCAAGGGATCCAAAAGAATTAACCTAAAATTTTACTAAGTTTGCCAAACAAATTTTTTTTTAAAAAATGAAAGATAAACCATTCATATCAAACACATAGTAGCAGAAGTAATAACATACAATCAACTATAAGCATACATAACAGGTTACATTCCTTAAGGATCTCAAGACGTTGAATCACATTTGATCTAATTAATACTAAGTCTAACAACTACCACATCCACATGAAAGAATAATTTAAGGAGTCCAATGTCCATAATATACATTCGTTTTCAAATGTCTATTCAGAATGCTCAATCATCCACTATACATGTCACAAGGTATGAAAGGCTTAAAAGAATAAACATATGTAGAAATAAAGATACATCATCCTCATCGAATCTATGATGCAAGTGCAATAAAGTAAATGAAACCAAATTCAATACATGATACATCATCATAGAAGATAGAAACATCCATCGTAAAGTATAACCATACATCACAAACACAACTAACTAAGTGCACAGTTCCTCCCAACCATAAATAGCATCATTAGACCATCGTGGGCCCTAGCCATCCCTCCGTGTGTAACATCCCAAGTCACCGAAGAGATCATTGGTATTATCATAGTAGGGATGTCACTCCTAAAACATACTACAACATATGCATAAGGAAATCTAACATGCAAGAATAAAGCATAAGATGATCCTACAAAGTAGATAACATCATCTATCACATGCTAATCATCAATATAAAGAAACATGTCAGTAACTAACATCCAGCATAATGATCCAAGAATAGAAGGAAGGTAAAGAAAACCAACAAAGAATGCGCTGGAGGAGATAGGCTCAAGTCAAAATCCACATGTCAAGAGTACATCAACCAAAAATCACCAATCATCATCAATGAAAGTAAATAACCATAATAAACACATTCAACAATAAGTACACCACCAGGGGTACACACAAACTCTACAGAGGAGACTCAGGCTACATTCTAGGGAGTGTCATCACATGGTTGCTTGAGTTACCCTGGACTGGTCTCTCAATAGACCCCAGACCCTCAAGCGTTGAGATACCCTAGACTAGTTACTGTGAACCCTAGACCCTCAATGTGGCACATGTGGAACCAGAAAGCCCTCTCATGAAGATGAGGCAATCATCCCATTCCCATCCTTAGTCTATACAAGCACTTAAGGCATGGGTGGGTCAAATATCTCTAACTTATCTTTTTAGCGTGTTTCCCCAAAATTATTAATTACTAGATTATCACTTATTACATAACTTGCAATAGGTTACCCTGGTACTGACCACTTTGGGCCCCGGACCCCTACTGCAAGCCACTCCCAAAGACATGTACCTAGACAACCTATTTTAAGAACATAAAACAAAGTTGTGTCCCATACCACAACATTCACAATAATCAAACTCAGTTATTTAACAAGCAACTTGAAAATAAGCTAGTACTTCCACCCAAGTACACATAAATGCTCCACAAAGTAAACCTCATAAATATAATTTCCAATTTGAATCACAGGACATATCATGACATCTACCCACATAAATAGTATAAAGGATATCTCAAAAAACCTCAGGTGTATACCCTAGTTTGGCCAAGTTTCATGAAAATCACAAATCAAAGAGCCATATAAAATCATCTCAGTTCTAAATGACTAGAAAACATCAAAAGATAATCCACAATATTCACATCAACTCTCCACGAGTAACTAAAATGCAACAAAAGACAATCATAATACTCACAACAATTCTTTACAAGCAACTGAAAGGCATTAAATGATAATCCACAATGTTCATCGATTCTCCATGAGCAACCAAAAATATCTCAAAATAATACTGATCGAAGACTCCAAAATGGTCAAGTCAAACATGTCACAACATAACATCATCAAGATAAAAAAACAAACACTTCAGTCTCATCAAGGTGACCGAAAAGTAATCCAAGTACAACTGATCGATGACTCAAAAATGGTTAAGTCATGTATCTCAAATACGTACACCTTAGCTTCACATAAGAAGACTAGAAAGCAATAACAATCAGTAACTCCAAACATCTCATAGAGCACACCATCACATTACCATGGTTGGATTTAGAAAGATCGAGATCAAATAACATCAACATGCCATCGCGAACACATAACCCTTGAGCCTTTGGTAACAACCTAAGACTGGTCAACAATCTAGTCAACCCCGAAATCCCAAAACACAAACAATATACATACCACAATGTAAGTTTCATGTTTGGGTTAAGCTCTGAACACACAATCTCAATTTACAATAAAGTTCCAATTTTCACTTCAGTGTGAGCTTTCAAATTTAAAGAGGTACATCTTACTCGATATGGTTTAACTCATTTGATTGCTCAAATATAATACAAAATTACCCCATTCAATTTCCAAAGATAATCAAGATGAAAATACATGGTTATACCAAGTAAGAGGTTTCAATTTTCATTTCAAAGTATATTCTAGGTAAAAGTATTCTTCGTTCACCCCAATAATTAAACCCATCCGGATATTCAAATAAAAAACATCATAGAGGAACAAACACATGTTTTAGTTTGCTTTTGCAATCACATGGTTAAGCCAAACATGAGGTTTTCATATTTTATTTGAAGTATATTTCAAGCGTATAAGATTTTTCGTTTAATCTCCAAGTCAACCCATTTATCTTTTCGCATAAAACATAGAATTATCCCTCCATTATTTTAAAAAATTGTTTAAAATAGTCAAAAGATAATTATTTACTTATTTAAATCATTAAACTAATTTCCATTGACTTTTAATAAAATCATTGCATTATTTTACTAAAATCAATGTTACTAATAATTAAATGAAACTCCCTTAATTCCAAGAGCATCTCCCATTATTCAAATCTCTAGAATAATACTTATCTTCTTTTCAATAATTGATTTGCAAATTCCTTAAAACACTCCAAGGCAATCATTTATTTAAAATAATCTTGATTGATTTTTAAGTAAAATCAATCTCATTAATAATTCAATTATTTAATTCTAATAAACACTTATTAATATCTCTTTTCTTTTAATTTTCCCTCATTAAAAAAGTCAATTTACTTAAATTGACAAATAATTAATTACACTTCTTCTACTATTAACTAATCTTAATTAAATTTAATTTAATTAGATTAGTTAATAAATCATATAACTAATGCATAATAATAAGATTTTATTTTAATTTGAACCCAAACCCGAATCAATTTCCAAATCTTGATTCTACTAGGGGAGATTGCAATAATATTTTTAATTCCTATAACTTGATGAAACAATATGCATGCCCAAATTCCAAATTACAAAATTAAAGATTCATTCATAGAAAATTATTGAGACACACATAACAGACATGATGAAGATAGGAAGGGAAAGAGCATAATAAAATATGTGAAATAATCATGAGTGCCTACCTGGACACTGATGCTAATTTATTATGCCTCAAAAAATTGTAGGGAAGCTCCTCCTCTTAGAACCTTCTCCTTTTTGAAAATTCCTTCCTTCTCCAACATTCACAATTCCTCCAAGAACCAAAGCCTCATCCAAGTGACTAGGAGTGCTTGTAGAAGCATATGAGGATGTCCATACACACTAGGAGAGCCTCTATATAAAGGCCTCTAAGATGCATCTAGAATGTGTCTAGAAAGAACTAAGAGATAAGCATGACAACTAAGCACATAACTTCCATGATAAGAAGATAAAGATGATGAGGTGTCTAGAATGTTGTAGACACCATGTGCTCAAATAATGTGCTAACTCCTAAGTGTAGACAACATGTGCATAATTAGAGTGCAAACCCTTGTGTTGTCAACATGACAACTCACAAGAGTTTGTATATTCCTATGTGAATAAATAATGCATATTAATTTATTTAATATTCACTTGATTTTTTTTTAAATTAATTTATTAATTTTAAATCTCATGCACTCACTTTATTAAATCCACTTGTTTTATCTTAATATATTTTAATCACATGCACGCATCATGCGATCTAGAATTTTTTAATAATTTTAATATCTTTTCCACTTTTAAATTTATTTTCGAAACTTAATTGATAAGATATTTATTAACTTAAATAATAATATTATTTAGCATTTATTTAAAAATGAACTCTAAATATATTATTATTAAATTAAATAAATATTGCCACGTTCCAAATTTAAACTTATAACTTTTATCTACAAATTTAATTTTTTATTTAATTAATTTTCCAATTAATTAAATAAAATAAATATTAAAATATCATATTAAATTTTCATTAAATTAAACCATTAATTAAATCTTTTAATTAGACTTAATTCATAAAAAATTCACCAAGAAAGAGTTTGGCAAAAATGCAACCTAGGGGCAGGCACTACAGCTAAAGTTGTCAGCACACCTTTACTTGGTCATTTGAAGTTGACTAAGGAGATGTGTCCCAAGACACAAGACGAGGAGGATAAGATGTCCAAGGTACCCTATTCTTTAGTTGTAGGAAGCTTGATGTATGCTATGATATGTAGAAGGCTAGATATTGCACATGCAGTGGGAGTCATTAGTAGGTATATGAGTCATCTAGGAATTGAGCATTGGAATGCAGTCAAATGGATTCTCAGATATTTGAGAGGAACATCCAATAAGTGTCTACACTTTGGGAGCTCTACTACTGATTTACAGGGCTATGTTGACTCAGATTTGGCAGGGGATACTAATACCAGGCGGAGTACTACAGGTTATGTCTTTATTGTTGGTGGGGCAGTTGTGAGCTAGGTTTCTAGGTTACAAAAGGTTAATGCTTTATCCACTACAGAGGCAAAGTATGTAGCTGCTACAAAGCTAGCCAAGGAGATGATATGACTTCAGTTCTTCTTAGAAGAATTGGGACATCCTCAGAAGGATTATTATTTGTTCATAGATAGTCAGAGCGTCATTCATCTTGCAAAGAATTCAGCCCTGTATTCCAAGACCAAACACATGCAGTTGTGGTACCATTTCATTCGATTAGTGTTGGAGGATGGACAATTAAAACTGGAGAAGATACATACAAATGATAAACTCAACCGTGAGACTCCCACTCAACTGTGAGACTTTCCTACAGAGGATAACTGAAAAATAACCTCGCTCTAATACCACTTGTTAGGATTAAACCACGGATAGAAATAACAATTACATGCAAATATAAACAATATCATAAAATAATAGATCAGATAGAAAAGAACACAAGACACCAAGATTTAACATGGTTCACCCAATCCCTGGGCTACGTCCACCAAACAACAAGTCTGATATTATTATGATCTAGTGATTACAACCTGATTACAATCTGTAATCCTTTACAACTCAATACCACCGCAAGAACCAATTTTCACATCACAACTATGAAATAATCCCTAACCCTAAGCCCTTTTATACAAGTATTTTTACTGCTTTAGGGTTATAATTAATGATTACATGTCAGCCCAAAATCATGATAATAGGGCCCAAAAAAAGTTTTTCAAGGTGATGCCCCAAGCCCCAAAGAATTTATGAATTATGTACAGTACTTTCCTAATCAGTCACCATAATCTAACAATCACACAAGAGGAGAGCATTGGACTTGTTACCTTGGATACTCAACTTGGCAAGACACAAGATTCAAAATGTAGGACTATATGATGCATAGAAGTCAACATGGCTATACATAGAAGACGATCTATGACACATCATGTGACACCTCAAAGCTACTTAAAGCTAAGAATCTATGACAATAGAAGCCAAATAAAGATATGTGCAAGGAATAAAAATATATGGATTATGACAATCCTTAGCCAAGTGTAGATGGAGAATCCATGATGTAAGATGCCCATGTATCATGATGACATCAAGATTGTGTCAATATTATGTGGAATATTTAAATTAAAATTTCATTATACCCCACAAATGGAAATTAGGAATTTGGAAATTAGAGGTGGAAAACATGAGTTAGGAAATTGAGAATTTCATGGTTTGCAAATGATGAATCAATCAATTAATTAAATTAATTAATTGAGGATGTTAATTAGGAAGAATGATTAGCAAATATGAGATGAAAGTGATTGGAATGACATAGGATAAAATTATGGTTTATTTAATCCTATAGAGAAAATTAGTACATGATTGACCAATTTGATTAATAAATGTGACAATATCCTTTGATGAAATGTGATGATTATGCAAATCAACTAGGATGATGATGGGTAGACCAAAGCCATGGTCAAATTTATTAATTGACTAAAATTGATAACATGTCAAGGACACATGTCATGGATTAAGGACAAGTAGCATTTAACTGACATTGTAAATGCTATAGGATCAAGATTGATTGATGGGGTTGATCATAATAACATCGACAGATACTATCAATGTTATTAATGGTTGATAATGTCCTAATCTAACATTGAAGAACTCAACAATGTCAATGATTGGATGACAAGAATGACAACTTGACCTAGCATTGAGAGCCATGACAATACTAAAGTTAGATTGATAGGTTTCTGAGGAACTAAAAGCCACAACAATGCCTGGGATTGAATGGATGATGATTGATTTAAGGTATCTGACATGTTTTGGGTTGATTAGGATTCTGGGTGATTCTGAGTAGATTTGGGGTGATTTGATATGATTTTGATGATGTTGACATGGTTTTGGGTTCATCGGATATGATTTTGAAATGATCTGGATTTGATGTGAAAGTGGATATGAATGATGAAGAATATTGTTAAAATATAATCACGTTGGTAAAAAGATCAAATAAGGAAATGGGATGAGTTAGTACAAAAATGTGAAGACATGAATGATTTTTGAGCGTCTACATTGTGCCCCTCTTTGATACAATATGATTTAGAGTGTTGTGTCGAATAATCCTGATGAAAAGGTCATAAAAGAATGCCCTAATAATGGTGGTATATATTGGTTCCCCCTCAAGAAATTAAACAACATGGACATATGATAGGTCAATTTTGTTGACGACGAGAAGACAAAGTTATAGCAACTAACGAATCACAAATCAAAGCTCAAATCAGAAAGTCATGGGATTTGGAGTGCGAAAAGACATCATGACCAACATAGAAAATGCATCTATCACATCCATATATGCATAAATAGGCTATAAAAGTGCTTGGAGAGAGTTTTGAAGTCATTTTCACTCTCTTAGTTTAAAGAAAAGGCTTTGGAGCAAGGAGAATGGACTGGCTACCAAGGGAGCAACACCGTGGAAAATGAGTGCATACCTGATCTTGAAGGGAAAATGTAGGACCTTTGGTGAGTAAATCTAAGTTTTCTTTCTATGCTTTGTGCTTTGCTATACTTTTTAGGCATTTGGGAGTCAGTCAGGGGTCAAATGGCAATCAAATGGGGTCTTGAGGTCAATTTAGGAAATCAAAATGCCCCAAATGTGCCAAAAACACATTCAACTATGTAGTGTGTGCACTTGGAATGATCAAGTGTTCATTGAGCACACTTGGCATGACTAAGTGCACCATGGGTGTAGTTGGGGGCCCCAACTATGCCCTAGGATGCTCTCAAGCTCCAAAAAGGGTTAGGATGGGCCCAGATCGACCCAAAACTAGGGATATAGTAGAAAAACCCTAGGATGATGTTAAAATAGAGGTATGACTCAGTCAAATATGGCCACAATGGTCAAACTTGGTCAAACTTAGGGCAGATGTAGGTCAAACCCAATTGGATGCTAATAAAGAGCAATGCTCAAGGCCCAAAATGGTGCAAACAGACTTGGAACCACCCAAAACTTGGACCTTATGCTCAAAACCCTAGGAAGAGTTGAAAGCATAGGTCAACTTATGCCAACATGGTTAGAAAAAAGTCAAACCTAGTCAAACCTAGCCTAGATGGAAAAAATAGTTAATGGATGGTTAGGTAAAGGGTTAGAATGATGCAAATGAGGTCAAAATGACCCAAAACTTGGTAGACATGTTCAAAACCCTAGAAAGAGTACAAAACATAGGTCAAATTAGTCAAACACACTTAGAAAAATCAAAATTAGTCAAACCAAAGTCAAACTAGGTCAAGCTTGGGTCAAATATTGGTGAAACTTGATATAAAGCCATATAAGGTTGACATAGACTACATGGTTATGCAGGAGGATATGCCCTTGTTGCAAACGAGGGAACATAGGCCTTACAGTCTGATGCTATATCATTAGATGACTTCTAGTGAGTGAGAGATCTTGGCAGGACTTGATCTATATCACATCACATTTATGTGGGAGGTGAGAGGGAACAAAGCCCTACTGATAGTGCTGACAGAAAGATGGCATTCAGACACTAGTTATTTCCATCTATCGATGAGGGAGGCTACTGTAACCTTGGAGGATGTATGGTGCATCCTTAGGATTCTAATTCATGGAGACTTAGTTGTATATGACCCGGCTACTAGGCAAGTGACATTACATTGTTTATCTGAATGTGGAGATGCAGAGATGGGGATCTGGGATTATGGGATCAGATGGGAGCTACTAGTAGTGTGTCATGAGCGACTAATAGTTGTGATTTTTTGGGTTGTTGGTGGACTACTAATACCTAATAATCATGGACATGGATTTCCTATCAAATGTGGCAAAGTTCTCGAGAGAATGCTCATGGATGGGACCATGTTTTCCTAGGGATTGTGCATGTTGGGGATGTTTTACTACTACCTACATCAAGTGGTATATAGAGGTGGGCTAAAATTTAGTGCTAGGGGTATACTGCTATAGATTTGGGCATATGAGCATTTTGCTGTATTCAAACCACTAGTAGAGAGAGAGAGAGAGAGAGAGAGAGAGAGAGAGAGAGAGAGAGAGAGAGAGAGAGAGAGAGAGCTAGTGGAGGATATACCTTATTCATACAATTATAGAGGCATACTGGCACAAGGAATGCTAGGGTATGCTCAATTCTTTAGGCATCATATGGATACTATGACACAATTTATCTAGAGACCATATAGGGATTGCCCTAGATGGGATGATGATGAGATCCACCCACCATACTATAGACAGGAGTGTTGTTTGATAGGGCACATAGTGATTGGCCATCTAGTGATAGAGATGTACCTACGTAGATAATTTGGGGAACGACAAGAGGTACTAATAGGTTTGGCCTTGTTTGCACAATATAGAGTAGAGATCTAAGAGTGGGGAGTGCCTATCAAGACACAGGTGGCTTATACATAGTTAGGGGAGCTACAACCAATGGTATGGGGAGAAACAATAGATGTGGTGGATGTAGGCATGTCAATGACATATGATAGGTGGTTTGTGCAACATCATCTAAGGCCATTGATAGATCCATTAGTGCAAGTACCACAAGTGATACCATAGGTAGAGCAGGGTTAGGAGGATGATAAGGAGGAGGAGGGGGAGGAGGATGGGGGGATGATGATGAGGAAGGAGATGAGGACACTGATGAGGAGGACAGGGAGGATGGAAAGGATAATGTAGGAGATAATGAGGAGGAGGCCGATGTAGATGATGATAATGAGGATGATGAGGGAGAGGATGAGGGAGATGAGGATGATGGAGATGATGAGGAGGAGGGTGGGGATGGTGATGGGGGAGAGGATAGAGATGATTATGAGGAAGGTGGGAATGATGATGATGAGGATGACATAGGTGTGGATCTAGAAACGATGGATGTCGAGGGGGATCCAATGGATTAGACTTGGGGGATGCTAGTACCAGTATAGGTAGGGCCTACCTAGCTAGAGCTTATGGAGGTGATTAGAGGGCTCCAAAGTTAGCTAGACCAAGTTGTAGCAGAGAGAGATGCAGTAATAATAGATAGGGATCAAGCTATGGTGGAGAGGGATTAGGCTATAGTAGGGAGGGATGCAACAGTGTACAGGATAGAGAAGTAGTGCATAAGTCACGAGAATTCATTAGCAACATATGAGATCCGAACTTCTAAGACATGGCTATGATGATGACCAAGGCACATATGTAGTCATGGTACTGGAGGGATCAATATGAGATGGTAGTGCCACTAGGGTAGAGGGTATAGATCTTTCATGCATCGAGATCTCATTCATAGCAGACGTAGAGGACACAAAGCAGTGCAGGAGTAATGGGACCAATGAGGCCACCATAGACAGCAAAGGGATCATCCTTGAGGCCAAACAGAGGCCATGAGGCTAGGGGCAGCACAAGGTGACACATATATGCTCATGTACAGAGGAGCTTCTCTATTTTTGTTCTTTTAGTTATGCTCTTTTATGGTTCACGCCTACATGTAGTTAGGATTGATGCAAACCATGGTCATGTACTCTAACACTTTTGTGAAACATTTATGAGATGTACTTATGTTATGATGACTATATGAGATGGATTATACAAGTATTTTATATATATTACATCGATGCATTTATGCTTTTTTATGTGGACTTTAATATGATGACATACTACATTGATTTATCACATGTTCTACTTAGGAAAGAACATCTTTATTTTTGCCACATGTTTTTCTCATGAATGAATGTCTAATAAAATGTAGCATGATATGGGATGAATGCAAATAAAATATAAAATGATATAAATGCCATGTTTATGCATATATGCATTGCTTTGGGTTTTTTCTGGACTTTTGATGTATGCAGGAATGCAAGATGACACTACTTTTGGTGTATTAGAGTACGAGATCGTGGTGGTAGATGAATGAGATGCAAGAGATAGAGGTGATGAGACAAGGAATAGTTAGTATGAGGTGAGGAATTTTGCTTTTGGAAAGTGCACTATATGTTATTGGAGCTTTATTTTGATATGATAAATGGAATGCAATGCATCATAGCATAAATGGCCAGAGTGCAAATGCAAACCTTTTGCATAAACCAACACGATGTAGACAGAAAATGGCCTTGTCCTTCCTGAGGCACATCGAGATGCACTAGACTCTCAAAGGTACATTGCTTTAATAGACAAAAAAAAAAGATGATTATGAACCATCCTACCACTCTCATAGATCAATTTATATCATCGAGTGGCATAGGAACATGATCAAAGAAAAACAAAGTAAAAATAAATCACTCACTAAACAATGTGTACCAACAACTATTCTTGTCCATTATTACTTTCTTTTTTAGTGTTTTTGGTCTTTAGATAGTGTTTGACAAGTTGATCATGTGATAGTTCTATTTATGAATTCGGTTGATAGGTTCGTAGTGGCACATTGGATTAATTGTTGGTTCTCATTGCTCAGATAGGTGTGATTGTCATTGAAGTGTCATGCTTTGAGTTTCAGTCTGCAAAAGTGCAAGTGTTTAAGCAAAAGGGGTGATTATCCGCAGTGAGTATGTACTATTACATTTTTTGGTGGATTTTGTGATTTTTAGGGTTTTTGAGGATATTTGACATTTTTGTATTACTTGTTTCTTCAAGACATTTTAGAATTTTTAGGATTTACTCCAGGACATTTTATGATTTTTATGGATTTGTTCAAGACATTTTTTATATTTTTTAGGATTTTGTTCAAGATCATATTTGAATTTTTAGGATTTTGTTCAGGATCGTAAAAGGATTCACAAGTGTTAGCTCCAATCCGAATGCATTGAGTCGAATGGATAAAATGTGCTTAAGGAAATGCCCCCAGTTCAAGTTCAAACTTGCGCACTATGTAGGTGATATGTCCCCAGACAAGACACAAACCATGTACAAAGGCTTAAGACAGAGTATGTACATACTGGTGATGCTTCGAGTAATATAACAATGGACATCAACCAGCTCATGGGCCATGATCAAGGACTAGGAATGTCTTGCAATATGAAGGATATGATTAGAGAATTACAAAAAGGGGTAAAAACCAAATGGAATCCCAATAGATGGAGGAGCAATAACTGATTGCACATGGTGTTTGTTTGTTAGGATTTCACCATGGTACTTGCCCAAAGCACCTGTTTGCTAGGTTTTCACCTTTGGATGAATTTTTTCTCTTGACTCAAATTTTCGTGCCAAGACGCATGTTTGCCAAGTTTTTTTTTTCATGACTTTTTGCTCTTTTTTAATATATTTTTCAAGACTTTTAGATAGAATCAAGTATAGCACTTGCAGAGATGCATGTTGTTGATGGACACGGGTAGTGGTTCACCTTTTGGAGTCATAAGTTGATGTACCCCAGACCCAAATGTTGGAGTAACTACATAAGGTTCTTCCAAATTTGGTTAATTTGCCTAGTTTTTCTCTATATTGCTGAGTCTTTTAGTTCATCTTCAAGACTAGATCACCAATCTCAAATTGACAACCTCAGACTTTCTTATTGTAGCTTTGTTCGAGTCAATTTTGATAAGCTTGCAAATGTGTCAAGGTGGCTCACCTCCACTCATCAAGCATTTCAAGTTCATGGAGTCTAGATATTTTGTAGTTTTTATCATCAACAACATCTTGTAGGGATTCAATGATGGAATTTCAACTCCAATGGGAAGTATTTCCTCAATGCCATATATAAGAGAGTATGGTGTTGTGTTAGTGGGAGTATGCACACTTGTTTTGTAGGCCCAAAGAGCTAGATTTAGTTGTAAGTGCCAGTCTCGACCAGAATCATTGATAGTCTTTTGAAGAGTCTTGATGATGGTCTTATTAGATGCTTCTACTTGGCTAGTGCCCTATGGATGGTAAATACTAGAATATCCATGACATATGTTGTAGTTCTCATAGAGCTTATCTACATCCTTGTTTTGAAATGAAATACCATGATTATTAATAATAGCTAATGGGACTCCATATCTACACATGATGTCGTTCAAAAAAACCTTGAAATTTTCTTTTTGATGGTGAAAGTTAGAGGGACGACTTCAACCCACTTCATAAAATATTATGTTGTTGTGATGATGAACTTATGGTCATCAAATGAAGGAGGAGAAATAGCTCCAACAAGATCAAGTGCCCATTGTGAGAAAGGCCATGGAGATATGACTAGTTGCAGTTCTTGTGCTAGTGCGTGAATCAGATTACTATGTATCTGGCACTTATGACATATTTTTGCAAAATCATGGGCATCGTGTTCCATGGTGGGCCAATAATATCCAGCTCATACCAACTTCTTGGCTAGACTCAAACAATTGAAATGACCTCCACATATACCTTCATGAACCTCGTGTAAGGTAGTTTTAGCTTCTTGCGAGTCAAGGCATCTAAGAAGGGTTTGGTCAAAGGATCTCTTGTAAAGGGTGTCATTGATGATGACATATCTAGTGGCTTGGTAGATAAAGGCTCAGCCCTCATTCTTGGATAAGTTAGGGGGTAGGATTTGGGCATGTAGGTAATCATAAATGTCTTGATACCAAGAGGAATTTGGATCAACAAGTTCACACACAAACTTAGATTGAGAGAGTTCAAATGTTGGAATCAAAAGTTGCTTGACCAAGAACTTACAACGCTCCACATTTTGAGGCATATCAATCATAGAAGTAATAGTATCCATAGCATCAACTTTCCTATTGTGTATTCTTGGTAGTTGACAAAAAGAGATATTAAAAAATTTTGATTTGAGAAAATCTTCCATCTATTTGTAAGGCATTAATTTTTCATCTTTGGCATCATAATTATCATTTACTTAGTGGATAATTAATTGGAAATCACCAAAAACTTGCAAATGTTGTATGTTCCATTGGATAGTGAGCTTCAGTCCTATAATCATTGCCTCATATTCTGATATGTTGTTTGTACAATTGAATACT
This sequence comes from Cupressus sempervirens, assembly GCA_028749045.1. Classification (NCBI taxonomy): domain Eukaryota; kingdom Viridiplantae; phylum Streptophyta; class Pinopsida; order Cupressales; family Cupressaceae; genus Cupressus; species Cupressus sempervirens. The sequence continues at coordinate 295,621,074 of CM053788.1, read as the reverse complement.
ATCTGATATGACTTGGGGATTATGTCTCCTTGGAGAGTGATAAACATAATGCCAGCTCCTAAACCATTCCTTGTACGTGATCCATCAAAGTAAAGTTTCCATTCATTAGCTATATCCATGTTAAAGATGGCTTCATCTGGAAAGTCTATCAACATGGGATGATCATCTATCACAGGTGCTTCTACTAGCTAATATGCTATCACTTGACCTTTGATTTCCTTTATGTCTACATATTCTATGTCAAATTCACTAAGGAGCATAGCCCATTTAGCTAAGCACCCTGTGAGAGCGACCTTGTTGAGGAGATACTTTAATGGATCAATCTTAAAGACAAGCATTGTTCTCTTATGGAGCATGTAATGTCTAAGCTTTTGGGTTGCAAAGATAACAACAAGGCATGCTCATTCAATGACAACAACAAGGCATGCTCATTCAATGATAATGGAAAGGCATGCTCGTTCAATGAGTGAATAATTTAGTTTATATCCCACAAGTAAATGGCTCACTCTCTTCCTTTTTCATCATTTTATGCTAAGAGAGCTCCTAATTTTGTTTCTATAGTAGATATGTATAGAACGAATAGTTTGCCTAGAATAGGAGCCATTAAAATTGGTGGATGCAGAAGATAGTCTTTTAGCTGTTGAAAAGACTCATCACACTAGTTGTTCCATTAAAAAGATACTCCCTTACGTAATAGGTGTTGAAAGGAGTGGCACTTGTTTGCTAACTGTGCAATAAATCTATAGATAGACTATAATCTCCCTTGTAGGCTTCTTAATGTCTTCAGATTTCATGGAGGAGGCATTTCAAGTATTGCTTGTACTTTCTTAGGATCCACTTCAATGCCTCATTGAGAAACAATGTATCCTAGGAGTTTTCTAGAAACAACTCTGAATACACACTTTTTAGGATTCAAAAAAAGCTTGTATCCTTCCATTCTATTAAATATGTGCTCTAGGATGCTCAAATGATTCCTTCTTCTAGGGGATTTGCAAAGTAAGTCATCTACATAGTCTTCCATTAGGATGTGCATGAAATCATGGAAAATGGTAGTCATTGCTCTTTGATATGTTGCCCCAGCATTTTTGAGGCCAAATGACATAACATTCTAGCAATACGTTCCCCAAGGGCATGTGAAAGTTGTTTAATGTTGATATTTAGGAGATATTCTTATCTTATTGTAGCCAAAAAAACCATCCATCGGCGATAACATCTCATATCCATTTGTCATGTCTACAATGATATTTACATTTGGTAAGGGGAAATCATCCTTGGGACATGCCTTGTTAAGATCACAAAAATTAAGCCATATCTAGATGCCCCGATAGTGTTTTCTTACTAGTACTAGATTAAATATCCACTATGCATAATCAATGGGTCTTATAAAGTTGACATCCAATAATTTCTTCAATTCAACTTTGACAAGGAGAGAAACTTGAGGATGCATCTTTCTCAACTTTTGCTTTACTAGTTTCCTTCCTAGTTTTAATGGCAAGTGATGAAGGACTAGTTTAGGGTCTAATCCAGGCATGTCTGCATAAGACCAAGTGAAGTTGATCTACCTCTCTAAAAAGAATCTGACAAATTTCTCTCTTTCTTCTAGGGATAATGAGGCTACAAAATGTATGATCTTAGGGTTGTTAGGTGTTCCCAGATTTATCTCTTTTATCATTTCCAAAAGTAATGTTGATCTTTCCTTCAATGGAGGTATGTCCAATCTTCCATCCTCGAGTGCCTCATAGACGTTTTCACCCTTGGATACATCCTTTATTTTTACTTTTTTCATGGTCTAATGGCGCCTTTTAGTTTTCACCAAGAGACCTGCTTTTGTCTTTTTTTGCTATTTTTTACAATTTTGTGACTGGAAGATGGAGTTGACTCCCCAAAATATGCCATGATATTTAGATCAATGGAAAATCCTAACTTATGATCGTCTTGTGATAAGTCTTCATGGAGCTCAAAGAATTATGCAATGGTGTCATCATTTTCAAACTGGTCAAATGTTGGTGGTCCTTGTTGATCCCAATCAATGAGTTTAGGGTTGGGGAAATGCCATCATCTATGTTGAATAAGCTTTGGTCAAAGGCAAAGATATGGGTATTATTGCTATCAAAAGGGTCATAATTGCCATGTTCAGATGTGGGAGGGCTTGGGTCCCAACGTATTTCATCACAAGATTATGGATGAATTGAAGGCCCAATAGAATTGCTAGTGATGTGCTTATCCTCCATGGGTAGTTCATCAAGATCAAAGATGTGGTCAAGGCTAAAGGAGGTATCAAGGTCATCAATGTTGGATGTAGGTTTTGTGGTCTTAGGTTATGTGTTCTCAGATGCATTTTTGTCAATTGACGCATTCACATTCTTAGGTGAGGATGACTTAGTATTAGGGAACCCAAAACAAATGGTTTAATCCAAGTCCCAAGCTACGAGGTCATCCTAATGCGGTGATAGGCTGAATAATGCCTTGCTTTTCAGGTCCTAGGCCACTACATCCATCATATCCTTTTTTCTACATGATGGTGAATCTAGGTCCATACTTATCTAAGGATATAGGAATAGGTTCTTGTTCTACTTTAGCCTTTTCAATCCAGGTAGATTTATTTTCATAGACATGTTCTTCGTGCAGTCCACCTCCACTAGTGAAAGTCATAGAAGGTTTCTTCTAAAATGTGAATTTAGGCTTGATCTGCATAAGCTGTGGTTTACCATATGGCTTGGGAGAGAGAGAGAGAGTTTCCCAATGTGAAAGGCATGTGACATGGAATACTCACCACATCCTTGGTCTTTAATTTTGATCTTTCCTTTAAATGCAGGCATGAGTGTGGAAGGATTAACATATTTGGAGGACTCGATTGGATTTACTACATGATTTTTCAGGACTTGATATGCAATAGTTCCTCTAAGATTGGCATAGAATTGGAATGGGTCTAGATCACTAAGGATGGTAACTTCTACATTATTATAGGAAAATTTTAAGCATTGGGGGTATGTAGAGGGCACTGCTTTCATAGCATGAATCCAAGGTTGTCCTAGTCTCATGTTGCAGTTCATTTTGATGTTTAGGACTTGGAATAATGTATTCTTAGTAGTTGGACCAACTCTAATGGGTAATATGATGACACCCTTGGAGAAGCATTCATCATCATCATAAGATTTTATTGTGATTCTATGAGAGGAATCTACATCTTCTTCAGAGTAACCTAGGCCCTTGATAACTTTAAGGGTACATATGTTCAGTCTTGCTCCTCCATCTATCAAAACATGTCTAACCTTGGCATTATGGATAAAGACATCAAGATGAAGGGGGTCATTGTGGTTGGGTCTTTCTTTAGGAATATCTCGAGGGGAAAAGGTGATATGTTGTGATGTGGATAGGTTCCCAACCATGGCCTAGAATTGGGCAACATCAATGTTATTTGGGACTACTAACTCCTTAAAGGTTTGGGCCAAGATCTTCTAGTATTGGGGAGATGCATGCAGTAGTTCAAAGATGGATATTTATGCTGGGGTCTTGCCAAGCTATTCAACAAGGCTATAATCAGATGAAGTAGGAGCATTAGGTCTATTAGGGGGTGTAGGTCTAGTAGAGGTAGTAGGTCTAGAAGGAGCTCTAGGTAGAGTGATCTTGGTACGATGCACAGTGACAGTGCAATAAGGGTCTTCAGCCTTTAAGGTGAATGTGGATATGCAGGAGTCAGACTCATTGAAGCAATTGATGTTGTAGTGATATCCACTGTGTGTGTAATTTATGTTAGCTTGTGAGTTTGAGTTTAAACCAGAGGCATTTCCTTTGTCATGATTACCCAAAGGATCTTTAAAAATAGTGTGATCAGAGTTGGATGCTAGCAGTGAAGGATCTATAGTAATTATACCATCATCGATGAGATCTTGGATTTCATGTTTGAGTTGAAAACATTAGGTAGTCTTGTGCTTTCTAGTACGATGATAATCACATAATTTCTTTTCATCCCACTATTCTGATTTTATCGATGGCTCATCCCTAATTGGGGGTAAATGCAAGAAGTTATTACTCAATAATTTTTGAAGTGCAGTGTTGAGAGGTTTCCTTAAGGGTATGAATTTCCTGTCTTTGGTTCTAGGATGTCTTCAAGGTTTGTCCAGTGTGGAAGTTTCAATTTTATGTTGTTGAGGTGGTGTTTGATTGGGAGTTTTTGAATTTTTAGGGTTTCCACCTTTTAGAGTCAGTTGGGGTTGTGTTGCACTAATCTTTCATGTATCCACAATACCATCATTGGTTACATTCTTATTTTTGGAGAAAAATTTTGCCTTATCATTAGACGAGTTGGTGTTGTTGTTTTCCTTGTTTGTTTTGAGGATGCCCTTATGGATAAGAGTGTCTTTAATAGTAGCCCATTTTTTCATTAACTTAGAAATGGTGCTTGGAATTTTGATCTTGAGTTCATACATTAAGTCAAGGAATAGGTTCTCAATGCACAAATTAACTTGTTGTTCTTCAAGAATGTTTAGTGAGCATTGATTGACTAGGTTTCTCCAATGCAATAAGAATGTGATAAATGGTTCTCCCATATTTTATTTATTTGAGCACAAATCAAAAAGTGTCACCTCATTTTTAATGTTGAAGGCAAAGTGGTAGATGAACTTGTCTACTGATTCTGACCAAGATTTGATGTTACTAGGAAGTTTGGAGTACCATTTGAGTATGGGCCCACCTAGAGAATGGGGGAATAGTCTCATGAGGTAGGTAGGTTCATCACTAATTTTGGTACAAGAGGCACAAAATTCCCTGACGTGATCAATGGGGTTTCTTTTTCCTCGGTATTTTTTGAATCTAGGTGTCTCAAAATCTTTTGGGAAAGGAGGCATATACAAACTTTTATCAAATGGATTAGGACATAAGTCCCTCTTTGTGTATAGAGTTTGTTTCTTCTAGACTCCCAATGCCTCGACTTGTTTGGAAAGTTGTTTGAATTGTTGTAGTAACTCTTCATTATGGTTTTGAATGATAGTCTTCTCTTCAAGTCTTTTGTGCCTGCAAGTAGATCGTTTACTGTGGCGAGAACTATGTGTACTCGGTTCTGACATTTTTGTGTTTGAAGAGTCGAGCGATGTGTCACTAGGTAGTGGAGGTATGTTAGTGCCTTAGAGACAAAAGGGTCCTTGTTGTGGTACATGTTGGGGTAATTGTGGTATTGATTGTGATTGTTGTATCATAGGTTGTTGTTGTATAACTTGTTGTAGTTGTTGTTGTGTCATTTGTTGTGGTTGTTGTTGTGATATATTTGTCAGTTGCATGTGAGACCATGTATGTGACTATTGTTGGAGAGTTATATATTGAGGTTGTTGAGGTGTATGTTTTTGTTATAACAAGTGCTATTGATAGGAAATTTTTTGCTTTAGATTTCTTTGGTATTCCAACTATTGTTTAAGTTACTCTTGTTGTTTAGAAAATAAGGCTTGTTGTTTTTGGAATTGATGCTAGTACATTGCATGTAATTCAAGTGGATTCACATTGGGTTGTGCATTAGGGATGTTGGATCCTTACACCACTTGAGGTTGTTGTTGTGGTTGATTTTTTTGTTGATCTGTTGTATGTGTGTTAAGTGGATTTTGACTTGGTTGTGCATTAAAAATGTTAAGTCCTTGTACTACTGTAGGTTGTTGTCTTGGATTTGGTTATGTCCTTGAGAATCAAACATCATGTTTGGGTTATTGTTTTGATACCTTTGTGTGTTAGATGTTTCTCCTTAGGACATCATATTGATTTGGCAATTAGATGTGTTCCTTTTGGGAATGGGTGAAATATCAATAAGGTTGTTCCTTTATATGTTAATAGGGGTTATTTCACATGGTATACTCATAGGAGGCTCCATAACATTTGATTTCATAACATTTGGTAAGGTTAGGAGCAAGGGTGCACTTTATTGATTTTCCTCCTAAAGAGGTATGCTTGGCATCCCAGTGCAAGTCCATTTAGGCACATCTTGTTGTTGCATTACTTTATTGAGATCAATTCATAACATCCTTTTGGGATATTTAGGAAAAATATTGTTTCCATTTATTGACGACGGTTTATCAAACAAGGGATTGATGTTGATGTGTTCAAATGTACTTTGGAGGATTTCAATGGTTGATTCTTGATGGCATCTTATATTTGCCATCATTATGTTTGTACATTCAAAAGGTTGTTTTCCCTTTTCTAAGTCCAAATTAATCATTGGTTGTATGTTTTCAAGTGTTGGGTTGTTTTAATTTTTGGACGTAGGTTCGTCCAAGTTTGGGTTGAATTTGACAAATTCTTGGGTTGCCAAAAGTTTAAATTTTTTGTGAAAAGTCTTATCATGGTAAGTCTTAGCCATTTCTTCATCATTAGTGCCATAATCTATGTTAGAATCATCATTTAGGTGTAAAGTACCTTGTATGTTTAGAGGACTAAAGGTACTTGTGTTAGGTTTTACTAAATTCAAATGGGTGAGTTTCTTCATCCTTGGGAGTTGCAAGTACACTTCCACATCCGAGCGGTATAGGTACGAATATGGGTTCAAAATTAGGACTCCATTGAATCATTCCATGTGTAGGGAAAGTTCTTGAAATAAATTTGATAGTAGGTCTATTGTTTAGAGTTGGTGGTGTCATTCCTTGATGGGTATTTATCTTGCAGATACATGCTTAAGGAGTCCACAAGTAAAGGTTGTGATGCTTTGATTTGGCCTTTGTCAAATGTTTATTGGGGTTTCTTGTTCTTCCTTTTTCTTGGACAAGTTTTAGGTTGAAAATTGGGTTGTGTTTGTACCACAGAAAATAAGGGTTGAAAAAGTGCTTTAGATCTCTAAGTTGATTGTGTCCTTGTGAGTGTTGGCATGATACCTAAGGATGCAAATGCAATGGAGGAAACCCTAAATAGACACTCTAGCTCCCAAGTGTGCACCTAAACTACCAATTGTGCTCAAATAATACCAAGTGCACCCTTGGTGCACTTGGGGACCTGAAGGTAAGCAATTTGTAAGCAAAAGGTATGGAGTGGGGAAAGAGATGTGTTAGGGTGCTTAATATGCAAAATGTGAATGATTTGAGTCTTTTTAGGTGTTTTCTAAGGTACAGAGACGAAATGCAAGCTATGGAAGTGTAGATTAGGGTTCTAGAACCTAGAATGAAATCCCTAATTACCAAGTGCACTCTAAACTGCCAACTATGCACTTGAAGTGTGCAATTGGTAAAATGGGGATGCAGTTGGTAAAATAGGGAAAAACTTGGAAATTTGGAAGTGGTTATACAATAAATGAGTGTTTTTTAGATTTTTAAAAGTTTAGGGATGTTGTGCAATGTGAGGAAGTTCTAAATGAACTAGGGTTTTGATATGCAAGGTGTAAATGTCCTAGGCAAACTATAAAAATGCAAATGTAAATGACATTTTGGATTTTGACTAAAGGGAATGAAAATGACTCTATGATATGCAAAAATGAAGATTAGGGTTGAACCTTGGATTGGGAATGATGTTGTAAGTTGAGTTATGCAAGGTGGACTATGCAAAGGATGGTGTGCTTAGGTTGATAATGATGTTTAGGACATGCAAAATGAGGATATGTGACAAGGAGACAAGTTGATTGATAGACAAGTGGATAGAATTTGATAATGCAAATGATTTAGGGTTTTGGACAATGCAAGATGAGGTGATTATGCAACTAAGGTAAGTAAAAATGATGTTTAGGGAGACTAGGAATGTGACAATTCTATGGAAAGGGTGTGTGCAAGGTTTTGAACTTAAGATCAAATCTTTGGAAAGTATTTTGTCTAGGAGTTTAACCTTGTGAAGATGGACTTTGGATCTTGACCAAAAAGAGATAAAAGAAAAAAAGATCAAGTTGATAAAGATGACAAAGTCAAATCCATCAAGACATAGAGAGAGTTTGACCAAATAAAAAAGATAAAAATCACAAAATGACTAGTCAAGATCCATCATCCATCAACATTAGGAAATACTCTAGGACTCATACATTGTTATGATTTTTGACTAAGTTCAAAGGTTTTAGGTTCAAAATGACATTTAGGGTGATCAAAATGATGGATTTTTGATTGGATATGCAATATGAAAAGGTCCTAAGATGCAAAATTAAGTTTTGGGTGCAAGATGACATTTTGGGTCACATGTAGAATGAGGACCTATAAAGACTTCAAAATGTAGTTTGGAGGCCCAAAATGGTCTTGCTAGTCACCAAGTGCACTCTAAAAACACTAAGTGTACTCAAAAATAACCAACAACACCTATGGTGCATGAGGGGCCATTTTGAACATAGTTGGTAGTTTCACGGCACAGTTGGGAGACTGGGTTGAACGTTTGTTGATTTTGAGCTGGGTGATTGCTAACTTGTTGTACTAGAGAGATAGGAGCTGGGGATGATGTTATGATTGGATAGGAGTTGCAAAATGAGGGTTATGACCTAAGTAATGAATCCCTAAGTGAAGGAAATTATGGTTAGGTCATGCAAAATGAATATCATGACATGTTGAGAAAAGGGGGCCTATCCAAGTACCTAATAACACTCTTAAAGTCCAAAAATGATGTCTAGAAGTCTATACTAGGTTATCATAATATCAAGTGCACTCAGATAGTGCCAACTATGCCCATGGTGTACTTGGGGCTAGTCAGAGCACAGTTGGTAGTTTCAAAGCGCAACTAGTAAGCTGGGCTAAAACTAAGGTGATTTTGGGTTCTATGGTTTCTAGATTGATGTTATAGTGAGCCAAATGGAGGAGACAATGCTAAGACCAAAATGAAGATGTAAAAATATGTCTAGGATGCCCAAAATGATGGTTAAATTGTACAAGATGAAGGTTGGGTAATGCAAGAATGCAAATGAGAGATGCAAGATGCAAATTTGAGGTTGAAATGCAAAGACTAAGGGATGCAAAGTGAAGCTTAAGGAATTCACTATGAATGATAAGAGATGCAAAATGAGGACTAATAAGATGCAATATAAGGCATTGAGGATGCAAGGATGAAGCTCAAAATATGGTGAATGCAAGTGGATGCTATGAAAAAATGGAATCTAAGTCATGCCAAGCACGTCTAAGGTTACAAGTTGTCATGTTTTCCAAGTCTTGAGTGTTTTGGACCAAAGTTTGTAATTTTTTGACAAAGGTTTTAATGTTTTGACAAGAGGTGTAACGCTTTGGTAATATTTGAATATTATCAAAGGTGTAAATTTGCCAATTTGGTTTATCTTGATTAATGTTTTCCACACACACAAAACATAATAAACAAGAATAGTTGTTAAAGTCAAAACACACACCACAACCTAGGCTTTAAGATTGTATCCACTGTAGTCCATTCACACTTATCCAAAGCGAACAACCTAGGATCTTGGCACCATAGGCTCCCCCTTATAGTGCACTCACTTCTTGGGGCTACCAAGATCTAAATCCCAAGGGTCATCACTTCCCAAGGGATTGTTGCCTCTACTAAGGACCACGAGTATGTGGGATGTCTTCATGAGCATGGGTGACCCCCTGAGCCAATGGATAGAAAGGTTCTTGGCCTCTAAGACAAAGTATTTAGTGTAGGCATTTTGTTTGACAAGTGAATGATAAACTTCCTCAGAAGGTCTCCCAACCCTGAGAACTAGGGTTTGATGCACCACAAGGGTACTAGAGGAGAGTTATCATGTAGCAATATTGTCGATACGATATTAACTGTATCAAGTTTATTATAGTGGCTGGAATGTTGACCTAGCTTTGGCTTGTTACCACTTTGAGGTCATCCTTGGGGCTCACCAAGTGGTGAGTCTTGGGTCTAAGGTAGGCCTCTTTATAGAAATTGCATGGATTTCTCCTACACCCAAGATCCACGAATGGCAAGCGAAGGGGATACATCCATGCAACTCCTAAGGTTCTAAATAATGCAAAGACACCAAGCAATATAGAAAGTTCATTTTAGTGCACCAAATGAAGTGTTAGCTAATCTAGAAAAACCACACATAGAGTTTGGACAAGCAAATAGGTCTTCAACAACATCCTGCAAATAAGCATTAGTAGTTTTTCAATGAATCTCTTCTCCCAATGATTGTCACATGCTGCAAACAGATCAACAATAACACAAGATCATCTACTTTAGGTCCTAGAATGAAACTAAAATCCTAGATGTAGATTTTGACCAAAATAGGTGCTTTCTGTGAACTAACTGCGCTTTGACAAAGTAGACTATGCCCTAAAAGGCCAAAATGACTTTGGAGGCCCCCAAGTGTGCTCAGATAGTGATAATTGTGCCCATGGTGCACTTGGGGCCCAGAAGGGTGTAGTTGGTAGTTTTGGTGTGTATTTGGGAGACCAAGTGTAGAGTGTGGGGAAATGACACCTAAATAAGACCCAAAAACTAAAAATTTGAAACCTAGTCAACCAAGTGTGCTTAGATAGTGCAAAGTGTGCCCCTAGCACACTTGGGGCCCAGAAGGGCATAGTTGGTTGGAGCAAAGTTGGTAAGCTTTGAATAGCAGATGTGGGTCATGGTGTCTCCTAGGCCCCTAAAACTACCTAAAACTACCTCCTAGAGGTCCCAAGTGCGCCTTGATAGAGCAAAGTGCACCCTAGAACAACAAGCTAATAGAATGCATAAATGAGAGCTTATAATCATGTTACTGGACACCCTAATTAAACTAGATGTGATAAGAAAGAGAATATAGTCATTATACCCTTCCAAATGAGCTCCTTCCTTGTACCTACAAGCACAAAAAACAAGAAACCCAAGTTAGTTAAGCATGATCTTCACATCGGGTTCACAAATTATAAGGTCAAAAAATGGGCTAATATCTAACATACTATGAGCAAATCACAAATTCAATAAACATACATTGATACCCTCTAGTCTACCATGAAAGGAAAATAAACAAAGAAAGCAACACAAAGTAAAAACCCCCTCTCTCATTTGTAGCTCCCATGTCCTTCTTTATTCTCCATATGATATAGCTCCAATTGCCTAAAATGCACACAATTGAAAAGCAAAAGTTTATGATGGGATAATGGTATTGAGAATAGTAGAAGTGATTTGAAGGTTGATGATTATGGACTTAGGCGATTAGACCTAGGGACTTCAGATTAAGGACCAGAAATGAGAGGAAGAATACTCAATTTATAGTCATCACACAAGAGGAGAGCATTGGACTTGTCACCTTAGATATGAAACTTGGCAAGAGATTCCTTTGAGAATCCATGACACATATGACACAAGATGCCAAATGTAGCATTTTATGATGCATAGAAGTCAACATGGCTATACATGGAAGAGGATCTATGACAAGTCATGTGACACCTCAAAGTCACTTAAAGCCAAGAATCTATGATAATGGAAGCCAAATATAGATATGTGTAAGGAATAAGAATATATGGATTATGACAATCCTTAGCAAAGTGTAGATGGAGAATCCATGATGTAAGATGCCCATGTATCATGACGACGTCAAGATTGTATCAATATTATGTGGAATATTTAAATAAAAAATTCATTATTCCCCACAAATAGAAATTTGGAATTTGGAAACTAGAGGTAGAAAATATGAGTTAGGAAATTGAGAATTTCCATTGTTTGTGAATGATGAATCAATTAATTAATAGAGGATGTTAATTAGGAAGAATGACTAGCAAACGTGAGATGAAAATGATTGGAATGGCATAGGATAAAATACTAGGTTATTTAATCCTATAGAGAAAATTAGTAGATGATTGGCCAATTTGATTAATAAATGCGACAGTATCCTTTGATGAAATGTGACGATTATGTAGATCAACCAGGATGATGATGGGTAGACCAAATCCATGGTCAATTTGATTGATTAACTAAAATTGATAACATGCTAAGGACACATGACATGGATTAAGGACACATAACATTTAACTGATATCGTAAATACTACATAATCAAGATTGATTAATAGCGTTGATCATAATAACATCAACGAACACTATCAATGTTATTAAAATAGTTTATAATGTCCCAATCTAACACTAAGGGACTTGAAAATGTCAATGCTCGGCTGACAAGAATGATAGTTTGACCTAGTACTAAGAGCCATGATAGTGCTAAGGTCAAATTAATAGGTTTGATAGATTGATAGGTTTTCGAGGAACTGAAATCTACAAAAATGCCTAGGATTGGATAGATGATGATTGATTTAAGGTGTCTGACATGTTTTGGTTTGATTAGGACTGATTATGGGTGATTCTAAGTAGATTTGGGGTGATTTGATATGATTTTGATGATGTTGAAATGGTTTTGGGTTGATCAGATATGATTTAGAAATGATCTGCAATTGATGTGAAAGTGGATACGAATGATGAAGAACATTGTTGAGATATAATCACGTTGGCAAAAATATCAGAATTAGTGAAATGAGGAAATGGGATGGGTTAGTACAAAAATGTGATGAAACCGTAGGCGCAAACCATTTTTGAGCATCTACAACATAAAATGGAATGCCTTGGAGATCATGAAGATAATTTGAAAATAAAGATAACAACCCCATTGAAAAGAAATATAATCTAAAAATGAACTAGATGCAAAAAAAAATTGTATTTTCAAAGTGAAAATATATGAAAAACCAAGGTATATGAAAATAATACAAAAGTTGATCTAAATACTATTAATCCATGCAATAGCATATAAAGTGGGCCTAGATACACCCATAAAATACCTAATGTAAAGAAAGGCATAAGGGAGTTCAAAAATATCTAACTCCAAAATTCATGTTAGGTTCACCAAAATGTTTAGGAGGAAAGGTAAACACTTTAATAGGGTTGTAGATCTCTGATTTTCTAAGCAACTAAGCCATTCAAATATGTATGTAAGGGAAAGAGGGAAATTTTCAAATATGATTTCACTTATGATCCAAATTAGATTAGCTAGAACTTAAAGGAAGAAGGTCACCATTACTAAATTTGAATTATAAAGGGGAATGCAATACAAGGAATGTACTCTTTGGCCCTTGATACGATGATATGAATGTTAAATTGAACCAATTGCTTGATAATGTAAATCTAGATGCTATGTCTGTACAATTATCCCAATTAAGATATAGATCAAGGGTAAATGTATGAAAGGAAATAATAATATGAAAGACTTGCCTTGAAATGTGTAGAGGAGTATGTATTTTAACTCCAAAATTTATGGATATAAACCTTTTTCTAGAATATCTAACCATAAATCTTGGTATGAAACAATGAAAGGAACAAAACCCAAAAAATCTTCTAGAAAAAGGGCACTAAAGGACTAGGTTGACTTGGAAGGATATCTTACAACGCGATTGACATAGTTTGGTAACTATGTAATGAACTCCATAAAGCTCCTGAGGAGTAGGTTTCAAACATGTAAGTTCTAACTGATATGGTCAAAAGGCTATCAAAGTGACACTTAGAACACCATGTCAAAAAGTGAGAGATGATGAATAAGCATGAAATGGAAGGGAGAGGAGGAAAAGAAACCAAAACCATGCTAAGGGGGGATAATAGGTCTCAAAATGAAGTGCATCCATTTTAAGACGGTACAATTTCTACCATCCATAAGGTGTTTCTCTCTACAAGCGATTTAGGGTTCATTTGAATTTCACATGATAAATCCTATTCTTGAAGGGCCAAGGTTGCCCTTTGAAGCACTGTCAAAATTCCATTTCCACCAAACCTCACTACGTTTTTCCCAAAGAACATCATTCCTTAATGAGAGTGAGGGATTAACCCTTGAGCACCCATTCACAGGTCTTACAATTTGTTTTGCTTGTAAGTATGTAAAAATATGAATTATGTATTAATAAGGGTAAAATAAAATATTATTTTAATCAGTCATTTTAATATATATTTTTAAAAATAACACTTCTCGAATTTTAAGATAGACTTTTAAAAATATACACATGCTAGTTTTAATTATTTGATTAGTTTACTAGTATTAAATTTTTTAAATTTTTTTTAATTATATCATTTTTTCTAATGTTTTATAATTAAATAATTCCTTAATTGATTTATTTATTCACTTACAAATAATAATCTCTTTAAAATATATATTAATTTTTTTATTATTTATTAATTTCATGTATGTTAGTTAAATAATCAAGTTATTCTTGGCATGTCTTTCGAAAGTAGGTATCTTCTTTTGGGTTGCTCTTCAAAAGAGTATTCTAATAGCGAATAGGTTTTGAAGGACCATCTAGATTCCCTCTTTGTGAAAAAGAATCTGAAACATCTGAACACTTGCATTATGACGATCCCTTTGCTAAGAATTATTGGTATTGGTTATGTAAGAAATTAAACTAGTGAACCACATTCCTCAATAATTTTCTTAAAAAGTTGGTTGAAACATGGTTGTTCTAAGGTTTATATTAATTTATAGAAAATGTCCCCTTCCATAAGTCTTGTGGGAATTATGTAAAGAAAGGAATCTCATTATTTTTTGTAATGAAAAGATGGATCTAACATCCTTTTTTAATAAATTGGAGGCTTGTATTATTGAGGTAGCTAACAATAATCCGAGACTCTCATATAAGGAGGAAGGTTCCTTTCCAGACTGGGATGTAGATATGCATAAAAAATGGTTTAAACTAATTAACCCACCAAGTATATACACAAGATTCAACAAGATCGCTAGGAAAGAATGTAAATGAGAATATCCTCTTGCAGGATGGTCAAGGTTCTTTTTTTTATGGGGCCTCTAGAGGTAATCTAGGATCGACAAGATTAGGATGTATTATTTGTTTAGATAACAGATAATCCCTAACCAGACACGCCAAACCTTTAGGATTAATGTCTAATAACCTATCCAAATTAGAGGCCCTAATAGAAGGCTTAACTCTAAGTAAAGAGATAAGTATTAAAAAATTAGTTATCAAAGGAGACTCGCAAATTATTCTTAATAGGTTAAGAAAAAGAGAGACCCCTGTTGGGTGATGCGATGCACTCCCCTGCCCACAGGTGGTTAATTATGTGGTGTTCCATGTTCACTAACAGTCATGGCTTTTGGTGCAACGGTAAATGGGCCCCACAATTGGTATCAGAGCCTGGTTTTGGCCTGGTCATGGGTTCAAATCTCCCCGGTGCCTTCCCGACCCGCGTAAGCACCTGGTATGCGCATCGAGGGGGAGATTGTTGGGTGATGCGACGTGCTCCCCTGCCCACAGGTGGTTAATTATGTGGTGTTCCATGTTCACTAACAGTCATGGCTTTTGGTGCAACGGCAAATGGGCCCTACAATTGGTATCAGAGCCTGGTTTTGGCCTGGTCATGGGTTCAAATCTCCTCGGTGCCTTCCTGACCCGCGTAAGCACCTGGTATGCGCGTCGAGGGGGAGATTGTTGGGTGATGCGACGCGCTCCCCTGCCCACAGGTGGTTAATTATGTGGTGTTCCATGTTCACTAACAGTCATGGCTTTTGGTGCAACGACAAATGGGCCCTACAATTGGTATTAGAGCCTGGGTTTGGCTTGGTCATGGGTTCAAATCTCCCCGGTGCCTTCCCGACCCGCGTAAGCGCCTGGTATGCGCGTCGAGGGGGAGATTGTTGGGTGATGCGACACGCTCCCCTGCTCATGGGTGGTTAATTATGTGGTGTTCCATGTTCACTAACAGTCATGGCTTTTGGTGTAACGGCAAATGGGCCCTACAACCCCAAACTAGATCCTTAGTTCTAAATTTCAATATACCTTAGCCATCATTGATCAATTCAAAGAAACAATCATAAAACATATTTATAAGAAAGGTAATACAAAAGTAGATAATCCCACTAACAAAAGAGCAGGAGGAGAATATATTCTAATAAGACAAGCTAATATGATAAGTATAAGTTAGACACTTCTTCTTGAGGTGAAATTGGTTTAGAACTTTTACTGTCAAAATGAACAAGTTAAATTTAGCTGATATCATGGAAGTTTAATGTTAATAAGTGATGCACTTTTTGTTATTCAAATTTTTTTCTTATATACTATTTGATTTTAAAATTAAAGTTTATAGGAGATAACTTTCATTTTTTGAATATGAAGCATACTTCTTTTTGTTCTAACAACTTGATTGTGGCGAGGTTTAATTTTCAGGTTATATTCACAAGGAATTATCAAGAGCATAGTTATAAATTTAGAAATCAAAATAGGTGCTGAAATTGGTCAAATTACTCTGCAATATTTATGTAAGGGCTACACCAAGGATACCTATCCATCTTTGAACTTTGGTGCCCAATTGAGTTAAACAAAATCTTGGGCCTCATGGCCTTTAAAAAAGTAATCATGTTATTAAATTCATTTCATATTTCTTTGTGATACACTTTAGTTAAAAAATCTTTATTATTTAAATTAAATAACTTTCTTATTTTTGTTACCCATAATTAGATAATTATTTTAATTATTTAATCAATAATAAATCTTCCATAACAAAATACATTCTTTAATCTATTTAATTATTCTTTACTTTTAAAATAAACTTTTTTATTTTATTTTAATTATAATCTTAAGATTAAAAAAATAATCATTGTTTATTTATTAAAAAATTATTTTAAAAAATAAAAGAATATATACTATAATCCATTAAGAGAAAGGAATGGCGACTGACTTTTGTGGGTGTTATAGGGATCAAAATTTTCAAGCATTCGAACAAAATTCATAACATAGGGATACCATGTACTCTTATTTTCTTCCACATCAAAAATTGATATTTTACAGCAAGGACTTTATGCAACCTGCATATCCAAGGGAAAAAAAAGATTCCAAAACCAAACTCTTGGAAAACCTAGGGTTCTCGAGGGAAAAAGTTTCTTCTTTGGAAAGATTGTAGTTTACCCAGCATTACTTCAAGGGAATAAAAATATATGGGGATTCAATAATAGAAAAGCTAAGATGACAAAGGAACAAACCCCATTTTATATATGTCTTCCAAAAGTAGGTATCTTCTTTTGGGTTGCTCTTAAAAAGAGAATTCTAATAGCAAATAGGTTTTGAAGGACCATCTAGATTCCCTCTTTGTGGAAGAGAATTTGAAACATTTGAACACTTGCGTTATGATGATCCCTTTGCTGAGAATTATTGGTATTGGTTATGTAAGAAATTAAACTAGTGAACTGCATTCCTCAATAATTTTATTTAAAAGTTAACTAAAACATGGTTGTTCTAATGTTTATAATAATTTATAGAAAATGCCCCCCCTTCCATACTCCTACGGGAATTATGTAAAGAAAGGAATCCAAATATTTTTTGTAATGAAAAGATGGATCTAACATCCCTTTTTAATAAATTGGAGGCTTGTATTATTGAGGTAGCTAACAATAATCTCAAATTCTCATATAAGGAGGAAGGTTCCTTTCTAGACTAGGATGTAGATATGCATAAATAATAGTTTAAACTAATTAAGCCACCAAGGATATACACAAGATTCAACAAGATTGCTAGGAAAGAATGTAAATGAGAATATCCTCTTGCAGGATGGCCAAGGTTTTTTTTTATGGGGCCTCTAGAGGTAATCTAGGACCGACAAGATTAGGATGTATTATTTTTTTAGCTAACAATCCCTAACCAAACATGCCAAACCTTTAGGATTAATGTGTAATAACCTAGCCAAATTAGAGGCCTTAATAGAAGGCTTAACTCTAAGTAAAGAGATAAGTATTAACAAATTAGTTATCAAAGGAGACTCATAAATTATTCTTAATAGATTAAGAAAAAGAGAGACCCCAAACTAGATCCTTAATTCTAAATTTGAATATATCTTAGCCATCATTGATCAATTCGAAGAAACAATCATAAAACATATTTATAAGAAAGGTAATACAAAAGTAAATAATCTCACTAACAAAGGAGCAAGAGGAGAATATTTTCTAATAAGACAGGCTAATATGATAAGTATAAGTTAGACACTTCTTCTTGTAAGGAAACTTGGCAATAAAGAATATAACCGTTTCCACATAACCCATAATAGATCTGAAATAAATACGGAATTAAAATCCACATGCAAGAGAATAGACAACATACCCACAAAATTGTGACACAAGATATACCCTGGGAAACCCTCATTGAGGGAAAAAACCCAGCCTCCAAAAGCATCCATCATCATGTATTATTGAACAAAAATACCATTGCCATACAACCATGGAAGCCTTCATGGCCATAGCCACAACCGAGCAAACTATGTGAACAAGCATGAATCCACACATCCCATGCCATGCTTTCAATCTTCACAAATGCTCCCTTGGCTAACCTGTCAAGCCTTGTCCCGCTCGACTCTTGCCTTTTGTCTTTTCCTTGTCACTCTCTTTCTCTCTACAACAACTACCCTTGTGGCTGCTTATATAGTAGCAAGTCCCACAAAACCACCAAGTGGTATTACATAAGCCATGTGCTAAAACCATGTGCTACCTAACCCACTAACCCCACATTTAATATTGGGTATTCAATTCTTTTTCCCAATATTAAATAATTACATAAAATATTATCACAATGTTACAATACAACTCATCAAGAATATTCTATGGGAATATTTACATGTTGCACGTCCATCTAGGAATAAAATAAAATAATAAAATATAACAATATTATGCAATGTGTGCAACACCCATTATCTCAACAATCTCCCACTTGTTGTATACATTGCATAGGGTCAATCCGTAGCCACATAAATGAACAAGGGAACAATCCCTACCAGCACATCCACCATCATGGATCAAAATACACCACGTGCTCCATCCTGGTACCTGCAACAAAATCAAAGTATCTAGCATCTCGAACATGAATGATCTCACCTCCTATTATGCCACTCCCACTGGACATACATAGAAGCCATCCAAAGAGAAAACCACCCAACCTGTTGCATTAGAAGATCATAAAATCCTGTACCAACTGAAATTCCAAGCACAAATAACTTGATCCAAAGGTAATCACATGTATCCATAGTTGTCAAAATATCCATAGCTAAAATAGCACCCACAACAAGTGCCAAACCCATCCAACTATCCATACCTCCAAAAGGTATAACAAGTGAATCTCATATCACTAACATATCCAATCTATAACCTGCAATCACAAGCTTCAAGAGCAATACCTGCCACATATATACCAAGAAGCTCCCACTGCAAAAGATAATGTCAAATCTATAACCAATCCACTCACAACATCTCAAAGAAGTGAATCCATGTAGTATCAAGGACATCCACAATACATAAACTGATATCTTGTAAGAACAACTTTCATAACAAGTCTCGAATGCTCTCCCAAGTTCACCACAACCAACAAAGGAAAGAGATAAAGAAATAACCATGTCATCTCTCACATGACAAACATGAGCACAAACCAGTGATCACAATCTCTAACCAATCTCAAATCCAATGTAAGCAAGACTGAACATCCAAGAAGATAACCAAGACTAGAGAAACCATGCAAATCATAACCTGTATCATGTCCTTCTACACACACCTCTAGATGTAAACTGTGCAAGTATGATCTCCTCCATAAAACCCCAACAAGAAGCCTCAACAACACCCAAACCATACCATATAACTAATCATGGATGTAAGCCTCTCACAAGAAGATCAAACTCAATAAAACCATTCCTAATCCAAGGAATATGCCCAATATAAAAACCATCTCCCAAACTCAACCAGCATAACAACATATGCAAATGGAGATAACCAATGTTAAAACCATCTCTCAAATGAACCCTCTAGAACTAACTCATGTACCATAGCTCAAGATCCATATCCATGAAAGACAAGCATAAATATAATGCAACTGAGAGAAACAATGGGCTATACCTCTCAAGTAGCAAACTGCCGAGTAGACCAAGAGTGGGGAATGAGAATGCTCATCAAGATGCCCAAGTCTCCAACCAAGACTCATCTAAGAACAATCTCCTCTCAAGTCCATATCAGGTGACTGCCCCTCGGACTTCCTGCTGAAACCATCAACCGTCCCAACAAATACTTCTCTAATCCAAGAGAAATCAGCATCACCACCATCTCTAAGTATCCATGAGCACCTATAACCAATCAATTCATGCCAACTCCAAATGCAACATAGAAATATCATGAAGTATCCAGCTTATGATCAGTGTACTCAATACCAAGAAACTAAACCAAGATCAATGTCAAAGTTCCAACCATGGCCTCAGGAACATAAACATGACAACATGATCTTACCATCTCAACCAAAGAGATAGCATGCTCCACATGAACATACCATAACATGTCACAACTCTAAACGCGTATCAAGAGTATACCATGACATAATAATGAAACCATCCTCATACCAAGGATAACATGCCAAATAAAAGCATAAACCACACCTTTTCCAAGAACCCTATGAGTCCTCAAGATGCAACCATCTCCACACACCATGAAGAAAACCATTTCCACATACCAGGAAGAACCATCTTCACACACCATGAAGATAACCAAGAACTCCATGAGTCCTGAAGATCTAACCATCTTCACACACCATGAAGATAACAAGTGCACCATGCAAATGTCAAAGATGCTTCTGCAGCAACAAGATCTAAGACAAACCTCCAACATCTGCAAACACTCAATAAATATATCAATGCCAACAACTCCCACTCAACTGTGGTACCAAGTCACCTATGGCATCATAAAATCCATCCTCTCCAAACCAAGAAGATATAAACCAAACCAGGAACTAATCCTGCACTGTCACCCCATCACTGTCACAAGCTCCCACTAAACCGTGTATCCAAGCTATCCATGACATCATGATGAAAATACCATCCTCTAACCATGAGAATCAACTAAGGCATCAAACTATCAAAGAACTCAAAGTGCACATCATGAGCTCCTCAAAAGAAACTAAATAACTATGATCCTCAACCAAGAAGATATACCACCATAACTGAATCAGAAAATTCAAGCTAATGAACATCAAGGATGTACCTGTATAACCAATCATGTCATGCCAAAATTCATAACACCATGATCACATCCATGAACCGAGCATCTGGCTCTCAATATGTCCAACCTGTCAGCATAGTCAACCACAATCCTCTGCCATGATTGTACCTGGTAACAACATCTCATCCTTTCTACATGAAGATAAAAGAGTAAATCATGTGACTTAGGGCATAGACAACCCAAATCCAAGCCACCAATATGAATATGCATCAATAATGAAAGATCAATGGGCAAAGACAACCCATAACCAAGCTATAAATGCAACCTATAAGTATAGACTGCTTACAACACTGCACAACTTATAGATCCAACAAGTCATCATACATATCCAAATCCAAACACTGATAACCATATCATCATGAGACCAATCTAAAATATGAACTGAGTATACAATGACATCAAATCTTAAATCTCCATTGCCATAAACTCACAATGTCACCATAGTCAAAATATACCTATAAACTGTTTAGATCAATATATCAACAAATAAATCATGCCAAACTTGCACCAAATCTGAACCAATGTGTAGAGTTCTCCAAGAGCTTTTCGTTGACTACTCGAAGTCCAAAATCTGACTCTGTATGCCCAAGTTATGCCCTAATCTGTGCTCAAAATAAATAACATCTGACTTTAGGGCTCTCAAAACCTAAAAAATCTCAAAATCATGGAACCAAACCTACACCATCTTTTAGTGCTCTGAATTAGCTTTCCAACGCCTATAAGAACTCTGAAATTCGATATTCTGAGAGAAAGTTATGGCCATTTTACTAAAACAGTCTTTTACCATTTTCAGTACGATTTTTTTTTAAAATTTTTTCAGTGACGAAAATTTCGACGGGATTAAATTTGACGGCCATCATGGGCTGAAACCAAAAAACTCTTTCATTTCCTCTTAACATGGCCAAACTAGGGCATATTATATATCAAAATTTTATGGAAATGTCGACCCAGATCCAATGGTGAGGTCTGTTTATACCCAGGAGGTCGTTTCTGCATGCTACCCCCAAAATCCTCATTTAAATAAAACATCCGAAAAACTCTTTTGTCCAACAATTTCACATGCCCAAATCTTTTAACATCCCATCATAACAACAAATCCAAAACCCTCAGATCTGCAATAATTATTCATATATCTTGCCCCCTTTTTTTATCCTCTCATGCTTTCCCATGGATTCAATCTAGGGTTACAATAATAAAACCATAGCTCTGATACCACTTGTAAGGAAACTTGGCAATAAAGAATATAACCGTTTCCACATAACCCATAATAGATCTGAAATAAACACGGAGTTAAAATCCACATGCAAGAGAATAGACAACATACCCACAAAATTGTGACACAAAATATACCCTGGAAAACCCTCATTGAGGGAAAAAACCCAGCCTCCAAAAGCATCCATCATCATGTATTATTGAGCAAAAATACCATTGCCATACAACCATGGAAGCCTTCATGGCCATAGCCACAACCGAGCAAACTATGTGAACAAGCATGAATCCACACATCCCATGCCATGCTTTCAATCTTCACAAATGCTCCCTTGGCTAACCTGTCAAGCCTTGTCCCGCTCGACTCTTGCCTTTTGTCTTTTCCTTGTCACTCTCTTTCTCTCTACAACAACTACCCTTGTGGCTACTTATATAGTAGCAAGTCTCACAAAACCACCAAGTGGTATTACATAAGCCATGTGCTAAAACCATGTGCTACCTAACCCACTGATCCCACATTTAATATTGGGTATTTAATTCTTTTTCCCAATATTAAATAATTACATAAAATATTATCACAGTGTTACAATACAACTCATCAAGAATATTCTATGGAAATATTTACATGTTGCACGTCCATCTAGGAATAAAATAAAATAATAAAATATAACAATATTATGCAATGTGTGCAACACCTATTATCTCAACACTTCTTGAGGTGAAATTGGTTTAGAACTTTAACTGTCAAAATAAACAAGTTAAATTTAGCTGATGTCATGGAAGTTGAATGTTAATAAGTGATGCATTTTTTGTTATTCAAATTTTTTTCTTATATACTATTTGATTTTAAAATTAAAGTTAATAGGAGATAAATATCATTTTTTGAATATGAAGCATACTTCTTTTTGTTCTAACAACTTGATCATAGCCAAGTTTTATTTTTAGGTTATATTCACAAGGAATTATCAAGAGTAGAGTTATAAATTTAGAAATCAAAATAGGTGTTGAAATTGGTAAAATTACTCTACAATATTTATGTAAGGACTACACCAAGGATACCTATCCATCTTTGATCTTTGGTGCCCAATTGAGTTAAACACAATCTTGGGCCTCATGGCATTCAAAAAATAAATCATGTTATTAAATTCATTTCATATTTCTTTGTGATACACTTTAGTTAAAAAAAATTTATTATTTAAATTAAATAACTTTCTTATTTTTGTTACCCATAATTAGATAATTATTTTAATTATTTAATTAATAATAAATCTTCCATAACAAAATACATTCTTTAATCTATTTAATTATTCTTTACTTTTAAAATAAACTTTTTTATTTTATTTTAATTATAATCTTAAGATTATTAAAAAATTCATTGTTTATCTATTAAAAAATTATAAAAAAATAAAAGAATATGTACTATAATCCATTGAGAGAGGAATGGTGAACGACTTTTGTGGGTGTTATAGGGATCAAAATTTTCAAGCATTCGAGCAAAATTCATAACATAGGGACACCTTGTACTCTTATTTTCTTCCACATCAAAAATCGATATTTTACAACAAAGCCTTTGTGCAACTTGCAGATCCAAGGGAAAAAAAAAAGATTCCAAAACCAAAATCTTGTAAAACCTAGGGTTCATGAGGGAAAAAGTTTCTTCTTTGGAAAGGTTGTAGTTTAGCCAACATTACTTCAAGGGAATAAAAATATATGAGAATTCAACAATAGAAAAGCTATCATGACAAAGGAACAAACCCCATTTTATATATGTTTGGATGATCGACCTTGAGAGCAAGACAATGATAAAGATGGAGAGATTAACAATGCTCCTTCAACAAACACAGTAAAAGTGATTGAATTAGGGGATTAGATATTCTAGAGAAGGAAATGTTGCTTCTAGAGGTCCCTTCAATCCAAATGGATAATCTAAGTCAACACTAGTTTGGCTATCAAAAAACAAAGTATCATTTGATCTTGCTCATAATGTGGAAGTATTAATTCATAATCAACAAGATGAGTATCCATTGCAAGGTCTATTAGCATGAATTATGATGATATTCCTATGGGGGAGTTGAGATGTTACAATAATCATATGTTATATTCATGGCAATGTTTGTCATTGATGTCAACATACATGTCATTGTGTAAAACATTTATAGTGCAATAGACAAAGACTAAGGTTGCAGAGTTTGAAGATTAAGGATAAGATTATGCACAATTGAGAATGTATTCTACAAAGGTTCCTAATGATATTGTTAAGTGTGCATGCGAAAATATGAATCCAATAGACAGTAATTTGAGATTTATTGAAGACAACATTCAAATAGAGTTCCTAAGAAGTAGTTATTGATGTTTTGATTATATCTGAGCCTAACAGAGATAAAATATGGCTAACTACAGTTGTATAGAGATATAAGACATGATGAAGATGTAGTGGTCAAACACGCACATCTTGATGTTGCACATGTGAAGAGTTGTGAAGATTGTAAGCTGACAATATTATGAAATTGTGAAAAGATGTAACGTATATTGTATTATCTTAATGCAAACATTTATTATAATTTTAAGAAGAGAAAGCTTTGAGGTTAACTGAATAATTAGTTTGAGGGCCTAGTATAGAGTAAAGTTGTTTTCTTTGTATTAAGTGTATGAATGTGAGCACGTGAACTTGGATGTAAAATCCAGTGAACCTGACATTGAATATCTATTGATGAGACTATGACCTAACAAAGAGATGGTATTTGGAAAAGAGGTTGTTGTGGATAGCTACTTATTTGTATTATGTTGTGAAGGATAGTACTAAGACTAGTTGGACAGTGAGTTTGGTGGTATTTCCCTAAAGTTGTGTGGACAGTGGGTCCTTCTACTTTCCATAGCTCCTAACAAGGTTTCAATCTCCTCGCAGTGATTCAAAGTCTTTTAACAGAGGCTCATATGTACTAAATGTAATTAATTAACTCCTGACATAGTCCATCCTCTTGCAAGTAACTTATATATTAGTACATCATTTTGTGGGTTCCATCCCCACTGAGGATTTCCCTATTTAATGAATCTGGAGTTGTTGTGTATGGTGATCATGTTATGGTCATTTCACTTATTGATTACATGTTTCAAATTTAATAAGTTTGATAAAAGTTCTTTTAATTGGATAATTGATCCGCACACCCCCCCCAACCTCTCTTAGTTATCTTGGTGGACTTTACTTAACAACAATTGGTATCAGAGCATTATGTCCTTAAATGAAAATCTTAATAGCATAAGGAGATCTATGACAAGTCATTTGAGAAAAGAAAGTCTGAAGTTTGATGGAGTAAACTATGAAAATTGGAAGGAGAAGATGAAGACACATTTTCTATGCATGGGTCTAGGATATTGAATAATAACTAAGAAAAATGGAAGAAGTGGTTGGAGAAGATAATCTTGAGGAATGTAATAAAGGTTAAAGAGAAGTATTTATGTGCAATATGCTTGTTAAAGAAGCACTTTTGAAAACTCTTCCTAAAAGTGTGTACACTTAGGTAAAATCTTTAAATTTAGCACTTGAAATTTAGAAAGCTTTGGAATCTACTTTTGAAGGTGATAAGCATACTAGAAAGGTTAGATTGTATAACTAGATATGTTTATTTCAAGAAGCTAAAATGATGGAGGATGAACATGTAAGATTTTTTTTTGGAAGAATATTAGAAATTGTTGCAAGAATCAAGGCTTGTAATGGAAAGAAAGATGAAGATGAAATTGTATGGAAGGTCTTGAAAACTTTGACACTTGCATATAAGAAGACAACTTAGATGATTGAATAGGTTATACCTTGCACAAAGAATTTTACAAGAGAGACTCTTCTCAAGGAATATTAGAATCGACAAAGATTAGTTTTAGACAAAATGAAGACCTGCCTAGGATTGATACTACTTTCAATGCATTGAGTGTTTTACCTACTTTGACAAGAAGTGCAAGTATTAGTAGAGATTATGCTAGCAACAATAGAAGAAAACTAGAAGAAGACAAGAAGATTGAAGAAGGAATCACCCTACTTGTGATAAGAGAACTTGAAGGTAAGAAAATATTTAAATTCTGGACTTGTAATGAATATGGTCATTATGATTCTAAGTACCCTAAGAGAGTAAAGAAGTGTAGAAGGCATTTAAAGCCTAGGAAGCCTAGAGAATGTCTTTATGCCAATGATGAAGATTTGGAAGCTAGTGTGGAAATATTTTTTAGTGAAAGTAATGAAATAGGATGTGTTTCTTTAAGGAGGAAAGTCCTAAAAAAAATAAGTTAGAGAAGAAAGAGCCCTGGTGTCACAAGTGAAAAATAAGATATATGATTAGATCACAGATACTGGTTGTTCACATCATATGACTGGAGATATGAACAAGTTCATTAAATTCAATAGTTGTGATGGAGGAATTGTTAGAGTTGGAAATAATGCAACCTGTCACATAAAAGGATTAGGATCTATTACTCTCAATGGGAAAACTAACATTGATGATGTTTATTTTGTTGATGGTCTAAATTATAATCTTCTGAGTGTTGTCTGAATTATAATCTTCTAAGTGTTGGATGGTTAGTTGACAAGGGATATCAGTTGCAATTCACAAAGAAGACATGTATTGTCAAGGATAAAGATGGTAAAATGAATGGTATAAGAACAAGAAAAAGAGGTAATGTTTTTTAGTTGAATCATACTGAGATCACATGTTTAGTTGCTGACATTGATAATAGTTGGTTGTGGCATAAGAGGATTTGTGACATTAACTTTGATAATATTGTGAAGACTAGTACTACACTTGTTGTTAGAGATTTTCCTTAAATTGTAAAGCTTATTAATATGGTATGCAAGGAATGGGTTATAGATAAGCAGAAGAAAAAGTTCTTTTTCTAAGCAAAAAGTTTACTACATCGACAAAGTTGGAGATAGTGCACACAAATTTGAGTGGTCTTACAAAGACAAAAGGTTTCCATGGTGAAAGGTATTTCATGATTCTTGTTGATGATTTTACTAGGATAGTGTGGATAGCATTTCTTAGAGAGAAATTTGAAGCATTTGAGAAGTTTAAGGTGTTTAAGAATAGAGTTGAAAATGGATCTGGTCTAAAGCTTAAATGTCTAAGATCTGATAGAGGTGGACGATTTACTTTGAATGAGTTTAGTTTTTTTCTTTAATGAGTGGTATCAAAAGACAACTTTTAGCCCCTAAAATGCATGAGCAGAATGATATGGTAGAAAGGAGAAACAAATTTGTAATAGAGGCAACAAGAGCTATGATGTTTGAGAATAATATTTCAAAGATATTATGGAGAGAAGCAGTTAATATAATAGTATACACCATGAACAGAATGTAGATTAGAGAAGGTACTGGTAAGACTCCCTATGATATTTGATTTGGACATGCACCCTTAGTTAAGTATTTTAGAATCTTTGGAAGTAAGTGTTAAATTAAGAGAGAAGATGATATTGGTAAGTTTAATACAAGAAGTGATGAAAGTATGTTTCTTGGTTATTCATTGAAAAAAAAAGCTTATAGATGTTTTAATAAGAGAAGTAAGACTATTATTGAGAGTGCAAATGTTAAAGTTGAAGAGAAGTTTGGAATTCAAAAAAGAATAGTTGCTTATGATTCTGATTAAGAGATTTATCCAAAGGCTAATCAGGAAAATGTTTAGTTGTTTAATGAGACTGATGCAGATTTGCAGAATGACATACATATTGTGGAATAAAGAGAAGAACCAATGAGTGAACCTAGATTTGAAGTTAGAGTTGAGACAATGAAAACTAATAAGAACCTGATAAAGAATCATCTTGTTGATCAGATTATTGCAATCAAGGGCAAAGAAGTGATGACAAGGAGAAAGGTACAAAGAGAAGAATTATGTTTAATTTCACAAGTTGAGCCTAAAAGTGTTGATGAAGCTAGTAAATATAATATTTGGATTAAAGCTACAAGAGAAGAATTAGATCATAATTAAAAAGAATGATACATGGGAATTGGTTCCTAGACCTGAGGACAAGAATGTTATTGGAACTAAGTGGGTTTTCAGAAATAAAATGAATGAAAAATTTGAGGTTGTGAGAAAAAAAACATGAACGATGTGTAAATTTTATTCATAGCGAGAAGGTATAGATTATGAGCAAACATTTGCACCTATTTCTAGAATAGAGGCAATTAGAATATTTTTGGCATATATAGCTAAAAATAAATTCAAAGTATATCAAATGGATGTCAAATTAGCATTTATGAGTGGAGAACTTGAGGAAGAAGTTTACACTGAGCAGTCTAAAGGCTTTCCTTTGATGGTTTGTAAGTTGAAGACAACATTCTATGGATTGAAACAAAGCATGGTATGCGAGATTAGATAAGTATTTGGAAAATTTGAGATTTTCTAAAAGATAGTATTTTGTATCTAAAAGAGATTGAGAATGGTTTACTAATTGTTGAAGTGTTTTTGGATAATATAATCTTTGGAGGTGATGATGAAGTAAGTAAAGAATTTTCTAGTGAAAGGATTTTGAGATGAGCATGATTGGTGAGATGAAGCATTTTCTAGGATTGCAGATTGTGCAAAATAATGATGGTATTTTCTTATCACAAACTAAATATTTGAAAGAATTGTTGAAAAGATTTGGTTTATAAAGTTGTAAACCTATTGGTACACCTATGTTAACTAGTCACAAGTTATCTAGAAAAGATGAGATTCCTACTAGTGGACAACAGAAGTATAGATCTATGATTGGAGGTTTCCAATATTTAATAGATAAAAAACCTAATATAGCCAGTGTAGTTAGCATTGTGGAGAGATTTCAAGCTGATCCTAAAGAATCACATTATGCAGCAGTAAAGAGGATTTTCAAATACGTAAAGGGTACACCTGAATTTGGATTATAATATGATAGATCAAATGACTTTACCTTATGTGTATATACTAATGCAGACTGGGAAGGTAGTTTGGATGACATGTAGAGTACAAGTGGTGGAGCATTTTTCTTAGGAGGAAGATTGGTTTCTTGGATAAGTAAGAAACAATATTGTATTTGATAGAGTACAACATAAGCAGAGTATATAGCAACAACAAATAATTGTAATCAAATCATGTGGATGAAGAAAATGTTGAAGGACATTGCAATTGTTTACAGAGCTTGTTATCATACATTGTGATAACACAAATATAGTAAGTATGTCAAAGAATATTGTTTTACATTAAAAAATAAAGGACACATCTATTAAGTATCATGTTTTGATAGAGAAAATTGTAGAGAAAGATATCAAATTGGAGCATATCAATACAAAAGAGTAGATATCAGACATATTTACGAAGCCTTTTTTCGAAGGATACATTTGAGTACTTGATAGGTATGCTTGGGGTTATGCTTGTGCCTACTTCTAAGTAGTTGATGAAGAGATTGCATCAGTCCAGTGGTACAAAGCACTATTCTTTATCTAGATTAGATGCTTGATGCTTCCTATATGGGGGAGAATCAATGTTTGAGCCGAGTCTTGAAGGACTCTTGGTAACTGGTATTTAACAATGTCTTTGGACACTTGATCTTATTGAAGATCTTAAGTAGTAGAATTGACATAATGATGTCTTTGTCATTGATGTCAATGGGGGAGAAGTGTACATAAAAAACATATTATGGTACGATAGAAGAGAATATTGATGTCAATAGGGAAGAATATCAATGGGGGAGAAGTCCCGTGAGATTAAAATTTGATTGATGAAGAGGATTTGAAAAGAATATGACTACAGTGAGTAGGTGCAACAGAGTATTTGGTATTCATGGAACTTAGAAGTTTATCATCTATGTTGTCATCAATGCCAAAGGGGGAGATTGTTAGTATGAATTTTGATGATATTCCTATGGGGGAGTATCTTAGCAATGTTGGAGAGATGTTACAGTGATCATATGTTGCATTCATGGTAGTTTTTATTATTGACATCAACATCCATGTCATTGTGTAGAAGATTGATAGTACAATAGATAGAGATTGAGGTTGTGCATTTCAAGGATTAAAGATAAATTTATGCACATTTGAGGACATATTATATAGAGACTCTTGATGACATGCTTAAGTGTGCATGTAAAAACACGAAGCAGTTGATAATTATCTGAGATTTATTGAAGATAGTATTTAGACAAAGTTCGTGAGTAGCAGTTATTGATATTTTGATTATATCTCCTAACAGAGATAGAATTTGCTTAAGCATAGTTGTACAGAGGTAGAGACATGACGAAGATGTAGTGGTCAGACATGCACATCCTAATGTTGTACATGTGAAGAGTTGTGAAGACTGTGAGCTGAAAATATTATGAAACTGTGAAAAGATGTAAAGTTGTAATGTAGCATGTATTGTATTATCTTAATGTGGTCATTTATTGTAATTGTAAATTGATAAAGCTTCAAGGTTTAAGTGTATGAATGTGTAATTTGAGTATGTGAACTTGGATGTAAGATCCAGTGAACCTAATATGGAATATATATTGATGAGAGAAGTGTTTTTTTTCAGATATGGCTTGACAAGTTGACAGAGAAATTATATTTGGCAAAGAAGTTGTTGTGGATTGTTGTTAAATTGTATTATTTTGCAAAGGAAAATACTAAGACTAGTTGGACAATGAGTTTGGTGGTCTTTCCCCTAGAGTTTTTCAAGCAGTGGGTCATTTTGCCTTACAGAACTCCTAATAGGGTTAACACAACTCCTAACATGGACTAATATGTATTGAATGTAATTCATTGACTTCTAACGTAGTCCATCCTCTTGCAAGGAACTTATATATTAGTACATCATTTTGTGGGTACCATCCCCACTAAGGTTGTCCCTTTGATCAAGAGTTACCCTAGTCAAAAAAATTGGTGTTGTTGTGTATAGTGATCTTGCTATGGTTGTTGCACTTATTGATATTGATTACATGTTTAAGATTTAATAAGGTTGATTAAAGTTATTTTAATTGGATAACTAATTCACAACTCCCCCTCTTAGTTATCTTGGTGGACTTTACTTTCTAATAGGGTCAAAATCAACAACATCTGTCAAAGGTTATTCTCACAGATTTGTAGCTGCACCAACAAGTACACAAGCTTTGAGCTCAATCATTATTTTCCAAATCATGGAAGGAAACTTTAGAAATCAAAACCCTAGAGAAATTGTTGCATCCTCAATGAGAGGGGATTGATAAAATCTTTTACATTAATAACAAACATGGGGTCTTTTGTGTTAACATTGGAAATTTGCTTGGTACTCTACAACTTTTCTCGATGTTTCCACATTTTGAATTTTGAACTACCATGGCCCTGGAGGGCCCAGGCATGCTGGAGGCCCCGGTGTGCCCAAACCTACTAATGGTGTTGGATCTTCACAAGGAATATTCTCCCTCTTTGTCAGGTTTGGAGTTGGGTCTACCCAACACTTTTGAACCCCCTTTGTCAAGTTTCGATGTTGACTCTACACGAGAGGTTGGGTCGACTACTCCCCCCCCCCCCAAGGGAGAGTGGAAAGATGTTCTAGCTGATGATAGGGGGGGACAACAAGCTTGAGGATCCCAAGGTCACCCACATTATCACAAGACCAACAAATTATTCCCCTGACAGTGTTGTGGACAATGTTGCTACCTCTCTCAAACACTATGTTGTTGGTTGTTTCATCTGCTTCAGGTCATCAATTGAGATGACTAGGAAGTGGGTGGCATAGAAATGGTTTGTGAAGGGAAGTGTTAGTGTCTTGGTCATTCCCAGTGGCCTCTTTTGCTTCCACTTCATGACTAATGAGGATATGGCAGCTATCCTCTCAGGGACCTAGTACTATGGAAAATATTGTTTGGCCATGGCAAATACTATTTGGCCTTGGAAAAATGGCATCTAGTTTTGATACCAGTCTAGAGCTTCAAAGCCTGGCCTCGGTGTGGGTCTGCTTACCTAGACTACCATTGGAATTCTGGGATGAGAAGATTTTGAGATGTATTGGTAACACCTTTGGTCATTTTTTATGGCAAACCAGGTAACCTTGCTTAAATATAGACTTGTCTTTGTTGGATTATGTGTAAATGTTACCATTAATAGGACTCTCCTGACCATGGTCACGTTGTCCTCTAAGTGGGGTAAGTGGGTCCTATTAATTGAATATGAGAATGTCAGCCTATACTACCAAAAATATGGGCACTTTGGCCATGTGATAATGATGTGCAATGCTCTTAAGAAAAAAAAAAAGGTGGCCTCGCATGGCATTTTTATTGACTCTACTATGCTAGGGGAACCTTCAGCTTCTCCTCTAGAAGAAGTTACTAAAGGCATGATGAAAAGCTCAGGTGGGAAGTCAAAAATGGCATACCTTAGGAATGACAAGGTCAAGGTTGTTGATAAGCTAATTAAAGTTTCAAGTGAGGAAATGAAGATATGGAGGAATACCCATTTAGGAAGGAGATAGATGATTTATTGAATTCCCTCGTTGTGGGTAAGGGTATTGTCGACAATGCCCTAGAGGAAGGTGAAATCAAACTGCCTAGGGGTGATATTATGGTGTTGGTTGACGACTACAAGGAGGCAATCTCTAGTGACAGTGCTTTAATTGGGGGTCATGTGAACCCAGTTAGAAAGCTTGTGGGAACCCTGGATCCCTCGGCAATAGTTTAGAACACACTATTGGTGACTCTGGTCAAGAGTCTTCTACCACTCTTGGTAGGGAGGGGGGCTATTAATGGGGATCCTATTATGATGGGTCAATGAGGGATCTTCACCTTGAAAAGACTAAAATTGGTGTCTCCTAAGGTTGCAGAGGCTAAAGGTACGAGAAGCATTAAGGTGGCTGAGGGAAAGATGAAACTCTTAGCCCATCCTCTCCCCAAACAAGTGTTATGGGTGAGTGGGAATTCCCAAAAAGGAAAACCAGGGGTGGCAAGAAACTAGATGTAGAGGTCGCTACCTTTGTGAGTCGTCCCAATAGTAGAATGACTCGTACAAAGGAAGTTGTAAGGGAGGTGCCCAGTGGAAGACAACTTACACTGGAGAGAATTAAGAAAGGTAATAAATGAAATTCCTCTTATTGAATATTAGGGGGTTGAACAATGCCCAAAAATAGTATGCTCTTAGACAATGTGTCCTCTTAGAAAGGATTGATTGTATCCTCATTCGAGAAACTAAGATGACTGATCAAAAATTTTCTAAGTTGGCTCATAAGATATGGCTTGGGGTAGCTTTCTTCCATTCAGAGGTAGAAGGCACCTCAGGGGGCCTAGCTACTATGTGGAACCCTAATGGCATGAAGGGTAGTGAGATCCATAAAGAAAAGAACTACATGATTACTGAGTTTAGTAATGATAGAACAAAGTGGAATCTGGTTAACATTTATGCCCTGAATACCAAGGTTGGTAGAAGGGAAATCTGGGAAAAGGTTGGAAGAAAGGTGCATAACTTGAAGGACAAAATCTTGATGTGTATAGGAGACTTAAACTCCCCACTTTACCCTTTGGAATCATTGACTTCTCAGAGAGTATGTAGGATCTTTTGGATTTCATTAACTCCTATGACCCTGTGTATGTGGACCTACAAGACAACCCCTTTACTTGGTCCAACAAGAAGAAAGGAAATAACTTGATCCAAGTTAGGTTGGATTGACTCTTGGTTTCTGGTGACTGGTCCCATATCATCCCCTCATCCCTGGTCAACCTCTCAAGGACCATTTTTGACCACTCCCCAATTTTGTTTAGTTGGGAGGATGTCATTGTAAGTGGGCCTAAGCTCTTTAGATATGAAATCATGTGGCACTCCCATCCTAATTTTAGGAATAAAGTGGAAGAATGGTGAAACATCAGAGTGGATGGGATTGTTATGTACTGACTAACTCATAAACTAGATAATGTCAGAAGGAATGTTAAGTATTAGGCTAAAGATCCTTTGGGGATGTGTTTAAAATAAAAAAGGAGTTTGAGGAGGAGCTTAAAAGGCTGCAATTAGCCATGGAAGCGAGAGATATCACTAAGGCTACCACTCTTGAGAAGGAGAATTGTAGGAAGAAGTGGAAGGACACTATTAGCAGGGAGGAGATCTTTTGGAAGCAATTGTCCCGCATTTCCTGGCTAATTGAAGGTGACATGAATACTTCCTTCTTCCATAGATCTACTTTGAATTATTAAAAAAGGAACACTATTACCTCTTTGGAGGAGGAAGGAGGGAGAACCCTAAAGAAACAAGAAGATATGGGAAGACATGTGGTGGAGTTCTTCACAAATTCTTGTAAAAGGGAAGATGAGCATAGCAACAATTTAATTAGAAGAAGTATGCTCAATAGTATCCTAACTATCCTAGGAGGTGATGAAAATGATAAGCTCAAGGAGAAAGTCTTAGAAGACGAGGTTAAGAATGTTGAGTTCTCCATGAAAGCCTATGAGGCTCCAAGCCCAGATGGCTTCATGCCTACCTTCTTCTAGTACTTTTGAGAAGTGATAAAAAATGAACTTCTTTGGGCTAATAGGGATATGATAAAAATTGAGAGGATGCTAAGGAGGATCAATAAAACCTTCAATGTCCTTGTGCCTAAAATCCAAACACCAAGAACCACAAGGGATTTTAGGCCAATTAGCCTCTACAATACCATCTATAAGGTCTTCACTAAGGTGTTAGTTAACAAGATTAAACCTTTCTTGGATATTGGATTGCTGGGAGCCCTTAGAAGGGGTTTGTCTAGGGATGTCAAATCCTGGATGTTGCGATTACCAAACATGAAATCATCCACTCTATGGAAAAAAGTTGAAGAACAGGTATGGCCCTCAATCTAAACATTTCCAAGGCCTATGATAGAGTCAATTGGTCTTTTCTCTATGATATTCTAGAACAAATGGGGTTCAATAAGAGCATAGTGAATATCATAAAAACTATGGTCGAAACCACCCAATTTGAGGTACTGCTTAATGGGACTCCTTGGGATAACTTTGAAGCTAGAAGAGGCTTGGGACAGGTGACCCTCTTTCCCCTTACCTTTTCATAATGGTGGCTAAAGTGTTAGGGAGGTCGGCTACTAGGTTGGTTGGCTCAGGCAACTTGAAAGGCATAAAGCCAACTACTACTTTGACACCTGAGGCTATCCAACAATTTGTGGATGACACTTTTCTCTTCAAAGAGTCCTAGAATCATTGCCTAACTTTATAATTT
Source organism: Cupressus sempervirens (assembly GCA_028749045.1). Classification (NCBI taxonomy): domain Eukaryota; kingdom Viridiplantae; phylum Streptophyta; class Pinopsida; order Cupressales; family Cupressaceae; genus Cupressus; species Cupressus sempervirens. The sequence goes on along the minus strand of CM053788.1, from coordinate 295,585,841 downwards.
CCCTAATTAATAGGGTAAAGACTCCTCTAGATCAGGTTAGCTGACCTTCCATTTTTGGAGAAGGGGTCATTTTGGTGGAATTGCTATCATTATGATAGCTATAATCATCTTGAGTTGACGAGACATTTCACAAGGTTTGATTATGTGCACCAATTTATGAATGGGTGCGGTGATGTAGATGCAATTAATAATACCGGCTTCAAAATTTGCGCCATCATTTTTTTGCGTTATGGCATGATTACAAAAAGAGATCACATTATGACTAAGGCTAGATCTTTAAGGTATTTTTTGTGGATTTCTTACACCCCCTGGAATGATACTTTAAAATGGTTAGTACATTTTAGAATTTGCAGTATCGTGAAGCTTAAGAAAGATAGTTCTTTTATCATTGGTTACTGCATTTCTAGCCCCACCTTCATGATTTTTTGGGTGCAAATGAGAATTACTAAGATTAGGGAGGGGGGTATCATTGAGGAAGTTTTTTACATGGGTGGGGATCTGAATAGGTTGGAGCCCACTAAATTGGAGGACTTCTCCAAAAGATAGGCCACAGATTCAACTGAAGGAGGGAGGGTTCATACCTTACATGTAGGCTATGACAAGCTACGATGAGAATTGTTCACAACAATTTTTTGCTAGCTGGAAGGATAGGCGTGTGACCATTAATGAAATAATATTTTAGGTGAATGAGGATTCTATTGCCATGGCGATGGGACTGGACATTACCGGGCGAAAATGGAAAAAAGTTACAAAGGTGGCGAATGAGCAAGTATGGCTAGTTTCTTCAGAGGCAACGAGGCCCCAGATTGTTACCGTGATAGTTTTAGGAGGGACAAACTGTCAGAACCCTGCGATGATATTTGTCTGATGATCATGAAATACCTAATGCTGGAAGGAAGGCACAATGTGTATTACTTTTATCACTTCCCGCTTCTTAACCATTTTCATAACAAGGAGCTTGTTTGCATTCTTTTCTTTTTAATGCATGCACTTAAAGAAACTATGATGGATGTTAGAGAGAAAAAGAACAAAGGGGCCATCTTCACATCCTTCTCCAAGGGCTCATGTTTTGCCTTTTCTAATTCCACTTAGCCCTATGCCCACCTCATGTGATTGATTTTGACAATGTCCTCCCCTCGGAGGCTCCGCTATGCTAGGAATTTGCGAGTGGCAGTTATGCCCCCACCCCTCAACCTTCCCCTAGCCAAACCCCTCTTAAGGGTAGGAAGTACAAGTTGACCCTAAAATAGACTACTAATAAGAAAATTAAAATGGAAAAAAAGGGTGGAGGTGGAAATTGGGGATTTTGATGAGGAAATTGGTGGGGCTAGAAGAAGGTCGGGAAGAATTGCTAAAACCCGTGGTAGAGTTAAGCAACTTGCTTATTGCTCTCAGGAGGATGAAGAGGATGACACTAACTCTGAGGAGAGTGACAAGAACTTGGGGGATGGCCAGGAGAAGGGGAATGTTGAATCAAAGAAAGAGGCAAAGAAGTGGGATGATACCCTGGATGGAACATGGGATTTTGAGGTGGACATTCCCATTAAGGACCCCTCCCTTGACCCCACCCACGTCTCTGCCACCATCACCCAGCCTCCTACTAACAACCAGGAGAACTCTAAAATCATGTTTGACTCCCTTGACACCATATCCTCCTCGACCAAACATGTTGGTCTAGTTAACCTAAAGGCCCCCATTGACAATCTTGTAGTGTAGGATAGCAGCATAAATCTGGTGAACAACAAGGTGCTAATGTTGGGAGTGGAGGAGAGAAGGGAGGTTACCCAGAAGGATATCCAAGAGCTCAAAAGATAGGTGCAACGCGATGGAGGAGGGATTCTCCCTATTCTCAAAGTTCACCCTTAAGGTGACTCACGCGGCTGCCACTACCCTACAGTTGTTGGACGATGCATTGGAGGAGGACACCCTAGGGAAGGAGGACTTGAAGCTTCTCTATGGCTTCCTTACTGAAGATTGGGCCAAGGTGCTCATGGTTGGAAAAGGAAAGAAAAAAGATGCCACATAGTGGCCTTTTATTTTATGTTGTGTTTGGTACTCTACTAGTTCTCACTCTCCATCCTTTGTTGATGGTTTTATTTTTTTGGCTAAACTTTGTTCTAGGCTATAGGTGGTATGATCCAATGACCACCTATATACTTTTTAAACTATTAAACTCTATTGGTTCTAAGGGTTGGATCCCTAGTACTTTTTATTACCATTATTCTGCTACTTTTGTTTTTTATGTAAATCGTTAAGGGTGTTGTGTGTGATTGTTTGTTGGTTGTTTGTTCACTTTTTGTTGGTCATGCCACTGTTGTAATGGGTCACCCCCTACTTTTGGTTGCTTTTATATCAAAAACATGGGGTCTTTTGTGTTCTTCTAAATTCATTGTAATCTAGAGATAAGGTCCATCAGATCAAATATTGTTTATTAGAGTGTTTACATGTGTAATCACCTAAAAATGGCCATCTAGACTATTAGCCCCCCTCTCAGCATTTTGGCTAAATTAATTAATCATTTGCCTAGAGCATATTGCTAAAAATCAATTAATTTGATTATAACCTATAGTTGGACTATACTATCATAAGTTCATTATTTGATTAAAAGAACATGTCCCCTCTTAATTAGATAAAAGACTCCATTCTTCTAACCCATTAAATATGTACACATTAAGTCCTTTTCTATTTTACAAATGAAAAGAAAAGGATTTTTGTAAAGTCAACTCTTTTCTTATTGGTTGATTTCCTCTTGCACATGGATCATGCCAAAGTCAATTTGCACCCTTGATTCTTCATCCCTTGATCTTGATCTCCACCATCTCCACATCTTTAAAAGAAAGAGCTATCCCCTTCTGAAAGGATCCACACTCTTGAGTATTGTTATGTTGCAAGTTTATTGATCGAATTTTGGAGAGTTTTTTTGAGAAATTTTCATTCCTTGTCTTATTCTCTAATATCATGGCATATTAGTTTAGAATCATATTCCATGGTAGTTTAGTTCCTTTTTCTATAGCTTAAATCACATAGTAACTAGTTTGGATCTTGAGACACTCTCATTCTTGTTTAATATAGTTGTATTTTGCATATTCATGTTAGTTTAATCCATTTTTGTATTGCATAGCTTGAGAATTCTTGTGGACACTTGCATTCTTGCATCTTGTCTTAAGAACCTCTCGTTGCATGGTTTACTAGCAAGGGTTGTGTCTCTAAGGCTTGGTTGAGAGCCCCTTACATGCTTAAAACACACTTCTCACACTCCATATATAGGGAGCTATAAGTTGGAAATCAAGCATTCCAACTCATGGAATCACTTGGATAGAAGGGCTTAGAGTGTGACACAATCTTAATGTACAACATGCAGGCTTGGATCCCAAATTTTCAAGCTAATAAGTTTCATCGCAAATATTTCCCTTTCTAGATAGAGTTCCCAGGACTCACAATGAAATATCAAACTTGGGAAATTATTGAAATCATGGTTGATTGTTTGGGCATATTATTGAAATTGGACGACAATTTTTTTGGTAATTAGAACATTTCAGTTAAGGTGTGTGTTATGCTTGACAGACACAGTGGCTTTCCAGATAGGATCAAGTTAGTCTCTAAGATGGGTACTTGGGAGAAGAAGGTATTAATTTAATTTGCTAAAAATATTTATTATAAGTCTCATTTACCTAAACATAAGTCTTCTATGTGTGGATTTAATAAGAAAAAAGTTGGTGTGCCTATTGAGAGTGTTGATAATGCCTCTAAAAATCCACTGTTATAGTCTCCAATCTTGTTTGAGAAATATCCTATTCCAAGATGGGGGTTCAGCTTTCAATCTACCAATCCCATTATTCTTAAGAATCATTCTATTTCAAGTAGTGGAAATGATACCCAACCTATGGGTTCAAAAAATGTGGTTCTTCATCTTGTAAATTTGGATTCTAATGTAGATCTCAATTCAATTTGCCTCCTTAAATGCTTAGTTGATGGATTTATGACTAGAATAAAAATCAATAAATAGAAGAAAACTGATAATGGGTTTATCAAACATAACATAAAATCTAATCTATTTGTTAATCCCATTATTAAATCGAAGACTATCACTTTCTCAATTAAAAAGTTTTTTGAAGAAAGCTTAATGACCCCTACCTCCCAACTTTTTCAAGATGTTGGTGGGGGGGATAATTTAGTTAGAAAGGGTGCATTTGGTGAGAAGAAGGTTCAAACTCTTGAGGAAGAATATCATATTACCATGCCATCATATTTCCTCTAATCATTAATGGTCAAACAACAATTAGAACAAACAGGAGGCAAGTCTTCTCTTCCTTACAACAGGAGGATTCCACTATTGGTTGAAAAAGAAATTTCAATCATCTAGAGATGTTAGATACACAACGTTGTGAGCCATAAGAGGATTTTTTGGTGGAATCAGATTTTCCCCCCAACAAAACTTAGAATGCACCCGACAATGACTATGATGAATTGTCAAGTTTTGTCATGAAGAAAAGAAAAGTTGAGCATAATGGTTTGATGGATAAGCTAGAATTTCAAGGTGTTAAAGATAAAGAGAATGGTAGTCAACATCCCATAGTAGAATTACAAAAATATTTTGATTTTTCTCAAGTATATTCCTTGAACCAAATTCCCATGATTGAGAAAGATCAAATCAAGACTCCAAAGAAGAGGGAAGAAAGCCTAATTTAGTTAAAATTAAAGAATAGATTGATTAGGGTATTTAAACCACCTTAGATAATCCAATCACTATCAAAAAAAGGATGAGGAGTGCAAAAATACACTCCTTGGGGGCAATGAAGTTGCATCATGGAATGTTAGAGGCTTATATGTCTTTAATAAAAGAGCTCTTATCAAAAAACAAATTGATGTGAGTGGTGTTGATGTGGTATTATTTCAAGAATCAAAGCTTTCAAATCAATCATATCATAATTCAATTTCAAAATGGACTCGTTGGAAATATATTAATGCTCAAGCTCAGGGCAATTTAGGTGGATTGTGTATTTTATGTAATCCAAGTAGGTGATCATTGCTCTCGTTCAAAGTCAATCAAATTTGAAACAAGTACTTATATCATATTATGATTTACACTTCACGCTCTTTAATATTTATAGTCCTACTTTCAAAATTGATAAGGACATCCTTTGGAATATTCTCACACAAGTAATACTCTATTTAGGATAACAAGAATCTTATTGTTGGGGACTTATAATGCAATTTCATCACCCCTAGAAAATATTGGGAATATTTCTCCTCTGGCAAAGACAATTATTGAATTTCTTAATTTTATTGATAGGAAAGCTCTAATTGAGGTCCTTTTTCGAATGGTGAATTCACTTAGACAATAGAAGAAAAGATTTCATGTCGATTGTAGTAAGATCAGACCATTTTCTTCTATCTCATTATTGGTTTTTATCAATTTTTCAATCTCATCCAAAAGACCATCCTTAATAGTTTTGAATCATTTCACCATTTCACTTTCTATTGATGTTAGTCCAAATGACCAATGCCAAAAGCCTTCATTAAATATTGAAAAGATGTGGTTTAAGCATCCCCATTTTTTGAATTCACCAAGCATTGGTGGTTAACTACTCCTTTCATTAAGGGTTCTAAGATGTTTCAATTACATATGAATCTAAGATATCTAAAGAAAAAGATTGTCATTTGGAAAACAATAGTTTTCAAAAACATCTTTGAAGAAAAGGCCGGGGTGGAAGAGGAATTAAAGTAGATTTATGAATGTATATTTAAACTTGGGTTAGATTAGATTACATATTTGAGGCAAAAAGAGTTACAACATCAATGAGAAGAATATGTTATGGGCAAGAAGTCTATTGGTAACAAAAATCTTGCGATCTTTGGTTGAAAGCAGGTGATAAAAATACTAAATTCTTTCATAAATTTGTAACTCTAAAATGAGTTAAACATCCATTTTTTTCTATTCAACATTCCTCTTCATGCATCCAGTTATTATCAAGGAAGGAAATTGTTCAAGAAGGAATAGATTTTCTTTAGAATCTATTAACCCCCCAAAAATTAGATTTGATGGTAGTATAACAGAGGGTGAGGAACTATTGTTGGCTAACATTCCTTCATTGGTCCAAAAAGAAGATAATTTTAATTTATTATAGCCATTTTCTCTTAACAAGATAAGACATATGATCTTTTCATTATTGGCGGACAAAGCTCCCAACCTCGATGGCTTCATGAATCACTTCTTTCAAAGGACTTGGGAATACATAGGACCTGATATACTATTAGCATTAGAGGAATCTAGAAAGAGTGGTGCTATCCTATCTCATTTTAATGACACATGTATTACATTGATCCCGAAATTGTAAAATCTGAAGACATTTGTAGATTTTTGTCCAATATCGCTTTGTAATGTGACCCATAAAATATTTTCAAAAGCCTTATATTTCAAGGTTCAAGGTCTCATTCCTACAATTATTTCAATTCAACAAGACAGGTTTGTACTGGGAAGAGAAAAAATGGATGGTGCTCTAGTAGCTCATGAGATTTTGCATTCTATCAAAAATCATAACATCTTGACTTGTGTTATCAAGTTGGATATAATGAAAGCATATGACAAAGTCAGAGTTTCTTATCTAAGGTTATGCTCAAATTTGACTTCTCTAGAAAATGGTGTAAGTGGGCTTTAACCTTGTTAAGAGGGACCAAATTTTCAATTCTCATCAATGGATCTTCATGTGGTAAGGTCAATGCATGTCAAAGTGTTAGGAAAGAGGACTCATTATCACCATTTTTATTTGTTATGATGGATGAAACGTTGAGTAAAACTATCACTACATTAAATCAAAGTGGGTTATGACAAAGTATTACAATTCCATATACAAGTATAGTATCTAGACATTCTCTCTTCGTTGATGATACTTTATTCTTTTGTAAAGCATCAACTATGGAGACTCGTCAAGTCAAAAGGGTGCTTACTTTATATGAAACTGCTTCAAATCAATGAGTGAACACGCATAAGTCTTCAATCTTATTTTTCAATACAAATACCAAAGTAGATGTAATATTATATTTTCTTAAGTTCAATATGCCAACTTACCCAATTCGTACGTAAGTATCCCACTTTTTCAAGGATCTAATAAGAAACAATATTTGACTAGAGTTATTACAAGATTAAAATTAAAAACTTCTAGCTAGAACATTGGATGGTTATTATTTGTTGGGAGATTAACATTGGTAAAATCAGTTCTTGCATTGATTATGAATTATTTCTTTGTTGTCTTGAAGGCCCTAAATCGATCATTAAACAAATCAAAAAGCTTATTAGAAATCTTCTATGGAATAATAATTTGGATGGTAAAAAAACATTTCATTAATCTCTCTATAAGGTTTGGCTCCTGATAAACACTGTGAGGGTTTTGGTCTTCATGATATTGGAAAAAGAAACTTGGCATTTGGTGCTAAATTGGTTTGGTACCTATATAGTAAGCCAGATTTCCCATGGTGCAGGATTATGTGTGCTAAGTATTTAGATGCCATGAATCCCAAAAGAGCTCTTACAATAGCAAATCTGCCAAAAGGTTTAGAGATGTAGGATTTTATGATGTCACCATGTCATTTAATCACATATTACATATCACAGCAAGTCCATAATGCAGAGGATGTTCTATTCTAGTTGGATTCTTGGAATGAATTTGTTCCATTAATCTATGAAACTCGATTCATATCAATTTATGAAATGGTTTCTGAACTTTGCGAAAGTAAATTCATTCATTGTATTTGTCATGTAGATATTATCTTGGGTAAGGTTGCTTGGAAAGACCCCAATCTACTTCCCATTGATCATGTCACTAAATCTCTTCTAAAAGGCATTTTGGATGGTATAATTGTTTTCCTTTCTACTCATCCAAATAGAATTATTTGGCTTCCATCTAATGTCGGGCAGTATTCAATTGAGGTTGGATACCAGGCTCTTCTAGCTCATGATTTTCAAATTGGCCCACAAAAGGGTTACACGTTTTGTTGGAGTAATGGTATCTCACAAAGGGTAGACACTTTCACTTGGTTGGAACTAAACATCACGTGTTGACTAGAAATAGATTATGCAAGTTGAAAATATGTGATCCTATTTAGTGTGTTCTTTGTAGAGATGATTTTGAGAATATAGACCATCTATTTCTACTTTGTCCCTTTGCATATGAATGTTGGTGTTATATTTTTTTATAAACTAAACTACAATTTATCCATACCATCTAATTTTTGGGAACTGTTATAATCTTGGCCAACAATATATACAAATTCCTTATTTGTTAAATTGTGGGTCATCATTCCTACTATTGTCATATGGTCCATTTAGTGAGAGAGGAATACAAGGATATATCGCAAGGTTGTTTCCTCTATTGAATCACTAAATGTATTCTTATTCATTAAATCTTCCAGTAATGCTCAATTCTCATCTTGGGATAACGAAATCCTTAAAGCTTGGCTTGGTCTAAGGATTCCAATGTTTAACATCATTAATTATAAGGTAAAGTGAACATAAAAGAGGTTAGGTGGCATTATTTTTCATTTTTGATAATTAAATTAAATTTTAACAGGGCCTCGAGGGGCAATCTAGGACTATTAGGAGCTAGAATATGTATTAGGGACTTTCAAGTGAAGTTAATTTAGGAAAATGCTATACCTCTTGGGTCAGATACCAATAATCAAGCTAAAGCTCTTGCTCTACTTTATGGGATTCAAACTTTAATTCAATTGGATTTTTCAGAGGTTCATTTTGAGGGCGATCCCTAACTTATCATTCTTGTTGTACAACAAAGGACTTGTCAGAATTGGAAAATTCATTATATTCTTCAAAAGGTTGGATCTTAAAGGACAAGCTTTGCTCTTATGTGATTTCTCACACATACAAAGAAAGAAATAAAGTGGCTGATTATATGGCAAACATGACAATTGATAATGGTCACATGATTATTGTTCCTAACTCTGAATGTCAAAAGTCATTTCCAACACTATTTCATATTTTGGATCATAATGACATTTCTTCTTCCCATATTTAGTTTTTAATTGGGTTGCATATATGGAGACTTTCATTTATTCAATATTTTAACATGGTATTGGAACTATGTCTTTAATGGCTAGGTTTTCTCACAGATGTACTTTTACTTTTGATGGCATATCATATTGATATTTTGTTTTATGAGTATACTAGGTAGTCCACATAGGGGATTGTCCATGTCAACACTTCTCCCTATTGTTTCTTCTTTGCTATCATGATTGTCCATGTCATTGATATTCCACGTCGACTCTATGTGTGTGTGTGTGTGTGTGTGTGTGTGTGTGTGTGTGTGTGTGTGAGTGTGTAATGTCATTGTTGGTATGGGTATTGCCATGTGAAGATTTATAAACGAGTGTTGTCTTTTAAATCATAAATTTTGAATGTGTCATGGTATAATTCTGGAAAGTTAATACATGATAGAGAATTTTTTAAGCCAAATCTTTCCTAAGCCGATCTAATGACGCTTTTTGAAGGATGATTTCATTTTATCATACACTTGCTTTATGAGATACAATGCCACATTTACTAGAAAGAGTACAATGGGCTTTCAAAAAAATCTTTTTAAAAATCTCCATTTTGGTCAAGTTGACAGATTAGGTTCCTATTTTTATTGATTTAAAATTCTTCTTTTCCCAAGGGTGTACATGCATCCATAATAGATTTGAAGTTTTACGTTGTGTGATTGTGACTGATGGGAGGAATATATTAAATTGTGTACACTTCAAACACAAACAAAGTGGCTTATTCATAAATCATTACTTATGCTCTCATTATTACTTGCTTTTTCTTGGTATTTATTTACAATTCCAAAGACGATTTCTTCTAATTCATCAATTAAATTGGAGCTAAGGAATGAGAGGACCCCTGTCAAGATTGTGGTGGTAGTTGTACACTTGATTTGTGTTACACTCTAAACCCTTCTATCCAAACAATTCCATGAGTTGGAATGCTTAGATGCCGGCTTAGAGCTCCCTATCCACAGAGTGCAAGAAGCTAGTATTCAAGCATGAAGGCTCTCAGCCAAGCCTTAGAAATGTGCTTCTTGCTAGTAAACCATGCAATGGGAGGTTCTTTGAGACAAGAGCAAGAATGCAAGTGTCTACAATGAGTTCCTCAAAGAATGCAATGCAACTAGAGATTAAACTAGAATGAATATGAAAAGTGCAGCTATTCTAAGCATGGATGAGAGTGTTACAATCCAAATATTAAGCTATGTGAGATAGATTATTGCAAAATAAAAGCTAAACTAACATGCAACATGAATCTAAGCTAAAATGCTATGGTATGAGAGAATGTAGACAAGAAATAGAAGTTCTCCACAAAGCTCCAAAGAAACCTGTTAGAAAACCTGCAGCATAACAATATTCAAAATGAGGATGGATTGAGGGGGAAAGCTCTCTCCCTTTTAAAGATGTATGGATGGTAGAGATCAAGATGAAGATGGTGGATGATCAACGGTGGAATTCAAAAAGAGGAGTGATCCATGTGCACACACAAGTCAACCAATAGAATATAAGTTGACTTGTCATATAAGACAAAAGTCACAAAGCCTTTTCTTTTAATTGCAAAATAGAAAAAGGACTTTATGTGTGCACTTTAAGTGGGTTAGAAGAATGGGGTCTTTTATTTAATTAAAAGGGGACATGTTCTTTTAATCAAATAATGAACTTAGGATAGCATAGTCAAACTATAGGTTATAATCAAATAAATTGATTATTAACAATTTGGTCTAGATAAATGATTAAATTAATTTAGCCAAAATGCTGAGAAGGGGGCTAATAGTCTAGATGACCATTTTTAGGTGATTACAGTAGTTGTGTTAGTATTTAAAGCTAGATGGAACATCATCCTTTCAATCTAATGATATCACTATCAGTCTTGCAAGATCTTGACCCTATTTTCGAAAATGTGACCGATGATGAATTGGAGAAATATTTCAGCATCACTTGTATTATGTGCAAGAAGGTTGTCCACGATGTTATTGGAGAAGAAATCTTATCTCCCATTTCTTGGTGTGCACTATTTCCATGGAAAATGATTTCAATATTTGCCTTCAACATCTATGTCATTATCCAGAACCACCATTTTGTCATGGATGCTTGTAAAAGATGCTTCTTGTGAATTTTTGATGAAGCATTATGTTCTGAGATGCTAAAATATAATTTTTGGAATGGTTCTGGTTTTGTGGGTGGAATTTTTTCTCAGGAATTACTTTTGAAGTAACCATTATTCATTTTGACATTCAACAATATGAATATTTGTGGCATGTTTATGGTTTCATTGCAAAGAATTGCAAGTCTCTTAGTGCACCTTTGATATGTCAACTTTGCTAATGGCTCTCTACAATTTATAGTATAATATTTGAACATGGCGATGAACATATTCTGCCTCTTGAGGTTCCAGGTTTGGATGTTGATGCTAGGGTTGATATGGCAATACTGTGGATTAGGGATGTGGTGGTCAACTATTATAATGCTTTGTTTAATGATGTGGTCCCTTCTACAACCCCTTAAATGGAGGATTCAGTGCCTCTGGTGCATGACTCTCCCATGTTATATTTTGATCCTAATTCTTACCTCAACATGATGGAAGACTGATTCTCTGCATGGGTGTGGCCACTAGTTTTATTTTTATTTCAAGTTTTGACTGTCAACCTACTTTATTTCCACTAGTTTGTCATTTGTGGTGTTAAACAATATCTAAGTATGTTAGATAGGTGGGATTTTGTGTTCATGGTTCGAATCATGGTGCTCTTGTGATCATGGATGGTTTAATGAGTTGGAGTTGTCCTATTTTCATGGGTATTAGTGGGAAAATTGAGATTTAAAACTTGATTTTTAATGGGTCGTTCTATGTTCTTCCACAATTTAGTCATTTGTGGAATGGATTAAAGATGTTTAAGGGCATGTAGTGGATTTTGATAGTCTCAGTGTTAGACATTATGTTTAGTTAGTGTTTTGAGTCAAAGTGCTATATTTTTGAATATGATGTAACCTCTTCCTTATATATTAATAAATTTATAGGATTTCATTGGCTTTTGTTTAAAAAGGAAAAAAATTTATATGCTATCAATTATATCTATATTTACATAATCTTTATAGATAAGATAACATCACATAAATTCGATATACAATATTAGATATATAGACACACAATATCTATATCTATATCTAATTCCAAAGTGACACTCTATAAGTGCAAAAAGGGTGGAGTGTGATGGTGTGAGTGTGTTAATGTTAACAATTACCATTTTAGCTTTAATTTGACAACCATCTACATGTCAAAAAAATAATAATAATAATAATAATTTGATAGGTAAGAGACCACGAGGCCCAAGATTGTGTTTAGATTAAATGTCATCTCAATTGGGCACCAAAGATTATAGATGGATAGGTATCCTTGGTGTAGCCCTTACATAAATATCTTAGAGTAATTTAACCAATTTTAACACTTGCTTGGTTTCCTAAATTTATATCTTTGTTTTTTATAATTCCTTATGAATATAAAATAAAAATTAAACTTGGTTATGATCAAGTTGTTAGAATGAAATGGAGTGTGCTACATAATCAAAATAAAACTTATCTCCTTTTAACTTCAATTTTAAAATCTAAAAGTATATAAGGAAATTTTTGAATAACCTAACATATATCTCTTATTAACATTAAACTTCCATGAAATCAACTAAATTGATGAATCATACAGCTTGTACATAGGCACCAAACCTATCAAAATATTAACATGCTTATTTTGGTAGTGAATCTTCTAAACCAATTTCGCTCCAAGAGCAAGTGTTTAGCTTATACTTCTCATATTAGCTTGTCTTATTGGAATCTCTTCTCTATTTTCTCCTTTGTTAGCGATATTATCTACTTCTCTATTACCTTCCCTATAAATATGTTTTATGATTGTTTCTTAAAATTGATCAACAATGGCTAGGGAATATTCAAGTTTAGAATTAAGGATCCAATTTGGGGTATCTCTTTTTCTTAATGCATTTAGGATAATTTGTGAGTCTCCTTTGATAACTAATTTGTTAATACCTGTCTCTCTACTTAAAATTAAGCCTTCTATCAAGGCCTCTAATTCAGCTAAGTTATTAGACAATACTCCTAAAGCTTGATACATTTAGTTAGGAAAGATCCATTATCCAGATAAATAGTACATCCTAAGCTTGCTCGTCTTTGACTACCTCTAGAGGCCCCATCAAAATTAAACCTTGACCATCTTGCAAAAGGAAGTTCTCATTTACATTCTTTCCTAGTAATATTATTAGATTTTGTATATCATTAGTGGATTAATTAGTTCAAACCATTTTTTATGCATATCTACATCCTGGTCTAAAAAGGAACCTTCCCCCTTATATGTTTTTTTTAGATTATTGTTAGCTACCTTAATAATACAAGCCTCCAATCTATTATAAAGGGATGTTAGGTCCATCTTTTCATTGAAAAAAATTATTCTATTCCTTTCTTTCCATAATTCCCATAGGAGTATGGAAGGAGATATTTTCCATAAATTACTATAAACCTTAGAAAAACCTTGTTTCAACCAACTTAAAATAAATAAATTATTAGGTTATTAGGGAATGTGATTTGCCAATTTAATTTCTTACATAACCAATACCAATAACTCTTTGCAAAGGGATAGTCATAGAGAAAATATTCAAAAGTTTTTTATTCTTTTTCACAAAGTGGACATCTACATGGTCCTTCAAAAGTCATATTGGTAAACCTATATGTTGTTAGAACTCTCTTTTGAAGAGAAGCCCAAAGGAAGATACCTTCATTAGGAAGGCATGTTGAATCCCAACATAGATTTTGAGGGATTTCAATCTTATCCCACTATTGAGAATTTATTATCTTTTCATACCCTAGTTTTACTTTATAATTTTCATCCTTCGAGGCTCCCCAAATTAGTTTATCTTTCCTATCTTTATGATTTGTGTGTCTACTTTTTTAAAAATGTATCTTTCCTATGATGAAAGAGGTTTTTCATTTAAGGTTTTTTGTTGCCATCCTCCATACTAATTATTGTTAATTTTAATTTTATATTCAGTACATTCTTACCCCATAAAGTTGAAAGAGTGTTTTTGATGTTGATAGGTAGATATATACTATCTGGAGAAGGGATCCCATCCCATGAATCTTCCCAAAATAAAGCATCTTGTCCTAAATTGATATACTGAGTTAAGTTACTAGCTATTAATGGGTGATAGTTCAACATAAAGTTCCACATTCTTGAACCTTTTGGAGGACTTTTAGTTCTAAACAAAGACAAAGGATTATTATTGTTGAAATATTTATGCAATCAATTTTTGGCCTATTTACTATTATGTTCTTTAAACTTTCTTCAAATAAGTTTTGCCCCTAGTGCTTCATTTTGCCAGCTCAATTTTTTTATGCCTAGGCCTCCAAATTATTTAGGTCTACACATTTTTTGTCATTTTATCAAAGCTTATTTTGTCTTTTCTCTAGTGCATTGCTACAAGAATTTTTTTAAGTATAGTGTCTAATTACACCTTTAGGTAGGGGAAGACATGACATATCATATGTGTGGATGGTCAAAAGTAATGCTTTGATCATAGTCATTCTACTAGCTTTAGTTAACCATTTCCCTTTAAAACTTCCCATTTTTCAATCTAATTTTTCTAAATTGTATCCTAAACTTTACTTTCTCTAATGCCCTTTTTAAGTTGAATACCAAGGTTTTCAAATGGAAAGGCTCATTTTCTAAATTCCATTATTCTATAAATTTATTTGTCCACTTCTTCTTTGGTATTAATAAAGAAAATATCTAATTTGTTAGCATTTACTTTTTGACCTATTGCTTCCATATAATTATTTATTATTTTCTTAAAATTTTGAGCTTCTTCCAAAGTGCTCTCTCCTAGTAGAATTGTATCATTTGCAAATCGTTGATGTGTATTTTTAGGAACCTCAACTACTATGATTCCTCTAACTTCCTTTCAAATTGAGCCTTTATTATAGCTCTGTCAAAAGATTTTGCCATAATAATGAAGAGAAAAAGGTGATATAGGATCCCCTTGTTTTATTCCTCTTAATATGCTAAAAAAACTTCAAGAGACACCATTTATGAGGAGGGATATTTTAGGTGTGGAAATGCAATTATATATTAAGTTGATCCATTGACGAGAGAATCCAAAAGTTTTGAGTATTTTACATAAAAATCTCTAATCCACTTTATTGTAGGTGTTTTGGATATCCAACTTCATTAGCATACAAGATTCCTTGTTAATTTTTACAAAATGAATTAATTCTTGAATAACAATAATACCATCGAGAATTGACTTATTAGGAACGAAACCTATTTGTTCCTCTGGAATGAGCTTTGGTAAAGCTTTTTTAAGTCTATTGACTAGTGTTTTGAGAGCATTTTGTAGACTATATTAAATAAGGCTACGAGCTTAAAATCTCATGTATCCATATGATCAATTTTCTTTGGAATTAAAGGTAGGAATGTATTATTAATTTTAGTTAGACGGGATCCATAATTCTAGTTGCCTCAATAGCCTTCCAAAGATCTCCTCCAAAAATATCCCAACATTTTTGAAAGAAAAAGACTTGAAATCCATCTAGGCCCAAAGATTTATTAGGATTAAGTTGAAAAGGGGATTCTTTAATTTGTTCTTAAGTAAAATTTTCATTTAAATTTCTATTATCATTTGCAGTTATAATTTTCAGAATAGATCCTAACATCTTGTTTTGAGCTATTAAATTTGATGATCAAGATTATTAAAGATATTTGCATAAAAATTCACAAAAGTTTCCGCTATCTCATTTGGATTTTCAATTACCCTTCCTGAATTATCCTTGATTTTTGTTATTCTATTAATATTTCTTCTATGAATAATACTATTATAATTTTGTTTTGTAGTTTTATCACCTTCTAACAACCACATTTCTCTTGATTTTTGTTTCCATAATATTTCTTCTTTTGTTAGGATATTTTCCTTTTTAGCTAGAAGCTCATTTTCTTTGATACATCTTTCATTATCCATTCATACCCTAATGATTTCTTCATTTAAGTTTTTCAAATCTTCTTCACTCTCTATTTTTTCTTTAAATATGCTACTAAAATGATCTTTATTCCATTTGTTTATATTTTCTTTTAAGATTTTCAATTTGGCTATGAAACAAAACATCCTCGATTTTTCATATTTCTCTTCATGCTACCGTGTATATATATTATCAAGAAATTATATGTCTAGAAACCACATATTCTCACACTTAAATGGATTTCTTGACGGTTTTTGTGATTCACCCATTTCTAGTCCAACTAGATAGTCATTAAAAGGATGATTAAAAGATATTAAATTTCCTATAAATATAAACTTGTCCTATCTTTTTGCTATATTATAGAAGTCAACTTGTCTACTATTCCATGTGTAGACCCCGTTCAATGTTGGAATATCAATAAGGTTATATTTTGTGAACCATGCTTTGAAATCTATAATAACCTAGTCAATGGTCGTGGATCCACTTGCTTTTTCTCCTAATTCTAGAATAGCATTAAAATCTCCAGCAATGAAATTGTTTTATTTTGGATTTAACTCTAAATTATTGCTAATTTCATTCCAAATTTCTTTCTTATTCATTGTTGGAGTTGGCCCATACACATTAATAAGTAGGAATTGAATTTCACTTTTAAATCTTTTTATTCTCCCCTCATCCAATTATTACCAGACACAAAAGTAGTGAAATCTATCCTCCTTGGATCCCGAATAATATCAATCCCACTCAAGGCCCCGACTAAATCAACTAGTCCCATTTTCCAAGAACCTAGTTTTCTTCTAAATATTTTCCCTTCTTCTCTGTTAAGTTTTGATTCTTGTATTAATAATATATCTGATCTAGATAATGAACTAAATTGCCTTAAGTAAGCACTTTTTATTAGGGGCATTAAGGCCCCTAACATTCCATGTTGTTAGTTTCATGACTTTACAGGGAAAAACTTCTCCGTTCCTACATTCAAAAGTTCGTTAATCTTTTTCTAGTTACCAACCAGACCTTTAGCCACTCTAAGTTCAACTAAGGATTTCCTTCCTCTTTTTTTGCTTTATTTTCCACGTTTTGGATGTTCTAAGCCTTGCAAATTTGCTATGATACCATCATTGTCTAAATTTTTACTAGCATTTTGCACACTTGTAGCAATAGACTCATCTTCCTCTCTATTTGATTTTTTTTTTTCTAATTCTTTCATAATTTTGAAACTAATTCCTCTATCATCCTCATTTGTATCTCACCTATTGTTTTCTTAATTTGATTATTTTCTCCATTTATTTTGTTCATATCTTGTTGAAATACTTTTGTTTCCTAGATCCTGAACTCCTCCCAATTTTGGTTTTTTCCTACTTTATTCGTATCTAGATTATCCAAATTCCAGTTATTTGGAAACTTTTTTTTTGTTTTTTTGATCGGTCAAGGCTGAAGCTAAGATTATTTATTATTTATTATTATTTTATTAAGCATAGGTAGATTCGAACCCAAGACCTCTTTGATAAGAGGCTCGCAATTTACCGTTGTGTTGTAGGCTCTTGCCTTTCTGGAAACTCTTCTTGATCTATTAATTCAATTTCTTTTTAAAATGTCTCTACCTCAATAGGAATATATTTGCAAGCTCCTTCTCTTTTCTCTACTTTTTCTTGGGAAATAAGATTTCATTTCCTTCTGTTTTACATTATTATACTCTCTTATTATTATTATATCCAATTGTTTATCTTCCCTCATTCCTACTAAAGAGTCTAAGGCTCTATTTTTATTTGATATTGATTCACTATTTCCCTTGGTATTTATTAAATTGCATTTTTTAATGTTATCCTCTAAATCCTCATCTTCAAATTCTTCATCTTCCATTTCCACGATTCTTTCAATTAACCATCCTTTTTCCTTTATTGCTTCTTCACTTTCTTCATTTTCTTCTTCAACATCGAGAACCTCAGGGAAATCTTTCTTATCTAAATCAACTACATCCAAAGGAGTAAAGGATTTCTATTAATCCTCTATATTTACTATATTCAATGTTGTTTCCTTAGCTTCTATTAATTAATTATGAACATCTTTTGTTCTAATTTCACTCTTTTCAAGATTAGAAGTAAACTTTTTCTCCTTTTCCCCTTCTTTTTCTTGTTGGTTACCAATCATATTTATTTCTTCAAGGAAATGTCTACCTCCTATTAGCATTTGTCAGAACTTATATAACTTTTGAATTTATTTTTTATTTTTCTCTTTTCAGATTAGTAGAGTCATAAACTTGTTGCCTTTCTATTTCTTGAGTTTCATTTTCTATGTTTTCTACTTCTACATTTTCTAACATTTGATTGATATCTTCCATGTTAATCTCTCGTTCTAATACCCTGGGCTATTGTGTTTCTCCATCCTAACCTTTGTATGGAAGATTCACTTGTCCATCATATTACTTGGATTTTCCCATTTGATTTAGATTTTAATTTGATGGCCTCTATGGTTTTTCTTTTGGTATGAATCTTTGTAATGGTTTCCTTTCTGTTGATCCATCCTTGGCTACTAGCTGCTTAGTGTTCTTTGATTTGTCAATCCATTCTTTATTTGTTCTGCATAAAGTTTTTTATTCATCTTTCTTCCAACTTTGGTCCATCCTACCAAATCCAAATCATCCTCTATCGTATCTTGTTTGCTCTCAATTTTTGCTGGTTAAATGTACTCTTTTCTCTTATGCAAAGGAAGGTATTTTATTGGAGCATCATTACATTTAACTTTCTTATCATGAAATGCTCTAGCTAGGGTATCAAAACTATTTTTGTAGGGCGGATTTGTAATCACTGCTTTAACCTTATGATATATCGATTGTCCATACTTTGTGTTCATGAATGTAAAACTTGCTTTGCATGCCTAAGTTTTTCAGCAAATACATCATTTCCCTTTGCTCTAGAATTACTATGTTCCACATTTTGTAAAAGGGCAGATGAATACATTTTGTTAGTTGCAACAAATTTGTTTTCTTTATTTGCAAGGGCAGAGAACGTCACCATTTTGTTTTTTATAAATAGCTAGTAGTATGATTTGATTAAAATTTCGTAAGTTAGATGATATCACTGTGCTAAGTTGGATTGCTTTTTGTCATTTTGAACCTCTTAGGTTCATCTTTTTCTGTTATCTATTTATTTTTTCCTCTTTCATTCTTTCTTTTTTGTCATATATGAATCAAATAACCTTATGCTATATCGATATTTTCCTATTATGATTATAGTTGAAGATATTGCACTAGTGTTTGATATATTCAATTGTGTAAATGATTTGTGGTAGATTTGATTGTAGGTGGTGTTGAGAGGAATCACAACTTTCACAGATACCCATTTCAACTTCTGCTACCTTATTGCTTATATTAATATGACTTCTATTTTTTATTGTTATGGGGATAGGGTTAGTAATATGCTCTTCTAGGAAGATTCAATGGTAGATTCAAAAGTTGGTAGATTTTCTTTCTTCAACAGGTTGTATATTGATTCCACCTCATTTGATAATTAATGCTTATTTGGTTTCCTTTCTCGATGCCTATAGTGTCTTTTAGTTCATTCTTGAAATAATCAATTCTTCATATATTTAATTAGTGGATGATTTTTCAACTTCCTTTTTGCCATGCGACTATCCATTTCAGGTTTGAGGATTTGACAATGATGCACCTTAGTTTCTAATGATGGGAGTCTTTGTGGATTTTGGCTAAGTTCCTTTTACCAACACTAATAGTAAAATTTACACAATCCACTCTGTGTAGTAGGTCCTAGATGTTATAATCTAGAAATAAATTTTGACTTCCTGAAATTAGTGAGAGAAGTAAAGAGTGGAGAGAGACTAGAGCGCTTACAACTCTAGTGAGATGCAAATGGCACAAAATCCAAGGTAGGAAAAATTTTCCCAAATTGAAGAATGGGGAAGAATCTCTTCTATTGCTATACACTCCTCTAGCGCTCACGTGTCCTTGCAACTCTGTACGTGACCCTACAACTGAAGCTCTTTTGCCCACGTGTAACCTTCTACTGCTATTTTATCTTTATTTTTGGACAAAATCAAGATTGTTCCTTCGCTTGTTTTCACTCTCTAACCCTTTTGTTAATACGTGCTTCTATGTAGAGTTATCATGATTTTGTAGTCTAATTCGCTATTTTGCTATTTGTTTACTATATTATTATTATTATTATATGCATGTATAGTAATTTCAATAAATATTATTAACATAATATACTTTTAAAAATAATTTAATATTTAAAAATATTTTTGAGTGTAGTAAATTTAATTTAATGTATTTTATAATTGATATTTTTTGACATTTCTTTAGATAGATTTATTTAAGACATCTACACTAGTTATACAATCTTTATATACATTATAGGTGTTATAAGATTCTATACATAATTTTATTATGTGCAAACACAAACCATAGGTACACATACATCCACCTACATATATATTGAAAATAAGAAACTGACAAAAATGAAAACTAGACAAGAAAATAGTTAACAAAAATAACAATTCACTAAAATAAAATTCAAATGTCAAAAATAAATAGGACAATCAAATAAGTCAAGGAGACAAAAGGAGGAAGGGAGTTAAAAGTATAAGAGAGGAGTAAGAGGTGGGAGGGAGTATGAAAGTACGAAAAGAGAAGAGGTTTCTAAGAGGTGAAGGATAGGTGAGATAGAGGGAAGTAAATGGGGTGAGGAAATCAAAACGAGGGGGGTAAAAGGAGAGGGCATAAAAGGAATTCAAAGTGACCAACAAGACATATATATATATATATATATATATATATATATATATATATATATATATATATATATATATATATATATATATATATATATATATATATATATATATATATATATATATATATATATATATGTTACTAGCAATTGCATGCTTCTGTGCTTACAACAATAAGCTAATAGGTGCCTGATAATTAAATTATTTTTAAAAATATAATCTTATGTGAACAAATTAGATTGTTAATAATTTTCAATTTAAATAACATAATATTTACTAAACGGTACGACAAAATTGGAAGTAAACAAAAATGTTTTAATAATGATGGCAACGATAATTAGGAGTAATTATAAGAGGTGTTGGAGAGGGGGTATGTGGACCATGACTGTGTATGACTCAACTACTCATTTATTACCACACAAATTGTGGGTGTTTTTGTAGAGGAGAAAAACCCATCGTGACTTCGAAATAGAGAATTTAAACCTGCTCAAGCTTGTTGGTAAGAATAGTAATTTGTATATAAACAATAACATGGGAGGTAGGAGAAAGAGGTGCGAGCCAGGGAATTGAACAGAATGGAAAAAAAAAAAAAAAAAAAAACTAGAGATATGGGACATTTTAGAGCAGGGCAAGTTTATGGGATTTATGGAGAAACTAAAGGGAAATAATCCGTCTATTACCAAGCAATTTATCAAAACTTGGAAGAATGACAATGTTCTGGTTGGAAATTAGAGAATGGAAGTCATAGAGGATATCATTGCCAAAGGCACTAGCCTGGACAAGGAAGGGATTAACTTCTACAGAGATAGGGAGATGTCTGACAGAGTTGTTGACGAGTTTTCGGAGTCCACCAAGGAGAGAAATAGGTTGGTCGAAATTGGCAATTCTTACTTTAGCCCTCATTTTATTTCTAGTCCTTGGAGGTTTATCATGTGTCTTATGATTGAGTATATTACCCTAGATAGTTGTTTTACTAAGATTTATGGTCACCATTTCATGTTGGCTAATCACTTTAGACATAGGGTTAGGATTAACTTTCCCTTTTACCTTCGACAGTCTGTAGATAATACCATTTTAACCCTTCAAAATGACCCAGATGGGGATCATGCTTTTCATGAGGGTTTGATGGTGTTGATTATGAATTTGCTTAAGTTAAAAAAAGTGGACAGACCTCATATAAGCAAAAATATTATGGAATTTGAAACTGAGGGGAGTGATTCAGATGAGGTTTATGAAG
Organism: Cupressus sempervirens; assembly: GCA_028749045.1. Lineage (NCBI taxonomy): Eukaryota > Viridiplantae > Streptophyta > Pinopsida > Cupressales > Cupressaceae > Cupressus > Cupressus sempervirens. The sequence continues at coordinate 295,563,817 of CM053788.1, read as the reverse complement.
AGGAAATAGAGGACAAAGAAGCAGAGCCAGTGGAAAACAAGAGAAAGAATCATACCCCTAGAGGCTTGTCATCTAAGAGAAGGAAAATAAATGAGGTGGATTATGAGACAGAGGTTGGGACTGATGAGGAGACTGAAGAGGAAAAAGGGAAGAAGAATAAGGGTAAAATTGGTAGTGGAATTAAATCTAGAAATAATACGAAGAAAAATGGGAGATGGATGAACATCCCCTGAGATGATGAACCCCTGATCCATAAAAATGAGAAGGATATGAAAGGTAAGAAGATTATGCTTCAAGGGAAGGCTGAGTATAAAGATACTAAGGATGTTGATGTAGGGAAAGATAATGTGGATTTGGATGAGGATAATTTGAATCAGAGAAGTGCCCATGATGATCAAGGGTATATGAAGGGTGTCTTGGGAAACCCTAGGGAGATGAGAAGGGACATTAATTTTATGAAGGAGCAAATGTAGGATACAAGAAGGGAGTTTGAGCATCTCATCAAAACAAATAGGGGTGAGATGACTTTAGGCCAACATCTAGATGACTTTGAAAACTTAAACCTCAAGTTGATAAATTTTTTCTGATTTAAAAATCAAGTTCCTTCCATCAAGAACAAGAACAAGAACAAGAACATCAAAGGTTTGTTTCAATTATATATAGATTTGTGTAAGTGATTTCATCCTGGATTCAAGGATTAAGACCTTTCTCATTCAGAAAAATCATTCGTTAAATAGTCTAGAAATTGGCTTCATGTATCCATTAAACACATAGAAGAGCGTTTCTTTAAAAAAAATATAAATAAATAATAAAAAATAGAAGTGTTTATAAATAATTTTGAAACATATTATAGAATATTAATTATAATAGTGTTGGGTAAGTTAGTTTAGGTAGCGTGGTTGCGTACGAGGAAGGCGGCGGGAGGGAGGAAGCGGCGGATTTTTGCTTAATTTGGGAGGAAAGGAAATAAGGACGCGGTCTCTATCCCTCGCGCGAGCCGGTAATAAAACCCGCGTTTCATTGACACGTGCCGGTCATTTTGAATAAATCCCCACGCTGGGCGGACTCCACGGTTCTATTTATATCAGTTTACCTGCAATTATTTTTTTGTTATTTCGCTACGCGAAACTCTCGTGTTAAGTGTCGAGCATGTTGCATGTTTGGGAAGCGATGGATTGAGTGTAGTTAATCGTAAAAGGACTGTTGTGGGACGAGGAGGCGCGAGACATTTATGGGCCAGGTCTTTGAGAGCCAATGTATTTGTAATCGGCGAGGCGGAAGAAAAGTGTTTGATGAAATGCAATTGCGGAGAGAAATGGATCCGGCAGGGGCAGGAGGAGGGGGAGGATAGGGCTGTTTCGTGCTTCATTCTTTATTCTTTGTCTACTGACTGAGCAGTTTTAACAGGGAAAGCATTATTAATACGATCCTCATCCATGGAGGCCACCAAGGGATGGTTTCAGCGCTTTCAGCCCAAAGCAATGAAAGCTGCGTTGGGGAAAAAGAAAGATGACAATAATACCAACAATTGCCCTCGTCCTCCCAACGACGAAGCTCCTTCACCCGTTACCAAACAGAGAGTAGCCGCGGCCAAACAGTACATAGAAAACCATTACAAGGCTCAAATGAAGAGCTTGCAGGAGCGCAAGGAAAGGTACTTTCAATTTTCCCTCTTCCTTGCCTTCTCACTGTTTTCTTCTTTCAAATTTTCTGCCTCAAGTCCGTTTGCTCTTGGAGAAATCCTTACTCGTCTTCCCAATTGACCTGCGTGACGGGGTAGTAGTAAGGCTGCGCTAGTCCTGATCAGAGAGTAAGTCAAATTCAAGTAAGGAACAAGGCAGCCAGATGAATTGGGTCACTTGTAGCCGGTTTCCAGAGAGCGTGCTTATGGTGGACCTTAAATAGGAAAAAACCATTATATTAAAGAAAATTGCGATATAATCAGAAAAGTACGAATACAACAAAATGTAATATATATATATATATATATATATATATATATATAATTTATAAAAGTCGAACATAACCCTACACAACACATACATAAACTTTTATATGCTAATGATGAAAATATTCTCTACCAGTTGTGGAATCTGCCTGTATGATTGAAAATGGTATGTTTTTTTTTTTTTTTAATGTTCGCTGTTTCTCCAAAAGAACCTGCGGTTCAGTTTCTTTTATAACAAAGTCCTTGTTTATTTACGTTTATTCCGGTTGAATAGAAAAACACACTAAAGAAAACAGCCTTGTTCAACTCTGTTTGGTAACCTTGCTCGTCTTCATTACTTTGTATTAAACGCACGTAATCTGAACTCTGTCTAATGCCTCTTTTAATGCCTCTTTGATTACTTTGGTTAATGCCTCTTTTAAATATTGTACTACTTAAAAACAACCGTAACATCAATGTTTCGTTGAGTTTTCTGGGACAGTACATCAACGTTTATGATCACACTCTGTGAATCCACCATTGCTATGAAAGAGGAAAAGTGAATGTTTTGCAGATTTAGCTCGTCAAATGTTGACCAATATGCCAACAGGGAAGGGAAACTGAGGAGCCATGAAACTGATAATTCCGGGCTAACATAAAAGCAACAATAAAACCAGAGAATGAGGAGGAAAAGAAAAATATAATATATTTAATTGTGGTAAGATTTAATAAACATAATTCTATACAGTAAACTCAGAATTTATAATATAATTCAGTCTAATCGTGATTACGCAATACACCTACAATAATTTAATACTGATAAATCAAATCAAACAGTGTAATAATATTTTAATTATAGTATACTGAAGATAATCCTATGTGGAATCAAGTTTTAATGTTTACGCTTTTGGGGTTGGCCTATTCTAAAGAGGCAGTCGAATTTTAATTTACTATCATTGTCAATTTTAAAGTGTTTGATAGAACAATTTGAAATTGTTGTATATATGATAAGGAATTCTATACGGTTGTTTGAGTGGTTAAGCAATAGAAACATTATTTAATTGGTTAAGTGTTAAATTTTGAACCAGGGTTCAAGAATGCAAATGAAGAGAAATTCAAAAACAGATGACACGATAAATTATCCTGGGAAAACCCTCCACTTGAGGGTGGAAAACTCAGCCCCACAAAAGATAGACCCTTTACTGTATTCTCAAAACAATTACAATGTTCTCATGCTAATAATTGATAACTCTTCAGTCAACAATAAGCCTTCTTCATAGTTCAATCACTTTAGTTATGTAACAACAAAATATCAAATGCTACAAGTATCTCATAGATACTTCTGACGACAAGAATGTTTTTTTAGACATTCAATGATCATACACAATCATGCACAGAAGAATTCTGAAGCTGTAGCATGTATCATGCACAATACAGAAATATAACACTGTATTTTTAGACACATGAATTAGCAGAAATAGGTCACACACTCTGTCGTCTTCATAATTTTTGAAGAGTAAAATCAATATACCACAAAACTCATACACATGCTCATGCAATACTCAGAAGATTAACATACAGTAATCTCACATAATGATAATATTCAGTCATTGAAATTTCAGACTTCCATCTATGCTGCCATTTCACACACTCTTCTGCTAGAATAGTCACCATCACCACACACTTAATCATTAAGTGAAGTCGACCCGCATCAATTGGCTAAGTCCCATTAACTCATGGGGCAGCACCCATTACACATATAATGAACCAATGACAGTTACACTTGAATTGTTGACACTTAAATTCTCATGATCATCAACAGCCACATGAACACAAAGATTATTCAACCTTTGACAATACACAGAGAATGAATCAATGAAAACTGACAGGTGATAAATGCAAGCACAATTAGAACGTCCTGTATTCGGCCAAACATATGAGCCAACTGATGATACTTGAATACCTTGTGATTGGCATGAATGGTGGCAGTTAAGAATGGGAATCAATTCAACTTCAACAAATATCTAAAACATCAATGACAGGTGTAGAGAGAAGACACGAAGATACAAAAGCTGAAGATGGTTACTTGGCCAACTCCCCATCTCTAACACAATGGTAACAGTAGTATATCAAATCCACTGATATAACTGCAAATGCATCATAAGAAACAGTAAGGATGCTCTGCAACCACATATTGCTTGGCAAGAGAGCTACAAAACAGAAAAGACAGCAAGAATGAAAGACACAGAAAAGATATCAACCATTATGGTTAGATTGTCACCTCACAATGAGTGTAAGATGCACAAGTGTACATCATTGTGAGATTGTCACCTCACAATGATATTCACCATGGCTCATCTAGAGGATAAACACACAATTACAAGAAAGTCACCACAGATTGTCTCATGTGGTGTTGTGATGGCGTGACACACATGACATCCACCACAAACCATATCAGAGGGTGGTAAATAAGGGCTTACACCTCAAGTCTCTCTCAAAGAGAAATGCATTATGAGGGCTGACACCTCAATTTCTCCATCTCAAAGAAATGTACTACAAGACCTGACACCTTAATTTCTCCATTTCAGAGAAATGCACTATGAGAGCTGACACCTCAATTTCTCTGTTGAAGAGAAATGCACTACAGATATTGATACCTAAACTTCTCAGTCTCAAAGAAATGCACTATGAGGGTTGACACCTCAATTTCTCCATTTCAGAGAAATGCTAGAAGAGTTGACACCTTAAATTTCTCTCACAGAGAAGAATGCATTAACAAATCCTCATGATGATGTGGCTCCCTCTAAAGCTGTAACCTGCTGACTTTCTCGTCCAAGGTTGCCTTTGTAGGTTAGTCAAACTCACTTTGACTGTTAATTTCTCCTCTTTGAAGGAAGAAATAGCCTCTTCCTCTTGGAGAGATGTCTCCAGTTGTGTGCTACCAACTTAGTCCTATGGCAGTAAGCTGTGTCTCCATTCTTCAGCCAAGTATCCATAATCCAGGAATATCATGACCTAGGTGTCTTCAAAAAGGCCTTCTATCCTACATACGTGGGACTCCATCCCATGAATCATAGTCCTCAAGACTGCTATAGTTTCTTGATCAGTAGAGATTACATCCTCACATGGTCTACTCCCTTTGAACCAATATGACCAATATCCTCGGAAGTCAACTGAAGCAAATCCTTCTCGATAATAGATAATCAACCATTGTAATGCATCACTTGAGATAATCAAATGTCTTTAGGTTCGTCCTCCTGCAGTTACCTTCAACACTTTGGGAAAAATGACATTTTAAAAGTTTTTTTTTTGTCTAATTTAGTCTATTCGAACCTCCAAGTCTTAAATAGACCACTAAAAAGGTCAGAAAGGATGTTTTATATGTCCTTTGGACTAAACGGTTAATATATATGGTGGTATGTTGTTTTACGATTAATATAGTGGTGTATGAACTTATTTGCTGCTGCATACATTTTAAAAAAAACATATGCTTTTGTATGGTCAAATCCAAAATGAATTCAAACCCACCCCCAAAAATATTTGAACAAACTTTGAACTTGAATTTGATCTGGCAATTTAACCAAGAGGTTTGCGTATTGCAGCACAATTTGTTGCATTGTCAGTGATGAATGGGACTACATTTTGGGGATCACTCTCCATTGCAGTCTCACCAAAAAGTAAAAACAACCAGCAATTTGATTTCACTTTTTCTGATGCAACTATTGCTTTCAGGAAGACTGTGTCGCTTTTGGTTGCAACAAGAAAGTTGACTAATATACAATGGCCTTTCTCTCCAAAATAATTATTAAACAAACTTAAATTGACATTTTGTAAACAAAAAAAAACTCTCACAAAGACAAATTGCCCTAAAGTGAGGGCATATCAGTTAGAGTTGTTTACATACAATGAAACGACCAAAAACAATATTTTTTGCCTCCAAGCTGCCATTGTTGGGATGTGAAGGTTACTTTACATTCTTTAAAGGTGAGGGCTTAGCAGTTAAACTAATGTGAGTGAAATAGCTGCACAAAAACATTTTAACCATCAAAGTTGAATGACTTTTTTTTTCAAGTTCTGATATTTTATAACCTTGTTTTATAATAAGGAACTAAGATGCCATTTATTTCCAATTATTTAAGTTGTAGGGTTGTAAATTTGTAAGGTTCTTTTTGTTTTATGTTCACATAAAATGGATCATTTAATCATCAAAGTTGAATGACTTTTTTTTCAAGTTCTGATATTTTATAACTGTTTGTATAATAAGGAACTAAGATGCTATTTTTTTCTGATTATTTAAGCTATTTTTTTTCTGAATATTTAAGTTGTAAGGTTGTAAATTTGTAATATTCTTTTTGTTTTATGTTCACAGAAAATGGATGGTGGTTCTAGTTTAATTGCACTCAATGTAGAGAGTTTATTTAAATTGGATGCAGCATCACTTCTTTGGTAACATACTACAATGATTGAACAACTTCCTTTTGGTGCGGGTTATTATTGGTGTTATAGCAAATGTGGAATTGAGTATATGAGTTTGAATAGTCAGGTGAAACTCACTTATGCAGTGTTCCTTGTTCCTGAATTAAAATTTGATTTGGGCTGAATTAAAAAAAAGGTTTCCAAAGCAACAAATAATAGGGTCTATTAAAGAACAGAAGGATGCCAACATGTTAAGTCGTAAGTCAAAGTAACAAGCATATTCTCTTGCTAAGAAAAGTTTAAAGAAACCCCCTAATGGTTTGTCACAACTGGCTGGTTGACATCCTTTCATACCATTGTTACCATCTTCCCAAGAAATGAATCTTTTGCATAAAAGGGGCACATTGGACAAGGTCTTCAAGAATAAAGTGAGGGAGGTTGATGATGGAAGCTTTGCTTGTGGCATTTATGTCAACAAGCTTCCTTTCAACCCTAGATCACCATATTGGTAGGATAAGGTGATGGCCATGGTCCTGGGTATGAAATGGTGCAAACCACCTTATGAAAGCTTCAGTAGAGTTACCATTGAAAGCAATCAATGATACATGACTTGAAATAAGTGTCCATTTTTGATGAAATTAAAGATTGCAAAAATAGATCATTGATCAGTGTCCTTAGAGTGTCCCCTAAAAGAGAGACATTTTTTCAAAGTAGTGAGGGGCAGGTGAAGGGTACAACTATTTCTAATGTCTGCATAGAATCATCTGAAATAGTGGGTCCCACAAATGTTGTTCAAGTCAGAACTAACTACACAAAAAATTGTAGGATAGTTTATTCTACAGTGGAGGGCATGTGTAGGCATGTTTTTGGACATTTTGTGCTGTTCTCTCCTTCAATCGATATTGCAAAAGATTCGCACAGAGTCAGAGTGAGTCAAAAAATCTATATGGAGGTTTAGGAGATTTAAATGTGTGTGACTAGTCATCATATGTGAAGGCATCTTCAGGACCTTCTCTTCAACTTGGAGTTTCTGGAACTAACATTAATTTTATTTTGTAGATATTTTAAAAACTTTTTATTGTTGATATGTAACTTGTCATCTCTTATATTCGGTTTGCCTATTTATTCCCAAGAACTATTTTTTCTGCTATGGATTTTTGTAGGAGTTAAGTACTAAACCATAACAAAGGTTTGGCAATTAAATAATACTATAATGAGTGTCTAGCTTATAAATATAAATGCAGGGTTGCTCCTACAATGTTAGGCGTTGCTCCTTGGCATATGCTCATACAATTTATGAGCTCAGTTCTGTAAATTCATACAACCTCTTAGGTGAATAAAATAGTATCTTTAGTCCCACAATTTTATTTATTTATTTAATGATTACCATTAGAATAAGTTATTATTGCTAATTTTATCTTTACAGTATAACTAATTTAGTTTGTTTCTCTTTTCTTACAACTTGTATCTAGTTTGTCTTCCATGTTTTGCTGAGCGTTTCCTGTATTCAAGTAATTGAGTTACTCAGACACTTTTCCACACCATGTAAATAGAATTGTACAATGTTCTTTCATATAACTGCTGCTCTCTAATGTAAGATCAGCTCAAGCAAAGGGACTGACTTAGATTGATGGTTTTGCATTATGCTTATGAAGTTCTATTATTTACGTTCACCAGATTGAATTCTCTTTATTGATGTTAGTACACCAGATTGAATTCTCTTCATTGGTCTTAGTACATTTGAAATCTGTAAAGCTTTCAATGAGTTATAATCAGTTAATTTTTTCAAATGAGGTATGGATGTTATATTGTAAGGAAGTCAAGGCCCTATTCTTTATGAGGAATGGGAATCATGCTAACAAGAAGTTTAATTGGTTTTCTCATTGACAATTTTTTTTTCTTTCACTAAATAAACCACATAGTCCTGCCTCATTTGGGTTTCACAAATTTATGGAATACTTATCATAAGGTTTAAAGTTGTATGCTTTTGTGGTCATTTATGAATTGTAAATGTTAATTTCTTGATTTTCTTAAATCCATGAAATTTTTTTTATGGCACTGGTTAATTCTTGTCCAAATCTTATTTACTGTTAACTTTACTGTAGCAGATACTGAATCTTGAGAGGGAAATACTAATACTTGCTACTTGTCTGTTGACTTTATGTTTTTTTAGAAGATGGATTTTGGAACGTAAACTGGCAGATGCTGAAGTTTCTGAAGAGGAGCAAAATAACCTTCTAAAGTATCTTGAAAGAAAGGAGACAGAATACATGCGTCTTCAACGACACAAAATGGGTGTTGACGACTTCGAGCTATTGACCATTATAGGCAGGGGAGCATTTGGGGAGGTTAGTCTCTCTGGCTGCTTTGGCCTTGCGGACGTTATTAAAATTTTTCATTCATTCATTCTGTCTCTCAGTGTACACTTTATATACAGATTTGCTGGCATCCAGTAAAATGCTACCTCGAATCTGTCCCGATTTTTTCCCTTTGGTTTTGAAGGAAAATTCATATGATTATACTGTTTTCTGAATCTTAACAGAGATAACATGCTTGTCTGAATGAATTATATTGAACAACATTGCAGGAAATCTCATTACATATGGAGTCCAAATATTTAGAGTAACAGTGATAAAAACTCTATATTTTAACGTCTACCACGAATAGGTAGATGTGAGACTTTGATAACTTTCCATTTCTCCAGGCAACTTGTAGAACAGAATTTCTGTTATAGCTAAGATGGATTTGTTTTCGCACTCTTCAGCAACCTGGAAACTTGACAGCCACTTTCACAGAGACTTCTGTTGTTACATTATACCCCAGTCCACATGCACCGACATACAAACAGTGGATGTAGCACCCGTAAGTCCTCTGTTATGATATTGCTGAGCATAGATAATTTTTCCTCAATGTTTAGTCACCAAATAAGCACCAGAGTAAAGGAAGTTAACGGAAACTACAAGGCTAAGGAAAGATATGTGAGACTACAAGTCAGAAGGAAACCATGATGCAAGCAACTTCCACGGTATTCACTCAACCTTGAGAACTCTTTCCTGTATCTTTTCCCAAACTCCTAAAAGTCTGCTCTCTACAATACCCCTCCAAATGGATTTAGCGTGAATTTCTTCTGATATCAAAGATATGATGCCGAAGTTCTACATTTCTGTTCAGCGGCTTGAGTGGTTCTTTTGATACAGCTGAAATTTGCCAATGAGAGATTCACCACTAATATTTGTTTCCTGTGATTTAAATAAGATGCGTATTGCATGTAGTCACGTCAATATTGACTCTACAAGGGAATTTTGGAGTCCCACCTACACAGAACACAGACGGATACTTTGCAGTTCACACAAACGATATGAAGTTCCTTAAGCCAGCACTATCACGTTGATGAGTACTGCAACAATACAGTCCAGTTCTGAATTTTTTTGTGAAATAAGTGATTGCTGGACACTTCAATATTTTAGCAGACTCTCAAGAACTATGAATACTTGAGCTACAATGAACTTCAAACTCGAGAGATTTTCATGGCACATTTGACTCAATATTCAATTAACTTCAATAATTCAGGAAATTATGGTGCTAAAGTGTAGTTCAGTTGCTTTGTATATCTCCAAAATTAAGCAAACTACAAACTTAAAAATTATCCTGAGAGCATCTTTCAACCCTCAAGATAATGACCTTCTGAAGAGTCTGTGATCTCCAGAAGCTGGATCCTCTGCAATTTCTGCAATATTCTTGTCCAAATTCTCAAATATGGTCTTCTACCCACTGACAACTCCCAATGCTTTTTAACTTGATATCCAAATGTGATTGCCAAGAACTCTGTTAATTCCTTTAATTTTAATTTCCCTTCAGCTGATGTGAGACAAAAAAGGAGTATTTCACCCAATTAAATAATAATATTATTGCAAGTGAAATATTAATTTCTGAATCAAATACTAATGTAGGGACGACTTATCGTTTAATAAAAAATTATAATATTAATCTCACTAATTAGTGAGAGACATTATAGTCCTCCCTCCTCAAAATTGCTTGTCCTCGAGCAATTCCAGTTTTGGATGCAACAAAATTTGCTAATTCTCCCAAGTTGTGTGTTCTTCTGACAGGCTTGTACCCTTCACTAGGCACTCTTTAATCATCCATTACCTAAGAGTATGTTCCCTGGTTTCAATAATTGCTTCTGGAATTAAGATTAATTTTTCCTTCCTCATCTGTGTAGGTGGCAACACGGAAGAGGGAATTACATTATCACCCAAAGGTTTCTTTGAATGTCAAACATGAAAGACATTGTGTATTTTACTGCTTGCTGGTAAATTTAATTTCTATGCCACTTATCCAAGTCTCAAATAAACCAAATCACCAGCCTCAAAATGGCTTTGAAGTCTATGCTGATCTACATTTAGCCTCTTCTAGTTTTGGGTTTGTTGGAGATCTTTCAAGCATTTCATGCCATCATGGCTTTGCTGCAACAAATCGTTTGCTCTAGGTACTCTACTATCCCCCAACAATAAAACCATGAAACTTGAATGCGCCTACACATAGAGAGACATAAATGAAGACATTTTGATTGGCATGTGATATGTAGAGTTGTGTATACTCACTCAAATGTAACCATTTGACCCACGCTTTCTACTGCCCTGAAATATAGCTTCACAGGTAATATTCTTCCCACTCGTTAATTATTTCTGTTTGACCATTGGTTTGTGGATGGTATATAGTGCTCAGAGTGAGTTCTATCATATTCAGCTTAAACTATCCCAGCAATAACAAACTCAAAAACTTGTTGTCCTTGTCACCAACTATGTTCCAGGGTAACCCATGTAATCTGAAAACCTCCTTAAAGAATAAATCTGCCATTTGTGCTGCTGTAAACTCTGCCAAAACTGCAAAGAAATGGACAAATTTAGTGAACTTATCAAGTACCACATAAGTACAGGTTTTCCTCACACGATGGTAATCTAGTAATAAAATCCTTTGGAATGCTTTCCCTTTTTTGATTGGGAATTGGCAGGGGCTGCAATAAACCATCATGGTATGTGCGTTCTTATTTATTTAGTTGACTATTGGACACTCTTCAACAAGCTTTAGGACTTCATTTTTGAGCCCTTTTTGACTAAACCTGTCCCTGAGTTGCTTTTTTGTTTTAAAGATCCAGAGTGACTAGCCATTAAAATTTCATTGAAAGACCTTATGATTAACATTTAGAATTTAGAATTGCGCACTAGAAATATTCTACTTTCACAAAAAATGAGCTTTTTCTGAACTGCATATTTTCATCATGTGTAGCACCCTCCAAAATACTATAAGCCGACGAATCTTTTGCATACTCTGCTGATATTAACTTCTTCCAATCTCAAAGAACATAAATGAGGTCATCTAGACAACACATTAGCCACTATGTGCTTTTTCCCTTTGACATAAACTATGTCAAAATCATAAGCTTTTAACTTGCTTACCCACTTTTGTTGTCTTTTTCTCGAGCCCTGCTGATTCACAAAATATTTGAGGCTATTACAATTAGTTTTGACTGTGAATTTACTTCCCACAAAATAAGGTCTATATTTGGCCATTTTGTGCATCTTCGCCAAGATTTTCTTATCATATATTGAATAATTTTTTCCTGCTCCTCTTAATTTATCACTTTTATAAGTGTTTGTTCTGCATTAAACTTTGTTTGTTCTGCATTTAAACTTCTATTTCTTTACCACATGTATCACACTCAAGTTCAAAAGGCTTAGAAAATTCAGGAATCCAATATTTGTTTGAACAGACCAAAACATTTCTGTCCCAACGTAGACTACACAAAAGCCCCCTTTTTCTTCAAATCAGTCAACGAGACAGCGACCTGTGGAAAACCCTTAACAAATATTCTAAAGAGCCTACACAACTGAAAAATTAACTTTGAGCTGTGATAAGTTGGTAGGTGGAGGCCAATCAATGATTGCTTAAAATCTTTCAGGATCACTAACACCTTCGGAGTTGATATGACCAAGATAGAGGAGTTCTGTTTATCCAAATTCACATTTTGATTCTTTTGCAAAAAAGATTCCCTCTCAAGTATACTTAATACTTCTTCCAAATGCCCCATGTGCTCATCCCATGTTCTACTATAAATCAAGATATAATCTGAAAATATAAGAACAAATTTATGGAGCTGCTTGTTGAGTACCCTGTTCATACAAGACTGAAAGGTGGCTGGAGCCATAGTTGAAAAATTGGGACTCGACAATAATTCGTTTGACCCAATTTTTTTGAAAAACTTGATATTGCCGAAAACTTGGTGGAAAATTTGGCAATAACCAAAATAATATAATATAAAATAAGTGATAAAACTATATGACTGCCAACTGTTTAAATATAATGTATAAATAAAATATTATATTATATTATACCAGTCTTAGAAAAAACATTATAATATTATATTAATATAAATACTGTATTATCATATTACAATATATAATTGCATTTGTAATAAAATTATAAATACTGTTTGTTATAACCATAATATGAAGTAATAAATATTATTTATTTGTATAAATTGATTCAAAATTTCAAAATTTCACCCATATTATAAATATTATTTTTAAATTTAATCCCATTTGTAAATTGAAATAAAATAAAATAAATATAAACAGAGATTGTAAAACAAATAGAACTGTTGAAGTTTGTTGGAAAAATTGTGATAACATGTGCATTGATGTTGATTCATACAATTCAATCAAAACTTTCTACAGCTACCATATTGAATTCATAAATGTTGTAATCTCAAGGATACTTGATAAAGATCTGAAAGGGTCTTAATGTAATATAGGGAACCAATCTGCAATGTACCACAAATTATCTCATTCTATGGGTGGATATTCAGATCAGATTGGAATTATGTTCTTGAAAACACATTTAATCTCAACCTATGTGTTTATACTGACTGTCAACAGACATTTTAATCAGTGGAAATTGAGCAATGAATTACATTGCTTCTATGGTATTTCGTTCAGCTTTGAAAAGGGAAGTCGACTACAGTTGGGCTTAGACTTAACAGAGAAAATAAAATAAAATAAGACACATGAACTGCATCTAAATATGGCTTTTCCTGCCGTGGCCAGAACTCCTATTCACCTGCTAAATGATACTTTTCTTAGACTTTTGTCACCGGTAGAATTGAGGAAAAGATGGGAAATCGGGGGTGTGAAACACTAAAAAGTTGTTCGGCTGAGAATGTCCAAACTCGGCCTGGTATAATTTGCAGCAAATAGAAAAAGAGATGAAAGAACGATTGGAGGAAGGAATCCGGAAATGTTTAAAACGAATGGAATAATAATAAGTCTGGCTTCTCTCACGACTTCCTTAAATGAAGAGAAAACATGACTCCTTGGCTCCCACCGGTTACAAAAAGATTATTTGCCCATTCGAATTCCAAGCATTGAATCAGTTGGAAAAAGAGAGGGAAAAGAAAATAAAAATGTTGGAAGAGAAGTTTGGAAAGATTGACAATTTGAATTGTCAAATATTAAATCGATTTATCATGCCAAGTGTTAATCGGTCAAAAGCGAGAATATTAAAAAAGGAAAGAATAGAGTTGGAAGATTATAGTTCAAATATTATAATTCAAATGTTATTATATCTTGAATATTATTATTTACATAAGCACATGTAAATATATTAATGAGGTGACAACGCTTAGTTAAATTATTATAATATAACAGTGCAATTTCATTTTTATATCTATATGCACGTATATAGATATATCTATTATAATGATATGATGAAAGATTATTTAACTTCTTTTGAGGTATGTTTTATAATTCAATTATTTTAATTAAATTATTTATTTAAATAGCTCCTGCGGGTCCCATAGATGTATCCTATTTTCAAATTGCTAGGTCCTTAACCCATTTGCCTAGTGATGGTGATGCTCCTGCCTAATTCTTTTCTGACAATGCTTCCACCCCTTCGACGTGTTTCCTGCAAGGAGATTCTCTATAATTAAATTATATATCATAATAAATTATTTAATCATAAATAATCATAATGGTTAACCATCTTCTCAATTCCATGAATTCTTGATAAATGATCAACGAACTTGTTATCTACACTTGAAATTATAACGACCAACCAACTTACCAGTTTGCAAGATTATAACAAATTAAACTGCCAACTGACTTCATGTGAACCTCAACGGCTACTTTTTAAATTAGGTCAAAAATTGGGATGTAACACTCCTACATCATGTTTGTCCCATCTTCCATGCTTGCGAAAGGGATTTTTATTTAAATCTGAAATTAATTGTTTTCCAGCCAATGCTTGGTTTGATAAGGAATGCAAGAGGGCTAGGAGAAACCTAAGGGAGTCAAATAAAACTAACCTTGACATTAAGGCCTACAAACAGATCCTAAAGAAGAAAAAAACTGATTTTATGTTCACAAGGAGAGAGGAGCTAATTTTCTTGGGCAGAAATAACCCCAAACGTTTTTGGAAAGAACTCCAACCAAGGAGAAGACAAACTGAAAATAATAATATTACTGCCAACCAATGGTTTGAATATCCTAAGAAACTTTATGAACAAGAGGGTGGAGTGGGACAGCCACCTTTGGTCAATGATGATGCAAATCTTTTCACTGTGCAAGAGATAGAGGCAAGGATTAAGAAGTTGGGTGGAGGTAAAGCAAAAGACCTTGTTGTGCTCCAAGCAGAATATCTGAAGTGGGGTATGAAAACTCTTGCACTGCACATCACTGAAATTTTCAACAAAATTTGCCAAGAAGGGTTTCCGAAAGATTGGAGAATCAGCCTTGCAATACCACTTTTTAAGAGTGGTGATATTAACAATCCCTCCAACTACAGGACTATAATGATCAATCCCCTCTTTGTTAAACTTTTTGGCAGAATGATAGAAACTAGGATCAGCAAATGGGTAGAAGAAAACCATAAACGTGCTAAAGAGCAAGTTGGTTTTAGGCCAAAGCACTCGACAGTGGATCACTGTGTCACTTTGAGACACATTATTGAAAAAGAGTGGGAGAAAAAGGAAGAGGTATTTTGTTGCTTTGTCGACTTTAAAAAGGCTTTTGACACCGTCCCGAGAGACAAGCTTTGGTTTAGGATGGAAGAATTGGGGATTCCTATGCATCTCAGAGCTGCTGTTCATAGGATGTACGAAGAGGTGAAAGTTAAAATCAGAACTTCAGATGGCATTTCAGAATGTTTTAGGAGCAATATCGGGGTCAAATAGGGCTGCCCTTTATCTCCTACTTTGTTTGGTTTATATATTGACAAACTGGAAGAGTGGTTAAACATGCAAAAGGGTGAAGGCATTCAGTTAGGTGAATTTGTTATAAAGCTGCTCCTATATGCGGACGATCTCATTTTAATTGCCAAATCTGCCTGTGGTTTGCAAGATCATCTATCTTCTCTTGAGCGCTTTTGCGGAATGGTGGAGATGCAGGTCAATATCAGCAAGACTAAGGTTATGATTTTCTCTAATAATAAAAAACAACACCAACATGAATTTTATTACAATGGAAGTGTTCTTGAAGAAGTTGCGGAGTATAAATACCTTGGCATCGATTTCAACAAAAAACTAAGCTGGTCTAATTGCGGGTATAAAAAAATATTAGGTGGGTGGAAGGCTTTTTATGCTCTTCAGAATAGGTGCCGTGAAGCAGAGTTGTGGGATTGGAAAACTATTCAAACTTTGTTCGGTCTTCTTGTGCTGCCAGTTGTTGTTTACGGGTGTGAATTATGGGCCAGCAACACTACTATAGCACAATGGAAACAAATCGAAGGAATCCAAAAATGCTTGATCACAAGCAAGTTTAAAATCAAAAGCACTGTTCCATATGATATCATGCTAAGTGTAAAGGGGGCTGCTCCTATTGAGGCACTTGCTATGGTTTGCCTTCTAAGCGATCTAAAAAGAATTGAAAAAATGGAAGAGGATGGATGGCCTAAAGTTGTCTTTAGTGACACACTATGTAAGCGAAAAAGGACATGGATGCAACAAAACATCAAATGGATGAGTAAATGGAATATTCAATTCAATATGTGCCCCACAAATAATAAAGAAATAAAGGTCTTTGTCATGGAGAAATTCTACAAGAGAAATTGGGGAAGCGAGATCGGAAGGAAGAAATTATATTATATAAATGAGTTCAACCCCACTTGTGATCAACTCCAAAAAGCATATATAGGAGCCAACATTTCTTGGAGGGCTAAAATTCTTATTGCTCAGCTGAGAACCAACTCTCACCAACTTCGTTGTGAGATTGGATGTTGGAAGAGGCCAAAAGAGGCTTGGGAAGAGAGAATTTGCAGATTCTGCAATTCTGGGAAAGTGGAAATTGAACAGCACTTCATTTTAGAATGTGAGGCCTACAAGAGTAGTAGAGATAAATTTGCGGACACTATATGTGATAGTTCTTGGCATAACCTATTCAACGAAGAGTACATTGAGCAATTGAGTGGACTCATCATCATCCTGCACAAACAACGAACATTGCTACTTAAGTCTGCTTGAGTTGTCTTGCTGTCCCATAGGCTATTTTTAGCCTCGTGAATGTTAAAATTTTATCTATCTATCTATCTATCTTTTTCATTGTTGAGTTGCTCGTCACGGCACAATAGGAGATGGTGATGTGTCTCTTATAATTTGACATGGCTTCTTTATGTCATGTATTGTTGTCAGCTAGTTTGCCAAAACTGCCTTGCCTCTTTGAATGTCAAAATGAAGACTCTTTATTTTCCGAGTGTTTGGTTCAAAAGAAAAGGAATTTATAGTGGTCTGTTAAGTGTTTTTCAAGTGTTTGATTCAAGAGCAAAGGATTTTACAGTGGTCTGTGAAATCGATTGTAGAGATTGTTTTTGTGACTTGTTAGAGTGGGGTTGTCATTGCACCAAAAGACCGATCTGTTAATGCCTGATACAACCACTCAACTTACACTACATAGGAGGCGGTTAAGCCCTTGTCACGAATCTCGTGGGGAGTGAAACAAATTTCTAACAATCCCCCCCTCAACGTTACCAGAGGGTCTAAGGATTCAAACCTGTGACCAAGCTTTGATACCACTTGTTAGAGTGGAGTTGTCGTTGCACTAAAAGACCGATTTGTCAATGCTTGATACAACCACTCAACTTATAGTACACAGAAGTTGGTTAAGCCCTTGTCATGAATCTCGAGGGGAGCACTGAAAAAATTTCTAACAATCTCCCACTCAGCATTACTTGAGGGTCTAAGGATTCGAACCTGTGACCAAGCTTTGATACCACTTGTTAGAGTGGGGTTGTCGTTGCACTAAAAGGCCGATCTGTCAATCCCTGATACAACTACTCAACTTATATACACAGGAGGCGGTTAAGTCCTTGTCACGAATCTCGAGGGGAGTGCTAAACAAATTTCTAACATGAGTTGTGTAGGGGTTTGTGGGATGTAATTCCCTTCATCTATCAACTTCAATATCTTCACCTGTGAGTGGCCTTGGAGATAAACATAGTTGCAATGAAGAGGTTATTTATTGCCACTAAGATTGTGAACCATTCTTATGGCATCCTCCTCCATACACTATGCTAGATATCTTTTCTAAATATTGTGTGAATTGGATGGAGTTTCCACTTTCACATAGATAAATTTGGATTATTTGTTTCTACCATTTGTGATTTTTCTCGGTCTCATGTTTGTTCTCCTATATGTTATTACCACTATTATTGCATGGAATGCTTGTCTCAACTGTCAACACCTAATGAATTGGTGTTAAATGTGTTGATGGGAAAGAAATTCATGCTTGTTTTCTCTATATTGTAACGCTCAAGTTTAGTGATCGTTGAGATTCATCGTTTTTATTGTTTGCTTGTCTTTTGGTATGTTTGTATGTTATGGATTACTTCTAGTCATCGTGGTCAAGGAATATTTTAGATGCTATATCTAAGTGGCTCTTGTATGACGATTTGACATTATTTTAAATGACTCAGCATCGTTTTTTAGCTTGCTAATGATTCAAGCAAGTTCTTTTGGTGAATATTATTAAAAGAGTCTTAATCTTTTCTTCATTATAATCATCGGTTTTCTCTTCCTAATGTTCTTATTGTCAACATCTTATGGAGGCAGTCACTTTTTTAATTTGACAATTGTGTATTGTTTGCGAAGCTATTTTATGCAATTTGCATTTTTTAAAGTTTGATTTTTATAGTCAGTTGATTGTGTTTGATCCCTAATGCTTTTGGACGAGCAGTAGGGCAGATTGTAGGTGCACAACCAAGTCTGTGTTCTCTCTTTTTCATTGACACTTTCTCTCACCACATTCGATCACATTTGATGGAAGGGAGATTATCTATGCTTGCCTCTATCGATTTTTAAGATATTGCTTAATATCAACTACATCATATGGTGATGTTTTAATTCTCTATGTCAAAGATCGTATTTGAATTTTCTTTTAAAATATATTTCATATGATGTTGGTCCTTTAATTTTGTGTATCGGGATTCATAAATCTTTATGTGCGGTCATTCTCAGGCAATATTCTGTAATGATCTATTCAATCTTCTTGTATTCATGATTTATTATTTGGATTATTCTTGTAGAATAATATATATTTTCTCTTTAGATCTTGTGTCGTATAGAGGATTATTGAATTTTTGATGTATATTTTTTTTTGCTCTAGGTAGAGTTGTTGAGTCTGATGTATATTTTGTTTGGCTTCAATTATTGAATTATTTTTGAGGAAGATTGTGTGCTAATTCCGAGAATCATAGCATTTGTAATCCAATTTGTTTTAGTCAGAGTTTTTGAGATTAGAAGTATTGAATACTCTTGACATAAGCAAGAATTTTGATTTAAATAGCTAAATAAAGGAATCATCTATTTGGTGGATTGGGATCATTCTCAAGGAAGATTAGACTACAAAGATTGTTGATCATAAATTCTTCTTACATCATTAGGAATAATATGCTTTAAACATTGATCTCTACTCAGTTGATTTTATAAGTGTTTAATATCTCTCTCGCTTGCAGGGTGCAATAAGAAGCAATTAGATTAGAATGTTGTCTTGATGGTACATATTTAAAGAGAGATGTTAACCTTCAGAGGGAGGTTGTATCAACTATCTTATTGTTCTTGTAGAATAATATATATTTTCTCTTTAGATCTTGTGTCGTATAGAGGATTATTGAATTTTTGATGTATATTTTTTTTTGTTCTAGGTAGAGTTGTTGAGTCTGATGTATATTTTGTTTGGCTTCAATTATTGAATTATTTTTGAGGAAGATTGTGTGCTAATTCCGAGAATCATAGCATTTGTAAACCAATTTGTTTTAGTCAGAGTTTTTGAGATTAGAAGTATTGAATACTCTTGACATAAGCAAGAATTTTGATTTAAATAGCTAAATAAAGGAATCATCTATTTGGTGGATTGGGATCATTCTCAAGGAAGATTAGACTACAAAGATTGTTGATAATAAATTCTTCTTACATCATTAGGAATAATATGCTTTAAACATTGATCTCTAATCAGTTGATTTTATAAGTGTTTAATATCTCTCTCGCTTGCAGGGTGCAATAAGAAGCAATTAGATTAGAATGTTGTCTTGATGGTACATATTTAAAGAGAGATGTTAACCTTCAGAGGGAGGTTATATGAACTATCTTATTGTGGCAATCAAAGCCATCCTTGCTGAGAGTGAGTCTTTGTTGAGAGAGGATTTTTAATAATTTTTATTCATGTTCGATATGCATTCTTCTTTGGGAGAAGATCGAGGTGAAAGCCAACATTCCACCCTTTGTGAGTGGGTATGGTGGACCATCCTCTGTGAGTAGGATGGTGGAAATGCATCCTTCTCTGGGAGAAGATTGAGGTGAAAGCCCTTGATCCACCTTTTGTGAGTAGGCATGGTGGAAATGCATTCTTCTCTGCAAGAAGGTTGAGGTGAAAGCTTGTGTTTAACCCTCTGCAAGTAGGCATGGTGGAAGTCACGTGTGTGACTTAATGATTTCAATTTAATGTGCTTATTATGGTGAATCATGTTATGATGATATAACATGTGTTTATGAGAATATATGTGATATTGACTTCTTTGGTTGCAGTTGTGTAAACATGCCATACTAAAGATCTCTTAGGGTGGAAGTCATGTGTGTGACTTCACGATTTTAATTTTATGTGCTTATTCTGTTGAATCATGTTATGATGAGATAACATGTGTTTATGAGAATATCTATGATATTGACATCTTTGGTTGTAGTTGTGTAAGCATGCCATACTAAAGATCTCTCATGGTGGAAGTCATGTGTGTGACTTCATTAATGTGCTTATGAAGTAAATATGGGGAATAATGTTATGATGAGATAACATGTGTTTATAAGAATATATGTGATATTGACATCTTTGGTTGCAGTTGTGTAAGCATGTCATACTAAAGATCTCTCTCTTGCTAAGAGGAGGTGTTGAAGTTTGTAGCTACAATAGAGATCTTTATCTCTGATTTTATGAAAAAGCGTTATGATGGTTATGGTCATCTTTAATTGAAGAAGACATTTTGTAATAATATTTTGAAATTATATAATATAAAGAGATGTGTCATGTGCCATGTGATGAGGCATGCGTATGGAAATATGAAGTGTTGAATATTTTGAAATATGGAGTCTTGTATTTGAAATTTGAAGAGACCTTTGTGTGTATATGAAGAGTCTCATTCTCAAATCTATTTATCTAATTGCTTAGTGTATTGTAAGAAATCAAGTGAAAGATTTGTGCTTGAACATTTTAGTAGCAATAAAAGAGATATTTTGTTGGTGTGGCTGGGTTTTTCCCTGCAAGCGGAAGGGTTTTCCTAGGATAATTTCTTGTGTCTTTTGTGCCTTCCTTCTCTACTTTTCTAATTGATGTTTACCTAATTTTCTGGGCAAAACATTAACAGAAACAAACCTGGAATTTAAAAGAGCTTGTGGGAGACGATTCACCCATCCACGCAAACTTTAGCAAACAGAAATACTGTCATAGGTTAGTGATTGTGAAATGCTATCACAGGCGTGAGTGATTGTGAAATGCCATTGCAAGGGTGAGTGACTGTAAAATGCTGTCGCATGTGGCTATGACTGTGAAATGTTTACAAAAATGCTGTTACCATTGTTGCAAACAAAAATATTGTTGCGGCTAGAAAAAACCCTAAACAAACTTACATTTATAACTTTTTCTAGGCACAATTTTGACTTCATGTTTGACTGAGATTTTAGGATAAAAACTGTGCAACTTTCATGATTTTTTCTAGTTAAAATTACCGCGGGTTTATCAATGAATCCCTCCCAAGTTTATCTGTGATAATATCAGGAGGACACTCTTGATATTTCACAATTTTCGTATGAGATTTTCAACTATGGCTGGACTATTAGTCAATCCAAATGGCATGACTAGAAACTTGTGTATAACGTGGCAACAAAAGGCAGTTTTCTTAACACTTTCCTCTTGTACGCAAATAATGGTAGCCCAATCTCACATCAATCTTAGAAAAATAACATGCACCATGTAGCTCATCAATTAATTCATCAATGCGTTGAATTGGATACCTATTTTTGATCAGCTCCTTATTTAACATGGTACCCCGATCTCATATCAAACTTTGAAAAATAACATGCACCACGCAGCTCATGAAATTAATTCCTGAATGTGTGAAATTGGATATCTAGTTTTGATTGTCTCCTTATTTAACAATCTGTAGTCAATGCACATTCACATTGTTCCATCTTTCTTTTTAACCAAAACCACTGAAGAAGCAAAGGGACTCTTGGCTTTATGTGTCCCTCTTTCAACAATTCTTTGATAACCTTTTTGATTTCATCTTTATGCCTTTTGAAGTGTCTATAGGGAGTAGAATAATTGGTTTAGATCCTATTGGGGCTCTAAATTTGGGCAAAACATAAGCAAAAAATCTTATATGCAGCCCTTGGATTCCTATGCCAAATGAGAAAAGTCTTCATGTCATAATGTTTTTCACCAATGACTAAATGTGTGCTCTTATTGTGAACTTCCTACAGTCAGTTCTGAAGTATATACCATATGTTGAAGATTTCAAGAATACACATATGTTCACCTAATTTGCAAATAAAAAATAATCCTAAATGACCATATTTGAAATTCAATATTTCCGTACATATGAATCCTTATGGCTACCCATTTATTTCTTTCTACAAAGTTCCTATGTTCCAAATTTCAGATTCATTTGATTTCATCTGTTAATTTTCCCGTATGCATTTTTCTAAAATATATCATCTTCAAATAAAATTTCTTCTAAGTAGTCAACTTTACAAACCTATATTTCATTACCAGTCTACTGCCATACTCAAATAACTTTCTCCTTTAATTGCCTTCACACTTATAGATTCATGTTTCTATTCGTGGAGCCCCATTGATCTATTTAATATTTTTCCCAAACCTAATCTATTTATACATTTTATTATTTTGATGCTACAAATGCATCAAAATAGCCTTCTGTATAAACTAATATTTTCTACCCAGGCCACCTCCCCATCAAACTGGTGATTCCATGGCCCTATCCATTCATTTAGTAGCTTTCACAGAGCAACACCGAGTGGAATCTATAAGAGTTTATTACAAGAGGTTGCAGAAAAGGGGAGCATCAACCTTATATTGAAGCCAAAGACAACTGTCTCGCATCAGAAGTTCAAAAAGGCTCCCACGCCATTCACAAAGACAAAATAAAAAATGTTGGGCTTAATAGCATTCTTGGGAGTCACTGCATTGAGGAATTTCAATAGAAGAAGATGACAAACTGCAGTTTGACAACACTTAACGATACCTGGGCATCATAATGCCTTATTGTGACAGTGATAATAATAAAATATGTTTCTACAGGTGTACAGTGACATTTACTGGGATATTTGATGACACATCGAAATTGTTTGGTCATAAAAAGATAAAATGGCGATGTTGGAGATGAATCATCCATATAAATTTTAAAGAAGCCAATCTTATTTCAGAAAACAATGCGATAGAGGTGAGAAGTTTGAAGATTGTGGCATATATGAGGCAGTGATTCTACATTGTTCCATCGGTCTTCATAATGCAACAGCTGTTGTGAAAGTATATTTGACGAGTGACAATTAAGGCAGCACATATTTGAAAGACAGCAAACTCATAGTGTGTACACAGCAAATCTGAAGTAGCTAGCAACCATATGTGTTACAGATGAGACAGACACTAATATTCTTGACGAAGAAAAAAATAATAGCGCCAACGCATTAGTAGAGCAATTTCTGGAAGCTAAGCCTGAGGAAGAAGATGATTTAGACGAGCCCGATGAAAAATCAAATAAAGGAACGCTGAGTATCATGACTATCAGCAATGAATTAATAACAATAAAGAAGGCCCAATAAAACATGAAATCATCATTGAGTACCATGGATTGCATGTGCAGAATTGAATTATGTAACCGATACTTTTAAGCAGCGTAAGAAGAGGATAAACGAATGTCATTATCATTCCTCTAAACAGCCGGCAATAGAAAGACAAATGAAGCCCGATAAAGACAGGAGTGAATCTTAATTTAGTAAAGATAAGAGAAGAGGTGCATACCTCTGGAGTTATATACATCACAGGCATTCCAGCTGTACGGAATGGGTCAACAGTGTTCATTCCCAATTAATAAGCATATATCAAAGTTTCAAACTATTAAAGACTAAGACAGATCTGGTTGATCATGAGGATAGGATTTTCATTGATTAATATGGAGGAAATAATAATTAAAAGAAAGCCCATTCAAAGTAATGCTCGTCTGTTATATTTTGAACAGTTAAGAATAATTAATTATTAAATAAAGAGATATGACTTTTTGAAAAGTCACACTCTCCTTTGAATAGTGTATAAATGAAGAATATTTCATTTGAAAATAGGAGTCAGGAAAAAAAAGAGATATATTTGCAATAAAAACTTTATAAGAGATACAGTTTTTGTAAGGAGGAAAATGAATCATAAAGCATGACTTGTAATTTAAATTAAATATTATATATTTTAATGATTAATAAAAAACCCTCTTTTGTTTATGTTTATCTGAGGCAAAGACATTAAAATTACAGTGTGGATATGTCTTTTATGATTAAAGAGATTATTGAATCATTCCGAGAAGGCTTTTTTTACATTAGATTTTTCTGCATTCTTTGTTCGACAATCAGGGGTATTGTAAAATAATAGGTGTTTCCTCATCTTTGTCTAATCGGACTTCCAGCCAGAGAAGTTAAATTCCTTTTGGACTAACAGAGATTTGCATATAAGATTTGTCTTTTGTAGAGCACAAGAGTAATTGAAGATATTTAAATACACATTGTCTCATAATGTTGTACGTAATAACCCTTGTTCTAGTTGACTCTGTTGCCTGGATAAGTAGAGGCACCAGTCTTTTAAAATCATTGAAATATAGTTATTGGATTTATAGTTGAAGTCAGCAATCTATATACTTCCTTCTTGCAAGCATCTAATCAATTATTGATAACTTTACTTAAAATCAACCAAAATCAACCATTTCAAGCAATCATATAACTTCATATTGATTGAGTTTGAGGACCTTGCCAGCCCAAGAACTTACCAAGTTTAAATTCGTTACACAAAAGCTTTGACCAAGGTGATCAAGTTCAAGGTGAAGGTCTACCCGCTTAGGTGTAGCGAAGCCTAAAGTGCAGGGGAATTGAAGTCATTCTTGTTTGTTGGCTAGAACTGATTGGGGAATCCTATCGGAGAATTGGCAAAGCTTCTGGATTTCCAATCTATGGTTTTGGGAACCAACAAATTCCTTTTCAAGTTCTATAATATGCCCAATACCCCTATTTGGTGGTTTCTCATGTGGGATATTGTTGAAAACCTTGTTCTATTTAGTTAACAACACATCAACATCTGGATGATAAGTCCTCTTTTGCTGTTCCGAATCAGAAGGCATAATAACATATTCAGCTATCCACTCTACTTGGTCATGTCTAATCAATCTTTCCGTCCTCTGAAGGATACCACCCATGACCCACCATTTTTCATTCCCCTTTGAAGAATTTTCTTACCATCTACTTCAAATTTCATATCCATAGTCTGTAAATATATTTTAAACTAACCAATAGATTGTAACCACTGGAATACAGGCATTGCATCTAAATCAACCATACACACAACATATAAATCATCTCTCAATACATTCTCCACCAGCTGAATACACAAATTTGGGGTTTGCCTAGTGCAAGAGACAGTGAATCCATTAGCAACCACTAGCTTAAAGCTTTCAAATTCTTGTATTTTTAATCCTTATCTTGCCACCACATCCTCATCAATTTAATTTTGTGTTGACCTTGGTCAATGAGAGTGATTATGCGCTCTACCCACATAACACTCCTCTAACTTTGAAGGATCCTATTTTCTGCAAGCTATAGATAATTGTGCCAGAACACTACCATTTGTTTTTTTTTGAGACTCTTATAATGAAATTTCTTCCTCACTTGCCTCTGACTCAGTTTGCTATTCTGGATTTTTCAAACTTGATCGAGGGGCTGTAAAGTATTCAATTTGTTTTGCTTTGGTTTTGATTGCACACTTGTGAGTTGGATCCCATGGTTATCTATGTTGGAAGCATAATTTCTTCCAAAGCCATTGATTTGATCATCATCAAGCCTTGGTGGTGTCTTTTTGTTTTGTTTGAATATTTATGGGAATGTTCTATTCTCTTTCCCTTTTATGATGACAATTTCTTGACTGAAATTTACTTCTAGATGTAGAAGTATCCATATCCCAAGCTCGTTTATTTGCTTCTGTAAGGTGGATGGGTTGAAACTTGAAAGCTTTTAGCCCACCTCTTTGCCACTCTTGATTTTGAAGACTTGTATGATGAAATTTCTTCCTCACTTGTCTCTGACTCATTTCGCTGTTCTGGATTTTTCAAACTTGATTGAGGGGCCATAAAGTACTCAATGTGTTTTTCTTTGGTTTTGATTACACACTTGTGAGTTGGATCCCATGGTTTTCTACATTGGAAGCATAATGTCTTCCAAGATCATTGATTTGATTGTCATCAAGCCTTGGGAGTGTCTTTTTGTTTTGTTTCAATATTAGTGGGAACGTTCTATTCTCTTTTCTTTTTATGATGAAAATTTATTGACTGAAATTTACTTCTAGATGTAGAAGTTTCCATGTCCCAAGCTCGTTTATTTGCTTCCTGTAAGGTGGATGGGTTGAAAGCAAAGTTGCATGGAAATGGATACGGATACGGTATTGGGTACGAATATGGCCATTTTTTAAGATCACCAATATGGATACGGCTGGACACAACATTAATAAATAAAACATACACATAATTTTAACATAGTTTATCAGTGTTATTATAAGAGATCTTCATTACTTCAAAAGCGATATTGACACATAAATATTTATAAGTTAACACTTCACAATATGTAAAGATACTAGAGTTGCATTAGAAGATAACCCAGAAAATGGGTTGCTGAAATAGATAAACATTTTATTTGTCTTTCTCATTTGGTGCAGGTTTTGTTTAAACCATTTTTTGTAAAATTGCTTTAATAAAGTTTTTTTGAAATCAAATTTGGGAAGAGTTATGCCAAATCTTTTGAAAAATCAAATCCCATTGTATTTGGAATGGTTGGAAAATCAAGTTTTTTAAGGCAGACATGGGTACAATATTTGACATGTATCCGGGCAGTATCGGATATGTTTCCAAATTGGATACGGGGATACGAGCTCCCAAGGATGGACAGAGGAGTTTCTGGCAACTTTGGTCGAAAGCTTTTAGTCCACCCCTGTTTTCAACTCTTGATTTTGAAGCCTACAAAGCCACATCCTCTATGTGGTCTAATCCATTCTCAGAAAACTAGATAATCTGGGGAAGACATCTCAAGCTGAATGTCAGCACCCAAAACTTGCCAGTCTGTCCAAACTTGTCTGTGAAACTCTTGTTTTGTAGGTTCATTTGCAGCCAATAAATTAATCACTTAGTGAAAAGTTGGCATATGCGGTCTTGAGTTGGCTGTAGAACTAGAGCTCTTGGCTGTCCATTCCCCATTATTTGTTGAACCCTGTCCAATATTTCCATTGTTTCCATTTTGTTCTGCATTCCCCTTGTTGCCATTGTTTCCAATGTTTTGTATCAATTGAGTAAACATTTGTGTCATTTTCTGATGTGACCAAGTCATCATGTTTATCATCTCCCTTTGAGCTCTAGCCAATTTACCTATTGTATGTTTAATGCCATTAGTCTCTGCTCTTCTTTCACCACCTCCAAAAGGATCTTTGATGTTATGTGCATCTCTATCTTGCATTGTTCCTCCAATAATTTCAATTATCTCAATCACTGTTTGGTATTTTAAGTATGGATTTGATTTGTTTCTCTCGAGATAATAACTATGAGTACTTGGACACATACCCCTTTCCAAACAGGCTGCAAGATTCAATACTGTGCTCTGATAACACTGTAAAATGCTACCCCATATCTCTCAGGATTATTTTCCCTTTGGTTTCTAAATCTAAACAAAAATAATATGCTAGTCTGAATGAATTATTTTGAACAGCCTTGCACGAAATCTCATAACATACGAAGTCTAAATAGTAAGAGATAAGAACTCTATATTTTTATAAACTTACATTACAAATACCTAGATATAAGTCTGATATTTTTCCATTTCTACGGCACCTCCAGGCAACATATAGAACAGAATTTCTGTTACAATGAAGATGGAATTGTTCTCTAACCTGTTATTCTATCTTCAGCAACCTGGAAACTTGCCAGCTGCTTTTACAGAGACTTTTTTTTATTACATTATACCCTAGTCCACATGTGTCAGCATGCAAACAATTGATGCAGTAAGCATAAGTAATCTCTTATTATATTGCTCAGTGCGGAGAATTTTTCCTCAATGTTTAGCCACTGAATAAGCACCGGATTAAAGAAGTGAAATATTGACTTCAGTTAGTCAACTTTGAAACAACAGATATATCCACAAGTGGGTAGGAACGCCATATCTATAGAGGGGGCTTTGGCAAGATCAGAAAGAGAATGGAAGGGAATGGCATATCTATAGGAAACAGCAAGATGAAGGAAAGATATGTGAGATGACGAGTCAAAAGAAAACCACAATACAAGCAACCTCTGTTATGGTATTCAATTAACTTCCAGAACTCTCACCCATGTCTTTTCCTGAACTCCTAGAGAGTCTGCTCTTTACGGTACCCCACAAAATGGATTTAGTGTGAATTTCTTCCAATGTCAAAGATACGATGCCCAAGTTCCACGTTTCTGTTCAATGGATTGAGTGGTTTGTTTGATACAGCTGAAACCTGCTAATGCAAGATTCACCACTAATATTTGTGTCCTGCAATCTAAATGAGATGCATATTGTACCCAGTCACGTCAATATTGGGTCTCCAAGGAAATTTTGGAGTCTCATCTACCCATAGAACACAGACACTTCACAGTTAACATGAACACTATGAATTCCCTTAAGCCAACCTTATCACCTTGATGAATCCTCTGCAATTTCTGCAATTTCCCTGTCCAAATTCTCAATTCCAGACTGCCCCCCACTGGAAACAGCTTACTCCTTTTTACCTGACCTCCAAATGCAATTGCCAGGAATACTTTTAATTCCCTTTTTTTCCAAATTTTCCCTTAACTGACATGACAGAAAATAATACTTCACCCTTTTAAATAACTATATAAGTGCAAGTGAAATATTAATATTTTAATTAAATGCTAATGTAGGGACAACTTAGCATTAAATAAAAAAATTACTTTAGTAGCCTCATTAATAAGGAGGGACATAACTCATTCTCTGTCATGCATATTGTTGATTTCTTTTCTGGTTAACTCCGATAAATTATCTCAAAACAAGTGGAATCTGCAAAGCAAGAATTACTATATACCATGTACATGAACACATTCTTGCTTTCTTGTGATATATATTTATATTTATTTATTTATATATTTATATACTTGTGTTTATGGGCAAGCTATGAAAAGTTCTCACAAAATGTAAACTTTTGAATGCAAGAATCGCTAAGTCAGTGTGGCATGTTTGGAATGAATGGATATGACTTTACATTTAAATTATTACATTGTCAATTCAATCAGGAGTCACTGGATTTTCTATTGCTAGTGTGTATGATTTCTGGCAGTGAGAGTTTTTTGGCATTATTATTTCTCATTGACTCCTGGATTATCTATTGCTAGTGTGTAGGAGTTCTGGCAATGAATTAGTTTTTGGGCATTCTCATATCTCATTTTTTTCAACAGTCAATCCATGGAAATAATGCACAGAATCTCCTGGAACTTCATGTGTAAGGAATCCTTGTGGTGATTGTTTACTGTGCACTTATATCCATGTAATATGGTATGCTTTTTTCTCTCATTGGTCTATCATAGAGCATTCCTTCTGCCTGAATATGAATGCTGAATGTCAGGCGCCATATCTTGTACTAACATTATCAGTTGTCACTGAATGTGTCATGTGTTTAAATGCAAAGACTTTAGCAGCTTGTTAGGATGCAACATATAATCATGCAATGCATACCAACTTACAGGTGTATTGATGGATTTTTTTTCTTGTAGTTATGAGTTGCTACTTCCTAGATCAACTATAACAATATCTTCTTTCCAGGTGAGGTTGTGCAGAGAAAAAACAACAGGACATGTTTATGCAATGAAAAAGCTCAAGAAGTCAGAGATGCTTCGTAGAGGCCAGGTTATATCTACATACTGTGCTTTTTTTCATATGAGAGTGTTGCACTATACCTTTTTGATGCAGTTATATCCTGACTGTATCTTTTGAATTTTGTATAGGTGGAGCATGTCAAGGCTGAGAGGAATCTTCTTGCTGAGGTAGACAGTACTTGCATTGTTAAACTCTACTGCTCTTTCCAAGATGATGAATATCTGTACCTCATAATGGAATATTTGCCCGGAGGAGATATGATGACATTGCTGATGCGGAAGGATACTTTGACGGAAGATGAGGCAAGGTTTTATGTTGGACAGACAGTCTTGGCCATTGAATCGATCCACAAACACAATTATATTCACAGGTTTACTTCATGTTTCCATTATTTCCAGTTTGGTCATATAGGGGAGAGGACTGTTTGTGAAACAAGAGAATCACCTTTTTCTTTGTACCTCACATTTGGCAGGGATATTAAACCAGATAACTTATTACTCGACAAGTATGGACATATGAAGCTGTCAGATTTTGGCTTATGTAAACCATTGGACTGCAGCAATTTGCCTACTCTCCATGAAAATGAATCTACAACTGCAAACAACCTAAAAGAAGTTTTAGTTCTGGATGGTCGTTCAAATGCATCATCCACTCCCAAACGGACTCAGCAGGAGCAGCTTGAACACTGGCAACGAAACAGACGGATGCTGGTAATGACTCTTATTGTTTACGTGAAGCATATTACATATTCCAAGTAACATAACTATGTGGTGTAAACAATTTGGCTTTAAGCAGTTGGAAAAGGCCTCATTATTTTGCCATATTCTATTTTTGACAAAATGGCCACATTACAGATCTTATTTTGTAAGTTAAGACTTCTGAACACCTTATCTTGTCCTATGTAGTCATGGACCTTTTTGAAGTTTCACATATCTTATCTCTTACATATTCAAGGCTAACTTTTGCATTGTCTTTTAGATAATTAAATAGTACCATGAGCATCAAACAAGAAGTCTTGTGTTCATCTTCCACATTTCTTAATCAATGCTACTGACGCAAGACTGAATTGATTGACTTCTATCACCTCAGTCCTTCCAATCTATTATTAGTTGAAAGGAGAGGCTTTTTATAATTTTATGCAGTGCAGAACTGATTGGTAAGCTTCTCCAAGAAACATTTGTGTGTGCAATCCTAGTAGCTATCTATGAGAGAGAATGGGAAAAATGGAAATTAAATTATACAGAGGATAAAGCCATAAAGGGAAGAAGTAAAAATAGAGAAAAACTGGTAAAGGCAACTTCAAGCGATACAAATCTTAAAAGGGAATTAGTAAGATTAAGTTATCTACCTAAGATGTAAGAGTAAAAAAGGAGGAAGTGGCAAATTGAAGTTATTTATGTCATATGTGATATACAAAACAATAAAAGATGACAACTGATCTGAAAGTGCCTCTAAGCCTTAAAGAAGATCTCGTGCTTTGATTAGTAGTGTGTTAATATTTGGTGGGAGATTAGTCCATGGTCAAGTGTAGTGCCTATACTATCATTGGAGTTATACTGTTATTGTGACTTATGTTGATGTGCATAAAATGCCGATTTCAGTCATAAACTAGCTTATACCAAAGGTTCCATGTGGCTGAGATTTTGTTTCTACTTTTGTTCTCTTATGCTCAACTGTTCGATATTGTAGCAAATTCAAGCTCAGATTTAGATTATAACAGCATGGCTTTTTCATATGTTATTGACATGGGACATCGGATGAGCTCTTCTTTTAAGCTTGGTTAGTCAGAAGTTTTACTGCATTTAATTTCTTCTACTTTCCACTTGAATGGTTATTTGTTTTGTGATAATTACGTCATAGGCGTTTCCCTATATGAGGTCCATGGCCTGTTTTTTCACATCAACGATAGATAGTTGCTTTAACGGGGTGGACAACCGTAGGATATATCCCTGCTGTCCATTTTTCATCCACACCATTCGCTCCTCTGTTATGATTGATTTATTTGGTTTATCCGCTTGTCGTATATACGTGAAATCACAAAGCCTTGCCAATTCCACACGTACAATCTGAAATAAATATCTTCAGAGGTTGGATAAAAATAGCAAATATAACAAAAATTGATCTACTTTCAAATGAATACATTACATTATCCACCACGAAACAATCTTGATTGTTGAAGGATTCTATTAATTGAGAAATAAAACGGAATTAGAAATGATAATAATCTATGTTCCACAAATATGGGCTAAGATGCAGCGATGGTATATTCTTCTGCACTTTAAATGGTCCCAATTCCAACACTGCGCCATATGCAATGGATGAGCAGCCCGGTCTTGCAAGGGTTACAAAAGTCCAAATTGTTGTAAATATTAGAACCCCGATTTTCAGACAATAAATAAATTGAGAATGTTTCAATGAGCAAAAATGAAGATGTTAATAAGATTGATTATACCTCCATTCAGCCAAAGAACAAGAGGCCTTTCTGACGGATTTGTCACAGCTTCGAAGAACTAGTAAAATAGAGACTTCTTTCATTAATGCTCACATACCTGCATATTGAGCAAAGCTTACAGGGCTCGGCCTGGGAGGCTTTTCATTCTGTCTTCTTCTTTAGCGATTCCATTGCACCCGTTCACCAGCAAAAACAAAGCCAAAATAAGAGATAGTGGTCGCCATGAATAAGCAATCTTTTGTTTGAATTTGTAATGGTAAATGTTGCCCTACAAGATAATTTTCTATCCAATCACTCTTGATGGAATATTGCATCAGAGAAACCTCGTATCTGCTGGAATCTGCGTGCTTCTCTGTTCAATTGATCTGGAAATCACACCAGTTGATGCAAGCCAATGGTTACTCACCTTTGTGACACTATGGGATTGTTTTGATTTGATTCAATGTTTGAAAAAAAGTCCAAGGTATCCTCTGAGAATACGATGGTTTTTGACGGGCTGGTCCCTAGCTCATGACGAGGACTGACTATAGTGTCACACATTTCATGATACAACATCAAGTATAGCGTGAAGGTTGCATATCCTGTTTACAATAACTTAATTCGTGTTTTTTGGCAGTAACCTTCCTAGAAAGTACTTTCTGCACTGTCAATTTTCACTGTTACATGAAAATGCAGGCGAATGTATCTCCCATGTCACATCTGCAACATATCTAGTCCCTCCATGTGGGCCTAGAGAGAGCACGTGATATGGTGGAGAGGGAATATTTTGGTTCTGTCTTTGGTTAGCTTGTTGAAACGTGGTAATCTGATTCACCCACCTTATCAGTCTTCCATTTTCTTAGCTTACAAATAAACTTTCCTAGTCACTTTTCTTGTTGGCATTAAGTGGCAAAATTTAAATAGAAGAAAATTATGATTTATAATTATGTTGAAAGCATTTCTTTGTTTGAAGTGACAGACCTGTTTTTCAAAATCAATGGTTGAGAATGCATAAAGAGGATGGGCACCATCAGGAATATCATAAAAGATCGAAAGAGGAGAAGGAAGAGAGATTAATAGAGATATATGGATGGTGTGATGGATTAATAGAGAGATAAAAAGATAAGGAGATGTATAGGGAGATGAGGAAGGCATAGATGAATGGATAGATAGAGAGACATCAAACATAGACAAGCATGTATATACAAATATATATGAGAATGGGGAGAGATAATGAGTGAGAGACAAAAATATGGGAGATAGATGGAGGGAGGGAGAAAAACATAGAGAATTTTGTAAAAGATAAAGATACATGACCATCTAAATGGGGGAGATATATTATGGATAGAGGGATGGAGAGATTAAAAATAGAGATATGGATAGAGGAAGATGTGATGGGAGAAATACAAAGATGTAAAGATTCAAAAGTATATGAACAGGGGTCATGGAGAGAGATGGACAGACAAAGAGGGATATTTTTTGAGATATGGAGGGGGAGGAGGAAGATATAGATAGAGATGAATATAGAGTGAGAGGATGGGAGAGAGATTGAGATGTAAAGATAGACATAGATCTAGTAAGATACATAGGGATAGATAGAAAGGAAGAGATAGAAAGAGCTATAGATGGTGAGATAGAGTGGTAAAGAGATAAGGAGATATTGAGAGGACGAGATTAAAAATGAGTTGAATACATGGTTGACCTTTCATACATCTACGACGTACCCATTGCACACTAAGGTGCGATTGCTAGTTATAATAAACTACAATAGCCTTATAGCTTGGCTTTAGTATAAAGGAAAACAAAAAGAGCTGAAATTGTTTGAAATGGAAAAATCAGTATCATAGTAGATTAGATGCTTTGCAGATAGTAATTTCTTGGACTAGAGATACTGTTGAATTTCTTTGAACCTATAATGTGATGTTAGCTTGTTGAGAGATGTAATGTGGGAAAGGTCATTGTTGATTTAGTTAGAGAGCTTAAATGAAGTTTTGCTTGAGGTTTTTGAAATTAGTGACCTAGAGGATGAAGCCATTTCGGTGTAGGGGTCGATTTATTGAAGTGCTTTTCACCAGTTGTGTTTTTGGCAATATTAATGGGGATTAAATCTGCTTGCCATTGAATTTGGATGGTCCAATGTTTGAATGCAACATTCACTAGCTTGGTGGGATGCCAAAACCTTATAAATGGGAAAGGGATCTATCTTTCACATCTTTACATTATTTGATTTTGTGGCATTATAGAGCTATTGCACTTGAACATAGTTCTATGTTCATACAAACATCCAACATATATGGGTTGAAAAGTTTGTCAAAATGCAAGATGCTAATTGTTATGTCTTAACAATTGTAGTGGCCCCTAAATGGCATCAATTTTTCTTTTGAGTAAAAATTAATAATAGTATATGTCTTCTTTTGTTATCAATGGAATTTGGATCACAGTTACAATACTCAGACTCATTGTGGACTTGACAAATTGATTTTTAGTTAGACTCAGATCGTAGCAAAAACTCAGCAAGGACCCAACTAATTGAAAAACACAAGAATTCCAAAGATTTTCAAGGATTTAAGTTTATCTCATGCATCATTTAATTAGTTAACATCAAAGACACAATAATTGATATAAATAGGAGCTACTTTGCGCACATACACATGTTTATATTGATCACATAAGGTACTAAGTAGAAATGCAAATTTTTAAAGGAAATAAGTTAAACTAAATAACACAAGAAATATAAATAGTGTCACTATCAAATGTCTACAATATTCATGGAATATGAAATTCATAAAATCAAAATATCAAAATAAAATCTAGAGCCTAGAAGACTAAGGCCCAAAGTAGGCTATATCAGTGACTAGTTGACCCTGCAACCTTCCTATGTGGATGCCTAAAATAGGTCATGAAGATTCTCTCAGTATGTCCGAGGCTAAACTTCAGTGGCATTCTCATCATCCCTAGATCCCTTGTTCTCAGCCTTGAAGGTCCTCCAATGGGTCTACTTGTGCACTAGCCTCTTCCTCTGCCATCACCACTTCCTATGCCTGTCAGTCCACTTGATCAACCCATTTCATGTCTTCATTATTGAAGATAGGATTATCAATCTCAGTGTCCCACACTGCTTGTGGATCAACCTCCTCTAAAATGATAGGAGACGTGTCACTGCCCAAATCTGTCTATGATAGAGGTGAAAGTTGTAGTGAGCTAATGCAAGATCGTTCACCATTTTCATTGCCAACTTGTTGCGCTTCTTCAATTGTATATGCCTGAACATACTCCAACTGCACTTGCATTCTAAAGCACTACATGATTGGCTCAAGATACGAATTGCAATCCTTTGTAGATTTGGCATTGAAGCACCAAACATCTCCCACCATGCATTTAAAACAAGAAAATTTGAAAATCAATTCTATAACTTTGACTTTTCCAACGTAAAATGGTAATAGGATTAGAAATTAGAATCATAGATTTTTACTTGGCATTAGTAGTGTCTGATTTTTCTTGTATAAGTCTCATGAGAAAAAGTCTTTTTGTGAATTCCTATACATTTCCATGTTGCGGACTACATTTGCTCCAACTGTTCAATTATGCGACATTCGCTCCACAACATCATTGAGCCCACCCAACACCTCATCATCGACCTTAAAACCTAGGCTAAATTGGAATGTGGGATTAAGGTAGTGGGCAACTACATGTATAGGCTTCTGAAGCAGATTATGATATTTTACGACATCCCATGTGGGACCATATTTTAGCTCAATTCCTTGCATAAAACAATCTTCTAGCCTCTTTCACCTTATCCTTGCCTTGGTAAATGTATCCCAATGTGGGCTTCTCTCCATCAACAATCTATAGAAGAACAATAAGAGGCTCTATGAACTGCAATCATTGTGAAAGTTTAGATCGTAAGCTTTAAGTTCGAAGTTTTACTTCTAAAAATGAACAATGTGAACATAAACAAAGGTAAACTTAAATGATGAAATGAAATGCAAATGAGGACAATAAGGCACATTACGTGCATAATCTCTTTGGTCGGTTCTCAATAGGCAGTCTCATAAAAACCCGATCAATCGTCTCAATCCTTGCATTGCTCTTTGCATATGATGATACAGTCCACTCCTCACTCACAAATATTTGATTCAAACTGGCCTTGGTTACAAATCAGGTGATCGCTGGACGAGCCAACTCTTTTTTATTTGTGAAATTCCTCACAAGGTTGAGGACCCAAGTATGATTATATATGAATTTACAAATACTCCTTCCATGCTCTACACATGCTTTTGTCTAGGGAAGTTTGCCAATATCGTTCAACATGAGGTTAATGCAATGAGCATTACAAGGGGTTCAAAAGAAGGTGAGGTGCCTTTCCATAAGAAGTTTACCTGCAACATAATTTGCTGCATTATCTGTGACTATTTATATCACATTCTCCTCACCCTCCTTCAACTTAGATAGTCAACATGTTTTGTTATTCTTGAAGCATCAATTGATTAAAAAACCATTGTGGCACATGAGGAGAAACAAACAATTTAGTACAATCAAAATT
The DNA here is from genome assembly GCA_028749045.1 of Cupressus sempervirens. Lineage (NCBI taxonomy): Eukaryota > Viridiplantae > Streptophyta > Pinopsida > Cupressales > Cupressaceae > Cupressus > Cupressus sempervirens. Next base: position 295,526,811 of record CM053788.1, on the reverse strand, counting down.
TATGAACTTAATCACTAAATCAATAGTTTACTACTAGTCAATACAATTTCTACAATTACTTGATGAGGAGACAAGAAAATTCAGCAGTGTTCTACTTCTTCTGTCGGTCCAACCATCACTCCTGACAGTGCAACCCTTCCTCCATACCTCATGCTGCTCAGCAATTGCGACTTTACATAAGCCTCCTTTTGGGTCAAAATGATTTTATTTGTGCTGTTAGAAAAACTTTCTCTCAGTAGATTAACCTCTACAACTTAGGATTATTTACTTTATTTGTCTGCTATAGTTGGTGCCCTCTGCCTGAAATGGTTACTATGCTGAAAACTGAATTTAAAAATCAGAAAATAACCAGCAGTGCTTGGTTGGTTATATATTGGATTTTCTGGCACTGCTGTAGTAGTAACCTTATTTAATTAATAACCAGCAGTGCTTGGTTGGTTTTATATTGCATTTTCTGGCACTGCTGTAGTAGTAACTTTATTTAATTTTTTCTTTTCAAATCCGTTAAATGGTTAGATCTTATTTTGTGTTAATTAAGTTGAAAGTAACCAAAATTTGAAACAATTGTGGTATTAAATTAGAGTTCAAAGGTGTCATTTGTGTATGCGGGTTAGTTGTTTAGGATTTGAGTGAGGAAATATGTATTATCAATTATTTATTTTCTGAGTTATTACTTTTTAATATTTATTAAAAAATGAGTGTAAATATTATTTGTTACCGTCCAAGCCATTTTAATAAATGGATTGCTTTAACTTATGGAATAGGAGGTAAGTTGTCAGCCACTAACAGTGTCATCATAGTTTTAGTTAGAAATGGTCATAATAATTTCTCATCATTGTAATTTCTCTGTAGTGTTAAAAAAATTCACTGAGTTTCATTCTATTTATGACATTTATTTACAACCAAAAAGCTCAATAGTTTTCTTTACTGAGCAGTGAGAAACTAGCACTTTAGCTGTTGTCATTACATGGACAAAGGGATATATCTGGAAATTGGGCATATGCATTAAAACTCAAAGAACATGGATAAGTATTGTATGATATGTTTTGCTTGCAAGTTTTAGAAACGATCTCATGCCCTTTTATCTTATTTGTGCACTGAATTGGCCGTTTTATATATACAGGCATATTCAACTGTTGGTACACCAGATTATATAGCCCCTGAAGTGTTATTGAAGAAAGGTTATGGAATGGAGTGTGATTGGTAAGTTGGTATTGTAATGGTTGAACTAGTAACACTTTTGCTTTATGCCAGTCTGTTTATCTAAAGAGATTGATTTTTGATTTAGCGACAATATTGTCCGATCAGGTGGTCACTTGGAGCGATTATGTATGAAATGTTGGTGGGTTACCCACCATTCTATTCTGATGAACCAATGGCAACTTGTCGCAAGGTAAATGCATCTTTTTGTCATGTGCTAGCTCTTTTGATTTGTGGAAAGTGTGAGAACCCCAAATTTAACATATTCAATTTTTTCTTGAAGTTTTCATAACTAATTCATAACCACTTAAAATTGCTAGAGCATTTTCTGAAGCTAGTGATTAACAATATAACTTCTGAATTCTTTGTCAATTATGCGAATATGGTTCACTGACTCAAAATTTTATACTCACATTTTAGAAGTCCTATACAGCTTTGGAATCTTTTCATTTAAAAAATAAAAAAGAGAATCAGATTTGTCAAGATAGGGCCTTACCCATGCACTACTACATAAGCCATGATGATTCATTATCTCTAGTTCAATTTTTTACTTTAAAATGGTTTGATAGGCTGATATTGATGTTGGTTACAATGTTACTTGGATTTAATATCACTCCTCAATCTGGGCCAAGTTACTCTCATCCAGTGTAACATTGGCACTGGGGTGTGTTGGGACAGGGGGACAAAGGGCCTCAATTTCGGGATGGTGGGGAGACGGTGACGGGGCAGGGGATGTTATAGATGCCTCATGTGCCAGTAGACTAGGTTAAACTTTTAATTCACTTTGATCAAGGTATCAGACCTCAAATTTGGATTTGGGCTCTCAATCATTAACTGTTTTAGGCTCAATTTCAACTCAAATCTATAAATTCTAGTTTTATTGATTTAAAATGAAGGGATGACTTGACCTTAGTTGGGTGTTGTAAGTAAGTAGGTTAATTGGGTGTTAGGGTCAAATCTATAAATTCTAGTTTTATCGATTTAAATTGAAGGGATGACTTGACCTTAGTTGGGTGTTGTAAGTAAGTAGGTTAGTTGGGTGTTAGGGTCTTTACAAGAGTTAATTATTATGACTAGTATGATTATTCTTTACTCTTAAGGCTTTGGAATCATAGTGACAATATTTGGATTGCAAGATGTCTTGAATATTATGAGCAGTTTGATTATTCTTTTCTCTAAGTCTTTTGAATTGCATTAACAATACTTGGAGTCCTAAAGATCCTAGACTTTGACTCTTCTTCACACATGAAATAACCTTCATGTCTTTAATTTATCTTTGAAATCACGCCTAATGTGAAATATGCTTGTTTTAATGTTAGGCTAGCTGACTTTAGACAAACCTTGATCTAGTAGGACCTAGTACTACGTGGCACCATTTATTTACAATGGAGCTCCACTTCTTTTCTTGCCATCAAATTCTCGACTTTGTTTGTACTGTAATTTGGGTTTAAACAACTATTAGCTCCGTTGTTCTCTAGGGATTCCAAAGTCATTCGAGAGCTAGCAGTCAGAGTTCAAAGGGGATTTTAATGAATTGATTACAATTTTGGCTCTGCTATTGGGTTGGGAGTACTTATTGGAAAATAATGTAAGAGGTATGACAAGGATTCATCATGTAAATAGGTCTTGGGATTGATTTTGAAAATATTTTGGATTTGATGTGTAGGAAGTTGTTTAAGCAGAAAATATCTATTGACAACATGGTCAACTAGAAGGTACATATGTCTCAACTTTGCAATTGATCTTCAATTCATGCGAGACTATTTTGCTCACATTGAGGCAATTGCTTGGATGAGTTCTATTAGGTTACAAACTATAGCTGTTCACTCACAACTCGAAACTTAGCACTAACACACTATAGCTATTCACTCACAACTCGAAACTTAGCACTATTAACTCTTATGTACTCGGCAAATAAGATATTTGGAGTTTACATCTGATTGAATTGGGTAAAGCATAATGTCAATTGTGTATTTGTGTCGGACAACTCAAGAATGGAATGATAAGGGAGGAGCTTCGAAATGATTTCAGACTCACTATCCCTTGTAACCTTATTATGAACTTTTGACATTCAACGTGAGAAATAGAAAAAGAAAATATCGACAAGGTAATGACAGTTTTCTATGCAAGCATTTAATAGGTGGCATGGTTTTACACCGTGTAAAAGGGATACGTGGCACAATCACACACTGAGTCTGGGAGTAGATTTTGATTAGAGTCTAAAAGTAATTAAAGCAGGAGACTAGGTAACCACAATGGTAATACGTATTTAATATTGATGGATTCTATTTTAAAGATAGCATGGAGTCAAACCAACAGCAAGATGAATTTGTATCAAATGGAGTCTGAAGTAGATTTGAATGCAAAAATGCTCTCTTCGTCAGTTTATTTTCCAAGCTTTGTGTCCACTGCACACAGCTCAAGCTTGATGATGACGACATCCAGATAAGTCTTGTATTGTACTGTGGAAATCTGATGTCTCTAACAGTAAAGGATATTGTTTTGTTAGTGCCATTTTCTACCCTAGCTGGTTTCGGCAGTGCCAAATTCTGCCCTAGCTGGTTTCTGGAGAGGTCATTCATATTTCTCGCATGGAATGAATGACTGAAGTTAATGGTTTATTTAAGTCTTTGGAATTACAAATTTGTGGATGGTGCATTGTGCAAAGCTCTGGGAAGGACACCTTGGTATTGTTGGTTGTTATTGTAGAATATGACATATATATGGGTCACATGGGAGTTCATGTCTTTTATTTAGTTGAATTCATTTTGGACATGTGCATTCTTCTTTAGAAGCAGCCTTTATTAAATATTTATTGAACTAAGTTAAATGCCACTTTTTTAATCATTGAAGAATCAATTTGCTTGGGAAAATCAGAGGAGTGATCGAAGGGTTGCTTGGACATGGAGACTTGAACCATTTATGGTGGACTTATATGCTAGCCATGCCCTTGGAAAAGCTGGGAGCTGAAAGGAATGAATCTGGATGCGAGTTTGAAGGAGCATTGTTGCTGGGCCTCATACTTTTCTCTGGCATGTCAAGTGACATGAAGTGGAACAGTGTCTTTGTTTGCTGGATGTGTTCCCTTCACAAATTCTTAAGAGTATTTTAGCAACCAAAACTTATTGTAAGACATCTGAGGTTACAGTTGGGTTGACTATATTCTATGATAAACAATCTGTAGTGGAAGAGGGGTGCAGCTGGCCCTTATTTTTATCTGACTCTGTTTATTGATGCTATTGATAACAGTCAGTTTATGGTGTTGAATGTACTGCTACAGCCTGTGAATAAGATTTTTCCAGATCCATGCTCTTAGTTTGTGCAATATATGAGGTCAGGTTAATTTTCTATTCTTTAATCTGCTGCTCAATAAAAAAGAATTACAGTAATACTTACTTGCTTAGCAAGCTGTACATTTGTAATATGTCACATCTGCTACAAAAATCAGAAATAAATTAAATCTACTAACAGAAACCAAATCTTCATTCCTTCATAGAGACCGTAAAAACATTTAGAACCATTTGTGATTTTACATTTTAAGCACTCTTTAAGCACTTCTAACAGCTTATTCCAATATTTTTGCCAGTTCTTGAGTATCTTTGGGGAGTCCAACAGGGTTTACTTTAGTGGCGAATGTTCGCCAAATGGCTAATCTCACTCATCGAGAACCCTGGACTTGGCGATTTTTTTTGCAGTTTTGGGGTGGTGACGTTGCCCACACTTTATGAAAATTGGGTCCCATGCTCAGACCAATCGCCAATAATGATATATAGTCATTTTTATTTTGACAATGAGTTCGCCAATAGAATCTAATCTTTCTAGATGGTAAATTAAATATTTTTGCCCACAATTTTCGAGGCTTGTCTTATTTGATGGTCACATTCGCCAATATATGGTAAAACTTTAAGTTGGGTTATATGATAAGTACATATTGTTGAAACATGTATCTATTCTGGAGACTTTCCAAGTAAGTTTTTATCCTTTTAAGCTTTGGCCCTAAATGGATTTGATTGTTGACAGGTGTCATTATTTCGGAGTTTTTCTCTAAAACTTGTTGTCCTTGAACATTTAGGCCCGAAATAGAATTTATACCAACTGATTTACGATCATCTAACGGTTATTAAAATGAGTTACTATGTTTTAGATGATATAAAATATGGTTTCTAGGTATACATAGGTTTGGTCCTGATTTTGTTTAATAATTAAATATTCGCAAGGGTTTTATTGAATTTTCTTATGACGAAAAAAATCGCCAATTAAATTAAATTTTTTTGAAGTTAAAAAATAAAATTGCCAATAGAAATTAATTTTTTTCCCCTAAAATAATGTTTGATTTGCCATGATTTTATACTTTTTTTCATACGGGGATTTCTTAAAGTTATCCCTAGAGTCCAACTTGATTGGGTTGTCTTCTCTTGGTGATCTCTTGGAGTTGTCATTTTCCCGCCTTACTGAGATTCTTGAGCTGTGCTATCTTTCCATATTTTATAGGCTAATTTATCCTGGTCTTATATCTTTTTTTGCACCTGTCTGTTATGTTTTTCTTCACTTTGCACCATCTCAATCATCAATTTTAATACGATTTTATATTCTTCTATTTAATTTAATATTTTAATGAACACATGGCACACACGCACACTCTCTCTCTCTCTCTCTCTCTCACACACACACACACACACACACACACACACACACACACATACGCACACACACGTGTGTGTACACATACAAAAATATTCTCCTACCTTATCTTTTTTCTTCACCTGCCCTTTTTATCTTGGAATTTTTTTGGTCTCTGCTATCTCAATAATCTATTGTACTATGATTTTATTATCTTCTATTTAAGTTAATATTTGAATGGAAATTTTATTTGCACACAAATTTTCAATTTCCTAGATTTTTTTTTCGTTTAAGGGTTTAGGAACCCGATACGGGCCCACACGTACACCTCTTCATCTTACGGCCAAGGATTGAGGGGTATCCACGCTGTCAAAATCACCTGGGGCACGATATCGGCCTCATCCCTTATGGCATTGGGCCTTGCACTCAGCAAGCTTTGCTCCTTGGTGGGCTCTTTGTGATCCATTCAACTTTATAGTAGACCGAGGGCCTTTTGACAATTTTCTAGATTCAAATACTACTATTTTGTCATTATGTGTAGACATACATCTAATACTACCTATGGTTGGATGTGCACATAGTGGATACTACAAACTCTCCATTAGTAATTCGATCTTGCAAACTTGAGCTGTAATTTGAATCCATTTCAGTTATTGACAATCTTCTTTATATTGTGAATGTAATAGGATTGGTTATGTGATAGGACTGGCTACTTAAAAGAAATTTTCAATGAATCTCCTATAATTACCTGTGAGCTGCTTAAAACATCTTGCCTCAATTACTGATTTCTCTTAAGCTTGGCAAAACCTACATGTTGGAATCATTTGTAGTTAAAGCTCAAATTGTCAATGCTCGATACAAATGCCAAATTTAACCCAATCTATGGGAGGTGGCTAAGCCATAACACGGGTCCCCAAGGAGGCGCTGACTACCAAGTCTTCAACACCCACTAATGGGAGATTTCATCTTGTGACCTAAGGCTCTGATACCAATTGATAGAGTTATTTTCTATTGCATCAAAAGCTCAAACTATCAATGCTCGACACCAACACCACATTTAATCCGACCCACAGGTGGTGGCTAAGCCATGCCACTAGTCAAGGAGGTGTTGACCACCTCGCCAACACTGCCTTGAATGTTTTTCTCGCTCCTTCCATTTTCTAAGAGTATATAAATAAATTGTTTAGAAAGACCAAAATAAAATGATTCAGATGTTTTTGTATATGTTGCTTGTCAAATTAATCAAAACAAGTAGAGCATTGGTTAACATATAAGGCATAACGCCAATTCATAATGCATGTAGCACAACTAAATGCTATTTTGGGTACATATTCATCCTTGATTCTTAGTTGGTGGTTGCTCGATTACATATTTATTTTCAAAACTATGGGAATGCCTCTAATTTGATATGAAATAAAATCAACGTGGGGAAGGTGATTTGTGGTCTTAATAGTGGCCTTGCTAAGCATGTGATAGTCTATTCACCGTTTCAAAATTCTTTCCACAAAATGACATGTGCTCACAAGGGCAAAACATTTGGATTAATGAGCCCTTATTGATTAGCTCTTGCAATTGAACTTTAAATGGACAAAATATTTGTATGGACATACCCAAAGTGAACACAACCCCAGAAAACATTTTTCTGGATGAGTGTGCTTGAACCTGAACAGGTAAAAGAGATTTAATAGTGAAAGAAACAATCAGCAATTTGTTTGGAGGGTGAAAAGAAAAAAAGGTATGAGAAATATGAAAAGAGAACTTGGTCATTTGTTTCTGAATGGGCTTTCCATGGGTCCATACAGGCACACCTTGGTTTGCCGGGGTGTGCTGTACATTATACACGAGTGAACTCTTGTGTTCTTGGGGGGATTGTGTTTGAATCCCATGTGAAGCCTGGTACCAGAACCCAGACTGGGTACAACTGGACCTAGATCCTAGTATAAACCTGTTGGAATTGGTAGCATAGATTCTACCATGTGAAAGAAGATATAATTGTGTCCAAGCATTGTCCATTGTGTTTGGGATGGAGATTTTTTATCACCAGAATTTACCTTGCATTGATATGCCATTCAATTTCTGCAAGGATTAGGATCGAATACTAACTCTGTTATGAGCCCTTGCATGCATATAAAGAGCCCAGTTGCATTATTGCAGGGAAGGAGAAATGTGATGAAGATAATAATAAGTAAGCATTTTGGAAGTGGATAGTTTAGACAGGCCAAGTCTGCCCATTGATGAAGAGGAGGGGTATGATTTTAAATGATTTTCTGTCCCCAAATAGGATTTCCCTGATTTTTTTGCTTGCATGGCTTCAGAAAAAGAAAAGGAAGAAATATACCATTCAGTTTTAGTTGATTCTTCTTGAAATAATGTAATTTTGAATTTGACTTGCCTCTTAGTTATGTAAAGATAATATCAAAATTCTGACAGAAAGGAATGCTGTTGAGCTATGTCAGAAGGTTAGAGTTTGAGTTTGGTGACAATGAAATCAAAATGAAGTTTGACAAAAGTAAAAAATTGATAGTAAATTCACCTTATATATAAATATTTGAATTAAAAAAGATACAAAGGATAAATTCATTAAGTTGTCAAAATAACTCAACAATGCTAGATTTGAAATTGAATTATATTATAAAATAAAATAGTCAAAATATTATTTTAAAATAAATAAATATAAACTTATCACTTATTAAAATATGAATGTTCAAATAAAAATAAAAATATTTAATGTTACATGCACAATGAGTTTTTCTGTTATGGGCGTAATGAAATTTTCCGTTTGAGGGCCCTATGAACTTTATATCTTCTCAGGCTTCTCTCCTGCTGCAGAAAACTGGCTTGACTGAAAAGGGTTTTCTACCTAAACTGAAAATGTACCCCATGTCTATGTTTCTAGCTCTCAAATGGGCTTAGGTACTTCACCAAATGCAATTCGTAATGAGTTTTTGGTTATTCTTGAAGTTGAAGTTGAAAAGCACACAAATCTTACTCCTTACGAATTTAATATTGAACTTGACCAAATGTTTTACATTTTTTTTAAGAGTTCACCTAACTAATACAAACTTTGACATCATAGATAACTTTAAGAAACCCCCTTTTAGAAAAACGTATAAAATTTTGGCAGATTGAACATTATTCCAGGGGGAAAAAAAATAATTTCTATTGGCGAATTTTTATTTTTAAGTATGATATTTTTAAATTTTATTGGTGATTGTTTTTCAATCATATGAAAATTCTATAGAATCCTGGCAAATCTTTCATTATCGATGAAAATCATGGAAAAAAGTACACATACCTAGAAATAATGATTTTATTAATATTATTATTATATGGAGCGTAATTAATTATCAAACTTTAAGGTTAAATTTAGCCCATTTTTATCATTTAAGTTTCCCTCCAAATTATTGAATGGTGGTTTGGGGGAAGCACCCCTATTATTTTTAACCGTCGGATGATCCTAAGTCAATGGCCTAAATCCTATTTCAAGCCAAACTTTTAAAAGCATACCAAGTTTTAAAGAAAGTTCCCGAAGTAAAGACACGTGTCCCCAATCAAATCTATTTTGCAGCAAAGTGAGAAAGGATAAAAAGTTTCATGAATAGTTTTCATAATAGAGACACATGCCAAATCTACATACTTAATCTATAGTGTAACTTAATGTTTTACCAAATATTGGTGAATATGACCATCAAATAAGACAAGCCTTGAAAATTGTGGGCAAAAATATTTAATTTACTATGTAGAAAAATTAGATTCCATTGGCAAAGTCATCACCAAAATATAAATACTTTTGTATTATTATTGGCGATTAGCCTAAGCATGGGACCCAATTTCAGTAAAGTGTTGGCCACACGGACACCCCAAAAGTGCAAACAAATAGCCAAATCTGGGGTCCCTGATGAGTGAAATTAGCCAATTGGCGAATATTAGCCACTAAAGTTATCCTTGTTTGGCATCTTGTAGCGAAGTCTTCTTTGTTTGTTTGAAATGGGAAAGATCATTCATTTGATATCCTAGTACGATGAATGTGAAACGCCCTTGGATAACTGATGAGACTAAGAGGCTAAATGTCAATGGAGAAGATTTTCATGAGCAAATTTATATGCCAGTTAATGGTGATTGCTATAATATCTCTCAAGAGAAAGATTTGTCCAGGTGAACATACTATTTAATTTTGATTGCCTAACAACTTAATTTATGCCCACATTATTTTCAACATTATTTTAGACTCTTTGATATATTCATCTTTCCCAATGAAAGGAACAGCAAGTAATGGAGTCTAAAGATGGAAATAAGAGAGGGTCATGATTGTGGCACAGAATCACTTTACAGTACATTCTGACCAACTCTAATGATAGATGTTTCATTATAGTATTGTCTTTAGTAGCATTGCGAGAGTGTCTTGATTTTATTTTAAGGTGTGGGCAGGAATTAAGTTGCTCAAAATTATTTTAGACGGTGTATCGAATTTTATGCATTCATTTCAAATTTTCTCAATAAATGATAAAACCTTACATCTATGAAAACAAAGAACAAGAAAATGAAGTCTAATGATGTAAATGGTGAAAGACGAGGGGCAGGATTGCAGCACAGAATTATTTTACAGCACTTTCTGACCAACTCTAACTGTATTCATTGTGGAAATACTGAATCTGCCTTCCCTCCTTTACGTTCTGTCCCACACAAAATAAAGATGGAATGACATTTCGACATGGATTGCAGGGTTTTGTGTTCTCTCTTAGCCAAAAAGAAGGAGTGAAACTTATAAATGGACTAAAGCAATTGTGGCCTATGGATTTTGTAGTTGTCTGTTTGTGCATTCCCTTACTTTCATCATAGAATCATCTGTACATGAGAATCCTGATGTCTGTGAACTGGGACTTGTAGTTTAACCATGTGTTAATATCCATTTTAATCGTTTCTCGTCTCTAGATATATACCATATTTAGTTCAGTAATAATCTAGTCATACATAATGAATGAGTTTTGTATCAGCTTGCTCTCTGAATTCCTCTCTAATAACAGATAGTGAATTGGAGAACTCACCTCAAATTCCCAGAAGAAGCTAAGTTGTCATTTGAGGCAAAAGATCTTATTGGTAAACTGCTTTGCAATGTAGAGCAGAGGCTTGGAACTAAGGGCGCTCATGAATTAAAGGTTGGAAACATTATTTGTAATTTTCCAATTATTATAATAATGCATTAACTTGAATGGGAATTGCTTTATTTTATATTATCATATATACAGTTTATCCCCTCTTCTATTAGGATTGCCATCTAACTTCATGTAAGTTGATTATTTAGGCACATCCATGGTTTAAAGGCATTCAGTGGGACAAATTATATCAAATGGAGGCAGCATTTTTGCCCGAAGTGAATGATGAGCTTGACACTCAAAATTTTGAGAAATTTGAAGAGGTTAGATGGTGGCAATCTTTTCCATTTCTTTTCAAACATGTATAAGATTTTACTAGAGGTATGTAAATGTGAATGAATAATTTCCCCTTTTATCAAATAAAATAGGAAGTTTCATTTAACTTATTGGGATGAACATTGTATTCTATGCACTGAGTGGGAGAAACAGACCCCGTAACTATTTGTGTTCCATTGCATATCCAAGTGAGGAATGAGAGGTGATGGAAGAAAGTTTTATTGTAATGACAGTTTGGGAGGCCATTTTGTTGGAGATGTTGGGGGACAACAGCATATAATAATAATAGTAATATCAATAACAATAATGTATAAGAAACTCAAAATTTCTCAAGCTCATCTGTACATGATAATGCATAGAATTCAGAATTTAAAACTCAATGTTCATTGATTAAAGTATAGCAGAAGTAAGAAAGCAAAAGTTTTTTCTTCTTTTAACAATAAAAGGCTCCAACACTACAGTACGATAAGATGTTGAAACAATAGGTATAGCACTAAGCTAATATGAAAATATACAGCCATCAACAATTATGCCTCCTATAACAAATCCTCATCTAGATTGTCATATTAAAGTTGGTTTTTGTCTGAGTTACCCTCATCAAATTGTAACTTATCTATTGAAACCCAATCAATCCAATTGGATCTCCACATTGCTTTTTGTAGCATCGTCAGTAGCAACATTATAATGGTTTGGAGTATGTTAATCTTGGAGTAATTGTTATGGTAATTCAATGTTATATTAAGCAGAGGAGATGAAAGGTCCTTATATAGATATATAAAGACTGTGTCTCTAAAAGAAACAATCATGAATGAAAGATGAAAATACAAACTACCTATTAGACTAAAGACTAACTAACATGACCATTAAAGAAGCATTACAATATTCTAATACCCTCAATGGTCATTGTCTGACTACCTTGTAGAAGACCATACATGTCTTGTGTTCATAAATTCTTCAAAACAATCTGCTGTTGATGAGACCCTCCCTAGAACTGCAGAATGTCAATGACCAAGAGTAGCCAAAATCCATCCAGAAAAAATAAAGAAGATCACCCTCTTCTTCAGAATGCTCTGCAACAACAGACTAGAGCTTGCGACCGAGATGAGTCTGCCATGAACCTTTCCAGAGTCTGCAAAACTTCTGACCAAAAATGATCATAAAATGACCAATGTGATGTAGGATAATAGAGCTGTTCCTCACTGTAGTAAAGAACCATTGAGAACAACTACCACGATTTGAGGAAAAATCAACTAACCCTCGACATTTTTGCAGAAAAACACGTCGCTCCAAAACATATTGCAAAGAGTCACATTTTTTGAGGAAACAATCACCAAACCAAGATTACAAATCAATACTTTTTGAGAAAAATGGTAAAAAATCGCAAAGGAATCCCATGCATCTTTGCAAATTACATATTCCAAAACCAATTTTTGAGGATAAAATTGGAAAACTAAACAGATAACTGGTGCAAAATCCAAGACATGGATCAGCATACAAAGAAGAAATGGTAAAACCTTTTTAGAAACAAGAGAGCCCTCCATGATAGGAGAAAAAATCTTTATATTTGAGGAAAAAGTAATAAACCCATTTTTTTTCATGGTACAAAGTATTTAAAAGCCACCATAATTTTTTAAGGGAAGTTTTTTTATGAAAACCCATAGAAAAGTTTAAGTTAAAATATTATGAAAACCTGTTAGAAGTTTTTTTTGTGCGAAAAAATTATGAAAACCCAGTAGAAATCATTTTAAGGGAAAAAAAAGAAAAAAGAAAACCCATAATAAAAGCCTTAATGCAGGAAATATACGAGACTTTGCATAGTAAACATCATAATAAAGCAAGACACAACTCACAAAAAACACATGCAAGAACATGCAAGTACATGCAACTGTCAAAAATTAGAGACTAATGCTCAAACCACAAAATCTTGTGATCAAAACCCTTGATCAACTTGTGATTTTCAGCAAAAATTTGAAAGACAAACCACAAAACTTTCACAAATTACCTCCAGCATCTTTTATTAAAAAAACAAAAAATTTTTTTTTGGAAAAAATTCTAGATCAGAAGTGGCTTGAATTTTTCTTACAAAATTTGCCAAATTTTGTGAAATCCCATCAACCTACTCTAATGCTATCTTATGGTAAATTGATGTTGTATTAAATAGAGGAGATGAAAGCTCCTTATATTGATAAATAAAGATGATGTTTCTAAAAAAACAACCTCGAACTAAAGATGAAGATAGGATCTACCTAATAAACTAAAGACCAAGATGACCATTAAAGAAACATTACAATATTCCAATAGTAACAAGGCATTATGGAGTATAGTTGATTCTTTGAATTGTTTAAAGTCAAACCTTTTTCTCTTTATAGAGTGGATGAAGTTGTAGGAGCCGTGATTCCTCTTTGCAACAGATAATCTAGCAAGATTATCTTGAGCAGGAGTAGCTCAATTTGTTGTCGCCCTCTGCTGGTAAAACTTACCCAAAATTGAGAAATGCGATTGATCGGTCATGTACCATCCCGAGTGGATATTTTTGCAATTTTATCTGAAGATTAAGTTTCAGAACACAACCAGATTGCTTATGCCATAAAATTTTAGACTTGACCAGTAAATAAACAACAAATGCATATAGAAAACTGTCAGAAATGTCTATTGTATTATAATTTTCAGCAATACAATATCATGACCAGCAAAGCTCATTTAAATCCCTCAGAAATATGTTATTGTATTATACATCAGCAATACAACAACAATACCCAATCCAAAAAATAGTAGCACAGTCAGATTGGTTAAACACTAAGAAAGAACCTCCTTACGCAATGTGAACTCCGTCTTGAATCCACCACAAGGCTGAACCAGGGTTGCGTCTGATTCACAAGAAGAGCCTGAAGGTGTTCGTCCTCAGGTTTATGAAATTGAAAGCCAAGCTTCCACTTCCTGAACGGAAAATCTGAAAACACTGCAAATCTAAGCATAGCTGAAAATGAACGAGACTTAATCTTTATATTAGAGTAAAATATCTGTAATTTTGTTTATCTTTAGTAGATTTACTTCTATTTCTAATGGTCTCTCTTCTTTTATGTTTCCATATTCTCTCTTTGTTCAATATGGAAACTTTCTCTATCTCTCTCTTTAGAATGTTTCTATTTCTCTCTTTGTTCATAATAGAAACATTCTTATGTATACTTGTATATATAAATCATTTATGATCTTTGTTTAATAACACATTCATTATTTTACTATAATATTTTAATGCTCAAACAATGACTCTTCAACTTCCCACCCATTTTGTTTTTCACTTTTTTCCTTCTCTGTCCTCTTTTAACTCCCTTGATAATATCAAATTAACCTATTTTAAAGATGTGCTTTAAACTCTCATAAGTCAAATTTGATATTATATGAACTTAATTCAGAAAATTCTAATGCCCCCAAAAGGCAAGGCCTCCCTTGAGATTGCTTGACCTCAAGCAATTGATACCAGAATCCCAAATCAATCTCGGAAACTCTGATGTGATTGTAGGCTGCACGACTATGATCATAAATCTCTGAGTGTATAACATCACAACATAATCCACAAGATGTAAGACACATATCTCGTAAACACGTGGATCCCAAACCAACCTATCAACACGATCCTGGATGTAGGAATAAATGATCGATGAACCTCCAACCTCCTGAATAAATAGATAACCAACTTATTGCCCATATACAAGGAAACCAACTCATTATGCCTCAAGATGTCATTGTCATAACTAGGGTCAGCATCAAGAATGTCAAAACTATCACCAATATAACGCTGGATTGGAGAGGTAAACACCCAATATGGAATATGTCCCAACATGTAAGGTCTCTACTCATCTGCATGTA
The DNA here is from genome assembly GCA_028749045.1 of Cupressus sempervirens. Classification (NCBI taxonomy): domain Eukaryota; kingdom Viridiplantae; phylum Streptophyta; class Pinopsida; order Cupressales; family Cupressaceae; genus Cupressus; species Cupressus sempervirens. The sequence goes on along the minus strand of CM053788.1, from coordinate 295,511,695 downwards.
AGCGACTAACCCCTGTAGGCCAAGCCAAATCTGAAAATCTAGTATTAGTCCAAGCAGGGCAGCTAGTGATAAGTGGGGTATGCAAAAAGATAAAATCACCAATCAATAAGTCGACAACTTCCATATCATAAGAACTTGGTGATAAATCTCTAGGCAAGCTATAAAAACCCCCAGGGCACTCTAAAGACGGATCTGAACTCTTTGCTTCACCATAGATATCATCACTAAAATTAACACCTCCATCAACGGAATTATCACCATCACAGATAGTTTTTGAAGTAAAATCACTTGGCTCATCTTCTACCCCATGATATGGTGAAATCATGTAGCTGCTCTTGTAAAAATTAGAACTCATGTGTTTGACCTCTTGCTGGTCCTTATGTTTTTCATTAGCAAAAAGTGCCTCATCAGGATGGAGAATGGTGGAAACATTGTTCTCGTTTTCATGCACACAAATGGTATTGATTCCTTAACAATTTGTACCACCTCCATGGTTCTATATTTAATTTCATCTTCCTTGTGAGTAGCTGCAATAGAAGTCTGATTTTCAGCCTGATGCAACAAGTATTGTGTCATACTTAGTTGGATACATAACTCATCTATCTCCTTTGACTTATTTTCCACAAACTTGATAGCAAGATCCTTATCCCAGAGCAGCTGAAATTATCCGATTTTCATCTTTCAAAAGCTTCTTTGGTTGTCTGCAATTGAGTATTAGTGATCCCACACAGATTCCCTATCTGCGTCTCCTCTGTAAACAACAACGTTTCCTCCAAATCTTGCAATGATAAAGGTTGTATTTCAAATTCATCTAAGGGGTACGGGCTGTCATGTGGCACATTTTCTGATTTATCCTCAATTGTTGGAGTGACATAATCATCATATTTAATTGTTTCTACGGTTGGAGTCATGCCTTCTCCATGTAACACGAGTGGGACAACAATACGGTCATCTATAGTGTCTTCAAAGGAGTTTCCCTTGCCAATATGGATCTGCAAATCACCAATAAAAAGTTCAGAATACACATGTCCTTCGCTGATGCATTCTTCCCCCTTATTCCTGTGGGCTGATTGGAAATCATTGATCCTTGTGCTTTCATTATACATATCCATATCATCAACGTCCTCTTTTATACTTAGATGTGAGAAAGACTTAGGGGCAACCTAAATTTTTCACAAGAAGAATCCGTACCATATGTAGAGATCCATAGGTCTGAATCAACATTCACAAGAAATGTTGAGTCCTCATCATTGGTTGGCTGGACAATCTTCTCCAATTTGTTCTTAACACACTCATCAAGAACACAAGTGTTGTTAGCTCTGCAAGAGCTTTCTACCTCCATACTACCCATCAATAGACCTGTACCCTATTTAACACTGTCCACACAATCATGAGCGGGTTGGTATTCTTTTGTAAGACCACTAGCAAGTTGCTTATTGTCATACAAATTTCTGCACTTGTCTTTTGCAAGGAGATCCTGGGTCAAATCATAATATTTCTTTTTGCCACATCACTCTTGTTTTGCAGCATTGGATGAAAGTCCACATAATCCATGAAGGGTAATACTTTCTGAATCTGTGAAGGAAGTTTTTTATACTCATCATACATATCGAGTACTTCTATTCTTATATCAGGTTGGAAATTCAGGGCTAACTATTGCTGTAGCTTAACAATATCTTTCCTGATTTTTTCCAAACCAAATACTTTCCCCATGCCAACACTCTCTTCCATTCAAGGACTGTTAAATAGTTTTTTTTTCCACATTTACCCACATCAATCATCTAATTAGAAACAGGCTCCGATATTCATTCTTAATGGAAGAAAATACCATGTGACTTCTACAATTCCTTCCACACCAAGATAACTACTCTTCCAAAATTGATGTGCCAGGACTTTCAATAGCAATGCTCACATCTGACTAGCTTTGACTGCAACTTAATAAATGGATAAGTATAGTTTTGCTACTCTTTTTCCAAACGCTCAAACCTGGTTGCGACATGCACAGATGATGTAACCCTCGACCAAGATATCAGAACTAAATGATGGTAGACTTCACAAGGCTCAAACAGAGATGGCAGAGCATTAAACATTTTAGCACCGTTCAAATGTGTGCTTGGAAAATGTTAAAATATATGCCTGTTTATAATACTCCGCAGCAGGACCTTATTCTTGTGGTTGCATGTTGACTGCCCTCTCAACCTTGCCAGATGCATACAACAACAAGTTCTATGTCCATTACTCTTTGATCCTGCCAATTGCCGATTTTCATCAGAATTTACTATTGAATGATCTTGAACAGTTTTGGTTCTTTGTTTGGGATTCTCTTTAACTTGATCCTTAGGGTGGTGTAACTATGACAGTTACATTTATGAGTGGCATCTTTCCATAAGGGACATGTGCCTCGAGTAACGCCTTGACCCTTATGTGGCCTCCCTCTCAAGGAGTCACTTGGCACTCCAACTTCCTCATGCCACTTTTCCTTCCATCATGCCATGTGTCACTTACTTTGCTCCAAAGTTAACAAATGGTCTATTCTCATGATTTGTGAGGATTAAGCATTCTTTGCATCTTTCGAACAAAACAAATAATCTTGTCTTTGTTCTTTCATTATGCAACTTTCATTGGGAACCTCACAAGCAATTTTTACTCCAAGTAACTCCATTATTCCATTTTCCATCTCTAGCACTCATGCTACCAAAACCATGTTCCATTTTACCACTCCACCTAGCATAATCAAACCGTTTCCATCCCATTGTCACCTTCATTGAGCACTTTGAGCAGCCTTGACAACCTGAAATCACATAGATAATAGGTTTTTGTTCATGTGAGGGATTCACTGAAAGTGACTAAAATGTGTAATTTACAGTATTATTCAATGTCATCCTAACATCCCATATCCATTTTCAAAGCGGGTGGGTCCAAAACTTACATACCACCTTTATCCAAAGAAAAGATTCACTACTACTCTTCTCCTCGACAAAACTTACGTGCTAGTCTTTAAGATATAATGTTGTGATGTGCAGAAGTCAAAATACCAAGTTGTAGTCTCAATGGATTGGTTTTTTGATTCTACAGAAGTAAAGTCATCCATTGCTTGTAGTTCTTCTCAACAACATTTGCATATCTCGACTTGTTATGACCAGTCATATATCAAGACTGTTTATTTCCTTTTTCACTGGGTCATGTCTTCAATGGCACTGCCTATGAATAACGTGGTATATGCACTGGCGATATTACGCAGCTGCTCAAATTAATTGCTGCCCGTCAGTTTTCCTGATCTGCGATGTGCCCGTGAGAGAAGTATTGTATTTGAGCATAAAAGTGACACATAAATTGCAGAGAAACCCACAATCTCCAACAAAAGGTCCACTCCTTGTTCAGGAAGAACATTAATGACGAGGAGCTTAGTATATGCGAAGAACATCGGGCAATCTTGGTATCAGATTTCGGGAGGATACCATCGAAGCATATTAACAAAAGATGATGAATATGGGTTTGATTTTTGAGCAGTAAGTCTGCCCATACAAATGACAGAAGTCAACGTGTGAGCCTTGAGTTGTACTGTATTTCATGGGAATAAAATGCTACTATATAGAGTCTTAAATAATTAAGATAATCCCAGCAGAATTGATTATTATGATTTAATAAAAGTGTTTGGGATCAAGTAATAATATTATGACGAGTTGAGCAGTAGGCATTAATCTAGTGAGAAATATTGATGACTCAACAATCATCAAGAAAGTGATTAATTACACCGAAGGCATTGATCATTTGAAAAGGAGGAGCTACTGTTTAAAATCAAATTGTTGATATTATATTAAAATGTTGGATGATCAATTCAAACAACCAGAACCTTCTGATTTTTTCTGCCTTAGATAACGGGATTCCTTTCCCATTTTCCTTAAGAGATCTCTTGATATAAGATCACTTGATGTACAAGAAAAGAAGTCTCTGTCCAGGTTTATTGTGAACATGATCTCTCGATGTACAAGATGAACAGAAACAGTGACATTATAACTCATATATTACTTTTGATAATTTCATATATAGGCATCAATATTTAGTTTTTTTAAATTAAAATATCCCTCATAGCTCCCTGCAGAGACATCCTCAATTTTCGTGATGACAACATGGAGTCTCAATGGAAAATCACTCTACCAAAATGTTTCTCTGAGCCTAGTGACTCAGCTTAATTTGATTGGGAGAAATTAGTCTTTTCCCTTTTAAAGACATGGAACTTGTTTTCTCACAATCATTAGTTAGGAATAGCTCCGAGCAACCCCATGTGTCATGTTTTCGAATGTGGCAACACTATTGCATGGAAATGTTAGTTGATGCAACTATTGTTTCAATAATGTTGAATTTTCATGTTTACTCTTTCCTCTTTTCTTTTTTACCCTTTCCTCTTTTCTTTGTAGTGGAAATGCCCTCCTTCTATTAACACAATAATTATATTGGATGATGGCATATTCTTCGAATTCACTTTCCATTACATCCATTATTGGATACACACAAACTTCTTATATGATGGATATGAGTGCCTCCTCTATGGATATTTTATTTTACCATTTATTATCTTTCTCATCCTTAAATAAGATGATTGATGTCTACCCTCACATGTTAGATATGCCTATGACATTTATTCATATCTTTCATGATGATTTTATTGTTAATAAAAATTACGATCATACTTCAAGAAATAATATATCTTGTGATTCACCTAGCATGACATTAGTATGTCTCATGGTGACACGTCATTTATATGTCATCATAATTATATCTCAATAGATTGTAATAATCTTACTTAAACTGGTCAGAAACTTTAGACTTGTGCTGATGACATTTCGTCAAACGGTTGGTGTGTGAACATTATTTTAGACTATGAAACTCACTAGGAAATCCGGACTCCTGATGTATGTTCAAGTATAATAAAATATGAATGATGTGGGACTCCAATACAACAACAAAGTTTGGAAATATGTTAACAGATCAATACCACATACAACTGTTCAACTGAAAGTACGGTAAAAGAATGAATGATATTCAATACATTATTTGCACACGAGATTACAATCTTCAAACATAAATAAGAGAAGCAGAACCTGGAGTTAGTTGCTGAAGATAATCTGCTCCTGTGACCTGATTTGCCTGTCTACTGTAAGCTACTGATATCCTGGAGTTAGCCGCTGTAGGTGACTATCCACGTGATTTGGCAAAAGGGAACTACCACCGGTTGCTCTTCCAATGGCAACCAAGAACCTGTCTCTCTCCTTGACGTGGGATGAATGACGATTGCTGCCGTGTACTCCTGTGCACGGTAACTCCTGCTGCGATTAGTGTGATTCCACACATTGTCAATCTCCCATCCACAGATTACCCATTGTTCACAACGTCCTTCAGTAACGATAGGAGGAAGATGCCAAGTATAGGTGGGAGATGTGATTGAAGGCTTAGACTGTGCCTGTAGACCGTCGTTCCCTGTATTCCGTTGTAGAACTCCTTCAGACTATTGTGGAAGGTTACTCTCCTTGCCAACCCACAATGTCTTCACTGGCCGCTATCGCATTTCCTTAGCTGACACGCCTACTGTGCATAAATCTTGGAGGAAAACTGATGCAACTTGTTTCTATTCTATTGTATGATCAGATAGATAACTTACTTCCAACTCTTGAGTCTGCTTCTCTGCTCACTTGCTGATTTCTGCCTGAAACTATGTGTTAATCCAGAACGAGTAGTTGGGGTGATGTCCAACTTCCTCCAATAACTCGAGGGGTTTTGTCCTCCAAGTTACTAGTCACATTAAAGCAACTGTTGTAGCAATATGCTAATATTTATCATATTCATTGTACTAATCCCAATGCAAAAAGCTTCCTTTTATCACTTTGAAGTGTGGGGAGATACAAACATCCTAGCAATGTGTGATAAAGGACTATTTTGTCTTTTAGTCACTTAAATCCCTTTGTCATAAAGTGACTTTAGACAATAAAGTCCTTTATATTTCGATTTAATAATAAAGTGACTCTAACCTTAGAAACTCCCATTAAAATCTTCTCAACTGAAACCAAAACTCCTGTGACTCGTTGGCATCCTAAATCATATGCCGTTAGCCTATCTGGATGGGGAGATAGACCAACTAGGCGCCCTTAAAGCTAGCGCGGGGAAAGGGACACTGTAGTCCTCCCTTCCCGAGATTGCTTGCCCTCAAGCAATCTCAAAGCCGGATGCTGCAGGATTGACTTACTTTCCTAAGTGGCATCCTCATAAGGTAAATTCTTCCAGCGAATCAGATATTCCTTGATGGACCTATTACGCAACTTCTGTTCTCTGACCTCTATCACCTCTGTTGGAACTAATACAAGCTTCTTTTCCTCATTGAGCGGGGGCAACTTTATGGAGGGTACTGTATGCTGACCAATTGCTTTCTTGAGACATGAAACGTGGAACACATTGTGAATTTTGCTATCATTTGGTAAATCTAGCTCATAGACGACTTCCCCAACCCTCCTAGTAATGCGATACGGATTGAAAAATTTGGGTTGAAGTTTTTGAGACCCACTCTTCTTCAAGGAACTTTGCCTGTATGGTTGGAGACAGAGATAAACCATGTCACCCAACTCAAAACTCCGCTTAGTCCGCCGACGATCAGCATACATCTTCTGCTGATTCTGGGCCTGTAGAATATTCTCCTGAAGAGATCTAAGGATATCTTGCTGATCCTGTATCCAATCCCCTGCAAGAGGTGGCTTGCTGTCCTGCAAAGCCAGGTCTACAAATGATAGGGGCTCATTGCCACATAGAGCTCGAAATGGAGACATCTGGATAGACATGTGGTAGGAGTTCTAACAGTACTCCCCTAAATACCACTTAACCCAGGCTCTTTGCTGTCTTGCCACATAGCTCTGGAGATAACCCTCCACTCATTTATTGACTATCTTAGTCTATCCATTCGTTTGGGGGTGGTAACTTGTGCTGGGTGTCAACTCAGTACCAGTCAATTTGAACAATTCTTGCTAAAAAGTGCTAAGGATCTTGCTATCTCTGTTGCTCACAATGGTGCAGGGGAGACCATGTAAATTGAAAAACCTCTCGAAAAAATAACTCAGCTACCTGAGAGGCTGACTGATTTGCTACTATGGAAAAGAAGTGAGTGAATTTTGTCAATCTATCCACCACCACAAAAATGGAGTCCTTGCCCTGCACCCTAGACAACCTTGTAATAAAATCCATGGAAATGCTCTCCCATTTCTGTGCTAGAATGGGAAGAGGCTGCAATAACCTGGCTGGAAACTCATGTTCTGACTTGTTTTGCTGACAAGTCTGACACTCCCTAGTATGCTGGAGGACATATTTAAGGCCCTTCCATGAAACCCATTCCTTGACCTGTCTATAGGTTTTGAAGAATCTTGGGTGTCTTGCTGATGGTGCATCATGTAGAGTTTCCATAATCTTACATTTGAGTTTAGATACTAGTACTAGGCAAATATGGTTCTTATAGAAAATCACATCATCCATTAGCTTGTACTTGATGTCCTGGAGTTGTCCATCCATAATCTGACATGCTCAAGTATTCTTAGAATACTCAACTAGCAACTGAGATTTCCAATCTATTGTAATCTCAGAAATAACACAACAATCCGCTACCGAGGGTCTCTTGGAAAGTGCATCAGCAACACTACATTGTTCTTACCTTTGACGTACGCAATGTCAAAATCAAAGGCCTGAATCTTGCTGACCCACTTTTGTTGTCTCTCATTAAGATCCTTCTGTTCTAAGAAGTAGCGTAGACTATTGTCAGCTGTCCTAACTATGAATTTGCCCCCCACTAAGTATTGCCTAAACTTGGCCAAAGCATGCATAATAGCCAATATCTCCTTGTCACAAGTGGAGTATAGTCTCTTGCCTTACTTGAGCTTCCTACTCTCATAAGCAATCAGATGCCTATCTTGCATGAGAACAATACCAATACCACTCCCTGAAGCGTCACACTCAAGAACAAATGGTCGAGAGAAATCGGGCAGTGCCAAGATTGGGCATGTGCTCATCACCTGTTTGAGCCTATCAAAGGTTTCCTCTACCTCAACTGTCCATCTGAAAGCCCCTTTCCTTGTGAGGTCGGTGAGGGGAGCCGCTATTTGAGAGAAACCTCTAGCGGACCTCCTGTAGTAAGAACAAAGACCCATGAATCCCCTCAAGTTTGATACGTTTCTCGGCGGTGGCCAATCTAGGATTACTTGAATCTTTTCTTGGTGAACCTTCACCCCATTTGCACCAATCACGTGACCAAGGTAGAGGAGCTCGGTCAATCCGAACTCACATTTGGACTCTTTAGCAAACAATAAGTGCTCCTCCATGATATTGAGTACCTCATCTAGATGCTGTAAGTGCTCCCATGTTTTGCTGAAAATTAATATGTTGTCAAAAAATACTAATACACTCTTCCGCAACTGCTTTCTAAAGATGTGGTCATGCAGGACTGAAATGTAGTTGATGCATTAGTGAGTCCAAATGGCATCACCAAGAACTCTTAGTGACCATAGTGACATCAAAAGGCTGTCTTATGCACATCCTCCTCTTCTGAATCCGTATCTAATGGTACCTTGATTTGAGATCTATCTTTGAGAAGTAAATCGTCCCATGTAACTCATCTAGTAGCTTATTGATGCAAGGGATTGGGTACCTGTTCTTGATGGTCCTCTTGTTGAGAGCACGGTAATCAATACACGTGTAGAGTGCCGTCCTTCTTCACCAATACAACTGTAGAAGCAAAGAGACTGAAGCTAGGTTTGATGTGTCTCATATCGAAAAGTTCCTTAATCGTCTTTTCTATCTCCTCATAATGCCTGGGATGACGGGTTTGGCATCCTCCTCCAACTCAATGATATGCTCAAACCCTCTGTCTGGGGGAATACTTGGAGGTATGTCCTCAAAAACCCGCTGATGCTTATCAAGCACTGGTTGAATGTCAATATGAAGCTGCTGTCTTGAGTCTAAGGTAGCCTTAGAGGAGATGAAACAGAGTGCTGCCCACTCCATGTCATCATGCCTCACAATGGCCTCCATCCTGTGGACTGAAATCAACCTGGGTTCACCCTCTAGCATAGCCTTGAGGATCACTTGTCGACCATCCTATAAGAATTCCAACTGCATCTTCTTGCGATCAACTGTATATCTGCCTATGGTCTGTAACCTCTGTCTCCCCAACATGGCATCTAGTCCATCTAAATCCACCACATAAAAATCTGCCTCAAGAAGGAAATCATCAAAATGAATTGAAAGTCTTGACACCTTCCCTATGCATCTCAATCTCTCACCTCCTGCCACCTAACCTCAAACTCAGGTATGTCGTCAATTTGTAACTTCTTCTTGGTAACCCATCGTGAGCTTATGAAGTTATGTGAGGCACTTGTATCCAAGAGTGGGATCGCTAGAAAGTGATGCTATGATAGGAGGCTATCCCTACTTGCCTTCCTTCTTCCTCTCTCTAGGTGGTTGATCCTCATTCTCTTCCTCATCATTGCCATCAATATCGCCGCCCTTTGACTGCTCATCCTCCTCCTCTGAAAGTACCTCTACATAATGTATTTTGCCTTTGCCAAGGCATCTATGATCCGGAGTCCATGGCTCTCTGCAAGTGAAGCATAGCTTCTTCCTCCTAAGTTCATTCCATGTCTCAAAGTCCATTCTGGGAGGTGTAGCCTTATGCTGGTTTTTGTTCTTTTGGAATGAAGTGGTCCCCCTATACGTTTTCTTGGGAGGCTATGATATTGAAGAGGGTGACTCTAGATCGTGTGCGATCTTAATAGCGTCATCCAAAGTGTTTGGTTTAAGTACCTTTACCAAACCTCTGTACCTATCTTGTAAACCCTTTGTGAACAACATTACCTTACCCTGTTCTGACATATCTTGAACCATCGCTGATATCTGTTGAAACTCGTCAATGAAATCATCTAGAGATCCACCCTGTTGTAATTGTGCCAAATCCCTGTAATAGACCTCAGTATCTTTCTTGTCAAAGCGAGTAATCAATTTAGAGTTGAAGGTCTCATAGGATGTGATAAGACCATGATCCTGGATAACCAACCCATGATGCCACCAATCATATGTCGCTCCCTCTAAATGCATCATAGCAAATCGAATGGCTTTGGTCTCTAACATAGGTTTAAGTGTTAGGTAAGTGTTTAGCTTGTGAATCCAAGCTCTCGTAGATGTTTTACTGCTGCCATCAAAAGTAGGGAGAGATAGTTTGTTCACAACATAGTTCAAGTCCTTGTTTGATGCTCTGGGTCTCCTATCCTGCTTCTGTCTTTCTGTCTCCCTTTTTTGATTTAAGTATTGGATAAAGGACATATTTTGTTTCATTGGGTCAGGAAATAAATCCCATTCATCATACATCACCATAATGTTTTTTGGCAGTAAGTTTGGTGCTACCTCTTCTTCTACACTAAAAACAAGCATTAAAAGCCTTTCTGTGTTTCGTGTTGGGGCCCTATCTGCTCGGGGTGATCCAACCACACTACCACCTCCACTGTGATGGCTCGGGGCTCTTCTATGGATCGGGGCTAACTGTTGTATGGTACCTGCAAGCTGCTGAAGTGCATTAGCAATGTTGTTATGCTCATCTCTGATAGCCCACTGTGTATCCCTTCTCGTTCTTGTTCAGTATCATTATGAGCCATTTGAATTTTGTTTTCCTGTTCAATTTGTGCAACCTGTTCCAAAAACTAACTCTTCGTCAACTGAATAACTATCGTCAATGTCAATCTGTTCTGAAGACTCTACCTATTCCGGTTGGAGATGACTAAATTTATAAGGTTTTTTCCTCATACTTGGCTGTCATTTTTCCCTGATTATTCCTACCTATTATGCAGTAAATTTTCCCACAAGATGGAAGGACCTATAGCTTTGATACCACTGTTATAATCTTACTTAAACTGGCTGGAAACTTTAGACTTGTGCTGATGACATTTTGTCAACTGGTTGGTGTGTGAACATTGTTTTAGACTATGAAAATCACTAGGAAATCTGAACTTCTGATGTATGCTCAAGTATAATAAAATATGAATGATGTGGAAATCCAATACAGCAACAAAGTTTGGAAATATGTTAACAGATCAATATTGAATACAACGGTTCAGCTGAAAGTACGGTAAAAGAATGAATGACACTCAATACATTATTTGCACACGAGATTACAATCTTCAAACATAAATAAGAGAAGCAGAACTTGGAGTTAGCCGCTAAAGATAATTTGCTCTTGTGACCTGATTTGCTTGTCTATCGTAAGCTACTGATATCTTGGAGTTAGCGGCTGTAGGTGACTATCCACATGATTTGGCAAAAGGGAACTATTGACGGTTGCTCTTCTAATGACAATCAAGAACCTGTCTCTCTCCTTGAAGTGGGATGAATGATGACTGGTGCCGTGTACTTTTGTTCACAGTAACTCGTGTTGCGATTAGTGTGAATCCATGAACAGTAACTCCTGCTGCGATTAGTGTGATTCCACACACTTTCAGTCTCCCATCCGTAGATTACCCCACTCCTCACAACGTCCTTTAGTAACGATGGGAGGAAGATGCCTAGTATAGGTGGGGCACGTGATTGAAGGCTTAGATTGTGCCTGTAGACTGTCATTCCCTGTATTCCGCTGTAGAATTCCTTTAGACTATTGTGGAAGGTTACTCTCGCTGCCACCCCGCAATGTCTTCACTAGCCGCTATCTCACTTCCTTAGCCGACACGCCTACTGTGCATTAATCATGGAGGAAAACCGATGCTACTAGTTTCTATTCTATTGTATGATCAGATAGATAACTTACTTCCAACTCTTGAGTCTACTTCATTGCTCACTTGCCGATTTTTGCTTGAAATTGTGTATTAATCCAGAATGAGTAGTTGGGGTGATGTCCAACTTCCTCCAATAACTCGAGGGATTTCGTCCTCCAAGTTACCAGTCACATTAAAGCAACCATTGTAGCAATATGCTAATATTTATCATATTCATCGTGCCAATCCCAATGCAAAAAGCTTCCTTTTATCAGCTCGAAGTGTGGGGAGATACAAACGTTCTAGCAATGTGGGATAAAGGACTATTTCATCTTTTAGTCACTTAAATTCCTTTGTCATAAAGTGACTTTAGACAATAAAGTACTTTATATTTCGATTTAATAATAAAGTGACTCTAACCTTAGAAACTCCCATTACATTCTCCTCAACTGAAACCAAAATTCCTGTGATTGGTTGGCATCCTAAATCATATGCCGTTAGCCTATCTAGATGGGGAGATAGACCAACTAGGCGCCCTTATAGCTAGCGCAAGGAATGGGACATTACATAGATTCAATTAATTTGAATCTATTATCCTTATTGCTACAAGATGATGAACAAGGTAACGATCATTCCTTCATTTCTTGTGTTCAATATATCGATACTTCTCCACATTTATCTTCCCTACATGATGCTAGATTACACACTTTAATGGTCAATTATCTTCACGTCTTATTCATTATTTTTTATTGCCTTATCTTAAATCGTATGAGGATAGTATAAACCTTAAGTTAGCACTCTTACACAATGATTATGATAGATTATTGATGCACCTTACATGTGGGCTCATTATCACTTTCTAATTATTAACACACAAATCAGAAAACCCTATAATTGATTGATATTTGTTTATCACTAATAATTTTCACATTACTTTATATCCTTTACAGATAGAAGGTTAGCATAGACTTAGACACAATCTCTTATGATTCACCTTTTTATCCATCTTTGCCTAATAATATATCTTATGTGTCTTACACACCTTAGCTCTATGTCACCCCAAATTCGTGTTACAAGCACACACATCAATGGTTAGGAAGAGGACAAGGTAACTTGCACCCACTATCTTACCAACCAATATGTATTTCAACTCCTATGCTTCAATATACATCTATCCCTCTCCCTCCCTCTCTCTCAACTTGGTTATATTATTGTTTTGAGAGTTTCCTCTTTAGTTGTACTTGGATACCTACAAGTGGATGCATAGTTGACTCGAAGATAGAGAGTTGTTTTTGAATTGAAAATGTGTACACTTTTTTTGTAAGAATGCTTTGGACCACATGTTTGTGATCCATCATCAGGATAAAGAGAGTGAAAGAATAAACTACAAGTGGATGCATAGTTGACTCAAAGATAGGGAGTTGTTTTTGAATTGAAAATGTGTACACTTTTTTTGTAAGAATGCTCTGGACCACATGTTTGTGATCCATCATCAGGATAAAGAGAGTGAAAGAATAACAGTCAATCATAGAGTGTGAATAGAAATAATGATAAAAAACATTTGTACACAATTTTTATCCAAAAACAATGTTCTATTTATACTATAGTTTGTGGAAATATCTTATCATTGATTTAAATATATCACTTTTCCATTTAGATCTTTGTTTAATGTTTCACAAACAAGATCATTTGCTAAATACCCTACTAATTGAACTCATATTTATCACAAATGTCTATAAGAAATAGAAATTATTTGTCTCTCATTGACCATCAATATGTCTTTGGCATACATATTGCGCACCAAGGTGCGATTGCTAGTCATAATTGTCATTGTTATCTACAGGTCTTCCGCTCCTTGTTCAACACATGTTGGTCAAGAATATGAAACTTACAAGTGGTGAGTATTTTATATACAAAATATAGTTCTGGAATCCCGTAATTTCTGGACACTACAGCAGACTGAGGATGGACCAAAACAATTAAATCTGGAGATATAAGATCACGTTACAGTGGTGTTTTATATGCACTAGTGACTTGACACCATGTGGCAAGATTTTAGGAAAAATATTACTCAAGATTTAAAAGATATCAACTATTTTTTTTCAAGTTAATTCCTGTAATGGTTAAAACTGGAGAACAGAAAATATTGGTGTCAAGCTTCAGAATGTTTTATCAGCATATGCCTAGTGTGCAGACAATTGACCCTCTCTCTGGAAATTGCCACTTTTTAAACTTTCTACATATAGAAGAACTTCAGCTTTGCCTAGCCAAAACAGCAAATGAAGTACACCAATGTCTCATGCCTTTCTGTGCTGTAGTCACACCTGTTACCTTCATGGCCTTGCAAAACACAAATTTTGTTTCTTTTTGGATGTTATACAATAAGATCCAAGCCACAAAGTGCATTGCAGATCATGTCTTTATTTGCTGGTGTTTAAAATAACTTTGTTACCCTGGTTTGTTTCTTGCAACTTCTTTCTGCTTACACTGAACAAAGCAAAATCAAATTCACTCTTCACAAATAAATTTAGAGCTCCATGATCTCACAGCTCTCTCACAGCTTCATCTAGGCTATAAGCAATTCTCTAGGCTTTGATACCATATTGTCATTATATTCTTGATCCAATGAATATGATATTGTGTGGAATGGTTTATTGTATAAGCCAAAAAATGAAACAGCCAACCCTACCATTTAGGAACAATCTCCCACCAACCTACAACTTATGTGAAGCAACTTACAACAACATTCCAATGGTAACATAAATCCATATTAATTTACTAATCAAGGAGTTTTTCTTGGGGATGTCACTAATACAAAATTGGAGGGTCTTAATTGTCATTGAGTAAGAAAGAGAGCAAGAAAAAACACAAATAAATTCAATAACACTACGAATCACATAACAATTGTTTATCAACATTGTCAGCATAACCTTTAGTTTTCAAGTTTGAGAGAGATATTAGTAGCATTCCAGCAATCTATATAAGCAGCAGATAAATTGTAAGAATTGCTACTATGACAGAGATTTTCAATGGCAGATGAAATGCTATAAACCAAAATAAACTATATTTGAAGGGCATACCTGTACTTATGTTAAGCTTCTTATACATATAAGGCAATAATTGCATAGAATGGAGTTATCATTGAACACTACAACAATTTATGATTCTTTAAACAAACTCAGCTTGTCTCAGTCATTTTATCCTTTCGATTAGCTTCTGCATGCACAAAACCTGCTGTCTCGGATACTACATACTTTCTCTTTGGATTTTTAACTTAGGTCTTTTGGAATGGATCTTTGGATTTACCTATGCATGAGTCTTTATATTTTTCAGAAAAGGTTATTGTGCTTGATTAATTAATTTGGTGACATTAGTTGTTTTGTAATGCCATTAATCTTCATAATTGCATTCTCATGCAGACTGGATCACAAATGCAATCTTCATCTAAGACTGGTCCATGGAGAAAGGTGTGTGATTTCTGTAGAGGAATGATACATAACATTTATGAGGAACTATTTGAGTTCGGTACAATTTATAGTCAGTCCATGTATGACAATCAGTCTTATCTTTGTTTGCATTTTGCAATCCTTTTTTTGCAAGCATAGGACTAAACATTTCATGCTGCTTTTGAAAGTTAAAACATTATTGGATTTAATTTATAGAAACTTCAGTTGATCTTCCAACTGATTTTAAAAGTCATTCATTTTGCTAGTAATTATTTTACTTAGTACCTTTTCATCAAGTCCACATAGAATAATCAGTTCTATCTATTTGGCATGTATTAATTTTTGCTGCAAGGACTGAATTGAACTCTTTATTTTACATATGAAGGTGCAAAATTTCATGGTTATATCTATAGAAATTCCAGTCAATGCTTAGTTAAAGTCAAATTATTTCTTAAGAATGGTAAGGGGACTGTTCTGTGGCCTTAGGAATGATTTTTTTGTAGTAATCTTAATCCACTGGGAGTGATTAGTCTCATTTTCTTGCATCTTGTAAATCTCATATCAGCCATTATCATTCATCAAATGATGACCACTTAAACAACGCTCCATCTTTTCCTCTACTTAAACCATTTTTTGCTGATCATGAATCTTTCATTCTTTTGTTTTCATTTCTTGGCCTTCTCGCTAAAATTGTATTGCCTAAAACATTCTATTAAGTCTATGTTTTGGTTTGAAAATTTAATAAATTTGAAGTGAAGGCAGTTAGGATATTAATGTCATCTTTAGCATAATTTTTTTTGGTCAATGGTACATGATTGCACTTAATTTTTTTTTTTATGGTTAATTATCAAGAATCATTGCTTTGTGTATGGTTGCATGCTAATAAATCAAAGTTTTCTTAATCTTTCTGTTGATGGCCACTGGCCATATGGTATGACTTTATGGTTGTCTAATCCATGTTCCTGTGGTTGCAGATGCTTTCATCGAAGGATGTAAATTTTGTAGGTTATACCTACAAAAATTTTGAAATTGTTAATGATCATCAAGTACCTGGTATTGGTAGGTTCTCTTCTCACTTGCTTTGGCTTGAAACATATAAAAGATGTACATTTACACAAACACGTGCCTGCAAATGTGCACATCATATGTGAATTATTTAACATTTAAACAATCTTAGTTACTGGGTTTGCACCCTGCAGCCCAAATTCGTGGCCAGATTCGCTGCGGGTCTGGATTCACGTCCAGGTTCTCCGCAGGTCCAGGTGGGGTCCGGATTTCGGACTGTGGGTCCGTCTGGGTCCTTGCTGGCACGAATCTGGGTGAAGCCAGGAGGACCCGTACCAGCAGGGTCCAAAAGATGAAATAAGACAATTTAAAATAACATTTTTAATTTTTGTTTTTATGTAACCGTAAAAGGAGCCTAATAAAAAATGTTTCACTCATCTAATCTCTCATTTGCTCTCTCATTTTGGTGTGCCCATTTTGCACGTTTTAAGAGAAGGGTGTAGAGATTATTTGTTCCAATGATGAGGATCTAGATATAGTTGCAGACAGGGATCAAGCCATCGATCCCTCATTGTTTGATGACCCATTTGACCCTTGAAGGGCATTTGATACTATGATCATTGATAAACTATTAAACACTTGGCATTTATCATTATGTTTCAAACTTTATTATTTGATGAATTACTCTGTTTTGAAATTTCATTTTGCAATTTTGTAATTCAATGTATGATTTTCGTTACAATCATGAACATAGATTAATGAGCGGGTATATAATGTTTATCTTTGACATTTGGCATTGATCAATGATCAAGCAACATATATTAATACTATGAAAGGACTAAGTTTTGCAATTATGCATGTTTCTCTTATATTTTTGTATATATAATGCACACACACGCACCTGCCCACAAACCCAAATGGGAAATTATTTTTTTTGCCTGATCCCACGAACTCGAATCCATTCCCAAACCCAAATCCATCCTCGAACCCAAATCGGCAACTTAATTAAATTTGGTGTTTCCTCATCTTTTTACATGTTGCTAGTTGAAATAAAAAAGTAACGAGAATTGGAATCGGATCGGAATCGGCAAGGCCGAATCGAATCGTGAATCGGCAAATTTGAAAAAACCCTCTAAATTTAGAGATTTTAACAACTTAAAACTTATTTCATGCACCCTTTATTGAATATAACTTAAACACACTATAACATCATCAAATAGAAGTTAAAACTTTACATAAACATGGAACATAAAATCCATCACATACGTAACTATGTTATGTAAAATGTAAATTGTAGGCTACTTGAAGTAAATAGAAATCAAAGTGCCTGCACCAAATTGGTCTCCAAACCACGTTGCATTTGTAGCTTTTGCTAACACAATACTGTCCCTTAATCAAGCTAACTTTGATAGCCACCTGTGCTACTTTCTCTGCTTCCAACTCTTGGGTACCCTGAGGCAAGTGTCGCTGAACTGCCTTCAACTGGATGATCAGCTCCTTCCGAGCTCTCTATGCATCCACCAAGACAGCTTCACTTCCAACACCTACTCCAAGTGCCTCAAAGCGTAACACCCCTCTCGAAAGGCTTGCTCTAGGGCTCTCTCTACCTCTGGTACACTATGCTTGCAGCAGCTCCAGGTCTCATCAACTGGTCACACTTCCCACGATTGATAACCACACTGACTAGGGATCTAGGGGGCATCGCCCCCAGCGGGGTCGAGGGGCAGTGCCCCTGCGGGGTCTTGGGGCAGTGCCATCCAGTCTACTGATCTGGTGCAGTTTAAAATAGAAAGTTTTACGTGTGAACATCATCCAATGTATCGTGAACCCCAATTGACATATGTACTATACACCATATTGCAAATACCATCAATATTAATCGATATACACTTTGATTGCTGATTCACAAGGCAGATTCAGGCGATTCATGCCAAAAAATCATTGCCAGCAATTCACGATGCCAAAAAAATTGTGGTGGATGAATCTTATCACGATTGACGCGATTTTATGGCAATTTTCTGAACTATGTGAAATAATATGGAGGGTATCTAGGACATCTATAAATTTACTTTAAAAAATGCTAATGTTTAAGAGTCTACAAAGTACTGTGTTTTCTGAATTACCAAGCACTGCCATCCTTATTATTTGTCAGTTATGATTGGAGAAATACATGGAGGATCTAGTTTTGAGCTTAATCTGCAGTAAAAGTGATTTGGATTTAATTTTAAAGGACAAATTTATTCTACAGTATTCCATAATGTTACTGTTTCTCTGGGGTTTATGCTTAGAGTCGAGCTTGGACACAGCCTGGTATCTGTTAGAAATCCTGTCTGTTTGACTTTAGACATCTCTAAAGTGCACTCAGGTTGATTTGGAAATGATCTGCAGTTTACCTGGGAAAACCCAAGTGTACTTGGAGGAGCCACATAGAACGATGCACACAAATCACTTTTCTCAGAAACCTTTTTGACCTGCTACGTTCACCTTTTAACAAGAAAAACAAAGATAAATATAATGTTCATGCTTAAAGCAACTTACTGTTTTTTGATTTAATTATTTTATGATGGAACAATGAATATCCATTATGACATTTAAGTTTTATAATTTGAAATGGGAGTATTGTTTTTTAAGTTTTATGGTATTTTTTCCTGTTATATGCATGTTACGTGGTCTTCTGAAAGTAGTTCTATATGTATATATTTATGTCTTTTTACATGTTTTTTGTAAGGATGTACCCAAAACCAAGCCATCTTATTTTTTGGCTGTATTTTATAGGGTAGATTTGCTGGAGGTATTTGGAAACTTTCAGGGATCTTTATATAGAAATAAAATGTATGTGTATATGAGGTGGAGTTTTAGTTCTATTTCTTTCCTCAACACAAAAATAAGGCTTCTCATTACTATCTCAATGACCTAAAGGGTTTGGCCTCTTCATCAATAATCAAGGGCTAAGAGTCAAATAAGAGATTGGGATACCTGTCTTGGACAATGCTTTGGCAGTTTTCCATTGAGTACTAGTGAGATCCAGGAAGATATATTTGCTGAAGCTGACATACTTCAGTTTGCTAGATTAGATCATTCATGAGGTAAGCTCTTATTCTTGGATGAAGCTATGTCTAAACGATGCACTCAGAATTTAGATTGATGTGTTTTAAAATAAAGTGTTTATGCACAATGTGAGTGGATGATGGTAATAGGATTGAGGTCCAACAAAATAGTTTAATGTCACACATTAACTGAAAGTGAGATACACAAAGGTAAAAAATAAAGGATTGACCAAAGAAGTTTTCAGCAACATAAGGAGAAATAAGAAATCTAAATTCAGCTTGATGAGGTGCATTAACTAAAATCTCCTTATCTTACCTTACAAGAAAAACTAAAGGGGAAACAGAAAGAAAGGAGTACATGGATAAGAGATTGGAGCAAAAATACAGTCTTCTTGCATAAGCTTACTATCATGTGAAGCAACTTCAACAAGATTACTAGGATCATTATCATGAGAAGAGCCTTCGATAAGATCACTGGGATCACCAGGTCAAGAAGAGAACAGGGATAAACAAAATATTAGATCCAAAGTAGTCATATGCTTTGAGTGCCTCTTAATGGAAGGTGATATAGACAGATCAGATGCCTCATAAGGCTTAGAGAAATCTCCAGAATCTCTAACAGGTGAAGAATGCAGTGCGTTCTTTTTCAAAGGAATAAATCCCTTGGCTTTGATAGTTTCCAAGCATAGTTGCCAGATAATTCACTTCATGAATGCAAAATACACTTAATTCTTGTACCGGGTACTGAATATGGATATGCTATAGGTATTGTCTCCAGATATAGCCACATGCAAGCCCATTATTGGGCTGTATTTGATTTGTTTGGACATGGTACCACATTGGGCTGTTCTATATCTGGTTTAGTGTCATGAAAAAGCATTCAAAAATTGAAGAGAAAAAAGAACTCTCCCATATATGTTTTTTAAAACACTAAATTCACAAATCTACTTAAAAAATCAATATTATAAACTCAAATGTGAACCAAATACATAAATAAATATATCTAGTGCAGAGTTGCCGGAAACTCCTTTGTCCCTCCTTGGGCGCGGGTATCCCCGTATCCGATTTGGAAACGTATCCAATACTTCTTGGATACACATCGAATATTGTACCCATGTCTGCCTAAGAAAATTGATTATTGAACCATACCAAATACTATGGGAGTTGTTTTTTTGGTAAGATTTGACATAGATCTTCCCTTTAATGTAAAAAAAAACTATATTAAAGCAGTTTTTTTAAAACAAATAGTATAAACAAAACCCTCACCGAATGAGAAAGACAAATAAAATGTTTTTCTATTTCAACAACCCATTTTTGGGTTATCTTCTAATGCAACTCTACTATGTTTACATATTGTAAAGCATAACTTATAAATATATATGTAGCATTTATTTGTCAATATTACTTTTGAAATTAACTTTGAAAACTATGTTAAATATATGTATATGTGTTATTTATTAATGTCGTGTCCAGCCGTATCCATATTGGGGGTCTTAAAAAATGGCCGTATCCGTACCCAATACCGTATCTGTATCCATATCCATGCAACTTTGATCTAGTGTTATTATATGCATTGTGAATTGAATATACTTATATTTTTTCATAATTGCCATTTTTTTGATACCATAATATATCTATTTCCAGGCTATTGTTTAAATTCCTAGCCACTTTTTCTCGAGCATTTTGGTGTATCATTGGACCATAACTGAAGCTTTATAATGATTTAGAAGCAATTACACCTTGTTAAAGGAAATTAACAACACTTTTTATCACTTACATGGTCAGAGAGTGCTGGGAATTTATTCATATAGGCTTCTCTTTGCAAGATGATCCATATGATCATTTTGATGGTAACAGCCAATGGGATTAAGGAAATTCTGGCTAATTCAATCTTATTATATTTTTCATATAAAAATAGGTTTCAGATGGAATACTCATTGCCAATGATATGATCAACTTGGCAGAAGGGTTAATGATCAAAATAGATATGAATAATGCCTGATAAAATTTCTGGATGTTTAATTGAAATTTTTGGCAGAATACGGAGGCTCAGTCAGATGTTGCACTTCAACTAATTCAGTGTTCATAAACAGAGAATCCACAGGTGTTTTAGTATCATCTGGTGATTAAGATAATGAGGTTTTTTCTCCTTTTTTTCATCCATCATTGTTGCTGAAGCTTTGGATGGCATATTCAGGATATTTAACTAGAATGGAAACTTCAAAGGAATGGCTGTTGGTAATGGAATTGAGAAAATTTTACTTCTGCAGTTCGTAGATGATGTTTTTTTTTGACTCTGACCTCTATAATTTTGTTATTTATATGAGATAAACTTTAGAAAGCTATTCAATATTGTTTGGTCAAAAGGTCAATAATGAAGAACTCAAGCCATAGTTGAAAGTCTCGTGCAAAAGTAGTGATATATTGCAAATGAAAATCTTCCCAATATTATTGCGGATAAACTTGGGAGCGATTCATTGATAAACCAGCGGCAATTTTAACTGAAAAATATTGTGAAAATCACACAAATTTAATCCTAAAATCTCGGGCAAACCTAAAGTGGAAAAGATAAAAAATGTGAATTAGTTTAGGGTTGTTTCCAGCCGTGACAGTATTTTTTTTGCAGCGACGGTAAGTTGCAGTGATAGCAATGGCATTTTTGTAAACAACATTTCGCTGTCACTCACCCCTGCGATGGCATTTCGCAGTCATTCACCCCTACGATAGCATTCAGAATTACCTGCAACAGTATTTTTGTTTGCTAAAGTTTTCTTAGATGCTTGAATCATCTGCCACGGGCTCTTCCAAATCCCAGGTTTATTTCTATTTATTTTACAATCTCAGCTTATATTTATTTTTATTTGTTTATATTTTACAGATGCAATCAACTTTATAAATAATATTTATACTATGGTTAAAACTTTGAAATCTTGAATCATTTTTTAACACAAATAAATAATATCTATAACAAATAGTATTTATAAATATATAAACATTATTTATTAAAATTTTACAAATGCGATTAACTATTATATAACAATAATACAGTATTTACATTATTGTAATATTATAATATAGTGTTTCTATGACTGGTAAAATATAATACAATATTTAAAAATTTTAATATTATATTTATAATGTGCATTATTTTTAAACAGTTACCTTTCATATAATTCTATCAGTTATTATATAGTGTAATATTTTGGTTACATATTTTCAAAGGTTTGATTAAGTTCCGATTTATTGTCGATTTTTTTGCCGAGTATTTGACAATTCTGATTTTTTCAAAATGAATGGATTGGCTGAGTTATTGCCAAGTCCGAGTTTTTCAACTATGGTTCAAACCATTCTTCTTCTATATGAATAACCAAATACAAACTGACATACGCAGGAGTTTGGATTTAAACTTTGGGAAGCTTCATTGCACTTGCCTGGGCTTGGGAATGACTACACCCTGTAAAAAATTATTTGATAGAAATACAATTAATAAAATCAACTTTTCAATGGTTGTTGGTCTACATGATGTACTTAATGTTGTACCCTCTAAGACAGTCTCAATTAAAAAGTCTAAAGGAGGAACATTGGAAAAGAAATTGCAAATACATACAATTTTCCTTTTAAGGTGTTTCAGAGTCTGAATAGCAGGAAAAAGGTTGATTATGGAATTTGAACAACCAAGAAAGTAGATTCAACCCCAAGGAAATTATTATTATGGTGAGTCTGCATCAAAGAAAATGCTCGCTAGAACAACATTTAACAAAAAAGTATTTGAAATCAATGGAACCTCAAAGAATTATAGTGAGACACCAAAAGTGTAAGAGCTCATGTTCAAGTTTTTGAATGGAGATGTTAGGAGATGGGGAGACATGTTTCTAGGATGGAATTCCAAATGTTGCCATTTCTTAAGTGACAACCATTAAGAAAATCAGGAAACTTAAAAAGTATAGAAAAATTTCATGATAACATCAAGGTTACTAGGGAACAAGGATACTTGGAGACTGGTACTGGTACGGTGCCTCAAATTTTCGAAAAGAGGCGACCTGGGTACTTGGAGAAGTCAAGTTTTTCATTATAATATAAATTTTATAATTTCTAGAAAATAACATGACATAGAACTTTGAAAGAAAGAAAGAAAATTAACATTAATTTTAATTAAGCACATGTTAAATGACATTTTTTAAGAGTTCAAAAGTCACTACATATTTCAACGTTTCATATTAGATTGTCATTGCATATTGAAATCCAAAAATATTGATAGTTTAATGGAAAATGCTGATAGGAAATGGAAAAACAAAAATAAAAAATCTATCACATATATGTTTTGATTTTTAATTTTTAATTTTTGTTTTTGGCAGTTTTCAACTCGGCAAATGTTGATTTTTCAATGGGAGACTGCAAAAGACATTGGAAGATGTCATTGCCTGAGCACCCACTAAGTCTTCGGAGACATTTTCGAGATGTGACACACATCCCAGTGCTCGAGATGTATCTCTGGGGTTTGGAGAGAGGTCTCCTGGTAGTGCTGGATAACATTGATAGACCATTCATCATATACACAATAGAACTGTAGTACATACTACTGGAGTTGAATTGAGATGTGACATGAGAGTTCAGAAATAAACTAGCAAAATCTAATTGCTCTCATTGTCAATGTGTATATATAATATAAAAATTATGACAAAAGCGCGAATTTTGTAAGCTGCAACTATGAATAATTTAAACCATAGAAAACATACAAATACCTCTCTAATTAGCATAAAGTAACTGTTGATGCTCAGACTTCCTTATAGAAATGAAATTATAAAACTTCTGGTTTATTCTTATATCAGAACTTGAATATAAATGACAGTAAACTATATTCAATAACTATCCTTTATACAACAGAGAGACTGAATTGATTCGGGCTGAAATTCCTTGAAATAAGATCAAAATGTTGAATAAAATCAGAATGTTGAATGTCAGAATACAGATATCGTTCATGCCCTGAAATAAACAATTTGAAGAGGTGCTTTAATGTATGTGTTTGTATATATTTATTCACAGGGTTTTAGTTTGATAATATACACCAACAGGGAGTCAAGTCCCCGATGTGAAGTGACTCCACCATGGAGTCACGTTAGATCAGGAATGTGAGTCGCAGGATTAACTTCTATTCATAACCGAAACAAACAGATCGACCAAAACATGTATTTAGTCAATTGCATGCTCACTCAGCCGGGCAGAACATGTAATTAGATAATCGGTATTTCTTATTATTATAGCATAACATTTTGAATATATATATAATACATAATAATAATAAAATATATTGAAAAGTTATGATCACATATTACACAATTATATTTATATTTTCAATAATATTTTATCCCAATTGAACTAACACATTAACAGTAACATTGCATCAAAATTGGAGTACGAGTCATTTCCATTATGAGGGGCTGCATCATCCAAAATCTCTTGTTTACCTCCTGATCAACCTGTGTAGCATCTTTAGGATCAACATTCCAACATGTAGCTAGAGTTTGATGATGTTAAGAAGTTTGTTGCTCTTGAAGCCATAAGGCATTTTCTAGGATCACCAACTTCTTTGACTGTTGAGAGATAAGCCTCTTCCTATTAATTGAGTGGATGAAGCTATATGTAGATCAATTCTGTTTGCAGTATAATTACTGGGATCTATGAGAAGCGATGAGTGTCAAGTATTCTCAACTTTGGTGGGTTGTTGCCATGTTATTCCAGCATCCAATATGGTTTGTTGTAGCTAATGTAGCTGTACTAGCCCTCACTCTTAGTTACTACTTACTAGCCTTCACCTTAAGTTTGCTAAATTTGAGACCATGAATATTGACAAAGGCTAAGGTGAACACATCACTATACATCTTTTGAATGACAACCTTGAGCCCTTCTTTTTCACCTCCTTATCATTAGATGGAGGCATTCTCTCAAACTTTTCTGCATATTGCTTGGGATAAGTGTAGGTTGCGATGTGAATTCGGGTGTTAATAGTGTTGTGTAAATGGGGCAATATGCCCCTCATAATCCCTAATCAAACTCTATCCTATGAATAGCTTTCTCCATCTACTCAAGCATGTTAACAAATGTTTGATAAATCTCTCCAAGGCTAGGATAGCCTTTATCAACCTATTCTATGATCCAGCCAATAAGTGAGATGGAGGAGTAGACATAGAATAATGAAAATAATCTACGAGTGTGAAACTTGAGCAAAAGATTGATGCTTTGTATTTCATCACAATGTTTTCAACAAAAGATGCATCATAACAAAGATGAAAGGAACCTTGCATGTCTACACATTGGGATCCAGGGGCTCCATTAAGTTGTATATCAATAATTAAGGGCTGTCGTCCATGCAAGAATCATAGTTTACTAGTTAAATGTTCTCTTTTTATGGTACTGATGTCAATTTAGGTCAGCCTTGCAAGATGTGTGATGTTGCACATGTTGGGTGAATATTTTGTAATCGACTTAGTCAACCAAATATAAATTTGTGATTTCAGCCACTGTGTGAGATAAAATCTCTCCTCTCAGAAAGGGGAAGCTCCTTCTTATTGCTGCTAAAAATGATCAAACACTAAACTAGAACTATGTACACTATGATGAAACTCTAAATTTTGGTTCCAAATACCATGCCAAAGGGGGAATCTTTAGATCTTACCCACTACTGATTTTCAAACAATATGCTACAAAGCACTGAGAGTCATGATCAGTAGAATGTAGAAAAGAAAATGGTTCATCTATGTATGCATTGTAGCACTTTACAAAAGTATCTGATATCAAACATATCATGGGAATGTTCTAAATCACTGTCCAAGATGCAAATGAATATTTGAGAACAAAAGGATTTACATTTGTGCATCAAGTTGTTTGAACAGTTCAAGTCTTATGAAGCTTTTTATTTCTTTTTGGACAAAAATGGAGTCAAACTTCTAAGAGACTGTAGACTAGTCAATATGTTGAAATATTGTTATCAATGTCAAAGTTGAGTTCGAAGGAGAGATTGATCCACTGAAGAATTACAATAATGATGTGAAATTCTAAAAAAAGAAAACATCATTTCCAAGAAACATATTAATATGAATACATCTATTGAACCGACTACATGAATAATAGAGATGAGTGGCCATAAGGAGATGGAAGTGATAGTGACATAATTATATCAGCCACTATAAATATGCATACTGTTATTGGCAAAAGGCTACGTGGTGATCTAGAGAGAACAAGTATGATATTGTCAATTGACGAGTATTGATCATATATGTACAAAAATGTATGAAAACATTGTGAAGCATATATGATTGTACTGGAAATGATAAACTTGAGCATAAATTGATCAGCAGCAAACTAAAGAATATGTATATCACGAAGATGTGAAGATTGGGCAAAAATCATTATCATTGAATCATGATGAGTCCATATCAAGAAGAAACGATGCTAGGAGCAAGCGTAGAAGTTTGTAGAAACTGAAAATGTTCTTGCAAAATAAATACTAGTGCGACACAATTCATATTAAATGCGAATGAGGGATTTCGTTTGTGAGATGAATTTCAATCATTGCCCAGAAAATCATTATATGCTTTAAGCAAACTTGAAACATTGTCAAATATAAGGATGGATATGAAGATATGGTGTCAAGAGTGTGTGTTTGATAAACAATGATATCGAAGCAACATAGAGATCATTTGAAGGAAGCACTTCAAATAATATACACGATGGCCATAGCTTCATTGTCGCGGGTATTGGACTGAACATATATGATATTCGTTTAAATGATTACATATACACCACAAACAATCACCATCGAATACGCAATTGGAGTGGCTTCGATAACGAAAAATGCAAACTCAACACCAATCATTAAAAGAGAACATATGTATTTGTATGATCCCAGTGAAGACAATATGATGTATTGGTGCCATGTTTTGCTGAGCTAGTTGGTCGAATGATTTCAAGGTGTCTAATTTTTATCATACTTGGATACAATTATTTATTAGCTTAGGTGTGTTACCAGACAATGGATAAATAAATCGACAATTACTATTGATTGGGAGAAAAGGATTATATGTTTGCACCTTTTAATGTCCAATATAATTAATAATAAAGGTGCGATCACAATTAAGAGTTTATGAAGAGAGGTGTCTATTCATTGCTCCCTATCAGATATATATATATATATATATATATATATATATAGATATAAAGGTAGAGCATATACCAAAAAAAGAAAAGAAATATATATTCATAGTAACACAGGGATGCATCCCCCACCCTTTCTGCCCACATCACGGAGACAAACGCATTGGGGACTTGGGGACTTTGTCCTCCCGTCCCCAACGACGCCACTAGATTCTGCCACCTCCACCAAGGATGGGGGACATCCCGATGTTGACTATTTGCAGATATGACTATTTATGTTTAATGTTCAATGTTCCAATTCAATGCAGTGTTCAAGCTTTTACTCTTTTACATCTTTATATCTTATATTGCAATACATATTTTCATAACTAACATTTTAAGTACCATATGTATATATAGATACTCACCCTCCTGTCCCCTGTCGCCGTCCCCCCACCATCCCCAAATTAAGGCCCCTATGCCCCCCCATCCCAAAAACTTGTCCCCTATTCCGCCATCCCCTTGTCCCCTAGGGCGGTGTAACTATGTATATATTGGACATTCCAAAGAAGTATTTTATATGTATTTGTATGGAGAGATAAGGAGCTTTAATATGGCTTTCTAAAATAAATCTATTTTTTATATTTTAATGAATAAATAAAAGCCTTTTATACTTTTTGTTTATATTGAAGGTATGGAGAATTGAACTGCAGTTGATTCGTCCTTTATAATCATTTTTTATTCTGTGAACAATTTTGATCAGATAAGTGGACGAGGTCATCGATGACATTTTAAACTCGATCATTGCTGATATTGAGAAATATTTAATTGTTTCTGAATCTGTGTCTAGTCTGTCTCCCCAACCTTAGGAGTTAAAGCGCAATTTGGACTAGTTTAGAATTGCGTATATATATTTGATTGGTCGCATCTTGATTACTAAATTGTTTATAGTTTACGTGCATAGAACATTATAGTTTTTACGTTATAATCTTTATTATAGTTGACTCTATTGCTCGAATAAGCTAAAGCACTGGTCATTTTATCATTGAAGTATTGGATTTATATTTGATGTTTGACAATCTATAACTCTCTTCTTACAAACCTCAGTTCCATTGTAAAAAACCTTATACAAAACATTCAACATTCAACTTCATATTGATTGAGTTCGAGGATTTTGCCATCCGAAGAACTCACCAAAGCTTAAATTTGGTATAGAAAAGCCTTGAACTAGGCAGTTGGCGTTTGAGGTGAAGGTCTACCTGCCTGGGTGTAGTGGAGCCTAAAGTGTAAGGGAATTGAGGTGATTCTTGTTTGTTGGCCAGAACTAATTGTGGAATCCTATTGGAGAAGTGTCATGCTCTTGGATTTCCAATTTGTAGTTTTAGGAACCAACAGATTGGCGACTCTGCTGGAGAGTTGCTCAAGATTTATATTGTGAATTTACCTAGAGTTTCAGATTTTGCACACCGGAATTAGTAAGTAATTGTATCTATTTTGTTTGGAAGTGTACTCTACTGGAAGTGAGAACCTGTAAGATCAACAAATCAATACATTCCTCGAAAGAGGTGGCGACTCTTATGCAGTAAAATTTCAGTTGGTAGCTTTGCTGTGGGAGAAGACTCAGGTGGAAATGGTGGATAGTTTTTTCAAATGTATCGATCATTTCAGAGAAAGCTTTTTACTCCAGATGGTATTATGCTGTTGGATTTCAGCAAGTTTGATTATGAGCCTAGCAAGTTATCCCCAAAGCTTTCACAACTTGTACCAAAGTTCCATGGAGAATGGGATGAATCGGCAATTCGACATTTGGGTGTGTTTTATACATTCATAGAGGACTATGAGGTTTGTGCAGAGGGTTAGGTGATGAAGTTGTTTGTTAGAACATTGAAGGACAATGCAAGACATGCATGTGAATTATTACCTACACAATGTATCTCATCTTGGAAACAATTTGAACAATGGTTCCTATGTGAATTTCATGATGGTAGTGCAGAGGATAACGTGTGCTGTGAACTAGATGAAGCCCAAAGCTGCAACATGGAAGTGGATCTTGACATGTCTCCACTTGATGCCTTTTTCAATTTAGAAAAATTTGAAGGGGAGTCTTCGGTGCATTTGTACATGAGGATGACAACCATTTATCATGAAATACCATCAGACATGAAGCCTCCATATGTGGAATTTATAAGGAAATTTTTGAGTGGGAGTCTTGCCAAGTGACCCTGATTTGAAGCTTCTTTTTCAGATATTTGAAGAAGGTGGTATTGATGTGAAACAAACATATGAGGATGTTCCTAATTTGAATGGGGAAGAAGTTTTGGGCCAAGTTGAAGAAGAATTCATCCATGGGGAGACCTGTGTGACAATAGATGACGGTGAATCTATGAATGAGGGAGAGGAATGTCTCAGCATGGAAGAAATTTCAGCCTTGTTAGATATGGAATATCAGAAACATGTTGAGAAAAATAGTCCAATTTTTTTCTATATCCACCAAAATAAACTAGATGGATCAATGCATATTCAAGAGGTGCTTAGTGAAGGAGATGGTAATTTTCAGGAATCAAATAGTGAAGCTGAAACATAATTGCATACAGCATATGAACATGAGGAAGTTTCAAGAGATAATGAAGATATTAGTCTTGTTGATTAAACATCTAACGATCCGAATGAAAGCTCTCATGAAGGCATAACCGAATTCTCAATATTCCTGAATCCGTTGTTTGAAGGGGAAGCACATGGAGATATGTCTAATTTCTCCGTGTTTTCGAATCCATTGTTTGAAGAAGATTTTCTATTCAATCAAGTCCATCAGCATTGTGATGAAGATAGCAGTCCTAATTTAAAAATTGATGAAACTCATGATATGCATTCAGAAGGTGAGACATCTTTCAATTCATCCTATGAGCCAGAAATACATCAAACCTGTGAAGAAGAATCACAAAGGCATAATGGGGAGAACGTTGAAGAATAGCACTGACAGCTTTCCAAGTATCCCATCTGATCAGATTCTTGGTGACAAGGAAGTTTTTGAATGTGGATTGAAGTCTTATTGTGGTAAGGATATACATTCTGAGTACAGAGCTGAAACAAATTGTACACAAGGGGACAATCAAGTGAAGGAGATTGAATCAAATGCTGGTGTGACTGATCAAGTGCATAGCGACCTTCCATCCAGCAAAGTACACGTTGATGAAGCACAACCAATATGTATTGTCTATAAAGGTGATGCACCTGATGCAGATTTGAAATGTGGGCAACAAGCCAATTATATGAAAGAAAAGCACATGCCATGTGATGGTTGTTTTTTGAAATTTGCCAATGAATCAGATTTTACAAAGAAAAGATATGGCATCATATTCAGAAGATCCAAAGTGTTGCATGATCAAAATCAGGTGTTCGATAGAGGAAAGAATTAATGTTCATGCCTTGTGATGGTTGTTTTTTGAAATTTGCCGATGGATTAGATTTTAGTAAGGAAAGATATGGCATCATATTCAGAAGATCTGAAGTGTTACATGATCAAAATCGGGTGTTCAATAGAGGAAAGAATTAATGTTTCATTTTTTGGGGGGCCTAGGGTCACCCATTTTTACCTCACATCATGTTAAGCATGGATGCTTGGTCTGCTCCTCCAGAGATAGCTAGAATCTCATTATGCCCACAAGGAGCATATGTCCCCAACCATAGCTATTGATGACCTTCATTTATATACCATCTTTCACCCATATCACTATCAATTTTATCTTTTGGATCATTAGGTTGTTGCCATTAAGGATAAATCTTTATCTGATTAGTTATGATATGCCTTCTTGTAGTTCCATATCACTGTCACCATATGTCAACCCAAGAACTATGGCTGGTGTCGTGGACTATAAAAGCCACTTTTCTTTCCTTTTCCTCTTTTATTTGCAAATTGTATCTTCAAATTTCATACACCATTGTGCTATGTAAAACCAATTCTAAAGAGGCCATCCTTTTCACATGGAGTTTTATACAATTTTCCTCAGCCATGTAATTTTGCATCACAGCTTTTGCTCATCCATGTTTTTAGTTAATTTGTTTTAACCTAAGCCATGCTTGAACAAACTGGACACACAATTCCATTACACTTCCACGTACTATTTGCAAATAGCAATAGATTCACTAACCTCTATTTTTATAACTACTTCTTGGTTATAAAAGGAAAGCGGATTTATGATCTCTGGTTATGAAACTTGTGAATTTTCTCACTTTATAAAAGCACGCTGTATATCCATAACATGGCACCTTGAATACCAACCTATAAAACTGCTCACCTCACATTTTATAAGACAAGTGTTTGATGATATGGGAAGTTTGGAAACTCACAGACTTGTTGTATATCTGAAAAAAGGTTGATGATAACTGATATGCAGTAGAAGACTACATCTTTTTGGACATCAGTAGGGAAGGTTCTTGTTAACGATCGTTGCAGCAGTATATTTCCACTAGAGGTTGACTCCTTGATCAGCAGATTGGTTTCAAATGTGTAGATCTGAAGAGTTGAGAGCTTAAGACATAGCATAGGAGCAAAGAAAAATGATCGCACAGCTTCCTGTAACATTAACAAAAGGGGAGTTAGAGCATACTGTACTTGTCAACTGTGCATAGAATCACACAGAATATATGCCCAGGAACTAAAGTTCAGATTCCGGTTGAAGATTATGGATTGCCGACACATTAAAATGTAATAAAAGATTATTTTGTAAAGTCAATGACAATCGGATTCAGTCAGGATTGCCACAGTGACAAAAGAGTATACACTAAAATACACACAGCGATACAAAATATAGAAGCAGTCATGAAAGATGTTTTCAAACCAGAAACTTCATGCAGAGATATTTGCTGTAGAAAACCACAAGACTTCCAATGAAGGGGAAAATCAAATAAGTGTTCATCATCTGAAGCCATGATGGAGACAGTAGTATGCCAAAATAAGAGTGTATCATGAATTTGAAAATTCTTAAAATAATGATATATACACAATGTGATGAGAGAAATCAGATTATTCACCAGAATTGACTTCATGGAAAGAGGGGACTATTATTGTAGTCAAATTCATAACGGTGCTTGCATAGGAATCTGAAGATACTTATTTTATTAATCACTGCAACTATCGATCCTGTCAAGTGCACAATATAGGAGTTCGTCTTAGCGTGGAGGTTTGAAATAAAAGTATTTGATGAGTTACACACATGTGGCTAAGTATAAAAGGTCAAGATTAAGGAGCAATCTCAATGGTAGCGATAGAAAAATGGGTCAAACAGAACCAAATTCAAGGGGTCATCGGGCAATAAATGAAGTTTTATTCTGACATTTGGACGATTTTTGTATCTTTGAACTTTGCAGAAATGCCCAGTTACTTCTCAAAGAAATTTGATATTGCCGTTTAGAAGCCAGCACTCCATATTTTACTCTAATTATTGCCGGAAGTAAATCAAGATCTCTAATTGTACTTTGAGAGACACTACCATACGCAGTAAACAAATGATGAGCCATCATGGATGTTTAAATAACAAAGTGAAGTTGAATATCGAATGACCTGTGACTTCAATCGATTCATATAGCTGCATGTTGGAAAGTCGAGCAAAAGAAGTGAATGGATGATCACATCTGAATTGCTTCTGCACTCTCAGCCTGGGTATAGAAGAAGGATTTTACATGACAATACAAAATGAAGGCATCGATGGTGGACCCAAAAGTGATAATGATGAGGTGTATCGAACATACTGTGACTTCTATCCAAATAATGATTGAAGCATTTGCACACTGTAGGAAATTACGAACAGAAACATTGATGAACTTATGATATGGGTGACCATGTCAAACCACAAAGACGCAGTTATATTTTAAGACAGGATTGATATCATATATCGTGTGGCAGAAATATATTCAAAACAGAGACTTACGTTAGTCAAAGATAGGAAATATGTAAAATCTCGTGTCACATAAATCACACATAATAAAGAGATAATAAAGGAGCAATCGACTGAACGCAATTAGAGACTGGGTGGCATCTAGAATAAATCATGTCTTATTTTATTTCAAAGAAACTAAAGGTGTGATTTAATTAAAAAGAATTATTGTTGTAAAGGTGTAATTAGTAATATTTGAAGTGGTGCAATGAACTAAAGAGGGATCAAAATTACAAAGAGATATGACCATTTATTTGAAAGTCAGTGTTAAATTGGAAAGAGATAAATATATGTAAGGGACAAGAAGACACAATTGAATTTTCAACATTCGAAAGAGAAATACAAAATTAATATATTTATTTGTACGGAGGGATAAGAAGCTTTAATATGACTTTGTAATATAAATTTATGCATTATATGATAAATAAATAGCCCTTTATTTATATTTAAGGCATGGAGAATAAACTGCAGTTGATTCGTCCTTTATAATCATTTTTTAATTCTGTAAACAATTTTGGTCAGATAAATGGACGAGGTTATCTATGGCATTTTAAACTCGATCATCGCAGATATTGTGAAATATTTAATTGTTTCCGAATTTGTATCCAGTTCGTCTCCCCGACCTTAGGAGTCAAAGCCCAATTTGGACTAGTTTAGAATTGCGTATATATATTTGATCCGTCACATCTTGATCATTAAACTGTTTATTGTTTATGTGCATAGAACATTATAAAGTTGTATGTTATAATTTTCATTGTAGTGGACTCTATTGCTCGAATAAGTTAAAGCAGTGGTCTTTTTATTGTTGAAGTATTGGATCTATATTTGACTTCAATTGATTCATATAGCTGCATATTGGAAAGTCGAGCAAAAGAAGTGAATGGATGATCATGTCTGAATTGCTTCCGCACTCTTAGCTTGGGTATAAAAGAAGGATTTTACATGACAATACAAAATGAAAGCATCGATGGTGGACCCAGGAGCGATAATGATTAGGTGTATCAAACATAGTGACTTGTATCCAAATAATGATTGAAGCATTTGTGCACCGTAGGAAATCAGGAACATAAAGATTGATGAACTTATGATAGGGGCAGCCACATCAAACCACGAAGATGCAGTTATATTATAAGACGGGATTGATATCATATATCGTGCGGCAGAAATATATTCAAGATAGAGACTTACGTTAGTCAAAGATTGGAAATATGTAAAATCTTGTATCACATAAATGGTACATAATAAAGAGATAAAGGAGCAATCGACTGAACGCTGTTAGGGACCAGGTGACATCTAGAATAATTCATGTCTTATTTTATTTAAAAGAAACTAAAGGTGTGATTTAATTAAAAAGAAATATTGTTGTAAAGGTACAATTAGTAATATTTGAAGTGGTACGCTTAACTAAAGAGGGATCAAAATTACAAAGAGATATGACCATTTATTTGAAAAGTCACAGTGTTAAATTGGAAAGAGATATAAATATATGTAAGTAAAGGACAAGAAGGCACAATTCAATATTCCACATTTGAAAGAGAGATACAAATTTAATATATTTATTTTTTACGGAGGGATAAGGAGCTTTAATATGACTGTAATATAAATTTATACATTATTTGATAAATAAATAGCCCTTTGTTTATATTTAAGCCATGGAAAATAAGCTGCAAATGATTCGTCCATTATAATCATTTTTTTAATTTTGTAAACAATTTCAGTCATATAAGTGGACGAGGTCATCTATGGCATTTTAAACTCGATCATCGCAGATATTGTGAAATATTTAATTGTTTTCGAATCTGTGTTCAGTCTGTCTCCTCGACCTTGGGAGTTAAAGAGCAATCTGGACTAGTTGAGAATTGCATATGTATTTGATCTGTCACATCTTGATCATTAAACTGTTTATAGTTTATGTGGATAAAACATTATAAAGTTGTACGTTGTAATCTTCATTGTAGTTGACTCTATTGC
The DNA here is from genome assembly GCA_028749045.1 of Cupressus sempervirens. Taxonomy (NCBI): domain Eukaryota; kingdom Viridiplantae; phylum Streptophyta; class Pinopsida; order Cupressales; family Cupressaceae; genus Cupressus; species Cupressus sempervirens. The sequence goes on along the minus strand of CM053788.1, from coordinate 295,476,398 downwards.
ATGAATAAGTTAAAGCACTGGTCTTTTTATCATTGAAGTATTGGATCTATATTTGAAGTTAGAAAATCTATAAATTCCTTCTTACAAACCTCAAATCCATTGTTAAAAAAACCTTATACAAAACATTCAACATTTACCTTTATTTTGATCGAGTTCAAGGATTTTTCCAGCTAGAGAACTCAAAAGCTCAAATTCGCTTTAGAAAAGCTTTGAACCAAGTGATCAGGTTCAAGGAGGTCTACCCACCTAGGGGTAGCAAACCCTGAAGTGCAGGGGAATCAAGGCGATTCTCGTTCGTTGGCCAGAACTGATTGCGTCATCCTATCAGAGAAGTGGCAGGTTCTTGGATTTCTGGTCTGCAGTTTTCGGAACCAACACACTAGATCAACATTTGAGTGTTACAATTATCCTTTTCTCTTGATTCAACACACTAATAATTGTAAGGTGGTTTGCTATTGATTGAAGCAATAATATTATAATTCTAATGTGTAGAGGTTAGATGAAAGAAAAATCAAGTGTACTAGCAAACTCAATTATCTAAGAAGTCCATACAAGTTAGATGAAAGAAAAATCAAGTGTACTAGCAAACTCAATTATCTGAGAAGTCCATACAAGCTCAAAGACTTTTATCTAAGTGTACTTTTATGACTTATCACAAAGATTTAGTAACTAGGATGTATATATTGCAACTCAAAAAATTTCATATATATTGTAGTTCAAGCCGCTTGAACCCAGAAAAAGTTGTAGCTCAAAGACTCCAAGCTTTTCTTGCCTTAGACACTAACACAATCTTTCAAATTCAATATTGCAGGTCAAAGGTATTACGATAATAGATAGTTTATATTATCTCTATTTAGTATCTAATGGTTATCTATTGTAATCTTTTGTAAATATTAGAGTGTTTCTAATATTTAGTTTTCTGTGTCTAGAATGGAATGTTTCTATTCTTTATGATTGTTTTTTAAGGAAACATCGTTCAGTCTCTTGTATAAATTGATCTCTTGATCATTGTTAATGACACACAAATATTTTCCAATTACTCCCGTAATATTGTATCAGAGCTCATACTTTATATTTTTTCGAAAATAATTATAATTCCTTGGTTGAAATTATTTGCCTTATATTTTTTTGATTTTGAAATTATTTACATGCATATTCGCTTCCAACTCTATAATTCGACTAGGGTTTTCAATTTGAGAGATCTAAATTCGCCAACATCTGATTCTTGATGGGTCTTTTAAGAGCTCAACTAGGTTGCCATCAAAGTTTTCTGGGTTCCTCTATTTTTGAGTCAGCCGACTCAAAAAGTAACAACATATTCTTACTGGGATTTTTGAACTCTCTTTTGGGTCACCCTTCAAATATTTTGGGGCTTTACTTTTTGAGGGTTGCATGTGCTTCTTTACCATGCAAAGTCTCGTGTTTTTGCCTCCCTTAAAAATTCTGGCGGGTTTAAATTTCTGATGGGTTTTCATGTTTTTTTCCCTAAAAAAAATTCTTATGGGTATCTATAAATATTCCCTTAAAATTTTTTGGTTCTGTAATTCTCAAAGTTGTGTGGGATTCCTTTGTGGGTTTGTAATTTTTTTTCTCAAAAATTATTTGTTGGGTTTTACCATTTTTTCCCTTAAAAACGAAGCTTTATAATGTCATCTTTTGATTGATTTTTAACCACAAAATCATGTTGGGTTTTGATTGTTTTTTCACCTCAAAAATCATGGCTTATTGTTGTTTGTTTTGGAGCATTATGTTCATCGGCAAAGTTTTGGAGCATTATGTTCATCTGCAAAGTTTTGGAGCATTATCCAAAGTACCATCAATAGTCTTCTCAGCAGACATCCTCTGCTCCAGATTCAGAAAGCTCTCAGAAGAAAAACATAAAAACATTCAATGCAACTATTGCCACAAGTTTGGGTACATGAAGGTTGAATGTCGGAAGCGCTTAGCTGCTCTATTTAAGCAATTTGGTTCGCAGCCTACAATGAATAGTGCGGAGCACTTTGAGAAATCAGAATCTGTCTTTTACGCTTTTTGACAGTTTCGTGCTTTGGATAGATTAACCATTAAGGGAGGGTATTGCGATAGTAGATAGTTTCGATTCTCTTTGTTTAGTATCTAATGGTTATCTATTGTAATCTTTTGTAAAATATTAGAATGTTTCTAATATTTAGTTTTTTGTGCCTAGAATAGAATGTTTCTATTCTTTACGATTGTTTCTTAAGGAAACATCGTTCAGTCTGTTGTATAAATTGATCTCTTGAGCACTATTAATAACAAGCAAGTATTTTCCAATTACTTTGTAATAAAAGTTTTCAAAATCAGATTTAAACATCTAAAAAAATAAAACAACATGCCATTACCTTAAATCAACTTAAGGTCATGTAATAACAATGACATAAGGACACTAATCACACATGAATCTGTTTCAACTCAAAGATTGAAGCGAGAGGCCTCCTCTTACTGATTTAATTCTGATTTGCATAATAAGAATGAAGTTTCACAATGCTTCTCAAAGCCATAGAGTTTTGTTGTTATGCATAATAAAGATGATATTTACAAACGAGCTCCCTCATATATATAGAGGGGCTATGAGCAAAAAGTGGAAAAATACAACTAACTTTTACTTATTCAACAACGGAGTCCTACCTGACTTTGACTTGTGTTGTTGTTACATGCAATTACATTTTTACAATTTGTTTGCAAAATGTTATAAACAAATTACAAGACGTGTTTAAACAAAGTGTTTGAAGATACGATTTTATCATCATCCTTTAACAGAAAATATTCATATTGTTACAAGGTAACCTGTGCTTCAATGTCACCTGGTCTCAGTGTCTAGCTGGAGATGGTGAGAAGGGTTTGGCACCTGAAATGGAGTATTGAATTGGAAAATTCCCCTAGTTAGAGAAATTATTGACAAAGTCCATGTAATGTCGGAGAGAAACTCCAAAATTGCTTGAGGGAGATTAAAACTGGCAATGCATGGAAAGTTATGTCAATCTGGTTGTGAAACCTGCAGGATTGACAAGTATAGTTATGCTGGGTGGTTATGTCATTGGGTATTAAAATCTGATCGATATGTATGAACATGCAATGGAAGATAAGAGTGCTAAAATCATGTACTAGTACTGACTGACAAGTATTTGTGAAATGGTGCAGGGAATAAGTCAGTTGGATTTAAACCCCAATCGACAAGTATATGACATGCATGGTAATGATAATATCTAGTTTGGGTTTTCAAGCTCAAACAACAGTTTGAAATAAGTGAAATCACTAGCTTAGCAGGTCAAAAGAAACCTTATAGCAGCAGGATCATGGAGGAGTTTATCCAGTTGGTTGTGGACAATTTTCAGTGGTTGGAACAATTCAGTAGTCCATTATTTGGTAAGAGGATAACTATGCTTAAGGCTTTTTCACAGAACTCATTTTTTGGTCACATTATGCTTAATATAGCTTGTGAGGGAAAGATATTCATCATGTATCATATCTTTGGTTTTTCTATTGATGATTCTTATCATGTCATCAATTTTGAATGGAGATAAAGTTTCACTTGGGATTATGATGCATGAATACTTCATAGTTTTGAAAGCATTGCCACTAGATGACACATGGAGTGAAATCATGATATGCAATATGATGAATTTAGCTACTTTATTGTGGAGCATTTGTGGAATGGTTCAATAGCTAGGTACATTGGAGGTTTAGGATGGCAAAGGGACTATTCAGTGAGATCTGAGAGAAAAGTTCAGATTTGGTGCAGTTGTCATCCATTGTCATCACATAATTTTGGTCGCTTGCATATAGGAAGTATTGCCAATTTTTTTTTAGTCGAGGATTGGAGAATTTTTAGTTACAGTTTAGTGATAGAGTTTCTCGTCTTTGAAGGAGTGTTTTCAATCATTTCTATACCCACATCTCCTATCTGCACATAAAAATAATTATTTGTTGCAGGTGCTGTCCTTCCACATTGCTGATTTTGATGAAATCAGCCAATGTGCTGATTTGTTTTGAGGACTTCTGGGTAATATAAAGAACATTGGTGAACAAGTTAAGAATCACATGTAACAAGGTGATTGATGAGTTTTATGAGGATGCCATTAGTATGAGGCATTACCTTGTTGATGTGCTAGATTCCATAATTAGGCGTGAGATAGTGTTTGTGGAACCAAGATACATATGAGATATGACATCCCATGGTAATCCAAATATCCCTTGCATCACGGACACATCACTTGTTATGTCATTGGCGGACACAAGTTATGTAGGACTTTGATATCATGTAAATTTGCATACGTTGTATCCTACTGAACAGATGAACACATGAACCATGAGGTTACCTATTGAGAAGATACTTCATCATTTTAATGCTTTATTTGTATTGGTCACTTTCTTGAGGAGAATATTGAATGAGAAATTTATGGTTTCCAATTTTCAATCTTCCAAACTTGATCATTATTAGCAGATGAACAATCACTTTCACAAGCTTGGTAGACTTTAGCAGTATGTAATGTATTGTGCGAGAGTTTTCAGATATGGTTCAATTGCTTCTAACTTCCACATTGACAATTAATGTTTGTACAGTCATTCCATGTTGCTAACCTATATATTTTCAAATGTTGTATTGATGGTTGCAGCTGATTACATAAATTTGTGTGCATGGGATTATTATTATACCACTTGTAGGTTTAGCATAATTGAGGTGTTACCAGTTTCTGATAGCTGAAGCATTCCCAGGATAGTTATGAATTCAGTTTTCAGTTGTAATACTATTGTCATCATGTATACCAGCAGTTCAAAAGGGGTATTCGTGATTGTTGTATATAACTTGATGAGAAATGTTCTTCCTTCCAGCTCCAGGAATATCATGATTGATGTCATTGATTCACAGTGTAATCAATTGTAGTAAAGGAAATCTCCGAGAATGACCCGGAATCCGGGAGTTGCATTGAGTTAATATGGGATAACTGAGTGTATGAGCTGGCAGTGCTTGAGGACAAGCAATTGTAGGATGTGGAGGATTGTAATGCCCCTTTTTTCAATCATTCCAACATCATGGTTAGCTACAAATTTGTTGGCAAGAGCCTACCTTTTCAAAATGGAATTGAGCCATTTGTGTTGTATTTTGGTGATCAGGATGAGTCTGTTGATATTTTTTGGGCATTGTGAAATTTGATGATGTTGAAGTCGCAAGCACTATGCATGATACTTTACATTGAGGGTTTGATAAATTTTCCACAAAATCAGGGTGCTGCTTGCAGCAACTTCTTGTGAAGATCTTTTGGCAAAATTGTGCTTTCAGTGTTCTTTGCCGACTTTTAATCAACAAAAATCGAAGTTCTTTGTGAAGTTGATCTTGGTCTCTGGATAATGAGAGGGTTGGCTTGGCTACCCACCATCAGGTTGGAAGACACTTAGTTTGTTCTTGTGCTTGGTCATGTCCAAAATTTTTGTAGAAAGCGGTTGGCTGATCACAAGTCCAGCCCTCCGTGTCCCAAAGCGTTCTGAAAAGGAGTTAGCTTTCTATGCATTTATGTTCTAATGATCTGCAGTTTGTCATGTGTAGGGTAGTTAGTAGAATGACCATTAGGGAGGGTATCAAAGTAAATTATGCAATGATCCTTTTTGAAGTTGGTTCTTATTTAGAATGTTTCTTTTGTTGTATCCTTTGTTTCATTTCTGTATTAGAAACTCTGCTTGTAATCTCTAGGTAAGGAGCTTTTGCCCCCTTTGTAATTTAATTGATCATTATTTCAAAACCACACAAAAACCAGTGTTTTTAGTAAATATCAAGGATTTAATTTTGATGTTTCAGTATGCACTAACCCTAATTTCTGGTTTTATGTTTAGAATTAGGGCCTGGGTAAAAAGCTGTACGATAGTTTTACAAACCAAAAGTAACATATTTACTTAAAAAGGCTCAATTCAAACCATTAACTTTGAAAATATTTTCCAAGCTTAGGAATAGGATTATAAATTAGGTCATCAAAACACAGCAGATTACAGTTTTAGAAAAAACAAATTGTGTAAAAATTCAGGTTTAGGGTATTACAATAACAAATAGTTTCTATTATCTCTGTTTAGTATCTAATGGTTATCTATAGTAATCTCCTGTAAATATTAGAATGTTTCTAATATTTAGTTTTTTGTTTCTAAAATAGAATGTTTCTATACTTCACAATTGTTTCCTAAGGAAACATCGTTCAGTCTCTTGTATAAATTGATCTCTTGATCTCTGTTAATATCAAGCAAATATTTTACCAATTACTTCCGTAATATGGTATCAAAGCCAATACTCTAAATTTTTTCGAAAATAATTATAATTTCTGGTTGAAATTATCCGCCCTTTTCTTCGAAATTATTTTCATTGTTATTTGCTTACAAAACTGCTGGTTCGAGTAGGGTTTTTTGCCAAAAAAAAAAGCGGGCCATTTTGTCTGTAAGTCTCGCAATTTTTTCCGGTTTGCAAACTTGCACCCTTCTATTTACAACTAGCATGACTGAATCCTCTGAAAATAGAGGGTTATTGCTTGCTGTAACATGTGGAGGTTTGTTGGGCGCCATTTCTTTGCAACTCATGCCCAAAATTTTCTGCCACTTGATTTTGAAAAATGCGCCTGGTTTGTGGCTGTTTTTCATTAAAAAAAAGTGGTCATTTTTTGCTTATTTGGAGGCATCTAATTTTTTCCAAACCCCAATATATTTGTGCCTAGATTCTGCAATTTTCTCTGCAAATCTGCCATTTTCCTAAGCTTTTTGGAAGCTTTTTGCAGCCAGGGCATTTTTTGTTCGAATGCGTAAATTTTTGTACCGGATCAAGAAACCTTTTACAAATTCTTGGTGGGTTTTTTGAGAGCTCGATTGGGTTGTTCGTTTTTTTGGGTGCCTCAATTTTCGAGCTAGCAGATCCAAAATCCGACAACACATTCCTTTTGGGTTTTTCGAGCTCTCTTTTGGGAACCTTTTTTTTTTTTGGGTCTTCTGTTGTGTTGCTTCGAAGTACGTGTGTTCACAAATTTTCATGTTTTTCACGGAAAAACATGCTATGCCATTGCTGACGAATATTTTGCTCGATGGATAGCATAAGTTCAATGGTCGCAATTATGGTTTTGATTCATAGTTGTCTTCTTAGTAGAGTTCCATTGCTCCAGCTTTAGAAGGCTCCAGGAAAAAGCACATCTAATGCGACTATTGCCACAAGTATGGGCACATGAAGGTTGAATTTGGGAAATGCTTAGCTGCCCTATCTAAGCAATCTGGTTAGCAGCCCACAACGAACAGGGGAAAGCACTCCGAGCAGACAAAATCTGCCTTATACACTTTTCAACAGCTTCGTGCTCTGGATAGATTAACCATTAAGGGAGGTATTACGATAATAGAGAGTTTCTATTATCTCTATTTAGTATCTAATGGTTATCTATTGTAATTTCCTGTAAATATTAGAATGTTTCTAATATTTAGTTCTCTGTTTCTAGAATAAAATGTCTGTATTCTTTACGATTGTTTCCTAAGGAAACATTGTTCAGTCTCTTGTATAAATTGATCTTTTGATTTTTCTTAATATTAAACAAGTTTTTTACCAATTACTTCCATAATATAGGGTTAGGATTTGGCCATAAAAGCAAAATTTAAAAAATTATTTGAAGTTTTATTAGTGTACTATTAAAATAAAATACAGTATACTACTCTGCTTTCTTCTATTCTAATGATGGATCACCGAGCGTGACCCAAAACATTGATGCTAAAAATTTAGACCCAATGAAATTCAGAAATGATTCGTGACTACACCATACTATTTTAGAATTAAACTAATCTTAAACCCTTAAAAAATAACAAAGTTTAGGTTTTTAAGTAATTTTTTTTCAAAATAAGAGGAAAAGTCATTTAAAAAAATCATGAACCAATTAATAGATATATTATAATCCTTACCTGCTGTCTCTGGGTTTTGAAGATCTGAGTGAAGAGTTGTCAATATGATTCGTGTGCACTTGTATCTGAGTGATTCCTCCAATGTATGCTAAAAATCATGCTCAGGAAATTACAAAATCTAGTTTGTTTTGTTGTAGGAAAAAGCAGAGCAGTTTACAGTCTGAATAAGAAAGTAACTGCAGTCTGCTATCTTATTAGGTGAAAAAATCAGAACACTGAAAATTCAGAGAAAACTGGTAAATCTTAAATTTGTAAATGATGGGAAAATACTGGCTAAAATGGGTGTCAACTATTTTTCTCAAGAAATTGAAAATGTCTTTTTGATGAAATTATTGGTCTCTAGTGCAAGATGTTGTGATGTATCGTTATTTTTTGTGGATATGTGTTTCTAAGTTAAATCACTAATTTTACTTTGCAGACAACTACAATTATTAATATTTATCAGCAGTCTATTGTTAGTTTTTCTATTTTCAGTTGGACTCGGACCTCTTTTTTCTCAACATCCTGCCCAATGAAAAATGGAGACACCTCTCTATTGAAATTATGTAATTGACATTGAATTTACTCACAATTTTGAGTACAACTATTCTTTGAAGAAATCAGCAAGTTTTGAAGCTTTCAAGAAACAATTCTATTGTTAGTGACCCTGTGCTATCATCCTTTTAAATACTGATAAATTGATTCTTTCTTCAGCGGAGTTAAGGAAGAAAAGTAAACCCAAGCGGCCTTCCATCAAAACTTTATTTGGTATGTCATGAGCATTTAAAAATTGAATTGGTCAATCGGTCTCTAAATGAATGGTATGTTCAAGACTAATTTTTTTATTATCTGACACATTGATTTGCAGATCCAACTGCTGTTGGTAAAGAACCAATTCAGGGAAGTTTTTTAAATATGTTGCCGACACAAATTGAAACATCCGAGAGTCCAGAGCCATCGCCACCAGGTAGTATCTCTTCACCAAATCGGTTGTCTTCTTTTCGGCCTCATCCTCTGCGTCCTAGATGACCAGTCATGATCTGCAATTGAGTGATTGCCATACACCAATGAAAATGTTGCAGACGATCTGTCTCTATAGTTGTACTCAAATTGGGATCTAGGAAATCATATAGGAATCTGTGGGGCACGGTGTGACATAATGCCGATATTGTAATTTTTCCGATAAAGTTTCCCAGTTTTAGGATGAATGTTTCAATAAGTATGCCTGCATCTGATCAAATGAGGCAGCTTTTCTGGGTGTCAGTTGTTGCTTTACAAGTGGAACTCAGAATTACCCTAAGTAGGATCTATCGTGAATTGCACGGGAAAGCATAAATTACTATAAGCCCTTTTTTCAGTTGCCTTCTCTAATTGAATGAGGAGTTCTGTATATGAGTTTGAACTACCTCAGAAATTCTTTCAATTTGTGTCATATTATTGCCAGGGCTCTGTGCCTGTTGTTCTATGATCTATTCATTCGAAGATTCATATAGTAAATCAAGACGAGGAAGACTCTTCCTCAATTTGCAGCTGCTTGTATGAGATGTTGGCATGCCAATACTTGCATCTTCAGAACATTTTCTGCTTTGCTTGTGAAACATTGCACTTTGTAACATGTGATGATGTATAGACCTGGATTCTAGCCACATTGTTTCGTCAAATGTAGTGATGATCTTGGAAAAGAACAAAAAGAATCAGTTTTTTCAAATTTATTATTCTATTTAGATTCGTTCATGGCATGCTCTTCTTTTGTTTCTTGAGTAAATAAAGCATTTTAAAAAACATACAACCTTTTTACCTTTGCCTCTCTGTCATGAATTGAAGATTTCATCCTAGGACTATTAACTTTGTCTAGATATATAAAGGAGACAGGAATAGAGAGTTTGACTATTAGTAATTAATGAATTTAAACGTAACATTTTGATTTGTATTAATTCTCTGAGCCACACTAATTTTGAATGCACTACAGCTGGATCGAGTAAAATATTGGAAAAAGCTTTTAATGTGTCCTCCATACGTGCTCTATCGAATTTAATGAGCTTCAGAAGGTTCTGAATCTTTGTTCACGACTTGGATACGTGCACGTTACAAGCATTTTGCTTTTTCTACTGGTAATGCAAAATCCTCACGTAATTAATGGAATAGAGGTCGATGAATGATTGACTTAATATTTAGAACCAAAATCATTTTTTTCAAAGACATCATGTTAGTGGTAAAATGTGGCTTTAATTATATTTGAGAGGTCATTTTATTGGTAAAATATGGCTGACTTGCTCTATTGTATGCTGAATTGTATGAACCAAATAGCCCCCTTTTTTGTGCCAGACAAACCGAAAAGTATCGTTGTTGCACATTAATGTTTATCCGTTCTCCCAACAATCAAACCAATATTCCATCTTCTGACGGTAATTGAATTAAAAAATCACTTATCCTAATTCCAGTGGGGGGCTCCGTTGCAATTTTACCCCCATTGCCAATAGTTATATGAGAAGCCATCAAATTGGTTAATAAATTTAGCATAATGGTGGATTTTTCTAGGGGAGTTTCAAGGTGTTGTACTTCATAATATTAGGTTTGAATTGTATTTGACTTGAACTTATTATTATTAAGCTGATAGGCTTTATGTGGGAGCTTTATTTTCAAAAATGATATTTTCTTGCTGGAAAAGTTATAAGACTCTTTCAGGGTGAAAGATTTGTTAAAAAGAGAAATTTTAGATTTAAACTTGAAAGAAAAGATATATATATATATAGAGAGAGAGATGTGTCTATTTAAAATATTTAACTATTTTATATTAGATTTGATTTCATTTTAATGATTACATATTTTTTATTCAAATAAAAGATTGTAAGTCACAATCATGTTTTATGATGTTTTAATGGTTTATCACAATTTATACAATTCATTCTTAAAAGTTCATCTACATTTTAGAAGGCAAAAATGTTTATTATTAATGGCTGTTAATATAAACAAAAATATTGTATGATTATTGTTTGTGATTTAAAATGTTATTTATTGTGTTTCAAAGATTGTATAACTACACTAAATGTGACTCAATGAAAGATTTATTACTATCATAAAATCTAGATACAATTGTTTGTTATTATGAAATGTAAATAAAACATAGGCATAAATTATTAGTACTCGGAAAAATCTCAAATTTATTGAACATGTTTCTAAATTCTCATGTTAATACAAATATTCTAAATCAATATTCATATTTTCTAAAATAACCTAAAATTCATATCGATGTTTGTTAATCTCGTAACTTTTAGATTTTTTTTTTTGTTTTTGTAAATTTTTTTTTAACTTTTAGAAAATGTTAGCATTATTATTGTTCATTTTACATCTAAAAATAATTTTGTCTCCTATTGGTGCACTTGTTAGCATGCGATTGCTAGTCCATATTTCATTAGTAGTGGTTTGCATCAATCCAATGTATTTGTGTTAAGAGTAGTAATATGATGAATAACCTTTTAGGGCATTCATATCCTTCGTTTGGATAAAATGAGTGCTAAATGGCCGTCTATTCTTATGAGTTATTTATGAGATGTGGGTGAATGAGTGTGACTTAGTTAAATCGAACTCATTCATTGATATTTCATATGTAGTGTTTTGCACGATCAAACATGCTTGAGTCTGAGTAGTATTGGGATGGGTTACTTTGCAAGAGGTTTTGATGCTTTATTCTTGTAAGCATCTTATAAATGCAATGGGTATCAAGTAGACCATTTTATGAGAGATGGTTTTGTGTGAACTATTATGGTTGAAAAAAGTAATTGACATTTAATATGTGCTCTACTTGATTTGGTATGCTGATATTGATTCAAATGGAATAATTATAACTAGATAAAAAATATTTGTTTTTTTGTTTTGTTGAGCTATTAGGAAATAACCAAGCTACATCTAAACAAAAAACACAAATTAATCATTTCTCTAAGGTGCAAATAGATATTAAGTTTTCATTGGCACATGTTTGGTATGTAAATGCAAATCAAAATTTAAACATCAATAAACTTAATGTTATGTAATCTTCCTATTTGAGATTACCATTTTCTTTGCTTTTGTTCTTCAAAATTTGGGTAATAATATATTATTGTTGCTCCCCCTTTGGCTTGGAATAAAATTTCCTTTATTGAAAATGCAACCACCATTCATAAGATCAAAGTCACCACTTTTCATTGTTGCCTTTGAGAATAATATGTTCTTTTGCCAAATTTCCCTCCTTTCTCTATCCTTGAATGAAACATCATCCCTTTATATATTTTGATGTGGAGAAGAGTTGCATCTCTACATCATGCTTGCCCTTTGAAATGCTAACAAGTTTTTTACAACTTCTACTTCTTTGAGGAGTCACAAACTTCATTATTATACCATATTGAAGAGGTACATGCTTTCATAATTATCACATTTTTAAAAAGACAACTCTTCATCAGGTTCCCTTTAGGAGAGTCACAATATCTCATGATTGTTACTCCTTTGCAAGTGTTAAAAGCTTTCAAATTTACTACACATAATTAATGCTTATGCTCTTTTTTCCCCTTTCTTTCCCCTACCAAATGAAATTCTCTTATCCCTTTTTATATCTCATGTCTAAGAGAGTAAACTTTATTAATTAATTTTAATTATGTTATAAACTAATTTAATTATTTTAAATTTGAATTTTATTCTTTCATAATTTAATTTAATCATTTTATCAAATATATATATTTTAGACTAGTAATATATTATATTATCATCTTAATAATATATAATAGTATTATATTAATAATATATTATATTATATTATATTATATCATTATTTATTTATAATGCTATAATTATTTCAATATTGTTATTTATTCATATTGTAATTATTATATATTTATTAATTTATATTTAATATTATTAAATCTTTTGACGAGGGGACATCACAATTTACTTTTCTCAAAAGTGCTTGCCCTCAAGCAATTCAAACCTTCAAAATGAGTTGTCTGTTATGTAAAATTGATATCCAATCAAGCACCTTGAAATGGTAATTTCAATTTGAGGTTAGAGCTACAAAATATTTGCAAATATAAACCTACTATGGTAGCATTTTGCTTCTTTTGCATTGTGTCTTCGCTCTTGGTTGAGTAAATATTTAGAGAGACTTTTTTCTTTTTCCTGTCTAGGAATTATAACATTCACTAAGAATTTCCTCACTTTCACCACTTACTAAGAATGCTGCTGATCTAATCTTGGCACTCATATAGGTTGTCCTCAATCTCAACAATCACTAAGAATGTATTGATTCTTGACACTTACTAAGAATGTCATTGTCTCTTCCCATTCACTAAGAATTCCCTTGATCTTAGACACTCACTAAGAGTTCTTGGGATCTCAACACTCCCAATAATGCTTTGATTTGGTCCGATACTCATTGAGAGTGTCTTAGATCTTGGTAGTCACTAGAACACCACGATCTAGTTTGACACTCATGAAGAATGTCCTCATTTTTTTTGGCACTCACTAAGAATGCCTTCATTGATGCTTAATAAGAATGTTTTAATCTTTGCTCCAATTTGACTAGTATCTTTTCCCAAGTTCTCCAATTTTGTTCCAAAAGTTTACTACATTAGTTTTCTATAATACATAACTTTTGTAGGTATTTTCCTACCTTACATGATTGCAGGATCATGCTCTAATAATACCATAATATCCTCATTCAAGATTACCATTTTTTTGGCTTTTATTCTTTAAGATCTAGATAATGATATTTTATTGTTGCTCCCTTCTTTGCCTTGGAATAAAAATTCCTTTATTGAAAAGGTCGCCACCTTTCATCAGAACAGAGTCTCCTCTTTTCATTATTGCCTTTCAGAGTAATATATTTTATCCTAAATTTCTCTTCTTTCCTTCTCTTCAAATGAAACATCATTCCTTCATATCTTCTAATGTGGATAAGAGTTGCATCTCTTCATCATGTTTTCCCTTCACAAAAGCCACAACCTTTTTACAACTCCTACTCCTTTGAAGAGTCAGAAAACTTCATTATTGTTACCCCTTTGGAAGAGTTAAAACCTTTCAGATTTACTATCTTTTATTAATTCCTACACTATTTGAGAACTAATGCCAAATCTCTCAATAATAGAATAGGGGCATGAAGATCTAGAGCTCTGATACCATGTTGAAGTTGATGAAAGATCATCCCCAAAGCTCTAAAGAATCACTTGCATGCAAAAACCTATCACTGAAAGAGAGAAGCAAAAGGTATGGAGGATGGAATTCCTAGATCCAAAGATAAGACATTCTTGATGAGAAAAAAGAAAAATTTCTATAATCAAAAGTGAATCAATAAATTTCAAAGAGATCAATCCTAAAAGCAGATCAAAACCCTTACAAGAACTAACTTAGGTTGCATGATAATCATTAATAAAGGAATTAATTATTATATGCCCAAAGTTTAGCTTAAGTAAACTTGAGATAATAAGTGACCAAATAATTAAATCAATATGATTTAATTAATAAGAGAAAAAAATATTACTCTAATATAAGAAGAGGATGATATAGATGATGATCCACCAAACAACGATACCCAATTTGACATACTGAAGCAACCAACACTAATCCTGAACAAGAAAGATAGATTACTATTCAAGAAAGCTTTTGATAAAAAGATCAAGATTGATGAAAGAATATCTAAAAGAATCAAGATTAAATTTAGTATTGAGGAAGACTCGATGCATGTTTGAGAATCTTATGCCATAAGTCACAATAGACAAAGAGAAACTGATTTAGAGATAGTTGAAAGTTTTTTTGAATAGGATGGAGGCAACATGAAGAAAAATGAAAGGAGAGATAGTGAAGGAAGTCACAAGAAAGTTGAAAGAGTAGACAAGACAAAGTTTGATGAAAAAGGTTACAAATTCAAAAGGGAGGTGGCAAGAAACTATAAATGCAAAACTGGAGATTTTTATACTGTATGGAAATAAATATATTGCTTTGTGTAGTTTTGACACATTTACTTTTGATATTGACACTCGACTTATCAAATTTCAAAATAAAAGATTTAGCCATATTGGGAAGCTAGATTCATCAATTAATGTACTCCAACATTCATTAAAGCTGAAAGATTTAATTGCCACAGAAGGAGAAATCTTAGTAGAGAGATAAAGTGATTGCCAAAATCTTGGACTTGCAGGAATGATTAGTTTATATATTGATGTGATGTAGCATAGCTTATCAAAAGAACAACACAATATACATGTGCTAGAGGAAATGAAAGTGAGTGGAATGGAGAACATGGCAATAGAAATTGAGAAGCACAATCTGATTATTCAAGAACTAAAGAAAACATGGGAAATATTATTTCAACTTACAAATTCTAAGTATACAGATATTGTAAGTAAATTGTAAATAGTTGGGAACTTTTCACTTTATATTTTTCTATTTGGTCATGTTTATCGGTATTGACTTCCATAAATAAAAAGGGGGAGAATTACATAAGAGAAACTATAGAGAAATACATGGGAGAAGACACAGATTATTCGTACACAATAAAGCTATATGAAAGGGGAGTATAGAGAATAGAGTACATGTAAGTACATTTATGGACATGGACATGGACATGAAGGTAGTACAATTTTTGTTTTTGTCTCAATGACAAAGGGGGAGATTGTTGGAGTTAGTTAAAGTTTTTTCATTATGTCAAAATGTCTAAAGAGAAGACACTATCAGAATAAAAAGAAGACACTATTGAAAAGAGAAGACACCATTGGAATAAAAATAAGACACTATCGAAGAAGGCTTATCAGAGAAGTATAAGTGAGATTATTAGAGAAGATTAGGAATAAATTTTGGAGTTGATTTAACCCCTAGGATCTATGGTCAAGATTAAGTTTAGGGTTATCAAATATATAATGATATAAGGGAGTAAGAAAGATATAGAGAGGGAACAAAGAGAGAGAGAGACAGAGAGGAATTGATAGAGTAAACAAAAAGAACAACAAGAACAAGAATTACAGAGAGATGACAAAGGAACAAACTGATTTGAGAAGATTAAGGAGAGGCACTACACAGGTCAAATTATCTTGTAGAATACCTAATCAGTTGTTAAAATATTTGAAGAGTCTTTTACAAGACTATTAGTTCATCAATAAATTTTTGATAAAACCTCTAACAAGGTGAGTGCCTAGACAAACATGATTAAATCTCTTACTGGAGTAGTCTTAACAGGCTAAGGATACAATTAACATTGTATTGGTAAATCTTGACAGAGTGAGTTTCTCGAAAGGAAACACCAATGTATGCGTAGTCAACAAGTCATTTTACTATAGTGAAAAAGTTGTGGGTTTCATATCCACCCCAGTTTTGCTCTCTGACCAAGGATTTTTTGCAATACCAAAATCTTTGTGTTATGTGCGTGAATTTTCTTTCATGAAATTTTCTTTACTTTCACACATATGGACTATTGATGGTTAAATGCTTATGCTATTGGTTAGATCTAGATTATCAAAATAATATTGTTATAGGCTATCGAATAATTAATGAAAATTAACATTGTTTCTCAAGTACTAATTCACCCCCTAGCCCTCCTTCCCCCCCTCTTAGTACTTATGATACAGGAGCATCCTAGGCTTTCTTTTAATCCTGCATGGTTGGAGGTATCATGGCTAAGTGTTGTGGTGCTCGATCGCTGAAGAGTGTAGTTGTGGCCAAGGAGCTTGGTCATCGAAGGAGGCTTGGTCGTCATTGGAGCTCGACAGACATTGGGAACTTGACATACTCTATGGATCTCGATAGACACTAGGAGCTTGGAATATTTTGTGGAGCTTAGCATACTCTGTTGAGCTTGGAATGCACTAGGAACTTGGAAGGCACTATGGTGCTCAACATGCTCTGGGAGCTCAATATTGCTTATGGCTTGGATGATGCTCAGCTTGGTTTTCTCTGGCACTTAGCTTGGTCTTGGTTCTTGTTGGTGTCGAGTTGTTTGTGAGTCAACCTTGGCATTTAATTCATGTAGGGTTATTTAATTTGTGTTGTAGCTAAGTTGTGGCTCAACATATATTCAATGTGAGGGATTTAATTTAGTTTGTAATGAATTGGGTCGACATGTGGCTTAGTTGTGTATAAAGGGTTTTACAGAGTCTTTATGCATTATTAAGATTAAGGGATCCATCTTGGAGAAGAGGATGCAAACTTTGAAGAGCTAGAAGCAACAATTTGAGAACTAGAGGATTTGCTTGGTGGACCTGAGGGTATAAGTGTGGTTCTTTTTGGTGTTCTTATCCAGTTGTAGATCTGGGCTAGCTAGGATTGAGATTGTAAATTGGATCTTGTGAGATCTTACAGAACTGATATTGTAATTTCTATTTGTATTTTTTCTTGATCTAAAAGGTCTTATAGCCTAGCATATTGCATGTAATTAGTTATTTTATGAATAAAGGGTTGTGATATGTTATCAGATCTTGCATTGTTGTTACTTTGTTGTTGTGTTTCCTCTATGTGGTTATTTACTAGGGGCTTGGACATCTCCTTTGGGGATTCTCCTTCCTTGCACCACATCAGGTGGTATCAGAGAGAAGGTTGTTCCTGAGTGTGTGAACTGATTTCCAAAGTTGAGGCATTTTGCACCAGGATCTTTGTTTGGAGAAGGTTGATCTTGTGGAGCTGATTGATCTTTTGGATTGGTGGATCTATTGCTTGGGGTTTGCAAATTTTTTTGAAGACTCCTCAAAGAAGATTGGAACCTAGGGAAATTGATGATCTTAGTGATGCTGTAGAAGAAAGGATCTTAGAGAAGATTAGAGCAGAATTTAGATATGAGATTGCATTGATGAAGAGTAACATGATTGCTAAACTTGTAAGTGCTTTTGGTGGTGTACCCAGGCATGTGATTACTGAATATGGTTATGAGGAAGTTGCTGAAAACTTTGAAATTGTTGGATCTCATGGGATCATACATAACTGATATTGTAATTTTTGTTTGTATTTGGCCCTAACCCAAAAGCCTTACAATTGGGCATATTGCATGTAATCAATTATTTAATGAATAAAGAGTTATGATTTGGTATCAGATCTTGCATTGTTGTTACTTTTTTGTTTTTTTTTCCACTATGTGGTTATTTGTTGGGGGCTTGGACATCTCCTTTGGGGATTCTCCTACCTTGCACTACATCAAGTGGTATTAGAATATATACCTGGAGAGACCTATTGGAGCTAGGGTTGGTCATTTTGCTAGACTTGGGTCTCAGTTGAAGATGAAGCATAAGATGGAGGTTTCTAATTTCTTAGGTACTTTGACTATTGAATACCTGATTGATTGGATTGGTGAATTGAAAGACTACTTTCAGCTTGAGGATATTGAGAATCCACTCAGAGTAAGGTTGGCACAAACTAAGTTGAAAGGACATACTGCTCTTTGGTGGAAAGAATTGTAAAGAGACAGAGAAGAAGATGGTGAAATGAAGATCACTAGATGGAGGTTGATGGTGATTAAATTGAAGGCTAAGTTCATTCCTTCTGATTATGAACTTGAGTCATTTAAGAGGTTGCAAAATGTGAAGTAGAAAGATGACTGTGAAAGATTATACCGAGGATTTCTACAAGTTGACTATTTGGTTTGGGCACACATAATTGTTAAAGGAGAAGGTAGCACGATACATTAATGGTTTGAGATTCAATATTTAGGATGAGGTTGGTATGATGAATATTTATTTAGTTGAGGATGCTTATCAATATGCTCCAAAGGAAGAAGAGAAGTTGAAGAGGAAAAGTCAAGGTAATGCTAGAGGGAAGGAGAAGCAGGATAACTCAATAAAGGCTAAACTAAGTGTTCAAGGTGAACCAAAACCTGTTGATCAGAAGAAGAGGAAAGGTGGAGGTGGCTTTAGTGGTAATTGTTTCAGATGTGGTGAAGAAGGGATTAGATCTTTTGAATATCCTCATGGTAGGAAAGATGCTATTGTGAATGAGGTTGCAGTCCAAGACAGTCAACCTATGCAAGGAGAGAGTTTGGCAGTTCGACATGTGCTAGTTGGTTAGAGGAGACTGGATTCTTGTCAGAGGACTTATTTTTTCAAGACTTTTTGTAACTCTAGTGGTAAAGTTTGAAAGGTGATTGTGGATGGTGTTAGTTGTAATCACCTAAAAATAGTCACCTAGACTATTGGCCCCCTTCTCAACATCTTGGCTAAATTAATTAATCATTTTCCTAGGCCAAATTGATAAAATAAATTAATTTGATTATAACCTATAGTTTGACTATACTGTCATAAGTTCATTATTTGATTAAAATAACATGTCCCCTTTTAATTAAATAAAAGACCCCATTCTTCTACCCCACTCAATGTGCACACATAAAGCATTATTCCTATTTCAAGATTAAAAAGAAAAAGGTTTTTTGTCTCACATGCAAAGTCAACCCTTTTCTTATTGGTTGACTTCCTCTTTCACATGGATCATGCCAAAGTCAACTTTTACCCTTGATCCTTCATCCCTTGATCTTGATCTCCACTATCTGTACATCTTTAAAAGAAAGAGCTCTTCCCTTCTCAAAGGATCCACACTCTTGAGTATGGTTATGTTGTAGGTTTATCATTTGAATTCTTGTAGGTTTGTGGAGAACTTCTAATTCCTTGTCTCATTCTATCATCCATGTCATTCTAGTTTGGATTCATGTAGCTTAGCTTTAATTTTGCAATGATATAGCTCACATAGTAACTAGTTTGGATCTTGTAACATTCACATTCTTGTTTAATATAGCTGCATTTTGCATGTTCATGTTAGTTTAATCCATACTTGCATTGTATATTTCAGGAACTCATTGTGGACATTTTCATTCTTTCTCTTGTCTCAAAGAATCTCCCATTACACGATTTACTAGAAAGGAATGTGTCCCTAAGGCTTAGCCAAGGGCCCCTTTTAGCTTAAAACACACTTCTTGCACTCCATGGGTAGGGAGCTCTAATCTAAAATTCAAGCATTCTAATTCCATTTTATGTGGACTTAATTTTTTTATAATCAGTATTATATGATTATTTTTTTACTGTCGAGTGTTACTTTTCTAGTAAAGTATCGTATACCCTTACTAAACTGTATCGCCTTGGTATAGTGAGTAGCATCACACGACTTAAGGGGATATATCACACAAAGTGTCGCACCGGTATACTGAGAAGTATTGTATGACATTCTTCTAGCAAATTTTTTTTCCCTACATGAAATTGCTTGCCGTTTAGGTGATTTGGTTAGTTTTTTAGTTGTTGCTTGCTATTTGTTAGATATTATAGGTCTATGACAATCTGGCAAAGGTTTATTTATAGATTTTTTTGATTATTTTGGACTAACATGTGGGAATGATTGTGCTTGTAGGGTGTTTACTTGAAATATTTGCATACTTACCTTGAAAAGGACGCGTGTCAAAGATTCAAATGCACAAAGGATATTAACACTTGTTTGTAGGGCTGCCTAATGCATAAAAAACAAACACTTTCTTGTATTCCTTTTATTTCCATGTGCAACATCTTACTAGTTATTTTATTTTCTATGGACATAAACTTGTGATTGGATCCTTTGGTGATACAAAAGTTTGCTCTTCACCCCTATGGTGAATAAAAAATATTGACTTACCTTTGGATTTCAAAAGCAAGGGGGTTAATTGAATCATTTTAGCATGTTTGGGGGATACAATAAAGATAGGAGAGTATGCTCTTCACCCACGTGGTGAATAAAAAATATTGACTCTTGAAAGTGGATCCAATTTGTCTTAGTTAGAATTCTTTAGAGGGCCTGCTATTGAGAAATCAAGAGGAATGACCCAAGTGGGGATAAGCGAACCTAGCTATTCCAACCCACTATAATCTCAAAGCTATCAAGGACACAAAACCTTGGTAGGCATAGTGTTTTTCTTCACTTAGTGTGAGTACTTGTGGGATTGGGACCATGACGACAATGCTAGGCAAGAATGCTTAAGGTGCTCTTGTGGTTGTGAGATCTATTACCCATTGTAAGGTGAAGTGCACTATAATTGGGTGCAAGAGTAATATTATGAATGGAAGCCCTTTATAAACAATCTAAGTTAGTAACTACCCTATTTTTTCACTCAACTTCTTGGTGCAAGGATTGATCCTAGTGGACTACCCGAATCACCCCAAGATTTTACACTCACCATCTGTGTTCCCTTAGTTGTGCTTATGACACTTCTACAACAAAGCTAATATCTCTTATGGGCAACCATTTGGTGTGAGGCAAAGGAGCACTTAGTGTGGGCCAAGTTGTTGAGTAATGAACCGTGATTCTTAGGTAAATATGCTTGGCAATTATTTTCAAATGTGCTGACTTGTATAAACATTTTTACAAATCAAAAATCTCAGTAGATTTGGTAGAAAGTCTATTTCAATATCACAAATGTGTATTGGAAAGGTTGATTTATCCCTTATTCAATTGATTGGGACATGAAAAATACTTCTATTGTTTGTGAAATGTGATGTTCTTTGACATAAACTAAAGTTCTACATGTTGGAATTCTTTTAGAATAACTGGGGGTGGGGGGGCGGGGGGTGGGTGAATCAGTTATTCAAGGTCCAGATGTACAAATAAAACTTTTCACAATTCAGTGAACCCATAAAACATTCTCAACCATGCATGCATTCATTGTGTGTTAACCAAAATTGATATGTTATTATTAAATCAACATGCAAAAATGTAAAGCATAAAACACAACATATTCATCAACACATTTGACACAATGACTTAACATGGAAAGCCAATTAGGAAAAACCACCAATAACATGCTACTCTTTTTTCACTCTTCTAAAGTGATGCCCTATTAAAGGCCAACCCTGTTAAAGGTTACAATACACATTGTTAAATGTGACCTAGTTAAGGAATTTCAATCACCTTGTTAAAAGTGAGCCTTGTTAGAGGACTTTAGGCCATTCACTTGGAATGCCACCCTATTAAAGGATTTTCCAATGACTGTTAAGTCAACCTTACTCCAAAGGATTTACTAGGCTGATACAATTGTAAGAAAGTAATAGTAGAGGATTTGATACAACTTACAACCTTACTTGCAGATTACATATCACTATTTAGTCCTCAACTCTGCTTGGCTTCCAATCTTTGCAGCTCTGACAACTTGTTCACCCTTCAAGCATTCATCCTCTTTAAGCCTTCTTTCTTTGTACGCCATTGGAGACTTCTTCTTTTTGGTCACTTGATGAAGGAAACCCCCTTTCTTCTCCTTGTTAGATTTTCACATTCAAAACTCACCAACTTATTTGCTTCATGACCAAACATTCCTACATATAGGAAATTAGAACACTTTTCCTACTCATTATTCATCACCAAAATTAGGGTCTTTGATGGATTCGGTAGGATACAATGTATCTACCCTATATCTTGTCTTTTCTAGAAACTTCTCGTAGAATCCATTTGAATTTTCCTCCAAAATGGTTTACATAAGATTCTGTGCCACCAGCTCATCAATCTTATCTTCCTCTTGAGTCACAAGTTCCAAGAAATCAAACTTGTTGGATTTTATATGGTGAATCTTTGATCTTTTCACAATGTAGTACCTCAACATTATCAATTTACTGATGTTCAACACATATTGTGTTACTCGACATCTACTATAAATTTACTCGGCATCAATTGGATTTTACTGGTGCTTGGCATCAACTAAAAATTACTCAGTATCTACTAGCTTTCTTGACACCTACTAGCTTGCTCAACACCTACTAGTTTACTCGACATGCACTAGAATTTGCTTTCACTCGACTCCAACTGACTTTTTTCTCGAATTGCACTAACTTTGCTCGGAACTTTCTATCAACTTGGTCAAGCTTGGCAAATGAACTTTGTTCAACCTTATTCTTCTAAACTTTCTAAGTGTAGCCAGTCATCTTATAACCTCAAGTAGATCATCAATACATTATGTTATCATTGTCTTAATTGATTCTTTCACTTCAATACATAATCATAATTCAACCTTTCCTCTAGGTACTTTTGTTACATCTTTTTGATCAAATCCTCCTCATCAATCAAATAAGTGATAGTGCTTGAAACATAGAAGCAATTGTCTTACCAACATGTAGCAATTTTGACATCAGTGAAAAAATAATGATTGAAACACACAGTCTTCTTCAAAAAATAGTCTTTTTCAACAATATTTCTACTCAAATGATCTTTTCAGTTATATATCAACACTATATAGGGCTTTGTGCAGTCTGCATACCATGTTCTTATTATTCTTATCAACAAAACCTTTTGGCTATTCTATGTAGACTTCTTCTTCTAATATGCCATTCAAAAATGCAAACTTAACATCCATTTGATAAACTTTGAAACCTTTGTATGCAACATAAGCAAGCATAATTCTTACTCCTTCCACTCTTGCAATAGGGGCAAATGTTTCACCATAGTCAATTCCTTCTTCTTGTGCATACCCTTTGTAAACTAGTCTTGCTTTGTTTCTTGTAACTTCACCATTCTCATCTAACTTGTTTCTGAATACCCATTTTGTGCCAATCACATTCTTATCTTTTGGTCTAGGAACTAGACTCCAAGTATTGTTCTTTTCTATTTGCTAAATTTCCTCTTCCATAGCCTTGTGCCAGTCATCATCTTCCAATGCATCTTTCACTATCTTAGGTTCCTTCATGCTTAACAAACACGATTCACTTCTTAACCTTTTTCTTGTCATTGGCCTTGCATCTTTGTCTCCAATGATTTGATCTGTTGGGTGTTGTCTTTTGACATATCTGGATAGTCTATGCTTAGTACTTGTGGCTGCATTTTGTCTCTTAGCTTATGTATCACTGTGTACATCTCTATCAGGTGTTTTAGCTTCTCTTTAATGTGTGCTAATCTCAGAGTCAGATTGTAAATTCTCCTCATTCTGTAACTCGGCATCTAAATGTAACTTGGCATTCATAGGATGTGACTTGGCAATTGTTGAGACCTTCTGTTGGTTTACTGCATGATTTATAACATCTTCTTCTATAGGCATTCCTTCATAATAGTATACAAATGATTTGTATGCTTCTGGTTCTTTTGCAGATTCAATCTCATGTGCTTCTGTAAATTCGTCAAAATTCACATTTGCACTTTCCATAATTTTGTTAGTGTTAGTTTTTAAACACTTGTAAAATTTACTTCTTGTGGGGTAACCAAGGAATATACCTTCTTCGCTCTTTTCATCAAACTTTCTAGTCCTAACATCTTTGAGAATATAGCATTTTCTTCCAAATACTTTAAAGTATTTCACATTAGGTGGATGACCATACTATAGTTCAAATGGTGTTGAGTAATTACCTTTCTTTATTTGCACATGGTTCAAGGTATATACAATAGTACTTACATCTTCTCTCCATTATTTTAGAGCAACATTTTTCTCCATCATAAGTGTTCTGGCACAGTCCATTATTGACCTGTTTCTTCTTTCAACAATTCTATTTTATGGAGGGGTCCTAGGTGTAGATGTTTATCTCTTGATTCCTCTATCATTATAGAACATCTCAAACTCATATGAAGTGAATTCACCTCCTCTATCTAATCTCAAGCATCTCAAACTCTTACCTGTTTCTTTTTCAACTCTTGCGAAGTACCATTTAAACATTTGAAAAGCATCAGATTTTTGTTTTAGAAACATGACTATCATCATCCTAGAGTAATCATCAACAAACATCATTATATACTTATCTCCTTTGTAGCTTTGCACTTCAATAGGTCCACACAAGTCAGTATAATCAATTTGAAGTATTTCCTTAGAGGTATAGGCTTTACTTTTAAAGCTTGAATTTGTCATTTTGCCTAGCTGACATTGTTTGCACATTATATTTTTTGGTTTCTTCAACTTAGGAAAACCTCTAACTATTTTCATGTTGCTGATACTATTCAGATTATCAAAGTTAACATGACATAATCTCTAGTGCCAAAGCCATACATCATCAAATTTTGCAATCAGACAAGTAGCATCTTCTATATCCAAATAGAACATATTACTTCTAATTTGATCTCCTTTTCCAATCAAGTTTCCATTTGTATCATATATCTTGGCTGATTTATTTTCAAACTCAACTTTGCATCCCAAATTATTCAATTTTGACACACTTAACAAATTATAATTTAATCCTTCAACATAATAAACATTATCACATGAAATCTTGTTTGTGAGTTTGATAGACCCTTTTTCTTTTATCAAACATGGTGCATCATTAACAAATCTTACACTATTTCCATCATAACAAGTTAAGGTAGTGAACTTACTTTTGTATCCAGTCATGTGATGTGAGCATCCACTATCAATGATCCATTTTTCATTCTTGTTCACACAAGTCATAAGTGTAGTTGCCTCATCCTCATCAGATTCATCCTTCATTGCAACTTATACCACTTCATCATCATTTTCATTAGATTCATGTTCATCACTAATGTAGCATGACTTATTGCCTTTGTTTTTGTAGTCTCTTCCATCATCTTCTCTTCTATTTTTGTGCTTGTTCCCTTCTCTGAAGTTCTTTTGTGTACATCCTATTGCAATATGATCGACTTCATTACAACTGAAACAAATGATTGGCAACTTACCTTTGCATTTATCTTTTCCTCTGTGAAATCTTCTTGCCAACAATGCTTCCAATTGTTCAATGTCTTCCTCATCTGTGTTACTATCACTAGATGCATAATTTATCTTTCTTTTCTTGTTTTTTCTACTTTACTTCCTTAGAATCCTTCAGTAACAAATTTTCTTTGAAAGCTAATTCAATACTCTCTGGTCTATAGTTGTCAGAATTAGATAGCTCAAAATGAGTGAGCCTTCCTACCAGACCCTCAAGGATTAGATCATCTCCTGGTATACATCATAACTCTTGGATTACAGATATTCTAATGGCATATACAGGAACCAATGTTCTCAAGACTTTACTTAGCACAATATCATCGTCTATTTTACCAGTAGCACCTTTTATTGCACTAACAACTTCTTTTATTCTAGAAACATATTGAGCAATATTCTCACCTTCTTCCATTCTCATGTCATCAAACTTACCTTTGAGGCTCTCTGACTTGGCTCTTTGAACATTTTTGTCTCCTCCATAGATGGTGTTTAGGGCATCCCACATTTTCTTTGCATTCTTAAGGCCTATGATATCATCAAATTCAACATAGCTTAGGGTGGAGGCAATCTCCATCATCACCTCATTGTGTTCTTTCTTTTTCTTCTAATCTTCAATAGTTAGGGGTCTTGTTGGATCAACATGTTCTACTAAAATGCAAGATTGTGCATAATTTTCAAGTCCTCCAAGGTGTAGCTTCATCAAACTTTTCCATGCAGGAAAGTTATATCTGTTGAGCTTGGGTACCTCTCTTTTTGACATCTTGATCTTTGTGCTTCTAGTACCTTAAAACTAATCCTCTTAAGTAGATGGCTCTGATACCAATTGTTGGAATTCTTTTAGAATAACCAAGAGAGGGGGGGGGGTGGGGGGTGAATTAGTTATTGAAGTTTGAGATGTACAAATAAAACTTTTCACAATTCAGTGAACCCATAAAAAATTCTCAACCATGCATGCATTCATTGTGCATTAACCAAAATTGATATGTTACTGTTAAATCAACATGTAGAAATGTAAAGCATAAAACACAACATATTCTTCAACACATTTGACATAATGATTTAATGTGGAAACCCAATTTGGGAAAAACCATCAGTAACATGCTACTTCTTTTTCACTCTTCTGAAGTGATGCCTTGTTAAAGGCCAACCCTGTTAAAGGTTACAATACACATTGTTAAATGTGACCCAGTTAAGGGATTTTAATCACCCTGTTAAAAGTGAGCCTTGTTAGAGGACTTTAGGCTATTCACTTGGAATGCCACCTTGTTAAAAGATTTTCCAATGACCGTTATGTCAACCTTATTCCAAAGGATTTAACCTAGGCTACAATTGTTAGAAAGTAACAATAGAGCTTTGATTTGATACAACTTACAACCTTACTTGCAGATTACAAATCACTATTTAGTCCTCAACTCTGCTTGGCTTCCAATCCTTGCAACTCTAATAGCTTTTTCACCCTTAAAGCATTCATCCTCTTTAAGCCTTCTTGCTTAGTATGCCATTGCAGACTTCTCTTGGGTCACTTGATGAAGCAAACCCCCTTTCTTCTCCTTGTCAGATTTTTACATTAAAAAATCACCAACCTATTTGCTTCATGACTGGACATCCCTACATATAGGAAATTAGAACACTTTTCCTGCTCATTATCCATCACCAAAATTAGGGTTTTTTGATGGATTAGGTAGGATGCAATGTATCTACCCCATATCTTGTCTTTTCTAGAAACTTCTCCTAGAATCCATTTGAATTCACCTCCAAAACGGTTTACATAAGATTCTGTGCCACCAACTCATCAATCTTATCTTCCTCTTGATTCACAAGTTCCAAGAAAACAAACTTGTTAGCTTTGATATGGTGAATCTTTGATCTTTTCATAATGTAGTGGCTCAACATTATCAATTTATTGATGCTCGACACATACTGTATTACTCAAAAACTATTTTAAAATTACTCGGCATCAACTAGATTTTACTGGTGCTCGACATCAACTAAAAATTACTCGACATCTACTATCTTGCTCGACACCTACTAGTTTACTCAACATCCACTAGAATTTGCTTTCACTGGGCTCCAACTAACTTTTTTCTCAGCTTGCATTAACTTTTCTTGGAACCTTCTATCAACTTGGTCAAGCTTGGCAAATGAAAAATTTTCAACCTTATTCTTCTTAACTTTCTAAGTGTAGCCAGTCATCTTATAACCTCAAGTAGATCATCAATACATTATGTTATCATTGTCTTAACTGATTCTTGCACTTCAATACATAATCATAACTCAACCTTTCCTCTAGGTACTATTGTTACATCTTGTTGATCAAATCCTCCTCATCAGTCAACTAAGTGATAGTGCTTGAGACATATAAGCAATTGTCTTACCAACATGTAGGAGGTTTGACACCAGTGACAAATAATGATTGAAACACATAGTCTTCTTCAACAAACAATCTTCTTCAACTATCTTTCTACTCAAATGATCTTTTCAATCATATATCAACACTACATTGCCTACACAACATTCTAATCTAAAAATTACTTGACTGTCAGACTGAAACACAAACTTTTTGAGTCAAACTATTCGTTTTCACAATTCATTGGCACATTGTCGTACTAGCTTTGGAGAAATAGTGTACAATAATTTTTGTCAATAATTGTATCACTTGGTTACTCTAAGGTATATCACCTATTTATACTGAACTCTATCGCCCTGCTTAAGAGAAACCATCACCCAAAAGAAAAGTGTCTCTTGGTTACTTTGAACTATATCGTACGATACAAATTGTTGTCCTACTATCACTTGGCTCTCGAAAAAGTATCACCTAGGTTATTTTGTCTTCAAAACAGAGTCTGAAATGTGTCTTAGCTGGTCTAGCGGTCTTGTTGCTTCATTCTTCCTAAATTTGGTCATAAACCTCTATGTTAGGTACTTTCCTAAGTTAGAAATATGGGTCTAGTCTATTAGATGTAAATCTCAAAATGTCATTGATGATCACTTGTTAAAATTTGGTTACCATTCTATGCTAGCTACTTTCTATGGTGCTTATTTTCTCGCTGTCTTAGCTCGAGTCATTAGTGCTGTAAATTTTTGAGCACCCATGACAAGCCATCTATTTTACTTTGACAAGTGATTATTCTTGATTGTATGAGCTTCAAATCTACACTTTTTTTCTCATCATACTAAATGAAGACATATCCATACATGCCGATCACCACTAGGTTCCATGTTGGTAAAGGTAGTCATCCCTCCTTCACTTTTGCACAATTGGAAAATCCACCTAGGTGTCCTTGCAAAAAACCTTGTGTGGAAGATCCTAACTCTAATCAAATGTTAGAAACCAACATCTAAAATAATTCACTCTATAGCTTTGAAAATCCATTTGGTACACCTTTTGACATACCTACAGGTGAAGAAAACATTTTGATCACCATTCATCCTGAAGAGATCAAACATCGCTTAGAAGAACAAGTGTGAGAAAATGAAAGGCTAGAAGAGGCCATACATATTAGATAAAAAGCTTGTCAACAAGCCGAGCCTAATACTCATGCACATAATAAGGAAAATAGAAGAGGCTACTACAAAAATCCATATGAGAACATTCCTCTTAGTGGAAATGATGGAAACAACACACCTCCTAGGACTCCTAGAGTCAAT
This sequence comes from Cupressus sempervirens, assembly GCA_028749045.1. NCBI lineage: Eukaryota > Viridiplantae > Streptophyta > Pinopsida > Cupressales > Cupressaceae > Cupressus > Cupressus sempervirens. Next base: position 295,447,270 of record CM053788.1, on the reverse strand, counting down.
GCGGGAGCATGTCCATCACCACCTAGACAATCACAATCACAATCACATCATGAAAGTGATGATGAAATCACTAGTGAAGATTTCATTAGATTTAAACAAGATGAGATTGCCCAACAATTGATGCTCAAAGCCTTAGAATAGAATGGGGACCAATACTTTTAATATATGATAGCTAAGGGATGGAAACTGTTATACTTCTTTAGAATAAATGACAGGGGGGGTGAATCAGTTATTCAAGGTCCAATGATGTCTAATGCAACTTTTTCTACAAATCCTTAATGACACATAACTGAAACTATCATGCATGCAATTGAACATTAAACAATCATGAAAAGTAAACATGCATCACACCATAATACTAAGGATTTGATAACCTAGAAACCCTCCAGGAATAAGAAGGTAAAACTAGAGTGGGGATGATTCCCACAAAATAACTGCACAATTGATTTTGACCACTTCTGATGGCCTGCCCTATTAAAGGCCTGTCCTGTTAAAGGCTACAACACATTGTTAAATGTGACCTTGTTAGAGGATTTCACCATACTATTAGGAATGGCCCTGGTTAAAGGACTTTGGAACATTCACTTGGAATGTCACCCTGTTAAAGGATTTACAACATGGCTATTAAACCAACCTAAGTCCATGGGATTTATTTTAACTGTTACAATTGCTAGAGAGTAACAATAATGGCTTTTGATTTGATACAACTTACAACATATCTTGTAGATTATAGATCACACTTCAATTCAATCCTTTGCTTGGCTTTAATCACTTTAGCTCTGTCAGCTTGTCATCTCAAGCTTTGTCACCTTGAGTCTTCTTACTCATCATACCAATGCAATCATATCTATGGTCACCTATCGAAGAAAAGTATCTATGCTCTCTTCAACCTTAGCACCTTCTTGACCACCACTTTGTTTCATGACCTTATGACTCCTTAAATAGAAATTTGGGATACTTTTCCTGCTCGATTTTCCTTCTCCAATTTTAGGGTTTCAATAGATTAGGTAGGATACAATGTTTCTATCCCGTATCTTGCTCTTATCTAGAAACTTCATCTAGAATCCAATTGTATTCGTCAAAAATGTTTTACATAGTGTTCTATGTCACCAACTCATCATTCATATCTTTTATCCGATTCACAAAATTCTAGATAACTACCATGTTGGCTTAGATCTGGGGAATCTTCATTTTCAAAATAATGCAGCAACTCGACATTATTGATTTTCTGATGCTCAGCTTCTTCTGTGTTACTCAACACTTGTATCTTGCTTGGCACCTGTATTTTCACTCGACACCTATTTCTTGCTCGGCACCTGAAGACTGCTTGACACTTGAAGACTTCTCGACACTTGAAGATCACTTGGCACTTGAAGATCACTCGGCACACACTAAAATTGAACTTGCTCGGCTTCAACTAAGAATCTGTTCGGCACTAACTAGAATTTAGTTAATCCTTACATCATGTGTCTCAGTGTGTCCATCCTTTGTGTCTTAGAGTATGTCATCAATACACTATTTCATCAATGGCTTAGTTGATCCATATACTTCATTACAACATCATAACTTCAACCTTTCTCTAGATACTCTAGTTACATCTTATTGATTTCCACCTCCTTCTCAATCAACCAACTTATAGTATTTGGATCACTAAAGCAATTGTCATTCCTGCAAGTAGCAGGTTTGACATCAATGACAAAATAATGATTGAAAAAATTCTTTACCAGTTCCATTACTCTTCATTCATGAGCTTTTCAATCATTTCCAACAGAAACTCCCTCAATATTTTGATGTGCACAGAATAATAATAAAAAAAATCCCACCAAGGCTGAAATCTTGAGAGGAGAATGGAAGAACTTAGGAAACAACTTGCACAACTACAAACATCCAAATAACAACCTAAGGCTTCATTTGTCGAATCAATATGTGCTCTTCCCTTTGACAAGAGTCTTTACATGCCCCCATTTCCTAGGGATATAGAGGTTCCTAAGTATGAAAAATATGATGGAAATGGTGACCCTCACGATTATGTGAGATCTTTTATGGTATTAGCATGGATTTCATGCATGAAGACACCTATCTCATGTGGTTGTTTTCTAGGAGTCTAAGAGGGAAAGCCATGGAATGGCTTACAAAATTGACACCCCTTCTTAAGACATTTGATGGACTTGCAAAATGTTTCATCCAACAATACTCCTATAACATTCAACATCCTATCACTATGTTGGATTTGTATAGCATCAAATAGAAACCAAGAGATCCCTTTGCAAGATATCTACAATGATGGAGATCTTTACAATCTAGATACCCTTGGCAATTTCCTAAGATTGAGATGATTGACATCTTTGTCAATACACTTGTACTAGAGCTTTACTTTGATATGAGAAAAATAATTGTTCACATCCTTCAATGCCATGGTTGAAAGTGCATATCATATTCAAGATGTTTCTATCAAGAAAGGTGACATTATCGTGAACAAAGACAAGAATGGAAAAAAAATGGCAAGGACAAGAAAAAACCTTGGAACAAAATAAAATACATTGTCAATGATGGAGTAGTGGATGCTCCTAAAACCAAGGAGTTTGTACTCATCCTTTCCAATGCCATTTACATTGTAAAAAAAAAAGAGGGTTTGAAACCTCAAACATTTGATAAAACAAAAAATTTGCTAAGAAAAGACTTGTTTACACACTGATGGTCAAACCATATGAAGTGGTCTTGAAGACCTTAATTGAAAACAAATTGGTCATGATTCCAGAAAATTCTTGCCCCCATGACCAACCCATCAGATCCACTTGGTGAAGAGAGTATCATGTTTGCAGTTATCAAAAAAACAAGGGACACAACACTGAAAACTACTTTAAGCTCAAAGATGTCATTCAAGATCTTATAGATGCTGGTAAAGTTTTCACATATGGCTTAGTCAAAAAATTTGATCACAAAGCTTTTAAACAACCATTACCAAAATATGAAAAAGGAGAATCCTCCAAGGTCAACAAGAAAAACCATGATGCTAAGATCAACTAGGCATATGTTGACATAGACAATGTTATAAACATGATTGAGCATGTTGAATATCTTTGCATGATGGGTTCTAATTTTGAAAAACAACCCAATTATGATGTTTAGATGAAAGACCCAATGTTGTCCTCAAAATGTTAAATGCACACCAATAACATAAGAAATCTCAACCCAAGTTAGTAGTTTGAGTAGTAGAACCATCCTCCTCACAGAGTGACCACTTAATGTTGTCACTAGGGGGCAATCTAAAGTTGCTCTTAAAGTTTCCAACGATCCTAAAAATGCTTCATCATCCAAGCAAACAACTACCTCATCAATATCCAATTATGACCTTGTCAGTCAAGTACAACAAACTACAACCCAAATATCCATCTTTGAGTTGTTAGAGTTATCTCCTTTACACAAGGACATTCTTGAAAAATCCTTATGATCTACCAATGTCCCCATAGAAATTGATTCTAAGTGATTCTAAGATATGGTGAACCACATTTCTTCACCTTTTTTGAAGAAGATGAAAGATCTTTCAGTCATCCCCACAATATCGGCCTCCACATTGAAGTCCAAATCTTTCGTAGTTGCATTTGCCAAGTCCTTATAGACAATGGTGCAGGGTTGAACATTATCTCATTCAATTTTATCCAACAACTAGGCATGTCTAAATTTTCCATTGACCCTAAGTGCAAGATTCACTATCAAAGCCTATGATGAGGTTGAAAGACCTTTTAAAGGTTTCATTGTGCTCCCAATTGAAGTTAGTTTGGTTAAAAAAATGTGGTTTTCCAGGTCCTAGACTAACCACTTGCATACAGTTTATTACTACGAAGGCCTTGGATTCACGATATGCAAGAAATACCTTCCACATATCACCAGTGTATAAAGTTTCCTTTCAATGATATTGATATAGTTGTCCCCAACAATGACTCAATGTTTATAAACATGCTATCTACTATAGAGACATTGTTTCCTCACAATCACTCTCCTCAAGAGCTTAAACCACCTTTTATAGAGTACAAACATAAATTAAAAATGATGAGCCTAGGCATGGGCAAATAGAATCTAGATTCTATTACTTCCTTACTAGTTTCCCCTAAATCTTACAGGAAACCTTCTGCCAAATTGAAGCCTTCAACTTTCGCAATGACCATTTTCGGTACTTTTGTTCAATCTTCATTTCCCCTAGAAATAGAAAAAGAAGAACAAGAAATCAAGGATTGGATATATAGGGAAGAGGAAGATGAGGAGGAATTCATAGTCACTACTTGCATTTCTCCTAAGCACTACGAAAAAGGTATAAAATTTTGAAAAACATGGGCTATCAAGGCCATAGATCGTTAACTGGTAACAAAAAAGCTCTCGTAGAACCCTTAAGTCATACTGAGGGTTACAACACTTGAGATACTACTAGCCTAGGCTTTAGCCTTGAAGATGAAATACCTAGATTTGATAGAAGAGCTCCCATGTTTAGTGAATCAAAGGATGATGATCCAACCTTTATTGCTACTACTCTACAAGATGAGAATTTTATACTTCTCACTTCTCTCCTTTGGGGAGAAGAATCAATTATTACCCACAATGATGCTAAGGCTTCCAATTCTTGACAACATGAACATGATGAATTTGACCATGAAGAATTAAACAGGGGAAGGATTAGAGAGAATATTGCTCATTTAATTTCTAGAAACTAGAGTACAAATTTTGGTAAGTATGAGTGGGAAAGTCTCTCTGATGCATCTTGCAAATTAGGGTTGGATGTGATTCACACATATGCTACACAACCAAATTTAGTTGAAGAGTCTAGTTTAGGGTTAGACAAGATTTATTCACAAACTACTTTAGTGAACCACACTAGTTCCTCTAGGTCTACTCCCGATTTGGATTCCTTTTCAATGTTCATCATAGGCTAGACTTCTCATATCATCGGGGATGAATCCTTTCGTATCAATAACCTTGAAGCCTCCACATCCCTTCTGTTGATTCATTGTGATCTCATAGATTGTTCAGCTCAACATTAAAGACCTAAAATACTGTCTTTCTAGAATGATTACGAGATTTCTTGCTACCTTACCGCCATTGAACTTGTGATTTCTTCCACCAGTGAACCTACAGTTAACATGATGAAAGTAGATATCAAATACCTCAATCCCAAAATTAAAAGAAAAAAAACCATTTACATGGAAAAAATCACTTTGTGACAATATCTAAACCCAAAAAGAGTACAAATAAAGACATATCCAATGGTGAAAACCTCCTTGAGGCACCTATGAATGAGGTACTTGGTAGTTTTCTAAGCTATTTCTAGGATAGATCTTTGGTTCTTATTAAACCTACATAGCCTATCAACTCGAGCACAAAAGAATCTCCTAAAATTATCCATGTGGCTCAATCTGTGGCACAAAAGGAGAGTTTTGCCAAGTTCTTTTAAGAAAAGAAAATCAATTTTGCATTGAATTATTCAAATATGCCTCGTCTTGACATAGATATAATAATGCACCATCTATCCATTTCTCCTAGTGTCAAACTTATTAAGAAGAAACTGAGAAAGATGCATACACATGTGGCCCTCTTTGTCAAAGTAGAATTGGAAAAACTCCAAAGTGCAAATTTCATCAGAGCTATTGGTTATGTAGAGTGGATTTCCAATATTGTACCTATGTCTAAGCATCAAAAATCTATTTGAGTCTGCACTAATTTTAGAAATTTAAATAAGGCATGCCCTAAGGATGACTTTCCACTACCCAACATAGACATGACAACGGATTATGAAATGTACTCCTTAATTGATGGCATCTCTGGGTATAACCAAATCAAAATTGCCCTTGCTGATCAAGGAAAAATGGCCTTCACATGTGTATGGGGTACCTTCTATTAGAATGTAATACCCTTTGGGCTCAATAAAGTTGGTGCTATTTGTCAATGAGCAATGACCACTATCTTCCATAATATGAAAGATTATGTTGATGACACACTATCAAAATCTAAAAAAAGAGACACACATCTTCTTGATGATTGTAGTTTGATATTGGATTGTATGGAACAATTTTAGCTTAGGCTAAATCCAAAAAAGTCTGCCTTTGGTGTCACATCAAGAAAATTACTAGGCTACATCATATCAAAAAAAGGCATTAAGGTTGATCCTAAAAAAGTACAAGCCATAATGGATTTTCCTCCTCCTATGAATATTAGTCAACTCAGAAGTCTTCAAGGACATCTGCAATCAATTAGAAGGTTCATTTCTCAATTGGCTGTTAAGGCTCAATCTTTCAAAAAAAACTTGCATAAAGGCTCTACCTATATCTAGAATGAAGATTGTCAAAAAATCCTAGATCGACTCGAAGAATATTTAGCTAAACCTCTGATATTGATGCAACCCATATCAAGAAAACCTATGATCTTATAGATTTTAACTATGGATTCATCCTTAGGAGCATTATTGGCACAATGTGTGTTGAGACTAGAAAAGAATGTGCTATATAGTACATCAGTCACAATTTGGTGGCCCATGAGATGAACTAAAATAAGATTGAGAAGGATTTCCTTGCAGTGGTCTTTGCCTCTCAAAAACTTAGACAATATATGTTGGCACACATAGTCAATCTTATTGCTAAAATTGATCCCTAAAATAATTGTTAAGTAAAGTTGCAATGATGATTTTTTCCAAATTTGACATTCATAACATCAAACAAAAAACTATCAAAGGGCAGGCCATAATGAATCAACTGGCTGATTTTTCTATTAGAAGATATAACGCCTTTGTAGATTGAATTTCCAGATGCTTCAATCCTATACATTATTGAAAGAACTTGGAAAATATTCTTTGATGGTTCTCATACTCAGAATGGGGCTGGGGTAGGTATCCTTTTTATCTCACCTCATGGTTACACAATACCAAAATTTTACAAACTCCTATTTCCTTGCACAAATAAAATTGTGGAATATGATGCTTTAACAAATGGAATTAAAATGGCTCTAGAATGGAGAATCATAGAATTGCACATCTATGGAGATTCCCAACTTCTCATAAATAAAGTCAACACTAAATATCAAACCAAATACAATATTGGTACCTTACAAGAAGCTGATTGATGCTTTAAGGAACTATTTCACATTCGTGACATTCCAACAAATTGCTAGAGAAAAAAACAAGGCTATAGATGCTATGACCACCCTAGCATCTATCCTCCAGTTACAAGAACATGAATCATGATTTGAGTTCTTGATGGAAGAATTATGTCATCCTACCTATGATTATTCTTTTAACCATGTGATCTTCACTATTTTGGGTCATGATTTATCCTACTATCCTACCATTTTCTCCTACTTGCATAATCAATTATTCTAGAAAACCTCATGCACAACCAAAAATGCTAACTCCTTTGCAATGCTTCACATTACACTTTGGTCTCTGGTGACTTGTATAGGAAGGGTCTAGATAGAATGCTGCTTAGGTGTTTAGAGCTAGAAGAGTTTGAAAAGGCACTATCTGAAGTCTACAATGAAATTTGTGGGGCACACTCCAATTGTCTTACATTCACTCGAAATTGCTTAGGGCAAGTTATTATTGGCCAACCATGCAAACTAACGCTATTCATTATGCTAAGTCCTATAAGAAATGTCAACTTCATGGCAACTTGATTCATGCTCCTGGACATGAGCTTATACCTTTTGTTACATATTAGCCATTTAACAACAGGGCTTTGACTTGGTAGGGAAGATTCATCCAAGTTTGTCTAGTGGCCACAAGTTCATTATCATAGTGATTGAATATTTCACCAAATGGGTTGAGGATGTACTGTTATCTACTATAGGTAGACATGTTGTGCTATTTATACTCAACCATATCATTTGTTGCTATGACATTCCTTCCTCCATCATTACTGATAATGGAGGACAATTCAAAAATAAGGACCTAAAATAAGTGTGTAAGAAATTCTAAATCAAACAACATTGGTCCTCAATATACTATCCCTAAGGGAATGGACAAGCTAAAGCTTCTAACAAGATATTACTCAAGATTCTACATAGAATAATCACAAATTAGGGAAAGACTAACACCTATAGATTAATCTGACACTATGGGCCTACAAAACCACCATAATTACTCTTGTAGGGGCCACACCCTTTTCTTTAGTCTATGGATCTGAGGCTATCCTCCCCTTAGAAGTTGAGGCACCTCATTACGAGTCTCCTTACATGGGTTGGTAACTGATGAAGACCATATGGCTATGTGAGTACAAGAGCTAAAAATCTTTGATGAACACTGCAAGGCTACTTTTGAACATATGTGAGCTTATCAAAAGTACATGTCTACTACATATAAAAAGAAAGTTTATCCTTGTGAGTTCCAAGTGGGTGATCTTGTGCTTAGAGAAAATCCCAAAAATTAGTAGAACAAAGAACATAAAGGGAAATTTGAGCCTAACTAGTTGGGCCCTTACATTATCACAACAACATTTGGCTTTGCTGCTATCAACTTTCTACTCTAGAAGGGGAGCAACTTGTGGAGCCTATCAATGTGCTACATCTAAAAAAGTTCTATGCTTAAAGGCTCACAACTCAACTATTTGTACATATATATTAATCCTGAAAAAATCCTAAAAAAATTAAAAAAAATCCTAAAAATGACCATCTTAGTGAAAGCCTAGCAATAAGTGCTTTGACATATCACCAAAAAAATCAAAAAATTAGAATAATACAATTTTTTTTGAAAAAAGTCCTAAAAAAATATGCCAAGTGGTGAAAACCTAGAAACAGGTGCTACTTGAGACCTTTACACCTATGTCTATTAGTCTCACTCATCCACTCTACAACACATTTCCCAGCTTCAAATTATCTCTTGTTATCATCTCGAGGGCACAAATGCTTAGCCTATTAGGGCAAACTTGTGGATTAGGGTTTCTTTGGAAACTCAAAAATAGCATTTCTCAACACTACCCTTAACTTGACATCAAGTGTGTCTCAACACTTTTTAGATAGTCTACCTATAATTTTGAATGTTGCAATATTTCTCATTATCAAAATCAAGTCTTTAAGAAATGACCAACTGACTTATACACACACACTTGAACATTTAAACTATTGAGCTATGATGAACTTTATCTTCTTTGTTTCTATCTATGATGATTTATTTGCTATATGTTTCCTCTCTAATAGTATTTTGAGGATGTCATGGACTAGAAGACTGGGGTCATGGGACATGTTTATTTGCTTTTTGTTTGTGGGTATACTTTATTAGTCTACAAATTTTAGAGCATTCATGCTTTTCCTACTTGACACCTTCACTTACAATGTATCATCCTTGACTATTTTTGCAAGATCGCACTCGGGGGTTATCCTGGTGCTTATACCTTGATACAGGTGTAATATTGCTATATTAAACTGAGTGAATATAATCATTTACCCATCTTGACTTACATGTCTCTAATGCTTAGATTAGATTTCCACATTCCTATATGATATTGATCATATTCATATCCTCATAGTTATACTAGTGATGGTTGTATGATCTTACAATGTCCCTAATAAACACTCAATAATGAAATTAGAGTTTAAATGTTTTGCATTCCTTGCTGGTAAACCAAATTGCATATTAGTTTTCATTATAGGCTCATTTCTAGCTTAGTCTTGCATTTTTTGCATATGGGGAGAGCTCTCTCTTTATCTTTTCTTAGACATGTTGGCTAACTTCTTTCATATCTCCTTTTTTTTCTTCTTGATCATGTCTTTCGCTTCGCCTCTTTGCTATCATATCATCACAAGGGGTTAATCTAAAAATCACATCTAATCTATCCAAGTGTTACATTTTTTAAAACATAAGTCTATATCATACACATGAGAGCTAAAACTATACATGAGAGAGATGCATGAGCATAAAACAATGCATACATGAGGAAGAAACTTAAACATTATGTGAAAACATAAAAATGCTGAAACATCCATACAATGAGACAAGTGCACAAGAATATCACTCAAATCCAATATCTCATATATATCAAAATGTGTCATAAATACATATACAATGTTAGATCCAAAATTTGGATATATGTCTCAAAATACATGGGGTACAATAAAACCATGATGAAACATTAGCCTAGACCTAAGACTAGCTTCCTCCCTCATGAGTAGGCTATACCTAGGGAGGAGCTATTGGTATCCTTAATGGTGGCTGATCTAATCTACCAACCCTCTCAAAGTACATAGGTACTCATCAATCCACTAGAACTATAGCAATTTACACCCATGATAGTAGGCTACCCTGGCCATCTGTCGCTCCACCTCTCACCATACCTATACTAAATAATATCTCAAAGCTCTCTCTCATTTATTTTCCTTGGCACACACATCCACCAACTGATAATCCCTGATTGCTATGGTTGTCCTCAACCCTATACCTCTACCTCTAGAGCCCAGATCCTAGCATCAAAGGAATCATATCCTCCAGTAGGTTGCTTAGGCCATACCTCCACTCGCTTAGCTCTCATATGTCTTAGTGGATGATCCTCCTCCTCCTCATCCCTTGTGGCCTGGGCCCACATCCATCTCCTCCTTGCTTAGGAACTACTCCTTGCCTCTATCCATCTGCCGCCTCAACCTCTACCTCCACTATCATCTCCTCCATCTCCCCCCCTGTCCTGCTCCTGCCAGTAGGGCATCTAGTCATGTAAACCTCAAAAAGGGATGTCTTTACATCTCATATAGAAATGTCAAGTCTACCCCTACATCTTCCACCTCCCATCAATAGTCCTAGGTCTCACATACCAAGATTACTATCTCTCAAAGGCCTACATGATAGTCAAACATGGGCAATCAACCTTGCGCCTTATCCTTGAGGAATCAAGCATAAGTAGTATTATCCACTGAGACCACCTTCTGCTCAACAAACTAGCACCATACCTGGCTAATGATGAAGTGCTCAACTATATCTTTGTTCATCCCAACTAATGGTTGACTTTAGTGCATGCACTCTAACTCTCAAGAGTTAGACCATCTATGTCATTGTTGGTATGACTGCCACACAAAAGATGTAAGCTCATCTAGAAGCTGTCAAATATAATAAGTCATGTCTCCATTGTGGCTTTGGGGTATGAATCTTGTGTATCTAAAAATGAATGGTTGGCTGCGCACTCATAGCTGAACCAATGGATGAATCACTACAATATGTTTCCAAGCCCATATCCACATGTGCATGTTTTCCCCTCATGGTAGAAAATCTCGTGTAGCTTGTGGTACATAATAGCTAAGATAATTGGTCCCCATACCATCTTCTGGGGCCACCCAATCAAATTTGCTACTAATCTGCTCCATCCCAATGATAAGCCCTTCTAGCTCCTATTAGTAACTAAAGCCTGAGCAACCAACAAACACAAAAGACACTATAATGGGTACTTGTCACCATACTGATCTATGAGCCACTCTTACCTAAAATGGTGTTCTAGGATGGTGACATCCCAAAACATCTCTTGCACAATTGCTCTCCCCTCTATTAGGGTTTGATCATAATAAACTTGTGAAATGTAAAAAAGCCTCACATTAGTATACCTCACATGGATATCAGAAACTTAAAATTCAAAAGAGAAATCCAACATAAACTCACTAGATCACTGTAACATGGTACTCAAAGGATGCGATAGATATCCTCAAGAGTGATGGTCACCTCTCCCATAGGTAAGTGAAAGGTGTTGTGCTTAGTATGCTATTGCTCAATTAGCGTAGTCATCAACCCATGGTTCACCCATATATGGGGCATCACCCCATACTCGATATGGTGGCTCTATCATCATCAGTAAGATGCTTTAAAACATGCAACCCTATCACTTTGGGGGCCTTGATGTGAAGTATGGGAAACACCATCTGCAAAACAAGGAAAACATTAGTAATATTGCAAAAAGTGATCAAACATGTGAAAATCCAACCTAAAAACTCAAAAAAAAAGGCTGTGTGATACTTCTTTATATAGGTAGGTGATACTTTTTTCTATTTATGTATTGTATGATACTTTTTACAATACCTGAGTGATACTTTTTGCCCAGGCAATATTTCACAATAGCTTGGATGATATTTTTGTATGGCTGATACAACATACTTTTACAAATGGGGTGATAAATTTTTGCATGCAAAATATCATGCGATATTTCTTAAAGTACCCATGTGATACTTTTTAAAATATCAATTGATATTTCTTGTACAAACCCTAAAATGTGCAAAAAAGGTCATAAATGCATAAAAAATGAGAAAAGGTTGATAACTTACCGATGCCTCATAGTTGGGTGGCTGGTTGTGCAACCGACTATGCTCAAAATGATGTCGGTGGGTTGAAATGCCTGCTAATACCATTTTTATCTCTCCAAATAACTCTAAAGCTCTCAAATTCACAAAATAAAATGACACTTGGACCCCTTATATAGCCTTCCAACCTCATTTTGACCCATTTTTCAAACACCTCAGAATTTTGTGAAAAATTGCACCTCTAGTTGATTTCAACATCTTGATCCATTTTTAGGATCAAAATCAAAATCTGAGTTCATCTTGATAGTCAAAATTGCATTTCAAAATTATACCTTTTTCTATGCAGTTAGCTAACCTCTTGAGGTCTAATCTTTGAATCTTCACTGGGGCATCTTCATTTCTCCATGTCTTCATCATTTCTAAACTTTCTATCTACTTCATTTCACATTTTCATGTCTACATTATGTTTCTAATTGATTTGACCTAATTTTCATACTTTATCCTTCATGGTCAACTTTGGTCAAACTAGGGCATTCTACCATTTCCTTATGGTCACTCTTTGGTTCTAATCATATATCTGTCATCTTGGACTATTCTATGTCTTAGCTTTCTCATATCTAGCTCATTTTTGCATTTACTTTACCTCATTTTTATTTTGATCCCAAAGGGGATACTTTATCATCACTTGCTACAACTATCTATTTCTCAAGAGCATATGTTTGATCACTTTAGTTGCTCTCGATCTATTTGATTTTCTTGGTGTTCTTGAGTTCTAACATCATCCCTTTCCTAGTGATCAGTACTATCACTATTAGGTTGTACATTTAGGATTTGCTATCTCCTTTTGCATTTCATTCTTCAAAATTAGATATCTCTACCTATTACTATCTACTTGGCTTCTATTTTCTTTGACGTAATGTATTTCTAGATCGATCACACATTAGTCAAAGAGAGGCAACTGCAATCACCTAAGAATAGTCACCTAGACTATTAGCCCCCTCCTCAACATTTTTGCTAAATTAATTAATCATTTGCCTAGGCCAAATTGCTAAAAATAAATTAATTTAATTATAATATACAGTCTGAATATACTATCCTAAGTTCATTATTTGATTAAAATAATGTGTTCCCTTTTAATTAGATAAAATACCCCATTCTTCTAAGCCACTCATTGTGCACACATAAAGCATTATTCCTATTTTAAAATTAAAAAGAAAAAGACTTTTTGTCTCACATGCAAAGTCAACTCTTTTCTTATTGGTTGACTTCCTCTTCAAATTGGTCATGCCAAAGTCAACTTGTACCCTTGATCCTTCATCCCTTAATGTTGATCTCCACCATATGTACATCTTTAAAGAAAGATCTCTCCCCTTCTCAAAGGATCCACACTCTTGAGTATTTTTATGCTGTAGGTTTATCATTCAAATTCTTGAGAGCTTTGTGGAGAACTTCTAATTCCTTGTCTCATTCTATCATCCATGGCATTCTAGTTTAAATTCATGTAGTTTACCTTTCATTTTGCAATAATCTATCTCACATAGTAACTAGCTTGGATCTTGTAATACTCTCATTCTTGTTTAATATAGCTGCACTTTGCATATTCATGTTAGTTTAATTCATATTTGCATTGTATATTTGAAGAACTCATTATGGACACTTGCATTCTTGCTCTTTTCTCAAAGAACCTCCCATGGCATGGTTTACTAGCAATAAATGTGTCTCTAAGGCTCAGTTGAGAGCCCCTTTCATGGTTAAAACACACTTCTTGCACTCCATGAATAGGGAGCTCTAAACTAACATTCAAGCATTCAAATCTTATAGAATCACTTGGATACAAGGGTATAGAGTGTGACACAATCTTAGTGTATGGTAGTACTGATAACCTTGTCACTAAGGAGATGGTTCAAAAAATTCCAGTTTAAAGGGAGTGAGACATCCTTACCTTTATAAGATTGGCTGGTTATAAGGTGAGCATGGTTTGGAAGTAAGGGAGCAATGCCTGGTTGATTTCTAGATTGGGTAGTATAAGGATCAAGTGTTGTGTGATATTGTGGACATGAATAGTTGTTATGTGTTTCTTGGTAGACCTTGGATGTATGATTTTAGGGCTATGCATAATTTATTGAGAATGTGTTTACTATTGAGAATGATGGTAGGAAGTATTCCTTGATTCCTTTATAGAATGAAGAGCTCGATAGGAGGAACCTGAGTATTAATAGCAAAGTTGGGTTGGAAAACTCTAGGAAGGTTGGAGATTAGTATGGAAAGTAGATCTATAGTACACTAAGGATGGACATGAAGAAGCAAAAGAAGAACAAGGGAAAGAGTGTTCAAGTTGAATACTTGAAGGATATGTATCTGAAGAACTAGTTTAGGATTTATGTGCTGAATCCTAGAAGATGTTCTTTTAGCTTCTAATAAAATATTTTCAAACTTGGGGTGTTTGATGTAGGAGGCTCATCCTAGGCTTTCTTGCAATCCTGCATGGTTGGAGGTATTTTTGCTAAGTGTTGTGGTGCTCAATCACTAAAGGGTGTAGTTGTGGCCGAGGAGCTTGGTCATTAAAGGAGGCTCAGTCATCATTGGATCTCAATAGATACTAGGAGCTTGACATACTCTATTGAGCTTGACAAACATTGGGAGCTTGACATACTCTATGGAGATTGACATACATTGGGATCTCAACAGGCATTGCGATGGTTGACATGATCTGGTAGGTCAACATTGCTTATAGTTTGGCTGATACTTGGCTTGGTCTTGGTTCTTGTTGGTGTCAAGTTGTCTATGAGATGAACTTGACATTTAATTTATGAAGGGGTATTTAATTTATATTGTAGCCAACTTTTGGCTCAACATATATTTAATGTGAGGGATTTAATTTAGTTTTTAATGAACTGTGCCAACTTGTGGCTTATTTGGGTATAAGTATGGGGTTTTGTGGAGTCTTTAGGCATTATTGAGATTAAGGGATTCATCTTGGAGAAGAGGATGCAAACTTTGAAGAGCTAGAAACTACAGCTTGAGAACTAGAGGATTTTCTTGGTGGACCTAAGGGTACAAGTGTGGTTCTTCTTGGTTTTCTTATCTAGTTGTGGATCTAGGCTAGCTGGAATCGAGATTGTAAGTTGGATCTTGGGGGATCTTGTAGAGCTAATATTGCAATTTCTATTTGTATATGGCCCTAACCTAGAAGGCCTTACAACTAGGCATATTACATGTAATCAATTATTTTATCAATAAAGAGTTCTGATTTGGTATCAGATCTTGCATTTTTGTTACTTTGTTGTTGTGTTTCCACTATGTGGTTATTTTCTCAGGGCTTGGACATCTCCTTTGGGGATTCTCCTTCCTTTCGCTACATACACTTAACCTTTCCTACCTATAATTAATACTTGTTTTCCTATAGTTGCAAAGAGTTGGACATCTTTAACCCACTTTGTGAAGTATTGAGTAGCTATAATAATGCTTGTGTCCACTGAAAGAATTTGGATATATTTTACTTACAAGGTCAAATGCCAACTACTAGAAGGGCAAGTGTGTAATGAAAGGAATCAATTCTTGGACTGAAGCGTGTTTCATGTTTCCATGTACATGACATTTCTCACAAATTTTAGCATATATGACTACATCTGCATGCGTTATAGGCCAACTCTAAGCAGTTGTTGATTAACTATAAGACCATTTGAATGGGACCCACACATGGCCTCATGATGCATGTTTGGGATCTTCTCATTTAAGAAACCTAAGTAGAGTACTATCTATACCTCTCCTAAAAAAGTCATGAGGAATGATAGTGTTGATCTTAGATTGGTTTTGATAATTGAGTGTCAACACACTTAAGTCATTTACTAAGTTCATGTTGAGCTAGTAATACATGCTGAGTATAATATGTAAATACAAGACTGTGCCGAGTTTTAATGAGTGCCAAGTCACTCAAGTGCTGAGAAAATAGACCATGCCAAGTGATTTAAGTTTCGAGTAAACAATAGATGCCAAGTAATTTAGGTGCCAAGTCAGAATTAGAATTACAATATGTGCTAAGAATCAATAACTTCAAGTGTCGAGTAACATAGATTGGACATACTTGTTGGTGATTGTACAAACAACTATGTAAACAATTTTTCAGTAGACCAACGGATAGAATATGATCTTTTTAAGCTAAGGATGAATCTGTATGCGGATTGCCTATGCAATTACATGCAACCAATCAAAAAATAGGAAGGATTAAGTGGAAAAAAGAATGAATCTCAGTCATAGATTCATACCTAACTCTAAGTCTTCTAGTCTTCTTAAGGAGGATGAAACCCTAAATTTTATATGAGTGTGTAAGGGATTGAAGGAGAAGAACAAAGAAGTTATCATGTACAAATAGAGCATTCATGGGGACTTAGAAGTTATAGAGAGTGAATTGCAGAATTAGTTTGAGGAGAACAAAGAATACAACTTACAAAAATTATCACATTAGATTAGAAAGTATCAAGAAGGACACTATATGGATTTGATCTTTAATCAGGCAACCAGAACCAATCACAAGATCTATGCTGAAACATCCTAATAGGTGATTTTAGTTAAATCTCCTAGGTGAAGTAGTCCTAAAAGAGTGTTGTAAATCCTTTAACAAGGTGACATTCCAAGTGGATGTTCTGAAGTCCATTAGCCAAGCACACTTCTAATAGGGTGTTGAAATTCTCTAACAGGGTGGGACTTAATAGTCCTTGTAAGCCTTTAACAACATAGGCATTTTACAGGGAAAATCATGTTTCATGGTCAAACCATTGTAACCTTAATTGGCTACACTTTATTGTTGCAGTAGTGAAGAATTGTAGGTGTCATCCCCACCCTAATTTTACCTTCTCTTTGGAGGGTTTCTAGGTAATCATATCTAGTATCAAATGTGTGATTGCTTATATATTTACATGATTTAGGTGTATGTGCTTTACATGTTATTTCATTTTATCTATTGAATGCATGAGATGCATGAATGATGAAAATTTTATGAGTTCATGTTTTAACTGCTGATTCACGCACCCCCCCCAGAAGTTTCCTTTTCCTACTTGTAATTCCAACAATTGGTATCAGAGCCATGTTCTTAGAAGAAGAAGCTTTGTAGCTTAGAGGAAAGATCTTGAAATGGAAGTCTACAAGTTGGGAAAGACCATTGAGAACCATGAGATTGAGATACATCTCATAATACATCAACTGAATAAATCCAGAGATGCTTTGAAGAGTTCCCTGAAAAGAAGGAAAGAGATTGCTATAGTAGAAAATGAAACACAATAAAAGAGATTGAAACCAAAAAGCTATTTGCAGATGGAAACTCCAGTGAATTTGATGCAGCAATTGTAGATCTAATGGAAAATAATAGAGCATAAGATGAAGAGATCAAAAATCTCAAGTTGGAGCAAGAATCATAAGCTATACTACTGTGTGAGATGATTGAACAAAAGAAGAAAGCTATATAAGACAAGGCCATGATTGAAGAAGACAAAAGAATTTTGGCAAACAGATTGAAAGAAAAGTCAACAAAGCTATCCATGATTTAAATCTTGAAATTGGATACCTTAAGCTAAATGATGAATGCTCATCATGAGTTGAATGTCAAGGTCAAAACAACTGTAGAATGATCTGAAAAGAGAAAATAAATTTTCTAAAAGTTTCAACAAGACAAATGAAGCCATCAAGTACTTTGAGCAATTACTAAAATCCCCTAGATCCAATAGAGACACATCAGGATTGGGCTACACAAGAAATGAAGAAGGAGAATCATCCAAAGCTGCTGAGGAAAGGAACAACAATGGTAAGAACTCCAAACCCACTTGTCATCATTGTGGAAAGAAAGGGCATACCTCTAATGTGTGTAGGAGCAAGACTAAAAATCAAAATGTTAAGCCTAAGAACATGACTCATTTTCATAAGTGCAACAAACAAGGTCATTAGGTACATGAATGCTGAACTAGAACCATGCATGCACCAAGATTTGAAGGATATTGCTACAACTATCAGAAGTATGGACATAGAGCCTTTGAATGCAAATCCAAGTCCACATGGTCATCAAGCAAGCCAACAAAGATAAGAAGCTTTGGAAATTCTTATAATTGGGATTACAATACAAGATATAGCTATCACTATTGTCAGGAATATGGACATGTACTTGAAAACTGCATTAGGACTCACTTCAATGTTAATTACAAGAGGTGGTTGAGTCAAACTACATTTTTGCAGGTAGATGTTGAACACATCAAGAATGAGATGAACAAGACATGGAAGAAGAAGATATTGAAGAAGAGTGTGCCAAGGAAGAGCAAACCAAAGAAACACTAGTACAAACATAACCTTAGAAAAGAAAGGCCAAGGCACAATCTATGGCAAATACAAAGGCAAAGAAGACTGCTAAGCCTAGCCCAACAAAGCCCACACCACCAAAAAATAGGGAAAACACAAGGGCCACTACACAAAAGGCCAAAGAGCAAGTAGAAGAAAAGTAAAGGCTACTGAACAAAAGGGCCCAGAATAGAAGAAGCAAAGGAGAAAATACATTGCATAGCCAGAGACTAATGATGAAAGGATAGAATCTGAAGATACAAGCCATTTTATAGTGGTAAGTCACACACCAAAATCTAATCTTGAAAATATCTATGAAAATGTCAAGAATAATGCAGATTTGATAGTTTTGAAAAATATTGATTTTGGGAAGCTTGGTAGAGAAGAATAAAATTTGATTGAGGAATCAATATATACAATGATGTCTAAATTCAAGAACACTCCACTTGAATTAAATAATACAATGCCTAAGGATTTCTATACTATTGTTGAAAATAAGTGGCATTATTGTTTAGACATAGAAAAAAAAATTAAAGAATCCATACTAGGCTAGGAAATGCCAAACTTGACAAAAGGATAAATTTTCAAAGCAATAAGAAATATGGTGGACAATTTGCACCAAAATATAGGGCATTTGACATCCTTTAGAATAATATTGAAGATGTTGTCAGGATATCCATTCAAATGTGGAAATTTCTCTATGGATTGACAACTATTATGGAAGGAGAAGAAGATCCATTTGAAGGAAAAAATAATGGAGATGAAGATGAGGAAAAAAAGGAAGAAACTAAAAAAGATAACACTATTATGGAGGAGACACAAAACGAAAAAGATGAAATGGCTATAGCTGAAAAGCAGTAGGAAGAACAGAGTGTGCAAGACACACAAATACCTAGTATAAGCCCTCTACATGACACAAGCATGCCTGCAAAAACTATAACTATTAATGATATCTCTGATGTCTCTACTCAGAACATCAATCCTTTAACTATAGAAGACCTAAAGAAGATTCTTGACCAATCCACACTACAAGCCAGATTGTGTAAAAATCTAGTAATGGTCAATGTTGATGAACTTCAAAAGGCAATAGATGACATTACAAGGGATAAGGTGAATACACAAGAACCACCTTCTGCCATCCCTTCAGCTACTAGTGCTCAACCTTTAATACAAACATTAGTAGACACATCCACAAAGTTTACACAACCGTTAAAGTTGATTTGGACGAACAATAACAAACTACAATAGAAGATAAAGAAACAACAAATGATCAACTTGATGCACAAACACAAGGTGCAAGTTAGATCATTTTAATTAATCATAGTAGATTTGAAGAAAGTAAGGACATACCAAAGAAGAAGGAACACAAGGCCATTCAAGCATTGGTAACATTACCAACATCTAACACTCCTATAAAAGTCCTTTAGAAGGTGAGCACTAAAGCTGTACCACTGCAAGTCTTAGCACTAGGCTCAAGTTCCTCCAAGGTTGCTAAGGTAATTCACTATGGAGATGTAACTCTAGATGAAAAAATAGTGATACCTAAGTATGATTATGAAACCATAATATTAGAACAGATGGGCATAATGAAAAAAGCCTTGGAAAAGAAGAAAAATTAGGAAATACTCAGAAAGGAGTATAGACAAAGGCAAGCATTACAAGAAATCAAAGAAATCTTCTTAGATGCATTCTACTTGCCAAAACTTAAAGAATCAAAGCCACTATTGGAATAGTTATAAGAAATTGTGGAATAGGTGAACATTGAAGACCAAGATAGTAATGCAAAACTTTTGGAATGGTTTGAAAGGAAATTCAAGGGAAAGTAAATGAAAAGATATCTGGTGACATAACACTAATGTAAGTTGAATTAGCTACAAAAAATGAGAAAGTGAAGAAGGTACTTGAGAACATATTCTCATTATACACCAAATTGTGTGATCCCATACTCTTCACTCAAGAAACAAGCCATAGAATTCTAAGTCTCGAGAGAAATTTAAAAGTCTCAAGTATGCAATTACCTTAGAACCCAGCTTAGAGTGAGAAGCATTTTCACTCATTGCTTCAATCACAAAGTTAACTAGCTATGTTAATAGTAGAAGAGGCTAATATAAGATCCAAGTTGACTAATATCTAAGCCTCCTTACCCCCCATATGTAGATAATCCATAAAGAGCTAGGATATGCAAAAAATTTGTTGAAGAAAGATCCTAATCTTTCTACATTAGATGACCTAGTTCACCTAGTAGTAGAGATAGCAATCCAAATAAAGTCATTGGATGTTGCATGTGACAATTGGGATGCTGCTCTGAAAATAATCATGGAAGTCCATAAATGTTTTTTGGACAAATACACCATAAGTGTATAAACCCTTTGACATAAGTGTCAAAAAGGGGGAGATAAAAGAAAAGAGAAAGGGGGAGATACAAGTGAATGAAAAAGGGGAGATAAAGAAAAAGGTAAAATAAACCAAAGGGGGAGCAAATAGGGAAAGGAACAAATAAAGAAAGAAGAGAATAATGAAAGGGGGAGCTAAATCATTTTTTGACCCCAATGATATACATTTTGAAGAATATAGATATAGAGATAGACACAGAGCAAAGCACATATCAGATGACAGAGCATTAGTTGAAAATACATTGAAGACAAAGAGTATCAGAAAGAGACAAATCTACTCAGAATGGAGAACAAATTTTTGATACAAATTAGGCAGATTATCTCAGGGGAAGTTATAAATTTTGAGGTATATAGTCTATTACAAAATTTTGCAATTTTGAAGTTTTGTATATAAGCTGAGTTGTGAATAAATTATAGTCAAGAAGATTAGATTGATTATGTATCGTTAAGTGTTTTTGACACTCATTTCAAAGGGGGAGATTGTTGATCTTAGATTGGTTTTGACAATTGAGTGTCAACACACTTAAGTCATTTACTAAGTTCATGCCAAACTAGTAATACATTCTGAGTAAATACAAGACTGCATCGAGTTGCAATGAGTGCCGAGTCACTCATTGCAATGAGTGCCGAGTCACTGAAGTGCCAAGAAAATAGACCATGTTGAGTGATTCAAGTGCCGAGTAAATAATAAATGTTGAGAAATTTAGGTGCCAAGTCAAAATCAGAATTATAGTATGTGCTAAGCATCGACAACTTCCAGTGTTGAGTAACAAAAATTGAACATACTTATTTGTGATTGCACAAACAACTATGTAAACCATTTTTCAGCTGATCAAATGATAGAATATGATCTATTTATATGAATTCCCTATGCAATTACATGCAAATAATCAGAAAATAGGAAGGATTAAGTAGAAAAAAGAATGAATCTCAGTTGTAGATTCATACCTAACCCTAAGTCTTCTAGTCTTCTTAAGGAGGATGTAACCCTAAAATTCATATGAGTGTGTAAGGGATTGAAGGAGAAGAATAGAGAAGTTTGCATGCTCAAACAGAGCATTTATGGAGATTTAATAGTTATAGAAAGTGAATTGTAGAATCAATTTGAGGGGAACAAAGAATACAACTTACAACAATTGTCACATCGGATTAGAAAGGATCAAGAAGGACACTATATGGATTTGATCTTTAATTTGGCAACTAGAGCCAATCACAAGATCTATGCTAAAACATCCTAATAGGTGATTTTAGTTAAATATCCTAGGTGGAGTAGTCCTAATAGATTGTTGTAAATCCTATAACAGGGTGACATTCCAAGTGGATGTTCTAAAGTCCTTTAGCCAAGCACATTTCTAATAGGGTGTTGAAATCCTCTAACAAGGCAGGACTTAACAATCCTTGTAAGGCTTTAACAGGTTAGATCATGTTTCATAGTCAAACCATTGTAACCTTAATTAGCTACACTTTATTGCTACAGTAGTGAAGAATTGTGGGTGTCATCCCCATCCTAGTTTTACCTTCTCTTTGGAGGGTTTCTAGGTAATCATATATGGTGTCAAATATTTGATTTCTTATATGTTTACATGATTTAGATGTATGTTCTTTACATGTTATTTAAGTTTATCTATTGAATGCATGAGATGGATGAGTGGTGAAATTTTTTTATGGGTTCATGTTTTAACTATTGATTCAACTCCCTCCCCTCCCCTTAGTAGTTTACCTTTCCTACTTGTAATTCCAATAGATAGTACAATGATAGATGTTGCAGATGAGTTGGCATTTTTAATTCTTAGTTGGATTATCATGGATTATTTGATCATTGTGAAATGAGTAAATTTTATCATAGAAAGATGAATCATGGCCAATGGTGGTGCATATGATACAAAATTCTAGTGAATCATAGGCTATGTAGTGTAACTCTTCCACTAGGATCTCATAACATGATTCATGATCTTGTAAGTGTAACACAAAAGCTAGTGTTTCCATTGCATTGACTACCTTATTTTCAGATCTTGGAATCTACTAAAATGTCACAAGGAAAAAATTCTATTTTAGATCATCAATCAATATTTTGTGGGGCATCATCTTTTCATCCATAGACTAGTAGTCATTGTTTGTTTGGTTCATGATTGATTGAGAGTAATAAAAAATGTGGAGCTCTGTGATTCTCTATTCAATAACCATTTTTATTCTATTAGATAATGCTTCATACTCAATGATGTTGTTTGTATAAGGAAATTGTTGGTATCTCTAACCATTATTGTCTACTACTGTCAACCACTCAACTATTTACAAGGAAGAGTCAGACGGTCATCATTGCAATTGAGCTACTCTATATAGGATGAGTCATGCACAAGTAAGTATGTACCTAGCTCTATAGGAGCCAAGTAATTTTTGGGTAACAAAGTATTTTTGTATACGAGCCGAGCTCATCAATGACTGAAAAAGTTTTTGAGAATACAAGTGTTGAGTTACTTAGTATGTATTGATCACAATGAAGGTCAATCAAAAACAATACCAAGCATTAGAAAATAGTAAAGGATGAACTATGTAGAGTTTACATGAAAGTCAAGAATGAAACATAGTTTTAGGTAAGATGATTGTCGAGCCGACTTGGAAGGGATATTTAACTTTTGAAGAGTTGTTATAGAACATTTAATACTTTTAGAGGTTTTTACAAAACATTTACATGTTGTAGGTTACAGATCCCTATGTTGTGTGTTTGACAATCAGGATAAAGAGGAAAAATATTGAATCATCTAGAAAACTCTTCATGCAACTCTTTATATAGTGATGATCTTAACTTAGATCATATACTAGTAGAGATTGAGATGAAAAGAGTTGATGTGTGAACATGAAGCTATTGGGAAAAAAGGATTGAGATCAGATAATAAGTCATTAAAGGGTTTTGTTATCATTTAATAGACCAAGTGACCTAGTCATTGTAGTGAAGTGAAAGGAAAAAAAAAGCATACCAGATCAGAGGAGAGGATCGGTTAGCAATGACAAGACTCAAAATTAGTTTATAGAGAAAACCAAGAGTTAGATATTGAATCAATTTTAACAAACTTGAATTAGGGTAGATCTCTTAATAGAGTGGTCTTAACAAATTTTTGTAAATATCCTAATAGAGTCCTTAATTTATTATGAGTGTTAAATCCTCTAACAAGGTGAGACCTACCAATCTCTTGAGCCTTCAATAGGCCAGCACCTTCATAAGGTAGATCATATTTCATGGTCAAACATTGTAACCATAAATAGTTAACTTTATTATTGTAGTAGTGAACATTTGTGGGTGTCATCCCCACCCTAGTTTTACCATCAACTTGGAGGGTTTCTAGGTAACAAATATTGTGTTATGTGTTTTAATTTAATGGATGTGATTGATCAGACTTATATGTTACAATATATTTACATTACTAGTCTTACATGCACAAGTTATTGATAGATGTGGATGAATATGAGAAAAGCAAAAAGTGTTCTAGCATTTGATTCACCCCCCCCATCCTCTCAGTGTCTCGTATCCTATTTATTCCCCCATCAATCAAAAATTGGTATCATAGCACTAGTTTTCTAGAAGAAGCTTAAAGGCTTGGAGATTAGATCTTGGAGATGGAGGCTTTCAAACTAGACAAGACTATTGACAATCAGGTGATTGACATTCAATTCACACTGTCAAAACTTGAGAAGGCAAGACAAGATCAAAAGGATTCCCTAAAAAGAAGAAAGGAAATTTCCATCCAGATAAAGTAATACTCTTATGAAGAAGTTGAAGCTAAAGGACTATTTGAACCAATTCATTCAAATGAAAAAGCATTTGCTGATCTATTTGACAAGAATAAACTCCCAAATAAAGAAATAAGAGCACTCAAAAGAGAACATGAAATCCAATTAATAAGACTATGTGAAGTGACTGAACAAAAGAAGAAAGATGAAGAAGACATGAATATGGCTAAAGAAGAAAAAATGATAATGGCTACCAAAGTTGAAGAAAGGATATTAGATGTACAAAAGCTCACAAACACTAAACTCGACATGATGAATCAACTCATGCTTGCAAATTAGGAATTGAATCACAAGGATGTAGAAATTGAAAATCTAAAATCATAGAATGACATGCTAAAGAGAAATGAGAAGAAATCCATGGAGAGATTCAAAAAACCAAAGGAAGCAATGAATTATTTTGAAGAACTAGTGAAGTCATCAAGTTGTTCTAATGGGTTAGGACATTCTTGCAATGAGAAAGGAGAATTATCTAGAAATGGAGAAATGAGAAATGCAAAGCCAAAGAACAAGCCAACATGCTATCACTATGGAAAATTTGTTCATACTACAAATATTTGTAGAATAAAACATGGTATGCAAAATTCTAAACCTAAGTTTACTAGTTACTATTTTTATTGCAAGAAACAAGGACATCTGATACAAGAGTGTAGGTCAAGACTAAGGAATACACCTACTACACCTAGATTTGAAGGTTATTACTATAACTGTAAAAAATATGGACATAGAGCATATGAATGTAGATTAGACAAAAAAATATGCTAGCCAAATTAGAGGAAGAAGAATTATGCACCTAAAATACATGTTCCAAGTGTCACAAGTTTGGACATCAAACTAAGAATTGTAAGACTCAAGTACATTCAAAAAATTAGACAAAGAATAAAGGCAAAGGAAAAGTGGACATTGAGAAAGTGAGGAATGAAATAAAATAGAAATGGGAAAAGATAATAGAAGATTGAAATAGTGGATTTAATGGAGTTGAGATCACCCAATCTAATGGAGAAGGTCACCATGTCATCTCAAACTAAATAAGAGAGGTATGTATGGAACTGTATACTTAATTGATATATCATACATTAGTTCCTTACATAAAAATGTGCCAAAAGTTTATATTTGCATATGAAAGATGCATAAGAACAAATTTGTGAAAGATTTCAAAGTGTAAGGAAATTGTCTATGTTGATCGAGCATTGCAACATGGAATGAGCATTTCAAGAATGATAGACACTGAGTAGTAGACCTAGTTGAAAGGCATCCATATCGATCGAGACAACTGACTTCCACTCATCTAAGTACACAAAATTAATGGAGATCCTAATTAATTAGGAAGAAGGTATATAAATTTTTTTGAAGACATTCTTTCATACCTTTCATTCAATTTTTTGAGAGCACAAAAATGATTTAGCAATTTAAGCAACCAATAAAGAATTCAAGAGTGATTCGATCAAAAGTTTGATCGAGTAAAGATCATGAATGAGTGCTGAGTATCTAGAGAAGGAAGAACTCCAAATCCTATCTACTATCATGGAAACTTCATCAACCACTAGAATAATTCAAGAGGTTAGTAAAATTAAATTGGTGAAGAGTGACACCTATCCTCCACCTAAGTTTCATACTATTCCAGAGATTGCTATGAAAGAAGACTACATGGGTACGCTATTGTCGATACTACCTAAAGTCAGTATGATCCATGATCTCATAGCTACTATATGTGAAAAATTGGAGAATTAAGAGATTATTAAATCATAAAATCTTATTAGAAGTTGTGTAATGAAGGAATCTTGAAGGAGAAATTTCAAATTGTTGAAAGGAAAGGGTTAGCTCGTGCCCTAGAATTATTGAAAAATTTCAAAGTCAAATGGATAAAAGTTGTTTTGAGAAGAATTCATGACATGAAGTATTGGTTACAAAATGGACCAGTGGAAATAATGAAGAACATGATACACAAGGTTATAGGTTATCCAACCCTAGACAAGAATAAGGCCATGCAATGTTTGAGCCATGAAGAAGTTTAGGCTACCACTGGAGCCAAGTGGAATGGATGTGGTCTATCCATTACAAATATTTCTGATCCACTAATTGAATTTTTAGTGAGAATCATTGCTAAAAAAATCTATCAATTGAGTAGGTTGAACAATGTACCTTGTATGGCTATGGATCAAGTGTAGAAGATTGTGATGATAGATCATGAGTATGACCTTGCTGAGCTACAAAAGTTACAACTCGTAGAAAATTTGTTATCAATAAGAAAAGTGAAGAATTCAATGTGTAAGTTCAAATCCTTAATTATTTGTATTTTATTTTATAGCTAGAAGTATTTTCCAGGTATTGGAAATATTGTATGGGAGAAAGACAAACTAGTAACGAGACAAATCAATGAGTATATTATTGAATTAGGAGAAAACTTTGTAAATGCAATAAATGCTTATTTTGATGAATTTAAGAAAATAATGAAAAGGAGAATGAGAATTCTAGAAGAATCGATCACAAAATATTATAGTTACATATATTTTCTTGCTGACACGAATAATATTTTTGTACAAGCAGTTAAGCCGAGGAAGGCTTGGCTACAAAGTTTTGAATATGAGATAGAAAGTAATGTTGTAAGTGCAAACATTGATGCACTACTCAAAGAAGAGATAAATGCTGAGGTTAAACCTTTTGGAAGATATGAGGAAGCCAAAGAAAGGATAGTTGTGAACATCAAGGAAGCTTCCAAGGAAAAGAAAAGGAAGAAAATAATTGAAGACCTAGAATCTAAGATGGGCACCCTAGGCAAGGGAAAAGAAATACTAAAATTGACACAAGGTCTTGATTAGGATGAAGAAAAAGATAGTGGTGATGAGGAAGATGAAGTAGAAGAAGGTAACAAGGGTAAAAAACTAGTTTTTTTCATGCCACCATGCAAGAAGACTCTAGGAACAAAGAAGAAGCAGGCATTGACACCTCCACCACCAAATAAGCCAAGGACCAGGGTAGCTATTAATATCAAACAAATTGCAAAGTAGGGAGTAGCAGAGTCTACTGGGCCTAGTTCCCCCAAAAATAGAAGAAGGAGATTGGTCAAATGACCACCTCAGAGGAAACAAAAGTCTATTGATGAGTTATGTTTAGAAATAAAGAGTTCCCTAGGATTATCTAGTTTGAAATTTGTGAAATATGATACACTAGATAAAGATGAGAAGAATATAATTTTTGAGGCTATGATAGAAATGATGCCAAATTTCAAGCTAGCTCCTAGTGAAATAGATACCCAAAGATCTATATGAGAAAGTGAAAGGAAGATAGAAACATGTAGAGAAGGTAGAGAAAATGATAAGGACTGACACATTAGTCAAAGTTATGCCTGACCTATCAACATCAACAAGAATTTTTTTGGAACAACATAGGAAAAAATTTATTCCAAAATATAGAACATTTTAGATATTGATAAATAAGGAGAAAGTTGTACGATAGAAAAGTGAATTGTTGTGGAAGAGCATTTTTTGACTAACTACAAAGAAGGTAGAGACAGTAAACATTGATGATGAATATAGTTTTGGAGAAAGCTTAGGTGTGTCAATTTTGCAAGGAAATATGTCCCATATACATACCAACATCGCTAACACTCTAGAAGCCAAGAAATCAAGGCTTATAAATGAAGAGGAAGATGGTGAAGATAAAGAAATAAATGAAAATGATAAGATTATTTCAGTGCCTCCTATTGAGGAAGACAAAGAGTCAAATAAAGCTAAAAAAAGTACAAATACTATTTTTCCAAGCATAGATGCACAAGCAAGACTGAGTGGTGACACCCCTTCACCAACTCACATAGTAGTGTCAAAAAACAACACTCTTGCACCTAGTAGAAAGAGGAAATAAATAAAAGATGTTTCACTAGATATTGAGGTTAGTCTAGATGAAATCATTGAGATGTGAAAATTGGATCTAGAAAATCTCACCTTGGAGAAAACTATCTTGCTAAAATAAGTTTTGACAAAGAGGAAGAGGCAAGAAGAGCTTAGGAGTGAGCACAAATAGAAACAAGTATTATATGATGTAAAGCATATTTTTGTTGATTCTTTTGAGATTCCAAATTTTGAAGAAGATGCACCAATCATAAACTAACTTGTGAATATAATTGATCAAGTAAATGCTGGAGCTATGGAGTCAAATGTGAAGTTAATGAATTGGTTAGGAAGGATATTTCAAACTAAGGTTTTGGATAAAGTTTCTATAACTATTTTCAAAAAAAAAGTGAAATTACATGAGAAGGCATATATGATGATTGAGTTAATACAAAAGGTAAAACATTTGTACACAATTTTTTTAGACATGCCAATATTTATACATGCTATCCAAGCATAAATAAATAAGACTTAGGCTGAGATGAAGAGATCCAACTGCATTATTTTGGAGTCAGCATGATCAAGCATTGATCATTAGAATAATCTATTAAACACTCAAGGTACATTTGCTAAGCTTCAGGTAGCTAACAACAACATGAGATCCAAATTGATCTCTATTTAGGAAATGTTGATACCTCATTTGGATGTCATGTAGAGAAAACTAAAAAAAACCCATGATCTTATAATATAAGATCATAATATTTTAGTGGCTAATAGTTTAATTGATTTAGTTGCAAGATTACAGTTGCATAATAATGTTTTAGGGGAACATGAATGACATGAGATCATGCACTATCCATGATTACCAAAGTTCGCAAGGAATTCATTAGAACATATGGATTAATTCCACCCATCCAACACCAACACTAGTGACATATAGTGTTCAAAAACAAGGGGTAAATAGACATGTGTAGAAGGACAAATATGTGAAAATGGGAAAAGAGAATTGAACACAGACAAAGTAATGTGACGTGAACAAGATGTAAAAGAAAGGTAAAATAAGAAGTAAAAATGTACAATGTACATATTTGAATAAAGGTGAAATGGTTTTTTAATTCATTTTTGTATTGTTTTTGTATTGTTCATAAGTCATATGACTTAGGGGGAGAGCTCATTATTAGATTGTATTGTAACAATGTAAATATGACAAAGTGTTTTTCCCACTAATGTCAAAGGGGGGAGATTGTTGGTATCTCTAACCATTGTTGTCTATTAGTGTCAACCAATTAGTCATTTATAAGGAAGAGTCAGATAGTCATCATTGTGAATGATCTACTCTATATAGGTTGAGTCATGTACATAAGTAAGTATGTACCTAGCTCTATAGGAGCCAAGTAAGTTTTTGGGTCAAAGACTTTTTGTATATGAGCCAAGCTTATGAATGACTAAAAAAAGTTTTTGAGAATACAAATCTTGAGTTACTTAGTATGTACCAAGCACAATGAAGGTCAAGCAACAATAATGCCAAGCATCAAGAAACAATAAAGGTCGAGCTACACAAAGTTTACATGAAAGTCAGGAATGGAATAGAGTTTTAGGAAAAATAATAGTCAGGATGACTTGGAAAGGATATTTAATTTTTGAAGAGGTTGTTATAGAACATTTAATACTTTTAGAGGTTGTTATAGATTATTTACATGTTGTGGATCACAGATCCCTATGTTATGTGTTTGACAATCAAGATGAAGAGGCAAAACATGGAATCATCTAGAAAACTCTTCATGAAACTCTTTATATAGCGATGATCCTAATCTAGATTATATGACAGTAGAGAAGGAGATGAAAAGAGTTTATGTGTGAAAATGAATCTATTGATAAAAAAAGATTGAGATCAGATTAGAAGTCATTGAAGGGTTATGTTATCATCTAACAAACCGAGTGACCTAGTCATTGTAGTGAAGTGAAAGGGAAAGAAAAGCATATTATATTAGAGGAAGGGATCAATTAGCAAGGAGAATACTCAAAATTAGCTTACAAAGTAAACTGAGAGTCAGGTACTGAATCAATTTTAATAGACTTGAGTCAAGGTCAATCTCTTAACAGAGTGGTCTTAATAGATCTTTTAAAATCTCTTAATAGATTCTTTAATTTGTTGTAAGTGTTAAATCCTCTAACAAGGTGAGACCTAGAAGTCTATTAAGCCTTTAACAGGGCAGACCCCTTAAAGGGTAGATCATATTTTATGGTCAAATATTGTAACCTTAACTTGTTAAATTTATTACTATAGTAGCAAAGATTTGTGGGTGTCATCCCCATCCAAATTTTACCTTCACCTTGGAAGGTTTCTAGGTAAAAAATATTGTGCTATGTATTTTACTCAATGCATGTGATTGATCAGACTTATATGCTACACCAAATTTACATTACTAGTCTTACATGCACACGTTATTGATAGATGTGTATGAATTTGAGAAAGGTAAAAAGTTTTCTAGATTATGATTCACCCCCACTCTTAGTATCTAGTTTATCCTATTTATTCCTCCATCAATCAACAAAAACAACAACTTATATTCCTCTAGAATAACATACCGTAGTCGTGTGACAAATAAAACTCTTGTGCCTAAAATTTAATGTGTGTAGGATCCATCAAAGAAGAGATTCGAGGTGTGCTCTATTATATACATGAACAATGAATCCAAAAACTCAATTTGCATGGAGGTTCCACCTGCAAGAGGGAAATTAGTGAGTTGATCAGAAATCGCTTGGATATTTATAGATTTTCAATCTATGTACTCAATGTCAAATTCCAAAAGGATCATCATCTATTAGGTGAGTCGACCAGTTAGAGTTTCTTTGTTCATCATGTACTTTAATATATCAATATTAGCTATGAGATGTGTTGTATGAGCCAACACATAATGTCACAATTTCTAATCAACAAACACTACTACAAGGCATGCCCTTTAAATGTTACTATAATTTATCTCATAGGAAACCAATGTTTGACTTATGTAGTAAATAGCTAATTTATTTATCACTTTGTCCTACTAAGCCAAGACTGTATCAGAAAAATCTAGCACTTCTAGAAACCCTTATACTAATGAGATTCAATGGATTTGAATTCTTTAATGCTATCTTAGAACTTCCTAATCACAATGTGAAAAGATTTAATTAATATAAAATGACTCTTAGATAGAGAAAACGTTCCATCTGCAAGGTGTACTATGAGAGGGAAGATTCAACAAGATAATATGTAATGAGTTTACAAGAATCTAGTGATCTCCATTGATGCATGCATTAAATGAAACTAGTAAAACTAAGAAAAATGAGCAATATTACTTAACAAGCATGAAATATTACTTTTCATGCTATTTAGGCTAGATGATTTAAGCTATATACCAAGCTAAGAAGTAAACACTAAATGCTTGAAATGAGAATATCTCTTAAGAAAGCACAAGAAATCCAACTATCATGATAGCAAAATAAAAATACCAAAATTCAAAATCCTTTGAAATGAGGAGAAAGCCTCCTTTTATAGAAAATAGAAATGGATAGAGGGTCATGATTAAGAGATGAGTAGTGGAGATCATTTTATAGTTGATTTGAGTGCTTATGGCTTTGGAAGTTTCCCAAAGTGAGTGCACTTAAGTAGTGAGGTATTTTATTTTCTTGATTTTAGAAAATCATATTTATATGCACTTAGGATAAAGGGGTTTTATTATTTAATTAAAAGGGGCATGCTGTTTTAATTAAATAAACTATAGGATATGATGGTCAAACTTTAAAATATAATGAAATTAATGATTATGTGATGAGTGACTAGTGATTAATTGATTATGAGAAATTGATTTGTTCATAGTAGAGGTCTTAGTATTTTAATTTGATTACTCAGATAGGGGGCTCATAGTTTACAAGACCAAAAAAGGGTGATTACATATAGATGAATAGCTATAGCCTTTTCACTTTCCTTGGATTTTTCAAATTTATTCTCCTCAATAATCTTTTCACCTATATTCTCTTGTTGCTTTTCTTTTTCTTTACTGACATTTTTCTCATCATTATTTACCTTACCTTTCTTTTGGTAATTTTTCTATTTGTGTGTATTATCCTCATCTACTTCTCCACATGTCAACTTAATTGGAGTTTGTTGTTCAAATTCTTTAATTGTGACCACTAGTGTTCTAGGCTCACCACTTCCAAACTTCTGTGAAAAGATTCTCACCATTCTTTGTGGTTTTATTTGACTTACCATTTTTTAGCTCCAATTTGATCTTATAGAATGCTTCCTCATTCATTCCAAACATCTAAGTTGTTACAACTATAGGTCTTGAAAAAATTATTTAACACATTCTCTAATGACAACGTCATTTTCTTCATAGCCTATTACTGGTAATCAAATTGTTCTAGGTTGAACTACTTGAATTATCCATGTATTAGTACCAAATAGAAAACATATATCTTTCTTGTATTCCTCAACTATATGTGCAAGAATTATTTCCTTCCTGTGCATATCTAAGTAAAATTATTTAAAATAATCCAACATGACATTGTTGAAATTATCACCATAGTTTTTAATGAATTCATTAATTTGGAATATCACAAATTTGTCCTTTGACAACTGAACTATTCCCTTTCCTAGAAATAAATTTTGTGGATAGAAAAATATACATGCTAGGATGTCTCCAAACTTATGGTTGTCTTTTTATCCCATTTAATCTTTTCTTTATTAGAAATGAGCTGGCTCTTCACTATTTCACTTAGATCATAAAAAACCTTTTCTTTGACTATTTTATATTCCATAGGAGTTTCTCCACTAGGAACACTATTTAATCTACTAGATTGATAAACCTTGTAGCCAATTAGAATTGATGCAAACCTTACTTGCACATCTTCTATACTACTTACCCTCATATCTATTGACTCATATTTTTCCTTTGTAAGTCATGTTACATGTTGGCTAGATTTTTTGCAAATGAAAATTATATAAACTCCCTTGCAAAATTTAGGACTACCAACCATACTATACGAGATAGAGTCCCTCCTACCTTAAAGGTAAGGCTCCCCTTCTCACTATTCATTAGTGTGTAGGGGTAAAATGGATCAACCACCCTAACAAATTTATAAGGGTGAAGACCAAGATCTACC
This sequence comes from Cupressus sempervirens, assembly GCA_028749045.1. Classification (NCBI taxonomy): domain Eukaryota; kingdom Viridiplantae; phylum Streptophyta; class Pinopsida; order Cupressales; family Cupressaceae; genus Cupressus; species Cupressus sempervirens. The sequence continues at coordinate 295,413,558 of CM053788.1, read as the reverse complement.
ACTTTGTTTAGGCTTGATCGATACCAAAGGATGAACTATCAATGTGTAACCTAATACAAAAGGAATGAATAACCTATATTTATTTCCCTCTCACATCCACCATAAGAGGGTTTAAGAAAGAGGATATGAAATATAGAGTTGACATATAAAGATATGATAAGATGATAAAGTATATTGAAACTAAAAAGAGGAAGATGATAGAACTAATGAAATACAAACTTGAAAATGGGTTCTTAAATAAGCTCAAAACTACCAAATCCCATGATTTAGATTATAAACAATGAGATGGACAAAACCCAAAAATGATTCGACTATTTGACAAGGGTGACTTTCATTAATAGGAGTGATAAGCCTATAAAAGGCCATTATTTTGAGAACCTTTTATGTTGTTTTCAACCAATTATCTGGCAAGAAATTTTTTATTACGCTATGGTTTAAGCAAAAGAACTTATTTTTTAGGAATATACTATCTATATGTTAAGACATGAAGATTGAAGTATAGACTGTTTAGTTATGCTGTGTTTTCTTGAATCTATGGATTTTTATGGTTTAATGAAGGAATATTAAAGGCTAATAAATATTTCCTCATCCATGCTATGTTTGGTTAGGTTCCTTCCTACAACCATAGGATTTGCAAGAGTGATAATTTGAACATTATATCTTTTCTAACATTGATGATGAAATGAATGCATGTGTGTAGAAGTTGTTGCATTTAATTATTTGTAGGTGTTTTCCATGCATATTGAAGACAACATTCTAGCACTGAGTCAAAGCCGACCAGATGATTGATGAATCATCATGAAAGAAGATTATGGTACGAATTCTGTTATGGTAGCACACAAAGATAGCTTCCTCAACCTACTATATTCTTGGAGAAGTTAAAATGCAGTTAATAGTATTTTTGTTGTAAAATTTATAATCTTTAATTGATCCTCATTGATGGAGTGATCGTAGGAGTAGGAAGTTGTTGAAGCTTTCCTTTAAATAATCTCTACTATAACGTTGAAAGGGAATTTTATCTTTTCCTGGTTTTGACTGAAAGAAAAATAAAATAGATTATTCTGTTCAATAGAGTAGAATCTTGTTTTCAAATGTAATCTCTAATTATGAGTGAATAAAATACAAAGTTCAAGTTTCCACCTTCAGACTTGACTGTTTTATGTTCACTCATCTAAGGGGGCCCACTTGGTGAGTGAACTGCTTTATTAGAATATATTTCACTCCTTTGTTTTTTCTTTGCAAAGTAGACTTCTACCATTCTTGTAGCCATTGGTAATAGAATCATTGAATTGTTCCTACAACACGTGTTTAAATAGATTCACTATTTGCAACATTACTCTAAGCTTTAAGGCAAATGTTATTTCAGTTCCTAGCTTAGTTTCCTTCAAGATTTCTTTCCTATTGTAGTTGTAATGACTTAAAGAGGAATCAGAGCATATATTTTGCAACCACCCTCTCACGCTTATGCTCTTGGGTTGACAAATGAAATGAAGTCAGTATGTTATTCTTAGGAAAATATATGATTCTATTTAGTCACAGAGTCAATGTAGAAGGATATCCAATCCTTTATTACTAAGGTATTTAGCTGGCCAACCATTTTTTGTGCCATTGCCAAGGAATGTGTCAATCTAATTCAACCCTAAAGTCATTATGTTAGATTAGATTTTTTATTGGTTTGCATGCATAGAAGAAGAGACCCCTTTGAGAGATTTCTTCCTCATAATATTTAGGAAGACATTTTTAATCTTGAACTTGAAGAACCACACAATGAGAAAGAAGAAGAACCTTTTGAAAATCCATTCACTACTGCTCAAGAACAAATACCCTCATCCTTTGATGAATCTTTGCATTTGAATGATCTCTTTGCTAAACCTAAATATGAAGTTAATCCACTTGCTCTTGTCATATATGAAGTACTGTTAATAGTACCTCCTCTAGGAATGACTCAACCTCAGCCTCAACCAATGTTTCCCTTTCCTATCCCTCCTCAACAAGGTAACCAAAATTTGAAAAATATACTTGCTATTGCACTTCCTAAGTTTTATGGCTTGATCATTGAAGAGCCTAAAACATTTCTCTTTGAGTTTGATATACTATGTAGAAGCTATGACTAAACAATTGATACCCACAAATTAAAGTTATTTCCTTCTACGCTTGAAGAAGTTGCTTTGAGATAGTTCATGGGGTTGGGTGCCAACACTACAAAAAATTGGCCTACAATGAGAAATTTGTTTCTCACAAAGTATAAGGAATACTGTAGGGGCCAGGATTTAAAGGGGGATAACATTTTCAAAATGTCCCAAAAGGATGATGAAACATTGGAAGACTATGTTTCTCAATTTATGTTCAATCTTAAGTGTAGCACACATCATCGATTGAACGAGGAGTCAAAGAAACATCTTTTTTTGAGAGGTGTAAATGAAGGAAGCATTGAAGCTCTAGACCTTATGGTGAGAGGGGAAATTACTCAAAAGACTTGGACTAAGATACAAAGTATATGCCTTGATTATTCTAGAGCTACTGTAAAGAAAGGTAGGGGACTTAGAGACCTACCACATAAGTCCAATGCAGTTCAGTAGTATCTAAGATGGAGTTATCTAATTTTCTATTAGACTTCAAGAAAGACATCATTAATGATGTAGCCACTCAACTGGACATCATGCAAGCTCAAAGAAAGAAAGATGAAGCTAATGCCACATTGATTGAATACTGTCCACATTGTAGAGAAAAAAAAAGCACTATAGATGTAAATATGTTGCCAGTATAGAGACACAACCAATGCCAATCGAGTTCAAAGCCATTGATGAAAATGGAGAGGTACTCTATGTCTCTCAAAGAAGGCCATGGGCTCATAGATAAGCTATGTCACAAGATCCTCTTCAAAGTTATCATAATAATAATCAATGGAAAAATTTTCAACCTACTGGTTTTAGTGGAAATCATAGTTGGCAACAACCCCCGTAAGGTTGGCAACAACCTCAACATTGGAATCCCCAATCTAGTTAGCCAACCCTATTGCCACAAAATCAACAACAAGCTCTAATGCCTCCTCCTAAAGCCACTAATACTCCTTCCAAGGAGACCCAACAACTAGTTCAACCTAACCTGAATCTAAACAATACTAAATAGTAGACTCAACAACAAATCTATGCCATCTCATTGAATGATATTCACTTAAGGTCAGGCACCACTCTTCCTACACCTCAAAAACCTATAATAACTAAACTTGAGGATCCTCTAGCTGATATAGATGAGTTAAATCAACATACCTCTCCTATAGCCAAAAAACCTCCATTTCCCCATAGGTTGATAGAACAAGGCCAGTCCAAGGAGAACCATGTAGTCATTAATTTGCTTAATCAATTGAAATAGATGATAGTAAAAATACCATTTTTGGATGTTATTAAAGAAGTCCCTACCTATACTAAAGCTATTAAGGAAGCATCTAGTAAGCACCCAAGAAGGAAGAGGAAAGATCCAAAAACCATTCATGTCCTAGGATAGTTGTCTAACTTAATGTTGGAGAAATTAGCTATACCCAAATACTTTAACCCTAAGAGTCCTATAGTTACAGTTACTATTCATGGAATCCAAGTTCAAAATGTTTTGTTTGACCCAGGAGAATCTATTAATGTCATGACTATTAATGTCATGAAAAAGGAGGTATTGTCTTAGTTGCATATTATTGGCCTTAGAGAGACACCTACCATCCTTCAACTTGTTGATAGCTCTACCATTAACCCAGATGAGATGATCAAAGATGTTATAGTCACCCTAAATTCTTGGGAATATCCAATTGATTTTGTTGTTCTCTCCCCAAAATCTAATATGGGAGGATATCCTTTAATCTTAGGGAGACCATGGTTAGCCACTATAGATGCTTATATAGATTTCCAATCTAGGAATATGACAATATCCAATGGAGTTCATACCATGAACTTGACTTTATACTCTCCTCCTCAACCATTGTTACTAGATGACCAAGTAGTTTGGCTAGACTTGGGTGATGATGATACAGAAGCTAGTTCCATCCGTTAGTTGATGATGATAAGTAGAGAATAATTCACAACTGATCAAGAAGAAGATGAAATAATTTCATCCATTATTCTAAATGAATATGGGGCACAATCTCCAATGTTTCCTCAAGCTAAACAGATCTTAGAAACCATTGTACCACCTTTGAATTCACTCAATCATTTATAATATTCATAGTTTCTCCATTCATTATTACCTCATGAGATGGATTCTTCTTCTATTGCTCAATTATTCATGGCAGAAAAGGGTATTAAGATGGAAAGTGGTCTAGGTAAGGAATTGAATGTAAACAATGCCTTATCACACTCCCAACAAGAAGCTATGTTGCAGTTACTACAAGAAAATCAAAATACATTTTCTTGGTCTTACATGGACATGAAAGGATTAGATCCTATGCTTTGTATTCACAAAATCTATATCAAACCTAACTTCAAACCTATTAGACAACCTCAGAGGAGAGTTAATCCTGTCTTAAAAGATATTGTTAAGAATGAATTGTAGAAGCTATTAAGTGTTGGTCTTATATACCCCATCTCCAATAGTCAATAGGTCTCACCCTTAGTCATAATATCCAAGAAGGGAGGAAAATGGAAAGTTTGTGTAGATTATAGGGAGCTCAATTTAGCCATTAAGAAGGACCATTTTCCATTGCCATTTATAGACCAAGTCCTGGACAACTTAGCTGGTAAAAAGTATTTATCTTTTTAGGATGGTTTCAATGGTTATAATAAAATTTGAGTAGACCTAGAAGATCAATATAAAATAACTTTTTACCTTCCCATGGGAAATGTTTTCCTATTTAGTATTACCTTTTGGTTTGTGTAATACCCACTATATGGAGATCTACATGGATGATTTCACTATTTATGGTGTTACTTTTGAAGAAGAAAAAGCCAATTTAGAAACAATACTTAAACATGTCAAGACTATAGCCATTCTTTAAATAGTGAAATTTTTTTATGATGATGGATGAAGGGGTAGTCCTAGGCCATTTCATTTCATCAAAAGGCATCCAAGTAGATCTAGCAAAGATTGAAGTTATCAGTACCTTGCCGACACCAGAGAAACAAAAGGATGTACACAATTTTTTGGGACATGCTAGCTATTATAGAAGATTTATTAAAACTTTAGTCAACTTGTAGCACCTCTCTACAAATTGCTCAAAAAGGATTTTGAATTTTTCTTGAATCCTGATTGTGCAACATCCTTCCTATAGCTTAAGGAAGTTCTTACTACAATGCCTATATTGAGAGGACCCAATTGGGGCCTACCTTTTCACATTCATATGGATGCCTTAGACTATGCTATTGGTACTATGTTGGGACAAAAAATAGACTCTATTGAACATGTCAATTATTTAATCAATAAGAATTTGTAAGGTATATAATTTAATTACACAGTCACTTAAAAGGAATTACTTGCGATCATTTATGCTCTCAACAAATTTAGGCATTACAACTTTGGATATGAGATATTTTTTCATACTAACCATTCTACTATATAATATTTGGTGAAAAAACCTACAATTTTAGGAAGATTGGCTTGATGGTTATTGCTCATGTAAGAATTCAACATCACCATAGTCGATAAACCTGGTAAGTCCAATGTGGTAGTCGACTTTCTCTCTCAGTCGCATATCCTTGATGATCTTATAGCCATTGATGATAGTTTTCCAGATGAGCATCTTTTTTTTTGGCCACACAAAACCCATGGTGTGTAGATATTGCTAACTACCTCACCACAAGTAAAATGCCAGTATACTTCTCTACTCAAGCTAGAAAATTGTACTAGCAGAGAAGAGCTTTAATTATTCATGGATTGCTAGATTTATATTCTATACTAGCCCTGATCAAGTCATGTGTAGGTGTCTAAGAGAGGATGAAACATATGATGTCTTGAAGGCATGTCATGATGAACCTTGTGAAGGTCACTTTACAACCAAAAGAATAGCCTTCAAAATCTTAACAATTGGGTATTATTGGCCAACCTTGCATAAGGTTGTAGCTAGATATACAAAATTAGATGAAATGCCCTTGTAGCCTCAAGTAGTTGTCACACCCTTCAACAAATGGGGGATTGAATTTTTAGGACCCAAGAACCTACTACATAAGGAAAATCCTACATTCTGGTGTGCATTGACTTTGCCACCAAATGGACAGAAGCTAAACCTATGAAACACCCAAGGGATATTAATGTGGTAAAGTTTTTGTATGAATCCATATTTACATAGTTTGGTGTTCCTAGGAAATTGATATTTGATCAAGGGACTTAGTTAACATCAAATTTGATAATTTCTCTTATGAAGGAGTATACTATTAGACATGAAAAATCACCACCTTATCATCCTTAGGCTAATGGTCAAGCAGAAGTTACTAATAGGGAGCTAGAATGTATTCTCACCAAGACTGTAACACTTCATAGGAAGGATTCAACCATATGCCTTCTTGAAGCTCTTTGGGCATATAGAACCACCTAGAATTCCACAACTAATTTTACTCCCTTTGAGCTTGTTTATGGTAAGTCAACCGTAATGCCTATTGAATTTGAATATAAAACATTGAAGACTGCCTTGGAGCTTAGGATAGAACTCAATATTGCTCAACAGGACATAATCTTGAGTTTAAACAGTCTTGATGAATGGAGGAAATTTTCATTAAATAATATTGAGCTTATTCAACACTAAAGGAGATAGTGGCATGATAAGTTTATCAAAAAAAACATGTATTCTCTAGGTGTTTGGGTACTTCTTTATGACTCAAGATACCAACATAATCCAGGAAAGTTCCAAACATGTTGGTTAGGATAATATGAGATTGTTGCCATATTTCCAAATAGTGTAGTTTAGTTATCTATTGATCCCATTCATTTCAAACTACTTGTCAATGGGCATTGCCTCAAGCTTTATCATAAACTAGCTAGCCTTGAAGAGTTCCTGCAACAATTCTAGCACAATGAGGATATCGTCGTTACTATAGCCATTGAATCTAGGTCTTCTACCCTGACTCTTGCTAATTCTTGACTCCGATCAAGACATTCATAATAAATACTTCTTTTTGAAGTACTTTCTTTGCATCTATTCCACTTCAACTTTTCTCTCTTCCATCTTACCATTCCATCCCATCACTCTATCAATTTTGAGATCCTTGCATAACATCTTTCTTGCAGTAGTTGCCAGGTACCTCTTGCATAACTCTGCATGCATTTTATTTATTCATGCTTTGTTACAATTTGGTATTGTTTATATTTATTCACTCTTTCTTATCCTAGCTTGGCGGGACCCATGCCTTCATTTAGTTGGGGGGAGGGAAATACTTAAATGGATGTTTATTTTTTAAAAATTTCATATTACATGAACCTTCAAAGTGCATTGAGATGATTGTAAATAAGTGCATATTTAATATCACATCTTGGTGACTTGTCCTTCTGTAATTGTGTCATAATGAAATTAAGGACATTAAAGTAGTTATTTAAAATTTAATGATGATTTTCAACATGTTCCGGTGATAGACCTGTTGGTCTAAATTTTTGCCTGATAAAATTCCTTTGTCCAGGAATAGAAAATTCAAATTTTATCCATTAATGGTGAGAAGGGTTTCTAGCTAAGTCATCCTTTTGTTAGCCTTTGAAATTTTTTGTGAAAACCCTACCTCTCATTCCATTTAAATTTTTTTCAAGCATGAAATTTTTGAAAATCAACTCGGGTGTATATTCTGTTTTGTTTTTATTTTTTGCACCCCCAAGTCACCTTTCCTCTCAGATTCCTCACCTCCCGATCTGAATAGATCTACCATTGTCATTACCTCACTATGAAAACACAAGCACTTTTTATGTATAGCGAAGTGGTGAAGTGCCAGAAAGTTTAAAAAATGGGACTGAAAAATGAAGATATGGCAGTCAGAGATTTATTTTCTGTCTAACTTTGTAGTCATGTACACCTTGCAAGTACTATCAGAATAGGAAAAGGGACCTAACAGAAGTCGGTGTTGGAATGAGGATTTTTTTGATACCTCGCTACCTCGCTATCAGAAAAAATGAGCATTTCATTATTAGTGAAGTAGCGAGGTGCCATAAAATTAAAGACACGGTGGCCTTGAAATTTAGTGGTAACCATGATTTGTCCAGGTGGCATGACAAATAATAACTGCTATTGTCAGAAGCAGTTGGTAGGAGCAATAACGATTTGATGGGTCCTTGTATTTCATGGTGCCGAGTTTTATTAAAGTTTCTATAGCTTACTACCTCGCTATCCAAAAAAATTGACATCTCATCATTAGCGAAGTAGCGAGGCGCTGTGAAATTAACAGTCGATGGGACCTCAAGTAACGTGAATGGTGACTAGGACTAAAATAAGGTCTTGTTGGGTGCTAGCAATGTAGATTTTCCTATGTCATCAATACCCCAGACCCATGCCCCATTCATAGAGTGTACAAGAGATCTTGATCGTCAGATCAAAGTGGAATCAATAGTCCTTGCTATCTCGCTATGGAAAGTTGCAAGTTGTTTAAGCTATGCAACATAGCGAGTATGGGACCCACCACCTTTCAAGGAACTTTGTGCAGTTTCTCCTCCTTTGATTTAATCTCAGATCAATGACCATCATTGTCTCACCATGAAGAGTTGCTAGGGTGAAACGTATAGCAAGATAGCGAATAAGGGCCCACCACTATCCTTCTAAGTAGTACAATAATATATCATCCACAAGATCAAAGATCAAATCGATGGCTGTCGCTGCTTCGCTATGGTAAGGTGCTCATTCTTTATGTATAGTGAAGTAGCAACCTGTTGACATGTGCCCTCAGTCACCAGTGGGTCCAAACATAAGTGCCATCAAGGAAGGAGCTGTGTACGTGGGTAGTTTTCATTGGATTGACTGGCCAACTTTTCAAGTGCGATGCCAACTTGTTTTTCTCCATATCCCATGATCGTAGGATTTTTAAAAATTGATGGTGCAAATTTAAATGCAGAAGGTGGTGCCACTCTGTGTATTAATTAGACATGAAAGCTCTGCATGTGGGAAAAAATAGAGTATAATACAGAAGATTTTATCAGTTTCACCTTACACAAACAAAGATTTCAAGCTATTCCTGAGTAGAAGCAATTACTAAAGAAGATCATGCTAGAGTTTGGAAAGTTTGTGAAGCACTTTGTTCATGAAAAAATTGCAGGAATACAGAGGAAAACAAGGATGGAATTCAAGTAAGTAATCCTGCTGTAATCTCTGTAAAACATAATCAAAGATGCCTCTGAAGAAGGGATTTTCTGGTCAAGTAAATTACTTGGATAGAAATGTACATGATGACTTGCTTGAGTTGCTGCCTGAGTCTATTATAGAGACAGTGAAAGTTAAAAAGTTGACCTCATTAAACCCTAGGTTGAGGATAGCTGATGGATTATATAATAAGGGTAATTGGGTCCAGGATGCTCAAACTTAACAAATCGGTTTAAATTTTTTCAAGAAATGGTTTGCAAAAAGGAAATTGTATGCCCCACATGCCAATATATGGAATTTTGACCTGGGAAAGCTAGTTGTTCCTAGTGTATTAATGGGTTATGACCTGCTTGAGGCCATGGCGAAGAGTTATGATCAAGCCACTAGGGTAGTGAGAAGAGTAGATGGTGAAATTCTAATCACCATCAGTCTAGAAGAGATTAGGGAAGTTTTTCGTTTGGAACCTCTTACTAGGTATCATGTGCCCATTGATTTGAAAGATTTAGAAAAATAATATATGTCAAAGAAGGATATAGTTAGACAAGTTGCACTGAAGGCTCACATTGGCAGAATTGGAACCCTACTAGCAATAACATCATCCTCTAAAGAACCTTTCAAGAAATCATGCTTCAATGCTAGGGCAGTAGAGATATACAGGACCCTGTGCAGAGTTTTTGGAGAGGGTGAAGAAGACTTTATCCCTATGAGATTTATTTATATGATCACTCAAATCTCCTCATTCGGTGTAGAAATAATTTTTGATTTTGCTTATTATCTGGCTGATGAGATTCACAGTGGATTGGTGGGGATTACAAAGGGCAAGATGGAAAAGGTTTAGGGCCAATATTCCCTATTGATGCACATGTTTCTGTTTAAGGGGGCTACATACTTTGGTAAAGGAATGGTTTGAACGAAGAACAAGAGGGGGACGTACTGCCAGTTCAATTATGGAGTGCAGATATGACTGGGGAGGCAGAAAATGCTAGTTTTGTTAGATTTGACAGACACTTTGCCTCCAAACTGAGATGCCTCATATTGAGTGACAATCCCAAAATTCCTAAGGAACTAATGCACCTTATTAGGCCTATGGACAAACCCCATAATATGAAATTTTCACATAATTGGGGAGATATTATCCCATATTTAGTTTCAACTATTATTAGAATTTATGGATTCAAGGGAACACCCCATGTACTACCTTACCAAGTGCCCTTAAAGGTAGGAGTAGCTGAATTTTTGTGGTAGTTGGGAGGAGTAGAAGAAGCCTTTTTGCACAAAAGGGGAACATGATCAATTTTTCCCACTTGCATAGTAGCCCACCAGTTTATAATAACCAAGGAAGGGTGGGTCTTCCTCTACAAATTTTTGGAGTAGTATAAAATGGTAGTATCTCACTCTCATTTTTGTGATGCAGAAGGTTTCTTTAACTTAGCCCTTAGGCATAGGATCAAGCTTCGTCTAGTTGAGCATGTAATGAGTACTCTCCATAGGAGCAAGAAACAAAGAAAGAAAAATGGAGAGTCTATTCAAAAGTTTTGGATTTTATTAATTGTTTTCAAAAAGGTTACAACCCTCTTAGTAATGCTGTAACTACTACAGATAGAATAAATAAGCTTATGAGTACATTCCCCAAAATAATGGAGGTATTGAATGAGAAGAAGCAACATTTAATTGATTCTTTTCTAGATAAAGCCAGAGAAATGATGAGAAGATTGGGTTTCACTCTCAATATAGGGGCAGGACTAGTGGTTTTGCAAAGGAGGACAAGATATATTGTCATTCAGGATCAAAGGCCCATTGTGAATAAAGGAAAATAGATAGTTGAATCTACTAGTGCTGCTTTTGAAGAAAGGCCACCTAACCTTATCCTAAGAGAAGAAATATAATAAGGGAAGAGGAACCACATGATGAAAGTTACTCACCTTCCCAAACCCCTATGAGAATTGAGAAGGAGTAGCTCATTGATGAGAAAATTGAAAAAATTGGATCACAAGGGGGAGTTTTTGTTACCTAGGTAGAGATTGATGAAGGAAACCCCGAGGAGCCTCCTATGCCAAGTTTTGAGTTAACTAAAGCAGATTTTAGGGGAAGGGAATTAGACCTTGTTTTGGAACAAGCCAGTCAAAAATTTTTGTCTAATGAAAATTTTGTAAGGTCTAGGGCTTTCCATCAGTTTACTTGGAGGGAAAACTGTTAGGATAAACCACAGACAGAAATAAAAACTACATGCAAATATAACCAATAACAGAAAATAATAGAACACACAAAAATGAACACAAGGCACCAAGATTTAACGTGGTTCACCCAATCCCTGGGCTACGTCCACCAAACAGCAAGTCCGATCTTATTACAATCCAGTGATTACAACCTGATTACAATCCGTAATCCCTTACAGCTCAATACTGTCGCAAGAACCAATTTCGTATCACAACATTATGAAAAATACCCAACCCTAAGCCCTTTTTATACAAGTATTAAACCACTTTAGGGTTATAACATGTCGGCCATATGTCGGCCATTATATGTCGGCTACCATGTCGGCCACTGCCCACTATTTATGAAGTATGTACAGTACTTTCCTGATCAGTCACCACAATCTAACAATCTCCCACTTGGGGACTGATCAGGCTCCACACTAAACAACAATCTCCCACTTGGAGACTGATCCTATAGCAATACCACTACCACATGGGGCTCCCACTGGATCAAACCATCCTGGACTCTACTGTTCTTTTATTCATGTTCAGTCTAAAAGACCAACCGAAGCTGAAGAGGAGTTTAGCTTCTCCCTTGTTACAACCTTTGTCAACATATCTGTTGGATTGTCATTGGTATGTATCTTCTCTAGCTTTAACTGTCCATCCTCCAAAACTGACCGAATGAAATGGTACCACAACTGTATGTGTTTGGTCTTAGAATGCAGAGATGAATTCTTAGCAAGATGAATGACACTCTGACTATCTGTGAACAAATAATTATCCTTCTGAGGATGTCCCAATTCTTCCAAGAAGAACTGAAGCCATATAATCTCTTTGGCTACCTCTGTAGCAGCAACATACTCTGCCTCTGTAGTGGAGAGAGCATTAATCTTCTGTAACCTAGAAAACCAGCTCACGGTTGCCCCACCAACAGTAAAGACATAACCTGTAGTACTTCGCCTGGTATCAATATCCCCAGCCAAATCTGTGTCAACATAGCCCTGTAAATCAGTAGTAGAGCCCCCAAAGTGTAAACATTTATTGGATGTTCCTCTCAAATATCTGAGAATCCACTTGACAACATTCCAATGCTCAAATCCTGGATGACTCATATACCTGCTAATGACTCCCATTGCATGTGCAATATCTGGCCTAGTGCATACCATAGCATACATCAAGCTTCCTACAGCTAAAGCATAGAGTACCTTGGACATCTTATCCTCCTCTTCTTGTGTCTTGGGACACATTTCTTTAGTCAATTTCAAATGAATGGGTAAAGGTGTGCTGACAGCTTTAGCATTCTCCATAGAGAAACGTTGCAACACCTTCTCAACATAATCAGCTTGAGATAGCGTCAATGTTCTGTTCTTCCTATCTCTGCAAATCTTCATACCAAGGATTTTTTTTTCTGCCCCCAAATCCTTCATAGCAAATGCATGTGCTAATTGGCATTTCAACCCCTTAATATGATCCATGTTAGACCCAGCTACAAGCATATCATCAACATATAAACATAAAATAATGTAGCTATCATCATCATCCAACCTCTTAAAATAAATACAATAATCTGAATGACACCTATTATATCCATGCTCATGCATAAAACTGTCAAATTTCAAATACCATTGCCGAGGTGCTTCCTTCAAGCCATATAAGCTTTTCTTCAATTTGCACACTAAGTTCTCCTTACCTTTGACCTCAAAACCCTGTGGCTGAGCCATATATATTTCTTCATCCAAATCACCATGAAGAAAGGCTATTTTAACATCCATCTGCTCTAAATGCAAATCTTTAGTAGCCACAAGACTTAAAACAGTACGAATAGAAGTCATTTTAACAACAAGAGAAAATATCTCATCAAAATCAATTCCCTTTTTCTGTACAAATCCTTTTACAACTAACCTGGCCTTAAATATTTTCTTACCTCCTTCCTCTTCTTTCAACCTGTAAACCCATTTATTCTGTAAAGCCTTTTTACCTGCAGGCAACTTGCACAAATCCCATGTCTTATTTTTCAGCAAAGAGTCCATTTCATCTTTCATTGCAGACTCCCACTGAATCTTAGTATCCACCTACACAGCTTCATCATAACTTTCAGGTTCACCAGCATCAGTAAGTAAAATAGAATACAAAGAGGGAGAAAACCTTTGTGGAGGTCTAATTTGCCTTGTTGACCATCTAACATTCACTAGTGTGTGTGGTATTTGTTGTTGTTGCAGTTGTTACACATCATGAGGAATGGCTAGAACATCAGCTTTTGGAGTATCATCCAGCACTACATAATCATCTTCTTTCTTCTCATGTTGCTACAACAGATCTTTGTACAACACTTTCTCATTGAATATGACATTCCGACTTCTAATAATTTTAAGATTTTTAAAATCCCAAAGCCTATAACCAAATTCATTAATGCCATATCCAAAAAAGACACATTTCTTTGATTTAGCTTCTAGCTTGGTTCTATTTTTAGAGTCTATATGAGAAAAAGCTTCACAACCGAAGGTCTTGAGAAAAGAATAACTCACCTTCTTACCAGTCCATGCTTCCTCTAGAATACCACAGCCCAAAGGAGTAGAGGGACCTCTATTAATCAAATATACTGTAGTATTGACAGCCTCTGCCCACATGTGTAAGGGCAACCCAACATGCAACCTCATACTCCTTGTGCACTCCATTATAGTCCTGTTCATGCGTTCAACCACTCCATTTTCCTGTGGAGTCCTTGGAATAGTTTTTTGTCTACGAATACCATTAGTGGAGCAATAATCTTCAAATTCATGACTGCAATACTCACCACCATTATCAGATGTGAGACATTTTAATTTCTTACTAGTCTCATTTTCAACCAAGCATTTCCATTTCTTAAAAGTTTGAAATACATTAGATTTCTGTCTAAGGAAATAAACCCATACTTTTCTAGTTGCGTCATCAATAAATGTAACATAATAATGAGAGCCACTAAGGGAAGATACCTAGGTTGGTCCCCATACATCTGTATGCACAAGCTCTAATTTCTCCTTTTTGTTTTCCTTCCCTGTCTTTACAAAACTCACTCTCTTTTGTTTTCCATACACACAACTTTCACAGAAATCCATATTCACACATTTTAGACCTGGTAAAACTTTCCTTGAATGAAGTACTTTCATACCTTTCTCACTCATGTGCCCAAGTCTATTGTGCCACAACGCTGTATCAGAATCTACAACAACTATTTGTTCTCCCTACTCAACTGTAGTAATTGTTCCTGAATATTCATTTTTCTCTAAAACAATCAAAGTAGAAGGAACAATATGACCTGCACAAAGATATAAGGTGCCTACTTTCACACCTTTTTCTAGTACAAGGGAACCTTTTGAAACCTTCCAATTTTTATCATTAAAAGTAACTACACAACCCTCATCACCGAGTTGCCCTACTGAAATTAAATTTCTACTTAGTTTTGGAACATGTCTTACCTCATGTAGTAGCCAATGATTCCCATTCTGCAACTTAATCTTAATTTTTCCCTTTCCAACAATCTGACAGGGTTCATTATCCCCCAAATAAACAAGCCCAAAATCCCTTTGGACATAATCAATGAAATAACCTCTATGAGGTGTAGCATGAAATGAAGCACCAGAATCTAAAACCCATGAATCATCAACACTCTCTAAAGACAGAAGCAAAGCATCCTCTTCAGATTTGTTACTTACCACATTTGCCTCCTTGTCTCCATCTGATTTATCTCCTTCATTTTTCTTTTGATTCCAACAATCTTTCTTTTTGTGCCCTAGTTTCCCACAGTACCAGCAATCATTTGGTCCTCTCGATTGAGACCTCCTCCCCTTTAACTTTCCTCTTGATTTCCCATGATTTCCAGAGTTACTTCCTCTTTCAGTCGTTCTGCCCCTGCTTTGTGCATTTAAAGCACTTCCTGATGTAGATCCACCTGAGGATTTTCTACGAGTTTCCTCACTTAAAATAACACCGATCACATCATCATATTTTAGGGTACTAGATCTAGGAACATAATTACTCATCGCCATTACCAAGCCATTCCAGCTTTCAGGCAAAGAACAAAAAATCAAGAGAGCCCTAATTTCTTCATCAAAATTGATACCCACAGAAGATAATTGACTAGTAATAGTATTAAAATCATTTAAATGATCTACAACAGATCCACCTTCTTCCATTTTCATATTAAATAAACGCTTCATGAGAAATACCTTATTTGAAGCAGAGGGCTTTTCATACAGTGTCGCTAGGGTTTTCATCAAATCTTCTGTCATCTTTGCTTTTGTAATATTAAATGCCACCGATGGTGCCAAGCATAACCGAATGCTTTCAAGTGCCTTTCTGTCCAAAAGATCCCATTCAGCCTCTGACATAGTTCCCTGATTCTTGGCTTTTCCTTCCAACGGCTTCCATAAATCCTTCTGATATAAATAGTCTTCCATTTGCATCTTCCATAACTGGAAGTTCTGCCCATTAAACCTGTCAACCCTCAACTTACCCTCATCTGCCATCGCTCCCACTCAACTATGAGACTTTCTTGTAGAGGATAACTGAAAGACAACCTTGCTCTGATACCACTTGTTAGGATAAACCACAGACAGAAATAAAAACTACATGCAAATATAACCAATAACAGAAAATAATAGAACACACAGAAATGAACACAAGGCACCAAGATTTAATGTGGTTCACCCAATCCCTGGGCTACGTCCACCAAACAACAAGTCCGATCTTATTACAATCATGTGATTACAACCTGATTACAATTCGTAATCCCTTACATCTCAATACCACCGCAAGAACCAATTTTGTATCACAACATTATGAAAAATACCCAACCCTAAGCCCTTTTTATACAAGTATTAAACCGCTTTAGGGTTATAACATGTTGGCCATATGTCAACCATAATATGTCGATTACCATGTCGGCTACTGCCCACTATTTATGAAGTATGTACAGTACTTTCCTGATCAGTCACCACAATCTAACAAAAACATGCACATTTTTGAGGAAAGGTGTAAAAATATGAAAACAGAGCATCTAGAGATGGATGAAGTCTCCATTCAAAGTCAAATAAAGGAACAAATGATTCAAGAGTTCCAGAATATAACCCCTAAAGAGGGGAGATAGATGGTAAAGGCTGCAAATATTATATTATTGCCCAATTGGGATATTGCTGATGCCTTGATTTTTAATTTTGTGTCAAATAATTTGGGATTGCAAGATCCAGATAAAAAGGAGTTCTTGGGAACTGCATTCAGTAATGACCAAGCTACTCTTGTCATGTGGTCGTTAAGAAGAGGATCCAGGGCTACTCCATCACAGCCTAATGATTTAGGATTAACATGGAGTATCATTGTGAGAAGAATTGCTGATACCTCACATGTACAAGCAGCCCACATGAATGTGGATTATTCTCAATTTTCCTTGGCTACTGCACAAAGGGAAGAAAAGGAGATGACCGAGCTGCAGAGCAAGTATGAAACAATGGTGGATGCCTACAATGAAGAGGTAAAAAAGAGAATTGAGCTTGAGAACAAGCTATTGGGAAAACCCACTAGGCCAAGAATAACATACCCTCACCCACTAGTTGAACCCTTCAAATCCACCCCCCTCATAGAAATACTAGATACACCCCAAAGGCCACAATACTACACTGTTGAGGATTTTGAAGAAGAAAAAGGTAAACTGTGGGCCTTACATGTAAAATTGGA
Organism: Cupressus sempervirens; assembly: GCA_028749045.1. NCBI lineage: Eukaryota > Viridiplantae > Streptophyta > Pinopsida > Cupressales > Cupressaceae > Cupressus > Cupressus sempervirens. The sequence continues at coordinate 295,396,407 of CM053788.1, read as the reverse complement.
GTCCAAATATGAAGATAACCTAAGAAAAGCTCTCACATATTTGGGGGATAAAGTTGAATGGCCACTAATTCATGATCAGTTAGCCAGGGTCATCAGTATCTGGGAGGATTTGAAAGCCAATGATGAGGCTCTAAAGCCTATTGTGAATAAATGGGTAAGGAGGGAGAAATCAATGACATTTTTGTGTTTATCTGTTATAAATAATTCTCATGATCAAATTGAAAAAACCTTTGACATTGTTTCTGATCTTGCTGATTTTGACAATAAAAGGATTCATTTACAAAGAATAATAATAGGCTACTTGAACAAGTACAAGAGCCAAAAATTTAGTTTACTTCCTCATGCCCTAGATAAGAAAAATAATTTGAAAAATGAAGATGAATGGGCAAAGGAACTTGATGATTTATTTTGTCTAAGAATGAATCAAGTCATAAATGAAATAGGGCATGCATGGTGCGCTACCACAATAGAGGAAATGGTGAAGGCCCAAATATTCTTTGATTCTTTAAAACAAGAATTTGTTGCTGTTAATAATGAAGTTGAGTATGTGCTAAAAAGGTAGAGGGATATTTTTTTGTTCAATTGGCCAGATGAGACACTTTTTGACAAGTGGATGAAGGAAATGGTTCCTGGTGAACAGTTTGATGAAGATGAAATTGACAGTGATGAGGTGCAAGGTGAAGAGATCCAGATCATTGACACCATTACTACTCAGGCCCAACCAGAAGAAGAAGACAAGAATAGTCAGTCACTTTCAGTTGCAAGCTCGGGATCACAGGATGCCGATACAACTAAAGAAGGGGAAAAGGTAGATGTTGTTCCTACCATATAGGATAAAGATGGTGAAAACCTATAGGTGGAGGTTAATGTGCCATCATCAGAAAAAACTTCATCGTTGGCTAATTTGGCTATTGCATACAAAGAAGGATCAGAATAGCAACCAACTTAGTAGTGTTAAAAGATGTGACAGAAGCTGACCCACCAAAACAAATGTTTTGATTTGGACATCTTCTGTTACCCACATTTTTGTCATTTTGTGATAGGTGCATGTAAATATTTCTTTTAAAGGAAACCTATCACTTTCTCTTAGCCTGAAGCTTGTTGCATCTCACACTATATAAGTGAGATTCTAGGGCAAGAGAAAGGGTCCGAATTCTATTTTTTCTAAGTGATATACTTAGTCTATTTTTGGTCCATTGTCTGGAATATGTCTGTGATGTATTTTCTCTGTTAGTTTTTAAGAATACATGAATAATAAAATGATCTTTGTGTTTCTTCCTAAGGTCATTCTGAGTTTACTGTAGATGTATACAATTTTCAAAGAAAATGAATACAAACTATGAGCTGTCCCCATATCATTTCTTTCTGAATCTTGTCTCCTTTTGATTACTTGGTTATCTTGATATTGTATGAGTAAAGGCTTGTGCAATTGAATGCAATCCAATTAGGTTGTATATTTGTTCATCGCTATATTAGTTCAGTGGATTAAGTAAAAACTTTGATGAATTTGATAAGATTGCTGTAGTAGGGGAAAGGATTTTTGAATGATGAATTCTAATAAGAATTGTTGATAAATTTTTTTGTAAGGAAACAAATTAGATCTAAGGATTTTTTGTAGACTCTGAACCCCAATGGATTAGGCATTGGTCAAATTGATTTAGCTGAAAGAGAAATTTATCATAAATGGTTTTCAAATGCAGAATTATAATCAATTTTACTTTTATTTCCTGTAGATCTTCAAAGTTGGCTAGTACTTGTTTGAATGAAATGTTTTAGCTTTAGTTAGCCACTATTGTTTAGAACACGTACAGATCTATAGAATAATTTTTGGCCAAATCTGTTATATGGGATGTGTTTATCAAATTGTCAAGAATTATGCATGTATTTGAGGATTTTGAGATGAGAATCAGAATGAAACTAAAATAATTATCATATAGTGTTTCCTAGTCTTGAATCATCCCTAGGTATACCCACCTTGGTCTTGCAGAGCCTGAAGAGTAGAAAACCACCCTTGGTTTTGTTGAAGTTGGGCCCAAATGGTTTGCACATACGATTGTTAATAAGAATTGGCTAATCTTTAGATTGTATGAGTGATATCATTTTGGTATTGAGTATTTTGTTGATTAGTAGTTTTTCAAAACACCAACAAAATGACAACTATGCTGGGGAGTTGTCCAACAAGTCTATGAAAAGTACTGTAGTTTCTTTGGTCCTGCTATGTACGTGTGTGTCACATTATCTGAGTTTTTCCTATGGTCATAAGGGGATATTTTAGTTACAAACCTTGAGAATTTAAAGAAAATTCCAAATGCCACAAAGATATACTAACATATCCAACCCCTCCAAGTGTCTTATCTAACAAGCAAGGGTTGCAATCTTATGATCTCAGTGATTAGTTTATCTATTTTAGATTTTTTCTTTTTCTATTTCTGTGTTGTTTCCTTGGAGTTAAGAATAATTGTCATTGTGTATTTTCCCAAGAATAGGGTGGTGATAAGAGAAAGAACACAAGAGCTTACATGAGAGCCAATCCTGATGTACCAATGTATACTAATTTACCCCAAGTTGGTAGGAAGAACCAAAATAAGAAAAGGATAGATCCCAATCCCACCTAGACACCCAGAGGTAATGCATCCATCAATTCCCAGTATCAACCAGTATTAGGGAGAGAGTCTTCTTCACTCAGTTTTGAATCTAAAACTACAAGACTCTTAGGAGGAATTTTCAATACCCCATTACTAGATGAGAGAGTTTTTCAGGACAAAGATGTGTCCATGGTAGGAATTGCTTCATCAAGGCTAGATCTTCTAGCAGATATGAACTATAGGCTAGGATTTAGGAGTTCATTCGATGATCCTTTTAATCCCAGAGAAGCCCCATACATGGAGCCCAATCTTATAGATCTGGATGATCCTACTGATACAGAGGCTACTTTTGCAGATCCTAAAGAAGTGCATTCTGAGATAGGAGTTTTGAAGAAACGGATTGCTAAAGAAGAAGCTAAATGCATTCATCTTGAAATGGAGAAGGAGCAAGCCACCTTGGATGCCATAATAGAAAGGGATGCTCTACTAAGAAGGATGGCTACTTTGAAGGAGCAAAATAAAACGTAAGAAGAAAATACCACAACTCTCCATACTGATGTATTTGGAGATGTAGACAATCTGAAAGCTAAAGTTCAAGAACAAGAAAAATGCTTGAATCAAAGGCAAGAACTAGTTATTGCTCAAGTCCAAGCCTATAAACTTGTTCAAGTGGATTTTGTAGAACCCACTGCAAAAGCTATAGATAAAGGGAAAGGAAAAGCCATAGGAATCCAAATAAATGAACCTCAAGCTCTACCAAGCAAACCCATACAACCCTCCATGTTGAAATTAGATCTAGATTTGGAGAAGGCTAGAAAGGAGAAAGAAGATCTTCCAAAAGAACTTGAGAAGGTTGAGAATGAAGCTCAAGCCACAAAAACCAGGAGAAAAATCCAATTCGTAAAATCAAATTTTGCATTGGCTTCATGGCCAAATTTGTTGATCCCATCTACAACTCCTGCACTAGCTAGTGGTCCAATAATCTCAACTTAGGGAATATCCAAATCTGCCCCTGCCTCATCATCCACTATTAGCACCCAAGTCCCCTTTGTCCAACCTCAACAATCCCAAGATGCTCCTCTAAACTAAGCTAACATAGCAAGTACCTCAAATGTTCCTAGTTTGCAGAAGAAACTTGTATACCTAGAAAAGTATAGAAAAATATCATTTTTTGGTATCCCTGGTGCTCCACATCCCATATCATTTGATTTAAGAGACAAAGTGGTTAAGTTTTTTGGGAATAAAGCTGTTACTGGTGAAGAACATTTGAGAATTTTCATTGATATGTTAAAGAATTATGAAGTTGAACATGAGGATATGGTAATGAAATTGTTTGTGCATTCACTAACCGAGGATGCAAGAGATTGGTTCTGGAGGCTATCAGATGATAGTATCACCTCATGGAGTGACTTGGAGAAATTATTTAAGGAGCAATATCGAGACAACACTAATGTAGGATTCATGTTGAATGAATTCAATAGCATAAAGAAAAACCCAAATGAGTCCACATTTGACTTCAATGTAAGATTCCATAAAGGTATGTACAAACTATTTCAAGTTATGAGGTTGAATAAGGATGTTTGTCTCACAACATATTTCAATGCTTTTGATAGAAAAATGGCTTATCAATTAAGGGATAAGGATCCAAAAACTTTAAGGGACGCCTATAAAATTGTAGTAAATATAGAGAATAATAGGAAGGCATCTAGGAAACTAGGTGGGAGGGATGATCCAAAGCTTTTTAATCCCAAGAACAATAACAAAAGGGAGGGTGATAAAACTCCCATAGGAAAAAAGCCAGAAGAACCTACTATAGGCCAGGTTTTGGAATTACTGAAGAAGATGAATCCTACTAACTTCAATAAGCCAAATGTTGCTGAGAGAATCGTTGTGAATAATAGCAATTTCAATAGACAACCTAGAATGCAAAATTACCCTTACACCACCCAGTGGAAAGATAGGTAAGCCAGTCCCCAACCAGACACAAAATGTGAAGGATAAGGGTACCCTAGATCCCCTGCAAAGGAACACTATAAATATGAATGATGATATACCATGGTGCATTGTATGTCAATCACCTCATTCTTCTAATTAATGTATTGTTGCTCAGTCATTTTCCCAAGATCAAGGTGTGTAGCTTGAAGAAGAAAGTGAAGAGAAAAGCCATGATGATATAAGTTGCAATATGGTGAGCATGTGTGATGACTTTATAGATTTTGATTCTAAGGAAACTAAAAATGATATTACAAGTTAGAGAATTTCTTATCATTTACATCATCAGCAAGTGCTTTCAGATGATGAAGGTTATGATGCAAATAAGTTATGTGTTACATCTTTTGATGTAGGTCACACAAGCTTAAGAATGCCCTCCAAAGAGGAGATTGATAGAATCATAGTAGAAATGATTTCCCAAGTCCATAGTAACTAGAATTTGAGAAATAGAATAGTAAATAATGATGCAGGAAAGCCATCCAGTGTATTCATCAAAGATATCACCCATAAGATGAATGATCAAAATAAGAAAGTCAATGTGGATGTGCCTAAGATCAAAGACAACAAGGGTAAGAAGTGGGAACAAAAAAAAAAGGTTCAATTTTAGACAAATGAAACAAAAAAAATAGTTGTGCAACCAAAGAAATCATAACTTGATACTATTAAGAAAATAGTGGTGCCTGCTATTCAAAAGACTTCAACTCCAGGTACTCTTGTAAAACCCACTATTGTTGAACTTGTTGATATGATATCTATGTTGTCCCAAATAATTGTAAAAGTACCTTTGTTTGAACTTCTTAGAATTGAAGAGCATAAGAGCAAGGCTTTATCATGGTTGGGAGGGATAGAAAATAATAATACTATTGTAGAACAAACTGTTGCCCAACAAACCCCATTAGTAGTAGAGGATAGTGGTATCATATCCCAGATTCCCTAGATGTTTTTAGATGATTCCTCAGTGGCATTTATAGAAGATATTGACCCCTTTTTCCTCAGTCTGATCATAAAAGAGAAGAGCCTAAAAAATTGCATGATAGACTCAGGAGCTTCTAACACCATAATTCCTTTCAAAGTAATGGAAGCCTTAGGATTGTTAAATAAGTATTGGAAAAACTGGATCAAGAAGGGTTGGACACATTAGCTGTAGTAGCCACATAATCTAGTAAGGAAGAAAAAGAGGAAACAACTATTATCATAAGAAAATGAGGGTGCTCCACACCAGAGAATGCCAACAAAACTCATTAATTGGTGCCTGAATGGATAGACCTCTTTCATCATGAGCCATTGCCACCACCAGATTTATCCACACATTTGTCTATAGGAATTAATTTGTTTCAACAACTATTATGGGAAAGAGCTCAATGGAACTTGGAGAAAGAAAAATTAAACCATGTTATTGATGAGAAGAGCTACCAATTGAAACAAAGTTTAGATCAAAATGAAGTTTTGAAGAGAAGAATTTAGTAGATTATAGGATTGAATCCTGAGTTAATGGAATGTAGGTTACCATTGCCAGTATATGCTCTATTTATTAAAGAAAATTTTGAAAATTATAAGTTAACTATAATTGTGGAAGGTCTTAACCCCTCTATCTCTACCCCACATGAGTTTTATGATGCATTTCAATTTGTTCCTATGGCCTTGAAAAATTTATTGTGTGAATTGTATCTTTACAATCTAGCGGTGCCTAAGACATTGAATAGAAGTCATGTATGTATGAGATGTGTAGTTAAGGACAAAAATGTCATGTATAAAAAATGAAATAAGTAGAGAACATCAAGCTGCACCCTACAGGGAGAGTGAGATGACAACACCCTTGTTCATGAGGCCAGGAGTCCAACATTCTAGATGAACATATTTGGATTGAATTTCTATTTTGGGAAATCCTACAGGACATGGTAAGGTGAGTAGAGTTAGAGAGAGAACTTTTACAGTTTGTAAACAACACTTATCTTAGAATGTTGAAACAACAATCATTACCTCAAGGTAGTGATGGGTTAGAATGCCACATGATCTAAAAATAAGAGAACCCCACTCTCCACAAAATCTGACTCTTGCTATAATAATGATTCCTTGGTATATTGACTTGGGGAGAAATTTGTGCAAACATTGGTTACCATTAAGGTATCAACCCACAATTCTCTTGCAACTAGTAGTAGTAAATGACAATGCAAAGGATCATGACATGATTGCTGAAGTTCAACACTAGAAGAAGCTCAAGTCAAATTATGGTTACTTCAATTATGTGAGGAATGAGACAGGTGAAAGAACACCAAGTGACTGGAGAGTGTGGGCCCAGATTAGGAACTTAATGATTACTAGAGACCAATAATAGTCTAGTTGGGGATAATCACGAGCCTCTAAAAAGCCATTATTTTGAGAACCTTTTATCTTATTTTTAAACAATTATCTTGCAAGAAACATTTTATGACTCAATGGTTTAAGAAAACGAACTTATATTTTATGAATATACTATCTATATGTTAAGACATGAAGATTGAAGTATAGATTGTTAAGTTATGCTGTGTTTGCTTGGATCTATGGCTTTTTATGGTTAAATGAAGGAATATTATGTGATGATAAATATTTCCTCATCCATGCTATGTTTGGGTAGGTTCCTTCTTGTAGCCGTAGGATTTTCAAGAGTGATAATTTGAACATTATACCTTTTCTAACATTGATGATGAAATGAATGCATGTATGTAGAAGTTGTTGTGTTTAATGCTTTGCAGGTGTTTCCTATGCATATTGAAGACAATATTCTAGCATTAAGTCAAAGCTAACTAGATGATTGATGAATCACCACGAAATTAGATTATGGTGTGAATTTTGTTATGACAGTGCACGAAGATAGCTTCCTCAACTTGCTATATTCTTGGAGGAGTTAAAACATAGTTAACAAAATTCTATTGCAAAATTTATAATCTTTAATTGATGCTTGTTGATGGAGTGATTGTAGGAGTAGGAAGTTGTTGAAGATTTCCTTTAAATTATTTTTGTTGTAACCTTGAAAGGGGATTTTATCTTTTCTTGGTTTTGACTAGAAGGAAAATAGAATAATATTGTTTTGTTCAGTAGAGTAGAATCTTGTTTTCAAATGTAATCTCTTATTATGAGTTAATAGAATATAGAGTTCAAGTTTGCAACTTTAGACTTGATTTTTTTATGTTCACTCATCCAAGGGGCACACTTTCTTAGTGAACTTCTTTGTTAGAATATATTTCCTTCCTTTGTTTGTTTTTTTGCAAAGTAGACTTCTGCTATTCCTATAGCATAGGTGTTTAAATAGATGCACTATTTGTAGCATTACTCTAAGATTTAAGGCAAATTTCATTTTAGTTCCTTGCTTAGTTTCCTTTAGCATTTCTTTCTTCTTGTAGTTGTAATGACTTAAAGAGGAATCATAGCATATACTTTCCAACCACCATCTCAAGTTTACACTCCTTAGTTGACAAATAAAATGAAGTTAGTATGTTATTCTTAGGAAAATACATGATTCTATTTAGTCATGGAGTCAATGTAGAAGGATGTCCAATCCTTTATTATGAAGGTATTTAGCTAATTGACCAATGGGTGATGTCCATTGATACTAAATTCTAGATGACCTTCTTCAACCTTGCAAAACCGAGTGTGACACTTATTTTTACTTCACAATTTTAAAGAAAGTTAAAAAGGGTATCCAAATCTGAAACTTATTTGCCAATCCAACGTCCAAAACCTGTAAAATAAATGGTTTTTTTTTTTTTTTTTTGGAGAGGAGGGATTTCCTTAGTCAAACCCTAGTTTAGTAATTAATGTTGAATTGAAATAGAGATAGAGTGCTAACAAGTAGTAGTAATAGATCTAACATAAAGCAATGCAAATCTATGAATATGCTTTTAAATTTGAAATGTGATCAAGTATGTAAGTGCAATAGCCTTGGCTCAGCTTCAAGTCCTAGAGATGAAATGAAAGTAAATGAAAATCTTATTTTATGAACATGTTTGAAATATTCCTTGTGAATGAATGTAGAGCTTGAGAGGATAAATGTAGAAGATGCAAAAAAGGATTTGAAAGTATGAAGCAAAATATTGAATGTTGTAAAGTGATAGATCTTGCATAAAATCCTTCAATAGCTTGAATGCACAAATCCTTGATCTTCAATGGAGAGATTTCTTAAATGCCTTGAATGCTTGAAGAATAATTGAGAACTTGAGAGCTTGAGAGAATGCTTGATATTGTGAATGCATAATAAAAACTTGATGGATTATGGATGAGAAATGGAGAAAACAGAGGGGTTTATAGAGGGTTCATAATTGACTAACTCTTGTAGGATGACCTACCTAAGAATTAACACCCTGAAGCTATCCAAATAATGGATCCAAGAAGAGGATCCAAAAGAGGGACCAAGTAGGGATGCATTGTGTCCTTGATTGTTCCAGTAGGGATGCACTACATCCCTACCCACCAAGTCCCAAAACCTCCAAGATTCTCTCAAGATCTCGAATCCTAGAAACTAGGTACAAAGTTTAAGATACAGTTGTTTCAGTGAAGACAAGAGGTTATGAGTGATTGGATGAAATAAAGGGAGGACCTAGGTGATTAGATCCCACCTCAAGTTTTATGATATGAAAATAGGAGCTTTAAATAGGATCTATTAGGTCTTACCCCAATTCCACCTTGGAGAAAGGAGTAGAAAAAAGGAATAAAGTAGGAGAGATGAAAATGAATGATGAGATCGCATTAAATTGGTGCTAAATCATCATCAAATTGAGATGCTTCCAATTTAATATGGTACATTTAGCCCCCACTTCAATGATAAGGTGGATCAACCCACAATCACAATAAAGTAGAGAGAAGAAGAAGAAAGGAGAATCCAATGAATCACAATGAGATAGAATGTAACTAAGTCAAAGGGAATAAGCCCCCAAGACCAAATATCCTAGCTCCACATCCATGTACAAGGGTGCAAAAACAAAGAAAACAAACAAAATCTAAAAAGACAAAGATACAAAAAGGGGTTAGTACTAAAAAAACCCAAATCAACTTGTGAAAGAGACCTCAGTTGAAAAAATGTATCACCCACTACTATCATATTTGGAAAGCTAACAAGAGCATAAATGATGACATCAAAAATTCAAGAAGAAGATCATTAATAACATACTTTAGGGATCTATCTCTACTAGAATGGAAGAAAAAGAGAGAGAAAGGATAGAAAAGTGATTACCTCTCCTAGAAGAGTTCGCACCCTACCATGAATCATGAGAAGAGTTTCTTGTAAAAGATGGTGTTAAATGGTCTAATAGGTTGGTAACCTGCTAGTCAACCCATCAAAGTTCCATCCATAGATCAACTTTAATTTTATCACCATGACATGGTCATGTAAAAATGTGTTACTCATGTATGGGACTTCTCATGTTGTGCTTGAATGTGTTACTTATGTATGAGATTTAGTGATCTTGTGCATGTTACCTATATATAAGATTTAGCATGTATGTGTAGAATGCGATACCCATGATTGAGATTTAGAAAGTTTATTTTCATTACCCATTATGAGATTTAGCATATGTGCTTGTGCAAACAAAAGAGAGATGAAGTAACAATGTATAGATTTGAGAATAGCTTAGAAAACATACCAAGAATCTAGGAATAAAGTACTCTAAGCCAAGCTTAGAATATATTTAATACCCCATGAGAGAAACAACTATGTACAAGGAGGGAACATATATGTCCCCCTCCTTATCATGTCTAGATACTAGACATAATAAGCAAGATAAAGAGGATACCTACTTCATGAAATAAGGATACATTATTCAAGAAACAATGCAATCTATATTCATAGCGAAGATTCTTATTTGTTACAATCTACGAACATAGACAATAGTGAAAAAGATATATCACTTATGGAAAGATGATCCTCAAAAAGAAGAAATCTTAATGACAAGACATCTACCCAAGAGGAGTGCTTGATCAAAATAAAATATCCAAAAAGAGGGTAAGAAGAAAAAGGGTGCACATATTCAATCCCCTATATAGGTTGAGAAGGTATCCTTGGATGAAGGATTCCAATCTCCAAGCAAGGTAAAATGCATTTAGTGGACATATATTTACTTGATAAAGAAGAGGTGATGACTTATGACATGCACCTCTTTGTATAAGAGAGGATCCTTATCCAAGACACAAATCTACATTAAGAAAGAACAATGTCACATAATAGACAAGTTCCACTTAAGCCTAGGAAAGTAGATCCTTAGAAAAAAGAGATAAAGAATACAAAAATCCTCTTACCCCCAAGTGTGAGAAAATAAAATGAAATCTACGATGGATTATATAAAAATATATTGAAACATATAAGGATGAATGATAAGAAAAAAATGATATCTTTTCACAAAAATCAAACATCACATAGCCAACAAGAAATTTTATCAAATATGCTACACCATAGATAAAATGATAGTAAGAAACATCATTGGATAATAAATTCTAAACAAGATAAGAAGATAGAAAATCATTCACATATGTAGTAAAATATAGATGATTATTAAATGATAATCATTAAAATACAAGGCATGAAAACACATTTTCTAGGAAAAAGCACACAACCATGCATGTAACAAACAAATACATATCCATAGATAATAATCTTCCACAAAACAATACAAATCTATTGAGAAATTAAATTGAGAGTTGAAATGATATCCCATTACACCTTCTTAGTTATCACAAAAGAAAAAACAAAAGGGAAAATGAATCATAGAGAGAAGAGAGAAAGAAAATCCAATAAATACCATAAATGATAGATTCTTTATGATAAGGATGCACTTACAAGTATAAGATTCCACTCAACATAATACAATAAATGCACACAAGAGAGAACAAAAAATTAAAAGACTGAAAATTCATAAAGGATATTGGATCAAATGAAGAAATTAAGGACACATTACATCCCCATAAGCATTTTAAAGTTATACTAGCCATGTAATTTTAAGAAAACATCAGATTACACTTTGAATGTTAGTCCACAATTAATCACAATGAATGAATGCAAGAAAATGTATGATCATATAAAAGAAAAACAAGTCAACAAAGGAAGATAATGTATCCTATGATATTTATAGAAAGAGGAAATAGGGCCCATTTCCCCCAAGTGAAGAGACAAGGGAAATGACTATTATGTTACTCTCAGAGTAGGATAATGAGCCTCGAAAAATAGGCTAACAATGTCACAAACCAAGGAGAAACATAATAGCTATGTAGATGTATAAAAAAAAATCATGAAGAGATACCATTCATCATTGCAAATCATATGAAACATGGCATAGAAAATGAATTGAAGATAAGAAAAGAGCACAAAAGAGGAAGATCTCTTAGTTGTAATTAGATGAAAATGTAAAGAGAAACACTCATTGCATGCATATATTCATTAAAGAAAGGTGTTTGATGTACAAAGTCAAGGAAGTAGGATGTTGGTGTGAAATATAAGGTTTCCCAATCAGGGATAACTTTAAGAAACCCCCCTTTGGAAAAACATATAAAATCATGGTGAATCCAACATTATTTAGGGGTAAAAAATTAATTTGTTTTGGCAATTTTTTTTCTGTTGTATGAAAATTTTGTAAAACATTGGAAAATCTTTAATTATTTTATAAAATCAAGCCCAAAAGTAAAATTACCTAGAAACCATAAATTTATATTATCCAAGATATAATAACCCTTTTTAATGATTGTTAGATGATCCTAAATCAATGATATAAATTCTATTTTAGGCTAAAATGTTAAAGACCAACAAGTTTTAGAAAGTTTCTAGAATAATGACACTTGTCCATAGTATATTCTATTTTGGGCCAAAGTTTAGAAGGATAAAAAGTTCCTTGGAAAGTCTCCAGAATAGAGAGGCTTGTTAAGTCTATGTACTTTACATATAACCTGACTTAATTTTTTACCATAGAATGTGACCATCTATTAAGAGATGCCTTAGAAATTGTGGGTGAAAATATTTAACTTATGGCATGGAAAGATTAGATTACATTGTTTACATCATCACCAAAATAAAAATTATTATGTATTGTTATTGGTGATTAGCTGAAGCATCGGACCCAATTTTCGTAAAGAGTGGGTGACATGGCCACCTCGAAAGTGGAACATTTTTTGCCAAATTCAAGGTCCTCTATGAGTGAAATTTTCCATTTGAAAAATATTCGACACTAAATTTATCCTTGTTCCCAATCTTGAAGAGTTTAAAATCCACTTATAGAGTCAATATGAATAAGATCCTTATCATCTAAGATTGAATTAGTAAAAAAATCCATAACAATTATCATGTTAAACAAGGTCTAAAGTGATTTGAGATATGTCTTGAAAGGACTAAGAAGAATAATAAAGGGTGGGATCTTCTATGGATAAAAAACTCTTAGGAGAAGGACAAACAAACCTCATCAAGGCCTCATCTATAAAAGGGATAGCAATGAATTGCATAGAAAGAGGTTTATCATAAGAAGAAATAACCGTGAAATCATCCCAAGGTACCTCATGAGGAAGAGAGTGATTCATCCCACATTGTAAGATCATCTAAGGAGGGAATAAAATATATATTAGAGGAGGAACAATCATGAATCAAAGAAGTTTCAAGAAGGAGAGAGTAATCAATACTCCTATCCAAGGGATCATCCCAAATATTACCACTATCAAGGGTGGGAACAACCTGAATCACTAAAGATAGAACAAGATAATATTTAAAAAGACCACCCTTTAAAGGGGAAGGAGGACCTATGCAAGAAAATAGTATTAGAATATTCTGAATAAATAAGGTAAGGGTGAATTAGTTATCCCCAGGTCCAGATGTATAATCAAACACTTAAACTTCAACAAAATTAAACTTCAAAATAGTAAGTAGCATAAACACACAACAAACATCCATGTAATGTTTGACACTAGGATTTAAAGTGGAAACCAAATTTGGGAAAAACTACTAGTAACATGCTACGACTTTTTCACTCTTCTGAAGTGAGCTTTGTTAGAAGCCAACCCTATTAAAGGTTACAAAACACACTGTTAGGTGTGACCCTATTAAAGGATTTAATCATCTTGTTAGGAGTGGCCTTGTTAGAGGACTTAATAAGATTCCATTATTGTCACCTTGATTAAAGGATTTACAAATGAATGTTAGGTCAACCTTATCAAAAAGATTTTACAATTTCCACAATGGTTAGATAGAAATAGTGAAAGTTTGATTTGATAACATACAATTCACATTTGCAAATTCAAACCTCTATTCAACTCAACTCTAGTTCATTGATTGGACTCATCATTCTTATTATCTTAGATCCGCTTGGGAACTTTTTGAGAAATCCTTCACCTCAAAAATTTCACATAACTCCATGCAAGTTTGTCTACCACTTGTCTTCAAAATTTTCTTGTATAACAACCCTCTAAAAATATCAATTCACGTTTATAAATTTAAACCTCTATTCAACTCAACTTTGGTCCATTGACTAGATGCCATCATGTGAAAATTAACACTATTAAAATCATTGATTATTAATCTCCTATTGTAAAAAATTATTAAACTTCCAAAAATAAATTCACAGCTAATATCAAAAAATAACACAACTACAACTTCACCAATAAAATATAGAAAGAAATTCACAACACAAAGAACACAATATTTTCAGACAAATCATCCCCGAAAAACCCCTAAGGGAAAACTAGTTCTGCAGATGGAAAATATATTAACTTTAGCAAATCAAGAGATACAAAATTCCTTGCCTCTCATTGGCAGAATTTAGACAACCTCCTAATTTCTCCTGCTAATATTCCCCACTTCTATCCCCAACGCTATCATTGCACCCTTGCTAACATTGCAAGATTGTTTATTATCACTACAAACTCATTTGCTAACACTACAAATGCTTCTACAACTTGTGTTCATCTAAACTATTCTCCAAATGCCTCCCTTGAACCCCCTTTTATACTACCTAACCAAGAAGTTTCTAGTGGCTTCTTGATCAAGACAACCTAACCAAGAAGTTTCTAGTAGCTTCTTGATAACAACCTAACCAAGAATTTTCTAGTTGCTTCTTGATTAAAAAATCCTAACCAATAGGTTACTAGTTGCTTCTAGAAGGAATCAATTAATTGACAAATATTTTCTAATTAATCACATATGGATGAATAGCTATCCAAGTCACCTAAAACTAACCCTCCCTCTTATTGAGGAAGTTGTTCTGCATGATACCTAACTTATCTCTAAAGAAGATGAATTTAGCCTTCCCCAATACCTTAGAACATCTGCTACCTACTCCTCTATAGGTATGTACTGTATTTGAACAACCCCTAATTGTACAAAATCTTTGATGAAGTGATAGCTAATATCTATATGTTTAGACCTATCATGAAACAATGGATTCTCAGACAACTTGATACAATTCTGATTATTGTACTATATCATATTAGTCTCAACCTTTTGACCAAACAAGGCTATTGAGAACTTTTGAAGCCATATAGCTTCACATGTTGCCATGCTAGTTGCTATGTATTCTACTTCTACTAAACTCAGAGCCACAAATTTTTACTTCTTATTGAAACAAGATATAACTCTTGATCTCAAACTAAAACAACACCTTGAAGTGATCCTTTTGTCCATTGTACTTCTTGCCCAATCTGCTTCAGTATAGCCCATCAACCTGATACCTTCACCTCAAACATCTCTAATCCCATACTCAATTGTACCATGCAAGTAATACAATACATGCTTAGTCATTGTCCAATGCATTCTCATCAATCTACACACTTGGGTCTCTTTGTTGTGTTGTATAAAGCCTTTTGGTTTCTCTATGTATACCTTCTCCTTTAACTCACCATTAAGGAATGTTGTCTTGACACCCATTTGATGGATTTTCCATCCCATCTGTACAAAAAATGAGATCATAAATCATATAGAAGTATACCTAACCAGTGGAGAAAATGTCTCCTCATAGTCTATTCCCTCCTTTTGAGAGAACCCTTTGGCCATGAACCTTGCCTTGTATTTCTTGATGCTACCATTTTCACCATGCTTTATCTTATAGATCTAGTGTGATCCAACAACTGCTCTATTTGTTGGTCTAGGCACTACCTCCAATACATCATTTTGCATTATTAAGGAATACTTTTCAACCATAGCATCTCACCATACCTAATGCTCTACAACCTCTTGATAGCTAGAAGGCTCACTATCTAACAACTAACTAACTAATGCCACATAGTCATTGAACTTGGTTAGTTGTCTCTACTATCTAGTACTCTTCCTAGGAGCTCCCAAAAACTCTTGAGTATCCCTTTGTGTCTCTTGAACCTCACAGTTCTTGCTGCCAACTATAGAGGATGAGATATCAAGCTTTAATTCTTCTAGATGCATTTCCTATTTCACCTATTTCTCCATGCTTTGTGAATCTTCACCACTGATCCTACACTTGTACTGGTAACTATACTTGTGCTTTGTTGCCCTTGACTAGGCCTTGGAGCTTCTATTGGTCACTCACTCTAATCATCTATTAGAAAATCTCTAGACCTTCTAAATGCCTTGTCCTCCATGAACTTAACATCACATATGACAATAATTCTTCTCTTCCTGGGGATTAAAGTTCTATATTCCTTTGAGGTTTCACTGTACCCAACAAAGTACCCCCTCTCTATAGTCTGATCTAACTTGGTATGTATATCACCTAGAATATGAAAATATGCCAAACTCCCAAATATTCTAAAATGGCTAACATTAGGCTTCTTTCCAATGAAATCTTCCTCTAGTGTCATCCTCCCTAGTACCTTGTGTGGAACCCTATTCTAAATGTAGACTACTATACTACATGCTTCTACTCATGAGTAGCAGGGCATATCCTAGTCATGTAGCATAGCTCTTGCCGTATTTGATATAAAATAGTTCTTCCTCTCAACAACTCCATTCTATTGTGGATTGTAAGGAACAATCCACTCTCTCTTGATTCCTTCCCTGGTACATAACTTCTGGAAGTTATTTCCTTTGTACTCACCTCTATTGTCTGACCAAAGAACCTTTATCTTCTTTCTTGTTGAGTTCTCCATTAGAGCCTTGAACTCTTGGAACCGACTGAAATACTCATCCTTGTTCTTCAAGAAGAATATCTGGGTCTTCCTAGAGAAATAATTGATAAAAGTAACATAGTACTCATATCCTCTAAAAGACTTTGTTCAAATTAGTCCACAAACATATGAATGTACTAGATCAAGAACACTTTCAGATCTGATGTCACTCCTTGGAAAGATGCTTTCACAAACTTCTCCAACATGCATCTCCTACCTAATACATCATGCTTTGTGATCACCTTTGGAACACTTTTCACTGTCTCATGAAGCAACTTAAGCACTCCATGATGACTATGGCCCATCCTCCTATGCCATAGCTCTCCAAAATCTCTAGGATTACAACTACTCATGAGTGCCTTAGGAGTATTGAACTACAATCTATAAAAGTAACCACTTCTAACTCCAATAGTTATGGGTTATTTCCAATCCTTATACTTAATCAACACATGTTCCCTATTATAGAGTACATTATACCCCCTATCCTGAAGAATAGATACAAAAATCAAATTCATACCTAATCCTAGCACATGCAACACATCACGAATTAGAATTATCTTTCCATTCTCCCTCTGAAACTGAATAGTCCCTTTCCCAACTAAGTTGAGTTTGGACAAGTTTCTCATAGAAATTTGGATATTGGTGTTCTCCTCCTTATAACTAGAGAAATACTCTCTAACTTCTATCATATGAAATAACACCACACTATCTATATACCAGATAGTCTATGAGGTTGAGCTCACCATACAAGCTATAAGTGCAAACCCATCTTCCATTCTACTAGAGAGTTCTTCTACACTTTTTGAAGTTGCCACCTACTTCTTTGCCTTCTTCCTTTCTAGGAAATCACTGACATAGTGACCATACTCATGAAATCCAAATTACTTGACCTTAGAAAGGTCCTTCTTCTTCTTCTTCTCACTTTGTGAATTCAATCCTTTGCTAGTTCCCTTCTTTACTTTCCCTTTCCCCGCTAGGGCAACATTTTCCTATTCCACCTCACTTTTCTAACTCTTGTTTGCCCCATTGACAAGACTTAGTCTAAAATATTCTTGAGTGGAATTAGTCCATAGTCGATCCCAACTCGATAAGGTATCTCATCCATTGACAACTTAAACAAAGACACTCCACTATTTAGAAAATCTATTCACGAATATTCTCACTAGCTTGTCATTATTGGGACTATCTCCAATAGCTAATAACTCATCCTTGACAAGTCTAATCATGGTGAGGTAACTTGTAATGTCTTCTCCTTGATTCATCCAAGTATTCTTTAACTTCTCTACGAGAATCATCTTCTTGTTGGTGGTAGCATTTTAGTACAGATTCAAAATGGCATCCCAGATCTTCTTCATTGTATCTAGCTCCATGATATGTGGAACAATATGATCCTTGACACCATCAAGGATAATCCTCCTTGCCTTGGCATCATCCATCTTATATGCTACAAGTTGTGTAGCATCTATTGGTATAGGTACAAAACTGGTAACATAATCCTTGATACCATTCTCTTCCAACAATAAAGAAATTTAAGCCTTCTAGAAACCAAGATTCAAGGCACCATCCAATCTGTCTTGATCTCTCAAACTAGCTGAAGCCATCTCAAGGTATTAAAGCAATAATAATTTTGAAGACATCACACTAGGTTATATAAACCCTTAATTTATTTCCTAGGACAAAACTCTTCTACCCTTAACATTGCTCCAATACCATGTGAAAATTAACACTATTGCAGTCACTAATTATTAATCTCCTATTGTGAATGATGATTAAATTGTTAAAAATAAATTCATAGCTAATATCAAAAAATAACACAACCACAACTTCACCAATATAATATGGAAAGAAATTCACAACAAAAATAACACAATATTTTCAAACAAATCATCCCTGGAAAAACCCCTAAGGGAAAATTAGTTCTGCCGATGGAAAATATATTAACTTTAGAAAATCAAGAGATACAAAATTTCTTGCCTCTCACTGGTAGAATTTAGACAACCTCCTAATTTCTCCTACTGATATTCCCCATTACCATCCCCAATGCTATCACTGTGCCCTTGCTAACACTGCAAGATTGTTTTCTATCACTACAAACTCATTTTCTAACATTAAAAATGCTTCTACAACTTGTGTTCATCTATTCTATTCTCCAAATTCCTCCCTTGACCCCTCTTTTATACTACCTAACCAAGAGGTTTCTAGTTTCTTCTTGATCAAGAAAACCTAACCAAGAGGTTTCTAGTTGCTTCTTGATAATAACCTTGTTAGAAATAATAATCCACCAAGATAACTAAGGTAGGAGGGGGTTTGAATTAGTTATCCAACAATTTTTTTTTTATATCTTCCATAAATAAACTTAACCATTCAACCAAAGTAAACAACAACCATACAAAGATGCACATAGACAATTACACTAGATATGTTAACTAGGAAAACCCTTGATTAGAGGGAAAACCCTAGTGGGAGTGATGCCCACAAGATGATGTACTAATATAAATATTCCTTGTCAAAGGATGGACCTCGTTAGGAGTCTATTACAACATTCAATATATATGAGTTCCTATTAGGAGACTTTGAATCTTTGTTAGGAGATTCCAACCCTATTAGGAGTTGTAGTATAATGTATGCAAGAAGAGCCCACTACGTAGACATGCAATTTCAATTACAAGAAGAGCTCACTACTTAAACATGAAATTTACTATTATGTTCCTCTTTCCTTTTTTTTTGTCAATCAAACCAATCACTATTAGACCTTGTAGACTGGGCCACAAACCTTGGATCCAAATATCAAACCTTAGATCATGCAATAGAATCTTAGCAATGAAATTTTTTCCAATTTTGCTCTGCAATACTCAACTTCACATTCTGCTCTCTCTACTGCTTATAATTACTTCTTATCATAATTCCATACTACTTGATAAAGGAAAATTTCCTTCCCCTATATCAAATCCATAAAACAATCCTTGAGTCAACTATTAGACCTTCTCAATTAATCATTATATGACCACACTAAAAACACATTTCTCTTAGTGATAACATTAATCTTTCATCTTAAAACTTGAATAAATTTTTGTACACACAATATTATGACGAACAAGCTTAGCTATGTCATCACCAACATGTCTTCTTCATATCCTCAACCTTAATTCTCAGAATAATAACTCTACTAAGAGATCTAACAAGTTTACTAGAACATGCCTTTGTAGACTCTATCTTGAAACAAACATCACCAAAAATTACATAACTTCTTCCATTTCTTCATCCAAAATTAACTACACCTACTAGATACTTAGACGTATCTCTCATAACCTAGATAATTAGAATGCTTAGCTAGTCATCCATACCAACTTGATCTTTTTGATGCTCTTCTATTAGACACCACAAAAAATTGCTATGTTGACATCAATAACAAACTTAGTCATGAATGTAACATATCATTATAGTAGCATATCTACAATACTCTCCCTTAGGAATATCATTAGCATTCATGCTTCCAACAACATCCCCCTTTGGCATTGATGGTGAAATAGATGAAAAACATCTAGTTCCAAGAATACCAACAAAAGACTATTCATCTTTCTTTTCATATCCTCTTCATCAATCATTATCCCCCATTGATATACCTCAATGTGCTTTCCATCAAACTGTCATTCCATGTTTTACTTCTTCTTGCTTTTCTTTTCTTTCTCCCCATGATGTTTTTTGCTTCTCCCATATGATTTTTTCCATGCTATACTTCTCCCCCATTAACATTGATGTCAAAGGTTTCAACAAACATCAAACTCTACAAAAAATGATTCTTACTCGCTCAAGTGTCCAAAGACACTATTCAAAACAATATCCAACAAGTGTCTTAGATGACTTTGTCCATCACAGATACTCCCCCATATAGGAAGCATCAACATTCACTCTAGACAAACAATGGTGCTCTCTTACACTAGATTGATGTACTCTTGAATCTTCTACTCAGATGTAGGAAGGGGCACAACCCCTAGCATACCTTGCAAATACTCAAAAGTCTCTTTGGGAAGAGGCTTAGTGAATATATTTGCAATTTCTTTTTAGTGCTCACATACTCCAATCTAATTTCGTTTTCTACAACTTTCTCTCTGAATATGTGATACTTAATAAAAAGCAATCTTTGAATGCAACATTGGATTCTTAGAAATATTTATTGTGCTTGTGTTGTCATAATGTATGAAACAACTTGATTGAAATTGTTTGTTGCTGCAACATATTCTACTTCCACTATACTTTGTGAGGTACAATCCTACTTCTTGCTTAGCTAGGAAACCAATCTTCCTCCAAGAAAGAAGGCTTCACCATTGGTGCTCTTTTGTCATCCATACTACTTACCTAATTAGCATTAGTATAAGCACATAATGTGAAATCATTAGATCTCTCATACCAAAATCCAAACTTAGATGTTCCTTTTAAATATCTAAATATCCTTTTGACTACTGCATAATGTTCTTCTCTGGGATCACCTTGAAATATTGCAACAATTCCAATTGCATTTGCTATATCTAGCCTTATGTGAGTCAAATATTGCAATCCTTCAATCATAGATCTGTACTTCTTCTACTTAATAGTAGACAACTCATCCTTTGTAGATAACTTGTGTCTATTTACCATAGGTGTTCCAATGGGTTTACATGTTTCCAAACCAAACCTTTTCAATAAATCTTTCAAATACTTTGTCTGAGAAATAAAGATTCCTTTATCCTACACAGTTTGTAATTCTAGAAAGTATTTCATTTCTCCTATCATGCTCATTTCAAATTCTTTCTTCATTTCTTTTGCAAAATTATCACTTTCATCATCATTTCCTCCAAATATGATATCATCAACAAATATTACCAAAATCATCAATCCATCATCAATTTCTTTCTAATAGAGATTACTATCTGCCATACCTTTTCTATATCCAAGATTTGTCAAATGCTTGTCCAACCTTGCATACGAGGTTCTCAGTGCTTGCTTCAAGCCATAAAATGCTTTCTTCAATCTACATACTATGTCCTTGTCATCTGTCAAAAGACAAACTACAGGTTGCTCTATGTACACTTCTTCAAGTTCTCCATTTAGAAATGCTAACTTGACATCCATTTGATACACTTTGAATTTATTTTGTGCTGCATAGGCTAAGAATAATCTTAATACTTCTATTCTAGCCATAGGAGCATAGGTCTCATCATAGTCTATTCCTTCTTTTTGTGAGTAACCTTTACATACTAATCTTGCCTTTTTCCTTACAACTTTGGCGTGCTCATTCATCTTGTTCTTGAATATCCATTTAGTTCCTATCACATTCTTGTCTGTTGGTTTGGAGACCGATTCCCATGTCTCATTCTTTACTATCTGATCCAATTCCACTTTCATAGCTTGTTTCCAATAATCAACTTTACATGCTTCATCTGCATTCTTAGCTTCAACTTGAGATCTCAAACATAGTTCTTCATTGAATTTTCTTCTTGTCATCACACTTTTATCTCTACTTTCGATGATCTACTTAGATGGGTGATTCTTTATCATATTCTTTCTTGAAGTAGGAGTTGCTATCTCAACTCTTGGATCTACTAAAGGTTCTGAGATTTGTTCTTGCATCAACTCTCCTTCATTTTATAAATCATTGTTAGTCTTAAGAAATAATTCATCATTCCTTGGCTCAGTAATAGCATCATCATCTAAATTGTGATCAATCATTCTTTCTTGTATTCAGAATTTCTCATCAATTTTCACATTTGCACTTTCCATAATATTCTTAGTTCTCAGATTATGACATCTATAAGCCTTTCTTTTCAATAAATAACCAAGAAACTTACCTTCATTACTTCTAGCATCAAACTTACCAATATCATCATCTTTTTTAATATAACACTTACTACCAATTTTTTTGAAGTACTTAACTATAGGTGAGTGACCAAACCACAATTCATAAAGGGTCTTATTTGTGTCTTTCCTAACTTGCACTCTATTCATAGTGTAGACTATTGTATTCATAGTTTCTCTCCAAAACATCTGGGATACATCATTCTCAGTTAACATAGCTCTTACTACTTCTGTAATTGATCTATTCCTTCTCTTTGCAATGCCATTTTGTTCAGGGGTTCTTGAAGTTGATAAGTATCTTTTGATTCCATTTTCCTCACAAAACATGTTAAACCCATTTGAAATAAATTCTCCTCCTCTATTTGATCTTAAACATTTAATCTTCATACTAGATTCATTCTCAACTCTATTCTTGAATATCTTGAACTTATCAAATGCCTCATATTTCTCTTTAAGAAATGCAACCCATATCATTCTAGAAAAGTCATCAACTAGATCCATAAAATACCTTTTACCATAGAATCCTTTAGTCTTCGTAGGACCACTAAGATCTGTGTGTACAATCTCCAATTTTGTTATAGTAGTAATGTTCTTGCTGGGAAAAGAAGTCTTGTTATGCTTTTCCAAAACACACTCCTTGCAAATTGTGTTAGTAGGTTTTATAATCTTAGGCAAATCTCTAACTAAAAACATACTACTAGTCTTCACAATATTTTCAAAGTTTATATGAAAAAATCTCTTATTCCATAACCAACTATCATCTACTTTTTCAACCAAACATGTCATTTCAATAGGATTCAACTAAAATACATTACCTTTAGATTTGGTTCCTATTCCAATTACCTTTCCATCTTTATCTTTGATCATGCATGCCTTTTTTGTGAGCTGCAATTGATAACCTTTGTCCACTAGTTGTCCAACACTCAAAAGATTGTGCTTCAAAACATCAACAATATATAGATCCTCAATATTAGTTTGACCATCAAGATTTATAGATCCAATACCTTTAAGTTGACATGTTGCATTGTTTCCAACTCTGACAATGCCTCCATCCTGATTCTTGAAGTCAACAAACTTGTTCATGTCACTAGTCATATGATGTGAACAACCATTGTCAACTATCCAATTAGATTTCTTTTCAACCTGTGACACCAAAGCTACTTTCTCTATACTTTCTTCTTTAATTGCCACAAATCCTATTTCATCATCACTAACACTTACCGCTTGTTCATCAAAATCATTTTCTTCATTTGTATACAAAACCTCTCTATCTTCTAGGTTTGTAATTTCCTTTATAATTTTTCTCTCTTTCAAGACAATTAAGTGCACAATGACCATATTTATCACAAGTCAAACATTTAAAGATTTTCTTACCACCTTTTTCTCTTCTTTCCAAAAGGGCTACTCCTTCAATCTTTCTACCCTCATCAGATCTTTTGAAACTAGCAAAATCTCCTCTAGCACTTGTGCTTCTTGATAAACTAGGTCAAATATTTAAGGCACTGAAAGCTATTTTAGTTCTGGTCAATTCTCCATTCTATCTAAGCTCATTCTCAACTGATTCAAGTCTTCCAAGCAATGTCTCCTTTGTCAAATCCTTGGTACAAGATATCAACAACTGTATCATTTGAACTATTGACTTAGACAGCGGTGTTAAAGTCTTCAATATATTCCATATAACCTCATCATCTTCTTTGGTTCCTCTTTGAGATTTAATACCTACAATAATTTTTGAAATCCTACTACATATGTTCTTATAGGTTCATCTTCCATCATTTTAGCATCTTGAAATGCAAAAATCCAACTTTGTAACCTCAACTTCTAAGAATGTGCATCACCTTCAAAATTAGTTTCCAAAGCTTTCTAAATCAAATGTAAAGTAACAAGTAATTTTACTTGATTGTATTCAATTTCAAGAAGTTTAGTCAATAATGCTTCTCTAGCCCTCATGTTGCACATAAAAAGATCTCTTTCTTCCTTGGTACAAGTTTCTAAATCCTTTTCAACAATGATTGTCTTTGCTATTTTTGTCAAGATCCAATATCCCAAACCCATGCACCATAGATGTGTCTTCATCTTTTCTTTCCAGGTATCATAATTTATTCCATCAAACTTCAGACTATCTTTCCTAAATATGCTCATCATGAATCTCCCAAAGTTGTTAAACTTTATCTTCAAGGACTTGATGCTTTGATACCAATTGTTAGAAACAATAGTCCACCAAGATAATTGAGAGGTCGGGGGTGATTCAGTTATCTAACAATTAAAACATTTATCTTACTTAAATAAAATTAACCATTCAAAAAAATAATAATAACCATACAAAGATGCACATAGACAATTACACCAGATATGTTAATTAGGGAAATCCCTAGTGGGAATGATGCCCACAAAGATGATGTACTAATATAAATATTCCTTGTTAGAGGATGGACCCTATTAGGAGTCTATTACAAAATTTAGTACATATAAGTCTCTATTAGGAGACTTTGAATCCATTTTAGGAGATTCCAACAATGTTAGGAGTTGTAGTACAACATATGCAAGAAGAGTTCATTTCCCAAACATGCAATTTCAATTACAAGAAAAGCTCACTACTAAAACATGCAATTTACTATTATGTTCCTCTTTCCTCTATTCTATCAACCAAACCAATCATTGTCAAACTTTTTAGACCAGATCATGAACCTTAGATCTAAATATCAAACCTTAGATTACACAATAGAACCTTGACAATGAAGTTTCCTCCAATTCCACTCTGCTCTACTCAACTTTGCATTCTACTCTCTCTGCTACTTACAATCACTTCTTCATGTCATAATTTTGTAATACTTGATAAAGGAAAATGTCTTTCTTTTATACTGAGTCCATAAAAAAATTCCCTGGGTTAGTTGTTAGACCTTCTGAATTAATCATTATAGGACCACATTAAGAACACGTTTCACTTAGTGATAACATTAATCTTTCGTCTTGCAACTTGAATAACTTTTTGTATATGCAATATTATGATAAGTGAGCTTAGCCACATCATTACCAACATGTCTTCATATTCTCAACCTTGATTTTTAGAATAACAACTTTGTTAAGAGATATACCAAGTTTACCAAAACATGCCTCTATAAACTCTATTTTAGAATAGACATCACCAAAACTTACATAACTTCTTCCAAACTTAACTTTTCTTCATCCGATGTTAACTGCATGTACTAGATACTTAGAAATATCTCTCATAACCTCATATGGTTAGAATACTCAACTAGCCATCTGTACCAACTTGATATTTCCATTGTTCTTCTGTTATATACTGCAAAAAAAGTGCTACATTGATAGCAATGACAAACTTAGTCATGAATGTAGTATGTCATCATAGTAGCATATCTACAATACTCCCTCATAGGAATATCATTAGTATTCATGCTTCCAACAACCTAACCAAGAATTTTCTAGTTGCTTCATGATTAAAACAACCTAACCAATAGGTTACTAGTTGCTTCTAGAAGGAATCAATTAATTAACAAACATTTGCTAATTAATCACATATGGATGAATAACTGTCCAAGCTACCTAAAACTAACACATCATTCTCATAATCTCAGATCTGCTTGGCAACTTTTCAAGCAATCCTTCACCTCACAAACTTCACACAACTCCTTGCAAGTTTGTCTACCATTTGTCTTCAAAACTTTATTGTCCAATATGTAATGCCCCGCCCGGAGATCCTTGGAAACAAGGATTCAAATCAAGCCAAGATATTTTTTCTTTTTTACAAGTATGAATACACATGACAACATCATACAGGGATCACAACGATCGCAACGGAAGACTTCAACACAATCCCGACAACCAACGAATCTCCGAACGACACTACCAAATTGACACACACAAACAAAGCCAACAATGACAACAACAAGATGAGGGCACAAGAAATGACCACTCATCAACAAAACACCAAGCTGGGGTAAAATGCAGAATCTCAAAATTTGGCTAAGTCTGAAATCCTGAAGCCCTGAAAATTGGCTAAGTCTGGATTTCTGAAGCCCTGAAATTTCCTAGAATCCATAACTTATCTCTGAGAGGTCTGAAACCTATCTCAAACGATTTGTCGCATATATTAAAATATATTTTAAACCCCAAGAGACTAAAACAGAAACAAGAGACTAAAACAGAAACATGAAAACTCGATTTCAAGAGAAACTGACAGAATTCAAAATGCAACAGCATAGGGTCGAAGAATGCCCAAAAGGGTATCCAAAACCACTCTCAAAAAGATTGGATCATGAAGAAAAGTTCCCGTTGATGGCACGCGCAGGTTTTTCACAAAAACCGTGCGACACTTTTTACTATGGGAGGGCGATACTTCCCCTTAAGGCGTGCGACACTCTTCCAGTGTCGTACGACATTTCTCAAGAAGGCATGCGACACTTTTTAGCATCGTACGACATTTCTCAAGAAGGCATGCGACACTCTTCCAGTGTCGTACGACATTTCTCAAGAAGCTGTGCGATACTTGACAATGTCGTATGACATAGTTTGCATGGGCGTGCGATACTTTTTAAAGTGTCGCACCATGCTGAACAAATGTCGCCCATAGAAACACGAAAACACTCCCAGAAGCAAAAAGGACCAAAATAGAGCAAAGAACCTCCACACCAGGGAGTACCGGATCCACAAAGGCTTGAGGAATGAACACTCGAGTGCAAGAACAACACAAAATGGAGAACATCAACCATCTAAACTACAACAGCATAGAACACACCGAATATAAACATCGCAAAGAACAAAAGCAACATCGCAATGTACATAAATACATCTCAGGAACAAAACAACCAAACTAAGTACGCGGTTCCTCCCAACCATCAATAGCATCATAAGACCATCGTGGGTCCTAGCCATCCCTCGTGCGTAACATCCCAAGCCACCGACCAGATCGTCAGTACTGTTGTAATAGGGATGTCACTACTAAAACATGCAACAATATAAGCATAAGGAAATCTAACATGCTAGTAGTAAAGCATAAAGATAATCCTACAATAGATAACATCACCTATCACATGCTAAACATCAGTAAGCAACAGATATACTACTAAATCAAATAACGTCATATAATCATATGCTAAACATCATGATAAGGGAATGCGTCAAGTAAACTAACATCATCTAAACATGATATACAAGCATCCAAATGAAAGCATAAATCACAAGAAAGCATACTCCGAAACCTGAAGTACCAAGTGAAGACATCCAGCAACGGTCGGACTAGGACAAAAGATCGTCTTTGTACACCGATCCCTAGCAGTGGTGAAGGTAGCTACACCTCCCAACCACATGGCACCCATAGGTCCACACCCGTCATGCTGATGGAGATAATGATCCAACCACAAACACACATAAAACACAACATCCATGGCTAACACTCATGCTAGACAGTATGATGGCTGAACCAAGAACCTAAGACAATGCAAGGAGTACAGGTCCTGGTCAGACACTCAAAAAGCTACTAAGTAGGGACTAACATCATGGAGAGTCGCTTGGCATCAAAAATCCCAAGCTTGGATCATGCGGATTCAGCATCCCTCAATGGAATGGCTCGGCACAGCATTTTATTATCTTAAATTTTATTACCAGTCACACATTTTCTTTAATTATCACTTATTTAAAACTTCATATCCTCCGCTAACGCTCTGGGCACAATGATCACCAGGCTGCGAGATAGAAGCCCCCTCCATATGCTACCCTACCCTACCCATTCTCATCCTACGACAAGTGCCCGTGGGCATGCATACTCCCATCCCAACCCCAATGATCATAACTTCTGAAAAATCCACGGAAGATCGGGCCTCGCAAGTCACCCAACAAATGTACGCGTACGTACTCGTGTGTGGCGCACCACCATCACGAAGATCATAACACAAGGACAGGAATGAGAACACAATGCAAAGAAAACACCCAACTGAAAGCAACACGGGAAGGATGGATTCTACACGAATCCCAAAGCCAATAAAATTGTACATCATAAAATCACTCAACCGGCCTCAATCTGAGAGTATGGATTCTACACAAATCCCAATGATGTAACAAGACCAAACATCATGAACTCACTCAATCGGCCTCAATCCGAGAGTATGGATTCTACACGAATCCTAGCGTTCACGAAACAAAAGCAAAGGTCCAACAAAAAACATAACAAATCTAAAACCACTCAACCAAACACAACGTCGGGAGTACGAATGCAACATGCATCCCAATGCAACATAAAAGTGCTAAAGTGGTCTGACTGATATCCAAACAGATCATCAAGGTCCACGACCCACATTGTGCCAAGAAAACTCGAGAAAATAGGGCAACACGTAAAACGAGGTAAAACCCCAAAAATTTGAAAAACTTCAAAATTAAAACCCATTTGGCCTTTGGGTTCAAAAATCCCAAAAATCCAAAAATAAATGAAATTGGACACCGTATGCAAAAACGGCTAGCATAACGGCGTAAAATCTCAAACCCTCATCTCAAAAAATAGAGAAACGTTCATACCCACCCAACCGGGTAGAACTAGCATACAGAAATGGAGGGGAACACTAGTTCTCAGCCTCCAAACAAATGGCTACCAAAAACAAAAGCAGAAACGGAACAGAACCAATAAAACGAGAAAGCCCTACCTCA
Organism: Cupressus sempervirens; assembly: GCA_028749045.1. Classification (NCBI taxonomy): domain Eukaryota; kingdom Viridiplantae; phylum Streptophyta; class Pinopsida; order Cupressales; family Cupressaceae; genus Cupressus; species Cupressus sempervirens. The sequence goes on along the minus strand of CM053788.1, from coordinate 295,367,266 downwards.
CAGCCAAAAGGGCAAAATGAGAATCTGAACCATAAAATAAATATCTCGCAGAAGTAGCTGAAAATCGCGACAATCCAAGGTTTCTCTGAGCTGGATCCAACGAGCCCAACCTCACGACGATCCCATGCCCGTAGCTCCCACAACGAACAAAACAGTAAATCCTCATGAAGAGGATTTTGGGTTTTACTCTCCAACTTTCCAATTCAAAAGTGAGAAGTGAGGAATTAAATTCCTTTTTGGATATTTATTCACTTTTTGGGTGAATAATCGATTAGGGCATTTAACCAGCCAATCTAGTTAAACTCCGAATCGACCCAAACGAAAATAGGCTATTCCTATAAATAGGAATTCATCTATGGCAAAGCTGCCAGAAATTAAAATAAATCAAATAAAAAGCCCAAAAACCCAAAAACACATAAATCACCTTAACAACTTTCGTGACAATGCGAACCTCTAAATGCACAGACACGCTTACAGGTCTAATCACATAATGCAAATGAGTTCAGATTTAATAATCACCGAAAGGTTTAAATTAAACATTTAATTAAGGATACGTCGACCATACAAAGGCGACATTGGTAAATTATGAACGGTTGAATCACTAACTCCATGTGCCACTGCCAGGGATATAAATCCTGCACACTAAACAACATGATCAAGTGCAATTGCATATAATAACATAGCCGAAGCAATAAATGTATTAAATCACCTAATTTAACCATTTATTTAATTATATTAAAATAATCTATTTACATCACTCACGTTCGCAAAAGGCATAGCAATGCAGGAATGAAGTAAATACCCATAGCATTAAATCCATCACATAAAAAAATCAGAGGTATGTCCAAATACCAAATAGCCAGATAACATCATAAAACACACTGTCATCTCAAAATGGCATCATCATGCAATATGATTAACTGAATAGCATAGTAGTCTATTATCTATGATACTGGAATCAAAGAGTAACATTCGACCCTCAAGTCATCTCAAATGTAAAACATCACATGAGTAACAAATATCTCTCTAATAAAAAATATAACAAGATAAATGCCTGCAGCACATAACCAAATAAATCAACATGAACAATCCATTCTAATTACTTAAGCATTTAATAATGATTGATTACTCTGCATTAAAAAGGCATTTAAAACACATAAGCAAAAACAATCATAAACATGACTAACCACTGCTACAGGAACCTAGTCCAGTGTAGCATGGTAAAAAGTACACAGTGCAATCTCTGCACACATCTCAGGGTAATCACGGAACAACCTCATGATACCACATCGATCCTAGTAACCACTGGCACAAATCTCAGTGAACCAAAAATCACATCATAATCTCAAAGATTAGTGAAAAGCATAATCAAAGCAACTGATAAAGAAACATAAATCCAAACACCTCAACGATGTAGACCACTCAGGGTCACAATCATGATCCATCACAACAAAAGATCAGCAAGGTTGCATCCATCAGGATATCTTACAAAAGTCAAATGGGAGAGGCACTACACAACAACCCTCTAAAAATATCAGATACCTCCTTAAATAGGCAATCTTGACCTTTTTATGCTTAATCACAATCGTAGATCTTAGGGATTATGATAAATCCAAAACATTTAATGAATCTATCCACCTTCTTGTTCTTCTTCTCTTCTAAAAGTTTCTTCTCAAATATTAGCCTTTGATCACTCAATTAATCTTTTCTTTACATTAAATAATACAACTTATCAATCCTTATCATCAACATATTTTTCTTATTCCAAGATTTCAACTATATCGGCTATAAATCTTGATTCTTTCTCAAACTATTCTTTTTCTATCACTCGATCATCATTATGCCTTTTTGCTCAATCTTTACTGGATCACTTGGTCATTACTACTCTCTCTCACCTAGTCACCACTATGCAACTCAGTTGATACTTTCACTCAACAATATTTGTCACTCAGAAATCATTATCACTTGACCAATATGCTCGATAATACTTAAGTTCCTTAATCTTTTGCTTTAACTACTTCATTGACCTTGCAAGATAGATACTCGGTCAAGCTTACCATGATGACTTGTTTCAAATCTTAGTTTCATCCAAATATATTTTAAATGAATGAACAATATATTATCTTGTGAAATACTAACTTCTCAAGTGCCTATTGGAATTCCTTCTCACTTACAAATCTCAACTCAACCTTGACTAGGTCATCTCACTATCTCTTCTTTTCAAATCCTCTTCATCAATCAAATGATATGGCACTCAAAACTATTAGTGAATGTCTCTTCAATAGGTTTGACACTTTTATTACCAATAGGTTTGAAATCAATGACAAAATATCAATTGTTTTAGTTAAGCTCCCAACAAATATAGCTTCAACAATATCCCTCTTTGGAATTGATGGAAACACCCTTATAGTGGAAACACCCTACCATTCACAAGATATGCAATATCTTCATGTTAACGTGCAATCTAAAAATTAATATAATACATTAAGTGTTCAACTACATTACATTGTTCCCTCTATGTTCAATAGGTAGATCTATAGTAATATCCTTAGTTTCATTCTAATTCTCATCTAGTTAGCTTCAGTGATTATAACAGTCTTCAACATTCTACATATGATCTTCAATAATTTCTTAGAGTCATCATCATCATCTCTCCCTCTATCATTATGTCTTTATTAACATTAGGCTTCATCTCCTTCTATGGTAACTATTAATTATCATCTTTTCCTCTCTTTTTCTTTATTAACACTGGTATCATCTCACTCCTCGACAATAATGCCAAAGACACCTCAATCACCAAAGCAACACTAGGTTCACTATTTTGATTAAGTAAAAATAGGTTTTGATAGGACCAAAAACCTTTGACAAAGTGCCAAACATAAAAGATAAGAAAGCCCTCAAGGAATTGCGCATCAACACCAAAAAATAATACAAACTATGAAAAGTGTCCTTAATACATCAAATAGGAAAAAAGTCAACAATAAGACAACAAAATGACATCATCAAGACAACTATTAGGTTCACTATTATACATCTTTTGTGTGTAAATATTATTAGTCTTTCTTGTATATTTTCTCCCTCTATCATAAGGCTCATCTTCAAAATCATCTTGTCACATCATTTCACACCTTTGGGTAGATCCTAAAGTGTGATCTTCTGCATCAATATGTATGATATTATGATGAAATGCCACATATCTCCTTAGTTAGTAGTAGAGAGGGGAATGACCCCTAACTTGTCTCTCAAATACTCATTTGCTTCCTTCAGTAATGCCTTAGTAAATATATTAGCTAGCTATTACTTTGTGTTCACATATTCAAACCTCACTTCTTTGTCTTGAACCAACTCTCTCAATTAATGATACTTGATCTCAATATTTTTTTCTTGGTATGCATCACATGATTCTTTGAAATATTTATAGCATTTGTATTATCACAATATATTACTACAAGATCAATAATCTCTTCCTTCATACCTTTCAATAGTTTCTTGATCCAAACAATGTTAGAAAAATTTATTGTTGCATCAACATATTCAACTTTTGCTATGGATTGAGAAATGTAGTTCTGCTTCTTGCTTGTCCATGAAACCAGTCTCTTTCCAAGAAAGAAAGTGTGTTCACTACAAATTTTCCTTTCATCAATATTTCTAACCCAATTTACATCAACATATACCTTTATCTCAAATTTATCAATCTTCTTATACCATAGCCAGTAATACTCTATTCCTTTCCAATATCTCAATATCATTTTCACAACCATCATGTGATTCTCTTTAGGATTATCAAAAAATATTGCAACTATTTTGACTGCTAATGCAATGTTAGGTTTTCTATGATCTACATACTATTGTTTTCCAATCAGTGACCTGCATAATGTTTGATTTATCTCTTTAGAATCATCATTCTTTGAAAGTTTATTTCTAGTGGACATAGATGTTCTAACTAGTCTTTAGTCTTCCATACAATTTTTTTTCAATATCTCCTAGATATATTTTGATTGTGTAATGTATATACCTTTCTTCATCTTATATACTCAAAGACCAACAAATAATGTGATCTCTCCAAACATATACATTTCAAACTCTCTCTTCATGTTATCAACAAATGATTTACACAATTCATCTTTTCCTCCAAATATGATGTCATCCACAAAAATTCCAGTTAACAATATATTTCTCTCATATTCATTCTTTAGATACAAATTTTTGTCATCATTTATTATTGTGAAACTGATTTTCACCAAGTATGCATTCAATTTCTCATACCGTGCTCTAGGAACGTGTTTCAAACCATACAAAGCTTTATGTAATTTAAATACCATGTTTCTCTTGCTAGCTCAAAAAAACCTTCAAGTTGATCAACATAGACTTCCTCTTCAAGTACACCATTCAAAAATGCATATTTCACATCCATTTGATAAAATTTGAATCCTTTTAAAGAAGCATATGCAAGAAAAGTTCTTACTCCTTCCAACCTTTCAACTGGAGAAAAAGCTTCTTCATATTCAATAACTTCTTCTTGTGCATATCCTTTACAAACTAGTTTTTCCTTGTTGCTTGTGACTTTAGCTTTTTCATTCAGCTTGTTTCTCAATACCCACTTTTTTCCAGTCACATTCTTGTCCTTTGGTCTGGGTACTAGAGTCCATGCCTTTTTCTTTTAAAAAATTTCAATCTTTTCATTCATGGTTGTAATCCAATCTTCATTCTCAAGTGCCTATTTGACTGATCTAGGCTCATACTCACACAATAAACATGTATCACTCCTCAATTTTTTTTCTTGTCATAACTCCTAAATCTTTATCTACATTAATTTGGTCTGATGCATGATTTCTTCTTACATACTTTACTAGGACAGGTTCCCTTCTTCTTTGTTCTTGTTGATGTTCACTGGGTTCTCCTAGTTCAACATGTTCAATCACTTTAGGTTCTTCTTAATGTAATTCTATCTATATCACTAGTCCATCATTCTGATGATCAACATTCACTTCTTGTTGCTCAACATCTATAGTCTAACACTTAGTAGGCTGATTTCTCTTGGTAGCCTTTTTTCCATGACTTGATAGTGTTCACATTTGTATATCTTCAACTAGTTTCTTAGGTTTAGGATTGATGTTAGGTTCTCCTTCATAGATATATACAAAATTTTTATAGTCTTTAGGTTTTATTTTTCATTCCACCTCATTCTTCTCTATGAATTTTTCAACTCTAACATTTGCACTTTCCACAACCTTGTTAGTGTTAGAATTCAAACATTTGTATGTATTACTCTTTGTGGAATAACCTAGGAATACATCTTCATCACTTTTAGCATCAAAAAATGCTTCCATTGCTTGAATATTTTAAATATAACATTTGCTTCAAAAAACTTTGAAATAATTTACATTATGTGCATGTCCATACTATAACTCAAAAGGTGTTTTGTTTTTACCTTTCTTGACTTGTACTCAATTTAGTGTGTAGACTATAGTGCTAACAACTTCTCTCCAATATTTTAATGAAACAATCTTCTCCATTATCAATATTCTTGCACAATCCATTATGGATCTATTCCTTCTTTCATCTATACCATTCTATGGTGGAGTCCTAGATGCAAACATCTTCCTTTTGATTCCTCTATCATTGCAGAATATGTTAAACTCTCTAGATATAAATTCTATTTGATCTCAAGCATTTTAGGATCTTACCTGTTTCCTTCTCTCCACTAGCCAAATACCACTTAAACATTTGAAAAACATCATATTTTTCTTTGAGAAATATTACAATCATCATTCTATAGAAATCATCAACCAATAAGATAGAAGTACTTATCTCCATAGTAACTTTGCAGTCAAATAGGACCACATAAATCAGTATGAATTAATTCCAAAATATCATCAGAAGAATATTTTTTTACTCTTGAAACTAGACTTAGTCATTTTTCCTAATTAACACTATTTTCACATCACCTTTTCTGGGTTACTCAATCTTGACAATCCTCTTACTTTTCTTTTCTTGCTTATTGCAATCAAATAATCAAAATTCACATGAAACTACCTCTTATGCCATATCCAAATATCTTCATATTGTGAAAATAAGCATGTATCTTTAGATAGGTCTAAATAAAAAAATTACCTCTTGTTTTCTCTCTACTTCCAATCAGTTCACCAGCAGCATCATGAATCTTTGCCTTCTTGTTTAGAAATTCAACCCTCTAGCTAGAACTGATCAAGCGTGTCAAACTCAATAAGATATATTTTAGACCATCAACCAAATATGCATAATGACATATGATCTTAACATTCATAATAATTGATCTTTTACCTTTCACATAATATGGTGCATCATTTCCAAATTTAACACTATTACCATTGTATTGAATCAACCTTTCAAACTTACTTGTATCACCAGTCATATGATGTGAACATCCACCAGCAATTATTCATTTGTCATTTTTTCCTATATATAAAATTAGAACAATCTTTTCACATTTTTCATCTTCATCAAAATCACTTTTCATAACAACATACACAACTTCTTCATCATTTTCTTCAATTCTACTACCAAAACTTTCTTCAATGATGTAACAAGATTTATTACCTTTGCCTTTGTAGTCTTTATTACCTCTGCCATATTTTTGTTATCTCTCCTATCTCAATACTCATTATGTTTTCTCTCATCCTTATATTCTTATTGGAAATACAATAGGAAAAGTAAACTTTGAGAGGGGTGGGGGGTGAATCAACACTTAAAACTTCAACCTCAAAATCATTCACCACACATCCACCTTACAATCTATTGACATAAACTAAAATACCAAATTAAGCATATACATCCATAGGATGAAAGTAAAAAATTCAAAACATGTATGACATAAGATATTTGTTTACCTAGAAACCCTCCAAGGAGAAGGTAAAATCGGGGTAAGGATGACATCCACAAATCTCCAGTACTATAGTAATAAAGTATATCTAATGAAGGGTACAATGTTTGATCATGAAACATGATCTACCTAGTGAAAGGACTACCTTGTTAAAAGCTTACAAGAATGTTAGATCTTCCCCTGTTAAAGGATTTCAATACCCTATTAGAAGTGTTCCTAGTAAAAGGGCTTCAACTTACAATGAAGTAAGTATCTTATTAAAGGTATTACAACAACCTATTAAGACTACTCTGTTAAGAGATTTAGCTGATTCATCTATTAGAATGTCTCAACAATGATCCTGTGGTTAGCACTCTACTACCAAAAAATAGATAACCTATATCCTAATATATACTTGATCCTTACTGATCAAATGTATCACTTCCATCCTCTAACTCCTTTCCTCTATTCTCCTTTAACTGGTTTTGCAATGTATCTCCAATCACAACTCCTTAGTCACCATGAATGCTCTATTTATGCATGCAAACTTCTGTCTTTTCTCCTTACAAATTCATAATAAGTTTAGGGTTTTTCCTCCTTAAGAAGACCTAGGTGACTTAGGGTTAGGTATGAATCAATGATTGTGATTCATCTATACGGCCACTTAAACTGTCCCTTTTTCTGATTGAATGCATATGGATTCACAATAAAGTATTTTCCTTGTCCTCTAAGATTGTATAACAATCCTTAAAGTCAGCTCCAAAATAGTTTACATAGTAGTTTGTGCCATTATAAACAACTATGTCAAAACTATATTACTTGACACTTGAAGTCCTGATGCTTGGCACTAACTACGACTTCAATGTTGTAACACAACCTCTAAATGACTTGACACCCATTGATCACTTGACATCTAAATAACTCAACACTTACTATCTGCTTGATACTTAAGTGACTCAATACTTACTAGTTACTTGACACGTACTGTATATCTCTCGCTTAGCATATACTATCTGACAACTGATGCTAGAAATGTATTACTAATTTGACATGAACTAAGTAAATGATTTTAGTATATTGTCACTCAGTGATGCAAGAGCATCTTGGGTGTAAGAGCAATCTTGGATCACCCAAAAATATTTTATTTTCAATCTTTTCTATTTTAATAAGGACTAATAGACAAGGTGGTTACTATTTATGGGAACTTTCTATTTTTAGTAAGTTTTTCATATGAGCTTAGAATGTTCTCATTTTCTACAAGAAATTTCATTTTTGAGTTGTAAGCCTACCATAAAAATCTCATTGCACAAGCTTAAGTATCAAAGAACTTATTGTGGATTTTCAGTGGAAAAATTTGTAGAAGAATCTTCAGGCTCACCATTGGAGGCCTTATAGTGCCTAGATGAGGTCCAAAAACTTGACGAAAGGGCACTCACAATGTTCAAACCTATTGATCAGGAGTTGGTATTTTTGAAAAGTGGTTATAATAGCCAATTAGAGCAATAGTTTGAGAGTTATGGCCTTCCAAAGTTGGGCTACCCAAAATATCTAAAATAATTGTCAAAGATGCATCTGGCTGAATCTTTATGTATTTTTAGGGTCTGTTGGCCCTAGGTATTAAGTTTCAATGTCTAGAACCTTCCCGGGTAGCATAAAATTGCCTATTTAAGAAAGGCCCAAACATTGTCTAGAACAATTCTGAGTGATAGTTCACAACTTGTGTTGCAAATTATTGTAATGAAGGTGCCCATGTGGGTTAGCATATTGTACTTGTGAATTTTATGATTCCACATTTGTGACACAAATAAGAAGTCCATATTTTGTTCTTGCATTTGTTGTTGTTTATTTATTTCTGTCATGAGTTTATGGTTTTAAGGGGAGCACCCTTTATCAAGTGGTATTAGAGCTAGAGTTCTTGAGTGTGTGGACAGATCATCGATTGTAAGGTAGTTCACACTAGGACCATGGTTTGGGCTGAGCATGTAGACAGATCACTAATTGTGAGGCAAGTTGCACTAGGGTTTTAGTGAAATTGTGAAAAATGCCTCCACGAAGAGAGCATGGTGGAAGAGTTGTAGGTATTACACCTAAGGGTTTGAAAGCCCTCCAAAGACAAATGCAAGCATTGTAAGAATAAATACGTAGAGGAAAAAATCTTCCTATAAGAGATGAAAGTGAGGATGAGGACTAAGTAGAAGACAATACCGAAGTAGAGGTAGTTCTAAACCTAAAGGAAGAAAGGATTTTTAGGGCCATTTCCAAGATTGGAAAAAGACCTAAGTTTGAGGTTCCCACATTTTTGAAAAATCTTAACCTAGAGGAGCTGATCGATTGGATCAATGAACTAGAGGAGCACTTTGAGTATGAAAATATTGATGATCTTGATAGGGTCAAGTTTGTGAAGAAAAAACTATAGGGACATGCAAAGATTTGGTGGCAGGAGATTTAGTTGGAGCAAAATAGAAAGGGAAAGGACAAAATCACCAGATGGGATCAGATAATAGCTAAACTAAAGCAACAATTCATTCTCATGGATTATGAGCTTAATCTGTTGAAGAAAATGTGAGGATTGAAGCAAGCAGAAAAATACATTCAAGAGTATATCAAAGATTTCTACCAAGTTCTCATTAGAACTAGCCATGCAGAAGCTAATTAGGAGAAGATTGCCTGTTATCTTCATGGGTTAAGGCCAAGTATTCAGGATGAGTTGAGTCTGGTTCAAATGACCAATATTGAGGGGGCATAATAGTTTTCCCTAAGAGTTTAAGAGAAATCAAGCAAGAAGTTTGAAAACAAGAATAGTGGAAGAGGCCATGGTGGAAGATCTAGCAAATGATCTTATGGAGGCCATAATGATGATTAGAAGAAAAAGGATGAGGCTAGGAGTATCTGTCTAAACTAGAGGGGAGACAATTCCAATCATTTCCATGATTAGAACAATAGAGATCAGAGAGGAAGAGGCAGATGACAAGGATTTGGATGAGGAGGCTTTCATAGGAAATGTTTTCACTACAAAGAAGAAGGGCATAAAGCATTTGAATATTCCCAATGCCAAGGAATGATAGTTCAAAGAATAGAAGGCCAAGATAGAGTTGCACAGGTTGATGAAGATGCTAGATCCTCACATTCTAAAGATGCTAAAAGAGGAGAAGTCCTAGTTAATAGAAGAGTCCTACTGAATGGTGAGAATGAACCTAGTGAAAGAAGGAGCTTGTTTCACACAAGGTGAAAATGTGAAGATAAGTGTTGTGCTGTGATAATTTATGGTGGAAGTACTTACAATCTAGTGTTAAAATGATGGTCATCAAATTGAAGCCTGAAGAGATAGAAACACCTGCATCCATTCTGTATTGCTTGGGTGCAAGATGACCACAAGGTCATGGTCAATGAGTGGTGCTCAGTTAAGTTCAAGATTGGAAGCTACTAGGATGAGGTACTATGTGATATCATACCTATGGACATGTGTCATATGTTACTAGGAAGGCTATGGCATTTTGACAAGCATGCTATATATGATGGGCAAGAAAATACCTACACTTTGACCAAGGATGGAGTGAAACACAAGTTGAAGCCATTGAAGGATAAATAAGAATAGGTATGTAGTGCTAATAGAATATTTTTTGTTGATGGAAAAGAGTTTCTCAAAGGTATGAAGCATGAGCATATGTGTTTTGCTATAATTCCAAAAGATAGTAAAGAAGAATTAGAGGAGGTACCTACAGAAGTTGCAGGTATGTTGAGATATTTTTCTAACATTGTATTAGATAATGTAATTGATGGGTTGCCCCCAATGAGGAAGATCATTCACCAAATGTATTTGGTTCTATGAACTAGTTTTCCAAACAAGGCAATGCATAGAATGACACTTGCAGAAAGTGAAGAGTTGAACAAACAAGTTCATGAGTTGTTGCAAAAGGGGTTGATTCAAGAGAGTTTAAGTCCATGTGTTGTACGATCTATATTAGCACCAAATAAGAATGGAGAATGGAGGATGTGCATAGATTCTCATGCTATCAAAAAGATCACAATTAAGTACATATTTCTATTGCCAAGGATGGATGATATTATGGACTGTTTGAGTGAAGCTGAGTATTTCACAAAGATAGATCTAAAGAGTGGGTACCATCTAATTTGTATCAGAGAAGGAGATGAATGGAAGACTAATTTTAAGATAAAAGAATGACTTTATGAGTGGTTAGTCATGTCTTTTGGGCTAACCAATGCATTAAGCACTTTCATGAGGCTCATGAATGAGGTACTGAAGGAATTTTTGTGTAAGTTTGTTATTGTTTACCTACATGATATTTTGATCTTTAGTAAGATATTGGAGGAGAATTTGATCCATATTTGCAAGGTGTTTGATAAGTTTAGGGAAGAAAAATTGTTGATAAACCTAAAGAAGTGTAGTTTTCTAAAGGAGTTGGTTCACCTGGGATTTGTACTCTCAGCAAAAGGTCTAAAAATGGACCTAGAGAAAGTGAAGGCTATCCTTGAATGGCCTACTCCAACGAGTGCAATAGAGGTAAGATATTTCCATGGATTGTCTAGTTTTTAAAGAAAGTTCATATGAGGTTTTAGTAGTATTTGTGGGCCCCTAACTAAAACAATGAGAGGGGATAGGAAAGAATTTAAGTGGACTATAGGGGTAGATAAGAGTTTTAATCTGTTGAAATAGAAAGTTACTAAGCAACCTATTTTAACACTTCTAGATTTTAACAAGGTGTTTCAAGTAGTCTGTGATGCTAGTGGTATTGCAATAGGAGCTATTATGAGCCAAGAAGGTAGACTTGTTGCTTATTTTACTGAGAAGTTGTATGATGCAAAAAGAAGATATTCTATTTATGTTCAAGAATTTTATGCTATAGTTCAAGCATTGAATAAGTGAAGACACTATCTTCTTCCTAAGGAGTTTGTTTTGTATACTGATCATCAAGCTTTGCAATATTTGAATAGTCAAGGAAAATTGAACCAAAGGCATTTGAAGTGGATTGAGTTTTTGTAGAGTTATACATTTATTTTGAAACACAGGAGTGGAAAGTCTAACAAAGTTGCAGATGCTCTTAGTAGAAGACAACTTTTTTTGACAAATATGTAGATAGAGGTGGTTGGGTTCAAGGAACTTAGTACTTTGTATCCAAATGATCTTGATTTTGGTGAAGCATAGGAGGCTTATATAGAACTTGTTACACTTGATAGGACAAAGTGGTTGGATTTAATGATCCAAGGTAGTATGTTGTTCAAAGGAAGCCATTTGTGCATTCCTAGAAGTTCAATGAGAGAGAATCTCATCAAGGAGAAGCATAGTTGAGGATTGGATAGACATTTTGGTAGAGATAAGACCATTGCTTTGGTTTCTGAGAATTATTATAGGCCATAGTTGCAGCAAGATGTGAAGAAGTTTATACAAATTTGTTGAGTATGTCAAATGTCAAAAGGAGTGAAGCAAAATACAAGGTTGTATTAGCCATTATCTATACTAGAGAAGCCGTGGGAGGATGTCAAAATGTATTTTGTTCTTGGATTACTGAAGACTTAGGATGGGCATGATTATATTTTTGTGGTGGTTGACAGGTTTTTAAAGATGGCACATTTTATTCCTTGCAAGAAGACTAGTGATGTTGTTCATGTAGCAGAGTTATTTTTTAGAGAAGTGGTGAGATGACATGGTCTACCAAAGAGTATAGTTTTAGATCAAGATACCAATTTTTTGGGGTATTTCTAGCATACATTGTGGAAGAAATTGAAGACAGAGTTGAAGTTTAGTTCATCACATCATCTAGAGATTGATGGGCAGATGAAATTTGTAAATCACAGTTTAGGAAACTTGTTGAGATGTTTGGTTGGAGATAAGCCAAAAGGATGGAATATGATTTTACGACAAACAAAATCTGTATATAATAATTCTATCAACAAGAGTACTGATAAATCACCATTCTAGATTATATATTGGAGTAGTCCTAGAAATGCCTTTGAATTGAGGTAGTCGGGTAAGGGAGAGATAAGTAGTGTTGAAGTAGAAGAATTTGTTGTAACATTTGTAGAACATCCATGAGGAGGTGAAGAAACACATCATAAAGATGAATACACAGTATAAAGTTAAGATAGATGTGAAAAGGAGGTATAAGGAATTTTAGATTAGAGATGAAGTCATGGTCCATTTGAGAAAAATATATTTTCTAGTGGGGACATATAATAAGTTGAAGATAAAGAAGTTTGGATCGTGAAAGATAGTGAAAAGGCATGATTCTGGAAATTCTCATGAAGTGAAGTTTCTCGTTGAATTGAATATTTCACTAGTATTTAATATTTTAGATTTGGTAGAGTATTATGAAGGAGGTGATGGAGATGAAGTTGCAGAAGCATAGTGGAGTATTCCAGCAACTAGTTTGACTACAAAGGAGATTGAGGAGATACTAGATAGTCATGTTGGTAAAAGTATCAAGAACAAAAATTTTGAGGAATACCTGGTCAAATGGAAAGGGAGGTTATTAGAGGATTCATCATGGATAGAAAGGGAGGAGGTTAACCATCTTGGTTTTCCTCTAAATACTAAATATATGACAGAGTCACTTCTCAAACTACCCTGGGTGTTTGATGCAAGAGCATCTTGGGTGTAAGAGTAATCTTGCATCACCCAAAAATATTTTATTTTCATTCTTTTCTATTTTAATAAGGACTAGTAGACAGGGTGGTTACTACTTATGGGAATTTTCTATTTTTAGTAAGGTTATCATATGAGCTCAAAATGTTCTCCTTTTCTACAAGAAGGTTCATTTTAGAGTTATAAGCCTACAATAAAAATCTAATTGCTCAAGCTTAAGTATTGAAGAAGTTATTGCAGATTTTTGGTAGAAAATTTTACAGAAAAATCTTCAGGTTCATTGTTGGAGGCCTTAGAGTGCCCAAATGAGGTCCAAAAACTCAATGGAAGGGGCACTTGCACCATTCTAAGCTTGTAGATCAAGAGTTGGTATTTTCAAAAAATGGTTATAATAGCCAATTGGAGCAATGGTTTGAGAGTTATGGCCTTCAAAAGTTGGACTACTCAAAATATCTAAAATAATTGTCAAAGATATATTTGGATAACTCTTTATGTATTGTTAAGGTCCATTGGCCCTAGGTGTTAAGTTTCAATGTCTAGAACCTTCTTGGGTGGCATAAAATTGCCTATTTAAGAAAGGACCAAACATTGTCTTGAACAACTCTGAGTGATAGTCACATCTTGTATTGCAAATTATTGTAATGAAGGTGCCCATGTGGGTTAGCATATTATACTTGTGAACTGTATAATTCCACATTTGTGGTGCAAAAAAGAAGTGCATTTTTTTTCTCACATTTGTTGTTGTTTCTTTGTTTCTGTTATGAGTTTATGGTTTTAAGGGGAGCACCTTCATCATTCATATGTCAAAACCAATCTAAATTTAACAATCTCCCCCTTTGACATGAGTGACAAAATATTTGGGTATGTATGAATGACCTTAGCCTTTCAAGCATAACCGAGACAATATCCATTTACATACAAAATTTTGCAAAACTTATGACTCATTAGTCATACCTCAAAATTTAATAACCCCCTTGAGTTTATTGATCCATTCTGTAACTAGAATTGAATACTCCTTCTGAGTAGATTCTGCATATGCTAACTTGCTAACCCTATCTCTATTTGATCTCCAAACTTATCTCTCATTTTCATGCATTCTCCCCCTTTCCTTGTTTTCCCCAAAACTTATTTAGTTTCCCCCTTTTTGACACTTATGTCATGGTTTGTACATGAATAGTGTATTTATCCAAGAAAGGTTTGTGGACCTCAAGCATTGTTTTTAGGGCTACATCCTAATTATTGCAAGCTACCTCCAATGATTTGATTTGGATGGCTAATTTGGTATCAAGATGGACTAAGCCTTCAAAGGGTAGAAAGATGGGGATCTTTCTTCATTAATGTCTCAACAAAGGCTAGCTCTTTGTGAAGTATTTCCATGTGTGGGGTCAACATTGATTGGATGATGATCAATGTAGCTCAAATGTTTGCATCTTGAGCATGTAGAGCTGCCAACTAACCTTGGGAATTCATCAAATTTATGAAGTGATTCTGACTCTGAGTTGGAGAATGGGGTAGAGTTCTACCTTTTTTCTTCATATCTCCATCCAAATTATCAATATGGCATTGCACTTCTTGTGTGAATAGAGTTGTATCACACAACTTTACTTAAAGTGAGAAAATATTCTCTAAGACTTTCTTTACACTATTAATCTCGGTTGCTAGCTCAACCTGACTAAGTGTAATAGCACTTGATATCTTTTCATTTACCTTATTTGGAAATTTTCTCTTAGACCATTCAAGTAATTTTATATTTGAATCTAGGTCTGCATCATTGAGCTATTCTATAATGTTTACCAACTGCTCCATTATAGGCTTGTCTTTTTTAGGTGTTGGCAGGCTGAATGCATCAAGAAAGATATCCTTAATGCCTTGTAATGCTTTCTTTTTCCTAAGCTCCCTTCTGAGTAGTTTTTGATGGTTTTTCTTTGCAAGTGCATCTTATTCTATGCCCATTTGTTCAACAGTGATTTTTGCAAGGTCCAAGTTTGGTAAAACAATCACTTCATCCAAGTTTACATCACCAAATGATGTAACCTCATCTACCTTGGATATACTAGGACTAAGCCATGATGACTACAATGATGTAGCTTCCACACTCAACCTATGAAGTGCTTGACTTGGAGGAGTAGTAGTCTTGACAAATTGACCAGTGTTTGTATTGCTAATTGTTCCTTAGGTTTTGTGGTCAAGTCTGACTCTTTAGTCCTCTTCTCTTCTTTCCTTTCAACTTGAATTGCACCTTCAACTTGTGCAACTATAGCAATCTTAGGTATAGACATAGTGTGCACAAATTTGCTGATGTTGGTCATGGATGGCTCTTTTTGTTGATACACTACAAGGGGTAATGTAGGTTGTATCACAATAAATTGAGGGGTTTTTGATATTTCTTATGTTTCAACCTCTGTAGATGCCTTCTTTGCTTTCTTGAGTTCATCTACACTCACCAATATAGGATGACTACACAGTTGTTCCTTGGTGGTGGTGTCTAGAAATATTTTTTGCATGTCCTCCTCTATTAGGGGATTGATATTCTGAGGCACATTGTTAGAAATATCCTTGATCTATATAATCTCAATGTCTTCTTGTGTTACATGTTGTGGACTAACACAAAACATTTGTGTATCTGGTATACTTTGTTCTATTTGCTACTCATCTTCAACTATTGCCTAAGTTTCTATATTTTTCTTAGTGCATTCCACATGTGAAACTATCTTAGTGTCAACTGTTATAACCTCAATTATTTCTTGTTCATATTTTTCATCACCTACCTCAATGGGTGTCTGCTCAATTGCCTTCAGTGTTGTCAACCCATAAATTACCTTCCATAATTGGGTACCCTGCTGATCAACTTCTTCAGTTTTATTCTACAAAATATTAAAAGCTTGGTACTTTGGAGAAAATTTACTTGCATACTTCTTAATGGCCTTTTTCATCTTTGATTTATCTAAATTTGGCATCACTCTTGCAAGTGTAGTTCCTCTTATGTTTTTCTTTGTTGTGAGACTATTCTGTGCTCAACTCTATCATATAAGTCCTTTGGTAGAGAGATGGAAATCTCAATTGGAGTCATCTTAAATGTTTCCATCATGGCATTTACTAACTCTTCTAGTTTATTTTTATCTAAATTTCCAAGCTTATCAAATTTAATATGTGAAAATCCACTCAAATCTGCTTTATTCTTTATATTTTCACATAGATTATCCAAATCAGAAGAAGGACTGTGACTTACCACTTTGAATTGGCTAATATCATCAGATTCTATTCTCTCCTTATCTGATCTAACTAGAGCAATCTAATTTCTCCTTTGTCTCTTCACAGACTCATCAACTTGTATAGCTTTCCTGGCTTTTATTTCTTTTGGCTTTACCACTTCTTGAGCTTTCTTAGTAGTAGCTTTAGTGTAGGCTTTAGTATCTAGAACTACAGGCTTAGGTTTTACAACCTTCTTTGGTTTGTTGACTATAGGTGCTTCACTAGCCTCTTCTTCCTTGGCACCTTCTTCAAGCTCGACTTCCTCTTCACCTTGATCTTCTCCTTGACCTTGAGTTAGGGCTAGAGGTGCTTGAGAAGGAACATATTCTTCTTCATCATCTTCATTGTCTTCCTCTTCTTCCTCTTCCTCTACTCCTTCACCAATTTTTTCTTTAAGATTCTTAACCATTTTGTTCTTCTTTCTTAATACTATTACTATCTTCAAGTCCATAGTTATGTTTGATTTTGCAACATCATAATTACCAAAGGCTGTAGCCTTATTATCTACTTCATCTACAAGAAAAGTTATAATTTTTGTAGATGCCTCATCCACATTGATCTCATATCCTAGAGGTCTTAATCACCTTACCCGTGGAACTACAATCTAAGAATATGTGAAATTACTATAAAATAGAAAGAAAACATCATTTAAATGTTTCTCAACTAGTGACACTAGAATCCTATGTCTTTTTTTTATAGAGTTTTTAAAATCCCCAAAGTAATTGGTCATAATATACTCAAAATTCTCTCCCTTTTGCTCAATGAATTAACCTATTTGCATTGCAATAGATCTGTTTGTCTTCCAAGCTATCTTTCCAAAGGAAGAAAATGTGTTTTGCACATAGAAAAATATACATATAAGTATTGATCCAAACTTGCATTGTGCACTCTTGGTTTTCCTTATGGCTCCCAAGTTTTTTGATAATTGTTGCAACTATAGCTTGACAAGGTCATAAGTACAATCCTTCTTCACTATCTTATAGCCTACATCAATAGTAATACATGGTACGTTGTTCAACCTACTTGATTGAAAGAATTTGTGTGAAATAATCCTTACAAAAAAAGCTATTTGGAGATCATTGATGGTGTCTATTGTCATTCCTCTCTTGTTCCACATAGCCCCTATGTTCTTCTCAATCACCTCTTTTTCTTCACTTCTCTTGGTTTTGGGTCTATCTAGGGTTGGATACCTTGTTACTCTCTACACAATATTTTTAGTAATCTTGATTGATCCATTTTCTAACCACACATAATTTTAATGAATTCTGCTCAAGACAATCTTCATCCACCCTATCTTAAAGACGTTTGGAAAATCTAGGGCATGGGTTAACCCTTTTCTTTCTAAAATTTTGTATTCCTCCTTCAGTATTCCATTCTCACGTAGTTTTCCATATAGGTCTTTTATTTCCATGTCTCCTATGCTACCCACCTTGCATATGTAACAACATCTCACATCTTGAATCATTAAGACTTGTGGTGGTATCATGGATAATGCACCAGATGGGTCTTGTTTATAAGAAATGTTAGGAATTGCCTTGAAAATTTGTTTTTTTATTTCATTGTTGGTTAACTAAACATTTAAAACTTCCTTTCCCTCTTTGACCTGAATAGCAGAATAAATAGTTGCCATATTCAATACCTAGGGTTTGCACAAATTCAAAACAATATAGCTCGGCAAATGATAAATACCTTCTCAAATATGATGAATGGTGTCAAATGGTGTGTGAATTCACTCTGCAAACACTTGGAATGATCTCTTAAATTTTCCTTTAGCTCTTCATGCTCTCTCCATTTTTGAATGACGTCAAATGAGTCAAGAATCAATCATATAGACCTTAAAACTTCACATTTAAAGCCTAATGCTTACATAGTTGTATGCTCAGCTTGAATAGAGATTTCAAATTACTCAACTTCCATGAAGTTTCCTTTATGCTCAACAAAAACTATGAGCTCAATCAACACTATCACTTACGATAGTTCAACATTAACTATATTTCACTTGGCAACCATGGTGAAACTTTTCATGCTCAACAGTAACATGAAAACTGAAAAAACTTAAAGATTTCTTCTAGATTCTAAACAACACTTTACATCTTTCTTCATGCAAATATAATATTTTCAGACCTAAATCCTTGGAACTAATGTATAGTGTATCTTTTAAATATCAGTCCTACACATATCTCTTGATTGCTTAATTGGAGGTGGTGCGATCACTTGACCCATTGGGTGAAGTGATCCCATTTGAACTTGATATGCTGCAATCTTCCTTTCTCTTCCATGCCTTTTTTATCTCATCTTTGACATTCTTAATATCTTCCTTTCCTTTTCCTTTGTTGAATTCACTTCTAGGTAGCTTGGACCTTGTTGGATAATTCTTGCTTATGTGACTAGTCTTCAAACAACAAAAACATGTAGTTTAACTCAATTGTCTTTTGTAGTCACTACTAAGATGTGTTCTAATGCAATTTTTTTCAGCAACATGTCCACACTCTTGACAATAGTGACAGCTATACCTACTATTGTAATACCAATTATAAGATTTTTCATTTTTCTTTACCTTTGTTTGCTTGTTTGATGACCATTTGGGCTTGGATCTGCATTCATATGCTCTATGTCCATACTTCTGACAAGTATAATGGTAACCTTCAAATATTTGTGCTTAAGGTCTTGGTTCTACATTCATGTGCATGATGTCCTTGTTTGTTGCATTTGTGACAATAACCCATGAACTTCTACTGAGGATTCTAATTTTTAGTCTTGCTCCTACAAAAATTGGCAGTATGACCTATCTAACCAAAATTATGACAAGTTTTTTTGAGTTCTTAGCATTGGCATTCCTTTATTCACCACTTTTAGATGATTCTCCTTCTTCAGTACTAGTATAACCCAATCTACAAGTATTACTGTTAGATCTAGGAGATCTCGTCTATTGCTCAAAATACTTGATGGCTTTACTAAGTTTGTTGAAACTTTTAGCAAACTCTTTTTCTCTTTTTAGATCATTTCTTAGTTGTTCATTCTGCAACTTCAATGTTGTGCTCTCAATATATTTTCCATTCAATTCATGATTTACAATCATCATTTGATTCAATGTTTCCAATTGCATGTGAGAAATTCTATTCACCTTTGATGATTTCTCTTCCAGTTTGTTGGTCAGTATCCTTTTGTCATCTTCAATCACAACTTTTTCCTCTTCAAATTTATTATTCTACTTGGTCACCTCACATAGCAATACTGATTGGACTTCTTGTTCTATCTTGAGATTTCTAACCTCTTCAATTAGGGTTGCATTCTTTTCCATCAAATTTGCAACTTCTGTATCAAATTTACTTGTGTTTCCATTTGAAAATAATTTAGTAGTGTCAATCTCTTGGTAATGTGTGTCATTCTCTTTAATAGCTATCTCTTTCCTTCTCTTCAATGATCACTTTAACTCATCTCTTACTTCACTCAACTAATATAGGGAAAGTTGTATTTCAATTGTCTAGTTCTCAATAGTCTTTCCCAACTTGTAGACTTCCATCTTCAAGATCTTTCCTCAAAGATGTAAACTAGTTCTTAATAGTATTTCCCAACTTGTAGACTTCCATCTTCAAGATCTTTCCTCAAAGATGTAAAGCTTTACTTTCTAGAGAACTAAGCTCTAATACCAATTGTTGAAAATACAATAAGAAAAGTAAACTTTGGTGGGGGGGGTGTGTTGAATCAACACTTAAAACTTCAACCTCAATATCATTCACCACACATCCATCTCACAATCTATGCATATAAGTTGAAATACCAAATTAAACATATACATCCATAGTATGAAAGTAAAACATTCAACACATGTATGACACAAGATATTTGGTCACCTAAAAACCCTCCAAGGAGAAGGTAAAACAGCGGCAGGGATGACACCCACAAATCTCTACTACTACAGTAATATAGTGTATCCAATGAAGGTTACAATGTTTGACCATGAAACATGATCTACCCTGTGAAAGGTTTTCCCTATTAAAGGCTTACAAGATTGTTAGATCTTACCCTATTAAAAGATTATGTTAGAAGTGTGCCTGGTAAAAGGACTTCAACTTGTAATGAAGTAAGCACTATGTTAGAGAATTTACAATAGTTTATTAAGACTACTCTATTAAAATATTTAATTGATTCAAGTGTTAGAATGTCTTATCAATGATCCCATGGTTAGCACTCTACTGCTAGATAAAAAAATCACCTCTTTCACAATATATACTTGATCCTCACTGATCAAATGTATGTTAACTTATTAATCATTCACAAAGATTTAACATGCATGCATAAAAGAAACAACATCAACACAAGAGACACCAAATTTAACATGGAAACCTAATATGGGAAAAACCACCAAGTAACTAGCTACCAATTTTCAATCTTCTAAGGTAAGCCCTGTTAGGAGACAACTCTATTAAAGGTTACAAAAAACACTGATAGGTGTGACCCTGTTAGAGGATTTAATCACCCTGCTAGGAGTGGTCTTGCTAGAGGAATTTAGAACAATTCAATAGAATTGTCTATCTTATTAGAGGGTTTATAAAATAACTGTTAAACCAAATCTGTTAAGAGATTTAGGAGTGGCCTTGCTAGAGGACTTTAGAATAATTCAATAGAACTTTCCACCTTGTTAGAGGGTTTACAAAATGGTTGTTAAACCAACTCTATTAAGAGATTTAGGAATTACTACTACAATGGTGAGAAAGTAACAATAAGTGACTTGAATGAGATGCAACTGAACTTTGTTGTTACAGATCTCTGTTCTACTTCACTAGATCCTCTCTAATCGAATACAACTTTGTTGCTCCTCAAGGATATCTGATCCTACTTCAAAATTTTCTCACACTTCACACAATCAACTCACTTTCCTACTTGCTCATTCATCCATCATACTTTAGAATTTACAACTTGACATTTTATTTATACCTTACAAATTGTCAAGTTAGCTCATTTAAAAGTTACATTTTCCAATAATCATTACATTAGTCGGCTACAAACATTACATGAAATAATTAAACTTTATTTCCAAAAACAATGAAATCCTTCATTGGCCAACCCTGCTCGGTAAACACTGCTCCAGAAATGATTTCTAGTGTTAACCAAGTGAAGCTTGGTAAACACTGCAAACTTTACAAAATCCTTTGGAGATCGAGTTAACTCGATAAACATTAACTTTCCTTTGTTGACCTTGTGAGCTCGGTAGAAACTAACTAATGCTTGGTAGACTTTGTAATTCACTTTGCTAACCAATTGAGCTTGGTAGACCCTATCTTTTTCTTTGCTAACCAACTAAGCTCGATAGACTCTATCTAATAATTGACATGACATTTGTGTAACATCAAAGACAACACACAATTGAACAATTGTATCCAACAATCTCCCTATTTGGCATTGATGACAACACAACATGTCATAGTAGAATGAAATTTGACAACAAGTCTTTGACATAATATTTCTTCCTCTTAGATTTTATGCCACAAACTTCTAAAATATAGTAATCTCCCTCTGTGAAGGAATTACATAGCTTTTTTTCAAATATCAGATTCTTCACAATCAAATTCAAATTTTAGAAGGATATGAAAGTATAATTTCCCTCTTTGACAACACATGCCAAAGATAAAACAAACCAAATGAGTAACAATGTACCTTAAGTATTGATTCATATGCAATGCTCCCATGACTATGCTACATCAACTGATAGATCTTCAACTTGTTATCTGTTGATGCATCACTAAAAAAACATTTTAGTGAGCTTTAGATAGGGGAATGACCCCTAACTTACTTCTTAGATACAAGAATGCATCCTTAGGTAAAGGCTTGGTGAATATGTTAGCAATTTGTTCCTTTGTATGGACGTATTCTAATCTGATCTCTTTATCCTACACCAATTCTCTAACAAAGTGATACTTTATTGCAATGTGCTTGGTCTTTGAATGCATCATTGGATTTTTAGATATGTTGATTTCACTTGTATTGTCACAAAACATAACAACAAGTTCATTTATTTCCTCCTTCATGCCTTCCAATAATTGTTTGAACCAAATAATATTAGAATAGTTTATTGTTGCTGCAACATACTCTGCTTCTGCTATAGATTGGGATGTACAATTTTGCTTTTTACTTATCCAAGAAACCAACCGCTTTCCAAGAAAGAATGCTCCTCTACTTGTAATCTTTCTGCAATCAATGTTTCTTGCCCAATCTACATCAATAAACACTTTCAAATCTAGATTTCCTCCAAATTTGGACCATAATCCATAATCTTCAGTGCGATTGCATCATGTGATATTCTCTTAGTTTTTCTAAAAATCTTGCCACAATACCAATTGCAAGAGCAATATCTGGCCTTGTATGAACTACATCTTTTAACTTTCCAATCATTGATCTAGATAATGTCTGATCTACCTTATTTGATTTGTCATCTTTAGTAAGCTTTAGACTAGTGCACATAGGAGTTCCAACTGGTTTACAATCCTCCATACCAAAATTTTTTAGTATCTCCTTAATATATTTAGACTGAGTGATGTATATACCATTCTTTCTTTACTGAATTTGAAGACCAACAAAGAATTTAATCTCACCAAACATTGACATCTCAAATTCCTTGTTCATTTGTTCTGAAAATTCTTTGCACAGATCATCATTTCTTATAAACAAAGTGTCATCCATAAATATTTCTGCTAAAACAATTTTGTTATCTAGTCCTTCCTTGATATACAAGCTACTATTATCATTAGTTCTCTAAAAACCAATCTGAATAAGATAGTTATGCAATCTTTCATACCATGCTCTAGGGGCTTGTTTCAGACCATACAATGGTCTGTGTAATTTGTAGACCATTTCCTTCTTATTTGGATCAAAAAAACCTTTAGGCTATTCAATGTAGACTTCTCATCCAGAATACCATTGAGAAATGTAGATTTGACATCCATCTAATAAACTTTAAATCCTTTGCATGTAGCATATGCAAGTAAAGTTGTGACACCTTCCAATCTTGCAACAGGAGCAAAAGTCTCTCCATAGTCTATTCCTTCTTCTTGAGAGTAGCCTTTACATACTAGTCTAGCTTTGTTCCTTGACATCTTACCATCTTCATTCAACTTATTTTTGAATACCCACTTAGTTCCAATCACATTTTTATCTTTTGGCCTAGGCACAAGAGTCCATGTTTTGTTCTTCTCTATTTTCTCTATCTCTTCATTCATAGCCTCAATCCAACTTTCATTTTCTAATGCATCTTTGACATTTCTAGGTTGAAAATTAGTAAGTAAACAAGTACCTTTTAGCTTACTTCTTGTCATAGTACCTTCAGATTTGTCTCCTAGCATACTTGGCTAATACAAGTTCTTTGCCTTTTGAATGAACTGCATTGTTATTCTCTTGCACTTCAACTTTAGGTTTTGGCTATTCTGTCTGCTAGTTGGGTCCTTTAGACTTGGTAGGCATTGGCTCGGTAGCATTTGATTATGACTCAAGTTCCCGTAGCTTAGTTTGAACTTCTTGCAACTCGATGACTGAAGACTCAGGAGTAGAAGATTCTTGATTGAAAGATGTATCTAGCACTATATCAGGTTCAATGAAAACAATTCTCCTATAATTTTCTAGTTCCTTTTTGCTTTCTTCTTCAGTCCTTTTTGCAAACTCATCAACTTTCACATGTGCACTTTCTATGAATTTGTGATTAGATAAATTCAAACATCTATATGTTTTACTCTTGCAAGAATATCCTAAAAATATTTGTTCATCACCCTTCACATCAAATTTACCTTTTTTAGATTCTTTCAAAATGTAACATTTGCTTCCAAATACTTTTAGGTAACTTACATTGAGTTTATAGCCATACCATAACTCATAAGGGGTTTTGAATGAGTCCTTCTTCAGTTGTACTCAATTCAAGGTATGAACTACAATGCTGATAGCTTCTTTCAAGTATTTGATAGCAATGTTCTTTTCAATCATTAAAATTCTTGCATAGTAAATGATAGATCTATTCCTCCTTTTAGCTATTCCATTTTTCTTGGGAGTTCTAGGGGTTGATACCTATCTTTTAATTCCCCTTTCAATGAAAAAGTTATTGAACTCATAGGAGACGAATTCACCACCTCTGTTTGACCTCAAACATTTCAGTCTTTTTCCTGTTTCCTTCTCTACTCTGGTCAAATACCATTTGAACTTCTCAAATGTTTCTAATTTCTCTCTCAAATACATGATAGTCATCATTCTAGAGTAATCATCAACAAAAAGAATGAAGAACTTTTCTCTAGTATAGCTTCCAATTCCAATAGGTCTACACAAGTCAGTATGCATAATTTCCAAAATTTCTTCAAACTAATAGTTCTTACTTTTAAAGCTAGTCTTTACCATCTTACCAATCTGACAATTCTTACATAGACCAACCTCAGGTTTCTTTATACTAGGAATGCCTCTTACTTTCCTAAATTTTCTTATCTTCACTAGATTATCAAAGTTCACATGACATAACCTTCTGTGCCATAACCAACTTTCTTCAACTTGAGCAATAAAACATGAAAATTCACCAAGTTCAAGATAGAACAAGTTACCTTTTGTCTGTATGCCTGATCCAATCAGCTTTCCTTTGTCATCTAGCAGTCTTTCTTTTCCATGCATGAATTCCATTTTGAATCCATTATTGAGTAGTTGTATCACACTCAATAGATTGTGGTTTAGTCCTTCAACCCAATAGGCATTATCACATACAAGCTCTTTGGTTAGTGATATTCTTCCTCTTCCTTTTATACAATAAGGTTCATTATTACCAAACGTCACACTACTACCATCATAGTCTTTAAAATGTTCAAACTTTGTTTTATCACCAGTCATATGATGAGAACAACCACTATCTATGATCCATGTATCATTTTTTCTCACATGAGAGATAAGTGCCATTTTATCTTCCTCATCATTATCAGAATCATCTTTCACAACAATGTAAACAATTTCATCTTCACCATCATCAGAATCATTAGAATCCTTAGCCATGAAACATGTTTTCTTACCTTTGTCCTTGAATGATTTGAAGTCTTTGTTGCCATTTCACTTGTGACCTTTCTTCTCATCCTTATTTTTCTTATTTGGGCACCTAGCAACAATATGTCCAATTTCCTCACATGAAAAATAGATTAGAGAAACCTTATCTTTGTATTTTCCTCTATTTCTAGAATATTTCCTTGCTAGTAGAGCTTCAACCACCTCAAGATCATTGTCAAAACTCTATTCTAATTCTTCTTCACTTTTTGATTGGGAATCCTTTATCTTCTTTCCTTTTTCTTTGAGTGAAAGCTTGGCTTCAAATGCTGATTCAATGTTCTTGGAAGCTGGAACATAGTTGTCATAGTTATCTAGCTCAAATGTAGTCAATCTTCCTACTATGGCCTCTAAATTTATCTTATGATTTGCTTCACATCTTGTTTCTTGAATTGCAAAAAATTTAATTGCATAAATGAGAAGTAATGTTCTAAGAATATTACTTACAACTGTTTCCTCTTCAATGTCTCCTCCAAAAGCCTTGATTGCACTAACAACTGCTTTGACTCTTTCAACATATTTGACAATGTTTTCATCTTCTCTCATTCTCATCTGATCAAATTGTCCTCTTAGACTTTTTTCTTTGGCTCTTCTCACATTATCATCACCTCCATAGATATCTTTTAGTTTGTTCCACATTTCAAAGTTAGTTTTGTAGTCCTTGACATCATCAAATTCTTCATAGCTTAGGGCAGATGCAATGTCTATCATCATGGTGTTATGAATCTTCTTCTCAGCAATGCCATTAGCAGATAATGTACCAAAAGGAGTTATATATGCTTCATCAAGATATTTCAATCTTATATCTCCAATGGAAGCTAGATGGAGTGTCATGAGACCTTGCCATGCTAAAAATTTATCCTTGTTAAGCCTTAAAATTTCCCTCTTGTAAGACATCCTAATTTTTAGCTTAGATCCTTGAAATCCTTCTTGCAAGCACCAAAATCTCTGATACCAATTGTTGGAATTATAGATGGAGTAAATGAGAGGGTGGGGTGGGGGGGGTGGTGAATCAGTTACCACAAAAATAAATCCACAGATCCCTTAGATGTCTTAAAAATTAGTTATTATTGTCACTCGGTAGCCACACAAAAAAATGTTGTAACTTAGTAGAATTATGTTAACTTATTAATCATTCACAAAGATTTAACATGCATGCATAAAAGAAACAACATCAACACAAGAGACACCAGATTTAATGTGGAAATCCAATATGGGAAAAACCACCAAGTAACTAGCTACCAATTTTCACTCTTCTGAAATGAGCCTTGTTAGAAGTTAGCCCTGTTAAAGGTTACAAAATACAATGTTAGGTGTGATCCTATTAGAGGATTTAATCACCCTGATAGGAGTGGCCTTGCTAGAGGACTTTAGAACAATTCAATAGAACTGTCCACCTTGTTAGAGGGTTTACAAAATGGTTGTTAAACCAACTCTATTAAGAGATTTATGAATTACTGCTACAATGGTGAGAAAGTAAAAATAAGTGACCTAATTGAGATGCACCTGAACTTTGCTGTTACAGATCTTTGTTCTGCTTCACTAGATCCTCTCTAATCAAATACAACTTTACTGCTCCTCGAGGATATCTAATCCTTCTTCAAAATTTGCTCACACTTCACACAATCAACTCACTTGCATGCTTGCTCATTCATCCATCATACTTTAGAATTTACAATTTGACATTTTATTTATACCTTACAAATTTTCAAGTTGGCTCATTTACAAGTTACATTTGCCAATAATCATTACATTTTTCAGCTACAAACATTACATGAAACAATTAAACTTTATTTCCCAAAATAATGAAATCCTTCATTGGCCGACCTTGCTCGATAAACACTTCTCTAGAAATGATTTCCAGTGTTAACCAAGTGAAGCTTGGTAAACACTAAAAACTTTGCAAAATCCTTTGGAGACCAAGTTAACTCGGTAGACACTAACTTTCCTTCGCTGACCTTGTGAGCTTGGTAGAAACTAACTTCTACTATAGAATCCTTCAACACCCGAGTGAGCTTGATAGAAACTAACTTCTACCATAGAATCCTTCAACGCTTGAGTGAGCTCAGTAGAAATTGTCTCCATAGTGTAATATTTAGGAATGCTTGGTAAAATCTGTATTTCACTTTGCCGACCAACTGAGCTCGGTAGACTCTGTCTTTTTCTTTGCTAACCAATTGAGCTTGGTAGACTCTGTCTAATAACTAATATGACATTTGTGTAATATCAAAGACAACACACAATTGAACAATTGTATCCAACATTAAGATCGTAAAAATTCCTTAAGTTGGCTCCAAAATAGTTTGTACATAGTAGTTTGTACCATTGCAAATAACTATGTCAAAACTATATTAGCCGACACTTGAAGTTCCTGATGCTCGGTATCAACTACAACTTCAATGTTATAACTCAACCTTTGAATGACTCAGTATCCATTGATCACTTGACATCTAAATAACTCATAACTCACTAGCTGCTTGACACTTGAGTAACTCAGAACTTACTAGTTACTCAGAATGTATTTTATATCTCTTGCTTGACATATGCTATCTGACAACTTATGCTCATCATGTATTACTTGTTTGGCATGAACTAAGTAAATGACTTAAGTATATTGTCACTCCTATGTCAAAATCAATTTGAGATTAACAATCTTCTTTATTAGTACACCTTATATTAATATGAACACATTTATTTCATGTGAAATAGATAATAGGAAGTTTATCTTTGTATTTACCTTTTCCTCTAGGTAGCCTCTTAGTTGTTAATGCCTCAAGTTCATCAAGTTCTTCATATAAGTCACTGTCAATATTTACATGTTTTCTTTTCTTGTCCTTTCTAGAACCATCGAGAGTAAAATTTTATTTGAAAGCACTTTCAACATTAGTAAGGGAATAATGATCAAAATTAGCCAGTTCAAAAGTTGTGAGTCTACTATCAAGACTCTCCAATGTGAGATCATTACTAGGTGTGCATCTCAACTATTGTATTGCAAACACTTTAATGGCATAAGTAGGAAGTAAAGTTCTTTGTACCTTGCTAATAATTGTCTCCCTAAATATGTCACCTCTAGAACTCCTAATAGCATTCACAACTTCTTTAACTCACCCAACATATTCTACTATGTTCTCATTATCATTCATTCTCATGTCATAAAAATTTCTTCTTAGACTTTCTGCCTTAGCTCTCATCACATTTGAGTATCCTCTATGAATTAATACCAACTTATCCCATATTTTCTTTACATTTGTATAGTCTTTGAATTTATCAAATTTAAAATAGCTTAGAGAGGATGGAATTTCAATCATCATTTTGTTATTCTCCTACTACTCTCTCATATGCTCAACAATCATAGGTCTAGGAAACTCAATGTACTAATTAACAAGATAGTAAAGTGTAGAATCTCCAATACCTAATAGATGAAACTTCATTAGCCTTTTCCATGCTTAAAAATTTCTCCTTTCTCATATTGGGTATCTCTCTCTTATACATCTTGATCTTTAGCTTTAAATCCTTTAAACTTTTAGACAAGCACCAAGAGCTTTGATACCAATTGTTATAATTTTTGGAATTGCTAAGAGGGCGGGGAGGGGGGGGGGGGGGGGTGGGAGGGTGAATAAGTTATCCCTAGGTCTAGATGTATAGATAAAACACTTAAATTTAACAAAATTAAGATTTAAAATAGTAAGTAGCATAAAAACACAACAAACATCCACACAAAGATTGACATGGAAACCTAATTCGAGAAAATCACCAATAACATGCTACTATTTTTCACTCTTCTAAAGTGAGCTTTTTTAGGAGCCAACCCTATTAAGGGTTACAAATAAATTTTTAGGTGTGACCTTGTTAAAATATCTAATTAACTTATTAGGAGTGGCCTTGTTAGAGGAATTAAGAATATTCCATTAGAACGTCACCTTGATTAAAGGATTTACAAATGACTATTATGGTTAGAAAGTAATAGAAAAAATTAATCTAATAACATGCAACTCACTTTGAAAATTCATGCCCCTATTAGGCTCAACTTTGGTTCATTGACTGGACTCCATCATTCTGATAATCTCAGATCTTCTTAGCAACTCTTCAAGCAATCCTTCACCTCACAAACTTCACACAACTCCTTAGAAGTCCATCTACCACATGTCTTCACAATTTTTTAATCCAACAACCCTCTAAAACATATCAAATACCTCCTTAAATAGGTAGTCTTGATATTTTTCTGCTTAATCATAATTGTAGATCTTAGGGTTTATGATCATATCCAAAACATTTAATGGATTTATCTACCTTCTTATTCTTCTTCTCTTCTAGAAACTTCTTCTCAAATATTAGCCTTTGATCACTCAACTAATCCTTTCTTTGCATTAAATAATACATCTCATTAATCTTTATTCTCAACACATTTTTCTTATTCTAAGATTTCAATTATCTAGACTACAAATCTTAATTCTTTCTCAAACTATTCTTTTACTGTCATCGGCCATCAATATGCCTTTCTAGTTAGTCTTTACTAGATTAATTTGTCAGTACTACATTCTTGTTTGGTCACTTCTATACAAATTTTTTGATATTGTCAATCGGTAATCTTTGTCACTCGATAATCAATATCACTCAACTAACACTATTATGCTCGATAATGCTTAAGTTTCTTAATCTTTTGCTTCAACTCCTTCATTGACCTTGCAATACTGATACTCATTCAAGCTTATTATTATGACTTGTTTCAACTCTTAGCTTTGTCCAACTATCTTCTAAATGAATGAACAACACATTATCTTGTCAAATAATAACTTGTCAAGTGCCCATTGAAATTTCATCTCACTTACATATCTCAACTCAACCTTTGACTAGGTCTTCTCACGATCTCTTCTCTTCAAATCCTCTTCATCAATCAAATGACATGACACTCAAAATTGTTAGTGAATGACTCCCTAGTAGGTTTGACATCAATGACAATATAAAAATTATTCCAATTATTCTCCCAATAATTTTGACTCCAACAAAAAATAGATTTTCAGAATATGCATGAAATATAACATATTGAATATCATGAATGAAACTTGAAAACAAAGGTAACAAACCCATTGAAAGGAAATGCAATGAAAAGAACTAAATTTATATTTTCAAAATGTAAATATATAAAATGTAATCTATATAAATATAACATAGAGGGAGATCTAAATACCACTAATGAAAACAATAGAATACAAAGTAGATTTAGATAATCCAACTCCAAAATAAAACAAAGGAAATGCCATAGGTTAGGTTCACAAAAATGTACAATGAAGGTGAACATATAATGAAATGCAATAATCTAACTCCTAAAATAAAAAAAGAGATGTTAGTGGGTTGGGTTCACCAAAAATAAGGTAAACACCCAATGAAAAGAATCGAACTCTAATAAGAAAATTGCATAGGAAGTTGGGTTCACCAAAATGTGTAGGGCTAAAATAGAATCAACCACCCTGACACATTTAGAAGGAGGAAGATCAAGATCCACCCCTTTGTTTTAGTTTGATCGATTCCAAGGGAGGAAGTATCACTATGTAACCTAATACAAAAGAAATGCATAACTTGGATTTATTTCCATCTCACCTCCACCTTAAGAGGGTTTAAGCAAGAAGATATGCAATATAGAGCTGAGATATAAAATTATGATAATATGATAAAGTATATTAAAATGGAAAAGGGGAAGATTGTATACATTATGAAATAAAAACCTAAAAATGGGCTATCAAATAAGCTAAAAAACTATTGAATCCTAAGACCTAGGCTAGAAACTATGAGATAGATGAAACCTAGAAATTATTTAGTGATCTAACTGGGTGACTTCTATTAATAGGGGTGACATCGGTTAAAACTAAATTTTAGGGTGAGTTCCTTTGACCCTTCAAAATTGAGTGCAATGTTGATTTTAGTTTTGCAGTTTTGAAGAAAACCAAAAAGGGTACCGAAGTTGGCAACCTATTTGCCAATCTAAGATCTGAAACTTGGAAAATAAAGGGTTTATTTTTTATTGTTTATGTGGGGGAGGTTTTTCCTTAGTCAAAATCCAATTTATAAATTAAACTTGCATTCAAACAGAGATAGAATGATAGCAAGTAGTAGTAATATATCTAACATGAAGCAATGCAAATCTACGAATATACTCTTAAATTTGAAATGTGATCAAGTATGTAACTGTGACAGGCTTGACTCAACTTAAAAAACATTAGAAAGGAAAACAAAATAAATTAAAACCTTCATGTATGAATTTTCTTGAAATCCACCTTATAAATGAATGCACATGAATGTAGGCCTTGAGAGGATAAATGTAGAAGATGCAACAAATGATCTTGAATGTATGAAGGGAGTTTGTAAAGTGATGGATCTTGCATAAACTCCTTCAATATCTTGAATGCATGAATCATTGATCTTCAATGGATAGATTTATAGAATACCTTGAATGCTTGAGAAAATATTGAGAAATTAAGATCTTGATCTTGTGAGTGCGTTATATGAACTTGATGGATCATGGATGAGAAATAAAGCAAATGGAGGGGTTTATAAAGGGCTTAGAATTAACTAACTCTTGTAGGTTGACCTACCTAGGAATTTACATCCAAGGCTATCTAGACATGGGATCTAAGAAGAGGACCCAAAATAGGGCCCAAGATGGCATGCACTATGTCCCTTCCCATGAGGGCTGAGAATCTCCAAGATTCCCTTGGGATCCCTAAACATGTCTTGGATCTCAGAAGTCAGGTGTAGAGTTTGAGAAAAAGTTAGTTCAATGTGGATAAGAGATTCTAAGTGATTGGATAAAGGAAATGGAGAACCTAGGTGGTTATATCCTACCTTGATCTTTGTGCCATAAAAATTTGATCTTTAAAGAGGATCTATTAGGTCTTACCCCAATTCTACCTATGATAAAGGAGGAGAAAAAGGGGTTAAAGAAGGAGAGATGCAAATGAATGATGACCTCACATTAAATGGGTGCTAAATCATCATTAAATTGAGGTCCTTCCAATTTAAGATGGTACAATTAGATCAACTCAAGGTAAGAAATAAGTTTAAAGGTAATTTTAAAATGTGTTAGTATTATCTTTCCTCTTCTTATAGGAAAGAATCCACTTACTCGTAAAGTGGGTAATGGGTAAGATGTACCTCTTAACTACACTTCTATCTATAAATTGGAAATAATGATACCAAAAAACCCACACCAAATCACAAGGTGATTGAAAGAATACCAACTTATATCTATGTATAGTTTTTTAATCTATAAAAATAAATATGAAGCTCATGGGCTCCTATGCAATTCTTTAAAGGTAAGTCTCTACTATTGGGCTTCCTAAATTGTCAGTAAGGAAAAAATCCTACACCCTTGTTGGTATATTTTTGTATGTTGGTCAAAACTTTATATTATGTTGAATGATATATTCTATTATAAGGAAAGTGTTATTAGAGTACTATATGTTATCAAGGACATAGTTAGATCTAATATATTAGAGAAACTAAAAATCTATCTGTGTGACAAGAGCAAAGAGATTAAGGTAAACTTGTAGAAGATTCTAGAAACTGTGATTAGGCTATCAAGTGAAAATAGAAAAGCAATAAAAGAAAAGAAAAGGAAGAGTTGAAGGAAGTGAAAATTTTTATTGAGAAGAAGATGAGTAATCAGAAGTAGTATTGATGCGAACAACTATCAAAGAAGTGATAGAGAAGAAGTTATTGGTGATAAGTAGAACACCAAGTTATGGAAGGAGGAATAGTTGAAGCAAAGAACCTATCAAGTAGAGGAAAGGAAATTATAGGTCAATTTATTATTATTTTTTCTTAATTAGTTAATTGAAAAGATTGTAAAATTCTTTTACAAGGTAGTCTTTAATAGGACTTTGAAGTCCTATTTTGAACTTATTATGTAAATTATTTAATTGGGTGAACATTGTAAGAGTGGGATAAAATCTCTTAACAGAGTAGTTTGTAATAGGAATCTTGACACTCTTAGTAGAGTACCAAACACTTTTAATAGAGTGTAGTCATTTAGAAAATGATATTATTTTATAGCTCTTAATCGGTCACTTTGTTATTGCAGTGATGAGTTGTGGGTATCATCCCCACCATAGTTTTTCCCATTGACCAAGGGATTTTTGCAATGCCAAAATCAATGTGTTGTGTGTTTCATGTTTATGGTTTGAATGCTTATTTTATCTTATTTTGAAAAATATTTAACTATCAAAATATTAAAAAGATTATGAATAAAGCTATTGAATAAATGTTTAAACAAACTATCAGTTAAAAGGAAGAAAGTGTTAAAAAAGGTAAAGTGCTTGAGATACTGATTCAACTCCCCTGCCCCCCACCCCCCCATCTTAGTACCTCTAAATACTTGTAGCTACCACAATTGGTATCACAACTTCTAGCTCTCCGAAGAAATTTTAACAACTTGAGAAAGTTTGGGACAATGACTAGCTACAAATATCAGAGAGAGTTGGAAGAAGCCCTACAAAATGCAAATGAACATATTTCTGAATTAAAAGATAAACTAAGAGCCTCATTTGCAAAAAGAAAGGAATTTACTAAAAAGATACATATGAGTCTCAATGACTTGGATAAACTATCTAAAGGAAGTGAATTCCAAGGAAGAAAATGATGCAATAAGGGAGCTAATGGAAAAGAATGATGAGCTACTTGAATAGAATAAATAATTCATGAAAATGACCAGTCTAATGAGAAATGATCATGAAGTTGAAGCCATGAAATTAATGAAACTACTAAACAAAGTGGAAACTCTTAAAAATGAGAAAAGTAATGCTGAAAAAAAAAATCATGATGCCCTAGATACAATGATTGGAAAAGACTTAGTCATAGAAAGAAAATAAATATATCTACAAGCCCAAAATGACCTAATAAAAAAAAATGGTGGTAAAAGTCAAAATATTGAGAATGAAAAGGAAGAATTCAAAAAGAAAAAGAATGATATGAGTAATAAATTGAAAGTTGAAAAGAAAGTGAATGTTAGACTTACAAAGTTTGAAGAAAACATGTTGGAGCTGGATAGACTATTGGTAAAGAAAAAGGAAAAAACTATTAGCTAACAAGATCCCTATAAAAAATATTTTGGAAGAGAAAGGAGAGTCAAAAAATTCTAAGAAATCGATGGGAAAAAAGGAAGACATGGGAAGATCAAGTAATTATACTGCATGTCACTATTGTTGAGAATATAATCATACAAAGTATTCTACAATTACAAGAAAGAACATGTAAGAAATATAACATTCAGTGGTCACTACTACAAGTGCAACATGTGTGAACATAAAGCTCATGAGTGTAGGACACGAATAAATGATAGGATACCAGTCATAAAATTCAGTGTCTACTATTACAAATGCAATCAATATTTTCATATAGAAAAAAATACAAATCAAGATCACCCAAAAAAGAGGACTAAATATTTTCTACAGGACTTCATAACTAACCTTGTGTTATCAATATGAAGGAAAGGGGAATATAACTTCTAAGTGTAGATCAAGAATATCATTCCCTTGAATATCATTAAAGATTCCATTATACTTTTTCTTGCAATATGGGCACTCTACCTACAACTGTTGGTATTAGTGTAATGATGGAAGTAATCAAAATGGAAAGGGAAAAGGAACTATAGACTAAGAACTACTAATGAGTGAGATGTAAAAAATATGGTGAGAAAAGGTGAGGAAACTACTATTACCAAGGAACCCTTGTTAGGTGACAAAAAAAAATTATTTGCAAACTAAGTGGGTAAGCATAAAGCTGGGACACTAAACTATGAATGACTATTTTTAAAGTCTTGATAAAGAAAAAGTAGAGAGATGCCTTGTAATGGTTACCCTAGAAATAGCTCTGATACCACTGTAATGGTTACCCTAGAAATAGCTCTGATACCACTGTAATGGACACCAAGGAATGCCCAAAAGCTGAATCAACTGCTGAAATTATATTAATTCTAAAAATGTTGCAATCAAGTACAAAGAGATGTATTCCAAAGGCCAAACCCTAAGGGAATGACGTCTAGAATGTTACAACAGAGAATGAATGTCCTCTATTGCCAAGAAAGAGTGTGATTCACACATCCAAGATATTATCAAATGCAAGTCATAATCATCCGATACAATAATCCCATGTTAAACAATGAGACTCTCACCCCTATTTATCCTATTCCTTCACCCTTCTAGAAAGAACTAAAACATTAATTAATTGCAAGTGCTAGAAGCTTCCCCCTTCCAATAATTAATGCACTCTCTAGAAACTCCTCTCTTGCAATAATTAATTGTGCTTCTAGAGGTTTCCACCTTTTCAATAATTAATACACACTCTAGACGCATCTCCTTTGTAATACAATAATTAATTAAATTAATTAAATATAAAGCCACTTTTTAATTTTAATTTATTTAATGAATTTATAAGAAATTAATTTAATTTTTTCTTATCTTCCACTTAGACTTTGGAGAACGTGAAGGCAAAAGATGGGATCATTACAAATCCGCCCTCCTTGAAATTTCTTGTCCTCAAGCAATTAAGTAACATAATGAACTTCATCCTCCTCCTGGATCCCAATTGTAGTAGTATGCGACATCCTTGTGGACATTATACCAACTACAAATCAGCATCATCAGAACCAACCACATGTCGTGCAACCTAGCACCCAATACTTGTGTTGATGGTGAAGAAGTTAGAATGTCACCAAAAGGTAACTCCGTATAAGATCTATGAAATCTCTTCTTCCCAAATACTGCAACACAAAACTAAATATTTGTAGATGGTGAAAACAAAGCCCAACTCCACTCAAGAGAGTGATCAATATTAACCTCAAACATCAATTTGTCATAAGACAATGTGGCATCCATGTTGAACATAGTACTATTGCAGAAGTGAACATCTACACTTTGTTGATCAATAGTATAATATGACTCTGTCACTATATCACTCACCTTGTTAGAAATAATAGGTGTACTATCATCAAAGCACACATCTAAAATTGCATGCATACTGCTAAACTCCTTGTTGGATGGTTCAACGGACACAGAAGTGGCTGCTGATAGGATAGTATCCTCGCATTCTCCTAATCTCATTATTGTTGCATCGCAATCCTCTGACAATTATTCATATGTGGA
The DNA here is from genome assembly GCA_028749045.1 of Cupressus sempervirens. NCBI lineage: Eukaryota > Viridiplantae > Streptophyta > Pinopsida > Cupressales > Cupressaceae > Cupressus > Cupressus sempervirens. Next base: position 295,330,380 of record CM053788.1, on the reverse strand, counting down.
CTCCTGACTATCACCAATAGCATAGCTCGGTGGTGTCTCGATCCCATCAGAAGAATCAACTACCTTCTGTGCTGGAGCAACATACGAATCGTCAATGTTGATGCCCATCTGTCTAGCCATAAGTTGCAACATCATATCCATTCGCCTATTATGCTCTTGTTGCATTTGTTGCCCCTCCTCTAATGAACTAAGTAACCTAAGCATTGCATTTTCTTGATCTGGACTGGTATACATTTTGTCAGACTCTTTTCCCTTTATCTCGATGTTCCAAATTCTGTATAAGAACTTCACAGGATGGTAGGACTAATAGCTCTGATACCACTGTAATGGTTACCCTAGAAATAGCTCTGATACCACTGTAATGGACACCCAGGAATGCCCAAAAGCTGAATCAACTGCTGAAATTATATTAATTCTAAAAATGTTGCAATCAAGTACAAAGAGATGTATTCCAAAGGCCAAACCCTAAGGGAATGACGTCTAGAATGTTACAACAGAGAATGAACGTCCTCTATTGCCAAGAAAGAGTGTGATTCACACATCCAAGATATTATCAAATGCAAGTCATAATCATCCGATACAATAATCCCATGTTAAACAATGAGACTCTCACCCCTATTTATCCTATTCCTTCACCCTTCTAGAAAGAACTAAAACATTAATTAATTGCAAGTGCTAGAAGCTTCCCCCTTCCAATAATTAATGCACTCTCTAGAAACTCCTCTCTTGCAATAATTAATTGTGCTTCTAGAGGTTTCCACCTTTTCAATAATTAATACACACTCTAGATGCATCTCCTTTGTAATACAATAATTAATTAAATTAATTAAATATAAAGCCACTTTTTAATTTTAATTTATTTAATGACTTTATAAGAAATTAATTTAATTTTTTCTTATCTTCCACTTAGACTTTGGAGAACGTGAAGGCAAAAGATGGGATCATTACATGCCTATAAGTGTGTATACTAGAGAATTTAACCTGTTGGAAGCAAGAGAAAACAAACACACATTAGATGCAAATGGATATTAAGATACTCAAGACCAAATGAAACACAACTAATATTATGCTTGAGTTTTGCAACTCAAAACAACCAATAAATCAAATCCTCAAGCAACCTCAAACAACTCAACAAAGGCACCCATGAGAGGCCTTGTTAGTGTGTTTGAATTGGAGGGATGTGGGTGTGATCTCCCCAAACACAACTATGGTGAATCTCTTGATGTGAAATTTCAAGTGTGATAATGAAACTATGCTATATGAAATGAAGAACACCTCAAACAATGGCTATGGAGGAAGTCATGTTTGAGAGCATTCAAGTGGATGTGGAGATGGAATGCAATAAAGAAACTAAGCTAACGTGCAAACTAAGCTAGTATGCAAGTGAAATAAAGATGTAAATGAATGAACAAGCTAATCTAACAATTTAAATGAAATGAACTATCAACTACCAAAGGTTAGTATGCAACATGAAAATCACTATGAAAGCTCTAAACTCAAACTAGCATGAAAACAATGCAAATGAGGGAGATGAAAATGCTTGAGACAAGGGCTCTATTTATAGGCTTGAGAGAGGCCTGTGGAGGTGGAATCTATGTGGCATCCACATAGGTGCCACAAGGAGACATGTAAGCAAGCCATGCAAGTGGTCAATATTCAAAGTTTTCTCACACATGTGTGAGCTAACTTGGAGAGAGGAGTGGGGGACAAAGTTGCAAGAGGTGTGAGAAGTGGGAGTGGTCCTCACACATGTGTGAGTAACATTTAGGCTTAAGAAGGGATTTAGCAAGATGATTAAGGTAATTAAGTGGGATTAAATGGTGGATAGGCTTAGGAGGATGAAAGTGATGGGTGTAGGCTAGGTTTAAGATTAAATTAAATAAGATTTAATTCAATCATAGGTTTAGAGAAATTAATGAGATGGAGAGGAATTAAATAAATTGGAATGTATTTAAAAGGGGATTTATGGAGGATCATGCATTAAATAAATTTAACACATTAGGGATAGAAGTATTTAAATTAAATTAAAATATCTTAGGAAAGTGAACCTATTTAATTAAATAAATTTAATTAAATAAGTAGAAGAATATGAAAAATATAATTAATTAATAAATAATTAATTATAATGTCAAGGGAAATATTAAATAAATTAATATAGTGTTTAGGAAAATTTTAAGTGTCTACAAAGTGTATGTATATATATCATAAAAGTAAAAATCTTTGTATTATCAGTAGAAAGGGATAATGAGTTACCATCAGTTAGAATTAATTACTCTTGGTACAATAACTATTAAAGTAAGAAATCTATAAGTAGGGGTAACACCTCTCAAAGTTTTTATATAAAAAATGCAAATGTTCTAAAGAAAAAAGAGAAAGTGCATAGCAAAAAAAGGAAACCACGACCAATTTTTTTGAAAGAGTGAAAAATGGAAGGGAGAAATATGTTGATATGAAGATATGAAAAAGAGGAGCCAAAATATAATATGTGTTCGCTAAGATTCAAAGATCTAGTTGGAGTTGGAGCATTATCAAAAATACCAAATGGAATACTACTGAAAAAATATGTAACATGATATCTGTTGAAAATAGATTGATACAAGTATGAGAATGTGTTTAAATTATTATTTTGTCACTGCTGTCAAACTTACTAGTTATTGGTAAGACACCTGCTTAGTTGATTTTAGTACTATTATTTGTTTAATTGATGAGGAGGATTTGATCAAATGAGATAACATAAGCACCTAGAGAAAAGGTTGAGTTATGGTATGTAAAAAGGAGTACAAAGATCAGTCATGACAGTGATGATATATTGCATTAATTATCTACTTAAGGTTGCAAAGGTTGGATACATTGACAAAGTCTAGAAGAGCAAGTAAGAAGAATTAAGTCTGCTAAGCTTGATCGAGTGGATAGTAGGTGCCAAGCGAAGTTTTTGATTAGGTATAATAGGTTTTATAGGGACCCTGAAACTCAAAGTTTTATAGAAAAAAGAGCGAGATGAAATAGACTAAACAAACAAAAAATTGCCACAAAAGGTCGGAGACAAAAGAAGGCCTGAAGCCAAAGAACAAAGGCCAAAGATAGAAAAGAAAAGCCAGGCGAACAGGCTAGTGGCCGTCCGTGTCCATGGCCTGTAAAGTTTCTACAGCATCATTGTCCTTCTGACTAGCCATGCCCTCTTGGATCTTGGTAGGAGTGTTCATCTGGTTCCCCTAATTCACTTGGTCATTGGCCTCTTTCTGAAATTCATCTCAGTTGAATCCTTGCTCTGTGTTCTGCTCCGCATCCCTATCAAGGCTAGTTGTAGTCAGATAGTCCCCCAGATTGACAATATTCTCATTCGAGGTGTGAAGGGTGTCCACTAGCTATTTGGTGATTATATGGTGGACAAAATCCAGCCTTTGGACCTTCTGCTCAAGCTGGGTGAGTCTGTCATCTTGATGGTCTCTGGAGATCGGACCTCTGTAACTCCAAATAATTCCCTTTTTGAAGTACAATTTTGCAAATCCTATCATCATTAAAAAGATGTTATGTTGGTGCCATGGATTTGCTCCTTTTGGATTAGCTCAGTCGCTGCTGCTAGAAAATCATTGTTGCTTCCCCACGTCATCACCGAGTTGCTAGCAATTACTTCATTGGCGAACCAGTCAGCGACCCTATTTTCTTCACAATAAATGTGGCTGACGTGGTAGTTTTTAAATTTCCTTAAGTCCAATTTCAGGTCCTCAATAATGCTTTCGATGGTCTAGGAGGGTTTAGTGACTCTTATATTTAAGGAGTCACCTTCAAGCCACAGCTACTCAATCCTTGAGGCCAGGGCCAACTTAACAGTGAACCTAGCAGCACTGGCTTGAGCTAGATGATTGGTTTGGTGGCTAATAGGGGAAGAGATAGCAGCAATGCCACCTCCAAAACTATTTCTTATGATACCTCCGCATCCAGCTGGACTAGGATTCCCCTTGGCCACCCCATCAAAATTGGTTTTATGCCAGTTCTCAGGGGGAAACGACCAAATAGCCTCCTATCTTCTTTCCTAGCTTTACTATTCCCTCCAACCTTTATGTCTCCTTCTCTAGTTATGGCATAGTTCTCTGTCATAAGGCTTTTAGTTTTCTCAACTATTATAACCTCAGGAGCTTCTCTATCTCTGAATATCCTATTGTTGCACTCCTTCCAAATTCCCCAACAAAAGTGTGGGAGGATCCAGGAGCTCAATAACTAAGATTTCAATCCTTGGTGGTGGCTTCTCCACTGACTAAAGAAATCTTGGATGTAGGCTGGAGGGCACCAATTGAAGTCCAGGTTAGTAGTCAAATGGCTCCACACCCTAGAGGAGAAGGGGCAGTGGATGAACATATGATTAACAGTTTCAAGATCTTGCTTATAGAGGCAACATCTATTAGGTAAGATTTGGCCTCTCTTGGCTAAATTATCCTAGGTGAGGATTTTATCTTGTAAGAGGAGCCAGAAGAAAATGTTTATCTTAGGTGTAAGCCTAGGGATCTAGGCTTTGGCCCAGATAGGTTTCTCCTCTTTACTCACAAGGGATAGATAGCCAGAGGCCACAGAGTAAAGGCCCCCTAAGAATCTCCCCAAACTTAAGAGTTGCCATTCTGGTTTATGAAGATGGCATTCATAGAGGACATTAAAGGCTTGAGGTCCTGTGAAAGTTCAGCCAAATTGTGCCATTCATTACCATTTTTGTAGTTCCTTACCATCAAACCATATCTACCAATACACTGATCAACCCACCTACCAAATATGGGGTGATTAATGAGGGGTTCCTGACACAGCCAGCTATCCTACCAAAAAAGGATTTTGTCTCCCATTCCAACTTTCCATTTAGCCCTGGATTTAGCAAGGGGGAGGGCCTTCAAGATCCCATTCCAAATGTAGGATCCCATCGGCAGCTCAGCCCCTTGAAATATGGAGTTAAGAGATAGTCTACCCAGGTATTGCTCAGCTAGAATATCCCTCCAAACACCTATGCTTTAGAAGATGCGCCAAGGATGTTTAGCTAAAAGGGATTGATTGAGGTGAGAAATTTTTCTAATACCAAGACCTCCCTGGCTTTTGGGCTAGTAGACTAGGTCCCAGGCAACCAGGTGGTATCTCTTGTGGTCATCAGTCCCTATCCAGAGAAAATCCCTCTGAATCCTCTCCATTCTTTCTGCAAACTTAACCAAAATCCCAAAAAGACTGAGGGCATAGGTAGGGAGGTTCTGGAGAATAGAGTTAACCAGAGAGCATTTTCCATCTTGAATAAGGGTGGCCCCTTTCCAACTTGCAAATTTCCTGTTGAAATTGTCTATAATGCTGATCCAAAAGGAATCCAGAGGTTTAGTTCTAAGAGGTAGCCCAAGATAAGTCATTGGTAGGGACCCGATGCCACATCCCAGGATGTGAGCAATTTTCCTCTGCCTCTCCAAAGGGGTATTGAGGAAGAAAATCAAACTCTTATCCAAATTGATAGCCTGTCTTGAGCCCTTGGTGTAGGAGTTCAGAATGCTTTTAAAAGTCCTGGCCTCCAGGACAGAGGCTTCACCCCCCAAGATAGTATCATCAACAAATTGCTGATGGGTGAAAGTAGAGGGCCTTGAAGAAGGCCTTAGACCTTTCAAACTCCTATCTCGGATCTTCTTCTAGATTAGTCTTCCTAGGCATTCTGCCAAGATAAAAAAAAGGACAAGAGAAATGAGGTCACCCTGCCTTAAACCCCTTGAGGGGGAGAAGAAAGGAGAGGGGAGACCATTAACTAGAATAGAAAAAGAGGGAGAAGACATGAGTTGAGAGATGAGCTTGCATACCTAAGCATTGAGACCAAAGGCCCGTAGAACAAAAAAGAGGAAATTCCAATCAACCCTGTCGTAAGCTTTAGATAAGTCTAGTTTGAGAAGGAAACCTTCCTTATTGCCTGCCTCAAGAGAGTGGATGACCTCATGAATCGAGACGATGGAATCAAGGATCTACCTGCCAGGGACAAAGCCAGTTTGCTGGGGTGAGATGATTAGGGGAAGAATGCTGAGGAGTCTAGAAGTGAGAACCTTGGAAATGATCTTGTACAAGGAATTGTAGAGACTAATGGGCCTAAATTTGTCCAAAGAGTCAGCTTCCAAAATCTTGGGGATGAGGACTAGAAAAGTAGCATTAAGTTCTTTGAGAAGATTCCTAGCCCCAAAGAATTCTTGAATCACCTTAACCACATCCTTCTTAACCACATTCCAATAAGTCTAAAAGACGAAGGTAGGGAAGCCATCCGGGCTTGGAGCTTTATCCCCCGGGAGGGAAAAGAGGGCCTGGTGAATTTTCTCCAAGGTGGGGATAGCTTTCAGCATGGAATTATGATGATCTTGCAGTAGGGGGGATGGCTGCCAAGATATCCTCTTGATCAGATGTTGAGAGCAAGGGATCAGCTATGAGGAGAGAGGAGAAGTAGCAAACATCTTCCTTCGCTATCTCTTCTTCCTTAGAAACTAGAACCTGGCCCTTTTTGATATTAGATATCCTATTGTTAGCCTGATGCTTAAGGGTGGTCAGGTGGAAAAATATTGTGTTACAATCTCCTTCTTTCAACCAGCTGACTCTAGATCTTTGTTTCCAATAAAGCTCTTCCTTAGATATGATGTTATGAAAATCAAAGAGGGTAGCCTTTTCCTCTTGCCTATTGTGAGTGTTATATCCAGAGAGCTGGATTTCTTCCTGAATAGAATTGAGCTGATTAGTTTTCTCATCTTTCTCCTGGAAAATGTGGCCAAACTTAGTTTTGTTCCAAGATTTAATGTTCTTTTTCATGTTTTTCAACTTTTGGGCAACTCTGTACATAGCAGTACCATCTACCTCAAAGTTCCACCAAGAAGAGATTTTTCCTTCCAGTGCTAGATGGGAAAGCCACATTTTCTCAAAGCAAAAAGGGAAGGCCCTTTTGCTAGATAGGGGGGAGATAGTGAGAGAAATCAGGGAGTGATCAAAACCCACCCTAGGGAGGAGGGATAGTCTGCAAGAATGGGAAAGAAGCCATTCAAGAGATATGAGGGCTCTGTCAAGGCGAATCTGAATGCTATCTCCCCCAACTCTCCTGTTAGACCAAGTGAAACTTCCCCCTTGAAGGTCCATATCGAAGGTGCCAAGAAAAGTTACTACAAGCCAAGCAAAAAATTAGTTGGAGCTAAGAAAAGTCAAAGTTCATTGTATGCCGAGTGATACAATGTAAGCTGAGCAAATTTTAGTTGATGCTGAGTACTAGAAAACTTTAGTGTTTGTTGAGTGTTCTAGTTGAAGATGATTGGAAGAATAATATGGAAGCTGAGTGATAACATATTGATGTCGAGTGCCAATATTCATGTTAAATCATGGATTTGATGAATCTGAGCTGACTATTTTGTTTTCTTGAATTTTGTGAAGTGTGTAGAAGATAACTATGACGAGTTGGTAGCACATAATTCATGGAAAACCATTTTGAGGTGAATTCAAAGAGGATTGAAGGAAAAGTTTCTAGAAGGGACTAAAATGAAAATATGGGTAGATTCGTTGAATCCTACCTAATACTACCTAACCCTAAAATGGAAAATAGAGGATGAACGAAAAAAGATCTTAATTTTTTATTTATAGAGATGGTTGGTCGAAAGAAAGGTTGGTGAATGTTTGAGAATCTAAGTTAGAAAAGAGGTCTAAGGTATTACTTTATTCAGAGACTAAATAGAAGAGACTGCTATTGGTAAGCAAAGCAAGAAGGCTTAAGAGTATGAATGCTTGAAGGGTGAACAAGCTATTGGAGCTAAAGTGTGTGAAAGCCAAGCATAATGAAGGATTGAAAAAAAGATCTATAATCTATTAGTGAGTTTTAATTTGTTATTAGATCAAGCCTTGCTATTATTTTCTAATCATTGTACTAGTCTAGGGTAAATATTTTGGATTAATGTTGACGTAACAGTCATTTGTAAATCCTTTAACCAGGTGACATTCCAAGTAAATGATCTAAAGTACTCTAACAAGGCTCACTTCTAACAGGGTGATTGAAATCCTCTAACCAGATCACATTTAACAATGTGTATTGTAACCTTTAACATGGTTGGCCTTTAATAGGACATCACTTCAAAAGAGTGAGAATGAGTAGCATGTTACTGGTGGTTTTTCCCAAATTGGGTTTCCACACAAAATCATTGTGTCAAATGTGTTATTGAATTTGTTATGTTTCATGCTTACATTTTAGCAAAGTTGATTTGATAGTAACCTACAAATTTTAAGTGATTGTATGATCTAATGGATGCATGCATGAATATTTTTTATGGATATGGGTTCACTAAGCTATGAAAAGTTTTATTTGTACATCTAGACCTTGGATAACTAATTCACTCCCCCTCTCAGTTATTCTAAAGAATTCTAGCAATATCTCCAAATTAAGCAAGTGAATTTGGAAATGAAGAAATAAGAGTGGAATATGAAGAACTATTCAAGAATGGAGAAACCAAAAAAAGATGAATTTTGTTTGGTGTATATCTTTCATCCACCTAAAATTATTGACAAATAATAGATCAAAACAACACTTAGCATCATTCATGGAGAATATCTATGGTTGAAAAATAGAAAAGTGGAAATTACCAATGAAATCATAAAAATTGTCAAAGGACTATCAAGAAATGGATGTAAGCGTGTAAAAGACTTCGAACCTTGAATTTAGATTGATGGACTGATTAGATATAGAACATACCAAAAAATGTTTGATGCAAAATAAATCAAGAAAAAATACATAAGGTTCACTTATTTAGTGATTGGCTACAAGATCTATTAGATTGAGCAAATTGACAAGATACCTAGAGGAGCCATACATGTGGCTTATGAAACTATTGAAGGAAAAAATTTTGATCTATGTAAGATGTGGAGAGATCAGTTGATGATGAATTTATGAAAGATCAAGAAACAAGAATTAAGATATGGATGCTTATTGGTTACTATGTATTTCTATGTGCAAAATTAATTTCCTAACATAGGACGTGTGAATTGGTTAGATGGTGAGCTGATTGTGCACCAAATGAATAGATTTATTGAAATATTAGGGAGAAATTGCAACCTAGTGTGGTTTAATTTTAGAGAAGTACAAGGGAAAATGAACAAAAGAAATCCTATTTTATCATAAGTAGTAAATAAGTATAAAAAGGACACATGTTTTCTAGAAATCACAAACTCATGCATTATAAAAGTTGTAGAGCCTACATTGTCATGGGTGACACCATTTGGCTATGAAGTATCAAATGATGAACTTGAGTCAATAATCAAGAAACTATTGCATAAAACAAAGGATGAATGATCCGAGGGATTTTGAACATAATAAGATATTATTATGGAAGAAAAGGAGCCTAAATGTAAAAAAAGTAGTAGACAGAGGACTATCAACAATATACCATCCACATACACAAAGGTAAAGAAATAGAAATAGATTCTAGAAATGAAAACACATGAGACAAACAAGATCAATGATAATACAAGAAAAGAGAAGAACAAGAAGTCAATTAGTAGAAAGATCTTAGTCAAGCACACAAAGGAAGAGGACAAAAATGCAATTAGATTTGACGAAACCAACAAGAAGACTAGAAATGAATAATTGTGGAATTATTGGAGCCATCTCAGACTAAAAATTTGGTAAATAATATAAAGAAAAAAATATACCACTTGAAGAAGCTGTAATATATACTATATAAAAGTTTTTATAATATCTGAGTAAGTTAGAAGGTAAAATTCCAATAGACTTGTATGATAGAATCTTAGTCAAGTGGAACAATGCATATCAATTAGAGAGAAAAAGTCAAGACATAATGTCACATTCAATGAAGCTAGATGTATCGATTGAAGAAATAGATAGGCTACTAGAAGAACATGAGAAGAAGTTTTCTATCAACTATAGGAAGGCCAAAATCCTTGCAGATATGATCAAAGATGTTGAAAAAGATAGAAAGAGAATGTGGAATATCATATTTCATATCAAGGACATTACCATAGAGGACAAACCATTGGTTGGAAAAATCTATGATTTGAATGAGCATCTTGGTGAACATATTGATCTTACCAGAGAAGACAACCTTGTAGAAAGTGAGTATGAAAATTATCAAGTACAAGATCAAAAGAAACATAAGAAGAAGAAACTGGAGGACATGAAGACAAGGAGAGTGAGACATTTGAATAAGTAAGTGAAGGAAAAAGGAATGAAATGACTACAAAATAAATTGAAGAAAATATAAAAGATACTGATAAGACTACCACTATCAGAGAAATGACCGCTGAATAGGAAGGAGGAAATACAGTTAGGAATATGTGAGAAAATATTAAATCTATAGAAAAGTAGGTTGTAAGGACATTGGAAGATATTCCACTAGTCAGTGAAGTCACATGAAAGAGGAAGAGAGAAGAATAAAATGAAGAAGAGATCAATACTAGAGCTAAATTTTAGATATTGAAAAGATCCTATGTAGAGCTACATCATGAAGACAAAAAGCTATACATGAAGAGATTGCAAGAAAGAGCATGTTTGTTGAGTAGAATGGAATACAAGCAATGAATGAGGATACTTATGAGAAAATTAAGTGCATTATCTCCATTGCTACTAGATGTAAAAATTGATAAGAAGATGGGAAGCATAAAACAATTACAATCATTTGTAGAAATAATAGAAAGTGAACAAACGACTATGGAGTAATTGATTATAAAGTTACAACAAGGAAATGATAAGGATAGACTGACTAAAGCTATTGAATTGTTGTCAAAGAAACATAGCAAATTGAAGAACACAATAGTAGAAGGACTAAAAAATATGAAGATAATTCTATTGATAAATGATGATATTGGTGAAAATGCTTACAGGTTGTCATTATATATGTGTCTCATACAAAAAAAAATGGATTTGACAGAAGTATTCTTAGGTGAATTATCAACTAAACAAAGTACAAATACACTTGAAAAGATTATAAAGGTTAAACTAGGGGATTTGAATGAAGGACACTTTATTTGAAGCCTCTCTGAGGGCTTCATTTGAAGCCCCCAATTTTATTTTTACAAATCTCTTAAATTTTGTGTCAAATTTTTCCCTTTTGAGGGATCAAACAAGGGCTAAATAGCTCTATTTTTAAAAACTAAATATACCAAATTGTTCTACTTTGAATAAGCTTTCTGATGACTATAATTTTAACATACATTGTGTTTATTGTGATGTTTTATTTGTAATTTTATTAAATATAGGTTGTTTGGCCATTTCACAAGTCTCTGTTTGAACCTTCATGAAAAAAAGAAAATGAGAGAATTTTTTTTTTGAAAATATGTGCGACAAAGGTACTTGTGTTACCTTTCTAGAAAAAAAAGAAAAAATCCATTTCAATTTACAAAACATAAATTATATTGATCAAAATCAACTTATGTCTATTCTATCATTAACACCACTTTACCATTGAATAGAATCTACAATTTTTAACAAAATTGAACAAAACCAACTAAAGTTGCTAGGTATTGATGTTTTTGATTAGATAAATAGGTTTTACAGGGACCCTGAAACCCAAGAGTTAAAACATTAACAAGGTTGATAATAAGCGTGAAAAGCCCAGCCAAAAAAAAAGTTCCAGTTCAAAGGCTAAAAATAAGCACAAGGCCCAGCTGACAGACAAAAACCAAAGAAAAGGCTAGGAACGGAAACAACAAGAAATGACTAGGGAAAAATCCCTTACATAAAGCCAAAAAAAGGCACAAAAAGAAACAAAAAGAACAGGCACAGGATTAGTCCTCGTTCTTTCTCTCTAGGTCTTGCATGACCTGTGCTGCCTCATAGGCCATCTTGTTCTCCTCAGCCTCTTGCTGGTGCACCCTTTGATCCTCTTGGTCCTGACCATTGTTGATGTTTTCCTTTGTGGTGTTGACCCCCATTCTAGCTTCTTCCTTATCTTTACAATCCTCATCATCCTTCATAACTCTTTCTTTGATCTAGCCTGTTAAAGAAATGATGTTTCTGTTAATAGAGCTTAGCATTGAAATCATCTGATTCGAGAGATTATGATTGTATATTTTGAGGGTGTTAATCCTTCTCTCTGCCAGACTAAGCCTCTCACCATTTTCACTCTTTTATTAGAGTCTACTCCATTCCTATTATCCTCCATATGACCCACCTGCTCTTTGACCTCCTCCAACTCATGGAAAAGCCACTTGATTGATCTAAAGTTATCAATCATGCTATTGCGGGCATTGTTCAAGAGATTCAGCATAATTTCCCTAGCTTTGTTTGAAATAGCCACAATCACTGAGTCAATGAGTTCTTCAAGCCTCATCTCTTCTTGGTTATCCACAAGGACCTGCGAGATCATGGCCTCTCTAAAAATGCCCATTTTTGAGGTCTTAACTTTAAAGTTTTTCCCAGCTTTCCTCCTGTTATTTACCTGCACCTCCCCACCCTTGGTCTCAGAATCTAAATTTTGTTCCTCAGGTTGTGCATGAATATGGATAGGTGAAAGAGGCAGCAAAGACATGTCTCGTTCTTGCTACATAATCTCATACTCTAGACCCTCCCTCTTGCATTTCTTCCCTCCCTAATCATCCTTAATTTCCTCCTGCATCTCCATTTCTTCCTCTTTCATCTCCACATCCTCCTCCTCATTGCTATCATCCTTCACATCTTTCGCAGGATGCTTCTGCCCATGATCCCTAAGAATTTTTTTGCTGGAGGTGATGGAGGAAGGTGAGTTCTTGACCTGATGGGTGGCTTTTTTATTAGTGGATGAAATCATGTCATCCTCAGAGCTAAAGCTCTGAATGTCATTCGAGTCTAAAGAGTAGCTAGAGCTTCCAGAGGTCACATTCTCAGTCTGAGGGGGAGCCTTGCTTATAGTTTGATCCTTAAAATGCTCATAAATAAGCAACAGTAGCCCCTCATGCAACATGAGGTTATCAATAGGCTTCTTTTTGAAGCTAACCACCACCTTGCTCAAAGAAGTTAACAAGTAAAAAGGAAAAGAAATTTTACGGCTGTGCCGAAAATGATTCAAAAGAACAAAGTGGTGGGTACGAACCCTATCAAACCTAGGGTCCAAAGTAATATACTCTATAACAGCTCTCAGAACATACCTCCACAGTTTCTTCATGGTATCAAGAACATAGTACGTGTCAATCTTCTTTAGGGCTTTCAGTTCCTTCTCATACTTAACAAAATCTCGCACAACATTAGCCGAGAGCTTCTTGTCCCTAAAAAACATAAAACCCTCAATCAAGATTTTAGCAACGGTCAAAATCACCTCCTCAGTGATCATGAAAGAAACCCCATTCACCTTCACTCTGCCATCCTTCCATAAACCAATCATACTATTGGTCACCTCCTGATCAAAGCCATGCAATTTCATAATGTATCTAGTAATCCCACCCTAATCCAAATGCTCCCAAACTTTGTCCCTACTCTTCCATTTCTCAATTTTTCCCACTGGCTCCTTTCTACACCTTTCACCAACCATATCTACACTTTGTGCACCCTCAATTCTCATATGCACCTCGCACTGCAACACATTGGATCCTCTGTGAATCAGCAGAATGCAAAAAGAATTAACCCTTCTGTTGCTCCTATTCTAAATGTAATAAATGACCCACAAAGTGTGTTGACTAGTCTATAATAAATTGCAGCAATTACAATTTCCCATGCTAACTTTTTGGGAAGTATTCTTTCCCCTTAATCCATTCATACTCATAATTGCAAATTGATCTTCTTCGTACTTCCTTGGATCTTGTCTAGATTGATCATGCTTTTAACATCAGTTGGCAAAGTATTTTTGAGATGCCATGTTCTAATCTAGCTTGTGCTGACCCCAATATTTGCAAACATTTCAGCAACTGAGTTAGCTTCCCAAAAAATATGAGTGACATGGACTCTATTGAATTTGGCAAGAGTCTCATGAGTCTCATCAATAAGATTTGCAATTGACCATGATGGCTAAGAGTTTCCATTAATACATTTTATAATGTTGTTCAAATCCCCTTCAAGCCAAAGATTAGTAACTCCAATTTTAAAAGCCAGTTTGACATCATTACACTTAGCATTCATTGCCACAAAGTGGTTGGTTTGATAACCCAGTGGGAGGGGAAAAGACGCAATACCATCTCCATTTTCATTCCTTATTATACCTCCACTACTTGAGGAGCCAGGATTTCCCTTGGACACTCTGTCAAAGTTGGCTTTATGCTAACCTTCCGGGGGGAGAAGCCATTTGACTTCTTGTATTTTCATGTTTCTATCTTTTGCCTTCTCTTTTTTTTTTCCACCTAATTTAATCTCCCCCTTTCCTTACTAAATAGTTTTCCTTTATGTTAGCAAATATTTTCTTTCCTATCACTATAGCTAGCTCCTCTTTATCTCTAAAGATTCTATTATTTCTCTCCTTCCAGATGCTCCAACAGAAATAAGGTAGGATCTAGGAACTTAATTCTTGAAGTTGAGACCTATTGAACATACACTTCCATTGACAGAAGAGATCTAGGTGGTTAAAAGGCACACACCAGCTGAAGCCCAAGTCTTGAGTGAGGAAAACCCAAACCTCCCTAGAGAGAGCAATGAATGAACAAATGATTGCCAATCTCTGTCTAATCTTTACATAACACACATTTGCTAGGCATAATATGACCTCTTTTAATGAGGTTATCCTGGGTAAGGATTTTTTCCTGTAGAGCCACCCAATAGAACATATTAATTTTTGGAATGAGGCCAAGAATTCAAGCCCTCGACCAAGGAGGAATCTCTTTTAATCTCCAAAGGGTCGAGTACCCAAAGGCGACATTATGTTTCCCATTGGAATGATCTCCTTAGACCAACTCATCCCTATTGTTATTAAGGGCCATAGAGTTAAGCATAATCATAATAGGGTTAAGATCTTCAGAGATGACATAAAGGTCTATCCATCCCTGGTCATTCCTATAGTTACTAACTTTCTGCCCAAAATGGTTGATGCAGTCATTCATCCAGACCTCATAGGTGGGGTTGTTTATAAGGGGGCCCTAAATGAACCAACTATCACACCAGAACTGGATATCCTCCCTATTTCCCAGTTTCTAAGATACTCTAGAATTAGCCAGGTCCCTGGCTTTTAAAAAACCATTCCAAACAGCAGATCCTCTTGGGATATTTTTGCTGAAGAGGGTAAACTATTTAGAAGGTCTCTTAATATACTTGTTTTCCATAATGTCTCTCCATTCCCCTATGCTTCTAAAGATATGCCATATTTTCTTAGCCAAAAGAGCCTTGTTGAGGTGAGTTAGCTTCCTGATGCCTAGACCCCCATATTTCTTAGGGAGGCAAAATTTTTCCCAAACAACAAGAGGATACCTTTTATTCTTTTCAGCCCCCATCCATAAGAAGTCTCTTTGAATTTTTTCCATTCACTCAAAAAATTTCACAGGGATCACAGAGAGGCTCAAAGCATAGACAGGCAAGTTTTGAAGGGTGGATTTAACCAGTTGGCATTTTCCAGCTTGGCTAAGAGAGGCCCCTTTCCAACCAACCAGCTTCTTACTAAATCTATCCACAATGCCATTCCAGAAAGAATAAGGAGGATTCGTGCCCAAAGGAAGCCCAAGATAGGTAGAGGGAAGCTTCCCCACACTACATCCTAGAATTCTGGAGATTTTCTTCTATCTATCCTTAGGGGTGTTGATAAAGAAAATAGAGCTCTTATCCCAATTGATGAGCTGCCCCGATCGTCTAGAGTAGATATCCAAGATGTCCTTCATAGCCTTAGCCTCATTAAGAGAAGGATGTGAAAAAGGGGCACTTTTAGAAGAAGGTTTAAAACCTTTGATTTTCTCTTCCTTCTTATTCTTCTCAATAAGTCTGCCTAAACATTCTGCCAAGATAATGAAGAGAATAGGTGAAAGAGGATCCCCCTGATGAAGGCCACGAGAGGGTTTGAAAAAATTGAAGGGGGATCCATTAACTAAAACTGCAAGAGATGAAGTAGACACCAGCTAAGATATTAGCTTACAATTTTCATCATCAAACCCAAAAGCCTTAAGCACTCTATCCAGGAAAGACCAGTCGACCCTGTCATAGGCTTTAGAAAGGTCCAATTTAAGTAACATCCCTTCTCTTTTTCTAGCTTCCATAGAGTGAATCACTTCATGCATCATCATTATGGAGTCTAAAATTTTTCTGCTCAGGACAAAACTAGTTTGTTGATGAGAAATAATCAGAGGGAGGAGTTTGAGCAGCCTGGAAGTAAGAACCTTCGAAATAATCTTATAGAAAGAATTGCAAAGACTAATTGGTCTAAACTTGTCCAAGGAATTGGCTTTATGAATTTTAGGAATGAGAACTAAAATAGTTGAGTTAATCTCCTTAAGAATGCTTCTAGCCCCAAAGAATTCTTGAACAGCCTGAACCACATCCTTCCTCAAAACAGGCCAAAACAATTGGAAAAAGAAAGACGGGAAGCCATCAGGGCCGGGGATTTATTTGCCGGCAAAGAGAAGAGAGTTGCTAAGTATTGATGTTACCATTCTAGCCTTGAAAGAATTTTTTCCATTATCATATTTTAAAAAAAATATTATGTTGATCAAAACAATCATCACTCTTTAAAAATGCTGATTTTTCATAAATACCACTTCTTGAAGGACAAAAAAATGGACTTCAATCACTTCAAATTTTTTTTAAAAAAAAATGTTAGAAACTAGAAAGATAATGGTACATATCACTAGTTTATGTCATCTTTAAATTCTTTATGGTTTTTTAGTAATATGCATCATGATGTGAAGATTTAAAAAAAATAAAAATGTTTCAATGTCAAAGTTGACCAAAAAGTGGGAACCATTATTATGAGTACTTATGTACACAACTTCATATGTAATACTCTTCCAAATGCTTTCACTCCCATTCTTATGAAATGTAAAATAATAATTAAATATATTAATAAATAAATATAAGTTAATTAATTAACTATTAATTAATTAATAAATCCCCTTAAAAAACTAATAAGTATAGATACTCAATTAATAGATAAATTATAGATGAAATATATAATTTTTTTAAAAAGAAGAAGGTTGGCATGGTATTCCAAAGGTCACAATCTTAACAAGAATGAGCAACATATATATGAATCACATACCTATGGAAAAGGGTGGTGGGGCACCGATTGTTTTTGAAAAAGAGAACAACATGTTTACCTATATACCACAAAGAGAATGGTGAATGAGAGGTAAATCAAACAAGTTCCACCTAGTGGCATGCACTTGTCATTATAGTTATATTAATAGACTAATTATCTATTATATAGTTATAGTTAATAGAATATTCTAGTTAGAAAAGATTATTAAATTTATAAAACTTAAACTAATCCAATTAATAAATACAATTTTTTAGTTTTGAAGATTCACAAAATGTCAAATTATTTGTTTTTATATACACTAACATATCTGAGGAAGATATATAATTTTCAATTCAACTTTCAATGGGGTGGTCCTAATAAGATCACCAGATATCTTGGGATCGCCTTTTTGGTGGACGCTGCCCTCAAAGACATGTGGTCCTGGGTTAAAGTGAAGATTGATAAGAAGCTTGGCAAATGGCATAATAGGGCCCTTTCTCTGGTAGGTAGAATTCAATTTTTCCAGAAAATGTTGTCCTCTTACACCATTTATTACTCTTCCACCTGGTTATTTAATAACTATCAGATTGCTGAAATTCAGAAGTCCATCCAAAAATTTCTTTGGTTTGATGGCAATAGAAATAATAAAATTCATTCTGTTAAGTGGGTTGGTGCAGCACTGAAAAAACCCTTGGGGGGCTTGGGCTAAAAGATTAAAGAACTTAGGGCATAACCCTGTCTGCCAAGTGGATTTTTCAGTCCATGGAGGGTGATTCTCCTTGGAAAGTGCTAGTTAGAAACAACATTGGGAGGGGTGTTCCTATGAAAGCTAAATCCTGGACTAACCTCCCCTTTTGTGATCTCCTGCTTGGCAACTTTCCTATTATGGTCCAAGGCTACATGGTTTTCAGGTCTATCTGGAAGGCTTGGGATCATGTTAGGAAATTCATCACTCACAAAGAGTTTCAATCTAGCAATCAACTCCATGGTGAAAGGTCCATTTGGTGGAATCTTCACCTAAATGGTAAACCTTTGGCCCTTACCCAAGGGTGTTCTACCAGACTTTGGGCTAAGAAAGGTATTAAGCAATTCATGGACCTTTATGAGCAAAATCATATTCTGCCTTGGAATGAGCTTAAGAATAAATATGGTATCCCAGACTCTCATAGAAGAACTTATAACATGATTGTGCAAGCTGCTATTGGTCTTCCTGTTATTTGCAATGTTGATTCTAACAAGTATTTAAAGTGTAAATGGCCCGATGGTGTTGTCACTAACCTTCTTAAGGCTAAGAACATTTATAAAATTCTTGCTTGTAACACTGATATTATTGATCATGTTAATACCATTTGGTACTCTTCTTTTGATGCTGATGATTGGAAAAAGTATTTTGAAATTTTATGGAAGAATTCTATTGAACCTAAAATTAGATGCTTCAGATGGTTAGTCTTGTTGGACAGGCTGCCTATTAAGAGAGATTTTTCTAATTCAGATACTTGTAATTTTTGTAGGGTTCCTGAAACTGGTAGACATATCCTTCTAGACTATATTTTTGCTAAAGAATAATGGAATATGTTTGGCATTGTCTATCCTATTGATGTTACTATTCTTGATATTATTTCTAGGCATATTGATGGTCTTCCTAAAGATACCAATTTATTTTGGAATATTTTGCTGTCTAACATTCTTTGGAAAATTTGGAAATGCAGGAACGAGGAAAGGTACCAAGGTAAGCAAAGGGGTCTTATTGAGTTTTTTCAAAAACTCACTTATTTTAAAATCTACTTGTAGGTGCAGGCTACCATGTTGATTGAGCAGGAGAAATTGAGAAGGTTCCCACACGATGGGTACCAATGGCATAGAACTTTGGATGACTTGCAAGTATTCACACATGCTTGTAATAGGCTGACCAAGGAGATCAAAGAGAAAGGGCATGCCAAAAAAGAGGAATTATTCATGCTAATGCACATTCAAGAGCACAAAAGAATTGTTTGGATGGAGGGCCCCTTAGGGTGGACAACGTGGGTGGATACACCCTATGATATTCTTGGCTAGATTGTTCCTCTACTCTTCTGTTATTCTTCTGACTTAATGTACAGTGGTTTCTGATTCTCTGTGGTGAGGCTTGGCCTCCTTTTTTTCTCTCATGGTAACCTTTTTGGTTCTCCTCCTTTTTGTATCTCTTATTTCTAATAGAAAAAAAAAAGATATATACTTTTTCCAATTATTATATCATTCAATTTTAATACAAATAAAACTTGTCCATATTTATAAACTGATTAAAAAAAAATTAAAAAAAAAAAAAATAAATAAATAAATAAATATATTTTGATATTGATTACAAAAATAAGATAAAGAGTGAAATAAAAGAGGAGAAAAAACTAATGTTGTTCAAACTCATCTAAATTAACCTTATATTTAGGTAGGCCATCATATCGTATCTGTAGGATGGCACCATGACAACTAATATTTGTAAATAGTTCACACGATTGTGAGTTGCAATATTTCAATCGCTCCTACATTTTTTAACAAATTGATTTAAAAAATCTAATCAATCATCATCGAAAAATGAATAAAAGGTCCTATAAAACTCAAATGAATTAAATTGAGATAAACTATTTTTTATAATATATTTAATTAATAAAAAATATGATAACTTTAGAAATATAGAAATGAGGTATGATATTTGCAAAACTAATTCACTGAATAAATATAACAAGTGTTACTTAGTGGCTAAATGAAATATACATATAAAACATAAAACATATAGATAATTTTAATTAAATTAAAGCTCTATTAAAGTGAAATATAAGTTATATAGTTTATTTTAATATTTTAAAATGATGTTTCATTAGAAAAAATAAATCCTAATATTACTTAACAAACAAATCAAGTATATCCTAATATTACTCAATTGTATTTCAGTTATCTATACTATTATTTATCAAAGTGTTCTACTTTTTTGTTTTTATTATTTTGTTATTAAAACTATATATTATTTAATTATTTAATTATAAATTTAAGATATATAACATCAATTTTTATAAGAAATGAGAAAAAAATCAATAAACTTCACAATTAAAATAAGTACAAAGATTAGTTGTATATGTTAAAAAAGCATAGAAAACTTCTTAACAATAAATAAATACAATATAATAAATATTTTAAAATATTTAAAATATTTTATTATTATTGGTAAACGACTGAAGCCTAGATTAATTATTATTATTTGTTGGAATTAATTATTATTATATGTTAAGCAAAGGTAGATTTGAACCCAAGACCTCTCGCAACCCAAGACCTCTCGCAAGTTACTGTTGCGTTGTAGGCTTTTGCCTAAATATTTAATAATTATATATATTATAATTAATATTTAAAAATATATAATAGTTAAATATGAAATTCTTAACTAAAAATATTTAGTTATTGAAAATAACTTTAGTCTGAAATGTTAATTTGGAATAAACATTTATTGTATTTGTCATAGGCAATATACTATTGCAATCAGTTTTGCTTATCTAATAATTAATTTTTTCAATTCCAACCAATTAGATGTAAGAATTTTTAATTTTATTTTTAAGATTTGATTTTTCTAATGTTTATATGTGATATTTATAATTTCTAAAATCGTTTAAATTGTTTTGCTCTCATATATTTTTGGTGTTATAGGAGCGGATTATGAGGAAGCACTATCTAATATTTAAGGATGACTATATATAAAATATGAACCATATACATTTATTTGATATTTTTTCAAAATATTTGCTCCATCAATCTCAACAATGACATCTAAGATGATAATATTATGGTAAGTTTAAGTTTTTAAGAAATATATTTTCTAACTAGATTAGATTAAAAATATTTGTATAATGACATAAGATGACAAAATTTATAGTAAGTTACAAAATTTAACTAAGAAATTAAAATTTATTAAAATAATAATCAATAAAACCTAATATTACTAATATGTTGCATTAACTAAACCAAAGTGATAAGAAAATATCATAGCATTAACATAAACATATTAATGCAAAGATTTTCGAAAAAGAGGGACTTCAAAATTTTTAGGCGGAATACCAAAAATTCAAATCGATTTTGTCCAGGGCATCATTTGCAAGATCGCAACAGCTAGAAAAGAAGTCATTCTTCATTAGGGCCCAGGCATTTTGACAAGCAACCTATCCTTGACATTTGTTATGGAACTCCACCAGGGTCCCCTATTCACATACTAATTGCCAAGCCCCTGAATGAAGGGATTGTTCCTAATGAAGCGCTTGGTAAAGAACCTATTAAGTCAGTTGATTCCATTGATCAAACTTTGCATTCAGACTCCTTGCCCGATTCAAACCGAGTTCCCTTCAAACCAAAGAAGCAAAGGCTAGTTTGGCGAAAGAAATCCTGCCCAGATTACAACACATGAAATTCAATAGCATAAAATTGATCTCCTGTCCATCACATTTCCAAGTCACATGTTACAAGAATCAGTTGGTGTTCTCCGACAATCTACTCTCATTGGTAAGATCAATTCGGATTCCATTGATATTTCAGATATTAAATAGTGGGCTTTTAAAAATTGGATAGGTGTTAAAGATGTGTTTTATATAGACTAGCAATCTCAATTTTTTGTTGCAATTTTTGAATCTAAAGAAGCTAGAGATTGTGTGCATAGATTTAAAGGGTGGTTTTGTTTGGGGTATGGCTTGTATACTACTACCTGGATTCCAAATTTTAACCCAGAATCATTAGAGATTTAGTTCTATCCATTCTAGATTTTCTTTCCATGAATGCCTTTAGAATACAGGGATCTGAATATTATTGAAGTTCTTGTAAATAAAATTGGCATCTTCTTGAAGCATGATCTCATCCCATATGATTGACCATATCTATGTGTCAGAGTTTGTGTGCTTCTAGATATGAGAAAAATCATCCCATCTAATATTTAGATTAATTCTCTGTGGGGGTTATGGAATTAACCTATTCTAGTTTAGGATGCAGACATAATTCAGAGATTCCAATATACTCTTGGGCATTTTAACACCCAATGTCTAAATGGTGTTCTAGATTCAATAAAAGTGTGCTCTGATCATACTACAGATCCAAAACTTTGCACATTTCAGAGATTAACAGAAGATCCTCAAATTTCAGCTAGAAAAGGTCCCGTAGTAGAAGATTTCCACACTCCACATCATGATACCATTCTAGACACATCCACATCTTCTGTTCATTACAAATTTTCAGATGCAATGTTCTCCTATTTGTTAAAAATACTTATGCCTTCCATTCTTTGTCTGATGGAGCATTCTGATAGGACTGCTATTGTTCCTTTCAAGAGAGATGCTTTGATTACATATCATATGAATATTCCAAACACACTATCTTTATTACCCATTCAACCATTAGATTCTGACATTTGTAAAGGATTGGCTGATTGGAAGACTTGTCAAATTGAAGAACAAATTATTTCAAAAATAGCGTCCAACATAATTTTTGATATTGCAGAAGAGGAAGGCTTCCCAGGTGTTAACCACAACAAGAAATAGTTGGATGATTTATTTTAGAAATATCAGTTCTGGTTTCATAAGTCCTCTCATTGTTTACAGGCTAGTAAGAACTCATTTATTACAGGGAATATTTCAAATGTTTTTGCTTCTCGACCTGAGGAAGATATTATAATTGCTAAGGACCCATTGGGAATTGAAGAATCCATATATAACAACATACAAGATTGTGTAATTAATCAATCTTCTCTACATGAGGATACTGATTTGGGATAGATTGAGAATAATAAGGATTCTTCGCAAGATCAGACAGATGAAATTTCTTCAAAAATTCCTTTAGACCTTTATGATTATAATCAAACTCTCTCAATTTCTCAATCTATTTCCTTGAAACAACAAGTTATCAAAACTCCAAAATCAAGAGGATGACCTAAAGGATCCAAGACTAGAATTGAAATTGCCTCTGGTATTCAAACTACTTTGGATGACAAGTTTGTGGTTTCTAAGAGAGTGACTAGGAGAACAAAAGGTTCTCCTTGTCCACAATGAAGATAAATTCTTGGAATGTCAAAGGTATTAATGCCTCTGACAAAAGAAAAAGGATCAAACACTTAATAGATGATATGAAATCAGATATTGTGTTGCTTCAAGAAACAAAACTTTCATAACAATCATATGAAAAGACATTATTCAAATGGTCAAAGTGGTCTTCCTTTCATTCACCAAGTATTGGAGCTTCAGGAGGACTTGCAGTTTTGTGGAATCCTTTGTTAATTCAAGGCTAGCTCATTCATTAGCATCAAAATTGGAAAATGGTGCAAATCTCAAATTTTGAAATCTCATTTCTCATTATTAATGTTTATGGGCCAAATTCTACACAAGACAAGTTAAAACTTTGGGATACCTTGACTCAGAAAATACAATCACAAAAAACTCAATTAATCATTCTCGGGGGAGATTTTAATGTAGTGTTGAGTCAAGATGAAAAAACAGGTGGTATCTCTCCTCCTCTTTGAACAATTGAAGATTTCTCCAATTTTGTTGATAATAATGGGCTTATGGATATTCATCCAACTCAAGGAAAGTATACTTGGTCAAATAGGAGAGATGGTTTTGCACAAATTGATGTTCAACTTGATAGATTCTTGTTGTCTCAAGAATGGAAATTGCAGCAATTTCAACTTAGTTCAGATATTTTACCATATCCAGAATCAGACCTCTACTCAATCACCTTATCACTTACTCGATCTGTAGATATCAAGCATTATCAGGGTAAATCCTCATTCAAATTTGAATGTATGTGGCTTCGTCATCCTCATTTTCTCCAGCATCTTAAGCAGTGGTGGGTTAGTGCACCTTTTGTCCCAGGTTCTAAGATGCATCAGTTTGCAATGAAGATGAAACATATTAAAAAACACATTAAACAATGGAATTGGGATATCTTCAAAAATGTCTTCAATCAAAAAGAGATTGTCAGGGTACAATTGGAGGATATTCACATTGATATCATTCAGAATGGGATGACAAATGATACATATATTAAACAAAAAAATCTTCAGAATGAGTGGGAAGAGTTGTGTGGAAGAGAAGAGGAATATTGGCATCAAAAGTCTAGGGAGTTATGGCTTCAACAAGGGGATAAGAATACTAAATATTTTCATGCTTCAGCACAGCAAAAAAAAGTATCCAAAACAATCTTTAATATTAAGGACTCAGTAATAGGTAATGTCTTAACAAATTTGTAGCATATTAAAGAGGAAGGTGTTAGGTTTTTTAAGAATCTTCTTGCACCAGCTGAATTTCCAGCACCTTCCCCTTCACAAGTGGTAGATCTTCTTCAAGCCATTCCAAAATTGGTGTCTCTGGAAGATAATACTATGCTTATGAAACCAATCTCATTTCAAGAACTTCAAAAGGTTGTCTTTTCATTCCCTCCGGACAAATCTCTAGATCTTGATGGATTCATAGCTCTATTTTTCCAATGCAGCTAGGATTTTATTGGTTTTGATCTTTTGGCTGTAGTGGAAGAGTCTAGGAAGTGCAAATCAATGCTTAAGTATTTTAATACCACCAACATTGCAATTATTCCTAAGTTGAAAGAGCCCAAAACATTTGCTGATTTTAGGCCTATCTCTCTTTGTAATCTTACATATAAGATTATAACGAAGGTAATATACTCTCGTCTTCAGTATCTTCTTCCAAAGCTAATTTCTTTAGAGTAGGGGGGTTTTGTTCCTAGTAGGGAAACTATGGAGGGAGCAATGGTTGCTCATGAAGTTCTTCATTCTATAAGTACGAATCAGTCTCCTTTCATAATCAAGCTAGATATGATGAAGGCCTATGATAGAGTTTGCTGGTTATTTCTTCTTCAAGTCCTCTAGTAGATGGGTTTTTCAAATCAATAGTGTAAATGGATAAGAGCATGTATCTTTGGGGCTTGGTTTTCAATCATTGTTAACGGGACAACTTCTGGTTTCTTCTCTTCTACTCAAGGAATTAGGCAAGGAGATCCTCTTTCTCTAGCTTTGTTTATCATCATGGATGAAGCCTTTAGTAGAACCATTAGGCACTATCATCTTTTAGGAAAATGGAAGGGAGCAAAAATTACTAGCACATCTCTTTCCATTACACATTCTTTATTTGCAGATGATACACTCCTATTTGATATATCACAAGAGTCAAAAGCTAGACAAATAAAGAAGATTCTGGAGTTGTATTAAGATGTCTCAGGGCAGAAAATCAATTCAAATAAGTCAAAAATCTTTCTTTTCTACACCAACAAAGTGATATCAGATAGAATTGTTAAAATTTTGGGATTTTCAGAGGACTTTCTTCCATCAACATATCTTGGAATTCCATTTTTCATGGGATCAAATAAGACAAGCTACTAGAATTCGGTTATTCAAATAATTAAGTCTAGAGTGGTAGCTTGGAAAGCCAGATGGCTTTCTTTAGCAGGAAGAATTCTACTTATAAAATCAGTACTTTTAGCAATCCCAAATTACTATATTGCAGTCCTTAAAGCGCCATCATCAATCTTATTACAAATCCAAAACTTGATTAGAGGTTTCCTTTGGGCAGGAAATATGAATGGGGATAAAAAGATTCCACTTGTATCACTTCATGACATGGCTCATATTCCAGTCATTGGTGGAGCAGGTATTCATGATTTGACTAATAGAAATGCAACTTTTGGTGGGAAACTCATTTGGCATATGTACACTAAACCTCAATCAACATGGTGTTAGATAATGCAACAAAAGTATTTAGATAATAATGATCCCACAAGAATTTTTTCAATTCTTAATCCCCCTAAAGGCTCGGTGATTTGGGATTTTATGATCTCTTCTAGAGATATTGTTCTTAAATATTATATTTCTTGAGAGTTGAATAAGGGAGATAGAGTCAACTTTTAGAGGGACTCATGGAATGGATTTCCACCTCTTCATACTTTGTAGTTTTCTCAGAACATAATGAACATTTTAGAATTAGTTTAGGGTAATAGAGTCATTGATTTTATAGATAAAATTTGTCCCTATTCTAGGAAAGTCATTTGGAAAAATCCAGATCACCTGCCTTTGTCTATTCAAGAGAAACAAATGTTTAGGGACTATTTAGACAAGAGACTTGTTTACATTTCAGATGGGGAAGATAGATTGTTTTGGACTCCAGCTAAAGATGGTTGCTATTCAGTCAAAGAGGCATATAAGTTGTTAGAGAGAATGGCTGCACAAAAGTATCCATCTAGAGCTTATACATTTTGTTGGAACCATGTTGTTCTTCCAAAAGCTGGATGTTTTGCATGGCTTGCACTTAAACACAGAATTCTTACAAGTGACAGATTGACTAAGTTCAATATTGCTCCTCCATTTAAATGTGTCTTGTGTAATGAAGAATATGAATTAGAAGATCACTTGTTTGTCACCTGCTCATTCGCATATGATTGTTGGGTTTTTGTTCTCAGAAAACTTCATTATTATACTCCTCTTCAAAATAACCTCTGGGAGATTTTTCAATCTTGGCTGCTTCTTTTTTTGAAAGCTTTATTTGCAAGAATATGGATATGTACTCCAACTTTGGTTATTTGGGCTATTTGGTGGGAGAGGAACAAGAGGATTTTTAGAAATGAGTTTGCAGAGAAAGAAATAGCATTACAAGGCATTGAAAAGTCTATATCAGAAGTCACTAATGCAGGCCTTTTTAGATGCAAAATCAATCCTACAATCTCAATTTGGGACAATTTCATCATTCGAGAGTGGAAATCTCTTCTTATTCCATGGAGGAGTGGAATTAGCAACAATCAACATTCCAAGATAGATAGAGCAGTTGTGCAATGGCTACCTCTTAAGTCGGGTATGGTGAAACTTAATTTTGATGGTGTTTCAAGGGGAAATCCAGGTAAATTAGGTCTCGGGGCATGTGTCAGAGATAGTAAAGGTATAGTTCTAGCAATTTCATCCTCCCTGCTACTAGATGGGATTAATAATTCAGCAGAAACACAAGCTCTCTTGGTAGGCCTTGTACTACTTAAAACAGGTAATTTTCACAGAGTCCATATTAAAGGTGATTCTCAAATGGTTATTAACAGTTGCATTAAATGAAAATCCTATTTATGACATTTGCAATATATCTTCAAGCAAATTTGGTACTTGATTGATCAATTTTCAGAAGTTACCATATCACATACCCTGTGAGAAGGAAATAAAGTGGTCGATTTCATATCTAATCTCGAGTGTGATGGTGTCATTGTTAACACACATCAACCCAACTCATTTATTGAACAATTTGAACAAATACATTCATTGATTGCATCTGAAAGCTGTTTATCATGCTCATAAAATTTAGATGTAAAGCTTGACTCAGGACAAAGTTCTCAATGGTATAGTTTTATGAGCTTCGATTTTGTCAATATAATAATATTGTAAATATCAATAAATATCTTTATGTAGATTTGTATATAAGCAATGATTCCAAGTTTTCTTTCTGGTTCTTTCCTGGTTGAGCTCTTTGAACCAGTCTTATTAATAAATATATTCAGTGGCTAGCCCACTTTTGCCAAAAAAATAAAAATAAAAATATTAATAAAATAAACCTAAAATCAAACTAAAAATTGCAAACTAAATAAATATAAACTTCATAACTATAAAACAGTACATAAAACAAACTGTAATTATAGAAATGCAATCTACTCAATTGAATATTATAAACTTCATAGGTTGTCCACACCAATGTCTAATATAATTTCTATATTATACAAAGCTAACTTTTTAAAATATTTTCTCTATGTTATTTATATATAAGAATATGAAATAATGAAATAAGAAGATATCCAATGAATAAAAATAAAAATAGGTACACATAAATTTGAATGAATTTTTAGTGATTTAATATTTTAAGAAAATATAATATTTAACATTCCATTTATATATTAAATTAGAAGCTATTTTTAATTATAAATATTTTTCTACTATTCATAAATTAATTAAATTATGTAAGTATTAAATTTAAAGTATGTAAGTTTAGAATTTTTTTAAAACAAATTAACAAATTTCATAATCCACACTTATATATAGATCATAATAGTTTGTATAGCTAAAAATTGTAGTTTGTAAAAATAGTTAAAAATTGCTCATATAAGACTTCAATTTTCTTAACCAATCATATGATCAAAAAATATTTTTCACACATTATAAACTTAAAAAATGTGCATGTTAACTATTAAAAAATATTTAATAACTAGTTAAGAGTATGCAATATTACTTAGCCTATGGGCAAGTACTAATAAAGAATAAAAGGGGTGTTAAAGCTTGGAGATATGCATTAACAAATTATTGTGAGTGCTGAACACTAGCATGTGGGGAAACCATTAACAAAGAAAAGGTGAAGGCCAAAGTAGAAGTACTACATGCTTGAAATATTATAGGAGATGTTTGAAATTGTAGGAGCTGCTCCAAAATTATAGGATGTATGTATGTTTTAATGTGTTAATTAATACATATAAATTGGGTAGATGTTTAAATGTATATTAATAATAGTTAGATTTAAATTATATTTTAAAAGTAGAAAGATATAAGATTATATTTAGATTTAAAACATAGTTTGAAGGTAAAGAAGTTGACTATATAATTATCCATGACAAAATCAATACAAAAAGAGTTGAAGGTAGTTTTAAAAAATAAACAAGTGCCATGTAGTGGCTAGTACTTCTCATTAATCAAGAGAAGAAAACATTATTTATTTATATTAAATGATAAAATTATAATTTTATTTAGAACAATAAATTACAATATTAAAATTAGAACGTGTGTTCTACTTGTTTGAATAACATAATGAAAAAATACATTAGTTGGAATTAAAAAAAGTTTAGAAATAAGTAAGTTTCTATAAAAGCTGAAACAAATTTAGAAATATTTTTGATACTTAATTATATACTAATATAATATAATCAATTTAAAAAACTTTCTAATACAAACATAATTTTGTTCCATGGAAAACACACCTATAAGAAAAAACATTTCAACCAATGAAATTTTAGATAAACTAATAATATTTTTTCCTAACTATAGTTTATTTTATAGTGAATAATAATATACTATTGTGATGGGTGGAGTCTCATTAACTAATTGACATTATTCACTCAAGTTCTAATAAGTAATTCCTATGGAATAGCCAAAAAAATATAAGAAGTCAAGATAATAGGAATATAATAAAGAAAGGTAATTGCATTACCTAGAAGATACAAACAAGTGCCACATATTATTTTGTTGTTTCTGGTTTTGTTGGTATCCAACTGTAACTAAGACTTGGGTTGGCTTGTTATGCCAACAATTATTTTGTTGAACTTCCGTAGTTGTTAGATCTTCTGGACTTTTATTTTAGTTTAGTTGTTCTTAAGTTAGTTGTTCTATGGTTTTTTGAGGTTTTAGTTAGTTTTTTGTTTGCTATTTGTCACTATTGGTAATGCAATGGATACCAACTTTTGGTTTGTAAGGGCCGACCCCCTTGTTTTTGGTCACTTTTTATTTCAAAAACAAGTGCCACATAGTGGCTTGTATTTGATAATAGTAATAATTTAATTAGATAGAATATCAGATGCTTTTATTAGTTCCCCTATTTTCACTTCATTTTCTAGCTATTTGTTTGCCTTCAAAGTATTTCTTCAATAGAAAATTAAACTACTTTTCTAATGTTTTCACATATATTTATTTTTATTTTATTTTTTGCAACAATATATCTATTTTCTAATTGGCTTTCTATATTTTTGCTAGTTTTTTTTTTTCATTTTCTCATTCAAAAATTCATAAAAATAAAGTTTATAAAAAAATGTTTTGTGGACCAATTTTTTATATAATTTTTCTAATGTTTTTAAAAACTTATGAAAACTTCTTCATCTTAAATTTGACACTGACCCCTATCTCTCATATCTCTCATATAATATTTTTTATTAAGGCTTAATTTGAGAAATTTTTATTTTAATAAAAATAACATAAAATTAAACTCTAAATTAATAAGAATATATGATAATAATAACAATAATAATATTATTTCCGGTCTATCAAGTGGTTGTTCCATGAAATTGAAGAACTCAAGGTGAGAAAAAGCCAAGAAGGTGACCAAAACAGAGGCAACGACCAGGGGAACACTGAAGAGAACAGAAGCCAAGATGGAAGCCAATGACAAATCTACATCCAGGATCACAGGGCCGACCAGGAGGACAGAATGACAAAGGTGGAAAAAGGAGTCCAAAAGATGGAGTTCTTCCACCACAACCTAGCGAGTCAAGTGATCGCCACCTTGAATACCCTAAATGAAAATATTAACAGCCTGGGTGAATCACTAATTAGTGTTGGATTTGGTGGGGAAATTTTGAAGAAGGCCAACTTGGACAATGGGCAGGCTAAGGATTATCCGAAAGAGACCAAGGACTAGGTGGATACTCAGAATCAAGACAAGGTGGATGCTTAGAACTAGGAATAGGAGGACGCGGACAACTGGAAGACTATTGTAGTTGTAGAATCCTTGTAGGTTCTTGAAAAAGATAATTGATAGGTTTTTTTTCTTTCCTAGTGTTGCTAGTTTTTTTGTGATCTAGTTCTATTGGTTTTTTGTTCCTGGTTGCAGGCCAGTTTTATGGTTGGCTTTTGTTTAGCTGTTTTGTTTATGCTAGACTCTACTGAATACTTCTATTTTTGATATGCTGTGTCATGCCCAAAAAGTGAGACAAAAACACACCAATAATTTTTTTTTTTAAACAATAATAATAATCAAATTCACTAAGTTCGATATGATTGTTTTCACAAGAGAAAGTACATGTATAATGTAAGACAGATACGGGCTCTCCAACAATGTCCTAACATTCTATTTAAGCTTATACTCAATAGGTAGAAATAGGTCGTTAAGCTTCAACATACATTATTAGATTGATTTTGACATTTTTTTCATTATACATTACTTTTAACCAATATATTAATTTTCATATACATTTCAATGACTCATACATAAACCAAAAATCTAGTTACTAGAAAACATAATTGGCAACTGCCTTATAGTAGCATGAATATGAATGTTATAACATTATTTGGTCCAAATATTAATAACAATATAATACAATTATTCTAATAAAAATATAAGTAATTACAAGCAAAATAACATCTAGCATCCAATATCTTGACTTGATTTTTATATTGACATAATAATACCACAATTATTCTAACTAAGGCTAAATAATAATTCAAATGATACATCTTGACTAATACTCTAACACTATTTAATTAAAATAAAATATCTAACCTTCACTTAACAAAATGTTAACTAATAACAAAAAAAAAAAAAACAACTTACTTAAATATACTCTAACATTAAATTATTCTGACTAAGATATACCAAATAACAAATATTCAAAAACATAATAATAAAAAATTTCATAAAATTTAGACTAACTAAAAATTTTACCAAATTTATAACTTAAATCTTAACATTAAATGATTCTATTAAACCAAAACTAAAACTAACAAAAAATCTTTTAAAGACTTTAATCTAATAACTCACTATACTAAATTACACTATAAACTGAAATTAAACTAAATTAAATAACACTTTAATTAACACAAATCTAAACTAAAACCAATTTAAAAAAAAACAAAAAAAAATAGTCTAACCCACGTACCACTAAATCCTAACATAGCTATCCTCTCAAATATATATTTAACACCAACTCCTCAAACTCACCTTACCTCTAACCTACAAATCTAAAACATTGCTAACCCAACTTACTAACATTCTAATCTCCCTAAACTTAATTTAACATATCAACTAACCTAAAACTAACATCTTAATTACATGCTAACTTCAACCCTAGACTAACCCATCCTCCAACTAACCTCCATCAAACCCCAAGGCACTTTCCAAGGTGATCTGCATGCTGATCACAACAATCCCAAGCATTGACTAGGGCTTCATGTGGTCCCAAGTGGCCTGGCTTTTCCAATGTTGCAGATTTCGTTCCCCAAGAAGAATGTACGCCAAGCATGGATGGTGGAGCAAGTTGGAAGGGATTTAGACTAAGTTATCCCTCAAATCAAATGCGCCGCCCCCAAATTTATTCCAAAGAAGCACTTCACAACTCATAACACACTGTCCAAAGAAGATTTAGAAGGTACGATGGTAAGGGAATGCGTAGGCCTGCAAGTCAACAAGCTTCCTCCACCAATCAAATGTTAAAGTGGGAGGTAAAGCGGAGGATGGTCTAAAGTAAGAGCATTTAATTTCTTAGTATCCCTTTGATTTTATGTTTATTTTATTTTTGTAATGACTTGCTTGCCATTCCCAAAGCTTACGCCTATTTTGAAACAAAAGGGTTTCCTTTCCATTTAATGAGGTAAGGACATTAAGCTAGTTAGGTGGTTTGCAAAAAGGTAAAGGTAGAATTAAATTTGTTTATTGAAAAGTATTTTATAATTTAAAACTAGTAAATGAATAGGACAACAAGGGTTCATAATGGAATCTAACAAAGAATATACTCTGTTCCAAGGAGGAATTAAAATTTCCTCATACAAAATACAACATCCTGTAGGTGGATGTTTGAGTATTTTTTTTGAGGTAACTTTTTAAACTGGGTCCTAATTTGAAAACAAACACTATCAAGTTGATAATATTACCTAGGAGCTATAATTTCTAATATTCTGATAAGGCATACAAAATGAGTAATGCATTCATTAAACTATTAAATAAACTAAGGTAGGAAACTAAGAAGTTTTGTCATATGTGATGTACTCAATCCAAAGGCTAAAATTCCCAATTTAAATTGCACTTGTTCTCTTATTGGACGATCACACAAAATATACTTAAGATCAATCATTTTGTTCTTTCGTCATCATACAATTTACAAGATATTGATTTTACTTTTACTTTAATGTAAATCACAAATTTAAATAGTCATATCCTTTAATTTTATTCACTAACAATAATTGTAATAGTATATCATCATTCTATCGAATTAATACAATACAAATCAATACGATTACGAGATATACAAATGCTGCAGAAAGAGTGAACATCATCACATTTGATTTTTTTTTAAAATAGCATATGAAAAATTGAAGAGAAAGCTATAAAATCATATGCAAGAACATTACTCAATCTTTTCTCTTCTATTAATCAACATGGTTCAAGGCTCTGTCAGGAAAGAACTAGTAAGAAAACCTAACATCCTTGCCACTTCAACAAGAGTTTAAATACATTTTTACAAAAAATATTACAATTCAAATGAATTCTCTTTTGGGTCCTTCACAAGAGGTCATTTCCAATATCTTCAATGCTCCAAGGGAATCATGGGAGAGACAAGAACCAATACGGAGGTGAAACAACATAATATGATGAGCAATTCAAGCATGCATTCTCAACTTGATTTTGCACAATAGGTTCAGCATTGAACCAAAATAGGGGGGAGGTGGATTTTCTCAATAAGAGACGTCAATCACCATACCATAACCTAGCCCTTTCGGGGCTAAAATTCAAGAACTTCCATTCTTCTACAAATGCCCTTTTGGGACCAATATAACAAGGGTATTCATTCCTCCCCTTCTTCAAGAATTTAAATTTTCATACAAGGTATGTGACGACAAGTAGGGGCCCATACACCCTACCCTCTTTCCCTCTTCTCACCATGAGAGGAGACTTTATACTATTGAGGTCCAACTAAGGTCCTTCCCTCGTACTTGGCCACTTCTTCCCTATCCAAGGGTGAGTGATGCTAAACAATCCCCATGAAATCCCCTCAAAATTTCAAAACAAAGCATAGGAATGACACCCAAGAACAAGATAAGATCCCTCCCAAAATAACCTCAACATACATGCAAGCAATGCAAGAGCAACACAATGCCTTATGCATGAATCAAGTAAGAACAATATGAAGAACATGATCAAGAGATTGGAGAACCCTACCTTCACAAAAAAAGTTATGGTAAAATGACAAGTTGAGAAGAGCTTATCCTTCCTTTCCTTCCATCTTCAAACTTCTCTCTAAAAGCTAGAGATTGGGTCACAACCCCCAAAAATTCTCCAAAATGCATCTAAATATGATCCTAACTCAACTAGACTTTAGGTAACCCCAAGGTGGAGTTTGAGTCACCAACTCATGAAGGAGACAACTCAATTTTCGCAATCAACCAAAAGCAGGGTTTTTGAGTGACCCTAAAAGTCAACCAAAGAGGCCAAGGGGGTGGAAAGTACTCCCAACCCATACCCTTACCCCTAGGGTACTTCAATTTAATGTTTTTAGGCCTTAAAGAGTTAATAGGAACCAATTAAAAGTTAGGAGAATTTTAAGACTATATAACGACCTTCAAAGAATGACAATGCAATTTAGCTCAAATAGCAAAGGGTTCAGTCTCGTCTTTCCATTTGATTTCTGGGTTAAATGTTCTGCACACTAATTGCACACATCAGTAGCTCAAGAAAATCACATACATATATTCAAAACTTATCTGTATAGTTACATAAATCCAAACATGAATCTTTCATATAGTTAACTGTTTAATTCATTTCTTCTCACATTTAATCATTAGTAGACACAAAATCAATATAACATAACTTATTCATTAATTCAAATTAACATACTAGAATAATCATCGTTAGACACGCATCTACCTAACATCATAACATCACTAATTTAGGAATACTGAACCATCTGAAAGCATAAAACTTAATCATTGAGGTACCAAAATCAACACCCTTATCACTAGGTAAAAAAAATGCCTTGTATTATCATTAGTAGAATTTTAATATTTACACAGTCGAGATAATGTAGTAGTTCTCGAATCACTGAGCATTTTAAACATGGAAAAATTAATTGATCACAATTTCATTAGGGCATTCACAACATAAAACATTACATCTTATCCATTTCAATCTCCTATAGTAGTTTTAATAGAGCATTCATATTGATAATTACATACAAGGAGGGGCCTTACATGTTGTAATACTTTCGAGTTTCAAGATCCCAGTCAAACCTATTTTACTTAATAAAAAACAATAATAATATTATATATTATAATATATATAATATAGTATTAATTTCTGGGGAAGATTGTGTGAGAGTTTTTTCATCAACATTTCGGATCATACTGTATGATCCATCATCAGGATGCCAATGAGTCATTTTTTCCTCTCAGTGACTCAGTGGCATCCTGATGATGGATCATACAGTATGATCTGAAACGTTGATGAAAAAACTCTCACACAATCTTCCCCAGAAATTAATACAATATTCATGGATTGTGGAAATCTGTTTGCTTTGATATATAATATATTTATAAATAATAATAATAATAATAATATAATATATGTTTTTGGTTGCTTTTTATTTCAAAAATAATAATAGTAATATATATTTATAAAAATAACACATTAGTACATGGGCACATTAGCCTATCCATTTTTTTATGTCAATCATTTAAATGTATTCAATATTATTTATTTAAGTCATAAATGAAGAGCCATCATTAGTTTTTATATTGTAATTGTCCAATAAACTTATAAAGGGATCAAATTTGTTTGGAGAAAAAATTAGTTAGAGATGCAAGAATGTAAACATTAAGGAATCCTTGAATGTAGTCCTAATTCTCATTTTGTGAATGAAGAAGTTATTTGTTGGTGTAAATCTTTGAGTATATATGTTTGGGTATTAAATAGTTTTGGTTAATGCATGCTCTTTTTGATTCACTTCTAATTGATTCTCTTTCATTTCATGGTTTGTTTCGTGAAATACTTGTTATCAGTTTATGTTAAGATAGAACTAGTTAAGAACCATATTTAATTTAATTTATTGGTAAGTCATGGTATTGGTCTTGTTTGTACATGCTGCTAAGGAATCCATATGCATTTCTTTTTAGTTGTTATTAACAGGGGTGATATCAATTCAAGAATCAAGATTTTAATTACAACACATTTGAACCAAATGACATTTTAATGGGTTCATTTATATTTTATAATCAATTTCATATCAGAAATTTCAACTCTTTTCTCATAGGTCCAATTCATAATTTAATGTCTAATATCAATTTTTAATTATGAATTCTTGGTATAGTGTCTTGATGTGCAAGAATTACTAATTCTATTGGCTCTATTTACTATTTAAATAGAACACCTTTTTAATGATTTTTTAATTGACTAGTTATCAGTTTACAATAATTTGTTATAACAATATTGTTAAAGTTGATTCTTGATACAAGATTAAAATTGTAAGGGGCATCGACTATGTAGGTTTGATGATGGGGGTTTAAAGATCATTAACTATATTAGTCAATTTGGTTTAAATATTTAGACACACCTCTAGTCGGGGCTTGATTTATAATTTGTATTTAAAGATGTTTGTTACAACACAAACTTTTAAAATCTTATTCCCATTTTAATTTATTAACTTCACTTCAAAGACTGATTTTGGTTTTTGAAACAAAATTCAATGGTTTGATTCTAAATGAGATGAGGAATGGTAGTTAGACAAGGATATAGACTTAAGAACAGGATGAAGAATATCAAAATGTGCTCATATGTGTGTGTGTGTGTGTGTGTGTGTGTGTGTGTGTGTGTGTGTGTGTGTGTGTGTGTGTTGATGGAAAATACAATTGGAACAATTGTTATGTTGTCATTGATGTCAAACCTTATTGGTGAGATAGTTTTCTATCTGATCTAAGTGTCATATATGTTCGATTGATGAAGAGGATTTGAGAAGTTGGTCATAACAAAAGTATCTAGAAGAAAGGTTGAGTTATGAAGAGGAAACTACAAATGGATGCTTGATTAGTTGGACATTGACAAGATAAAGTGATTGTCTAAATCATGTTGTAAGTGGAGAAGACAATTACATTGAAGCCTTAAGGAAGAGGTCCAAGATAGACCAAAAGCATAGGCTTGACTAAGAAATAGAGAAGAAGATTAAGAATTTTGAAGTATACGCTGAGTAATGCTAGTGTTGACCGAGCCACAATAAGTCTTGAGTAGAATTAGTGTTGTTCAAGCATTAGTATTGACCAAGTAACAATATATGTTCCAAGTGAGAAATTTAGTAGCAATTGAGTAAGCCAGTAATGATTGAGTAATAGAACATAGTGTTGGCTGAGGAAAAACATTTTAACAGTTTATGAGAAATTGTAATTTCCAACTAATAAAGTTGATTTCTTGGAATATGTAAAGTGTGTTGAAGATAATGATGGATGACCTGGAACATTTAAATCAAGGGAAACTATGTTTACACATTTCTATGTAAGGATTTGTGAAGAAGTTTCTAGAAAAGAAGAGGATGGACAAGAAGGTGGATAGATTCATTATATGTGTTAAATTTGGTCATAACCCTAAGATCTATGGTGGTGTTTAAGCAGAAAAGATTAGAATTACCTATTTAAGGAGGCACATGTGATGACTTTTAAAAAAGGGGGGTAAAAGGTTGGAGCAGTTGCTGATGCCATTGATTGGAAAACTTAAGAAGAATGCTGAGAAGAGTTTAGAAGAGAAGAAGTGTGATTTCTTGAAGGGTTTCCAAGAGAATAAAAAATTGAGATGATAGTGAAGACTAGACAATGAATCATCTTGTGAGCCAGACTGAGATTTGTTTTTGCAAAGTGAGTTATATTTATCAGATCAAAACCTACAACCATTGTATTAGTATTTGAAATCCTTTAATCAAGGTGACATTCTAATTGAATGTTCTAAAGTCCTCTAACAAGGCAACTCTTAATAGGGTGATTAAATCCTTTAACAAGGTCGCATTTACAGTGTGTTTTGTAACCTTTAATAGGGTTGGCTCCTAACATAGCTCACTTCAAAAGAGTGAAAAGTTGGCAACATGTTAGTAGTGGTTTTTCCCAAGTTGGCTTTCCACATTAAATCCTAGTGTCAAACTTGTGTGGATATTATATGTGTTGATTTACTATTAATGTTTACATTTTGCAAGTTTTTTATATTTATGATAATGGATAGCTAGTTGATGTTACTAAAAGTTGACTATAGAGACTAAGCAATTGAATGTTAAGATCTAAAGTTCTTTAAGTGTTTGTTTGTTCAGTTGGTACATTTGGACCTTGGATAACTTATTCACTCCCCCCCCAGTTATTCTAAACATTCTAACAATTGGTATCAAAGCAATGGTGCTTGTAGAAAAAAGTTTGGAGGTACTTAAAACTAAAGATCATGATGTACAAAAAGGAGTGCCAAAATTGAATAAAGAGAACTTCCTTGCATGGAAAAGATTGATGAGGCTACACATAGCTGGAATTGGTGATGTTGTACTAGAGTTTATGGACAATGTAGAAGTGGAGATAAAAAAAGTTTCTTTGACTACTCAACAACTAAAAGAGAAGCAAGAACACAATTAGGCAATGTTGGAGATTGTTTCAGCCCTAAGCTATGCTAAGTTTGATGACATAAAGATTACAAGAATGCAAAGGAAATGTGGGATAAACTAAAGACAATATATGGAGGAGATGATAATGTCATGAGAGCCAAATTAGAAATCTTGATAGGTAAATTTTATGAAATGA
This sequence comes from Cupressus sempervirens, assembly GCA_028749045.1. Taxonomy (NCBI): domain Eukaryota; kingdom Viridiplantae; phylum Streptophyta; class Pinopsida; order Cupressales; family Cupressaceae; genus Cupressus; species Cupressus sempervirens. The sequence continues at coordinate 295,291,764 of CM053788.1, read as the reverse complement.
GAATGACAAAAGGTGAGAATATAGTTCAATACCTATGCAAGCATTAAAGAGGTTTTCAACCCTATTAGATGTGCTAATGAAAAGATTGAGGATGAAACAATAATAAGAAAGGTATTGAGAATTCTACTTATTTATGCTATTAGGGTTTATGCAATACAATAACTAAGATGTACTCCAAATAATACCCCAACTCTAGAAGGTGTATTTGGTAGGCTTACTTCTTTTTGGGATTTCTAATTTTGATAACTACACTCCTACTACTATTTAACATGATTTTAAATCACAACCGGTTCTTAGCAAGAAAGGAAAATGAAAACATATGAAGAGTGATAGTGATACTTCTGATGATGAACTTGATGATCTTGAAGCACTGATGACTAGAAGACTTGCAAGAGGCAAAGGGAAATACAAAGGTAAACTTCCTATAATCTATTTTTCATGCAACAAAGTTGATCATATTGGTGCAAGATGTCCTAATAGAGAAGACAAGAATGATAAGAAAGAAAGAAAGTACAAAGGGAGAAAAGATGAACAAGACAAAAAGAGAAACAAGGACTACAAAGATAAATGTAAGAAATCTTGTTAAATTATTGAAGAAGAAATTGATACTGAATCTAAAAGTAATTATGAAGAGATAGTCTATGTTGATATGAAAGAAGATTATGATGAAGATGAGAAAAATGTATTAATTTCTCATGTGAATAAAAGTGATAGATGTGTAGTTGATAGTGGTTGTTCAAATCATATGACTGGTGATAGAAGTAAATTTGAGAACATTGAACCATACCGTTAGTGTAAATAAATAATTATTATTTACACTTTACTTAAGTTTTCTTAGGTTAGTGCATTATTTTATTATTTATTAGTTAGACACCTAGGAGTATGCGTAGTCATATGAGTTGTCTTGTTGACAACACAAGAGTTAATAGCTTTATTTTAGCACATGGTGTCTATAACACTGGAATTTGCATAATCAACTGAGTTGTCATGTAGACAACACAGTTGTTTACACTCTAATTAAGCACATGGTGTCTACAACATAATTTTACATGACAAAGCTATGTAAGCTTATCCTCTCACTATCACACTAACTTCTGTTCTCAATGGAGGATAATCCACTCTTGGTGGACATGTGCTTAGTTGTGAGGCTTATCATTTTGATAACTCCTAGTCATTCTAGAGGCCTTTATATATAGGCCTTTATATATATATGTACATCAATTCATTCTCATATTTTTATTATGATCATACATCATTTGGTCCATATTGTGCTTTGTTCTTAAGCTTCTTGATCTTGGTTGCATTCTGCCCTAAGGAAAATTATTACATGGTATCCAAGCCATAGGAGCGTCATTTCATAGCCATTGGAGACCATTTTTTGATTCACCTCTCAAAGGACCTTGATTAAGATCTAGAGTATCCATAACTATTATGAGCATCTTGAGCCAAAGTGGACCTCACCATTGCATATGAAGCATTGATTTGGTGAATTTTGACTATAATTTTTCCTACCCTAGGCAATAGTCAAAATTGAGGCAATTTTTTTTTGCAAACTGGCACTCGAAGGCCCAATTTGCGAATTTGGTATGATCTATTAGATCTTTGAATTTATTTTTTTAGATCTACAATTTTAATTTCTGTCTATATTTTCTTTGCAATATTTTTGAATTTTTAGATTGTCATATTCTGTATTTTCGGATCTACAATTTTAGAATTTTTTTGGCCAATTAGGTCTGTAGCAGAGATTTTTTATTGTAGGAATCGGGTGGTCAAATCTCGGCACTCACAGAATATTTCCTATTTTACCAGTGAGACATGGCATATTCCTCAACACAGCCAGAGATTCCACATAATATCGATGGCTTACAACATTACGAAATTCTGGCGGTTTCAACAATTTTTGACGGGCACATTACAACACACAGTAGGTGAAATAATACACCAGCCTCCATGACCACTTCACCTTTCGTGGTCTATAGATTTTATACACCATGACCTTCACAAAATTGGTGAATATGGGATTAAAAATCCCACACCCACCAACCGTTGGTGTATTACCTTTCTTGTAAGTCAAAGCACACTTGTCAGCCCATTCAATACTCTTCTGACCCACACCATGTGTTCAACCTACCTCTCATTGAATTCCTCATTTTGGCCACTGGTCCCAGTTGTGGCTTCAGCTCAAGCAACATTGACCACACTTTAGCCATGACACATTAGCAATTGATAGAGTTGCCATCTGACTGCCAAATCACATGTATAGCTAGACATGTCAACCCAACACATAAATGCCCTCAAACACATCATCATCTGTACCACTGATGTCACTTGTTGACATCACCTATATGGCCTACCACATCATTAGGGCAAGCCCTTTTTTGCTGATGTCATCTGACCACGAGCCTAAATTTGATGACCATTTGACTGTCATCAGTAGGCCAGATTGCATTGTAGCAATGACCATTTGGATGTCAAATTTAACATAGTGTTTTGCTAATTAGAACCCTCAACATATGTAGTTTTGATTTGATAGTCCAACTTCGAGAGGCCTTATCTCAATCATCCAAACACTGAATCAGGTATAATTTTTTTTTTTGGCTAGAATTTCTTAAACTTTTTAGTGGTGCTATTATTTTCTAGTTTTGGTAAATAGATTTGTCAAAATTTTAGTTTTTGGTGACTATACCTATCTAATCCTGCATTTTGCAACTTCAAATGCTCCATACGGGCTCATCTAGACACATTTTTAGGTTCTAGTTGTTTTTGAAAGTGAATAATTTTTTGTCTACTTTCTAGATCTACAATTAGATTATAGGCTTGTGTGGATAGAAATATCACTTTTAGAAATAGGTCCTTTTTTCATTGTATTTCTTTGATAAAACTTCAAAATTGTTGTACAGTTGAGCTACATTACTTAGTACCAGATTTGAACTCCAAGAGAAGGTTGCTAACAACAAAATCAAAAGTCCACTTAGGCCAGAATTGGCAAGTGGCTATTGTAAACGTACTAAGTATAGAGTGCCAAAATCATTCATTTGGGGGGGATTTTTTGATTGAGTGAAAAGGGGGGGTGTCTCTTGGTGTTGTGGTTGTGTTCCTCTTTTCTTGATGTTATCTTTCATTACTTGCATCATGGGAAATCTCAAGATTCTAAAATTAACACCACATAGCTATGTCACATGGTTTGTTAAAAAATGGTGTGAGTTGATGAATGAAGAAGCTTCTCAATACAAAGATGGTTCTTTTCCTAAACCAACAGGTGATCAATTATCTAAAAGTGATATCAATGCTTGGCAAATGGCAGATAGGAAATCCTTAAGTATTCTTAGGTTAGGGGTTGCAAACAAGATCCTCTATCAAATCATGAAGTATAATACATCCAAGGAAAATTGGGATGCTCTTAAAAACCTATATGGGAAAGTGACTAAGGAGGATGTCTACAAGATTGAAGATGAGCTTATCTCCCTAGATCCTAAAAGCTTTGATTCTATTCGAGATTTTATCATTAAGGTGAATGAGTTGAGAATAAAACTTACTGATTGTGGTAGTTCCATTAAAGATGATAGGTTGATTTATCTCATTCATAATAAGCTAACATCTGAGTACTCCACATTTGTCTCTTCTTTCAACATGACAAAGGCTACTCTAGGGTCTTCTTATCAGAAACTCACTTTTGATGATTATGCTCATCTATTAGAGGATGAACAAGCTAAGTTGATTACAATGGGGATTCTCAAGTCTTCAAAGTCTAAGGCATCGGTGGCTACCAATGAGAATTCTAAAAATTCAGCTGGTAAAAGTTCAAACAAAGGAAAGGGAAAAAAGAAGAAGTGGAAAGATAACAAACAAGGGAACATAGAAAAGTCACCAAATCAACAAGGCAAGTCTTCTCCTAATACCAACAAAATGGGGGACAATAATCAAGAAAAGAAGAAGTGTGCCTATTGTAAGAAGATGGGTCATGATGAACATTAGTGTTATCACAAGAAGATTGATGAATTGAAGAACATCATGAAGAAACACAATGTTCCATTACCTAATGCTTATAAGGAGAAAGGGTCTTCATCTTTAGATTCTAAGAGAAAAGGAAAATCTTTATTCACAAACACTATTAGTTAGGGAGAATGGATTGGTTCCACACATCATATGGGTGCATCAAAGAGAGATTTGTCTTCCATGACACATTCAGAGGTACCTCACATGTTTATAGGGGATGATACAAAAGTGGAAGTTGAAGGAAAAGGTGAAGTTGAGATGGATAATGGAGCATTCAAGGATGTTCTCTATGCTCCTAATCTTATCTACAACCTTCTTTAAAGTTTACCAAATCACTCATAATGGAGGTGGAAATAAGGTTGAATTTATTCCAAATTTAGTGGTAGTGAAAAGCATCAAGGATGACTAGAATAGGAGAAGCCAATCATGATTCAAGGCTTTACACTTTCTCTTCCTTTGTGCCTAAATCTAATGCACAAGCCTTGTTAATGCATTCAAATATAGAAAACAAACTGTGGCATGAAAGGTTTGGACATCTCAACTATAGGTATCTTCAACAACCTAGCAACAAGAAAATGGTTCATGGTCTACCTCATGTCCAATTTTTTGAAGGTGTTTGTTCAAGTTGCACACTTGGGAAACATCTAGAAAAAATGTTTGATAAGGGGAAGTCTTAGAGAGCACAATGTGTCCTTGAACTAGTTCATAGTGATGTGGCGAGCCCATTTCTAGTGCCATCATTTGACAAGTCTCACTATGCACTCACATTAATTGATGACTACTCTCACTTTACTTGGGTATTCTTCATGGCTCATAAGAGTGAAGTGTTTGAAATATTTCTTAGCTTCAAGGTTCAAGTAGAAAAGAAATTGAGAAAAGCCATCAAAGTTCTTCAAACAAATAATGGGGAGGTGATCCAAAGGGTATTTTAACCAAAAATTGAAGTATCTTCAAAATTTCAATAATTACCACAATGTTAAATTTCTCAAAATTCTAAGTCCAATGCAATTCAAATAGATGAGAATGGAGTCCATATGCAAAATTTATGGCTAGGTATAGAGGTCACCAAAAGGTGAAAAAATAATCATCTCAAAAGTGGTCAACAATGGATTTCAAATTGAAGATCTTGTCGAGATCTTTCTAGCGACATTCATTTCATCAAAATCAGAGTCCGTATGTGAAAGATATAGCAGTTTGAAATTCAGATAAAAATATAAATTTTAATGATGTTAGCATGACATCATCATTTCGAAAGGATAGCTGGGCATCAAGTAGCAAAAGTTTCTAGTGGGAATCAAACCCACAATTACCCCATTTCTAATGGCAACTAATGCCACTACACCATACATGACATTTAGGCATGATAGGCGCTTTATTATATTTAAAGTTTAACATGGCAACTAATGCCACTACACCATACATGGAATTTAAGCATGATAGGCACTTTATTATATTTAAATTTTAACAAGGCCACCAGTCCATTTAAAGGTGGCCGCTAGTGGGGTTGAAACCCCCGACAGGTGGCTTCCCAAAAATTTTAACCACCAGTGTGCTATTTTAACACTTGGTGATATCAATGCAGGGTATTTTATTTATCTTTTAAACTAACCTCCCACCAACCTTAGTAAAATAAGGTTTTTTGTTATTTCTTTTTACCCCAAAATTGGTAAAAGACAAACTTTTAAAAAATGGCTAAAGGATTATTCCAAGGGGGAAATTAATTGAAGGACCTATTATTGTAACTTTTGTTATAGCCTCATTTTGGCTAATTTTTTTGTATAAAAAAGGGGATAGGAGACTTTTACCAGTCATTCTGAAATGGAGAGAACGTCCAAGTGCTAAGAAGGAGAGAGAAATTATGAAGGTGTGATCATTCTTGTACTTTGGAATAGTGTGATGTTGTTGTGCTTGAAGGGAGTGATTTTGTAAATACTTGTACTTGATTTTGGAGTTAATAAGATTGATCCCCCTATTGGAGCAAGACCCAAAGACGTAATCCATATGGACACACTCCAAGATCAAATGTGTTGTGTCCCTATCTCTAATTTCTCATTCTATCATTTAATTTTGTGTTGTTCTTTATTTTCAATTATGTTAATTTGATTCATTAAAAGTTTTAAATTAAGTTTATGTAATCAGTTAGCATTCCTCTGTAATAGTCCTAGATCCTAATTAGATCAAATTTGGTATCAGAGCTATTGTGTGACTAGTATTGTAGATTTGAATGCTAACAAGATCTAGGATTGAGAAATGTGAAGGAAAGCTCAAGGAATACAATCCTAAGATCAAAAAATGAAGGACTAAACCATCATCACAAATGGAAAATGAAGGTGGTGGACAAGTTTTTCAAGATAAGAGTATCCAAAAGACTCCTCAGAATTTGCAAACAATGGTAGAAGTTTTGGTATAGGAAAGAGAAGAAAAGATGAGAAGACTTGCTGCTCGTAAGGACAAAGGGAAAAAGAAAGGAGGTGATCGTGGTGCTCCAAATACACCTCCCTCTTTTCCCTCTTCTCCTTGTCCCTCCTCTTCTCCTTCTTCTACCCATTTTGAGTCTTCTAATATTTTTAAGGGTGGACATAAGACTCAAATCAAGTTGGAAGTAAAGTTTGACTTGCCAAAGTATTGTGGGGAGTTAAATGCCGAGAAATTAGATGATGGGATTCAACAAGTAGAAGTCTATTGCAGAGTTCAAAACCTTGTAGATGATGTTGATAGAACGGGAGAGTAGGACTCAACATGAAACTTCATAGCATGGTAATTTCAATTTATCTTGGTTAGAATTTTTTAGTGCTTTAAAGAAGCAATTCTACCCCCTAGGCCATATGTAGCAGTTAATGATGAAATGCCAACATTTTAGGCAAGGGAAAGGTCAAACTATCTAGGAGTACACCCATGAGTTTCGTAAAAAGGCTATTTCACTAAATGTCCCATTGTATACCCAGGACACTTTACTCAAGTATATAGGTGGTCTTCATTCTTACCTAAGGCATTCCATTATCATTTTGAATCCTTGTAATTTGGATGAAGTATGTGTATAAGAAACACATTTAGAATCAAGGGGTAAGGGTACTTTCATTGATAAGTCTGATAAAAAGCCATCTAAGTTTGAGGAAAAGTCCAAAGGCAAAGGAAAGGGTAAGAAGATAGCTGCAGTGAAGAAAGAGGGTGGGAAATCCACATGCCCACATTGCAAGAAAGAAGGGCATGATGATTCTAAGTGTTGGAAGTTGCATCTTGAAAAGAGGCCAAAGCGATATGGTGGAAACAAAGGTAAACATAAAACTACTATTGTAATTCAACAAGATCTTGGATCTGATTTTGGAGATGAAATAAGGATTGTCGCCATTGAGATCCAAGGTAAGGGAAAAGGTATATCTCTCTCATCAGTTACAAATTCTTCTAGCATAAGTGCAAGTACAAGAAAAGAATCTTCTCCTAAGAATGATAAGCAAAGAAATGAATTATTTCACATCCGAGTTGTTATCAAGCATACTAAGGTCGATAAATTATTTGATACAAATTATCAAGTTAATTTGATATCTAAGGAAGTTGTTGAAAAGATTAATTTGACTACAACACCTCATCTAAAACCATATCCTCTTGGATGGGTTTGCGATGATGGATAGTTATAGGTAACTAAACAATGCAAGTTAAGATTTGCTATCACTACAAACTTTGTAGATGAGGTAGAAGCTGATGTAGTCCCTTTAGATATTTGTGGTCTTATACTCAGGAACCCTTATTTGTATGATTGACAGGCTATCTTCTATAGGGGGAAAATAAGTATCATCTTTTTAAAGATAAGATTGAATACATTGTATGACCACATAAGGTTAAGACTAATTTGGCATTAGTCAATGTTGGTCAAATGAAAAGGTTAGTAAACTCTAGTAAGAATTTTGTGTTGATGATTGTAAAAGCCAACGAAGATGAAACATCTGAGGTATTTAAGGGATGTGATCCAAAAAATAAAGATAAAATGGTCAAAGTTGTTTTCGCTTATGATGAATTGTTTTAGGAACTGAAGGGATTGCCTCCTAAAAGAGAAATACAACATGAGATCCATTTGCAGCTAGATGCACCACTTCCTAATATTGGCATGCTCCATTTATCAGTCTTGCAGAATGAAGAAATCAAGAAGCAAGTTTAGGAGCTTGTCAAGAAAGGAGTTATCCATCGCAGTACTTCTCCTTGTGGTTCTCCTATTTTGGTAGTTCCAAAGAAAGATGGGACTTGGAGAACGTGCATTGATTATAGGGCTTTGAACAAGATAATGGTAAAGAACAGGTACCCTCTTCCTAGGATTGATGATTTACTTGATCAGTTGAAAAATGCAATTTATTTCACTAAGCTAGACTTATGTAGAGGATATCATTAGATAATAATTGTAGAAAATGATATTTGGAAAATTACTTTTAAGATAAAATAGGGACTTTATGAGTGGTTGGTTATGCAATTTGGGCTTTGTAATGCACTAGCTACATTAATGAGAGTCATGAATTATGTCTTTCATACCTTTATTGATTATTTTGTCATAGTCTATTTAGATGATATTCTTGTATTCAGTAAGTTTTGGGATGATCATGTAATTCACGTAAAGAAAGTATTTGATAAATTGAGAAAAGTTTTTTTTTTTGTAAAGTAGTCTAAATGTGAATTCACTAAGACATCCTTAGTGTACTTAGGCTATGTCGTAGGAGATGGTCAATTGAAAGTAGACCCTACGAAGGTTGAATGTATTGTAAAATGGCCTAAACCAAGTACAGTTACATAAGTTAGGAGTTTCTTAGGTGCAGTATAGTACTTGAGAAAGTTCATTGCAAACTTCTCTTTCATTGCATCACCGTTGCATGCATTAACTAGTACGAAGACAACTTTTTAGTGGGGAGGTCCACAATAGAAGGCTTTCGATACTTTGAAGGAAAAGTTGAGTACTGCACTAGTTCTAGCTCTACTTGATTTACATCAACAATTTGAGATTGAGACAGATGCGAGTGGGTTTGCCATGGGAACTATACTCATTCAAGGAGGTAAACCGGTTTGCTCTAAAAAATTTTCTAGAGCAGTAAGTAACTATCCCACTTATGATAAGGAACTTTATGATTTAGTTTAGAGTGTTAAAAAATGGAAGCACTACTTAATGGGAAAGGAAACTGTAATCCAAACTGATCACTAGCCACTACAATATTTGCACTCACAATCTAAGTTGCAACAAAGTAGGCACTTTAGGTGGATGGGTTTTCTACGATAATTTCATTTGGTAATTAAGTATAAGAAGGGTTCCCATAAAAAAGTAGCATATATGCTCTCTAGACCTCCTATTCAAAATGCTTTAATAATCCTTCAAAATAGTTCTATGGTTCATGAAATTTTTTAGGAACAATACCCTAATGATGGGAACTTCAAGGATATCTATGCAACTTTAATCCAAGGTAAACATGTGGAAGAGAAAGATTACTATGTGCAAGATAACTTACTATATCACTTGGGAAAATTATGCATTCCTAAAGATGAATAAGAACATGTAACCTAGAAGCACACACCTCTTTGATTGTAGGACATTCCAAGGTAAGTAAAACATTGGCTCAATTACAAAAGTGTTGTTACTGGCCTCGTATGCAAGAAACTATCACTAAGTATATAAGAGGATGTGTAATGTGTGCAACTAGAAAACCAAGTAATAGGAAGTTGGGTTTGTATACACCATTACTTGTACCATCCCATCCATGGAAAAGTGTGCCTATGAACTTTGTGAGGGCTTTGCCTATGTCTAGGAAGGGTCATGATTATTTGTATGTAGTAGTTGATTGGTTCAACAAAATGTGTATTTTAAAGCCTTGTAAAAAGAAAGTTACTACTGAACTGACAACTCATTTGTACTTTCAAAATGTATGGGTTCATTTTGGGTTACCCACTTCTATTGTATCGAATCAAGATTCTCAATTCTTGGGGGAATTTCGGTCATCTTTGTGGGGACTCATGGATACCAAGCTAAAGAAGAGTACAAACTTCCATCCATAGACTAATAGATGGACATAGGTAGTCAATAGGATAGTGGTTCATTTTCTTAGAGGTTACTGCAGTAAGCATCCTAAGTTGTGGGATGAAATTCTTCATTATGTGCAACATGCTTAAAACCATGCAACATACTCTTCTACAAAGAGGTCTCCTTTTGAGACTTGTTTTGGTTATTTTCCTAAAACACCAATGGATTTTTCTTTTGGGAAGGACAACATTATTAATGGATGCCATGATGCAAAAAGGGCTTTAAAGTTCATCTAGAAGGTCCAAGTAATCCATCATATAGTAGAAGCATAGTTGGAACAAAGCCAAGCAAAATATAAGGCTTGCCATGATAAGCATCACATCGATCACCATTTCCAAGTTGTTGATAGAGTTTGGTTACATATTAGTAAGGAAAGATGCAAGGTGAAGGAAGGAAGCTCAAGCCTATCAGGTATGGTCCTTTTGAGATCTTGGAAAAGATCCATACCAATTCTTTCCACCTTAATCTTCCTCCATATATGCAAATTTACTCAGTTGTCAATGTTGAGAATCTAAAGTTGTATGAGCCTTCAATGATCTTGGATGAAGACATCAGTGTTCAGGTTCCATCAATTGATGATCTTTCACTAGAGCATATGTCAAAATTGCCCCAAGATGTTATCCTAGACAAGAATGTCAAAACTTCATGAAGAGGACCAGTTGAATACCTCCGAGCGGGATTGAAGGGGATGCATCCAAGCAAGGCAAGATGGATGGAGATTGGTAAAGTGAGGGAACTATACCCTCACCTACTCTCTAAGTAATCCAAACTTTCAAAGGTTTGAAAGCTCTTCAGTGGGGAGGATTGATTTGGAGGATATTTTCACCAAAAATTAAAATATCTTCAAAACTCCAATAATCAACACCATGTTAAAGTTCTCAAAATTCTAAATCTAATGCAATTCGAATAGATGAAAATGGAGTCCATATGCAAAAGTTATGGCTAGTCAAAGTTTGGTCAAACTAGGTACAGAGGTTGCCAAAAGGTGAAAAAATAATCACCTCAAAAGTGGTCAACAATGGATTTAAAATTGAAGATCTCATCAAGAGATTTCCAATGGCATTTGTATAGTCAAAATTGGAGTCCATATGTGGAAGATATAGTAGCTTGAAATCCAGATAAAAATATAAATTTGGATGATGTCATCCGATAGGATAGTTGGGCAGTGAGTAGCAAAAGTTTCTACTGGGATTTGAACCCACAACTACCCCATTTCTAATGGCAACTAATGCCACTACACCATACATGGCATTTAAGCTTTATAGGCACTTTATTATATTTAAAGTTTAACAAGGTTGCTAGTTCATTTAAAGGTGGTTGTCGATGGGGTTGGAACCCCCAACCAATAGCTTCCCAAAATTTTTGACCACCGTTGCACTATTTTAAGACTGGAAGATATGAATGCATGATATTTTATTTATCTTTTAAACTAACCTCCCACCAACCTTAGTAAAATAAGGTTTTTTGTTATTTTTTAACCCCAAAATTAGTAAAAATGAAATCTTTTAAAAAAGGCTAAAGGGTTATTCTAAGGGGGAAATTAATTGAAGGACCTATTATTGTAAACTTTGTTATAGCCTCATTTTGGCTTATTTTTTTGTATAAAAAGAGGGTTAGGAGACTCTTACCAATTATTCTAAAATGGAGAGAACGTCCAAGTGCTGAGAAGGAGAGAGAAATTATGAAGGTGTGATCATTCCTGTACTTTCTAACATCGTGATGTTGTTGTACTTGAAAGGAGTGATTTTGTAAACACTTGTACCTAATTTTGGAGTCAATTGGATCGGTCCCCCTATTGGAGCAAGACTTAGAGATGTAGTCCATACGAATGAACTCTGAGATCAAATGTGTTCTATCCCTATCTCTCATTTCTCATTCTGTCATTTAATTTTGTGTTGTTCTTTCTTTTCAATTACATTAATTTGATTCATTAAAAGTTTTAAATTAACTTTATGTAATCAGTTAGCATTCCTCTATAATAGTCCTAGATCCTAATCAGATCAGGAGGAGTATGTGAACTCAAGGCTAATAGACTTTTGTACTCAAGAGGGAATTGACCTTTAGCATTCGGTTCCATACATGCCACAATAGAATGGTATTCCCAAAAGGAAAAATAGAACCCTCAAGGAGATGACCACTTGTATGCTATTATATAAGTCTCTTGATCAAGTCTTTTGGGCTAATGCAATGAATTGTGTTAACTACATCTAGAATAGGAATCCTCACAAAGCTTTGGATGGTATAACTCCTTTTGAAGCTTGGATTGGTAGGAAACCTTTAGTAAAGCACTTCAGAGTCTTTGGTTGTCCAACATGGACATGAATACCTCCACAAAAATACAAGGCATTGGAACTCCAAAGCAAACCTTGCATCTGTGTTGGATATGTAGACTCTCATAAAGCCTACAAGTTGATGGATCCAGAGACACATGACATATTCCATGATAGGAGTGTACACTTTGAAGAAAGTTGTCCAAGCTTTACTTCTTCAATTCCTCCTTCTTCCTCCTTCATTGAAGAGAGTGACAATGGTAACAGTGACTTGGAAGATGTTCGTCCATGACCCAAATAGAGGCATCAACCAATAGAGGTTGAGGATATACCTTCTACATCTTCTTCAAGTAGACCTAATGGGCTCAACTGACATTGGATGTGGCAGGGCCATTGGTAGGGAATCCTTCAGATACTAAGAGGACAAGATCACAACACAACTCACTCCCTCATGCTTATATTGCAGTTGCTTCTGATCCACAATCATTTAAAGAAGCTTTAGGTATTCAAGACTGTGATAAAGTAATGGAGGAAGAATATAGTTCTCTTATGAGAAATGATACATGGGACTTAGTCTCTCTTCCTAAGGGAATAAAATTGGTTCGGTGTAAGTGGATCTATCAGACCAAGTTTACAGTGGATGGAAGTATTGATAAACATAAGGCTAGACTTGTTGCAAAAGGGTTCTCTTAGGTACCTAGAATTGACTACACTGAGACCTTTGCACTAGTTGCAAAAATGAACTCCATTTTTTTGACACTAGCTATAATAGCACTCAAAGATGGGTTATTCATCAGATGGATGTGAAAAGTGCATCCTTTAATGGTGATCTTCATGAGGAAATTTATATGGAGCAACCACAGGGGTTCATTCAGAATTCTACCTTGGTTTGCAAATTGAAAAAGTCTATCTATGGACTTAAACAAACTCGAAGAGCTTGGTATGCTAGGATGGATTCTTTCCTTCTTTCAGTAGGGTTCACCAGATGTCATTCCAATCCAAATGTCTACATTCTTCAAAGGGATGATTCTCATTTGCTTCTTATGCTACATGTTGATGACTTGATCATTATAGGGATTACAACATCCATCATTGATAGTGTCAAGGCTACTTTTCAGGACAAGTTTTTGATGATAGACTTGGGTCTACTTAATTATTTCCTTGGTATTGAGTTACATTAGTCTTCATTAGGCATCACATCATCACAACCCAAGTATGCTCTTGATCTACTTGCTTGGTTTTTCATGAGTGACTACAAGGCTGCATCCACTCCATTCCTTTTAGGTGTTAAGTTAGAAGCCAAGTGTTCCACCCCACTTGTTGATGCTACTTTGCATAGACAGTTGGTTGGAAGTCTCATCTACTTGACACATACATACTCTAACATATCTTTTGTAGTTGGAATGATTTATCACTTCATGCAAGAGCCACATGAACTTCTTTAGAAGGTAGCCAAACACATTCTACACTATATCTAGGGTACATATACATATGGAATATGTTATGCAGCTAGTACTAGACTACAGTTAGTGAGTTATAATCACTCAGACTATATAGGAGATCTTGATTCTTGCAAGTCTACTTCAGGATACATGTTTTGTCTTGGTTCTTACCCCATTTTTTGGTAGAGTAAGAAGTAAAACACCATTTCTCTTTTATCAACCGATGCTGAGTATTGAGGAGCTATTACTATGACAACATAAGCTATTTGGTTGTAGAATATTCTAAAGGAGTTTGGTTTTGATCTACCTAGACCCACAATCATAAATTGTGATAATCATAGTGCCATTAGAATCTCAAAACATCTAGTGCAACATCATTGGGAAAAACACGTTGAGGTTCATATGCACTACATCAGAGAGCTGATTCATGAGCAGGTCATTGCATTGCAGTATTGTCCTATAGAGTAGTAGATTTTTGACATCTTCACCAATCCCTTCATCGAGGTCAAGTATCTTCATTTGTGAGATCTCTTGGGGGTGCATGCTTTTTCACCAGGGGGGTCACATGACTCTTCTCTTCTTTATTGTACTCATCTCTCTTTTTGGAGGAGGGTTTTTCCCATGAGGTTTTCCCTCTTTCTCTATTTTCAAAGAGATTTCATTGCATTTCATGTATGTACAACATTTCATTTGTACTTGGGTACCTAACATGGCCTAGTAGCAAGGACCCATTATGCATTTTCATCATACCTTTTGTGAGCTTAAGTGCATTCCCCTAAATTGCACTTAAGGGGGGGTGTTAGTGTAAATAAATAATTATTATTTTCACTTTACTTAATTTTACTTAGGTTACTACATTATTTTATTATTTATTAGTTAGACACCTAGGAGTATGTGTACTCATATGAGTTGTGTTGTTGACAACAAAAGAATTAGCAACTCTATTTTAGAGTTGCTAACTCTTGTGTCTACAACATTGGAGTTTGCATAATCAATTGAGTTGCCATGTAGACAATATAGTTGTTCACACTCTAATTAAGCACATGGTGTCTACAACATAATTTTATGTGACACACCTATGTAAGCTTATCCTCTCATCATTACACTAACTTCTGTACTCAATGGAGGATAATCCACTCTTGGTGGACATGTGCTTAGTTGTGAGGCTTATAATTTTGATAACTCCTAGTCATTTTAGAGCCCTTTATATACAAGCACTCCTAGTGTATATGTACATAAATTCATTCTCATATTTTTATTATGATCATACATCATTTGGTCCATATTGTGCTTTGTTCTTGAGCTTATTGATCTTGGTTGCATTCTTCCCCAAGGAAATTTCTTACACATACAAGGGTAGCTATGTTAAATTTGGTAATGATGTAGCATGTCCTATAAAAGGTAAATGATCAATAAAATTGACTAATAAGATCAAATATTACAATGTGTATTGAGTTGAAGGACTTAAAAATAATCTATTGAGTGTTTCATAGTTGAGAAAATTTGGTTACAAAGTTGAATTCCATCACAAAAAGGAAAAGATATTTGATGCTAGTGGTGAATTAATTGGAAGTGATCATAAAAAAGGAGGTAGCTTGTTCTATTTAGATTTATTTGATAAGACAATTTTGTTTGCACAAAATAAAGATATTTGGTTATGACACAAGAGGTGTTATGTCATGTAAATTTTGACAATTTGGTTAGCATTAGTAAGATGAAAAGAGTAAGAGGTTTGCCAAAACTAAAGAAACCTAACAATGCCATGTGTAAATAATGTCAATTGGGAAAAATGACAGTCTCATTTTAAAAGAAATATATATTCATCTGATGATATTATAATTGGTTCATAGCAACTTATGTTGACCTATTGGTGTTCAAAGCTATTTTGGAGATAAATATTCATTCTATTTGTTGATGACTACTCTAGAATGATGATTGTGACATTTCTTAAAGAAAATTTTGATGCTTTTCAATTATTTAAGTGTTATTTAGCCAGAGTTGAAAATGAGGTAGGAAAGAGTTTGAAGTACTTGAGATCTAACAGAGGTGGTGAATTCATTTCCAATGAGTTCAAGATATTGTACAATGACAGAGGAATCAAAAGACAAATGTCAACACCTAGAATCCCTCCTCAAAATGGAATAACTAATAGGAGAAATAGATCAATTAGGATTGTGCTAGAACACTGATGATGGAGAAGAATGTATCAAAGAAATATTGGAAACAAGCTGTAAGTTCAATCGTTTATACCTAAAATAAAGTACAAGTCAAGAAAGGTACAAATGCTACAACTTTTAAATTATGGTACGAGTATGCACCAAATGTAAAGTATTTCAAAGTTTTTGGAAGTAAATTCTATATACCTAAAGATAATATAAATGGAAAAATTGATGTAAAAAGTGATAAAGGAAAATTTTTGGTTTATTCCACTAAGAGCAAAGGTCATAAGTGTTTAAAATCTAACACTAACAAAGTTGTGGAAAGTGCAAATGTGAAAGATGAATGAAAAATAGAACTTGAAGACTATAGTTTATTCATATATTTGAATGATAGTGCTCCCAACACCCCACCTGAACAAAAGAAAAAAGATGCAAATCTACAATAGGTTAGGAATGTTGAGTTGCAATAGCTAGTTGTTGAGCAACAGACTGTAGGTGTCAAGATTTAATTGAATTATGTCAAGTCATAGACAAAAGGAACTAAACATCAAGAAGACAATATTGAGCATGCAGAACATGAACCAAAACCTAAACAACAAATAGATAATGAGCTTGAAATAATTTATCAAGATGAGCCTGTTTAAGAACAAAGAAGAAAATAACATGTTCTAGAAAAATATGTGAGAACACATCATGCACCTGATAAAATTATTGGAGATAAATATTCTAGTGTTATGAAAAGAAAAATACTCAGAAGTGATACATGCTTACTTTGTGATTTTGAGTCCAAATTTGTGAAATATTCTTTGGAAAATGAGGATTGGACACAAGAAATGAATGAAGAAATTGAGTAGATTGAAATGAATAAACATGGACACTGGTACCTAGACCTAAAGATAAAAATGTTATTGGAACAAAGTGGGTATTTAGGAACAAGCTGAATGAAAAAGGTGAACCCACAAGGAACAAAAATAGACTGGTATGCCAAGGATATGCACAAGAAGAAGGTATTTACTATGTGGAAATATTTACCCTTATAGCAAGACTAGAAGGAGTTAGAACACTACTTGCATATTCTGATTACAAAGGATTTAAGGTATATCAAATGGATATCAAATCTACATTTCTAAATGGGATACTTGAAGAAGAAGTATACATAGAGAAACCTAAAGGATTTTTTGACCACAACAAAAATAATATGGTGTGCAAGCTGCACAAAGCTCTATATTGTTTGAAACAAGCCCCTAGAGCATGGTATGAAAGACTACACAATTACTTGGTGAATATTGATTTTTCAAGAGCTAATAATAACAAAATCTGTATTTGAAGACTAGCAAGAAAAATGAGGTATATCTATCTTTTTTTTTTTATGATATCATATTTGAAGGCAAGGAAACATTATGTAAATCATTTTCTAATGAAATGAAGAAGGAATTTGAAATGTCAATGTTTGGAGAGTTTAGATTCTTTGTTGGTTTAGAAGTATATCAAATGAAAAAAGGTATCTTCATTACTCAATCCAAATATATCAAGGGGATATTGAAAACTTTTGGAGTGGAAGATTCAAGACTAGTTAGTACATCTATATCTAAAGGAAATAAGTTATCTAAGAATGATGATTCTATTGATGTGAACTAGACACCATATAGATCAATAATTGGGAAAATACAATATGTTGTTCACAAGAGACCTAATATTGCTTTAGTAGTTGGGATAGTTGCAAGATTTTATGAAAATCCTTAGGAGAATCACATGATGGTAGTGTAAAGGATACTGGAATATCTAAAAGGAACAAAATTCTATGGATTTTATTACAAGAGAATGATAAGTTGGAATTGTAGGTATTTACGGATTCTGATTGGGCACAAAATGTTGATGACAAAAAGAGCATAAGTAGAGTTGCATTATTTCCAGGAAAGAGACTAATTTCATGGAAATAGAAGAAATAGAACTACATTTCTCAATCAATAATTGAAGTTGAGTATGTGGCAACAATAGTAAATTGTTCAAATATCATATGGATCAAGCAATTGTTGAAAGGCATGAAGGAAGAGATTATTGATTCGATGGTTATCTATTGTGATTACACTAGTGCTATATTCACAAAAGCTTTACCTAAAGATTCTCATGAATATCTACGAGGTAAACTAGGGGTGATTCTCCTAGACAAAGATACTTAAGAAAATATGGTGCTTTGCATCAAATGTGCTTATCAAATTATCTTAAAAGTTGATGCAGATAATCTTACTTTAGGAGTTGCCTAAGGTAGTAAGAAGAAGGATAGATAATGAACTACCATGAAGATATGTACATGGTAAAGATGCACGAGTTGAAATGTCTTTGGCATTGCTGTAAAAGAGGGAGATAATGAAAGAGTTACAAAGAGTTAGCCATGTAAAAATATGTAATTTAGTTGCCATAAAAAGGGAGAATCTTGAAGCAGTTACCTATGTTGTGATTAGAAAGAGGGAGAGACTGAATAAGGAAAAAGATGGAGCTCATAAAACTTACAAGAGGTGTTTCTAGAAATACTTATGAATTTGATTCATTTCATGATCTGATATGATAGAGGGATCTTATGTGTTGCACATCAGAGTTGCATGGTTGAGAATCATAATGAAACTAAAGAAAGAGATTGTTGGACATAGAGATGTGAATCAAAATGAAACTAAAGATATTTATAACGATCCAATATTATCAAAAGAGAAAGTTGCTTGAGGTAGTACGTGTTTTGGATTGCATGGTAACTAGAGGTGTTGCCATCAATGCCAAAGAGGGAAATTATTGGAAACTACAATTGGAACAACTTTTATGTTGTCATTGATGCCAAAACTTATTGGTAATACAATTTTCTATCTGATCTAGGTGCCATATCTCATTGATTGATGAAGAGGATTTGAGAAGTTGGTCATAAAAAAAGTATCTAAAGGAAAATAAAAATGGGCACTTGATTAATTGGACTTTGACAAGATAAAGTTATTTTTAAAATCATGTTGCAAGTGAAGAAGAGATCCAAGATAGACCAAATGCATAGGCTTGATCGAGCAATAGAGCAAAAGATTAAGAATTTTGAAGTATATGTTGAGTGATGCTAGTGTCAACCAAGCCACAGTAAGTGTTGAGAAGAATTAGTGTTGATCGAGCATCAATATTGACCAAGTAACAATATATGTGCCAAGTAAGGAATTTAGTAGCAGCTGAGTAACCTAGTGATGCTCGAGTATCAAAACATAGTGTTGGTCGAGGAACAACATTTTAACAGTTTATGAGAAATCATAATTTTTAGCCAACAAAGTTGATTTCTTGGAATTTGGAAAGCATGTTGAAGATAATATGGATGACTTGAAACATTTAAATCAAGAGAAACTATGTTTGCACATTTCTATGTAAGGATTCATGAAAAAGTTTCTAGAAAAGAAGAGGATGAACAAGAAGGTGGAAAGCTTCATTGCATGTGTTGAATTTGATTGTAAACCTAAGATCTATGGTGGTGTTAAAGTGGAAATAGATCAGAATTACCTATTTAAGGAGGCACAAGGGATAAGTTTTTAAAAATGGGGTAAAAGGTTGGAGCAGTTACTGATGCCATTGACTGGCAAACTTAAAAAGAAGGCTGAGAAGAGGAGAAGTGTGATTTCTTGAAGGGTTACAAAGTGAATCAAAGACTGAGATGACAGTGAAGGCTAGGCAATGAATCATCTTGAGAGTTGAGCTAAGATTTGTATTTGTAAAGTGAGTTATATTTATCAGATCAAAACCCACTCCTACTTTCTAACCATTGTAATAGTATTTGAAATCCTTTAATCAAGGTTGACCTAATAGTCATATGTAAATCCTTTACTCAAGGTAGAATTCTAATGGAATGTTCTAAAGTCCTCTAACAAGGAAACTCCTAATAGGTTGATTAAATCCTTTATCAAGGTTACATTAAACAATGTGTTTTGTAACCTTTAATAGTGTTGTCTCCTAACATAGCTCACTTTAGAAGAGTGAAAAGTTGGTGACATGTTACTAGTATTTTTTCCCAAATTTGGTTTCCATATTAAATCCTAGTGTCAAACTTGTGTGGATGTTATATGTGTTGATTTACTGTTAATGTTTACATTCTGCAAGTTTTTTATATTTAGTACAATGGACAACTAGTTGATGTTACTAAAAGTTGACTATAGAGACCGAGCTATAGAATTTTAAGATCTAAAGTTGTTTTGGTGTTTGTTTATTTAGTTGGTATATTTGGACCTTGTATAACTAATTCAGCCCCCTCTCAGATATTCTAAATATTCTAACAATATGTATATATATATATATATATATATATATATATATATATATATATATATATATATATATATATATATATATATATATATATATATATGTATCTATATGTATCTATATATATGCATGTATATATATGTATCTATATATATGTATATATATGCATATATATATGTATGTATATATATATATATATATATATATATATATATATATATATATATATATATATATATATATATATATATATATATATATATATATATATATATATATATATATATATATATATATATACGCACACACACACATATACATATACCTATATATATACACGTATGTGTGTGTGTGTGTGTGTGTGTGTGTATGCATATTTATATTTGTGATTGAAGATTGAGGACGTTTGATAGAACAAATTTGTCTTGTAATTAGGGATTTTATGTATAGTATTTCATTATTACAAAATTGTATTAAATTTTGCTTTTTTTTAGCATTGGACATAAAAATTTAATAATTATAATAAAAAATTGAATTGGTTGTACTCATAATTTTTTGAAATTTTTATTATATTTTAGATGAAACTTTTGAAATATTTTATTTCCTTAAGTTGGAAAATTTTTAGACTAAATGATTTATTCACTTTAACATTAAACTAAATAAAAAATAATCCTTAATATCTCTCAATACTTGTAGCTACCAATACAAACTTATAGAAGTGGATGATTTATGAAATATAATACTATAAGCTATTTTAGTTCACAAACATGAAAGTAACTTAGTTTGAAGAAATTGCATGAATATAACACAGTAATACAAACTGTGGTCATAGCTTCTAGTTTGTGTCAGAGAAATTTCCTCTAGTTATGACTTCAAATTCAATTTCTTCTTATACTCACTTTTCTCTACTATACATACAAATTTTAAAATGAACTAAATATAAAAAATACAAATTGAAGTCATAGCTTCCAAATTTTTCATCTTCAACAATTACCTCCTGACACAACTTTGAA
This sequence comes from Cupressus sempervirens, assembly GCA_028749045.1. Lineage (NCBI taxonomy): Eukaryota > Viridiplantae > Streptophyta > Pinopsida > Cupressales > Cupressaceae > Cupressus > Cupressus sempervirens. Next base: position 295,270,560 of record CM053788.1, on the reverse strand, counting down.
ACAAAGTGCTCTCTTTATATTCACTTCTTTCAAATTTGTACTATAAAATCATAGTTGTGCTTGCAGAAACTTGGCAAAGCTTTGTTGCATATAAAAAAGATAATTATTTACAATGAAGGGAACTCCATTATATATACAAAGTGATAGAAAAATGGAGAAAAAGGTGGGAGGAGCTCAAACACCTTGACTATGTCAAACTAAGCGAGAAGATTTATTGGATTATATGACTAAAGGTGCATATGATTAGGTTACATGCACATAGATTACATGCAACCTATCTTTTGAAACTATAGAGTTGAAAAACATGTAAACAAGCTTGAAGATTTTTTTTTATAAAAGTGCTAAATTAATCTTTAAAGATTATCAACAAAAGACTTGAATTTTGTTATGTAATCATGGATAATTAGATAATCTAGAATTATCATCTTCTATAACATTACATCAACCTTGACTGCAATGGTGAAACTGCTTGACAATCTGGTAGTTTTTTGCAATGGACTCCCATATGTGTTTCACTAAAAACTTGTTAGTTGAGAATTTTTTCATCACATGTAATCTAAAATCATCTAAATTAAGTTCAATATTAACCCTGTTAGTGAATTTTGAAGTCATTTCTTCCTCTATCACTAAATTGTTATCCCGAGTGAGCATCATGCAACCCATCTTCTTTAGATTATTCATGAAGTTCATTCAATAGGCATTGCATCTTTTGAGGGCTTCACGTACCTCTGTCACTAGCCTTTCCATTACTTGCACCTTATTTCCCATGAGCCCTTGGTACTCATAAAAAATTTATGTATATGGAATGATGTCATACATGACCAAGACATCCAAATACATTTTTGACATTTTGTCTCATGTGCCTATATATTTGTTCAAGGTTTTTAGTTCTTGATTGAGGGAAGAAAGCATATCATTTATCCTTTATTCAATACATCTAAGATGTTCAAGAACTTTGAGTGCATCCTTGATGGATTGAACACCCTCTATGATGATTTTTTCAAACCAAGCCTTTTCTTCTTTAGCTTTCTAATTCACTTATTTTGAATGAGGTGTGTTGACAATGGATTGTGAATATTGCTAGCAAATGATCTCATGAAGGAAATTATTCTCCAGCTTTAGCTTGGTTTTCTTCTCCTAGAGTTCATCGTTTCTCCTAGGCAAGGTAGAGACTACATCTTGTTCATCATGTTGGCATCCTACTTATGACTATCTTCCATGTTCAATTTTGGTGATCATCAGATTGATAAAGCTATCAGGTGGCTTGCCCATAGAGGCTCTACAATTTCAGCATCCTTAATTTTCTTAGAATCAACAAGGGTTTGTGAGAGAAATTTTTCCTTACATATTGGAAGTTTAGATTTTTTTATTCTTTGAAAGAATATTATGTGTAGGCAGCTCAATATTTTTCCTCTTCATATTAATATTGCCTAACCATGCTAGCAAGCTGAAATTATCTTCTATCGAGAATAGGATGGTGGCTATGGAAGACATTGATTGTGATTGTATCTTTGTCATCACAATGCATGCATTTTTTTGTATGGCTAGAACCACACGTGTTCTATGTGATGACTCTAACATGAACAATTTGATTCCTATAGATGGGGTATCTAGTTGGGAAACATGTCCCTTTTATAGAGCCAAAAAAGAAGAGAAATCTTAAAAGACATTCTCTAAGATTTTTTATTGTTCTGAAGTGAGAACATGAGGGGAAACAAAAGAAATAGGCAATTTTGAAGTTTTCACCTTGGAAATAGGTGTTAGAATCTTTTAGAATAACTGAGAGGGGGGGTGAATCAGTTATTCAAGGTCCCAAATGCCCTAATAAAACTTTTTTTTTTTTTCACCAAATGTAGTGAACTCATAAACCTTTTAACCATCCAAGATTAAATCAATCATATTAGCAAGTTACAGTAAATCAACATGCAAAGATAAAACATGCAAGATCAACACATGACATAATGATTTACGTGGAAACCCAATTTGGGAAAAACCACCAGTAACATGCTACTTGATTCTCACTCTTCTGAAGTGATGCCTTGTTAAAGGTTTGCCCTGTTAAAGGCTTACAACACACTATTAAATGTGACCTTGTTAGAGGATTTCACCAAACTGTTAGGAATGGGTCTGGTTAAAGGACTTTAGAACATTCACTGGGAATGTCACCCTGTTAAAGGATTTATCTCATGGCTATCAAACCAACCTAAGTCCATAGGATTTAAACTAATTGTTACAATTGCTAGAAAGTAACAACAAGGAACTTTTGATCTGATATAACTTACAACATACTTTGCAGATTTCAGATCACACTTTCAGTTTAGTCCTTATGCTTGGCTTTTATCTCTTCAGCTCTGACTGCTTGTCATCTATTCAAGCTTCGTCTCCTTGAGTCTTTTAACTCACTGTACTAATGCATCCATATCAGGGGTCTTCTTACTGAAACAGAGTAACTATGCTCTCTTTCCTCTTTTCCACCTTCTTCAGCACTTTACACTTTCATGCTTGACCACCCCTCTCTCATTAATTTTTTTCATTAACTAATGACTCCTTATATAGAGATCTGATATGCCTTTGCCGCTCAATTCTCCCTCTTCACTTTTAGGGTTTCAATATGGATTAGGTAAAATACAATGTATCTACCCCATATCTTGTTCTCTTCTAGAAACTTCGCCAGCTGTATCCTCAAAAATGTTTTACATGGTGTTCTGTGCCACCAGCTCATCATTCTTATCTTCTATTTAATTTACAAACTTCTAAGTAATAACCTTGTCGGCTTAGTTCTGGCGAATCTTCGATCTTCGAAATAATGCAGCAACTCAGCATTATTTTTTTTACTGATGCTCGGCATCTCAGTGTTACTCGGCATCTACACAAAACTGTGTTACATGCCACTTACAGAAAACTGTGTTACTCGGTACCTACAGAAAATTGTGTTACTCGACACCTACAGAAAATTGTGTTACTCGACACCTACTCTTTACTTGGCACCTGAAGATCACTCGGCTTATATGATATACTCGAAACCTTCTCTTAGTTGAGCTTTGTAAAAGACTTAGCTAACACCTAACCTCTTTAATATGTTTCAGTGTGCCCTTTTTTCTGTATCTTATAGTATGTTATCAAATACACTTTTTCATCAATGGCTTAGCTGATCCTAGTACTTCATTACAACATCATAACTTCAACCTTTCTCTAGGTGTTCTAGTTACATCTTATTGATTGCCACCACCTTGTCAACCAACTAATTGATAGTATTTGGATCACTAAAGCAATTGTCATTCCTGCAAGTAGCAAGTTTGACATCAATGACAAAACAATGATTGAGAACATTCTTTATCATTCCAACAACTCTTATTATCAATTCAATCATTTCTAACAATAGGAACATCTATATTAAGTGCAATAAAGAATGGTTCATTTGGAATGGATGGTTCTTAGTGGTTTGGGTAATCTGGGAGAGAATATACCACTACTTATTCTTCCTCATCTAATTCTTTCACTTTGAGAGGAGTTGGAGAATAATATGATTTAGGAATGACAAAATTTCCTTCCTTAAGTTTTAGTTTGAAACCCTTCTCTGGTTCTGAAGTAGATGAACCACTTTTCTTCTTACTTTCAACACGAGACTTCCTGCCCATAGGACTGAAATGGATACAACCTACACCCACTCTCATCTTGATCCTTTTTATACCCCTACTTTTCAACCATGATTTTTTGTTCATCGAAGCTTCTCAATTTGACTATTGTGAAATTCTCGGTCTAAGATCATGCCATCATTCTCAACCCCTTTTGGAATAGGGATTTATTTGAGGTTTATGATTAATTGCAAAGTAAGCCAACCATAGTCCATTTTAGCCACATCTACCTACCTCACTTCGAAGATCTATTGAGACATCCTCCATGCGGTGAAGATGGGTACATGCCCTCTTCATCTTGGAATTCATGCCTCTGAAATCAAAATCCATCTTTTCTTTAAACTTATTCAATGTTATTATTTGAAGTTTGGAATCCATATCCTTGGCTTTGCACACCATGGTTAAGGAATAATTTCCTATCTAAAGAGGATTAGTTGAGGAGATCTCCCAAATTCCAACATGTGTTGATTGATTTGATATGTTTATACTCCCATGAGTTGTCTTTCCAATTACATGAAGATTATCCTCTTAGTATGATACCTCAATAAGGTGTACAACTCTACTTCAAAGTAGCCAACTCTCATGTAGGTGAAAGTTGGAAATTGTAGAAACAAGCATCTGTATTGACTCATCTTTTCTAATGATTCATCTGATACCCTCTTTATTTCCAAATCATTGTTAAAATAACACTTAAAATACCCATAAAATACATCTTATACCCTTCAATAGTGGTGCTCACTCTATGCAAGAGTGAGCTTCTCATAATAGCTCCAAATGGGAACAAGGGCCATGTCTCCCTCAATAGAGAGTCCTGAAAATGTTCCCATGGTCACAACAATGCAAACTAGATATGAGTTCATGTGGAATGAGAGAGATTTCTTCACATGAACCAATTGTTCATGTATTGTTGTATTATGATATCACCTCAATAGATAGGTTCTCACCTTTAAAGAATCTAGTAGAAAAAATGGGCTTTGGAAGTGCATTTACATGTGGTAAAAACTCATTATTTTTTTACCTATAAATATGCAATTGCATTTTGGAAGTGTGACTACATATTTAGGAATGTGGATGAATTTTGGAGATGGATTGAATGTGGAAGATGAAAGCATGGAAAGGTATCTGCATTCTTTTGATAAAAATTCCAACTTTTCTTCTCAAACAAATAATAAGTAACCAAAGTATATAATAAAAATAACAAATGAAAATGAAGAATATACATCTTGCTTTTACTTGATTTGATAAGCTTCAATTCCTCAATCTTGCATGCAAATTCATTTTTTATTTGAAGAATTTTTTGCATTTGCAAGGATGAGAGTTTTAAACCTATTTAATAACATGGGACAAAAATCTTGGGCCATATTCAAACAAATGGAAGACAAAGAGAAAAATGTAAAAAATAAGCAATGTGATGAAGAGATGCAATCAAAATTGAAATATTACACTTGCTTGGAGAGAAAAGAGTAAAACTTAGGGCAAAAAGAAGTTGAAATGAAACTCTCTTCTCCAAAATTGGGTTTTAGAGATGTGCTTGCATGTGTAGATCAAATGCTTTTAAAAATTCAATCTCTATCTCTAAATCATGGTTTAGATATGAAAATGCATGTGGATGAATGCAAATGGTGTTTCAAATGCCCTCCTAAGTGCAGATCACACTTCTCCAAGTGATTTGCATGTTTGAAAATGTCTTTTGAAGAGAAAATCATGGTTTTAATGTTGCATTGCATGTGAACAAATGATGTTATTTTTTACAAGAAATTCTTCTCCTTCCCCAAGTGATTTGCATGTTTGAAAATGTCTTCTGAAGAGAAAATCATGGTTTTAATGTTGGATTGCATGTGAACAAATGATGATATTTTTTACAAGAAATTCTTCTCCTTCCCAGTGTCTAATTAAATTGGGATTCAAAAAATGGTTTGCATCTACAAAATCAAAGTCTTTACGCAAAATGTGATTTACCAGCCTCTTTGCATGAAATATTTTTGCACTAAATGCCCAAATCACAGTTTAAAGATGTAACCACATGTGTTGGAGATGGAATGAATGTTCAAAGTAAAACCATTTTCCTTAAATTGGGTTTTTGAAGGTCCTCTATATGTAGCATCTTCCTTCTAATACCCAAATTGGGGTTCTTGGAAGCCAAAACATATTTAAATATGCAATGCAAGTGCAATAACAACCACATCCAATTAGGGTGTGAAAAGGTCTTTGCATGTTTGAAATATGATATATTTAACAAACACATGTACTCATAGACTTGGAAGCCTCAATAAAGAGGAAAAATTAAGTTTAAAATGCAAACTTTTTGTGGAAAGGGGGTTTAGAAACCCATTTACATATTTAAAATAACCTCTTTCCTATTAGAAATGTTTAGAATGATAGAGAGGGGGAAGGGGGAGGATGAAACAGTTAAGGTCTATATGTAGTGCTTGAACAATTAACATTAAGCACATCAATGTTTTGTTGATCCCACTTACCTCGGTGTTGCTTAGTCACTACTATAAAACTATCATAAACTTAACTTGCATTGCATAATGAAAACATCACCACATGTAAAATATTCATAAGACATCCATCACAATTTGACACTAGAATTTAATGTGGAAACCCAATTTGGGAAAAAATAGTAGCAACATGTCACTCTTTTTCACTCTTTCTTAGTGAGCTTTGTTAGGAGCCAACCCTATTAAAGGTTACAATACATATTCTTAAATGTGACTTTGTTAGAGGATTTAATCACCCTGTTAGGAGTGGCCTTGTAAGAGGACTTTGGTCATTCCTTTTTGAATGTCACCTAGTTAAAGGATTTACACAGACTATTAAGCCTTCCAATTACTGTTAAGTCAACCTCTATTAAAAGGATTTCAATACAAACTATTTACAATGATAAGAAATAAAACAATAGGTTTTGGCCTGTGTGATTACAAATCACTTTTGCTTGTTCATATATATATTCAGTCCTTATGTTGGTTCACCAATAAGCCTTTCAGTGTCATCTCTGATCTTGATCTTCTTGGACACCCTTCAATCAATTAGTCTACTCTTCTCATTAACACTTAAGCCTTCTGCTCAAATTCATATATCTACAACAACATTTGCAAGCTTTCTCTTTAACTTCGCATCCACTCACTTGTGTGTTTCTGATCAACCTTTCTCTGCATGACTTCCTTCACATAAAAACTCATGCACACACTGACTGGCACACTAACTGTGGCTAAATTTACACTAGCATTAGTTGACACTCCTTAGTATTTACTCTTTTTCTCGGCTTGGCTTAGTTTTCTTGACATAAATAATTACTTTGCTTTATCAAAGTCTATCTAATCAAATATCTATTGTAACTTCCTTTTCATAACTTCAGGCTTTCCTCTAGGTGCTATAGTTATGAGTAACTCTTAAATCCCCTTCATCAATCAAATATATATGACATTTAGATTAGGTAGAAATATGTCTCATCCATAGTTTTTTCATCAATGAAAAAAAACAATTGTTACAATTGTAAGTTTCTAGCATTTCCATGTAAATTGTGGTTTGAAGAACCCATTACATATTAAAAATAAACTCTCCAAGGAAAATATTGGTTTGAATGTGCATTTACATGTTTGTTCATTTCACACAAAAGAGAAAAGTGAGGTTTGGAGAATAAAATGCATGTTTTAAAATGCATATGAAACCACCCATCTAGATTTTTTGATGAGAAACAAGTATTTTTGCAAGCCAAAATGTGGTCTAAGGAATAATTTATGCATTGCATATTTAAGACATGTAACATGCAACTCATAATTGGCCCTCTAAACCACAATTTTCTTCTTTGAGTGAGAAAATACAAGCAAAATGGGCATTTGTGGGTGCAATTACATGTGCATGAGACTTGCATAACTTAAAGTTGTAATTTAACACATGTTTGATTGATTCACTTAAGTGAAGCTCACTTTAAAGGGTCAATTACATATTTACACTTCATTTTAAATGTTATGTGCAAGAAGGTTGAAAAAGTGAAATTTTACTAACATGATTTAAATTAAAATATTAAAGTGCAACTCAACATTAAATTAGAACAAAAAGTGAAGTATATAACTTAAATCACTTTAAGTGTTAAATTAAAAGTCAAAAAGTGAAACTATTCAACTTAAAAACATAACATAAAGTGAATTTTAGTCATATATTTCAAAAAGTATAATATAACATCAAATTATAAGGTCCAATATTTAAAATATGAGATGAGTTTTCTAAACCCCCCTTACATATGCACTTAAACCTTAATAAATTTTGATTGACAATTGTAATTAAGTCCCAAGTTAGCTAAAAATAAGGGCATGACCAAAAGCAAGAGATTGAAGGACACAAAAAGACAAAATCAATCCAAACAAATACTAAAAAATACAAAAAGCTCTTTGAAGGTCTTAAAAATTGGGTCTAGGTTAACATGCTAAGAAAATAAAAAGGACTTAATGAGATCCTTTAGTAGAAAAGTCTCATTATATAAATTGGGAATGATTGATTAGTCAATCTTCACCAATTTAATAGTGAGTTACCTTAGATTAATATGAATTTAATTGAAAAATTTCAAAGGTTTGCCTCCATTTTGTGATCATAAAATGAAGGAAAACATTATTAGGCTTCCTACCTTTGTTTTAACATATGGTAATTTGCCAATTGTGCATAATCCAATGACTTCAAGGATGATTTCCTTTGTTATCACATGTGGCCTACCTAACCACAACATTTCCCCGTATATTATTCTCAATACATATCCAATCCATTCATGTTGAAATTGAGTTGGAATACTCACTACACATATATGAAACCTTTTGTTTCTATATGTTTGCATACATTCTTTAATTTTTCATTTGCACACAATTTTGTGTTCTTCAATTTTGGAATTAATATAGGATAAAACACGTTCTATCACAACTACACTTAGTGATATCAAAGATAGATCACATTTTGTGTCAATAGTGCTCATCTTTATTGGATGATGCTTCAACTTTGGTTATAGCTTCTTGATAACATCAATTAGAATAGGGCTATCAATTTTGTGTTCCAATATTTTTCTTTATTTCAACCTTTTAACCCTTTTACTATTCACAACAATACTTTTCACTTTGTGATCCACATTTTCTAGAATTAGATATTTTATGCACCTTTCAATTCTCAAATACAAAAAACTTACAACATTCATAATAGATAGTAAGATTGTTTCTAGATAAGATTATGTTAAATGATCATTGTTTGCTCTTATTCATGCAAGAAAATAGTCATTGCACCTTTTCCAATGGTTCAAATTTTTTCATCAGTTAAAGTTGGTAGTTGTTACAACCTTTTTTTATATTGGTTAAAGTGTTTACCTTATAATGCTACCATTTTTCAATTTCTTATCAAGTTTTCATCAAAATTTTCCACGACATAGTCATCACATTACATCTCCTTATGAAAGTTTTAAATGACTATATGTACCTTTTGGGGACTAGTTAATGATGTTCCTTCAAGTACCCCCTCTAAATCTATACTTAGTTTGATGAAGAGACCACCATGCCTATGGTTGATGACTCCTGATCATGTGTCTTGACGTCTTCCTTTATATCTTCTTTCTTTTTCCACATTTTTTTCATCTTAGTTCTTACTGTTTCCACACCAACAACTTTCTTTCCTTTGTTGTCCTCTGTCTAGTTGGATGACTAATTGTTCATCTTACAATATTTTCCAAATGACCAATCTTGTGACACATGAAACATGCCAAAGTAGTCGACCTCCAAGGTCATGCATTACCTCTCAATGTTCTCATTCTATAGTTGATTTTCATATGTCCATAATATCCACATATTGAACAAAAGACAACAAAATATGTTTCCTTAGCCACTATAATCACCTATTTGATTAGGAACTAGGAAAACTTTTTTTTCCCCTACAAAATTGAGATTTATGTCCATATTCATTGTAATCATATCTATAATTATCAATTATAGCTATAATTGGTTTTCTTCTTATGCTAGACCTAAATTCATAAGCCTTATGACCATACTTTCCACAATTGTAGTAACAACCATTAAACACTTGTGGTTAGTAATCACCAATTTCATTCTTAAAAAATTAGTAGTATGAACGATCTTTCCACAGTTAAAAAAAGTAGTTTTAGTGGGTTTCTTACCAATTGCATCAATTTGCACCTTCAAATTATGTGGAGTCTCCTTTAATTTTGAGATTCTTCAACTTCAAAAGTTTCTTGAATGGTATAGCCCAAACGAACCATGTCTTTGTGTTTCCTTTGATTTTTTAATTATTCATCAAGATTCCTTGAACTCTCATTGTACCTCTTTAGTCTTTTATTGTCATCTTTCTCAATTTTTAGTTCATTTTTCAAACTCTTTACTTTCTCCTTCAGTTTTTTGTGTTTCTCCATCAAATATTCCATGGATTTCTCAAATTCTTTAGACATGGAACCATCATACATTTCCTCAATTTTTTCAATGTTCTCCTAACTTTTACTTAACCTTTTTTTAGTTCCTTTCTTATTGTGAGGGGCTTTTTTGGCTTTCCCCTTAGTTCATGAATCATAACCTCTTGTTTCTCAAGCTATTTCTCATACCTAAACCTTTCTATCTTAAGGAATTTTTTCCTCTAGTTGTTAAGCTATTCTTCTTTGAGGACATATTCTTTGATACTAATATTTGGTATAGAATGGTATTAGGGAGGGAGGATGAATTAGTACAATAGTTAATATTAACAATTCAAACCACCAATTAAAATATTATATATATATATATATATATATATATATATATATATATATATATATATATATATATATATATATATATATATATATATATATATATATATATATATATATATATATATATATATATATATATATATATATATATATATATATATATATATATATATATATATATATATATAAGTATTTTATCAAACTAAGAGTATGACTACTTATGAAAAGTTCAAGGGCATATTCCCAACCACCCTATCTACTAAATGTATGCACCCTAAAATGGTCACCTAGAATATGGGCACCCATTATTCAATTTACCAATTTCCTTTCTTCAATTTATCGATTTCTTGAATCAATGTATTGCAATATTTTATTAAATCAATTCAAATCATTTTCCTTGACCAAATTGTAGTTAATTTAATTATTTCAATATTTCCTAAGGTTTGATCATCTAATTCTAAATCCCCTTATAATTAAAAGAAAATCCCTCTTTTAATTAAATAAATAAATCCCCACTTAAATATTGTTTTGTGATGAAAAAGAAAGAAATAAATAAAAATAAATAAATAATTTTTTTCTCTACACTTAAATGCACATGTCTCTAAGTGAGATTCCTTAATTTCCTCTTTCCACTTTCTACTCAAACACTCCTCTTTTCTCATTGGTGGAATTTTGTCTCACATGGATCAAACTCTATTATCCCATATTTTTTGTGAGAAGCCTCCCACCTCCACATTTTCCTTTATAAGGAGCTCTCTCCTTCTCATTTTTATATGGAGAAATATATAGAGAAATAGAGAGAAATATAGAAAATATAGAGGAAGATTTTATTGTTATGCTATAGGTTTGGAGAGCAATTTTGGAGGAGTTTGAGTCTAAGGGTTTAGACATTGGAGCTTCATTGCAACTTCTCTCTTCTTTTCTTATTCTCTCATGCATCCATGGCTTCCATCATTAGGTTTAATCTTTGCATTTTCATATTATCTTAGAGTTATATTTGTTTTCATAGATCAATATTGCATTGTTATTTCCTTTTATAGATTAGATTTATTTTCTTGCATTGCTTTGCATTTTTATCATTTAGATTATCTTTCATCTTTATTTGCATTCATATTTTAATCCTTGAATATCTTATTTTATGGTGTACTTGCATGGGCACAAACTAGGTCAAACTGAGGGCCTCCATTACAAACCCTTGCACTCCATGAATAGAGAGCTATGGATTGCCATTTGAGATCTCATTCTTGAAAAATATTGGATATAATGATTCATAGAAGTGTGTCAACATTTTAACCCACATTTTTGGTGCCAACCATGGGGCAACCCACCTTTACATGCTGGTTTTGGCTATTTTTGGAGCTAACCCCCTTGTGCAAATTTGTTTGGAGATGAAAAACCCAAGATCTTAAAGATCTAATCATATCTCCCATAAATCTTGGTATTTTGGTTTGAACTAATTTTTTCAGGTTGGAAACATATCAGAGACACTTCAGTTAAAATCTCAAATTTTTTTGAGGTGATTCATATTTTTAATAATTTTCTTTTCTTTTAATGAAAATAATTTTTGGATGCAAATTAGCAATTTTTTTATAAAATTATATATTTTTGGAAAGGTCTCTAAATTCTAAATAGAGTTTTTTCTTTGTGTTTTGAGTTTAGAGCTCATATGAGTGCTCAAGCACTGCATTTACAAAAATTGGTCTATTTTGACAAAATGGGTCCCTAGGGTACAAATGAAAATATTTTTCTAAAATTATGACATTTTTAGAAAGGTATATATTTTTTAATAGGGATCTCTTTTCTAAATTTAGGGTTTTGGGTCTGAATTCATGGCATATATGTCCAATCTTGTTGACTATGTTAAAAATTATGATTAACTTGCACTTTATTTGCACAAACTTCAATGCATGATATGAGTTGTCATTTTTCATGGAATCAAATAGTTAAATATATTTTCATGTAAATTTTCCTATTTCTTTATGATTTCATGCACTTTATTGAAGTTTGTGAAGGTAACTTGGAGGTTTAAAGAGCAAAAAAAAGGAAAAAACATTCAAAAGCTCTAAATCAAGGTGAACACATTCCAAACCTTCTCATTTGAATTATAAAAAGAAATCATTGCTTTCTTTCTCATTGTAAAATAATTTTCTTTATTTTCTAAAATGGTTTGGCATTTCTTCCCCACATTGAAAAAAGGGTTTTAAATGAATCATTCACATTTGGATTTGGGGTTAAAAACCTCTTTTGTCTTTTAACCCCCAAGGTTTTCTTATTGGTGTTCTCTTCTTTCATCCTTGTTAAGGAGTTTGAGGGGAACCTAAATAAGGGATCTTGATTTTTGTTTTTTTAGAGGGCCTACCTAGAGAAGTGATCACTCTAGGGGATGACATCAACTCTTGTGTTCCAATGGAGTATAAATAGTGTGACTTGAATCTAAAGACAAGTCTCCTGAAAGTAGCAATATTGTTAATCTTGGCTAAGCCCCAAAGAACTTTATACCTTTGGCAAGTATAGGTGGAGATCAGGTTACTATTTCCTCTTAGTTGTTTGGTAGTATTCTCTTTTATTTATGGATTTGGGCCTCACATACCTTGCATATATCAAGGACATCCCCTAGTTGAGCTTGTGCATCCTTATAGAAACCTGAATAGGTTGTTGGTGTGTTTGATGTGCTTGAATGTTTAGAACCTTCCCCGCTTTGAAAACAATGGGGTACATCCATCAAATTAATCCTTAAGGATTCTTTCCTTTTATATGCTTTCAAAAACACTTTGGGCTTCACACCTTGCACTACCAAACCTCAGTCAAGTCTAGATGATCATGATCTTTTCTATGTCATTAAAAAGTATCTAGACTTACTTGTTAGTCTCCCTAGAAACATGATAGATGATCATGAGTTCTCCTCTATCATTAAAAAGTATCAAGACTTATGTGCTAGTCTCCCTAGACACATGATAGAAATGAAGAAAGTCCTAGAGAAAGAGATTGCATTATTACATGAATCTTCCTTAATATCTTTACATAAATGTGAGTCATCTTTTTCAAGGTCTATATCTTCTACTCCAAGAAATCAATTGTCTTCATCTTCTAGATCCAAAGATCTCTTGAGAGAGAAAGTGATTAATAACTCCTTTGAGAATATGCCAATTTCTCATGATGGGCCTATCTTTGACCAAGATGAGAATGAAAAAAATGGTCCTATATATAATTTTGAGAGAACTTTTACTCTTTTAGGATTTTCATATGACAAGGTTCTTGAGACCTTATTTGCAAAAAAGATCATTACTTTACCATACAAATATTCTACACCTTATGAACTTGAGGTAAAACCTTATTGGTGGAGAGATGATCATGATTGCGGCTACCATACATGTAAAAGTCATAAAATTGAAGATTGTATTGCATTCAAATGTATAATTCAAGATCTTATTTATAACAAAATCATTGATGTTGAAATTCCTAAAGACCTATGCAATGAAGATGCTTCTCATGAGCAAGATCATGTTGATGAACCTATGTCTAGTGATGGTTTCCTTGATACCTCCAATTTCTTCCAATACTTATGCATCTCCCAAAACATAAAAGCTATCCAACATTCTTTCGTCAAACAAAGGTCCTAATACTTTTCATATGGTTCCTTATATTTATCCTAAAGGGTTACCTCTAAAAGAAACACAAGCTAATCTACACTTGGATGAAAACCCTTTTCATGTTTCTAAGACTAAAGGTCCTCAACCTTCATTTGATGCTATGTAGACTATGCCCACTTCACCTAGTCCTTCATTACCCCTCCAAGATCCTAACATGAAAACCTTATATACTCCCTTTTCCTTAGAAGTGGCTCAATGTTAGGATGACTCTCAAAAAGATAAAACTCAAAATGTCAAGAAAGATCAAGATCAAGAACCCCTTCATCTCCTTTAAAATGTCACCCCTCCATATCCTATGTCTTATCTACCTCCTAAGTATGATGAAGATGATGCTTTCACTATTTCCCTTGAGCTTACTAAAAATTGTGCACAAAGTTATATGCCTATTTTATCCAAAGAAACTTGTCAAGACCAAAGTATCCCTTGTTCTACTTTTCCATATTCCTTTCAAAACTACACTCAAGATTCAAGCACTCTATCAAAGATATTGCTCCTATTAAAGATTCTCATGAGTCTATTGATGGCCTTGGTCACTTTGCTCACCCTAAAGATGTTAATATCCTTATTCACTATCCCTTCGCATCTCCTAAATCTATCCTTGGTCCTTATCCATCAAAGCTAAAGCCTTCAAACCTTCCATCTATATTGGGACCTTACGTTCTTCCATCTCCTACTTTCTATCCTATCTCATCACCTAGCTCTCCTATCATACCTCAAGATCAACAAAGACACTCATCCTTGATGAATTCTCATTCATCTATCCATATGAATCAATCATATAATCCTTATTCATCCACAAATCCCAAGTCTTTTGGAAGCAATCTGAATGATCAATTTAAGAACAAACATAAGAATCCATTGAAAAATGAATATCACTGTGTCCCATGTAATCAACATGTGAATGCAAAGAAAGAACAATTATTCAAGGGACCACAAAGGTCTACTAACCAAAGAGTTGAATCGAAGCAAATGTGGGTTCCTAAATCCATCATTGAAGAAATGCATTATAAAGCATCCAAAGTAAAAGAAAAAATTAAAGCTATATGGATTCCCAAGTCTCTTTTGAAGGGCTTGAGTATTGAAAGTAATTCAAAATTTTAATTCAAGCTTCCAAAGGCTTCCACTCCATCTTCCAAAAATATTCCTAAGAAGCTTCCAAAGGGTGCCACTCCATCTCCTTCCAAAAGTCTCTTACTTCCTCATACATTTAAACCTCAAGCTATTTCATCCATGATTACTCCATCATTTCACAACCCTTCAAGTTGTGTGTCAATGTTGATCTTTCCTTCTTACTCACCTATCCTTATGCAATATTTTCAAGCCTACACTTACCTACAATCAATATTCCTTCTATCTTTCCAAAGCATAAAACCTTGTCCTCCATACATTATCTATCATCTCCTTTCTATCACCCTATTAGCATATTTGAGAATATTTGAGAATACCTTTCTATGGGTTTGGCTTATCATGACTCATCTTTCCTATAGGAGCACCATCCAAATTGAAATAACTTGACCTATTTCTAAAATTCAAAAAGGAAAAAATTCAAAAAATTCAAAAAAATAAACAAAAGAAAATAAAATAAAATAAATAAACAATAAAAAAATGAAAATGTGCCTTGGTGAAAACTTGGTAAACAAGCACGTTGGTAGTAAAAGTAAAGAGAAATAAGTTCTTCCTATGGTGAAAACCACTTCTTATGGCACCTTGGATAAGTAACATGATGAAAAATTGGTAAATAGGCATTATGCATAGTTCTTCCATAATCCTTTCATTCCATATTTCCTCTTTGATCTTGACAATGTTGAGCTATCCTTATATATTGGCTATTTGATTCGTCAACTTGTCTATTGCACTTTCTCATTTACTCATAGCCTTCATATCTAGCTTCATTCTTATTTCTCTATCCTATCATTATCCTATCCATTTGACCCCTTAGTCATGATCACACAATGAAAAACATGGTTCTTAGGCCTCTTGACATGCCTAATTTTTTGGACTATAAGATTTCATGTTATCTCACCTATTAGTTTCCACTATTTATCCCTCATGATATCTCCTTTCATAGCTTTCTTTTCTTGTCCAACATATGCTTCATATAGTTATCTTTTCGTAGCTTGGGTATTCTTAAGGAGTTAGTCCTTGAGGATCACCTTTCACTTGCTTCACACTTCTTTCTTATCCATCATACCTTACACCTTCCTTGACATTGGAACAAAATGATGTGATCTTTCTTAAGAGTTGGTAATCTCTATGTCGTTTCTAAAAAAAATTAAAAAATTAAAATTATATATGACATTGAAAAAACTACTAAAAAGCATAAAATGCCCTAAAAAAATGATGACCTCATCCTAGCAATAGGAGCTTTGATGAATCACCAAAAAAATATAAAATATCTCTAAAATACAAAATAGATTATAAAAAGTCCTAATAAAAAAATCTTGCAAAGTGGTGAAAACCTAGAAACAAGTGCTACTTGAGACCCTTTTTCTTATGTCTAATAGTGTATCTCTTTGCACTCTAAGATCAATCCATTTCACTTCTTATGTCCTCTTGGTATTACTAGTTCTGGAGTTGATCCTAGTCGAGGTCTAGGAGGCATAGGTGGTCTTTTTCTTTATCTAGGGTCTCTTTGTTGCATTGGCATTTCTTTGGTAACTCTTGCAAATAATGTTTTTCAACACTTCCCCTTGATATTAAGTGTTCTCAACACTTATTTGATACATTTTCTACAGTCTAGGATGTCATGATGCTTCTTATTGAGAAATTTGATGTCCTAAGGAAAGTAGTCATGTGATTTACACACATGAACTTAAAATTGGCTGAGACTTGTTGGCTTAGTTTTTTTTTCTTTTGTGTGTTGTCTATGATGATTTATTTGTTGAGTGTTCCCTCTATCTCTTGAGGGGACTAGAGGACTTGAGGCATGGGGTATGTTTTTATTTTCTTTCTACTTATGGGTGTGGTATTGAAACTCTAGAGTGTTTCTTGTTGTCCCCTTGAAATAATGAGGAGATTTGAGGCATCTTCCTTGACTATTTTTGTAAAACCATTCTTATGGTCATCCCGATATCTATGCCTTGATGCAAGCATGGTTTTTCTATATTAAATTAGGTAAGCTAACATCAAAGTCATCTTGACCTTTATGTCTTTGATGCTTATGTTAGAACCTTTCCACATTCCAATCCGATGTAAATCACATTCATATCTTCATAGTTGTGCTTGTGACTAGTGATGATTGTGTGATTTTTTGATGTTCGTTAATAATTTCCCAATGATGAAAATAAGTTCTTTAACATTTTGTAATGAATGATGAACACAAAATCCTATGTTACATTTTCTCTATTGCAAGTACACCTCTACATTTTCATGTAGCTTGCATTATTAGACCTCATGTTAATTTGCATTTTTAGGTTGCATTATGAGTTTGAGAGGGTTTTCCTTCATCTTTATTGTGGACTTTTAATCAATTGTGGTCATGTTTGATCTTTATTTCCTTATCTTCTTTCATGATCTCAATCAAATTTCTCTCTTAAATAGTTGATTGGTTTTGAGGCAAAATTTCTTTCTTCTTTCCATTTATTTCTACCTCTTCCAAACTTTTATCTTCCATTTTCTTTTACCCTACTTATTTTCTTCTAATTCAACTTTTGGGCATAATATTTCATGCTTGATGATCTACCTTGGTTCTATGATCCTTATATTTTTTATTTTAAATCAAGAACCTTATCTTTAGTTTGATTTGATCAAATTTATCATTTTTTTGCTTCTCCTTTATCTCGTTTCAATTTTGATGACGAGGGGGAAATACCTATCAAATTTTAATCCTTAATTCATCTTTATCAATCTTTTTTCCACCTGGGACAACCTTGTCTTTGTCAAGACAAAAGTGTTATCAACATTTTTATTCTTTGTCCTGATGTGTTCCTAAGTTGACCACACATCTATGTTGTTTTGTGAACCCAAATTGACCTCACACTTCTATTGCATTCTTTGACTATGTGTGTTCCCAAGATGATCACACATGAGTCAAAGAGGGGCAAATCTATGCACCCTAAAATGGTCGCCTAGACTATGGGCCCCCATTATTCAATTTATCAATTTCTTAAATCAATGCATTGCAATATTTTATTAAATCAATTCAAATCATTTTCCTTGATCAAATTGTAATCAATTTATTATTTCAATATTTTCCAAGGTTTGATCATCTTATTCTAAATCCCTTTTAATTAAAAGAAAATCCCTCTTTTAATTAAATAAATAAATCCCCACTTAAATATCTCTTTGTGATGAAGAAATTAAATAAATTAAATAAAAATAAAAAAATTCTTTTTTTCTCTACACTTAAATGCACATATCTCTAAGTGGAATTCTTTAATTTCCTCTTTCCACTTTCTACTCAAACACTCCTCTTTTCTCATTGGTGGAATTTTGTCTCACATGGATCAAACTCTATTAGCCAATATTGGTTTTGAGAAGCCTCCCATCTCCACATTTTACTTTATAAGGAGCCCTCTCCTTCTCATTTTCATATGGAGAAAGGTATAGAAAAATATAGAAAAATATAGAGAGAGATATAGAGAAATATAGAGGAAGATTTTATTGTTATGCAATAGGTTTGGAGAGAAATTTTGGAGAAGGAGTTTGAGCCTTAGGGTTTGGACTTTATGGTGTACTTGCATGGGCACAAATTAGGTCAAATTGAGGGCCTCCATTACAAACCCTTGCACTCCATGAATAGAGAGCTATGGATTGCCGTTTGCGATCTCATTCTTAAGAAATCTTAGATATAATGATTCATAGAAGTTTGTCAACATTTTAGTACACATTAAACTAGTAAACAAACTTTCAAATTTTTTAAAGTCCTAAATATACAATAATACATACTAGAAATTATGTTAGACAAAAAATGAAAAAGTAGCTTCCATCATAGACTGCTACTGCAACTCAATTGATGCCAACTACTTGGTAACTACATTTAATTTCTCTTGTTCACTTCCTTCTTAGGTGTGAAGCTCTTGATTGGCTTGTCTCTGCATGATATGGATCTCTTGAGCTTCTTGGTTCTCCTGTTCAAGCTATTTTCTTGGATGCACATGCTCAAGTTTTTATTTTCATTCATGTTAAGCATGTATAAGAATGAATCAAAGTATTTTATAGAATGAACATATTATTTTAATAGAAAAATTTCCCCTCCTAGATCAAAGTCATGAATCTATTTGTTAGGATCATCTTCAAAATAATTGAAAATTGAGAAATTATGGAGAAATGTGTGAGTTTAATGTTAAACCCAGTAAGCTCCCTCTTATTGTCTTAAAAAATGTCTTCATTTATTATTTTTCCAAAGATACCAGAGGTTTTCCATTGTAAGAACAATAAAAAACTTTTTCAAACTCATCGAAAAAGACTCAATAAATTTAGCTAGAATTTGATGTCAAGGAATTTTGTTCTTGCAGTTCTAGACATGGTAATTCCCAAGAAAAATAGACCAAGTGTCACAAGAAAATTTACATTCAAAAAATAGTTGTTCAAAATATTTAGGTTAGTTGTAAAAATTAAAAATGCTAGAATCAATCCCCAAGGCCTCCAACTTTGTACCAATAATGAGTTTATTAAGAAGTAAAACCCATCTAAAACAAACTCTCTTTAGTTCACAAGGATAATGCCGAAACCAATAAAGGATAAGGTGCCAGCTAGAGAAGGACCAACTAAAATCCAAGCTTTGACTAATCTAATTTAATATAGAATCATTATCTTTATTCATATTATTGATATTTTTAGAAGACCTATCAAGAAATGGAGTACTATCATTCCACTTCAATTGGTGCATGAACTGATTAGAGCTAATAATCCTTTTAGGAAAGAAGAGTCCAGTGGCTTTAAAAATCAAAGTATATGTTTTTGTTGAGTAGCTAGGATATTTTATTTGTTTCTAAGGATCTCCTAATTACATAATTAGTTTCCAAACTTCTCATTCTAGGTTTTAGCTAAACAAAATTGAGTTAGGGAAAGGGGTTTACCACTAAGATACATATCCCACCAAATATATATGTCAATAATAGAGAATGAAGGAGACCTACCAATAGTTTTCCTAGATCAAAGTAGGGGTCTAATTTTAGACCAATCCTTCCATAAGGAGGAAAAGATTTTGGAACCAAAAACTTTCACATCAAACCACCCAAAAAAAATATCATAGAAGGGAATTCCTTTCCAGTACTTACCTTTCTTGACTTTGGAACTAGAAATATTATTTCTAATTAGAACTTTCCAAGGTTCATTACATTTAGTACATCTAAGAATCCATTTAGCAGCAAGATATATGCCTTGGAATCTGAAATCTATGATTCAAAGACCTCCTACATTTCTAGGAGTACAACATTAGTTCCATTTCACATAATTTTTCTTTATTGCCTAAGCCATCATACCATAAAAAATCTATGAGAATCCTCTTGGCTTATTAAACTAATAGTTATTAAACAACCAAGAGAAGGAGTAATAAATTGAATGAGAAGAAATAACTTTTTGGACAACTTGCACTCTACCTGCCAGAGAAAGAAAATGGGTTTGCCACTTCAAATATTTTTTCTAAATCTTGCTATAGATTCATTCCCACATTTCCTTCCCATAGGGTTCAATAGAAAACAAGATACCTAATTATTTGACTATATTTCTAGGACCATTCCACATCCAACCATTATTAAGAATCCAATTAGAAGGTTAATTTGTCCACCCAAGCACAATGAATATGTGATGGGAAATTTTAGATCCAAAAGAAGAACAAAACACCTAATGTCTGTGGATAACATTTTCAAAATTATTACTTTCAATCTCTAAAAACAAAGTAGTATCATCAACAAGTTGAGTATTGATGATAATCTCATTTTTTGGCAAGGTGACACCTTTGGCAAGAGGGCCTAACTCATGTGCTCTGAAAATATAAAACACAACATCTACAACAATGAAAATCAAATAGGGGGCTATAGGGAAACCTTGCCTTATGGATTTGTGGAGTTGAATAGGCTTGAAGAGTTCACCATTGACATAAACTATGGTTGAAGAAGCTTTTAAAAGGATAGAAATTCATTTTCAAAACTCATGATGAAATAAAAAGCCTCCAACATTCCAAAAACAAAATGTCATTCAATTCTATGATAGGCTTTTTCAAAGTCTAAGAGAATTATTCCAACATTCTAACTAAAATGCTTAGTCCAGTGAAGAGTTTCCTAGCTAGTAATAATGTTCTCAAAGATATATCTTCTTTTTTAAAATCCAAATTGAGTAAAATAAATCATTCTACAGAAAATATTAGATATTCTACCAGCAATGACCTTAGCAATACTTTTATAGGACATGTTCAATTAAGTAACAGGTCTCCAATTTTTTACTAAAGTCTTATCTCCACTCTTTGGAAGAAGCTTAATTAATCCTTTTTTATCATAGTTCTTAGAGAATCACATTAAAAAATAATTATCATAAATAGAAACTAACTCTTCATAATTCCAATTGATATTATATTTATAAAATTTAGTAGGTAGACCATTAGGGCCAAGTGTCTTACTATTATCCATATTGTTAATAGCTTCCTTAATTTCACCGACTTCAATATTGACTCTAAGTTTCTTGGGTCCATGGAAGATAATTTTGTTGGGTATAAGCTTAAGAAAAGATTTTAAATCTTTTTAGTTATTTCCTGAGTGTTCTAATGAAAAAAACTCTTTATAGAAGTTAAAGAAAGTCTTCAAAATATTAGCATTATGATATTGCTATCAAAATTTAACTGTGTGATTTTTGAGTCAAACTCATTGACCCATGTTTCATGAGTATTGATTCAAAATGATTCCATCTCTCATGATAATAAATGGAATAATTAACACTCATTGGATCTAGGTGATGCTCACAGGGGTGAAGCACTGGGACTTCCTAGGAAGTCACCCATCCCAATACTACTCCAACCGGAGCATGCTTAACTATGAAGTTTCCTCCATATTTAAACCAAAAGCTTGCAAACCCATTTTCAAAACCTTCACCAAGTGTGTTATGCCTTATGAACCATTAGAAAGCCCCTTGAGCTCATCAATTGATAAGTAGGAGATAATTTCTATAGCAAGTCAAATTATGATATTGCTATTAGGATTTAACTATGTGATTTTTGAGTCAAACTCATTGACACATGCTTCATGAGTAGTGATCCAATATTAAGATTGTCTTTTAAAATCCCCTTATCATTTAGAACCTCCTCAATAACATCTATCTTATGCTTGGATCTAATAATATTGAAGAAGTACTTAGATCCTCTATCCCATTCATGCAACCAATTCATTCTAGCCTTAACTTATTGCCCTTGAATTCCATAATTTGATATTTTCTTAACTTGTTTATAGCACAATATAATTTAACTTTCAAATCCTTATTAGGACCATTATTCTAAATGTTATACTCTACCTTAATTAGATCCTTAAGACAATAGGTAATATGAGTGTTCCTACCCATTTATTTTTTCTTTCCAATGATTTGGAAGATTTTTTTCTAGTCAGAGAGATTTTGGTTCCACAATACAGTAGGAGAAAGTCCCTAGACTTTAAAATTAATGATAAAAAATAATTTGAATGGCATAATTAACATTATAATCCTTGAGAAGAGGAACATTAAAATTGAAAATATTTTTCCTTCTATTATTTATCTCCAAATACCTCAAAAAGATTGATTTGAATAGAGATCAGGGAGTGATCTATCGTACTAGTAGGAGTAACTTTCATAGGATAACAATTGGAAGCATTCTTGGCTTCAAAGACTTAGGTGTCAAAGTAGCATCTGTCAAGTCTATAGTACACTTTCTATGAGCCTCATTGGTTATTACACCAATTGAGCCAAATACTTTTCCTATACACTCTTTTATTGGTAATAGGATCGAACATATTGAACTTTCTTTCAAAACCATTCCAAAAAAATACTTCACTACCATTCCATCCATGAACATTTTCCCCACATTTATCTTTTTTTTTTTTCCACCATAGTGAAGTCTCCAATAAAATTTTAGTGACCGTGAGGGATATTTTTAGATAACCAATCCCAAAAAAGATATCTACATTTGTATTCATTCGTAACATAGAGATTACATATGTGTAGATACTCAAAAATGGTTTGCATCTACAGTTTCATCACTTATTCATACTAATTTGTCCCATTTTCTCATTCTACTTACTTTGATCTTTTGGCCAGATTGACCATATCTTTTCATTTGTATCCTCTTTCACATCAACTTGAAATCATATCAAATCAACTTGAAATAACCCCAAATCAACTCAGAATCACTCGAAATCAATCCTAATCAACCCAAAACGTATCAAACATCCCAAATCAATCATCATTTATCTTATCCTAGGTATTTTTGTGGCTTTCAGTGCCTTGGAAATCTATCAACCTATCAATCTTATTAATCTGACCTTAGTACTATTTTGGCTCTCAGTGCTAGGTCAAACTATCATTCATGTCATCCAATCTTTGACATTGTTGGGGCTTTCAATGTCAGATCATGGCATTATCAACCATTTTAATAACATTGACAATGTTCATTAGTATTATTATGATCAAACCTTATCAATCAATTTCAATCCTGTAGCATTTACAATGTTGGTTAAATGTTACATATCAACCAATTCATGGCATGTTATCAATTTGGATCTATAAATCAATTTGACCATGTCTTTGGTCTACCTTTTCATCATCTTATTTGATATCCATCATCGTCACATTTTTATCAAAGGATACGGTCGCATTCATTTAATCAATTTGGCCAATTATCTACTAATTTTCTCTATAGGATTAAATAACCCATAATTTAATTCTATTATTTTCACTAATTATTCTTCCTAATTATCATCCTCAATTAATTAATCTTATTAATTAATTGATTCATTATCTACAAACCATGGAAATTCTTAATTTCCCAAGTTCCATTTTCCATCATTCATTCCATTTTCTACTAATTCTTATTTTGTGGAATAAAAGGATTTCTAATTCAAATATTCCATAAAATATTGCATCATCATGACACTTGGATATGACACCTCGTGGATTCTCCTTCGACACTTGGCTAAGACTTTTCATAATCAAATATTCTTATTCTCTTATGCATGTCTCTATTTGGCTTCTTTGTCATAGATTCTTGGCTTTAAGTGGGTTGAGGTTTCTTATGACGCGTCATAGATTCTCTTCCACATTTAGCCAAGTTTGACTTGCATGTGTCATAGAATCTTACAATTGGCATATTTTGTCATATGCATCATGGATTATCAAAGGAATCTTTGGACACATCACATATCTATGGGTGAAAAATCCAATGCTCTCATCCTCCATGTCAATTATAAATTGGACACTCTTTCTCTCATTTTTGGCCCTTTTTTAGAATATGAATGCTTAAGTTTTGAAAATCCAAATCTTTGAGTCTTTACTTCTTTTCATTTTGCATTCTTGCTCTCACATTAAATCACACTTCAAGTATTCTCATGGCTTTATCCCTATCATAGGCTCTTTGCTTCAATTTTGTGTGCACTATAGTCAAATTGGAGCTACAATCATTTGGAGAAGAAAGAAGGACATGAGAGCTACAAACGAAAAAGGGGGTTTCTATTGCTTTCTTAATTAGTTTGGCTTTCATGGTAGACTAGTGGGTGCTAACGTATGATTATTGAGTTTTGTGATTTTCTCATAGTATGTTATGCTTTTAACCCATTTTTCTTGTCCTACATTTGGTGAACCCGACGTGAACATGCATATCTAGCTTAGGTTTTCTTGTTTTGTGCTTGTAGGTGCAAGGAAGGAGCTCACTTGGAAGGGTATAACGACTATCTACTTTTCCTTTTCACACCTAGATTAATTAGGGGGTCTAGTAAAATGCTTATAGGCTCTCATTTCATGCATTCTGTAAGCTTGCTGTCCTAGGGCACACTCTGCTCTGTCAGGGCGCACTTGGGATCCCTAGGAGCAGTTTTAGGATCCCATAAGCCACCAAAACCTCTTTCTACTATTTCTAACTTACCAACTATGCCCAACTGGGACCCAACTACATCATTGATGTAGTCTACACTGTTTGGGCACACTTGGGAGTGTAGTTTTGAAAATTTCAATTTTTGGGTCTTGTCTAGGCACCATTTCCCCACACCCTGCACCTGACTTCCCAACTGCGCCCTAAAACTACCAACTACACCCAACTAGGCCCCAACTACATCATTGATGTAGTCTACACCATCTGGGTGTACTTGGGGATGTTCAGAGCCATTTTGGCCTTCTGGGGAGCAATTTGCATTGTCGGAGCACACCTAGGTTCACAATAAGCACATGCATCAATCAAAATTTGCATTTCAAGTTCCTATCACTCTCTAGGACATAGATTAGGTGGTTTTGTGTTACTGATGGTCTATTTACAACATGTGGTGATCATTGGGTGAAGACATGATCATAAGAAACTACTAATGTGTGTCTTTCAAAACCATGTGTGTGGATTTCCTAGATTAGATAACATTTTGTTTGGTGCTTAAAAAGAACCTTTTTATTTTCTGCTTGGTGTGTCTACAGTATTAAATCCCTAGGAGTTGCATTGGACATATCCTCTCCCCTCGCCATTCGTGGATCTTGGGTGTAAGAGAAATCTGTGTAACTTCTATAGGAGGCCTGCCTTGGACCAAGATACTCGATATTGGGTATGCCAGGGGACAACCTTAGAGCGGTAATGGGCCAAATCCAAGTCAACATTCTAGTCGCTATATAAAATTTGATTACGGTGAAAGTCATGTCGGCGGTATTGCTGCGTGATAGCTCTCCTCCAGTACCCTTGTGGTGTGTCAAACCTCAGTTCTTGAGGCTGGGAGACCTTCTGCGAAATTTTATCATTCACTCGCTGAACGGAATGCCCTTACTAAAAGCCATGTTTTAGTGGCCAAAATCCTTTCTATCCACTGGCTCAAGGGGTCACCCATGCCTATGAAGACATCCTACATTCTCGTGGTCCTTAGTAGAGGCAACAATCCCTTAGGAAGTCATGCCCCTTGGGAAGCGGATCTTGGTAGCTCTGAGAAGTGAGTGCACTGTAAGGGGGAGCATGTGGTGCCAAGATCCTAGTTTTTCTACTCTGGATAAGTGCGGCTGAACTTTGGTTCAAGTAGGAATTCAGTGGATACAGTCTTAAAAGCTTAGGTTGTGGTGTGTTTGTTAACTTTTTACAATAGCTATTCTTGTCTTAATGTGTCTTGCGTGTGTGCAAACCATAATCAAGATAAAAGCCAAACTTTTAAATTTACACCTTGGATATCGTTTGAACTTGTCAAAACATCACACATTGCCAAAACATTTCAACCTTATCAAACTTTGCAAAAATTGGTTCAACACACTCAAACCTTGGAAAACATGGCAACTTGTGCTCTTAAACGTGCTTGGCAAAACGTAGATCTCACACTTGCATAGACTTCACTCACATTCACCCTAGTATACACCTCATTCATGCATCATATAGACTTCATAATTGCACCTTTTAGTTCTCATTTAGTATCTATTACCTTTCATATTGCATCCATTTAGGTTCAGTTTACTTTCCTTAGTTTTTGCATTCCCATCTCAAAATCAGCACTTTGCATTCACCACCTTGCATCTTTGCATACTTATTCATCATCTTGACCAACTTAACCCTCATTCTAGGTGTCCTAACCATAATTTTGAGCATTCATACTAGTCTTAACACTATCCCCTACTATTGGCCTCTCTGTAACATCAATCCTAAAATCATAGCTTCCAAAATTGCCTCAGTTTCAACCCACTTTACCAACTGCACCCAGAAACTACCAACTGTGCCCAACTAGGCGCCAACTACATCATTGATGTAGTCTACACTATCTGGGTTCACTTGGTGGTCCTAAGATCTAGTTTTGGGTTCCAGATAACATTTTGGGGCTTCAACAATGTCCTTAGGCACCTGGTTAGCTCCCCTTGCACTAGCTTGCCTAGATCTGCATTCTACAACACCTAATCTTCATCACATTCCTAACATCAACCCCAGCACCTTAGCTTCCTGGCATGTCAGTTTGGTAACCATACCCTTCAGAATCAACAAACATTCTTCCTAGCTTACCAACTACGCCTAGAAACTACCAATTGCGCCCAAAATGGCTCCAAGTGCATCAATGACATAGTTGGTACTATTAGGGTGCACTTTGAACTATTAGGGCAAACTTGGGTACTTGCATGACCATTTTGGGCCTCCGAATTGCACTTTAGGACCCCAAAACTGCATCTAGGAGCAACTACACCTACCCGTTCTGCACTTGACCCAAAATTACATCTTGCACCCAAAATCCCCTTTTGCATCATAGAAATTGTCCATATCACATATCTTCTCAGCATCACCACCATTTTGAGTCCTCGAAATGTCATTTTGAACCCCCAAATCCTTTGAATTTAGTCAAAAATCTAAATAAAGTATGAGTCTTAGAGTATCTCCTAGTGTTGACGGATAATGGATCTTGACTAGTCTTTTTCTCTTTTCTTATCATTTTCTTTGGTCAAAATTTGTCTACGTCTTGATATATTTTACCTTGTCATCTTTTATCAATTTGGTCTTTTTGTCTTTTATCAGTTTTTTTGGTCAAGATCCAAAGTCCTTTATCACAAGGTTAAACTCCTAGACAAAATACTTTCTAAAAGGTTTTACCTAAGTTCAAAAATTTCCATATACCCTTGTCATAGCATAATCATATCCCTATCATCCCCAAACATCATTTTGACTTACCCTAGTGGTATACCCCCTTCATATTGCATTGATCAAAATCCTTAGCATCATTTTCACTACCAAACCCTATCAAATTGTCCATCAACCAAATTGTCTTCTTGAGCATTTACCCTCATTTTGCATGTCCCAAACGTCATTAAAAACCCTAGAAAATCATCCTTTGCATGATATACCTTGCATACATCAACCTTTAGAATCCTTAACAAGTCCAAAACATAACCCTAATTGTCATTTTGCATACCTTAGAGTCATTTTCATCCCCTCTAGTCAAACCTTAAAGACATGTATCATGCCAGCACTTACTAGGACACAATCAGCTCAGAGTCCTAAAGAACTCTATCAACCTTTATTTTTTGAGGCACAAGCACAACCAAAACCTTTTCCAAGACAAATAAGGAGCAAGAAAATCCAAAAAACCTTTGACGAAGACCAAATCGAGGCATCACAACCATTACTAGCAGACCCCTTGAACATGTATCTACAAGATCCTCATAATCAAGCTATGGCACAACAAACCTTGAACAATGCACCTACCATGAGATTTCCTCCAAACACTTCCCCCACACATGGGATGGTTCAATGGATTCCTGACTCTAAACCTATATTCGTGCCAATGCCACCAGGAGGAGGAAGTGTACCAACCTCACCTAAAGATGAACAATCACATTCCTTTGAATTCAGCCAACCTAACACATCAAACATACAACAAGGTACTTTACACCTAAGTGATGACTCTGACACTAATTATGGCATCACTGATGAAGAAATGTCTAGGGCATGTCAAGACAAAATTTTTTGCACGAATTTCAAACATTTGGCAGCCCAAGAAATTGTCAAATTTAACACAAACTTGGAAGGTCCTAAGTCCAAAAATCAAACCAACACAACAATTCAAAAAATCAAACCCATGATAAATTTGGACTTAGACAAGGGAAAAAAACCTTTGGAGTTTTCAAACACAATAATGGCACCTATAAGATCCCATCAAGAACCAACAATTGAAATCCTTCAAAGTACATTTGAACACATCAATGTTAACCCCTTGTTCGACGAAATACCACCAATCCCTAAACACCGCAAAAGGACATTAAGACTTGATTTTGATCACATGATGCAACAACAAGATGCACCTAAAGGGACCTATGCTCTAGGGATGCCAAACATACCTCCTTTGGAGGCAAATCAACAAAGTACACCTTTTCTCCTAACTTTACCAAGTGCTATGACATCAAATGCCATGGAGCCTCTCATTAATACAACATGTGAAACATCAAGTGCAACCATCCTAATGGACACACAAAGGAAAAGTCTTATTGACATTACACCCATTCCCAATAGGGACACATCTCATAGTCAAGTCAATATGATGTCACAAGTAGGAACATCTAACGCACAAAGGTACCAAAACCATAATCCAAACATGACGTTCAATTCTCAAGGACTTAGTCAACCCCCACAACAACAACAACCTACAATGGTACAAGGACTCAACACTTCCAAGGTACAACCAAGTCTACATCTGCTTGACACACATCCCACATATCAACAACAACATCAAACACAATGACAACAACCACAAGTGGGGCAAACATCCAACATTCCTAATACACAATCCCATGTGAACCCACTTGACTTACACACAATTTATCAACAACAATTTCAACAACAATTCCAACAACAAAAAATGATGTTTACTAAACAACAAGAGAAACTCAAGCAATAGTTGGAATACCAAAGACACCTTGAGCAACAAATCACATACCAACAACATTTGTTACAACAAAAACAAGTGCCACATCAAATACCACAACAAGTTACCCAAAAATAGGGACCTTTCTATCTTCGAGGTGCCAACATACCTCCACCACCTAGTGACACTTCATTAGACTCATTAGACACAGAAATGTTAGAACCAAGTAGACATAGTTCTTGCCATAGAAAATGGTCTACTCACAGACACAAAAGACTTGAAGGAAAGACCATTATACAAAACCCCAATGAGGAACTATTACAACAATTCAAACAACTTTCCAAACAAGTCAAGGCATTGGGAGTCCAAAAGAAATAGGCTTTATATACAGAAAGGGACCTACGTCCTAATCCATTTGATAAAAGTTTGTATATGCCTCCATTCCCAAGACACTTTGAGGCTCCAAGGTTTGAAAAATATCAAGGAAAAGGAAACCCTATTGATCACATCCAAGGATTTTGTGCTTCATGTACTGAACTTAGCGATGAGCCCACTTACCTTATGAGATTGTTCCCTCGTTCTCTAGGTGGGCCTGCACTTGAATGGTACTCCAAACTTCCTGGTAATATCAAATCTTGGTCAGATCTAGTAGATAAGTTTATCTCCCACTTTTCCTTTAACATTACAAATGAGGTAACACTTTCTGATTTGTGCTCAACTAAACAGAAGACAAGAGAATAATTCATCACATTCTTACTACGTTGGAGAAGCCTAGTTAGTCAATGCTCACTAGACATTCCTGAAGAACAACAAGTAAACCTATGCATTGAAAACTTAGTCCTGGACTTAATGTATGAAATCAAAATCAAGAGTCCAAGCACCATTTCTAAACTAATGAAAAAAGGGGCTAGTATTGAAGATGCTCTTATCCATAAAGGAATCCTCAAGATAAACAAAGAAAACACAAACACCAACTTGTCTAATGACAAGGCAAATTTTTTTCCAAAAACAAGAATGTGACTAATGATGGCATTGTGGATGCCTGCACGATTAGCACAACACAATCTCAATTGACTTTGAAAGGTGTAAACCATACAAATTTACAAACCTTTAATCATACATTAGCTCCACAACAAAAAACTGAGACTTCCACGCAAGACAAACCTTAAAGACATCCTAGAACCAAAGACAGGAAATTCACACCATTGGGAATACCACTTGAGACTGCATTACAATAGTTATTGACTAATAACTTCCTGCAGCTACCACCAATCAAAGATGAACCATTAACTAAAGCAGATTGGTGGGATGATAAAAATTATTGTGATTACTATTGCACCAAAGGACACAAGACTTCATCGTGCTTCCAATTGAAACATGCAATACAAGACCTTATTGATGATGTTGTAATCACAGTTGACCCATCACTATTACCATCCAACTCTGATCATACTATTTTCAAAGATCCTTTGGGTACTCATGACAAAGAGAAACCCTCAAGTTCAAACTCAAACTCACAAGGTAATGTGAATTACACACGCATCGGCTATGACTACACCATCAATTGCTTTAATGAGTCTGACTTCTGCATATCCACATTCACATTGAAGGTTGAAGACCCTTATTGTACTGTCACTACACGTCATAGCAAGATCACCCTACCTGGAGCCCCATCTAGACCTACTACTTCTACTAGACCTGCACCTCCAAGTAGACCTACTACTCCTACTTCATCTGATTATAGCCTTGTTGAACAACTTGGAAAAACCCCTGCACAAATATCCATTTTTGACCTACTGCGTGCATCTCCCTAACACCAGAAGATCTTGGAGCAAGCCCTTAAAGAGTCAGTAGTCCCAAATAACATTGATGTTTCCCAGTTCCAAGCCATGGTTGGGAATCGATCCATGTCACAGTATATCACCTTTTCCCCTCGAGATATTCCTAAGGAAAAACCTAACCATAATGATCCCCTTTATCTCGAAGTCTTCATCCATAATGCCAAAGTCAAACGTGTCTTAATAGATTGAGGAGTAGGATTGAACATCTGTACTCTTAAGGTTGTCAACAATTTGGGTTATTCTGAAGATGATGTAGATCCCTCTCGAAGAATCACAATAAAATCTTATGATGACGGTGAATGCTATTCCAAGGGCATCATCACATTACCTGTCAGAGTTGGTCCAGCTACTAAAGACACATTGTTCCATGTCCTAGAAATTGAAATGAATTGCAACATGATACTAGGATGCCCTTGGCTTCATGCTATGAAAGTAGTCCCTTCTACATATCATCAATGTTTGAAGTTTTCCTATAATAACATGGAGGTTACCATCCCTGGTGATCCAGATCCTTTCTAGTTTTGTGCTAATCTAAGAGATGCTACTGCATTCTAAATCCCAACAAATAATGAAGCACAACCCACAAATCCCTCTAAGTATGTGGATGCTGATATACTACTCAGTAAAGCCAAGGAAAAGATGAAGATTGAAGACAATGGGTGTGGAGAGTAATTTATGTCTCAAGTCTCTCACATTAGGGAGTCACCACTTTCTCCCATCAGTACAAAGAATGATACTTCTATCAATGAGAATACATCCGAATGTATTAAGAAAGAAAAAGTAGGACAAGAACCCACTTTGATATCTCCTAGCAAGTATGGACTTGGGTTTACCATCATGCAGAAACAAGGCTATGATGGCTATAGTGGTCTTGGATCTCAGAAACAAGGAATCATTGAACCTATCACTATATAAGGACAATCTCCTAGTTTGGGGCTTGGATTTAAATCATTACGAATAGGTCCTCCTAGTACCACGATACCTACATGTAAGACTATGGATGTTTCGAATGATGAAAAGGCATTTGAGGATATCTCACTTGAAACCACCAATCCCCTAGCCTCTAAGCATAACCCCAATGGCCTAGTTGAATCAGTTACCCATATATCTACCTTCAACCAAAGCCCATTCAACACTAATGATGATATCTCCTCAAGTTATCCTGGACCTTTGGATTGGGACCAATGTGGACCACCAATTTTTGATCAATTCAACGATGATGACACTCTCATAATAGACTTTGAAGGAATTATGATTGAAGATCATAAAGAAGCAATTTCTTCTAAAGAGAACACATTGGCATACTTTGGGGAGCCTACTCCACCTTCTAGTTACAAAGCAAAAAGAGAAAGAAATAACAAGCATAGGTCTCTTGGTGAAAATCGAAAGGCACCATAAGACCATAAAAAATCAAAAGCTAATAAGCTCCCAAGGATACAAAATGAAAAATATGATGCCACGAATATCAGTGTTCCAGTGTTCAACATGCCACAAAGTCTTTTGGAGATCTCTCAATTAGCATTCATGCGGAAGGTCATTGGTCTCAACCCTCCCAACCCTCCCTTATATCCCTTTGTTTATCCCCAAATCCAACTACCTACTTTGTCCAATAACCAAAATTAGTCCTTTATCCAACAATCCTTTGCATATATCATCATCAGTAACATGCCACATCACATTTCTATTGACCCAATTATCCTTAGATGCCTTGATTTGCAAGAGATAAACATTGTCTTACATACGGTACACGATGGTATCTCTCGAGGCCTTTCTAGTGGTTTGATTTTAGCTACAGACTCAAAACAAATCCTCCATAATTATGGTCAGTCATGGATCCAGAGCTCATCAGCTAGTAGCACCAACAACAGATATCTTCTCAGCATTTGTCAGTGACATTCTTGATTCCATCTAAAAGTCCTAAAAAAATATCAAAAAAATAGTAAAAAGTCATGAAAAAAGAAAAGAAAAAAAGTGAAAAAAGTCATGAAAAAATGGATTCCTTGATGAAAACCTAGCAAATAGGCATCTTGGCATGAAAATTTGAGTCAAGAGAAAAATTCCGTCCAAAAGTGAAAACTTGGCAAACAGGCGCTTTGGGCAAGTACCATGGTGAAAACCTAGCAAACAGGCACCATGTGTAATCAGTTATTGCTCCTCCATCTATCAGGATTCCATCTGGTCTTTTCCCCCTCCATCATTCCTTGATCATAACCATCATATTGCAAGACATCCTTGGTCCCTTATCATGGCTCACAAACTGGTTAATGTCCCTCGTTACCTTGCTTAAGCATCACCAGTCTACACACACACTTTGTCATGGGCCTTTGTACATAATTTGCATCTTGTCTAGAGGCATATTACCTACATGGTGCATAAGTTTGAATTTGAACTAGGGGCATACCCCTAAGTGCTTTTTATCCATTGGACCTATCACATAATGGATTGGAGCTAACACTTGTATATGCTTATACGATCCTGAAAAAATCCCTAAAAATCATAAAATGTCCTCAAAAAATCACTAAAAATCACATAATGTCTTGAAAAAATCCTAAACATTCACATACTATCTTGAAAAAAACCTAAACATTGAAATATGATCCTGAGAAAAGCACTAAAAATCATAAAATGTCCTGAAATAAACCCTAAAAATCGTAAAATGTCTTGAAGAAATCAGTTACACAAAAACATCAAATATCCTCAAAAATCCTAAAAATCACAAAAATTGTCAAAAATTTGCAATAAACCTTGTACATATTCACTATGGATAACCATCCCTTTTGCATTCACACTTGCACTTTGCAGATTGAAACTCAAAGCACTACACTTTCAAGACAATCACACTATCTGACCAACGTGAACCAACAATCAATCCAACATGTCACTACGAACCTATCAACTAAATCCACAAATAGTGCTATCACATTATCAACCTATCAAACACCATCTAAACACCTAACACACTAAAAAGAAAGTAATAATGGACAAGGATAGTTGTTGGCTCACGCTGTTTAGTGAGTGATTTATTTTTTACTTTGTTTTTCTTTGATCATGTTCCTATGCCACTCGATGATATAAAACTAATCTATGAGACTGGCTGGGATGGTTCATGGTCATCTTTTTCCATTTCTATCTATTACAATGTAACTTTGAGAGTTTGGGGCATGTACATATGCCTTAGAAAGGACAAGGTCATTCTCTCTTTGCATCGTGCCTGTTTACGCAAAAGGCTTGCATTTGCGCTCTGGCTCTTTATGCTTTGATGCATTGCATTCCCTTTGCCATATCAAAATAAAGCTCCATTTGACATATAGTGCACTTTCTAGAAGAAAAATTCTTTCCATCATACTAACATATCCTCATCTCATCTTTTTTTTTCATCTCATTCTCCATCACCATGATCATGTCTTATGATTCACCAAATCATCTTCATCTTGCATTCATGCATTCTTGCATCATCCTACATTGTCAATCAACTTTCTGTGGCTTTCCACCTGGTTCAAAATTAGTCTGACATTTCTCTCACCATATTTGACCCAATATGACCATTTTTGATGATTTCCCTCATGTTATGACATCTTTCCATCATTTTGGGCATGCACGCACAATTTCGGGTCATTTCGAGTCCAATCGGGCTATTTTTGGGCCTCGAAGCCTTTTAGGGTGCAATCTGCACTTTTAGGGTGTATTTGGGGTTCCCAACTACATCATTGATGCACATGGTAGAGTTTGGGCGCACTTGGGAACCTAGGTTATCCAGAACTGCTCCTAGAACCCATAGGTTGCACTCCAGAGGCCATAACTTTTGCATTTCAACTCTGATTTACAAACCGTCAGTTGCGTTGGACTCATATCTTCCTTGTGAAAAAAATGAGATATCATTTTAATTATTTTGTCATTGTTTTGAGTATTAATCCTTGCAATTACTCTTGGGCTCCTAGTTGCCCCCCATCATGTTGATTTGTGCCCCTAGGGCCTTCTCAGGCACATTTTACACTTTTTGAGACTACTTGGGCTTCCCAAGTGCATCATTGATGCACTTGGTACTATCATGGCACACTTGGGCTTACCAAGTGTGTCAATGATGCACTTGGTTGAGTTTTGGGCGCAGTTGGGGACCTAAGATACCCAGAACTGCTCCCAGAGCCCCTATTTTGCACTCTGGAGCCCATAACTTTTGCATTTTAACTCAAAATTGCAATCTGTCAGTTGCGTTGGATTCATATCTTCGTTATGAAAAAAATGAACTATATTTTTCATCATTTTGTGTCTTTCTTGAGTGTTAACCCATGCAATCACTCTCGGGCTCCTGATTGACCCTGTTTTGCACTCTAAACCTCATAACTTTCACATTTTAGCTCTGATTTTCATTCCGTTAGTTTTTATGGTTTTTTCTTCTTTTTGTTGATAAATTTAATTATCATATGCTTATCTTAGTCAATTTATCAAGGGGGAACCCATATATATCACCCTACTGGGGCATGTTGTAGCTTTCTCATCAGTTATTCTTTGATACAACGCTCTAAATCACATTGTATCAAAGAGGGGCAAAATGTAGACGCTCAAAAATGGTTCGCATATACAGTTTCATCACTTATTAATACTAATTTGTCCCATTTTCTCATTCTACTTACTTTGATCTTTTGGCTAGATTGACCATATCTTGTCATTTGTATCCTCTTTCACATCAATTTTATATCAACTCGGAATCATATCAAATCAACTCGAAATCACCCCAAATCAACACGAAATCACTCAAAATCAATCCTAATCAACCCAAAACATATCAAACATCCCAAATCAATCATCATTTATCTTATCCTATATATTTTTGTGGCTTTAAGTGCCTTGGAAATCTATCAACCTATCAATCTTATCAATCTGACCTTAGTACTGTTGTGGCTCTCAGTGCTAGGTCAAACTATCATTCATGTCATCCAATCTTTGACATTTTTGGGGCTTTCAATGTTAGATCATGGAATCATCAACCATTTTAATAAAATTGACAATGTTTTTTGGTATTATTATGATCAAACCTTATCCATCAATTTCAATCTTGTAGCATTTACAATATCGGTTAAATGTTACATATCAACCAATTCATGTCATGTGTCCTTGGCATGTTATCAATTTCGATCTATCAATAAATTTGACCATGTCTTTGGTCTACCTTTTCATCATCTTATTTGATATCCATCATCGTCTCATTTTGATCAAAGGATACGGTCGCATTCATTTAATCAATTTGGCCAATTATCTACTAATTTTCTCTATAGGATTAAATAACCCATAATATAATTCTATTATTCTCACTAATTATTCTTCCTAATTATCATCCTTAATTAATTAATCTTATTAATTAATTGACTCATTATGTACAAACCATGGAAATTCTTAATTTCCCAAGTTCCATTTTCCATCATTAATTCCATTTTCTACTAATTCTTATTTTGTGGAATAAAAGGATTTTTAATTCAAATATTCCATAAAATATTGCATCATCATGACACTTGGATATGACACCTCATGGATTCTCCTTTGACACTTGGCTAAGACTTGTCATAATCAAATATTCTTATTCTCTTATGCATGTCTCTATTTGGCTTCTTTGTCATAGATTCTTGGCTTTAAGTGGGTTGAGGTGTCTTATGATGGGTCATAGATTCTCTTCCACATTTAGCCAAGTTTGACTTGCATGTGTCATAGAATCTTGCAATTGGCATATTTTTTCATATGCATCATGGATTCTCAAAGGAATCTCTGGACACATCACATATCTATGGGTGAAAAATCCAATGCTCTCATCCTCCATCTCAATTATAAATTGGACACTCTTTCTCTCATTTTCGATCCTTGAGTCCTTGAATCTGAATGCTTAAGTTTTGGAAATCCATATCTTTAAGTCTTTGAGTCTTTACTCCTTTGCATTTTGCATTCTTTCTCTCACATTAAATCACACTTCAAGTATTCTCATGGCTTTATCCCTATCATAGGCTCTTTGCTTCAATTTTGTGTGCACTATAGTCAAATTGGAGCTACAATCATTTGGAGAAGAAAGAAGGACATGAGAGCTACAAACAAAAAAGGGGGTTTCTATTGCTTTCTTCATTAGTTTGGCTTTCATGGTAGACTAGTGGGTGCTAATGTATGATTATTGAGTTTTGTGATTTTCTCATAGTATATTATGCTTTTAACCCATTTTTTTGGTCCTACAATATGTTAATCTCAAATTGGTTTTGACAAGTGAGTGTCAACACACTTAAGTAATTTACGTACTTCATGTCAAACTAGTAATACATGCCAAGTAGGACATATAAATATTAGACCGTGCCAAGCTATAGTGAGTGTCGAGCCATTCATGTGCTGAGTCACTCAAGTGTCAAGCAAATAGACCATGTCAAGTGATTTAGGAGTTGAGTAAATAGTGGATGTCAAGCAATGCAGGTGCTGAGTCATAATATAAAGATCAATGCATGTTGAGCATCAAAGAGTTTAGATTCTGAGTGACATAGTTTTGACATATTTGTTTGTAGTGGCACAAACAACTATGTAAACCATTTTTGAGCTGACTTAAAGGTAAAATATGATATTTTGGAGATAAGAATGAATCTCTATTTGGATTCCCTATGCAATTACATGCAGCCATTCAGAAAATGGGAAGGGTTAAGCAACAAAATGAATGAATCTTAGTCGTAGATTCATACCTAACCCTAAGCCACCAAAGTCTTCTTAAGGAGGATGAAAACCCTAAAATATTTATGAGTGTATAAGGAGAGTTGAAGGAGTGAAGAATATAGTTTTGCATGTGTAGAAAAAGCATTCAAGGTGACTTAGAAGTTATGAAGAGAGAGTGAATTGCACAATAAATTAGAGTAGAATAGAGGATAGAGAAAAGGATACAGTATTGATACATCTAATCAAGAAGGATCAAGAAGATATTGTATAGAAGTGATCTATTAGCAGGAAGTCAAGTGCCAATCATAGGATCTATACTAAAACATTTTAACAGGTGATTTCAGTCAAATCTCTTAACATAGTAGTGTTAACAAGCTGTACAAAATTCTTGCATAGGGTGCTTACTTAGTTTTAAGTTGAAGTTCTCCAACAAGGCACACTTCTAACGGGGTGTTGAAATCCTCTAACAAGGTGAGACCTAACAATCTTTGTAAGCCTTTAACAGGTCATACCTTTCACAAGGTAGACCATGTTTCATGATAAAAACATTGTAACCTTCATTGGATACACTTTATTGCTATAATAGTGAAGATTTGTGGGTGTCATCCCCACCCCAATTTTACCTTCTCACTTGGAGGGTTTCTAGATAATCATATCTGGTGTTATGTGTGTGAATGCTTACATGTTCATATGATTTAGATGTATATTCTTTACATGTTATTTCAATTTACTCATTGAATGCATGAAATATATGTGTGGTGAAAGTTTTATGGGTCCAAGTTTAAACTACTGATTCACCCCCCCTCCCCCCCTAGAAGTTTACCTTTTGTATTGCATTTCCAACAATATACACCAATAAAATTATCCAAATGTTTGAAAATGACCCATTGTGCTCCATGACAGGTTGAGGTATCTTCACACATTATTATTTTTGCCCATTCTCGATTAATAAGAAAAAATAGTTCCCCCTTTACCTTTATAGTGGTTAGAATAAAGGAAAGATTCTTTATTCTGAATAAATTTCAATGAATTGAGGGCTTGGAAACCCATCACTTTAATCTCTTGCAAGAAAATTAAATCTTTATGCAAGATATCATTACATCATTATTGCACAACATACTTTCTATTTAGCATTTCAAGGCCACAAACATTCCAAGTGTGAATATTGATCATGAATTTTTTTAAATTAGGGCAGTTCTTACTCTTATGGAGTCTATTAAAAAAATTTGGAATCTCAGAATGAGGATGTTCATTGCATTTCCTTTTTCTAAGGGTATTCTTATTGATAACTTTAGTAAAGGGAACGTCATGATTAGAAGTAGATTTATCATCTATACTAGCCAAGTCATCTAGGTTTTCGATATTCTCCTTGTGGGAAAGTGATACCTTTGTAGATGCCTATCCTACTCTATGACTAGTAAGGTAGGTCTATTATTATTTTTATCTCTATATTTAATAGACTTAAGAGCTAAATATTGAGCATTCAATTTAATAGGATTAGAAACAACATTAGGGCCTACAGAGTGACAACCAATTAGCATACCCCTATTATCTTCTCCTCTAGTAGGGAGAAATTCAAATTAATCCTCAAAAAAAGGATTTGATGGGGAAATAATTTTTTTACCAATATCTTTCACTTCCCTACTTCCTTGGAAAACCTTTTCAACATCAGTCAAGTTTTTGTCTTTAGCTATTTTATTAATTTGTTCAACATTTTTCTCAAAATTAATTTTTTTTGCCATCATTTTTACTGGTACTATCCATTCTTAGGGGGTCGAGGGGCCTAGGGCTGATTGGCCACCCCATTATAGGTGTCATTATTATTTTCTAGACCTTCAAAGGTATTTTGTATATTGTTTAATAAAGCATGATCTTTATGATTATTGCTATTCCTTTTACAATGGAAATAGGCCCCAAGATTAGATTACCTAGTACAAAATTATTCTAGTGGTGCAGGAGCACCTAGGCTAATTGTTAGAATCTGAAAAGATTGATAACCTAGAAAACTAGTGCAAAGAATAGATATCTAAACTATGAATGCAAATGATACAAAATCAAAATAGAAACATAGAGTTAGTCTCCAAGAGAGTAATGCAAATAATGGAAGCAAAAAAGCATTAAGAAGATACAAAAGAAATTGATCCCAAATACAAGCCAGGTAGCATGCTTATATAGACTAGGAAGAGGGAGGAGGTGGCAATAGTGACCAATGAGGAGAAACCATCTATTAGACTAAAGATAGCAAAGTATCTTCCTAAGATAGCTAATGGATGCTCACATGTAGGAAGGTGACAGCTTGCAACCACTTTCTAAATAAGACATGCTTTATTAACCTAAGAAAGATTATTAAAAGTGTAGGCAAAACCTAGCAATATAGGGAAAAATAAATAACCCACTAGGAAATAAAAAAACTACACTAACACCCCCCATAAGTGAACCTTAGGTGGATGGAGAAATGGGTCTCGATAAGTCAGGCCTGATGAGGTAAACATGTATAGAAAATTCCCCCAAAAGAGAGAGAAGAGACCCAAAAAAAAATTAGGACTCTAAGTGAGAGGAAGAGGCCCCCCCAAAAGACAAAGCATCTTGCACCCCCAACAAAGCTAGGAAACGAAGGAATTTTCTCTTAGTGAAGGGTTTGGTGAAGATATCAGCAACCTACTTGAAAGTCAGATAATAGTGAAGGTTGATGACATGACCATGGATGAGCTCCCAGATGTAGTGCATGTGGATCTTGATGTGTTTGGTTTGTTGATGATGGACCAAATTTTGTGAGATCTAAATGGAACTCTAATTTTCACAAAATATGATTGATGGCCATTTGATCTGGATACCAAACTTAGTGAGAAGATGTTGAAGCCAAATGGCCTCAGTGGTGGCATTCACAACCCCCTAATACTCAACCTCAGTAGAAGATAGAGTAATAATAGACTACTTCTTGCTCAACCAACAAATAAGATCGGAACCAAGTGAGAAGCTATAACCTGAAGTAGACTTGCAATCCTAAGAATGACCTGCCCAATCTGAATCTATGTAGCCCACCAAATCAAGCTTAATACCTATTGCATAGTGAATCCCATAACTATGAGAACCTTGAATGTAGTGAAGGATCCACTTGGCTACTTTCTAGTGCAGCTCATGAGGCTCTTGCATGAATCAAGAGACCATGCCTACAACATATGAGATGTCAGGTCTCATATGAGTCAAAAAAATGAGACTCCCAACAAGTTGGCAATAGAAGGTGCCATCAACAAGTGGAGAAGAACAATGAGCCTCAAGTTTGACTCCAAAAAGGAAGGGTGCCAAAGTAGGCTTATAGTTAGCCATATGAAACCTTGAGAGAAAATCTAGAGCATACTTGGACTGTGTGATGGTGATCCCAGAAGGAGACCAAAAGATCTCAATCCTGAGAAAGTAATACAATGAGCTCAAGTTAGTCATCAAGAAACTATCCTGAAGGGAAAATTTGATAGCCTTAACGGTGGATGAAGAACTTCTTGTGATCAGCAAGTCATCAGCATACAAAACAAAAAATAGGAGTGAATCACCCTGTTGCAGAATGTAGACATTAAGATTAGAATAACATTGAGTGAACCTAATTGATAGAAGAAAGGAGTCCATCTTGGCATACTAGGCCAGAGGAACCTATTTGAAGCCATAGAAAGACTTTCAAAGATGACACACAAGTGAAGAATCCTAGAGGAAACCCTGTGGCTACTCCATGTAGATCTCCTCATGAAGGTCATCATGAAGAAAAACACTCTTCACATCCATCTGATGTACTTCCCAATGATTAGCTACAAAAATGACACGAACAAGTTGAATGGAATTCATTCGAGCAACTGGCACAAAAGTCTCAGAGTAGTCAATCCTAGGAACCTAGGAGAATCCTTTGGTGACCAAGCAAGCCTTGTATTTGTCAATTAACCCATTTGCTACAATTTTTTTCTGATAGAGCCACTTACATCAAACAAGTTTTCTTCCCTTAGGAAGAGGGACAAGATCCCAAGTGTGGTTCCTAATCAAGGACCTATACTCTTCCTGCATAGTTGTATCCCACTCATGAATACTAGAAGCCTCATGAAAGGAATGTGGATCTAAGGCAATAGCAATGAAGACATATGGAGCATCTTGGAATTTTGAATGAGTCTACCTAGTGTCTGATGGATCCCCAACCCAATCACCTGCAGACTACAAGGTTTGTTTAGCCCAAAGTGGACTAGAAGATGGAGAATCTAAAGGAGAATTAATAACCTATGAATGATGACTAGGAGAGGAAGGAGGTGAGTCCTTTGAATCACTCTCTGCATTGAAAGTGGTGGTAGAAGATAGCTCAGGTGAATCTGACTCATCAGAAGATCTATCATGTATTCTAGGTGACTCCAATGTCAAAGTAGAAGCAGTTGGAGAACTGATAGAAAGGGAGCTTGAAGGTACCTCCTCAAACTAAACACTCTCTCAATGAATAACTCATGTGCAGTAGGGTGGAGCAATTGATAACCCTTCACACCATCAGGATAACCTACAAATATGCAAGGTCTACTCTTCAGATCCAAGGCCTTGTGTTTCTCTACAAGAATGTGGGCCCATGCAGGAGAGCCAAAAACTTGAAAGTGCTTAACTAATGGTTTCTAACCATTCCAAGCTTCAAAAGGAGTAACTCCCTTCAAGGCTCAGTGAGGAACACAATTTTGGATATAACAAGCATAGTTAATGACCTCTACCCAATACTATGGTGCAAGAGATCTAGAGTGAATCATACAATTTTCCATTTCCTTCAAGGATCTATTTGTCCATTCTACAACATCATTATGCTCAGGATTGTATGGAACTAGATGTTGTAAATCAATCCCCTCTAAAGTGCAAAATCTTTCAAAGTGATGGTTGACGTACTCACCACCATTGTCTGTGTGCAAAACTTTGATGGTTTTCCTGGATTACTTCTCTACAAAAGTTTTGAAGTCATGAAAATTATCAAATACCTCTAACTTTTGTTTGAGAAAGTACACCCAAGTATATCAAGAAAAGTCATCAATTAATGTGAGGACATATTGGGCTCTACTAAAAGGATGCTAAAATGGACCAACCAAATCACTATGAACTAACTCTAGTATCTGTGAAACTCTCCATGCCTTACTTTTCTCAAACTTTTCCTTAGGATGCTTACCAAGAATACAACCTTGGAAAACACCACCTAAGAATTGAAATGAAGGTAACCCCATGACCATGCTCTATTTTTTGAGCTGATGCAAGTAGCAAAAGTTGAGATGGCCAAACAACTCATGTCATAATTTACTCACATCATTAGAGTGAGTGAGAAAAACAATCAAAGGAGGATTAGGAACAAAGTGAGAAAATAGATAGAGTCATGACTGATGATCTGCTCTCCCAACTACAGCTGTAGAATCATTGTGCAACTCACATATCTCCATTGAATCGGGAGTGGACTCAACCCACTTACCTAAACCTATGTGAGTAATCTGGTATACTGATAGGAGATTAGTTCATAATGAGGGTACACAAAGAACATCATGAAATGTTCCATCCCCCACATCAATAGACCCTCTCCCACACACCTTAACAAAAGTGTCATCACCCATCAAAATAGAAGACATAGTACATGACACTAAGGATGCAAGTTCTTCCTTAAATGAAGCCATGTGGTGCAAAGCACCTGAATCAAGAACCCAAGTGGATTATGACAAAGCAATTGCAACAAGGGCCTTGTCCTTTCCTTTCCCTTTGTTGTTTTCTTTTGCCTTGTTAGACCCTTCATTCAAACTTTTTTTGATAGACTTAGGAACACTAATATTATTCTTCTCAAGAATGTGT
Source organism: Cupressus sempervirens (assembly GCA_028749045.1). Taxonomy (NCBI): domain Eukaryota; kingdom Viridiplantae; phylum Streptophyta; class Pinopsida; order Cupressales; family Cupressaceae; genus Cupressus; species Cupressus sempervirens. The sequence continues at coordinate 295,226,730 of CM053788.1, read as the reverse complement.
GTCAAGTGATCAATTTGTTTCTTTAAACATTTATGTTCATCATGACAAGGTCTTTTACAATAGGCACATTGGACCTTTTATTTCTTAGTCTTATCACCCTTGGAAGATGGTGTGTCAATAGTTTCTTTTGAAGCAATTGGTATCTTATCCTTCTTCTCCTTGCTATACTTTTGTTTCTTATCCTTACTATTATTGTTAGTAGTTTGTCCTTTTTTGTTCTTTTGTGCCTTGGCTGGCAACCAAGGCATGTGACTTAGAGGATTTAAGAGTGCCCATCTAGATTAGCTTGTCCTGTTCTCAAGTGACATTGATAGAAAAATTATCTAAAGATAGCATGGTGAATTGAGTACCAAGTGTGCCCTTAGTAGCATAGAAGGTAAAGACAAACATAGAATATTCTGAGCTCAGCATAGAGAGAATACTAAGAATCAATTGTTCATCTTGCTTTTCAATTCCACATTGTTTTAAGTATAATCTTAGTGACTTCAATTTATTTAAGAAATCCTAGATTGTGTTGAAATTGCCTGGACTTAAACTAATTAGGTCATTTTCCAACCTATGATCCCTCATAGAATCTTGTGTGCCAAATAGTGTTTCTAGCTTTAACCATATTTCATTTGGTGTATTCAAAGATTCAATGTGAAATAGAAAATTAGGAGAAACAGATAAACACAACATTCCATATGCCTCATCACATTTGTTAGACCACTTAGGCTTATCTTCATCTTTATCAAGTTTAGTTTCAAGTCCCATAGTTATCCTATTTAATCTAGCTTTCCTTATGTGAATTGTCATGCATGATTTCCACTCAAAGTAATTGTATGGAGTTAGGAAGACAATGCCCCTCCTTTTTACTCAATCGAAGAACCCCCCCTCAAAGAAATATTATTTGTCACTTTATTTTAGTGCATTTACAACTACCACTAGCAAGACATACTACGTGGTCTTTATTTCAATGCATTACAAAACCCTCATGAAGATCATATGTTGAAAGTGAAACTTGGGCACAATAATCAAAGAAAAAAATAGTACCACTGCAATCTACTCAAAAAATCATGCACTTTCAAAAAAATAATTGCCTCTATACGAGGTCATATGAGAATGTTATGATCCTCCAAAGTTTCCAAAATGAGAACTATACACAGTCACAACCAAGAATCTACAATTTCTAAAGAATTTATGCATGAAAATCAAAAAACAACTCCATGAGTGGATAGAGCACAAAAAAATAGCCTAAGTCATAATAAGAATCATCAAAATTAGAGTTTGTATGAGCAAGAACAAGGCATTTTAAAACTATGTTCCAATCTACGACTACCGACGAAGAGGGGTACAATTGTAGCTTTCCATCCTTGATTGTGCAAAATATACAACTTGAATGCAAAAACCAAAAGATACCCAAATAGTTTTTTGATGCTACGAAAAAACTTAGAAAGCATTTTTCTTGCTAATGTACAGAAGATATAACTATAGTGTAAATTAGATGCCTTTAACAATAAAAATTGGCTCAAAAAACTAAGAAACAACCTTGACAACCAAAAGATGACATGCACATGTTGAATCAGCTTCTTAAGTCCATCAATGGCATGTTGGAACCTACAATATTGATTGAAAACTTCAAATATGCATGTTGGTTGTTAGATTTGAGATTGAAACCCTATAGATTAAAAATGTTTTTGTCAAAACTTTTTTGATTCTCAAGATCATCCAAAGATGCAAGAGAAGAGCATACTTAATTTTTCAAAAAACTACAATAATATTTATTAGCCCCATCAAATCTCTCAAATAAGGGAGTTAAAATCTACTCTTGCACATAAAAAAAACTCTAATACCATGTTAGAATCTAAAAAGATCGATAACCCAAAAAACTAGTGCAAAAAATAGATATCTAAATTATGAATGCAAATGATACAAAATCAAAATAGCAACATAGAGTTAGTCTCCAAGAGAGTAATGCAAATTCTAGAGCAAAATAGCATTAAGAGGATGCAAAAGAAATTGATCCCAAATACAAGCCAGGTAGCATGCTTATATAGACTAGGAAGATGGAGAAGGTGGCAACACCAACCAATGAGGAGCAACCATCTATTGGACTAAAGATAGAAAATTATCTTCCTAAGATAGCTAATGGATGCTCACATGTAGGAAGGTGATACATCCAAACCACTTTCTACATAAGACATGCTTTATTAACCTAAGCAAGATTATTAAAAGTGTAGGAAAAACCTAGCAATATAGGGAAAAATAAGTAACCCACTAGGAAATGAAAAAACTACACTAACACTAACTCCTAGTCCTAACTCTACTTTTTGGGTTTTGGCTTGTACAAACCTTAGCCAAGTTAGTTGGTTGTGTTTTAACCTTAGAAGGTCATGTTTGTTTGTTCCTAGATGGAGTTGACTAGGTTCAATTAACTCTAGGTGGTTTGGTTTTACTTTCTTTATGTTGCTTGTGTTTAGGTTGTTAGGGATTATGGGTCATGTACCCTAAAAGTATGAGGAAGGTATGGTTTTGAACCCATCTTTTCCTCTTTAATTTTTTTACATCCTTTTTTAGAGTTTGGAGGTCCTACATTATCATTTGGGCAAAAAGTTGAGAATGATGTAAAAAAAGATGTCAATTATTCCCAAAGTTGTAAAATAGGTCAAAATGGTGAAAAGCATCTGAATCAATGCTTTGAAAGCTAAAACATTCCTAGATTTTATAAATGGACCATGGTGGACCTACTTGAAAATTTCTAAATGTCCAAAAATTGCAAATATGCAAAAGTTGTCAACTTTGAAAAGTTGCATGACAACATTTGAGCTAGAATTAGACATGTCGTGAGTCTGAGGTTGATGGTTACTCTAACTATCTAAAACCTCATATGGAACCTTTAAAAAAAAAATTCTAAACTCATTCAAGGGGTTGGAAGTCCTAATAAGTGAACTATTGTAAGTAGATCCACAAAATATAGTTCTCAAGTTGGTAGTTTTTGGATTTATTGATTGCATGTACATATCAATGGATTGAAGGCTCATTTTTTGTGTTTTATTCTTGTTATTTATATTTCTTGAATAATTTTTTCCTTAGATTTAAATTGATTAGAGTCCACCTATTCTTAGTTAGAAAATCATTTGTATATAAATTGTTCATTTTTTTTGCTTTGTTAGTTTTTGGGAAAATGGGTCCCCCATGAATCCTCATCGTGGAATCATCATAGTTTTTGGGGATATGGAAGTGGAGCCCTTGTGAAATGTACATAGAAAAGGAGAGGCCTGAAAAACCTTGGAAACTATTATTAAATTGATGCCATAAACAAGCCTTTGGTGCATGGCTAGGTTATTATAGTGCTAGCAAGTGGGATTTGGTAGATTGAATGTGTTAGATACTTCAATCTAAGAGTTGCAAAAGGAGAAGGGATGTGTGAGGAATCTATTTTCCAATGGATAAGGTCCCAAGACTAGGTTCTCCATATATTTCATCAGACCCTAATGAATGTTGTTTGGAAATGTTAGAAACCCTTATTTTTAGGCATAAAAATAGCAAGGGGCTGTACGAACATGTTGGGGACTTGAGACCCACAAAATATTATAATATTTACAAAAAGGTATCCATATATAAGATTTTTTTCCCACTTTTTAAATCAAAATTTGGAATTATAGCCCAAAAACCAACTTTGGAAGCCTAATTCTATTAGGACAATTTAGGACAGTTTTGTCAAGTTTGAGGAAATTGATAAAGAGACCTATGGAAATGGAGTCAAGAAGGTTAGGGGTAGACTAAAAACCATCAAGTTTCATCCCTCACTCCATGATGAAGGTATAATGACCAATTTTGATGACAAGATGAGTTTGAAGGACAAAGAAAGGTGTCCCAAGGAAGGAAGGAAGTTGTGAAAACCTTGGTGTAACCAAATAGTGAAGTGTGGAGGATAGGATAGATATCCTCTTGAGTTAGGGTGATAGAGCCCTAATATGATAAGAAGAGATCCTAGGTGAGTCCTTATGAAAGGAAAGGACATATCAAGCAATCCATCTCACATTATATTGGTATTAGAACCACCAAAGATTTGGGGCTAGTGGCATGTCTTTGTATATTGGAGAATCAGAAGGGCAAGAAAAAATGGTGACTAAAACAGAACTTGCCAAGGAGATGAAAGAGAAAAAGGAAAGGAATAGGCTTCTAGATGAAGATTTAGAGGAGATGAAAACCAAATTGGAGGAAGTTGTTGAGGCAACCAAGAAGGAGAGACTGATAACAAAGGTAAGGAAAAGGTTGATGAGAAAGACATCATACCTAAGCCAAACCATCCACTATATAAAGAACCATTCCTAAAATCCATCAAGGAATTTGGTGGAAAGGCCCTAGAAGGAGTTCCTTTTTTTAGTCATAAGATGGACCTTGAACTTGTGATGGAACGGGTTGAAGGGATGGAAAACTACTTTAAATGTGAGGAGGTCATTGAAGCACAAAAGGTCAAGGTATCCAAGTCTATGCTAAGAGGATCAACACTAACCTGGTGGAAGTATCTCCAATAAGAAAGGGAGAATATGGGACTGAAACCAATTACAAATTGGAAAGCCATGCTAACTAAGGTAAAGGAGCAATATCTACCTAAAGAATATGAGATTCAAATACACAAGAAGAGGTAAAGCTTAAAGAAAAAAATATGGATGTAGAAACATATATTGAGGAATTTTAGAAGTTATATTTGAGATCAAGGACTCAAGAAGAAGAACCTATTAAGGTGGTTAGGTATCTAGGTGGGTTGAAGTGGAAAATCCAAGGACAAATCAATCTATGGACACCTACAATAGTGCATAGATGTTTCTAATTGGCATTGAAAGTGGAAGAAAAGAATAAGAAGAAGTCTGATACCAACTTTAGAGGTAGAGGTAGAGGCAAAGATGGTAGGAATCAAAGAGGTTATGGTGGCAGAGTTTTAGACTCAAGAAGCCAAGGGAAAAATAAGTGGATTAAAAAGAAAGAAGGGAATTCCAATAGAGTGGTATTTAGTAGGGGAAGAAGCTCCAACAATGGTGGAAGAGGAAGAAGAAAAAATCAGGTGGAGGATCCTACTTTACAACCATTAAGTCCTACAATTGCAATCAGATGCAACACCCTATATATAGGTTCCCTGAGAAAGGATCTACTTCCCAAGGGAGGACAAAAAGAGTCAACTATGTGCAAGAATAATCTAGAGTAGCAGTAACAAGCCATCTGAGGTACCCTTAGAATCAAAAGAAGGGGAAAATCTAATGATCAAAAGGATGCTAATTAAATAACATATCAAGGAAGAACCAAGCCAAAGGAGAGAATGATTTAGGGTGAAGTGCAAGATTATGGGAAGAGTGGGTAAGGTCATCATAGATTTAGGTTCCATAGATAACATTGTGTTAGAGGAGGTAGCTAACAAAATGATCATGAAAAGAATTCCACATAGTAATCCCTACAAGGTTACATGGCTCAACAAAGGACAACATGTTCTTGTAAGTAAATAAGTATGGATTGAATTCTCAATAGGAAGGTATAAGGTCAAGGTTTTATGTGACATTATACCTATGGATGCATGTCACCATCTACTAGGAAGGTCATGGCAGTTTAATAGCCAAGCAATGAATGATGGAGCCAAGAGTGCATACTCCTTCAAGAAAGATGGTGTGAACTCCAAGATCCAATCCTTAATAGAAGAAGGAGAGGTGAAATCTCCAAGTCCTAATGTCCTCATGATGGGTGAAAAGGAGTTCTTGTAGACCTTGGAGGAAGGAGGAGGAGTAGGGTTTTCCCTTGTGTTGAAGCCTAAAGAAGAAGTTGTTGATAAGGTAGGAAAAAAAATAGAGATTCCTATAGAAGTGAAATAAATGCTTGAAGAATACAAGGATATTGTTAGTGATGGACAACCTGATACCCTATGTAGGTTTCCATAATAGATCAAGATAATCATACTCCTATTCTGCTAACAAAGGTGCTATATCCAATTTTGAGGACCATCTATTCATTATGAAAATACATTTGAATTGCCAACCCAGGGATGTAGGACTTGAAATGGGTCAGCATAGTATGTACAGTAAGTTCCTTTGAGTCTTAACACCTATGTTGTAGGAAAGTAAAATGCATGAAAGGAATCTATAATACTAATACAGAATAGTAAACACAATTATACTATCAATAGGGAACTGTAAAAACTATAGAAAAGAAAATTCTAAACTAGTTGACAGTTCAAATATCCACTATGACAGTTTTCCACGAGTGTTGCAGGAACTCTCATAGTAACTATGCTACATGACTAGTACAAGAAGTCTACCTTAAATAGAACAATACAAGAAAAAAATCTACTCTACCTAAATCTACTCCACCTCCCAAGTGGGCCCCCTTGGTTGGCTTCAGCTAACTTAAGAACACAACAAGTAATACAAAATCACTCTCATTAGAATTTCTCTTTCTGTTACATGTTTGAACAATTTTTAGAGAACAAAGAATAGCTGAAAATTTTCCAAATCTCTTTGCTAACTCTAACATTCCATATATATAGAAGATTGAAACTTGTTACAAAACACAACATAAAACTCCTAAGCAAACATCATCAGTAGAAAAAGGGTAGGATGTCAACCATGACTCTTGAAACATTGATTGAGTAATAGAATAACACTTTGCATATAGGGTAACAAGTTAGTTTTCTAAAATAACTCCTTCCGCATACATGGCTTATTACCTAGTGTTGACCTGCATTTCATGCATTGACTGATCTCCATTACTCCTGATCTAACACATTGTTTTCCATTCTTCACACCACTTCCTCATTTCCTACAAATTAGTAACATCTAAACATATACAAAAATATTTCTACTTTCACTCAAATATTAAAACATATCTTAAAACATTTATATGAAATACTACACTTTATATATAATATTTAAGTAAGGTACATCATAACCACTATCCATAGGTTTAATAGGTTCTAGTTGTATGTAGCATAAGTTCTTAAGAAATTTAAAACAAGTGTTTTGGAAATATTTTCTAATGACTTAAAAGAGTAAAGATTAGACTATAAAACTATATCAAATTTGAGACATTAATTTGTCTCGTCATTTGACCCCCACTATGCCAATGCTTGTCCCCAAGCATTGTACTTCTTTGCCATTGCTCTGAAATCTCCCACTGTTATCTTTCTCTATTTCCCACTTCTAAAGGTATAGATGTATCCTTTGGATTGTGTCTAATGCTCACCCAAGTGTTCTTCAACTAATGGATCTAACTTGGTAGCATTGCTTTTGTATAGGGGCCAGAGAAGGGTAGGAGGTTGGAAGATTATTGGCATCCACAACTCTTTTTTGATTTGCCTTCCCAATTGCATATATTTAGGTAATCTATTCAATGCTACCTCAAAATTAATAGGGCCGTTTGGTTTAGCCTTTCTAAAAGACTCTGGCAATTGGCTCCATTTTTTTCTAAGTCCTACAAGTGTTCTCTATTGTGTAAAATTAAGAAGTGTTTGATACTCCTTGTAAACTTTCTCCCTTTCTCCAACCACCTTCTCTCTGATTTCTGGTTTTGGCCTTCCACAAGTCAATTTGAACCAATCTCTCAAGAGATCATAAAGCTTATGGGATTCAGCCCAGAGTGGCAGTGGCTTAGATTTTTCAAGGTCTCTATAAGCATCCAATTGTCTATCATAATTGGTTTCATTATTTATCCATGATATTAGCATCCTTAAGTGAAAATTCCCTATGTAGAGCAAAGGATTCCATTCTATTTCTTGTGGGATTATAAAATTATGTAAATAGAGCTCACACAACAAGTTCTTTTTCCATGAGGGAAAGGTTTGATACACATCATAGAAATCTCGAGCATTCTTAAATTCATAATCAATATTTCTCATTGTCATCATCAACTAGAGCAACAGAAATTGTTTTGTCAAACACATAGCATACACCCTTGGGAGCGGCCTACAGGCTATAACCTAATTAGCTAGCCTCAAGGCTTTATTCATTTGTTACTTCTATTTTTCTAGTTTCTCCTTTAGTGATTTAATTTCTTCATCTCTATCAAATATTTCTTTTTTGCATTTGGTCTCACTCTTGTTTCCACAAGGATTTATGAAAAATAAAATGATTGTATAAACCAAACAATATTGACTAAATTGTTAGTGATGAACATTCTTGAGTTTTAGATTTCATCTTTTGGTCTCTGGGAACTTGTTGGAAATACTAGGTGTACTAGAAAGATTTGTAAGGGATCAAAGAGACATTGGAATATTCAAAGACTAATGGAATGGCAGGTTTCTCATTACTGGGTGTTTCTTCTAGAAAAGTAGTAAGATTTGATTGACACACGTCCTGAGTCTCTTGCAGTGTCTCCTTTATAGACTCAACTTCATGTGTTTCTATGTTTTGGGGCTCTACTTGCATAGGAGAATCATCTAAGATGTTTTCAACTACTCACTTTGTTTGAGATTTTGAAATTGGGGCATTTGATTTTTCAACAAAAGCTGGAGATACTTGGCCTTGCATTCAAGGGCTTCTATGTACAGGAGTTTCTTTAGCTTTGACCACTTTATAGGTTTTTTTTGGCTTAGGTGTGATTGGAGTAGATGCTATAGGATTAGTTAGTACATGAATAGACCTCTTTCTTTTTGTTTTCTTAATAGAGGGATTTTGCATTTCCTTCTCTAGCTTAGGATTAACCTTACCCTTGCCTTTACCCCTAGAAGAGCTTAGCATATCCTCCTCTAAATTAGGCTTAGTAGACTTATTAGGAGAGGGTTCTTTTTCCTTCTTAGCTAGATTTTGAATTGGCTCTATGGTTCCTTCCTCATTTTGTAAATTTTGAGGAGCAGGGTTAACTTGTGGCTATAAGGTTTTGGTTTCAACAAATTCTGCCCATGAAATAGGGGTAGAGTTCCTAAGTGATCTTTCCACTAAAAGTTTAATAAGGGCATGATGGGAAACATAAGTTTTCTTTCCTTTTTGGGTCTCCTCAACACTGATACATAACATGTTGTAAAGAAAGTTGGGAATATTGACTTGCATATTATGCCTTATGCAACTAAGCAATTTAAAATGATGAGCATGTAAATTCAAGAACCTACCTTCAATTATTAAATATTTGATAATGTGGGTTGTTAGGTCTGGATATGGAGGTGAAAGAGAAAGTCTCTTGCATCCTTTTTTTGTAATGTCTAGCTAAGGGTCACCTTACTGAGTAAACTATGCCTTTGTAGATCTAGCATCATGCTCATTTGGATAATGTTCCCAAATTGCTAGCAACCTGGTGACCTCTGCTATTCTTTCCTCAGTACCAACTGGTGTAGGAGCACATTTGCGACAGGAAGACAACCTACAATATGACTAAAATGCAGGGCACAAAGCAAATATCAAAAAGTTTTGAGTTTAAAATCTGAAATTTGAAATGTTTGTGTGTAAGTTTAGAGTTTTATATTTTAAAATAAATGTCCTTTTTTTTTGTGGTGGAAATGTTTAGGTGGCATTCTTATAAGCCTACCCAACATTATCCACTTAGGACTTAGTATGAGTTTATTTTAGATTATTTTGGGTGTGTTAAAGGTTTCTAATTTTTGAAAATGTTTATGGGAAAAATCAAAAGGAAGAAAATGATGAATATTCCTAAAGCACCATGTGTAGGCATTCAAAATGTAACCGCCATAAGAAAGCTATGATGGATTTTTGGGAGTTACATTAGAAGGTGAATATTCCTAAAGCACCATGTGTAGGCATTCAAAATGTAACCGCCACAAGAAAGCTATGATGGCTTTTTGGGAGTTACATTAGAAGGTTTTTCAAAAAGAGAAAGAGTGCATATTGTAAGAGAAATTTTTGAGGAGAGATTTTTGAAGAGAGATTTTTGAAGAGAGATTTTTGGAGAGAGATTTTTTTTTTTGGGAGAAAGTGAATAGAATGAAGTTCTTGAGTTTTCCTATAATTTTCTTAAGTTTCTAGTGTTGTATAGATGTGATTGTGTAGTATTCTACATACATTTTTCTGTCTGTATTTAGATCAACAATTTGGAAGAAATCTAAAAATCAGATCTTAATAGTTTAATATTTTCTTATTGTTCATTTCCTATCAGCCGGATCTCTCTGTTTTTTTGAGAGTGGTCTTTGCATGGTGATTTTCTAAAGGTTTTGAAATCCTCTGCATCACCAACCACTCTTAATACCCAAACTGAGGCTTCTCCTTTATCAAATGTTGTCATGAACTCCATTGCCACTTCCTCATTGAATTTTGTTAATTTTAAGAAATAATTGAGCCATCCACAAGCATGGAATCATTGCACTGCTTCAATATCTGCAAGTAAAATATTATGCACGACTGACTCATTCCTCTTTAACTATCCTCCCATTCTTAAAATTTTTGAATTCCACTCTTGCTATTGCGACAATTTTTATCCCTCTTACCTTCTCAAATTTTCTTTGCCTTGAGCTTCAAAATTATTTTGTAAAAATGCCATAAAATTTTCATATTTCATTACCACTTCTAATAACCAAAACCCCTTCATTTCTAGCATGTATAATAATGATGCATTAATGGTGGAGTACATTAAGGCTTTAACTAAAAATGCTTCCATAATAGCTCTTAGTCCTTTAAATCATGGCAAGTACAAGAGATCTTTTCCCAAAAATCACACTAAATGGTACAGTGAATACAAAAAGATTCTAAAAATTAATGAAATGAAAACTATCAGATTGTCACCAAAGTACATTCTTTGATGCAGACATGACTAGGATATCATGGATCTGACATTTGAAAATTACTCCACTTTTTTGGCCCCCCATTAAAATTTGACAAGTGTCTTCACTTAAAAAAAATTTGTATGGGAAGGGGAAACTGGTTTAAGGATTATACGATATATATAATGCAATATTAGATACAAATATCAAAACCTATATTTTAAAAATGAATAAAGAGTAAAAGAAATTGTTGTGCCTAAAAATTTGAAATTGTACATTTGTGTAAAAGTTGACGAGGTGGCAAAGGCTGATGATTATAGAAATTGCTGATAGTTTTGTTTATTGAAAGCAAGAAAAATAGAGTGTGGGTGAAATGGATTGTGGATAGATTACAGATAAAGAAATGAGATGGGTTGATATTAAGAAAGAGGAAAGTGAATGGAAGAATGGGGCCTCATAATTAAATGAGGTTTTATTATGAAAATTCCTAAAATTCTATCTTTGTATGGCTGTAGGAAGAAGATTTTCATCTTCTACTGTAGGAACTATGTTCAAAAGAGCTAGAGCACTAGTTGGTTGAAATTGTTGTAGGAACTATGCTTTAGTCTATAGCTTATGGTAGAGACATAGCCTGTGTCCATTTACAAGTAACTTAAACTAAACAGGATCAATGGTTGTGAGTTGCACTGCACGATTATCAAATACATGTTGAATTTCATAAGGCCTTAACCATTGAGTCTGCAATTTCCTTGGATTTTCTTTGAAATGAGAATCATGCAGAAGGGCCCAATCTCCTACTTGAAATATTTTATTTTTGATATGTGAATCATGCCACTATTTTCACTATTGTTGAATAATTTATGTTCTTTCTATAGCTCTCTTTCATATTTCATCTAGAAAATTTAAATGGAGGATTCTCTCTTGTGGTGCTATAGGAAGATTGATGTTCAACTCTAAAGTAGTGCACAATGTCTTGTGTTGGAATTCGATGGGCAACATTACTGCTTTACCATAGACAAGCTCAAATGGAGTGAATCTAGTTGGTGTCCTCCATGTGGTCCGATATGCCTAGACAACTTCAGTAGTCTACTTGTCCAGTCCTTCTTTTGTATGTGTACTATTTTTTTCAGAATGGCTTCAAGTTCTCTATTGGTAACCTCTTCTTGTCCATTTTCTTGAGGGTGATAAGGACTATATTTACAATGCCTTATTTTGTACTCCTTCATAACCTCAGTGATCAAGTTTGATGTAAACTGAGCTCCTTGATCTATGATAAGTTCTCTAGGCACTCCATAGCAAGTGAATATTTCTTCATAGAGGAACTTAGATACTTTTTCATCTCTAGTACTTGTCATTGCTCAAACTTCCACCCATTTAGTGGCATAATCTGTACATACTAGGATATTAGATTTTCCACTTGATGGTGGATCAATTGGGCCTATGAAGTCCATTCCCCACGTATCAAAAGGTGTGACTACAACCTATGGAGTGAGTGGCATCTCATCAATTTTGGTTGGCCAACCCATCGTTTGACATTTTTCACACTTAGATGTATATGTCATTACATCCTTATGTAGAGTTGGATAATAAAATCCTATTGTAAGTATCTTCAGTGTTGTTCTTTTCCCTGCAAAATGGCCTCCACATAGTTCAATATGACAAGCATGCAATATATCATATATCTCAACTTCCCTGACACACCTCCTCATAACTTGGTTTGGTCCTACATAGAAGAGGTTGTATCTATCCAAGAATATTGAAAACTTTTCTTTGCCAGTCTTCTCTTTTCTTTATAAGAGAAGTGTGGGGGCAATCTATTTGCAACAAGATAATTTGCAATGTCTACATACGATGGTGTATGGGTTACTATATGGAACAAGTGCTCATTTGAAAATGTGTCTTCAATTAGAGTTGAATCTTTATCAACAATGGTCAAGCTAGACAAATAATCTGCAAGTATATTGGATTTTCCTAGCTTATCAATCATAGTAATGTCAAATTATTGCAACAACAAGAGTCATCTTGCTAATCTACCAATGACAACTAGTTTGTTCATTAAATACCTTATAGCTGAGTGATTAGTATGAACAAAAATTGGATATCCAATCACATAATGCTTGAATTTTTTCAATGCATAGACTACAGCTAATAGTTCTTTTTCTATTACTATGTAATTCAGCTAGGGTTCATGAAGAGTTTTTCTAATATAGTATATGGCATTCTCAAGACTGGTAGGTTTTTGTCCTAATACATCTCCTACGACATAGTTTGATGCATCTATATGACTATGAAATTGAATTGACCAATCTAGTCCTTGTAAAATTGGTATTGTGGTAAGAAGTTTCTTAAGCTACAGGAAGGCTTCATTACATTCGAGTGTCCAAATGAATTCAACTTCCTTAGTTAGCAATGTGTACAAAGGACTATCTATTTTGTTGAAATCCATTATGAAACGCATATAATAGCCAGCATGACCTAAAAAGGATCTTACATCTTTTGGTTTTGTGGGTATGGGCAATGTTTGAATTACCTTTGTCTTAGCTAGATCCACTTGTATTCCTACAACTGATATGAAATGACCAAGTACCACACCTTCCTACATGAGCATAAAACATTTTTCACTTTTATGTGCCAGATTATGTTCTTTACATCAGATAAGAATCTTTTCAAGATCTATCATGGCTTCTTCAAAGGTGACTCCAAATGTTGTGAAATCATCCATATATATTTCCATACAATCATGTGATATATCACCAAAAATGTTGATGACAGCTCATTGAAATGTTGCAGGAGCATCACACAGGCCAAATGGCAAAATAGAATATGCAAAAATACCCCATGGGCATGTAAATGTGGTTTTTTATTGGTCTTCAAGAGAAATACTTATTTGATTATGACCATTATACCCATTTAGAAAAGAGAAATACTTCTTTCCAGCCAGAGTATCCAAAACTTGATCTATGAATGGTAAAGTGATCCTTTTTGGTTGCCTTGTTCAATTCTTTGTAATATACAAAAATCCACCATTTCCCTCCCTTTTTAGTAGGGGTGACACCCATCTACTATTAGATATAGGATAAATAAAAATAGCATCAAGAAATTTTTGCAATTCAATTCTAACTATTTCTCTAAGAGTTGGATTAATCCTTCTTTGGGGTTGATGGAGCAGTAGGCACCCTCAATTGATGTATATTTTATGAGTACATAATTTAGGACTCAACCCTTTCATATCCCTATAGTTCTATGCAAAAGCCTTTTCATGTTTTTGAAGTAGCTCTGTTAACTAGTTCATCTATATGGAAGATAATTTAGGATTTACATGAAGATTATGACCTTTTGACAACTCAATAGTAGTGGTAGACTCTATCATAGCAGCTTCAAAGATTGGACTTGTATCTAATTTACACACTAAGAGTTGATGAATAATGTCTGTTTCTTTGAGAAGAAAACTATTCTCATCACATTCCTCATATGTGGTTAACTCTAAAAAAGAACTATTAGATACATCTTTTTCTACCACACAAGTGTTAGTAAGGATACTCTAAATTACTAAATCTTCTTCTTGTAGCTTTAGGAAATATTGTCTATGTAACATCATAAGTTGTGCTATAGAGTTTAACTCTTCTTCTTTATCCCCTAGATCTAGCTAGGCAGATGTGCTTAAATCTAGTTGTGGTTGGGCTGGAGGATATAAACCAAATTTCTTTATTGCTTGACCATTAGATATGGTCATATTCCCTGATCTACAACTTATATTATAATCAGTTGTAGCTAGCCATGGTCATCCTAGGATGATAGGGTAACTAGATAAATTAACTTTGGGATACCAAATCATGAAATCTATAGGATACTCTAGAGAGTCTAGGGTTACAAGTATGTTTTCTATCATCCCATCAGGAGTGATAGTAGAACTATCTACAAGTTGTAGAATTGTTGGAGTAGCTCTTAATCCTTCTATGTTTGACTTCTTCATAGTAGCCTTGGTCATGAATTTTATAGTGGCACAAAGATCAATTAAAGAATTTTTAACAGGCTGACCATTTATAATCACATTCACAACTGGACTACTTGGATAAGAATATTTAGGAGTGATCAATTTTCCTAACATAATGTCAGCCAATTGTCCCACAATATGGACTATAGTTGGGTCCTTTTTCTTCCTCCTAGGCCTCTTTAGGTAGGCTTCTCTAATGGCTTTTCCATAGATGGGAACATCTTTAATAGCTTAGAATAGGGGTATTTGGACATGCATGCTCTTTAATTGATCAACAATATCAAAAGATTGTTCATCTATTTGTATAGGTTTACTTTGTATAAGCTTTTTTGGAAAAGGTTGTTCAACCGCTAGCTGGGCTTGAGCTAAAATAGTGACATTAGTTGGGTCAACATCTTTAGAAATTAGGAGTTTTGATGTTCTAGGATTATCTAGTATTTTAGTTATAAGTGATGGTTTAGGTGCTTGTATGGTTGTACCAGATCTCAAATGTATATTTGTAACATTCAGAGTGTAAGCAAGATATTACTGAGCATCAATAAGGTACATGGGTTGTTACAACTACTAGTTATTTGGATTTGGCTAAGGTTGTGTAGGTAACTAGGTCTTTTTTTGAGGTCCAGGATTCACAAGTGGTGGCATTAGTGCAGGTTGTTGGACTGGGGGTGGTAGTTGTGGAGTACCAGGATTTTGGGTAGGCCACTATTGAGGTCCTCTCCATTGTTTTGTGGACTGCCAATTCCCTTGGAGTGGTTTCCATTGGTTCTATTGGTTTTTCCATTGATTATTTTTTTGGTCAGGTCAGGCAGGTTGGGAGTTCTAAGGCCATTAGGGATGTTGCAAATTATTTTGCCAAACATTATTCCAATTAGGTTGACTATATTGTGGAGGACCTTGGGTATTATGGTTTTTCCATTGATTACCATATAGATTCAAATTTTTCAAAGGGTCTTGAGGCATACCTTGATGTTGGACCCATGGTTAGTGGTGAGAAACAAAGAATACTTGCTCATCATCTCTATCTATCTTGATGTACTCAGTTCAAAGACGTTGATTTTCCATGCTAGTGACTAGTTTGCATTAGCAATCCTTCTTTTGCTTTCCACAATGAGGGCACTATTTAGCTAGTTGTACTTCAGCTTCTGCATGCTTCTTCTTTGCAGTCATTGTGTAAAGATGTGTGACAACATCATTTATAATTTCCTACTTGAAATCTGAGAGCAGATTAGATATCGCGAGCTTTGAAATACCTTGACTGATTCCTTTAATAGTTGTAGCCCGATGTCCTTTCCCTTTCTTCATGGTTGATCTTAAGTAATTAAGAAAAATCATTTTGAGGTCATCCCAAGAATATTGATACACATTTCCTCTAGCCATCAAGTCTAATGCTTCTAGACAACTATCATTCACACCTCTTAAAAAGACTAGCTTTTGTGAATCCTTAGACAACACATGTTGTAGATTCTTTTGTAGTGTATACAAGAAATATGAAACATAGTCTTCTAATGTTTCTTCCTCCCTTTGTGATATTCAAAAAATATCATCTCCTCTTGAATCATTTGCTTTGCAATACTCTTTGTATTTATCCAAAAATAGAGTTTTCATTCCATCCTAGTTACTTGTTGCATTAGCTCCTAAACCCATGAACCATCGTAAAGCTGACTCTTTCAATGTTGCTAGAAATAATTTGAGCTTATGAGCATCAATTTTTTAGTCAAAACTATGATAGACTATGTCAAATTCAAACAAGAAAGTATCAGGATCTTCAGTTGCAAGGCCATAAAACTTTGGGAGAGCATTTGGAGGTATATTTTTAAGATTAGCATTGGTTACAAGGCTTGGGAGAGGAAATGGAAAAGTAGGTTGTGCCATTATTGGAGGTATTTGATTATAAGGTTGCTATTAAAAAGGGATATTGGGAACTGGATTGTTAAAAACTAGTGGATTTGGAGTAGTACTACCAAGAATACTAGCCAAAATTTCAGCAAAAGGTTGAAGGTCACTTGTATCCAAAGGTTCTGCCCTTGAGGATGATTCTGTAGGAAAAATAGGGCTTGCATCTGAAAAAGGAAACTTAGCTTCTTCTTCAATTTCTTCATTCAAATTAATAGGTTGCCATGGAAGAAATCTTCCATATTCATCTCGTGGTCTTCCTCTTTGATGCATGCAATTGAATTAGTGACTTGTGAATCAAGTACTCAATCTTGTGGTTTCTAACTAACACACTAATCTAGAAACTAAGGACTGAGGAAGGTTTCTAGTTTGACACCATCCCAAAAATGATGCCAAAAATATAAGTTTCCATAACAGATCAAGATAATCATATGCCTATTCTGCTAACAAGGGTGTTATATCCAATTTTGAGGACCATCTATTCCATTATGGAAATACATTTGAATTGTCAACCTAGGGATGTAAGACTTGAAATGGGTCAGCATAGTATGTGCACTAAGTTCCTTTGAGTCTTAACACTTATGCTACAAGAAAGTAAAATGCATGAAAGAAATCTATACTACTGATATAGAACAATAAACACACTTAGACTATCAAAAGGGAACTATAGAAACTATAGAAAAGATAATTCTAAACTAGTTAACAATTTAAATATCCACTATGATAGTTTTCCACAAGTGTTGTAAGAACTCTCATAGTAACTATGATATAGGACTAGTACAATAAATCTATCTTAAATAGAAAATTATAAGAATTGAATCTGCTCTACTGAAATCTATTCTACCTTCCACGTGGGCCCCCTTGGTTGGCTTTAGCTAACTTAAGAACACAAGTAATCCAAAATCACTCTCTCATTAGAATTTCTCTTTCTGTTAAATGTCTAAATAATTTTTAGAGAATAGAGAACAACTTTAGAATTTTTGAATCTCTTTGCTAACTCTAACGTTCCATATATATAAAAGATTGGAACTTATTACAAAACACAACATAAAACTCATAAGAAAACATCATTAGTAGAAAAAGGGTGAAATGTCAACCATGACTCTTGAAACATTGATTGAATAATAGAATAATGGTCCACAAATAGGGTAACAAACAAGTCAATTTTTTGAAATAACTCCTTTCACATACACAACTTATTACTTGGCACTGACCTGTGTTTCATGCTTTGAATAGTCTCCATTACTCCTTATTTAACACATAGTTTGCCACTCTTCACACCACTTCCACATTTCTTGCAAATTAGTAACATCTGAACATATACAACAATATTTCTACTTTCACTCAAATATTGAAACATATCTTAAAACATTTATATGAAATACTACACTTTATATATAATATTTAAGCAAGGTATGTCATAACCACTATCCATAGGTTTAATAGGTTCTAGTTGTATGCATAATAAGTTCTTAAGACATTTAAAACAAGTGTTTTGGAAATATTTTCTCATGAATTAAAAGAGTAAAGATCAGACCATAAAACTATATCAAATTCGAGACATTAATTTGCCTCATCACCCTACTCCCCAAAAGACCAAATAGCCATCAAGTTGACTTCATCCTAGGAGCCACCCTTCCTAACAAAGCTGATTATAAAATGACACCTTAACAAAATGAGGAAATTTGTAATGCCCCGCCAAGGGATCCAAAATAATTAACCTAAATTTTTACTAAGTTTTCTAAACATTTTTATTTTTTGAAGTAAGAACGTATAACATACACATAAAACACATAGTAGTAGAAGCAATAACATGTAATCATCAACAAACATACATAACAGGTTATATTCCTTAAGAATCCCAAGATGTTGAGTCACATTTAAATTTAATTAATTCTAAGTCTAACAACTACCACATCCACATGAAAGAATAATTATAAATTCCAATGTCCTTTTAATATACATTTGTTCCAAATGCCTCTTGGCAAATTAATTCGGAATGCTCATTCATCCACTGTACATGTCACAGGGTATGAAAGGCTTAAAAGAATATACATATGTAAAAGTAGAAATACATCATCCTCTTTGGATCCATGATGCGTACAATAAAATGAATGAAGTCATCCACCATACATGATACATCCATACATCAATAAGGATATAATATGCATCATAAAATGATACAACATCCATCATAAATATAACTATCCATCATAATGATCCATGAACATAATGACGGTAAATGCCAACAAAGAATGCTCCAGCCATGGTGACTACAGATGAATCTCAATGGTAAGAGTGAAAAAGCACTACTACCCAACTATGTGGAACCTAAATGGCCCACTCCCAACATGCTGAGGAGATAGTCTCAAGTCCCAAATAGGATATCAAAACACAAAACACAAGTACTCTCTAAGTCCAAGAAATCCTAAAAGTATACTAACTCAAAGGTTACAACATAGATCGACATCTAGACCCAGAGGCACACATGACATGTAGGAATCTACTATATAAGTAGGCAAGGGACATCACACGAATCATGTTCAGAGTTACCCAAGCAATCCCTTAGGAATCTCGGGTCCCTAGCGATCCCTGCAGCCACTAGTATCCTCTCATACCGATGAGGCATACTATAGAATGCAAGGTCATAACCAAGCATTCTCTCTACTCCCATCCTATTCTATACTAGCACTCAAGGCATGGGTGAGAACATACATTTAATCTTGTTGGGTTCATTTTACTCTCATTTAGTGTAAATGTTATCACTCATTAAAACAAATTACAATGAGTTACCCTGGCAGCCACTTAGGGCCACGGTCCCCATTGCAAGCCACTTCTTGAAACTACATATAGATTACCTACCCTGAGCTCATGAAATCACAAATCACAAAGTCACCTCAATCCTATACAAGTGACTGGAAAGCATCAAAAGATAAGTTGCAATAATCACATAAGTTCTCCATAGAAAATTGGAAAGCATCAAATGATAATCATAATGATCACAACAATTCTCTATCAGCAACTAAAGGCATCAATGATAAATTACAATATCCAATGGTTCTCAATGAGCAACTGGAAAATATCCCAAAATAAATCACAATACTGATCAAAGACTCCAAAATGGTCAAGTCAAAACATGTCACAACATGACATCATCAAGAACAATCATCCAAAACATCTTAGTCCTCTCAAAGTGACTAGAAGGAAAATCAAATATAACCGAATGATGACTCAAAAATGTTTAAATCAGAGGTCACATAAACATACACCTTAGCTTCACACAAGAAAACTGAAAATTAACAATCAATAATAGACACACATCATAGAGCATGCCATCACATTACCATGGTTGGGTTAAAAAGATCGAGATCAAATCAACATGACAATACAATCACATAACCCTCGAGCCTCTGGTAAATGTCCTAAACTGGTCAACACTCTAGGACCACCCAAACCCCAAACATAACCAATACATAGAAAACATCATAGTTTCATAGTAGGTTTGATTTGAAACACATAGTTTCAATTTGTAGAAAAGTTTAAATTCCAGTTTCATATATGCTCAAATGTATAATATTATGTGTTTAATCTACAAGTCAACCCACTTACTTATTTGAACCAAAAAATAGAACTACCCCCATTATACATTAGACCAATTTTTCCCAAGATATTCCAAGGGAAAATTATATTTATTTAAATTATTAAAATAATGCTTGTGGAGTTTCAAAGAGATTAATCTATGAATTTATGAAGTCAATATAATAATAATTTAATAATTTTAAAACTTAAATTGACTATTTCCCTTATTAATTAATCTTAATTATTTCACGTTTAATTAAATCAATCAATAAAATATATACTTCATCGTCTACGATCCCAAATCATTTTAATAATAAGTTAATTAATTATATATATATATATATATATATATATATATATATGTCACTTAATTATATTATTAAAGATAATTACTTATATATATATAAATAACTTTTTTTGAATTAACTTTTTTTTCACAATTAAAAAAACATTTATTAATTTATAAAACTATATTTTAAAATTATTAATAAAAATGTTTTATTTTATTGAAAAACATCACATATTAAAAAATTTAAATAAAATTACAAAAAAATTTAAAATGGAATTTTAAAAAAATGTATATATATTGAAAAACATGTTTAAAGGCCCGCCGGCATGCGCTGCTCTATGGCAACAAGTGGTATTGTTGCACAACAACAGTATTAAGGAATGTAACATGTTATATATGTTTGTTGATGATTACATGTTATTTTTTCTGCTACTATGTGTCTGATGTGTATGTTATACTTTCTTACTTCAAAAAAAAAAATGTTTACCAAACTTAGTAAAACTTTAGGTTAATTATTTTGGATCCCTTGGCGGGGCATTACAAAATTTCCAAGAAAATCTAAGAACTCTAAAACCAAGGCCTAATTAGGAAAATTATAAGCCCTTGTGTTGTGCCTACTATTTTAGCACCTAAAAAGGGGAGAATTTGGAGAATTTGTATTGATTCAAGAGTCATAAATAGGATCACCATTAGGTATAGGCTCCCAATACCTAGGATTGAAGACCTAATGGAATATTTAGGGGAAGCAAGGTGTTTTACCAAGATAGATTTATAAAGGTGGCTATCACCAAATTAGGATAAGATAAGGGGGTGAATGAAAAATATACTTCAAGACCACAAAAGGTTTGTATGAATGGCTTGTGATGTCATTTGTCTTATCAAATGCTCCATCTACTTTCATGAGGCTTATGAACGAGGTGTTGAAAGACTATGTTGGTAAGTTTGTTTTTGTCTTTTTAGATGACATTTTGATTTTTAGTAAAACTAAAGAGGAGCATATCAAGAATTTAAAAACTATATTCAAGAAATTGCATGAAGAAAAGCTTATGATCAATTTGGAGAAGTGTGACTTCATAAAGAAGGAACTAGTGTACCTTGGGTTTGTTTTATCTCAAGGGAACCTTAAGATGGATCAGATTAAGGTGGATGCCATCCTAAACTAGCCTACTCCCATAGTTTCTATAGAGATAAGAATTTTTCATGGTTTGGCCCAAAATTATAGGAATTTCATCAAAAATTTTAGTGTTATTTGTGCTCCTATGTTAGACATTATCAAAGGTGGAATGAAGACAAAGTTTTATTGGACTCCATAAGAAAATGATGAGTTTGAGACCCTCAAGAAAAGGATAGAAACTCAACCTATTCTTGTTCTACCTAGTTTTGACAAGCTCTTCACAATGGAGAATGATGCTAGCAATGTGGAAATATGAAGCTAAATGATGCAAAGAAAAAGTAATCTTCCTATGACCTAGAGTTGTATGTTCTAGTCAAAGCATTAAGGAAGTGGGTACATTACTTTCTACACCTCAATAGAAAGCACATGAAATGGGTAGAATACCTATAAGTCTACACCTTCAAGATCAAGCATAAGAAATGAGAGTAGTAGAATAAGGTAGTCAATGCCCTAAGAAGGAGACTCCTAATAGTACAAGAGGCTTACTTGTAGAGCATTAGAATTGGTAGCTTCAAGGACTTATCGGTCTGATTTTTTACGGTATAGAAAAGGGTCTAAAAATTTGGTGAAAAATCAATTTAGGTCTTTGCATTTTGCATATTAGGGTTTTGTTCCTCATAATTTTCATATTTTTAGGTTGCCTTAGTCATGCCTTGATTCATGTGTTGTTGAAATCTATTAAATTCTCAAGGTTTGTTTCTCAACATAGCCATTATAATACCTTCATTAAACCCTAGGTCTCCTTTGTTTATTTAAACTCAGGTGTGAATATTTTAAAGTTTCTAAATATTCCCTTATGTTCTTTAGCTTTCACACACTGCATCTCTTTTCCTCTTAAGGAGCACCGCCTGATCATGACAAGATCGAGGGTTGTCGCTTTGTTGTTATGATAAGATACGAGTTAAATGACCATTGCAACATAGCAACTATTGTTAAACTAAGTTGCGATGCCTGGATAAATAGAGGCTCTAGTGCTTGTGTCTTTACTATTGGGAAATTCAAGTCTCTTATTGATAGCGAGGTAGTTATCAACCTGGAAACCCATGTCATGGAAGTCATCAAACTTCCTAGTGGTCATTAAGAGTCCCAAGTGGCATAATAAATGATAATATCATTACCATGTCAGAACCACTAAGTGGGTAACTGTGATGTGACATGCTTTTGTTTTTTGGCACCGAGTTTTGTTAAGTCACCAAATCTTGCTGCCTTGCTAATCAAAAAATCTAGACCTCTTGCCATTAGCAATATAGTGAGTTTCTATGAAATGAGCATACGGTGGAACCTAGGCAATGTGGAAAGCTGATTGGAATTAAAATATGGTTTTTATTTCGTCAGCTGTGAAAAATTTATCATGTCATCAGTCTTCTAGATCCACACCCCATTCATAAAATGTAAGAGGGATTCTGATCGTTAGATCAAGCTAAGATCAATGATTCTTGCTATCTCACCATTAAAAAGATGTGCATGATTTTCTCCATGCGAGATAGAAAATATGGGATCCACCTCATCTTAAGAAGTTTATGTTGTTTCTTTACCCTTGGATTGATCTCAGATCAATGACTATTGCTATCTCGCTATGAAGAGTTGCTCGGAGGATATGTACAATGAGATAGTGAATATGGGGCCCACCACTATTCTTCTAAGTAATGCAGTAGCATGTCATCCACAAGATCAAGATTGAATCGATGCCTGTCGCTACTTCACTATGACAAGGTGCTCATTCTTTATGTATAGCAAGGTAGCAACCTATTGACACGTGTCCTCAGTTGCCATTTGGTCCAAATTAAGATGTCATTAGTAAGGGAGCTGTATAAATGGTCAGTTCTCATTGGATTGACTGACCGACTTGTCAAGTGGAATGCTTGTCACCTTTTTATGCATCCCTTGATCACATGATTTTTTAAGATTGATGTCACAGTTTTAAGCCCAAAAGGTGGTGCCACTCTATGTATTTATTAGATATGAAAGCATCACATGTGTATACAATAGAGTATAACACAAGAGATTTTTTGAGTTCAAGCCTTTTCTAAGAAAAAGTAATTAATGAGAGGATTGTATTGATTGTGGCAAGTGTGTGAAGCAGATTGTTTGTGGAGGAGTTGCAAAATTACAGAAAGGAATAAGAAAGAACTTCAAGTAAGTAACTATACTATAATTTCTATTGTGCTCCAGTCTTGCAAGTAGAGTCAAAGAATGCCTCCAATGGACTCATCAAATCCTAGGTTGTGGACAACAGAGGTATTGCTTAATGAAGATAATTGGGTCCAGGATGCTAATACTTTGTGAATTGTTTTAAATTTGCTCAAAAGATGGTTTGCAGAGAAGAAGTTGTTTACTCCACATGCCAGTATACAGAATTTTGACCAAGGAGGAATAGTAATCCTAGGTGTTTTTGTGGATTATGATCTCCTTGAGACTATGGTAAAGAGCTGTGATCGAGCCACTAAGGTAATGAAAAGAGAAAATGGTGAACTTGGCAAAATTAGAACCCTATTAGCAATAACATTATTCTCTAAAGAATTTTTCAAGAAAGTATACTTCAATTCCAGGGCAGTAGATATATATAGAGTCCTGTACAGAGTTTTTGGAGAGGGTGAAGAAGATTTTATACCCATGAGTTTCATGTGTATAATTACTCCTACATTTTGTTAATGCACATCTTTCTTTTCAAAAGAGGGACATATTTTCATAGAGGAATGGTTTTGAATGTAGACACGGTTGAGGAAGCAGAAAATGACTATTTTTTTATATTTGATAGCTACATTACCTCCAAGCTCAGATGCTTCCTATTAAGTGACAATCCCATAACCCTAGGATACTGATATAACCAAGGAATAGTGACAAGTAAGACTGACACTCACAATATAGTATAATGATGATGAAACCCATGAGTTGAGATTAGTTTGCAATCATCAAAATAGATTTCATCACTGGTGGGCTTAGCAGTTGCATACACAAAGGAATCAGAGTACCAACCAAATTAGAATGAAGAAATGTAACAGAAAGGGACCTGCAAAGGAATATTTGATTTGCATGTCTTTCTGTTATTTGCAGTTTTGTCTTTTCTAATAGGTGTATTGAATTTATTGTAAAAAGACATCTGTTAATCACAATTGCCCTTTTCTTGTTGTAACTCATGCTATATAAATGAGTTTTCAAGGCATTGTGATAGTCCAAAAATCCTGTATGTTTTCAGTTTTCTCAAGAAAGTACATTCGGTCCAGTCATATGTAGTTGTTTTGAGTTTATTCTCAGTAATGTATTCTTCTAATAACAAATAGAAATGTAGAACTAGCATGATCTTTTGGGTTCTTTACTGAGTTCTTATTGGTTATTGTATTAGTAAGAAAAAGGATAATACAAAGGGGTACTTTCACCAAATCTATGTCACTATTTTCTATCTCCTTTCCATGTGTTTATCAGTTTTGAGATCATTTGGATAATGTTCATTTGATTGAATGCATTCTGGATGGGATGTATATTGGTTATATTGTTGCTTTTAATTCAAGTAATTATGTAAGTGCTTCAATAGGTCAATAGAATTCATGAGTTTATGATGAGGATATCATTTAAGAATGGAAATAGGTGATTATAGTTGACAAATTCAATTACAAGCTAATTGAATAAGGTCGCCTACCAATAATCCACTCTATTGCCCAATGGATAACGTACTAGTCTTATAAATTAGAGATGACCAAGAATAAATTATGCCTCTACATGTTAAAACTATTATAATTTCAAAATCATTCATATATTATTTTGTTCAAGGTTGTAATGTTGGTCACCACTCATTTACATTTAGTTCTCTGAGTCATGGGTAGCTACTATTCCTAGAAACACTTGTAAATCCTAGGAGAATTAGGACTAGATATGCTTATAGGGGATGCATACGGATTTGAAAGCATTAAAGAAATTGGTAAACTATGCATGTGTATGAGGATAGAAGATGAGAATTAGAATGAAACTAAGATAGTTGTAACACATCAGTTTGCATTTGAATAATCCCCAGGTATACCCACCTTGGTTTAGCAGAGCCTGTAGAGTAGGAAACCATACTTGGTTTTGTTGAAGTTGGGTCCAGATGATCTGGTTATGTAATTGATTATAAGAAATGGCTAATCTTTAGATTATTTGAGTACTATCATTCTGGTATTGAGCATTTATGTTGCTCAATAGTTTCAAACACCAAAAAAATGGTGAATCTATTGGGGACTAATGCTTTATGTGTCATAAACCAATGTATCATTTAAGATATGTGTTTCCCTTGGGTAGAGTCTAAGGTAGATGTTTTTATTGAGATATTTTTTGTGGTCTCGAGGGTTATTTGTATTTTGTCTATGGAATTTAGGGAAAGAATTGTGATCCATTCAAAAAAATTTCACATTTTGATAGGGTGGGTGGTGAATCATAAGGTTTTAACCAGTGTCATTATTTAGAAGATTTGTTATGTCAAAATCAAGGAAAACAAAAGAAACACATAGGCAAATGTGAGAAAAAACCTAGGAATCAAATTACAAACTAATCTCCCTCCTATGGGAAGAAAGAATTGGGTTGTGAAAAGATCTAATATGCATAAAGAAGGCTATCCCCAAGAGCAAGTAATAAAGGGAGAGAATGTTCATTTTTATGCTATCAAAAGTGAATCATCTTGCCAAAGTTCTAGATCCCATCCTGGACTATCTGGTGATGATTTTTTTTAGCACACCCAAAGTGATATGCCAAAAAACTATAGAGCTACATAATACACTCAGTTTAGACAAAAGGAATAGCAATAATATTTTTCAATGAAGTACAAACCCTTTCTTGTCTGACTATTCTTAAGGAAAAGTAGCACCAAAACATCTAGATCCTAAAAATTTCAATGATGAGAAAACTATTAGTTTTGAGTTCACTATCCCAGATCCTGATGAGTTTGAAGTCCTGAGAATGCAACTTGCTAAGTAGGAAGCCATAAATAATAAATTAAAAAAGGAAAGGGAGAAAAATATTAAAAAAGCCTTTGAAGAAAAATAGACATTACTTAGGAAAATTACTACCCTAAAGAAGAAAAATGAAATAGCAACTAAGGCATGGCAACTAGAGATTATAGGTCAAGTTGAACAAATTAAAATACAAGAACAAAAGCTGTAGGAAACTCAAAACTTGAACCTAGAAGGACCTATAATACAATAGATTAAAAACTACAGTTCTCTAGAAGCTAAAAACAACAAAGCAAAGGATATAGGGCATACTATTGAGGTTAAAGATAAGGGGAAATAAAAGGAGACTGGTGTTAAAATTAATTAACCAACAAAAGTTGTTCAGATCCATGATTCCATGTCACTTTTAGATATTGAGTTGGAGAATAAGAGAAAAGAGAAGGATGCCTTGGTTAAGAAATTGGAGATTGTAGAAAATGAAGCATCCATAGCTAAGATAAATAATAAGATCAAATTCTTGGAGAATGCTAGAAGGAAATTTGTAGCTATGCCTAAAGATGATGGTGGATCTAATGATGCAAATTGAAATACTACCAAGGTACATGCTCCTTTCTCATCCTCATTTTCACATAAAGTAGACCTTAAAAATTTTGTTGGTGATGCTAGCACTAGTAATACTGTAGGTAACACTAGACAAGATGTTGATCATCAACCTAAAATTGATTTACAAAGGAGACCTGTCCAGTTAGAAGGATATAGGCAAATATGTTTTGATGGAATCCCTGGTTACCCTAACCCCATCCCACAAGAAATAAGCAAAAGGTTTTCTACATTTTCTAGGAACAATGCTATCACCTGTAGGGACCATTTGAGGAGTTTTCTTGATATGATGAGTGATTATGAGGTTGAGGCTAAAGATGTTATTATGAAATTGTTTGTTTAGTCATTAATTGAAGATGCTAGAGAATGGTTCAAAAGACTCCCTAAATTATCTATTGTTTTTTATTAGGTAAAATAGGTTTTACAGGGATCCTAAAATCCAAAGTTTTACAGCAAAAAGAGCGAGAAGAAATAGACTAAACAAACAAAAAATTGCCACAAAAGGCCAGAGACAAAAGAAGGCCCGAGGCCAAAGTACAAAGGCCAGAGATAGAAAAGAAAAGCCAGGCGAATAGGTTAGTGTCCATCTGTGTCCATGGCCTATAGGTTTTCTGCAGCATCATTGTCCTTTTGACTGGCCGCGCCCTCTTGAATCCTAGCAGGAGTGTTCATCTGGTTCCCCTAATTCACCTAGTCACTGGCCTCTTTCTGAAATTCAACCCGGTTGAATCCTTGCTTTGTGTTCTGCTCTGCATCCCTTTCAAGGCTAGTTGTAGTTAGATAGTCCTCCAGATTGACAATATTCTCATTCAAGGTGTGAAGGGTGTCCACTATTTATTTGGTGATAATCTAGTGGACAGAATCTAGCCTTTGGACCTTCTGCTCAAGCTGGGTGAGTCTGTCATCCTGATGGTCACTGGAGACCTAGCCTCTTTCTTTCTCCTAGCTCCCCACCTAGTATTTTCTTCCTCTGGCTTCCTGGTCCTTGTTAGAACCTTGGTTGTTAGGTTGGTTGCTCCTGTCCTTTAGAGCCTCAATTTCTTGAAAAAGCCACTTGATGGAATGAAAGTTGTCAATCAGGCCGTTCTTTGCATTGTTCAGGAAGTTGAAGCCAGTTTCCCACACATTGTCAGAGATGACCAAAAGAGCCGGGTCAATGAGCTCGTCGTAGTGGGTACTTTTGTCAAGGTCCTCTAGCACCTAGATTTTAGCGAGTTCTCTAACAATACCCAAACTGACCTTGTCCCCATAGAAGTTCCTCCAAGCCCTCCTCTTGTTCTTTCTAATTACCTCCCCCCCTTTTTCAACCATGATTTCAATCATCTCCTCCGGGGGTGAAATGGGAACCTCCTCAGGTGAATTGGGCAGGGTGGGGCTCAGGGGCACATCAATAGGGTTGTTGGGATGATCCTGGGGCAAGACTTGGTTCACTTTTCTTTTCTTGGGGTTAACCTTGGGGTCCATAGGGGCCACCACTTCCTTGTCATTTTCTCTCCCCTTATCTTCTTCCATCTCACTTTCCTTCGTTGTCTCCTTCTCCTCCTCCTTAGACTCTGTATCAGACTCCACATCATCATCACTGGCCTCTTTCACCTCCTTAGGATGAGGAGAGGGGGGGATAGGGGGAAGACATTTGGGGCTCTTCTTGCTAGGGATGCAGAGATCACGAGTAATAGGGATAGCTTTGCTCGGTGTGTCAATTTTCTTTGATTTCACTACAAGCTCATCCCCATAATCAAAACTGGTAGTGTCCTCCAAGGCACTACCCAAATCCCCAATGGTTTTACCTCTAGTTTTGGTTTTCAAGAACTCATAAATCAGAAGCAGGAGACCCTCATGGAGGGCAAGATTTTTGACAGGGCATTTCTTAAAACCCTCTATATTCTTGGCCATGGAGGTGAAAATGTAAAAAGGAAAAGAAATTTTCACTTTGTGTCTAAAATGATTTAACAGAACAAAATGATGGGTCTTGATTCTATCAAACCTGGGGTCAAGAGTAACATATTCAATGATAATCTTGAGAACATACCTCAAGAATTTTTTGATGGAGTCAATGTCGTAGTAGGTGTCAATCTTGACCAATTTTCTTTTCTCCTTATCATCCTTGACAAAGTCATTGACAACGTTGGTGGACATCTTCTTGTCCCTATAGAAGTTCAAGCCATCCTGAGAAAAGCCAGTCACCTCCGCAATAAGACCCTCAGTTATTTGTTGGGAAACACCATCAATTTTGACCCTACCATTTTGCTAGGAATCAACCATGGTTTTAGTAACCTCCACATCAAATCCATGAAGCTTCTCTATGAATTTGGTTATACCTCCCTTCTGGAGCTTTCTCCAGACTTTCTTCTTCTCTTTCCATCTCTCCACTTCGCCCCATGGCTCTCTTTTGATCCTTTCACCCACCATTGCAGTTTTCAGCACACCTAACCCTAAACCACTAGTAGTATTGCTGAGTTTAGAGTAGCAAAATGTGCTAAGAGAAAAAAATAATTATGTGCATGTTTATAGGTATATTTTTGGCTTCCTTTAGCTCATGTCTTCCATACACGTGATTATGGAGTGGAGGGGGTTCCACTTAACTCCAAATAATTTCCTTTTTGGAGTACAATTTTGCAAATCCTAATGTCATTAAAAGGATGTTACATTGGTGCTATGGATTTTCTCCTTTCAAATTAGCTCAGTCGCTGCCACCAGAAAGTCATTGTTGCTTCGCCACATCATCACTGAGTTGCTAGCAATCACTTCGTTAGCGAACCAGTTAGCAACCATGTTTGCTTCACGATAAACATGGCTGACGTGGTAGTTTTTAAATTTCCTTAAGTCCAATTTTAGGTCCTCAATAATGCTTTCAATGGTCCAGGAGGGTTTTGTGACTCCTAAAATGCAGTTTATTATATTTAAGGAGTCACCTTTAAGCCACAGCTACTCAATCTTTGAGGCCAAGGCTAACTTAATAGTGAAGCTAGTAGTATTGGCTTCAGCTAAATGATTGGTTTGTTGGCCAATAGGGGAAGAGATAGTAGCAATACCACCTCCTGAACTATTTCTTATGATACCTCCACATCCAACTGGACCTAGATTCCCCTTGGCTGCCCCATCAAAGTTGGCTTTATGCCAGTTCTTAGGAGGAAAAGACCAAGTAGCCTCCTGTCTTCTTTTGATCTTATTATCTTTCCTGGCTTTACTGTTCCCTCCAACCTTTATGTCTCCTTCTCTGGTTATGGCACAGTTCCCTATCATAAGGTTTTTGATTTTCTCAGCTATTATAACCTTAGGGGTTTCTCTCTCTTTGAAAATCCTGTTGTTGTGCTCCTTCTAGATTCCCCAACAGAAGTGTGGGAGGATCTAGGAGCTCAATAACTGAGAATTCAAACCTTGGTGGTGGCTTCTCCACTGACTAAAGAAATCCAGGATGCAAGCTAGAGGGCACCAGTTGAAGTCCAGGTTAGTAGTTAGATGGCTCCACACCCTAGAGGAGAAGGGATAGTGGATGAATAGATGATTAACCATTTCCAGATCTTTCTTATAGAGGTAGCATCTATTAGGTAATATTTGGCCTCTCTTGGCTGAATTATCCCGGGTAAGGATTTTATGTTGAAGGAGGAGCTAGAAGAAAATGTTTATCTTAGGCGTAAGCCCAGGGATCCAGGCTTTGGCCTAGATAGGTTTCTCCTCTTTACTCACAAGGGATAGATAGTCAGTGGCCACAGAGTAAAGACCCCCTGAAGAATATCCCCAAACTAAAGAGTCACCATTATGGTTGATGAAGATGGGATTCAAAGAGGACATTAAAGGCTTGAGGTCCTATGACAGTTTAGCCAGATTGTGCCATTCATTATCATTTTTGTAGTTCCTTACCATCAAATTGTATCTGCAAATACACTGATTAGCCCACCTAACAAATATGGGGTGATTAATGAGGGGTTCCTGACACAGCCAGCTATCCTACCAAAAAAGGATTTTGTCTCCCATTCCAACTTTCCATTCATCTCTATATTTAGCAAGGTGGAGGGCCTTCAAGATCCCATTCTAGATAGGGGATCCCGTCGACAACTCAGCCTCTTGAAATATGGATTTAAGAGATAGTCTACCCAGATATTTCTCAGCTAGAATATCCCTCCAAACACTTGTGCTTTGGAAGATTTTCCATGGATGTTTAGCTAAAAGGGATTGATTGAGGTGAGAAATTTTTCTAATACCAAGACCACCTAGCTTTTGGGCTAGCAGACTAGGTCCCATGCAACCAGGTGGTATCTCTTGTGGTCATCAGTCCTGGTCCAGAGAAAATCCCTCTAAACCCTCTCCATTCTTTCTACAAACTTAACCGAAATTCTAAAAAGATTGAGGGCATAGGTAGGGAGGTTCAGAAGAATAGAGTTAACCAAAGAGCATTTTCCAGCTTGACTGAAGGTGGCCCCTTTTGAACCTGCAAGTTTCCTGTTGAAATTGTCTATAATGCTGATCCAAAAGGAATCTGGATGTTTTGTTCCAAGAGGTAGCCCAAGATAAGTTGCTAGCAGGGACCCAATGCCACATCCTAGGATGCAAAAAATTTTCCTCTGCCTCTTCAAAGGGGTGTTGAGGAAGAAAACTAAACTCTTATCCAGATTGATAGCCTGTCCTTAGCCCTTGGTGTAGGAGTTCAGAATGCTTTTGAAAGTCCTGGCCTCCCGAACAGAGGCTTCACCCCCCAAGATAGTGTCATCCACAAATTGTTGGTGGGTGAAAGTAGAGGGTCTCGAAGAAGGCCTTAGACCTTTCAAACTCCTATCTCGAATCTTCATCTGGATGATTCTACCCAGGCATTTCGCCAAGATGAAAAAAAGGATAGGAGATATGGGGTCACTCTGCCTTAAACACCTTGAGGGGGAGAAGAAAGGAGTGGGGAGACCATTAACTAGAATAGACAAAGAGGGAGACAACACAAGCTAAGAGATGAGGTTGCATAACTGAGCATCGAGACCAAAGCCCTGAATGATAGGAAAGAGGAACTTCTAGTCGACCCTGTCATAAGTTTTAGACATGTCTAGTTTGAGAAGGAAACCTTCCTTATTGCCTACCTCACGAGAGTGGATGACTTCGTGAACCAATATGATGGAATCAAGGATCTGCCTGCCTGGGACAAAGCTAGTTTGTTGGGGTGAGATGATCAGGGGACGAATGCTAAGGAGTCTGGAAGTGAGAACCTTGGAAATGATCTTGTAGAATGAGTTGTAGAGGCTAATGGGCCTAAATTTGTCCAAAGAGTCAGCTCCTGGAATCTTGGGGATGAGGTTTAGGAAAGTAACATTAAGTTCTTTGAGCAGATTCCTAGCCCCAAAGAATTCTTGAACCGCCTTTACCACATCCTTCTTAACCACATTCCAATAAGTCTGAAAGAAGAAGGTAGGGAAACCATCTAGGCTAGGAGCTTTATCCCCTAGAAGGGAAAAGAGGGCTTAGTGAATTTCCTCTAGAGTGGGGATAGCTTTCAGCAAGGAATTGTGATGATCTTGCAGCAGGGGGGGATGGCTGCCAAGATATCCTCTTGATTAGATGCAGAGAGGGAGGTATCAGTTATGAGGAGAGAGGAGAAGTAGAAAACAACTTCCTTCACTATCTCTTCTTCCTTTGAAACCAGAACCTAGACCTTTTTGATATTAGATATCCTATTGTTAGCTCGATGCTTAAGGGTGGTCAAGTGAAAAAATCTAGTGTTATGATCTCCTTCTTTCAACCAGCCAACTCTAGATCTTTGTTTCTAATAAAGCTCTTCCTTAGATATGATGTTATGCAAATCTGAGAGGATTGCCTTTTCCTCCTACTTGTTGTGAGTGTTATATCTGGAGAGATGGATTTCTTCCTGG
Source organism: Cupressus sempervirens (assembly GCA_028749045.1). Lineage (NCBI taxonomy): Eukaryota > Viridiplantae > Streptophyta > Pinopsida > Cupressales > Cupressaceae > Cupressus > Cupressus sempervirens. Next base: position 295,193,764 of record CM053788.1, on the reverse strand, counting down.
ATAGATCTTTGTCTTGGAAAATGTGGCCAAAGTCAATTTTGTTCCAAGATTTAATTATCTATTGTTGATTGGAAGGATATTGAATATTGTTTTAGAGAGCAATATGGGGATAAGTAGAATCAGAGTTATATCCTAAGTGAATTCAGTAATATTAAGAGGTTACCAAATGAATCTATCACTAAATTTAATAATAGGTTCCAAAAGAGAATGTATAAACTCATGCAAACCATTCAAGTTGATGATAAGTTCTATTTGATTATTTATTTGAATGCTTTTGATGGAAAAATTGCATATTTTCTTAGAGATAAAGAACCTAGGATTTTAAGGGATGCTTTTAGAATTGCTATAAATGTGGAAAATAATTTGAGGATTTCAAGAAGGCTGGAAAATCAAAGAGACGATCCTAGATTGTTTGGAAATAAGGGAAATAGAAAGGAGGATAACAAAGGTGTAGGTGGGAAGAAGCAAGAGCCTAGTGAGATAGCTCAAGTTCTAAATGCTATAAAGAGTTTAAATATCCCTCAGGTGAAAAATGATAGAAATCCTACTGAAAATAGGGTCCCTTACCAATCAAATTTCAATAGACAAAATAGGTTGCAAAATTTCCCTTATACTACAACCTGGAAAGATGGTTAGCCAAATGTCCCTCCCCCCAAGATTACTAACAACAAGGTCACCCCTGATCCCTTATCTAAAAATTCTATGAATGTGGTAGATGAACTTGAATTTATTGCTAAATCTATATGGTGTTTTGTGTGTCAATTGCCCCATGCTCCTAAATCTTGTGCAATAGCCTTGTCTTTCCCTAGAAATCAAAATGTAGTAGAAAAATGTCAAGAGCATGAAGAAAACTAAGAAGATGGAGGGTGTAACATGTTTGAGTCACATTATGATTATTCTAACTGTGAGGATCATGACAGAGATGTAAATGAGCAAAAGCAGTTTTAGAATAGAGTACAACAACAAGTTTTCTCTAATGAGAGTGATGTTGAAGACATTGTGTGTAACATGTTAAATGCCAAAGAAGAAACCACTTTAAGGAAGCCCTCTAGTGAAAAGATTGACTAAATTACTACAAATATGATAGCTCAAGTACAGACTAGAAAGATGGCTAAAAGGGAAGGCAATGATAAGGTGGCTAGCATGTTTATAAAGGGAGTTGATTCTAAAATAGGGGAAGCTATGAAGCCTAAAGAGATCCCTGCTGAGAAGGTTAACATTACAAATAAAAGGTGGGAACCAAAGAAGGAAAATAGTCCTAAAGTTTGTGAGTCCCCAAATAGTGTTCTAAAGAAGTTGTATGAGAAGATACCAAAAGCAATCATTACAAGTGATAAGAATCACCAAGGTGAGGTAAGTATTTTTGATAAGAGGAGTAAAATCATTGATAGCCCATCAGATTCTTTTTTAGATATGACTACAATGTTATTGCAAATCACTATTAAAGTTCCTTTGTCTAAATTATTAAGGATCCCTAAACATAGAAATAAAGCTTTAACATGGAGGGGGAATACTAGTACAAATGTGAGACATGAATGCAATGAAAACCACAGTCCCAAAAAGAGTAGTAAAGGAAAGGTAAAGGAAAATGAAGCTGAAGTAGTTGTGTCTCAAATTCTTCAAATGTTTTTGGACAATGTTGTAAATCAATGTTTGGGAAATGTTGAACTATTTTTCTTAAGCATTTTAGTAAATGGTAAAACATTAAAAAATTGTATGATTGAGTATGGTGCTTCCACTACTGTGATGCTTTTTGAAATAATGAAGGAATTAGGCTTAAAGGTGGATACTACTCAAGGAAGATGTTGTGCTATGGATAAAAGAGAAGTTACAGTCATAGGCACTATAAATTTTTTGCCATATAGATTAACAACCTATCCTAAAAAAGAACTTACTATGAGCATATTGGTTGTTGACATTCCACATCAGTATGGCATGTTGTTATCAAGAAAGTGGAGTGCTGCCATGGGTGGGAGTCTACAGTGTGATTTTTCATTTGCTACTTTTAATATTGAGGGAAATTTAATAAAAGTCAATAGGGAGCCTAAAACTATATACATGATAGAGGAAGATATAGAAGACAGTATGATAAATTTTTTGGATACAGATATTAATGCATTCAGAGCTAAGGTTCTAACTTTGAAGAAATCCAAGCATAAGTCTCAGATGGAAATAGAAGCTGACACAAAAATAGATAAGGGCGATCTATGGACTATGTTTTTTGATGGTACATGCTGCAAAGATGGATCTAGTGCAGGCATTTTGCTGATATCTTTAGTAGGGGTAACATACAAATTATCCTTTACTTTAAGTTTCCCTTGTACTAATAATATAGCAGAACATTAGGCTTTATTGTTAGGTCTTAGATTAGCTCATAAGCATGGGATAAACTATTTACATATTGTAGGAGATTCTGAATTGGTGGTATCCCAAGTAAGAAATGCTTATGTATTAAAGAACAAAAGGTTAATACAGTATAGAAATGTAGTATGGGATATGATTGAATGCTTTGATGCATTTGGAATAATTCAAAAAGATAGGACAAATAATAAGATGGCAGACCTATTGGCAAACATAGCAATAAAATCTAATGATATTACATTTGTTGTTGTCTCTAAGATTAAGATTCAAACTAGACCTTCTATCCATGATAATGTTTAGAATTGGCAAGTGTTTGAAGATGATAAGGATATCTTGAGATTTTTGAACTATGATAGTATGTTGTTAGGACAAGAAATTGATTGTGCACCTTATGTAGAGAATATAGATGGAAAAGATATTGATTTTGGGCAGGAAGTTGTGCAATTGAAGACAAATAAAATCCCTAAGGGTTTAGTTGTTTTGGAAGCAATTTTTGACAACTAGGATAGGTCACTAATGAATAGTAATGAATACAATGCCAAAGATTTGGAGGAGGTAAAATTGGGAACTCAAGAAACACCTAAAAGAGTGTATATTGGTAAGAAATTGCCTTCTAAAATTAGGAAAGATTTGATAGACCTGTTAAGGAAGTATAGACATGTGTTTGCATGGTCATATGATGACCTGAAGGCCTATAGGGAGGATCTTTTTCAGCATGAAATCCCTTTGAAACCAGATGCCAAACCTTTTAGGCAGAAACAAAGGCCAATAAATCTGACTTTGGCTCCCAAAATGCAAGAGGAACTAATCAAATTAAGAGATGCAAGAATCATTAAGCCTATTAGACATTCTTCTTGGGTATCCAATTTAGTTCTTGTTAAGAAGAAAAATGGAGATATAAGGTTATGTGTTGACTTTAGGAATCTTAATATATCTTTACTAAAAGATAATTATGGTCTACCAAACATGGAAGCTATGTTGCAAAGGGTTACTGGTTCAAAGCTTATTCAATGATGGATGGATTTTCTGGTTACAATCAAGTGGTTGTTAAAGAATTAGAATAGTTCAAGACTACTTTCACTACTCCATGGGGTACTTATGTTTATGTTAGTATGCCTTTTGGGCTTACTAATGTTGGAGCTACTTTTCAAAGGGCTATGGATGTGGCTTTTGCTAACATTATTGACAAATTTTTAGTTATATATCAAGATGACCTCACTGCTTATTCCAAGGAAGAAAATGATCATTGCATGCACCTAGAAAAGGTATTTATCAAAGCCCTTAAGTATGGTATTTCTTTGAATCCAAGGAAATGTAATTTTGGTGTTACTGAAGGAAGGTTACTAGGGCATTTAGTTGGCAAGCATGGAGTAAGGATTGACCCTAAAAGGGTAGAAGCAATAGACAAGATTCAAAAATCCAACAGTGTTAAAGGCATTCAATCATTCTTTGGATAGATCAACTTTCTTAGGAGATTTGTGACAAATTTTGCAGAAATTAGTAGGTATATATCAAGGATGCTAAAGAAAGGATATGAGATAAAATCGGATGGTGAACCTAGTATTGCATTTCAAAAAATTAAGAAAGCTATTAAAGATGCCCCTATTCTTAGAGCTAAAAATTATGATAAACCAATGCATATATTCTCTTTTGCCTCACTTCACACTATTGCTACAGTATTGTTACAGAAAAATGAAGAAGGTTATGAGTAGCCCATTGCATCCTTCAACAAGTTTTTGCAAGTAGCAGAATTTAAGTATAAAATCAATGAAAAATAGGCATATGCGTTGGTGAAAGGGGTTAAGGCCTTTATATGTTACTTAATGGGAGCTACTGTCATTGCCTTTGTTCCTACTGCTATTGTGAAGGACATCTTTTCACAATAAGAGGTATCTGGTAGGAGGTGTTGATGGATTAATAGGATACATGAATTTAATATTGATATTTAGATTACCAAATTGGTTATGGGTCAAGGTTTGGCCAAATTAATGAAAAAAGATAATCTAGAGGCAAACCAAATCAACCAACTTGATGATAGTTGCAAGGGTAATCTTTGTGATATGGATGCCTATGACTGGGACAAAAATGTAATTTATTATTTGCAAAACATGAAATATCCATTAGAAATAACTAATAACTAGAAAAGATCCCTCAAATTGCAAGCCATAAGGTATGTTATAGTGCAGGGTCAATTGTGGTGGAGAAATATGGAAGGGGTACTTTTGAAGTGTGTGGATGAGATTGAGTCTAAAAGAATTTTGAAAGATATGCATGAAGGTGTGTGTGGTGGTCATTATATCGCTAAAACCACTGCTCATAAAACTCTTAGGGCTGGTTTTTGGTGGCCAACACTTTTCAGAGATACTCATGAGTTTGTAAAAGTTTGTGATGCTTGTCAAAGGTTTAGTGGAAAGTTAAAATTCTCTAAGAATTTTCTATTAAGACCTATTGAAGTACATGCACCATTTCAGCAATGGGGAATTGATTTTATAGGTGAGATTATAAAAAAATCCAGTGGTGGACATTCATGGATCTTAGTAGCCACTGATAATTTCACCAAGTGGGTTGAGGTAGTCCCTACTAAGAATGCAACAAGTAAGGTGGTGATTAATTTCATTCTAACTAATATTGTGACAAAATTTGGATGCCCACATAGGATTGTAACTAATAATGCTATGTGTTTCAGATCAGAGGAATATAATTTTTTTTGTAACAAGTATGGTATTACAGTGTACACATCATCACCCTATCATCCCCAAGGAAATGGTCAGGCATAATCAAGTAACAAGAGTATATTAAAAATCATCAAGAGGATTTTAGGAGAAAATAAGAAAGCCTAGTATTCAAAATTGCCATTAGCCCTATGGGCTGATAGGGTTACTATAAAAAGGGCCATTGGATGTGCTCCATTTGACCTAGTTTATAGTATAAAGGCTAGACTTCCACAGAATAACCTAAAAGAGATATATAAATTTGTTCAGTTATATGAAGATGATATCATTAATGAAATTCAACTCAGAATGAATGATATATTGCAACTAGAGGAAGCAAGGAAAGAGTCTTATGTTAAAAATGCCAAGTTACAATCACAAATGAAGCATTTATATGATAAAAGAGCCATTGAGAGGAAATTTGAAATAGGTGACATGGTACTGATGTGGAATGCTAGGGTGGAAGATAAAGGAAAGCATGGTAAATTTGACCTAATTTGGCTTGGCCCATATAACATTTCTGATACATGAGCTTTTTGCTTTTTGGATTTGATTGTGTAGATTTTTTTTACCATCAACATTTCACATCATACTACATGATGTTCTTCATGTTCTCTAGCATCCTAATGATGGATCATGTAGTATGATCCGAAACGTTAATTGTAAAAAAACTCTACACAATCAAATCCAAAAAGCAAAAAACTCATTTTCATGGATTGTGGAAATCTAATAGATCTAATTTGTGATACAAATGGAGAAGATTTATATTTCTTGCAAAATCTAATTGGAGATATTCTTGAATTTCTAGTCGATGGACAATTCTTGAAGTGATACTTTTCTTAAGGTATCTGCTTTTCCATGAACAATAGTTTAGGTTCCTTGTGTTCTTGTACATTGTGTACATTTTGCAGGCCCTTATAAATTTCTTTGTACACTCTGGTTTCTTGTTTCTATGTGTTGCTCTATGCTCTCTGAAGAAGTTGTCTTTTAAAAAGTCAAGTATGTGGTCTGCTCTTCCATAGATTCTGAATTCTTGCATAGACTCAAGTAGTCTATCATCCCCAGGCAGAGCCACTAATGGTCTAATTTTTTACAATATAGAAGGGGGTCTAAAATTTTGGTGAAAAATTAGTTTAGGTCTTTGTATTTTTCATATTAGGGTTTTGTTCCTCATAATTTTCATATTTTTAGGTTGCCTTAGTTGTGCCTTGATTCATGTGTTGTTGAAATCTATTAAATTCTCAAGGTTTGCCTCTCAACACAACCATTATAATACCTTCAATGAACCCTAGGTCTCTTATGTTTATTTAAACTCAGGCATGAACATTTTAAAGCTTCCAAATATTCCCCTTATGTTCTTTAGCTTTCATGCCCTGCATCTCTTTTCCTTTTAAGGAGCACCACCCGATCATGACAAGATCAAGGGTTGTTGCTTTGTCGTTATGATAAGATGTGAGTTAAATGACCATCGTGACATAGCGATTGCCATTAAACTAAGTTGTGGTGCCTAGATAAATGAAGGATCCAGTACTCATATCTTTGCTATCAAAAAATTCAAGTCTCTTGTCGATAGCGAGGTAGTGATCAACCTAGAAACCCATGTCACAGTAGTCGTCAAACTTCTCGTTGGGCATTAAGAGTCCCAAGTGGCATAATAAATGATAATATTATTACCATGTCAGAACCACCAAGTGGGTAACTGTGATGTGAAATTTTTTTTTTTTTCCAACATTGAGTTTTGTTAAGTCACTGGAGCTCACTATCTTGCTAATCGAAAAATCTAGACCTCTCACCATTAGCGATATAGCAAGTTTTTTTGAAATGAGCATACAGTGGAACCTAGGCAATGTGGAAAGATGACTGGAATTAAAATATGGTTTTTATTTCACTAGCTATGCAGAATTTATCACATCATCAGTCTTCTAGACCCACGCCCCATTCATAAAATGCAGGAAAGATTCTAATCATTAGATCAAGCTAAGATCAATGATTCTCGCTATCTCACCATAAAAAAGATGTGTGTGGTTTACTCCATGTGAGATAGTGATTATGGGACCCACCTCATCTTAAGAAGTTCGTACAGTTTCTTTACCCTTGGATTGATCTTAGATCAATGACTATCGCTATCTTGCTATGAAGAGGTGCTTAGAGGATATGTACAATGAGATAACGAATATGGGGCCCACAACTATTCTTCTAAGCAATGTAGTAGCGTGTCATCCATAAGATCAAGATTGAATCAATGGTTGTCGCTACTTTGCTATGACAAGGTGCTCGTTCTTTATGTATAGCGAGGTAGCGACCTATCGACATGTGTCCTCAATTTCCTGTGGGTCCAAACTGAGATGCTATCAGGAAGGGAGTTGTATACCTAGTTAGTTCTCATTGGATTTACTGACCAACTTGTCAAGTGGAATACTTGTCACCTTTATCCGCATCCCTTGATCATAGGATTTTTTAAGATTGATGATGCAGTTTTAAGCACAAAAGGTGGTGCCACTCTATGCATTTATTAGATATGAAAGCTTCGCATATGTAAAAAACAATATATAACACAATATTTTCTTAATCCCACATTGTGTGAATAAATATTTCAAGATTTTTTTGAGCAAAAGTAATTAATGAGAAGATTGTATTGATTTTGGCAAGTGTGTGAAGTAGTTTGTTCGTGGAGAAGTTGCAAAATTACAGAAAGGAATAAGAAAGAACTTCAAGTAAGTAACTATACTTTAATTTCTATTGTGCTCCAGTCCTGAAAGTATAGTCAAAGAATGCCTCCAATGGACTCATCAAATCCTAGGTTGTGGATAGTGGAGGGATTGCTTAATGAAGATAATTGGGTCTGGGATGCTAATACTTTGCGAATTGTTTTAAATTTTCTCAAAAGATGGTTTGCAGAGAGGAAGTTGTTTACTCCACATGGCAGTATATGGAATTTTTACCGAGGAGCACTAGTAATCCCATGTTTTTTTGTGGATTATGATCTCCTTGAGACTGTGGTAAAGAGCTGCGATTGAGCCACTAAGGTAATGAAAAGAGAAAAGGGTGAACTTGGCAAAATTAGAACCCTGTTAGCAATAACATTATTCTCTAAAGAATTTTTCAAGAAAGTATACTTCAATACCAAGGTAGTAGAGATATATAGAGTCCTGTGCAGAGTTTTTGGAGAGGGTGAAGAAGATTTTATACCCATAAGTTTCATGTGTATAATTACTCCTACATTTTGTTAATGTGCATCTTTCTTTTCAAAAGAGGGACATTTTTTGGTAGAGGAACGCTTTTGAATGTAGATATGGCTGAGGAAGTAGAAAATGCCTATTTTGTTATATTTGATAGCCACATTGCCTCCAAGCTTAGATGCTTCCTATTAAGTGACAATCTCATAACCCTAGGATACTAATATAACCAAGGAATAGTGACAGGTAAGAGTGACTCTCACAATATAATAAAATGATAATGAAACCCATGGGTTGAGGTTAGTTTGCAATCATTAGAATAGGTTTCATCATTGGTGGGCTTAGCAGTTGCATACACGAAGGAATTAGAGTAGCAGCCAAATCAGAATGAAGAAATGTAATAGAAAGGGATCCGCAAAGGAATATTTGATTTGCATGTCTTTCTGCTATTTGCAATTTTGTCTTTTCTAATAGGTGTATTGAATTTTTTGTAAAAAGACACTTGTTAATCGCAATTACCCTTTTCTTGTTGCAACTCATGCTATATAAATGAGTTTTCAAGGCATTGTGATGGTCCAAAAATTTTGTATGTTTTTAGTTTTCTCAAGAAAGTACATTTGGTCTAGTCATATGTAGTTGTTTTGAGTTTATTCTCAATGATGTATTCTTCTAATAACAAATAGAAATGCAAAACCAGCATGATCTTCTGAGCTCTTTACTGAGTTCTTATTGGTTATTATATTAGTTAGCAAAAGGATAATACAAAGGGGTACTTTCATCAAACCTATGTCATTATTTTCTATCTCCTTTTCATGAGTTTATATGTTTTGAGATCATTTGGATAATGTTCATTTGATTGAATGCATTCTGGATGGGATGTATATTGGTTATATTGTTGCTTTTAACTCAAGGAATTATGTAAATGCTTCAATAGGTCAGTAGAATTCATGATTTTATGAAGAGGATATCATGTAAGAAAGGAAATAGGTGATTATAGTTGATAGATTTAATTACAAGCTAATTGAACAAGGTCTCTTGCCAATAATCCACTCTGTTGCCCAATGGATAAGGTACTAGTCTTATAAATTAGAGATGATCAAAATAAATTATGCCTCTACATGTTAAAACTATTATAATTTCAAAATCATTCATGTATTATTTTGTTCAAGGTTGTAATGCTGGTCATCATTCATTTACATTTAGTACTTTGAGTCATATGTAGCTACTATTCCCAGAAACACTTATAAATCCTAGGATAATTAGGACTAGATCTTCTTATAGGGGATGCATAAACATTTGAAAGCATTAAAGAAATTGGTAAACTATGCATGTGTATTAGGATAGAAGATGAGAATTAGAATGAAACTAGGATAGTTGTAACACATCAGTTTGCATCTGAATCATCCCCAGGTGTACCCACCTTGGTTTAGCGGAGCTTGAAGAGTAGGAAACCATCCTTGGTTTTGTTGAATTTGGGTCCAGATGATTTGCTTGTGTAACTAATTATAGGAATTGGCTAATCTTTATATTATTTGAGTACTATCATTCTAGTATTGAGCATTTATGTTGCCTAATATTTTCAAACACCAACAGGACCTATATGTTGAAAATGTAGATTTTGTAGAGATTTACAAAGTATGCAAGATATACAAAAACAATTTGCGTATTGAGTTTTCTAACTACACTTTACAAAATAATTTCTTGTTTAAAGGGAGTTAACTACATGTTCCTAGGGGATCCATGATGGAGGATTTGATTCAAGAAACACATAATGGAGCACTTAGTGGTCACTTTGGAGTTAATAAGACACAAGATTTAGCTACTAGGTTCTACTTTTGGCCTAAAATGAATAGGGATATCAAATAATATGTGCAGTGTTGTGTGGTATGTCAGAAGGAAAAATGCACATCTTCCAATGTATTTCTCTATCAGCCCCTTCCAATTCCTAATGGGCCATGGGAGTTCTTAAGTATGGACTTTGTGATAGGATTACCAAGGACCAAGCAAGAATTCAATAGCATTTATGTTTTAGTGGATAGATTTTGCAAAATGACACACTTTATCCCTTATAAGACAATCCATGATGCTTTTTAGATTGCTCACTTGTTCTTCAATGAGGTGGTAAGGATCCATGACTTACCCTTAAGTATTATTTCAAACAGGGACACAAAATTCATGAGTCATTTTTAGAAGACCTTGTGGCACAAGTTAGGCACAAATTTTTCCTTTGGATCTTCCCACCATCCTCAAATAGAAGGCCAAATTGATGTCATTAATAGGAGTCCTAGAAAATTATTGAGGTGTCTTACAAAGGAATATGGGAAGGTTTGGGATCAACTCATTAGGCAGGTAGAGTATGCATATAATGATATAGTCAAAAGGTCCACTAGTAAGAATCCATTTGAAATTGTCTATAGCTTACATCCTAGAGGGGTGTTTGAACTAAGAGAGATAAAGAATGGTGGAAAAGGAAGTGGTTATGCTAAGGAGTTTTCTTAGTCTATGAGGGAAGTCCATGAATATGTAATGGTCCATCTAAACAAAGAAACATTGTAGAACAAAGTCCCTCATAAGCTTTAGATGAGAAGGTTGGGACATTTCCAAATACTACCCTAGTATGGGAACAATTCCTACAAGGTGGAACTTCCTAAAGACATTGGGTTATCACCAATTTTTAATTTTATTGATCTAGTTAAGTATAAAGGCCCTACTCTAGATGTTGATGATATACTTAAGGAGGTCACTCAATATGTGGAAGAATTGAATTTGACTCCTCCACCACCTAAGGTAGATGAAAAGGTTCTTGACTTGTACAAGAAGACTAGGATTACAACTTATTGCGAACACCTTGTCAAGTGGTTTGGCCAATAAGATTCAAAGGCTACTTGGATCAACGAGGAAGACTTCAAGAAGTTGGGCATAGACCCTAGGTTGCTTAATCCAAGGGTGTATTGAACTTATTTTTTCAAGGGAGTATGGTGTAGGAGCACCTAGGCTAACTCCTAGTCCTAACTCTATTTTTTGGGTTTTGGCTTGTACTAACCTCAACCAAGTTAGTTGGTTGTGTTTGAACCTTAGAAGGCCATGTGTGTTTATTCCTAGGTGGAGTTTACTAGGTTCAATCCACTCTAGGTGGTTTGGTTTTACTTATTTTATGTTGCTTGTGTTTAGGTTGTTAGGGGTTATGGGTTCTATATCCTAAAAGTATGAGGAAGCTATGGTTTTGAACCTATCTTGTCCTCTTTGATGTATTTACATCCTTTTGTATAGGCTAGAGGTCCTACATTGTCATTTGGGCAAAAGGTTGAGAAAGATGTAAAAAACATGTCAATTGTTGCCAAAGTTGTAAATTAGGTCAAAATGGTCAAAAACATGTGAATTGATGCTCTAAAGACTAAAAATTCCTAGACATCATAAATGGACCATGCTGTACCTACTTGAAAAGTTCCAAGTGGTAAATTTCCAAAAATTGGAAAAATGCAAAAGTTGTGAGCAACTTTGAAAAATTGCATGACAACATTTGAGCATGAATTAGACATGTCATGAGTCTGAGGTTGATGATTACTCTAACTATTTGAAAACTCATAGGGAACCTTTAAAACCATGAACTAAACCCATTCAAGGGATTGGAAGTGGTAATAAGTGAAGTTTTGTAACTGGGTCCACGAAATATAGTTCAGAAGTTGACAAATTATGGATAGGGATAACTTTAGTGGAAAATATTTTCCAATGATAAATTTCATTCATCAAGGGCCTTGAATTTGGTGAAAAAAATTGTACTTTTGAGGTGGCCTTGTCACCCACACTTTACAAAAACTGGGTCTCATGCATCAGCCAATCACCAATAATGATACATAATTATTTTTATTTTGGTGATGACTTTGCCAATGTAATCTAATCTTTCTACACAATAAGTTAAACATTTTCGTCTACAATTTCTGAGGCATGTCTTAATAGATGGTCACATTCACCAATGTATGAAATTTTTTTAAGTCGAGTTATATGTAAAGTATATAGACTTGAGAAGTGTCTCTATTCTAGAGTCTTTCTAAGGAACTTTGTATCCTTCTAATCTTTGGCCTGAAATAGATTATCCGATGGAAAAATGTCATTATTCTAGAAAATTCCTCTAAAACTTTTACTTTAACATTTTATCCCAAAATTGGATACATACCATTGATTTAGGATCATCTAACGACCATTAAAAAGGGTTATTGTATCCTGGATGATATACATTTATGGTTTCTAGGTATTTTTAATTTTGGTCATGATTTTCTAAAACAATTAAAGATTCGCTAAAGTTTTATGAAATTTTCATATGATAGAAAAAATATCTCCAATAAAACTAAATTTTTTCCTATTTTGAAAAAAAATTGCCAATATAAATTATTATTTTGCCCCTAAAATAATGTTGGATTCGCCATAATTTTATACATTTTTCCAAAGGGGGGTTTCTTAAAGTTATCTTTGTTTTTGGATTTCTTGATTACATGTATGAATAAATGGATTGAAAGGTTTTTTTTTTTGTTTGATTCTTTTTGTCTTTGAGTTCAAACTAATTAGAGTCCACCTATGCTTAGTTAGAAAATCATTTGTATATAGATTGTTCAATGTTTTTGCTTTGATAATTTTTAGGAAAATGGCTCCTCCATGAATCCTCACCATGGAATCATCATGGATTTTGGGGATATTGAAGTGGGGCCCTTGTAAAGTGTACATAGAAAAGGAGAGGCCTAGAAAATCTTGGCAACTATTGTTAAAGTGATGCCCTAGGTGAGCCTTTTGTGCATGGCTAGGTGATCACAATGCTAGCAATTGAGATTTGGTAGATTGAATGTGTTACATAATTCAATCTGAGAGTTGTAGAAGGAGGAGGGATGTATGAAGAATCCATGTGCCAATAGAGAAGGTCCCAAGACTAGGTTTTCCATATATTTCATTAGACCCTAATGAATGTTGTTTGAAAATATTAAAAACCCTTGCTTTTAGGCATAGACTATTTAGGATAGTTTTGTCAAGTTTGAGGAAATCAATAAGGAGAACTATGGAAGTGGAGTTTAGAAGATTAAGGGTAGACCAAAAACTATCAAGTTGCATCCCTCACTCCATGTTGAAGGTAGAATGACCAAGTTTGATGACATGATGAGTTTGAAGGACAAAGAAAGGTGTCCCAAGGAAGGAAGGAAGTGGTAAAAACCTTGGTGTGACTAGATAGTGAAGTGTGGAGGATAGGATAGATATCCTCTTTAGGTTAAGGTGACAAAGGGGACCCCTAATAGGCTAAGAATAGGGTCTAGGTGAGTCCTTAGGGAATGAAAGGATAGAGCAAGAAATTTGGCTTACATCATCTAGGAGAAAAGGTCCCCTTCAATGTCCAAAGCAATTCTATATGGAAATTCAACTTTAGGGTCAAGATCTATAAGAAAATGGGCATTAAAGTGTGGTATTATTATCCTTGATTCTTCAACTTGTAATACTGACCCCAAAGGTTTAAGAATCTAGGTGACAAAATGCCAATGCTCCAGCTGGCGATTTCTTATCTCAATCCAATGAGAATATTTTGCAAAATCTTGGTCAAAATTACCCTTTGGAGACTAAGGGAATGCTCAGAGTGGGGCTTTCCTTACTTTCTAGAATATTTTTTTCAAAACTTTTTCGTGTAATTCTTTACTTTTTACAAAGATCACAAAAATGACTCTTTGAATCATCTAATTGAAACTAACAACAATGCCCAATTTTTTTAATCCCAAACATACAAAACCATTCATCTAGAAACTTCCTAGAAGGAAAAAAATTGTTATCCATGTAAGCAAAAAAATAGAAACATTTTTTAATCAAGCTTTCTCATACTGGATTACTCGTATCATGTTTTTTTTCAAAGAAAGTGAGACAGTTTTTAGCCTAGAAAGAGGGGGCTTTCTGATTTTATCTCCTCCACAGTTTGAACTATCTATTGAGGTGATTCTTCCCACTTCATCAGCTTCAACAAACTCTCCATTCTTAGTCCCTCAAGAAATGGCATGCAAAATTTTGCTTGTGAATAATGTATTTTTAGAGAAAACTATTATATTTTTTTTCATAAATCACTTCCTTATAAGATGGTTTATCCATGCTACCCACTTCATTTCTAGGCACAAAATTCATTCCACTCTTAACAATCATTTTCCTTCCTTCCTTTGGCCTCTCTTTTTCATGATTTCCTAGTTCCATAAAAAAAAACTTGATTGCACACAGTGAAATGTTAGAAGATCAAACCCTAAGAGGTATCTTTCAATATTTGTAGAACAAGAAACATCCAATAAATACACAAGCTACCATATAAGGCTTGAAAGTACGGGCATAGAAAATAGTGCCTACTCACAGATTCTCACAATATTCCTCCAATTATTTTTTAATACTTTTCTTACCTCACCAGTTAAACTATTCAACCAAACAACTATTATAATAAACCAAGTTCACAAATCATCCACAACACATAATACATAACACTAGTATTTTAGTTTAGGGAAAAATCCTTTGTAGAAGGTAAAAACCGTGATGGGGATGATATCCATAAGACTTTCACTACACTTAAACAATTACCCTATTAGGAGCTTATGAGTACCTATTTTATGAGTTCACCCTACTGGAGTGTTTTGTACACTATTAGGAGTACAATGAGATATGTTAGGTTCTACCACAGTTAGATGATTTATAACTACTTCTAAGAGTCCTTGTTAAACAATTTTACAATAAAAAGATGAGTTAAAGTCCACCTAGTTAAGGAATTTCCCTCATTGTAACTATTACAAAATGATAAGTTGGTTGGCCTATTGTTGGCACTTCTTTCCTATCAGATCCTTCTTGTTTTACTCTCACCACAACTTCCTTTTGCTTGATCTTTGCTTCTATAATCACCTCTCTGTGTCTATCTTTTTGTGTTTCTCTATATGTATTGCTCACTTTCTCTCTATTTTCCATTCCTTTTAGTCTGATTTCTTCATTGCATGTCCTTCATTTACCTATATTCACTCTTTTTTATGCTTAACTATTTTTTATCACTAAATAACATCCCTTCATTTAAACTACTTGCTTTCCACACTTATACCCTTTTCTATTTATATATCTAGATATGTCCTTGAAATGTTCACAATCTTTACCTTTGATAATTATTATATCTCCTTGTGTAATTCCCAAGATAAATCAAAACATGTTTGACCTATTGAAATCAGGGAAAACTTCAAAAAGCCTCTCTTGATAATTTTCATCTCAAGGATAATTTTTTTGTTCCATGTAGGGAAATAAAATATTACCTATTGGTAATTTTTTTCTTTCCCTAACAAAAATTATTAAAAATGTCACAAATTTAGAATAGTCCTCTCTTGGACATAAATAAGTGGTGGTAATTTTTTGCTTAGCCCAAAATGATTGTGTAGCATGAGAGGTGAATTAATTGTTTTGTAGGGAAACAAATAATAATGGTCTTGGCTAATTTTTGGTGGCAAATGAATTTTTTTTTAAATTTGAAGGTAAATTTTTCAAGTGTAGTGGCTAGCGACATTTATGGTTGCCAAGTGCAGTATCCATTATTAATAAGTTCACCAACTTGTTCATTGTCACTTTGGTATAGTTAATATGTTATTGTTATTGCATGTTGATTAATTGGAGATAAAGAATAGAAGATGTTACTCAAAAAGATCAGGAGCCATATGAAATTCTCCAGAATGGAGACATGTGGAAAATTTTGAACAATAACCCTTAACTAAAATGTAGTGAACATCATATCAAGGTTAAAATCGTAAATGCATTGTGCAAGACTCATAGTTTTAATTAGTAATTTAGTATATTCCAAGAAGCTTTGTAGGCACTCCAACATTAATGCAAGTACATTTCCTACACTTGTGAATTAATTGGAAAGTGAAAAATAAAGAAATAAAAGATCACAAATGATTTAATGCAACAACTATTTAAAGTGTCTCATCAATTCCTCTATCACTGTGAAATTCTCAATTATAATTTTTTTTCTCATATTGGGTTGTTTGCAATAGTTCTTAGGTTTAGACTTTTTTTCTAGTTCGAAGGTTAGAGTCATAGATACACCGATTATGTTGAGATGTAGCATAATGGATCTATAAAATCCCTTTTTGAGTATGATACTAGAGGATGCTCTCACTCTAATTTGCAAGGAAGATTTTAATGTGCATTTTTTCTGCTATGCTTTGCTCATGGTCCTCTCCCATGAGTTCTTAAGAAATAAGAAAAGATACCACATGTCTACACACACTATGCCCCACTTCCTCATGTCTCTTCTTGAACTAGAAGGGGAGCAAGTAGACATTCGATACTTCTGCATAACATTTTTTAGAAAATATTTTAAGAGGATGACGTCAAAATCATTGTATTGGTTGAATAGGGTGTGGAGATCCCTTTGCAGATAAAGAAAACAAGTGTTAGGAGGGAGGATCAATGAGTGATGTACAAAAGTAGTCCTTCTTGTTGGGCTTGAATAAACTATAATTGACTCACCATCGAAAGTGGGCATGACTTGGGAGGGATGTTCTACGAAAGTGGTTGATGTTAAACAATGAGATTGACTATACATGGTTGCATGAGTTCAACGATATGATCATCTCTAAAAGATTCCTTGTGGAGGGGCTTGAAGACCTTTCTAATTGAAGATTTGTCACCTTTTGCAGTGTTCCATATTCCCTATTCCTTGTTCCTTGGACCTTGTTCAACCAACTCATGCCCTAGGGACAAAAAAAAATTCTTATTAGAAATCTTTTTTGCTAAAAACTATTACTACTCGAATCTCAGACTTGGCATTCCCCTTTGTTGTAAATAGTAAAGTCAGCTATTTTGAATATTTATGCTAATATATTATATGATTAATGAAAATATTACTTTTTGGCTTCTCAATTCATTGTTCCTCATCTTGTAAATGTGTGAACTGTTGTTCATTGTTGTTTTTAAATTTAAATTATTTTGACTATTATTGTTATTGAGTGATATTTTTTTCAAATGCATTGTCAAATTGTTAGTCTATAATAAAACTTTAACTATTAAAAACAAAAAACAAAAATTCAACTTTTCCTTTGGGTTTAAAATTGATAAATAGTTTAAGGTGGGTGTTAAACCTAAAAGTAGTAGGTAGTTTTAACATTTTATTTGTCAAAGATTCACATTTCATTGATTGATAATTGATGGAAAATGCATGCATGCTTGCAACGTAATTATGTTCATTGTTGAATATTAAAAGGAAAAATTTTAAATCATCTCAATTTATTAGCAAATTGATAATTTAATATTTACTTTTAAGAATAACAAGGTTTTATAGCAACAAAGACTGAAGTTCTTGCCATGAAATATATAAAAGTTTCACAACTTTGAACTTTTGCAACTATAATTTTCAAAAAATATGTTTATATTATATATAACAAGAAAGAAAAATTAGGTATAGAGAAATAGTTAACATAACATAATACACATGAATATAATTATCTTATAATTAGTAAAGTTTAGTATAAATATGAATGAATTATAATATAATACAAAATAAAAAAATTATTATTAATATAAATATAATTTGAATTATGAAAAAGTAATATAATAACATAAATATGATATGACTTAAAATAATTATATAAATCTATTATAGAATGAAATGAATATACCATTCTAAATTTATATTTATATTATATAGTATAATATTGTAATTGTAATAATGTAATATAATATAGTTTAAAATATTTTTTTAATGTAAGTTTATATTAATTCAAATAAAATAATATATATATATATATAATTAATGATTAAAATATTTATAAAAAAAAGGATATTTGTTAAAAGCATCAAATTTTTTAAAAAAAATTCAAATCAATTGTTAATATAAAATTAAAATTTTAAATATTTTTGAAATCACTATTTTAAAAATTAAAATATTTTCAAAATCTTTATAGTCTTATTATCTATTCATTATAAATGTCCATGTAAAAAAGTGGTAAAGTTGGGGCTCACTACTTTCCTTCCAACTTTAGAGATGTTTTACCATTTTTAAAAATTAATTTAACTAATTCTGAAAGAAGTGCTCATATAACTCAATTTGTTTTGACCAATAAGAATGATGGAAAATAATTTATTTTTTTGAAATGTTCCATATGGCATGGCCCGTATCACATGCCATGTGTACATTGCTTAGTGTACTTGTAGACTATCAATCCATTAACATTCAATTAAAATTTAAAAGTATGTCTTTCTTGTTACCAACAGTTTGTATGTTATCATTGTTATGGTGAAAGGAATCATATTCTAACTCTATGTTGGGCCTAATTTTAAATGCTCTAACATAAAGTCTAACACTTTTCAAAAGAAGGACATGTGTCCCAAATTCACTTAGTGTGATCAACGATCTACGAGGAATTTATGACTACTAATTAAAAGATAGATTGACATCTTGAAATGCATTTTGGGACAATTTTAGAAATGTTATTGATTTTTCCTAGATTTATCCAGAATTGTGACCAGATTCATGATATGTGTCCGCTCACTTCTCAATATAGTGAGATGAAATGTGTTCTCAATCTAGATAAATCTAAACAATTTTTTTAGTGGCTAATATTTTCCAATTTAACAAAATGCAAGTTCTCTTTTTATTATTCAATCTATTTAAGAATTGTACCAATGTACATTAGTATTACCTGTTAGATGTACATTTGTCCAATATTTTAAACCATTAATAAATATTAATTACATAAGTTTTAAACTTTTCTTTTAACACTTTTAGAATATGAAGTTTTTTAGAGTCTAAGAGTCTTGATTATAGGGTTTTCAAACTTGTCTTCAAGTAAAAGATAATACTGTTAGAAATGCTTTAGAATAACTAAGAGGGGGGGGGGGGGTGAATTAGTTATTTAAGGTCCAAATGTCCTATTCAAACTTTTCATCAAGTAAAGTGTGCCCATAAAACTATTCATTCATCCAAGCTTTAACTTTCCTATTCAACAAGTTATTGTAAACCAACATGCAAGCATAATACATGAAAAGATTCAACACATAACATAGTGATTTTTTTGGAAACCTAATTTGGAAAAAACCACCAGTAATATGCTACTCAATTCTCACTCTTCTGAAGTGATGCCCTATGAAAGGCCTGCCCTGCTAGAAGCTACAACACACTGTTAAATGTGACTTGGTTAAAGGATTTAACCACCCTGTTAGAAGTGGGTCTGGTTAGAGGACTTTAGAACATTCACTTGGAATGCCACCCTGTTAAAGGATTTACAAATGGCTATTAAACCAACATAAGTCCATAGGATTTTCTCTTACCCTAACTGATACAATTGCTAGAGAGTAACAATAAGGGGTTTTGACCTAATTACAACATACAACTTAACTTGCAAATTTTAGATCACTTCTCAGCTCATAACATTGCCTGGCTTTCAGTCTCTGCAACTCTTGACAGCTTGCCCTCCTTTCAAGCTTAGTCTCCTTGATTTTCCATGCTCAATGTACCATTTCAATCATCTTTCTTTGACCACTTGTTGAAGCAGAGTCTTTGTGCTCTGTTCTTCCTTCTCCTAGATGCCTTCTCCTTCACACCCTTCAACCACTTTGCAATTTGACACTCCAATAGCTCTTGCTTCTTGGTCTATGACTCCTTAAATAGAAATGTGGAACTTCCTTTCTCGCTTGATTCTTCCCTCCTATAATTTCTATTCGTATGGATTAGGTAGGATTTATTGAATCTAACCCATATTTTGTTTCTTCTAGAAACATCATGAAGAATCCTCTAGAAGTTGCTTTAAAATGGTTTACATAAAATTCTATACCACCAGCTCATCATCCTTATCCTCCAACTGGTTCACAAAATTCAAGGTAACAACTATGTTAGCTTAGATATGGTGAATCTTTGATTTTTCCAATAATGCAACAGCTCGACAGTATTTAAATTCTTGTGCTCGACACATACTATGTTAATCGGCACCAACTATGTTTTATTGATGCTCGACATCTGAAGTTCACTCAGCATCTACTAAGATTTTCTAATGCTCGACACCTAAACTTCACTTAGCACTTGAAGTTCACTCGACACCTGAAGTTTACTCAGCACACACTAGATTTTCTATCTGCTTGGCTCCAACTAAGAATTTGCTCGACTTAGACTAGCTTTCTTCATACCCACTGATGAACTTAGTTTAAGCTTTGAGGTTAACCTTGTTCTAACTTATACTTCTAATTTTTCTAAGTGTGCCCAACCTCTATATCTTTGAATATATTACCAATACATCATCTCACCATTGTCTTAACTAATCCTTGCACTTCATTACAAAACCATAAGTCAATCTTTCCCTTAGGTACTTTTGTTACATCTTGTTGATTAAATCCTCTTCATTAATCAATTAAATTGTAGTACTTGGATCTTATATGAAAATGTCATTCCTACAAATAGTAGGTTTGACACCAATGACAAAACAATGATTGAAAACATTCTTTTAACGACAATCTCCCTCTTTCAATCAATCTTCTTTATCAATGATCTTTTCAATCAGATTTCCAACAAATACACATCTACAAACTGTGACTCAATTTTATTCTAAAACTTGAGGATCACAAGAGAGTACATGTTCTCTCTATTAGCACCAACACAACTCAAATTCAAATTCGAATAAATAAATCTTGATTCTAGATGTTTACAATTTTCAATTTTATTTTTTTGTAGTGCAACAATGCGAGTCTTTGATCTACAATTTGTAAATTAGGGCTTAAATTTTGAATTTTAATTGTTAATTGTCAACTTTGGTTATGATTCACGAAGGTTAAATACTAATAGCACACATTGGCAAAACAAAGTAAAGAAACCTTTAGTATGAGTGCAAACCAAAACAAAGACATAGTAGACCTCAGTGAACTGGATAAAACCCTAAGTTTCACCAATGAATATCATGATATTTTTTATCCTATTATACATAGAGATAGGGGAATCATATTTTCATTAGGTAATGGGAAGATCCCCCAAAAAAGGGGGGAAATATTTCATATTTAACAAAAGTATTAATGCATATACAAATAAACTTAAACTTTTTGCATGGGTTAGTGGACTAGCATGCCTGGCAGTACCCCAAGTACTCCCTTCCCCAAAATTTTTAATGCTATGCACTCAAAATTATTATATAAATAGAAAGGAAATTGTAAACCAAAACACATAGGAGGAAATTTTATCCATAACTAAGAGTGAATTTTGCAGTCTATTTGACCTAGGGTTTAAAGTAGATAGCTTTACCAAGCACATTGAATTGGATAAACTAGCACATGCTTATGACCAATTAGAAATATTTTTTCAAGATTCCTTTATTAAAGGTTTAATAAGCTCTTAGTCATCTACTAATAATACTAGTCATAGTGTTAAACTAGACTAAGATCATAAGCCTAGTCCTTATGATCATGATATTTTTGTGTCATGGGTTCAAAATACTATTTCGTTGTTAGCACTTTGCCTAGAATTGGATAGTAACAGGGAAGTGGGTGCCAATATTCTTGAAATGATTTATAATATCCACTATTGGCATGATTCATTTGATGAGGTGGGAGTAAGATATAATTATGTTCAACACATTATTGAAACTATGCAACACCAATTAATAATGATTAAACAAGGTTCAAGCAACACATTTAGGTTTACAACATACTTATTCTACCTTCTTTAGCAAAGAATCACCCAATATTTGAGACTGATAATACCAAATATGATATTGAGGTCTATAAGTTTAATGACAAAAGCCAAAAGAAATTTGAGACTCCAAGTCCAGTATATGAGTAGACACATAAGATGAGGATGAGCGGTAACAATAATAACTACAACCATTTTGTATAATTTTTTTGGGTACCTATTTACCATAAAATTATAGGCACTCCAATGCCTAAATTGCATGTGTCTTGTAGATATTGCATTCAACTAGGAAGTAAAATTCAATTGGTTGATTGATCTTCATGAAAGACTATACTATGTTAAGGTTTTAAAGTTCTTGCAAACTTCCAATACATGTGATAGAGAGGGTTTTTGCATTGGAATATGTATGCTATATGGACAACACATATGAACTATTTAGTGGACAACAAAAGAAAATGATATTTCCTTCCTTGTTGTTCTCATGTAGAGGGATCACATTTGAGAGAAAGGGTTTCAAAGTGGAAAATAAATTGGTTAATTTAATATGCTTTGATCTTGTCACTCACTAGAATTATGATCCACTCAACATAATAAAACAAGACTTATTGCTAATGGGAACTCTACAAGAAAATATCAACATCGGGAGATGTCAGTGGTAGAAAATTTTAAAAACATGGATTCCTAGGATGAGATTAAGAAAGAGATGGAGAAACATGAAAATGAGAATAATATGTCAATGCAAGAATACTTGTAAAACCCCACAAGGAAACCCAAAAGAACTTAACATAAAGTTTCACTAAGTTTGAAAAACATTTTTTTTTAAAGTTAAAGATAATGACTTAACAATAATAGTTATAACATAGTGGAAGAAATTAACATACACATAAACACTTACCATGAAACAAATTACAATTCTTAAGGGTCCCATTATGTTGAATCACATTTAAGTTTAATTAATAATAAATATAATATATAATAAATCCACATCAAATAACAATATACTATTATGAAACCATTTAAATAATATACAATTATATATGATGCCACTTGGTAATAAATAGAATGCACAATCATCCACTGTACAAGTCATAGGGTATGAAAGGCTGAAATAATATACATCATCTCTTAAGATCTTATGAAATCAAATACAATACAATAGTACAACTATCCATCATAGAAATACAAGAATAGATAGAAAGGAACATGTTCACAAACACATCCAACAGTGGCATCTGACAATCAGATCTCAATGGTATAAGAAAAATCACTACCACCCGACCTTATGGAACCAAAAAAGGTCCACTTCCACCATGCTGAGGAGATATTCTCAAGTCCCAAATAGGATAACAAACTCAATAATAAATCCAACATCTAGGTTCAAGGAATCACTTGAAAGCAATCTAACTCAAAGGTACCAAGACACAAGTATCAACTAATCTTAGAGGTAACACAAACATGTAGGAAATCTACTATGTAAGTGGGCAAGTGTCATCACACGAACCAACTCTAAGGCTACCTGACTAGTCTTTTAATCCTCTAGCTCCTCAGTAACTCTATGTGGCACTAGTATCCTTTCATACTGACAAGGCATAGTAACGAGTCAACTCTAAGGTTACTCAGCTAATCTTTTAATCCTCCAACCCCTTAGTGACTTTCTATGGTACCAATCTCTTGTTAATTCATTTTAAACCCATTTAATGAAATTTAATCACTTATTAAATAACCTACAATGGGTTACCCTGGCAACCACTTTGGGCCCCTTCCCAACTTAACATACAAATAACCTACCCTAAGCTCAGTAAAATCAAAAGATCAAAAAAGACCACATGCCATACATCAATTCTTAAACAAGCAACTAACAACTATTGAAAAACACTGATCATAAACATGGATTCCACCAATACTATCATCCTAACAGGACTGATCCTAAAATCAAGAATACATAAACTAATCCATGTCATAACATGATATCACCAAGAAAAATCATACAAACACCTCAGTCCTATAAAAGCGATTGGAAAGCAATCCAAATACAATTGATCAAAGACTCAAAGGTTATATCAAATAGGTTACACCATTACCTAAGTTTCATACAAGAACATTGTAAGCAATAATAATCAATAGATGAAAACATCTCATAGAGCATACAAAACACATTACCATGGTTGAGTATAAAAGATCGTATGCAAACATCATCATGACATCACATAACAATCCCCCAAGCCTCTGGGAAACATCCTGACTAGCCAAAGCTATGACAAACCAAAAAACCCCAACACTAGTAAATCACATGTCACATAAAGCACATACAAAAGTGAATTTCATAATTGATTAGGTTTTAGAAACCCTAAAGTTCAATATTTACTAAAGGTCTTCAGATTAAATCATGGACAATTCTATAATGGAAATCAATTTTCTCAAACAAGGGCTTCAACATAGAGAAATTCAGAAAATAGAAACACAACAGACACGAAGAAGATTGAAATTTGAAGAACAAGCAACTACTGCACAAACCCACAAGATCCTACCTAGATCTAGTGCTAAAACAATGAATTTACAAAGATGCAAGAATCTTCCTTTTTCTTTGAAAACCCTCTTTTCAAAAATTGGCTTCTCCAAACCTGTGTATCTAGAAATGAGCTCTAGTTTCCTTAATAAAGAGATTTTCCCCAAAATCAAGGCTTTGATGATGCAATCATGCAAAAACCCTTTGTCTTTAATTACTATATTTTAATTTTCATGCACACACTTTATACAATTTAATTAAAATAAACTTTATTAAACTAAAGCTTTCTCTCCCTTATTAAATTGTGTGACATTTTTAATATAATATTTATTACTTTAACTAATAATATTATTTAGAGATTATAATAAATATAACTCCTAAATAAATTATTATTAAATAAAATAAATATAACTACACCTAAACTAGAAATTTAATCAAATCTTTTAAATTTAATTCTTTCATGCACATTTCAAGAACTTTTTTTATTAAAATATTCTTTTATATTTTCTTTTCCTCCACTTTATTAATTAGTGCAAGCACTCTTTAAAGTATAGTTTATTATTTAAATTAATAAGAATAATTAAAACTCATTATCTAAATGAAACTCTAATTTAATAATTATTAATTAAATAATCATAATAAAAAATATTAAATCTTTAATCTTTTAATATTTTAATTCTATTTTTATCCAACTTCTTAAATTAGGCTTTTAAAATAAATATTTTAAACTGAAGTAGATATTTAATTAATTTCTAATTAATTAAATAACATCATATTCTAATCTTTCTTTAACCATTTTTCTAAATTTAGACCTCTAATTTTAGACTTCTAAATTTAGATTTCTAATTTTAGGCTTTTTATTTAAACCATAAATTTAATTAGTTTTTAATTAATCAAATAATATTTATTACTCAACTAATAATATTATTTAGAGTTTACTATTAAAAAACTCTTCTTAATAATTATTAAATTAAATAAATAAAAATATGCTAAAATTAGAACTTTAATTTAATCTTTTAAATTTATTTCTTTTATTTAATTAATTTTTTAATTAATTAAATAGAATCAAATATTGAATTTTCTATATACAATTTTCATGCAACAAATTTGCGCAATTAAAATAAAAATATCTTTACTAAATTAATTTTCTTTCCCACCTTAGAATGACGAGCAGACCGAGATATGGAAATTTTAAAAATTTGAACTCTAACAAAAATAGGAAAGCAAATACTTGCTAGCTTAAGTGAAGACATGTTAATGAAAAAAAGAAGTTTTTTAGTAGCCAGAATCCAAAGCTGTCACATTTGAAAGAAATGCAAGGGCAAATTTTAGGAAGGGGCTTCACAATTTCCATCTAAATCAGAAGGACTTCTTGTCATACACCATTGATACTTTTAACAGGTATTCTTCACTACCAGAGATCTAAGAATCAGATTCCTTGAAACAAGATAATGGGGTTTTGGAAAGTGGCGGCAATTATGATAGGCACTTCTATATCCATTCAACACATAGCCTAGATAGACAGATTCATTTTTTCAATCTTACTAAGTATGCTGGTTCGAATAAAGATTCCATCTTTCATTCTCAACTAGGCTTTGACATCAAATCTCCCATCATTAGTTCCCCCCCCCCCCCCCCCCCCCCCGCACCAAAAAAACCCTAAGTCCCGCTACTAAGGAACCTTATATTCCCCCTCATTGTAAAACACCTTACAAGGATTCTGCCCTCCATTCTTGCCTAAACCCTTCTCAGCCACTCAATTCGAATTCTGCTAAAATAGAAGAAGAGATCCTGGTTATTAGTAATCAAGAAAGCAGGGAATGTTAGCAAGAATGCGTGGAAGTTGGGCTATTTTCCTATTGGAATGGTCCATCTATGGAGCTTTACAATGTAATTGAATGGCTGGAAGATTTCTGCGGTGACCAGGTAAGTATTTCCCACTATTTAGATAGATTAATATATATTTTATGCAATAATGAAAATGTGAAGAAATAATTTCTAAATAATCCAAACTGTTTCTTTAATGGTCATCCAATTAGATTATTTGATTGGTTACCCAATTTGTGTGATGAAAACCTAGAGTTCTCCATTCCTGCCTATTTTTCTATTAACCCTATACCTCCGGAATTGAAAGAAATTAACATTATTTAAAAAATTGGCAAATCTATGGGTAATTTTTTTTGGTATGGATAATTGCTTTGATAAATGTAACAATATCAAACTCCTTATAGAATGTAATATAAAAAAAACAAAGGTCAAGCCGATTAAAATTTTAATAAAAAAATCAATATATAGAATCCACTCTTAGAGATTTGAAGGTGGTATTATAGAAATCATAAAATTGGATGATGATCAAAAAGACAATTTTGATATTATGTTTGTTTACTCTTGAAGAATTCTATCCTAAGATCAGTCATAGAAGAAGATTGGTAGAGGAGTTTAAGGAATCAACTGAGCATAAGGATTATTACTACACTATTGCTTCCCAAGAGGAGGATAAGAACAAAATTTCTTACATCCACTCCCTAGTAAATACTATAGTAGAAGACCAATTCATTTTAGAAATGAAGAGTGATAAAGAGGAGATATGGGTGTCAAATAATTGTTGCCCTAATTCATTCAAAAGTCATATAGAAAATAGACACAAACTATATAGTATTATTTTGGATGATAGGAAGTGAAATAGGAAAGGAAAAAATGATACAAAAAGAAGAAAGCATAAAAAGATAAGTGCAAAGCAAAAAGAGCCTTTAGTTGAAAAAAATCCTTCCTCTCCTACCAAGTATTTAAGGGACTCAGGTCCTTGTCCTAGATTGAAGAAGAATTTGTTGGATGACTATCATAAGGAATATTAGGAGTACTAGTCAGAAGTTTCCTCTTTTGTAAGATCATTGTCTGAAGTAGAATTGTCAAAAAAATTAACAAAATTTTGGAAGACTCCCTCACCCAGAAAAGAGACTCAAGACATCAGAAGTATGGATAAGAGTTTAGAGGGGAAAAATTCTGTGAAAACCAAAGTAGAAATTCTCCAAATTTTCCTTAACAAAGAACTGCTAGAGGTTGATGAAAAGAATGATGAATCATTGGAAAAAATAGATAAGGAAAAGATTGAGAAATTATCTGAGGAATTAATTCAAGTTTTTGACTATGAAAATGTAAATAAGATTAGTCTCTCTCAGATGGAAGATCTTGTAAAACAAGTTTTAGAATTAGGGGGAAATGAATATACATTTGAAGATCTAAAAAGGGATATTTTATCCTTGGAAGAAGAAAGCAAGCCTAGATCAAATTCAAAATATCCAGTAGAAAATAACAATGATGAGAATAAGGATAGAGAACTTATGGAACAACAGAGAATTTTAGAGCTTGTTTTGCAGGAAGTGGAGAATGAAGACATGATAGATCATGAGTGGCATTAGTCTAAAATAGTTACTAGTGCTCAAGATAACTTGGATCAATTGGGCCTAGCTATGAACCAAGAAGGGATCAAATCTGCTAACCTCAGTCAGAAAAGGCCTAAAAGAGGAAGGAAATCTGTTAAGGAGCTCAGGGAGGCAAATGGGCAAGCCAAGGAATAGCATAAGATCAATCAGATATTCAATGCAGGGAAGAAAAAGAGCCTTTCCATGGAAACATGAAGATCACTACTTGGAATGCTAGGGGTATAAATGCCTCTAGCCAAAAAAGAATATTAAAACATAATTTAAAAAATTTTGAATTTGATATTATCTTGTTACAGGAAACCAAACTTAATAAAGCTGAGGGTACTAATTTGGGGAGATTAATTGGTAACTGGGGTATTGTTACAAAGGAATCTATAGGTGCTTCCAAAGGTTTAGGGGTAATATGGAACCATAGGAAAGTAGATCTAGATTTTCTTAGTTTCAACAATAATTGGGTAAGCTATAAAAGTCAAAGTTTGAAATATAATCTTTATTTCATTCCTATTAATGTATATGGCCCAACTAGTAATTCTGAAAAAATAATAGTTTTGGATGAGATCAATAACTTCTTGCATGATTATCAGAATGAGTTAATTATTTTAGGAGGTGACTTTAATACTATATTGAATATGAATGAGAAAACAGGGGGCTCCTCGCTAATACCATAGTTGTCCAAAGATTTCAAAACATGGTGTGACCTTCAAAATCTAATTGATATTCCAATAAAAAATGGCATTTATACTTGGAATAATAGATGGAAAGATTATGCCTATATTGCTGAAAAATTAGATAGATTCTTCATTAAAGGAGAATTAGACATTAACAACCTAAATATTATGCCCTCTATCCTTCCAATTGTGGGATCTGATCACTTTCCAGTTAGGATAGATATCTCTGAACCTCACAAACCTATAAGAAACTCATTTAAATGTGAGAAGATGTGGTTTTTAGATCCTAACTTTTTAGAAAATATCAAATTATGGTGGTCTCAGGGTACTTTTGTAGGTTCAAAAATGTATGTATTCATGTCCAAAATTAAGATGTTAAAAGACAAAATACTTAGATGGAACAAAGAACATTTCAATAATATATTCAAAGAAAAATTGGATACTGAGAATAAATTAAAGGAAATAAACTCAAAAGTCATTCAAAAAGGCATGAATAATGAGATTTATCTCTTGGAAAAAGAACTTCTACCAAAACAAAAAGATTTACTATTGAAGGAAGAAATCTTCTGGATACAAAATCTTGCGAGAAATGGTTAGATGAAGGAGACAGAAATACAAAATACTTTCATAACTCAACACTTGCTAATCGAGCTAAAAATAAAATCTCTAGCATCAAAAACCAATTAGGTATTCTTACAAAGAAACCTAGTGAGATTGTTAATATTCTAATCAGTCACTTTAAAAATATCCTTAATAATTTTGAAGGTTCTAATAGAGTTGCCCAAAGAAAAATGTTAGTAGTTATTCCTAAAATCATCAATAAGGAAGATAATAAAGCTCTCAGTAAACCCATCACATTAGAAGAAGTCAAGAATGTAGTATTTAATATGAACCCTGACAAATCCCCCAGACCTAACAGATTCTAGGCCTATTTTTACAAAAAATGCTAGGATATAATTGGTGCATAGTTATGGGAAGCTATAGAAGCCTCAAGACAAGGGGGGTCTCTACTTGCTGAAATTAATTACTCTTTCTTTACCTTAATTCCCAAAAAATATGAACCAAGAACTCTAGGAGAATACAGGCCAATTACTGTATGCAATACAATCTATAATTTTTTTCAAAAATTCTAGCAAATAGATTGAAACCATTACTACCTAAGATTATATCTAAATAACAAACAAGATTTTTTCTAGGAAGATTCATTCTAGATGGGATTATCACCGTTTAGGAAACCATTCATTCTGCCCAAAAAACCAAGAAGGTGTGTATGTCTATGAAATTAGATATTCAAAAAGCCTATGATATGGTTGACTGGAGATTCTTGTGTAAAACCCTTGAGGCATTTGGCTTTTCATGTCAATGGATTAGCCTCATTTTAAAAAGTATCTCAACCACCAAAATATTGGTCTTGGTTAATGGTTCTCCAAAAGGATTCTTTGAAATTTCTAGGAGTATTAGATAGGGAGATCCTCTATCTCTTGTCTTATACATTATTATGGTTGAAGACTTTGGGAGATCATTCTCAAGGGCACTCATTAAAGGAGTAATTAAGGGTGTGACAGTTATAGAGAATGTTCCAAATGTCATGCACCAGCAATATGCTGATGACACCATCCTTTCGGGTGAAAGTTTTGTTAAAGAAGCTATCATAGTAAAATCAATTATCAATAGCTATATGAGTGCTTCAAGTCAAAAAGTTAATGATTCTAAATCTAAGATATTCTTTGTTAATACAGATAAGAAGTTAGAGAATCAGATATATAAAATTATGGGTTATAAAAAAGGCATGTTTCCTTGCAAATACCTAGGAGTAGAATTAGAAAAAGGAGCTAAATCTAGTAAAATGTTGTATAAAATTCTAGATAAATTGAATGCCAAAATTGGTGATTGGAGAGGGAAGTGGCTTACTAAAGCTGGCAAGAAGACTAAAATCAGTTCACTCCTAACAACTATCCCCACTTATCCTCTCTCATGTCTTCCTCTTCCTAAAATTTTACATCATAAATTAGATTCAAAATTAAAAGATTTTCTCTAGAACAATTGTGAGAATTCCAAAAAACTTGCATTGATTAAATGGGACCAAATTTGTAAACCTAAAGAGTATGGAGGTTTAGGCATTAAAAATCTACAATTGCAAAATGAGGCCTTAGGGGCCAAACTCATTTGGAATCTTTATTCTGAAAGGGACCAAAAATAGGCGAAGATCCTATACAACAAATACCTTGATGTGGAATACCCCACATCCATATTCAGATCCAAATCCCTCCCCAAAGCATCTGAAAGCTAGAATTTTATGGTTAAATGTCGTAATTTAATTGGCAAATACTTAACGTGAGATGTAGGTAAAGGTGACTCGACCCTATTTTGGGAAGATTCTTGGGACGGGCTCCCTCCTTTAGAACTAGAGACATCATTTGAAAGTATGAAAATTAAGTTGACCAACATTTGGGGTACTAGAGTAAGTGATTATAAGATAAAAATCATCAGAGAAGATATGGTTGAATGGCATTGGAAACCTATTATTGATGTACAAAAAGATCCAGCTATTATTGAGGCTTATGAAAAATTAGTGCTTTCCATAACTATAAAACAAATTGATAGGGAAGACAAACTCATTTGGGCTGCATCCAATGATGGTAAATACAGTGTGAAAAACAGATATAAAACTTTGATTAAATTGGGTAAAAGTGGATATACCATTAAATCTTTGCTGG
Organism: Cupressus sempervirens; assembly: GCA_028749045.1. NCBI lineage: Eukaryota > Viridiplantae > Streptophyta > Pinopsida > Cupressales > Cupressaceae > Cupressus > Cupressus sempervirens. The sequence goes on along the minus strand of CM053788.1, from coordinate 295,162,537 downwards.
GATTCTACATGCCTACCAAAGGCTGGCTTTTTCCTTTGGTTGGCCTTTCAAAATAAAATATTATCTAATGATAGACTTTAGAGATTAGGGTTTTCTGGTCCATCAAGATGTATCCTTTGCAAAGTTGATGGAGAATCAGTTGATCATTAAACAAATTGAACTGGTCATCCCCTATCCCAAGATCCTTTGTAGACTTCCTTAAAGGATGGCCTCATAATAATTCTAGAGGTGTTTATAGTAAAATTTGGAATATTTTCCCTTACATCCTTGTTTGGGAAGTTTGGAAGGAGAGAAATAGAAGAATCTTTACTAATTTAGAACTAGATCCTGAAGCAATCATGCTAAAATTAGAAGTTAGCATAGTAGAAACCATCAACTCATATCTCAGGAAATTCAAAATAGAAGAAGGCTCTTTCTCTTCGTGGGATGGTTTAATCAAGAAAGCCTGGACTAATCTAATTAACCTTCCCCTGGTTTATTCCAAACAAAATAAGGAAGCTAGGAAGCTCTGTAAATGGCATCCCCCTCCTAAAGGATGGACTAAACTTAAATTTGATGGAGCTACCAGAGGTAACCCTAGTACAATAGGTATAGGGATCATCATAAACAATGACAAAGGAGTATGGCTAGCAAAGAAAGTGGTGCAGGAGCATGTCTGCGACAGGAAGACAACCTACAATATGACTAAAATGCAGGACACAAAGCAAATATCAAAAAGTTTTGAGTTTAAAATCTGAAATTTGAAATGTTTGTGTGTGAGTTTAGAGTTTTATATTTTAAAATAAATGTCCTTTTTTTGTGTGGTGGAAATGTTTAGGTGGCATTCTTATAAGCCTACCCAACATTATCCACTTAGGACTTAGTATGAGTTTATTTTAGATTATTTTGGGTGTGTTAAAGGTTTCTAATTTTTGAAAATGTTTATGGGAAAAATCAAAAGGAAGAAAATGATGAATATTCCTAAAGCACCATGTGTAGGCATTCAAAATGTAACCGCCATAAGAAAGCTATGATGGATTTTTGGGAGTTACATTAGAAGGTGAATATTCCTAAAGCACCATGTGTAGGCATTCAAAATGTAACCGCCACAAGAAAGCTATGATGCCTTTTTGGGAGTTACATTAGAAGGTTTTTCAAAAAGAGAAAGAGTGCATATTGTAAGAGAGATTTTTGAGGAGAGATTTTTGAAGAGAGATTTTTGAAGAGAGATTTTTGGAGAGAGATTTTTTTTTTTGGGAGAAAGTGAATAGAATGAAGTTCTTGAGTTTTCCTATAATTTTCTTAAGTTTCTAGTGTTGTATAGATGTGATTGTGTAGTATTCTACATACATTTTTCTGTCTGTATTTAGATCAAAAATTTGGAAGAAATCTAAAAATCAGATGTTAATAGTTTAATATTTTCTTATTGTTCATTTCCTATCAACCGGATCTCTCTGTTGTTTTGAGAGTGGTCTTTGCATGGTGATTTTCTAAAGGTTTTGAAATCCTCTGCATCAGAAAGCTCCATCTATCGAACCAACCTCGAATAACTTAGGAAAACTAAGAGCCTTAGAAGAAGGTTTTTTATTATGTATAAAATTAGGATTATCCAATATTTATATCAAAGGTGACTCTCAAATTGTACTTAATGCTATTAGAAAGAAATATACACCTAATTGGGTGCTCAACTCTAAATTAGAAAACATCATTAATGTAATGAATAAATTTGAAGATATTAGGATTGAACATATCTTTAGGGAAGGTAATTTGGAGGCTGATGGTTTAGCAAATTTGGGAGCCAATGGTCATAATATTCTTGAATTTAACATTGTCTAAGACCTTTTATTCTATCCTTTATGAAAAGACAATTAGGTGTTCCCTCTTTGGTCTTCTAGTCTCGACACCTAGTAAGGTATATTTCTTATTTTAAATATCCATATCTATCAGTTTGTTGTCATTATTTAATATCATGGGTGCATCAACCGAAATATTAATCATTATATTTTGATTTGTTGCTTTTTTAATTATTTCTTATACGAGTTTTTAGTAGCTAAAGGCTCATGCCATTAATCTCACTTGTTTAAGTTAGGAGGTGGTATTCTAGATTTTTCATCTTTGTATTTGTGTCTCTAGTTTAGGTTTGGTTTTTTTTCCATAATTATAGAGGTTTAGATGGACTCTAACACATGTCTTTCACTCAGATGAAATCTACACAATGGCATTTCGTGATAGTATAAAGCCTAAAAGGTGGAATCGTGTCCTCAGACCTATAGACAATATGACCAGAATTGCTATTAGCAGAGCCATTGGGGAAAGGTTTTTCAATTATGACTTCTCCTGGAGAATAGATAGTGACATTATGGGTTTGTTCATTGGTTGCATTGCCAAAACTAGGATTAATAAGTGGGCAATGAATAGGCTTTTCTTGAATATCTTTGATTCCAGTTGGTGCTCTTATGGAGGCGCTTCTGAGTTTGGATGACAATCTAAGGGTTCCTCTTCCAGAGGTATACATGAAAAATCCTCCTGGGAGTCTCTTGACAGCCATAATGCCTAGGAGGCCTACTATTATGATAAGGGACCAGGTTCTTTTAAAAAGGGTCTAGCTTAAGATGGAAGCTTGCTTGCATTTTCTCCTTCACTGGAGGAAAATCACTCTAGATCCTAATCATGAATGGATCACCAATTATTTGGATATGTTCAATGCATACATTGGCATAGGAGTTGAGTTCGGTAATCTAGATTTGTTGGACTTTTGCACTCCTAATTTAGAGAAGATGAGTAGAGGAAGCTCTCTTTTGTCATCTCTCCCCAATTTCAATCTAAATTCTTGAATGACCTAGTAGAGGTTATCATGGCTCACTGGAAGGAGGATGTAGGAGATGGTCTTTAGTTTTTTTAGTGTGCATTTGACTTTTGGTGTTCTTTGTCCCCTTTTTTTTGCTTGGTAGTCTGTTTAGGGTTGGACAATACATTTTTTTGATATTTATAGGTGGTACTTCTTTCAAGGTTTTCTTTCCTTTAAAGACTCATGCTCTATCATTGTATAAGTAATGGTCGTTCTACGACTAGTTTACCTCTATTTGCTTTAACCAGTTTTATTTCATGTCTAATTAAGAATGGATTATAGTATATGACCACTATCATGGATTAGGATTGGTATTCTTTCTGATTTTCTTTGGGTTAGTTTTCTTCTAGATTTTTATTATTGATTCTAGTATATGGTAAAGTGGTAGGCACAATGATATAATTTTAGGCTTGTGTATAGATCTACAGGGGTTGGATTTAAAAAACAATATATATTTATATTAGTATGCTTGAAATTTTCCATAGGTTGTATTTCCGTTGAGTGTGGTTTCGAGTTTGGGCTCTTTCAACCCCTTGACAGATCTGGATCTTGGTTCTCTGTTGTTTGGATTAGTTGATATTTTTCCTTTCTTTTAGTGGACTCTCTAATTCTTGTTTTTATTTTAGTATGTATATGTTTTTCCTTCAAAGTTTCGCTCTTCAGCTTCTCATGATCCTCTATTGATTATTTGATTCTTGGATAGTTTTTGTCAATTATAGTTTATGTAAATTGGCAGATTCACTTGTATAGATTTATGCTTGTGCATATGTTTGTAAGGAATAAAATATATACATCAGTATAAGTTTATGTAAGTATGTCCAAAAAAATTCATAGACTCCGCTTTATCTATTATGATGATGAATTAATGTAGGATAGTTAATGATGATTATAGCTTATGGTAAATAGGCAAATTCTCTTATATAGATTTATCCTTGTAGATATGTCTATAGGGATCCGTATATATACATCAGTATAAGTTTATATAAGTATGTTTGAAATTTTGCATAGGCTCCATTTTATCTATAATGTTGGCTGCGATATAAGTTTCTTATTAAGTTTTCATGTTAGATCTGAATTATGTTATGTTGTTTCTTAATTTATTTAGTATACTCCTACAACTAGTTGGTTCTTTGGGGTCTGTTTTAGCATTTTTATGATAATCTTATGACTCTATGAGCTCGAACTATTGTTGCTTTAGTTTCTATAAATTAGTTTAGTTCTTTAGATTCTTCTATGATTCAATTATATTATTAGCTTGTTTATCCTAATATCTATATGAATTATAAGGATAGATTAGTAGTTTCTTTACTAATCCCCTTGTTTCAGAATTTTTTGGTGTTTCTAAATTTTTTAATAGGAATGAAGATTGGCATAAGTTTCCTTGCATTCAAGATCAATTTCATGCCAAAGATATGCTTAATCACTCTTGATGGAGATTTGAATTAAATTATAATGAAGTGTTAAAATGTATTTTAAGTTTGTAACCAAGTTGTATAGGTGACTTCACCTAATAGATTGTGAAATTTTGAATCAGGGGTATGCCCCTTAGTTTTCTTTGTAATTTTTAGGATGTAAGTCCCAAGGCAAGATTGGAGGTTTTCTTCCCCATTCTTTCCTACTAGTGCCCATTTGAATGGTGGACTTGTAAAATTTATATTTCTTTAATAAAATATATATCAAGGCTTTGATCGTTTATTGATAAAAAAATAAAATAAAAAATTCTTTCCCACTTTAATTAATCATGAGATGTTTTTAATATCATATTTATTAATTTAACTAATAATATTATTTAGAGATTATTAATAAAACTCCTGAATAAATTATTATTAAATTAAATAATTATAAATATGTAAAAATTAGAACTATAACTTTATCTTTAAATTTTATTCTTTTATTTAACTAATTCACGAGAAATTTTTAATAATATATTTATTAACTTAATTAATAATATTATTTAGATTTTATTATTAAAATAAAATTCCTAAACATTTATCATTAATTTAAATAAATATAACTATGCCACAATTAGAACTATAACTTTATCTTTAAATTTCTTGCATACGCTTTATGCAATTTAATAAAAATAAACTTAATAAATTTTATGTTTTCTCTCTCAAGTTAATTACAAGATGTTTTAATAATATATTTATTAATTCAACTAATAATATTATTTGAATTTTATTATTTAAAATAAAACTCCTAAGTAATTATTATTAAATAAAATAAATATAAATACGTCAAAAATAGAACTTTAATAAAATCTTTAAATTTAATTGTTTTATTTAATTAATTTCTCAATTAATCAAATATAATTAAATATCAAATTTCTTTATAAAATTTCTATTAAATTAAATCATTAAATTATCTTTTAGTTTGATTTAATTATAACAGAAAATCACAACAAACCCACAAAACCAAATACAACAACTCAACTGAAAGTCAAAGAACAAAGTCAAACTCCAAGGTCAAAGTCAAGAATTCATGTCATTTGACAAATTTGAAAATGTGAAACTAACTTAGACATTGTCCTATTTTCTAGAACAATTGGCTTAGGTTAGGATTTGGACCAAAGAGTTATCTCCTCACTTATACCATTGAAATACTACAATAGGGTACACTCATCCTAGCAATTCAGGGAAGTCAATACCTAGTACCTACAATCTGCATAAAATCCACGCATTTAAAAACATAATATTCTAAACTAAAAAAATAATGACATGAAGTATATCATTGTGTAGATCCTGACTAGCATGAAATCTAGGTAGGATCTTGTGGTTTTGTGTAGTAGTTGCTCATTTTTCGAATTTCTATCTTCTTTGTGTTTGTTGTGTTTCTATTTTCAGAATTTCTCTAGGTTGAAACCCTTGTTTGAGAAAATTGATTTCCATTATAGAATTTTCTATGATTTAATCTAAAAACCTTTAGTTAATATTGAACTTTAGGGTTTTCAAAACCTAATGAATTATGAAATTCAATTTTGTATGTACTTTATGTGACATGTGATTTATTGGTATTTGGGATTTTTGAGTTTGTCTTAGCTTTGGCCAGTCAGGATGTTTACTAGAGGCTTAGGGGTTTGTTTTGTGATGTCCTGATGATTTTTGTATATGATCTTTTATACTCAACCATGGTAATGTATCTTGCATGCTCTATGAGGTGTTTTGATCTATTGATTGTTATTGCTTTTCAGTGTTCTTGTGTGAAATTGAGGTGAATGGTGTGACCTATCTAATACAATCTTTGAGTCTTTGATCAGTTGTATTTGGATTTCTTTCTAGTTGCTTTTATAGGACTGAGGTGTTTGTATGGTTTGTTTTTGGTGATGTCATGTTATGACATGGATTGGTTTATGTATACTTGATTTTGGGATTGGTCCTCTTAGGAGATTGTATTGGTGGAATTCATGATTATGATCAGTGTTTTTTAATACTTGTTAGTTGCTTGTTTAAGAACTAATGTATGGTATGTGGTCTTTTGTGATCTTTTGATTTTACTGAGCTTACAACAAGTTACTTGTATGTTAAGTTGGGAAGTGGCTTGCAATGGAGGTCAGGGTCCAAAGTGGCTGCTAGGCTAACCCATTGTAGGTGATTTAATAAGTGATTAAAATTCATTGAATGGGTTTAAAATGAATTAACAATAGATTGGTACCATAGAAAGTTACTAAGGGGCTCAAGGATTAAAAGATTAGCCAAGTAACCTTAGAGTTGACTCGTTAGTATGCCTTGTCAGTATGAAAGGATACTAGTGCCGCATAGAGTCACTAGGGGGTCGAAGGATTAAAAGACTAGCTGGTAACCCTAGAGTTGGTTCGTGTGATGACACTTGCCCACTTGCATAGTATATTTCCTACGTATCTATGTTTCCTATGGGATTAGTTGATATTTGTGTCTAGGTACCTTTGAGTTAGATTGCTTTTAGGTGATTCCTTGAACCTAGATGTTGGATTTGATTGTTGATTTTTTTATCCTATTTGGGACTTGAGACAATCTCCTCGGTGCAATGGGAGTGGACCTTTTTGGGTTCCACAAGGTCGGGTGGTAGTGCTTTTTTCTTATACCATTAAGATTTGATTGTCAAATGCCACTACTGGATGTGTTTGTGCAGATGTTCCTTTCTATCTATTCTTGTATTTCTATGATGGATGGTTTTAATATTGTATTGCATTTAATTTCATAAGATCTTAAGAGATGATGTAATTTATTTCATGATGTATAATATTCCAGCCTTTCATACTCTGTGACCTGTACAGTGGATGATTGTGCATTCTGTTTATTGCCAAGTGGCATCATATATAATTGTATATTATTTAAATGGTTTCATATTGCTATATTATTATTTGATATGGATTTATTATATATTAGATTTATTATTAATTAAACTTAAATGAAATTCAACATCATGGGACCCTTAAGAATTGTAATTTGTTTCATGGTATGTGTTAATGTGAATGTTAATTGCTTCCGCTATGTTATAACTTTTTTTGTTAAGTTATTATCTTTAACTTTAAAAAAATGTTTCTCAAACTTAGTGAAACTTTAGGTTAAGTTCTTTTGGGTTCCCTAGCGGGGCATTAATTTTCTCATCCCAAATTATGACATTGTACATATCAAAGTCACATAAATCAAAGTCAATGACATACTTCAATTTCTACAAAAAAAATCATTGCACCTTCGAATAAATCTATGTCGAAAGAAATTAAAGAGGCATGTAGATATGAATATTGATCTCAAACCAAAATGAATGAGGAAGAATTTGGGTGAGACAAAGACCTCAACACCTTTTGGGGGGATTGAGGAGGATGAGATTTTTAGCATGAGTGGAATAAAGAGAATCCATCTATAGAATATCAATATGACACTCGCAATAATAGTGAAAGTGAGTTTGACAAAGGCATTCAACCTACTAAGGATCCCAAGTTGACCAAGGCTCAAACATTTTTTCAAAAAATGAGTGATCCTATTAAAAAAAGTATACTGTAGAGGAAACTATAATATAAAATACAAGTTATGTAGGTTTAGGTGGCCTTGGTCCAAGAGATTAAGGGAGATGACATCCAATTGCAGTACCAACTCCACCAAAAAGTAGAAATGAACAAGTCATTGGAGTCTTTGACAAGATTGAAGATGATTTATCTACTAAGGGCAAAAAATGTTATACTTTTAAAGGTCAACCGAATACAACATTTTTTAAATCTTCAAATCTAGTTGAAGTTGAAAATAGTCCTAAAACTCCAAGATTTGATATGGGACATCTTTATGTTGTTGGTAATCCTCAAAATATAATTGTTTTTGATAAGGTAAACAGGTTTTAAGGGGTCCTGAAACCCATAAGTTTAACAACAAGAAAGGCTAAAAATAAGCGAAAAAATGCCCAGCCAAAACATAAGCCTTACGGCTGAAAATAAGCCCAAAGGCCCAGCCCGAAACAACTACCCACTAAAAAGGCCAGAGAACCAACCAGAAAAACAGAGACCAGACAAAAAGCCAAAGCCAGGAGAAACAAAAAACCAAAGGACAGAGACCCAACCTAGCAGACTACTTCTCCATCTCAAGCATGGTCTGGGCAGCTTCGGCGCACTCTTGTTGCTCTTTTGCCTTATTATCCTGGGCGTTCATCAAATCCTGCTCCATAGTGCTATCCTTGGCTTTATCCACATCTAGCTTATCTTTGTCTCTGTTCTGTTTATCATCTTCCTCCATCTGGTTCCTGTCTTTGAGATTTTCCAAGAGAGAGAGGATGTTGTCGTTGATCGAAGCGAGGAGGGAAATCATTTGACTTGCCAGGTTGTGATTGTAGTTCTCAATATTTTTTTACTCTCCTCTCCATCAGAGTCTCCTAGCTGTTCCGGTCGCCTTGGCTTTCTGCACCTGTCTTGCTCTTGATTTTTTCCATTTGGGAAACCCTATCTCTGACATCCTCAAGCTCAAAATATAATTGTTATAGCTATTGGCATGGGCAGAGTAATTATATTTGGATGAGAACACAAATATACAATTAATAATTCACCTTTCAAACACTCAATTGTCTTAGTAAACCCAATTTTTTGTTTTAATAACTTTGAAACAAAATTTTATAAAAATAAATAAATAAATAATGAAGACATTGAAAAGTGATGTAGTTGATGTAGCTCATCATGAAGATCATGCATATAATACTAATAGTATATTTCCAACCTATGACCCAAACACAAAAATAATGAACTTCATGGCTGTTATGCCCCTAGCTAAAGATAATGATCCACCAAAAAGTCCAATATATCCTAATAATTTACAAGTTAGCACTCTCCAAATGGATTTCTTCAAAGTGAAAAATTGACAAAATAAATATATCAAAAGAGATCAACAAAATGATATACTCTACATAAAGTAGAGAGGGAGAACACAAGGCTTGCAAAGAAAATAAAAAAGTTACAGGCTAACTTGGAAAATGTGAAGGCCAAGGAGAAAGCAAAAAATAATAGGTTCAAAGAATTTCAAAAAAGGACTCCTCTATTGCAAATAAAATTAGTAACTTGAAGAAAGAATTGGAGAATGAAAAGAAAAAAGAGGAATTTACTGCAAAGAGAATCCATAATGTGAAGAAGGAATTGGACAATGAGAAGAAAAATGAGGAGCCTATTGCAAAGACAAACAATTATTTGAAGTAGGAATTGGAAAATGCAAAGAAAAAAGAGGAGTCTACTGCAAAGACAATCCATGACTTGAAGAAGGAATTGGAAAATTAGAAGAAAAAAGAGGAGTCTATTGCAAAGACAACCCATGATTAGAAGAAGGAATTAAAGAATGAGAAGAAAAAAGAGGAGTCTATTGTAAAGACAATCTATAATTTGAAGATGGAATTGGAGAATGAGAGGAAAATAGCAACTAATTTGCAAGGGAAAGTAGAGGAAATAAGAAAAAATATTGAAATGGTGATGTTTGAAATGAAAAAAATACATGGATAATGAAATTTCACAAAATATAACTACAAGTTTTGAAGAACATGTTAAGGGGAAATTAAGAAACAAAATCAAGTATATAAAATAAAATTTTGGGGGGAAATATTGAAAAATACTAATAGCTTGTTTGAACGGCTTGGATTAATTAATAATTTAGAGATGTCTTTGAAAATTTAAAAACAATATTGAGGATAAAAGAATGATCTTCCCCAATCCCATAGAAATTATTGGGAAATAAATTTTGTATAAAGTATAGAGATTTAGTGGCAAGGAATTGGCAAGCCAAGGAATAAGCAACCACATCAATGTCTCTATAATGACCTTAAGTGTCATCAAAAATTGTGAGAAATAAATGGAAGTAGAGCAAGCTATGAGATTTGGTTCTAGAGAATTGATGAAGATGAATCACAATACGCTCCACATACTAAATCATTGATTACCAAATCCCGTTGAGTTACATGGAAAGTTTCTTGGAAGAAAAGATTGACTGAAAAAGTTGCAAAACATCATGAACTCTGAATTTGGCAACTTGTGTGAGCAAACCACTCTAGAAAGAATTGCAGGTTTCATCAAAGCATAGTCAACATCAAATGTAGCTATGAATATATTTGATTCATATAAAATATATCTTTGAAGTATGCACTATTAAGGAGGTTATAACTATTTATCTATAACTTAAATAAAATGGAGTTCCTAATGATACAAAATGGAGTGCCCTAAAAAACTTGATTGAGTAATCTCCTCAATCATAGTACTAACTACTTAGTAAGTGATAGAAATATAAACATTTTGTAACTTGTTGATCTTTATAATTTTAATTTAATTTCAACTGTTTCAATTATTACATGAATTAGGAATCGAGATAGCTAGAGCACTAGAGTAGTTTGAATTTTTTTTTCCTAGTCCTACTTGGAAAAATTGTACAATTATTAATGTACACACATAATGTAGTATTAATAATATACAATTAAAAATCAACATGTATCTTTTGTTTCTCACTTGTATCTATAAAAGGGAATTCAAGGTCATTAATAAAGGGTTTTAATATTCTACTTCTCTAGGCTCTAACTTTGTATAGTTCTATTGTCTAATATTTCTACAATGTACAATAAATTGATTGAATTTTTTAAAAATAAAAATTGTAGATGTTAATTGCACATAAAGCAATTTGAAATTGGTAAAACTGAAGCTACTACCCTACTACTTGACTCATAGAGAAGCAATGATAGTTGTCGCATCGCCTCATCATCACCATCATCAAAATCGTCTCCATCAAATTTATATAGTATTTGATTGTTCATTATGTTTTCTTTAGATTCACTATCAGTATGCATGCCAAAGTCAACTTCATCTTCAATTTTTCTAGTACTAGTACATGAATCACTACCGTTTTTATTCTTTTTAGTATTTTCATCACCACTTGGGTTTGAAATTTTTTTATTAAGGAAAATAGGTTTTAAGTAGGCCCTAAAACCCTTACATTATAGAGAATAGACAAAAATAACACTTAAAGTATCAAAAGAAACTAAAAGAAACTAGTTGAAACAACTCCCTAAACTAAAAGATAAAACCAATAAAAAGATAAGGAGTCAAGACAAAAAAACTAGGACAAGCCAAGAAAAGCTAGGGCGCTTAGGAGACATTTCTCAACATTTTTGTTGCACTTATTTCTAGCTCTGATAGTCTACTGGCCACCTCCTTCATGTCTAAGAGTTCCTAGTCAGGTTCCAAGGTGTCCTTCTTCCTCATGCTGGATCTAGTATGCTTCCTCGAGAAATCATCAGGGGTCCTATCCCTTGTCGGGGCAAGGTCCTCCTCCTTATTGATTCTTTGCTCCTCTATATTGTTAATGAATAGCTTAATATTCTCATTGGCCTCTTTGAGAATATTGTAGCTGTGTTCTAGTATAATCTACATTGAGCTCTCCATCATTTGGACCTTATTCTTGGCCTCCTCCAATCTATTATCCATACTTTTCTTCCTCCATTATCCTATTCTTCAAGCTCTAATTCTCCCTTTCCAAGTTGCTCACCTTATATTTGAGCTCTTGGATTTTATGAAAAATCTACTTAATGGTGCAAAAGTTTTCCATTGCATTGTTTTTGGCATTATTGAGGACATCCATATTTGGATTTTCCTTAGTGGTGTCTCTAAAAATCAATAGGGTAGGGTCTATCAACTCTTCCATTTGGATTTTACCCTCTTCATTCTCTTTGACCAGAGTTCTAATCAACTCGCAATTGATCCCCATTTTAGCATAAATTGTGTCAAAATTCTGCCACACCACATTCCTAAAACTTGGGTTTGAAATGTTGGCCAACCCTCTTCTTTGACATTTGTTTCTCCAAATGCTCAGAGCCCTATCATAATAGAAATTATCTACCTCAAACCTAGCAATATAGTGTTTCAAAAAATTATCCAAATTTCTATCTAATTTGTTTCTAAGCTTTGACTTCAAGAACCCCAAAGTACTAAAAACTCTCTTATGCTCCATTGAATTAAATATCATTGTTAAATATAATTTGACAATTTTGAAATATTTTGGTAGTAACTCTCTCAACTGATCACTCTAACCAAGGTTTTTCCAAATCTCTCTTATTGATCCCTCTTCATTTGGGTTCTCCAAAATGAGTGATCTCTAAATTGAAATTCATCTAAAATTCCATTTATAGTTACTCCATTGATTACTTTTCTTTTGAAAAAATGCTTAATCAAATTCATCATCCTCTTTTGAAAATCATTCAAATTATTCATAGTCCTATATTGAGGAAAACCAATAGACATTTCCTCAAGAAGTTCTAATTCTAACTTATGAAGAAAAACTATAGAAAAACACTTGATATACTCAAGCACAAAGTCAATGATCTTGAAGTCTTCACTTTTAACACGTGAGAGTTCCTTCTCTATTTTACTTCCTAATTTGTCAGGGTTGACACAGACATAGTACTACATTGGTAGTTCAACTCTACATACCCTAGCACATCCCTCATCATTTTCACCATTATGTAAAACATTCTCAGGATTGTTCAACTATGTGATTCTTATCCACTTTGCAAACTTTGATTAATTAATGCTTGTATTTGATAAAGAGTATCTAGGTTCAAACATGTCATTTTTTTAACACCATGCCAGGAAACCCAAAAAAAATTAACCTATTATGTCACTAACTTTGCTAAAATATTTTTTTAAAGATTAAAACTAAAGGATATAACATAATAGAAGTAATAACTTACATTCATACATAAACAATACAATAATAGTTATCTCTCAAGGGCTCCATGATGTTGAATCACACACACAAGTTTTATTAAGATTAAATCTAATAAGTAAACAAAATCCATGTCATAAAATAACTATAAGTACAAAATCACATTAAGCAATATAAGTACATAAGATGCCACATGGCATAACCAAAATGCACTATCATCCTTTGTAAAAGTCACAAGGTATGAAATGCTAAAAGAATATACATCAAGACAAAATGCAACATCTCATAAGATCTCAAAGAATCAAAGTACAATAAATTAGAATATGACCATAAAACATAATTATAAGATTAAAAGAATAGAACAACTACACAAGGTACATCTAGCATCGACATCTAGCTATTAGAGATCTCAATGGTATAAGAAACACTACCACCCAACCTCATAGAGCCTAAATGACTCACTCTGAACATGTTGAGGAGATAATCTCAAGTCTCAAATGGATAACAATCCAAAAGTCATAACAAGAGTTTAGGTCAAGGAACCCTAAGGCAATCTATCTCAAAGGTATCAAGTACACAAGTAACATTTAATCCTAGAGGAAATAAAGAAATGTAGGAAACCAAATATACATGTGGGAAAGTGTCATCACATGATCCAACCCTAAGGTCACCTTGGAAACCTCTCTAGACTCTAACCCCCTATTGAATCTATGTGGCATCATTATCCTTTCTTATAGACAAGGAATACTAATGAGGCAAGGTCACAATCGAGCATCCTCTCTACTCCCATTCTAGCCTGTACTAGCACTCGAGGCATGGACAAGGTAATATAATGACTCTTGTTAATTCATTTTAACCCCATTAATGAAATAATATCACTTATTAATAAAACTTACAATGGGTTACCCAAGAAGCCTCTTTAGGGCTCTAACCTCCATTGCAAGCCACTTCCTAGCATACACATAGATAAAATATTCTATGTTCATAAAAAGTATAACTCATAAAATCACAATATTCACCTCAGTCCTATACAAACAACTAGAAAGAACCAATAGATAATTGATTGAAACCTCATAGGTTAAACCAAGAAAATCACAACATGAAGTTACATAAAGAACTAGTTCTCACCATAGAAAAGACATTAATTCATTACAATGGTTGGAAATGAAACAATCCTGATTAAAAAACCTTACATAACAACATCATAAATCAATTACTTCACAAGCCTCTACTAAACAAACCTAACTGATCAAATTCTAGGTCTTCTCAAACCTTGTTACAAGAAAAATCATGACAATTCGACATGCATTGAAACAAGTGTAGTTTTTTAATAGTTAATTTGCTTTATCAATATTTTAAAATTAAAAAAAAATTGATTCACAATAAGATTTCAAGTTTTCATTTTCGAAGGTTTCCTAGTTGATAGAAATTTCCAAGTTGGATTGATCAAAAGAAAGGTTTCATTTTTATATCTTAATCATCTATGTCTTCCCAAATAAGCTATATTTTTATTTGAGTCCAATGATAATCTATAAGGAAATTTCTTTCATTTAAGCTATACCCATAAAACCCATTTACTAATATTGTTAAAAGTTCTACCTCTTGAAATTATTTATATTTAATAAATATTAAATTTCATTTCAAAAATTAAATTTAATATTGTTCAAATTTTGTTTCTATTGTATTTCTATTTTCTAGGAAAGTGATTTGGAAATATCTGAATGAACTACATGTATTAGATCAAGATAAGAAAAGATTTCTAGAAATACTTTTAGGGAAAATAGTTTACTTGTGAGATAAGGAAGATGAGTTACTTTGGGCCCTAGGTAAAAAGGGTAATTATTGAGTTAAGAAGGCCTATAGAATTTTACAATAGTAGGAGGTCAAAAAGGTTCCTTGCTAGGCATATTCTTTTTGCTAGAATCTAGTCACTCTCCCTAAGGCGGAATACTTTGCTTGGATAGCTTTAAAGAAAAGGGCATTAACAAGTGACAGGTTAAACAAGCTCCATATCTCCCAAACTTTTAATTATCGATCGTGTAACGAAGGAATTGAAGATGTGGATCATTTATTTTTGAACTATCCATTTGCACAAAAATGTTGGATTTTGTACTCAAAAAATTGTAATACTTCACTCCGTTGCCCAACAAATTATGGGACCTTTTCTAGTCATGGCCAGAGCTATACTCTTCTTCCCTATTTTCCAATTTATGGAAATGTAATGCAATAATTTTGGTATGGGAAATCTAGTGGGAATTTAACAAGAGGATATTTCATCACAATCTATCAGATATTGATATGATTCTTCAAAATCTAGAAAGATCCATTTATGAGGTAGTTAACACTATTCATTCAAAGGTTCAATGTAATCTAGTAGTATGTAAGTGGGACAACATAGTCATTCATGAATGGAAAGGCATACATATTCCTATTGGCTAGTCTCATAGCTCTTCAAATCCAGGTGTCCAAGATAGAGTACAATGCATTGGTATCCACCTAGTCCAAGTTTTGTAAAATTAAACTTTGATGGTTGCTCGCATGGTGATCTCGATATATCTAGAATTGGGGTATGTATTAGAGACAATTAGGGTGATGAATTAGTATTTAAATATTCTCCATTATAGTAGGGCACTAATAATATAGTGGAAGCGCAAGCGTTATTTGTAGGAATAGTTCTTGCTAGAAAAGGCAGATTTCAGTACATACAAGTGGAAGGTGACTCAATGGTTATTATTAATGAATGTATTAAGTAGGAATCACATAATTGGAGACTAGCATATATATTACAAAAAATTTGGTTACTACTAGATACTTTTCAAGAAATATGTATGTCACATACTCTTTGCAAAGGGAATATGGTGGCAGATTACATGGCCAACTAGGGATGTGAGGGTCTAGAAATTGAAACAAATAAATCTACGAGCTTGTTTTAGCATGATAATGATCTACAAAAACTCATTGCAATCGACAAACAATATACTCAGCACATGTAAAGAGTTTTGTGCTAGCATATGTAATGTTTAGTGTAGTTTGGTTTGTCATTGGGATTTATGGGTCTTTCCCAATTGAATTTTTGAACCATTTTATTATATTAAAATATATATAGTGACACATCCACTTTTGCTTTAAAGAAAAAAATTATTAAACCTATAACTTAAATTTAATTTCAAATTAACTTTAATTTAATTATGCTAAACTAAGCTTTATCTATAACTGTTTATATACAATTAATATATATCTTATTTAAAAACTAAATTAAAATAATATAATAACTCTTTTTTTAAGAAAAATTATTTTTTAAAAAAATTATTTAAAAATAATATTTTAATAGCCCTAAAAAGGGTTTGCTGCCCACGATAGCCCTTGGGCCTATTGCGACAATACAAGGTCTACCCATGGTAGCCCTTGGCTTACATGCGGTAGTACAAGGTCTGCCCATGGTAACCCTTGGCTTGCATGTGACATCCCTCGTGTTGCATGCAGTAGCCAAGGCCATTAACCTATGTGAAAAGGGTCGGTGGGGTGGTATGGCCCCTGCCTCCAATAAAAAAAACTTTTATTTACTTATTTAATATATATTACATTTTATAAAAAATTAATTTTTTATAATATAGATTTTTAAAATTTATTTGCAAGTACAAGTCTGGAAGACAAATTTTTCTAGCAAATTTTTTTTTAAAGAAAGAAATGAGAGGGGTTTCAAAAACATAAATTGTAAATTCAATCCCAATTCGATTTCCATCAAACCCTAGCCTTGTTTTTGTTTTCCAAATTCAAATATTCTAATGAGGGTTTCAATTTTCTTTTCTCTTAGATGATTCAATTACAAGGAATAGTTGTTTCGAGAACAAGGGTTTCCATTTTAAAATATAATTTCCATCAACTAAATATCATATAATAGGCACAAAGAAGACAAAGGTAAATCGAAAGATTTACTATGATAAACTTTATAGTATTCTTACATCAATCTGATGCTAAAATCTGACAAACACTCAAAGAATGCAAAAAATCGTGTCTTCCAAAATCCTTTCAAAAATTGCTCCTCCAAACATGTGTGTGGAGAAATGAGATCTAATCTCCTAATAAAGAGTTTACTCATCCTAGGGTTTCAGTTTACGAATATGCAAAAGTCTTTTATTTTATTTTTTAATTTATTTAATTATTTGTGCACACTTTTTGCTTTTAATTAGAATAAAGTTTATTGAAATTATTCCCACTTTGTTTATATTAAATAATAAGAAGTATTTAGAAAATATATTTATTAATTTAACTAATAATAATATTTAGATTTTATTATTTAAATTAAATTTCTAAATTTATTATTAGTAAATTAAATAAGTATGCTTACACTAAATTTGGTCTTTTAATTATATCTTTAAATTTATTTCTTCTATTTAATTAATTTCCCAATTAATTATATATAATTAAAATTTAATTTTCCTTTATAAAATTTGTATTCATTAAATCATTTAATAATATCTTTGTTTAATTTAATTATAGCCAAAAATCATAGCAGACCCACAAATTCAATTAAAAAATTCTTCTAAATGACAAAGTATAAATTCAAACTTAAAGGTTAAAATCTTGAATTTATGTCACTTGACGAATTCAAAAAGGAAAATAACCTAGATACTTGTCCTATATTTTAGAATAATTGGCTTAGGTTTATGATTTGGACTTGAAAACTATCTCCCCTCTTTTACCATTGAGATACTGCGATAGGGCACACTGATCCTAGTAATTTAGGGAAGTCGATGCCTGGTACCTACAATCTGAATAAAAGCCAAAGATGTAAATACGTGTATACATACATACATGTATGTATGTATGTATGTGCATATTGATATCTATATCTATATCTAAACTAAATATGCAATGACAAGGAGTGGTACATCAGGTAGATCTTAACTAACAAGTGACTATGACTCCCTCCCTCAACCACATTAGAAATGTCAAACATTAAGTAAAACATACATGTATACCATACACATGCTATATATATATATATAAACTAAATAGGCAATGAAAAGGAGTGGTGGTACATCATGTATATCCTAACTAATAAGTGACTATGACTTCCTCCCTCAACCACATCAGAAATGTCAAAAATTAAGTAAAACATACATGTATACCATACACATGCAAGTATGGGGCAATTAACCATAAAACCACATATAAATCATCCATATAACTATAATTACAAAATTAATTGAGTCACTATATGAAATATACAAAGCATCATCATCGAAAGAATAAACATGAACACATGAAATAGCTGAGTATCAAGTAGCTCATCAAATACATAATCTAAGTATGAATTAACATCAATCAAATCAGTTAACCAAGTACCACTAATTCATATCACATAACCATGAAAGTTGGTCTAAAATAATTTGACAATATAACATAAAAGGTAAACTAGGGGTTGTAATACCCCTAAATTGGCACATTGGCATTCTGAAACAATTTTGGTGCATCAATCTCTTGATCAATTAAGTCTTATTGTACTAGTAATTTATGGTTCTCACTATATTTACTTGACCTAAGTGTCAAATACATAAAATACCTAATCTATATTAATCACACAATTTATGTAATTCCTAAATAATGATTGAAATTGGCTAAATTAACCTTCTAATTGAGTTAATTTAATTATAAGTTCTAAACACTTTAATTAATTTAATCCACCCTCATTAGCTAATACACATTAAAAAATGAATATAATGCATTGATTTAATTAAATATACACATCATAAGTATTGAAACTAATTATTTAATTTTATTAGAATATTAGATTATGATATCATGTTTGAATTGATCAAAATTCTTTCCTAATTTATCTCACATGAAAATGGAATTAAATATATTGATTTAATCAAATATGCTCATCATAATTGTTGAAAATAATTATTTAATTAATTAGAATAATAATTATGAGCTTATATTTGAATGGATCAATATTATCCCCTAATTCATCTCATTCAACTCCTTAAAAGTTGGAGGATTCAATTCTCATTCGATCTAAATTGTACATTGGGTTTAATCTTGGCCATTGATTAGGTCCAAGATTCTATAAAAGAGAGCCTTGACCTCACATTTGAGAGGATGCAAGTTAAGAGTACCAAACCACCATTGGATTGATCACTCAAGTATTTTTCATTTGAATCTCCATTGCTTTTACATGCTCGTCATCTAGATTACAATGCATTCATTTAGCTTAGTTTTCTTATCAATGTTCTTAGATTAATTCGAATATCATTCATATTAATTCATATCTTTTAATACAAAATATTAAAAAATAGATTAATCTTGCATTTTAATACATTCAAATCCTTCATGCTACTTTGGTGTGGTTAGTAAACTCTCGATTATGAGAGCACATAGTAAAACCCTGTCTAGTTAGAAGCCAATAGATCACCTTGTGTAGACATGCTAGATGAATGATCTCATGTTCATTCTAGGATGTTAATGACAAAAAATGATCAAATTAAAGTGTGTAGGTGAATTAGAGGCCCATATTTAACACTCATAGGGATATGAACTATATCCTCCCCTTGGAATTAGGCTTACTCCTGGAGGCCTACAAGAAGATACAATTCAAGCACTCTATGTGTGGGTCCAATTGCATCATTTTCCCATATAGGAGGATAAGACTCCAATACAAACACCCTCTGAGATCTACCCATAACTCCAGCCATGGGTTTTGAAAATGTAAGTCTTTGATCCGAGAACTATGGTTCTCACTGGGGACAATGAGATCAACTATGCCCACATTATCCACATGAAAAATATTCTCCAACAAGAATCCATTGAACTCTAGGTGTGTTGGATTGTTGAAAGCTAGCTCCACTAGAAAAAGAATGAGAACTATGTGTTGGCTAGTTGTATTGATTGCACCTATTGGCTTATAGTAATGAGAATCCCCAGAGTGTGAACCACCACCACCACTTTGTACTAGAGATTAATATCCTCCTTGCTACTGTTGTTGATTACCTCTAGATGAAGGAAGCTTCCTATTACTATGCATTCCTTAGTTTTATGTGTCCTTGTACCTTGATGGTGCATTACCACTACTAGGTGCATCCACAAAATCACCATGTCCTGAAGTGACTTTATGCTCAACAAGTATGGCCTAATGAACCACTTCCTTAAGGGTCTTAGGATGGAATAACTTCACACCTCCAATGAAATAGTTATTCAGTCCTTGTAAAGTGTTGTACCATAGGTGGTGAATTGTCACTGATTCCTACATATGGCATGAGCTCATAAAACTTTGGCTTGTACTCCACTATGGTCATGGTATATTGTCTTAGAATATGAAACTCATCCATCCTCTACTGGTGACACTATTTTGATAGGAATCAATCATAAAGGTTTTCAAGGAACAACTCCAAGGTAACAGTACTCATGTCCACACCTATCTTCTTCTCCCCAATATTCCACGATGTGGCCACAAAGATATCCAAGTGTGTGATGGCATATCTTTCTTTGACATTGGGGTCAAATTATTGCATCAAAAAACATCTGTCTAAGGAAATCAACCACGACTCTACAACATAACAAATACCTTCCATGTTGAAGGGTTTAAACTTGGCCTGTTGTAGGTCCCTCATCTGGGTGACCTTGGCCAACCTCTATCTATCACCATGAGGATCTCCCCAAGAACTCCTAGATCTCTATCTCTCCTCATTTTTAGGGTGATGTTATTCCTCTTGATCAATGCCCTTTGGAGGGGGTAGGTGTTCTAGAATGATCCTTATCATCTGCCTCATATTGACCTCCTCTAAATCAACATACTTCTCTCCATTATTCTCCTCCCTATTCTCTTCCTGAACATGAGTCTCTATATGAGTCAAAGGAGGGTGATCATGTCCACCTCTACCATGACCTCTACCTCAGCCTAAAATTTGACCCCTAAAAATTGATCTAGTCTTAGACACCATCTTTCTATAACATCTAAGAAAGAACAATAGAATGCCAACAAAGTCAACACAACATGATAACTTAAAGCTTAATCATAAGAAAACATGTTTGAAATCCAACACAACAGTTATTCAAGTTTTCCTTTTTCTATGTTTAAGCATTTGAGTCTAAAGTTCAAGTTGTAATAGATAAGTATAGCTGTTTAAGTTTCATTTAAGTTGATTGGTTCTCATCTAGTAGCGTCCCAATATACCCAAAGCTCCCAATGTAGAAACTTGGGCTCTAATACCAAATGTAATGCCTCATCAGGGAACCCAAAATTAATTAACCTATTATATCACTAAGTTTGCTAATTTTTTAAAAAGATTTAAACATGAAGAGATAACATAGTAGAAGCAATAACTCACATACATACATAAGCAATAAAATAACAATTACATCTCTCAAGGGTTCTATGATGTTGACACAAAATCCATGTCATAGAATAACTATAAGTACAAAATCACATGAAACAATATACAAGTACATAAGATGCCACATGGCATAAGCAAAATGCATATTCATACTCTGTACAAGTCATGGGGTATGAAATGCTAAAATAATATACATCATGAAAAAATGCAACATCTCATAGGATCTCAAAGAATAAAAGTACAATAAATCAGAATATGATCATAGAACATAATCACAAGATCATAACAATAGAACAATTGGATAAGGTACATCCAACATTGACCTTATCAGATCTCAATGGTGTAAGAAACACTACCACCTAACCTCATAGAACCTAAATGACCCACTACCACCATAGTGAGGAGATAATCTCAAGTCCCAAACAGATAACAATACAAAAGTCATAAAAATAATCTAGGTCAAGGAACCTTGAGGCAATCTATCTCAAAGCTACCAAGTACAAAAAGTAACATCTAATCCTAGAGGTAACAAAGATATGTAGGAAACCCAATATGCATGTGGGTAAGTGTCATTGCATGAGCCAACTCTTAGGCTACCCTAGAAGCCTCTCTAGACTTCAGCCCCCTAGTGACTCTATGCAACATCAATATCCTTTCTTATATACAAGACATACTAACAAGGCAAGGTTGTAAGTAGACATTCAATCTACTCCCATCCTGGCCTGTACTAGCACTCAAGGCATGGGCAAGGTAATATACTAGCTCTTGTTAGTTCATTTTAACCCCATTAATGAAATATTATCACATATTAATACAACTTATAATGGGTTACCCAAGCAGCCTCTTTAGGGCTCTGGCCTCCATTGCAAGCCACTTCCCAAAATACACATAGATAACCTACCCTAAGATCATAAAAAGTATAGCTCATAGAATCACAATATTCACCTCAATGTAATAAAAGCAACTTGAAAGAACCAATAGATAATAGATTGAAACCTCATGGGTTAAACCAAGAAACTCACAACATGAACTTACATATAGAACTAGTTCTCCCCATAAAAATATGTGAATGCATTACAATAGTTGGAAATAAAACAATAGTGATTAAACAACCTTACATAACATCATAAATCAATCACTTCCCAAGCCTCTGGTAAACAAACCTAATTGGTCAACTTTTAGGATTTTCCAAAAACTATTACAAGACAAAACATGACAATTCGACATGTATTAAAACAAGTGTAGGTGTTTCAATAGTTAATTTGGTTTATCAATTTAAAAAAAAAAAAAAAAAAAATTGATTCACAATAAGATTTCAAGTTTTCATTTTCAAAGGTTTCCTTGTTGATAGAAGTTTCCAAGTTGGATTGATCAAAATAAAGGTTTCATTTTTATATTTTAATCATCTACATCTTCCCAAATAAACTTTGCATTTATTTCAGTCCAATGATAATCTATAAGGAAAATTATTTCAGCTAAACACTACCCATAAAACCCATTTACTAATATTATCAAAATTTCCACCTCTAGAAATTAAATGATCATTATATTTAATAAATGTTAAATGTCATTTCAAAAATCAAATTTAATATTACTAAACTATAACTAAAATTTAATTTCAAATCAAACTTAATTTAATTATACTAAATTAAGCTTCAACTATAACTATTTTAAATACACTTAAAATATATTTGTTTAAAAAGCTAAATTAAAATAATATAATAAGTCCTTTTTGTTAAGAAAAACAAATTTTAATAATATTTTAACAACCTTGAGAATGGGTTGGCTACCTACAATAGCCCATGTACTAGTCATGGCAGCCTTTGGACTTGCTGCAGGAGTACAAGGTCTGCCTGTGGTAGCTCTTGTGTTGCACGCAATAGCCAAGGCCACTGACCTATGTGAAAAGGGGGGGTGGGGGGTCATGACACCTACCTCCAATCATTTTATTTTTCATTATTTACTTTTTCAATATATTATATTTTGTAAAAATGTAATTTTTTTTATAATATATATTTTTAAAAATTATTTACATGTACAGGCCTGGAAGATGAATTTTTCCAAAAAACTTTATTAAAAAAGAATTGAGAAGGGCTTCAAAAACATAAATGCTAAATTCAATCCCAATTAGATTCTCATCAAATCCTAGTTGTGTTTTTGTTTTCTAAATTCAAATCTTCTAATGAGGGTTTCAATTTTCTTTTCTCTTAGATGATTTAATTACGACGAATACTTGTTTCAAGAACAAGAGTTTCAAATTTAAAATATGAATTTCATAAACCAAGATCCATATAATAGGCACAAAGAATACATAGGTAAATTGAAAGATTTACTATGATAATCTCTATAGAACTCCTACCTCAATCTAATGATAAAATATGAAAATGCTCAAAGAATGCAAAAAACCTTGTCTCCCAAATTCCATCCAAAAATTACTCCTTTAAACCCATGTGTGGAGAATGAGCTCCAATCTCTTAATAAAGAATTTACTCATCCTAAGATTTCAGTTTTATGAACATGCAAAAGCCTTTTCTTTTATTATTTTAATTTATTTAATTCTTTTTGCACAATTTTTTCTTTTAATTAGAATGAAGTTTATTTAAATTATTCCCACTTTGTTTTCATTAAATAATAAGACATATTTAGAAAATATATTTATTAATTTAGCTAATAATAATATTTAAAGTTCATTATTAAAATGAAACTACTATATTTATTATTATTAAATTAAATAAATATAATTATTAAAAAAAATTGATACAAGTATGATAAATATGTTTCAATCATTGTTTTGTCAATAATGTCAACCCTACTACTTGTTGGTAAGACAATTGATTATATGATTTAAGTAATATCATTTATTTGATTGATGAAGAGGATTTGATCAAATGAGGTAACATCAACACCTAGAGGAAAGGTTGAGTTATGTTATTGAAAAGGAGTACAAGGATTAGTTAAGACAGTGATATTATAGTGCATTGATAATCTACATAAGGTTGCAAAGGATGGTTAAACTAATTAAGTTTAGAAGAACTAGTTAAATGAAGTTTGTCTACCAAGCTTAACAATCTGCATAGTATGTGTTGAGAAAAGTTAGTATAAGCTAAGTGAAAAATTAGTTGGACCTGAGCAAAGTCAATTTCAATGTAAGCCAAGTAAAGTTTAGTTGATGTCGAGCACAAGTAAACTTTAGTTCATGACGAGCGTTTTGACAATGGATGTTGAGCAATGCAATATGTGTAGAGCATCAGAAGTTAGTTGATACCGAGTGTTAGCATTATGAGAAAGATCAAGAATTCAATCAATTTGAGCCGAAAAGTTTGAATTCTTGAATTGTGTAAACTGTGTGGAAGATAAGCTTGATGAGTCGGTGGCAGAAAATTCAAGATAAACCATTTCGAGGTGAATTCAAAGATGAATTAAGGAGAATTTTCTAGAAGGGAATGAAATGAAATGAGGGCTAGATTCATTAAGTCCTACCTAATATAGCCTAACCCTAAAATGGGCGATGGAGGATGAATGATAAAATATCTTAATTCTTTATTTATAGAGATGGCTAGTTAGTAGCAAAGGTTTTCATGTGTGAGAACCCAAGGAAGACAAGGATTCTAGGGTATTACTTCATTTAGTGACTAATCGAAGAGACTTCATTGACAAGAAAAAAAAGAAGGCTTAAGGGTATGGATACTTCAAGGGTGAAGAAGCTATTAGAGCTAAAGTGTGTGAAAGCCAAGCAAAATGAAGGACTAAAAAGGAGATCTGTAATTTGCAAATGGAGTTCTAAGTTGTTATTAGATCAAGCCTTACTATTACTTTCTAATTATTGTACCAGTGTAGGGTAAATCCTTTGGAATAAGGTTGACCTAAAAATCATTTGTAAATCCTTTAACCAGGTGACATTCTAAGTGAATGATCTAAAGTCCTTTAATAAGGTTCACTCCTAACAGGGTGATTGAAATCCTTTAACTAAGTCACATTTAACAATGTGTATTGTAACCTTTCAATGGGTTGACCTTTCAAAAAGCATCACTTTAAAAGAGTGAGAATGAGTAGCATGTTACTAGTGGATTTTCTCAAATTGGGTTTCCACATTAAATAATTATGTCAAATGTGTTATTGATCTATTACATTTCATGTTTACATTTGTGCAAGTTGATTTGACAGTCACCTACAAGTTTAAGTGATTACATAATCTAATGTATGCATTCATGATGAAATTTTTTTATGGATATGGGTTCACTAAGCTATGAAAAAATTTAATTGTACATCTAGATCTTGAATAACTGATTCACCAGCCACCCCCCCCCACCCTATAGTTATTCTAAAGAATTCCAACAATTCATATCAAAGTTGTCTTCTTAGGAGGACTAGTTTAAAGTTACTAGAAGCACAAAGATCAAGATGTCAAAAAGAGAGGTACCCAATCTTAATAGAGATTACTTTCTTGCATGGAAAAGTTTGATGAAGCTACACCTAGGAGGTCTTGGAGATCATACACAAACTACAATTATTGTTCAGCATGTCAATCCTGTTGGAGTCCTAAGAGCTAAAGATTTGAAAAAGAAGAATGAACACAACCAAGCCATGTTGGAGATTTTCTCTACCCTAAGTTATGTCGAGTTTGATGATATCAAGGATTTTGACAGTGCAAAGAAAATATGGGATGCTCTACACACCATCTATGGAGGTGACAAATATGTTCTAAGTGCTAAAGCTAAAAGTCTTAGAGGTAAGTTCAATGATATGAGATTGCAAGAAGGTGCAAATATTGCTCAATATTTTTCTAGGATAAAGGATGTTGTAAATTCAATAAGAGGAGCTACTGGTAAAATAAATGATGATATTGTACTAAGCAAAGTTTTGAGAATATTGTTGCCCATTTATGCTATTAGAGTTTCTACAATACAAGAACTGAGATGTATGGTAGAGAGTGATCTAACTCTTGAAGATTTGGTAGGTATGCTCACTATTTTTGAACTATCTAATTTTGATAATTATAAACCTGAAAATATTGAATTCTCTTTCAAAGCTAAGTTGTCATTGAAGGAACCTAAAGAGAAGAAGAAGAAGAAAAAGGAAAAATATGTGTCCAGTGATAGTGATGCAGATGAGGAAGATGTAGATCAACTTAAACCACTACTAGCAAGAAGATTTCATAGAGGTAAATTCAAGTTTAGATGTAAGTTACCTATCATGTATTTCAATTACAATGAGGTTGGTTATATTGCTACTAGATGTCTAGAGAATAAAAATTATAGAGGTGGAGACATGTAAAAAAGTTGAAGAGATGAAGACAACAAAGATTACAAAGACAAAGGCAAGAAGTCTTGCTACATTGCTGAAGATAAAACAAAAGATGGATCTAAAAATCATGATGATGAAGTGGTGTATGTTGCAATGAAGGATGAATCTGATGAGGATGAGACAACTATACTAGTGTCTTGTGTGAACAAGAATGAAAGATGTATCATTGATAGTGGGTGTTCACATCACATGGCTAGAGATAAAAGTAAGGTCATTACCTTGAATTATTATGATGCAAATAGTTTAAGGTTTCGTAATGATGCACCATGTCTGATAAAAGAAAAGGGCTCTATCAAGCTCATAGAAAATATTTAATGTGACAAAGTTTATTATGTTGAAGGACGTAACTATAATTTGTTGATTGTGTCACAACTAAATAATTTGGGTTGTAAAGTTGATTTTGAGAACAAGAGTGCGAAAATATATGATATTAATGGAAAAATTATTGGAAAAGGTGATCAAAATAGAGGTAATCTACTCTACCTTGATTTTTGTAGAATTTGATGATGTATGTTAGTTTAAAATTAGGGCTAGTTGTTATTATTGTTAAGAAATGATATTAATGTTAAATTAGTTTATTTTAAAAGTTTTAATTGGAAATTGGAATACCTTAATTTGAATAACTTTGATGTTTTGTTAATTAGTTAAATACTATGGTGAGCTTGTTAGATTGATTTTTTTATGTGGATCCTATTAATGCTGAACTTCAATCTTGCAATAGTTATTTTAGAGTTTAGATTTAACTTATAGAATTATTGAATTAATTCCAGTCCTCAATTTTAAGCCCAAAAGGATAAATCAATGAACAACATTGTCATAGGTGTGTTTGGGGAGAATTGTAAAACTCAAATGTAGATAGTATCATCGCCAATAATGTCATCTCTATGGCATGTTACTTCAGGCTAGTTAGATTTTGATGAATGTAGTAAGCATAGTTAGCATGGTAGTATAGTTAAATTTCATTGACTTACTGGAGTTTTCAGAGCCACTTAATGTTAAATGAATTCGTCGTCTGAATTAAATAATTAAGTTACTAAGAAACTTAAGTTCATCCAACATCTATTTTATGTTATGAATCTAACCAAGTTGTCACTCCTCTAAAATTATTTGAACTTGCTTCTATCCTCTTATACTCTATAGTCGTTCTGAGCTTCAAAACTACTTGATCAGTTAATTCCATTATAGTTAACCATCTGAACCTTTGTCGACCTTACTAACAAAAAAAATTTGTGTGTGTTTTTGTGCTTATATTTTTGGGCATGACATTTTGGTATCAGAGCCCATGTTTCAACACTAGGAACCTAAAACCATTATGCTTCTAAACTTAATTAAAAACTTTAAATGTGTAGGATGCCTCCTATCACTCAGAGCAACCGGCGAGGTAGAGGTTGTAGGGTGAGAGATGGCAGAGCAGGACAGGAGGATGGACCTCCCCCTCCACCACCACCTCCACCTCCACCACCACTGAACCCGAACCAGGACATTATAGATGCACTTCAAACTTTGATCGGTGTAGTTCAGCGGAGAGTAGGACCTGTAGTTCAGCCAGGTCAACACATTCTAGTTGTGGAAGCAGAGGGACTCGGAGGAGGCGGACCCAAAGTCAGAGAGAGGACTAGGAGCCCCCCACTAAGATAGTTAGAGGGACAGGATGAGCATGAGGAAGAGTCAATACACCAGAGAGGACCCCCACATGACAGACCTCCTAGACACATAGGAGATCATATCAGGGAGTTGATTCGACTCGGGCCACCTTTATTTACCGGTTCCACTAAGGGGACAGTAGCAGAGGCATGGTTACAGAGTCTACAATGATGCCTTGGATTACGTCTGTATGGGAGTAATCTAAAGGCACAAATAGCAGTTCATCAGTTGAGAGGTGATGCCTCCAATTGGTGGCATCAGGAGGAGACCATTGGAGGAGTAAGTATGGATACCCTCACCTGGGAGTCATTCCTAGAGAGATTCAGGGAGCGGTACCTGTCTGAGCATTTCAGGCAGAAAAAGATAGAGGAATTTCATTCACTACATCAAAGGGGCCTCATCGTGGCTCAGTATGAGAGCAAGTTTCTCGAGCTCCTTCCTTATGTTGAGTACATGAAGGACGAGAAACTGCGAGTGCATCGATTTATCATAGGCCTAAATTTATCACTTCAGGGTCCAGTTCGGATGGCTTTCCCTACCACCTTCAGATAGGTTGTTGAGATGGCACTAGTGGCAGAGGACACTCGAGGTAGACAGGAGTCACAAGATCGATCTCAGAACTGAAACTCTACCCAGCAGAGACCCCCTTGGAAACGGAATCAGAACTACACAGTAGGATCCTCTAAGGGCCAACAACCTCAGAAGCAGAAACCCCAACAGCAGCAGCAGCAGAAGTCTTCAAAGGGTTATCAGGGCTCCAAGCCCAAGTAGTGGTATTCATAGGTTCTGAAGCAGGATCAGAGAGTATAGGTTCCACCATCGCAGCTAGCGATGACTCAGCAGTCTTCTAGGAGTGGATTCAGTGGATCTAGCAGGTCAGGAGGCACACAGCAGTCTGGATCACAGGGTGCCCGATCCTATACACGAGGTCCATGTTACACTTGTGGTGGCATGGGGCATATTGCTAGAGAGTGTTCGCAGGGATAGACCTCTAGTGGGCAGAGAGGGGCTTTTTCAGAGCCGATTGTTGGCGATGTAGGTAGATCTCACAGAGTCTTTGCAGTGGTTGACAACCGCCAGGCCGAGCATCAGGCCACGGTTATCGAGGCTACAGGTAGTATACGAGGTAGCATGGTTACCATTCTATTTGATTTTGGAGCTACTAACTCTTTTATATCTCCTTTCATCGTGGAGCGTTGCGGGCTAGTGGCAGTTAGACAGGATGTTAGCTGGGAGGTAGAGTTAGCCTCAGGAGCTAGAGTGTCAGTCAGTTCCATGGTGCATAGTTTCCCAATTCAAATTGAAGACATGGCCTCGATGTTTGATCTGCATATTACCCCCCTAGGTTCTTATGATGTTGTTCTTGGCATGGATTGGTTGTATGCCCATAGCGCCAAGATGGATTGTCGACAAAAGAGGGTGGAATGTGTGGATGACGATGGTATCTCTAGGGAGATCTTCGGAGTGAAGAGGCCAGTATCCCTTCGTATGATTTCTACTATGCAGCTTAGACGGTGCATGCGAAAGGGATGTCAACTATTCGCTATCACCATCAGTGACAAGGAGGAAGATCCTGAGGGGGAACCATCCCTTGATGATTTTCCTATATTGCAGGAGTTTGCAGATATCTTTCTTTCAGAGCTTCCTGGTAGGCCTCCACCTAGAGCAGTGGATTTTCATATTGATCTTGTGCCAGGAGCAGAGCCAGTATCGAGAGCACCATACAGAATGACTACCCATGAGCTTAGTGAACTTAAGATTCAATTGGAAGAACTCTTAGAGAAGGGGCATATTCGACCTAGTGTGTCACCTTGGGGCGCACCAGTGATCTTCGTTAAGAAGAAGGATGGATCACTTAGGTTGTGTATTGATTATCGACAATTGAACAAAGTAACCATCAAGAACCCATACCCTCTTCCTAGGATAGATGACCTCTTTGATCAGTTACAGGGTGCTTGGGTATTTTTGAAGATTGATCTCAAGTCAGGCTATCATCAGTTGAGGATTGTGGATAGTGATATTCCTAATATTGCATTTCGTACTAGGTACGGCCACTACGATTTCACTGTGGTACCATTTGGCCTCACAAATGCTCCAGCTGTATTCATGAGCCTCATGAATGGAGTATTTCATACCTTTTTGGATAGGTTTTTGGTTGTTTTCTTGGATGACATCTTGATATATTCCCATAATGAGCAGGAGCACGAAGAGCACTTGAGACAAGTATTGCAAAAATTGAGGGAGAACCAATTGTTTGGCAGCTTGTCGAAGTGTGCATTCTTTAGACCTGAGATACGTTATTTGGGTCATGTCATATCAGGTGATGGTGTCTCAGTATACCCATCGAAGATTAGGGCCATCATGGATTGGCTGGCACCCACCAGTGTCACTGAGGTGAGGAGCTTTATGGGGCTGGCAGGGTATTATCGACGCTTCATTGCAGGATTCTCTAGATTGGCACACCCCATCACGTCTCTTCAAGGGAAGGGGAAGAAGTATGAGTGGACAGAGAAGTGCGACAGAGCTTTTCAAGAGCTCAAGAGAGCCCTTACGAGTGCACTAATTCTTGCAGTACCAGATCCATCCGCAGACTTCATGGTGTGCATTGATGCATCCTTGGACGGTATAGGGGCAGTTCTTATGTAGGATGGTTGACCCATTTCCTTTGAGTCTAGGAAGTTGAAGACTCATGAACTCAACTATCCTACTCATGACCTAGAGCTTGCGGCAGTAGTTCATGCCCTAGTAAGGTGGCGACACTTTCTATTGGGTCACAGATTTGAGCTTCATTCCGACCACCAGAGTTTACAGTATATATTCACATAGCCGAACCTCAATGCTAGGCAGAGAAGGTGGATGGAGTTCCTTTGTGAGTATGATTTTGATGTTCATTACATCAAGGGGAAGGAGAATGTGGTTGCAGATGCCTTAAGTAGACTTTCATCTGTGACCGCATGCACTGACTTGAGAGAGCGGATCTTGCAACACTTATCAGCTGATGAGTTTTATGCAGAAGTAAGTCAGTTAGTACATTCTCAAAAACCCTTGGAAGGGAAGTTTGCAGAGTATTCTTTGGAGTCTGATGGACTTTTGCGGCATAGGGATGTATGTATGTACCTTCCATTGGGGGTTTGCAAGAGTTCATTGTACTTGAGGCTCACAGAGCACCTTATGCAGCGCACCCCAGTGTTAAGAAGTTGCATGCAGATCTGAGGCAGCTATATCACTGGCCAAGCATGAGAGTGCAGATTGCTAACATAGTTGCAAGATGCCTCGAGTGTCAAAGGGTGAAGGCAGAGCATCGACATCTCGGTGGGCTCCTTCAGCCTCACGAGATCGCGGAGTGGAAGTGGGATGTTATATCTATGGACTTTATCATTGGTCTCCCCTTGTCATCTCATCGCCATGATGCCATTCTGGTGATAGTTAACACATTGACCAAAGTTTCCCACTTCTCCCCCGTGCGTACTACATATACTGCATGGAACATAGCGCAGGTGTTCCTACGGGATATTGTTAGGCTTCATGTTTTTCCCCGTAAGATCATCTCCGATAGGGACTCATTGTTCACCTCATCTTTTTGGAGGGAATTATAGTTGGCATTGGGCACTAAGCTCAATTTAAGTATGGCGTACCATCCTCAGACCGATGGGCAGACCGAGTGAGTGAACCAGGTTTTGGAGGACATGTTGCGTATGTACGTGATGGACCATCAGGTCAAGTGGGAGGAATACCTACATCTTGTCGAGTTTTCCTATAACAATGGGCACCATTCTTCCATAGGTATGCCACCTTATGAGGCCTTGTATGGGAGACCTTGTAGGACGTCGTTGAGTTGGGACAGGATCGAGGACCGAGTATCTATTGGCCCTCAGTTGGTTAAGGAGATGGAGCAGCAGGTGGCTCTGATTAGACAGCGCCTGAGAGAGGCACAGGATCGACAGAAGAAGTATGCAGATGCAAAGAGGATAGATCGGGAATATCAGGTGGGTGATAGAGTTTTCTTGAGCATGCGGCCGCATAAGAGTCTGATTCGATTCGAAAATGGCTCTAAGTTGGCACCCCAGTTCGTTGGACCGTTCGAGATCTTAGAGAGGATAGGACCAGTTGCCTACAGTTTAGCCCTGCCACCTATCCTGTCATGCATCCACGATGTGTTTCACATTTTTTTACTCAGAGGTTATATTTATGATGAGTCTCATATCATAGATTGGTATGCTTTGCAAGTGGAGTTAGACGGCTAGCTAGCGCTACAGTCCATCTGTATTCTTGCCCGACGGACCCTAGCACTTCGAGGTCGAGAGCTGGACCAGGTTAGAGTCCAGTGGGATTGTTATGATGAGGTTACAGCTTCTTGGGAGGATGCAGCACAGATGCGAGCACAGTACTCTTATCTTTTTGATGAACTCCAGGAGGAAGTTCATGCCTAGTGGGGGAGGGTGTGAAGCCTCACCCCGACCCATCCCAAAACCTATGATGCATTGTTATTTTTGATACTCATGATGACATGTCAGAACATTATTGGATACACTGAACTTTGTATGCTATTTTGCGATGTGTGATGCTTACTTCAGTTAGTTGATTTTGCTATTTAATGCTTATAAATATGTATAATGATGAAAGAAAATGTATTCCAGCTAACACATGTGATTATGCAAGTCGAAAGGCTAGAAATATGAGTAGAATTAGATAAACAACTATTTATTAAGAAGTAGATGCTTTAAATTATGTATAAATTCCCTTAGCATGTTAGTTCACATTATGCATGTGATTTTGGGCCTACTGATGTGTGCAATGAGTGTGCAGGAAAATCAGCCAAGATGACCAATGGAAGAAACAGAGTTAAATTTCTTGATAAATTTTGTGCTAAGTTTATATTGTAATTCTTTAAAAGTTGTAATTTGATCTTACTATGCTACTAACTTTTAATTATTCTTTACGAGCCCTTAAAGGCTTAACAACATTAAATTTAAGCCACCCTATGGGTAAGGGCATGGGTGGGGGTACTTTCCAACCCTCTAGCCTCCTAGGTTGGCTCTTAGGGTCTCTTAAAAACCCTATTATAGGCTGATTTCGAAAATGGGCTGTCCTTTACTTGGGTTAGTAAAACCAACCCCCATCTTGTGTTACTTGAACCCTAGTGGGGTTAAGGACCATACTTAGAGGCCTTTTTGGGGGAGCTTTAGTTTTTTTTTGGGGACCCAATCCTCTAGTTTTGGAAGAAGCCTTGAAGATTGAAGGAAGAAAAAGGAAAAAAGAAAAGGGAAGCTCTTCTCAAACCACCATTTCATAACTCTTGTATGAAGGTAGGAGTTCTACACTCCATGAATGGTTCCTTGTGTGTGTTCATATTTTGAATCTTGTTGCATCATGTTGGAGATATTGTGTAGATATGCATTCCTTGTGTTTGTGTTCAGGGTGGTATTGGGAGGGATTTTACCTTTTTTTTCCTTGATGTTATTCATATGCCTTCTTGGTGTGTTGATTGTTTTTTTTTTTTTTTTTGAGAGAGTTTTCATGGGGATGTATTTGGCAACACTCACCCTTGGATAGGGAAGAAGTGGCCATGCTTGGGGAAAGGGCATTGGTTGGACCTCAATGGTGTAGAGTCTCCTCTCATGGAGAGAGGAGGGAGAAAGGGTAGGGTGTATGGGCCCCTACTTGTTATCCCATACCTTGTTGCTATTGAGAATTCTCGAATGTGAAAAAAAAGAATGAAAATCCTTGTGGATATAGCCTCGAAAGGGCCTTGTGAAAGAATGGAAATTCTTGAAGTTTTAAGCCCCGAAAGGGCTAAGTGAAGGTATGGTGATTGACTTCTCCCATTGAGAAAATCCACCTTTCCCCTATATTGGTTCATTGTTGGACCTATTGTGCAACCGGGTGGGAATGTATGTCATTTTTGCTTCTCTCCTTGTGTTGTCATCTCCATGTTGTTCCTTATATCTCCCATTTTTACCCTTGAGGAAATGAAGATCTTTGATAAAATCCTCTTGTGAAAGTCTTGAAGAAACTCAATGAAATGTAATATTATGTAAATTGAAGTGGAATTTTGATGTAGTGGCAAAGATATCGGGTTTTCTTACTGGCTCTTTCCCGATGGAGCCTTGAACCAGGATGAATAATAGAGGAAAGAAAAGAATAAAAAATTTTCCTTGCATTGCTCTCATGTGGTTCCAAATTTTGCATTATGTTGTGAGAAAATAGGTTGATAGATATTGTCACTAAATTATAGATCTCCAAGTTCTTCAATTATGTTATTACAATGCATTTGAGATGTGGGTGTTCAATATATGGTTAAGCAATTTGATGGATTAGAAATACTACATGGTGATCACCAAACTAATACATTCATTGTTATGCTCTATTAGTAATGAAATGGAATTTGAAATAATTGTTCACCACCTTTTGAATTCTAAATATACGATCATATCCCTTGTTAAGTTCACTTAGATCAAAACCAATTGATTAAGAGAATTTGGTATTTCATCGAGTTCAAATTAATTAGAACATGCATCTTGAGGTATGATAAATAGATAGCAACATGAATTATGAGATGAAAGTCAAAAGAAAAGATATTCTTATGTGCTTTTGTTAATGTGCTTGTTGATAAGAAATCAATGTGACAATAGAATTGATAAATTCCTATGTTGTTCCTCTTTAATAAATCCATATCTTGGCAACACTTAGTCAAATTGGCTTCAAAAAAAAATTGCATCTCCAGGCTTAAAAGACCTCTCTGGAAAATGTATGGAACAACTTATTTTTCACTTTTGTGACACAGAGAATATTCCCTAAGATATTCTTCCTTGAATTGTAAATTAAAAAAAAAACATTGTTAATGCATTAAATAAAATGACTTCTGCAAAATTTAATATATATATAACACCTAAAGATATATATACTATACTTTTAAATTCTTCACCTCAACTATAAAACTTTTGGCATTTAATTCTTTGAAACTCATGATACAAGTCGAATCATGGGCGAATTTAAAATTTATATATAATATAACACTCTCCAACCACCTGTCAGCAAGTACAGGGGTCAGATCTCTTGAAGATGGCAAAGATAGTGTTCTTAATTAAAAATGCTTTTTTTAAATAGCATAGTATTTAAGGGGAGGATGGGAACTCAACCACCATCCCCCCCATTTCCCCCTCCTCCACGCTGGCGCTGACCTCGTTCATGAAGATGGGCGATTGAAGTGACGTTGACAGGAGGGACGTACGTCCTCCCCCATCGCTGTCTTCTCCTCTCCCCCACGCAAGACGTCCCCGCACAACGTCCTTTCCATGCGGGATGGTGGGAACAGACCTGCCACGCGCAAGCTTGGACCCCACAAGAAACCAGCCTAGGGTGGGCGGCGTAGCCTAGGCTTAGCTTGGGTTAGGTGGGGTCGGGTTAGGTTTGGGTTTAGGTTAGGAGGTGTGTTAGTATGTTAATCTTGTTATTGTTAGTTGTTAGTTTATATTAAATAGAGTTAGGTTGTTTATACTTAGTGAATATTAGATTTAAATTAATGTTAGCATTTGATTTAGAGATGTTAGAAATTGGTGTTGTAATTAGTAATTAATCTAGTTAAATCCTATCTTAGTTAATAGATATCTTTAATATAGTTTGAGTTTATTTTAAATTTAGTTAGTTAGACTAGTATTAATCGAAATATAATTTGATTTAACTTTGATATATCTTTAGTACTAAATTATGATAGTTTAAAATTTAATCTAAGCTAATTTGTTTTAGTAGTCATAGTTCGTTCGAGTTAATATTTATGTTTAGTTAGTTTGAGATGTATGTTAGTTTAAAATTAGGGCTAGTTGTTATTATTGTTAAGAAATGATATTAATGTTAAATTAGTTTATTTTAAAAGTTTTAATTGGAAATTGGAATACCTTAATTTGAATAACTTTGATGTTTTATTAATTAGTTAAATACTATGGTGAGCTTGTTAGATTGATTTTTTTATGTGGATCCTATTAATGCTGAACTTCAATCTTGCAATAGTAATTTTAGAGTTTCGATTTAACTTATAGAATTATTGAATTAATTCCAGTCCTCAATTTTAAGCCCAAAAGGATAAATCAATGAACAACATTGCCATAGGTGTGTTTGGGGAGAATTGTAAAACTCAAATGTAGATAGTATCATCGCCAATAATGTCATCTCTATGGCATGTTACTTCAGGCTAGTTAGATTTTAATGAATGTAGTAAGCATAGTTAGCATGGTAGTATAGTTAAATTTCATTGACTTACTGGAGTTTTCAGAGCCACTTAATGTTAAATGAATTCATCGTCTGAATTAAATAATTAAGTTACTAAGAAACTTAAGTTCATCCAACATCTATTTTATGTTATGAATCTAACCAAGTTGTCACTCCTCTAAAATTATTTGAACTTGCTTCTATCCTCTTATACTTTGTAGTCGTTATGAGCTTCAAAACTACTTGATTAGTTAATTCCATTATAGTTAACCATCTGAACCTTTGTCGACCTTACTAACAAAAAAAATTTGTGTGGGTTTTTGTCCTTATATTTTTGGGCATGACATTTTGGTATCAGA
This sequence comes from Cupressus sempervirens, assembly GCA_028749045.1. Lineage (NCBI taxonomy): Eukaryota > Viridiplantae > Streptophyta > Pinopsida > Cupressales > Cupressaceae > Cupressus > Cupressus sempervirens. The sequence goes on along the minus strand of CM053788.1, from coordinate 295,125,714 downwards.
GCCCGTGTTTCAACACTAGGAACCTAAAACCATTATGCTTCTAAACTTAATTAAAAACTTTAAATGTGTAGGATGCCTCCTGTCACTCGGAGCAATCAGCGAGGTAGAGGTCGTAGGGTGAGAGATGGCAGAGCAGGACAAGAAGATGGACCTCCCCCTCCACCACCACCTCCACCTCCACCACCACCGAACCCAAAACAGGACATTATAGATGCACTTCAGACTTTGATCGGTGTAGTTCAGCAGAGAGTAGGACCTGTAGTTTAGCCAGGTCAGCACATTCCAGTTGTGGAAGCAGAGGGACCCGGAGGAGGTGGACCCAGAGTCAGAGAGAGGACTAGGAGAACCCCCACCGAGACAGTTAGAGGGACAGGATGAGCATGAGGAAGAGTCAATACACCAGAGAGGACCCCCACATGACAGACCTCCTAGACACATAGGAGATGATATTAGGGAGTTGATTCGACTCGGGCCACCTTTATTTACCGGTTCCACTGAGGGGACAGTTGCAGAGGCATGGTTACAGAGTCTACAGCGATGCTTTGGATTACACCCGTATGGGAGTAATCTAAAGGCATGACTAGCAGTTCATCAGTTGAGAGGTGATGCCTCCAATTGGTGGCATTAGGAGGAGACCATTGGAGGAGTAAGTATGGATACCCTCACCTAGGAGTCATTCCTAGAGAGATTCAAGGAGCAGTACCTGTCTGAGCATTTCAGGTAGAAACAGATAGAGGAATTTCATTCACTACATCAGAGGGGCCTCACTGTGGCTCAGTATGAGAGCAGGTTTCTCGAGCTCCTTCCTTACGTTGAGTACATGAAGGACGAGAAACTGCGAGTGCATCGATTTATCATGGGCTTGAATTTCTCACTTCAGGGTCCAGTTCGGATGGCTTTCCCTACCACCTTCAGACAGGTTGTTGAGATGGCACTAGTGGCAGAGGACACTCGAGGTAGACAGGAGTCATGAGATCGGTCTCAGAACCAAAACTCTACCCAGCAAAGACCCCCTTGGAAAGGGAATCAGAACTACACAACAGGATCCTCTAAGGGCCAACAACCTCAACAGCAGAAACCCCAATAGCAGAAGTCTTCAAAGGGTTATCAGGGCTCCAAGCCCAAGCAGTGGTATTCATAGGTTCCGAAGTAGGATCAGAGAGTACAGGTTCCACCATTGCAGCGAGCGAAGACTCAGCAGTCTTCTAGGGGTGGATTCAGTGGATCTAGTAGGTCAGGAGGCACACAACAGTCTGGATCACAAGGTGCCTAATCCTATACACGAGGTCCATGTTACACTTGTGGTGGCATGGGGCATATTGCTAGAGAGTGTTCGCAGGGATAGACCTCTAGTGGGCAGAGAGGGAGTTTTTGAAAAAGGAGTTATAATAAGTGATCCAAAGGGAGTCATAAGGATGAGTTGATTAATAGTTTATTGATCAAAGCAGAATTTTGTAACCTATTCAGAAGATGGAAGTTGCTAATAAAAGGAGAAGTTTCAATACAAAGAATTATTTTCTTTTTGGTATTTTGTTGGTTGTACTGATTAAGTTTGGTTAGTTTAGTTTTCCATCAATGCCAAAGAGGGAGATTATTGAAAAAAAATTGATACAAGTATGATAAATATGTTTCAATTATTGTTTTGTCATTGATGTCAAACTTGCTAATTGCTAGTAAGACAATTGCTTATATAATTTAAGTACTGTCATTTATTTGATTGATGAAGAGGATTTAATCAAATGAGGTAGCAATAGAATCTAGAGGAAAGGTTGAGTTATGATATTGAAAAGGAGTACAAGGATCAATTTAGATAGTGATATTATTGTGCATTGATAATCTACTTAAGGTTGCAAAGGATGGTTACACAAATTAAGCTCAGAAGAACTAGTTAAATGAAGTTTTTTCCCCAAGATTAACAATCTACACAATAAATATTGAGAAAAGTTAGTGTAAGCCTAGAAAAAAATCAATTGGAGCTGAGAAAACTTAATTTAAGTGTAAGCCAAGTGAAATAGTGTAAGACGAGTAAAGTTTAGTTGATGTCAAGCACTAGTAAACTTTAGTTCGTACCGAGTGTTTTAACACTGGATGTTGAGCAATGCAGTATGTGTTGAGAATCAGAAGCCAGTTAATGTTGAGTGTCAGCATTATGATAAAGATCAAGAATTTAATTAATCTGAGCCAACAAGTTTGATTTCTTGAATTGTGTGAACTATGTGGAAGATAAGCTTGATGAAGTAGTGGCACAGAATTCAAGATAAACCATTTTGAAGTGAATTCAAAGAGGAATTAAGGAGAAGTTTCTAGAAGGGAATGAAATGAAATGAGGGGTAGATTCATTGAATCCTACCTAATCTAACCTAACCCTAAAATGGATGGATGATGAATGACAAAATATATTAATTCTCTATTTATAAAGATGGTTGGTCAGAAGAAAAGGTTGTCAAGTGTGAGAACCTAAGGAAGACAAGGAGTCTAGGGTATTTCTTCATTTAGTGACCTAAGTGAAAAGACTATATTAGCAATCAAAGAAAGAAGGCTTATAGGTATGGATGCTTGAAGGGTGAACAAGCTATCAAAGTTGAAGTGTGTGAAAGCCAAGCAGAATGGAGGACTGAAACAAAGATTTGTAATCTACAAATGGAGTTGTAAGTTGTTATCAGATCAAGCCTTACTGTTACTTTCTAATAATTTTACCAATGTAGGGTAAATCCTTTGGATTAAGGTTGACCTAATAGTCATTTGTAAATCCTTTAACTAGGTGACATTCCAAGTGAATGATCTAAAGTTCTCTAACAAGGCTCACTCCTAACAGTGTGATTGAAATCCTTTAACCAGGTCACATTTAATAGTGTGTATTATAACCTTTAATAGGGATGGCCTTTTATAGGGCATCACTTCAAAAGAGTGAGAATGAGTAGTATGTTACTGGTGTTTTTTTCCAAATTTGGTTTCCACATTAAATCATTTTGTCAAAGTGTTATTAAATCTATTATATTTCATGTTTACATTTTTGTAAGTTGATTTGGCAGTAACCTACAAGTTTAAGTGATTGCATAATATAATGGATGCATGTGCATAATATAATGGATGCATGCATGATAAAAATGTTTTATGGATATGGGTTCACTATGTTATGAAAAGTTTTAATTGTACATCTGGACCTTGGATAACTGATTCATCCCTCCTCTTAGTTATTCTAAAGAATTCCAACAATAATTACGCTAAATTTGGTATTTTAATTATATCTTTAAATTTATTTCTTCTATTTAATTAATTTCCCAATTAATTAAATATAATTAATAATTGATTTTTCTTTATAAAATTTTTTTTTAATTAAATCATTTAATAATATCTTTGTTTGATTTAATTATTACCAAAAAATCACATCAGACCCACAAATTTAGTCAGTAAACTCATCCAAATGACAAAGTATGAATTCAAACTCAAAGGTATCATTGAGATACTGTGATAGGACACACTCATCCTGGAAATTTAGGGAAGTCGATGTGTGATACCTATAATTTGAATAAAAGTTGAACATGTACATATGCATATATATCTAAACTAAAAAAGTAATGGTGGGGAGCGGTACATTGTGTAGATCTCAACTAGTAGGTGACTATGACTCCCTCCCTCAACCACATCAAAAACTTCAAACATAAAGTAAAACATACATGTACACCATACACATGAAAGTATGGGGTAAGTAACCATACAACTACATATTAATCATCCATATATATATAATTACGAAAGCAATTGAATCACTATAGGAAATATACAAAGCATCATCATTGAAAAAATAACCATGAACACATTAAATAACTAAGTATCAAGTAGCTCATAAAATATATAACCTAAGTATAAAATAGCATCAATCAAATTAGGTAACCAAGTACCACTAACTCATATCACATAACCATGAAAGATGGCCTAAAGGAATTTGATAATATAACATAAAAAGAACACTAGGGGTACGAACTACAATTTTACGTAACTCAAAATATTATGAAATGTACATGGCATGTTGTTGAACCTTTTTCATAGTATTTCTCATTTTCTCTAACATAGGGAGAAGAGATATTAAAGTTAAGAGTATGTTAACATTACTTAAAGTCAAATAGAGTTGAGGAAATTTGTCTCACATTGAGTTGATTAGTCCTAGAAATGTTGGATATTCAGAGAATACTTGATGTGTTGGTCCATCCAAAGAGATCTATCCAATATCATTATCTTTAAGAAGCTTTCTCCCATTAGTAAGTCCTTCAACAAAGTGTTCAAACTCCTGAACTCATTTCATACTTCAATAGAAGTATTGGTAAATCTCTTTGATTAAAGATTCGACTTTACAAACACAACCAAAATTGCCGACAACTCCAAAAGATAGATTCATTCAGTGATCCATACAATGAATGTGAACAATGTAGGGTCCAAATGATTCTAGATCTTTGTGGGAAGATCACCTTTATGACCTTGCATAACCAAAGCTCCATCCACTCCAACACACACTAAATTTTTGGTAAACTCCATATTGTCCATACCTCTATAGTTAATTAGAGTACTCTTTAACAATTCATATAAATTTCTTGATGTCACACTACACTTCATTATAGTAATAGATACTAGAAAAGTTTGATGGAAAAGGTTATTTATAGTATAGACATGCATGAACACCCAAGAAGTATTATCAATTGTTATAACTTCATCTAGAGAGAATGTAATTAATGTGACTATTTTATTTTTTTCCTTCATATCTTCTTTTTCAACCTGTGCAAGACAACTAGCCCATTCTCATTCATTGTTTACAAACAAGTGACTATTTAGATAGTTTTGCACTTCCAAAAAATGCAATACACCACTCAATGAATGAGAGTCTACCATAGGACACTCTCTACTCAAAATATAAAGGTGAAACTTAACAACTTTTCCATATTTTCTACTTCCACTAATTTCCCAAAGAAAGCTTCAATAGCACCTTTTACTCTAACGCACTATTGGAAATATTCAAGACTATGCTAAGTTAATAAGAGGGGAGGGGTGAATCAGTAAATTCTAAAATTTCTACACCAATTTTGATTGTGAATCCGATAAACTATTTAATATTTAATTTATCACATCCAATCTAATTGCATACATGTGAAACTAAAAATTTTAAAAGGATCCACAAAACTTGAACATAATGATTTGGTGACCCAGAAACCTTCCAAATAGAAAGTAAAACTAGGGTGGGGATGAAACCCGCAAAAATTCAATACTATAGCATAATGTTGGCCTGTTAAGGCTTAGATTCATCACTTCTAATGATCTGCTCTATTAGAATCAATTAGGACTGCTAGGTCCACCTTATTAGAGGTTTTATAAACACACAATCAAGTATGCACTATATTAAGAGATTTAAGAAAGACTGTTAAGTCTCCCTTGTGAAAGGAGTTTGACTGGTTCACCTCTTAGGATGAAACAATAGATATCTGACTTACAACTGGATTGATGATAGAGATTCCTTGAATGTACTTATCACCTTTCTATGATGAATATGTCTCTATTACTCCTCTTTTGATATGGCCTTCATGATTTACTCTTTATCTACTACTTAGCTTCAATTATTCACATTCGCATTCTTAAATGCTCATTTTTTGTTACATTTTGATGTGATACAATACATTACATATATATACCAATTAAAATTACAAAATGACAAAGTAGACCATCATATAGGTTAACACAAATATTACAAAGTCAGCCCAAATGAAGACACTTGGGTTCTAAAGACTAACTTGGTGAAGTTCGGATACTCGGCTTTCACTATCATTACTCAACATCATCATGCACTCAGTAGACATAGAAGCTTGGTTCATACTAATCACTTCATGGTAGTCTTGAACTCAATTTGCACTGGTGACTTGGTACATACTGTATAACTTGACATAAACTGAATCACTTGGTAAGCTCATAAGCTTAGTTTACACTAGATTTGTATTACATGAACTAAAAACTCAATAGAAACTACAATGCTTGGTAACCACTGAACTGCTTGGGTTGAATTGCTAGACTGAATCTACTCAATTTGAACTATTGGGCTTCACAATAACTAAATATACTTGGTAACAATTATAATGTTCGGTAGCCATACAAAATCTAAATAAGTGTGTGTCACTAATAACAAACTTGACTAATATGTCAACAATCTCCCACTTTGGCATTAGTGACAAAAACACTTATCAACCAAAATCTTTTATACATCACCATGTGATAGTAGTGTGGTAGAATATACTGTTTTGAGATTTTTCAAAATTTATCTTTATAAGGTATATTGTACATCATCTATTATATACATTCTCCTCATAGCATGTTTCTCCCCCATAGTATGTGTCTCTATATATAGCATACTATGTGTCTCAACAATAATCTCCCCCTTTTTGACAATAATGCCAAAGATTTATTTAGAACTTATCTACATGGAGACACCAATATGAGATTAAAAAAAATTAGAATGTACCTTAAGAATAAGTGCTAGGGTTTTATCCCAATTTTCTTGTAAAATCTTGCATGTATCTAGAGCAATTTGTACTTCTACACAGAGTTCTATCATGTGATCTATAATAGAGAAATTATTATCATGGATAAAGGTTTTTTAGTAAACAATATGTTTTTGCATTGTATCCATGATAGGAAGGATCATATTTTGAATATCAATCAGTGATGACCGAATCCTTACTTCTTCTCTTAACAACTCTAACTATATTTTTTGACAAAATCAAATCTTTATGTGATGTGCAAAGCTTGAACTATATTCAAGTTGCAACTGCTGAGCATTGGCTTTCAAATCCTCATCAATATTTGATAGTTTTCTCTTTATTTCCTTTGTGAACTCAAAAACATCACACAACTTCACAAAAAGTGATGTCACATTGGTGTAAGATGATTCAAGATTGGTCAAAATTGATGAAAGCTCAACTTGATGGATAGTAATTTGTTGAGAAATGTGCTCAAGCACTTTATTGTCAAATTTCTTTTCAGCTTTCTCAATTAACTTATCTTGTCCGCTAGTGTCCTTATTGAAAATTTGGACTGCTTCTACTAATTAAAACAAAATAGGTTGAGAAGAATCTACCTCAATACTTATTGCCTCAGACAAATTTTTTTTGGCATCATCTATAATTTTATACACTTTGTCTCTTTCTTCTCTCAATTTCTATTGTTTTGCCTTCTTCTGGAGGAGTTCACCAACTATGTGCATTTGGTCCGTAGTAAGATTATCAATGTCACATTTGGAAATTTCTATTTTCTCATCTAACTCTATGTCCTCCTCTATCTCCTTTCCTCTACCCAAAAATCTTGTACTTGGTTGAGCCTTAGGTTCAACTGTCCTTGTACTTAATGCCTTTATATTTAGGATGGAAACAATTGTAGATATACTAGGATTTGTACCAAAAATTGATTTAGAACTAACTGATAGAATAATAATAGGAATGCTTGTTGAATCTAAAATTGAAGAAGTCATAACTAAAGTATCTAAAACTGAAGTAGACAAAATTGTAGTATCCAAAATAGAAGTACTTGCTATTGAAGAACTCAAAATTGTAGAAGACACTATATTCATGAGTGATGACTTAGTAGCTAAAGAAGTGAGAGGTTGCAACTCAGTAGATGAAGTGGAAGTCACTTCTACTAGAGACACATTGAGCTGAATGAGGACAAAGAGTGATTGGACATTTGAACTATCTGTGATTGTCACAATCAAACTTGTTGAAGCTATCTTTGAGCTTGATATAGTTACTAGTTTGCTTGGAGAGTGAGGAAGTGAGGCAATGAATACAATTTCTATCTTCATTCGGTTGATCTCCTCATCATCTTCTTTATCTTCCTTGGTAGCTTCCTCCTCTTTATCTTCTTCATCTTCCTCATTGTCAAAATGTGTAAGCTCAGTAAAAGTTTCTTCTTCATCATTATCACTATCATCATCATCGTCTTTTATTTCCACTAGTTTCTCACTTGGCTTGTGAAGATGATAGACATTTTTCCAAGTGTTTGTGGCATTCTTAACCACATGCTCTATATCTTTGATCAAAATTAAACATGTATTAAATCAAAGAGTCATTTTATCTTCATTTTTCTTCAAAGACTCTTTTACTTTAGCATTTGTCATGCTCGGTAGTAACTACCTTAGGTTTTGTGCATAAATGTCTTTTGTTGTTTGCATTGCAAAGTCCCATCTTGGCTTTATTTTCTTCAATAATTCATTAGAGATTTGGGAGGCTATCTGATCTGGCGAATACTTCCATTTTCTCATTTTGGTCAACACTAGTTCTTCAACATGTTTCTTCTCTACCTCTATCCTTATTTCATACTTCAAAGATTTTAAGTTTGTTATACTTGCACTTTCTTCCATTTTTTTCAACTTTTCTTGGAAGCTGGGAGGAGGTTTGCTAAGGAAAATATCACTGCCTTTCTTCTTCATAGGTTCTTCTCCCTTTTTTGATTCCTCTTCATCCTCTGCCTCTTCTACATCTTCTCATTTTCCTTCTATTAACATGAGAGGTGTGTTAGATTTTAGCTTAGCTATCCTCCTCTTTCCCTTATTAACTGTTTGAGGGAGTTTTATCTCTAGTTCTATTCTTGCCTTGGCCTCATCATAGGTTCCAAAGTATGGTACCTTTGGATCAATAGTTTCATTATCTAGAGCTTCAATAATATCTTTTGCTTCATCAATATTTACCTCATAAGGAAGAGGTTTTACCAATGCAATTCTAGGCTTCACTACCTAAATGTAAACTCTATCACAATCAACCATAAAGCATACATCATCTTTGTAATCCTTAACTAACTTATTAGGTATTCTAAACCTATTGTTCATTTTCTCTTTGAATACTTTGAAGTAGTTGTCCATAATGCTAACATAGTTCTCTCCCATTTCTGCAATGTGTTCATTTATTTGATATAATATAGGCACATCTTTTCTCCATACTATCATGCCTTTGGAAGGGAAGAACTTCAAAACATAAAAGAACAAACATGTCAAGAGTGAACTGAATTTATAGGGGTTGTTCTTGGATGTCCTAATACTTTCCATGTTCTTGTTGAATTGCCTCAACAACAACTTGGCAAGGTCATGAGACAAGTTATTTTTCACCACTTTGTAAGCCAAGTCTACAGCTTCATAAGATACACTATTAAGGGCATTAATCCCAAATTTTAGCTCTGCATCAGTCACACTACTAATTTTTGTACCTCTTCCATCCACTCAGCTAGTGTTTTCTTTTCCAATTCGGCTTGACCTAGGGTTTTAGTCATTTTGGCTTTGGTAAGCATGGGGAGGCTGGTGATGTGATGAATCATTTTCTTTGTAATCACAACTGGTTGCTCAAGCCATACTTGACCATTATGGACCCAGTTTAGAATTTATCTAATCCATTCAATTTGAAAACCTCGAGGCATGTGGTGAATATGTTTTAAACCTTTGTCTTCCAAATGCTTATTCTCAAGTTTAAGAATTCCATTAACACACAATTCACCTAGGGCATCATCCATTTCTAGTGTTCCCATTTCTTGAATAGAACACTTGAAATGAGTACAAATATCATCAATAAGGATTACCTTTGGAGGAATTTTTGATTGAGCTCCACTTGACTCAAAGGTTTCTACAATTGGAGGCACAAGTTTAAAATCCAATGCTTTCCACTCAACTCCTCGAACCAACATCTCAGACCCTCTCTTCACTTTGCTACTACTTGATGCCATTTTACTTGGTAAACTATGAAAACCTTGATAACTTTCTACAAATTTTCTTAGAGTCACTTGATCACACTGTAAAAAATTGCTTCTTCGCAATAGCACTTAGATTTCATGGTGAAAAATGAATTTGATTTCATACCTTTTGTTAAAGCTTTGTCATTAATGCTTAGTACGAAGGTAGCTGAGTTGATATCATGCTTGATAGGTTGTCATCCACTACTCTATTGATTACTCGATGAAGGCTTTGTTAATCGATAACCATGTGTGTCTTGTTACTCCCAACCTTGCTTGGTAGAGTCTATGACCCAATCTTACTTGGTAGAGAAGGTAACCTTCTTCGCAATAGCCTTGTGACCATGTTGATTGCAATTGTATCATTTTCCATTAAATTTTTCTTTACAATTATTCTAACATTTATTTGATGTATGACCTAACTTACCATATTGATTACAAGTAGACCTTTGATTTCTTTGAGCACCTTGTTCAAAGGATTCACCTTCTTCTTTGTATTTGATTCCTACTTTACCCTTTTATCTATAGAGATTCTGCTCATTTAGTTGAACCATGTCTGCTTGAGATTTCATCATTTTTTCATTGATTTTATTTTCAGTGTTTAGGTCATTTTTCAACCTTTCACTGATTTTCTTTTCAGATATCAACTCATTTCTTGTTCTTTCATTGATTTGTCTTCCTAAACTTAGATCATTTCTTAATCTTTCATTGATTTGTCTTTGGCTTATGATTTCCTCATTTGCATTGGAGATTTGATCCATAAGATCTACATGCTGAAGGGATTGGTTCTAGATTTCATTGTTTCTTCCGTCCATTTCTTCTTCTATCTTGTTCCTTTGTTCCAATATTTCACATAGTCTCACTAACTAAATTTCTTGTTCTCTTTTTAGCTTTCTTACCTCTTCTTGTAGGGGACTGATCTTCTCTAGGAGTTCTTTGATTGCATCATTTGCTTCATTTGAACTACTTGAAGGGAAAAAATCTTAAATTCTTTCTTCAATGTATTGATGATCATTCATCTGATTTGCAAGTTCCTTCCTTCTTTTCAAGGATTGGGAAAGTTTCTCCTTAGCTTTCTTGAGTTGTGAAATGGCCATTTCTAGATCTAGCTTTTCATTGTCAATTTCCTTATCAAGTCTGAATGTCTCCATATCATTGATCTTTTCTCAAGCTATTAAACTTTCTACTAAGAACCAAAAAGCTTTGGTACCAATTATTTGAAATATTCAAGACTATGCTAAGTTACTAAGAGGGGAGGGGTGAGTTAGTAACTTTTTAAATTTCTACACCAATTTTAATTATGAATCCAATAAACCATTTAATATTTAATTTATCATATCTAATCTAATTGCATACATGTAAAACTAAAAATATAAAAGCATCCACAACAATTGAACACATTGATTTGGTGACCCAAAAACCTTCTAAATAGAAAGTAAAACTAGGGTGGGGATGAAACCCACAAAACTTCAATATTGCAGCATAAAGTTGGCCTATTAAGGCTTACATTGATCACTTATAATGATCTGTCCTATTATGAGTAATTAAGACTACTAGGTCCACCTTGTTAGAGGTTTTAAAAACACACAATGAAGTATGCACTCTACTAAGAAATTTAAGAAAGACTATTAAGTCTACCTTGTGAAAGTGTTTTGACTGGTTCACCTATTAGAATGAAACAATGGATCTCTAACTTACAACTAGATTGCTAATGGAGATCCTTGAATGTACTTATCACCTTTCTATGATGAATATGTCTCTACTACTCCTCTTTTGATATGGCTTTCACAATTTACTCTTTATTTTCTACTTAGCTTCAATTATTCACATTCACATTCATACATGCTCATTTTTTGTTACATTTTGATGTGATATAATACATTACATATATATACCAATCCAAATTACAAAATTACAAAGCCGACCATCATACAAGTTAACACCAATATTACAAATTTGGCCCAAATGAAGATACTTGGGTTCTGAAGATTGACTTGGTGAAGTACTAATACTTGGCATCCACTATCATTACTTGGCATCATCATGCACTTAGTAGATGTAGAAGGTCAATCCATACTGATCACTTCAATGTAGTCTTGAACTCGATCTGCACTGGTGACTCAGTAGATACTATGTAACTTGACATAAATTGAATCACTTGGTAAAAACATAAGCTCGGTTTACACTAGCTTCATATTACATGAACTGCAAACTCGATAGAAACTAAAATGGTTGGTAACCACTGAATTTCTTAGGTTGAACTTCTAGACTGAATATGCTCAATTTGAACTGTTGGGCTTCACACTTACTAAATATACTTGGTAATCACTGAAATGCTTAGTAGCTAGTAGATTACATGGCAAACACTATAGACTATTCAATGAGCTTGGTAGTCATACAAAATCTAAATAAGTGTGTGTCACTAATAACAAACTTGATTGATATGTCAATGCCTACTTCTCCCATAATTTCTCACATAACTCATATAATTTGGCATTCTTGATACATAGACAATGTTTGTCCTTCATTTTCCAAGTTGCCAAAAAAATTTCAATTGCATCTATAGTTTCCTTATTGTAAACTTTATTGATATGCTTTTTTGTGGTATTAAGTTCAAGTTGCAACCTCTTTTCCTTCTTTGATATCTATGTGAAAATATTACATTTGCATTTTACAAGAGGTTTGTCATCAATTGGATTGAGATCTGGTTCAATGAACTAGAAAATTTTCACCCAATCTAATTGAAAATTATTTTCCAAAAAATCCTAGTGAGATCGATCTTTTTTTATTCCAATTTTCTTTTAGCCTTTTATGCACAAACATCATTTTTGGGACAAATTTTAGTTTAATCCTCACCCAAGTCTATGATATTATTTTTTGCATCACATTTTCTTTTCTTGGTCTCACCCAAGTCTATAATATCATTTTGTGACTCACTACTTAGGGGAACTACCTCAAAATTATCTTCAAGTTTGTAATCGAATGAGATATCAAGTTCATGAAATTGAACTTTGTTAAAATGTTCTCTAGCTTGTGATGAATCCTCTTCTACGATATGCACTGGAGATGTAAGTTGCGGATCTTGTAGGTTACCACTATTTCCACCACCAAAGTATGTTGATAAGGTTATGAATTTTGGTGGTCTCTCTTGGCTTTCCCTAAATTCAGAGATTCTATTAGAAACCTTCTTTTTTGACATTGCAAACCAATAAAGATTGCAAAAAAATATCAACTTGTTGAACAAAAGATTCTGGTAGTAGATTACTTAAACTACAATGTGTTGACATTTAGTCATGTTTGTTATTAGTTGACAATACTTATTTAGATTTTGTATTGCTGCCAAGCTCATTGAATAGCCTACAATGTTTTTCATGTAATTCAGTAGCCACCAAGCTCTACAGTTCCTACCAAGCATTTTAGTGGTTACTAAGGGAATTCAGTTAGTGTAAAGTGCAATAGGTCAAACTGAGCTGAATCAGGTAGTGTGAAGTCCAATAGTTTAACCTGAGAATTTTAGTGGTTACCAAGCTTTTCAATTTCTACTGAGCTAAGCAGTTCATGTGAAGTAAAGTTACTATTAACTAAGCTATGTGTTGATTAGTGTTTACCAAGTGTAGTCATGGTAAAAAAGTAATTCATTTTCTACCAAGTTACACAATATCTACCAAGTCACCAGTGCAGATCGAGTTCAAGACTACTCCAAGATGATTAGTATGGATCGAGCTTCTACTTCTACTAAATGCATGATGATGTCAAGTAGTGAAAGTGGATGCCGAGTATCTGAACTTCACTAAGTTAGTCTTCAAAACCCGAGTATCTACATATTGGCCAACTTTGTAATATTGGTGTTAACTTGTATATTGGCCGACTTTGTAATTATGTAAATTGGATTGATATGTATGTAATGCATTTTATCATATCCAAGTATGTATGAGAAAGCATGAATGTGTGAAAAATGTGAATCAATAGCAGACAAAGTGTATTGTAAGGCCATATCAATAATGAATAGTAGAGTCATATCTATCACATAAAGGTGATCAACACTTCAAAGAATCTCTATCAGAAAATTAGTTGTAAGTCAGAGATTTGTCATATCATCCTAATAGGTGAACTAGTCTAAATCCTTTAATGAGGTAGACTTAATGCTCTTTTGTCAAATCTCTTTACCAAGTGCATACTTCATTGTCTATTTGTAAAACCTCTAACAAGGTGGACCTAGCAGTCCTAATTGCTCCTAACAGGGAAGATCATTAGAAGTGATCATTGTAAGCCTTAACAAGCCAACTTTATGATATAGTATTGAAGTTTTGTGGGTATCATCCCTACCCCAATTTTACTTTCTATTTGGAAGGTTTCTGGGTCACCAAATTACCATGTTCAAGTGTTATGAATGTTTTATGCTTTTAGTTTCTCATGCATGTAGTTTGAACTTATTTAATGAATTAAATGCTGATTGGACTATTGCAATTAAGATCTGAATTTGGTAAAGTTTTTGAGGTTACTTATTCACCCCTCCCCTCTCAGTAACCTAGCATAGTCTTGAATATTTATAAACATTTGGTGTCAGAGCTTTGTGGTTCTCAGGATAAAGTTTGATAGCTTGAGCAAAGATCAAGGACAATGGAAGGAAGGAACTTGCAATCCCTGAAAAGAAGGAAGGAACTTACAAATCAAATGAATGTTCATTAGTACATTGAAGAAAATATTGAATACTTTTTCCCTTCAAGTAGTTTAGATGAAGTAAATGATACAATCAAAGAACTCTTAGAGAAGAATGGTTCCCTGCAAGAAGAAGTAAGAAAGCTCAAAAGAGAGCAAGAAATTCAGTTAGTTAGGCTATGTGAAATCTTGCAACAAAGAAACAAGATGAAAGAAGAAATGGATGGAAGGAAAAATGAGATCCAAAACCAATCCCTTCAATATGCAGATCTTATGGATCAAATCTCCAAAGAAAATGAGGAAATCATGAGCCAAAGATAGATCAATGAAAGATTAAGAAATGATCTAAATTTGGAAAGACAATTCAATGAAAGAATATGAAGTGAGCTAAGATCTGAAAAGAAAATTAGTGAAAAATCGAAAAATGACCTAAATAGTAAAAAAAAAATTAATGAAAGAATGATGAAATCCCAAGCAGACATGAATCAATTGAATCAATTGAATGAGAAAAATGTATATAGACAAAAAAGCAAAATAGGAATTGGATACAAAGAAGAAGGTGAATCCTCCAAAAAAGGTGCTCAAAGGAATCAAAGACCTACTTGCAATCACTGTGGTAAGATAGGTCATACATCAAACAGATGTTGGAGTAATAGTACAAAAAAATTCAATGGTAAATGCTACAATTACAATCAACATGGTCACAAGGCTAATGAATGTAAAGAGAAACCAAAATTTAAAGGCAAGTGTCACAAATGCAAGAAACAAGGTCACAAGGCATCATACTGTAGAACCAAGTCATTTAATCCAATAGAGAAAATTGTGAAAGAAATATTCGATTGGGACTATAACACTTGATGTAGATGTCATTACTATGGATAATATGGACACATTGGCATGAACTATGTTAAACATCACACAACAAAGATAGATAACACCATAAGATATTTCACTTGTACATAACTTGGTCATCTACCCAATAATTGCATGAATATAGGTAGAATTGAAGATGAAAAGAAAGAAAAAATAGATAAAATCAAAAAGTAAATGAGGCAGAAATGGATTCCTAAATCTACCAAGGAAGCTAGTTCAAGCAATGATGGTCATGTCACTCAAGAAGTGGGTGACTCCACCATTTCCTACTAAATTCTTAAGGAAGAAATGGAATTGGGTTATCAAGATTACATCCAAATAGTTCCAAAATTAAAAGGAAGCAAAGATCTAAATCAGTATTCAAGATATAAAAGGATAACTAAAGATCGATATCAGTTATCACCAAGTTGAGTCCTCTACCGAGAAAGGTTAGATCATGGACTCTACTAAGCAAAGTCAGGAGTAACAAGAACATGTTTGATTATTAGGTTATGAAGCCTTTACCAAGAAATCTAAATAAATAGTGGATGATAGCATGCCGTGCATAATGATGTCATCATAGCTACCTTTGTACCAAGCATTAATGGTGAAGTTTTAACAAAAAGTAGAAAATTTAATTCACTTTTATCGAGAATTATAAGTGTTATTGCAATCAAGCAAATTGCAGAGCAATCAAGTGACTTCGAGCAAAATTTGCAAATAAATCCTTCAAAGTTTTTCATAGCTTACCAAGTAGCCATGGTAGCATCAATCAGTAGTAGCAAAGCAAGGAAAGGGTTAGAAATGTTGGTTTGAGGAGTCGAATAGAAAGCACCTGATTTCAAACTTGTGTCAGTGGTTGCTAAAACCCTTGATCCAAATGGAGCACAATTGCAGATCCCTCCTAAGGTAATACTCATTAATGATATTTGAACTCATTTTAAGAGTGCAACTTAAGAAATTGGAACCCTATAGATGGATGATGCCCTAGGAGAATTATGTGTAAATGGTGATCTTAAACCCAAACATAAACATTTGAAAGACAAGGTTTCAACCCACATTCCTCACTTGCCCTGTGTACACTAGAAATTTGTCACACTCTAAACCATTCTATCCAAATGATTCCATGGGTTGGAATGTTTGAATGCCGACTTAGAGCTCCCTATCCATGGAGTGCAAGAAGCTAGTATTCAAACATGAAAGCTCTCAGCCAAGCCTTAGAAATGTACTTCTTGCTAGTAAACCATGCAATGGGAGGTTCTTTGAGACAAGAGCAAGAGTGCAAATATCTTCAAGGAATCCCTCAAGAATGGAATGCAAGTATGGAAACTAAGATAAGATGATAATGAAAAATGCAGCTATGCTAAGCATGGATGAGAGTGTTACAATCCAAATATTAAGCTATGTGAGATAGATTATTACAAAATAGAAGCCAAACTAACATGCAACATGAATCTAAGCTAAAATGCTATGGTATAAGAGAATGTAGACAAGAAATAGAAGTTCTCCACAAAGCTCCAAAGAAACCTATTAGAAAACTTGCAGCATAACAATATTCAAAATGAGGATTGATTGAGGGGGAAAGCTCTCTCTCTTTTAAAGATGTATGGACGATAGAGATCAAGATGAAGATGGTGGATGATCAATGGTGGAATTCAAAAAGAGGAGTGATCCATGTGCACACACAAGTCAACCAATAGAATATAAGTTGACTTGTCATATAAGACAAAAGTCACAAAGCCTTTTTTTTTAATTGCAAAATAGAAAAAGGACTTTATGTGTGCACTTTAAGTGGGTTAGAAGAATGGGGTATTTTATTTAATTAAAAGGGGACATGTTATTTTAATCAAATAATGAACTTAGGATAGCATAGTCAAACTATAGGTTATAATCAAATAAATTGATTATTAGTAATTTGGTCTAGGTAAATGATTAAATTAATTTAGCCAAAATGTTGAAAAGGGGGCTAATAGTCTAGATGACCATTTTTAGGTGATTACACCCTGAAGTTTCCAAATCAAATGGATTAGATACATCCTAAGTTGAGTTCACAACGATCAGTTATTGCTTGAGAAACTAGTTTTGATCACTACGAAGATGATTCATCACATCATCGACCTTCCCATGCTCTGTAAGGCCAAAACCACTAAAACCCTAGGTCGGGTGGGATTAGAGAAGAAAACCCTAACTAAGTAGGATGACAGAGGTATGAAGATTAGTAGTGTAATAGATGCATGAATTAAATTTGGCATACATGTGATAGCCCACAAGATCTATAGTTCTAGCCATCTGAATAGTGTTTCATGTGAAGTAGTAGACTTGGCATACAAAGTTGTGAAGAACAATCTGTCATATGATCTTGCAGATTTTTTGTTGAAGCAGTTTAACAAAATATAGAAAGTATAAGAACCTCCAAGAAAAATCCTTGTAAATTTGGTTCTTTGTTGACTTGTTTATTTTTCTATGTTCAAAAGTTTTTCCCTTCAAAAGGTATAGTAGTATGGAGAAACAATCTGCTAGTGCTATATCAAATTAATGACTATATTGTAGAAATGGGAGAAAATTTTGTTAATATAATGGATAATTATTTTGATGTTTTCAAGGAGAAAATGAATAAAAAATTTAGGATACCCTAGAAATTTGTTGAAGATTACAAAGATGATGTTTGCTTCATGGTAGACTGTGACAAGGTCTACATTCAGGTAGTGAAACCTAGAGTTGTATGGGTAAAACCTCTTCCCTATGAGGTGAATATAGATGAAGAAAAGGACATAATTGAAGCCTTGATAAATGAACCTATTTATCCAAAGGCACCACACTTTGGAACATATGAAGAGGCCAAGGCAAGAATAGAGCTTGAAATCAAGCTTCCATAGGCAGTTAACAAAGGAAAGAGGTGGATAGCAAAACTTAAAACAAGCACATATATTATGTTGACTAAGGGTAAAGGAGAAGATGTGGAAGAAGTAGAGGATGAAGAGGAATTAGAAAAGGAAGAGGAGCTAGTGAAGAAGAAAGGCAAGGTGATCATCACCAAGCCATCCACTATAGTTTTTACCATAAGATCCAGGAAGAAAGGTAGTGATGTTGTCTTTAGCAAGCCTCCTCCCACCTTCCAAGAAATATTAAAAAAATTGGAAGAAGGTGCTGGAATAACTAACTTTAAATCATTGAAGTATTAATCTAGGTCAGAGGCTAAGAAGATCTTGAGGTGAAAGAGTCCTTAAAGAAAAATGAAGACAAGATGACTCTTAGATTTAACACTTGTTTAATTTTGATAAAGGATATAGAGCATGTGGTCAAGAATGACACAAGTATGTGGAAGGGTGTTTATCACTTGCATAAACAAAGTGACTTCCTAGTAGAAGTTAAGGATGATGACAGTGATGATGAGGAAGAAGAAACATACACTCAACCAACACATTTTGACAATGAAGAAATTGAAGAAAATAAAGAGGAAGAAGCTACTAAGGAAGATAAAGAAGATGATGAGAAGACTAATCCTATTAAGATAGTAGTTGTAGTCATTGCCTCACTTCCTGACTCTCTAGCTAAACATGTAGCATCATATAGTTTGGAGATATCTTCAACAAGTTTGATTGTGACTACAACAGATACATCAAACATCCAATCCCTTTTTGCTCCCTCATAGCTTAGCACATCACTAATAGAAGTGTCTACCACTTCATCTACTGAGCTATAGCCTGCTTCGTCTTTAGCTACCAAGTTAGCATCATTAGCAATGAGTACAATGGCTTCTATAATTTTGTGTTCTTTTGTAGTAAGTACAATTTTGGATTCTACAATTTTGGATATTTTTGTAAGTACTTCAATTTTGGATTCAGTAAATATACTAGTTAGTATTCCATTTTTTGGCACTATATCAATTTTCATTGCTAGTCCTACTACCTCTACAATTATTTCCATTCTAGATTCAAAGCCATTAAGTACAAAGACAGTTGAACCTAAGGCTCAACCGAGTACAAGATTTGAGTAGAGGAAAGGAGATAGAGGAGGATATAGACTTAGATGAGGAGATCAAGATTCCCAAATGGGATTTTGATAATATCACTACAGATCAAATGCATATAGCTAGTCAACTCCTTCAAAATAAGGAAAAACAAAAGAAATTGAGAGAGGAGAGAGATAGAGAATATAAAATTATAGAAGATGCCAAGAATATTTTGACTAAGGTGATAGGTGTTGAAGTTGAAACTTCTCAACAAATTCTATTTCAATTAGAAGAGGTAGTTCAGAGGTTTAATGAGGACTCCAGTGGTCAAGACAAATTGATTGAGAAAGTAGAAAATAAATTTTATAATAAAGTGCTTGAGCACATTGCTCAACAAGTTGTCATTTAGCAAGTGGAGCTCTCATCAATTTTGACCAATCTTGAAACCTCTTGCACAAATGTAACTTCACTTTTTAGAAAATTGTGTAATGTTACTGAGTTCACAAAGGAAATAAAGAGAAAATGGAAAAACATTGATGAAGATCTAAAGGCTAGTGCAGATCAGTTGCAACTTGACCCTAGTTCAAGCTTGGCACATCATATGAAAATTAGATTCTTGTCAGATATGTAGGTAGAGTTGTTGAGAGAAGAAGCAAGGATCCGATCTTCACTAATAGATATTCAGAATATCATTCTTCCCATCATGGATACAATACAAAAGCATATTGTTTATTTCAAAATATTGATCCATCACAATAACTTCTCCACAGAAGATCACATGATAGAACTCTCTGTAGAAGTGCAAGTTACTCTACATATGTGCAAAGTTTTACAAGAGAACTGGGATAAGACTCTAGCACTCATACTTAAGGTACATTCTAAATTTATTTCTTATATTGGTTTCTCCATTTAAATAAGTCTTGAATAAATGTTTGGCATTATTGTCAAAAAGGGGGAGAGACACTTAGTATGTTATATAAGGGGGAGAGACATTTAGTATGTTATATAAGGGGGAGAGACACTTAGTATGTATATATGGGGAGAGACACTTGTTATACTATGTATATTGTATGGGGGAGAAACATGCAAAGGGAGAAAGTGTATATAGCAGAGAATTTACAGATATAGTATACTGTATATACTTACAAAGACAAATTTTGAAAAATCTCAAAAAAAAATAGTATACCATACCGAGCCAGTACCACACTATGATGTATATAAGTTTTGGTTGATAAGTGTTTTTTTCACTAATGCTAAAGGGGGAGATTGCTGAAATTTAGCCAAGTTTGTTATTAGTTGACAACACTTATTCAGATTATGTATAGCTACCGAGCTCATTGAACAGTCTACAGTGTTTTCCCTGTAATTCAATAGCCATCAAGCTCTATAGTTCCTACTAAGCATTTCAATGGTTACCAAGGGAATTTAGTTAGTGTGAAGTACAATAGTTTAAACCGAGCAGAATCAGGCAGTGTAAAGTCCAGCAGTTCAACCTGAGCATTTTAGTGGTTACCAAGCTTTGCAATTTCTACTGTGCTAAGCTGTTCATGTGAACCAAAGTTAGTGTTAACCGAGCTATGTGTTGATTAATGTTTACTAAGTGCACTCATGGTAAATGAGAAATTCAATTTCTACCAAGTTACATAGTATCTACCAAGTCACCAGTGTAGACCAAGTCCAAGACTATTCTGAGATGATTAGTGTGGACTAAGCTTCTACTTCTACTAAATGCATGAAAATTCCGAGTAGTGACAGTAGACGCTAAGTATCAAAACTCCACCAAGTTAGTCTTCAAAACCTAAGTATCTACATATTGGCTGACTTTGTAATATTGTTGTTAACTTGTATATTGGTTGACTTTGTAATTATGTAAATTGGATTGATATATATGTAATGTATTGTATCATATCCAAGTATGTATGAGAAAGCATGAATGTGTGAAAAATGTGAAATAGAAGCATGTGAATATGAATCAATAGCAAACAAAGTGTATTATAAGGCCATATCAAAAAGGAGTAGCAGAGTCATATCTATCTCATAAAGGTGATCAACACTTCAAAGAATCTCTATCAACAAATCAGTTGTAAGTCAAAGATCTACTGTTTCATTATAATAGGTGAACCAGTCTAAATCCTTTAACAAGGTAGACTTAACAGTCTTTTGTCAAATCTCTTTACCCAGTGCATACTTCATTGTGTTTGTAAAACCTCTAACAAGGTGGACCTAGCAATCCTAATTGCTCCTAATAGGGAAGATCATCATAAGTGATCATTGTAAGCCTTAACGGGCCAACTTTGTTCTACAATATTGAAGTTTTGTGCATATCATCCCCACCCCAATTTTACTTTCTACTTGGAAGGTTTTTCGGTCACCAAATTATTGTGTTCAAGTGTTATGAATGTTTTATGCTTTTAGTTTCTCATGCATGTAGTTAGATCTGATTTAATGAATTAAATGGTAATTAGATTATTGCAATTAAGATCTGAATTTGGTAAAGTTTTTAAGGTTATTGATTCACCGCTCCCCTCTTAGTAACCTAGCATAGTCTTGAATATTTCCAACACAATGTACATATAATAGTTATAATATGATTCATTCATATAAAAAGGGTACCTACTGTGGTACTACCCAATAAAGTTTTCAATCCTATCCAAGTACGGAGTAGTAAGGTGTCCAAAGGGTATTGTTAACGTTTTTATCACCCTTTAGCTCATTACATATAATTGATTAGAGATATTATTTATAGGCTAATTTTTATTTGTTTTTGGCCAAAAAAGGTGTCTATTTTTAGCATTCGCAGGTGCACAAAAAACATTGTGCATTTTTTGACATCATAGGAGTTGGTTGAATGGGTTTTCTTGTCATAGGAGTCCTTTTTTGCTCTTTCAAATTTCACAGGTAAAAAATGTTGTGCATTTTTTTTCATCATAGGGAATGGCACTGAATGAAATTGGGCATCGTAGGAATCCTTCTCTTCTCATTCAATGTGAACACTAGCTAAAATAGAGGTGTATTTCTCATGTTTTTGTGACATCACAAGTCTTTTGTGCAAGAACAGGTTCCATGTTCACAAGTTTCATCAATGTGTTTTCCTACTAGTATGGGGTTACAAGTCAATTGTAAAGGATAGAAAATCATTCTACAATGTTGTGTTGATGTGTTTTTGTGTTTTTCTCAACATCACAAGTAATTTGTGAAGGAAGTAAATATTCAATATGTGTAATCACCGAAAACTTGTCATCTAGACTATGGACCCCCTTTCTAGCAATTTCGCAGAATTTATCCATTGCTTATCTTTGATCGAATCATTAAAATTTTATTTATTCAATTATAACCTATGTTTTGATAACTATATCCTAAGTTCATATTTAATTAAAAGAACTTTCTCCTTTTTAATTTAAAAAAAAGTCCCACTTCCCACTTATCCTAAGTGTGCACACATAAAGCATTATTCCTATTCTAAAAATAAGAGAAAAATGCATTTGTCTACACATGAATGCACAACTTTCTGAGGAATCTCCTATTTTTAAAATAACTTTAATTATCCTCACATACATATTTCCCTCTCAAAATTCAATCATCAATTCTCATTGGTGGAGATGCTTGTGCACGTGGATAACTCAAGATGCATTCTCCTCCCTTGATTATGCTTTGTTTGCCCCAATCCCTACCATCTATTTTTCATTAAAAAGAGAGCTCTTTCCTCATTCTTTTAATCTTAGAATCTCATTCTAACATTATGTTATAGGATTTCTAGATGACATTAGATCTTTTGAAGACTTTTAGAATTCTCTCATTTTGACATTTTAGCTTAGCTCTTATACTACTTGCATTATGAAATTTTAGCTTAGTTATTTTTTTATGTTCATAGTTTAGCTCACATAGCTTAAGTAGGAAGGCTTGTAACTCTTCATATTTTATTAGCTTAGCTTGCATATTGCATTTCATGTTAGTATACCTTTCATTGCATTGCACTTGTGTTGTGATTCTTTGATGCTAGCACTCGTGTTCTCATCTTTGAATCTTCGTTCTATGGTGCACCTTGCAAGGGTTGCATAGTTTTGTTCATTTGAGAGCCTCCATACTATTATTTTTTACCTTTGCACATCATAGATAGAGAGCTATAAGTCATCTCTTGATATTCTCTCTTTCATGCATATTCTCAAGAATAATGGTTTATAGAAGTGTTTCATAATTTTGGTATACATCTTTGGAACCCATCGTAGGGCTTGAACAATGTTTCTAGCTCCACTTTCTTACATTTTTTAGGTGCTTAGTAGCTTAATTTTCTTGTATTTGAGTTGTATTTATCATTTCTAATTTTTGAAAGACACTTAAAATCTAATCAAGTGGTTTTATAGGGTTCTTACTTTGTTTTTAAGACTAACCCTTGTGCCAGTTGATTTTAAGGCCAAAACCCTAGTTTTTGCAATATTTGATCATATCTTTCAAATCATTTGAAGTTCAAATCTGAAATTTTATCTGTAGCTTGGAAATGCATCCAAGATGTCTTAGTCCAATTTTTTAGATTTTGTGAGTTTATTTTTTTCTGTTATAATTTTTTCTTTATAAAAAACATTTTGGAGCCCAAATTAGTTCTTTTTTTTTAGAAAACTATGAATTTTTGGAAATGTAGTTTAACTATATAGGGGGTTAATTCTTTGTGTTTTGAATTTAGAGGTCATATTAGGGCTCAATAACTTGATTTGAAAAAAGTGGTTTATTTTGGAAAAATGGTTCCCTGGAACATAAATTGAGAGATATTACTAAATTCCTTGCATTTTTGGAAAGATCTCTTGTTTTTAGTAGGGGCCTATTCTTTGTATTTCTATTTTTGGAGCCAAAATAATAGAAAAAAAAATTAGATCTTGTTGACTAGGTCAAAAGAAAAAGTAAAAAAGAGAGCATTTGTGATTAGTTTGTATTCTTTTTGCATACAATTGATTGGAAGACAACTTGGATTTTTGAGGTAACTCACTAGTTTGTGTTGTAGGTCTTACTTAGTTTTGATGTCCTAACCTTGTTTTTTTGTAGGGGTTGCACAATTTCTTGCCAAAACAAAACAAAATAACAATTGTCAAAGATAAAAGGGCTACTAACATGTTTGTAGGGCTGCCGAAAGAAAATAAACAAACAAAGTCTTTCTTGAATTTTTATGTCATTTTTATTTTCAAGTGCGGCTTTAGATTAGTCATTTTGTTTCATAGGAACATAAAACTTTCAAGCAGGGTTCATTGTTGGTAGTAGAGTATGCTCTCTACCTTATAGGTGAATCAACAATCTTGAACCTTCATTGGATCTTGAAAGTGAGTGAAATACTCCACTTTTTAGTGGTTTTAATTAACATTCTTGGTATGTTTGGGGAAATCACCAAGGAATAGGAGAGTATACTCTTCACCTTCTAAGGTGAATAAAAAATCTTGACTTCCTAGGTGTGGATCCATTTTATTAGTCTCACTAGTGAGATCTTACCTTTAGAGGGCCAATTATTGGAGGAAAGATACCAACAGGAACGACCTAAAGTGGGAACAAGAAATACCCAACTAATCTAACCCACTGTAATCACAAACCCCTTGAAAAAGGCCAAAGCCTTGGGGGCCATAATACTTGTCTTTATCTAGTGGAAGTACTTGTTAGATTGTGACCATGAGGAAAACACTAGGTGAGAATGCTTAAGGTACTCTTATGGCCACGAGGTCCATTACTTATCATGCAATAAGGTATCCCACATCACGAATAAGGGGGGTATTTCAAACAAAACTTTTACTAGACTAGACACCTTAGGTTAGAGGCTACCCTATTTTTCTTCTTAATATCTTGGTACAAGGATCAATCCTAGTGGACTACTTAGATCACCTCAAGATTTGACTCACCATATGTATTCCTTTAGATGAGGGTAACCCATCTATGAAAAAGTCAATATATATTGTGAGAAACCATTCTATGTGAGGCAAGGAAGCATCAAGTTTTGGGCCAAGGTATTGAGTAATGAATCATGTCTTTTAGGTAGAATGTTCTTGATGTGTCTTATTTTATGCTAGACCCATGGAACCATTTGAACATACACATATGATAGTTCTAGGGCTTTCATTTTGAGATCTTACATATTCTTGTATCATACAAGGTTTCTTTTTCACGCGCTTGATTTCTTGAAGACTACTCCATGTGTGACTATGTTGCATGGAAAAAACTTTCTATTGAACAATAAACTTGCTATACTATCCACTATTGTCAAACTTTTTAAATTAAGTCAAAAGATTTTTCTTGTATTGCTTATTAGAAGGAGTTCCATCATTTGACTTTGCTTGCTATGTCTCTAGTGTTTTAACTTGCTTAAAATTTCTCTTGGTCTTAACACTCTTGGTCTTTTCCACCTTCTTAGTCTATGTCTACTTGCTAGGACTCTCTTTTTCTGAAAGATTACTTTGATCTCTCAACTACACTCCTTAACTAAGAAAAATTTTCACTTGTTTTTTCTTCTCTATCTACTTGGTTATGTAGGCTTCTTCCCTAGCTCTTGACTTTATTCGCTTGTGTTGTAAGTTTCTTGGACACTTTCTTGACAAGTCAATTTACTCGATCTTTACTATTTTCACAAGTGAACACTCTACCTTTCTAGTTTGGAGACCAAGTTATCCTATGTCACTTTATTAGCTTCCTCTAGTCTCCTTCATGCTTGATTTTCTATCTATCACTATGGGCTTCAGACCTTGGGCTACCAAAACTCAACTAAGTCTAGATGATCATGAGTTCTTCTATGCTACTAAAAATTTTCAAGATCTATATGCTTGATACAAAGAACTAGAAGAAAAATTATCTTTCTTACCTTAATCTCACTAGGCACATGATATAAATGAAGTCTAAAATTGAGAAAAGGTTAGAGGAAAGAATAGAATCATCACATGAGATTCCCTTAATCTCTCAATATGCACATGAACCATCTTCTTCAAGATCATATTCTTCCTCTTCTTTTAATTCTACACACTCTATCTCTCCAAGATATCAACTAACTTTGTTTATTGGATCTAAAGACCTCTATAGAGAGATAACAAGTGATACTTCCTTTGATCCTATGCCAAGTTTTCATGATAAACCTATATATGATGAAGACTTTAATGCATCCTATGTGCTCAATGAAAAACAAGGAGATCCTAGAAATACTCTTGAGATAACTTTTACTCCCTTAGAAGATTCTTAAGATTCCATCTTGCAAACACTTCTTGATAATGAGTTCATCACATTACCAAACAAATCTAAACCTTATGAACCTAAAATCAAACCTCCATGGTAGAGACATGATAACTTTTGTAATAATCATAAAAAAAGGTCATAAAACTAAATATTGCATAGAGTTGAAACATAAAGTCCAAGATCTTATCAATGACAAGGTAGTTGGAAATGAGAACTCTAATGACTCATGTGATGAGTAAACTTCTCTTGGGAAAGATCATATTGATGAACCTATGTCTAGTGATGGTCTTTTGGACACCTTCACTTCTTTCAATATGTGTGAACTTCCTAAATCTTCAAATATTTTCAACATAAATCCATCAAACAAAGAACCCAATGCTTTCTAGATTGATATGCATATCCTCAAGAACTACTTATAAAATAAACTCAAGCTAACCTTCACTTCGTTGCAAACCTTTTCAATGCTACTAAGGCTAAAGATCCTCAACCTTCATACAATGCAATGCTTACTATGCCTTCTTCAACTAGTCCTTTATTACCTCTTCAAGACCCTATCATGAAAACCTCATATTTTCTCATATCCTTAGAAAAAGCTCCATGTCAAGAGGACTCCCAAAAAGTGAAACATATAAATTTCAAGAAAGATCAAGATCAAGCACCCTTCATCTCCTTGAAGATTTTACCCCTTTACCCCCCCCCCCCCCCCCATATATGTCTTTTCCATCTCCCAAGTATGATGAAGACACCACTTCCATTATTTCCATTGAGCTTACTAAAAATCATGAGAAAAGTTCTATGCCAATGTTATCTAAAGAAACATGACAAGATCAAAGTAAATCCTCTTGCTCTACTTCTCCATACTCACTTCAAAACTATTCTCAGGATTCAAATGCTCCTATCAAGGGTATTGTTACTATCAAAGCTACTCATTATTCTATTGATGGCCTCTGTCATGTTTCTCACTTGAAAAATGTTGATATCCCTATCCATTATCCACATGCATCTCCTAAGTCTATCCTTGGTCCTTATCCTTCTAAGATAAATCCTTCAAACCTTCCTTCCATATTGGGGCCTTATGCTCCTCCATCTCCTACTTGTACTCCTAGATCATCACTATTTTTTACATTATGTTGTGGTGTCCACAACACATGCCCCATTCCTCACTAGGAATGGGGACCCCCTCCTTTTTTCAACTCCTGGACTTGCAATTTGAGAGTCAGGAGAAGAAAATTTGATTAAGAGTTTGTGTCATAGAGTCAAATTTGAAAAACACAAAAATTTGAAAATTTGAAAAAAATCACAAACAATAGGAAGAGTGAAAAACACAAAAACATTAAAAAAATTAAGACGCAAGTTTCATTAAAAAAATTTTAAAAATAAAATAAATAAAATTTTTTTTTTTTTCCCTCCCCTCACCCACATGTGCTCACTAAGGCCATTTCCATAGCCCTAGTTTTGGTGAGTCTAGATTACGAGTTGCCATTTAAGATCTATTCCTTTACTTCCGAACACTCTTGCACAGGGATCTTGAGACAAAAAAGAGAGAAGGAAGATGAGAGACCAATTTCTTTTATGATTTGTCCTTTGAAGAACACAGAGTTGAAATACTCAAACCTTGATAAACAGTCCTTTGCACTGATCAAGGCAGTAAAGAAGTTCAATCACTACATACTCAAAATTAAGGTGTATGCAATTATACCTAATCCAGTAGTGAAGATTCTTTTGATGTAGAATGAACTTGGTGAAAGGAGAGGAAAGTGGATGGCCATACTCTAAGAGTTCAATCTCAAGATTCAATCTATGAGATTAGTCAAAGGTCAAGGGTTGTCAAAAATGATAGCTAATAACCAAGATGAAAATGAAAAGGAATTCAAGTTCGACAATGAGACAAATGAAGATGATCAAAAGTTGATGGTTGTATCACAAGTTGATTTTAACCAAGGAGTGGTGATAGATGTGTGTTACCAAGACATTGTTTTTTATCTCTTACAAGACCAATGCCCCGAATGGATGAATAGTTCACAACGTAGGGGACTTAAGATGAAATGCGAGTCTTATATGTTACTTGATAACAAGTTGTATAAAAGGAACTATGAAGGGATCTATCTAAAATTCTTAGGATGTGAAGAAGCTAAGGATGTCTTGGAACATTTCCATGACAAGTATGGTGTAGGACAGGGTTCAGCAGAAGCAACAACTCACATGACTACGAATGGATCTATCGTAAATGCTTAGGACGTGAAGAAGCTAAGGATGTCTTGGAAGATTTCCATTACAAGTATGTTATAGGACAAGGTTTAGTAGAAGCAATAGCTCACATGATTCTAAGATCAGGTTACTTTTGGCCATCGATATTCAAGGATACTTTTGAGCATGTATGTTCTTTTCATACATGCCAAACCAGTACTAACAAAGAGAGGTACCTAATAATGCCATTACAACCAGTGTATAAGGTGTGCCCCTTCACAAAGTGGGGACTGGATTTCATAGGTCCAGTCAATCCACTGTCATGAATTGGACATGCATTCATCCTTATAGCTATGGATTATTGTACATGATGGATGGAGGAAGAGACATTAAAAAATTGCACTGCTAAGGTGGTGACTGACTTTCTAGAAGAACACATTGTTACCAAATTTGGAATGCCTTTCACCATTGTGTCTGATAATGGGTCCACATTTGCATTTGCATTCCTGACCCAATGGGCATTTGAAAACAAAGTCATCATCAAGTTTTTTTCAAATTACTATTCGCAAGGAAATGGGGTAGTGAAATCTACAAACAAGAACTTGATCACAATAATAAAATGATTGTTGAAGGAGAATCCTAGGGATTAGTATACACAATTAAAATACACCTTGTGGATAGATCGAGTGAGAGTCAAAAATGCCTTGGGGACTTCTCCATATTTGCTTGTTTACAGACAAGAACTAGTGTTCCCACTCAATCTCAAAATTTTGATTTTGAAATTCATGAGTAGGTATGTTGAAGATGCTAACAAAGTTCAAACCAGATTGATGAATCTCCTAGAAATGGATGAGAAACGAATAGCTGCATTGGAGCACATGGCTAAACATCAAGTTGTTGTGAAAAGATGGTTCAACAAGAGGGCCACGATCAAATTATTCAGGATTTGTGACCTTGTTCTACTTTGGGATAAGGCAAAAGAAAAGTCGAGAAATCATACCAAGTTTCAACACTTGTGGATGAGTCCTTATCAAATTGTAGAGATCTTGGGAGAAAACACTTTTAGGCTTAGTTCCTTACAGGGGGAATGCTACAAATATACAAATTCTGTTGATGTAATGAACTTGAGAAGAGATCACCCAATTGTGTCTACGTTGCTTTTTGTCTCACATGAGCACACTTTATGTGGCATTGTGATTTGATGAAGAGAGAAACATCATTTGATTTGTTAAAGATTCTCACCAACGATTGCATCAGTGGATTCTAGGAATCGGTGCTCCTATTTTCATTGGTTTCCTACCAATTTCTTCGAAGGTTTAACTCGCAACATTTTGTGTTCTATAGCTTATGTCTATTCAGGAATTTCAATTTCAAGTCATTTTGATTTCATGTTATTTTCTTTCAGTTTCATTATTTGCTTTACTAACCCCCTATTAGAACAAGACCTCATAGTAGCTGCATTGATAGAGTTGCATTCATTGAAAAACAAAAAATACAAAACAATATTGTTCTTTTGGTGTGGTATTTTGAGACAGCAAACAAATTTACTTCGATTCAGAGATAAAAGAGTCTTTTAGAACTAGCAAAGGCCTCCTCATGAACACTCACATTTATCTTCTAGCAGATTTTGGTACGTCACAAGACAAATATTGAACCTTGGAGTGAATCCTTAAAAAGATTTTCTTTTCAAGAGAGGAATTATGCAATGGATTCTTGTCATTGACCTCATGCAAAATGAATGCCCAACAAAAGAGGCACTAGAAGGAGGGCCAAAAACTAAAGAATATACTCCCAAAAATGAAGAAAATTTGACAAAGTTTCAAAATTTCACACCCTTGCAATAATCTACACTAGGTACAAGTTCAAAAAATACTTTTGATTTTTTCAAAAATTTAGGTACACAGGTCTGCAACTCTACAGGTCTATAGATCCGCAGGTACGCAAGTCCACAAATCCATAGGTCTACAGATCTGTAAAACTCTGTGGTGTGCAAAATTCAGAATAGTGACAAAGTGTACTTCTGCAAAGGTGCACTTTTCTCAAAAACTTGATGCAAGCTAGAAGATATTGATCCAAAATCCCCATTTCAACGAGCATTGATCTCTACACCGATTACACACAAGTTTCTCAAGCTTACCCATTTTCATAAACCATGTAGTGATAAGGGAACATCCTGAGTTCAACCACTTCCTTTCGAACTTTCATCATCTTCTTCAACTCCACCTCCACCCAACCACCTAGTGAACCATCACATACTCTGATAGCTACTCCCCAACAACCACTGTTAGGTCCACCAAACCCTCCAATGGCCTTTTTTGCAAATGCTATAGACTCACTAATAAATTTGATAGGCGCACTCCATGACCTCCCAAAGAATCCCAAGAAGTTTTGCCCAAGATTCATCTATGGTGAAACACGAACTGTTAAAGATCATGTCAAATTTTTCTAACAAATTTGCAATCAAAAGCAAGTGGCTAATGAGGACATGGTTCTTCATTTATTTCCTTACTCTTTGGGGGAATTTTCCTTCAATTGGTACGCCAATTTTCCACCTAGATGCATTGGAGATTGGGATACATTTGAAAAATTATTTTTGGAATAGTTCAAATAGTCATCAATCTAGCTATGATACATCAACAATTCATATCAATAAAAAGGGATCTAGTTGAGATAGTTTCACGCTTCAACCATCACTTTTTATATGGCCTACCACAAGTTGGAAACACCATACACCATATCGGTTGAAGCTGCTATCTAGATTTATTTGAATGTTATAGACCCTCTTACTGTTATCTTTTAGAGAAGACTTCCTGTAGTAAATATTGACACATTAGAAAAAGTCTTTATAGAAGCAATCATGTTCACAAAGCAAGCCAATCCTAATGGAGGAGGAATGATACTTCCAGCACAAGCAGTCCCTACAATTCCAACATACCCTGTGGGAGCACCCACCATGCCTAGCTAGTTCATACCTATGAACCCAATTCTATTACAGTAGGCACCTGCTCCACAAACTCAAGCGATAACATATCCAGGGTATGAGCCTCCAAAAATAGCTTTCTTTGAACAAAAAGTGATGGTTCCTATGGAAGCAAATAACAACCTTCTTTCAGAAGTTGGTCAAATGAAGAAGACCATGTCACAAATGAACAATGAGTTGACACATCTTAGGTTATCACAAGGACAAAATAACAACTTCTAGAGAAATAATGTTTAATTACAACAAGAACTTCAACAATAGCAGTAACAACAACAATGGAGGAAACAACAATGGCAGAGGAAACAACTGTAATCACCTAAAAATGGTCATCTAGATTATTAGCCCCCTTCTCAGCATTTTGGCTAAATTAATTTAATCATTTATCTAGACCAAATTTCTAATAATCAATTTATTTGATTATAACCTATAGTTTGACTATGCTATCCTAAGTTCATTATTTGATTAAAAGAACATGTCCCCTTTTAATTAAATAAAAGACCCCATTCTTCTAACCCACTTAAAGTGCACACATAAAGTCCTTTTTCTATTTTACAATTAAAAGAAAAGGCTTGTGAGACTTTTGTCTTTTGTGACAAGTCAACTTATATTCTATTGGTTGACTTGTGTGTGCACATGGATCACTCCTCTTTTCAAATTCCACCGTTGATCATTCACCATCTTCATCTTGATCTCTACCATCCATACAACTTTAAAAGGGAGAGAGCTTTCCCCCTCAAAGGATCCATCCATCTTTTGAATATTGTTATGCTACAAGTTTTCTAACAGGTTTCTTTGGAGCTTTGTGGAGAACTTCTCATTTCTTGTCTCATTCTCTCATTACCATTGCACACTAGTTTAGATTCATACTTTCATGCTAGTTTAGTTATTTTCTTGTAATGATCTATCTCACATAGTTTAAATAATAGTATTGTAACACTCTCATACATGCTTAGCATAGCTACATTTTGCATTATCATCTTAGCTTAGTTTCCATACTTGCATTGCATTCTTGAGGGATTCCTTGAAGATATTTGCACTCTTGCTCTTGTCTCAAAGAACCTCCTATTGAATGGTTTACTAGCAAGAAGTACATTTCTAAGGCTTGGCTGAGAGCCTTCATGCTTGAATACTAACTTCTTGCACTCCGTGGATAGGGAGCTCTAAGCCGGCATCTAAGCATTCCAACTCATGGAATCGTTTGGATAGAATGGTTTAGAGTGTGACACAAATCAAGTGTATATTTTTTGCACCCACCATGGAAAAGCTCCCAACTCAAGTGATGGTCCAGAATGGTCACATCCTAGAAAAGCTCCTGCACTCGCGCTCGCCCCTCTGTCGGGGTCATATCATAGTACACCTGTGCCATCACCAAACTTAACATCAGTACACCTGGCATCCAACATTGAAATGGCTAAATCAACAAACTACTAACCAAGTAACTTACTGGCTCACCGTGGCATGGCACTCGTAGAATGTGATATACGTCCTCCAAGGTAATCGATGCCTCACCGGTCGGTAAGTGAAAGGTGTTATGCTCGCTATGACACCTCTCTGCCAGCGCAGATAGCAAACCATGGTTTGCTTGAATATGAGGCATCTGTACAACACAACGCAAGCCCATAGCCACTAGCGCAGTCTGCTCCTCATCGCTCAAATGCTCCACAACACGCAAACCAACCACCCTGGGAGCTCTAATCTGTAATGTCGAGAATACCTCCTATCTAGGTAAAACAAGCAATCATTAGTAATAGTCACATGACGAAAAAAAGCATTAAGAAAAACAACAAAACTAGCTATGTAACACTTTTTACATAAAGAGTGCAACATTTTTTTGAAACAGTGTCACGCGATACTTTTTACATAGGAGTGCGACATTTTTATGTCGTGCGACATTTTGCACTGCGTTGTGCGACATTTGGGTATTGCCGAGGCGACATATTTTTCTGAACGGTGTGACACTTTTTTTGAAAAAAAGTGTCGCGCAAAAGTTTTTCTGAGCTCATGCAATACTTTAAAACTATCGTGCAACTTTTTTTCAAAAAACTTAAAAACATGAGAAAAAGCTCACAAAAAGCTCAAAAAAGCAACAAAAAGGTAGTTACTTACCGGCACCCCATATCGCTTTGGCCGATTGTGCAACTGGTTCCGCTCGAAATGGTGTCGATGAAGAGGAATGTTCACCTGAGCCATGATGCTATGTGGACCACACAAAATCTCCCAAATCACAAAAAGACAAATGAATAGTGAAAATGACACTTGGACCCCTTTTATAGCCTCCAACCTTATTTTGACCTAATTTTCAAACTCCTCAAAATTGCGCAAAAACTGCACCCCTAGCTAATTTTGACATCCTAGATCCATTTTTGGGATCGAAATTAAAATCAAAGTTCATCTTGATGGTCAAAATCACATGTTAAAATTTTACCTTCTTTTGAGCAGTTAGCTGACCGTTTGAGGTCTAATCTTTGAATCATCGCTGGGGCATCTTCATTTCTTCATGTCTTCATCATTTCCATACTTCATATCTACTTCAATTCATTGTTTCATGTCTAAAATCACCTTTCTAATCATTCTGACCTAATTTTTATGTTATATCCTTCAAGGTCAACTCTAGTCAAATTGGGGCATTTTATCAATTTTTTTTATAGTCATTCTTGGGTTCTAATCATCTATCTGTCATCTTGGACATTGCTATATTCTAATTTTCTCATGTCTAGCCATTTTTTGCATCCCCTTACCTCATTTCCATTTCGATCCCGAAGGGGCAGAAATGCTCTATTGCTGATTATTACAACTATCTATTTCTTAGGAGCATTTGTTTGACCTTATCACTTGCTCTCGATCTATTCGCTTTGCTAGATGTTAGAATTCTTTTCAAATCCTAAGATCATCTTCCTATTGTTTAGTACTACTGCTATCAGGCTATGCATTCAGGACTTGCTATCTATTTCTACATTTCATTCATTGGAATTAGATATCTATATCTATCATCGCCTACTTGGCTTCACTTTTCTTTGACATAATGTGTTCCCAGATCAATCACGCATTAGTTAAAGAGGGGCAAATGTAATCACCTAAAAATGGTCATCTAGACTATTAGCCCCCTTCTCATCATTTTGGCTAAATTAATTTAATCATTTATCTAGACCAAATTGCTAATAATCAATTTATTTGATTATAACCTATAGTTTGACTATGCTATCCTAAGTTCATTATTTGATTAAAAGAACATGTCCCCTTTTAATTAAATAAAAGACCCCATTCTTCTAACCCACTTAAAGTGCACACATAAAGTCCTTTTTCTATTTTACAATTAAAAGAAAAGGCTTGTGAGACTTTTGTCTTATGTGACAAGTCAACTTATATTCTATTGTTTGACTTGTGTGTGCACATGGATCACTCCTCTTTTCGAATTCCACCATTGATCATCCACCATCTTCATCTTGATCTCTACCGTCCGTACGACTTTAAAAGGGAGAGAGCTTTCCCCTTCAAAGGATCCATCCATCTTTTGAATATTGTTATGCTACAAGTTTTCTAACAGGTTTCTTTGGAGCTTTGTGGAGAACTTCTCATTTCTTGTCTCATTCTCTCATTACCATTGCACACTAGTTTAGATTCATACTTTCATGCTAGTTTAGTTATTTTCTTGTAATGATCTATCTCACATAGTTTAAATAACAATATTGTAACACTCTCATACATGCTTAGCATAGCTGCATTTTGCATTATCATCTTAGCTTAGTTTCCATACTTGCATTGCATTCTTGAGGGATTCCTTGAAGATATTTGCACTCTTGCTCTTGTCTCAAAGAACCTCTCGTTGCATGGTTTACTAGCAAGAAGTACATTTCTAAGGCTTGGCTGAGAGCCTTCATGCTTGAATACTAACTTCTTGCACTCTGTGGATAGGGAGCTCTAGGCCGACATCTAAGCATTCCAACTCATGGAATTGTTTAGATAGAATGGTTTAGAGTGTGACACAAATCAAGTGTACAACAACTTCAATCCTCTAGATTGCAACAATGGCTTCCAAAGGAAAAATTGACAATGGAACACTTGACACAATAATGGAAGCATTCCTTCTGATAATAACAACAACAATGTTCAATATGCTAATATCAATCAGTATCATGATAGCCAAAATGTGAATAGCAATGATGGTTCATACTACAATGGTAACTAGGAGGTAAATCAAAACTCACAAGTAAATGACAATCCTCCTCCTGTTCAATTCAATGCTATGCTATTGGAATCTTATGATTCTACATAGAATACACAAGTGGAGCAATAAGAAAATGAGGAATTCTCATTCTCGTTTAGCCAAGAACCCGACCTTCAATATGATGAGATGTTTTCCTTTCAAAATGACAATCAGAATACATACAATCTTAGAAATTAAAAGGATCCCCTGACAGATGGGATTCCTCTAGGTTTACAACCAACTCCACCTAATCCAAAAGAAAATAACAATCCACCACTGGTAAGACTAGTCTAGGGAGGACAACAGTATCAGAATCAAGTGAACATATCAACAATACTGAAGAATTTTACTTAGTCTGCTGAAAAGTAAAATGTAGTAGAAGATCTGAAGAAAACTAAAGCCAATATGTCCATGTTTGACATGTTACAAAATTTTCCACAACAAAGATAAGTTCTCATGAAGCGATTGGATAATACAAAGGTTTTAGAGACAAAGTTGAGGTACCCCTATGTTTGCTAAGTATAAGAATATATGGGAAGAATCTTCACAATTGCCTCATTGATTTAGGAGCTTCATGTAATGTAATTCCATTATCAATAGCTTAAAGGCTAGGAGTTAATCTTCAACTGTCTAATTGAGTGGTGATATAGTTGGATAAAACAAAGGTAAAAGTCATTGGAGTATTGAAAGATGTGCAGATACAGTTAACGGTTGATCCTTGAATCCAAGATGTTATTGACATACATGTGGTTGACATCCTGGAGACTTATGGATTACTTCTAAGCAGAGAATGGATGAAACTTCTGAGAGGATGGTTCTCTATAGACTTCACTCAATTATGGTTTCCATGGAAAGGATTGAATAATCAAATCAAGATAGATGTTGAGCCCAAATTGAAAACAATGATCACAAATTACAATGCCCTGAATGAGATAGCATGCTTACAATTAGATTTAGGTTCATACAAAGTGATGGTATTGGATATGGTTCCAAACCATACACCTCAAGATCAAAATGAAGAACGTAAGGAGCCAGTACCCAAAAGTGAAACCATGACACAATTCATAGACAGTATGGTGACTAATTTACAATGTTTAGGAGAAGAAGTTGACCCCAGCATCTTCCTCCTTTTAGGATTTTTTCGATTAAACAAAGTTAGCCACTTTGAATTTGAATGTTCATCTTGTCAAGAAGCAATCATAAAGGTATTGACCCACATGATGGAAAACAATGATACAAAGACCTCAACAAATGAACTCACAGAAAGTCAAAATTCTATGAACTTATCCCACCTTGTTGAAAAGATTGAAGAAGAAAATGAAGATCTAAATGTATCGTACAGTGATACCTCTTCAGATGGTGGAGGTTTGTCTTCTCCTCCTCCAAGGATGATCAAAGTCAAAATAAGAAGACAATATGTGAAAGCTAAAGGATGGACCTCAGTAGTCATTCATCCTAAACCTAAAGTTGAGTAAATCAAAGAGTTGATAGGGGAAATTCAAGATAAACAAGAAAAACACACACTTCCTCTATCTACAGGATATGAAGGGGACTCATCAAGTCCTGCAAAAGAAAAGTTACAATGGTTTCCTAATAAATAGTCATTCAAGGCTCAAGTGAAAGAAAAGTTAAGAATGAATAAGCATAAAGTAAAAAAACCCAAGGAAAATGCAATTTGGACACTCTGCTTT
Source organism: Cupressus sempervirens (assembly GCA_028749045.1). Lineage (NCBI taxonomy): Eukaryota > Viridiplantae > Streptophyta > Pinopsida > Cupressales > Cupressaceae > Cupressus > Cupressus sempervirens. The sequence continues at coordinate 295,088,251 of CM053788.1, read as the reverse complement.
GAGGGTTCTAGGTGAAAGATGGTAGCCGATGCAGGTATCAAATTAATCAACCCAAAAGGTAGATCTTTCTATGTCACATATTAGTTTTAATTTAGATGTACTAACAATGATGTATAATATGAGGCATTAATCTAAGGACTTCTCTTTGCACTCGAAAAAGGAGTCACAACTCTTAAAATCGAAGGGGATTCCTAATTGGTCATATGACAAGTAAAATCCAAATATTCTTGCAACGACAAAAGATTAATTGCTTACAAGAAAAGGGTATGGGACATATTGAATGAATTTGAGGCCATAAACATCAAGTCCATTCCAAGAAGAAAGAACATGGTAGCAAATGCTCTTACCATCTCAGCTAGTGCATTGCAACCAGTTGAAAGAACCGAGTTGAAAAGATTTTCAGTAGAATTGGTCATTGTTCCATCCATCCCTAATAATATCACAAAATTTTAGGTCTTTCAATATGATCAACATATACTTGAGTTTATCATGTGTAGTCATCATTTTGAGGGACAAGAAATTGATGATACACTAGATGATAGACCTGAAGATGATGCACTTAAAGATGAAGATGGGATTCTGAATTTAAAAACCAACACTATTTCAAAATGGATGGTAGAACTAGAATGAATCTTTGATCATGATGAATGAACACTCAATAGAAGGGAAACTCAAGAAAAGGGAATCGAAGAATGTGATTCATACAATTTGGGTATTGATGAATAACCAAGAATGGTATAGATAGGAAAAGTGTATAGCTCACAAGAAAGGGATGACATGCTCAAATTACTCACTTCATATAAGGATGTCATTTCCTAGAGTTATGAAGAGTTGAAGACTTATGATCCTAAGATTATCACACATGACATCCCACTGAAACCCGATGTAAAGTCATTCTGACAAAGACAAAGATCAGTAAATCCTCTTATTGAACCATTGATCATGAAGGAAGTAAAAAAGTTACTGGATGCTAAGATCATATTTTCTATCCACCATTCCACATGGGTGGTCAATTTGGTTCCCGTATAGAAGAAGACAAGAGAGATCCATCTTTGTTTTGACTTTCGTAACTTGAATCTAGCATCTCAGAAGGATAACTATCCTCTACCCTCACTAGATGAGGTATTATAGATTGTTAATGATTCAAAGATGATGTTATTCTTAGATGGTTACTCAAGATATAATCAGGTGATGGTTGATGAAGAAGATAGGCTAAAGATGACTTTCACAACCAAGTGGGGAACTTTTTCTTATAGAAGGATGCCTTTCAGATTGATTAATGCGGGAGCTACATTTCAACAAGCAATGGATGAAGCTTTCAAAGGATTGATAAATAGATGTATACTCATCTACATGGATGACTTGACTATCTTTTCAAAAGATCAAAGTACTCATATTGTTGATCTAAGGCATATCCCTCAATCCTAAGAAATGTTCATTTGGCATTACTAAAGGAAACCTCCTAGGACATGTCATTTTTTAAAGCTGGAATCTACATTGATCCAGATAGAGTTGAGTCTATTTTGAAGTTAGCACTTCCACATAGTCAAAAGGAAATGAATTATTTCTTCGAAAAGATAAACTTTGTATGAAAATTCATAAGTGGATTTGCAGATATAGTTTGTCCCCTTAATGATTTACTCAAAAAGAGGGCTAAGATAGAATGGGTACCAAAAATAAAGAAATATTTTGAAGATATTAAGGTTCCCATTTCCATGGCCCTAGTTTTGGTGAGTCTAGATTATGAGTTTCCATTTAAGATCTATTCCTTTGCTTCCAAACACTCTTGCGCAAGGATCCTGACACAAAAAAGAGAGAAGAAAGATGACAGATCAATTACTTTTATGAGTTGTCCTTTGAAGAACACAGAGTTGAAATACTCAAACCTTGATAAATAGTCCTTTTCACTGATCAAGGTAGTAAAGAAGTTCTGTCACTACATACTTAGAAGTAAGGTGTATGCAATTGTACCTAATCCAGAAGTAAAGACACTTTTGATGCATAATGAACTTGGTGAAAGGAGAGGAAAGTGGATGGCCATACTCCAAGAATTCAATCTCGAGATTTAATCTATGAGATTAGTCAGAGGTCAAGGGTTGTCAAAAATGATAGCTGATAACCATGATGAAAATGAAAAGGAATTCAAGTTCAACAATGAGATAGATGAAGATGATCAAAAGAAGATGGTTATATCACAAGTTGATTTTAACCAAGGATTGGTGATAGATGTGTGGTACCAAGACATTTTTTATTATCTCTTACAAGACCAATACCCCAAATGGATGAATAGTTCACAACGTAGGGGAATTAAGATGAAATGTGAGTCTTGTATGTTACTTGATAACAAGTTGTATAAAAGGAACTACGAAGGGATCTATCTAAAATGCTTAGGATGTGAAGAAGCTAAGGATGTCTTGGAACATTTCCATGACAAGTATGGTACAGGACATGGTTCAAAAAAAGCAATAGCTCACATGATTCTAAGATTAGGTTACTTTTGGCCATCGATATTCAAGGATACTTTTGAGCACGTACATTCTTGTCATATATGCCAAACCAGTGCTAACAAAGAGAGGCACCCAAAAATGTCATTACAACCAGTGTATGAGGTGTGCCCCTTTGCAATGTAATGCCCCACTCGAGAACCCAAGAGAAATAAACCTAACATGTTACAATGTTTACTGAACTATTTTTTTTTTTAAAGTTTAAACAACATCAAGATAACATTAATGCGGAAGCAATACAATCATACATATCAAATACAATTCATGAATTATAGATACAGTTTCAATTCCTTAAGGGTTCCTTTGCATTGAGTCACATATAAGAAGTTTAAATTAATTAGTTTAAGTTTCAATTACGATGTCACATGATCACAAAGAAATAATAGATACATAACCACATAAGCAAAGCATAAGTGTAACTAATACAATGAAAGTACATCCAATTAATAATATCCACTATACATGTCGAGGGTATGTGAGAATAGATACAATACATCAGAATACATGATAACATATATACATCAACTAAAAAGAAGTCTTTGAGATAAGAAATAAGAATGATAAGGTACATCTTTTGCAATGAATATCCAACAACTGGCAATGTGAGGGGGACCCAAATGGTAAGAAGACACTACCTCCCGACCGTGTGGTTACCTAGTTAGGCTTCCACTCCCACCATGCAGGGAAGATAATGAATGATCCACATATGGCTATTCAAATAGAAAACATTCCTAGGCATGAAATTCGTAATAGCCAAAACTACCTCAAAGGTAACACATGCTACTCAAAAAGATAAAATAATCTAAAAAGAAAGAATACTCAATCCAATACCAACACCACATAACCAAACATCATACATGAACCAAGTATAAATCGACTACCAAGATCAAGATAAAGTCAACAAAAGATATTCAACTCAAGTCAAGAATCACATGTCAAAAGTACATCATCCATGAATCACCAATCATCATCAATGAAAGTAAATAACCACAATAAACACATCCAACAATAAGTACACCATAAAAGGCACACAAAATCTATAAAGGAGACTTAGGTTACATACTAGGGAGGTTTCATCACATGGTCAAACTACTTGAGTTATCCTGGATTGATCTCGTAATAGGCCCCAAATCCTCAAGCATTGAGTTACCTTCGACTAGTTACACTGAACTTAGGACCCTCAACATAACACATGTGGAACTAGAAACCCCTCTCAAGAAGATGAGGCAACTAGCTATACTGTCATCCCATTCCCATCCTTAGTCTATACAAGCACTCAAGGCATGGGCGGGGCAAATATCTATAACTTATCTTTTTAGTGTGTTTCCCCCCAAAATATTAATTACTAGATTATCACTTATTACATAACATACAATAGGTTACCCTAGCACTGACCACTTTGGGTCCCGGACCCCTACTGCAAGCCACTCGCAAAGACATGTACCTAGACAACCTCTCTTAAGAACATAAAACACAGTTGTGTCCAATACCACAACACCCATAATGATCAAACTCAATTCCTTAACAGGCAACCTAAAAATAAGATGGTTCTCCCATCCAAGTACACATAAATGCTCCACAAAGTAACCCTCATCAATATAATTTTCAATTTGAATCACAAGAAACATCATGACATCTAGCCACATAAATGGTATAAAAAAAATCTCATAAAGGCTGGGGTTTACATTCTAGACTAGTCAACATCTAAACAACCCCAAAATCCAAAAGCATAGACAGTACAAGCAAATAGTACAATTTTATAGTTTAGGTTTGATTTGAAAATGCACAATAGAGTCAAAAGTATAAGATTGTCATTTTATCCCACCTAATAACCCATTCAATTATTCGACTTCAATATATATAAAATTACCCTCATTATAATAGTCATTTTCCTAAAGAATAATCTGAGAACAATTAATTATTTATTTAAGTTATAAAAGTAATCATTATTGATTTTTAAATAATTATAATTTATTAAAAAATATATTATTAATTCTTATCAACAATAATTAAATTTATGACTTTACTAAATAACTTTTGTTACTAGAAAATTTTAATTAAATCAAATTTTATTAAAATAATTAATAATTACTAGAAACTATATTACATTCAATACTAATTTATTTTATTATTAAACATTAATATAAATCAGCAATAAAATTATTAATAAATGATAATATAAAATTTAACAACAAAATTATTATTAAATAATAATGTAAATTTAATATATTTTAAATTTAATAAAAAATTGAAAGGAATTTAAATTTATTAAATTTTAATAAAATAAATTAAAATTACTAAAAAATGATTTTACATATTAACTATGCACAAGCCTTATTAAAGATTGTTGTGCACTAACGACTACTTTCGTAGTCGGCCCTACGATCGCAGTCGCAAGTACGACTACATCAGCAGCCCACTAGCAATAAGAGGTGAGATAGGGTGGGGTGGGGTGAAAACCCCTGCCCCCCAATATTTTTTTTTAAAAAAATTATAATATTTAAATCGCCCACGTCAAGTCCATATTTTTTTAAATTATTATATATGAAATTTAATAATTGTTTTATAATTTTATAATTTTTATTTTATTAAAACTTATGATATCTATTTCAAACAAACTCCACAATAATATATATATTATTTTTATTTTTTATTTTTTAAAATAACCTTTACATTATTAGTCTGATAGGAAAAATTAGTTTAACCATTCAAATTTATAATTCAAAATTTTCTTTTTAAATCTCAATCCCTTTCCCTGATTAATTTTTGTCCTTAAAATCTATTGAAAAAGGACAACATTTATCTTTTAAATCTCAAACCTAATTTCAATATCCAATAGATTCTCGTATTTGCTTAATTTCTTATTCAATCTATTCATATTAAAATACAATCCTCTAAAGTAAACTCAACGTAGTATTCATCTAGGTCCATGTACAGATATTTCTCAATCAAGAACAATTATGTGCATACCAGAAAAAACAACAAATGTAAAAGACATGGAGCAGACAAAAGTTTGAAGAGAGAAAACTACTATACAATTGAACCATGAGATCCTACCTAGATTTGATGCTAACTCTAATAGCTAGATGAAAATTCCTATGAAATCCTTCAAGCCCCAACAAATTCCCTTCTTTTCCAAACCCTCCCAAATGCTCCCCAAAACCAATGTTCCCTGAAACTTGTGTGTGCAATAATGACCCGCAAAACCCTCTAATATAAACTCTAATTACCATTTAGGGTTTTTGCCTCCACAACTCTAAAATTATATTTATTTTATTTAATTAATTCTTTAATGCACAATTAGTTTGCTTTTAATTAAAATATTATTTTATTATTCCTTTCATGCACGTCAAATGAATTATTAAATTACTTTATTTAATTTTCCACTTGACTTCGCTTTTATTTAATTTATTAACTTTTATATCTCAAGTGCACTTTATTAAAATACTTTTATTAAGTTCACATATTTCATCTTTTTAATTAATTTCCTATATTTTAATCTCATGCACGCATCATGCGAACTTAAACCTTTTTCATAAATTAATATCTTTTCACTTCTTAATTTATTTTTGAACATTTAATTTGATAAATATTTATTAACTTAAATTAGAATAATATTTAGCATTTATTTAAAAATGAACTCTAAATATATTATTAATAAATTAAATAAATATTATCATGTTCTAAATTTATTCTTATAACTTTTAACTTTGAATTCAATTCTTTTTATTTAATTAATTTCTCAATTAATCAAATATAATTAAACATTAAAAAGTAATAATAATTTTTCACTAAATTAAATCATTAATTTAATCCTTTAATTAGACTTAATTAACAGAAAATTCATCAACAGCTCATAAAACAACATACGCACAAAAGACTCACGAGTTTTTTAAAAGGGTAGACAGTCTATTAAGAGTCCTCCTTGCACGACAAGTATTTTAGGCTATGGTTGGGATTGGATGTGATCATTATCTTCCCATTCTCACCATTTGAGCATTTGTAATTAGGCACGCTCATCCTGGCAATTCAGGGAAATTGATGCTCGGTACCTGCATCTTGCATAAAAGATGAGCATATACATTTATATAATATATCTAAACTAAATAGGCAATGGCAAGGAGTGGTAAATCATGTAGATCCTGACTATCAAGTGACTATGACTCCCTCCCTTAACCACATCAAACACGTCAGACAGAAAGATAAAATAAACATGCGCACCATACACTTGCGAGTATGGGGTAAGTATCAAAAAAATCACAAGTCTAACATCAAATGCGTACATATAATAATGCATCTCTATCAATATAAACATAATCATCATTAAAGACATCACGTTAACATTGTTATGAAAGAAACCACATTTACTAACTAAGAATCATCAAAACATCATTAACAACACATGAAATGAAATCAACTAAGCAATTATAACTGATATATTTGTAATCCAAGTCATGAAATAATATCATAATTTTGTAAATCTAGTATCTCTAAAACTAATCAATGCATAAAATCGGCCTAAAAGAATTTGACAAACAAAACATAATGGATGGAGGTAGAGACATTCAGAAATTACACTGCTAAGGTGGTGACAGACTTTCTAGAAGAACATATTGTTACCAAATTTGGAATGCCTTTCACCCTTGTGTGTGATAATGGGTCCACATTTGCATCCCATTCCTAACCTAATGGGCATTTTAAAACAAAGTCATCATCAAGTTTTTTTCAAATTAGTACCCGCAAGGAAATGTGGTAGTGGAATCTACAAACAAGAACTTGATCATAGTAATAAAATGAATGTTGAAGGAGAATCCCAGGGATTGGCATACACAACTGAAATACGCCCTATGGATAGATCGAGTGAAAGTCAAAAATGCCTTGGGGACTTCTCCATATTTGCTTGTTTATGAACAAGAACCAATGGTCCCACTCAATCTCATAATTCTGGTTTTGAAATTCATGAGTGGGTATGCTGAAGATGCTAACAAAGTTCAAATTAGATTGATGAATCTCCTAGAAATGGATGAGAAATGAATAGCTACATTGGAGCACATGGCTAAACATCAAGCTATTGTGAAAAGATGGTTCGACAAGAGGCCATGATCAAATCATTCAAGATTTCCAACCTTTTTCTACTCTGGGATAAGGCAAAAGCAAAGTCGGGCATTCATACCAAGTTTCAACACTTGTGAATGGGTCCTTATCAAATTGCAAAGATCCTGGGAGAAAACACTTTTAGGCTTAGTTCCTTATAGGGGGAATTTCCTCCTTTGCCTGTAAATGGGTAGTTTCTGAAGCATTATTTTGAGGCCTAAAAGAGTAATAAAAAAAAATAGTTAGATTTCATTTTTGCATTTAGTTTAGATTTTTATTTTTGTAAGTGTATTTGCTTTCATGTTATGTGTTTGCTTTCAGTTGTGTGTTTCCTTTCGAAAGTTACATCAGTCCTGGGGGGTAAGGTGTATCTGAGACTTTTTCTCTTAGTCACTTACCACTCTTTGGTTCCAATTTTTGGAAGAGGTATTTCTTTGTTAAACCATTTGGACCATTATGTGTTTCATACCAACCAAGTGATGGATATTTCTTGTGGAAATAAGAGATTTTTAGTCTGAAAATTAGAGGCCTAGACCACCAAGTTCTCAACACTTTGCAAAATTAAAGATTTGATCATTTTAGGTGTTATTCAATTTGATGTCAAAGATGACAAGAAATGATCCAAACTCTAACTAGTTCAAATAGAAGGGGTCTCCTCAAAGGGTTACTGAAGATCATTGTTTGGCATGAGAGTTTTCAAAGAGTTCTAAAAAAAGAATGCAAGGGATGTTTATAAGAGATTAAATCCAAGAAATGACACCAATATTCTGGCTACACAGTCTAAGCATAGTCAGGATACAGAATAAGAGTCTAAAAAAAAAATAGAGAGAGAAAGGACAGTGTTAAGTCTAAAGGATTCTAAGATCTAGAAAATGGCAAAAGATATGCTCTCAAAACAAAGTATCTTGTTTTCAAAGTATTGTTCCATCAAAAGTAAAATTTTGAACAACATGGAATGATTATTCAAAAGCTAAATAAATTTAAAGGAACATGGTCATCCCACCAAGAGCCCTCAAACTAATTCTCTCATCTGGTCAAGCAATTGATTAACAAAAGCCTTCATGGAGTTTTCAAATGAATGGACTAGGAGGAGCAGAAGATTATCTCAACTTGTTAGAAAACTTTGATTGACTGCATCCTAGCATGACAAAGGGAATGAATACAAAAGGCACACATTGAGCTGGAGGGTTTTGAGTTCTAAGATTTTGATCGAAGAGTCATCTGAAAGACACTCAAAATGTTCAAAGTTTGGTTGGTGTTTGACACATGTTGGAAAAATATTTGCTGATGAAGAAATGCCTTGGTCATTTCTTCCTTTTTTTGGGGCTATTTGTTGTGGTGTCCACAACACACTCCCCATTCCTCGCTAGGAATGAGGACCCCCTACTTTTTTCAACTCCCAAACTCACAATTCGAGAGTCGAGAGAAGAAAATTTGTTTAGGAGTTTACGTCATAGAGTCAAATTCAAAAAACACAAAAAATCAAAAATTTGAAAAAAATACAAAAAATAGGAAAAGTCAAAAACACAAAAACATTAAAAAAATTGAGACACAAGTTTCATAAAATAAAAAAATAAAAAATTTAATTTTTTTTTTAAAATTTCCCTCCATTCACTCGTGCGTGCGTGCACTGAAGCGTTGTGCACATTGTTTTTCGTGTGTAAAGAGGGAAGGGTAATAAAACCCACCCCCCTCTTTCTTCTTCATTTTTTTTCTAAGTGTTTTGAGGAGGGAGCAAGTTAACTCTCCCCCCCTATCTCTAGTGCCCCCATCTCCCTCCTGCGCCACTGAGCACAAGCCACACCATGCACAAGCCACGTGCTAGTGTTGTTCATAGGCTTGCCACGTTTAGGTGGGCCATACCCAGGCTGCATGTAGTCCGTACATGTCTGGCCATGTGTGCGCAGTCTACCGCATGCCTGGCTGTGCTTGTGTGCATTGGGTTGCACACTTGGCCATGCCTACGTGCATTGGGCTGCGTACTCAACCTGCACCCTCATACACTTGCGCTTTCCCTTTTGCGTGCTTGCCTTGGCACATGCGCGATGGTTTTGTCTCCACATTTTAAAAAAAATTGTTTTGTTTAATTGTTATTTTAAATTTTGAAAAAAAAAAAATTTAAATTTAAAAATCAAAAAATAAATAAGTCCCCAAGGGGGACATTTTTTTTCTTTCTCCTACGCTATCTAATTACTGATCATGTTTTCTTATCTCATAATGCATAGGTAACATGATCAGATGGAATCCACAGCTAGATTAGCAACAAAACTCATAATTTTCAAGTTCCAAGGTGTACCCCCAAAGTCAAGATTACATGATGAGTATGCTAAGATCAAAGATACTGACCTCAGACACACAAACTTGGGAGAATTCCTGAGAGTTTGCATCAGTCTGATAGAAAGGTCAACCCTATGGTCTACACTAATCTATTCTAGATTAGTGAATGCAACATCACATCCAGGGACCGTATAGTCAGCCAAATTGATAATGACCTTGTCTCGACACTTCATTCCTGATGAAAGGGTGGTTAAGAGCATCATCAAAGAAGTGGTCTTAGATCTTTGACCAGATAATATCGAGAGTGCCTTCCATCTTCTCATAGCTGATTAGTTCATTCAACTATCCTATGAAGTAGTTGAAAGATGGTATAAAGATCATCACCAAGAGGCCACTGATATTATACATACATTATACTTAATAGAGAAGCCACCTTGGGGAAAGAAAATTAACAAAGTGGATATGACTCAGGGATACATGAAAGATGACATCAGATACTCTATCATTCTCTTGAGAAAATTTATGGACTTACCTGCAGCAGGTTATCTAGTTCCATTCATGGTCAACTTTATTGAGACCATCAAGCATGCAAAGATACCATTGGATTGCACCACTACACTTAGTGAGAACTTGTGTGAGCAGCTGAGGATAGTAAAGGACAAGAAGAAGTTCTATATGACTTCTTATGTGGTGTACCTACTTGTAGCAAGGGCAACAAACTATCTTGGGTTATATAAGAAAGGTCATGTGCAGGACCCTAATGCTTGGTCACAAAGAAAAGAGTACACAATCGTAAATGATGCTTTCATCTTTGCCATCATTCAATTCATCGAATATGGGAAGAGATTTATCGAGGAAGCCAAGGCAAAAATCACAACTCTCAAAGCATATTTCATCTAGTTCAGGACAATTACATATATTTGGGTGGCTGGTGCATCTATCAATTTGAAGAAACTCCTACGGTACCCAAGTGACAAGTTGGTCCTAATGGAAATATCTCGACAGATTGAGTCAGCTTATGAGAGGACCAAAAGACAATGGAGACCTTGTTGGGATTGGCCATTGGTTGTAGGAGCAAATCAAGTGAAGAGAAAATAGGATATTCTGACATTTGAGTGGGAATGGGAAAACTATCCTCTTGAAGAGTACAACTCACCTAGGTCATATTTTGACAATGTGGGAAAAGTGGAAAACCTAGCAGAGAAGGATTTCTATCATGAGGATGCCATTGAATATCATTGGATGAATGCCAAAAATGACTACAATGTCTACATCACAAACTATTATAGGATGACTTTTTATCTAGCAGAAAAGGCTCTCCATTTGACCATCCCTGATGAGATAAGGCTACAGGACTCCAAGGAACTACTGGATCCCCTATTCAATGTAGAAAAAGTTGGTGAGAGACCCATTCTAAATGCAGAAGTTGATAGAGAGGAAGGAGATGACATCAATCATGGAGCAAGACATTTCATTAGAATGATAAAGGACTAGATCAAGAAACCTTTTCCACTTGATCCAATTCCTGATATAGTGATCTTCCATGCACATGCTTGCCCAGAAAGGGGTAAAGGGAGGAAAGTCACTATTCCTACCTTTGCACTCCAATCTCCTATCAGGCCTGAAACAGTCTACTAGCTTGATCAACCAATGGGATATTATCACCCTTTAGAGAGAAAGGGCAAGAGGAAGAGAGCCTCTCCTTAGAGGATTCAAATAGAGCACATTGTAGAACAGGTCTATCCCAGCAAAGGGAGCCAAGTCCACAAGAGCCCTAGGATGGTGGAACTACCAAATCTAGGTTGAACTTCAGTTGCCTCCTACTTTTCCAAGCCAACCTGAAGAGGGAGAAATTCCAAAGACCTCTATTCCTCCTATGCAAGAATAGTCTACTTCTCTTGCAATTTTGAAGAGACAAAAGAGGATCAAGGTTAAGATGAACAAAAGACAAAGAGTTAGTAAGAGATCATTGCCTAATCCATCAATTCTCAAAACCATTCCAAAGGAAGAAACAAATGAGGAAGAAATAGAATTAGATGAGGAGGAAGAATAAGTGCCCCTACAAAGAACTTAGTTAGCAAAAGCCACAAAGTTGGAAAGAAGAAAGAGTGTCATGAGTACCCCACCACCTACCCAAGCAAAACCTGTAGAACTCTCTTCTTTGGAAGATGAAGTGTAGAAGTGGATGAATGAGAAAAGGGAGCAAGGAGAGGATGTTCTCTCCATCCTAGATTTTGATTTCACACCTGTGGGTAAAGAGTTGGTTGGAGGTAAGATCATGGACACCCCTATAGGTGAACTCCAATAGAAAGACTAGATGTGGATGCCACCAAAGACACAAGGTCCTAATCTCACTCCTCCATCTCCACCATGGATTATGGTGGTAGATAAGGGTTCAATCACTCCTCCACCTCTGACTTCAAAAGAGGAACATGTTCAAAAGGAACAATCATTACAAGAGAAACTAGAACCAAGGGTTACTGATGAGTTATCAAAAGAGGCACAGATAGTAGAATATGCGCAACAACCTTCTCAGGATGTTGAGGATCAAACTATAAGATCTTTAGAGACCAAGACTATAGAAGAAGAGTCCTCGCAATGGAGACTCTGAGCAAGAGTGATAAAGGGAATGAGGTAGTTGAACACACCTCTTCATTATCAAGAGCCAAATCCATGGGAAAACATATCCTAAGATGGTTCCAAAAGGAGATAATGAGGAGTGCTAAGCCTCAGTTTCGTGATTCAGAGGATGACATTTGTGATATTGTAGAGATCTTGAATAAGCCTGAGTCTCCATTATATATGCAACACCATTTGTATTCATCACTACCATACAGAACTAGGACTTATTTGCACAAGTGGCTCACCCTCCTGAAGGTACAGATGCAAAAGTTGTTAGTCTTCAGGACTATGAAGTGAAAGATATTATGTTGGGAAAGGCTACACGAGATACATCTCGATAGATGATGACTATGGAAGTCAAAGAGGTTCTCAAGCACATGGAACAAGATGAGATTGAAATCAGTACACTTCAAAGGCAATTTGAGATCCTAAAGGGATATCTAGCTGAAGTTGTTGGTCCTCTTGATCCTGAATGCCTTAAGGAGACTCTAAATACCATTTTAAGAGAAGGTGAAGGTGTACGGCTCAATCCATTTTTGAAAGCTTGTTAGGATTGGTGAGACAACCTTGAGGATAAAGGTGTCACTATAATCACAGGACTTCAATATCATGGATGAGGTACGAGCATGGAGCAAAGATTTGCAAACTCTACAAGCCATAAAAGGGCAAAGGTACCACATTCTGATTGATGTATTTACTAGAGAAGAGTTAGAGGTGATAGATGATTAGATAGAGAAGATAGTAGATGGAAATAAAGTGATGGAAATATTGCATGATGAGATACATAGGCTCAAGGACCAAGCCCGAGAGAAAATTTTGGAAGCAGAAAAGTTGTACAGTGATGCATGATTGGACATCTTTGAAGATGAAGAATGAGAGAAGCTATTGCTAGTTGAGGTAGTAGTGGAGAATTTCAAGAAGGCTTTAGAGGAAGCTTCTAGTGATGAAGACATCAAACAAGCCTTCAGGACAGAGGAAGCATTGTTAGAATTGGACACCAAACTCGAAGATTTTGCAAAAACTCAAATTGAGGTGGACAACTATAGACAGAAAGTCAAAGACAAATATGAGGCTTTAGATCTTCTAGTTGCTGCTAAAATTACTGAGATGATAGAGAAATTCAAGGGCAAACATCCAACCATAGCTTTGGGATGAAGATGAACAAAACCCACATGCCAAAATTTCAATTTTGACACTTAGTAAAATTTTGAGTTTTTGAACCAGTCGAGGTCTACAGGTCCATAGCTTTGCAATTCAAAGGTGTGCTGACAATTGACTACCAGTTCCAAAAATAGCACTTTCCATGCATCAGGAGCACATTTTGATGGCAAGTTAACTCTGACGCATGCCTAGTGAAGGGCTACCTTCTATTTTTGGTGTCTCCATGTACTTCCACTTTGACTAATGGCTTCCTCCTACTTTCTCCCTCATTTATTCTTTTTTTTTTATATGTAAAGGGCTTATGCATCCAAATAATGAGTAAAACATGGATGGAGTCCCTCTAAGCACTAGATTAGTTGATAGTCTATATATATTTAGTTTTTTTTATTAGTTGAAAGTATTTTATTGCATGAAAGATATCTCTCACTCTCAACACAAATTGAGGAGACAATTTCTTAAAAATAGCCCATTGTAAAATGTAACAAGGGTTGTCATTATTATGCAATAAAATTATGCTTTTGGTGCTTGCATTTGGAGTGTAGTGATTCTTTCTTGAATGTGCCATTTTTTTGTAGATTTTATTCATGAGATTGTGATTGAGCCAAAGGTTTATTGTGTTGTTTCTGGTTGTGCAATCTTTTAGTTTTAGTGTTTGCTAAATATATATGAATTTTGCTAACATAACAAGCTTGAAAAGAGATCACCTAATTGTGTCTACATAGCTTTTTTTCTCTCATGAGCACACTTTTTGTGGCCTTGTGATTTGATGAAGAGTGAAACATCATTCAATTTGTTAAAGATTCTCATTGACAATTGCATCAGTGGATTCTAGGAAGCATTTCTCCTATTTTCATTGGGTTCCTTCTGATTTCTTTGAAGGTTTAACTCACAGCATGTTGTGTTCTGTAGCCTATTTCCATTTAAGAATTTCAATTTCAAGTCATTTTGATTTCATGTTATTTGATTTTAGTTTCATTATTTGCTTTACTAACCCCCTATTAGAATAGGACCTAATAGTAGCTGCATTTATTGAAAAATAGAAAATACAAAAAAATATTGTTCTTTTGGTGTGATATTTTGAGACAGTGAACAAATTTAATTTGATTCTGAGATAAAATAGTCTTTTAGGACCAACAAAGGCCTCCTTGTGAACACTCACATTTATCTTCTACTAAGTGGATTTTGGTACGTCACAAGACAAATACTGAACCTTGGAGCGGATCCTTAAAAGGATTTTCTTTTCAAGAGAGGAATTACACAATGGATTCCTATCATTGACCTCGTGCAAAATGAACACCCAACACATTATACCTCAAGATCAACAAAGAAACTCATCCTTGAAAAATCTTCATTTATCTACCCACATGAAGCAGTCATATCAACCTTATTCATCCACAAGTCCTAAGTGTTTTGGAGGCAATTTGGATCATCAACTTAAGAAAAAATGCAACAATCCATTTACAAATGAAGATCACTATGTACTATCTAATCGACATGTGAATACAAAGAAATAACAATTATTCAAGAGACCAAAAAGGTCCACTACCCAAAAAGCTTAGTCAAATAAAATATGGGTTCCTAAACCCATTATTAAATAAATATGTTCTAAAGTACCCAAAGGAAAATCTAAAGCTATATTGATTCCCAAGTCTCTCTTGAAAGACCTGAATATTGAACATAAATCTAAATTGGTATTCAATCTTCCAAAAGCTTTCACTCCATTTTCTTCCAAACATCTTCCTCAAAAGCTTATGAAGGATTTCACTCCATCTTCCCCTAAAATTCTCCTACCACCTCATACATCTAAACCTTAAGCTATTTCTTCCATGGTCCTTCATCATTCCATAACCCTTCAAGGTGTGTGTCAACATTGATCTTGCCCACTTTCTTACCTACCCTTATGCAATCTTTTCAAGCTTACACTTACTATCCATCCTCTTTCTAGCCTTCCAGGGCATGAACCCTTATCCTCCATATACTCTTCCTACTACCATCTCCCTTCCATCACCCTATACACATATTTGAGCATATCTTTCTATGGTCTTGCCCTATCATTACTTATCCTTTCAATAGAAGCACTATTCATTCTATCTAAAAAAGGAAAAAAAAAGAAAAAAAAAAAAGAAAGAGAAGAAATGTGCCTTGGTGAAAACCTGGTAAAAAATCACATTGGTAGCAAAATTAAAGAGAAATATATTCATTCTATGCTGAAAAATACTTCTTGTGTCACCTTGGACAAGTACCATGATGAAAACCTGGTAAACAAGCATCATGCCTAATTCTTCCATAATCCATCTATTCTATCCTTCATCTTTGATCTTGATAATATTGATCTATCCTTGCATATTGGCTATCTTATCCATCAACTTCTCGATTTTTCTTGTTCATTCACTCATAGCCTTCACATATAGCTTCATTCTCATTGTTCTATCTTATCACTATCCTATCTAATTGACCTCTTGGTCTTGATCACAAAAGAAAAACATGGTTCTCATAAGCCTCTTGACATGTCTAATCTTTTAGATTATATGATTTCATGTTATCTTTCTTATCAGCTTCTATTTCTTACCCCATATGCTATATCACTTAGTGGCTTCCCCTACTTATCCTATATTCTATCTTGGTGATTGGTTTCCACTACTTATCTTATATGCTATCTTTCTTTTTGACTTTAACTTCTTAACCTACCTGCGTCATATGACTATTTTTCCCTAGCTTGGGTACTCTTGAGGACTCAAACCTCAAGGATCACATTCACTCACTCCATATTCCTTGTCTAGCCATCTCTTATTATCCACTTTCTTGCTACTCCATCATACCCTACACCTATCTTGACATTAGGACAAATCGATGTGATCTTGCTTAAGAGCTAGTAAATCTTACCAAATGGTAAAAACATGGAAACACACACTACTTGAGACCCTTGCACCTATGTATATCATTTTTTCTTTGTGATCATACACCATTCATTCCATTTTTATTTTTCCTTGCCTAGCTTGGAATCAACTCTTATCTAGGTCTATGGGCACAAACTATCTAGGTGTGTATCATGGGTCTCCTTCTTATGTTGGTGTCACTACTAGATTTGGGCTTAGATTGCGATGACAAACCATCACAATTATGAAGGTAACCCATCACCCAACTGACATCGAGAGGAATTGGCACCCCTCAGATAGGTGTAAGAATTTTTCTATCATAAGTTACAATGGCAAGGGCAACCATCATAATTGTGACAATTACAAATGTTGTCAATTAAGATAATGTACTTGCAAACTATTCATTTTTATTCTCATGATTATGATACAAATCTATCGAAGACACTATCACAATTATGAAATTTATACAATAGAAATGTTATGGGCCCTAGGCAAGCCATCAAAAACATATATTGCAATTTCAACAGGCATGTGGCAAGAATGTTGCAAGATCGATGGCTAGTTGTTGAAAATTTCCATCACAATTGTGATGGCATGTTGTATTAAATAAAAAAAATTAGCAGCAAATGTTGAATAGCTATGATGCAATCATAGGTTAATATTGAGCTTCACTTGGTTTTAAGAATAGTTTAATATTCTCTACTAATCAAGGCCAACCACGTGAAGATGGAAGCTCATTTGGCCCTCTGGTCTATGTCATTTTCTATCGCATCCAAAATAAGATTTTACCACTCTGAATCAAGAATGCATGTGAACCTGCATTCTGTATGCATGGAAAATAAAAGGAGCCGAAAAACCCAGCATGTTTACATTTATTTAATATGTCTATGCAAACCTCTAAAAGAATGAAAACTTTTTGGGTTTTTTAAAGCTCCACCTAATGTCGTATGCATATGAATAGAGATTGCATATTAAACTATGACACCCTTCTACATTGCCTGAAATCAATAGATTCACATAGTTGTCATACAATCATAGGTTAATGTTGAGCTTCACTTGATTTTAAAAATAATTTAATATTCTCTACTAAGCAAGGCTAACCATATAGCTCATTTGCCCCCCCCCAACATCTAAATTCCCCATTAACATCTAAAATATTTAAGAAAGGATCAATCTTTAAAGTACAAAAAAGGTTCCAGACCTGCAAAAGTGATATCATTTTCCCATCTTCTGGTGCATGTCATTTTTCCTTCACATACCAAATAAGATTTTGCCACTGTAAATTGAGAATGCACGGGCAACTACATTCAAATGCATAGACAACAAGTGGAGCTGATAAAACACAACATGATTACATTTATTAATAGGTCTATTAAATTTTTAAAACTATAGACCCTCATAAATAATGTTCATGATGGTCTATAACTTATAATACCTAATTAAATACCTCTAACAAAAATGCAAACCTATTTTTTTTTAGCTCTACCTGACATCATATGCATATGAATTGATATTGCATATTGAACTATGGCATCCTTTTGCATTGCCTAAAACCAAGAGATTTGCACAATTAGTTGTCATACAATCATAGGTTAATGTTGATCTTCACTTGGTTTTGACAATAGTTTAATATTCTCTACTAATTAGGGCCAACCACATGAAGGTGGAAGCTCATTTGGCCCCACCAACCCCCACCCAAAAAAAAAAAAGAAAAAAAAATCTAAATTCCCCATTAACATCTAAAATCTTTAAGAAAGGACCAATCTTTAAAGTACCTAGAATATCCTCATCACCTCCTGCTAGTCTCAGGGGAAGTCCATCTTCATTGCTCATGACTAAATCATCACATAGGTACATCCAGGAATGTCCTCATCACCTCCTACATAAAATGAATCCAATATTAGAAAATTCCCCCTAAGAAATAATAGTTCAAGTGAAATAAGCACATAAAAAATGAGAGAGAAAAAGAGGAATCTACTTACCAATAGGCATTGCCTTCACATCTATGGCCATGCTACTTGTTGAGGTTTTTTGTTTTTTTTTTGTGCCAAGATGTATTAATTTATGTACATACATACATACATATACAAAGACCACAAGAGCAAGACAATGAGATGCAGCAATCACAAGGGCACAACAACAAAATGTAGTGATCACAAGGGAACATACCTACATACATAAATATACATGCATACATACATAAATACATACATTCATACATACATACATGTATATAGAGAGATATCTTTTTAAAGGTGCTAAGTGAATTACCTCAAGATCCTCCACAAAAATAATGCAAAGTAGGAAAATAGGCAGAGTTTGTAAGAAATTTTACATATCATAGTAGATATTTTTGGAAAGAAACAAGTCATAACCTAGTTAAATGGATCTAGTTGCTAATTAGTTGGGTTGATATATACGTATATTTAATTGGGTTATGGATTCTGTAAGGGAATGAGCTTCGTGATTATGGCATTTACATAGAAGCAAAACTTGCTTCTTCAACTTTTTACACTCAACTCTTCACTAAATTTAGTCTTCTAGCAATGAGAATAGCTGCTAGAAATTCCAAGGAGCCAAGGGACCCTGAACCTGTGCTACATTTTTTGGAGACATGGGAGAAGTTACTACTGGCTTCAGTTTTTAATAACATTCTAGATCATATAGGGATTCTTAAATTAACAATAGTAGTAGATACTTGGGATTCTTGCAAGGAGAGCATGCCAATACATGCATGGTTACATCCTTGGCTTCCATTTTTGGACCAGCATATGGAGCCTTTATATCCAACCATTCGTTATGAATTGGGGAATGTGCTTATGCCTAGCATTCAAGTGATGCATCTGTATATGCCATTTTATCACCTTGGAAAACTGTATTTGTTCCTACTAGCTGGGAACAACTGATTGTTCATTTTATTGTATCCAAATTGATGTTAGTTCTATAGGAATTTGTAATCAACCTAGTTAATCAACAACTAGACCAATTTAACTAGGTTATGGCTTGGGCATGTGATATTCCCATTTATAATATGGTTGCAATGTTGGAGGTTACAATTTTTATTTGTGTAGGATATGGAGGAAGAGCAATGATGTTGGCAAACATGAAAATTTAATAATGTGAAGTCACCTTGAGGAACTTGTGTATGCTCTTGGAAAATATATCATCAAAAATGTTTATCATGACCTTTTTTTCTTCTACATGTTTTTGCATGGAGCCTTCACATACCTAGTGCTCACAAATGTCTACTTAAGAATGTATGTGAACCTTCAAAGCACTTCTATGTGGTGAAATATGTAGAAAATCATATAATCCTTCATCACACAAGGTCTTTTGCTTAGTGTACTCATTCACTAAGTTAAGCACCCAAGTTTGCATTTCAAATTGTGATTTATATTTTGGGCTTAAGAACTAGTACACCATCCTAGAAAGAGTACCTAAGAAGAGATAGATCTCACATTCATTCATTAATAAAATATAGCATTCATTCATTATCACATGAAATAAAAAATAATTATGAGATTCCATAACATTGTCTCATAAAGTCTAAAGCTAACATCTAACATTAGTTCATCCTTTAACATTCATTAACAATAGCACATAAATACATAACATTCAATAACATGTGAAATAAGGTATTTAAACGTGCCTCAACCAATTATAATTCAATTTTGGATCACCTATCTAATTAGTTTTGAATTTTGTTCTCACCAAAAATCATAAAATGTAAGAACAATTGTGCCAAAAAGAGTGTAAAAAGATGATTATAGTGCACCAATCATGTTTTTTTAGCTCTTTTGGCACTATCATTCTTACAATTTTTTGCCTCAATCTCCAACTAATCAGTATGTGTTTGAAAATTTATTCTTGGACTATGAGTTAGGAAAAAGAGAAATATCAAACTTGAAAAAGATGTACATAAATGTAATTAATTTTTAAACTTCAATTTTATAATCTTACAAAGAGAACTATATAATTATAAGAAACTATTGTGGTTTGTACTATTTGAAAATTATAGTTACAAGTGATAAAGTTATATACCTTTGATTCAAAGAGTGAAAATAATGGAAATGAAGCATCGCAAAAGGTATGAGCTCAATTCCCCCCCCCCCCCGCCTCATGTGGATGACACTATTAAGTAAATAATAGTTACATCCATACATACATACATACATACATGGTTAAGTGAAACCTAATTATGTCCAAGGTGCCTACACACTGGAGGCATACTCCACCTACAATGTTGTCAACATAAATATATCCATGAGTTCAAGACCCTTAAACTACTCACTCTAACGAATATGTAGTTTTAGTTTCTAATTGTTTTGATTTCATTGTATTCCTATAACCATCAGTGATATTTACTCATCTAATAAAGCTCTTCACCATCATACATCCACTTGGGCAAATATGGTAGTTTTCTATAATTACAATACTATAATACCCTAGTGCAACCTTTGTGTTGTAGTTTACAGTTAATGTAAGGTTAATCTATATACATCCTTACTCACTCCTTATATGGTTATGTTTAAAAGCTTATGACAATAATCAATGGGTCTAAATAGACCAATGAAGTTAATGTTGAAACATAGAGTTTAGCCTTTTATTTTCAAAAGCCAAGTACATTAGGTACATATAATGTCTTAGAATTAATCCTCATGACTTAACATGTAATGTATTAAAATAGTTAAGCACTACCTAATTATGTCTAAGGCATCTACACACTAGAGGCATACTCTGCCAACCAGGCTGCCTACATACCTATATCCATAGGATCAAGACCCTTGAACTACTCACTCTAATGAATATGTAGTTCTAGTTTGTAAGTGTTTCAATGTAGCTATATTCCTATAACCACTAGTGAGCTTTACTCACCTAATACAACTCTTTTCCATCATACACCCACTCGGGTGAATTAGATGGTTTTCTATAATCACAATACTATAATACCCTGGTGCAACCTTTGTGTTGTAGTTTATAGTTAATGTAAGGTTAATCTATATACATCCTAACTCACTCCTTATAGTTATGTTTAAAATCTTGTGACAATACCTATGGCCATGCTACCTATTAAGTGAATTTTATTGTTTTTCTGTTGTGCCAAGATCTCTCTATTTATATAAATACATACATATATACATCTATATACATATACATATGTATATGTATATACATACATACATATACAAAGATCACAAGGGCATGACAACGAGATGCAGAGATGACAAGGGCATGATAATGAAATGCAGCGATCACAAGAGCACATCAACAAAATCCTAAATCTCCATTGATATTCATGATCCACAAGATCTCTCTATATATATATACATAGATGCATACATACATATAAATACATACATACATACATACATACATATATACATATACATACATACATACATACATATATATAAACATACATACATACATCTGCATATGTAATTTTATCACCTTGGAAAATTGTATTTGATCTTGCTAGCTGGGAACAATTGATTGTTCATTTTATTATACCTAATCTGATGACATTTCTACAAGAATTTGTAACCAACCTAGTTAATTAGAAACTAAACCAATTTAACAAGGTTATGGCTTGTTTCTTTCTAAAAATATCTGCTATGATATGTTTTTCTAAAATTTCTTGCCCATTTTTCCTAGTCTACTTTATTTTTGTGGAGGATCTTGAGCTAAGTCACTTAGCATGGGTTGAGTGAGTTTTCTTGTTTTATCATTGGCTTTGTTCAAGTCCTAATTTTAATGAAATAAAAAATTAGTTTTTAGGGTGGAAAAGACTATATAATGAAGGCAAACTTGAAAAATTGGGTGTTGAAATGTTAAAATGAAAGCTTTTGAGGTTCAAAGACCTATGGCAAAGTTACAACCCAATGTGAAGAGTATTTTAGATATTATAAAAAAAACATGATATAAATCATTCCCCATTTATTTTGATTGTGGAGAGTTGTGTTCAAAAGAAGGTGGAGAGCTTCGAACATTGGTGGAGATTTCATTGTTGTACCCTTGTGATCACTACATTTCATTTCCATGCCCTTATGATCTCTATATTTTGTGTCCTATCCTTGGTGGAGATCAAGAATTTTATTTTCATGCCCTTATGATCTTTGCATTGGTTTACCATGCCCTTGTTATCTTCATGCCCTCACTTTGTAATTTCATTGTCATGTCATGCCCTTGTGATCTCTATGCCATTTGCAGCACTACAGCATTTGGGGTCAAAATGTGATGGTGGTATAATTTTTGGTGTTTAGGCCCAAATGTAGTAGTCCTTTCTCTATGATTTTCTTCGAGGGGAGAAGACATACCCATGAAAATTTTCTTTTTTTTTTCCCTTCTAAACATGTATCTTTTTATTTCCCCCAATAGGTGATTAGAGAAGTTTCTCTTTATATATATGTGTGTTTGTGTCTGTGTGTGTGTGTGTGTACATACACACACATATGTGTCTATCTATGTATGTATATATGTATATATACAGAGATCTCTCTATATGCATACATACATACATACATACATAGACACACATATATGTGTGTATGTGTGTATGTATACATACACACACGCACACACACACATATATACTATTGGAAATATAAGAGGAGTAACTCCAAGGGGAGGGGTGAATAAGTTACCACAAAAATAATTCTTAAAGCCCTTAGATGTTAGTACAAAACAAACTCTGTGGAAACTCAACTCTGTTGAAGCTCGGTAAACACACAAACAAAATGTTGTAACTAGATAAATACTAAAATAGCTTAGCAAATACATAACATGGAAATATTTAAGTTATTACCAATGATTAGTATTACCTTAACTTAGTTGCAAACACATAAAATAAATATCATGAACACATTTGACACCAATATTAATGTGGAAACCCAATTTGGGAAAAACCACCAATTGTAACTAGTTATTGATTTTCACTCTTCTAAAATGAGCCATGTTAGGAGCCAACCTTGTTAAAGGTTGAAAACACATTGTTAGATGTGACCCTATTAGAGGATTTAATTATGCTATTAGGAGTGGCCTTGTTAGAGTTCTTTAGACAATTCAATAGAAATGCCACCTTGTAAGAGGATTTACAAATAGTTGTTAAGCCAACTCTATTGTGATATTTATATCACTACTACAATGGTTAGAGAGTAACAATGATATGACCTAATTCCTAATGCAACTAAATTGCTGATTACATATCTCAATTCTGGCTTGTATACTTGATCCTTCTTGATTGAATTTATCTTTGCATCTTAACAAGGATATTTAGCTTATCCTTCTAATTCTCTTCCTCTCGACATTATCAAATCTTCAATAATATTCCACTATACTTCTTCTAATCCTCAACTTGACCTTATATTTATATCTTTCATATTATCAATTTGGCTTGAATGCAACTTAGAATAACTAATATTCATCTTCTCAATCAACTAGAACCAACAGACAAATCAATTAACTCAATATGCCAAAACAAGAAAATCTTCATTAGCCAACCTTTCTCGGTAGACACTAACTCAGAAATGATTTTCCTATGTTCACCAAGTGAACTTGGTCAACATTACATATTCACAAAGTTCCTTTGGTAACCAAGTGAACTCAATTAACACTGGTTCCATCCAACACTTCCTTCATTAACTAAGTGAGCTCGGTTAACACTCAATTTTTGCAAACTTTTCTTTCACACCTAAGTGAACTTGTATTATCTTTTGAACTCAAAAAATTCTAGAATGCTCAGTAGATATAGGAAATTGTCTTCAATGCCTAAGTGAGCTCAGCATACACTAACTGGAAATGATATGACATTTTGTGTAACATCAAAGATAATACATAATTAACCAATTATATTCAACAATCTCCCTCTTTGGCATTGATGGCAAGACAACATATCATAATACAATGAAATTTTTAGAGCAAGAATAAAGTAGGGAACATATCCTTAGTTTCATTCTTATTCTCATCCATGAGAACTCGCTCTAGCAGTGTGAACTCCTTTTGTCTTCAGTTTCTCCCTCTGTCAGAAAACTTTTGTCTTCAACATCTACTTCTAAAAAAAAAAATTATCTTTTGATATCAGACCAAGTTCAATCTCCCTTTTTTGACATCTCTTTCTCTTTATCTTTATAAAAATTCTATGAGATGTGACAGCAAAACTTCTCCCTTTTTGACTTCTCATACCAAAGACAATATTTAGTGAATATCAATGTACCTTATGTACTCATTCATTTTCAATATGTCCTTTTTTAATACTGCACCAATTGATTGATATTCAACATGCTCTAGTTTATGCATTACTAAACTTCATTTGGTGAGCTTCAGATAGGGGAATGACCCCTACCTTACCTCTTAGATATAGAAATGCATCCTTAGGTAATGGCTTGGTGAATATGTTTGCAATTTTTTCTTTAGTGTTTACATATTTCAATCTAACTTCTTTATCTTGTACCAATTCTCTCAAAAAATGATATTTTATAGCAATGTGTTTTGTTTTGGTATGCATCACTAGATTCTTTGATATATTAATTGTACTAGTGTTATCATAGTATATAACCACTAGATCTTTGATCTCTATCTTCATACCTACCAATAGTTTTCTGAACCAAATAATATTAGAAGACTTAACTATTGCTGCCACATATTCTACTTCTATCCTTATGTTGCATAAAAAAAAATAGATACTTTGTGTTCTCCTAGTGCAATGAGATGAACACTAGATTATCTCACAAAAACTATACTTGCCTCTATCCTTAGTAAAGAAGTTGTTATTAATATTACCATTTGCCCATAAAATTGCCCAGAAAGTGTGATACAAAGCACCCCAATAATAATACCTATGATTCAGCCCATGTCAAGCTTTCATAACTTTAAAATTTTGATTGACAACATTAACTTCCATAATTACACTTTATGTTTCCTATCCTCCCCTGGATTCTCTCATTATCTATTAACCTTTTAGCAGTCATTAGAATCCCCTCACCACATGGTCATTTGTGTGATGTGTCACTACTTACTACCTCATTAGTAATCTAGTCAGAAACCACATTTCCCTTATAGTAAACATGTGACACATGGACCCTTTCGAAGGTAAGTAAAATTTCTTTCATTTCCTCCATCATATTCTTTATACTCTAAGATGGAGGGTATTCACCCCTAAGGCATTTAATAATATCATTTGAATCCCCCTCAATCCATAGGCTTTTCACCCCATCTTCTTTAGCCAGCTTAGTTGTTTGGAGGGCAGCACAAGCCTCTTCATAATGATTTTTTTGGTGTCCTAAGGGGAAAGTAACCAATGCTATTCCATACCCATGACTATTTCTGATCACCCCTCCACTTTTTGTCACTCCTTGGTTACCTTAGGTTGCATCGTTAAAGTTAGCTTTATGCCAGCCCTCTGAGGGTAAAGACCAATGACATTCCTTTCTTCTTTTTTGAGTATCATTACTACTACCATTTTCACCTGCAAATGGGTTAGATCCTTTAATAATAATAAAAATTTCCAAAAGGGCATTTTGAATCTTCCCAAACACAATATTAGCAAGGAAGCTAGCATCCCTAAAGATACAATTATTGTGTTACTTCCAAATGCCCCATCCAAAATGCGGCTATGACCATTTACCTATAGCTTGAAGCCCTGATCCCTTCCAAGAGTTATCCCACTACCTAAAGAATTCAATAGTCATGAAGGGAATACACCTACACAACCCAGAAGCTTGACTAAAAATAGACCACACCTCTCTAGTGAAGGAACAACGTATAAACATGTGATCCATAGACTCAGCTTGGTTTTTTCAAAGGACACATCTATTAGGAATAGGAAGACCCCTTTTACTAAGATTGTCTATAGTTAGTATCATGTTCTAAAGTAAAAGCCAGAAGAAAATATTGATTTTTGGGATAACACCAGGGAACCAGGCCTTAGTCTAGTCCAGTCTAGAATCCTGCCTCATCGTAGCTTGGTACCCCAAAACCATTGAATTCATACCATTTTAGGGGTTCTCCCAAACAAGTTGGTCCTGATCATCATTCAAAGCCACAAAGTGGAGAATTGTCATCAGAGGTTTTAAGTCCCTAGATATTGAAGAAATATCCCTCCAACCTTAGCCTTGTCCATAATCACTAATAAGTCTACTAAACCTCTAGATGAAAATACAAGCCCATCTTTCATAATCAGGGATGTTGAGAAGAGACCCCAGGATCAGCTAGTTCTCCAACCAAAAAGGGTGTCCTTCCCATTGCCAACACTACATTTCACCCTATTGTTGGCTATCTCTCTAGCTTTTAGAATGTCGTTCCATATATTTGAACCATTGGGAATTGTCCCTCTAAAGAGAAAGTGTCTAATTGAAGGTATTCATAGGTATTTGTCATCCATGATGTCTCTCTAGTCCCCCTTGTTGGAAAAGATTCTCCAAATCTATTTAGCTCTGAGAGCATTAATTAAAGGTCTTAGTTTCCTTATACCCAACCCCCCATTCTGCTTTGGTAGGCACACATTATCCCATGCCAACAGGGGAAATCTCTTGTTGTCTTCTGACCCTGATGAAAGAAAAATCCTTTAGATCTTCTCTAAAATATCAGCATACTTTTTGGGAATCCCATAAAGACTAAGAGCATAAGTTGGGATATTTTGAAGAGTGGATTTGACCAACTAAATCTTACTAGCTTGGCTAAGAGTGACTCCTTTCCAGCCAGCCATTTTTTTATTAAACCTATCAACTAAGCTATTCCAGAAAGTATCTAGGGGTTTAAGGACCATGGCCCGGAAACTCAAATAAATTGAAGGGAGGTTTACCAATTCACAACCCCAAATAGTAGCAACCTTCCTCTGTCTCTCAACTAAAGTGTTAATGAATAAAATAGAGCTCTTGTTCCAATTGATAAGTTGCCTTAAGCCCCTAGAGTAAGAGCTCAATATCTCTTTCATCATTGTGACTTTACCAACCATGGCTTTCTCTCCCATAATAGTGTCATCAACAAATTTTTGGTGAGAGAAAACTAGAGAACTAGAAGAAGGTTTGATTCCTAACAAAGCTCCAAATTTTTTGTTGGTTGAAATCATCCTTCCAAGACATTTAGCCAAAATAATGAAAAGAATGGGCAAGATCAGATCTCCTAGCCTAAGCCCTCTAGAGGGTTTGAAGAAAGCAGATGGGGAGCCATTGACTATAATAGCCAGAGAAGTAGTAGTCACTAATTGGTTAATAAGTTTGATGACCCTATAATTAAACCCAAAATCTCTAAGAACTTTGAAAAGAAAGGACTAGTCCACATGATCATAAGCCTTTGACAAGTCAAGCTTGATGATAAAACCTTCTCTCTTACTTTCTTCTAAAGAGTGGATAACTTCATGTGTAGTCATAATTGATTCTAGGATTTGTCACCCTGGGACAAAGCTAGATTGATAAGGTGCTATTATGGAAGGGAGGACCTTGATAATCCTTGAATCCAACACTTTGGAAATAATCTCGTAGAAAGAGTTGCACAGGCTAATAAGTCTAAATTGGTTCATAGAATCCACCCCAACCACTTTTGAAATAAGCACTAGGAAAGTGGCATTAACCTCCCTAAGTAGGATCTTGGCACCAAAGAACTCTTGCACTACTTTGGTGATATCCTGGTAGACCATATTCTAGAACATTTGAAGGAAAAAAGAAGGAAAACCATCCAATCCTAGGGACTTGTCAACAGTAAGAAAAAAGATAGCTTACTCAACTTCCAAAGGGAAAGTGATAGCCTCAATCAAAGCATTCTCCTTAGGTTAGATCAGAGCCAGAATATTTAAAAATATTTAAAGGTGATCTTGCTCCACTAGATTTGGATCATTTGAAAGAAGATTAGTGAAGAAAGAAATAGCCTCAACTATTATTTCATTTTCCTCTTCCAAATCAACATCCCCCTACTTGATTTTGGAAATTTTGTTATGTACTTTGTTTTTTATAGTAGAGGTGTGGAAGAACCTGGTATGTTGGTTCCCCTATTTTAACTAGACAACCTTGGATCTCTATTTCCAATAGGTCTCCTCTTGACTAATAACATTTTGAATCTCAATTAGAATAGATTTTTTTTCCTCCAACCTCTCTTCATTATACCTCTCCTTCTGAATAACATCTTTAATGATGCTGAGGTCCTCTGAAATATATGTTATGGAGTGAAAAATGTTACCAAAATATGACTTGTTCCACTTCCGAATATTCAAATTTATATTTTTTAGCTTCTTAGCCACCTTGAACATGGAAGAGCCCTCTATGTGGATATTCCAACATTCCAAGATCCGAAGAGAAATGTATAGGTGTGAGGTGCACATTCTCTCAAATCTAAAGGGGAAGTTATGTTTGATATCAATGGGGTCCAAGGTGAGAGATATGGGAGACTGATTTGATCCAGTCTGGGCCATTAAAGAAAGATTGTAAAAGTTAGAATTCATCTAGTCTAAAGAAAGTAGAGCCTTGTCCAATCAAACTTGAATGCAATCTCTAGCCACTCTCTTATTATATCAAGTGTAAAGACCTCCTTGAAGATCGACGTCCAACATGACTAGTTCATTGATAAAGTTAGAAAGGTCCTACCTACTATCTAGATTAGGAGCCAAACACCCCTATGTTTCATCATCCCTTAAAGGGGTGTTGAAGTCCCCCATGATAATACAAGTACCCACTTGGAATCTAGCTGAAACATTATTTATTTCAACCCAATATTTCTTCCTTCCATTCTTAGCATTGAGAGCATACACATTCAAAAGACATCAGGATTCTTTATTTTTAATATTTTCAACTTGAATGAGGAGAATATTACCTTCACTGTATAAAACATGAGACTTGAAAATATTGGAACTACAAAGAGGAAGAAAACCTCCCAAAGCCCCATCTAAATTCATAGCAAAGCTGTCCAAACTTATACTAAAAGAGATTATTTCCACCACCTCTTTTCTTATTTTGGTTTCTTGAATAAGGATGAAATTTGGCCTATGGTCACTTAGCATATTTCTTATTACCTCTTGTTTATGGGCTCCATTTAGCCCCCAAATGTTCCAAGATATGACCTTCTTTTTTTCTTTGATAGGCAGGCCTCTTGGATGGTCTTTTGGCTCCCATCTACTACATTCCTTCTTATCTCCTCTTTCTTCTTCTGATTGTGACTATTTCTCCCAAGAGTCTTAAGTTTTGCTCCAACATCAACCTACACTCCACTTCTCCTTGTAGCAGGTGAGATTGAGGAAGGGTCACAACTATTCTTTTTCCTTCTAATAGTTGTCCATTCCCCCTGGCTTTCATCTATACAAGTCACAAATAGAGCCTCCATTCAACTAAGTTGACCCAATGTAGAGGATCAAACCAATTCTACCACTCTTGAGATCTTCCCAAGAGAGGCAAACCCTTGGTAGAGACTTCCAACTCTCATGGGATAGGTAAACAAGAATGAGCTACCTCCACCCTCTCAACCAGGTCATTAGAATTGGGGACAATTGATATTTCCCTTATAGTTTCTGGGTCAATCCTTGCTTTCCCTAAAATATCCCCTTGAATGGTTTCCCCCATTGGGTATGATTGTGATATGTTCTCTAAATCTCTTGGTTTAGAAAGAAACCTCTACTCCTCAACCATAGGCATTTAAGATTTGAAAACCTTAGTTTTATTTCCAATAGATTTTTCCCTAGGGGCCCCATCAATAGCCAATGTCTAAGCACCCACCTTTATCTCTATTGCTACTCTAGAGTAGATTTGTAATTAGTTTTTTCCTTCAGTTTCCAAACTTTCTCTCCCTCTTTGGAAATATTGATTTTTTCCTTTGATCTTCCCTTAATCTTACTTTTATTCTAAGACTATTTCCTACCTTCCCCTCCTGGACCCTAGGGCAAAGCTTAG
The DNA here is from genome assembly GCA_028749045.1 of Cupressus sempervirens. Classification (NCBI taxonomy): domain Eukaryota; kingdom Viridiplantae; phylum Streptophyta; class Pinopsida; order Cupressales; family Cupressaceae; genus Cupressus; species Cupressus sempervirens. Next base: position 295,057,849 of record CM053788.1, on the reverse strand, counting down.
CTACATGGCTTGTCTTCTTGCATTGAAAGAAAGAAAAGGGGACACTTTCATATTCTAGCTTCTTGATATGGGTACCCAGCTTAGAGTAGAGTTACACCACCTCTAGCATATTTCTTCCCTCATTGACTCCAACACATATCCTTGTATAAGTTAACTGGCTTCTTTACACCATGACAGAGTTTATGGAAAAGATCTCCCTAAAAGATTTAGCTATGCCATCAAAAACATCTTCATACCAAAAATCCATTGGAAGTTCAGGAAGACGAACCTAGATAGGAGCTTCAAAAAAAGAAAGAGTCATTGAGATCCAACTTTGAAGTCTATATATGCAAGGCTAGAGTCAACCGTCCAAATGATTAGGACCTAGCACACAAAATCCTTGTGAGATCCTCCATGCAAGAGAATTCAAAGGAGAGGAAAACCTTTGCCATGGCCACAATCTCCACATGCCCTTTTAAGTCCCATTTGTTTCTTACATGGGTTCTCACAATGTCTATATTCGGCCTTAGGCCTATGAACTTCTTGACCAAAGAGGACTCCATAGAAGTGATGTTATGATCTACAAGCTCATTAGGGATTTCTATCACATAGTTCCCCTTATCTTTTTCTAAGATATCTTTTATCTCTGGGAAGGAAGACTTACCTATGGGCTTGATACCAAAGAGAGAAGACCATCATCCTTTCAAGCTCAAGTCTTGGACCTTTCGAGTAGTTTGCGGGCCCAGTATTGTCCATCTAGATTTTAAAGCCTCTTTCCCTAGGACTATTAGAAATAGGGATTATTGAGAGGGGGGGATTCATTGGTAATCTACAAACTTTAGTCACCAATTGGATATTATTTCTTACATTAAACCATCCATAACAAATCAATAAAGTAATTTTGAATAGTAATAGTAACACTGCAGAAAGATAACTCATAACACCATATTTTGTTAACTAGGGAAACCCTAGCCAAGGAAAAACCACAGTGGGGATGGTATCCACTAGATAATATACTGATATATAAGTTCCTTGTTAGAGGATGGACCCTATTAGGAGTCAATGAGAAAATTTAGTATAAGGAGTCCCTATTAGGAGACTTTAATTCTCCATTAGGAGATTCCAACCCTATTAGGAGTTGTAGTACAATAGATGCAAGATGAGCACACTACCCAAACATGCACTTCTAATTACAAGAAGAGATCACTTCCCAAACAAGTAATTAGACTTTTGGAATATAAGTACTATATCTTCTTCCTTGATTGATCTCTGATCTTTAGCTTAATCTTGGATCACAAAATAGCTTATACAAAACTTCGCATATATCACTTACACAGTAAGTTCGCACATCACAATATTTGTACAACTGACATCCTTCATCACAAAATGTCCTTTGCATAAATACAATGCCTTTACACAAATTGTTTCTAGGTTGGATAAGACCAAAATCCAATTTTTCAACTTAGAGTAAACATCTAGAATGTTGACCCTAATTGGATAAGTAATTATTTTGTAAAGAAAATAATCCTTTCCTTCAATTTTGCTATCTTGATTCACTTCAAACATGAGTACCATTGTTTTGTAGAGTCTATACTAAATTTCAAGGTTATACACATCATCATCAACATGTATACTATCTCCATCAAACTTTTCTAGTCATAATATGACATCAGCAATAAGATAAACAAAATGATACACTATTGTATACCAAATTCTATACTTAGACAATTTTCTGATTACCAAACATTAAGTATCTTTATTTTTTAGGGTTTTTGTAAGCATGTACATCATGTGTTGCCATAAATAACAATAATTACATATCTCTATTATCCAATTGTCAACAATCTCCCCCTTTGGCATTGATGGCAACAAAATAGGGAAAATTGGCTAAGTAAAACAAACTACATAAATTGTAGAATAACATTGCATCTATTACATTTGTCCATCTTTACATATGCTCCCCCTTACAATATAATTTACAATATTTATCTCCCCTTAAATGTACTTTTCCCCCTTTGACATCAAGGGCAAAGGTCAAAATGTCAAAAAATTGTCCAAAACTATCAAAATTATTGTCCTTCCTTAAGTTGATAGGATCTTCATGCAATCATAAAAATTTTCATTAAAATTATCCATGTCTCCTTGGTGGATTCAGTTAAGGTGAGAATTGCACATAGAGCATATGATCTAATCTCAACTGCATTAAGATCTAAATACAAAAAGTTAGAATATATGTCCTTAGCCTTGACACATTCTTCCAACTGTTTCTCAACAAAAGATACTTTTAGAGCAATAGACTCTCTAAAATCTGATATCGTCTTTAAAATTTGTTCCTTCCAAAGTTCCAAATTCCTAATATCATTGTGGATACTGGCCACTTGTCCTTAAAAATTATCAACTTTGCAAGATGGATGTTGGATCTAGTTGGATAGAGCCTCTAGCTCACTCATCTTTTCTTCTATTTGACTATTAATGTCCTTAGTTTGTTTGTATGATAAAGTACACTTAATGTACAATATTTTTCCATCTTATTGACATTTCTAAAGTTCCTTGATACAAGTATCAAAACTAACCAAAACATTATTAATATTCTGAGAGATGGTGCTAAACAAGTTAGCATTATGTGAAGTTTGTGCCTATTCTTCTGCAACATTTAACAAGTTAGTAAATTCTTTATCAAATGATTTTAGCACTGCTTGTGCCCTCTATTCAGGATTTGATTCTATGTGCTCCACTGCCAAAGTATTGTGCAGTCTGTCACTAACCTCCATCAAAGTCTTCTGTAGGCTCTTTCCTATTCTATTCTTCTAAATAAGCTTTGATAGAGATCATATCAAAACCATTTGATCATCATCATCAATTTCTAAGCTAGAAAATGAAAGCGGAGTAGATGAACTAGAAGGTTTAGTGTCATCCTTCCTTTGCTCCTTGGTTGCTTCTTTCATTCTTCTCTCTTCTTCTTCTTTCTCTTCTGATCTCTTCTTCTTGTCTTCCTCTATTTTCTTTCTCATTTCTTCTTCTACTATTCTTTTCTTTTCCTCCTCTTCCTTTCTTTTCTTCTCATCATCAAGCAATTTCTACTTGGCCTCTTCTATTTTCTTCTTTTCTTCTTCAAGTAACTTCTTTTCTTCTTTAATTTTCCTCAGTTTGTCTTCAATGTCCTTGGTATTAGGTTCATTTAGTTTGGAGCCTTCAAATGAATTAGTATCATCAATGTTAATGGTAAAATTGGTCTAATCTATCTACATAGTGTCACCACTCATTGACACTTCTAAGATTCTAGGTGTTGGAGGAGATGTTGCCTTAGATTTTGTCAACATCTGACTTATTGTCTCACTCCTTAATTTATCTTTCTAACCCACCTAGAAATGGTCTTACTTTATTTCTTAAGTAAGGTGCAAGATTATTCAACAATCTATTAATCTCTTCTTCATCATCAGTCTTGTAAATAGTTCTAAGCATAGACTTTCAAAGTTCTAGATCTTCCCTTGCTGGAGCCTTCTTTTGAATAAGTCTATCATAGACTTTCTTATTTACTAAGCCCTCAATACCCTTCAATTTCATATTATTTTCTATAATGTATCTCAGAGTAGAGATATCAATCTAATATTTCTCAAAATTGTTATACAAATCATAAAATTTTTTCATCTAAACAAAGTTACCTTCAATAGCAATAGTCAAGCTTTTCTTGTTGATTTATTTGATGATGTCACCTTCTCTTCTTGATTATCCTCTTGTTATTCTTCCTCTTCATCACTAGACTCAATAGTCAATAATATCTTTTGCCTTTTGCTTGGTCCAGTGGCTTGTTGCTTTACCTTTTTTGTCTTAGTGGCCACATCTTCCACCAATCTCTCAAATTTTCTCTTCAGTTCACTAGGCTACACATCTAACACTGCTGCATTTGGAATACTTTTCTCTAAATATGTCTCTGCAATAGATACTAACAAAGGTTGTATATTCAATATGTCTTGTTGCATAGTTTGTCTAACTACCTTAGACTCACTCTCAGTCATATCGGCCTTTGATAAGGCTTTCTTCATAATAGACTATCTTTTTGTGTGATGCATTCTCCAAGGTTGCTTGATGAGCTAACTAGGTAATCTCATCATAAGTTCCAAATTTGTATTCTACCTTATTTTTTTCTGAATTCAATAATAAATCAATCTAACCAACTACTATATCATCATTCAATTCATAACCCAAGGGATCAATAAATGTTTCCTAAGGTTCTACTTCTTGTATATAAGAATAATCTTTATCCACCATAATGAAAATGTCTTCTTTAAATCTATCTACAATTGCAGGTGTAGTTTTGAATCTCTATCTCATTTCATTCTGAAATGTTTTTATCATCAGGTTTCCACTGTCCAATATCTTATCTATAGGATGCCTTCTGCATACTTTTGTGATCTTCTCCATTGTACATCTGTCATTGCTCATTTTATCTGTGACTAATAGATATGAAAATCTTTTAAGCACATGAAAGAATATGTGATTGATCAATGACTAAAATCTAAACACACCATTCTTAGTCCTCTTGATCTTCTCTAGGTTCTCTAGGAGTTGCATTCTCAAATTTTCACTAAGATTTACTTGTTCCTTCTCTACACATATCTTATAAGTTGCATAGATGAATCCAACTAATAGTTTATCAATCTTTGAGCTTGCACATCTAGAATAAGCAATGATTCTACTTAGAAATCTTACATCATCTTGCTTGATGGTGTTGATCACCATAGCCTTTCCATTATACATTGCTTTGGTATAACTCTCAACTTTCTTCTTAACCATTTTCTCACCTATAGGTACAAGGCCTTGTTTACTAAGACTAGTTACCTCATGAATAAGGTTGGCAAAAATATCAATTACATTATCTTGCATCCATAGTTTTCCATCATGTATCCTACTTAATATGATCTATGCCCATTCATCTATGTCCAATTCATGGTAGATATGATATTTCAATAGGTCTAGCTCCTTTAAATGTTCAAATTCAAGCTTCACAGTCAAGTCATGATTGAAAACTAATTCCATATCCTTGTTCATGTATTCACTACCAATAGACACAAACTTACTATAAAGATAACTTCCTACATCTCCAAGATATACTACGTTGTTCAGAGTGATGGATAATGTTCAGTTAGGGTTTCCTTCAATAGGTTTCATAGAAACAACCTTCAACTTAGGTCTATCTTCATTCTCAACATTGTGCACTACTAACATATCCATGATTTTATCAAATAAGAACTTTTACTGAACAAATTTGCAAAGAAATGATAAAATACCTATTTCCAAAAATAGGTCTGCTTTGAAATCACTGTAACAAGTCACTTCTGACTGCTCTTCACTTTGGATGTATTTGCAATGAAGTGAAAATCAATTTTGTACTCCATTTATTCCATCAACTTGAGTTTGCATTAATTGCATAGTTTGTAAACATGAAAACAACTATTAACTATATTCTATAATTAAATAATTGCTCAATATCATTTATCCAATCTTCAGATGCCACCCAAGGTTTTTCATAGTTATTTTCCATCATGACAAAGCTTGATTGAACATCGCTTCATCAAATGCTTTGCAAAAAAATACTTTTCATCTTCTTCTATAGAATTAACCCCTTTTTTAATACCAGTAGCTTTGAATTCTTTCATAACTTGTTTAGATAAGCTCAAAATTACAAGAAAGCTTAGGTACCATCCAAACATAATTGGATACACCTTTTCCCAAATTTTCTATTTCTAATTCAGTTTCCTAGATGAAGTTTTCAAATTCTAATGATGTGAATGAGCTTAATTCAACTTAGTTGAATCAAACTCAATAACTGACTTCGATATTCCTGTCTCATCATCATCTAGCTTTTCCTTTGAGATATCTACTCCTTTTGCAAATGCCTCATTAAGTTCTTATCAAAGTTCACTGACAACATTTCTTTGTTCATCATTGTCTCTCTTAGTTTCAGAGTTCCTTTCATGATTCCTTCTATCATTTCTAATGTGCTTTCCATCATTCCTTCTATTCCCAAAGTTTCTTCCATTATTCCTTCTAACCCTAAAGTTTTTGTCCATTCTACAATATTTTTTTGTATTTCTAAAGTTGTTGGATAACTGACATATTGGTGCTCTACTTCTAGGATTATGTTGATCATCAGGTGCATGAAAATTTTGAGCAATGTGTCCAAATTTTTTACACTTATAACACATGATCTATCTTCTATCTTCATAAGGTCTTCCTTCACTTGATGTCCTTTCATTAGATGATCTTCTATCTATAGGGTTAGTATTTCTAGACATTCTACTATTCCTTCTATCATTATCATACTTAGGTTTCCTACAATCAATTTCTTTATCATACCATGACAATTATGACAATAAAATTTGTTAACATGATCAAATGACTTATATGTACAATCTCTTTTCATAAGACCTATTTCATTACATGAAAAAAATTTACCTCTAAATTCATAGCTAGTTTTCTTAGGAGATTCCACTTGCTTTGGTGCATTCAAAATTTCAACTTCCTTGTCTTGTCCAACTTCTTTGGATTTATCAGAAGGTTGACTAGATTCAATCTTATCATTAGATTTACCTTTTTCTTTCTAATCTAATCTAATCTCAGGTTTATTTGTACACATGTTAATTAGATAACCAAGACCAGTCTTATCATAAGTAGGTTTCTATGTTGACATTGAATCATTAAGATTTGCTCTACTAGAATAAAGCTTTTCAAGCTGCTACTTGCACTGAGTTAATTCACCTTTCACAATAATATTGTACTTATGAAGTTCTTCATGATCCTCTTTCAATGTTTCAAATTTAGATGTTTTCTTTTCTAGACTCACTCTAAGATCTGTATTCTCGGTCTTCAAATTAGATTCAACTTTGCTAGGATCATTTTTCAAAGTCAACTTCAGAATCGTAATCTTCAATTCATGCTTCAAGATTTTGTACTCTATCTTTAGCTTTGAATAATCATCATCACTAGTTCCATATTTAATAGATTCAGGCTTGGATTTGAGATGTTCAATATTTTCCTTCAATTGACCAATGTATACTTTGGATTCTTTATATCCATCCTTCAGCTTATCTCTTTCTTTAGTAAGGAGATCATTTTTTTCAAGAGTTTCTTCAAGGTTCTTCATCAATTATTCCATATCCATAAGGTGCTTACTCAAGCTATTAAGCCTCTTTTAAAGTAACTATGCTCTGATACCAATTGTTGGAAACATGGATTATTGAGAGGGGAGTTGAATCAGTAATCTACAAAATTTAGTTGCCAACTAGATATTATTTCTCACTTTAAACCATGCATAACGAAGCAATAAAGTAACGTTGAATAGTAACAGTAACAATGCACAAAGATAACTCATAACAACATATTTTGTTAACTGGGGAAAACCTTAGTGGGGATGGTACCCACTAGATAATATATTGATATATAAGTTCCTTGTTAGAGGATAGACCTTGTTAGGAGTCAATGAAAAAATTTCGTATAAGGAGAAGCTATTAGGAGACTTTGAATCCCTGCTAGGAGATTTCAACCCTATTAGGAGCTATAGTATAGTAGATGCAAGATGAGCCCACTACCCAAACATGCACTTATAATTACAAGAAGAGCTCACTACCCAAACAATTAATCAAACTTCTAGAATATAAGTACTATATCTTCTTTATTGATTGATCTTTGATCTTTAGCTCAATATTGGCCCACAAAATAGCTTATAAAAAACTTTTCATATATTGCTTTCATAGTAAGTTTGCACATCACAATATTCATACAACTTACATCCTTCATCGCAAAATGCCCTTTGCATAAATATCATGCCTTTACACAAATTTTTGTTGGGTTAGTGAAGACCACAATCCACTTTTTTAACTTAAAGTAAACATCTAAGATGTCAGCCCTAATTGGACAAGTAATTATTTAATAAACAAAATAAGCATTTCCTTCAATTCCACTGTCCCATTTCACTTCAAAAATGAGTATCATTTTTTTGTATAGTTTGTACTAACTTCTAAGGTTATACACATCATCACCACCATGTATACTATCTCCATCTAACTTCACTAGTTATAATATGACATCAACAATAAGTTATAAACAAAACAATACACTATTCTATACTTGGACAAATTTTTTTGTTACCAAATTACTAAGTATCTTTATTTCAAAGGTTTCTTATAAGCATGTACATCATCTGTTGCCATTAATGATAATAATTACATATCTCTATTAGCCAATTGTCAATGGGGACCTACCTTGATTCTCGTGGGTCCTCATTCCTAGAGGGAACATTATTCCCCTATTCATTCTCCTCCTAGCAGGCACCTGAGCCCTTCTCTGCTCCATCTTGGATAGAATCGCTCGATGCAGAATTCAAATTTTTGATCTCTCCTATTCTCTCTCTTACTCCCACTCCCTCACCATGTTCCATCACCATTATGAACTCAAATATGTTAATTGGACATCAAATATTATGATTGAATTGATATAGAATTGTCCTCTCAATAATGAAACTTTAGGAAATGAAGAATGAATTATCTCCTAATTTTAATTGCCTATGGACACTATAGTCCTCATGCATAACCTCCTTGAATGATGTTATTCATAACATCTATGGCTTACAACTTCTCTATCATGCAATTAGGTGAACAAGAAGTTCACATACAACTCTAGTTACACGTCTTTACATCAAACACCACATGTAATCAATCTTGTATGTAAAATCAAGAGAGGAAATGGTTCTTTAGTCATGAGAAAAAAATTCCAAACAGGGGGTACTGTCCTATATGGAAGTGAAGATGGCTTTTTTGTCCTTCAACTAAAAAACAGATAACTACCTTAGTTGATTTGTTTTTGGTATTGTTCATTCTGAGTCTTCACTCTCCTACACCCGTCATAATAATCCCCAGTGCTTGCCTCACACCAACACTCAAGATGGAGATGTAACAATCACACAATGGGAATTTGAATGCAATAGGAATTACCAATGTAATAGACAAAAGAGTCATGGCTTTCTGACAAAGAAGATATGCTACAGTGACACAAGACTAACCAAGTTTAGTCAAGTCAGTATGACATGGAAAAATGAAAATAATAAACAATTCAAACTCTCCACACCCTTACTAAATAAGTTAAGCCTATAAAGTGTAATAAAAATAGGCTAGGTTTTAAAGTTAGGAGTTAGAGGCTAGAAGGGGACATGACAAAGTCTCATCTATTATGCTTTCTATTGTGCTTGGATTTGAGTTTGGCACTTGTTACAGTTTTCCTTTGTCATTGTTGTCTTTGTAATAGTCACTTCCACTACATCTTGTTAGATTATCAAGACTTTTATCTTCCTTAGAATTTGTACTTTCTATAAACTTCCTTAATCTCTTGTTATATAATTTATAGGCTTTTCTTTTGGTAAAATAGGCAAGGAACATACTTGCATCTCTCTTTAAGTCAAACTTTTTGTTATACAAATTTCTCTTTATATAGCATAATTATAAAGTACTTGACAATAGTAAAAAATCCATATAAAATCTTATATTGCATCTTTGTAATATATTTGGTTGAATAGGGGGGGGGGGCCCTAGCTTGGTTGGCTAAATCTTCCCTATTGCAGGTGGTTGGTCACGGGTTCTAGTCTCCCCTGTCCTCATGGTACCGGTGGGCGTGTCGCGCCAGCGCTACCGATCACGTTAAAAAGTTTACTAGGCGCACTGCAGTTTATAGGGGGGTCGTGTTGCACCGATTCCTGTAGTCTAAAATATATATATATATATATTTGGTTGAATGTGTCATATATTTCTTTAGGTTTGATGACATTAGTATTTTGACATTGATGTTAACATACTATTTTGATATTGTAGATAATGTATTATGCAATGTCAAGTTTGGTTATTTGAGAGGCTTAGATATTAAATTGAATATAAAAAGCTTATATTAATGATAGGATTAATGAGATGCTAGTAGTTGATTCTTGTTAGCTTATAGAGGTTCACACATATTTTTGAGTTTTGAATTATTGGTTACTAGTGTTAAATTGTTATTATATGAATAGGTTGAACATTTGGATCAGTATGAGTTGGATTTGATTTTTATAGATTACAAAGCTGGTGCTATCATTGTCTCTTGCCATTATGTATATAGTTGTTATTCTTCATAATTTAGAATACTCAAATATATCTTTCAATGTGACAAAGTTTGGTAGTACAATATTCTTGATGATCAGTACTAAAGATGAGTTTGGATTTCAAGTTGAAATTGACATAAATGTTTTAGATGGTATTAATATTTCTTGTTAGTGTTATTGGATCATATAGTGATAATTTTTTTGGTTCTCATTAATTGAATATATCAAAATGGTTATCTTGGTAGCATGTAAAAATTTCTCAAATGGATCTTAACTAACTTGATGGGGTAACATGTGATTCTTGGTATTGCATTGATGATGGTGTAACATATTTTTGGTTGAATATTTGTGTCCTACCTAAGTATTAACTAACATTATTTTGGATGCACTGATGTCTGAGCATAATTTTTAATATCTTCTATCATACTAGGTTATCTCCTATAAAGAAAGTTTATTCTTTTTAATTGATACAAATGAGAGATCATTTTGTACTTGAGAGTGTGGAGCGATAGTGTGAGGATGATATAAGGATATGAATGAGGTGATTGTAATTATATTTCATTATAACTATATATGCATATAGATATACTTCTAATTCATTATTCCATCTTGTTGTAATTAAAAGGAGATTGTTGAACCCGATTGAGGGAAAGATTTGAGATTGTATTGTGAGCAGTGTGCTTATTACAGTGTACCTAAAGATTTGTTTGCAATCTTATGGTTATAGATACTCCTTTTGTTCTTTATTTATATGCTCCTAATTAGGTAGTATTTTTAATAAATTAAATCATCTAGTGTGTTTGACTCCCACTAGGGTTTTCCCTAATGGGTTTCCCTGAGAAAAAGTCTTGTGTTTGGGTGTTGTGTGTTTTGAATCTTACATTTACTATTTATGTTTTAGTTTTGTATTATGTTTGAGAGGTTCAAAATTTTTATTTTTACAAATCATTCACTCCCCTCTCATTTGTTATTTCCTTCTTTGGTCCTAACAATTGGTATCAAAGATAAATCCTTTTATAGAAGCTTAACCCCTTGAAGGAGATCTGGCAAGGAATGTTTGAGGGAAGAGAGTCCAAAGTTTGATGGTACTAATTACATGGTATGGAAGGACCAAATGGATACCTACATGATATGCATGAGAGATGAATATGGAAAATTACAACAGAAATGAATGATGTTATTCCAACTTATTTATTACAAGCTACTATAGCTGAAATGAAGAAATTTAAAGAGAGCATGTTGACAAAAGAAGTAATTATTAGTTACATATTTGATATAGATTATTCACACACATATGGATTAAGGATAGTGTATTAAAAAAGGATAAAATTTTATTATATTCAAGAAATATGATTAATGAGAGGGGGGAGTGAATAAGTAATCCAAGAACTTCAAACTTTAATCACAACTTCACAAAATTGATTAACCAATACCAAATATAATGTTTAATCACTTGTCCATTCATTCAATATTAACCTTTTCAAACTAACCATAAAACAACACACAAAATCATTAACACAAATAACAACATAATAACATATATATTTTTATCTTGGAAACCATTGGTCAGAGAAAAAACCACAATGTGAATTGATACCCACAAGTATTTTTCACTCTTCTAAAACATACCATGTTAAAGGCTTGGCCCTATTAGGAGATTACTATGATGCCTCATTAGGAGAATACCCTATTAGGAATCACTTGGTTAAGGAATTTTCCTTAGAATTGTTAACATCTTTTCTCTATTAGGAGTAATATCCTCAAAGTATTCTCTAACTCACTACTACAGTTGGCCTTAGTTTTCAATGGTAGCTTTCGGTGGAGGGGTACATTTTGTGAAATTGGTGTTCTTTTTTTCAATTTCCCCTTGATATCATCAAAATCCTAAACTAATTATTTTGAGGCTATAGAAATACCCATGGTCATGTGCTAACATTGATGCAGGAGCATCCAGAGGTATAAGGGCAATCCTGTGTCACCCAAAAAAATGTACTTAGACTTAGTTTCTGTTTCATGTGTTTTCATTTTTGGATACCCATTTGGGTCAAATAAAGGTTCCAACTCTCACAGTTCCACTATCAGTGTGTTTGAAAATCCTGAAAAAATGGGAGCATGCAATTTGGCCATCATTTTGGTGACCTAGAAGGTGTGAATTGGCCTGATGAATGTAATTGTGATTTAGAGCATTCCAGAAAAAGAATCAGGTCAAAAGGCCCCACGGTTTGAAAGTTATTGCAGTTTTTTGAGTTTTGGAGACCTCCTAAGAATGCTTTGAAGTCAGGTTAGGGGCATTAAATGACCTCAAAAAGGGCCAAAAAATGGGGGATGAGTGAAGCTTGTCCATAGGGCCATAGAACACTTCGAGAGCTTTCCAAAAATGAAAATGGTTCGTCAATCAGAGCTACGGTTCAAAAGTTATGCCTCCCGGAAGTTCGGTTACCGTTTTCGGATTCTTTTAGATTTGCACCGACTTCTAACGCATCTTTCGGAACCTTCTATTTGGTTGGTGGATGCCTACTTGCACTTTCTAGAATGTACTCCTAGTCCTTAACCCTTTGGGGTCTATTTAAGGAGATTTCTGGCATTGTAAAAGGCAGTTCAGAGTGGAGTTTGAGAGGAGGTACTAAAAGGAGAAATTATCTCTAGATTTATGCTATTGTAAGCCCTTAGGGCATGTTTGGAAGTTTACTTTCTCTGCACTATTTGTACTAGTTTATTTTCTCAATTAATATAATTTTCCCTTTCTATTGGTTCCATTCTATTCTTGGGTCATGTCCCCATCAAGTGGTATCAGAGCGGGTTTTCCTGAGTGTGTAGACAGAACGTCGACTGTAGACAGAACGCCGACTGTGAGGCAGTTTGCACCAGGACTGTGTGGTTGTGGGTTTGAGTTAAAAAGATGCCTCCACGAAGAGAGTGTGGTGGAAGGGCCAGAGCTATTAATCTTGAGGAGGTTAGAGCCCTCCAAAGGTAGGTACAGGCATTGCAACACGAGCTTCGTAGAGGAGCAAATGTTGCCGCAGGTGACAATAGTGAGGATGACAATGAAGAAGAAGTAATGGGACCAGAAGAGGAATTTGATGGGGAAGTTCTGAATCCTGTACAGGAAAGGCTTTTTAGGGCCATTACTAAGTTTGGGAAAAGACCTACAATTGAAGTGGGTGTATTTTCAGGAAATCTGAAACCAGATGAGTTGATCGATTGGATCAATGAACTGGAAGAATACTTTGAGTATGAGGATATTAGGGACCTAGATAGGGTTAAGTTTGCAAAGGCCAAATTGAAAGGCCATGCCAAAATCTGGTGGCAAGAGGTTCAATTGGAAAGAAACAGAAGAGGAAAGGAGAAGATCACAAGATGGGATCGCATGGTGGACAAATTGAAGAAGCAGTTCATTCCTGTGGACTACGAGCTTGATTTGTTTAAGAAGATGCATGGTTTAAAGCAAGCAGGAAGATCAGTCCAAGAATATACAGAGGAATTTTACCGACTCTTGATTAGAGCAGGGCATGTAGAAGCAAATAAGGAGAAGGTTGCTCGTTATATTAGTGGGTTGCGACCTAGCATCCAAGAGGAATTAAGTCTGGTAAGAATGACCAGCGTTGAAGAGGCATACTAGTTTTCCCTATGAGTTGAAGAGAACCTGAATAAAAGGTTTGAAGGAAGACAAAGAGGGCGTGGTCAAGGAGGAAGGGGAAGTGGTAGATCATCTAGAGGCCGCAATGAAACCCAAAAGAAAAATGAAGATGTGGGTACTAGTAGAAACCAGAGGAATGAGGGATTCAACCGCTCCCATGATCAAGACTTTGGAAATCAAAGAGGCAGAGGTAGAGGACATGGACAAGGAAGAGTGGGCTTCCATGGAACCTATTTCCATTGCAATAAAGAAGGTCATCGTGCCTTTGAATGCCCTCAACGACAAGGAAGGACATATAGGAAAGATGAGGGCCAAGCTAGGGTTGCTCATGTGGATGAGGATGCACAATCATCACATTCAGAGGATGCAGAAAGAGGAGAGATCTTGGTAAATGAAAGAGTCCTACTAAGCGATGAGAATGAACCAGGATAGTGGAGGAGTTTGTTCCGTACCAGATGCAAGTGTGAGGATAAATGTTGCGATGTGATCATTAATGGTGGTATCACTGATAACTTGGTATCAAAAGAGATGGTCTCTAAGCTGAAGCTCAAGAGGGAGAAACATCCCTAGCCCTATCGGATTTCTTGGGTAAAAGATGATCATAAGGTCCTGGTAAGTGAAAAACATTTAGTAAAATTCAAAATTGGGAGTTACCATGATGAAGTTCTCTGTGATGTTATTTCGATGGATGTTTTCCATCTATTGTTGGGTAGACCATGGCAGTTTGATAGACATGCAATACATGACGGACATGCAAACACATACTCTTTGACAAAGGATGGAGTTCGCCACAAATTGAAGCCCATTAAAAAGGAAGGTGAAAAGGTATGTAGCAGTGCTAGGATTTGTCTTGTTGATGGGAGGAAGTTTTTAGATGGCATGAAACATCAGCATATGTGCTATTCTTTGATTCCAAGGAAAGATAAAGAAGGTAGTAGTGAAATGCCATTTGAAGTTTCAGATTTACTAGGGGAGTTTGGAGATATTATCTCTGATAATGTTCCAGATGGATTGCCACCAGTAAGGCAAATCATTCATCAGATAGATCTGATTCCAAGAGCTAGTTTTCCTAACAAGGATGCTCACAGGATGGCTCCTACTGAAACAGAGGAGCTAAATAGACAGTTTCAAGAGCTATTGAGGAAGGGCTTGATTTGAGAGAGCCTGAGTCCATGTGCAGTACCTGTAGTACTTGCACCAAAGAAGGATGGAGAGTGGAGGATGTGTACAGATTCTCAAGCTATAAATAGGATAACCATCAAGTACCATTTTCCTTTGCCAAGGATGGATGATCTTATGGACTGCTTGAGTGGAGCTCAGTACTTCACAAAGATAGATCTGAAGAGTGGCTATCATCAGATATGGATTCGAGAAGGAGATTAGTGGAAAACAGACTTAAAGACCAAGGAGGGTCTTTATGAGTGGTTAGTCATGCCCTTTGGATTGACGAATTCCCCAAGCACCTTCATGCGGCTCATGAATGAGGTACTTAAGAAGTTCTTGGGAATTTTGTTATTGTCTATTTGGATGATATTTTAATTTTCAGCAAGACTTTGGAAGAACATTTACTGCATATTCATAGTGTCCTTGAAAGGCTAAGGGAAGAGAAACTGTTAATTAATCTAAAGAAGTGTGTCTTTGCAAAAAGGGAGTTAGTCTATTTGGGGTTTGTTATATCACTCGAAGGTCTCAAAATGGATCCAGAGAAGGTAAAAGCCATCTTGGAATGGCCTACTCCAAGGTCTGCTACTAAGATAAGATCATTTCATGGTCTAGCTAGTTTTTACAAGAAGTTTATTAAGAATTTCAGTGGCATATGTGCACCCCTAACTGATACAATAAGAGGGGATAGAAAAGAGTTCAAATGGACTGCAGCAGCTGCGAGAAGTTTTGAATTGCTGAAGAAGAAGGTGACAGAACAGCCTGTGTTGGCACTTCCAAATTTTAGAAAGGTTTTCCAGGTGGATTGTGATGCTAGTGGCAGTGCTATTGGGGCTGTATTAAGCCAAGAAGGTAAGCCTATTGCATATATTAGTGAAAAATTGAATGATGCAAAGAAGAAGTATTCTGTTTATGATCAAGAGTTCTATGCAATAGTTCAGGCCTTAAAGAAATGGAGGCATTATTTATTGCCAAAGGATTTTGTTTTGTATACTGATCATCAGGCATTACAGTACCTAAATAGCCAAGGTAAATTGAATCAGAGGCATATGAAGTGGGTAGAATTCTTGCAGAGTCATACATTTCTGTTGAAGCATAGAAGTGGAAAATCTAATAGGGATGCAGATGCGCTAAGTAGGAGACAGTCATTTCTTACAGTAATGCAGGTTGAAGTAGTTGGGTTTGATGAACTCAAGAATTTGTACCCTGAGGATCCTAATTTTGCTGAAGCATGGAAAGCTTGTAAAGAACCTATTGCTGTAGATAGAACCAAGTGGTTAGACTATTTGATTCAGGATGGCATGTTGTTCAAGGGTAGTCAATTGTGCATTCCAAGGAGTTCCATGAGGGAAAATCTGATTAAGGAGAAACACTGTGGAGGGATGGCAGGACATTTTGGTCAAGATAAGACCATTTCCATTCTTAGAGAACATTATTTTTGGCCTCAAATTTCATAGGATGTGAAGAAGTTTGTACAGAGTTGCCAAGTTTGTCAAGTTGCCAAGGGGTTTAGTCACAATAATGGCCTATATCAGCCATTGCCTGTTCCATCAAGGCCATGGGAGGACATAAGTATGGATTTTGTTCTTGGATTGCCAAGGACACAAAGGGGTAATGACTCATTATTCGTGGTGGTTGATAGGTTCTCCAAAATGGCACATTTCATTCCATGCCAAAAAACTCACGATGTTGTCCATATCGCAGACTTGTTTTTCAAAGAGGTGGTAAGACTACATGGTCTTCCAAGGAGTATAGTTTTCGACAGAGATACTAAATTTGTGGGGTATTTCTGGAGGACATTGTGGAAGAAGTTGAGAATAGACCTAAAATTCAGTTCCATGCATCACCCACAGAGTGATGGTCAAACAGAAGTGGTAAATAGAAGTTTGGGCAATTTGCTGAGATGTTTAGTTGGGGATAAGCCCAAGGGATGGTATTTGATCCTACCATAGGCAGAGTTTTCTTATAATAACTCTATAAATAGGAGTACTGGAAAATCACCATTCCAAATTATATATGGGAGTAGCCCAAGGACTACACCAGAATTGAAAAAGATAGAACAAGGGGAGAGGGCAAGTGCTGAAGTGGAAGAATTTGCTGAACATATCAAGCATCTACATGAGGAGGTTCAAGCACACATTACCAAGATGAATCAAGAGTATAAAGCTAGGGCTGATCAAAGGAGAAGACATAAGGAATTCCAAGTAGGGGATCTAGTCATGGTGCACTTACGAAAAGAAAGATTTCCAGCCGGTACTTACAATAAACTGAAAATGAAGAAATTTGGCCCTTGCAAAATTTTGAAGAAAGATGACTAAGGAAATGCATATGAAGTGGAGTTGCCAGATGGTATCACATTTCTCCCATTTTCAACATTGCAGATTTAACAGAGTATCATGATGATGGTGCAGATGATGAGTTGGTGTTAGAGCCATGTCCAATTCCTTCTTCTAAGAAGGAGGAGATAGAAGACATTTTAGATCATCGTGTGGGTAGGAGTACCAGAAACAGGAAGTATGAAGAGTATTTGGTCAAATGGAAACGACGATCGATCGAGGACTCAACTTGGATTTTAGTAGCTGAGGTTTCCCATTTGGGATTTCCTCTACCATCCATAAAGTGACAGGGTCACTTTTCAATCTACCCTAGGTGTCTAATGTAGGAGCATCTAGAGGTATAAGGGCAATCTTGTGTCACCCAAAAAAATGTACTTAGACTTAGTTTCTGTTTCATGTGTTTTCATTTTTGGATACCCATTTGGGTCAAATAAAGGTTCCAACTCTCACAATTCCACTATGAGTGTGTTTAAAAATCTTGAAAAAATAGGAGCATGCAATTTGGCCATCATTTTGGTGACCTAGAAGGTGTGAATTGGCCTGATGAATGTAATTGTGATTTAGCGCATTCTAGAAAAAGAATCAGGTCAAAAGGCCCCATGGTTTGAAAGTTATTGCATTTTTTTGGGTTTTGGAGACCTCCTAAGAATGCTTTGAAGTCAAGTTAGGGGCATTAAATGACCTTGAAAAGGGCCAAAAAATGGGGGACGAGCGAAGCTTGTCCATAGGGCCATAGAGCACTTCGAGAGCTTTCTGAAAATGTAAACGGTTCGTCAATCGAAGCTACGATTCAAAAGTTATGCCTCCCGAAAGTTCGATTACCATTTTTTGATTCTTCTAGATTTGCACCGACTTCTAACGCAACTTTTGGAACCTTCTATTTGGTCGGTGGATGCCTACTAGCACTTTCTAGAATGTACTCCTAGTCCTTAACCCTCTGGGGTCTATTTAAGGAGATTTCTGGCATTGTAAAAGGCAGTTTGGAGTGGAGTTTGAGAGGAGGTACTAAAAGGAGAAATTATCTCCAGATTTATGCTATTGTAAGCCCTTAGGGCATGTTTGGAAGTTTACTTTCTCTTCACTATTTGTACTAGCTTATTTTCTCAGTTAATATAATTTTCCCTTTCTGTTGGTTCCATTCTATTCTTGGTTCGTGTCCCCATCAAACATAATAAAAAAAAAAGAGAAAATTTTTTTTTACTCTTGACCACATGCAAAAGGCAGTATTTGACCAATGTGACGTTTGAGTACCAAATTTCCATGTGAGTCACTTTATGTTGTAAGCCCACATATCATCGACACTAACTAGGGAAGGATGTGTACTAATTCAAGTTTATGTGATTTGAAAATGAAATTTCTTGAAACCCAACTTATGCGATTTGAAAATGAAATTTTTTGAAACCTAATTTATGTGATTTAAAAATGAAATTTTCTAGCTTGAAACCTAATTTTATTTAAAAATGAAATTTTTTGAACAACTAAACATCTATGCAAAAACACCAACTAGCACACCCTAAGAACATTGTAACCCTTTTCACATTTGAGTAACACAATTTATGTCACCAATCATTTCAGGATGACTTCCTATCAACACTAAGTTGCAACACAAATGCAATCTCCTTCCCCAACTATGCAACACACACGTGCGCATGTGCACACATACACACACACGCATTCCCATGACATTCATATATTCATTTAGTATATCTATAGAATTTGATTATAGCTTTCTTTTTAATTTTGGTTTGTAGGGTTTTGATTTTAAAACCTAGGTGTGATTTGATGAGAAATAGTTGGGATTTTTCCAAGATGGGCAAGAATTTAAACAAACATGAATGAGAAGGTATTAAACAATGCAGTTCCTTACTATGCTCATAAATAATAACTATGCCTGTGCTTATTCATTCCTATCATATGATCAAGTATTAGGAAATCAAAATAATTCCCTATTGATCTTAGGTAAAACCCCACAAACTCCTTTATGTTCCCCTATGACCTAATTTTGGATACATTTACTTTTTACCATTTTTGACAACACACATATTCACATATGCACACATTCTCTTTATTAGGATTTTGAGATACATCATAAGAGGAGTGTTTAATAGGCCCCTCTCCCCAAAAAACCAAAACCTCCCCTCCCCTTCCTTTAATGATAATGATATATACACACTCTTCCAACACCAAACAAGTCTATCTATGATGATGATTTTCTTACACCTGTACATACTAGGATGAGGGAATCCATTTTAGATTTGCAATAGGATTCAACCATATTCATCTTTGATTTGTTCCTCTCTACATGTCTCATCCCATTCAACTTTCTCACATCTTCTATCACTCATATAAGAAGTCAACATAACATCTCCCCACAACCCACATATCATATTTTGTAAAAGGCTAAGTGATTAAATTGGGATGAGAATTCAATAAGGAGGCTCTTAACTTTGGTTATAGTTATTATAACAGTGATGCATAATTTCCTACTAGATTTAGCTTCCATCCAACTAATGAAGAGCTTGTAACACATTATCTCATGAGAAATATTTTAGATAATAGTTCATTAGAAGGGTCATTAATGAAGTGGACCTCAACAAGTGTGAGCCTTGGGACCTCACTAGTATGTTCAATTCCCTCCTTTATTGTTCTTTATGTCTATAATCATGCACACCAATTTGATATTGAACAATGATATGTACATATTAAATGTTGGGTTCCTATACTGGGTATTCTAGAATTATCTGTTACATACCTTCATCTATATATAATGTCTTTCTAGTTTCTTTGTTCTCACACGCCCATTTCATTTCACATGATCATCTAAAAAAAGTGTCAATCTAACCTCTCAAATGTTTCCTCTCATTTGATCATCTCATAAATATTAAATGACAATTATTATAGAGGAGTAGTTCCAAATGTTAAGAATACTGATAATTTGGACCTATTAATTTAAAATTATAAATTATGATTATAGTAGAGGAGTGGTTCCAAATGTTGATGGAAGTTATTAAAGAGTGGTCTGAGAACCTTCACCTTAGGGCCTTTGAACAGTGTTGACTCGTAGAATTGACTCTTGGTCCACATGACCTTATTGGTTCCAAAGGAAAACACATCAAACAACATGATGAGAATAAATACATCAAACAAAATGATGAGCATAAAAACATCAAACAACTTTTTTGGTACTAATGTTTATGGAAGTTCATTCAAATATGTGTTTGACTAATTATAGATTTTTTCTATAACATAGTTTATCAAAGGTTAATGATATGAGATTTCTTAATTTAAATTATAAATATATTTGATATTATTTCTATATTATATTGTGTCTTAATATTTTAATCCAAGTTTGAAATCATACTAACTATGATCAATTGTTAGAATGATATATGAAACATTGATTGAAAACTAAGATAGCTTAGTACATTCTAATGGTAGTTCATAAAAATTTATCAAAATTGTTAATAAAGAAAGTAAGGCATGTTCTAATCTAGAAGCAAAAGATAAATATGTTTACTTTGTGAAACATTTTACTTTTTGGCAGCTAAGCTGGTGAAACAATTTACTTTATGAAATATTTTACTTTGTACATGGTGGTGAGATATATTATTAAAAAAATTTGGCAAGAAGGATCTGTAATTGGAGTCACGTGATCTTTCAATCTATAATATTCTAAATAGGGAACATAACTGTAATCACCCAAAAATGGTCATCTAGACTATTAGCCCCATTTCTAGGATTTTTTTTTAATATGTTAATTGCTTATTCTTGATCAAATCCTCAAAAATATATTATAACCTATGGTTTGACCACTTTATCCTAAGTCTCGTATTTAATTAAAAGAACTTGCTCCCTTTTAATTAGATAAAAGCCCCACTTCTCACTTATCCTAAGTATAAACACATTAAGAATTATTCCTATTGTAAAAATAAGAGGAAACGATATTTTTGTCTACACATGAATGCACAATTTTCTATGTGAGAGGAATCTTCTATTTTTAAAATAACTTTACTTTTCCTCCACACATTTTTTTTCCTATCAAAAGTCAACCATTGATTGTGGTTGAGATGCTTGTGCACATGGATCACTCAAGATGCATTCTCCTCCCTTGATTATGCCTCTTTTGCCTCTTAATATCTCTATCTATTTTTTTTGAAAAGGGAGGGCTCTCTCATCATTCTAAAAATCTTAGACTCATGCTAATGTTATGTTGTAGAATTTCTAGGTGCTATTGGAGCTTTAAAAACTTGGAGAATTCTTGCATTTTGGCATTTTAGCTTAGCTCTCATTCTACTTGCATTATGGTATTTTAGCTTAGTCTTTCTTTATGCTTTATAATAGTTCACATAGCTTAAATAGGATATTTTTGTAGTACTTCATCTTTTTTAGCTTGCATCTTGCATCTCATTTAGTTTAGCTTTCATCTTGCATTGCATTTTATTCTAGATTTTTTAATATTGGCACTCTTGCCTCTACTCTTTGAATCTCTTATTCTATGGTGCACCTTGCAAGGATTGCATAGCTTGGTTCAATTGAGAATCACTATCTCATATCCTCTTGCACATTATAGATAGAGAGCTATAAGATACCTCTTGAGATTCTCTCTTTCACGAGTATTATTGAGAATAATGGTTTATAGAAGTGTGATACTTTTTGTACACATATTTTTGGCATCCATTGTAGGGCTAGAATGAAGTTTTTATCTCCATTTTCTTGCTTTTGTTTTAGTTACATTCTCATTTTATATTTTTTACAGCAATTTATTGGATCTAATCAAGTAGTTGTGCAGGTTTCTCACTTTGGTTTAAGGTCAACCCTTGTGCAGATTGGTTTAAAGGTCGAAATCCTACTTTTTCAAAGATTTGATCATATCTTTCACATCGCTTGGAGTTTGGATCTGAATTTTTTTTGTAGGTTGGGGATGCATCTAAGATCTTTGAGTCCAATTTTCAGATTGTTTTGAGTTGATGTGCTATACTTGTGATTTTTTCTTTTTTTTCATAAAAAATGTTTCTAGTCACAAATCAATGATTTTTTTGGATATTTTACATTTTCTAAAAGATATTTAAATTATACATGGGGTTAGTTCTTTGTGTTTTGAATTTAGAGGTCATATTAGAGCTTAAGAACATAATTTGAAAAAACTGGTATGTTTTGGAAAAATGGGTCCATAGGGCACAAATGAAGACATATATTTGAATTTATTGCAATTTTGGGAAGCTCTATAATTTTTAGTAGAGGTCTCTTTTTTCCAATTTTTTTTTTAGAGCCTAAATAATAGTAAACAAATCAAATCTTGTTGACTAGGTCAAAAATAAAAAGTAAAAAAGAGAGCATTTGTTATTAGTTTGCACTTTTTTTTTGCATATGCTAGATTGGAAGACAACTTGGATATTTGAGGCAACTGACCATTTTGTGTTACATGTATTACTTAGTTTTGATGCCCTAGCCTTGTTGTTTTGCAGGGGTTGCACACTTGGTTTCCAAAAGAAAAGAAAAGAATGCATGTCAAAGACCTTGCTTGTTAAAAGGGCTACTAACATTTGTTTGCAGGGCTACCCTAGGTTAGAAAACCAAACTTTTTTTTTTTTCCATTTTTCATGCTTTCATGTGTCTATTATACTTTCCTAGATTAATATATATTTCATTTTTCATATGCACATAATTACTTTCTTTACTAAAGCTTGTCACTTGGTAGGAAATGATGCTCTTCACCTTTAGGTGAATAAAAAATGTTGACCCATTTGATATGCCTAGGTAGAATAAGGAGCACATGAACTTTCTTGGCATGTCTTGAGGAATCATTAGGAGCTTGGATTTCATTGGTATGAACCGTTGTAACCTTGGCTCTTGGTGTTACTCATTTTATTTAGTTTAGAATCCTTTAGCAGGACTTCTCTTGAGAGATCAAGAGGAAGACCCAAGTGGGGACAAGTGAACCCCTTCCAACCCACTATAAACACAAGACTATCAAGGACATAAAATCTTGGTAGACATAGTACTTGTCTTCATCTAGTGGAAGTACTTGTGGGATTGTGACCATGAAGAAATCACTAGGTGAGAATGCCTAAGGTACTCTTGTGGCCTCATGGTCTATTACTTATCATATGATAAGGTGTCCCATATTGAAAGAAAGAGGAGTTCTATGAATGAAATCCCTTACTAGACACCTTAGGATTAGAGGCCACCCTATTTTTCTATTCAATATCTTGGCCTAAGGACCAATCCTAGTGGACTACCCAAATCACCCCAAGATTTGACTCACCATATGTGTTCCTTTAGATGTGGGTAACCCATCTATGATAAATCCAATATCTATTGTAGGAAACCACTTTGTGTGAGGCAAGGGGGCATTAAGTTATGGGCCAAGGTATTGCGTAATGAGTCATGTTCTTTAGGTACTATTTTTTACATGTGCTTCAAATGTGCTATACTGGTGGAAATCTTTTAAACATACACATGATGGTTGTTCTAGGGATTTCCTTTTTAGACCTCACATATGCTTGTATCATGCAAGGTTTCTTTTACCTTTGCTTGGTTTCTTAAATAATACTCCATTTATCACTATCTTGCTTGGAAAAAACTTTCTTTTGAACATCAAACTTGCTATGCTATCAACTATTGTCAAACTTTATCAACCAAGTCAAAAAATCAGTGCAAAATTTTTATTGTGTTTCTTACTAAGGGGAATCTCATCATTTGGCATTTATTTGTTAGATCTCTAGTGCTTAAACATGCTTAAAGTGGCTCTTTCATCTTTTCAATCTTCATGGTCTATGCTAGCATGATAAAGATTTCTTTTTCTAAGATGGCTACCTTGATCTCTTGATTACACTTTTTGATTGGGAGATTTGTTTACTTGTTTTTTATTGTCTATCTACTTAGCTATTTAGCTTCTTTCCTAGCTCTTGAGTTGAATCACTAGTGTCTTAAGTTGCTTGGACACTTTGCTTGACAATTCACTCACTCACTGCTACCTCTCTTTGGCAAGTGAACACTTTACCTCTCTAGTTTGGACATCAAGTTATCTTATTTCACCTTATTAGCTTCCTCTATTATCCTTCATGCTTGACTTTCTATCTACCATTATGGGCTTCAAACCTTGTTCTACCAAACCTCAACCAAGCATAGGTTATCATGAGTTCTTCCATGTCGCTAAAGACTTTCAAGATCTAAACACTCAATACAAAGGACTAGAAGAGATAGATGACCTTGCTTACCTTCATATCAGTAGGCACATGATAGAAATGTAGTCTAAATTTGAGAAAAGGTTAGAGGGAATCATCACATGAGGTTCCCTTATGATCTCAATATACACAAGGTCATCTTCTTCTAGGTCTACATGCTCTACTCCAAGACATAAATTGTCTTCATCTACTAGATCTAAATACCTCTTTAGAGAGCTATCAAATAAAACCTCCTTGGATCATATGTCAAAATTTCATGACAAGCCTATCTTTGACCAATATGATGAAGATATGTATACATTCTATTCACTTAAGAAACAACAAGAAGATCCTAGTCATACTCTTCAGAGAACTTTTACTCCCTTGGAAGATTCTTATGATGTCATCTTGAAAAAACTTCTTGATAATGATTTCATCACATTACCAAACAAATCTATACCATATGAACCTAAAATCAAACCTCCATGGGGGAGATATGATCACTTTTATAATTATCATAAAAACAAAGGTCCTAAGACTAAAGATTAGAGTTGAAGCATAAAGTCCAAGATCTTATCGATGACAAGATAGTTGGAATTGAGAACTTTAATGGTTCATATGATGACGATACTTCTCTTGAGCAAGATCATATTGATGAACCTATATGTAGTGATGGTCTTCTTGACACCTTCACTTCTTCAACATGCCTCCATCAAATAAAAAAACAAACAAATACTTCTATATTGATTATGCATACCCTCAAGGGCTACCTCTAAAAGAAACTCAAGCTTATCTTTACTTGGCTACAAACCTTTTCCATTCTACTAAGACTAAAGATCCTCAACCTTCATGAAAATCTATACTTATTGTTCCCATTTTAGCTAGTCCTTCATTATCTTTTTATGGTACTAGCATGCAAACCTCACATTCTCCCTTGCTCTTAGAAGTGGCTCCATGTCAAGAGTACTCTCAAAAAGATAAACCTATAAAGAAATATCAAGATCAAGTGCTCTTTCATCTCCTTCAAGATTTCACTCTTCCACATCCTATATATTACCTACCTCCTAAGTATCATGAAGAAATCACTTCTACTATTTCCATTAAGCTTACAGAAAAACATGAGAAAATTTCTATGCCTATTTTATCTAAAGAAACATATCAAGATCAAAGCATCCTCTCATGTTCTACTTCTCCATATCCACTTCAAAACTATGCTCAAGCTTCAAATGCTCCTATTAAATGTGTTTATCGTATCAAAGCTACTCATGAGTCCATTGATGCCCATGGTCACATTTCTCACTCTAAAGATGTCGATATCCCTACTCACTATCCATTTACATCTTCTAAATCTATCCTTGGTCCTTGTCCATCTAAGTTAAATTCTTCAAACCTTCCATCCATATTGGGACTTTATGTTCCTCCATCTCCTAGTTTCACTCCTAGACCATCCCCTAGCCCTCCTATCATACCTCAAGATACAAAAATACAATCATCCTTGAAAAATATTCATTCAGCTATCCATATGCACCAGTGATATCAACCTTATTCATCCACAAATCCCAAGTCTTTTGGAAGTAATTTTGATGGTAAATTTAAGAAGAAACACAAGAATCCATTGAAATTTTGAGATCACTATGTCCCATCTAATCAACATGTGGATGCAAATATAGAAAAATCATACAACTTCAAGGTACCACAAAGGTATACTAACCAAAGCTTAAGATCAAAGCAAATATGGGTTCCTAAATCCATTATTGAAGAAATGTGTTCTAAAGCATCCAGAGGAAAAGAAAACTCTAAATCTATATGGATTCCCAAGTCTCTCTTAAAAGACTTGAAACTTGAAAATAAATCAAAGTTTACATTAAAGCCTCCAAAGGCTTCCAATCCATCTTCTTCTAAACATCATAAAAAGCTTTCAAATCCTTCCACTCCTTCTTCCTCCAAAATTGTTGTACCATGTCATACATCTAAGCTTTAAGTTATTTCATCCACTTTTCTTTCATAATCCCACCACCCTTTAAGTTGTGTGTCAATTTTTATCTTTCTCACATTTTCACGTACCCTTATGAAATCTTTTCAAAGCTATACTTACCTACTATCCATACTCTTACAATCCTTGCAAGGCATGAAATCTTATCCTCCATATACCTTATCTACTATATTCTCCCTTCCATCAACCTATTAGCATCTTTGAGAATACCTTTCTATAGTCTTGACTTATCATGGCTTATCCTTCCTATAGGAGCACTATCCAAATTGAAAATGCTTGAGCTCTTTCTAAAAATTTAAAAAAAGGAAAAAAGAAGAAAAAGGTAAAATGTTCCTTGGTGAAAACCACTTCTTATGGAACCTTGGATAAGTTTCATGATGAAAACCTAGTAAAAAAGTGTCATGCATAATTCTTCCATGATCCATCCATTCCCTCTTCCTCTTTGATCTTGGAAATATTAAGTTATCCTTGTGTATTGGCTATTTTATCCATCATCTTCCCTATTGTGCTTTCCCATTCATTAATAGCCTTGATATCTAGCTTCATTCTTATTGCTCTATCCCATCTCTATCCTATCTATTTGACCCCTTGGTCTTGATCAAAACAAAGAAAACCATGTTTTTTATAGGCCTCTTGACATGTCTACTCTTTTAGATTGCATTATTCATGCCATCTCACTTATTGTCTTCCACTTCTTATCCATATGTTATCTCACTCATTGGATTCATTGCTTATCCAAAACCTACTTTATATGGTTATCTTTCCCTATCTTGGGGTACTCTTGAGGAGTCAATCCTTGAGGATCACTTTCACTTTTTTCATTCATTCTTTCTTATCCATCTTATCCACTTGATTTCTACTCTATATTCTACACTTTGCTAGACATTGGGAGAAATGATGTGATTTTTCTTAATAACTAGTAATATCTAAATCAAACTAATAATTCCATCAAACAAATCATAAATGATGCTACAAAAATCCAAAAAAATAGAAAATATCCTGAAAAATGTTGTCAAGTAGTTAAAACCTAGAAACATGTGCTACTTGAGATCCTTGCACCCATGTCTTTTTGTTTCACTTTGCACTCACTTGTTTCACTTTGTCTCACCTATCTTGGAACCCATTCTTGCATCTAGGTCTAAGAGGCACAAATTCTTAGCTTATTAGGGTCTCTTCGTGCTTTGGTACTTCTTTGGAAAACTTTTCTAATAGTGTTTCTCAACACTTTCCCTTGACATCAAGTGTTTCTCAAGACTTTTCAGATACTTTAGCTATAGACTAGGATGATACGATATTTCTCACTAGCACATTCACACTCTAAAGAGATAGCCATGTGACTTACACACACACACACACTTAACATTAGATTTTGTTGAGACTTTATTGACTTTACTTTCTTCATGTGTTGTTTGTGATGATTTCTTTGTCAAGTGTTCCCTCCCTAATAGTCTATTGACGATGTCTTGGACTAGAAGACAAGGAGCATGGGGCATGTTTTAGTTTTTTTCTACTTATGGGTATACTTTTTTGATCTAAAGTGTTATGACCATTCATGCTTGTCCTACTTCACATTTTGGGAAGATAATGTATCATCCTTATCTATTTTTGCAAGACCGCACTCAAGGGTTATCCTAGCACATATGCCTTGATATAGGTGTAATCTTTTTATACTAAACTTAAGGAATCTAACTGCATTAATCATCTTGACTTACATGTCTTTTATGCTTAGGTTGGGTTCCCACACTCCTATCTAATATAGATCATATTCATATCCTCGTAGTTATACTAGTGATGATTGTGTGATCTTTTGAAGTTCGTAATAAGGCTTGGTGATAAAAACTAGGACCTAATTATAAAATCTGTGCAATTTCACTTTTGCATACTAGCTAGCATTTTAGGGTACATTTTAGCTTACCTTTTCATTTTTGAATGTTGAGAGTGTCTTCTTTATCTTTCATGGACATGTTGACTAACTATGTTCATTCTTCTCTCGCTTATCCTTTATCATATCTTATCATCTTCCTTTAACCTTTTCTTGCCTCTTTTTCTATCATGTCATCCCAAAGGGTTAATAATATCATCACATCTATCTAATTTTGACATCTTGGATCCATTGTCAAGATCAAAATCAAAATCAAAATTCATCTTCTTGGTCAAAATTGCATTTTATATTTCTTCCTTCTTCTATGTAGTTGGCTAACTTTCTGAGGTTTAATCTTTGAATTTTTCTAGGTAAATCATCATTTTTGCTCACTCTTTTTACCTCTTTTCTCATTCATTCCATTTCATTTTATTTTACCCTTCTTCTTACTTTCACCTAATTATGATGCTTTATTTTCCTTGGTCAAATTTTGTCAAAATAGGGCATAATATCATTACTTGTTGGTCATCCTTTGGTCTTAATCACTTATCTATCCTTGTGGATTTTACATTATCTTAATTTGATCTAGATCTAGCTCATTTATGCACCTTCTCTATCTCATTTTGGTTTAAATCTCGAGGGGGCTGGAATACTCTATCATTACTACAATTTTTTTTTTTAATCTATTTGTTCTTCATTCATCTACTTGCTTTGGCTACTTGGCTTGACATATTAGTGCTCATCTGAAGTATTGATATTGTTTATCTCTCTCCTAATGTTCAATCTTTTCTCTAATAGGTTGTTCTTTCATGATTTTCTATCTCTCTATGCTTTGTTCTTTGGAGCCATTTTTCTTATCTACTACTTTTTTCGCTTATTCATTCTTTGACTTAATGTGCTCCCAAATCTATCACACATTAGTCAAAGAGAGGAACATGTAATCACCCAAAAATGGTCACCTATAAAATTAGCCCCCTTTCTAGTATTTTTTCTTAATTTATTAATTTCTTATTCTTGATCAAAATCTCAATAATCTATTATAACCTATGGTTTGACAACTTTATCCTAAGTCTCATATTTAATTAAAAGAACTTTCTCCCTTTTAATTAAATAAAAAGCCCCACTTCCCACTTATCCTAAGTGTGCACACATAATGCATTGTTCCTATTTTAAAAATAAGAGGAAAAGGCATTTTTTCTACACATGAATGCACAAATTTCTATGTGAGAGGAATCTTCTATTTTTAAAATAAATTTAATTTTCCTCCACACATTTCTTTCCCTCTCAAAAGTCAATGATTTATTATGATTGATTGAGATGCTTATGCACATTGATCACTCAAGATGCATTCTCCTCCCTTAATTAAGCCTCTTTTGCCTCTTAATTGCTATCATCCATTTTTATTTAAAAGGGAGGGCTCTCTCCTTATTCTCAAAATCTTAGACTCATGATAATGTTATGTTGCAAGATTTCTAGGTGCTTTTGGATCTTTGAAGACTTGGAGAATTATTGCATTTTCAGCATTTTATCTTAGCTCTCATTCCACTTACATTATGGAATTTTAGCTTAGTCTTTATTTATGCTTTATAATAGATCACATAACTTAAATATGAGGGTTTTGTAATACTCCATCTTTGTTATCTTTCATCTTGCATCTCATTTAGTTTACTTTCATCTTGCATTGCATTGTATTCTATATTCTTGGATATTGGCACTCTTGCCTCTATTATTTGAATCTCTCATTCTATGGTGTACCTTTCAAGCATTGCATAGATTGGTTCATTTGAGAGCCACCATCTCATAGCCTCTTGCACATCATAGATAGAAGGATATAATCCACCTCTTGAGATGCTCTCTTTCATGGGTATTCTTGAGAAAAGTGGTTTATAGAAGTGTGACACTTGTTGTACACAAAAGAACAGCATTAGCACTTTTCCTCTCACTAATGTGAGTGCTATGGATAACTTAATTTTCCTAAGAAATATGATCAATAGTTAAATTTTACTCACTATATGAATCATTAATTATATATAAATACCCAATATTCTAGGCCTTTGATTTGGATTATACATCAACATAAATCAACAAAAGAGTACTCTTCCATGCATTCTATCTACGCTCTCTTCAATCTCTGAGAAAATTAATCTCTTATAAAGAGGAAGAAGAATATAGAGAACAAACGAAGAGAGTAGAACCAAAAATTGACCCCTTAACTTATTTTAATAAAACCTTTAGTCAAGTGTATGTATTTAAGTATACAGACTCTATTATATTTAAGTATAGGAATTTCCTCCTTTGTACGTAGCCAACTATATAGCTCATTAATATATACTCTTTTTTTACCCCTTTTCCAAATCAAATGGTCTAAGTATTACTACAAATCATCTATGTCATACACTCTATTATTGAGACCATACTTACATTACAATCAATATTTTTATGAAGCAATAGTTTTATGGTTAATCTAACTACAATCCCATGTCTCCAATCATTTTTCTTTTCAAACTTTGACATTGTTTTTTTTTTAGAAATATAGTTTAAAAAGATTGTGGTGTGAATTTGAAATATTATTAGAGAGATTTAAGATTTATCTTAGAGTAGGTCATGGACATCCATCAAAGCATAATGAAAACACTATCATTGTCAAATAAACCTTATAGTTGGAAATGAATTGGTAGATATGTATGCAAAATGTCAAAGAATAGACAAGGCACATTATTCATTTACATAATTCTTTAACAAGGTGTCATCTCATGGAAATTCTTGATTCAAAGATATGATAATAAATGGATATATTAAATATAGGTTGTTTGAAATTGTATACAAATAGAACTCTGCATTTCTAGATGCACAGTTCTATTTGTTTACAAGTCCGAACAACTTATATTTAATATATCCATTTACTACAAATTCCAAAAGACATGCTCTCCCTTCCATGGAATGGGCATGTTCTATAGATGGACTAGGGGGTTGTGTTTTTACTACAACTTAGCGTTGTGAGGATGTCATCCCAAAAAGATTGGTGCCACAACTTGTGTTGGAGAGGAATACTTACACCATTTTATAGGAAATAAATGTAACATAACTTCTTGCTGATCACTCTAAAATCATGTTGCAATATTAGATATAAATGACTCATTCAACAATCAAAATGGTGGTGGGTTATTCTTTCACAAAATGCTTTAAAGTGATGTCATCTCATGGAAATCCATGATTTTTGGATATGCAGTAAATGGTATAGATTTTTCAAACTTGTAAACAAATGGAATTGGTGATGGTAGCTTTTAGGAAACATTTCTTAACATTTTTAGCATACTTCTTACCTATGATAAAATGGGAGCTTGGGAACAAGGTATGGACATCAAGCAAAGCATAGTGGTCAATGGTGGAAGTAGTCCTCACCAACCATCAAAATCCTATTATTGCTAACAACTACCATCACCAAATCTATTTATTTATGAGTATGAGCATAAGGGTGGACATCAAGAAGTTATATTTTGTTTGTTTCCTATCAAAAGGTGGAATATTGGAATCATACTTTAGTTCATAATTTGAACTATAGAATAGTTCATAATTATCTAAATTATACATTAGGCTAAATGTTTATTAGTTCATAAAAAAATTGGGTTGAACTTGTAAGTTCATAATAATTGAACTATTCTAAGTATGATTTCCATCCTTTAACTATTCCAATCATGAACTAATAGTTCATAACAAGATTGGAATGTATGAACTAAAGTATGATTGTCAGCCTTTAACTATTTCAATTATGAACTAAGAGTTCATAAGTAATTTTTGATATGAAATTTTATGGACCTAATGTAATTGAGTTAAACTTTATTATGAACTATTCTAATAGTCATCCTAATGTAATTGATAATATATTGTCTTAGAATTGAATTGCAGAACCTTGATGATCTTTGAAGATCTTCTATTGCATAGGTATCTTCTTCACTTTTTTGCTTCTTCTGTAAATTTAAATCCTTAACTTAGATTACATAAGGATATAAAGAGGCTTCAACTTGGATTACATCAAATAGATATGGAGTAGCCAAATGACACATACATGGATATTGATACTTTTGGCTCTTCTTCACGGAAAGTAAACGTCATTATAATTATTCAAATTAGATAGAAGTGAAAATTTATGTATTGGAGTAATTTTTATATTGTTAATAATATTTTGTCATAGACAGATGGTCAGGGAAAAGGAAAGGAACCTGTGCTAGTCCTCAAGAAGAGATTCGATGAGGAGGATTATGATGTTATTATTACAAAATATGTCGACTCGATAAGTAGTAATGAAATATTTAATTAGAAAATAGTTCAATAATGAATTTTTTTTATACACTTTTATGTCATCTATTAAAATATGGACATGTTGTTTTTATGAATTTGTTGACATAATCATGAGCCTTGTTGGCTTGATCAGGGTATTTGATGTGGTTTAGGTGATGCTCATGTTATGTTACCTTTTTTTTTTTCTACTAAATATATAGGAATGAATTATATAAGATGTTAAGGGGTGATTTAGAGTTATGTTTGGGGGGTATTTGAGATTCCATCTTTATGTGGTTGGATTTGTTAAGTAGTGAAAAGTAAACTATTCTCGAAACAAGGTGAAGTTTGATACCCAATCAACTTCTCAAACTATGATCATATTGAAAATCCTTCACATTCAAGAGCCCTATCAATGGCCAAAATCCACCTTAGAATCCAGTAATCTCCACTTATCACTTACCTTTAAACTTCTCTTTATAACCCTTCGATTTAACAACTTTGATCAACTTCTCAACTTCTGACATGTATACCCTCTCCTTCTTCCAAAGGATTTTATTGTGCTCTAATACCACTTGATGTAGAGCAATATGGGGCTTCCCAAGTTTTAAAGAAAAAATGCTCTAAAAGATGAACTTTTCTATAAGTACCAATAGAAACTCAAGGTTAAAGTAACCAAAATCAAGTACCTAATCTTTCCAGTGACCTATTATGACTTCAATGGTCTTAAATCTACCAAATTAACCCAAATAGTTAATCTACTAAGTCTCAAGTGCCTATTCCCAAGGAAAAATGAAATAACTCTACCTATTAGGCCTAATAGCCCTAATTAGGCCTCTATAATATGTAATTTATTATTTTATCAACTTTCTTTCAAAGGACTCTCAAAAAAAAATTATAGATATAAATACCCATTTGGATTCTTTATGAATACTAAAAGATCTGCCCTTTTTGTTTTGGACAAAACCCCTCAACTAGGTTGTTGTATAATTTTTGGAAGCCTAAAATAGGGTACATTTACAAAGGAACCCCTATGGATTCTCCTCCTAAAACCTTTCCACTTTGGATAGAGTGTTAAAATATCCCCAATTAGAGGATTCTTCAATAAATTGGTTCTATGACCCTTCTAGGTATAAAAGCCTCAAATCACTCATATGAAACCTTCAAAACTAGGGCATGTTCACTCTAGGCCTTCTACTCACAATATTGACTAGAAAAGTTCATTTCACAATCCAATCAACATATACTAAGTCTTTCAAACATAAATATATGACCTCTTATGGCTAGAGTCTCTCTTGTTACTCCTTATCCATGAATTAGTGTTCTTTCCAAGTCACAAAATGGTGATCACTAGCAAATGTTCCATATTCTTCCTACAAAATCATGTTAGCCAACTTCCCCAACTAATCCAAATAAATTTGAGGGTATTAACAATGTTTTTAAGGGCCTAAAAGAACTTTCTCTAAAAAAATCCTAGTAACCGTTGGATTTCTAAAATTTGAATTTCTAACTTACAATTTTGTGATTTAATGATTTCAAATCTTATTCAAATTTCTTCCTAATATTCTGAAAGGTAAATATAACTATCTAAGACCCTTACATCATGTTGTGTTCCCATGTAACTATCACTTGTAACTAAAATTTATAAACACTACAAGCCACAATAGTTTCTTCTCATTTTGTGGTTCTCTTTGTAAGTTTGCCCAATTGAAGTTAAAAAATCGATTACATTTATGTACATCTTTTTGATCAAGTATGATATGTCTCTTTTTTTTGCTTCACAATCCACCAATAGTTTCTCAAAATACATGCTGACCAATTGGAGATTGAGCCCAAATTTTGTAGGAATTATTGTGCCAAAAGAGCATAAAAATAACCAATTAGTATTAGTGGTACACGATCATCATCTTTTTGTGCTTTTAGGCACAATTGTTCTTGCAATTTATAATTTTTGGTAAGAAAAAATTTCCAAGCTAGCTAGGTATATGATCCAAAGTCGACTGTATTTGGCTAATGTATGTTTAAATACCTTATTTCACATGCTATTGAATGTTATGTGTTTATGTGCTACTATAAATGAATGTTAATGAATGAATGAATGCTAGATATTAGATTTGGATATTATACGATTAATTTATGCATGCTCATTATTGTTTTTACTTTATGTCATAATGAATGTATTGTTTATGCATTCTCTTTGTTACAATAATTTCAACTATGATTCTTGTATGTACATCCTTTTTCTTTCTAATCTCTCATTTATGTATTCTATTACACAATTTTTCTCCAAGGGTGTTATTTTCAATTTAGCCTCAAGACAATATGTGCAATTTTGTGCACAAGAGAACTTGTTTTAGCTTGCAATGAGTTTAATCATTGCTATGAAACTCTGGCCATGTGGATTTTGGGAGAAATAATATAGGGCTCCACATCAATTTCTTAATCATTCTATGTGTATCAGTATGATACTTGTAGAAGAATAAAAACATAATTTGAGAATGTTCCATTTTAAAAAGGATTATGTAATCTAGATTGATAGGGTAAAAGATTAATCCTAACTTGATTTTGTATAGCTTTTTATCTTCTCTCCTCATTATTAATATTGTACATCTCTTTATTATGCATTTCAAACTTTCTTAGTTTATCTTTTAATGATATTGATCTTTTGTATGGATGACTATCATAGAATAGCAATTTTTTTTGGCTTCAACATTTGCACTATCATAGCAATCAACTATTTGCATCCATTATTTGTGCACCCATAATTCACAAATACTATAAATGAGCAGTTTCCACAATTGTTTCTTCTAATTTTGTAGTTCTCTTATACTATGAAATGGGTAGTCTAGTTACTCAGATATTAAGCCAATGATATTGTAATTTTTTTAATTAGCTTTCATATGCATCTACAAACCTTATGAAATACTTTTGTTCTTATAAAATCAGCGTACATATGTTTCTTTATTTGACATAGTGTTGGATATGAAATAGACATATAGCTTGAGATAATAACTTAGAAAGTTAAATGGGAAGAAATTATTTCAAGAACTTAACCTTAACATTATGTTTATGTTAGAAACACATTGTGGGAGAAAATTGCTACAACTAAATTTAGTAAGTATAGTTCAAACCATACAACTTGTTAAAAGGCAAGCAGGCTTAAAAGTCTACTGGTGAAAAGATACAATGAAGTAAAATATGAATGCTTATCCACATAACCAAGCTTAGCCTTTTGTTGTGAACTGATTTGGATTCCATATTCCAAAACTCTCATAACACTTACTAGGGGAATTTTTATTATGTATTGTGGTGGCACAATTATGGTAACTTTGATGAGTAGTATATATTAAGCCCAGGAAAAATACTTGTTTCTAAGGTTCTTTGCAACATTTGATAATTGATTGGCTATTGCATCATATTTATCTTAGGCAACCATTTACATACCCTAGTGTAGTTGTTAATATAATGTACATGTTATTATGTCTCATGGAAGTATCCACATACTCTTTTCATAATCATAATAGCAACACATTTTTGGTATAACAAGAACATCATTAACATGGACCTCTTTGTCTATGATGAAAATGTTAATAAATGTATAATGTGCTTTCATATTTCTTATTATTCTATATTCTTTCAACTTGTAGATCACACCAAAACTCTTTGTTGGAAGTGTGATGACCCGTGCATAGTATAATTGTGTCAAGCAAATGATTTGGGAGTTGACAATTTTCATGTTGGTAGTGGTATAGTAATCTCCTATCATAAACTAGTTTTTCAAGGTTTGACTTAAAAACTACTTAAATGCTCTAAAATAATGCACAAATAATTAATTGAGTAATTTTGATTGTACAAGTCAAAAATAAACAACTCAAAGTCACATTATTGGAATGAGAATAAACATAAATAAATTTACTCAAGAGAGATTGATGCAATCTCTTGCATAAATGTCTTTAAGTTGATTCTCATTCCAATATTGTGACTTTAAGATCAATATATGCCACTTATACAATCAACACTCCTCATCTAATCATTTATGCATTATTTTAGAATAGTTATGTATTTTCTAAGTCAAACCTTTAAAAAATGGTTTATGGCAAGAGAATATTGTACCACTACCAACATGAAGATCCTGAGTTCCCAAATCATTTGTATGACATAATTCTACTATGCATGGGATTTTTAAACTATGATAAAAATATAATAGTTTTCTACATGTATTCTGATGATGATGTTATATACTTGACAACATCATTTTTGTAGGGTATTTAAGCACAAATTTTTGTCATATTTTATGAAGAAAAAGGATCCCATTATTCAAATTGTTAAACTTTAATGACATAAAAATGGTATTTGTTTTAGAATTTGAAGATGATGTTTTTTTTTTCCTTAGGTTCCTCTATCAGATCCATTATTTGACTAGGATCTTCCTTAGGTTTTTCAATAACTATGAATCATGATTCCTTAGAGCATTCACCTTCCACATATCCAATTCCTTTCATACCTCCCTTAGGGTTTCGTTGCATTAGTTTCTCATCAAGTTTGTAAGTTCTTGAATCTATCTTCTCAAGATGCAACTTAGTCTAAACAAGTTCATCTTTCACAATATTAGTGTATTTCTTAAGTTCCTTATATATAATATTTGAATCATCAAGTTTAGATTTTACCTTTGCAAGCTAAGTATTTAAATCCTTGCATTCGTTATCTTTACCTTTTAGATTCGCTTCAAAATTCTCCTTCTAATAAATGCCTTCATCAATTACCTTAGCCAACTAAGGTGACTTCAAGTTCATGTTTGAGTTTACGATTCCCTTTCTTGAGTTTTGTAACCATATCTAATTTAGATTCCTTGATTTGTTCTTCTAGCTCTTTTATTTTTTATCTTGAAATATCAATCTAATCGTTGAGATTCTTAATGTAGGCTTGTACATATTTGAGTCTTATCTTTAATATTTTATTTTCTTCATTTTCTTGATCAATATCTCCAAATTATTCTTCAAATTTTCTTTACAAATCATATGTGTCCATTAGGACCTTCCTCAAGTTGTTAAAATTCTTCTAAGTAACTAAGTTTTGATACCAATTGTTATAAATAGACAATACTAAGAGGGGGGTTGAATCAGTATTGAAACACTTTTACACCAACTATATATTTAAAAACTTAACCATAAGAATCCATAAATAAATAAATTAGAAATTAAACTACACAACAATTTTAACTTAATAACACCATGATTTGTTTTTGAGGAAACCCTTCCCAAGGGAAATCCTTGGTAAGGATGGAACCCACAACAATGCACTAATCTAAAAGTTCTTTGTTAAGATATTTGACACTATTTGATGGAGGGAGCTTCCCTTAACACCATAAACTCATAACAAAAACATAGAAATAACAGAAAATGCAAGAACAAAATATGGACTTCTTATTTGCACTACAAATGTGGAATTATAGAATTCATAAGTACAACATGCTAAACCACATGGGTGCCTTCATTACAATAATCTACAAGACAAGCTATCAACTATCACCCAGAGCTCTCCTAGACAATGTTTGGGCCTTTCTTAAATAAGTAGTTTTGTGCCGCCTGAGAAGGTTCTAGATGCTCAAACTTAATACCTAGGGCTGATAGACCCTAACAATACACATAGAGTTAGCCAAATACATCTTTGACAAATTATTTTAGAAATTTTGGTAGCCCAACTTCTAAAGGCCTTAACTCACAAACCATTGCTCTGATTAGCTATTATAACCACTTTTTGGAAATGCTAGCTCGTGATCTACATGCTCAAAACCATGTTAGCATCCTTCTATCTAGTTTTTAGACCTCATCTAGGCACTCTAAGGCCTCCAATGGTGAGCCTAAAGATTTTTTAGCAAATTTTTCCACCAAAAATTTGCAATAACTTCATTGATACTTATGCTTGAGTAATGAGATTTTTATGGTAGGGTTACAACTCTAAAATGAACCTTCCTGTAGAAAATGACAATGTTCTGAGCTCATATGACAAACTTACTTAAAATAGCAAGTTCCCATAAATAGTAACCACCCTATCTACTAGTCCTTATTAAAATAGAAAAGACTGAAATACAATTTTTTTTTGGGTGATGCAAGATGGCTCTTACACCCAGGATGCTCCTACATCAAATACCTAGGGTAATTTGAGAGGTGACCTTGTCATGTCTCAAGTGTTCAGAGGAAAACCAAGATGGTTAACCTCCTCCTTTTCTAGCCATGATGAATCCTCAATGGGTCTCTCTTTCCATTTGACCAGATATTCCTCATAAGTTCTATTTTTGGTACTTTTTCCAACACAACTATCTAGTATCTCCTCAATCTCCTTTGTAGTTGAACTAGCTGCTGGAATATTCCACTGCACTTCTGCAACTTGATCTCCATCACCTCCTTCATAATACTCTATCAAATCTAAAATATTAAATACTGGTGAAATATTCAATTCAACAACTAACTTCACTTCAAACGCATTTCTATAATCATGCCTCTTCACTATCTTGCATGGTCCAAACTTCTTCATCTACAACTTATTATATATACCCACTGGAAAATACTCCTTTCTCAAACGAACCATGACTTCATCTCCAATCTAAAGTTCCTTATATCTCCTTTTCACATCTGCCTTAGTCTTATACTGTGTATTCATCTTTATGATGTTCTTCCTCACTTCATGGATGTTCTTCAAATGTTTAGAAAAATCTTCTACTTTAGCACTACTTATCTCTCTTTTATCCAACTGCCTCAATTTAGAAGCATTTCTGGGACTACTCCTATGTACAATCTGGAATGGTGATTTACCAGTACTCCTATTGATAGAATTATTATATGCAAATTTTGTCTATGATAAAATTATATCCCATCCTTTTGGTTTATCTCCAACCAAGCATCTCAGCAAGTTTCCCAAACTACAATTCATAG
Source organism: Cupressus sempervirens (assembly GCA_028749045.1). NCBI lineage: Eukaryota > Viridiplantae > Streptophyta > Pinopsida > Cupressales > Cupressaceae > Cupressus > Cupressus sempervirens. The sequence goes on along the minus strand of CM053788.1, from coordinate 295,018,383 downwards.
CTTCTATCTATCCATCAGTTTGTGGATGATGTGATAAACTAAACTTCAAATATGTCTTCAACTTCTTCCATAATGTATGCCAAAAATACCCAACAAATTTGGTATCTCGATTTCAAACTATACACTTTAGCAAACAATGTAATCTCATCACTTCTCTAAAAAATAACTCTGCTACATGAATAGCATCAATAGTCTTCTTGCAAGGAATAAAATGTGCCATTTTGAAAACTTGTCAACCACCACAAAAATAGAATCATGTCTGTATTGTGTCCTTGGTAATCCAAGAACAAAATCCATGTTGATATCCTCCCATGGCTTCTCTAGTACAGGTAATGGTTGATACAAGCCTGTATTCTGCTTCACTCCTTTCGCCATCTAACATACTCTGCAACTTTGTAAAAATTTCATCACATCTTGCTACAATTATGACCACTAATAATTTTCAGCAACCAAAGCTATAGTTTTATCTCTGCCAAAATGTCCAACCAATCCTCCACTATGCTTCTCCTTGATGAGATTCTCTCTCATTGAACTTCTAGGAATGCACAACTGGCTTCCTTTGAAAAACATATTATCCTAGATTATGAAATCCAACCACTTTATCATGTCAAGTGTAACAGGTTATGTACAAGCCTTCCACACTTTACCAAAATTAGGATCATATGGATACAATGTGATGAGTTCCTTGAACCCAACCACCTCTATCTACATTTCTATCAGCAAAATTTGTCCTCTACTAAGAGCATATACAACTTTTTTAGATTTCCCACTCCTGTGTTTCAAAACAAATGTATAATATTACAAAAACTCAACCCACTTTAAATGACTTTGGTTCAATTTTTCTCGACCATTTAAATATTCCAAAGCTTGATGATCAGTATACAAAACAAACTCCTTAGGAAGAAGATAGTGTATCCACTTCAATACTTGAACTATATCATAAAATTCCTAATCATAAAAAAATTATTTTATTTTTGCATTATTCAACTTCTCACTGAAATAAGCAATAGGTCTACCTTCCTGGCTCAAAATAGCTCCTATTGCAGTACCACTAGCATCACAGTCTACTTGAAACATCTTGTTAAAACCAAGAAGTGCTAAAACAAGTTGCTCAGTGACTTTCTATTTCAATAGATTAAAACTCTTATCTACTTCTACAATCCACTTAAACTCTTTCCTATCCCCTCTCATTCTCCACAAATACTGCTAAAACTTCTTATGAACTTTCTATAAAATATAGCCAGTCCATGAAAAGATCTTACCTCTATCATACTACTTGGAGTAGGCCATTCAAGGATAGCCTTCAATTTCTCTAGGTCCATCTTTAGACCTTCTTCTGAGACTACAAATCCTAGGTACACCAACTCTTTCTTTACAAAATTGCACTTCTTCAGGTTTATCAGCAACTTTTCTTCCCTCAACTTATCGAAAACCTTGTGAATATGAATCAAATTCTCCTCTAATGTCTTAATAAAAATCAATATATCATCTAGGTAAACAATGAAAAACTCACCTAGAAAATCCTTCAGTACCTCATTCATGAGCTTCATGAAAGTGCTTGGTGTATTGGTTAGCCCAAAAGGCATGACTAACCACTCATATAGTCCTTCCCTTGTCTTGAAAGTAATATTCCACTCATCACCTTCTCTGATACAAATCTAATGGTATCCACTCTTCAGATCTATCATTGTGAAATACTTAGATCCACTTAAACAGTCCATAATATCATCCATCCTTGGCAATGGAAATCTATACTTTATTGTGATCTTGTTGATAGCACAAAAATCTATGCACATCCTCCATTCTCCATTCTCCTTTGGTGCTAATACTATAGCACATGGACTCAAACTCTCTCGAATCAACCCTTTTGCAACAACTCATGGACTTGCTTGTTCAACTCTTCACTTTCTGTTGGTGTTGTTCTATGCATTGCCTTGTTTGGAAAATTGGCTCCTAGAACCAAAACTATTTGGTGACTGATCTTCCTCACTAGGAGAAATCCTTTAGGTATATTATCTAATACTATATCAAAAAACTCTCTAAACATATCTGCAACTTTTGTAGTGTAACGCCCCGCTCGGGAACCCAAGAGAATTAAACCTAACATGTTACAATGTTTACTGAACTATTTTTTTTTAAGTTTAAACAACATCAAGATAACATTAATGCGGAAGCAATAAGAACATACATATCAAATACACATTTGCAATTACAGATACAGTTTCAATTCCTCAAGGATTCCTTTATGTTGAGTCACATTTAATAATTTTAAATTAATTAGTTTAAGTTCCAAGTACAATGTCTCAAGATCATAAAGGAATAATAGATACACATTCGCATAAGCAAATGCATAAGTATAAAAAATACAATGAAAGTACATCCAATCAATAACATCCACTACACATGTCGCAGTGTATGTGAAAATAGATACAATAAATCAGAATACATGATAACATATATACATCATCTGAAAAGAAGTCTCCAAGATAAGAAATAAGAATGATAAAGGTACATCTTTTGCAAGGAACATCCAACAGTTGGCAATGTAAAGGGGAACCCAAATGGTAAGAAGACACTACCTCCTAACCGCGTGGTTACCTAGTCAGGCTTCCACTCCCACCGTGCAGGGAAGATAATGAATGATCCACAAACAGCTATCAAACATAAAACATTCCTAGGCAAGGTACCCCTAATAGCCACAAATACCTCAAAGGTAACACATGCTACTCAAGAAGATAAAATAATCCAAAAGTAAGACCACTCAATCCAATACCAACAGCTCATAACCAAACATCATACACAAACCAAGTATAAACCAAATACCAAGATCACAAGATAAAGTCAACAAAAGACAATCACCTCAAGTCAAAAGCCACATGTCAAAAGTACATCATCCATGAATCACCAATCATCATCAATGAAAGTAAATAAACATAATAAACACATCTGACAATAGATACACCACCAAAGGTACACAAATCTACAGAGGAGACTCAGGCTACATACTAGGAATTTTCTTGCCCATCATGTACAACATGCCTGTCAAACTACCACGGCCTACCAAATAACATATGACATATGTCCATAGGTATGATATCACATAGTACCTCATCCTGGTAGCTTCTAATCTTGAACTTCACTAAGCACTGCTCATTGGCCATGACCTTATGGTCATCTTGTACCCAAGCAATATGGTATCGACATGGGTATTTTTGCCTTTTTAGCTTCAACTTGGTGACTATTTTTTCTAGCACTAGATTGTTAGTACTTCCACCATCAATGATCACTTTACAACACTTATCTTCACATCTGCATCTTGTACGAAACAAGCTCCTTCTTTGTTCAGGTTCATTCTCACCACTTAGCAAGACTCTTCGGTTAACTAGGACTTCTCCTCTTTTAGCATCTTCAAAATGTGAGGATCTGGCATCTTCATCAACATGTGCAACTCTCACCTGACATTCTATTCTTTGATTTTTCCTCCCTTAGCATTGGGTACATTCAAATGCTCTATGCCCTTCTTCTCTGCAGTGAAAACATTTTCCACGGAAGCCTCCTCTTCCAGATCCTTGTCCTCTACCTCTTCCTCTCTAATCTCTATTGTTCTGATCATGGAAATTATTGAAATTGTTTCCCCTCTAGTTCTTCCTGCTACTTCTGACCTCATCCTTGTTCTTTTGATCATCATTATGACCACCATAAAATCATCCACCAAATCTTCCACCACGACCTCTTCCACTATTCTTATTGTCAAACTATTTGCTCTATTTCTCCTCAACTCTTAGGGCAAACTGGTATGCCTCCTCAATACTACTCATTTAAACCATACTTAGCTCATCCTAAATGCTTGGCCTTAACCCATTAAGATAATGGGTGACTTTCTCCTTATCAACTTCTACATGACCAGTTCTAATGAGAGCTCAGTAGAACTCTTTGGTATACTCTTGAATAGATTTTCTTGCTTGCTTCAACCCTTACATTTTCTTCAATAGATTAAGCTCATAATCCATGGGAATGAATTTTTGCTTTAGTTTATCTTTCATTAGATCCCATCTAGTGATTTTGTCCTTTCCCTTTCTATTTCGCTTCAACTAAACCTTCTACCACTAGATCTTTGCATGTTCCTTTAGTTTTGCCTTTGCAAACTTGACCCTATCAAGATCATCAATATCTTCATACTCAAAGTACTCCTCTATTTCATTGATCTAATCGATCGGCTCCTTTGGGTTAAGATTTCCTAAAAACGTGGGAACCTCAAACATAGGTTTTTTTTCCAATCTTAGAGATGACCCTAAAAAACCTCTCTTCCTCTAGATTTAGAACTGCCTCTGCTTCGATATTTTCTTCTACTTCATCCTCATCCTCACTTTCATCTCTTATGGGAAGATTCATTCTTATATGTATTTGTTCTTCTAATACTTGCATTTTTCTTAAGAGGGCTCAAAAACCCTCAAGTGTAACACCTATAGCTCTTTTGCCACACTCTCTTTGTGGAGGCATTTCCATGCTTCTGCTAAAACCCTAGTGTAAATTGCCTCATAATCGATGATCCATCTACATGCTCAGCCCAAACCATGGTCTAGTGTAAATTGCCTCATATTCAATGATCTGTCTACACACTCAAGAACTCTAGCTCTAGGACCACTTGATGCAGGGAGCTCCCCTTAACACCATAAACTCATAACAGAAACATAGAAATAATAGAAAATGTGAGAACAAAATATGTTCTTATTTGCACTAAAAATGCAGAATTATGGAATTCATAAGTACAATATGCTAACTCACATGGGCACCTTCATTACAACAGTCTGCAAGACAAGCTATCAACTATCACCCATAGCTCTCCTAGGCAATGTTTAGGCCTTTCTTAAATAGGCAGTTTTATGCCACCCGGGAAGGTTCTAAATGCTCAAACTTAATACCTAGGGCTGACAGACCCTAGTAATACACATAGAATCAGCCAAATACATCTTTGACAAATTATTTTTGAAATTTCGATAGCCCAACTTTTGAAGGCCATAACTTATGAACCATTGCTCCAATTGGCTATTATAATCACTTTTTGGAAATGCCAACTCTTGATTTATAGGCTTGAAATTGTGCTAGTGCCCTTCCATCAAGTTTTTAGACCTCGTTCGGGCACTCTAAGGCCTCCAATAGTGAGCCTAAAGATTTTTCAACAAATTTTTCCACCAAAAATCTGCAATAACTTCTCTAATACTTATGTTTGAGTAATGAGATTTTTATGGTAGGATTACAACTCTAAAATGAACCTTTCTATAAAAAATGAGAACATTCTAAGCTCATATGACAAACTTACTAAAAATAGCAAGTTCCCATAAATAGTAACCACCTTGTCTACTTGTCCTTATTAAAATAGAAAAGACTAAAATACAAATTTTTTACATTGCTCTCACACCCAAGATGCTCCTGCATCACTATTAGGATTCATTACATGTACATTAAGTACATTACTCCTTGTGAGACGACTAGACCTTGTTGAAGGTCTCAACCCTATTAGGAGGTGTATTATGATGGAGCTTACTGATCTACAAAGATATTAGATCTATACAACATGTTATAGATATGATACCAAAATGATTGTATTGATATGTGCAATATATGATTAGCCCTTTGTATATCTCATATTTTATGCTACCCATACAAAAACAATCTACATTAAACCATTAAGTAATTGAATTGACAAGTTAATTTAATTCCTTAAGCCAAAATACTTAATCTATACTTCTTATCATGTACTTTTCAATATAAGTTTTCCTTCACAATTATGAACCAAAAAATATGCCAACTAACATATTAACTCTTATGAAAATTTTGATATCATATACAGACTCCATTATATCATTATCCAAACTTGTGGCCTATAGTACTTAGCCTACTAATATTGTTGATCAAAACAATATGTCTACTAACAATTTCCTAAATTGCACTTAGGCAATTTTCACATTAAACCAACACAAGAATTGAATACAAGTCCAAGTGACTTGACCATCTAATAGTTTTTCCATAAATGACAATATTCATGCCTTCATAATATATTACTTTCTAGCACAAAAAATTACCAATACTAGCACCACATACTAAAATCAACAATCAGATGTCAATCTCCAAAATAAGTACTAATACTAATGAAGAACAACCACTGGATGAACACCAACTTGCAAATCAAATACCAATCACTAAAAGAGTAACAATCAATGAATAAATAACAACCACCAACAAACACCAAACACCAATAATAAATAACACCCACAAATAAACACCAACCACCAATAATAAAAACACTCACTAATAAGCACAAACCACAAATAATAAATAACACCCACCAATAAGTATCATCCACCAACAACAAATAAAACCCACTAAGAAGAGACAACCACCGACAATCAATGACACCCACCACAGGAAAATACAAGATCTACAAAGAAGACTTATGTTACATATTAGGGAAGTGTCATTGCATGGTCAACTACTTGAGTTTTTCGAGACTACTCTCTTGCCATACCTAGGACCCTCAAACATTGAGTTACCTTTGACTGGTCAATTTGGTCCCTGGACCCTTAACATAACCCATGTGACACCAAAATTATGCCATGAAGACAAGGAATACTACTGATATCTCTCACTAGGTATCATCCCTTTCCCATCCTTAGCCTATACAAGAACCCAAGGCATGATCAAGGAAATATCATTAATTATCTTTTTAATGTATTTCTAAATATTCTGATTTCTATTTTATCAATTATAATAAAACCTATGATAGCTTATGATAGCTTATCCTAACACTAGCCACTTTGGGCCTTAGACCCCTATTATAATCCACTACATTAGGATGTAACAAGACGACCTCCACTAAGATCATAGATCACAAATATGTCTCATAAATGATATAAAAAAATTGTTGATCAAACTTGGTTCTATAACAAGAAACCAAAGCTTGTACTAGTTCTCAATTCCAAAATATTGTCAATGCTCTAAAAGTACACCTTATAATAGGAGCCCAAAGTATACCTTTCCAAGTAAGTGAAATTAGAAAGATAACTACATCATGGATACACATGTAACCATAATAGTAAAATCCCCAATCCTCTGGTGTACTATTCAGAAAGCCAGTGTAATTATCATATGAACATCACCAAACAAAGCATTAAATGCACTCAACAGAAAAAATTCAAAAGGTCAATCCTAGATATATAAATACAAGCATTTACTAGAGTTTGGTTTAGTTGCAAAATGTTCATATAAAAATAAGTATTTAACAATTTTATATATATATATATATATCATTCTTTTTAATTCTTGAATATTCCAAACCAAATCTATAATTTATTATGTAAAACTATTTAAATCATGTACTTTCTTGTTTTCTTATAATGAATTGTAAATTTAATCTTTAATTTTGTTTAACTCATAGTGTGATTATTAATTAATCCACTTACATTATTTAATAATACTTAAAATGGTTCTATCGATAATTTTGAATATTAGACAGTAAACCCCACTACAACACCTCTCTCTCTCTCTCTCTCTCTCTCTCTCTCTCTCTCTCTCTCTCTCTCTCTCTCTCTCTCTCTCTCTCTCTCTATCTATATATATATGATGCAGGGGACTCCCCTTAATACGATAAACTCATAACAAAAACAAAGAAACAACCGCAAATGTAAGAAACATGGAGTTCTTATTATTTCTGCAAATGCGGAATTACAAAATTCTCAATTACAATATGCTAACCCAAATGGGCACCTTCATTATAGAAATCTGCAAGACAGTGTTGGGAACTATCACCCAGAGCTATCCTAGACAATCTTTGGGCCTTTCTTAAATAGGTAGTTTTATGCCGCCCAAGAAGGTTCTAGATGCTTAAACTTAATACCTAGGGCCAACAGACCCTAACAATACACATAGAGTCGGCCAAATACATTTTTGACAAATTATTTAGAAATTTTGGTAGCCCAACTTCCTAAGGCCATAACTCATGAACCGTTGCTCTGATTGGCTATTATAACCATTTTTTTGGAAATGTTGGCTCCTGGTCTACAAGCTCAAAATGGTGCTAGCACTCTTTTGTCAAGTTTTCGGACCTCATCCGGGCACTCTAAGGCTTCCAATGATGAGCCTAAAGATTTTTCTACAAGTTTTTCCACCGAAAATCTGCAATAACTTTTCTGATACTAATGCTTGAGCAATGAGATTTTTATGGTAGGCTTACAACTCTAAAATGAACCTTCCTGTAGAAAATGAGAACATTCTAAGCTTGTATGACAAACTTACTCAAAATAGTAAGTTCCCATAAATAGTAAGCACCCTGTCTACTAGTCCTTATTAAAATAGAAAAGGTTGAAAATAAAATATTTTTGGGTGATGCAAGATTTCCCTTACACCTAGGATGCTCCTACATCAATATATAACTTACAATTACACATGTACTAATAAACATATAATAAATTATATCCAACCAACAATGTAGCTAGACTTGTATAAATTAAAGTATTAATATTAAAACCCACTTATAAGAAAAAATTTATTTATTTAATTATTAAAATATATAAATAATAATTATTAATTATTATTTTTGATGGCCCATTCATGGGCTTTCGAGAGTTGAATCTTTGCATTTGGACAGACCCTCTACCTAATCTCTTCCTAAGGTGGGATGGGTTAAGATTAATGTTGATGGGGCATCTAAGGGAAATATGGGCCCCTCAAGTATCAGATTAGTGGTGCGTACAGAGAATGGAAGCATTCTAGCTATTAGTGTGAAAATGATCAAGAACGGAACAAACAATCAAGTTGAATGTTCACAAACTTTGGAAGCAATCTCCCTAGGAGACAAACTAGGGATCTAAAAATTCTATTTGGAAGGTGATTCAAAGATAGTGGTGAGTGGCATTGCCAAAGGTATCATGGGTTCATGATATTTAAACAAGTTCATTAAGAAAACTAAATACTATTGAATGGCATGGATGAATTCATAGTTTCTCATAAGTGTCAATATTGTAGTCGATAAGCTTTCTAATATTCGGATGACAAGATCCCTTGAAAATCAATTTGAACTACTCAAAGACTATACCAATCTTCAACCTAATGGACATTGATTAGAGACTTATACTCAAGGGTTGTTGAGTTTGGAAAATTTCCAAAATACAATATCACAACTTTATAAAGTAAATAGGTGGCTACTAAATAATAGGTCAAGACTTGCATGCTTGAATTCTAAAGTTATTGCCTTTGTGGCAAAAGATCAATCATTAAAATGTGTTCTCTCTAGACTCATCCCATCTCATCAATCTCAATCCATATTGTTTTTGGACATATGGAGGCAGGGTGATTGAAAATTTGTTAATTATCCATGCCCACTACACACTTAATAGATTGAAATCAATCTTGCAATTATGTGGCCTTCTCAAGTCTTCTAAATTCTTTAAAGCCTATGTCTTAGCATCTCATTTCACACATACCAAACTTCCTTGGAATACTAGATATGGATGTATAATAATGAGGCTAATTTCTCTCTGAATATGAATGGGTAGATTGTTTCTCTAAAGGGAAACATTTATGTTACCTAGCTAAGCCACATTTTCAAGAAGGATGTAGAGATCTTTTGGTAGGCTATGAGATTGATATTCAATGAAGAGTACTATGAAAATGATAGGAGACCAAGGTCCAATTTGGATATTTTGTCCATTTTCCTAGATATTGGTTTAATGGCAATAGATTCTAAACTTGAGGTGATCTATGTTACTAGAGAATGCCTCGAATTGAAATGGAGAGGTGGATTTGAAGGTGTTGTAAGCCATGATGAGTTGGGTGTGGGCATCTATATGGGTCAACTACGATTGTGCTTGATTCATGGGGGCTCTATATAATTACAACTATGGATGATGTAGGCCTCAAATGACACACTCAAGTCTCATCTATTGGTAGCTAGGTGAGGTTGGTACAAGCTTCTTCACTTCCTATAGATAATCAACTTGGAGAGGGCCTTTCTTGGAGGTCAAGTGGTTAGGAGATACAAAATGACATCGGTGAAGTCCAATGCCCTGGTGGATGTTGTTGATTGCGCCTTGATTCTCTATAAAAGCCCATCATAAGCTTGTCATCAGCAGAAGGTGGTGGTAGAAGTTTTTGCAATTGGATATGTTGTGATGGTTGGTGTTAAGCAGGGTGTGGAGCATGGTGAGATTCAAACTGGTGGGGCATCTAAAAGTGCAAGAGCATAGCATTGGTTGGTCTGATTACTGGAGTGGACATGAATATCTCTCTCATGTCATCTTGGGTTGAGGTTCTCAGTGGACATAAGGTAGATACCTGAGGCAAGGCTTTTATTGATGATTGTGTTATCTCCAACTTCACTAAGGAGGAGGTGGAGTGTTAGGTCAAGAAATGTAGATTAGGTCCCTTGTCTCTTTTTTGATCTTTTTTATGCCATAGCTATTATGGTCTAATCACTTGATGATTCTTTTTGTTTAATGACATGTAAGCTATAACTCATTATATGGGGTAGATGTTTCAATGATAGGTGATTTTAAGTTTAGGGATCTTACTTATCAAATGATGGGATTAGATCTTTGAATCCCAATTTTGTACTTTATTTTTAATGTTCAATATAAATTAGTACTATTATCAATCAAAAAATAATATTATAGTTCCTATAAGTTTTATTAAAATGCATGCACATATTATCTTCACATGCATGAATGTATTTTTTTGGCATGAATATCTATATAGGTTTCTTCCAAAACAGTTTGATTGAAAAATCAATTCCAAAAAAAATCAAATTTTCTTTTGTTTTTCAATAATTTTTTAACTAAATCAATTTAAAATATAGGGAAGAAAGTTTACTTTTAAAATCGTGATAATTGCATGACTCTAATGGTAGAATTTTTTGGTCAAACCCTAAATGATCATATTTTCCATTTGTTAAATTTTCTATTGTAGAATTATCACCAACAACATGGGATTTTGAACACATTTAATGTAGAATAGTTGTTCTAAATTTTCAAGTGAGAGTTTTATAAATCTAATAATTCTTAAAAGCTTTATATTCAATCCTTCATCACATTTCATAATGTAATGAAAAACAAACTAAATTTTTCTTTCAAAAATTCATAAACAAAATCATTTGTGATTTTCAATAGTCATATACACTCAACCTAACAAACACAAAGCAAACAATCTTTTAGAGGAAGAAATTCTACATAGATTTATCAAATCCTACCTCAATCCACCAGCTTATATTTTGAATAATTAGGCTCAGTCATGTGATTCAAAATATTCCTAAGCTTTAGAAAATATTTTTTAACTTCAATTTTACCAAAGCCTTTTTTTTTTGCTCCCCAAAAATCTATTGTGCTAAATGACACAGAAAGGCTCTAATAAAGAAAAACCATCTCTCCAAGGGTTTTCTAATTATCTAATTATTAAAATAAAGCAACTCAACTAAATAACATAATTAAAAAATTTATTTCACCAATTTCTCTCATGCATGCTAATTAGCTTTATTAATTTATTTTCTATTTCTAATTTATCATTCCATGCACTTTAGATTTTCATGGTTTATTATTTTAATCCATAATTAATATTTATAACATGCCTATTATACACAACTTGAAATTAATTATGCATAAAGTGTACACTTATCTTTATTTTTTAATTAATTTCTCCACTTTTTATAATTTAACTTTCAAGTTAAGTTTCTAAATTAAATAAATATATTTAATTAATTTCCAATCAAGTAAATACTCTTATATTTCAGGCAAGAGCCTACTACACACTGATAACTTGTGAGCTAGAATATGGGAGGTCTTGGGTTCGAACTACTTAAGCTTAATACATAATAATAATTAATTATAACAAATAATAATAACAACTAATCTAGGCTTCAGCCCATTACTGATAAAATAAAAACTCTTGTATTTCAATATTTTCATATTCTAATAAAATATAATAATTTCATCTTTTGAGTAATCTTAATTAACTTTCTTGGCTGATCAAATACCACATACTATGACAAAACACATGGTAGCTAACCAACAAGAAGAACAGACAAAACACAACAAAAAATGCCCTCAAGGGTTAAGTTCACGAATTGGCATTACCTTGATGAATTTAGATGGGTAGTGAGTTAGATACTTGTCATTTTTCTCAAGACAATAATATGTTAAGGTTGGGATTTAGGCTTGAACATTATCTCCCCTCTCATTAGGATATTGTGCTAGGGCACACTCATCTTGAGAATTCAGTGAAGGCGATGCCTAGTAGCTGAAAACTTGTGTAAAAGACAATCATGTACATATATATCTATATAAAAAATAATGGCAAGGGGTGGTACGTCCTATAGATTTTGACCCAAAGGTGACTATGACTCCCTTCCTCAACCATATCAATCACATCAAACAAAAATATAAAATAGGCATGGATACCATACACATACATACGAGTATGAGGTAGCCTGTGTAAGTAATAATCCACAAATATGAATAAAACCATTTCCTAACATATGAATTCTATCATTATGAAGATAATGTTGTAATCATCAACTGAAAGCACACAGTATAACATCATCATGAAAATAACCCTAATAATTAACCAAGAGCATATAAAATATCATCATTGTAAGAAAGTAATCATTACTATTCACTAACATGATAAAAATAATTACTATATCTATCAAAGCATTGCATTCCAAATATAACTAAGAAACTAGCATGTTTACCAAAATGACTAGTAGGGTATAACAATAAAATCTACAGTGATAGAAAAGGGGTGGTTGGAAAACCTTGATCAAAGGAAAAACCCACAACAAGAGTACCCAAAAACCTTTTCACTCTTCTTAAATGCCTTATGTTAAACGTAAATATGAGATCTAATTGACAAGAGCTAGACATCCAATGTACATTTCTCCCTCCAATGTAGCTCCAAATTGAAATTCAAGATCCAAAATTGAAAGAAAAAATGAAATTTAAATGTACATTTGAGCTTGGTCAAGTATCTCAAGCATAAAAAGCTAAGAATATTAAAAAATGCCTAGGTGAGAAATAAATTTCATATGGGTGTAGTTTATAATGCTAAAATATTAAATTATATTAATTCATATAGCGAAGTGAAGGGCATGGATCAAGTACATGTTATTTTGGTGTTGTTGGGATCTTAATATATGTAATAATTTATACTAAAAAGTTCCAAAGTGTAATTTTTTTATCCATTTCATGGCTAGTCTTAAACAAGTTCCTTGAGATGTAGTTTAAGCACTTTTTTATATATTTATAGGATACCTTCAATAAATCTATTGTTGTTATTATGGTGATTATGCAATGCATTAACACCCAGTGATATTCATATATTTTTGGATGTGTATTAGGTAGGTGATATCTTTAACATGAGATCTGCCAATAGTTGTTTTTCTACATTATTTGGTGGTTTTATCAATTGACTGAATATGTGTTAGGCTATGTGACTTGTTGTACTACATAAGCTAAGTTCATGCAACATTTAGATGTTTGTGATTGTAAAGAAGGAATCTAAATTTTTATTTTAAAAGCATATTTAAATATGGGACTATTTTAATGAGCTATTACAATTATGTGCAATATATAGGCTATCCTTGGCCTTTTATTTATAAATAAATAAAATAGTTAGAGCATCATATGCTTGGAAAAGAAATTAAATTGTCATTCAAGGACTAAACACATTTATGTCTAATAATATTTGATGACATGGTGTAATATGAGAGGCTCATGTTGGATGAATTCAATACCATACAAAATCTTTAAAATATATTAATAGAGCTTATGCGAACAATAAATTTTAAGTAGTGTTATGAGTCAATGATTATTTTGATACCCTTATAATTAGTTGGTAATGTTGGTAATCTATCTTCATTTGCAAGGTAGTTGATTATTAGAAGTATTAAGAAAGGTGTCTCAACATTGCATCGTAGTGTCAAGAATGCAAAAAATATATTTTTATGGCAATAGAATTAAAAAATCAACTTTTGGATATGAATTTCTTTAAGTGTACATTTTTATGGATGGGTTGTATTAGTTCCCTAAAGAAAAGGACATAAATATATTTGATAATTATAATTGAAAATGTAGGTTCAATCAACTTGCCTAATAAAATTTTACAACCTCCATTAGTTGTACCTCCATGTTAGAATTATAAGAACGTTAATGACACAAAATAGAGTTGTATGACAGAGCTAGATTCATTGAGCAAATTATGGTGTATGTTATGACATGCCATAAAACTCACTTAGATGGAGCTAATAGCACTAAGATGGAGCAACTAAATGGGTGAGTGGGTTATAATGGTTTATGGAAAGCTGAAGGATTGTGATTATTTTACTCTTGTGGACTCACTTTGGGACACAGACATTGGATTTTTTATTTTTTATTTGTAAACCATATTTTGGGTGGTTCTAGATCAATTTTTCTTGCCTTCTATTGAGATTTTATGTGTTGCTTATACAATTTATTGAATTCTCAAGGTGGAGATTCCCATAGTGAATTTTGAAGGTGTTGTTATCTGTTGTAATTACTCTCAATATTTTTTTGGTAATACTCTTGTAAAGGCTAAGGATGTATGTTAAAATTTATTATTGAATAATAAATTGAGTTGTTTGTAGTGTAATTTTTTTTTCTTAAAAAGGTTTTCGCTAGGTAAATCATTATATTGTGAATTATTAATTTTGTATTTATTTCCTTGTAGCTATATAATTACTTGAACTTTTGTCCATACCTTGTATAAATTAGTGTATACAACATATCCTATACCTCTACTTCCTTCCATCTCCATTGATTCAACATGCATATCATGGTCAAATAACTCGTCTTTGATAAGATGAATTAGTATATTTGATTTTATTAATATTTCATTCTTCACTTTATTGTTAGTACACATAATATTCAAATGTTACTTATTCTTAAAGGGTTAGATGATGGTGAAGCTTTGACATAAATCAAATCACAAACCCTAAAAGAAGAAAGATATATTTCACAAGGAGAGGGGTTTTGATATGAATATTAAAAAATTGGAAATATTTTGATTTAAAAATAAATAGCATGTGTTTGAATTAAATTGTAAGGTTGATACTAATGGGTTTAAGTGTAATGCTCGGCCAAGGAACACAAAAGAAATTAACCTATAATATCACTAAGTTTGCTAAACATATTATTTAGATTAAAACAATCAACAAAGAACGTACCAGAAGCAATAACTCATATACACACATAAGTAATACAATAACAATTGCATCTCTCAAGGGTTCTATAATGTTAAATCACACACATAAGTTTTAATAATATTAAATCTGATAAGTAAACAAAGTCCATGTCATAGAATAAGCATAGGTACGAAATCATGTGAAAGAATATACAAGTACATAAGATGCCACATGGCATAACCAGAATGCATAATCATCCTCTACCCAAGTCACTGGGTATGAAATGCTAAAAGAATATGCATCATGATAAGATACGACATCCCATAGGATCTCAAATAACTAAAGTACAATATACCAGAATATGACCATAGAGAATAATCACAATATAAGAAGAATAGAATAACTGCACAAGGTACATCCAACATCAGTGTCTAGTTGTTGGATCTCAATATTATAAGAAACACTACCGCCTGACCTTGTGGAATCTAAATGGCTCACTCCCACCATGTTGAGGAGATAATCTCAAGTCCCAAATGAATAATAATCCAAAAGTCACAACAAGAATATAGGTCAAGGAATCATGATAGAAATATATCTCAAAGGTACCACGTACACAAGTGACATCTAATCCTAGAGGCAAATATGCATGTGGAGAAGTGGCATCACATGAGTCAACTCTAAGGTTACCCTGGTAGTCTCTCTAGACTCCAGCTCCCTGATGACTCCATGCAGCATCAATATCCTTTCTTACAGATAAGGCATACTAACAAGGCAAGGTCACAACCAAGCATCCTCTCTACTCCCATCCTAACTTTTACTAGCACTCAAGGCATGGGCAAGGTAATACAATGACTCTTGTTAATTCATTTTAACCCCATTAATGAAATATTATTACTTATTAACACAACTAACAATGGATTACCCATGTAGCCTCTTTAGGGATCTGGCCTCCATTGCAAACCATTTCCTAACATACACATAGATAACCTACACTAAGCTCATAAAATTATCTCATAATATCACAATAATCACATTATCCCTATACAAGCAACTAGAAATCACCAATAGATAACTAATCAACCTCAAAGGTTATATCACCAAAAATCACAACACATGAGCTTACATAATTGAACTGGTTCACACCACACAAACACATGAATACATCGCAATGGTTGGGGGATGAAACGGTCATGATAGTACAACATCACATAACAACATCATAAAAAAAATCACTTCCCAAGCCTCTGGTAAACATTCCTATTTGGCCAAAATACTAGTTTCCCCAAACCCAATGCAAGATAAACATAACATCTCAACAAACATTTATAATAATAAAAAAGTAGTCGTTTAATCATTTTAGTCTTCAATAAAATCTCATAACAATTTATTTGCATCAAAATTCAAGTTTTTCATTTCATAATCACTTCACAGTTGGATAAAGGTCTCCAAGTTTAGATTGATCAAATTATAAGTTTCATGTTTCTAACTTAATGCATCTATGCTCTCCAATAACTATGTATTTGTTAGGATCCAATGATGATCCACATAGAAAAAAAATAGTTTATTTAAATCTTTACATATGATTTTCATTTAACAATATTTTTAAAGATCCAATTATAGAAGTTTGAATAGTATTTATATTTAATAAATATTAAATTTAGTTTAATAATAACTAAATTTAATACAATTAAATTATAAATATAATTTAATTAAAACTAAACTAACATTTTAAAATATACTAAATCGTGTATCTAATAATAAATATATAATAAAAATAAATAATTTATAATATATCATAAAAAATTATTCTTTTTTCAAATAAAAAAATTAAATTAAAAAAATTTAAATAAAGTTTGTTTAAAAAATAAATTCCCCTTAAAGTGGCGTACGTGCAGCAACTGAGGGTGTCTACGACAACCTCGCTACCTCGTGCAATGTGGGGAACGAAGGGAGTGGGGGGTAGTGGCCCACTGCCCTCCAACGCATATATATTTTTAAATTTTTTTGTTAAAAGAATAAAATCACCACAGTAATTACTCAATTACTGTGGTAATAAATATAATTATTTTTTTACAACCCTTTTTTTAAAGATATTATAGGAAAAATACTTTCAACCATTTGAATTTAAACAATAATCTTTTTTGATTTGAAACCCTACCCATGAATTTCTTCTCTTCATTTTTTTTAATAAGGGTTTTCAATTTTGTTTCTCTCAAATGATTCAATAATGAAGAATGGTTATTTCTTGAACAAGGGTTTTGATTTAACATGTGTTTTCCATTGACAAAATTGATATGATAGGCACAAAGAAAATGTAAGTTTTTCAAGGTATTTCCTACAAGGAATTCTACAAGATTCCTACCTCAATTTGATGCTATGCCAAAAGGTCAATGATTGTAAAATTCAAGTCTCACAAATCCTTCATAAATTACTCGTCTTTCAATCTTAGAAATTGCTCCTCCAAAGCCTATGTGTATAGAAATGAGCTTGAATCTCTTAATAAAGAGTGTAACCCTACATAGGGTTTCTGGTTTATGAACATGCAAAGCTCGCTTCCTTTTTACCCTATCAATATCTTTAAGCATACTTATGTATGGTATTGGCTTATCATGATGCATCCTTCCTATAGGAGCACTATCTAAATTGACAATGCTTGATCACTTTCTAAAAATCTAAAAAGAAAAAAGAAAAAAAAATGAAAAGAAAATGAAAATGTGCCTTGGTGAAAACCACTTCTTGTGGCACCTTCGTAGCAAAAGTAAAGAGAAATATTTTTTTCCTATGGTGAAAACCACTTCTTATGGCACCTTCGATGAGTACCATGATGAAAACCTAGTAATCAGGTGTCATGTGTAATTCTCCCATCATCCATCCATTCCCTCTTCCTCTTTGATCTTGACAATGTTGTGTTATCCTTGCATATTGACTATCTTATCCATGTGATTCCCTATTATACATTATTGTTCACTCACAACCTTCATATCTACTTCATTCTTATTGTTCTATCCAATTGTTGCCCTATCTAGTTGACCCCTTAGTCTTAATCATACAAAGGAGAACATGGTTCTTAGGTCTCTTGACATGTCTACTCTCTTGGATTATACACTTTCATGATATCTCACTTATTGGCTTCCATTTCTTATCCCATATGCTATCTTAGTTAGTGGCTTCCATTGCTTATCCTATATTTTATCTTGTCCATTGCTTCCATTACTATCCAAAAATTTCTTCATTTAGCTATCATTCCCTAGCTTGGGTGCTCTTGAAGAGTCAAGTCCTTGAGGATCACTTTTACTTGCTTCATATTCCTTTCATATCCACTTTTCTTATCCACCAGCTCATTACTCCATCATGTCCTATACCTTGCTAGACATTGGGAGAAAATGATGTGATCTTACTTGAGAACTAGTGATCTCTAAATCATTAATCCCAAAAAATCATATATGATGCTAAAAAAGTCCTAAAAAGAATAAAATGTCCTAAAAAAATGACCATCTCAATGAAAACCTAGCAATAGGTGCTTTGATGTATCACCAAAAAATTCAAAAATTAAAAAAATACAACAAAAAAATTGAAAAAAATCCTTTAAAAAGTTGCCAAGTGGTGAAAACTTGGAAACAGGGACTACTTGAGACCTTTGCACCTATGTCTATTATTCTCAATCACTCACTCTATAACACATTTCCCAGCTTGGGATTGTTTCTTTTCCTCATCTTGGGGGCATAGTTGCTTAGCCTATTGAGGTGTCCTTGTGCATTAGGGTTTCTTTGGCAACTCACACAACAATGTTTCTCAACATTACCCCCAACTTGACATCAAGTGTTTCTCAATACTTTTTAGATAGTATACCTATAATCTCTGATGTCACGATATTTCTCACTATTAGAATCAAATCTTGAAGAATCGGCCAAGTGACTTACACACACAAACTTAAACACTTAAAGAAATGAGCTATGTTGATCTTTATTTTCTTTGTGTGTTGTCTATGATTATTTCTTTGATATATGTTACCTCCCTAATAGTCTTTCGAGGATGTCATTGACTAAAAGACTAGGGGAACAGGAATCTTTTCTTGATTTTTTCTTATGGGTATACTTTGTTTTTCTACAGTATTTTCAAGCATTTATGCTTGTCCTACTTGACACTTTGAATTAAAATGTATTATCCTTTATTGTTTTTGCATGACTGCACTTGGGGGCTATCTTAGCGCCTATGCCTTGATAGAGATGTAATATTACTATATTAAACTTAGGAAATCTAATTATGTAGCCTATTGACTTACATGTCTTTGATGCTTAGATTGGATTTCCACATACCTATCTAATATCAATCATATTCATATCCTCATAAGTTATACTAGTGATGGTTTTATGATCTCATGATGTCTTTAATAAATGCTCAATGATGAAATTAGAGTCTAAATGTTATGCACTTCTTGCTATTGAACTACTTTGCATATTAGCTTGCATTATAGGTTCATTATCTAGCACAGTTTTGCATTCTTGCATATGGGGAGATTTCTCTCTCCATCTTTTCTTGGACATTTCAGCTAACTACTTTCATATCTTTCTTTTCTTTCTTCTAGATCATGTCTTTTCATCTTATTGATCTTTCACTTCATCACTTTGCTATCCTATTATCACATCTATATAAAATTTCCACCTCTTACATAATTTTGAAGAGGTGGATCCATTTTTGGGATTGAAATTGAAATTTGAGTTCATCTTGATAGCCAAAATCACATTTTAAAATTCTACCTTCTTCTAAGCATTTAACTGACCTTTTTAAGTCTAATCTTCAAATCTTTGTTGGGGAATCTTCATTTCTTCATGTCTTCATCATTTTTATGCTTCATATCTACTTCAATTCTACTTGATTTGACCTACTTTTCATGTTGTATCCTTTGTGGAAAACTCTGGTCAAACTAGGGCATTTTTTCATTCCTTAATAGTCACTCTTTGGTTCTAATCATCTATTTATCATCTTGGACATTTTTATATCTCAATTTTCTCATATCTCACTTGTTTTTGCATTTTCCCTTACCTCATTTTGATTTCAATCCCAAGGGGCCAGAAATACTCTATCATTGCTTGCTACAACTATCTATTTCTCAGGAGCATATAATTGATCTTTTCATTTGCTCTCGATCTATTTTCTTTGCTATGTGTTAGCATTCTTCATGAATTTTGAAATCATCTTTTTCCTAGTGTTCATACTATTGCTATTATGCTATACATTTAGGATTTTCTATTTCCTTCTACATTTTGTTCTTTGGAGTTAGATATCTCTATCTATTGCTGCCTACTTGGCTTATGTTTTCATTGACATAATGTGTTCCCAAATTGATCGTGCATTAGTCAAAGGGGGGAAAATTTAATCACCTAAAAATTGTCATCTAGACAATTATCCCCCTTCTCATCATTTTGGCTAAATTAATTAATCATTTACCTAGACTAAAATTGTTAATAATCAATTAATTTGGTTATAATCTATAGTTTGACTATGCTATCCTAAGTTCATTATTTGATTAAAAGAACATGTCCCCCTTTAATTAAATAAAAGACCTCATTCTTCTAACCCTCTCAAAGTGCACACATAAAAATATTATTTCTATTTTTCAAATTAAAGGAAAAGACTCTTTTTGGCTCATATGGGAAATCAACTTATATTTTATTATTTGACTTGTGTGTGCACATGAATCACTCCTATTTTCAAACTCCACCATTAATCTTCCATCATCTTGACCTTTATCTCTACCATCCATATTACTTTAAAAGAGAGAGAGCTTTCTCCCTCAAAGGATCCATCCACCTTCTGAATATTGTTGTGTTGTAGGTTTTCTAGCAAGTTTCTTTGGAGCTTTGTGGAGAACTTCTATTTTCTTGTCTTCATTCTCTCATTCCATCACATTCTAGCTTAATATCATGTTGCATGTTAGTTTAGTTTCTCTCTTGTAATGAATTATCTCACATAGCTTAACTAGGTTGGTGGTAACAATCCCATCCTTGCTTAACATAGCTTCATTTTACATATTCATACTTAGTCTACATTTGCATTGCATTATTGAGGCATCCTTTGTAGACATTTGTACTCTTGCATCTCGTCTCTAAGAGAACCTCCCATTGCATGGTTTACTAGCAAGAAGAGCATTCCTAAGGCTCACTAAGAACCTTCATATTTGAATCATACTCTCTTGCACTCCATGGATAGGGAGCTCTAAGCCAGTATCCAAGCATTTCAAACTCATAGAATCACCTTGGATAAAATGGTCTAGAATTTGAAACTTTCTTAGTATACAATCACAATGTATGACAACAAGTTCATTGAATTCTATCCTTATATCCTTCAGTAGCTACTTCATCCAAACAACTTGACTACAATTGTTTGTTGTTGCAACATATTTTACATATACTATACTTTGTGAGATACAGTCTTGCTTCTTGCTTAACCAAGAAACCAATCTTCCTCCAAGAAAGAAGGCTCCACCACTAGTGCTCTTTATGTCATCCATACTACCTGCCCAATCAGCATTAGTATAAGCATATAAGGTGAAATCATTAGATCTGTCATACCACAATCTAAATTTTGGTGTTCCTTTGAGGTATCTAAATATCCTTTTGATTGTTGCATAATGTGCTTCTCTGGGATTAGCTTGAAATCTTCCAACAATTCCAACTGGATTTTCTATATATGGCCTTGTGTGAGTAAGATATTACAACCCTCCAATCATAGATTTGTACTTCTTCTACTCAACAGTAGGTGTCTCATCCGTTGAAGATAACTTGTGTCTAGTTATCATAGGTGTTCCAACTAGTTTACATGTTTCCAAACCAAACCTTTTTAATAGATCTTTCAAATACTTAGTCTAAGAAATAAATATTTCTTCTTTGTCCTACACAATCTATAATCCTAGGAAGTATTTTATTTCTCCTATCATGCTCATTTCAAATTCCTTCTTCATTTCTTCTACAAACTTGTCACTTTCATCATCATTTCCTCCAAATATGATATCATCAACAAATATTACCAAAATCATCAATCCAACATTTATTTCTTTCTAGTATAGATTATTGTCTACCATACCTTTGCTAAATCCAAGCTTTGTTAAATGCTTTTCCAACCTTTCATACCAAGTTATATGTACTTGCTTTAAGTCATACAATGCTTTCTTCAATCTGCATACTATGTCCTTGTCATCTATTAAAGGAAAACCTTTAGGCTATTCTATGTATACCTCTTCTTCAAGTTCTTCATTTAGAAATGATGACTTGACAACCATTTGATACACTTTAAATTTCTTATGTGCTGCATAGGCTAAGAATAACCTTACTGCTTCTATTCTTGCAACAAGAGCATAGGTTTTTTCTTGGTCTATTCCTTCTTGCTATGAGTAGCCTTTACATACCAATCTTGTTTTGTTCCTTACAACTTCACCTTGTTCATTCATCTTGTTCTTGAATACCCATTTTGTTCCTATCATATTCTTGTTTATTGGTTTGGGGAATAATTCCCATGTCTCAGTCTTCACTATCTAATCCAATTCTTCTTTCATAGCTTGCTTCCAATAGTCATCTTTACATGCTTCATCTGCATTATTTGGTTCAACTTGATATATCAAACATAGTTCTTCATTGATTCTTCTTCTTATCATCACACCTTTATCTCTACTTCCAATGATATATTCTAGTGGATGATTATTTTTCATATTCTCACTAGAAGTAGGAGTTTTTATCTCAACTCTTAGCTTTATTGAAGTTTCAAAGCTTTGTTCATGTCTTTTCTCTCCTTCATTATACAAATCATTGTTAGTATCAAAGAATACTTCATCATTCTATCTAACAATTCTAGAATTATCCTCTTCTTCATAGTCATCAATAATATTTACCAAAGTTGTCTCTTCTAATACTTCCTCTTTCTTAGCCAATTTAAGCTCATTATCCTTATCATCATAATCATTCAAGAATATTTCCATACTTACTTTAAATTCTTCATCTTCATCAGAAAGTGAACTCTTTCTAGTTTGTGAGCAATGTTTCTGGATTAGATTGTGTGAGTTTTTTTAGCATCAACGTTTCGGATCATACTACATGATCCATCATCAGGACGAGAGAACATCAGAATATGGAATGTAGATGAAAAATGACCAAACTCATTACATGTCCAACACAAAAAAAATTCCATACCTTCTTGCTCCCTTTTCATAAGCAGATCAATAGCTTCCTTAATCTTCATGTCTTCTTCAGATCTGGATCTATCTTTACTTGTGCTTCTAGCTAGAAACCCAATGCTCAATTCTATACATAATTATGATCTCTCACCAAGAAGATCCATCTTCTGGGTTTCAAAATTTCCTCCATCAAATTCAAGACTATATTTTCTAAAATAACCTGCCATTGATCTCCCAAAGCTATTAAGCTTTATCTTCAAGGACATGATGCTCTAATACCAACTGTTAGAAAAAATAATCCACCAAGATAACTAAGAGGGGCGGTGTGAATTAGTTATCCAATAATTATCAACCTTAAATAATCTTAAGCATTCAATTAAAGTAAGTAGCAACCATACTAAAATTTACATACACAATTACACCACATTTGTTAACCAGGGAAACCCTTGATCAAAGGGAAAACTCCAGTGGGAATGATGCCCACAAGATGACTAATATAAATAGTCCTTACTAGAGGATGAACACTATTAGGAGTCTATTACAAAATTTACTACATATGAGTCCCTATTAGCAGACTTTGAATCCTTGTTAGAAGATTCCAAGTTTGTTAGGAGTTGTAGAAGGCAAAAGGACTCATTGTCCAAATAGCTTCTGAGGCAAGACCACTAAACTCACTATCCAATTGATCTTTCAACTATTCCTTGCAAAATAACTATCTGTAGTGTACTTTAACTTCTTTCCTATGTCCTACCAACTAGACCAATTGCTGTGAAACCTTATAGACTAGGTCATGAACCTTGGATCCAAGTATCAAACTTTGGATCTCATAATAAAACCTTGGCAATGAAGTTTTCTTTACCTTCTCTCTACTCTCCTTATCATCACATTCCACTCTTCATACTTCGTGCAATAATTCATCCATTCCATCCATGATAAAGGAAAATATCCTTCCTTTATATTGAATCCATAAAATAATTCGTTGAGTTGGCTTTTACACCTTCTCAATTAATTATTATAGGACCACATTAAGAACACATTACACTTAGCAATAACAGTAATCTTTCACTTCGTAACTTGAATAACTTTCCATATGTGTAAAATTCTGATTAGCAAGCTTAGCTATGTCATCTCTAGAATATCTTCATCACATCTTAAACTTTGGCTTCTCAAAATAACAACTCTGTTAAGAGATATAACAAGTTTACTAGAACATGCTTCTGTAAACTCTATCTCATAATAGTTTTAATTGAAATTTGCATAACTCCTTTTAGACTTAATATCTCACACTTTTGAGGTTAGCTTCATACACTAAACACTTAGTATTATCTCCCTTTAACCTTTCTTAGTGAAAATGCTCAACTATCTATCTATACCAACTAGATCTTTACCCTTCTTATGTCAGATACCATAGAAAAATACTATGTTGACATCAATGACAAACATATTCATGAATGTAACATATCATCATGATAATTATCTAATCATGTTTCTACAATACTCGCCCATAGAAGTATCATCATAATTCATGCTTCCAACATCATCTTGATAAGTGCAATACCCCTCTAGCTATGTGGACCAAGCTTGATGACTTGTTTGATACAGTGAATGAGTTCAAGGCACTTTAGATTAAGGCAAAGCTTACCTCTCTTATACCAAATTTGTTTCCTTCCATTAAGGACTTCTTCATAAAGTTCAAACAACATATATCTTTATTGCAGGGTTTTGGGCAATCCAAGACTAACACTGTGTGCATTTACCTGATTATTTCTAAGCTTCAAGGAAACTTTTAGATTTTTTCTTCTACCTTCCATTCCACCATGGATTCTTTGGGTACTAGACTTAACATGCCATTCTTTGAGGTTTTTTGTGATCATTTGACTCAAGAGAAAGATAACCTCTCTCACAAGATCACAAACTTATGCATTGGTAGCTCATACATCTTCTAGAAAGAAGGAGAAGAAGTAGAAGTCACATCCTCCAGAGTCTCAAATTGATTCTAGCCCTCACATCTCATCAGGCCCACCTCCTCCTAAGGGGGATAAACCTAAGCCAAATAGATTGAAGTGTTCTTATTGTAATAAGCCCAATCATGATGAGTCACATTTCTATAAGAAGAAGTTAGATGGCTATGCCAAATAGGTTTTAGATTTGAAAACTCTCCTCAAAAGAAAAAAATTGATATTCCTTCTATTTCTCATAGATCTTCTTCTTCATCATCATTTCAGTCAGATGGTAAAGACATAGGAAAGGGTCATGCACTATGTGCAACTACTACTTCACATTCTTCTAGAAGGTTATTGGA
The DNA here is from genome assembly GCA_028749045.1 of Cupressus sempervirens. Classification (NCBI taxonomy): domain Eukaryota; kingdom Viridiplantae; phylum Streptophyta; class Pinopsida; order Cupressales; family Cupressaceae; genus Cupressus; species Cupressus sempervirens. The sequence continues at coordinate 294,992,730 of CM053788.1, read as the reverse complement.
TTTAGGTGCTTCACACCATATGGCATCTTCTCAGGATTTGTTCTCTTCTTTTGAGGCTTCTCCTACTCCACATATTTTTATGGGGAACAAAATTATTATGACTATATGTGGGAAAGGTTCTATTGACATTGATGATGGTACATTTCATAATGTACTATGTGTTTTATCCCTATAACCTTCTCTCTATTTATCAGATTACACATACTGTGACGGGTAAGACAGATGAGTTTGCACAAGATTTAGTGCACATCAGAGATAGTGAGACATACAATATTGTTGCTATAGGGCTTGTTGATCATTCTTCCCATTTATACTCTTTCTCTCATTTTGGTCCACCATCTCCACTATTGAAAACTAACTCTCCTTCTTCACAAGAGACTACTGAGGTGAAGGTGGGTTACTTGAACTTATGTGTTGTTCCTAAGACTAGTGTTGTAACATTTACACCTCCACCTCTTATTCAAATTCCATCTATTGCACAAGATTACTCTTTAGCATTACCTAACATTGTAGATATAGTCATCGAGCCACCTAGTACATTTGTTTAGGATATATCAAAGGACATACATCTCCTCTCAGATGACAAATTCAAAACACGTGCTATCCCACCTCTATTGGAGATTCCATTTTAGGATTCTCATGAATTCTCCTTTGAGAATCAACTAGGACTTCCAACTTCACCTTACATTTAGGGGTTCATCCTCCTTGTCTAATGCCTTTTTTTGTTTCATATTCGAGCCACATTGGTCTATTCATCAACATAGGAGTTTTACCATTCTAAAGGGTCTATGGAGTCTCGGTCCTCTATCATGAAGGATTTCATTGTACTTATGGTATTGAGAGAGTCTCTTGAGACATAATTTGTACTTTCTTTTCTATCTCTTTTTGTAGTAGGGTTTTTCCCACGTGGTTTTCCCTATTTCTCTAGTTCATAGAGATTTGGTTGTGATTGCGTACCTTATTGGGCCTTGTTGTTGAGACCCAAGTTTTCTTTTAGCATTGTAGCTTCCTTTATTTTTCATGCATTGTTTCTCATCTTAAGGCAGGGTGTTAGAGTAAAGGGTTAATTTAATTTAATTTATTAAATTATCTTTACTCCATTCTTAAGATTTTACTTTATGTACATGCATTTCCATTCAGTAATTAACTATTAAATTTCATTTACCTCTTAGGGTTTCCCTTTTAGGTTTTACAATCTCATTCTATAAGGATTGATCAATTGTAGATTTCATTCATTCTTTTTCAATTTGATAATATATTCTTCCATATTTTCAAAGCCAAACCCTTGCCTCTTCTTTGTCTTTTCTTCTCTGTGACAGGTTCTTGCATGCAGGTGTTTTTTGGGTTTTGTGGATTTGTATTGCTCAAATCCTTTAGATTTCTATTTATAATTTTTTTTTTAAATTAAATCATTAATAATCTATTAGGTTGATTTAATTATATTTGAAAATCATAGCTTATTGACAAACTCAATAAGATAAAACTCGACTACAAGGACAAAGTGAGAAATCAAACTCAAAGGTTAGGATCTCAAATTCGCGTCACTTTGATGAATTCAAAAAGGTGAAGAACTCAAATACTTTTCTTTTATACTAGGATAACTCGAGTTTAGGGTTCGGACTTGAGATTTAACTCCCCTCTTTTACCATTGAGATATTGCGATAGGGCATGTTCATCTTAGAAATTTAGGGAAGTCAATGCCTGGTACCTACAATCTACATAAAAACCAAAACATCTACATATGCATATATATCTAAGCTAAACAGGTAATGCCAAGAGTGGTATATTGTGAACATCTCAACTAGTAGGTGACTACAACTCCCTTCCTCAACTAAATCAAATATGTCAAACATAAAGTAAAATATACATGTACACCATACACAATCAAGTATGGGGTAAGTAACTATAAAACCACAATTAAATCATCCATATAATTATCATCTTAAAAACAACCAAAATCACCTTATCAAGTATACAAAGCATCATCATCAAAAGAATAACCATAAACACATAAAATATCTAAGTATAAAGTAGCCCATCAAACATATGATCCAAATGTGTAAATAGTACCAACCAAATCAAGTAACCAAGTACCACTAAATCAAATCATATAACCATGAAAGTTGGCCTAAAAGAATTTGGCAATATATCATAAAAGAAAACTAGGGGTAGGCACTACATCCTTCCCCTTAAAAGTAAGCTTACTCTGGAAGCCTATATACAAGTAGAGATATAAATATTGTAATCTAGATGCATCATTCCATGTAGTTGATGACTCATCAGTAGGGTCTCATTAGACCCTTACCTGCTCTATGATTCAACCCCTGAGGATCAAATCCCACTACTAAGGAATGTATACCAACTCCAAATCCAATTGCCCATCCTCTACCTATAACGTATTCCAATCAAGAACATGTATCAAATCAGGAATATACTATCTAAGAATAGAAACATGAAAAACATCATGTACATAAGGTAAGTTGGGTAGTAGTGTAAGATGTTAGGTAACTAGAACTATCCTCTCAAGAATCTCAAATGGCCCCACAAACTAAGGTACCAGCTTTGAACCTTTTCCATAATGGATTGGATTAGTCTGCAGACACACTCTCAAGAATGCCTTATCTCCAACTGTAAACTACCTATCTGTCCTATAAGTATTTATATACTTCTTCTATCTATCTAGTGTTGTAGACACATGCTCATGGATGCACACTACTTGTTGCTCCATATCTCAAAGCATCTCTGGACCCAATACGATGTGATCCTCTAAACTATCTCAAGTCAATGGTGTACAAAAAGAATGACCATACAATGCCTAAAAATGTGTCATCCTAGTTGAATCATGATAACCATTATTTTATGAAAACTGTACTAGATATAATAATCCTCCGAGAGAGTCTATCAATTCATAACACACATTCTCAACATATCTTCCAAAACCCAATTCACTCTCTCTATATGACCATCTATCTCAAGGTGATATGTAGAGTTCAAGTTCAACTACACTCCAATATCATGTTGTAAAGATGTCCAAAATGTGGATGTGAATACATGATCCCTATCTGAGATGATCTTTCAAGGAATACTATGCAACCTCACAATGCAACACATAAAGACATTGGCTACTGAAGTTATTATGTATGATGGCCTCATCAGCAAGAAGTGTGCCACCTTAGTCATTTAATCAACGGTGACCATGATAGCATCATGTTGACAAGTAGTCATAGGTAATCCCACAATGAATTCCATAGAGATAATATCCCACTTCCATGAAGGAATGATATTAGATTGTAGAATCCCTACAAGATGTTGGTGCTCTGCCTTAACAATCTGACACTCAACAAATCTAGCCACAAAATCAATGATGTCACACTTCATTCTCATCCAAGAGTATAACTCTTATAAGTTTGCATGCATCTTCTTGACACCTGTATGTGTCAAGTAATGTGCATGATGAGCCTCAAATACAATCAATGTGCAAAGCTTGTCCAATAGTTGTACATAAATCCTCCTTTTATTACATAAGAGGCCATCTAACTCGAGGACATAGCCCAAAAATATTTTCTCTAAAGGTCTGCCTGAATCTATCTCAAGGCTCACTTTTGAATACCAAGTATCTATAGGAAGTTCTTGAAGTAGATGACTCCTAAAATCCACACTAAGAGTCAATGTTCATGTCTCATGTATCTTGTGACTCAAAGCGTCAACTAACACATTCTCCTTCCCCTTAATATACCTCACCTCAAAGTCATACTTGCATAAAAACTCCATCCAACACCTCTATTTGGTATTTAGATTAGGCTATGTGAAGATATACTACAAACTATGATGGTTACTATGAAGTTCAAAATGATGTCCCAACAAGAAGTGTCTCCATCTCACTAGAGCATGAAAAACTGCAACTATCTCAAGATCATGTGTGAGATAGTTCAACTCATGATCCTTGAGCTTGTGTGACTCATAGGAAATCACATGCCTGTCCAATATTAAGACTACTCCAATCCTTTCTAGGAAAGCATTGGTCCACACCATACAATTGCCTACTAGATTAGTTACTTCTAGGATCAATGCGCTAGTCAAAATTTCCTTGAGATTCTAGAATTCTTCCTCGCACTTCTCTATCCAAATGAACCTTATCCCCTTTCTATGGAGGGAAGTGATGGGGTATACAACTCTGGAAATATTCTTTACAAATCTGGGGTAATATCTAGCCAAACCCATTAATCTATGAATCTCAGATACAGTAGTAGGTACAAGCTAATCTACCATCCCCTAGATCTTCATTGAATCCATGGAGTTACCATCTCTTGAAGTGACATGTACTAAGTATTGTACCTCAAAATGAAAGAAGTACACTTCGCTAAAATGGCATATAGTTGATTGTCGCTAAGGTACTAAAGGACTAGTCGTAGGTGTTCCTAATGTTCTTCTTGAGATCTGGAATATATCAATATGTTGTCCAAGAAAACAAGTACAAAATGGTATTGGTAAGAAAAAATACTCCACTCATCAAGAACATGAATAATGATGGAGCATTTTTCAAACCAAATGGAACCACTATAAACTCATAGTATCCATAATGAGTATAGAAGGTTGCCTTATGTATGTCAGCATCACGAATGCGTAGTTGATGGTATCCTGACTTTAGATCTATCTTAGAGAACACTTTGGCTCCCTTGATCTGATCAAATAAGTCATTTATCCTTGGCAAAGTGTACCTATTCTTAATCAATACCTTGTTCAACTATATATAGTCGATGCACAAGCGTAATGACCCATCCTTCTTCACAAAGAGAATAGGTGCTCCCAATGGAGAAACACTCAATCTAATACAAACTTTAGTTAAAAGGTGCTCTAGCTAAAAATGCAATTCACTCAACTCTTGAGTGGTCATCTAGTAAGGAGCTCTAGATATGGGCTCTACTCATAGGATGAGGTGATACAAAAGTCAATGTCCCTCTTAGGTGAAATAACAGGGATATTACTTGGAAAAGCATCAATATACTCCTATACGATACAATGATCTAGGGTCTTCCCTTAAGGTTCTTCCTCATCAAGTTCACTCATAGTAATGGTGAATACCTAAAAACCCTTTCAGATACTTCAATTCAGCTGCATAGCGAAGATCATATGAAGGGATATGGGTCTCTAGATGCCTACAATCTTAGAGTCCTTACCTTAGTCATCCTTGCACTGAATAGTCTTCCTCCTATAGTCAATGCTATCTCTATGTGAACCTAGCCAATCAATGCCCAACACTATGTCATATGACCCAAGGGGAATGAATTGAAGGTCTGTTGAAGTAATGAATCCTCCTAGGTCCAACTCACACTGCTACACTAGAGAGTTTGTGGCTATCTTAACTCCTAAAGCTAGTTTCACCTACCAACCTATGTCTTGCTTAATCACCTCAAGCTCATAATTTACAACTTTAGAGGGTGAAATAAAGGAATCTATAGCACCTAGATCAAATAAAATAGAAAGGGGTGTACCTATGATTTCTCATTTAGTCTCAACTATGGTACCCTAGTGATCTTCATATCGGTGATCTACTACTACTAAAAATCTATGTGATCTCCTAATGTCACCAATAATAGGATCAAATGTTGTTGTCCTTTTTCTTGAATACTAATAAGTATGTTGTGGGTAGTTGGCAATAATATACCCAAACTATCTACATGAGAAACACCATGTACCTCTACTAGATCAACTCCCCTCTAGATGTGTACTAGGACATTGATGACTATCTCTATTGGCAAAGGATCCATTACTCTACACAAGCTGACTATACTAATTATGTCTATTATGCTGAGAGCTATGAAAGTTCTAAGAGTTGGAACCTCTGTCATCACTCTATGCTAGAGGGTAAGATCCCCTCTTCTATTGATCCTAATTTCCTTTGGACAAAGGAGGCTTCCTGTTACTATTTATGCCCTAGTTTTGTGTGTACCTAGACCCTGATGGTGCATGTCCACTAACAGGTGCACCTAGAAAACCACCATGTCCTGAAGTGACATTTTTCTTAACAAGTATGGCCTAAAGAACCACTTCCTTAAGGGTCTTAGACTAGAATACCTTCACACCCCCAATGAAATAGGTATTTAGTCTTAGTATAAAGTGTTGTACCATTAGTGGTGAACTATCACTAATCCCTACTTAGGGCATGAGTTAAAAGAACTTTTTCTCATACTCTACCACAATTAGGGTAAACTACTTCAGAGTATGAAACTCATTTTCTCTTTGCTGACTCCACTCCTGGGGTAATAAATTCTCATAGAAGTACTCTAGAAATAACTCCCATGTGATGTTCTTCATATCAAGGCCCATCTTCTTCTCCTCTATCATCCACCAAGTTGAAGGAAAGGTCTCCAGATGGGTAATGACATACCTTTCTTTGACATTTGTGTCAAAGTCTCACATTGCAAAACATCTATATAGTGTTATCAACTAATTCTCTACATTGCAACCAGTACTAGCTCCTAAAAAAACCTTAAGCTTAACTCACAGGAGGTCTTCCATCTGATTGTCTTTGATAGCCTCTAGCATGTCCCTTGTGTTGAGATAATGGGTGTTGCACACATTGCATAATATTGTTATATTTTATTATTTTATTTTATTATGTAATGTTGTACCTAGATGGACGTGCAACATGTAAAGACTCCCATGGAATATTCTTGATGAGTTGTATTGTAACATTGTGATAATATTTCATGTAATTATTTAATATTGGGGAAAAGAATTAAATGCCCAATATTAAATGTGGAGTCAGTGGGTTAGGTAGCACATGGTTTTAGCACATGGTTTATGTAATACCACTTAGTGGTTTTGTGGGACTCGCTACTAAATAAGCAGCCACAAGGGTAGTTGTTATAGAGTGACAAGGAGAAGACAAAAGGCAAGAGTCGAGCGGGACAAGGCTTGACAGGTTAGCCAAGGGAGCATTTGTGAAGGTTGAAAGCATGGCATGGGATGTGTGGATTCATGCTTGTTCACGTAGTTTGTTCAGTTGTGGCTATGGCCATGAAGGCTTCCATGGTTGTATGGCAATGGAATTTTTGCTGAATAATACATGATGATGGATGCTTTTGGAGGCTGGGTTTTTTTCCCTCAATGAGGGTTTATATCTTGTGTCACAATTTTGTGGGTATGTTGTCTATTCTCTTGCATGTGGATTTTAATTCCGTGTTTATTTCAAATTTATTATGGGTTATGTGGAAACAGTTATATTCTTTGTTGCCAAGTTTTCTTACACCTTGTATGACCTCTCCTAGGACTCCTAGATCTCTATCTCTAATCATTCTCTAAATGATGTGAATCCCCTCGCTCAACCCTCTCCTAGTTAGGCAGGCCCTCTAAAATAATCTTCAATAACTACTTTGTACTAGGTTCTTCAGAGTCTATATGTTGCTCTCCACTGTTATCCTCCCTATTCTCTTCATAAACAGGACTCCCATGACCAATTACATGCGACCTTATATCTCTACCTCATCCACAACCACTACCTCGGCCTAAGCTATGACCCCTCAAAGTCGATCTAGTCCCAGTCACCATCCTCCTACAACATCCCAGCAAGAACAACAAATACCAAAAAAATCAAAAAAGGCATAATACCTTAAAGCATAATCATAAAAAATGTATTTTGATGACCAAATCAGGAATACTTCAAGTTTTCCTTTTTCTACATTTAAATACTCGGGTCTGAAGTTCAATTTTTTCAAGTTGTAATATATAAGTATAGTTGTTTAAGTTTATTTTAAGTGGACTAGTTGTCATCTAGTGGCATTCTAACATACCCAAGCTCCCAATGTATAAATGTGGGTTGTGATATGCAACAACTCATATACATACATAAGTAATACAATAACAGTTACATATCTCAAGGGTCCCATGATGCTAAAGCCCACACATAAATTTTAATAAGATTAAATTAGATAAGTAAAAAAATTCCATGTCATAGAATAGCGATAGGTACAAAATCACATGAAAGAATATACAATTACATAAGATGCCACATTACATAGCTAGAATACATAATCATGCTCTTCACAAGTCATAGGGTATGAAATGCTAAAAGAATATACATCATGATAAGATACAAAATCCTATAGAATCTCAAACAACCAATGTATAATATACCAGAATATGACTATAGAACATAATCACAAGGTAAGAAGAATAAAATATCTATGTACAATAAGATTAAATTAGATAAGTAAAAAAATTCCATGTCATAGAATAGCAATAGGTACAAAATCACATGAAAGAATATACAAGTACATAAGATGCCACATTACATAGCTAGAATGCATAATCATGCTCTTCACAAGTCATAGGGTATGAAATGCTAAAAGAATATACATCATGATAAGATACAAAATCCTATAGAATCTCAAACAACCAATGTATAATATACCAGAATATGACTATAGAACATAATCAAAAGGTAAGAAGAATAAAATATCTATGTACAAGGCACATCTAACATTGACATCTAGCTGTCAAATCTCAATGGAAACACTACCACTTGACCTCATGGAACCTAAATGGACCACTTCCACTATATTGAGTAGACAATCTCAAGTCCCGAACAAATAAAAATCCAAAAGTCATAACAAGAATCTAGGTCAAGGAATCCTGATAGAAATCTATCCAAAAGGTATCAAATACACAAGTAACATCTAATCCCATAGGCAACAAAGACACGTAGGAAACCTAATATGCATGTGGGCAAGTGTCATTGCATGAGTAAATTCTAAGGTTATCCTGGCAGTCTCTTTGGACTTCGGTCCCCTAGTGACTATATGCAACATTAGTATCCTTTCTTATAGACAAGGTATATGAACAAGGCAAGGTTGCAACCAAGCATCATCTCCACTCCTGTCCTAGCCAATACTAGCACTCAAGGCATGGGAAAGGTTATATGCTAACTCTTGTTAATTCATTTTAGCTCCATTAATGAAATGTTATCACTTATTAACACAACTTACAATGGGTTACCCAAGCAATCTCTTTAGGGCTCTGACCTCCATTGCAAGCCACTCCTCAACATACACATATATAACCTATGCTAAGCTCATAAAAGTATGCCTCATAAAAACACAATAACTACATCAGTCTTATACAAGCAACTGGAAAGCACCAATAGATAACTGATCAACCTCAAAGGCTATATCACCAAAAATCACAACACGTGAGCTTACATAACCAAACTAGTTCACACCATAGAGACACATGAATACATCACAATGGTTGGGGAATGAAATGATCATGATAGTAGAACATCACATAACAACATCATAAAAATAATCACTTCCCAAGCCTCTGGTATACATTCATATTTGGCCAGAATACTAGCTTCCCCAAACCCAATGCAAGATAAACACAACATCTCAATAGACATTTACAGCAAAAGTAGTTGTGCAATAATTTTAGTCTTTGATAAAATCTCATAATGATTGATTTGTGTCAAAATTCGAGTTTTTACTTCATAACTATTTCATAGTTGGATAAAAGTCTCCAAGTTTAGATTGATCAAAATATAAGTTTCATGTTTACAGCTTAATGTGTCTATGTTCTCCAATAACTATGTATTTGTTAAGGTCCAATTCTAATCCACATGGAAACCAAAATAGTTTATTTAAAACTTTACATATGATTTTCATTTAACAATATTATTATAGATCCAATTATAGAAGTTTGAATAGTAATTACATTTAATAAATATTAAATTATGTTTAATAATGACTAAATTCAATACAATAAAATTAAAATTAAAATTTAATTAAAACTAAACTAATATTTTAAAATATACTAATCATATGTATGTAATAATAAATAAATAATAATAAAGCAATTTACAATATATAATATATTCTTTTCTTTTCTTTTTTTAATAAAAAAAATTAAAGGGCCCTATCATGGTAGTTAAGCTACTTACAGCAACCAAGCCTATCCATGACAGTCGTAGCTACTACAATAGCTAGGTTGTCTATGGCAGCTCTATTGTTATGGTAGCCTCATTGCCTTGTGTAGTGTGGAGCAAACTATCTCAAAGGGTATTGTTAGCAAACTATCTCAATTGCCTTGTCACTCTAGTTTGTGATCTAACTATCATAACAGATATGAGGATACAAAACAATCAAGATAACAATCATCATGGATTTGTAGCTATTAGGGCTAACTATTAAGTTTAGTTCATGAAGAAGTGATTCAATGGAAATCACATGTTCGCTATAGGTTTTTGGCTAAATGTTTTAAGTTGCAATGGTGTTAAAGTCAACAACTTTAGTCAAGATTCATGATTTTCATTACATTGCAAGGAGTTAAGAGTGACCCAGTGGTGGTGATGTAGCAATAGACATGTGTCAACATTTTGGCAGATCTCAATGGATTGAAGGAAGAAATGTCACAAAGGCTTGCAATCAATCACAGTCATCGATCTGGAAGCAGATCAATGCTTTTTGTATTCTCACTTTCTGAAGATGCATGAAATTTAGCCAAAGTGACAAAGTGAGCACTCAACACATGGAGATGGTGGGATCGAACTCAATTGTGGGCCATAAAAGGGAATGTGTCAAAGCAAGTTGGCAAAGTGGCATCTTCTGGTTGGTCGAAGGTACTAACTATGACAAAGAACTTTAGTTATATAGGAAACGTCATATCTTGTTAGATTGATGGCTGTCAGTTTCTCCCTTTTTAAAGATGCATGAAAGAAAACTAAAGTGAGAAAGTGACGAGATGACACGTGTCCTATTTTCCAAAAGGGAAAATTTAGTGTTATCACATGATCGCAAGTAGTTAGATAAAATCTAGTATCTAAGTTATGAAGGTGCAAAAGATAATATTAGTTAACTTTAAATGGTTATTGCATCTTCACAAGTGGTTAAAGGTAACCTAAGGTTAAGGTGGAAAAGTAGTGAAAGCCTATTGTCACGACTTTGCAAGGTTGATAAATTAGTTAAGGATTCAATTTTCCAAGTTGTGATAAAGGGCCAAAACTGTTGGAATTACAAGAGGAAAGGTAAACTTGTGAGAGTGGGGTGAATCAAGAGTTTAAACTTGGACCCATAAAACTTTCACCATACATTTGTCTCATGCATTCAATAAGTAAGTTGAAATAACATGTAAAGAATATACATCTAACTCATATAACCATGAAAGAATTCAAACACATAACACCAGATATGATTACCCAAAAACCCTCCAAGTGAGAAGGAAAAATTGGGGTGGGGATGACATCCAAAAATCTTCACTACTATAGTAATAAAGTGTATCTAATGAAGGTTACATTGATTTGACCATGAAACATGATCTACCCTATGAAAGGTCTACCCTATTAAAGGCTTTCAAAGACTGTTAGGTCTCACCTTGTTAGAGGATTTCAACACCCTATTAGAAGTGTGCCTTGTTAGAGGACTTCAACTTACAATTAAGTAAGCACCCTATTAAAGGATTTCATACAGCCTGTTAGGACTACTCTGTTAAGAGATTTAACTGAAATCACCTATTAAAATGTCTCAGCATAGATCTTGCGATTGGCACTTGCTTGCCTGATAACATATCACCTCTTCACAATGTCTTCTTGATCCTTATTGATTAGATGTACCAATGTTGTATCCTTTTCTCTATCCTCTATTCTTCTCTAACTGATTCTGCAATTCACTCTTTCTTCTAAGTCACCTTGAATGCTCTGCATGCAAACTATCTTGTTCACACCTTTAATTCTCCTGCACTAATCATTCACCCATCATGAAGAGTTTAGGGCTTCATCCTCCTTAAGAGGACTTAGGTGGCTTATGGTTAGGTATGAATCTATAGCTGAGATTCATCCATTTTGCTACTTAATCCTTCCCATTTTTTGATTGGCTGCATATAATTGCATAGGGAATCTAAATATAGATTCGTCCTTAACTTCACAATATCATAATATAATCTTAAGTTAGCTCAAAAATGGTTTACAGAGTTGTTTGTGCCATTACAAACAACTATGTCAAAACTGTGTTACTCGGCATATGAAGTCTTTGATGCTCAGTATGTACTATTATTTATACTATTACTTGACATCTACATTACTTGGCTCTTGAATCACTCAACATGGTCTATCTACTAGGCACTTTAGTGACTCAGCAGGTGAGTGACTTGGCACTCATTGCAACTCAACATGGTATAATATTTACATATTGTGCTCGACATGTATTACTAGTTTGGCATGAACTAAGTAAATGGCTTAAGTGTGTTGATACTCACTTGTCAAAACCATCTGAGATTAACGAAAATAACATAAGTTAGCTAATCATAGCTTCACATGGTTAAGCCAAGAGCAACATTTTTTGGCTGCGAAACTGCGAAGAGAATCTGCAAGTTAAAAAAATTGACCATCGCATCATTGCAAGGGTTTAAATTGAAGTGAAATTTAAGTTGCAAATTTTTGAAAGACTAATCAAGATAGTTAAAGTTAAGTCATCATAACTTTGCAAGGTTTCAGTGGTAGTTAAGTTCTTGGGTTGTGAAGTTGTGAAACAATGATACCAGTCATCTAGGACAATGATCGTGATGTCACATGGTTAAAGAAAGTTTTATATCTCATGGTTGCAAGGAGGCAACACAGTTAATGTAAGCATCTTTGCAACATCACAAGTAAGAGAAATGTTAAGTTATAAGGGTAAAAGCATAGATATGTGTAACCATTTATGATACCAAAACCTATTTTCGTCAAATCTCATTTCTCTATCAAAACTCATTATTTTTCAAGAACTAAAAATACCCTTTTATAGATCTCAGATTCAATATCATCATTATATAAATTTTTGGGTGTTTTGATTAGTTATAATATGTTATAATCTCAAAATATTATAAGTCAATATTTCAACATTTCAGAAGATGCTCCCTCAAAAAAGGAAAAAAAATAGTAAATCATATAAAAAAAAATTAAAAATTATATTTATCTCTAAAGGAGAGAATCCTCTTCATGAATATGTAATTTTTTTTTCAAGAAGGTATAGATTTGATAGGGAAGTTTCGATAGGAATAAAAAATTGTTGGATTCTGATAAGGTTGAACTTGAGTACTTGAGTACTTATAACAAAAAAATATACATCAAAAATAATTATTTCTTTTTTTGTTCACTAGCTATACATGTCATCTATAAGATATTTTCAAATTAGAACAAAAAAAGATGATTTGAATATACTTGTTTGACGAGAACTACACCCTATATTTTTTATAGTTAAAAAAAGGACTTCAAAATAAAATAAAATGAATAAATTCTTACTCAAAAAAATCATAAAAATTATAGGCATAAAATTCATCCTATTCTACACATTTCATCAGTTTACATCATCTTCATATTTTAAACACAAATATATTTTTTTGTCATTAATTTTGAACTGTCACATTCTGATATCCCATTTCTTTATAAAAGGTGACACGGGTTTGTGCTTTTGCCCCTAAACTGCCACAAAGATGCAAAAAATTTAGTTTCACGATCATCATTGGGTCACAATAGTTAGTGGACTAAAGTGATGGATAGTTGCAAAGAAGCAATAAAGCATAGAATGAAGTGGTCATAGTTTTGCAAAGCCATATAGTGAATGAAGAAACTGCAAGGAAGCAACGATAAGGAGGAAGCACATCATCATAGGCTTGACATGGCAGTTAGAAAAGCAAGATGATTTGGTAGAACACTTCAAAGATATAAGGCCACGTAGTAAGGTTGACTACTAAATTCAATTGATGATAACACAGCTACCCTGGCATTGTTGCAAACACTGTTAAGTGGCTCATTAATGGCAAACAAATCCTTTGATCACCTGCAACCATATTTTTGGTGTTCTTGATGCCTGATAAATACAAATTTCATCCTATCGTTGCTATGGTTATCCGTCCACTCGCTAGAAAAATTATGGTCGCCACTTCTATATCTTTAGGGTCTGAGTTTACATGTAAAGATCTGATTTTTTCAGTGTTGAGATGTGCATCTGATCAGATCTTTCTCTAACCAATAGTTATTGCTCTTCTGCAACTTAAAGATGGTGGTTGAGTTTAGGGTTTTAGCAAAATATTTGAGTTATGCTTGAACTCTATAAAAGGCAGTTGTAAATATGTTCAAGGGTTCTTCTTTGTTTTGTTATGTTTACTTGCAATAGCCTTGTGCTCTACAACTATATTCATTGTCTTCAATTAATGAAATGGTTGGTTTCTTACCTCTTCTTGTCATTCATTAGTTTGCAAATGTATCTTGCCTCTCCTTGATTGTTTATTTTATGTTTCCCCTAATTCTGCACATTATGTTTAATCTATTAATAAAGGTTGTATTGTGGAGATTTCTTCCTTTTAGTGTTCTTATTAATTTCTAACCTTCATGTGATTCTTTGGGAGAAGAATAGAGTTAGAACCTATGTATTTGGGCTTTCCATTGATGTATTGTGCATTTAAGGGTAGAGTTGTAACCATTTCAATTAGGTGCATCACCCCCCTTTCCCTTTTAGCAATTTACTTTCATGCATTTCCTTCTACCTTTTTCTTCAAAGCAATAGTTAGGTGTATCTTGATTGTAAGGAAGTTGACCTTCTTCAAAGACTCAATCTTATAGTTCAAGTTCCACAGCTTGGAGATTGTTTCCATGTTTCACAAGGTTGTCTTTAGGTCAAACTTCAGGCAAGGGTACAAACTTTTGTGACAATAGTTTTTGGTATACCCAGTAGGACACCTTCAGATTCATAAGTCCATTGGTTAGCCAATTTGAAGATCCATTCACTAGGAAATTGGGTGTTTTTATCAATGCCATCAGCCTTTAGAGGAATTCATCTAACAACATGGTGACTTTATACATATATTGGTTTCAACAAAATAAATGTTGGTATGACTTTTCAGTTTTTATGTTTCCTCAAGATTTTTGTGAAGTTGTTTTCTTAGATGCCTTATCATGGATCCACTTCATAGAGATTCCTCCCTTTTTTCCCCATATGATGCAGAGGTCACTTTTATCCCAAACTATCATATTATTTTTGGTCATGAATGTGTTGAGATTTCTCCTCCAAGTACAAATCAATCCAAGAATTTCAGGAGCAGCAAGAGAGGGGAAAAAATCAAGCCCATACGTTGATTCCTCCTTAGTTTTGGTCTCCCCTACAATATCAAATGATCAACTTTTTGAATCTTCCATAGAACCCTGTAGTAATCCCATGTCAAAGGTAGGAGAGCTTTATTATCGCATAAATATTTTGGGCCTTGGATTTGATGAAATAGACAAGATTTTTGAATTCATTCATAATCCTTACGAGGATATAAATTGTGGATATTATGTTTATGTTACACTCATTGTGACTTCTTGGCTTGATAATTTGTGTGGTGAGATAGAAATGTGGGAGAATGACCCTCGTGTTTGCAACATGGTGTATAAGGCTTTTGATATTTTCAGAGAGGCTCAAGAGGCTCTCTCCTAGTTGTAGCACGAGGAAGAACTAAAATAGAAGAAATATGAGGAGGAGGTAAGACTCAAGCTTGCCCAAATGTAGAGACCTAAAGTGCAAGAGCCTCTAAGGAGGAAGCTTGCTAGCTTCAAAAAAAGAAACCCTCACTAGATTTCTACTTCAAGCTCCCTAAACCCACACCTAAAATTCAAAAGCCTCCACTTATCAATGATGGTGACACCTAAAATGATTATTTTCCCTTCTTTATTGTTCATGAAGAAGTGGATATATCTTTTCCCACACTAGAGACAACAAAAAAGAAGCCACCAATTGAAGAAAATGTACTGCAGTAGGAGGTTAAGGAAGAAGAACATTAGAAGGAAATCCTCATCCTCGAGGAGGAACACATCAACATGCATGAGGTTTCTCCTCAGCCCGCATGCAATGTCACAACAAAGAAGACAATCCTAGAAGAAGAGTTTTTTTCTTCTTCAAGCCATCATAGGGATTTTTATGAAATGGGGACATCACAGTGGATGGGGAAGATAGATTTCTACAAGCTTGAGGCCTTATCTCTATATAACAAGTCATCTTCCTCATATGAGGGAAATTTGTTGCAGTAGACGATCCTTCATGATATGGAGGATGGAAAGGAGGATCCCAAGGATAGCTTTATCCTTGAGGTGGACCATGATAACATGCATGTGGTTCCCCCTTGACCTATGCATGTTATTATCACTATAGTGGTGGAGATCGATGATGAGGATGATCTTTTGAATGAGTTTGATGTTATTTTCTCTTCCATAGAGGTTGAGTCATTATCTCATATATATGAAGGATGTATTCTTTAGCAACAACAAGAAGAGAATGTACTACCAGCCATACCATCAGAGCTAGCCCCTACTAGCCAAGACAATTCAAAAGTTATAGAGCACAACCAAGTGGTCAAGGATGATTCCTTTGACCCTGCACCATTGATAGGATGCCCTATCAGGCACCTGGCTCTACAAGAAAACACCAAGTAGCCCCCACTCGTGCTTACCTCAGAACATGAAGTATATTTTCACTAGAAGGAGAAAGTTGATCTTGCTCAAGATCAAAGTGCCCCAGTGTTGGAAAGATTCATTATTTTTAGCATTGGGAAGGTGCTTCAAGTTGCAGCAACATGCTTGTTGCTATTTTCAGTTTCCCACATGCATGAAAAAAGAAATCAGCTAGTGAGGAAGGGAAGCTACTTCAACAAACTAGTTAATGGGTTTGTTTGACCTTCCATCTCTATTAATTTTTGTAAATAGTAGATTAGGTGTTTTCTACTTTCTAAGAAGTGCACGAGCACAAGCTATTTCTCTATGAAGTAGCAGGTTTCAAATTTTGTTGGTTGTAGAGGAGGGCTCTTTTTTGTGACTTTATGGCCCAATGGATTTCTTAAGGCCACTGATTGTATGCTTAGCAAGCAATAATTTCCTCTAAGTTGCCAAAAATTTTAGCCATTTTAATCCCCCCTCCCCCTTTTTGTTCCAATATTGTCATCCTCTTGAAACACCCCAAAGATAGTCAAATCCCATATTCTGATGTATTATTCATAAAATGACATGCAAGCATAAAAAAGGATACATAAACACTTTGGTTATATGTTCTTTTCTTTTATATCCCCAAGTCCTTAAATTCTTCATATTGTTTGTCAATATCTTTATGAGTATTTCAAGTTGCAATGGTAAAAAGTCCTTTGATTTAGTCGCCTTGTCACTCCAGTTTGTGATTTAACTATTCTAAGGGATGTAAGTATACAAAGAAATCAAGATAATAGTCATCACGCCTTTGCAACTATTAGGGCCAACTATTAAGTTTAGGTCGTGAAGGAATGATTCAATGGAAATTGCATGATCACAGTAGGTTTTTGGCTAAATGTTTTAAGTTGTGAAGGTGCAAAAGTCTACAACTTCAATCAAGATTTAGGGTTTTTGCTACATCGCAAGGAGTTAAGAGTGACCCAGTGGTGGTGATGTAGTGCCAGAGAAGTGTCAACATTCTAGGAGATCTCAATGGATTGAAGGAAGAAATGTCTCAAAGGCCCATGGTCAATCACGATTGTTGATATAGAAGTAGATCAACACTTGTCATATTCTCACTTTCTAAAGATGCATGAATTTTAGCCAAAGTGAGAAAGTGAGCATTCGATATGTGGAGATGGTTAGGTAGACTCAACTATGGGTAGAAAAAGAGAATGTGTTAGAGAAAGTTGGTAGAGTAGCATGTTATGGTTGGTTGAAGGTGTTGGCTATGACAAAGAACTTTAGTTATATAGGAACCATCATATCTTGTTAGATCGATGGTTCGAGAAAGTGACAAGATGACATGTGTCCTATTCACTAAAAGGGAAAAGTTAGTGTTAATGCATGATTGAAAGCAATCAAATTAGCTCTAGTTTCTAAGTTTCAAAGGTGCAAAAGAGAACAACAATTAACTTTAAATGGTTATCACATCTTTGCAAGTGGTTAAAGGTAACTCAGGGTTAAGGTGGCAAAGCAGGGAAAGCCTATTGTAGTGGCTTTGTAGGGTTGAGAAATGAGTTAAGGATTCAAGTTTTGAGGTTGAGATAAAGGGCCAAAACAATATAAGTCAGTCGATCGTAGCTTCACATGGTTAAGCTAAGAGCAACATTTTTTGGTTGTGAAGTTGTGAAGAGCATCTAGTAGTTAAAAGAAGTAACCATCGCATCATCACAAGGGTTTAAATTGAAGGGAAAGTTAAGTTGTGGATATGCAAAAGAGTAATCAG
Source organism: Cupressus sempervirens (assembly GCA_028749045.1). Classification (NCBI taxonomy): domain Eukaryota; kingdom Viridiplantae; phylum Streptophyta; class Pinopsida; order Cupressales; family Cupressaceae; genus Cupressus; species Cupressus sempervirens. Next base: position 294,974,542 of record CM053788.1, on the reverse strand, counting down.
GATAGTTAAGGTTAATTCATCATAGCTTCACAAGGTTTTAGTGGCGGTTAAGTTACTGGGTTGCGCTGCAAAACAATGATAGCAGTCATCTAGGACAATAATTGTGATGTTGTACAATTAAAGAAAGCTTTATATCTGGCAATACAAAAGAGGCAACACAATTAATGTAAGGGTCTTCACAACATCACAAGTAAGCAAAATGTTTAGTTCTAAACCATTGCGAAGATGTGAGAAAGTCAGTTTCATGGTCATCACTAGGTCATGATGGTTAGTGGACTGAAGTGATGGATAGTTGTGAAGCAATGATAAAGCATAGAATGAAGTGGTCATAGTTTCTCAAAGCCATGTAGTCAATGAAGAAACTATAGTGAAGCAACGACAAGGAGGAAGCACATCATCACAAGCTTGACATGGTAGTTAGAAAAGTAGGATGATCTGGTGGAATGCTTCAAAGATACAAGGCCACATGGTGAGGTTGACTATTGAATTCAATTGATGATGACATAGTTGACCTGGTGCTATTGTAAACATTATCAAGTGGCTCATTGATGGCAAAAAAATGCTTTGATCACCAGCAACCATCTTTTTGGCATTCTCGATGCCTGATAAATGAAAATTTCATTCTACCACTGCCATGGTTATCCATCCACTAGCTAGAGTAGTTATGGCTGCCACTTTTGTCTCTTTAGGGCCCAAGTTTGCATGTAAAGATCAAATTATTTTAAGCATTAGGATGTGCATCCAATCACACCTTTCTCTGATCAGTAGTTATTGCTCTTCTACAACTTGAAGATGGTGGTTGAGTTTAGGATTTCAATGAGATATTTGAGTTCTACCTTAACTCTATAAAAGGTAGTTCTACATATGTTTCAAGGGTTCTTCTATGTTCTATTATGTTTACTTGCAGCAGCCTTGTGCTCTACAACTGTATTTCTTTCTTCTATTAATGAAATAGTTGGTTTCTTACCTCTTCTAGCCATTCATTAGTTTGTGCATGTATCTTGCCTATCCTTGAATGTTTATTTTATGTTTCCCTTGATTCTACACATTGTGTTTAATCTTCTGATAAAGGTTCTATTGTGAGGATTACCTTCTTTCAATGTTCTTATTAGTTTCTAACCTGTGTATTTGGGCTTTTCATTGATGTATTATGCATATAAGGGTAGAGTTGTAACTATTTCAATTAGGTGCATCACCCCCCTTTCCCTTTCAAAAATTTACTTTCATCCAATTCCTTCTCCCTTTTCCTTCAAAGTAGTAGTTAGATGCATCTTGATTGTAAGGAAGTCGACCTTCTTCGCAGACTCAATCTTATAGTTTAATTCTCATAGTTTAGAGATTGTTTCTATATTTCACAAGGTTGCCTTTAGGCCAAACTTTAGGAAAGGGTGCAAAATGTTGTGACAACAAGCACCAAGAAACAAGTATCATCCAAACCTAGGGGCAACAAAAACGTGTAGGAAATATACTATGTGAGTTGGCAAGTGTCATTGCACGAGTCAACTCTAAGGTTAGCTTGCAAGCTTCTCTAAACTTCGGCCCCCTAGTGTCTCTATGTGGTATCAATATCCTTTCATACAGACAAGGCATACTAACAAAACAAGGTCACAACCAAGCATCCTCTCTACTCCCATCCTAGCTTGTACTAGCACTTGAGGCATGGGCGAGAAAAAACAATGACTCTTATTAATTCATTTTATTCTCATTTAACGAAATGCTATCACTTATTAAAGTGACTTACAATGGGTTACCTAGACAACTACTTAGGGCTCCAACCTCCATTGCAAGCCACTTCCCATCGTACACATAGATCACCTACCCTAGGATCATAAAAAATAAAACTTATAAAATCATAATTTTCACCTCAATTCTTTTCAAGCAACTAGAAAGCACCTATAGATAAAACACAGTATTCACCTCAATCCTTTACAAGCAATTGGAAAGCACCTAAAGACCAATCTCAGTATCACCTTAGTCCTATAGAAGCAACTGGAAAGCACCAAAAGATAAAACACAACAATGACCTCAGTCCTATACAAGCAAGTCGAAAGTATCAAAAGATGATTGATCAAAGACTCAAAGGTTACACTAGAAAAGTCACACCATTCACCTCTATTCTACACAAGAACTAGAAAGCACTAGAAAACATTGATCAGAACTCAACATAGAGTGACACATCACCATGGTCAGGTATAAAAGATCGTATACATAACATCATCATAGAACAAAATCCCTAAGCCTCTAGTAAACACCCTGCTTGGTCAACATACTAAGTCAAACCTGAAACCCAACATGAAAAATTTCATACATCTCATCAAAAATTTAACAATTGTTTTCATAATTCAATTGGTTTTTTCAAACATAAGAGTTTAGTACACAAACAGGGCTTTAGTTTTCATCTTTTTAAAGTGTCAAGATTACTAAGGTTTTTGAATTATAGAAATCATTTTCATATTTAAATTAAACCATCAAGTAAAACCTAAGTTTACTAAAATAATCATTTTCCCAATTACAATTTCCAAATTTATTTTAATAGTAAAATTATTAATTTAAAAAAAATCATTAAATTACTAAAAATAATATTTATTTATTTATTAATAAAATAACTTATATTAAATTATTAATCTAATAATAATATTAATATTAATAACTTTTAATATTTAATAATTATTAACATTTATTATATTGAAATTAACATATAATAAAAATGTTAATAAAATTAAATAAAACTAAATAAAGTAAATAAAACTTATTGCACATCTTTTAAGCCCGTAGGTTGACCGTTGTTGTGCGTAGCCCTACTAATGCAGCAATAGTGTACTATGCCAATAGTACCTACTACTGCGGCAATAGGCCTACCGCACATAGCCTCATTAAAGGGAGTCATCAATAATGGAAAACGGGAGGAGGAAAGGGGGGTTGGGGGTGGTGGCCCTAGCCCACCATTTTATATTACTTTCTTTTTTTAAATAAAAAACAAAAAGCCCTCCGTCAATGTAATTTCTAAAACAATTTATTTTTATTTAATATTATTTTTATCATTATCACAATAAATATAAATTAATATGGTGATTATTTATAAAAAAAGTTGGATAATTTTTCTAATCTAGATTTGATAGGGCAACAAAATCTAAACAGTTGAATTTTATTAATTAAAAGTGGTTTTCTTTTCAAAACCCCTATCTCAAATTTAATTAAATCCATTACAAATCACCCAATTTAGCAAACAAGGGTTTCAAATTTTAGATTTGTTTATAGACATTTTCGAAACTAAAAATAATAAATACACAAACAAGGGTTTCAACCCAAATAATGTTGAAACACTATCCTTCAAACACAGAGAAGATGAATATTTCAATGAAAGAAACTAATATGAAAAACTCAGAAGATCATACCTAAATATGATGCTAAACAACATATGCACGAAGCTCGCAAGCAATTTTCCTTTCTTCTGAAAACCCTCTTCTTGGAAATTGGCTCCTCCAAATCTCAATATGGAGAAATGAGCTCCAATTCCTTAATAAAGAGCTTTCCTCAAATCATAGCTTTGATTTTGCAATCAAGCAAAACCTTTTTCTTTATTAATTTATTATATTTTAATTTTCATGTGCAACCTTTTTGCAATTTAATTAAAATAAACTTTATTAAATCAATTCCTTTTTCTCTTTTATTAAATCCTGATACATTTTTAATAATTTTTTTATTAATCTAACTAATAATAATATTTAGAGTTTATTATAAAAATGAAACTCCTAAATATATTATTATTAAGTTAAATATAATAATTACACCAAAACTAGAACTTTAACTATATCTTTATATTTAATTCTTTAATTTAATTAATTTCTCAATTATTTAAATATAATTAAATATCACTTTTTCTTATAAAATTTTCATTAAATTATCTTTTAATTTGATTTAATTATAACTAAAATCACAACAAAACCCACAAAACTAAATACAAAAACCCAACTGAAAGACAAAGCACATATTCAAACTCCAAGGTCAAAATCACAAATTCACATCACTTAACAAATTCAAAAGGGTAAACAACTCAGATACTTGTCCTACTTTCTAGGACAATTGGCTTAGGGTTAGTATTTGGACTCAAGAATTATTTCCCCTCTTTTACCATTGAGATACTATGATAGAACATGCTCATCCTGGCAATTCAGGGAAGTCGATGCTCGATACTTTCAATCTGCATAAAATCTAAGCATGTACATACACATATAATCTAAACTAAATATGAAATGGTAGGAAGTGGTGCATTATGTAGATCTTGAGTAGCAGGTGACTATGACTCCCTCCCTCAACCACATCAGAAACGTCAATCATAAAGTAAAATATACAAGTACACCATACACATGCAAGTATGAGACAAGTATCCATAGAAATTGCACATAAATCACACATCTAACTATCATCATGAGATAACTGAAATCACTGTATGAACATACATGTATCATCATCAAAATAATCTTGAACACGTGAAATAACTAAGTAACTCACCACATAAATCAACTGAGTATGAAATAACATCTAATCAAATCTGGTAACTAAGTACCACTAATTGTAAAATATAACTTAAAACTGGCTGAAAAGAATCTGACAATCCAACATGAAAAGTAAACTAGGGGTAGGTATTACATTCACTCCCCCTAGACTTAAGCTTACTCCTAGAAGCCTACAAGCCATTAGACCCTTTCCCCCTATAGGAGGATAAGACTCCACTGAAAACATCTGTGATCTACCCATATCTCCAACCATGGGTTTTGAAGCTATAGATCTCTGATCCACGAAATGTGATTTCCATTGAGGACAATGGGACAACTTGTGTTTACGTTGTCTACATGAAAAAAATTCTTCATCAAAACTCCTCTGCACTCTAGGTGCATTGAACTATTGAAAATAACCTCCACTAGCCAAAGAATGAGTACTCTATGATGGCTGGTCATATTGGTTGTGTTTATTGCACTGAGAGTATTGAGAATCCCTAGAGTGTGAACCCCTGCACCACTTTGTGTTGGAAGATTAGATCCTCCTTACTACTACTGTTGATTGCCTCTAGAAGAATAGGGCTTCCTATTACTACCCGCTTCCTAATTACCTTTGGACCCTGATGTTGTAGGTGCTCCCACAAAACCAACATGTCCCAAGGTGATACTTTTCTCCAAAGGATAGCCTAATGTACCACATCCTTGAGGGTTTTAGGTTGGAAAACTTTTACACCCCCAATGAGAGGGTTGTGTAGACTTCAAATAAAATGTTGAACCATCAGAAATGAACTTCCACTAATCCTTGCATAAGGCATGAGTTCATAGAATTTCTTCTCATAGTCTACCATGGTCATGGTATACTGCCTCAAAATATGGAACTCATTGGCCCTCTGTTGGTGCCCTTCCTCTAGTAAGAAGTGTTCACAAAAGTTCTCAAGGAATAACTCCCATGTAATGGTGTTCATCTTCACACCCAATTTCTTCTCCTTAATGTTCCACCATGTAGCCTAGAAGATCTCTAGGTGGGTGATGGAAAACCTCGCTTTAACATTAGAGTCAAAGTCCTACATCATAGAACATCTATCTAATGCAATTAACCACTACTCTACCACATATCGTGTACCAACCCCATTCAAGGGTTTGATCTTAGACCTCTGTAGGTCCTTCATATGAGTGGCCTTAATCGACCTTTCTCTGTCACCATGAAGATCTCTCTAAGGATTCCTTGATCTTTGTCTCTTATCATTCCCAACATGATGTGATCCTTCCTAATCAACACCCCTTGGAAGAGGTAGGCGCTCTATGATTGTCCTTGTCATCTATCTCAAATTAGTCTCCTCCGAGTCAGCATGATCTTCTTTGTGGCTCTCCTCTCTATTTTCCTCTTGAACAAGACTCTCTCTAGGAGTCAGAAGAGGACTATCATGTCTACCTCTCCCACAAACTCTACCTCTTTTTGCACTACGACCCCTAATAGTGGAGTTAGTCTCAAACACCATCCTTCTACAACACCTAAAAGAACAACAAAATGCTCACAAAGTCAACAAAGGCATACCGCCATAAGGCACAATCATAAGAAGATATGTTTGAAATCCAATCTCAAGACTAATTCAAGTTTTTCCTTTTTCTATGTTTCAAGTAATCAAGTCTGAAGTTCAAAGTGTTCAAGTTGTAAAAGATACATAACATTGTTTAAGTTTTGTTTTAGTTTAACAAGTTGACAAATAGTAGCGTTCTAATATACCCATAGCTCCCAATGTAGAAACTTGGGCTCTCATACCAGATGTAACACCCCGCCCAGGAATCCAAAAGAAATTAACCTATAGTTTTTCTAAGTTTTCCAAACATTTTTCTTTAAAGATAATAACATCAACAGATAACATAGCAGAAGCAAAAACTCACATACATACAACCATCATAAATAGATTACATCTCCTAAGTGTCCCATGATATTAAATCACATGTATGAGTTTATTAATAGTAAATGTAACACATAACTAAAATCCACATCATATATAGTACATAAGTACGAATCCAATAATATCAAATTACAAAAGATGCCACTTGGCATAACTAGAATGCATTATCATCCACTATACACGTCATAGGATATGAAAAGTTCAAAGAATATACATCTTGAATAAAATACATCATCTTATAAGATCTCTAATAATCAAGTATAGTACAATAAAATATAACCATCCAACAGAAATACAAGATAAAAAAGAAAGGTACAACTGCACAAGCACATCTAGCAACGACATCCAGCTGTTGGTTCTCAATGGTCTAAGAAAAATGCACTATCACTCGACCTCATAGAACCTAAATGGCCCACTTCTACTATGCTAAAGAGATAGTCTCAAGTCCCAAATAGATATCAATCCACAAGTCATAACCAACATCTAGGTCAAGGAAATCCTGATAGCAAACTATCTCAAAGGGTACCAAGACATAAGTATCATCTAAACCCAAAGGCAACAAAGGCATGTAGGAAATCTACTATATGAGTGGACAAGTGTCATCACATGAGCCAACTCTAAGGTTAGCCTAACAACCTCTCTGGACTCTGACCCTCTAATGTCTCTATGCAGTACCAATATCCTTTCATATAGTCAAGGCATACTAATAAAGCAATGTCACAATCAAGCATCCTCTCTACTCCCATCCTAGCCTATACTAGCACTTGAGGCATGGATGAGGAAAAATAATGAATCTTATTAATTCATTTTACTCTAATTTAATGAAATATTATCACTTATTAAAACAACTTACAATGGGTTATCCATGCAGCTACTTAGGGCTCCAACCTCCATTGCAAGCCACTTCCCAATGTACACATAGATTACCTACCCTAGACTCATAAAAAGTACAACACATAAAATCACAATATGCACCTCAGTCCTTTACAAGAAATTGGAAAGCACCTACAAATAAAACATAGTATTCACCTCAATCCTTTACAAACAACTAGAAAGCACCTAAAGACCAATATCAATATCACCTTAGTCCTATACGAGAAACTAGAAAGCACCAAAAGATAAAACACAAAAATCACGTCAGTCCTTTACAAGCAACTCAAAAGCATCAAAAGATAACTGATCGAAGACTCAAAGGTTACATGAGAAAAGTCACACCATTCACCTCAGTTCTACACAAGAACTTGAAAGCACTAAAAAACATTGATTAGAAATCGACATAGAAAATACATGACACATCACCATGGTTAGGTATAAAAGATTGTATACATAACATCATCACAAAAAAAAACCCCCAAGCCTCTCGTAAACATCCTGATTGGTCAATATACTAAGTCAAACTTGGAACCCGACATGAAAAATGTCATAAATCTCATCAAAAATTTAAGAACTATTTTCATAGTTCAATAAAAATTTTCAAACATTAGAGTTTAGTCTACAAACAGGGTTTTAGTTTTTGCCTTTTCAAAGTATTAAGATTACTAAGGTTCTCAAATTATAGAAATCAATTTCATATTTAAATTAATCCATCAATTAAAACCTGAGTTTACTAAAATAATCATTTTCCCAATTTACTTTCCAATTATATTTTAACAATAAAATCATTAATTTAATTTAATTTTTTAAAATAAAAATCATTAAATTACTAAAGATAATAATAATTTATTTATTAGTAAAATAATTATTAATCTAATAATAAAATAATAAATAATCATAATATTAATAAATTTTAATATTTAATAATTATTAAAATTTATGGCATGTTCATGGGCTTGTTGGGGTTAATCCAACTTCTAAGAGGGAGAAGGCATTATGGACACCTCCAAGGATGGTTGGATTAAAATTAACTTTGACGAGGTAGCCAAAGGAAACCCAAGTGTTTCAGAGTGTGAGTGTGTGGCAATAGATCATAAGGGCAACATACTGGCATTTGTAGCCAAATGTTTGTAGGATGGACCAAATAATATTGCAAAATGTTCAACAACCAGGGAGGCTCTAGGCTTAGGAGCAAGAATTGGTTGTACATGAATACATCTAGAAGGTGATTTAGAGATCATTATAAATGGCATGAAGAGAGGAAAGATGGAGGCATGACACCTGGATCAAAGTATACAACATATCAAGAAATTACTTCTAGTTTTCAATGATTTTAAGGTTTCACATTCATTTCAGGGAGCGAACAAAGTGGCAGATTTGCTAGCCAATTTAGTTGCCAATTCAACATTGGGTCCACAAAATGAAATCTTTGAGGACTTTCATCACATTGGATTTGAATAAAGAGAGTACTATTGTTCGGCCTTTAGACACAAAATTCACTCATGATAATTAAAACTTGAGGTTTTAAGGGAGAGGCATTATGAGTCTGAATTTTGATAAGCAGAGATTTCCTTGCTACCAATGTATCCCTTGGACGTGTCAAATGGAGTGTTGGCTCAATTTGGTACTTTGTTACAAAGAGTTCCAAGGAAGATATATTTGTGTTGAAGATAGGGCAAGCTCATTTATTTTTTTACAGAGATAGAAATGGAGGCAAACTTTTCTCTGAGCTTGGACTCTCAGATTCAGACCTATGAAGGTCAAATTTCCACACAAGATCTTAAACATTTTTTTTTTGATAACCCAATCTTTCTGAAGGGCCTTCAACAGATGCTAGGGCCATAATATTTGGAGGCATTCTGGAAGAGGAGACCTAATTTGGATGTGGCATCACTATTTATTGCACTCATGTTGATGGTGGGGGAATTGAAAGAAGAGGTCTGTTGGGTGGTGGCTACATGTGTAGAAAGGTAGTGGCTTCTGGGGCTAGAGGATATTATTGAGAGAGCGATTCTAGGCATTGAAATTGAGATGGGTTCTGAGCCTTGGTGGCTAATTGGTCGAGGGGACTCTTTTATTCAACCATTGGTGGTGTGGTTTTCCTCTACTCTGCAAGGCGTTCATATCCCCAAAGCAAAACAGGGGTGAAAATTAATAGTGGAATTCCTGACTAAACACATTTTGGCACTAGAGGAGTAGGAAAGAGGCTTTATGAAGGCCACACCAAGGAAGAGCACACTTGTGTCTGGACAACAAATTTTCCACTAGATTGCGAAGAAATGCCACCTTAAGGGGAGGGCGGCCACAACACAAGGTGTTTGGGTTGATGCATCTCTGATAGTTGAAGAGGGGGAGGGTAGTAGAAAGCATCGTTAGGGAAGGCGAGGGATTTCAATGGTGGATAACCACTCAACTCCAACTTCTACTCGTGAGGAAGCAACACAGTGGTTCAAGGAATATCAGACAGTGGAGATGGCAGTGGCTTTTTTTTGTGTATTCGACTAGTTTAATGGTTGAAGTGGGTGGTTAATCTTTGTCAGAGTGTTCATACTTTAAATTTTTGTTTGTCTAAAGACATATTTATGGGTAGGGTAAGGGTGGTATAGACTGAAAAGGCTTCTAGCCATACCATAACAATGTATCCCTCTTTATCAATATAATACAAATATTACCTATCAAAAAAAATTAACATTTATTATATTTAAATTAACATATAATAAAAATGTTAATAAAATTTAATAAAACTAAAAAAAATAACTAAAACTTACCGCACATCTTTTAAAATCATAGACTGACCGTCGTTGTGCATAGCCCTGTTGCGGCAACAATTGTGTCGTACACAAACTCATTAAAGGGAGTCGTTGGCCATGGAAAACGGGAGGAGGAAAGGGGGGTGGGGGATAATGGCCCTCGCCCACCATTTTATATTATTTTATTTTTTAAAATAAAAAACAAAAAACCCTCCATCAATGTAATTTCTAAAATAATTTATTTAATTTATTTATATTTTTATAATTATCACAGTAATTATAAATTATTGTGGTAATTATATATATATATATATATATATATATATATATATATATATATATATATATATATATATATATATATATATATATATATATATATATATATATATATTCCAATCTAGATCTGATAAAACAACAAAATCTAAACAATTAAATTTAGTAATTAAAATTGATTTTCTTTTCAAAACCCCTATCCCAAATTTAATCAAATCCATTACAAATCACCCAATTTACCAAACAAAGGTTTCAAATCTTAGATTTGTTTATAGAAGTTTTTGAAATGAAAAATAATAAATACACAAACAAGGGTTTCAACCCAAATAATGTTGAAATAATACCCTTCGAACACGAAGAAGATAAATATTTCAATGAAAGAAACTATCGTGCAACAACCCACAAATCTTACCTAGATCTGATGCTAAACATTGGATGCACAGAGCTTGTAAACAATTTTCCCTTCTTTTGAAAACCCTCTTCTCGAAAATGACTCCTCCAAATTTGGGTATGGAGAAATGAACTCTAATTTTTTAATAAAGAGCTTTCCCCAAATTAAGAATCTTTTCCTTTATTAATTTATTATATTTTAATTTTCATGTGCAACCTTTTTGCAATTCAATTAAAATAAACTTTATTAAATCGATTCTTTTTTCTCTTTTATTAAATCCTGAGACGTTTTTCATAAAATATTTATTAATCTAACTAATAATGATATTTAGAGTTTATTATAAAAATGAGACTCCTAAATATATTATTATTAAATTAAATAAATATGATTACACCAAAACTAGAACTTTAACTATATCTTTAAATTTAATTATTTATTTAATTGCTTTGTAACACCCTGCCAAGGGATCCAAAAGAATTAACCTTAAGTTTTACTAAGTTTTTCAAACATTTTTGAAAAAAAAGAAAGAATAACATACATGTCAAACATAAAGTAGCGGAAGCAATAACATTCAATCATACATAAGCAAATATAACATATTATATTTCTTAAGAATCCCAAGACGTTGAATCACATTTAAGTTTAAATAATACTAAGTATAAAAAATACCACATCCACATGAAAGAATAATTACAAGTCCAAGTCCATTTAAATATTATACATTTGTTTAGAATGCCAATTGGCAATAAAATTTGGAATGCTCAATCATCCACTGTACATGTCATAGGGTATGAAAGGCTAAAAGAATATACATTTTTAAAACTAGACTACATCATCCCTTTTGGATCCATAAAATAAAGTACGATACAATAAGTGAAATCATCCATCATAAAGATATAGCCATCCATCATAATACGCAAGAATAGAATGAAAGGAAAATGCAAACAAGGAACTCTAACCATAACATCAACAGATGGATCTCAATGGTAAGAGTAAAAAGCACTACCACCCGACCGCGTGGTAACCCATAAAGGCTCACTCCCACCATGCTAAGGAGATAGTCTCAAGTCCCAAATAGGATATCAATCCAAAAAATAAAAGTAATATCTAAGTCAAGGAAACCCTAAAAGTAATCTAGCTCAAAGGTTCCAAGATAAATCAAAATTTAGACCCAGAGGCAAACACAAACATGTAGGAAATCTATACTCCTAGTGGGCAAGTGTCATCAAATGAATCAACATTAGGGTTACCTAGCTAATCTTTTAATCCTCTAGCCCCCTAGTGACTCTTTGTGGCACTAGTATCCTTTCGTACTGATGAGGCATACTAATGAGTCAACTCTAAGGTTACCCGAGTAGTCTTTTAATCCTTCAACCCCTTAGTTATTTTCTATGGTACCAATATCTTATTAATTCATTTTAAACCCATTTAATGAAATGTTATCACTTATTAAACTACTTATGATGGGTTACCTTGGCAACCACTTTGGGCTCTGACCTCCATTGCAAGCCACTTCCCAACTTAACATACAAATTACCTACCCTAGGCTCATAAAAGTACAAAACAAAGAATAATAGATTTCACCTTAGTCCTATATAAGTGATTGGAAAGCATCAAAAGATAATTACAATAACACATTAGTTCTCTATGAGAAACTAGAAAGCATCCCAAAAATATTGATCGAAGACTCAAAATGATTTAAGTCAAATATGTCATAACATTCACCTCAGCTTTAGACAAGAACACTAGAAAGCAATCACGAACAATATAACCAAACTCATCATAGAGCATACCAAGCACATTACCATGGTTGAGTTTAAAAGATCAAGATCAAATTAGCATAATACCACAACCACAAAACTCCCAAGCCTCTGGTAGATGTCCTAAAATTGGGCAATGCTCTAGTTAACCCAAACCCAAAATATAGACAACATATAGAAAACAGAGTAGTCTCATAGTTTGGTTTGATTTGAAAATATGTAGTTGAGTTAAACAGTAAGGTTTTTAGTTTTCATTTTCAGTGTGAGTTTGTGAGTACCTATGATTTACAACTTAACCCTTATAATTTACGCCATTCTTATATTTGAATAATTGCACAATCACCCTAATTTGATTTTAAGTTCATTATTCTAAATGGCTTAAGGGTAATTATTTATTTAAAATATTAAAATAATACTCATGGATTTTAAATAAAATAATTTACAATTTCATTAAAAATCAGAATTATTAATAATAATTAAATAAATTTTAAAACTTTACAAAACAACTTCCATTATTAATTAAACTTAATTAAATTAAATTAATTAATAATTATATATTAAAAACTATATTAATATCATTTAATTATTTATTAAATTTAATATAATTAAAATAACTAATAAATATATATAAAACAACTATATTAATATCATTTAATTATTGATTAAATTAATGAATATTAATAAATTTTATTAATAAATTTAATTAAAACAATTTTTAAAACTAATAAACAAAATAACATACACACCACGTATTATTAGAAAGCTTGCCAACTTTTAAAAAGCCTACGGCCACAACAATACTTTGTATTGTCGCTGTCATAGTGCCCTGCAGTCAGCAGTAGGTAAGCTGTCGAAAAGAGGTAAGGGGGAGGTGGGGTAACACCCCCTCTCTCATTATATATATATATATATATATATATATATATATATATATATATATATATATATATATATATATATATATATATTTAACAAAAAACTAAACATTCCCCCCCCCCCAAAAAAAAAAATCATTTAATAAATATATATTTTTTCCACAGAATTCTTAGCGATTCTTTGATAGAGAGAATACATAACACTAATTAAATCTTCCATATAAAATTTCTATTCCATTCAAACCCTTCTCGTTTAATTTCCATTTTAAATCTATTGAAAGAGGGTTTTAACGATACTATAATTTCCATATATTCAGAAGAAACCCACAAGCATTCTAGTAAATCCAAAATATAATATTGAAAGATTCGTCAGAGGGAAATTCGAACAAATAATTCTCAGTCACAAAGACAATAGGAAAAATAAAGAACATAATTAATTCTGTGAATCAAAACATAAGAATCTACCTTGTTTCTAATGCTAAAATCGCACACACCAAAAATATTTTAGAGAGAAATTTTCTTCTCTCAAAACCTTCTCTCTTCAAAAATTCCTTCTCCAAAATTTTTGATCTCTCAAAAATGATCCCTCAATCGTTGATAAGGAGTTCTCTCCTAAATTCGAGGCACTAATTGTGCAATCCCCTGAGAAAACTCCTTGCTCACAACTCTTTAACTCTTTATAATCCTTTTTTTTTACATTTTCATGCATGCTTTATGCAATTAAAATATTTTTATTTAATTTCACTTGACTTCTCTTTTTAATTAATTTATTAAATTTTAATCTCATGCATACTTTATGTAATTTTAAAATTCTTTAATAAATTAATATCTTTTCCATTCTTTAGTTTATTTTCGAAGTGTTAATTGATAAAATATTTATTAAGTAATAATAATATTTAGCATTTATTTAAAAATGATCTCTTAAATATATTATTATTAAATTAAATAAATATTATGCTCTAAAATTAAACTTATAATTTTATCTTTAAATTTAATTCTTTTTATTTAATTAATTTCAAAATTAACTAAATATAATTAAATATTAAAAAAATATCATAATAATTTTTTATTAAATTAAATCATTAATTTAATTCTTGAAAATAAATAATAGAAAAATCACCAAAGACCTATAGGACAAAATACGAAAACTCATCATAGAAAACCATAGACAAGATCAAACTAAAGGGTTATAATCACGAATTTACGTCATACGACGCATTTGGAAGGTAATTAACTTAGATACTTGTCCTAATTTTCTAAGACAAATAGGTTTAAAGGTTAGGATTTGGACTTAAGAATTTATCTCTCCTCTCTTACCATTGAGATAATGCGATAGGGTACTCTCATCTTGGCACTTCAAGGAAGTCGATGCTCAATACCTGCAATCTGCATAAAATTCATGCATGTACAAACACATAGATACTAAACAAAATAGACAATGGCAGGAAGTGGTGCATCGTGTAGATCCCGACTAGTAGGTGACTATGATTCCCTTCCTTAACCACATCAAGAATGTCATACATAAAGAAAATACACACACACACACACACACACACACACACACACAATATGGGGTAAGTATCCATAAGAAAACACATATAATAATCCATCTAACTAATCATTATCAGTAACTGAAATCACTGTAATAATCATCATGCATAAATGAAGTAAATAGTACCAAGTAGTCTCATCATAAAATCAATTGAATATGAAACAATATCTGATAATTTGAAAAATAATGCTACTAATCATCAAGCATAAACTGGCATAAAAGAGTTTGACAATAATAACAAAATGTAAACCAGGGGCAAGCACTACATAATTTCTCAATTAATTAAATATAATTAAATATCAATTTTTCTTATAAATTTTTAATTAAATTATCTTAATTTGATTCAATTATAATTGAAAATCACAATAGACCCACAAAATTAAATACGAAAACCCAACTAAAAGACAATGCATAGATTCAAACTCTAGGGTCAAAATCACGAATTCACATCACTTGATGAATTTAAAAGGGTAAACAACTCAGATTCTTGTCCTACTTTATAGGATAATTGGATTAGGGTTAGGATTTGGACTCAAGAATTATCTCCCCTCTTTTACCATTGAGATACCGCGATAGGGCATGCTCATCCTGATAATTCAGGGAAGTCGATGCCCAGTACCTGCAATCTACATAAAATCTGAGCATGTGCATACACATATAATCTAAACTAAACATGCAATGGCGAGCATCGTGTAGATTTTGACTAGTAGGTAACTATGACTCCCTCTCTCAACCACATCAGGAATGTCAATTATAAAGCAAAACATACAAGTATGCCATACACATGCAAGTATAGGATAAATATCCATAGAAACTGTATATAAATCACACATCTAACCATCATCATGAGATAACTGAAATCATTGTATGAAAATACATGTATCATCATTGAAATAGTTTCGAACACATGAAATAACTAAGTAACTCACCACATAAATCAACTGAGTATGAAATAACATCTAATCAAATCCGGTAACCAAGTGTTGCTAATCATAAAACATAACATAAAACTGGCTTAAAAGAATCGAACAATCCAACATGAAAACTAAACTATGGGTAGGCATTACAACCTGCAATTTACATAAAAACCAAACATGTACATATGCATATATATCTAAGCTAAATATGTAATGGTGGGGAGTGGTACATCATGTAGATCCCAACTAGCAGGTAACTATGACTCCCTCCCTCAACCACATCAGATATGTAAAATATAAAGTAAAACATACATGTACCCCATACACATGCAAGTGTGGGTAAGTAACTATAAAACCACAATTAAATCATCCATATAATTGTCATGATGAAAATAATTGAAATCACTATATGAAGTATACAAAGCATCATCATCAAAAGAATAACCATGAACACATAAAATATTCAAGAATAAAGTAGCTCATCAAATATATAATCCAATGTGTAAATAGTATCAACCAAATTAGGTATCCAAGTACTACTAAATCAAATCACATAACCATGAAAGCTGGTCTAAAAGAATTTGACAATATAACATAAAGAAAACTAGGGGTAGGCACTACATTAAGGATTAAACAGGTTTACCAAAATGAATATGTATAATAAACAACCATTACTATGCTATAGGGTTATGCAATAAATTCGACAGAAGTAAGGGATTAACCCTAAGCCAACAAGCTAATAGAATAACTAAAAGATTTTAACCACACTTTTTCAAAAGGACAAAGAGAGTTTAGGACTTAGCTTTCTGTGTGACTTGATTCATTCAAGACTTTATATTGATTATAGTTTATTAAACTAAAATGTGTTCTAATGTTAGATATAGTTTAAAAATTATTTGACATAAGATTAAGCTTTGTTCTAATTTGTATAAAATCTATGTGGGTAGCTCTAATGTATGTGTTAGTAGAAGTAAACCTTGCTCACAAATTTGACCTCTATGGAAGAAAACAATATATGGAGTTTTGATCAATGGACAAATTTTCACCCGATCTGCTAGAATTTGATTATGTAAATAGAGAGTATTAAACATTTTTTAGTTGTTTGCTAGGAAAAGGTGTCTATTGGGAAAACTTGAAGGATTTTATCGACCAAAGGATTAAAAATAAGAAAACAACCATGCAAGATGTCTAATTTGTCATTAAGTGAATGGATTAACATAAACTTATTATTCAACTATGTGCTTGAACCCTTTGAAGGATAATGCTAATTTTAAAAACAAATTGTGCACATCAAATACATAAATAGAGATCTTTCCAGTGATAACTCCTATAGTGTGCAATTTGAAATAGATAGTTAGGAAGGGGTAAACTTCAACCTAGTACAAAATTTGAAATTGCAAAACTTAAGATAACTATTTTTATGTTTGTAAATTTAACTTGATCAAATTAATAAATACAATACACATATATATATATATTAAGTCAACTTAAAAATAATATTTTTTTCCGTTATTAAATAAAAATAGTCTATAATAATAATAATAATAAACTCGCTAATAAGATCAAACTAATACATGTACCTCTACATGGAAATTTTGAATTTATGACATGTTTGTGAAGAATACAAAATGCGTACCACAAAGTGGCTATAGTTACATAGTATTGTTTTTAATGCATACTAGAATTCTTTCCACTGAAAAGAGACAATGGAAACGAATAAAAGGGGTAGTTTAGACCATATTCCACTAGGAAGGGGAGGCGGCGGGAGGTAGCAAATTGCAAAAGCTGGATGGTGGCAGGACGAGAGTTATACGGAATGCTTGCTTTGAATGTAACTATTATCATCTTCAATGCTAACGAATCGCATTGAATCCCATAGTTAATAGGAGATGTGCGTGGTCATTAATGTCTTCACTAAACACACTACGATTAATGGTTTCTTATTATTAATAATATTCCCAAATCTTGGTAGTTGGGAATGGCGATCCCTTGACTTGTACGGGACTTGGTATTCCTCCTCTACGCCTCCGTCCTTATCACCAAACCCATTCACTACTCCTTACTCATTACCATTACCATTACCATTACCAAGCCACGAAAGGGGATTTTCAGGATTTCCACAGATTCGAGGCAAGGAAAACCTAGTAACTAGTAATAATGGCGGTGTAGCAAGCAGATATGAGAAGAACCAGAGATCTGCTCGGAGGTAATTCGCAGACGGAAATCGACCTCGACGCTGGCCTTCCTCCCCCTCCGCTCTCCCTCTCCGGATGGGAAAGGCGTCTCGACATGAAGGTATTTTCACTCTCTGCCTTCTCATTCTCATTTGCCCTATTTTCCCCCTTAGGCTTTTGTTTGAATCTGTTTTGTTTCTCCCTGCAGTCTGGTAAGGTTTATTACGGCACAACAAATTCTGCCGAATCTTCTGTGCAGGACCTAAATTTCCCTCCGGCATCGTCTGTCAATGGAAGGGGGAGGGAAATGGAGAAGGAGAAGGAAAGGAAAATGGAAAAGGAGAAGGAGAAGGAGGAGCTGAGGGGATCAGTGGAGGAGCATGATTTTATGGGAAGAGAAGGAGATGGAGAATCTGGTGAGGCGCATGTTGAGTGGCAGAGCGTGTGTACCCTGGACAAAGTGAAGATCGCTCTGCAGAGAGCGGCGGAGAAGCAAAGCGGGAAGCGCAAAGGGGGAGATTCAGAAGAGGTGCTGCAATTTTACACAAGTTGTTCTTCCGAGGCGGAGGATTGCTCTTTGCTTGCAGCAGGGTGCCCTAGATGCCTTCTTTACGTTCTTCTTCCCAGGAGTGACCCTAAGTGCCCTCGCTGTTCTTGCTCTGTTCTCGATATTACAACCACTTCCACGATCTCTTCTTCTTCTTCTTCTTCTGCCAAAAGATCTCGTCCCTGCCACCCTGACGGTAATGCAAATCATCAATCTGATGCTGCTTCTCCACCTTTCCTCTTCGATTTGAACTCGCCTGTTTGAGTGCGTTTTATTCACAGAAATTTGACATTATTTTTTCATTCATTTAATTTGTTTAATTCATGTTAGGATCGTAGTCCTGTGAAGTTTTTTAGCTCTTATTTCGTGGCTGCTACAGCATTTGTTTCAGTGAGGGCAATGCCCGGGTATGAAAGATGCAGTTTATAAAGCATGTTAAAGAAATACTTTTTGAATTCAACAGCGATGATTCTCTGTGTAGAGGAGTCAGGATAAACCGTCTGTAATTCCATTTCGAAAGGAGTTTTGTTACTTCTGGATCGCCTTAATCATGTGTTATAAATGTCCGCTTTACTTTTAATGCGCAGAAGCAAATCTCGTGACTATTAATGGCGGTACGAAATAGTAATGTGTACCACAAAGATCTACCGCACAAATATGTGTGGATGTATGAATCTACTGCTCGAAAGGACGTTTTTCTAATAATGGGTTTCCGTTCTGGCAATCCCGGTGGATTAATGAATACTACACGATTCTTTTGTGTTTTACGTTTATATTTATTACAATACTCTGTCAAGTACAACAGCATACGCAACAAAATAACTGCTTAAAATATTAAGAGCCGCCTAATCTTGCTCTTCAATATTTAGTGGGATTTAACATGTTTGCAATGGATTGTTTTACTGGAAACGATTCTTATATTAAGAAGTTGAGTTGGAACAAAACTGAAAATGTAAAAAAAAAAAATTAAATATGGAAGTTTCTGGCACAATTTAAATTAGGATAACGCACATTTTGAGATAGTCGGTCAGGGTGGTCCCCTACCTTTTTGTATCAGTTAATTAGCTGGTACATCATCATCGTTCATACAAGTCAAATACGAAACTGCGATGGATAAAAGATGCTTTGATAAATAAAATGGAGGGTTATTTGTAATGAGATTTAAAGAATAGACTGACCTTTTTCTTTTGATATAATTATGAGGTATTATGCAAATGTATGTTTTTGAAAAACTATTATATAGATTATAGTTGGTTATCTTAATTTACAAATTCTATTTTTTTAAACAATTCATTGTATGAATTAAGTTTTAGGCTATTTTTGTGATGTGTATTCAAAGATTTAAGTAATTATGACAAAGGACAACTTCAAAGTTCCTTCTTAAAGTTTGGATGGTTTAGAGAAGATAAAAGTAGAGATGAAAGTGAGGAAAGAAGAATAAAAATAGATAGTGAGAGATTCAATGGATTGATGACAAGAGGTAGACATGAAGATATGAAGAATTAGAAAGGTAGAGAAGTAGAATCTAGGTCAATATCATCAACCAATATACGGTCAAAAGATCTAATTTTTTAGTTACATTGAAGATATGTTAAATTGAGGTGGTTCAATTGAGTTTGATAATTTGCATGATCATCGTGATTTCAAATTTATTGTCCTCTACATTAGTGTATAAATTTCTAGTCCAAGGCAAACGTTTTCATTTATAAAAATCCTACTTGTGAAATTGCTATCAAGATTTAAATATGTAGTTTTCAAGTCAAACTCATTGACCCATCTTTCATGAGTAGTTTTGCAAATGGGGTTCAACCATGGAGGCTCTGTAGTTAAATGTGCTCAAGCTGGAGTAGTATTGGGATGGGTGACCTCTCGAGAAGTCCTAATGCTTCACCTTTGTGAGCCTCACCTAGATCCAATTAGTGCTAAGTGTATCATGTGGGAAATTTGTGTGCATCACTTTGCATGTTTACAAAAGGCAGTACCTTTAAACTCTCATACATCTTTTGTGCCCTAGGACCAATGAAATGACCTTTTGAGGTGGTGCTACACTCCAAAAATATGAACTAGATTTCTTTGAGATTGGTTTTCTTCCTTTTATTAGAATATGAAATGCATATATGTTGTAAAATCCAATTATATAGCCAAATTTACCATCTCCCATTCTCTAGTTTAGTTTAGAAGTAGAACTTGTGGCATCTTGTCAAAAGTGCATGTGTCATATCCATGCTAAACATCTTGTAGAGTCTTTTAAGTAGTGCTCAATTACACAGATACCACCTGTTGTTTGGAGAAGAGTATTGATAGATAACTTTAATGTGAAAGAGTATAGACTAAAGGCTCTAGGGGATATTTAGAATGAGGGGGTGGATTGTAATACATACCATAAGGATGATGTTGGGTGAGTTGGTCACTTCCTTTCAATTTTATTCTCTCAGTGCAGAAGTGGCCTTCATGTTTCTTGTCTTTTTTCTCGAGGGAAAGGAGAGCATGATGTTAGTGAAAATGCTAATCCAGAGCTGATGCGATGACATTAGTGTGGAGTTTTATAGGAATGTTTTGAGGCATCAATTGTGTATCTAGGCTTCAATATTGAAACTCGTCATGGAGAATTTGTGCTCAATTTTGTTATGAGCCTAGGAATTCTAAGAGATTTTCACGAAAACTAGAAGAATCATTTATGGGCCTTATTGCTTGAAGGAATTTGGCGTTGGGATTACGAGCATAGGAATTGTTATGGGAGCTAGGCATTGCAAAAAGAGATTTTGTCCTGTCATTCTACTAGAATCTTTGTGAGCCATTGTGGGTGGAGTTCAATTCAGGAATGAATGAGAAATGGACTGCCTTAGATTTCTCTCCCTATGCAAGTGGACCAGACCGTTGATGCTCAACTTAGTGTAGGGAAATTCAAGGTTGGAGTTGAAGTTGAGGAGGGAGTGGATGAGGAAGGGCTTAACAGGGAGGAGATTTTTAAAGTCGTGAGGGATGTAATGATAGGAGGGATTAGTGGGTCACTACGATCAAAGGCTCAGCTAATGGCAGATTTGTTTAGGAGGGCAATAATGAACTAGGGAAGACCACTTCTATCTATGTTACTATCTTTGCTTCTAGAACTAGATCTTAGCTACTGCTTTTGCATCTCTATTTCGAACCACCCCTACCATCTCAAGGGGATTTTCTCCTATTGCATCAAGTATCCAAATCAAATTTATGCAATAAAAAAAGAGAAGGAAGAGATTATTTTTATGAAGGTTGTTGGTAGTGAACGATGATACCTCCCAAAAAAATATGAACAGTGTGACTTGATCCTCTTGTGATGACGTGTTAGTAAACTGCATTTTGCACCACTCAACTACACCATGAGCATTGTTAATACAATATCCTTGATATTCCATTTGATACTTTCTTAAAGCGTGTTTGATACAAGCTCCTTTGCCATCATGCTCACCCTTTTCATGCCATTCTCGAAAGAACTCCAAATATGTGATATATTTTGGTATCAACGATATCTACATAATGCATAATATGGCCTAGCTAATTTAAATTGTGTTGCAGATCCATATGACACTACAAAATGTTTTTCTATTTTTATACCTTTGTTTACCAAATATCCAAAAAAGTATCTTAAAATAATATTCAACAAATTGTGTGTTGTGCTCTTTATCATCACTAATGTAAAAGTGACACTCTTCTTTAATGGCTCTTGCTTGATATGTGTTTTCCACACCATCCAAATCAATTTGCACATGTCGATAAGACACTTGGACAATAATAGTGACCTGCTCTGTAAAGTAGTATTCCGCTTGAAGTTGTTTTTCAGAAACAAAAGATGAAGTTATTTTTGAGAAAAAAAGAGTAATTCTCTGCAAAGTTAACAACTAATATAATTGTTCCAAGTGGAAAAGTTTCTTAGTGTTTGAAACTATTTTGCTTGCCAGTTACAAAAAAAGGCATGATGTATGTATGTTTGATTCAATTTACAAAAAATTGACATAAATTCTGTAACAGGTATCTTGTCCTCTACATATTCCAACTTTATTGATTCTTTCCCAACTTTTTTTTCAGACTTTATGTACCTATATCTCTTACATTTTACCATCGCCATTATATCAATATCTTCATCTCTCAAATGAAATTTAGTCAGCTTACTGTACACTAAGAAAGTGCACTTCTCTAAACCCTTCTACCCAAGGTATCCCATGAGTTGGAATGCTTGCATTGCAGTTTAGAGCTCCCTATCCATGGAGTGCAAAGGTGTATGCATAAGCATATGAAGAGCTCTTGGCTGAGCCTTAGAGACACAATCTTTGCTAGTAAACCATGCAATGAGAGATTCCTTACACGAGCAATAATACAAGTGTTCAAAAAAACTCTCAAACATACAATGCAAGAAATGAGCTAAGCTAGAATGAAATGCACAATACAGGTAGATTAAGCAAGATGAGCATATTATAATCATTTCTGTTGCTAATTAGACTATGTGAACTTATACTATGCCATAGGAAATCAAGCTATTCTAAATGAATCTAGTGCTAAGAGGAAGGATGCAAGAATGAGATAAGAAGACTAAAAATGTACACTCGAAAGTGTCCCACTCTAAACCCTTCTATCCAAACGATTCCATGAGTTTGGAATGTTCGAATGCCGGCTTAGAGCTCCCTATCCATGGAGTGCAAGAGAGTATATTTCAAGAATAAAAAGGCTCTCAGATGAGCCTTAGATATACTCTTCTTGCTAGTAAACCATGCAATGGGAGGTTCCAAAGACAAGATGCAAGAATGCAAATGTCCCAAGGAGTTCCTCAAGGATGCAATGCAAATGAAGATTAAGCTAGAATGAGAATGTCAAATGCAGCTATGCTAAAACATGTATGAGAGTGTTACAATACCATTATTAAGCTATGTGAGATTAAGCTACATGTAAAAATGAAAGCTAAGCTAAGATGCTATGGTATGAGAGAATGTAGACAAGAAATAGAAGTTCTCCACAAAGCTCCAAAGAAACCTGTTAGAAAACCTGCAGCATAACAATATTCAAAATGAGGATGGATTGAGGGGGAAAGCTCCCTCCCTTTTAAAGATGTATGGATGGTGGAGATCAAGATGAAGATGGTGGATGATCAACGGTGGAATTCGAAAATAGGAGTGATCCATGTGCACACACAAATCAACCAATAGAATATAAGTTGACTTGTCATATAAGACAAAAGTCACAAAGCCTTTTCTTTTAATTGCAAAATAGAAAAAGGACTTTATGTGTGCACTTTAAGTGGGTTAGAAGAATGGGGTATTTTATTTAATTAAAAGGGGACATGTTCTTTTAATCAAATAATGAACTTAGGATAGCATAGTCAAACTATAGGTTATAATCAAATAAATTGATTATTAGCAATTTGGTCTAGATAAATGATTAAATTAATTTAGCCAAAATGCTAAGAAGGGGGCTAATAGTCTAGATGACCATTTTTAGGTGATTACATTTGCCCCTCTTTGACTAATGTGTGATCGATCTGGGAACACATTATGTCAAAGAAAATAGAAAGCCAAGTAGGCAGTGATAGATATAGATATCTGATTCCAAAGAATGAAATGCAGAAATAGATAGCAAGTCCTAAATGCACAGCCTGATAGCGGTAGTACTGAACATTCGGAAGATGATGTTAGGATTCGAAAAGAATTCTAACATCTAGCAAAGCGAATAGATTGAGAGCAAGTGATAAGGTTAAACAAATGCTCCTAAGAAATAGATAGTTGTAACAATCAGCAATAGAGTATTTATGCCCCCTCGGGATCGAAATTGAAATGAGGTAAGAGGAAGCAGAAACTAGCTAGATATGAGAAAATTGAGATATAGCAATGTCTAATATGATAGATAAATGATTATAACCCAAGAATGATTATAAGAAATTGATAAAATGCCCCAGTTTGACTAGAGTTGACCTTGAAGGATATAGCATAAAAATTAGGTCAAAATGAGTAGAAAGGTGATTTTAGACATGAAACAATGAATTGAAGTAGATATGAAGTATGGAAATGATGAAGACATGAAAAAATGAAGATGCCCCAGTGATGATTCAGAGATTAGACCTCAAAAGGTCAACTAACTGCTCAGAAGAAAGTAGAATTTTAAAAGACAATTTTGACCATCAAGATGAACTCAAATTTGGATTTCGATCCCGAAAATGAATCTAGGACGTCAAAATTATTTAATAGGTCAAAAATTTATATAATGTGATGACAAGATAGAAAAGAGATGAAGCGAAAGATTAAGAAGGTGAAAAGACATGAACAAGAAGAAAGTAAAGAAATATATGAAAGGAGTTAGCCGATATGTCCACAAAAAATGAAGAAAGAGAGCTCTCCCCATATGCAAGAATGCAAGACTAAGGTAGAAAATGAACCTAAAATGCAAGCTAATATGCAAAGTGGTTTACCAGCAAGAAGCGCATAACATTTAGACTCTTAATTTCACCATTGAGCATTTATTAGGGACATCATGAGATCATACAACCATCACTAGTATAACTATGAGGATATGAATATGATCGATATTAGATAGGTATGTGGAAATCCAATCTAAGCATCAGAGACATGTAAGTCAAGATAACTACACGATTAGATTCCCTAAGTTTAATTTAGCAAGATTACACCTGTATTAAGGCATAAGCGCCAGGATAAACCCTGAGTGCAGTCTTACAAAACAGTCAAAGATGATACATTTGTAAGTCAACGTGTTGAATAGGACTAGCATAAATGCTTACAACACTATAGAAAAACAAAAGTATACCCACAAGCAGAAATCAAGAAAATATGTCCCATGCCCCCAGTCTTCTAGTCAATGACATCCTTGAAAGACTATTAGGGAGGAAACACATGGCAAAGAAATCATCATAGACAACACACAAAGTAGATAAAGATCAGCATAGCTCAGTCGTTTAAGTGTTAAAGTGTGTGTGTGCAAGTCACTTGGCCATTTCTTCCAGACTTGATTCTGATAGTGAGAAATATTGCGACATCAAAGACCGTAGGTAAACTATCTGAAAAGTGTTGAAAAACACTTGATGTCAAGGTGGGGGAAGTGTTGAGAAACACTATTTTGTGAGTTGTCAAAAAAACCCTAATGCACAAGAATACCTCAAAAGGCTAAGCAGCTATGCCCTTGCGACAAGGACAAGAAACAATTCCAAGCTAGAAAATGTGTAGCAAAATAGGTGATTGAGACTGATAGACATAGGTGCAAGGGTCTCAAGTAGTGCTTGTTTCCAGGTTTTCACCACTTTGACAGATTTTTATTTTTTTTATTTTTTTTTTCAGGGCTTTTTTCAAATTTTTTGTATTTTTTGTATTTTTGATTTTTTAGAAGGTTTTAGATATCACTAGTTCTCAAGCAAGATCACATCATTTTCTCCCAATGTCTAGCAAGGTATAGGATATGATGGAGCAACGAGCCAGTGGATAAGCAGAGATGGATTGAAAAAGAGTATGAAGCAAGTGAAAGTGATCCTCAAGAACTGACTCCTCAAGAGTACCCAAGCTAGGGAATGAGGTGAAATAGTCATATGAAGCATATTTTGGATAAGCAATGGAAGTAATGAGAAAGATAGCATGTAGGATAAGCGGTGAAGCCAACAAGTGTGATAGCATATAAGATAAGTGATTGAAGTGAATGAGTAAGATAGCATGTAGGATAAGCAATGGAAGCCAATGAGAGAGATAGCATGAAGTGTGTAGTCCAAAAGAGTAGCCATGTCAAGAGACATATGAGAATCATGTTTCATTTATTATGATCAAGACCAAGGGGTCAACTAGATAGGATAGCGATGGGATAGAGCAATAAGAATAAAGCTCAAGATAGAGGCTATGAGTGAATGGGAGAGCACAATAGAAAATCTTGTGGATAAGATAGCCAATATGCAAAGATAGCTCAACATTGTCAAGATCAAAGAGAGAAGAGGGGATAGATGGATGATGGAAGAATTACGCATGACGCTTGTTTGCCAAGTTTTCATCATGGTACTTATCCAAGGTGCCACAAGAAGTAGTTTTCACCATAGGATAAATTTATTTCTCTTTAATTTTGCTACCAAGGTGCCACAAGAAGTGGTTTTCACCAAGGCACATTTTCATTTTTTTCATTTTTTCATTTTTTTTTTTTTTTTTTTGAATTTTTTGAATTTTTAGAAAGAGCTCAAGCTTTTTGAATGTAGATAGTGCTCCTATAGAAAAGATAAGTCATGATAAGCCAAGACCATAGAAAGGTATGCTCAAAGATGTTGATAGGGTGATGAAAGAGAAATGGTAGTAGGAAGAGTATATGGAGGATAATAGTTCATGTATAGAAAGTAAGTGTAAGCTTTAGAGGATTTTATGAGGGTAGTTGAAATATTGTACAAGATCAACATTGACACACACCTTGAAGGGTATTGGAATGATGGAGGAATCATGGATGAAATAGCTTGAGATTTAGATGTATGAGCTGGTAGAAGAGATTTGGAAAAAATTCGAGTGGAAGGCTTTGGAATAATTTTAGGAAGATTTTTGGAAGAAGATGGAATGGAAGCCTTTGGAAGCTTGAATGTCAACTTTGAAATATTTTCAATATTCAAGTCTTTTAAAAGAGACTTGGGAATCCACATAGCTTTAGATTTTCCTCGTTCTTTGGGTGCTTGAGATTGCATTTCTTCAATGATGGATTTAGGAACCCACATTTGCTTTGATTTAGCTCTCTTAATAGTGGACCTTTGTAGTCTCTTTTGTGCATTCTCCTTCTTAGCATTCACATGTCGATTAGATGGGACATAGTGATCTTTCTTTTTCAATAGATTCTTATGTTTATTCTCACTTCCAAAGGACTTGGGATTTGTGGATGAATAAGGATGATATGACTGGTTTAGATGGATAGATGGGTGAAAAGTCATCAAGGATGATTCTCTTTGTTGATCTTGAGGTAATATAGGAGAGCTAGGGAATGAGCTATGAGTGAATGTAGGAGATGGAGGAACATAAGGCCCCAATATGGATGGAAGGTTTGAATGCTTTAGCTTAGATGGATAAGGACCAAGGATAGATTTAGAAGATGCAAAGGGATAGTGGGAAGGGATATCAACATCTTTAGAGTGAGCAACATGGTCAAAGCCATCAATAGACTCATGAGGAGTACCTTTGATAGGAACAACATTTTTAATAGAAGCACTTGAAGCTTGAGCACAATTTTGAAGTGGATGTGGAGAAGTAGAACATGAGGGGATGCTTTGATCTTGACAAGTAGCTTTGGATAGCATATGAAGAGAACTTTTCTCATAATTTTCAATAAGCTCAAGGGAGATAATGGAAGTGCTATCTTCATCATACTTAGGAGGTCGACAAGATATAGGATATGGAGGGGAAAAATCTTGAAAGAGATGAAAAGGTGCTTGATCTTGATCTTTCTTGACATTTATAGCTTTTTCATTTTGAGAGCCCTCTTGACATGGAGCCACTTCTAAGGACAAGGGAGAATGAAGAGTGAGTGGAGTAGTGCTTGGATTAGTCATAGTAGTGCATGAAGGTTGAGGATGTTTAGGATTGGTAGCATGGAAAAGGTTTGCAGCCAAGTGAAGGTTAGCTTGAGTTTCTTTTAGAGGTAGCCCTTGAGGATACACGTAGTCAATGTGGAAAGCATTAGGTTCCTTTTTTGATAGAGGCATGTTGGAAAGCTTTGAAGTGTTGGGAGATGCATGAGTGTTGGAAGAAGTGGAAGATGTAATAGAGCTGCTACTAGACATAGGTTCATTAATGTAATCTTGCTCAAGAGAAGTATCCTCAGCACATGAGTCACTAGAGGTTCCAAGATCAACAATCTCATCATCAATGAGATCTTGGATTTTATGTTTAAGCTCTATACAATCAAAAGTAGCATGTTCATTATGTTGATGATAAGCACAATAGATATCCAAGAATGGGTTTCCATATGAGCTAGACTTAGGTAACATGATGATCTTATTGCCAAGAAGTTTTTGCAAAGTGTCATCATAAGAATATTCCAAGGGAGCAAAAGTTATATTAGAATTATGTCTAGGATCTTCTTGTTGTTTCTCAAGTGAATAGAATGCATTCATGTCTTCATCATTATCTTGGTCAAAGATAGGTCCATCATGAAATTTTGGCATAGGCTCAAAGAAGGTATCACTTGCTTGTTCTCTAAAGAGGTCTTTAGATCTAGAAGATGAAGACATTTGATGTCTTGAAGTAGAGCATGTAGAACTAGAAGAAGAGGATGACCTCAAAGAAGGTGACTCACATGCATGTAAAGACCTTAAGGAAGATTCATGTAATGATGCAATCTTCTCCTCCAACCTTTTCTCAAGTTTAGACTTCATTTCTATCATGCGCTTAGAGAGATGAAGGTAAGAAAGATCATTTGTCTCTTCTAGTTCTTTGTATTGTGCATATAGATCTTGAAAATCTTTAGTGACATGGAGGATATCATGATCATCTAGATTTTGTTGAAGTTTGGTAGCACAAGGTTTAGATCCCATAGTTTTAGATGCAAAGCCAAGCATAAAAGAGCCTAGAGGATAACTTGATGTTGAAACTATAGGAGGTAGAGTGTTCACTTGCCAAGATAGTAGAGAGAGATTAAAGTGACTTGTCAAACAATATGTCCAAGAAACTTACGACATGAATGTCTCAAGTCAATAGCTAGGCAAGATGCCTAAATAGCCAAATAGAAAGAGCAAGCGGGGTGACAAGTGAACAACTCTCCAACCCAAGCGTGTAGTCAAGAAATCAAGGCAACCATTTTAGCAAAAGGATAACTAGCAAGCGAACATAGACCATGAAGACAAAAAAAACCAAGAGCACTAAGACCAAAGAGCCACTTTAAGCATGTTCCAGAACTAGAGACATAGCAGATCGAAGTCAAATGATGAGACTCCCCTTAGCAAGGAACACAAGAAAAAATGTTAAGACTTGATGCTTTGACTTGGTTGACAAAGTTTGACAATAGTTGATACCATAGCAAGTTTGATGTTCAAAAGAAATTTCTTTCCAAGCAAGATAGTGACACATGGAGTAGTCTTCAAACAATCAAGCAAGGGACAAAGCAACCTTGCATGATACAAGCATATGTGAGGTCTTAAAAGAAAGCCGTATAACTATCATCATGTGTATGTTCCAAAGATTTCCACAGGTATACCACATTCAAGAACACATCAAGCAATATCTACCTAAAGGACATGGTTCATTACTCAACAACTTGGCCCACGCTTGATGCTCCTTCACCTCACACCAAGTGGTTTCCCACAAGAGATATTGGCTTTGTCATGGAAATGCCATAAGCATAACCAAGGGAACACATATGGTGAGTGTAAATCTTGGGGTGATCCGGGTAGTCCACTAGGATCAATCCTTGCACCAAGAAGTTGAGCGGCTAAAAAGGGTAGTTACTAACTTAGGGTGTTTAGATAGGGCTTCCGTTCATAGTGTTCCTCTTGATCCCAATTACGGGACACCTCACCTTGCGATGAGTAACCGATCTCGCGATCACAAGAGTACCTTAAGCATTCTTGCCTAGTGATCTCCCTATGGTCGAAATCCCATAAGCGATCACACTAGACGAAGATAAACACTACGTCTACCAAGGTTTTGTGTCCTTGATAGCCTTGAGTTTATAGTGGGTTGGAAGAGCCAGGTAATCAGCTTGTTCCCACTTGGGTCGTTCCTCTCAGGTTGTCCGAGAGCAGGCCCTCTAAAGGATTCTAACTACACAAAGTGGATCAAATTTTGGAAGTCAAGATTTCTGGTTCACCACAAGGGTGAAGAGCATACTCTCCTATTCCAATCGTTTTCTCCCAAACACGCCAAGAAGATTCAATTGCCTCTTACTCTTGAAACCAAATGGTAAGTCAAGATTTTTGATTCACCACAAGGGTGAAGAGCATACTCTCCTATCACCAAAAGATTCCAATTGTAAGTTTTAATGTGCCTAAAAATAAACAACTAGTATATGCCGCACATGAAAACTAAAAAGCAAGAAATTTTGGGTTTTTATGCTTTGGGCAGCCCTGCAAACAATGTTAGTAGCCCTTGCGCATTTGAAGCTTTGACATGCGTTCTTTTTATGCAATGTTTCAATTTTTTTTTTTCATAAGAATGGCAATCTGTAATCACAACTTGTTAGCACCAAAAGTTAGTATGAAATAACATAAAAATCTGCAATAAAAAGTGGTGAGTTGCCTCAAAAATCCAATTTATCTTCCAACCAAGTACATGCAAAGAAAGTGCAAGTTAATCACGAATGCTTTCATTTTTACTCTTTGGTTTTGACTTAGTCAACAAGATTGGACTTGTTTGCTATGATTTCGTATCCAAAAATGAAAATGAAAAGAAGAGACCCCTGTTAAAAATCAGAGAGCTTTCCAAAAATGCAAAATTTTTTAAAAAATCTCTTCATTTGCTCCCTAGAGATTGATTTTGTCAAAACAGGCCAAATTTATCAAATTGAGTTTTTGATCCTTAATAAGATCTCAAAATTCAAAACACAAAGAAAGAACCCCCATTAGAATTCAAAAACCTTTTTGAAAATGTAAGTTTTTCCAAAAAATGCGCAGATTTGCGATCAAAAACGACTTTTTATGAAAAATAAAGAAAAAATCATAACTCTCGAAAATCACGTCAAAATGCTCTGAAAATCAGACTGAGACATTTTGAGCATATATGCAACTTGAAAAAAAAATTTCAGAACCAAATTCCAAGCGGTTTAAAAGATATGATCAAATCTTTAAACCAACTAAGTTTTTGGCCTTCAAACCAATTTACTTATGGGTTGGCCTTAAAACCAAAGTGATAATTCTACAAAAGCATTTGATTAGATCCAATATGCTGCTTTAAAAAATAAGAGATGAAAAATAAAAGCAAATGAAGCTAGAAACTTGATTCAAGCCCCACGGTGGGCGCCAAAAATGTACACTCGAAAGTGTCCCACTCTAAACCCTTCTATCCAAACGATTCCATGAGTTTGGAATGTTCGAATGCCGGCTTAGAGCTCCCTATCCATGGAGTGCAAGAGAGTATATTTCAAGAATAAAAAGGCTCTCAGATGAGCCTTAGATATACTCTTCTTGCTAGTAAACCATGCAATGGGAGGTTCCAAAGACAAGATGCAAGAATGCAAATGTCCCAAGGAGTTCCTCAAGGATGCAATGCAAATGAAGATTAAGCTAGAATGAGAATGTCAAATGCAGCTATGCTAAAACATGTATGAGAGTGTTACAATACCATTATTAAGCTATGTGAGATTAAGCTACATGTAAAAATGAAAGCTAAGCTAAGATGCTATGGTATGAGAGAATGTAGACAAGAAATAGAAGTTCTCCACAAAGCTCCAAAGAAACCTGTTAGAAAACCTGCAGCATAACAATATTCAAAATGAGGATGGATTGAGGGGGAAAGCTCCCTCCCTTTTAAAGATGTATGGATGGTGGAGATCAAGATGAAGATGGTGGATGATCAACGGTGGAATTCGAAAATAGGAGTGATCCATGTGCACACACAAATCAACCAATAGAATATAAGTTGACTTGTTATATAAGACAAAAGTCACAAAGCCTTTTCTTTTAATTGCAAAATAGAAAAAGGACTTTATGTGTGCACTTTAAGTGGGTTAGAAGAATGGGGTATTTTATTTAATTAAAAGGGGACATGTTCTTTTAATCAAATAATGAACTTAGGATAGCATAGTCAAACTATAGGTTATAATCAAATAAATTGATTATTAGCAATTTGGTCTAGATAAATGATTAAATTAATTTAGCCAAAATGCTAAGAAGGGGGCTAATAGTCTAGATGACCATTTTTAGGTGATTACAATACTATGCCATAGGAAATCAAGCTATTCTAAATGAATCTAGTGCTAAGAGGAAGGATGCAAGAATGAGATAAGAAGACTAGAAATTCTCCACAAGTACTCCGAGAAACCTTTCAAGAGCTCAAAACGGGATCCTTTGAGAAGGAGAGCTCTCTCTTTTACAAGTATACAGATGGTTGAGATCAAGATCAAGAAATGGATAATCAAGGGTAGAAGATGACTTTGGAATGATCCATGTGCAAGATCAAGTCAACCAATGAAAATGAGTAGACTTTTCATGTGAGACAAAAGCCTTTTCTTTTAATTTTTAAATAGGAAAAAAAATTATGTGTGCACATTGAGTGGGTTAGAAGAATGGGTTCTTTTATTTAATGAAGAGGGGAAATGTTCTTTTAATCAAGTATGACCTTAGGAAATTATAGTCAACTTATATATTAAATCAAATAAATTAATTTTTAGTAATCTGGCTTAGGCAAATGATTTAAATAATTTAGCCAAAACGTTGAGAAGGGGGCCAATAGTCTAGATGACCATTTTTAGGTGATTACATTTCCCCTCTTTAACTAATGTGTGATTGATCTGGGAACGCATGATGTCAAAGAATAAAGAAGCCAGGTAGGCAGCAATAGATAAAGAGATCTTATTTTGAAGAACAAAATGTAGGATGAGATAACAAGTCCTGAATGTGCAGCCTAGTAGCGACAATACTAAACACTAGAAGAGAGACGATATCTGAACTCAAGAAGAGTACTAACATCAAGAAAATCATATAGATCGAGAGAAAATGAAAGAGTTAAGCATATGCTCTTGAGAAATAGATAGTTGTAGCCAGCAAGCAATGATAGAGTATTTATGCCCCCTCAAGATCGAAATTGAAATGAGGTAAACAGAATGCAGAAATGAGCTAGATATGAGAAAATTGTGATATAGAAAAGTTCACTGCTACATTTGGACTCGAATTGCGACAGAAGACCATTGCAATTGCGACATCTACTCGTCGCCCAAGTGACAGAAACACAAATTGGCTCCTCAATTGGACTTTTGTTGTCCAACAAGGGTATCCATCGTAATAGTGATGGATGACATTGTCATAACTTGGAAGAAGGAAGGGACAAAAGTTCATGTTCACGACGTTGCAATTGTGATAGTGTGTCGTCGTGATTACGACGTTTTAAGATTCCAGTTCATCATCGCAATTGCGATGTTGATGCAACAACTGTGTTGTGGAAGTGGCATTCATTTGTTGAGATTGGCCATCATAATTGTGACATTGTTGCGACAACTGTGTTGTACAAGTAATTTCTAGCTATCGCAATTGTGATGACTAGTCAAATTATTATTATTTTAAATATTTCTTTTAATGCCTAGGCTACTTCTGTTTTTAGAGAGGCTTCAAGCTCTAGTCATTATATGCAAATAGAAGTAAAGTAGGTGAAGAGATCTGAGAATGACATGGAGCTATGTCTCAGAGTTCTCTTTCTAGAAGGGGGTCGGTGGCATGGAAAAATGTGACATTGAAAGGACACCTTCAATGAAAAGAAATGTGGTTATAGAACTAGGTTAGCATGGTTTAAGTGAGTTAGTTGTAGTTAATAAGTAACCTTCCAATCAATTTGTACTATAGTCTAGTTTGGAAGTAGATTGTTTGTGTGAAGTTGCAAAGGATATACTTGCAAAAGGTTTGGAAGACATTCTTGGGATGCAAGGCATGATGGAGTCTTACCACAGGTTTTCCTCAATAAGAAATGTTGTTGATTCAACTAGTCATGACAATCCTTTTCCAAGCACAAGATTAAGGTCCCTACATGAAATAGCAATATCACAAGGATTCAAAATGAGGAAGACTCACACAATAACAGGAACGCCTATAGAGTGCTAAGAAATGGATAACCTTGTGAATAGGGATAAGGAAGCTACAGACAATGCTCTTTACTCATTCACTCTAGTAAATCAAATGTTGAAGTGTAGAAATTGCACACCATCACATGCACGATGGGGGCTTATCTTTCCTCAGACTATAGTGATCACTAAGAAAACTCCATCAAATGCTAGGGAAAAGGATATCCATTAGAGATTGATTATTCAGATTCACTAACCCCTACAAGTGGAATATTATTTGACAGAATTGCCACAAATTCCCTAGACACAGACTCCAACTTGTTTGCAAAGCAAGTTCAAGAGCATACCAAATGTTTTCCTATTGAGGAAAGTCTGATTGAGGAGGATAATATGGATTATCATAATGCAATGAATAAAAATTGAAAAGGATATAGCTCATCGACTAAGAAAAATGTTCTCGGTACCAAGAATATTCTGACAAACTTGGCAAAACATAATTCACCCATAACTACTCCAACTAGAAGTTTCTTTAAAAGGATCATCACCAGCTCCACAGAAAAAAGACCAAATCTACCAAAAAAGAAAGCTTTGGTGAGCCCCAAATTTAATTCTACAAATCTTGGTGGGAAAGCTTATATAAAGGAAAATCTACATGAGTTGCAATACAGATATGGTTCATCAGTCAGAAAGTAGGATTCAAAAACACCCAATGTAAGAACTAGTAGCATCTTTGCAAGCCAGATTTGACCAAGGATAAGTCTAGAACCAAGCAACATATTATGCAATGTGAAATCATTTATTCCATTAGTTATGATAGGTAAATTCTTGTCGGATTCTGAGAAAATAGTTTGTATTTTATCATATACATTCACTATTTTTAATGTATTAAACAAAACATGTTTTCCATTATTTTTTGACTTCTCTCAGTGTAACAGGGATTCCTTTGAATCACTTACATGCCCTTATTTGAAATTATTTTCTCATTTAGCTTTGAACTTCATGTGATATTGTTGTCCTACAATAGTGACTTATCACCATTTTCAGTTTTGTTTACACTATCACTTCATTTTGTAACTATGAAAATCACTATTTTTCTCATTATTTGGTTGTCCTTCTCCACTGCTGCTCATAGTCTTCCATGACTCATGACTATGCTAACAACATTATCACTAATCATTTTAACACTTCATTTTATCATCTACTAGTCATGTAAACAACTCTTTTAAATGTACTTACAAGAAAAATGAAAAGTCATACATTAAGATTAGATGTTTAAAAGGAATAAGAAACCTTCTTTATAGAAAAATGTTAGTACTTGATTTAGAATGGGAATACCAAAAACAATGTTACAATCTTTCATTGCTTTTTCCAATAAAGGAAACATGTATGTACCTGATACATACACTATTTTTTGTGTGAAAATTAGTGGCTTTTGAGATGAAGCTAATTAATTATTTTCTAGCATTCCAATCAACTACAAGTTGAGGAGGAGCTTAAGAGATTCAAGACAATATTTAGGTTGATGGATATGGGATTATTTCTAGGGAAGAAGAGAGTGTGAAATTGACTGAGATACATGATATTATTACTAAGGAGGCGATGTTTTGGAGGCAACGATCTAGAAAAGTTTTTTTTGAAGGGGATCAGAATACTAAGTACTTCCACATGACTACTTTGAAGCATAGGATGGCTAATAGAATATTCAGACTCAATGCTAATGGGGGTACTACGGAGGATGAGGAGATTATAAAAAGGGAAGCCATGGATTTTTTTAGTAATTTATTGCAAGGTGATCCCAATCTGGACAAGGAGAAGCAAAATATTTTTCTGGATTGTATACCAAAATGTATATTAGAGGATCAGAATAAATTCTTCACTTTGATTTTGTCTAATGAATAAATTACGAAGGTTGTTTTCTTCTTTGATGGAGACAAGACACCAGGGCCAAATGGGTTTCCTTTCCTGTTCTTCCATAAGTATTGGTATATCATCTGTGAAGATGTTTGTAATGGGGTTAAGGAGTTCTTTGGTTCTAGGAAAATTCTCAAAGAATTGAACAATATCTTCCTTGCCTTGATTTCAAAAAGATCGGGTGCTGATAACATGGATCAATTTCAACCAATCAGTCTTTGTAATTCCTTTTGTAAAGTTATATCTAAAGTGCCAACTCTCAGAATTTTGTCTCTTCTTCCTAATTTGATATCTAGGCAATAGAATGGTTTCGTTCCTAGTAGGCAGATTTTGGATTCTATTATCTCAGTGCATGAAAATATTCACTCCCTCACCTTATCCAAGAAAGAGGGGTTCCTCCTTAAACTTGATCTATCCAAACCTTATGACAAGGTGGATTGGGCTTTTTTTCAAAGAGGGCTGGAAGCTTTTGGTTTCAATAAAAGATTTAGGGAACTGGTCCTTATGCTAGTTTCTTCTACTAATTTCTCAATGTTGGTGAATGGTTCACCAACTCCTTATTCTGGGCTTCTCGTGGTTTGAGGCAAGGGGTCCACTTTCACCTATCCTCTTCATTCTAATTGTTGAATGCTTGGGAAGATTTGTGAAAAAAATGGTGACTGTGGGGGATTTTGTTGGTCTCAAACCCTCGTCTCAAGAGTTGATTTGTTTTCATCAACAATTTATGGATGATTCTATAGTAATGGGATAAACTTTAGTTAGAAATGCTAGAAACATAAAGAATGCTCTGGAGGATTATGGGCAAGCTTTCGGTCAAATTATTAATTGGAACAAAAGTGTCATATATTTCATTAATGTTGATGATAATAGACAGAATAAATTAAAAAGAATTATTGGTTGTGAGATTGGCACCTTATCGAGTTCGTATTTAGGATTATCCCTTTGTATGGACCCACCTAAGATCTTTTGGAGTTCGCTAATTGATAAAATTCATTTGAAGTTAGCAAGGTGAAAGGTTCCCTCCTTAGTCAGGCCGGTAAGGTTATTGTCCTCAAATCCATATTACAAATTTTTTGTTTTATGCCTTGAGTATTTTTAAGATCCCTAGAAAGTTTGCTCTAGCAATTGAAAAAATTCAAAAACTTTTCTTATGGATGGGTATGGAAAAAAAGAAAAAATTGGCCTTGATTGCTTGGGAGAAAGTTTGCATTCCTTTTAATAAAGGTGGCCTTGGCCTTAGAAGAGTTGCCACTATGAATGCTTCTTTTCTTGCCAAGTTGTTATGGAGATGGAACAAAGAGGAAGGCGAATGACATGATATTTGGAATGATAAATACAATAGGGAGAATCAAAATCTTAAACATTTTCTTAACAATGAGACTTTTCAAGGAGGGTCAATGATTTGGAAACATGCTAAAAAAAAAAAGGAATATTCTTATATTATTACTATTCTTTTTTGGGATGCCATTTGGATTCTTGATCACCCCCTCAGTGCTGATCAAAGGTGGAATGGTCTTATGGAACAATGTAAGAATCTCTTCGAGATTTTTGTAGAAGACTATTGGGAGGAGAATAGTTGGTTAGACCTCAAGAGAGTGGACAGAAACCTAAATGATCTCAAAAAGATTCTTAATGCTATCTTTTTAAGCCATGAGGAGGATGTATGACTCCTAAAGTTAACATATTTTTTTGGATTCTTCTGCTGGATAAAATTTTGACAACAGATAACTTATTGAAGAGAGGGTTCAACATAGTTAATAGATGTTATCTCTGTAAGAATGCTGTTGAATCGGTTAACCATATGACTATTCACTATTCTTTTACTAGAAGGTTATGGGAAAAGGTCTGTGGTTTGCTGAATATTACTTGGGTTTTCCCTGCTACAATTCAAGATTTTTTTCACTAGTTGGAAGTCACCCTCTACTAACACCTTGGTTATGAGATTGTGGGATTTTATTCTCCCATTCCTTTTTTGGAGCATATGGAAGGAATGTAATGATCAGGTGTTTAGGGGTTTAGAATCTAATCCAGATCAAGTATTATGTAAGATTAAGAATATGGTGACTGAGAATATCAATCCTATGGAAAAGGACACCAAGCTCAGAATGATTGGGAAGAATCAATGTTTCAGAATTGGAATTTAATGGTATTAGTTTGGTGCAAAGTGGTGATTGGGCAATTAATGTGGCATGCAAGAGTGATGAAAAGTTAATTTGGAACCACAATGATATCATACCTATTGAGGGTTGTTTATTAACTGAGCATGACAAAGCTAGAAGTAAGCAAAAGTGTTTCATTAATGATGAATACACCAGGAAGGAGTAATTATTATATGGGCAAAATTGGGAAGCGACTGGCTATTATGAGAAGGACAGTGTATTACCAATCAATACCACATGGATTGTGGGTATTTTTTCTCACAAATTTCCTTGGTTGCGACATCCACTACGATTTTTTGTGGTAGTGGGTTTATTTTACAAGAAAGTAACTTCATCTTAGAGACAAGAATATGGGAGGAAGGACAAAAAGAATTGAACCAAAAAGTTGCAAAGAGTGGAGGAAGAAGAGACAAATCTAGGACATACCAGAGCAAGAAAATTTTATTAGTTTTATGGAAAAATTGAAAGGAAGCAACCTTGCCATTATTCAAAATTTCATAAAGACTTGGAAAGATGGGAGTGTTTTGGTGGGGAATCAAAGGATCGAGGTTTCTGAAGATATCATAGCTAAAGGTACGTGGTTGGATATGGAGGGTATTAATTTCTATCAAGATAGGAAGCTCTTAGATCAGGCAGTCGATGAGTTTGCAGATTGAGCTAAGGAATGCAACAGACTGGTGAAAATAGGTAGTTTTTTTTTATGTTTGTGGTTATTGAATATCTTACTTTAGATGGCACTTCAATAAGATATATGGTCACCATTTCATGTTGGTTAACCATTTTAGGCATAGGTTTAGTATAAATTTTCCTTAAATTACCTCAGACAATCTGTGGGTAATTCTATTCTTGCCTTTCAAAATGATCTTGAGGGAGACCATGCCTGCTACAAGGGGTTAATGGTTTTAGTAATGAACCTATTAAAGTTTAAAAAGGTGGATAGGCCCAGGTAGAGTAAAAAATTGCTTGATTATGAGATAAAGGGCAATGATTCTAAGGAAGATTTTGATAAGGATACCGAGGATGAGGTGGATGAGGTTGATTTAAAGAAGAACACGAAAGGTGATCTAGGAATCTCTTCCAAGAAGAAAAGGAAGGGAAAGGAGAGTGAGTCAAAACAAGATAGTGATTACAAGGAGCAGAGAAAGGGTTTTCAAAAGAGAGGAACCTTGAGAAAGGTTTTGGGAAACAAGGGAAAGAATATGGAAAGGGACTCCATCCCCTCTGATGATGAACCCTCAATCAAGAGGATGGAAAGAAAAAGAAAAAATACGTTTGCTCAGGATGTGGGTGATGACAATGATCTTAAGGGGGTGGACAGGGATAGAAACAAATAGGGGGAGCAAGAAAACTTCTTTGAACATAATAGGGAAGAGGATCTTGATGACTAGAGGTTCCTAAAGGGAATCATGGGTAACTTAGGGTCAATTATGAAGGATATTGGTACCCTTAAACAAAAAATGTAGGATATTTCAAGGGACTTTGATCAGCTCAACAAGATGGAAAGGGGGGAGTGAACACTGGGTCAACACATTGATAGGCTCTCTAAGGTTATTGGCTATGCCAAAGAGGTAAAAACCTTGATGAAGTGTATACCAATAATTGAAACTAAAAATAGGAACCTTGATCAGTTAAGCAAAGATATTCAAAAAAGGATGGATGGTCTAGATGCTAGAGTGAGAAACATGGAAAAAATAGTAAAGAAACTAGCAGATCAAAATTGCAGTATTTTGAAGACTGTGGCTAATAATTTCAATACCCTACTAAACAAGATGGAACAAAGTAAAGGCCAAGAATCCCCTGTTGTGATTGAGGACTAGGTCCCAAGCAAGTGCACAAAGGCCAATTTCAAGAAGACTAAAGGAGTGGAAGAAAAAAAGTTGGATGAAATGAAAGCTTCTACAAAAAATATGAACATTCTGGCAGACCAAGCTGTGGACCTCTTGAAGACCCTATAGTTATCCAGGTGTTGTCCTTTTGCTTTTGTTGTCTTTTAATGCATAGTTGTAGTTTGGACTCCTATTTCTGTTGTTTTTCTATATGTTCTCTAAGGCTTTCTATTATCTAAACTTTTATCTTTGTATTTCTTTGATGCTTTGTTAAAGGTTTCGAGTCCTTTAAAACTTGTTTTTATGTAATCAAAACTTCTAGTTGAGGACTTTGACATACCTGTAAAATTATGAATATGATCATACCAAAAATTTTCTGAGAAAACCTATATCAAATGACTAGTTTGGAAATATATAATGTCAAATGAAACATTTTCATCATACAATCCTTGTTGCTACTCAAGACTTCAATGTAGATTCAAAAATATAAGTTGAACATTTCAGACAAGAACTTAAAAACTTCTTCCATCAAAAAATAAGGTTTTACATAATTGTTTCCATCATATCTACAACACCCATATTTGTTATTGATGTATCGAATCAACTCTCTTAATACTTACAACCTAGCACATAAACAACTCTCTATGTCTATCGGAAAATTGTTAGCCTCACATAATATCATTCCAATGAAGGCATTAACTAAAAGCCTTTTACCAACCTCACACTAAGTTAATATTTTTGTAGTATAGCACCTTTAAAGATAGCTTATTTGGTTAATGATCATTTTAACTTCTCACAACAAATGGATCAAACTAGTCCCCATGTAAAGAATTATTTGATATGTCTAGAAATCCAGCCAATCAAAATAACAAATTGATACTATGATGTCTGAATTTCACAATAATAGGTAGTTCCAAGAACAACATTGATTCAAAAGGCATATGAAATTGGTGTTATAATACGATGAACATACATAAGAGTGTCATTTAATAAACTACCACATTAGTGTGACTACTTTTGAAAAACATTTTGCAAAGATTGAGATGGAAAAAGTAATGAATATATTACAATAGAATATAGGATTATATCCACAATCAAATCAGTATCCTTCAATTAGACCAAAAAAATGAGAACATATAAAGTGGGAGAATTCCTTACTTGAAGCAACAATAGTGTAAATACTAGTCACAGAGATGTATGAAGCTTTGTGTTATAATATGAGCATCTTCATTACTTGTTGAATGATGTTCCCTAACCATGTAAAAGATGTGATTATATTTAACATACAGTTATGTTCTTCGTTATTTATCATCATGCAATTCTTAACGAATTCCATATAAATCCAACATATTAATTGAATGCCATGCCTAGGCCCCTTCAAATTACAAGTCTATGTTGGAATGTTCTCGACCAACATTTCTCACATCATTGTTCTACACTTTCTTATTTCTAAAATACATTGTTATGCTTATAATCTTCTCTTTTCTAAGAGAATTCATAAACAATTTTGCACTATTTATTCATTTTTTCATATACTGTTAGGTATTCTTTTTCCTCTATTGACTGATTGTTGATATGAATTTATGTTATTTTCTGGTATGTCATATATCTATAGTGCTACTTACCAAATGTAATTCTTACTATTTGATTTTTTATATTCTTCTTACAAAATTGTGACTTCTAACCATATAAAAGTTGATAAAACATCATTCAGTGGTGACTAGAAGAAACATTCCAAGTCTAAAAAATGTTTGAATCTGGGTATGTTCTTCCTAGCATGCAATTCTTCAACCAAGTAAGCTTCTCTAGTGGGTATTTTGGAGGACTTATTACCAAGCCTAGTAATTGTTCACTATTTTCCCTTCGCTTGTTTATGATTACCACTTGTTTAATGCATGTATTCTTGTTGTGTTTGGTTTCTTGGATTGTAGACATATTCTATGTATTCTTGTATATTGTTCCTCCTAACTAAAAACTTAACAAATGGTGAACTATCATAGAATTATCGACATTGCATTGTCTAAAGCAAAAGGATTAATATAATTAGTGATTCCATTTATGAGAAGGCCTGATGCAAAAATGATTACGATACATGAAATCATATTATGGTCTTCGAATTATATGAATTTGAGTATGTGAAATCCTAGTATCATCCAATTAGAAGGCACAATATTATGGTCTTCCACTTATATAGTTTTGAGTATGTGAAATCATAGTATCTATTAACAATAAAAAGTATAGTGTCTAATAAAAAGAAAAAGTAAGGGTTGCACATTTTGTAATCCCTCTATTTATTGACTGTCTTCAAGAATTCTGATTACGAGATGTTTTTGACATCCATTTGCTCCTAAATTTATTTCTTTCAACCTCTATCAGTACTGGTCTCAATTCATATTGTTATGAATATATTTGATCTTTCTATTTTTCAAAAGATGAAGTCTTTTCTCTTCATGAATGTGCCACCAAATATCCTCCTGTACATGTGTGTATATATATTTATTTCTTAAACATCTCATTTTC
Source organism: Cupressus sempervirens (assembly GCA_028749045.1). NCBI lineage: Eukaryota > Viridiplantae > Streptophyta > Pinopsida > Cupressales > Cupressaceae > Cupressus > Cupressus sempervirens. The sequence goes on along the minus strand of CM053788.1, from coordinate 294,931,912 downwards.
AATCTATTGTTGTTGGCTAACATTGAAAATTTATGTTAAATGATATTATTAATAGGCTATGTAATGTCACAATGTGTTCACAAATAAGATCAAACTGTGTTTTTTAATTTAATATTAAAGTATTCAATATAAAATGGATGTGTTATCTTCTATGCTTCAAATGATAATAGCAGTTTAATTTTAAATAATTTTTGTTTTAGTATTTTATAGAGTGAATACATCTAAGTAGACATGCCACACTTCTAAAACTTGACATCTTAGGATGAAGTTGGGTCAAACAGATTCTTGCATAGCCTTTTAACATGTTTAGGCCAATGCATTTATTATTTTGCTATGATGGTTATACTCTAGAATTCTCTATTAACACTACCAAAAATTCATCAGCCACAACCAGTTGTGCAGAGGAGAAGGAAAAGACACCACGGACTTCTAGGACTAAATCTTCTACCACTCCAATAGTTTTTACAAGAGTTATTAGAAAGGGAAGGTGGAAGACGTAGACCATTTTGATGTTGTCCTTGTATTTACTTATAGTTTTACAAATATAGTTTCTTATTTATATTTTGCTTCAGTGTTAAGACTATCAAGTTATTGCTACAAGTCATCAACATTGCACATGACGATGTCATTTTGTACCTTAAATGCATTTAAATATATTTACGCTTAGCTTGTTTGATTTGTTTACTCATTTACTGACTCAAAGATGCATCTCCTCCTTGAATTTCACAAAAACAATGCTTTTCAAATTAAATATAAGGAATTTTTTAAAGTTTTATTCTTTGGTAGATAAGTTGCCAATTTATCACCAATATTTTGCTAATATTTTTTTGCCCTTGGCAATAATGTATCAATAATGATATTTTCAACTATGGTTGAAAGCTTATGTTTAACTTAATGTTAAGCATCAAGCTCCATAGACTCTATCCAAATGACTTTAGAAGCCATGTTATTGTCATGCTAATAAGTATCCTTCATAAAGGCAATAATAATCTCAATTGAAAAAAAAGAAAATTTAAGTGAATGGATGTAACATCTCAATAGGGATCCTTACCAAATAAATTCTACAATATAAAGACAAAGTTATCATTTACAATGAGTATGAAAAAATCATAATGTTGAAAGAAACTTCAAAAGTTGGGGATTTATTTAAGTAACAAACTTGAAATTTTGATTTAAAACTCCATACTTGCTTCCAAAGTGGTAGCAACTTGGACTCAATTTTCAAATTGCTAGATCTTTCTACACTTCATAACCAACATTGCACATATAAGTAAATAAGTAGTGATACTTTGTAATAAAAAAACTGTTAGAAATGCTTTAGAATAAATGAGAGGGGGGGTGAATCAGTTATTCAAGGTCCAAATGTCCAATTAAAACTTTTTCATCAAGTAAAGTGAGCCTATTAAACTATGCATGCATCCAAGCTTAAACTTTCCTACTTAGCAAGTTACTGTAAATCAACATGCAAGCATAACACATGAAAGATCAACACATAACACAATGATTTACGTGGAAACCCAATTTGGGAAAAGCCACCAGTAATATGCTACTCAATTCTCACTCTTCTAAAGTGATGCCCTATGAAAGGCTTGCCCTGATAAAGGCTACAACACACTGTTAAATGTGACCTGGTTAAAAGATTTAACCACCCTATTAGAAGTGGGCATGGTTAGAGAACTTTATAACATTCACTTGGAATGCCACCTTGTTAAAGGATTTACAAATGGTTGTTAAACCAACCTAAGTCCATAGGATTTTACCCTCACTTGTACAATTGTTAGAGAGTAACAAAAAGGGCTTTTGACCCGATACAACTCATAACTTATCTTGCAAATTTTAGATCACAGTTCAGCTCATAACATTTCCTGGCTTTCGATCTTTGCAGCTCTAACAACTTGTCCTCCTTTCAAGCATTGTCTCCTTGAGTCTTCATGCTCGATATACCAGTGCAATCTCCTATATGACCATTTTATTCAAGCAGATTCTTTGTGCTATGTTCTTCCTTCTTAATACCTTCTCCTTGATATCCTTCAACAACTTCACATTTTGGCACCCCAACAACTCTAACTTCTTGTCTTGTGACTCCTTAAATAAAAGTATGGAAAATGCTTTTCTCGCTCGATTCTTCCGTCCTTTAATTTTAGTTCAAATGGATTAGGTAGGATTCATTGAATCTAACCCACATCTTGTTCCTTCTAGAAACATCATGAAAAATCCTCTTGAATTTGCTCAAAAACGGTTTACCTAAAATTCTATGTCACTAGCTCATCATCTTTATCCTCCATCTAGTTCACAAAATTCAAGGTAACAAACTTGTCGGCTCAGATCTGGAAAATCTTTGACTTTTCACATAATGCAGTAGCTCAACACTATTAAAATTTTAGTGCTCGACACATAGTATGTTACTCGGCACCTACTACATATTATTGATGCTTGACACCTAGTGTGGATTCACTCAGCATCCAGTAAGTTTTCTAATGCTTGACACCTGAACATGCTCGGCTCCTTCTGTATCACTCAACACACACTAGATTTTGCATTTTCCCAGCACTAACTAAAAATCTGCTCAGCTTGAACTAGCTTGCTCGGTACTCACTAATGAACTTAGTTAAGATTTGCAGACAACCTTGTTACAACTTATTCTTCCAATGTTTCTAAGTGTGGCCAACCTTTATATCTTCAAGTATATTATCAATACATCATTTTACCATTGTCTTAAATGATCCTTGCACTTCATTACAAAACCATAACTCAACCTTTCCCTTAGGTACTTTTGTTACATCTTGTTGATTAAATCTTCTTCATCAATCAACTAAGTGATAGTACTTGGATCTTATAAGAAATTGTCATTCCAACAAATAGCAGGTTTGACATCAGTGACAAAATAATGATTGAAAACATTCTTTATCAACAATCTCCCTCTTTGATAGTACTATTTTTCAATTAAATTTCCAACAAGAACAATATTGACATAGCGCTCAAATAATTTGCATACACCCAACATATTATCCAACAGTTAATGTGAGCAAATTGTGACCTTATTTTAGAGTTAAATCTGCATCATATGAAAAGTACAAGCCAAGTGTTTTCTTTGCAGTCCTCGACAACTTGGTAAACTCTTCCTTATCCTTTTTTCTATTAAACCATTAGTTCATAATACATATATTTGAGAATCTATGTTGACATATCAAAATTCAAAAATTACATAGAATTAATGTTTACCTCCCATGCTATTGACTTTTGCAAAGCAGGAATCACATATCTTGAATCCTAAAAATGGGATGACCCCTATAAGATCCAACACATTCACGAGTAGTAATTTCCAAAACATATGCCCCTATACATTACATTATAAATATTTAAAATCATAGAGGGAATGCAGTCTATGAAATCATCTTGAATCACTTTATTAGCCTTTAGTCTTTGATAATAGGAAAAATAATTCATTCACTTTCTAAAAAATTTAGAGCCCCAAAGTAAGTTTAAGCATATGTATAGTTTGCAACAATAGCCTAGTCATTAGCTAAACTTGCTAATGCAAAATTATAGATGTGAATGACATCATACCATTGATTTGATAAACTTGTGACTTCTAGCCACATCAAAGTTGATAAGACACCATTCAGTGGTGACTGGAAGAAACATCCCAAGTCTAAAGAATGTTTGAATATGGGTATGTTCTTCCCAATATGTGATTCTTCAACCAACATAATGTGCTCCATATTTATTGACATCCATGGAGGAAGGTTATTATTGATAACAAAAACATACCATAATGAGTAAATAAATCTCATCTCTCCAAATGGATTGACACTGTTAATTTTCAGAGAAAGTTTGAGATGACAATAGTGGTTCCTGGTATTCTCTAAAGTGTGGTGACTTTCTCTCTATGTCCATAAATGTTGAACCATTCGCATGAATTTGAATAATGTCATCTCAACTTCTATTGTGTGCATGGTAATCCATAAATTGTGCCAAGCTACTACACCTAAATAATCAGTTAAGACGTGGAATACTAGGGATGTAATGAAGAACCTTGCAAGGTACCTTTTTTGTCACTTGATCATCTCAATATCTGCTTGTGTCATTCAGGGCATTCTGTTGCATTTTTGTGTTCTTTATGATAAATAACATGATCTTTAGGACACGCATCTATTTCTTGATACTCCATTTCAATATGTTTCATAGTGGCACATAATTCTCGATATGAACGAGGGAGAACATTTAATGGTGGTAACAAATAGTCACCTATCAATCTACAACAACATTAGTATAAACAATCTTAATGGTACATGTTTCACCTTTTATAGACTATAATGACGTATATGACAAACCTTAGCATACATGACATTTTTATGTTGGATAAACCATTCATAACCTTCAAATTCACCAACAACAATACAATAGAGAGAAAAATTGATTGGGATCCTTCATAAAGGGTCATGTTTTCATTCTCAAGTAGAGGTATATCATGGATGGCCTCAATACCATCCTCATCATAATCATCATCATCATCAACAACAACAACAACAACAACACCAATACCAACTGTGTCATGGATCAATGCATTCATACCATCATCTTCAAATGTATTTTTGGCACATGATCATCATCTTCCATGGGATCATGATCTTCTCCTTCAATACTCACACCTCCATGTTCCTCCAAGATGTGGTGGTCCATATCACGTACTACCTTGAGGAGATTGACCTATATAAAAATGATGATAATCAAACCCCCCTTCAACGTGATAATCAAACCCCCATTCTTTGGTTCATATGTATATTAATTGCAAAAACAATATAACAAACAACTTACCAATAGATGATAATCAAACCCCCCCCTCCCCCCCCCCCCTTCAATGTGACTATTCTCCCTACAATGTCTCTTAGTTGTTTTGATTTTGAATCATCTTGTCTTTAATCCATTACAACTCTTGCAAGGACAATAACATTTGTCATCACCTTCTCTTTGAAAGTCAGAAAATAATCTAGCGATTGTCTCCCTATTTTGATCAAATTCCCTTGTATTACCTGACATGATCCTTCTTCATAGGAATAACTTATTCTTGTACCCTTATTGAGTTGGTTGTACTTGCTAGATCTATCATTGATAACCATTTCAACATACACATTGACATTAGAGAGAAAACCTTGAAAAAATTGGACATGGTGTTCTTAATGTTTATATCTGCACATATGGTTTTGAAAGAAAAAAATGTGTACTTAATGTGTATATCTATAAAAAAATATTAGACATATTGTACTTAATGTTTATATCCGCACATATGGTTTTGAAAGAAAAATTTGGTGTAATTAATGTGTATATCTAAAAAAATATTGGACATGTTGTACTTAATGTTTATATTTGCACATATGGTTTTGAAGATGGTAGAATTATTGAACAAGGCATTTCTTCACTAAAATGCATTTAAAATCACCATGTATTTCTTCAGTGAACTGCATTAAAATATGCCTACAGGCTACAAGACACCTAGGCACCTGACATATAAATATAATTTGACCATATAGTATCATTTGAGTACTTTTTGTTGTAAATATATGTTCCTTTTGTGAATCCCAATAAGTAAGTTATCAAACTTGATATAAAGATGAAATATATTTTGAGTAAACACTATATACATTGTCCGCAATAAACAAATGATAACTACAAAAACTATCATTTTTCATTTTTCTTCTTCTTAAGCACTCTTTCTTCTTGATCATAGAGTGTGATCAAACACAAAGCATTATCTATTTTATCACTCTTTCTTCTTCACATTTCTCACCCAATGATCCCATCTCACCCCTATAAATATACTCCATTTAAATGTGCATCTATCACATCAACACAACTCCCATTTCATATTGATTACTTATTTGGACTATCTATCTCCCATTCATATTCCCTTACACATTTGGTAATTTGAAAAAATAAACTATTTTATTCCTTCTTGTATTCCTAAGGAAGGTATTATTCGATTTTATTGTTGTATGAACCATGTGTGGAGATTTTAAATGTCTAGATCATTCATAAAATCATCAAAGATTTTTGTGTTGGAAGTTCTTTGTGTGAGTGTTGTTAGGAAACTTTGCAAGAAAGAATATAATTGTTTCCACATAACCCATAATAGATTTGAAATAAACACAAAATTAAAATCCACATGCAAGAGAATAGACAACATACCCACAAAATGTGACACAAGATATACCCTGGGAAACCCTCATTGAGGGAAAAAACCCAACCTCCAAAAGCATCCATCACCATGTATTATTCAACAAAAATACCATTACAATACAACCATGGAATCCTTCAAAGTCATAGCCACCACTGAGAAAACTATTTTAACAAGCATGAATCCACACATCCCATGCCATGCTTCGAACCTTCACAAATGCTCCCTTGGCTAACCTATCAAGCCTTGTCCCACTCGACTCTTGTCTTTTTTCCTTCTCCTTGTTACACCAACAACTACCCTTGTGGCTGCTTATATAGTAGCAAGTCCCACAAAACCACCAAGTGGTATTACATAAACCATGTGCTACCTAACCCACTGACCCCACATTTAATATTGGACATTTAATTCTTTTCTCCAATATTAAATAATTACATAAAATATTATCACAATGCTATAATAAAACTCATCAAGAATATCCCATGGGAATCTTTCCATGTCATCTAGGCACAACATTACGTAATAAAATAAAATAACAAATATAACAATATTATGCAATGTGTGCAATACTCATTATCTCAACAAGTGCCTTAGTGTGCTTGTGTTTCTCAATTTCAATATGCTAAATGTATTTATCTTCCATGATTGATGTAGGACATAAGCTCTACAAAGATTGTGAATTCCCCCCGTCATGGGACTATGTGAGTACTATTCTATTTAGCTCTTTTTCTCTATAATTTAATCATTAACTCCACATTAATATCCACATTCCCCTCTCACCAAATCAAGTTATGCAAGTAGGTCTACTCTTGTCTAGCTTTGGATCTTTGTGAACTCCATTTAAATTCTATGGAATATTTTGGCTTTCAGTTTCAAAATTGGAAAGCTTTGCAATTAAGGCAGGTTGTAGGAGGACTATGGCTAAGTCCTCAAACAAATTATTAGACATTATATTACTCTAGATTTTTATTAGAGAGAAAATAAATGTTCTAAATGAATTCAAGTAAAGTTCTTGAGCTTAACCGACATTCTCACACTAGTCCTTAAACTAAACTAAACTAACTACCAGCAATGCTTAATCTTGACTAACTACAATCTGCCAACCTACATTATTACATCATTCCCAATGACTATCCTAGTTGTTAGAGGAATTCACTCCTATCTGAGATGCAATCTATAAGTATAAATAAATAGACATGATCACATGAAAAAAATTCTAATTAATGAGGAGCCTGAGCTACTATCAAAGGATACCATTTTAGACTTTAGTTAATAAACTACCATGATCGAATAATTGAGTAACATTTTTCATTTGTCTTTTGGAAGTCTTATTTTCCCTGTTCAAGGAAAGTACAGTTTTATATCTCAAGTGTCAACATTAATATTGTTGTCTCATGATCTAAGACTCTATGTTACCCTAGTTCAAATTGTGAAGTTGCTTGCTATATCACCTCTAAATGTAAAGCTAGATAGATAAATAGTCATACTTGAAAAGTGGCTCTAACAATCAGTTTTATTATAGACATTTATATATTTTTAGTTGTATCAACTCTTTTTAAAAAGTTTTATTGTCCAATTTTCCATGGTTTAGCTGACTATGATGTTTGACTTCCATAGGGTTATTCATGGTTTAAGTTTATGTTAGGATAATTAGATTCATGTTCGGGCTTAGAGATGATCCAAACAACTTGTTTGTTGAAATGATTTCTCTACTCCAATAACATATCATTGCAAGGAATATTGTTAAAAATAATATTTTGAGAATCCTAATTTAATTCAGTCAAGGAATATAGGGTTTGTTTGGTAGTGGGAATATGAGTGGAATAGGCATATGTAAATTCTTCAAATTGTAAATTCTCCATTTGGGTGCACCAAATCAGAATTGTGAATAGGAATATGTATTCCAATTTTGGCCCAAAAATGAGTATTTGCAATTCCACCTAAATAGGTGGAATTGGAATACATATTCCTATTCTAGTTTAATTTATTTTAGAAAACATAAATTTTTGGGTCCATGAATTCCCCATCAAATTCTAACTGAACCAAACAAGAATAGGAATGTGTATTCCTATTTTCTATTCTAGAATAGCAATTCCAGAATACGTATTCCTATTCACATATTCTTATTCCTGCAACCAAATGGGCCCTTAATGTTTGTACAGATTCCAATTTTTTTCCTCCTCTAGTATATGAAATGTTGGGAACATTCAAGGATATAGTAGTGGATACAGTGGTAGTTGTATCGCTTCTCCTTGCCTCAATGATTAGAGATGAGGTTTCTTCCACAACTAATCCAGAGTCATATATACAATTGGCTTTGACTGCAACATTTTTTGCTAGAATATTCCAAGCATCCTTGGGTATTTTTAGGTTGGAGCTAATAATCTATACCTCCATACATAAAGAAATTCCTATTTGTATTTGTTTGATTGCATATTAACATAAATGCTTTGAAGACCCTCACTCTAGGTTTAAATGTTGATAACCCATTGGAGTGTTATAGGCTGACATTCATCATAGACATGCTTTCACATGCAATAATAGTGGGATTCATGGAAGGAATAGCCACTGTTGTGTCCCTCCAACAACTCAAAGGCTTCCTTGGTCTCCAAGATTTCACAACTAAGACAGATGTTGAAATTCCTCAAGGTCCAGCAATTTAGGTAATTCGTCGGTTCAAATTTGAGTACTAATTCAAGTTCAAGATTCACTCAAATTTCTTTGGGTTGGGTTCAAATTCACTTTGGGCCTACCTTAGAAAAATATTTTTATAAAAAAAAAAAAAATGTATATATATATATATATATATATATATATATATATATATATATATATATATATATATATATATATATATATATATATATATATATATATATATATATATATATATATATGTACATAGATGCAACAATATAAGTTCATACACCACTATGCTAATATTAAAGCAACATAATAAAATACACCACCATGTCAATGCTTTAGTTAAAAAACAAGAATGTCAATATTGATAATCAACCATCATTGAACAAATATCATCATGGACCACCAAGAAAATCATAATTTTCAAGCAACTCATAATCATTCTGTTGTTGCAAACATGTAGTACAAAAAGTATCGCTATAGGCCCATTTAAGATAAAGGTTATGATTGTTACAATATTGTAAGCTTCACACATCAATTGTCATACTTGATGAAATTGGATGAAATCATGTCATGTAGCAACCAAAATCAGTTAAAGAGAATATTCAATTTATTTGTACCTTTGTGGTTGGTCTGTTAAGGATTGAATTCTTTGAGTTTAACCAGTTCATTATTTCCTATAAGGGATTGAAGACTTAAAGATCTAAATTATTTTTTGGTCATTTGCATGTTCCATTGTCCTCATTCAAAAATTTAATAAGGAAAAGTCATCAAAACATGAGATGCTTCCTAATTCAATGTTAAAATATTATAAAGCTTCTTTAACAATAATGTGCAAATTTTAGGCAAGAGCCTACAACACAATGGTAAATTGTGAGCCTCTTATTTGAGAGGTTTTGAGTTTGAGTCTACTTGACCTTAATAAATAATAATAATTAACAACACAACACAAAAATAATAATAATGTGAAAATTTTACAATTTATATGTATGTACCTCAAAAATCTATTCATATGTCTTTTCTTTGATAAAAATAATCATAAATGGTCATCAAAGTCAATTTGAACCTCCTAAATTACTAGATTAGTCCTAAACTCTATAGGTGATAAAGAGGCATCATGGGCCCTTCCACACTCACATTAGAACACTCTATGTTCCCTTTATGTTGATAGAACTTCTCACATCATCACTCCCAACAATAGTCACTATCCAAATGTCTTCCTTGATAGGATCAAGTATTTAAGACTTCTCCACTAATTATAACCTCGTAATCCCTAGCTTTGATCACAAATTTTGAATTCCAAACAACAACTTTTGAATTCAAGTCTGGTAATAGGTAATGAAGATGCAAATTACTTGCAAGTAGGCTTTTTATTCAATGGTCATTAGTGCCCATCAAGCAATTTTTGACTGATCTAAAAGAGTTTAGTATTGCAATCTACACTATTGCAACTTCTGATATTCTATAGAATAAAAGGGATAACTACTACTCATTTAAAACATTTTGGATATACACACTTAGGTACCTATGTTATCTTTGATGCTTCACATCATATTTTACATGCAATGGGTATGTTAGTAAAGTTTCTAAATGTCTTTGGAGGTATGGATAGCTCTATTGCAGTGGAGTTTGGTAAGATTTCAACAAATTGTTATAAACTTGCATTTTGTTCTTAGAATCTATGGACATGCCAATTAATTGAAGAACTTCAACCCAAATCATGTGCTAGCAACTTTCTTTTTAGTCATTTTACCATAAGGCATACAAGCCTCGACTTTTAGGTTTAACCAAAATCTGTGAATTCCATTCAAAATAATTATATGGTGTAAGAAGAGAAAAGGCTGAAAAATCCATTCTCTTAGTTCATATTCTCTAAGAACATGCAAAATTTTGTAGCTAATGCTAAAATATGAATAATAGATCTATCTACAAAAAGGAGAAAACTATCTTTGCAAGAATATAAAAAATAAATAAAATTAGGATTAGAATTAGATCTCTCGTTATTCAATGATTACAATATGCATAGAAGCAGAAATTGGGTAGAGTGCTTATTAAGAAATTAGGTTCTCATACATTTTTTCGTGTTTTTGACAAAGATTAATTCACAAGGTTAATATCTTATCAAATGATGAAATGGCTTTATGGGAAGGAGTCTTAGCTTAAATGTTCATGTTCAAATGGTGTTAAAATGTGTCTAGAACAATTATCCCACCTTTATGCTTTGTTGAGAAGCAAACATAAATGTAGTGTCTCTTACAGAATGAGCTAAATACCCTAAATAAACCAAAACTTATCTAATACCTAAACCAAAACCAAAATGAGATGAATACCTAATAAACACAAAAAAATACCTAATATAGCAGGCAAGGGCACATGAATGACAAGGTAATAGAAGAGCAAGGGCATGGAAAGACCTTCAAGGCCACGAGCATGGAAAACGGGGCATCGATCTAGCTTATCTCCACTGGCATCTTCACAGCTCTCCAATATCACATTCAATCAAATTCATAATGATTTATGTTGGGTTTTCTTTTTATTTATTTATAATCACATAGGTGTTGCAATTGCAACACCAACGTCGGTATTGAGACAATGTTGGGGACAATTACAAAACAAAACATGAAAATCACCCACAAATTAAACTACAAACACAAATTGCCATCACAATTTAACCCCAAATGTTGTAGTGGTCCATGATGATAGATATGTGATTAGAACCAAAGAGTGACCATAAAGAAGTGATAGAATGCCCCAATTTGACTAGAGTTGATGAAGAGGGATAAAGTATGCAAATTAGGCCAAATCAACTATAAAGATGATTTAGGAGTGAAATATGTGAATTGAAGTTGGTATGGAGTGTAGAAATGATGAAGACATGAAGAAATGAAGATGCCCCAACAAAGATTCAAAGATTAGAGCTAAAAAGGTCAGCTAACTGCATAAAAGAAGGTAGAATTTTAAAATACAATTTTGACTATCAAGATGAGCTCAAATTTCAATTTTTATCCCAAAAATGGATCTAGGACATTGAAATTAGCTAAGGGTGCAATTTCCATAGAGTTTTGACAAGTTTGAAAATTGAGTCAAAATGAGGTTGGAGGACTATATAAGGGGTCCAAGGGTCATTTTCAATTAATTTTTGTTTTTTGATTTTGGAGAGCTCTTGATTGATTTTGAGAGAGATCATGGCTCTAGCAATTATTCTGACCCACAAACACCATTTCGAGCGCAATTGATTGCACAATTAGCCACCCAAGTACGTAGCCTCGATGAGTCTTCAAAAATTTTGCACTTTTTGAGTCATACATTTTTAATGCATTTTTTGTGATTTTCTGCAAATTATTGTATCACCTAGTGGTTGTAAGAAGTATCATGCATACTTAGTCAGCAAAAAGTATCGCTTGCATATTGGGAAAAGTATCACCTAGTTATGTGTAGGAGAAGATTTTGAGCACGAGGTTATTGTTTTCTATCATTTTGATATGTTTACTTGGTCTATACTGATGTTTTCATGTTTTCTTGACTTGGTAATGTAGATTGTCTTTTCTGCACTATTGATTAAAGCCCCCAAGGTGGTTGGGTTGTGATTCTTCCATCATCTAGAGGATGACAAGAAGGCTGCTATAAAAAACATGGGATTCAGATAGTTGCTACACATGCCCCATATATGGGTGAACCATGGTTTATTGACTGCATTAGTTGAGTGGTGGCACAATGAGAATAATACCTTTCATTTGCCCACTAATGAGGCCACTATTACTCTAGAGAATGTATATTACATCCTTTATGTGCCATGTCATGGAGACCCTATGAGTATGGTTTTTATGTTTTGTTATTCATTTGCTTCAAGTTTTTGCTATCCATATGAGGTGTGTTGATGTTAGTTTGATTATGTCATAGGTTTACTACAATCAGACCCCAATAGAGGGGAGGTTGGCAGTACAACAAATATTTGAGGATGTGACCATCCTAGATGGACACATCAGTTGGGAGAGACTCATAGACAAGCATGGAGATCTATATCCATTACCTTGCCTCATTTACTCATTGGTTTCCCTGGCACTTGTCACTAACAAGGGCCAAAAAAGCTTCCCTCTAGGATGGGGTTAAATAGTTGTAGACTTTATAGGTTGATCAATATGGATGGTATGGGGACCTGCTATCCTAGAAGACATGTATCATGAGATTCATGAGATTGTGTATCAAGATGGTCAAAGTTGGGCATGTGGTGCAGTGCTAGTATAGATATGGGCTTGGGAGCATCTTGTAGTTATACGGCCATGGGTGTAGCTATGGGAGCAAAGTGAGCCATTCATTTATAGGTACATAGGGTTCATCCCTCAAAGCCACAGTAGGGATGTAATATATCATTAGTGTTTATTTTATGAGCTCACTTCTTTTGTATGGTTTCCATATCAACAGTGTGCCAGATGGTTAGATGCATGGGAGTTAGAGTACATGCGATACAATCAATCATTGGTGGGGAGACACGTAAATATAGTAGAGTGGTTTGTTATTAGATAGGTCTAGAGGTAGTTTGGATAGAGGTAGGTGATCTTGATGGAGACCACTACATACACCCACTTTCATGGAGAGGAAGACCGGGGATGGCTACCCATGTTGGAATATCAGATGATTGTGAGGGATATAGTAGTGTTGATGTAGGAACCCTGGGACTACTGCCTAGATTTAGCAGATGTGGGGTCTAACCTAGCCTATTTGTATGAGATTCAAAGGCATCCTTTCTGATATTTTACATGGCCATATGCACCACCTATGGTAGTGGGATAGCGAGGAGATGGCAGAGGTAGGGGTAGGAGGACGATGGAGGTTAGGAGTAGTTCTTGATCTACTAGGGTGAGACAGACGTGGGCTTGGGCCACTAGAGAGGAGGAGAGTGAGGAGGAGGAGGAGGAGGAGCATCCATTGAGGCACATGATGATGGAGCAAGTGGAGCCACAACAGGAGCATCCTATCAGGGGTGGAGGAGGGGACCCTAGAGATGCTCGTATACAAGCACTAGAGATGAAGGCATATGAGTTGAGGATGACCATAGAAGTTATAGACTAGCAACTGGTGGATACATGAGAAGAGGCCTAAAGGTGAGAGCGAGTGTTGAGGGAGGATCTAGCAAAGGCTCGATGAGAGGTGGTGAAATGTCCCTTTTCTGATTTTGTATGATATTTCCAACCTCTAATCAGATTTTAAAGATCAAACAACTAATATCACAAAGATTCACCAAATCTCTCAAGAAACCCCAAATCGGGTATGCCAAAAATTGTGCCAAAAGCTTCACAGCTTCACCTATTATTAATAAATCTGAAAGTGGACATTTTTACAAAAATTTCAGCAGCATAATGGCCTACAAAATAACATTTCCAGATCCATATAGCCTTTACACAACAGTTCTCAAATGTAGGACAAAAACTATGCTCATCGGGCTCTCGAAATTAACACAAAAATGCCCGGAAACACCACAAAAACACTAATAATCTATCTCAGAAGTTTAATCACATCCCAATACATATATTCAGCTCTATTTTAACACCTTAAAGTCTTAAATACAGTGGCAACCCAGACTAATAAGAAATACTCAACTAAAAACACCAAACTCATACAAAAAACACCACCCAAAAACCCACAAATCTGCACTGTTCAGCACAAAGGCAAACTCTGTATGAGCATGCACATGGAATGGCTTCAAACTCCCATCCTTAGCCTTCCTAGAAAGCTGCAAAATCCTATTCTTGGGTCTCCCTGGAAACCTGTAAACTCCCGTTCTTGGGTCTCCTTCTCCATAGGTTTGGCAGCCTCTGAAGAATAACAAAGAAATGAGCAAAATCAAGTTCTGGAATCTGCCCAAAATGCCTCCAAACCCCTTAAAAGAGGGCATAACCGTAACTCATGTCCAAGAGAGGTTAATGAAACATATTTTAATAATAGTTTTTATTTATTAATCCAACGATTTCCAAAGATTAACCCCCTTTTTCCGAAACTTCACTTTCTTGAGCCTACCTGCCTTAGCAAAGATTATTATTTTTTAATTATTTGAAAAGGGGACATGACAAGTCCTCCCCTCCCAAACATTGCTTGTCCTCAAGAAATGGCTGAACAATAAACCAATCAATCCACCTAGATCCCAAATGTAGTCATGAACTATACTACTACCAATTAACACAGGCTCCTGCAATATCCTCTGCAATATAACCAAGAGGAATTCATAATCAAACTGACAATTATAGCTCAACCAAACTCCAAAATCACCACTACCATAGTCAAAAACCCATGAGACACAAACTCTTAGAACATTAGAACCTAAGTAAAGTGGACAAATCAAACTACCAACATAGTAAATACCATCAACGCATCCCACTGGCCTATATGGAATGTACAATCCAACTCTACAACAATGGTGAATGCTCTCGAATGAAACTGTACCAAGTATGGAGAATCCACACACTATACAACTCCTGTAGTCAACACAACTCTACAAATCACTGGCCACTATCTCATAACCATGACTCCCATGCACTGCTGATGGTGAAAAGACATTACAAGATAAAGAGTAAGAAATGGAATCCAAATCAAATTTTCCTGCCATCAACTCCTCAAAACAAGGATCAAATGCTAATTGATGTACATACCCTGCAATATAATGTTGATTAAAAAAACCAATCTCAGTCAACAACTCACCATGAACAAGTGATACAACCCACTATGACTGATCACTAGCTAAGTCAGGAGATGTCATAGCCAAAGGAGTAGAATCAATAACAACACCCACTGAAGCATCACTCCCAAACTCCTGCTCTAAGTCACATATTATCAAGCTGTCAATTGCAGAACCTATCACCATGTCATTCCCATCACAACTCTCATCTTGAGGCATCAAACTGTCCCATAACTGATGATAAGCACTAGGAACCAAAGTACATCTCTGTATCATCATCTCATCAACATGGTCATCAAAGGTAAATTGATGAGCGTACCTCACAGTGTAATGCCGATAGAATTCACCAATCTCAGTCAGTGGCTCAGACTATAATCTAGATGAAACTAACTGCAATTGATCATTAACCATGTTGGAACTGACTACTACCTCCAAAGATATCACCAAGGGAGTAGTATTACTAGCAGGAACCATGCCAAATGTCGACTCACCAACATCACACATGATCTTTGATACATCTCTAGTCTTCGTACCATCAGTACTAGAGGCCACCACCATGTCAGGCATACAACAATCTGCTACAACACCCAACTCAACTGAACCTGACTCTAGTGGGAATGAACCTGATATGCTAATGTTAGTATCAAGGATAGATGCATCCCCATCTCCACTGTCTCTGACAATCTCGGCCATGGACATCCTCGGATCACCAAACACCACAGCTTGTGACTGTATAGAATCAAGTAAAGATTGTAGTCGCTCTAACTCCATGGTCACCTTAGCCAAATGAAACTGTGACTCCTTGAAAGCCAACTGTGTATTCTCAAGAATCTCAAAAGTCTCCTCAAGCTGCTCAGTAAGCTCACTCACCTCATCTTCCTTGGCCAACAATGCATCATATGTTGTACTGCCCCACTCCATAAGATAATCTCTATCGGCTACCAACTGCATATAATTCTGTCTCAAAATCCGAATAGCCTCCCATAAAGAGTGGAACTCTATTAAGGAAAGATAACTGCCTCCCTACTCATCACTAGTAGGAGAACCCCATCCATAAACTGCTAACAACTGATGAGTAGCATCGAAATGCTGGCAAGTGATAGCAATGTCTTGGTCACTAACTCTCAACTGATTAGACACATGATGGCATTGGCTTGACTGTCTCCTACAAACCTCCTCTGATGCACTGTCTAAAGGAGTATCCTCAAAGTTACTAGTCTCTAGAGTATTACCATCCATATCCTGTGAATCAAATCTAAAGCTCATATCAACATACGGAGTATCAAAAACATTAGCATTGCTGTCCAACTCCTCTATACCCAAGGAAACTAAGTCTTCAAAACTGCCCACTGCATCCTCTTGGATGTCATCAATGCCAATATGATCCTGGGACTCATCTATACACACTGCCAAATATGAAATATCATCAACACATTCCAAAAAGTATGGTCGACTGGATATATGAACAAAGCCCAAAATCAGTGTATAAAAACTAATACCAACATCAGACAAGATACTGGCACAAGAAAAGACAACACCGTGTAATCTGCTAATCAAATTCATGATAGCACCCAAACAAACACTGCTACCAAAAAGTGTTAAAGATCTCTAGTCAACTGAATCCCAAACGCCAATATAACAATCTTGAGTCCATATCCATAAACTAGAATCAACTGGTAACTCAAGCAAACTCCTCACCTGAGTAATATGAGCAATACCAACTAACTCCACATACCTGTCATGATGAGATAATGAAGTCACAATACTATCTTTGTTCACCTTCAGCTGGCTGGACAAATCATGTGAAGTACTAGCAGCCTCAACTTCATGTGATGAAGCATCTAACTGTGCCTGGTACTCTTTCTCAGCAAAGTCATGAATGCTTAATGTCTTCTCATCTCTACCAGGTATCTCACCATCCTGCACAACAACATCCTCATAATATCATCTGAACCCACTACACTGTAGTCACTGCTTGTTGTAACTATACCATCCTGAATACCTGTGGCATCACCCTTTGACGACCTATAAACAATTGTCTCAATTTGAGTATCAAGTTGACCGTTACTATCAATCTATGTAATATCCTTTCCCACCACCTCCTGTGGCAGAGTAGAATCTGAGACCTCTACCTGGCTATCAGCTAGTTTCTCAACCTCCTCATGCAAGTTCTTGGGAATTGTGTCATCTGTCTTGTGATAAAATCTGCCAAATAGAAATCCAGTCAACTTATCCACCTTAGTTGGGTCGAAAAACATGTCATTTATTATACAGTGGCGCTCAATCAACTGTTCAGACATGTCATGGTTTATTTTTATAAGTTTATCTTGAATGTCTAAATAACCATCCTTTCTACTATTTTGACTCTGGATATCAATTGTCCAAGATCGTGTCCTCTGAGACTCTGTACTATACCTGTCCATTCTAGATAAAGTAGAGTGTAACCCTAATAGGATATAACTTCTTCAAACACCAAGAACTAACATGCAAATGATTAGAAGTAGCATGCAACCATAGATTTTGACATGCAACTGATTAGAAGCAACATGCAACCACCAAATTCACCAAAAACTAACATGCAAATGATTAGAAGTAGCATGCAACCATAAATTTTTTCATGCAGTTGATTAGAAGCAACATGCAATCATCAATTATGACATGCAAGATCTGGGTAGTTGTCAAAAATGCAAGATCTGGGTAGTTGTCAAAACTGACATGCAAGATCTGGGTAGTTGTCAAAACTGACATGCAAACTTCTACAACCACCAAATTCACCAAGAACTAACATGAAAATGATTAGAAGTAGCATGCAACCATAAATTTTGACATGCAGCTGATTAGAAGCAACATGCAACCATAAATTATGACATGCAAGATTTGGGTAGTTCTAAAAACTGAAATGCAAGATCTGGGTAGTTGTCAGAACTGACATGCAACTTCTACAAACCCTCAGGCTAACAAGATCATGTCTCTGATACCACTGAAATATCCCTTTTTTGATTTTGTATTTTATTTCCAACCTCTAATTAGATTTTCAAGATCAAACAACTAATATCACAAAGATCCACCAAATCTCTCAAGAAACCCCAAATCGGGTATGCCAGAAATTGTGCCAAAAGCTTCACAGCTTCACCTATTATTAATAAATCTGAAAGTGGATATTTTTACAGAAATTTCAGCAGAATAAAAGCCTAAAAAATAAAATTTTCAGATCTGTATAGCCTTTACACAACAGTTCTCAAATGTAGGACAAAAACTATGCTCATCGGGCTCCCGAAATTAACACAAAAATGCCCAGAAACACCACAAAAACACTAATAATCTATCTCAGAAGTTTAATCACATCCCAATACATATATTCAGCTCTATTTTAACACCTTAAAGTCTGAAATACAGTAGCAACCCAGACTGATATGAAATACTCAACTAAAAACACCAAACTCATACAAAAAACACCACCCGAAAACCCACAAATCTGCACTGTTCAGCACAAAAGCAAACTCTGTATGAGCATGCACATGGAATGGCTTCAAAATCCCATCCTTAGCCTTCCTAGAAACCTGCAAACTCTCATTCTTGGGTCTCCCTGGAAACCTGTAAACTCCCGTTCTTGGGTCTCCTTCTCCACAGGTTTGGCAGCCTCTGAAGAATAACAAAGAAATGAGCAAAATCAAGTTCTGGAATCTACCCAAAATGCCTCCAAAACCCTTAAAAGAGGGCATAACTGTAACTCACATCCAAGAGAGGTTAATGAAACATATTTTAATAATAATTTTCATTTATTAGTCCAACGGTTTCCAAAAATTAACCCCCTTTTTTCGAAACTTCACTTTCTTGGGCCTGCCTGCCTTAGCAAAGATTATTATTTTTTAATTATTTGAAAAGGGGACATGACAGGTGGAGTGATAGGGAGCATGACCAACCTACTATCATGGTGTATATATTTTTGCAGTTCCTATGCATCAACAAGTACCTATGTACTTGGAGAGAGCTGGTAGATCAGATTAGCCATCATTAAGGGCACTAGTGGCTCCTCCTTAGATATAACCTACTCATGAGGTGGGTGGAGCCAGTCTTAGGTCTAGGACTAGGTCTGGGTTGATGTCCTTGTGACATTTTGTTGTATAGAGTCATGGTTTATTACTCACTTGGAAAAAGCCTTGAAAAATGTGTTCTTTAACATATTGTTTGACATAATGTGTTCCCAAATCAATCACACATTAGTCAAAGAGGGACAAATTAATCACCTAAAAATCATCATCTAGACTATTTGTCCCCTTCTCAACATTTCAGCTGAATTAATTAATTATTTCCCTAGGCCAAATCACTAAAAATCAATTTATTTAATTTTAACCTATAGTTTGACTATAATATCATAAGCTCATATTTGATTAAAAGAACATGTCCCCTTTTAATTAAATAAAAGACCCCATTCTTCTTACCCACTCAATGTGCACACATAAAGTATTTTTCCTATTTACAAATTAAAAGAAAAGGCTTTTGTCTCACATGACATTTTGTTGTCTAGAGTCATGTTTCATTAATCACATGTTCTTGATCTCTTGATTTGAAAAAATGTACACTAAGAAAGTGCACTTCTCTAAACCCTTCTATCCAAGGTATCCCATGAGTTGTAATGCTTGAATGGCAGCTTATAGCTCCCTATCTATGGAGTGCAAAGGTGTGTGCATAAGAATATGAAGATCTCTCAGTTGAGCCTTACAGACACAACCCTTGCTAGTAACCCATGCAACAAGAGATTCTTTAGAAAAGAGAAAGAATGATAGTGTCAAAAGAACTCTCAATACGCAATGCAAGAGATGAAGCTAAACTAGGATGAGATGCACAATGCAACTAGAATAAGAAAATGACAATGTTACAAAAGTCATTCTAATTAAACTAGGTGTCTAAGATACTGCAAAAGGAACTCTTATACTTGAAAATGGATCTAATCTAGTATGGAAATGCAAAGAATGAGATTAGAAGAATAGAAGTTCTCCACAACTACTCCAAGAATCTGCAAGTAAACCTATAGCATAACATTAGCTAAAAAATGTGATCCTTAGAGATGGAGAGAGCTCTCTCTTTTAAAGGTATACAAATTATTGGGATCAAGATCGAGAAATGAGGGATCAAGGGTGGGAGTTGACCTTTTGCATGATCCATGTGCAAGAGAAACTCAACCAATGAGAGAGAGTTGAATTTTCATGTGAGACAAAAGCCTTTTCTTTTAATTTGTAAATAGGAAAAAGAATTAATGTGTGCACATTGAGTGGGTAAGAAGAATGGGGTGTTTTATTTAATTGAAAGGGGGCGTGTTCTTTTAATTAAATATGGACATAGGATATTATAGTCAAATTATAGGTTAAAATCAAATAAATTTATTTTTAGTAATTTGGCCTAGGGAAGTAATTAATTAATCTAGCCAAAATGTTGAGAAGGGGGTTAATAGACTAGATGACCATTTTTAGGTGATTACATTTGTACCTCGTTGACTAATGTATGATCAATTTGGGAATACATTGCATCAAAGAATACATGAGCCAAGTAGGTATCAGTAGATAAAGAGATATGATCTCGCAAAATAAAAATGCATAATTAGATAGAAAATCCTTAATGCAGGGCCTAGTAGTGACAATACTAAACACTAGGAGAGAGACGATATCAAAAATCAAGAAGAGTACTAACATCAAGAAAAGTAGATAGATCAAGAGAAAATGAAAGGATCAAGCATATGCTCCTAAGAAATAAATAGTTGTAGCAAGCAATGATAGAGTATTTCAACCCCCTTCAGATTGAAATCAAAATTAGGTAAAGGGAATGTAGAAATGAGAAAGATATGAGAAAATAAAGATATAGAAAAGTCCATGATGATAGAAATGTGATTAAAACTAAAGAGAGCCCATAAAGAAGTGATAAAATGCCCCAGTTTGACTAGATTTGACCAAGAAGGATAAAATATGAAAATTAGGTCAAATCAAGTAGAAACATGATTTAGAAGAGAAAGATGTGAATTGAAGTGAGTATGGAGTGCAGAAATGATGAAGACATGGAGAAATGAATATTCCCTAATGAAGATTCAAAGTTTAGACCTCAAAAGGTCAACTAATTGCATAGAGGGAGACAAAAATTTAATATGTGATTTTGACCAGCAAGATGACCCAAATTTTGATTTTGATCCGAAAAATGAATCTAGGATGTTAAAATTAATTCAAAATAGGGTCAAAAATTTATATAGATGTGATGATAGGATAGAAAAGAGATGAGGAAAAGCTGAGAGAAGATGACATGATGTTATTAAGAAGAAGCAAGAGAAGATGAACACAGTTAGCTAATGTGTCTGTCAAAGATTAAGATAGAGCTCTCTCCATATGCAAAATGCAAGACTAAGCTAGAATGAACATATAATGAAAACTAGTATGCAAGATGGCTTACTTGCAAGGGACACAAAACATTTAGACTCTAATTTCATCATTGAGCATTATTAGGGAAATCAAAAGATTAAAAAATGTTCACTAGTATAACTATGTGGATATGAATATGATCCATGTCAGATAGAAATGTGGGAATCCAACCTAAGCATCAAATACATGTAATTCAAGATGACTAATGTAGGTAGATTCCCTAAGTTTAGTATAGAAAGATTACACATGTATCAAGGCATAAGTGCTAGGATAACCCCCGAGTGTGGTCTTGTGAAAATAGACAAGGTTGATGCATTGTAGGTCCAAGTGTCAAGTAGGAAAAGAACAAAGGCTCTCAACACCTTAGACTAAAAAAGTATACCAAAAAGCAGAAAAAAAGTCAAACATGCCCCATGCCCCCAATCTTCTAGTCCGTGACATCCTTGAAAGACTATTAGGGAGGGAACACTCAACAAAAGAAATCATCATAGACAACACCCAAAGAAGATAAAGTTTATCATATCTTAGCAATTTTAATGTTCAAGTGTGTGTGTATATCACATGGCCATTTCTTTGAGACTTGAATCTAATAGTGAGAAATATTGTAGCATCCTAGACCATAGCTAAAGTATCCAAAAAGTGTTGAGAAACATTCGATGTCAAGGTAAATGTTGAGAAACACTATGAGAAAAGTTACTGAAGAAATCCTAACGCACAAAAAGACCCTGATAAGCTAAGAATTTGTGCCCCCAAGATGAGAACAAGAGAAAATTCCAAGCTAGGAAATGGAGTTATGAAATGAGTGAGACAGATAGATATAGGTGTGAGGATCTCAAGTAGTGTCTATATCCAGGTTTTCACCACTTGGTAGATATTTTCAGAACTTTTAATAATTCTTTTTTTTTTGAGATATTTCATTTTTTTTGGCGATACATCAAAGCACCTATTGCTAGGTTTTCCCTGAGATGAACATTTTTTTCAAGGCATTAAAGGATTCTTTTTAGCATCATATATGATTTTTTTTTAGAATGATTTAGAGATCACTTGTTCTCAAGCAAGATCACATAAATTTGTCCAATGTCTAGAAAGGTGTAGGATATGATGGAACAACAAGCTAGTGGATAAGTAGAGATGGATAAGAAAGTATTATGAAGCAAGTAAAAGTGATCCTCAAGGATTGACTCCTCAAGAGTACCCAAGCTAGGGAAAGTATAAAATAGCCATATGAAGCATGTTTGGGATGATCCAAGAAATCCATGAAAGAAGATAGCATGTAGGATAAGAAGTTAAAGTCAATAAGTGAGATAACATATAGGATAAGTAGTGAAAGCCAATAAGCAAGATAGAATGAAAGCGTTGTTAGTTTGTGGTGACTAATTAGGGAAGTAATGTACATACTTCATAAATTATTTGGGGTTAGGGGCATCACCTCAAAAAAAAATTGGGTTACTATTTTCCAATGGTGGGCTACATTTCACTAATTGACTATTGTTTATATTCACCAATTTATGGCCGACATGTTTTAACTAATTTTAACCCTAAAGCAAAAAAAATACTTGTATAAAAGGGCTTAGGGTTAGGGATTGTTTCATAAGGTGTGATGTGAAAATTGGTTCTTGTGGTAGTATTGAGCTATAACAGATTATGGATTGTAATCGGGTTGTAATCACTGGATCGTAATAATATTGGATTTGTTGTTTAGTGGATATAGCCTAGGGTTTGGGTGAACCACATTAAATCTTGGTGTCTTTTGTTCTTTTTTGTGTGATCTATTATTTTTGATATTCTTTATATTTGCATGTAATTGTTATTTATGTCTGAGGTTTAAACCCTAACAAGTGGTATTAGAGTGAGGTTGTTTCTCAGTTATCATCTACAAGAAAGTCTCACGATTGAGTGGGAGTCTCACAGTTGAGTGGGAGTGATGGAAGACAAGGGTAAGCTAAGGGTTAAACATTTTAATGGGTAGAACTTTTAGTTATTGAAGATGCAAATGGAAGACTAACTTTATCATAAGGATTTATGGAAGCCATTGGAAGGAAAAAATCAAGAATAATGAATCTATGACAAATGATGATTGGGATCTTTTAGACAGAAAGGTACTTGGAAGAATTCAATTATGCCTGGCACCATCAATGACATTTAATATTACAAAAGCAAAGATGACAAAAGAGTTAATGGAAACCCTAGCAAAATTCTATGAAAAGCCCTCCGCTTCAAATAAGGTATTTCTCTTGAAGCATTTCTTTAATATAAAAATGTTAGAAGGTGGATTTGTTGTAGATCGTTTAAATGAGTTTAATACTATTACTAGTCAGTTATCTTCTATGGGTCTTAATTTTGATGAAGAAATTAGGGCTCTCTTCATTTTGTTTTCTTTGCCTAAAAGTTGGAATGGCTTGGTAATGGCTATGAGTAATTCCATTTCTAGATATAATACTCTAAAATATGATGATGTGATCGATGTTATTTTGAGTGAGGACACCCATAGGAAATCCTTAGGTGGATCTACATTAGGAAGTGCTTTGAATGCACAAAGTAGAGATAGAATGACTAAGAGAGGAAGTAATTCTAGAAATCATGGGAAATCAAGAGGAAAGTCAAAAGGGAAGAGGTCTCAATTGAGAGGACCAAACAATCATTAATACTATGTTAAAACAAGGCGTAAGAAGAAAGATTGTTGGACTTGAAAGAAAAATGATGGAGACAAGGAGGCAAATGTGGTAATGAAAAAATCTAAAGAGGATGCTTTGCTTTTGTCTTTAGAAAGTGTTGATGATTCATGGGTTTTAGGTTCTAGCGCTTCATTTCATGCTACACCTCATAGAGCTTATTTTATTGATTATGTCCAAGGTGATTTTGGGCTTGTTTATTTGGGGGATAATGAACCCTGTGAGATTGTTGGAAAGGGAAAAGTTAAGATTAAGTTGTAAAATGGGAGTCATTGGCTACCACATTAGGTAAGACATGTTCCAAGGCTGAGTAGGAATTTAATTTCAGTAGGGTAACTTGGTGATGAGGGTTGTGTAGTTACTTTTAATGATAAAAATTGAAAGGTTTCAAAAAGTTCCCTTGTAGTAGCAAGAGGTGTGAAAGTAGACACCTTATATCTTTCTACAAGTCATATTGTTCCTTCTACTTTAACTTTTTTTAGACAAATATTAATATTCAAGAATAGTTGTTGTAGTTGAGCAGGGAGAACAAATAGTTTTTGTGGATTCTGATACAGTGTTGTGGCACTATAGACTTGGGCACATGAGCGATAAAGGTATGAAAGTACTTCATTCAAATAAAGTTTTAGCAGGTCTGAAATGTGTTAATATGAATTTCTGTGAAAGTTGCGTGTATAAAAAATAAAAGAGAGTAAGTTTTGTGAAGAGTGGAAAGGAAAATAAAAGGGAGAAATTAGAGCTTGTGCACATAGGTGTATGGGCATTAGCTCAGCTATCTTCCCTTGGTGGATCTCATTATTATGTCACATTTATTGTTGATGCAACTAGAAAAGTATGGATTTATTTTCTCAGATATAAATTTGATGTATTTAATTTTTTTAAAGAAATTTGATGTATTTGAAAAAGAAACTGGCAAGAAATTAAAATATCTCAGATCTGATAATGGCGGTGAGTATTGCAGTTATGAATTTGAAGATTATTGCTCCACTAATGGTACTCATTGACAAAAAAATATTCCAAGGACTCCATAGGAAAATGGAGTTGTTGAATGCATGAACAAGACTATAATGGAGAGTACAAGGAGCATGAGGTTGCATGTTGGGTTACCCTTACACATGTGGGTGGAGGCTGTCAATACTATTGTATATTTGATTAATAGAGGTCTCTCTAGTCCTTTGGGTTGTGATATTCCATAGGAAGCATGGATTGGTAAGAAGGTGAGTTATTCTTTTCTCAAAACCTTTGGTTGTGAAGCATTTTCTCATATAGATTCTGAAAATAGAACCAAGCTGGAAGCTAAGTCAAAGAAATGTGTATTTTGGTTATAGGCTTTGGGATTTTGAAAATCATAAAATTGTAAGAAGCAGGGATGTCATATTCAATGAGAAAGTGTTGTACAAAGATCTATTGCAGCAACATGAGAATAAAGAAGATGATTATATAGTGCTAGATGATACTCCAAAAGATGATGTCCCAACAATTCCTCATGATGTGCAAGAACTGCAACAACAAATGTCACACACACCAGTGAATATTAGATGGTCAACAAGGCTAATTAGACCTCCAAAAAGATTTTCTCCCTCTTTGTATTCTATTTTACTAATAGATGCTGGTGAACTTGAATGTTATGATGAAGTTGCATGGGTGGATACAAAGATTCAATGGGAGTCTACAATGAAAGATGAAATGAAATCTTTGCTAAAAAATAAGACTTGGGATTTATGCAAATTTCCTGTAGGTAAAAGGGCTTTACAAAATAAATGGGTTTATAGGTTGAAAGAAGAGGATGGAGGTAAGAAAAGATTTAAAGCCAGGTTAGTTGTAAAAATATTTGCATAGAAAAAATGCATTGATTTTGATGAGATATTATCTTCTGTTGCTAAAATGACTTCTATTTGCACTATTTTAAGTATTGTGGCTACTGAAGATTTGCATTTGGAGTAGTTTGATGTTAAAACAACCTTCATTCATGGTGATTTGGATGAAGAGATATATATAGATCA
This sequence comes from Cupressus sempervirens, assembly GCA_028749045.1. Taxonomy (NCBI): domain Eukaryota; kingdom Viridiplantae; phylum Streptophyta; class Pinopsida; order Cupressales; family Cupressaceae; genus Cupressus; species Cupressus sempervirens. Next base: position 294,905,345 of record CM053788.1, on the reverse strand, counting down.
ACCACAAGGCTTTGAGGTTAGAGGTAAGGAGAACTTAGTGTGCATATTGAAGAAAAGTTTATATGGCTTGAAGCAAGCACCTCAGCAATGGTATTTGAAATTTGACAGTTTTATGCGTGAGAATGGATATAGTAGGTTTCATTCAGATCATTGTATTTATTTTAAGAGGTTGAATGATGATAGCTACATCATTTTATGTTTATATGTTGATGATATGCTTGTAGCTGGGTCTAACATGGATCACATTAAGGGGTTGAAATGCTAGTTAGCACATGCATTTTCTATGAAGAATTTTAGGGCAGAAAAAAAAATCCTTGGTATGAAGATTTTTAGAGATAGGAAGAATACAAAATTGATGCTATCTCAAGCTAATTATGTTGAGAAGGTGTTGCAATGTTTCTCTATGGAGAATGCTAAAGTTGTCAGTGCACCTTTAACTGGTCATTTAAAGTTGACTAAGGAGATGTGTCCCAAGACACAAGAAGAGGAGGATAAGATGCCCAAGGTACCCTACGCGTTAGCTGTAGGAAGCTTGATGTATGCTATGGTATGTACACGGCCAGATATTGCACATGCAGTGGGAGTCGTTAGCAGGTATATGAGTCATTCAGGAATTGAGCATTGGAATGTAGTCAAATGGACTCTCAAATATTTGAAAGGAACACCCATTAAGTGTTTACACTTTGGGGGCTCTACTACTAATTTACAGGGCTATGCTGAATCAAATTTGGTAGGGGATATTGATACTAGGTGGAGTACTATAGCTTATGTATTTATTGTTGGTGGGGTAGTCATGAGCTAGGTTTCTAGGTTACAAAAGGTCAATGTTTTATCCACTACAAAGATAGATTATGTTGCTGCTACAAAGGCAACAAAGGAGATGATATGGCTTTAGTTCTTCTTGGAAGAATAGGGACACCCTTAGAGGGATAATTATTTGTTTATAGATAGTTATAGTGCCATTCATCTTGCAAAGAATTTGGCTCTGCATTCAAAGACAAAACTCATTTAGTTGTGGTACCATTTCATTCGATCAGTTTTGGATGATGGATAGTTAAAGTTGGACAAGATATAGATAGATGACAATCCAATGGATATGTTTACAAAGGTAGTGACAAGGGAGTAGCCAAATTCCTCTTCATCTTTGGTTGGTCTTCTAGACTGAATAGGAATAAAAAAACAACAAAGTCTAGGGTGGTTTGGTCCAGTGGGAGCCCCATGTGGTAGTGGTATTGCTATAGGATCAATCTCCAAGTGGGAGATTATTGTCTAGTGTGGAGTCTGATTAGTCCTCAAGTGAGAGATTGTTAGTTTGTGGTGACTGATCAGGAAGTACTATACATACTTCACAAATCACTAGATCATAATAATATTGGACTTGTTGTTTGGTGGACATAGCCCAGGGTTTGGGTGAAACATGTTAAATTTTGGTGTCTTGTGTTCTTTTCTTTGTGATCTATTATTTTTTGATATTTTTTATATCTGCATGTAATTGTTATTTTTTTCTGAGGTTTAAACCCTAACAAGCATGTAGTCTAAAAGAGTCGGCATGCTAAGAGACCTATAAGGACCATGTTTTTCTTTGTGTGATCAAGACCAAGAGGTTGACTAAATAGGATAGTAATGGGATAGAGCAATAAGAATAAGTTGGATATGAAGGCTATGAGTGAATGAGCAAGCACAATAAGGAAGCTTGTGGATAAGATAGCCAATACACAATGATAGCTCAACATTGTCAAGATCTTTAAAAGAAGAGGGAATAGATGTATGATGGAAGAATTATCCATGATGCATGTTTACCAGATTTTCATCATAGTACTTATCCAAGGTGCTACAAGAAGTGGTTTTCACCATAGGAAACATTTATTTCTCTTTACTTTTGCTACCAAGGCACCACAAGAAGTGGTTTTCACCAAGGCACTTTTTTTTTCTTTCTTCTTTCTTCTTTATCTATTTTTTTATTTTTGAATTTTTAGAAATAGGTCGAGATTTTTCAATTTAGATAGTGCTCCTATAGGAAAGATAATTCAAGACCATAGTTAAGTATGCTCATAGATGCTAATAGGGTGAAGGAAGAGAGATGGTAGTAGGATAAGTATATTGAGGGGTAAGAGTTCATGCCTTGAAAGGATTGTAGGAGTATAGCTAGTAGGTAAGTGTAGCTTAGAAAAGATTGCATAAGGATAGGTGAAAGAGTGGGGAAGATTGACATTGACACACACCTTGGAGGGTTTTGGAATGATGAATAATGGAGGAAATAGCTTGAGGTTTAGTGATAGGAATAGTCTAGGTTAGTGTAGGTAGATAATGCCAACTCCTTGAAAGGCTCTACTTACACAAAGGTTAACCCTAATCACTTAGAGACAACTTGCCCATAGACCAACCTACCCATTTAGGCTTGCATACTAGTTTGCAACTTCTTTCTAGGCCTCCCAAATGGCTTGTTTTGTCTTGCAAGGGTTGGAGGCTCTTCCTAGGGTGTTTTGATTGTATTAAAACCATCTTTCATATTCTAATCATTATATTCCTATATGATCTCTTCAAAACATGAGAAAACTCCTTTTAGGCCTAACAACCCCCAATTATCCCCCCTAATGGACTAATACTGGATTGGGTAAATATTTGCTTAATAAGGCTTTAAAAAAACTCTAGTTATAGATACCATTTTTAAAGACCTTCAATATTCATAAGGTCTTGGTTTTCCAAGGTACATCAGATGTCTTAATCCAAATTTTAAGGGTTTGCTAGGATTTGATAGCATTCTAGACTAGCTAGAGGTAAATTTTCCTTTTCTCCCTCACTAGAGACTTTAAAAACCTCTCCCTAAAACCATATTACCTTCACTCTATGCTTTCTCCATCCACTACACCCATTCCATCAAAGATGACTCGCCCTTGCAAGAAACCAACTTTCCTTGTTTCAATTTCTAGCCGAGAACAACCCAGTCTTGCCTAGGGCTTCCAAAGAAAGTGCTTGGCCTTGTGCTTCCTAATCCATCCTTTCTATGGTAAAAATTGAAGAGTTTCTACTAGAATTTCTCAAGGTTTTAGAGTTTTCCAACCATGGAGAATGCTGGTAGACACCATTTTGTGAAGTTTGCCCCAGTACTAGCCAACAAAAAAGCAAATCACAAAAACATTTATTGCAATCACAAACAGATTGATATAACCTTGAAACCAAAGTAAAAAGAAAGTAAGAAATATGAAAATACTAAATACCAATACCAAATGGCTGGTTCAATCACATTACAATCAAATTCCTACTCTTTCATTCAAATATGTTAGTATTCTCCATTAATTTGTTTGCATGTGTACTACTCAAAAATTCTAACCTCTATAATGATGACTTGAAGGGTTCTAACATTTCATTCTCCAACTAACTAAACCAACTCCTACTCATGGATAAATTTCTTATGCTCTCTAACAACTTTTGCAACTTCTTGGACAAGAAAATTGCAAAATTGCAAAATTGTCAATGTGCAACTTTTGCAATATTGACAATTTTTGCATTTTCACTCTTCCACCTTTATGAAACTTAACAACACGAATCCAAATCAGCTATGGAAGTTATTCAAACCATTTTTAGGCCATTTCTACTCCTAACCAGCCTCCTACACCAAACTAGCCCTCTAGATAACTTTTATATTAAAAACCATTTTTAGGCCATTTCCACTCCTAACTAGCCTCCTACACCAAATTGGCCCTCTAGAAAACTTTTAGCACTTTTGGACCTAATTTATAACCTTTTTCCAATGAAATTTTTTGAGACCAAGTTGCCTATAATGCATTAAATTGTTCCCCCACATGCATAAGGACCCCAAAACTAAGAACCTTATTACTCCTAAGTCTCTCAAAAGCTATTATATTCTTTCCAACAACCTAACCTAGGTTCTTATGCAACATACTCCCCCAATGAGTTGAAAGTCCTTCTAGGACTTTAAGAGGGAATTAGATAAGGATCAATGCCATGCTTTTTGAAGTCTCCTTTTGCGACCCAAGTGGCTTCACTATCTAGCTTTCCAACCCATTTCACAAGATTCTTCATGTATGTTTTGTTCCTAGTCGCCTTATCCACTTTAGAGCTCAATATCTTCTCATATTGTAACTTGCTAGTAGATTTCTTTGGCAAGGTAGCTACAAGGTCTTGAAATTCTATATCCCTTTTTGGAACAGGACCCTTGTAGACTACCAAGTCTAGAACATTAAAAGTAGTAGATAATCCTATATCTGCTAGGAAATCAACTTGATATGCATTGGCTCCATACTTGGCCAAAATATTGCATGGTCCCACCTTCCTCATCTTCAACCTATGAGATTCTCCTTTGGACAACCTATGCTTGTTAGGGTGAAACATGACATAGTCTCCAAAATTAAACTGAACATCTCTCTTCCTTGCATCATCCCATTGCTTCATCTTTATTGTATTCTACATCAAGGTTTGCTTTAAACCATGTCATGAACTTCTTTCATGGAAAGAGAAAAGTCTTCAGCTACTCCACTAACCTTTGCACCTACCTTTATGTCTCTTAGTTCAAGAATGCCTCTAGGATGCACTCTATAAACCACTTCAATAGGACTTTTCCCAGTAGTCCTATTTACAATATCATTGTAGGCATACTCTACTTGAGCAATAATATGATCCCTACTCTAACCATACTCTTTGTTCAAGCATATCAAGAGGCTTTCTAGGCTTCTATTAACCACAAAATTCTACTCATCTATTTGAGGATGGTAGGCAGATCCAAATGATAGATTTGCACCCAACTTGTGTCACAAAGTCTTCTAAAAGTGACTCATAAACTTAGTGTCTCTATTAGACACAATGTCGAGAGGAATTCCATGTATCCTTACTACCTCTCTAAAGAAAAAATTTGCAATGGCACATGCATCATGAGTGGTTTCACATGGCACAAAGTGAGCCATTTTACTGAACCTATCAACAATGACATAGACACTATCAAAACCTTGCTAATTCTAGGCAACCCCACCATAAAGTCCATGCTTTGACATTCCCAAGGTCTTTGGGGAATAGGCAATGGTTGGTAGAGCCTTACATTGGTGGTAACTCATTTGGCCTTCTGATAGACCATGCAACATTCTACATACCTTTTCACACCTCTGCTCAAAGTAGGCTAGTAATAAAACCTCTGAACTAGATCCACTATCTTGTGCACTCCAAAATGAGCACTTAAAGCACCATTGTGCTTCTCTTGAATCAAATTTTCTCTGATGGATCCCCTTGGGACACATAAATGATTTCCTATGAACAAGAGGCCTTCTCGCAAGGTAAAATCAAAAAAATCATGATGGAAATGGTTAGTAAAATCAATACAAACTTGACATGGCTTGGAAAAATCTAGATCATCAGGGTATAGCTCCTTGAAATTTTTAATTCCCATACTCCTAATATGCACTTCTTGAATAGTCAACAACCTATGGCTAAGTGCATCTACAACTTTGATTGAAATGCCTTTTTTATGTGTGATGGTGTATGCATAGGCCTAAATATACTCCACCCACTTCATATGCTTGTGACTTAGCTTATCTTGGGAATTTAGAAAGCTTAAAGCTTGATTATCTGAATAAATAAAAAATTCTTTAGATAATAGATAGTGCCTCCATTTTCTCAAAGCTTGGACCAAGGCATACATTTCAAGGTAATAGGAAGAATACTTCCTCTTTGATTCATTTGAATTCTCACTATGGAAGGCAATTGGTTTACCCTCTTGGCTAAGGACTGCTCCAATGGTAAGGTTAATGGCATCACATTTAACATTAAACAATTTCTCAAAGCTAGATAAGACCAAGATTGGTTGAGTGGCAATCAATTGCTTCAACAATTCAAAATTCCTAGTAGCTTGTTTGGTCCAATTGAACTTGGCTTTGATCCAACCTTTAATGGTTTCCAAAAAGGGTGCACATATATGATTGAATTTCTTAATGAACTTTCTATAAAATTGAGCTAGGCCATGGAAGCTTCTTACCTCTGAGGTAGTCTTGGGTGTTGGCCAACAAAGTATGGCCTCCACCTTGCTAGGATATATCTTGAGCTATCCCTATTAGGTGAAAAAACTCAAGTAGACTGATTCTTCCTTCATAAAATCACACTTTTCAAGGTTTATGGTGATCTTGGCATCAGAAAATATTTTTAAGACAAGACTTAAATGCCTTAAATGTTATTCTTTAGTGCTACTGAAAATTAAGATATCATCAAGATAAATGACAACAAAATTACCCAAATAATCAATAAAAACTTCACTCATGAGCCTCATGAATGTGGAGGGGTCATTTGAGAAACCAAAGGGCATCACTAGCCACTCATACAACCCTTCAGTAGTCTTAAAATTTATCTTCCACTCATGTCCCTCCTTGATTCTTATTTGATGATATCCACTCTTTATGTCAATTTTAGTTATGTACTTTACATTTCGCAAACAATCAAGCAGATCTTAAATTCTTGGGACTATGAGTCTATACCTAATTGTTATCTTATTGATTGGCCTTGAATCTATACACATTCTCCAAGTACCACCCTTCTTTGGCACTATGATAGTTGGAACTGCACACGAGCTCACTCTTCCTTATCAACCCATGATCTAGCAATTCTTGCACTTTCTTGGCTATCTCCTCATGCTAACTAGGAGTCAACTTATATGCTACCTTATTAGGAAAAGATTATCTAGGGATGAAATCTATTTGATGGATAATAGACCTCTTAAGTGGAAATGTTGGTTTCCCATCACTCACAACATCTTCAAACTAATCCAATAGTTTTTGTACTTTTGTAGGCAACTGTGATTTGATTGTGCTTTGTGCATTCTATGGCTCAACAATGATGGCATACCCTGTGCCCTCGCACTCCTTCATAGTGTTTAGGAATTATTTCTCTCCTACCATTAGGACATTAGGTCCCACCAATTGTTTGCCTTCTCTCTCTAACAAGGACTGAATGGTATACGACTCCTCTCCTTTCTTAAACTTTTATACATTTTTCCTATCATCATATTGGGCTTCCCTATCATATTTCCATGGATGGCATGCATCCATTGGAAATATATCACAAAGAGCCATATCCTTATATCTACCAATGTTAAAATAAATCCATTCTTGTTCCTTTACCTCTACATGTCGACCCTTATTTAGCCATGTGACTCTATAAGGACTGCTATGAGGAAGTCTTTTAAGTTTTAATTTTCCTACTACTTCTTCTAAAATTATGTGATTAGTAGACCTAAATTCAATGACAACTTTACATACCTTATTTTGAAACTTTCATTTGAAACTAAATAGGGTTCTTCTTTAGCTTGGCTCCTCCTTCATGGGCTCCCTAATGAGTTATCTTCTAAACATCAAGTTCTCACCTTCTTCTGAATCCAATGGGTGATCAATTTCTTTCTTGCTACCATTGTCTTCTTGAGCATAAGCCACCTTTCTTTCTCTCGAGGTAGAAGCACTCTTTGGACATCTATATGAGGAATGCCCTAGTTGGTTACAATTATAACACTTCATTGGGGAAAAATATGAAGGTTCTCTACCTTAACTTCTATTTTTGCCCCTGAAACTACCATTACATTTACCTATTTGATTAAATCCACCTCTTGGATTACTTGAACCACTTTGTTCACTTGGCTTACTATACCCTTGAGGTCTAGTTACTTGGCCTCTTCCACCACTAAAATTTCCTCTCTGATTGTTCTGCTCTCTTCCTTCACCCCTAGTTCTATTGTTGAAGTCTTGCTTCTTCTTCAATTTCTCATCTACCTTAAGTGCTAATTGGTAACACTTATGCACTATATTAGGACTCCACAAGTAAAGTTCCTCTTGGATGTTCCACCTCAATCCATTAATATATCTTGAAATTTAAATGCTTTCAACCTCTTGCACTTTGGATCTTAGATAAAGTTTCTAAAACTCCTCAGTATAACTTGCCACATCATTATCTATTTTTTTGAGATTCTATCTCTTTGTGTGAAACTACACTTCAAAGTAAGATAGGTTTGTTGAATTTGACTCACCATACTCTTCTAGATTGCAAAGGTTTTATTTTCCTCTTTCATTCTTTCATCTTGAATGAATTTCTACCATGTGAGAGTTTCTCCTCTCATCCTTTCTTTTGCTACATTAAACTTCTGGGCTTCTATCACGTTTTCACTCTCAAAATAGTTTTCCATGCCTTCCAACCATTCTAAGACATGATCAACATCCAAATTTACACTAAAAAGTGGCACTCCTTCCAAGGATTTTTGATTTAGTTCCTTGATTTCTCTAAGAAATGGTTCCTCAATGATTTCAAGATTAGGTGTGGATGGCTCCTCTTCATCAGGCACTGGTTGCTTCTGCCTACCAAAATCCTCTTGCTAGTTGACCTTATTGGTAATTACTTCAATCTTGAGGGTTGTTGTCTCAAGAATTGTTTCCAAGATTATTATCTTTTCCTTCAACTCTAGCTTTTCCACATCCTATTCTTGAACCTTCTTAGCTAACTTTGCATTTGTTACCATGGTGGATCCTATAGAGGATTCTCCTTCAAAGTTAGACATACACTTATAACTCCCAAAATCAAATTGCTTTGATACCAATTTTATAGGAATAGTATAAGGTAGTGTAGGTATATGATGCCCACTCCTTGAAAGGATCTACTTACAAAAAGGTCAACCCTAATCACTTAGGGACAACCTACCCATAGACTAACCTACCCATTTAGGCTTGCATGCTAGTTTGCAACTTTCCCAAGCCTCCCAAATGAATTATTTTTTCTTGCAAAGGTTGGAGGCTCTTCCTAGGGTGTTTTGGATTGTATTACATCCATCTTTCACATTCCATTCATTAGCTACCTATATGATATCTTCAAAATATGAGAAAACCTCTTAAGCCTAATAGCCTCCAATTAGACGCCCTAATGGACTAATACTGGATTGTGCAAATCTTTCCTTAATAAGGCTATAAACCAACTCTAGTTAGGGATACCCTTTTCAAATGCCTTCAAGATTCATAAAGTCTTGGTTTCCCAAGGTACATCATATGTCCTAACCCAAATTTTAAGGGTTTGCTAGGGTTTGATAACATTCTAGACTAGTCAGAGGTAAATCTTCCCTTTCTCCCTCACTACAAACTTTAAAAACCTCTCCCTACACCCATAGTACCTTAAATCTATTCTTTCTCTATCCACTAGACCCATTCCATCAAAAATGATTCACCCTTGCAAGAAATCAACTTTCCTTGTTTCAATTTCTAGTCTCACCTAGGGCTTCCAAGGAAAGTGTTTGGCCTTGTGCTTCATTCTCCATCCTTTATATGGTACAAAGTATAGAGTGTCTAATAGAATTTCTCAAGGTTTTAGATTTTTCCAACTATGGGGAATGTTGGTAGACACAACTTTGTGAAGTTTTCCCCAATATTGGTCAACAAATAGGCAGATCACAAAAGCATTTATTGCAATCACAAACAGATTGATAGAACCTTAAAACCAAAGTGAAAATAAATTAAGGAATATGCATAATCTAAATCCAAACACCAAAGGGATGGTTCAATCACATTACAATCAAATTCCTACTCTTTCATTCAAATCTATCACTATTGTCCATTAATTTGTTTGCATCTGTACTACTCAAAATTTCTAACCTCTACAATGGTGACTTGGAGGGCTTTAAAATTTCATTCTCCAAATAACTAAACCAAATCATTCTCATGGATAACTGACTTGTGCTCTCTAACCAGTTTTGCAACTTCAACAAGAAAACTACAAAATTGCAAAATTGTCAATTGTTAATGTGCAACTTTTGCAATATTGACAATTTTAACATTTTCACTCTTCCACCTTTATGAAACTTAAAAAAATGACTCCAAATAAACTATGGAAGTTATTTAGACCATTTTCAGGCCATTTCCACTTCTAACCACCCTCCTTCACCAAATTGGCCCTCTCGACAACTTTTAGCACTTTTGGACCTAATTGATAACCTTTTGACAATGCAACATTTTGACACCAAGTTGCCTATAATGCATTATATTGTTCCTCCACATGCATAAGGACCCCAAAAATAAGAACCTTGCTACTCCTAAGTCTCTAAAAGACTTTTATTTTCTTGCTAACAACATGACATGGGCGCTCTTGCATGATTTAGATATATGTGGTGGTAGGAGAATTTTAGAAGAAGATGATGTGGAAGCCTTTAGAAGCTTTTGAGGAAGATTTTTTGAAGAAAATGGAGTGGAAGCCTTTGGAAGCTTGAATGTCAACTTAGATTTATGTTCAATATTCAAGTCTTTCAAGAGAGACTTGGGAATCCATATAGCTTTTTCCTTTGGATACTTTAGAACACATTTCCTTAATAATGGGTTTGGAACCCATATTTGATTTGATTTAGCTCTTTGGGTAGTGGACTTTTCTGGTCTCTTGAATAATTTTTCTTTCTTTTTATTCACATTTTGATTAGATAGGATGTAGTGATCTTCATTTATAAATGGAATATTGTGTTTGTTCTTAAGTTGATCATCAAAATTGTTTCCTAAAGACTTGCAATTTTTGGATGAATAAGGCTAATACAGATGGTTCATATGGATAGATGGATAAAAATTCATCAAGGATGCGTGTCTTTTTTGATATTTAGGTATGATAGGAGAGCTAGGGGATGAGCTAGGAGTGAAAGTATGAGATGGAATAACATAAGGTGACAATATGGATGGAAGGTTGGATGAATTTAGCTTAGATGGATAAGGGCCAAGGATAGATTTAGAAGATGCAAAGGGATAGCATGAGATAAGGATATCAACATCTTTAGAGTGAGAAAAATGACCAAGACCATCAATAAACTCATGAATAGATTTGATAGGAGCAACACCTTTGAGATGAGCATATGAAGCTTGAGCATGGTTTTGAAGTGGATATGGAGAAGTATAACAAGAGGGGATACTTTGATCTTGATATGTTTCAATCGCATGACTCATGAAAGGTATCAATAATCCCATTATCAATAAGATCTTGGATTTTATGTTTTATCTCAATGCAATCTAAAGTATTATACTCATTATGTCAATGGTACGAACAATTAATATCCAAGAATGAGTTTCCATATGAGCTAGACTTAGGAAATGTGATGAGCTTAGTGTCGTGTTTGCAAAATATCATTGTAAGGGTCTTCCAAGGGAGTAAAATTTATCTCAAAAGTATTCCTTAGATATTTTTGTTTCTTCTCAAGTGCATATCATTCATCCATGTCTTCATCATATTAGTCAAAGACAAGCTTGTCATGAAAGTTGAGCATAAACTTCAAGGAGGTTTTACTTTATAGCTCTCTAAAGAGGTATTTAGATCTAGTAGGTAAAGACAATTAATGTCTTGGAGTGAGGCATGTAGACCTAGAAGAAGAGGATGACCTTAAAGAAGGTGATTGGTGTGCATATAGAGGACTAGAGAGATAATTGTATGATGATTTGGTTTGTTCCTCTAACATTTTTAAAAATCTATAGTATTGTTTTATCATTCCCTTAGTGAGACTAGTGTAAGAAGGGTTAGTGGTCTCTTCAATTTAAATGTATTGAGTGTGTAAGCTTTGCAATTCCCTAAAGAGATCAAGAAACTCAGGATCATCTAGACTTGGTTGAGATTTGGTAACACAAGATTTTAATCCCATAGTTGTAGATGAAAGCCCAAGCATGAAAGAGACTAGAAGAAGATAATAATGTGACACAAGATAACTTGATGTTCAAACTAGAGGGGTAGAGTGTTCACTTGTCAAAGAGAGGGAGCAATGAATGAGTGACTTATCAAACAAAGTGTCCAAGAAACTTACGACATGAGTGACTCAAGTCAAGTACTAGGCAAGAAGCCAAATAGCCAAGTAGATAAATAGGTAAAGAAAAGTGAACGACTCTTCCAATCAAGCAATGTAATCAAGAGATCAATGTAGCCATTTTAGGAAAACATACTCTAACATGTAGATTTTAGACCCAAGGAACCATGGTAAACCAAGTATAAACACCCTAGACAACCCAAGAACAAGTTTGGAGCAAGAAAAATCAATTTTAGCAACAAGGCGAGACAATATGGTAAGCTAGGTGATAGTTTAAAAACATAAAATGTAGTGCTATACTTTGTAAGAAGTCATGTGATAATTTAGTCCCATACTACACTTTCCAAGAGGTCATGCTACACTTTACAAAAAGCAATACTAACTTTGTAAGAGGCCATGTGATACTTCATAAAAACCAAAAGTACCATACAATATTTTTTGTGCATCAATTTAATAGTTTACTAATTTGATAGAAAAGACAAATTTTGAAGTGTTTTTTTTCAAAGGGCTTGATTTAGTTAATTTTTCTAAGAATAGACCATTTTAGTAGTATTTTTTTGCAATTTTGATAGCAAAGTAACAGGTTTTGATAGCCATTGAGATACATACACGTCTTCAAGAAATTGAAAAAGAGACAAAGAAATCTTACCAATATAAGCACTTGTGAGGTTTCAAAGAAAAAAGACCTATGAAGACTACCACATTGTGTATGTTCAAATAGTTCCCATGGGTTTAACACATTTGAGAACACATCAAGCAAGATCTACGAAAGAGTCATGGTTCATTACTCAACAACTTGGCCCATGCTTGATGCCCCTTCACCTCACACCAAGTGGTTTCCCACTAGAGATATTGGATTTGTCATGGATATTCCATTGGCATAACCAAGGGAACACAAATGGTGAGTGTAAAATCTTGGGGTGATCTGGGTAATCCACTAGGATTGGTCCTTGCACTAAGATGTTCAGCAGAAAAATGAGGTAGCTTCTAACCTATGGTATTTAGAAATGGCTTACATTCATAGCACTCCCCTTTCTCCCAATATGGGACACCTTACCTTGCAGCAAGTAACAAACCTCACGGCCACAAGAGTACCTTAAGCATTCTTGCCTAGCATTTTGCTCATGGTCCCAATCCAACAAGTACTCACACTAAGTCAAGACAAGCACTATGGCTACCAAGGTTTTGTGTCCTTGATAGCATTGAGATTATAGTGAGTTTAGAATACCTAGGTTCACTTGTCCCCACTTGGGTCATTCCTCTTGATTTCTCAAGAGCATGCCCTCTAAAGGATCTAAACTACACAAAATGGATCCACTTTTGCAGGTCAAGAATTTTGATTTACCACAAGGGTGAAGAGCATACTCTCCTATTCAAATCATTTCCCCCAAACACACCAAGAAGCTCAATTATCCCACTTACTTTCAAAATCTAGAGGTGGGTCAATATTTATGATTCACCACAAGGGTGAAGAGCATACTTTCTTACCACCAAAAGATTATAATTGCAAGTTTTATGTGCCTATGAAAATGAGCGACTAGTATAATGCCGCACACAAAATAAAGGAAATACAAGAACACCTGTTTGTTTATTTTGTGCTTTTAGGCAGCCCTACAAACAAGAATTAGTAGCCTCTTAGCATTTGAATCTTTGACATGCATTCTTTTATGACAATTTTGTAAGCATTTTTAGAGAAACCCTACAAGAAAAAATGTTAGTCCAACAAAAGGTTAGTCCAAATTAATACAAAAACTTGCAATTAAACCTCTGTCAGATAGTAGTAAAACCCAAGAAATCCAAAAAATAGAGTTTTAAAGACCTGAAATTGACAAAACAACTCAAACAATAATAAGTTCCAAGCCAAACGATAGTTTTCTACTAGTATGATACTTTCTAGTATATGGGTATGATAATTCTGTGATGTGTGATATTTCTCCCTGTAGTCATGCAATAGAACTTTGTATGCTGGTGTGATAGATTTTTGTATAAGAATATGGTACTTTTACTAGAAAAGTATCGCACAACAGTACTAAGAAATATTATACGATACTAATTGTCACTCGATAATAGCGACTACAGAAAAAATAGATAGACAAGAAGCGAAAAATGCAAGATAAAAGTATAGATTAAGAGGAAAAACCATAATGTTATGCCCTAGGGTGGGCATAAAAAATGTACACTAAGAAAGTGCACTTCTCTAAACCCTTATATCCAAGGTATCCTATGAGTTATAATGCTTGAATGGTGGTTTAGAGATCCCTATCCATGGAGTGCAAAGGTTTGTGCATAAGCATATGAAGAGCTCTAAGTTAAGCCTTAGAGACACAACCCTTGCTAGTAAACCATGCAATGAGAGATTCCTTAGAAAAGAGAAAGAATGCAAGTGTCCAAAAGAACTCTCAAACATGCAATGCAAGAAATGAGCTAAGCTAGAATGTAATGCACAATACAACTAGATTAAGCAACATGAGCATATTACAACCATTGCTAATTAGACTATGTGAACTTATACTATTCCATAGGAAATCAAGCTATTCTAAATGAATCTAGTGCTAAGATGAAGGATGCAAGAATGAGATGAGAAGACAATAAATTCTCCACAAGTACTCCAAGAAACCTGTCAAGAAACTTGCAGCATAACTTTAGCTCAAAATAGGATTCTTTGAGAAGGAGATAACTCTCTCTTTTAAAGGTATATGGATGATTGAGATCAAAACAAGAAATGGATAATCAAGTGTGGGGTTTGACTTTGGCATGATCCATATGCAAGATCAAGTCAAGAAATGAAAAAGGGTTGACTTTTCATGTGAGACAAAAGCCTTTTCTTTTAATTTGTAAATAGGAAAAAGACTTTATGTGTGCACATTGAGTGGGTTAGAAGAATGGGGTCTTTTATGTAATTAAAAGGGGACATGCTCTTTTAATCAAATATGGACTTATGATATTATAGTCAAACTATAGATTAAATCAAATAAACAATTTTTTAGCAATTTGGCTTAGGCAAATGGTTTAAATAATTTAGCCAAAATATTGAGAAGGGGGCTAATAGTCTAGATGACCATTTTTAGGTGATACAATTACCACATGTTTCACAAGTTCCTCTTATGCAATCTATTTCACTTATTGCACAATCATTTGATTTGTCACATAAGATTGATGGTATAAATTAGCTTGGTCATTTAGGAAAGAGACTTTGAGAACCACCACTTTCTTCTATCATCTTTTAGAACCCTTGATTTCATAGATCAAATTCAACATGATATTGATAACAACAAGTTTAACAAGATTTATTTATCTTCACAAAACAAGGCATCAATCTTTCAAACATTATTTGTCTAGTCTTTATGCCAGGATTTAAATTACAAAATGAGAGATACAATTCATGTTGTGTGACATCTAATCAAAATTTTGTGTTTTAAAAATATTCCTTAGGCTAAATTCTTTGCATGATCATAGCTCTTACATTTGGTGAAGGATGATTATAATCAATCC
Organism: Cupressus sempervirens; assembly: GCA_028749045.1. Taxonomy (NCBI): domain Eukaryota; kingdom Viridiplantae; phylum Streptophyta; class Pinopsida; order Cupressales; family Cupressaceae; genus Cupressus; species Cupressus sempervirens. Next base: position 294,890,062 of record CM053788.1, on the reverse strand, counting down.
AAAATTGAATAACCAAGTTCTTAACTATTTCCCCAATCCTATCATATCAAGGAGCTCTACACATTAGCACCCAATTTCCTTCTAAAGTGCTATCATCCAAATTATTTCTCCTTTTTAGATAATGTGATACTATCTTCTAACTATACCCAATATGAGATGAAAGTGAAGAGATTTGTCTTTTTTGGAATATATTACAAAGAGTGATACTGATATATATAATAGATCTCAGTATCACTCTTCGTAAAATGGATCTATCCGTAGATCTAGTTGTTTTCCCAATAAAATGCAATCCTTCCTTAATACTTTCAACAATATATTCTTTTAGGTTAAAAGTCCTCCTGTTTTTCATACTTGTATCTATACCTAAATGTTTTAATGACTCTTTTAATTTATCTTTAAGAAGTGAAACTAATAAAAAAATAGTTTTCTCCACAATATCAAGATTGTTAAATTGTGCAATCAATTCCTTAGAATTTTTATTCAATGTCCTCTTCATAGTATGTGTAGGTTGACTAGCATAATACCTCAATTTTTCCATATTTATTTTAATTAAATGATATATGTTTCTATGATTATTTTTTCTCTTTAATCTTTGAGCTATATTAACATTCTCATTTGTTTCTTGATCTTGGGCTAGAAGAATTGTTTTTTTTAATCCTTAAGATATATCTTAAGGGGACATATACATGTAAAGAAATATTATATAATTTCATAGATCCCAACATGTAAATATTATAAATTTAACTTTAGATGAACTAAAGAGCTCAATGCACACACTTCTTTGACCTTGTGATAAACTACCTTCAATATCCATTACCCAACTTCAATTTCCTTATGTCCAACATTTCCATCATTGACTACTACACACCCAATAACAATTAAAATCAATAAAGTAAGGGGAATGGTCTCTAAAATATGTATTAACTACACAACTTGCGTAACTCTAAAGAGAGATTACTTTCGAGATATGTGTGTACCTATTTCAGCTTGGGATGACCCCTTAACTACCTTGGGAAGTTGTTTGTGTTGAGTATGTTCTATACATATACATGTATAAGTGCTTTAGTCATTAAACCACTTTGAATACTAACTCTATGTTAAATCATATCCTAAACCTAACTTTTTAAACCAAATTAGACCCTTACATAAATTAAATGGACCCCTAACCATAACCCTAAAATATGTAAAACTTAACATAAAATTAAACCTATAAAATGTTGAACCTTATCAATCAACCCTGATTGATTCCCCAATCCCTAATGTCATAAACATTTTCCTAATGCTAACCATAATACAAACCCTTAAAACATTAAAAAAACTTTGAAATTTAGCTCTATACTAAGTTGAACCCTCACAGAGACACTAAACCAAGTTCTAAATCCTCACATATAAAGAAATTTAAACCACAGCCCTAACTTTAAATTTGTTCAAACTTGACATATACAAAATTGATTCAAACACTAAATAAAATTACACCTCCAAAATGGTAAACCCTATTTCTAACCCTTATTGATGCCCTTATCCTAAATGTTTATACTTAATCTTAATGCTAATGCTAAATCATGATGGTTATATAAACACGTAAACTTAACCTTAATTTCTAATTCTCATTCTAATTGTGAACCATCATCCTAATCATAAATACGAGACCCAAACTCCAAATTGTGATACCTAATAGTAACCCTAATTGATAAATCATATTCCTAATTTAATAAGCTCTAATAGTATAAATTCTAAACCCTAGATCCTATATCCTAAGTTAAATGATAATCTTAATTTTAAACCCTAATCTTAAGTGGTATACTAGCAAAATTATAACTCTAATCCTAACCTTAATTTCTTTAATGTGACCATAAATGATAGACCCTAATCCTAAGTATAAAACTCTAAACTCTAATTTAAACCTTAATTCTAAATTCTATATACTCTAATCTTGATTGTTAAATCCTAATCTAAATCCTATGTCAAACCCTAATCCTAAATGCTAAGCCCTAATTATAGAATTAAAATTGCTCAATCCTAATCCTACTTATTGAAGCTTATTATTAATTCCATGATGAAAACCCTAAGACTAAACATGATTCTAGAACCATATTGTGTAGTCCCTTTAAATATATAAATTTAGAAATCAAGTAAAATTATATAAAATATTAATTGTGGATTAATGTCATTGAAATAAAATTGATAGTATCCCACTAATATTTTTTGACGATTTTCTTCTTCTTGTTCCTACAATCTATTTCGTGCAGACTTACTTGCTCTTTTATTTATATGTCCCAAAGCAAATTCTTTTGAAAAAATCAAAAAAAGGCAAATTTAATATATTTCCTCACAATAAAGTGTGAATTATCTGATTAATTACAACTATAAAATGAAATAATTAATCGTGCCTAAAACTATCTCAAAGGATTTTCAATCGAAAGTAGAAAGTAATTTTCTATCGAAAGTGTCAAATTAGAGATGTTTTGGATAGGCCATAAGATTTTTGCTTTTTTCATGGCTTCTGGGTTAAATTACCATGTTCAAATGGAACACTGAAGACATGCCATTTTGCATGACACAAGTATTCATAATGAAGTTTCTAATGACTATGGATTTGAGATATTTTGAATTTTTTAGGTATACTTTTTTGATGTCAATTGAATAGAGGTTTATTATCCAAAATAAACCTCTATATTGGATGCTTGTGCAAAAATAGTAAACAAGAGAGTTTTTTGTTTTATAAAATAACCAAAAACTCCATATTTTAGTCCACTTCTAATCAAAAAATGAAAATTTGAAATCAAACAAATATAAAATAAGTTACATGCATAAAAAACTATGTATGTCAAAATTAGAGTTAGGTCAACTTTAAACATCAATAATATATGAAATACTAAGGATAAAGACATCAAACAACCTCCATGTTTTTAGTAGCAAACTAAATTCAAAAGAATCACATGGATATCTATTGTAAGAAAAAAGTTATGTGAGTTAAAAATAGTGTCACTCTTTAAAAATTAGGTTTTGATGACATACCACTTTTTGTAGGAGAAAAAAATTATTGAAATCAATTCAAATATTCAAATAATATTAATTAACTTTATTTTATGATTAAATATTACATACTATGCCAAAATATATGGCAAGTAGCTAACAAGAATAATTGAGAAAATAAAAGATAAAAAATGCCCTCAAGGGTTAAGTTCACAAATTCACATTACAATGCCAAATTCAAATGGGTAGTTAGTTTGATACTCGTCATTTTTCTTAAGATAATAAGAGGCCTAGGTTGGGATTTAGACTTGAACAGTATCTCCCCTCACTCATTAGAATATTGTGATAGGGCAGACTCATCTTGGAAATTTAGGGAAGAAGATGCCTAGTACCTAAAAATACAAATGTATAGATATATATCTATATAACAGACAATGATAGGGAATCATACATTATGTAGATTCTGACTCATAGATGACTACTATTTCCTTCCTCAATTAAAATTGTTCAATTATTTAACCCTAATTATTGAATCTTATTCTTAATCCCATGATGAAAACCCTAAGCCTAAACATGATTCTAGCCATATTTTATAGGCCCTTTAAATATATAAATTTAGAAATCAACTAAAATTACATAAATTTTTTTAATGTGAATTAATGTCATTGAGATAAAATCTATCAAAAGGACACGTACTGGGAAAAAGATTGTATGTATCTTTCTTCCTTCTATAGTATCTTGCTAATAGATTTTGATGATTTTCATCTTTTTGTTCCTCCGATCTATTTTGTGCAAACTCACTTGCTCTTTTATTTTATGTCGCATCGCAAATTCTTTTGCAAAATTCAAAAAGACAACCTTAATATATTTCCTTGAAATTAAAATACCATTTATTTGATTAATTGGAATTGTAAAATGAAATAATTCATTATTTATTTATATGGCAACCAAGAAATTGAAAAAAAAAAGGTCAAAAAGGTTGACATAGATTTTGATAGAAAGTACGTAGGCACTTTCGATCAAATGTACATGGGTAACTTTTTACCCATAGTTAATAGAGCCTTTGACTTTCGACTGAAACTATATTAAGGGAGTTTTGATTGAAAGTAGAAATTTAGTTTCAATAGAAAGGAAGTTTCTATCTAAAGTGCCATGTTAGAGATGGTTTGCATGGGCCATAAGATATATGCTTTTTTCATGGCTTCCGAGCTCAATTACCATGTTCAAATGGAACACTAAAGACATGCCATTTTGCATGACTCAAGTACTTAGAATGAACTTTCTATTGACTATGGATTTGATATATTTTGATTTTTTTTAGGTATTCATTTTTTTGACATCAATTGAATAGAGGTTCATTATCCAAAATAAACCTCTATATTGGAAGCTCCTCAAAAAATAGTAAAAAAGAGGATGAAAATTCTTAGAAATAACTAAAATATCCATATTCGTGTCCACTTTTAATCAAAAAAAGAAAATTTGATATCAGAAAAATATAAAATAAGTTACATGCATTACAAATAATGTATTTCAAAATTAGAGTTAGGTTAACTTTAAACATCAATAATATATGAAATACTAAGGATAAAGACATCAAACCACCTGCAGGGGTTCGATATGGATATTTAAAAACTAAATTCAAAAGAATTGCATTGATATCTATTATAGTAAAAAAAGTTATGCAAGTCAAAAACAATGTCACTCTTTAAAAATCATGTTTTTGACAACATACCAATTTTCTTGAGAGAAAAAATAATTGAATCAAATCAATTCAAATATTCAAATAGTAGGGCTATGGTTTCATCAACAGGAAGCACCTACAATTCTATGAACACGCCTTTTATTCAATTAGTTATTGGCATGTCGAGGGACTATGGTGCATAGATTATATACGTCCTATAAAATGGTAGGGGGGTGGCCCCTATTATTATATTACAATGACTATTGAGCTGCCTATAGATCAAGACCTTTGATTTTTATTTATAACTATGGTGTTGAGCTCGATGACTAAGCTCAACATTCTAGTAGTTGAGTGCTCAGTTAGCTAGGTAGGGCCAGATAAAGTGCCTTTCTTTAAATAGCGATCGAGTCACACACACACACACACACACACACACACACACACACACACACACACACACACACACACACACACACACACACACACACAATCTATACAAAAAATCTTAAAAGGGTTTAATTTACTTCATCTTAAAATTCTTAACCGTTAAATGAAAATTTTCATATAAAGTGATTTATTTTTTAAAATTCACAGTTTAGTTTCTATTTAGGCATCTAACCCACTATTGTGGGTCCACACGGCCCACCTCCATCTCCACTTCACATGGTGTAATTTTTTAAAGTATAACACTTCAAGTTTAGTGAATGAGACATTATACAAATATATATGATTGGAAAGTTGCATTATATTGTAGACAATAGACCTGATATAGCTCATGCATTTGGGATAGGTTCTAGATTATAGTCAATTCCAAAGGAAGCACATATGGTAGTAGTAAAGAGGATATTTAGATATCTTATAATCTTTTGTATCCTCATAATGATGTTTTTTTTAAAAGTGTTTACTCATACAAATTAGGTAGGAAATGTTGATGAAAAGAAGAGCACAAGTGGTGGAGCATTATTTCTAAGAGGAAGACTTATTTCTTGGATTAGTAAGAAAAAAACTAAATATTTTGATCTACTACTAACGTTAAATTGTAGCTACCTCAAGTAATTATTCACAAGTAATTTAGATTAAGCAAGTCTTGGAAGGGGGAAGAGAAGGTTGCATGAAGAACACAAGTGGTAGAGCATTCTTTCTAGGAGGAAGACTTATTTCTTAGATTAATAAGAAACAAAGTTGAATATTTCAATCTATTGCTAAAGTTGAATATCTAGCTGCCTCAAGTAATTATTCACAAGTAATTTAGATTAAGCAATCCTATTATGTGAAATGAGAAGGCTACATGACCGATTACTATCTATTGAAATAATATAAGTGTTGTCAATGTATCAAAGAGTCCAATTCAACATCCCAATACAAATCATATTATAATTAAGTATACTTTTCTAAGAGAAAAGATACATGAGAAAAAAGTGAGGATGGTCTATGTAACATCAAAGGAACAAATTAAAAATATATTCACTAATTCATTACCTAGAGATGCTTTTGAGTATCTAAGAGATAAGCTAGGGGTCATTCCCCTACTATAAAAGAACTAAGATACTATTGTTGCATTGATCCACCAAACTTATTTGTATATATTTTTATGGATTGATGTAATGGAGACTAATCTAAGGGAGTAACTAATTAGTTGGTGAAAAAGTTATTTTAGATTCAAAGTAGAAGAAACACTTAGGCATGATTGATACACCTTTGACATTGTTGTCAAATGGAGAAAAGTACTAGAATATGAGAAATCTCACATGACAAAAGAAGCCCTAAAGAGGAGAAGTATAAGAAGATCATAGTTGATAGAATAACAAGAAGATCATAAGCATGTTATAGGAGAAGTAAAAATGAGGTGTTGGATTAACTTAGGGGGAGAAATTAGATAATGCATTATAGTTTATGTATTTGTACCAGTTGTTGGTTTTGCCAATATTTTTGGTAATGGAAATCTTAGTGTTGTCATCAATGCCAAAGGAGGAGATTTTTAGTATGATTGATTATTGATTTTAGTGATGAGATGTTACAATATATGTTTGATAGTTTTTGGATCATTGATTGTACTTTAATTAATGTCAATTTGATGGTTAGCTATGAATTGTTTACTAGAAAGCTAAATTATATACCATGTAAGAGACAAATCAATTATGCGATTGATTTTTTTATGAATTAATGTGCACAATAGATGTGGGAGACTCAAAGATATCTCTACTTTATTTATATGTAATTTCATTTACTGCACATAAGTATTGAGTGAGTTATGATTGATTTCAAAGTGAGATAGTGCAACCGGGTTAATCAATTTATGATAGAAATTGAATAATTTTATTGGTCTATCAAATATATGATGTCTCAAGAGATAACATTAATAATTTATGATGTTTATTCTATTGTTTGATCATGGTTAGAATTTTCTATGACTTGGTTTACAAGAAGGCATGTTTTGGATCAATTGAAGATAGCTTAAGAAGGAAAATGAAGAACAAGCTAAATGTTTGTGTTTGATCTTGAATTGATAACATGTAGGCCATTTTTGATAGATCTTTCATGATGTAAATTTGGTCGATGATTTTCCAATAATGTGAAACAAATTGATATAATGCATTGGTTATATATTGATAGTTGTGATGAGATTTAACATAAGTTTGGGTTTATTAGAAAAGGTGAAAGAGTGGAATGTTTTTTCTTGGATTGATGTGTAATTCAAAGAGTTAACCGAGTGGTACTAGGTGATGATAAAGTAGTTCTTGGTAATTCATTTTTGTCAAGCTATGATGGATTACAAGTGTAACATATTTAGGTTAAGGTGATAGATAAACCTAATGTTGAAATGTATATTTATATTGAAAAACGAAAAAATGTTTTTTTGGCAAGTGTGAGAGTGAATAGTGAGATCATAAAGGGTTGTACAATAAAGATGGTTGTTGAATATCTACAAGAAGATGCAAATAGTGAATTGAATGAGATCTATGCAACTAGTATTAAAGTGTTAATTCTTAATAACTCTTATTGTTGAATCCTAACATGTTCTCAAGTTCAAAGCCTCTAACAAGGTCACCTTTAATAGGGCGAGAAGGATCGTAACAAGTCCAAAGCTAATTATTTTAATAAGGTGGCTCACTACTTTGAGTTAGAAAATAATTTAACAAGGTTACTCCTAACATGGTAAAGTTCCTAATAGGGCTAGAGGCAAATCCCTTAAAAAAGTTGTTAGAATGATTAGCATAACTGAGAGGAAGGGGGGTGATAAAGTTATCCTCAAGTCTAGATGTATCAATTCAACTTTTAACAACTTCAAACAACTTAATCAATCTCATACATCCACTTAGTCCATATTCAAATCATCAATAATTCAACTTATTCATATCAACACTTAGTTGTATGTTTAGTGTATGTCGAATTGTAGAAACATATAACTATAAATAACATGAAACATGGAAACAAAATTCACACAAGTATGAAATCAGTATTTAACCCAATTTGGGGAAAATAGCCAAGTAGCATGCTACCACTTTTCACTCTTCTGAAGTGAGCTTGATTAAGAGCCAACCCTGTTAAAGGTTACAAAATACATTGATAGGTGTAACCCCATTAAAGGATTTAATCACCTTGTTAGGAGTGGCCTTGTTAAAGGTCTTCAAAACATCTCATTAGAATGTCATCTTGATTAAAGGATTTGTAAAATGATTGTTAGGTCAACCTTGATTAAATGATTTTACTACCACAATGGTTAGAAAGTAACAACTAGGTTGATTTGATAAAATACAACTCACTTTGCATGTTCAGATCTCCATTTAGCTCATTCCTGGTTCATTGACCCATCTTCATCACATTGTCCATCTCTAATCTACTTGGAAACACTTCAAACAATCTCTCTTTCATCAACTTCTCACTTTTCCTTTATAAATTTTCTAGCCTAACCAGTAAATCATCTCTTGTGCCTCCTTAAATAGACAAGTTTAATCTTTTTCCACTTAAATATAACCATACATCTTAGGATTTGAGATTATATTTATTGAATTTATTCATCATATTTTCCTTCTACTTATTTTCTTCAAACTCCTAGAAACTTCTCATTGAATCTTCACCTTAGATTGCTTAACAAACTCAATTCATGCATTAAATATTCTATCTTATCAATTTGTATCTTCAAAACATTTTGATTGTTTCATAAATTCAACCACGTCAACCTCAAATCATGATTCTTTCTCAAATTACCAAAATTATGGCACTCAATCATCACTATGCTCTTCAATTTGGTTATCACTAGGTAGCTTGGTCAATACTGACTTGTCTAACTTGGCTTCTACTAGCTTCTTCAGATATCATTATCCTCGGTCATCACTTCAGTTTCCCCTCATCTTCTCAATCATTACCATTACTATACTAAGACTTAAGTTCCTTAATCATTTACTCAGTAATGCTTAACTTCTTCATTGACCTAGTAACCTATTACTCAATCAAACTCATATTTTACTCAATTCCTTGACTTCTATCAATAATATCTTCTACTTCACTTAATAAAATGGTGAAACAACATATATTGTTAGATACTAATTGATCAAGTTCCCTTTGTATTTCCATGCTTTTTTTTACACAATAACTTTATCAATTCATCTCGATATCTCTCTTTTCAAATCCTCTTTATCAATCAAATAATATGACACTCTACACTATTAGAAAATCTCTTACCATTAAGGTTTGATATCAATGACAATGTAACAATTGTTCCAATTTTAGTTCAAACAATCTCCCTCATTTGCATTAATGCCAACACCTCTAATTACCATGCAATGGAAAAAGTGTTCTCTAGATTTTCATTAATAAATCCCTCTAACTTCTATATCTAATCTTCATTAATATCCTTAGTTTCATTCTGATTTTCATCCATGCAACTTTTGATAGGCTCCCTCTTTGCACTTCTTTACACTTTTCCCTCTATGATACCAATTGAGATTCTTCATTATCATACAAATTGTAATATCACCACGTGCCTACTTGTAGATATCAAGATCCTAAAGTGTGACCTCATGTATCAATCTGTGAGATATTATGATCATAACAATTGATGCAACGTTACATCCCTTCTTAGTTTTTTACAGATAGGGGACTCACCCCTAACTTACCTCTTAGATACAAAAATGAATCCTTGGGTAATGCCTTAGTAAATATATTGGCTATTTGTTCCTTTGTATTCACATATTCCAATCTTCTTTTTCTTGCACTAATTCCCTTTAGGAATGATAATTAAAATTTGTTTGGTCTTTGAGTGTATCATAGGATTCTTGGATATATTTATAGCACTCGTGTTATCACAATATATCACCACATGTTTAGTAATCTCTTACTTTATACCTATTGACACAAAATTCTACACCCCTGCTAGAGGTATGACCCTTGAGCGACCTTGTGTAACATTGAAATGACCTCCAAGTATGGGACTTGTACTTTGAGGTTGCAACTCTAGAGAAGGTCAACTTCCTTACTATCAGGATGCACCTAAACTAAGACTGGGGAGGAAAAGGTAGAAGGAAACTAAATTTAAAGAATGTTGGAAGGGAAAGGGGGTGATAGACCAAGATATAATGTGGTTAAAACTCTACCTATGATTGCACTAAACATCAATAAAACACCCAAAATATACTAATCTTGACTCCATTCTATTTTCCAAGGAACCACATGTAGGTTTGGAACTGATTGAAGTGTTGAAAGGAAAAAATATTTCACTATGCAGCAACTACTAGCAAACTTAACACAACATATGAATCAAGGAAACATAAAATAAACATTCGCCACAAGGCAATATACATGCACGAATAATGAATGGCAAGAAGAGGTAAGAAATAAAGCTATTTCATCAATGGAAAGGAAATATTTGCAGAGCATAATGCTAATACAAAATAAAAATAGAGAAGAACCTAGAAAAAGTATTTACACCTGCTTTTTAAACAGTTCAAGCATAACTCTGATGTTTACATTGAGTTCAAACCCCATTAAGACTAGAGTCAAGTTGCAAAGAAAGAAATAACTAAAGAATCAGAATGAGATCTGATCATGAAGTGCAATCTGATATTGGAAGTGACAGGTAGGGGAAAAATAATCCTTCTAACCATAAGAGATTAAATCCCCAAAGATCTAATCATTACATGCAATAAAGAGGCATGGAGTGCAATGATGTCATGTAAACAAGGTTCAACATGTCATTCTCTTTTGGTGACTCCATGCCCAATGGATTTCTTAAGGCCATTGATCTATTCTTAGTAGGAAAGCATCCCATTGAGTCACCAAGGATGTTGGCCATTTTTCCCCCTATTCAACCCATCATTGATAACCGATCTGAGAGATCTTATATGAGCTGGATTCTTTGTTGTGGGTTAACATGCTATTTTGTAGGGGTTAAAATTTCATTCTAACCATCTATTTCAGAAAGTGAATTTTCTTGCCTCTACGAAATATATTTTTTTTCTATTTTGAAAGACTTCATTTCTTGCTTACACAAAATAGAAAAATCAAGTTGTGACGAATGGTTTTATGCCACGTGGTGGTGGACAATCATTTTGTGTTATCCCATTTCAAATTTTGCTAAGATTCTTTTGATCTAATGGCTCTCATATTTTTACATCACTACCTTGACCTTTTGTGAAGATGTGACAATTGTTAGATTTGGATGCATCTTTGGGATCTCCTCACTCTAACTCAGTCATCTATTGGAAATAAAGCTCATCTTGATCAATGGTAGTGATTTAATCTTTTGTTGGAGAGATCTATGCAACATTTGGGCCATTTGTTTCAATTGGGAAGATCTACATTTACAGTTCATCCTTTTTGGGGTAAATCAGATTTATTCCACGTGGGTCAACTCTATAGTTTTCATGGTGGGTTAAAACTATGTGTTATCCCACCCCATATTTTCTAACAGTGACACAAATTTATTTGTTTCAGCATTGACACATTACAAGGACCATTTCTCTAGTGTAGAATGACACCTTGAGCCTTCTTTGCATGATGTCATTGTACTCCATGCCTCTTTATTGCATGTAATGATCAAATCTTTGGGGATTTGATCTCTTACGACTAGATGCATTATTTTTAACTTGCCTATCACTTCCAACATCATCTATTATAACCCTAAAGCAGAAAAAATACTTGTATAAAAGAGCTTAGGGTTAGGGATCTTTCATAATGTGTGATGCAAAAATTGTTTCTTGTGGTGGTATTGAGTTGTAAGGGATTACAAGATTGTAATCACTAGACCATAATAATATTGGACTTATTGTTTGGTGGATGTAGGCTAGGGTTTGGGTGAACTACGCTAATTGTTGAAATCTAATTGAAAAGATCATTGATAAGAGAGATTTTTAAGAAGGAGATTGTTGAAGAAGACAATGTGTTTCAATCATTGTTTTGTCACTAATGTCAAACCTGTTATTTACTAGTAAGATAATTTCTTATAAGATTCAAGTACTATCACTTAGTTGATTGATGAAGATGATTTGATCAATAAGAGGTAACAATAGCACCTAGAGGAAAGGTTGAGTTATGATTATGTAATGAAGTACAAGGACCAGTTAAGATAGTGATGACATGGTGTATTGATGATCTACTTAAGGTTACAAAATGTTGGCTACACTTAGAAAGTTTAGAAGAACAAGTTAAACAAAGTTTGTATACCAAGCTTGATTGAGCGGATAGCAGGTGCCAAGCAAATTCAATGCAAGATGAGCAAAAAATTAGTTGGAGCCAAGTGAAAGCAAACTCTAGTGGATGTCAAGCAAAACAATTGATGCTAAGTAAAGTTTAGTTGATGTCAAGCATTAGTAAACTTTAGTTGATGTCAAGTGATTTTATAGTTGATGTTGAGCAACAAAGTATGAGCCGAGCATCAGAAGATTGATAATGCTAAGCTATTGCATTATGTTAAAGATCAAAGATTTTCCAAATCTGAGTCGACAATTTATTTTCTTGAAACTTGTGAACTAGGAGGAAGATAAGGTTGATGAGCTAGTGGCATATAATTTGATGTAAATCATTTTTAGGTGAATTCAAATGGATTCTAGGAGAAGTTTCTATAAAAGATAAGATATGGGGTAGATACACACTAATTTGGACAATGAAAAATGAGCGGGAAAATATCCTAATTTCCTATTTATAGAAATGTCTAGTCATGAAGCAAGAGAGGTTGGTGTCATGTGCAAGAACCTAAGGAGGATAAAGAATTAAGGGTTTTGTTTCATCAAGTGACCCAAGAGAAGAGTCTACAATGGCATGTTAAACAAGAAGGCTTAAGGAGATGAATGATTGAAGGGTGAACAAGCTGTTAGAGCTGCAAAGTATGAAGGCCAAGAAAAATTGATGACTAAACAGAGATCTATAATCTGCAAGAGAATTTGTAAGTTGTATTAGATCAAAGCTCTACCGTTACTCTCTAACAATTGTATCAGTCTAGGGTAAAATCTTTGGATTAAGGTTGACCTAATAGTCATTTGAAAATTCTTTAATTGGGTGGCATTCCAAGTGAATGGCCTAAAGTCCTCTAACAAGGCTCACTTTTAATAGGGTGATTGGAATCACTTAACCAGGTCACATTTAATAGTGTTCATTGTAACCTTTAACAGGGTTGGCCTTTCATAGGGCATCACTTTAGAAGAGTGAAAAGGAGTAGCATGTTACTAGTGGTTTTTCCCAAATTGGGTTTCCACGTAAATAATTTTGTCAAGTGTGTTGATGAATGTGTTGTGTTTCATGCTTTACATTTATGCAATTTGATTTGACAGTAACATACAAGTTTTAGTAATTACCTAATGGGTGCATGTATGGGTATGAATTTTTTATGGGTTTATTGAGTTGTGAAAAGTTTTATTTATACATCTGGACCTTGGATAACTGATTCACCCCTCCCCCCTCTCAGTTATTCTAAAAGTATTCCAAATAATTATATTAGAGCCATATACTTAAGAGGACTAGTTTTAAGGTACTAGAAGTACAAAGATTGAGATGTTTAAAAGAGAGGTATCCAAGCTCAACAGAGATAACTTTCTTGCATGGAAAATTTTGATGAAGCTACACCTTGGAGGACTTGGAGATCATACATTGTCTACCATGACAGTGGAACATGTTGATCTAGTTGGAGCCCTAGCTGCTGAAGATATGAAGATGAAGAAAGAACACAATCAGACAATGTTGGAGATTGCTTCAGCCCTGAGCTATGCCAAATTTGATGATATCAAAGGTTGTGACACTGCAAACAAAATGTGGGATGCCCTACACACCATCTATGGAGGAGACAAAAAATGTGTAAAGAGCCAAATCTGAGAGCCTTAGAGGTAAGTTTGATGATATGAGAATGGAAGAAGGTGAAAATATTGCTCAATATATTGCTAGGATAAAAGAAGTTGTTAGTGCAATAAGAAGAGCTACTGGTCATATAGATGATGATATTGTGTTAAGTAAAGTCTTGAGAACATTTTTGCCTATTTATGCAATTAGATTTTCTATAATTCAAGAGTTGGGATGTATTCCAAGGAATGATTTAACCCTTGAAGGATTGGTAGGTAGACACACTGCTTTTGAGCTATCTAACTTTGATAATTACAAACCTAAGAGCCTTGAATCTGCATTCAAAGCCAAGTTGTTATTGAAGGACTCTGATGAGGTGAAGAAGAAGAAGAAGAAGAAAAGAAAGATAAAATATGTATCTAATGACAGTGATACAGAGGAGGAAGATGTTAAACAATTGGAATCACTACTAGCCAGAAGATTTCACAGAGGTAAAGGCAAGTTCAAAGGTAAGCTACCCATCATTTATTTCAATTGCAATGAGGTTGGTCATATTGATGCAAAATGCACACAAAAGAAGAATTATAGAGATGGCAACAAGTAAAAAAATAGAAGAGAAGATGACAGCAGAGATCACAAAGACAAAGGCAAGAAGTCATGCTACATTATTGAAGAAGAAAGCAAGGATGATTCTGATGAATATGATGATGAAGTGGTATATGTTACAATGAAGGACAAATTAGATAAAGATGAAGCAACTGCACTTGTGACTTGTGTGAACAAAAATGATAGATGGATCATTGGTAGTGGATGCTCACATCACATGACTGGAGATAGAAGTAAGTTCATTACATTAACTCGTTATGATGGAAATAGTGTAATATTTGGTGATGATGCACCATGTTTGATAAAAGGAAAAGGTTCTATCAAACTCACATATAAGATTTCATGTGACAATGCTTACTATGTTGAGGGACTAAATTATAATTTGTTAAGTGCGTCACAATTGAATAATCTAGGATGCAAGGTTGAATTTGGAAACAAAACTATCAAGATATATGAGACAAATGGGAGACTAATTGGAAAAGGTGATCAAACAAAAAATAATCTATTCTATCATGATATAGAGGATGTTACTTGTTTTGTTGCAAAATTTGATGATGTATGGCTTTGGCACAAGAGATTATGTCATGTTAACTTTGATAGAAGAAAGTTAGAGGTTTGCCTAAGTTGAAGAAACCTAATAATATAGTGTACAAACAATGTCAGCTAGGCAAAATGACAAAATCAAACTTTAAGAGTAAAGCTTATACCTCTAAAGAAATACTAGATATTGTTCATACTGACTTGTGTGGACCAATTGAAGTGAAAAGCTATAGAGGAGATAAGTACATAATGCTATTTGTTAATGATTATTCTAGGATGATGACAGTTGTGTTTTTGAAATAGAAATCTGATGCTTTTCAAATATTTAAGTGGTACTTGGCAAGAGTTGAGAAAGAAATGGGTAAAAATCTTAAATGTTTGAGATCAGATAGAGGAGGAGAATTCACATCAAATAAGTTTGAGATGTTCTATAATGGTAGAGGAATCAAAAGACAGACATCTACTCTTAGGACCCCTCCACAAAATAGGATTGCTAAAAGGAGAAGTAGGTTTGTAATGGACTGTGCTAGAACACTTATGATGGAGAAGAATGTTGCTCTAAAATACTGGAGAGAATCTGTAAGCATTGCTGTATATACCTTGAAACATGTGAAAATCAAGAAAGGTACTCATTCAACACCTTTTGAACTATGGTATGGATATCCACTCAATGTAAACTATTTTAAAGTATTTGGAAGTAAGTGTTACATTCTTAAAGATGTTAGGAATGGGAAGCTTGATGCAAAAGTTGAAGAACATATATTCCTTGGATACTCCACAAGAAGTAAAGCTTATAAGTGTTTAAATACTAACACTAACAAAATTGTGGAAAGTGAAAATGTGAATTTTGATGAATTTACAGAAGTACATGAGGCTGAACCTATGAAAGAGCTAGAAGAATACAAATCATTTGTATACTTTTATGAAGGAATGCCTACTGAAGAAGATACTGCAAATAAAGTTACAAATCAATAGCAAGTACCCGTAACTATCAAGTCACATCCTATAAATGTTGAGTTGCATTCAGGAACTGAGCTACATTTAGATGTCGAGTTATAGAATGAAGAAGATGCATTTTTTTACTCTGAGATTGGTACACATGAAAGAGATGTACACAGTGATTCCAAAGTTGAAAGACAAAATGTAGAAACAAGAGCTGAGCTGAGATTGTTTAAATATGTCAAAAGACACCATCCTACTGATCAAATTATTGGAGATAAAAATGCTAGGCTAATGACAAGAAATAGATTGAGAAGTGAATCATGTTTGCTAAGCATGAAGGAGCCCAAAATAGTAAAAGATGCATTAAAATATGTAAACTAGTACAAAGCCATGGAAGAAGAGATTGAATAGAAAGAGAAGAACAAAACATGGAGTCTAGTTCCTAGACTAGAAGACAAAAATGTGATTGGCACCAAATAGGTATTCAAAAACAAGCTAGATGAAAATGGTGAAATCACAAGAAATAAAGAAAGATTAGTTTGTAAGGAATATGCACAAGAAGAAGGAATTGACTATGGGGAGACATTTGCCCCTATTGCAAGAATGGAAGGAGTAAGAACTCTACTTGCTTATGTTGCATACAAAGGTTTCAAAGTTTATCAGATCGATGTTGAATCTATATTTCTGAATGTCATACTAGAAGAGGAAGTTTACATAGAACAACTAGAAGGATTTGCTGATGATAACAATAAGAACATGGTATGTAGACTACACAAAGCCCTATATGGATTGAAGCAAGCACGAAGAGCATGGTATGAGAGACTTCATACTTATCTTGTGAAGATTGGATTTGAAAGGACTGATGATAACAAAAATCTATACATAAAGACAAAAAAAGGCAAAGGTATTTTGCTATCTGAAATATTTGCTGATGATATCATATTTGGAGGACAAGATGCTTTATGTAAGGATTTTGCAAATCAGATGAAGCAAGAATTTGAAATGTCTATGTTTGGAGAAATCAATTTTTTTGTAAGATTGCAAGTATACCAGATGATGTATGGTATATACATCACTCAAAAAAAGTATGCCAAAGAGATATTAAATTTTTTTGGATTAGAGGATTCCAAACCTGTAAATACACCTATGGTGACAAGACACAAGTTGCTAAAGAATGATGATTCTGCTGAGGTAAATCAAACATTGTACAGGTCTATGATTGGTAAATTGCAATATGTAGTACATAGAAGACTTGATATTGCATTATCTATAGGGATAGTTGCAATATTCTCTACTAATCCCAAAGAGAACCACTTAATGGCGGTGAAGAGGATAATGAGATATCTGAAAGGAACAAAAGAGTTTGGTCTGTACTACAAGAAGAATAAAAAGTTTGAATTGAGAGCCTACACTGATGTTGATTTGGATGGAAACATAGATGATAGAAAGATCACTAGTGGAGGAGCATTTTTCTTAGGCAAAAGACTAGTTACATGGACTAGCAAGAAATAGAGTTGTATCTCACAATCTATTGTTAAAGCTAAATATGTTGTTGTTGTTGTAAACTGCACATTGTATGGATCAAATAGCTACTCAAAGGAATGAAGAAGAAATCACAGAACTAGTAATAATTTATTGTGATAATACAAGTGCTATCAATGTATCAAAGAATCCACTGATGCACACAAAGACAAAGCACATTGCAATCAAGTATCATTACGTGAAAGAGATAGTTCAAGACAAAGAAGTGAAGATGGAATATGTTAACTCAAAGGAGAAAATTTTTGATATCTTCACAAAACCATTACCTAAGGATGCTCATGAGTATCTAAGAGGTAAACTAGGGGGGATACCCCTATCAAAGGCTATTTAAGAAATAGGAGTGCCCTGCATCAAATAAGATGATGTTCATATAATACACATTGATTTAACAGATCTTACTTTAGGAGCTACCTAAAGTAATCACAAAGCTAAAATTTCAAATTAGTCACAAGCAAAGTGACAAAGGAAGAAATTGAAGAAACTACAAAAGCTTATATCTGCATATTTTCATATGACAATTTTTTGGTATATGTCTTTGGCATTGTTGTCAAAGAGAGAGATTTACTGATCAAGAGCCACCAAAACAAAGACGGAGAAAGCACATTTAACTGATCATTATTAGAAGGAGAGATTTGCTGAGAGAAAGTACATCAAAGAAAGAAAGTGTAATTACAAAGGGAGATATTCCTTATAAATGCAAAAGATTATTGTCAAAGAAGTTGTCTACCTAATAAGAGGGAGATACAAGAAAGAACTCAGAGGGAGTTATAAGAAAGAGTTTTGTAACCTAATCAAAAGATGGAAGTTGCTGATAGAGAAAGAAATTTCAATACAAGTTTTCTTTTTGGTATTGCCTTACTATTTTAACTCAGTCATATTTTTTTTTGGTTGAACAAGATGTTCATCATTTGATTGACTTGGTTGATCAGTTTGGTTTTCCATCAATGCCAAAGAGGGAGATTGTTGAAATCTAATTGAAAAGATCATTGATAAGAGAGATTGTTAAGAGGGAGATTGTTAAAGAAGACTATGTGTTTCAATCATTATTTTGTCACTAATGTCAAACCTACTATTTTTTGGTAAGACAATTGCTTATAAGATTCAAGTACTATCACTTAGTTGATTGATGAAGATGATTTGATCAATAAGAGGTAACAATAGCACCTAGAGCAAAGGTTGAGTTATGATTATGTAATGAAATACAAGGATAAGTTAAGATAGTGATGACATGATGTATTGATGATCTACTTAAGGTTACAAAATGCTAACTACACTTAGAAAGTTTAGAAGAACAAGTTAAACAACGTTTATATGCCAAGCTTGACCGATTGGACAGTAGGTGTTGAGAAAAGTTAGTGCAAGCTGAGTAGAAAATTAGTTGGAGCCGAGTGAAAGCAAACTCTAGTGTATGTCGAGCAAAATAGCTGATGCCGAGTAAAGTTTAGTTGATGCAAAGCATCAGTAAACTTTAGTTGATGCCGAGTGATTTTACAGTTGATGTCGAGAAACACAATATGTGTTGAGCATCAAAAGATTGATAATGCCAAGTTGCTACATTATGTTAAAGATCAAAGATTCACCGAATCTGAGTCGACAAGTTTATTTTTTTGAAACTTGTGAACCAGGAGGAAGATAAGGTTGATTAGCTAGTGGCACAGAATTTGATGTAAATCATTTTTAGGTGAATTCAAATGGATTCAAGAAGAAGTTTCTAGAAAAGATAAGATATGGGGTAGATACATTGTATCCTACCTAATCCATCCAAAAACCCTAATTTGGACGATGGAAAATGAGCAGGAAAATATCCTAATTTCCTATTTATAGGAATGTATGGTCATGAAGCAAGAGAGGTTGGTGTCATGTGCAAGAACCTAAGGAGGAGAAGGAATTAAGGGTTTTGCTTCATCAAGTGACCCAAGAGAAGAGTCTGCAATGGCATGTTAAGCAAGAAGGCTTAAGGAGATGAATGCTTGAAGGGTGAACAAGTTTTTAGAGTTGTAAAGTATGAAGGCCAAAAAAAATTGAGGACTGAATATAGATCTATAATCTGCAAGAGAATTTGTAAGTTGTATCAGATCGAAGCTCTATTGTTACTCTCTAACAATTGTATTAGTCTAGGGAAAATCATTTGGATAAAGGTTGACCTAACAGTCATTTGAAAATTCTTTAATTGGGTGGCATTCCAAGTAAATGGCCTAATGTCCTCTAACAAAGCTCACTTTTAACAAGGTGATTGAAATTCCTTAACTGGGTCACATTTAACAGTGTGCATAGTAACCTTTAATAGGGTTGGCCTTTCACAGGGCATCACTTTAGAAGAGTGAAAAGGAGTAGCATGTTACTGGTGGTTTTCTCCCAAATTCGATTTTCATGTAAATCATTGTGTCAAGTGTGTTGATGAATGTGTTGTGTTTCATGCTTTACAATTATACAAGTTGATTTGATAGTAACATACAAGTTTTAGTAATTACCTAATGGATGCATGCATGGGTATGAGTGTTTTATGGGTTCACTAAGTTGTGAAAAGTTTTATTTATACATTTGGACCTTGGATAACTAATTCACCCCCCCTCTTGGTTATTCTAAAAAGTATTCCAAAAAATCTTGGTGTCTTGTGTTCTCTTCTGTACGATTTATTATTTTTTGATATTGTTTATATTTGCATGTAATTGTTCTTTTTGTTTGTTTTTAATCCTAACAAGTGGTATCAAAGTGGTTTTTTTTAAGTTATCCTCTACAGGAAAGTCTCATAGTTGAGTGGGAGTCTCTCAGTTGAGTGGGAGCAATTACAGACGAGGGTAAGCTGAAGGTTGACAAGTTTAATGGGCAAACATTTCAGTTATGGAAAATGCAAATGGAGGACTATCTTTATCAGAAGGACTAATGGAAGTCATTGGAAGGAAAACCCAAGTAATATGGAACTATGATAGATGAGGATGGGGAGATTTACCATCAGTGACATTTAACATTACAAAAGTGAAGACAACAGAAGAGTTGATGGAAACCCTAGCGAAGTTGTATGAAAATCCCTCTACTTCAAATAAGGTATTTCTCATGAAGTGTTTATTTAATATGAAGATGGCACAATGTGGATCTATCGTAGATCATTTAAATGAGATTAATACTACTACTAGTCAATTATCTTCTGTAGGTAATAATTTTGATGAAGAGATTAGGGCTCTCTTGATTTTGTGTTCTTTGCATGAAAGCTAGAATGACTTGGTAATGGTTGTGAGTAATTATGTTTGTGGATCTAATATCTTAAAATTTGATGATGTGATTGGTGTTATTTTGAGTAAGAAAACTCGTAGGAAAATTTCAGGTGGATCTACATCAAGAAGTGCTTTGAACACACAAAGCAGAGGCAGAATGACTAAGAGAGGAAATAATTCTAGAAATAATGAGAAATAAAGAGGAAAGTCAAAGGGAAAGAGGTCTTAATCCAGAGGACCAAGAGATTACTAGTACTATGGAAAACCAGGGCATAAGAAATATTTTTGGACTCAAAAGAACAATGAAGGAGATAAACAAGAAGGGAACAGGGAGGAAAATGTGGTAAGTAACAAATCCAAAGCAGATGCTTTGCTTCTTTCTTTAGAAAGTGTTGATGATTCATGGGTTTTAGATTTTGGTGCTTCATTTCATGCTACACCTCATAGAGGTTATTTTATTGATTATGTCCAAGGAGATTTTGGGCTTGTTTATTTGGGGGATAATGAACCCTGTTAGATTGTTAGAAAGGGAAAAGTAAAGATTAAGTTGCAAAATGGGAATCATTGGCTACTACATGAGGTAAGACATGTTCCAAGGCTGAGTAGGAATTTAATTTTAGTAGGGCAACTCAGTGATGAGGGTTGTGTAGTTACTTTTAATGATAAAAATTGGAAGGTTTCAAAAGGTTCCTTTGTAGTAGAAAAAGGTGTGAAAGCAGGCACCTTATATCTTTGTATAAGTCATACTATTTCTTCTACTTTAATTATTTCAGAGAAAAATGAATGTTCATGAATAGTTGTTGCAATTGACCAGGGAGAACAAACAGTTGCTATAGATTCTGATACACCACTATGGCACAAAAAACTTGGGCACATGAGTGAGAAAGGTATAAAATTACTTCATTGAAAGAAAGTATTACTAGGTCTGAAATGTGTTAATATGGATTTCTGTGAAAGTTGTGTATATGGAAAACAAAAGAGAGTGAGTTTTGTGAAGAGTGGGAAGGAAAAGAAAAGTGAGAGATTAGAGCTTCTGCATACATATGGATGGGGACTAGCTTAAGTATCTTCCCTTGGTGGCTCTCATTATTATGTTCCATTTATTGATGATGCAACTAGAAAAGTATGGGTTTATTTCCCTAGACATAAATCTAATGTATTTCAAATTTTTAAGAAATGGAAATGCTTGGTTGAAAATGACACTGGTGAGAAATTAAAATGTCTTAGATTTGATAATGGTGGTGAGTATTGTAGTCATGAATTTGAAGATTATTGCTCCACTAATGGTATTCATAGATAGAAAATTGTTCCAAGGACTCTATAGGAAAATGGAGTGGCTGAACGCATGAATATGACTATAATGGAGCATGAGGTTACAAGTTGGGTTTCCCTTAAACATGTGGGCAGAGGTTGTTAATACTATTGTATATTTGATTAATAGAGGCCCCTCTACTCCTTTGGGTTGTGGTATTCCAAAGGAAGTATGGAATGGTAAGAAGGTGAGTTATTGTTTTCTCAAAACCTTCATTTGTGAAGCATTTTCTCATATAGATTCTAAAAATAGAACTAAGCTGACAGCTAAGTCAAATAAATGTGTATTTTTTGGATAAGGCATTTACGAATTTGGTTATAGGCTTTGAAATTTTGAAAATTGTAAAATTGTAAGAAGTAGGGATGTCATATTCAATGAGAAAGTGTTGTACAAAGATCTGTTGCAACAACATGAGAAGAAAGAAGATGATTATGTAGTGCTAGATGATACTCAAAAAGATGATGTTCCAAAATTTCTCATGATCTGCAACAACCACAACAAAAAAAACCACACACCCCAGTGAATGTTAGATAATCAACAAGGCTAAGTAGACCTCTAGAAAGATGTTCTTCCTCTTTGTACTCTAGTTTACTAAAAAATGCTGGTGAACTTGAATGTTATGATGAAGCTATGTAGGTGGATACTAAGATTCAGTGGGATGCAATGGAAGATGAAATGGACTCCTTGTTGAAAAAATAAGACTTGGGATTTATGCAAGTTACCTCGAGGTAAATAGGCTTTATAGAATAAATGGGTTTACAGGTTGAAATAATAAGATGGAGGTAAGAAAATATTTTAATCCAAGTTAGTGATAAAAGGGATTGCACAAATAAAGGGCATTGATTTTGATGAGATATTATGTCATTTTGTTAAAATAACTTCTATTTGTATTATTTTAAGTACTGTGGCTACTGATGATTCGCATTTAGAGTAGCTTGATGTTAAAACAACTTTCCTTCACAGTGATTTAGATAAATAGATATACATATGGAGCAACCATAGGGATTTGAGGTCAAAGGTAAGGAGAACTTAGTGTGTAGAATTAAAAAAAAAGTTTATATGGCTTGAAGCAAGCACCTCGGCAATGGTATATGAAATTTGACAGTTCTATGCATAAGCATGGATATAGTAGGTGTCATTCAGATCATTGTGTTTATTTTAAGAGGTTGGATGATGATAGCTAGATTATTTTATGTTTATATGTCAATGATATGCTTGTAGTTGGGTCTAACATGGATCACATTAAGGGGTTGAAACATCAGTTAGCACATGCATTTTCTATGAAGGACTTCGGGGCAACAAAACAAATCCTTGGTATGAAGATTTGTAGAGATAGGAAAAATAGAGAATTAACATCATCTCAGATTGATTATATTGTGAAGGTGTTGTAACATTTCTCTATGGAGAATGCTAAAGTTGTCAATACACCTTTACCTGTTCATTTGAAGTTGACTAAGGAGATGTGTCCAAATACACAAGAAGAGGAGGATAATATGTCCAAGGTACCTTATGCTTTACCTATAGGAAGCTTGATGTATGCTATGGTATGTACAAGGCTAGATATTGCACATGTAGTGGGAGTCGTTAGCAGGTATATGAGTCATCCAAGGCTTAAGCATTGGAATGTAGTCAAATGGATTCTCAGATATTTGAGAGAAACATCCAGTAAGTGTCTGCATTTTGGAGGCTCTACTACTAATTTATGGGGATATGTTGACTCAAATTTGGTAGGCGATATTGATACTAGGCAAAGTACTACAGGTTATGTATTTATTGTTGGTGGGGCAATAGTGAGCTGAGTTTCTTGATTGTAGAAGGTTAATGCTTTATCCACTACAGAGGTAGAGTATGTTGTTGTTATAGAGGAAACCAAGGAGATGATATGGCTTCAGTTCTTCCTGGAAGAATTGGGACACCCTCAACATGATAATTATTTGTTTATAGATAGTCAGAGTGCCATTCATCTTACAATTTTTTTTTACTTTGCATTCAAAGACAAAACACATTTAGTTGTGGTACCATATCATTTGGTCTGTTTTGGATGATGAACAGTTAAAGTTGGACAAGATACATACAGATGATAATCCAGTGGATATATTTACAAAGGTAGTGACAAGGGAGAAGTTGAAATCCTCTTCAGGTTCAGTTTGTCTTCTAGACTAAATAAGAACAACTGAGTCCAGGGTGGTTTGATCCAGTGGGAGCCCCATGTGGTAGCGATATTTCTATAGGTCAACCTCCAAGTGGGAGATTGTTTTTTAGTGTAGAGTGTAATCAGTCCCCAAGTGGGAGATTCTTAGTTTGTGATGACTAATCAAGGAACTACTGTACATACTTCATAATTCTTTTGGGATTTTGGGCCAACATGTAATAATTAACTATAAACCTAAAGCAGAAAAATACTTATATAAAAGAGCTTAGGGTCAGGAATTTTTTATAATGTGTGATATGAAAATTGCTTCTTGTGGCAGTATTGATTTGTAAGGGATTGCAGATTGTAATAAGGTTGTAATCAATGGTTCGTAATAATATTGGACTTGTTGTTTGGCGGATGTAGCCCAGGGTTTGGGTGAACCACGTTAAATCCTAGTGTCTTATGTTCTCTTCTATGCGATTTATTATTTTTTGATATTGTTTGTATTTACATGTAATTGTTGTTTCTGTCTATGGATAATCCTAACAAGATTGCACTTCATGATCAGATTTCATTCTAATTCTTTAGTTATTGCTTTCTTTGCAACTTGACTCTAGTCTTGATGAGGTTCAAACTCAATGTAAACATCAGAGTTATGCCTGAACTCTTTAAAAAGCAAATGTAAATACTTTTTCTAGGTTCTTCTCTGTTTGTATTTTGCAGTAGCATTATGCTCTACAAAAATTTTCTTTCCATTAATGAAACAACTCTATTTCTTACCTCTTCTTGTCATTCATTATTTTTGCATGTCTATGTCCTTGTAAAGAATGTTTCTTTTCTATTTTCCTTGATTCATATGTTGTGTTAAGTCTACTAGCAGTTGCTGCATAGTGAAATATCTTTTCCTTTCAACACTTCAATCAGTTCCAAACCTTCATGTGGTTCCTTGGGAAATAGAATAGAGTTAAGATTAGTGTATTTTGGGTATTTTATTGATGTTTAGTGCAATCATAGGCAGAGTTATAACCACTATTCTATCTTGGTGCATCACCCCCCTTCCCTTCCAACATTCTTTAAATTTAGTTTCCTTCTCCCTTTTCCTCCTCAGACTTAGTTTAGGTGCATCCTGATAGTAAGGAAGTCGGCCTTCTCTAGAGTTTCAACTTCAAAGCACAAATCCCACACCTGGAGCTCATTTCCATGTTACAAAAGGTCACTTGAGGGTCATACCTCAAGCAAGGGTGCAGACTTTTGTGTCAACAATACCTTCCAACAATTGCTTGATCCACACTATATTTGAATAGTTACCTATTGCTACAACATATTTAGCCTCTGTTGTGGATTGAGAAATAAAATTTAGCTTCTTACTTTTCCATGAACTCAATTTCTTTCCCAGAGGAACAAAGCTCCTCTACTTGTACTCTTTCTATCATCAATGTTTGCAGCCCAATCAACATTTGTATAAACTTTCAGCTCAAATTTGTCATTCTTCTTATACCATAAAACATATTCTTGTGTACCTTTCAAATATCTCAATATCATTTTCACAACCATCAGGTTGTTCTCCTTAGGATTAGCTGAAAATCTTGCAACACTTCCAACAACTAATGTAATGTTAGATCTTCTATGTACAACATATTGTAATATGCCAATCATTGACCTATATAAGGTCTGATTTACTTTAGTAGAATTATCACTCTTTGAAATTTTATATCTAGTAACCATATGTGAACCAACTGGACTTCTCTCTTTCAATCTAAAGGTTTTCAATACCTCCTTGATATACTTTAATTGTGTAATGTATATTCCTCCTTTCATTTGATAGGCTTCTAAACTAACAAATAATTTTATCTCTCTGAACATTGACATCTCAAATTCTTTCTTCATCTCATTAGCAAATGTTTTGTACATTAAATCATGTCCTCCAAATATGATATGATCAAAAAATATTTGAACTAACAATATCTTATCCTCAAATTCACTTTTCAATTACAAATTGCTATTATCATTAGTTCTTGCAAAGCCAATTTTCAACAAATATGTATGTAACCTTTCATACCATGCTCTAGGGGCTTGTTCCAAACCATATAATGCTTTGTGCAACTTACATATCATGTTCTTCTTGCTAGGTTCAACAAATCCTTCAGGTTGTTCAATGTAGACTTCTTCTTTCAAGATTCCATTAAAAAATATAGATTTGACATCCATTTGATATACCTTGAAACTTTTGTAAACAATATATGTAAGTAATATTCTTACTCCTTCCTGTTGGAAATATAAGAGGAGTAACTAAGAGGGGAGGCATGAATCAGTTACGACTAAAACAATTTCAAATACCTTAGATATCAATACAAACTTCTTATTAACTCAAATCCTTGCACAACTCAGTTAGAACTAGATATTCACTATGACTTGGTTAACAGAGCAATATTGAGATATTAATGTATATTAGCATTTGGTAACTTAGTTGTAAAAAGATAAAGTGGTGAGAAAATAACATGAAGACATGAAATACCAAGATTTAACGTGGAAACCCAATTTCGGAAAACCACCAATGCAACTAGTTACAACTTTTTACTCTTATGAAGTGAGCCATGTTAGGAGCCAACCCTATTAAAGGTTACAAAAGAAAATGTTAGGTATGACCCTATTAAAGGATTTGGATCACCCTATTAGGAGTGGCCTTGTTAGAGGTCTTTAAAACACTTCAATCTAGAAATGCCACCTTGTTAGAGGATTTACAAAATGACTATTAAGTCAACTCTGTTAAGAGATTTCTTCACTGCTACAATTGTTAGAGATTAACAATGATGGACATGATTAATGAAGCAACTAACTTGTAGATTCATGTTACTATTATGGACTATCCTTTGGATCCTTCCTGATCAAAATATTCTTTGTAGCTCCTTGGATATGTTTCCCTTAATCAGATATCCTTCTTTATTTGCATCTTATCTTCTTTCACATCTTTCATATTTCAATCCACAACTTGACCTTTCATATATATATGAAACCCAATGTCAAGTTGGCTTGAATACAGGTCTTTACAAATAAATAAATAACATCCACTAAGTCAACTTACATAGACCAAATAATAAACAAAACTATTTTATTGTAGGTCGACTAACATTGGAACTAGGTCACTCAGTTACCACTGAGTTCCTTGGTAACCAACTTGACTCGGTTTACACTAAACCTCTTTGGTAACCAACCTGACTTGGTTTACACATGAATCCTTCAATGACCAACCTAACTCAGTATGTACTTGATCACTGAACTTGGCTTATTCTGAACTTTTGACTGGCTGATACTAGAGTCTTCTAAGCTCAGTTACTACTGGCAGTGCTCTATTAGAATGTAACATTTGTGTAACATCAATGACAATTTACAATTGAATAATTTTTTTCAACACTTCCAACCTTGCAACTGCAAGAAATGTCTCTCCATAGTCAATTCCTTCCTCTTGTGCATATCCCTTGCAAACCAATCTTGGTTTGTTCCTTGTAACTTCACCTTTCTCATTCAACTTGTTTCTGAATACCCACTTGGTTCCAATCAATTTTTTATCCTTTAGCCTTGGTACCAATGCCCATATTTTATTCTTCTCTATTTGATCAATCTCCTCATTCATTTCTCTAACCTAATCTTCATTCTCCAAGGAATCTTTAACTATTCTTGGCTCAAACTCACACAGTGAACATGTATCATTCTTTAACTTGTTTCTTGTTATGACTCTTGAATCTTTGTCTCCAATGATTTGATCAGGTGTGTGGTGTCTTCTTACATATTTTGCTAACAAATGTTTAGATCTTCTTTCTCCTTCTAGTAGTTCAATTGGTCGAGCTTTCTCATCTTCTCCAAGTATTTCCTCTTGTAACTTGACTTCCTCTATCTAATGTTCGATCTCCTCTCTCTATGATTTGGCCTCTCTAGTCTAATTCTTGATAGCTTGCAAATGCTTGATAGAGATTCTCTGTTGCAAATTGGTAATTCCTTTCTATTGATGATCGACAACCTCTTTTTCTTATTAAGGTAAGGTATTTGGTTATCCTTCATAGATGTATACAAATTTTCTTTAATCTTCAGGTTCCTTCTTGCATTCTTCTTCATTCTTTTCTACAAATTCATCAACTCTAACATTTGCACTTTCCACAATTTTGTTAGTGTTAGTATTCAAACACTTGTATGCCTTTCTTTTAGTGAAATATCCTAAGAATATAACTTCACCACTTTTTACATCAAGTTTTCCATTCTTTGAATCTTTCAATATACAACACTTGCTTCCAAAAACTTTGAAATGTTTGACATTATTTGCATAGCCATATCATAGTTCGAAAGAGATTTTATTTGTACCTTTCTTGACTTGAAACACTTAGCTCTTTGTTTATTGTATGTCAAACTGCAGAAACATATAACAATAAATAGAATGAAACATGAGAACAACATTCACACAAGTATGACACCAGAATTTAATGTGGAAACCCAATTTGAAAAAAATCACCAAATAACATGCTACCACTTTTCACTCTTCTGAAATGAGCTTGATTAAGAGCCAACCCTAGTAAAGATTACAAAAAACACTATTAGGTGTGACCTTGTTAGAGGATTTAATCACCCTGTTAAGAGTGACCTTGTTAGAGGTTTTCAAAACATCTCATCAGAATGTCACCTTGATTAAAGAATTTACAAAATGACTATTAGGTCAACCTTAATTAAATAATTTTACTACCACAATGGTTAGAAATAACATCTAGGTTGATCTAACAAAATACAACTCAATTTCCATGTTTAGATCTCCATTCGGCTCAATCTTGGTTCATTGAATGGTCTTCATCACATTCTCCATACTTGGTCAACTTGGCAACACTTCAAGCAATCTATCTTTCATCAACTTCTCATTATTCCTCTGCAATGCTTATTCTACACTTGTTCTCCAAACATTCGCTAGCCTAACCAGTAAATCATCTATTGTGCCTCCTTAAATAGATAGGATTAGTCCTTCGCCTCTTAAATATAATTGTAGATCTTAGGGTTTGATCATATCCATTGAATCTATTCATCATTTTGTCCTTCTACTTCTTTTCTGGAAACTTTTCATTGAATCTTCACCTTAGATTGCTTAACAAACTCAATTCATGCATTAGATAGGTTAGCTCAATAATTTTTATCTTCAACACATTTTGACTGTTTTGTAAATTCAACTATGTCAGCCTCAAATCTTGATTCTTTCTCAAACTGTCGAAATACTGACACTTGGTCATCACTATGTTCTTCAACTCGATCATCATTAGGTAGCTCGATCACTATTGATCTATCTCACTTGGCTTACATTGGCTTGCTCGGGCATCACTGCCCTCTGTCATTATTTCAATTTCCCTTCATCTTGCTTGATCATTACCATTACTCGGCTAATACTTAAGTTCCTTAATCTTCTGCTCAATATGCTTAACTTCTTCATTGACCTAATAACATGTAACTTGGTCAAACTCATGTTTTACTCAACTCCTTGACTTATATCAATCATCTCTTCTACTTCACTTAATACAATGATCAAACAACATTATATCTTGTCAGATACTAACTGATCAAGTGTTCTTTGTAGTTCCAATGTACTTACTTTTTTTTACTCAACAACTTTACTAATTCATTTTAATATCTGTCTTTTCAAATCCTCTTTATCAATCAAATAATATGGCACTTTGTACTATTAGCAATTGTCTTACCAGTAAGGATTGACATCAATGACAACATAATAATTGTTCCAATTGTAGTTCCAAGACGAGTGTCTCCTAACAAAGTTTTCTCATAACTAGGCATCATTGTAAGTTCCTAACAAGACCAAGCCTTTAATAGGGCACATTTCAAAAGAGTGTAAAGATTAGCATGCATATTGATTCCCGTCATGGTTTTTCTCTCTAACCAAGGGTTTCCACAATAACAATATTTGTATTATGGTGTTACTAATACTTGTACATGTGCTTTTATTAGTTGTCTTATTGATGGTTTTAAAAGTTAACATGGAATTAATAGATGATTAAGTATTAAATGATTTGATATTGGTTAATCAGTTTTGTGAACTTTGGTTAAAGTCACCCCTAGTAACATAGGACTTTGAGTATTTTGACATATACATAATTTATAATGAAGATGTATATATATATATATATAGAACCATATGTGATAGTTGTCCTTATTTATAGTAACTGTATATAAGAGAGCTTATGTACTCCTTGGATTAGCCCAGTTTTCTTATGAAAAAATTACGAGTTGAACAATAAATATAATGCTAACAATGTCAATGCTAGATATATAATGACTTTGATTGTATATAAATACAAGAGCTTAGATGTTATAGTTAAGACATGTTTTGGTACATGAACTAGTGAACATTGATAAAATTCTCTTCAAGAAATTAAATTAAAATATTTCATTTTGAATACTACACATTTATATAATTCAATTATAAGAATATAATTCCATAGAAACGGTTGAAGTCCAATTTTTTTTTTTATAAAAGAAATTGATTAAAATAAAAAATAGATATATTATATAATAAAATTATTCTATCACTTACATACTACAATTATGTAAAGATAAGTAAATAAAAATAAAAGCTGAGATCTTTTTCACGAATGAGGGGCTATAGAAAAAGATAAAGCAAGGCAACTAAAAGGAAAAAATAAGGAACGAAATTGTTTAATCCACATCGACGTGTCCCCATAAGCATCGTCATTTAGGCTAAGGTTGGGCATGGCCACACGATGCCCATCCAAATCTCGTCCCCATATTTATAGGTTTTGCTTTATTTATAATATCATTACGGAGAAATGAGAGGATAAAGGCCGGCAGAGCTGTAAGAGAGAGTAAAGGCAAAGGCGGGAGGAGGGAGAATTGCAGGAATCTGAAAGGGAGAAAATGGATTACTACTATGCCCCCGGGAGGCATCACCTGTTTGTACCAGGGCCTGTCAACATTCCTGAGCCTGTTTTGCGTGCTATGAACAGAAACAATGAGGACTACCGCGCCCCTGCTATCCCTGCCTTCACCAAAACCCTCCTTGAAGATGTCAAGAGAATCTTCAACACTACCTCTGGCACTACCTTTCTCATTCCTACTACAGGTTTTTCTTACTTTCTTTCATTTCTGCTGCCGCCTTTTTTCGCTCTAATTCTTCTCTTTTCGTTAATATTTTGAACGTCTGTTATTATTTCTGAATTCTTAGAACAGCTGTCTTCGCTTTAATTCTTCTTTTGAATTATCTTCGCTTTGATTTTTCCTTTTCTTGTTGTTATATTAGGGTTTTGCTACTGTTTTTATATCCTGCGGTATCACTTCTTCTCATTTTCTCAATTCCTACAATTATCTTCGTTTCGATTCTTTTCTTTCGTCACTGCTACTTCAGGCATTTGTTATCATTTTCTGATTCCTAAATATCTTTGCTTCGGTTTTTCTCTTTCTTCACTGTTGTTTTAGGAATCTGTTGCTGTTTTTATTTCCGACTCCGCTATCTTCGCTTGAGGTCCTCTCTTTTTCACAACAGTACTAGGCATCGGCTACTGTTATTCAAAATTTCCCAGGTTTATATCACAAGATTGGCAGAGGAGGGTTTACCCTTTCTCAAAATTTTCATCTAAATAATATTTAGATGTCTTACGTTCTCCGAGAATTCTGGCTACCTTTCAATATTATAATTTATTATTATTATTAATTACTTTTTAAAAAATTTAATTTGTCTTTTCCAATATTGCACTTTATTTTAACTAATAATTATTATGAATTGTTATTTAATTTATATTAGAAAAATTAATGTTTTGTTTTATTAAATATTTGGTAAATTTTAAATGATATAGTTTTTTATTTAGTTTAATCTACAAGTAGATTTGTTGAAATGTAATTTTAAATTTAACTAATAATTATTATGAATTGTTATTTAATTTATATTAGAAAAATTAATGTTTTGTTTTATTAAATATTTGGTAAATTTTAAATGATATAGTTTTTTATATAGTTTAATCTACAAGTAGATTTGTTGAAATGTAATTTTAAAATCATAAAAGTTATTTTGAATTCAATATTTATATTTGATATTTATGGTAATATTCTATTCCGATCAATTTTGCTTTGAAATGAATGATGACATGCAAGTATTTTATAAATATAATATGAATGATGACATATTATTTAATATTTTTTTACAAATATAATATAAATAATCTATGTTTGATGATGCTTACTTTTAAGTCCTTATGCTCTTCCAGAATTGTTAAGTAGATTGAAAAGAGGAGGCTTCTTGTGATGTAAGCTTGCTTTGTGAAAGAATGATCTGTAGTAAGTTCCGTGGATTTCTATGCTGAAGTATTAGGAAGGCTTAGGTTAGAGAAAGCTTTTGTAATCGGTAAAAGAGCATTTTGTAATTGGTTTGAATTTGAATGAATAAGGTACGGGTGCGTGGGAAAGTGCTCTGACCAACACGCTGTCGCCACGAGATCGAATAATCTCATTTGAGATAGGCCAGTTCAGTCTCTTGTGGATCGACCAAATGCAACGTCTCAACTTCGACGTTGATGTTGTAAGCTCAGAATGGGGTCGAGGGGCTAATCTTGAAGTACTAAGTGCAAAGCTTTCACAAGATAAAGAGCACAAGGTAAAGGCTGTCTGCATTGTACACAATGAGACTGCAACCGGTGTTACCAACAATTTGGCAGCTGTACGGAGAGTGCTGGGTAAGAATGAAAATATATGAATGCTTTACATCTTGAGAGGCGGAGTTTCTGAACAACATTAAATAATAAAATAGAATACAATATTCATTTCATCTTGATGGTTTAATGAATACTGAGAGAATTGACATTTAGAACCTGTATTCTTATACTCTGGTTAAAGATTAATGCATTGCGCAGATGATTGCGGGCATCCTGCATTGCTTCTTGTGGACGGCGTGTCTTCAATATGTGCTCTTGACTTCCGCATGGATGAATGGGGAGTGGATGTAGCACTCACTGGCTCTCAAAAAGCTCTCTCCATGCCAACTGGAATGGGTATTATCTGTGCAAGCCCGAAGGCCATGGAAGCAGCCAAGAGTGCAAAATCATTGAGAGTGTTTTTTGACTGGAACGATTATTTGAAGTTCTATAAGATGGGGACATTTTGGCCATATACGCCTTCCATTCAACTTCTATATGGATTGCGCGCAGCGCTTGACCTTCTATTTGAGGAAGGACTAAATAATGTCATTGCCAGGCACGCCCGACTAGGCAGGGCCACCAGGTTTGTTTTCTCAGTCTCTTTTGTTTGCAACATCACATTTAATGTACACAAGATTTCCAAAGTCCATTAGATCGATAATAACAGTTTTTTGGAAAAATTGGGAATAATTTGTTTACTGTAGTGTTTCAAATCACATTTAAGATCTAGTCTCATGATATTAAATCTCAATGTAAACAAATTAAACACAGGTTTTCCAAGATTAAACTTCACATTTTCAACATCAAATTTGACAAATCGTATACCCACTATCACGGAACATGATTTGTATGAAAACCTCGGTTTAACTTCTTAGTTAGGTGAATGCACAAATTGACGCCACAGCCATGAAACATTTTACACTTGTTTAGGCCTATGCAAACATTTTATACTGGTTTAACAGTGGCGGTGGGTGGGCAGGCTTGCTGTAGAAGCATGGGGGTTGAAGAATTGCTCGCAGAGAGAGGAATGGTACAGTGACACTGTTACAGCGGTGATTGTTCCGCCTTACATTAACAGTGCAGACATTGTGAAAAGGGCGTGGAATAGATACAATATGAGTCTGGGTCTTGGTCTCAACAAAGTTGCTGGCAAGGTGTTCAGAATAGGACACCTTGGAAACCTAAATGAGGTAAAAGTTTTCATTTTCCTCCGCAGTACAATGCCTTTTCCTTGTAATGCTACTTCAAATTACCAAGTTTTGAGTTGAAATTTCTATTTCTAGTTTAATAGAGATGATTTGCAGTTTGCTAGGTTTTATCTTGAAACAGAACATTTCTAGGGAGTTTGTTAAGAATGGCAGTTGTAGGGTTGTTCTAAATCGTTTAATCCGTTTTAAGTGCGAGAAACACTTGATTTCAACTTTATCTTGAAAACAGTTACAACTGCTGGGATGCCTTAGCGGCGTGGAAATGATATTGAAGGATGTTGGATACCCTGTGAAATTGGGAAGTGGAGTTGCAGCCGCAGCAGCTTATCTTCAGCACTCTGTTCCATTAATAGGATCCAGAGTGTAACAATTATTAAAATCTTTGTATTTAATCTGAAATTTTTCTTCTTTGCCCTTAGACTAGACCCGTGTGTTTAATCCACTTCCTTATATGTTTGTATAGCCCTTTTTCCCCTGGTTGGGAATATCGTACGCGTGGACGATTGACAGTTCTTTGATTTTTGTATATCATTTCAACAAATCCTTCACTACTACAATGTACTGGACTTTGGATATTTAGATAAGATTTTTAATTCCTCCAATCACTTGGTAATGAACTTTAGTGGACACCCACGAGAGGCCCTGGCGCTCTACTAACCCCCATACTCTTAGGTACCGGGGACCTGTTTTTCCGCTTTTATTAGTTATTAATTTTTTTTTCTTTTAAGTAGTTCAATATGTCATTTTTAAATTTAATTAGAAAATCAATACATTGTGCATAACTAGATATAAAAATATATAATTTAATAATTTCTATAAGATATTTTTGGATGAATGATTTTAACCCGTTGATTTTAATGGATTGTAAAGCATTATAATTTTTAAGAGTTATATTTTGTATGATATAATTTATATTATTTTAAGTTGGATTGTAAAACATAATACTTTGATACTTTTTACACGTTTTGATATTATATTTACACAAAAAAATCAGTCAATTAAAAATATTATATATACATATATTATTATTGTAAAAGTACTATATAATGTTTTTATTAATTTAAATATTCTATATACTATATAATAAATTTATACTAAACAAGTACTAATAAATGGGTTCTTTAATGAACTTTATGAAGATTAATTAATTATAACGATGAGTTATTATGCTGTTATTTAATTAATATGTGCTAAATATTAATTTTATCTTAAAAAATTATTTGATTCAAATATTTTGAATCAATCTTTGTTGTTGGAGGATTTTAGATAATTCAATAAATCAAAAAAATCAATAAAGATACAATTAATGTGGCTATATCAATGATGACATGGTCATTACGCGATTTGTCTAAGTAATATATGATGAAATTTTCAAAAAATAAATCAACATACATACTCTTGAGAATCCTCTTCTCTACACTTCAAATGACTTATTTGATAGAATGTTTTTCTTAATACCATAAATTAATGTATAGTAAAAAAATCCTACTGTATATCTCTAACATTGAATTGCCCTTATAGATATTGATTATCTAGTAATAAGCAAACTTATGATGGGTAAAGAATCCATGTATTTAACAAATTATTCATTTGCACTTAGTAATTCTCATATATGAACTCGTTTACTTGTGTAAAAGAGAAAATATAGCAATTCCATTTGTGAAGAGCCTTCAAAACCCTTTACAAAGCTATAACATAAGATGAAGTATGAAAAGACCCCAAATTAACAACACACAAGAGAGATAGAAGACCAACCACAATTGCACTTATAGATATTGTTTTCTAGTAATAGACAATCTTATTATGGGTAAAAAATGCATGTAGTTACCAAATTATTCATTTGTACTTAGCAATTCTCATATATGAACTAGTTTATTTGTGTAAAAGAGAAAAATTAGCAATTTAGCTTTTGAAGGGGTCTCGAAACTCTTTACAAAGCTATAACATAAGATGAAGTATGAAAGGCCCCAAATTAACAATACACAAGAGAGACAAAAGACCAACCACTAACTAGAACTAATAAAAAATGGGAAATAAATAATCTTATGCAATGTTATTGGCTGTAGCAATTGTAGCAATAACCTCTTCCTTCTATTGGCTCATCTGTTGAGCCACTTTCTCAAGGTCTTCGGTGTTTGGGGGCAAAAAAGCAATTTGCCTTCAATATTGGCCCCCATGCATTACCCTAAAAACTCAACGATTTAGTTTAGTGTATAGAAAAATGATTTTCCTTGCTCTTAAATTAGGATTAACTAGTTTTAAATCAAATGACAATCAACAAAGTACAACTAAAACTCTAAAACAACTTTAGAATATAGAAAATGTACATAATGGTCATAAGCCAAATATAAGAGAAATAAATGAAATATGATTTACTAAATTCTAAATTACAAACTTATGGAATCAAACTTTATTATAATAAGTATTGTAGTGGAATAAATTTATCACAAGAAGGCTATCATCGTATATGATCATAAAATTGAAGGAATATTCAACAAAAAATCATACATGAATATAAAACTATAAAATATGATGATTAACAATAACACAAAGAACATAGCAAAAACTAATAAACTAAACTACTAAAGATAATTCACGAAAAAGGTTAGAGAAATGAAAGAGAATATATTGCCCAACTCCTAAGTAGTTGGATATCTCCATCTAAGTAAATCTACAGCTACAAAGGACAAGAAAAAATTTGGACTATTAAGGGGATTGCCTTAGTTAATCTCTTATATTAAAGTTGGGTATAGAATGCTTTATATTGCACAAGATTGGTAGAAGATTACAATCATCGAAGATCAAGGCACTTTATGAAAGCACAAGAGAGATGAACAATGTTATTCTATAAAGGATGTAATCTATTGAATTTAATTGAATGAAGATTACAAATAAGACCCCTTGGTTAAGTAGGCCAATGTAAGACATAAGAAGGCTTAAGCTTATGACAAGTGTCTTAATGTAATGGCATGATACATAAAGTGATAACATATGAACCACCTAACCTAGGAAATTAATAGTGTGACCTCCACTAAAAGTGAAGCACCCACCTACATTTGGAAAAGAAATAGTTTAACATGTCCACCAAAGGTGGATCATCTTTCCAAAGTTGAAAAGTGATAGTGTAATTGTTAAGGGGGAAAATGAAGCACTTAATAGGATGTCTTTATCAATTGACATCTTCACCTAGACTCTCAAATGGAGGAGAATGAGGGACTTCTAGGCATCTCTCAATATAACTCAAGTTAGATTAGCAAGACCCAAGTAAGATGAAGGGATGCTAATACAAAGCTCAAATTATACTAAGGAAGTACATAAAAAAGTCTATTCCATGCAATGCTAATTCACCTTAGATTTCATATGTGAAGGTAAATTGATTGAGTTGATTAAATGCTTAATTGTAATGACCCTGCTCAAATTTGACCTTAAAATGTCGATTGAAGGCTCGAAGAATTTTGTCAAACACTTTGCATACAAGGGGTCATATGACTGATACAACTTTTCAGTTTGCTAAAATGACTCTTTTCTTCAATTTGCATCAATAAGAATGCTTCCAAGAGCACTCCAGATTGTCTAAACAATGACCTAACATGAATGTGCAACTAATTTTGGCAATATTCAATGCATATATATGATCTAAGCATGAGAAATGAACACCTACAGCTAATTGGCATTTTTACAAATAGTTGGTATGCAAACTAACTAGCTAATAATAAATGATATTGAATTGATCAAATGATGCCAACAACTATTATCTCCTTATTTGCAATAAAATTTCTAATACAATGCTCATGAAATATGGCCAAGACTCTTGGCATTTACATGGATTACAAAATATGATAATCAAACCCTAGGTTGGCAATATAGATAATCTAAAAATTACAATACTCTTTCACTTGCAAAATCCTAGCCTTCCTTTGATACCAATAATGCCAAATGGCAAACAAAGACAAGTACAATGTAAAATAGTAAAGTGTTGAAGCTATATTTTGTACTCAGTTGACAACATACATTTCTTAGAAAATATGCCAAATGCCAAATGAGAAGTGAAAAATTTGATTGTAGATGGTTGTAATAATTTTTACCAATGATGAAGATGCCAACACCCAAGCCAAAGTCACCCCAAATCTGAAAATGTAATTCCTTGCAAATTTTTGAAAATATCTAAGAGTTTTAAAAAAAATCCTTAAAAATAAATCATGGCATTTTGGAACTCCACAATGCACATATCTTTATCTCTTTGACGATAGAAATCTGATGCAAAAATACCCAGAATGATATGCTGGGTAATGAGGAAGATATGAATAAAAATGTGGTTCCAAAGCCCTATCTTAAAATTTTGAAAATTGGATCAAATTTGTAGCAAAAACAAACTAGCAGCCAGAAATCTTTCCTCCACCACAATTAAGCCTTCTAAACATGTCCTACAATCAATCCATGACTGAAAATGAATAGTCCTCAAACAATGCCCTCCTATAATTTCGGGTATTCTAAAAGAAGCCTCCTAAAATTTTGGATCTGCTAAAAATGGCTTTCTATAATTTCGGACCTGCTAAAAACGGCCTCCTATAATTTCGGCCCTGCTAAAAATGCCTCCTGAAATGCTAAAAATTGGCCTTAGGCCCAATGATGTCCTAGCTAAAGTGACTATAGTATCACCTCCAAATGTGCAACCCTTCAAAGGATATTTCACCTCCTCAGTTATGCAAAATCCAAGGGAGACTCATTCCCAAAGACCTAGTGACTATCTGAAACCACTTGGCTCCATAATAGACTATGTGACTAAATCACAATCTGATGTCAAGGGAAAAAATACAAATTGGATGATCAAATGCAAGACCCATAGGGTCTATTTATTCATTTTTTAGTAGCTTTCTCTAGAAGTCACTTAAACATTATAGAAGCATCCAAATATTCTTATAAAATAAAGTGCACTGTTATAAAATATTACTTTATAATAAAAAGTGCATCTCAACATCAAATTATAAAATTGGGCCCAAATAAAGTAACTTTACTTATAAAAAATGTAGGCCCAAATCACTAATCAATTGTAAGGACAAAATACTTCCAAATAGTCATTGGTCGACTCTCTCCACATCACCACTAGTCTACAAGAGCTTGTGATAGACTGATTTGGCACGCTAAACGGTGTCAGCCAAAATGGGGAGATGAAATAAATTGATTAACTTGCCTAATGTTAATTTCAATCTAATTGTAAGTAACACAAGATCAACCATAATCATGCAAGAATATAGATTTGAAACATAAATAGACAAATAAGAATGAAAATTACATTAAGAATGTGAAGAGGATGACACTTTGAAGGTTTGAAAATAATAGTAATAAAACATAGACCAAATCTAGAATTAGGAAGCCAACGGAAACAAAACTCAAAAAATAATATGTCCTAGGCACAAGTCCACCCTTGGTGATGTATACATTGTAATGGAAAGTATGCATCAACTTGGAGGTATAGATCAACCTAGGTCAACATATATAAGAACCTAAACTTCTGTGGATCTTAGAATTTTTGCAAAAAGGTTACTCAGATTTCTATCTAAAAATCCAAGCATGGAACCTACACAAAAGAAAAATGGTTGTTTGTTGGGGTAGGGCTTGTCTTGGTCAAGCCCTGGATTAAGGAATCAACCTTGAAATTAAAATGTAAATGATGAAGAAAATGCTAACAAGAAGAAGAAATGAATCTAATAATGGAGAGTATAATTACCAATGTAGATGCAATTGTATTAAGTATGTAATCAAGCATGTAATGTAATATCATTGAATCAACACAAAAACAAAAAGAAACTATGTAGTCAAGACCTCATGAACGTGAGTGCTTCCAATTTTCCTTGATAAAGAATTGAAGAACCTATATGGAATAATGGAAGATCTCCTCCTTGAAATCAAAGCTCCATGACTACCTTGATGGACTAAGCTTGGTAGAAGAAGGAAGGAAGAAAGAAGACTTGAACTTGATGAATGTTTGAGATCTTGAATGTTCTTTTTGGTGTGTTCGTGTATGGTCTCTTGTGTCTTATGATGAATCCCTTATGCATGTAGATGATGTCTCTTGTTCTCTATGATGTGAAAATGAAATTCTCAAGCTCCCTTAAATATAAATTTTCAAGATAAAAAAATTAAGTAAGACAACTAAAACATTGGTAAAAATAATTTGAGTCGCTTGAAGGTGGGTATAACCTTCTCCTTTGGGAAATGTACTTGATTAGTGAGCCATTTTCTCATCCTAATAGGGATATGAACCTTTTAATAAGGGCTCAATCATTTAACATGGACTTGTCCCTTAATAGGACCAAATCTAATAAATGCATCGTATAAAATCCCAACAGAGTCAAATCCTCTTATAGGGATATTTATGTATTAGTACATGATCTTAAAGGTATCATCCCCACTATTTTTTGCCTTAATTGGGTTTTCATTGAGAGAGAAAATATGTGCACTATGGCATTAACTCTCTTGTTGGTGTACAATGCTATATTATTGATTGGTGATCAGTTTCATAAGTTTGAATTTCATAGTCATCAATCATAACTGATTCTAAGTGTGGTCTTATTCAAAAAGTATTACAAATCATTGTCTATGATTGTTGCAACTAGAAGTGGAAACATGTTTCCTTTACATTGAGCTAGAAGACATAAAGGTAGATGTAGGAGTCGAGGTAGAGGTTGTTCTAAGTTCTATACATGGTCTGGGTGCAATGGAGGATCCTCATGGTCTCCTTCACCCGATATATCTAGGGAGGAATCATCTCGATCTCTCTCACCCATCATTCGACCTTACATCAGACAAGTCTATCCCATAAACTTTAGTCAAGTAAGGAATCCACTATTTCAAGAACATCCCAACCTTGAAAGGTCTTCATCAGAACCTAACTTTTTCAACACAAATATAACACCTATACTTGCAAACTCAACTAAACCTTTGTATGAGACACCTATACCCTCCAAACCTCTACATACTAAAAAATTGCATACAAAAAAAATGACACACCAAAACTAGAAAACTAGAGAAAAAAGTAGAGGAGAAAATAGAGACGAGAACAAGAGAACTGATAAGTTCAAAGGTCACTACACTTAAACAAATGTGTATGGGGAAAAGGAAGAAATACCACTAAAAGACATAGAAAATTATCGTAAAGACAAATGCTTCCAAAAGATGATGGAAATATTACTTAATGAGGAAAAAGAAAAGTTTTTCCTCAAACTAGCTCAAGAAGGAGCCAAGCTACCCCCAAACTACAATGTAGAAACTATTGTCATCAAAGAGGAATAATTTTAAACTTCTAAACTTCAAAAGCAACTCAAATCTATGCAAGTTAAATTGGTACAAATGATGAAGGACAAAGACAAACCTACTAAACAATACACACTAGATGTTATTTGTCCATTTTCTTTTGAAATGGATCTTTACATACCTTGTTTTCCCTAAGGAGTTGAACTACCTAAATATGTGGGTTCATATAACCCTCAAGATCACTTGAGGGAGTTCAGAGTCCTATCTATGGAGTTCATAAATGACCAAACATGTACCTCATGCGCTTGTTTCCACATTTTTTGGGTAGCCAAGCTATGGAGTGGTTCTCATGATTGTCCACTGGGACTAATGATAATATAAAATACTCACACAAAATCCAACATCCAGTTAACATAAATGATCTTTGCAACCTCAAGCAGAGAACAAGATAACTTTCTTGACCTTTCTTCAGAGATAGAGACAATTGTTCACTAAGTATTCCCACAAGATGCCTAAATGAAAGAATCTTGACATATTCATGGACAACCTCTTACCTAATTTTAGGTACAAAATAAAATTTCAAGGAACCAAAACCTTCAAAGATATGATCACACAAGGTGTCTGCATAAAGGAATTCATGGTTAAGAAAGGTGAGTTAACCCTACAAAAAGACAACAAACAAGGGTCCAAATCTAGCAAAGATAAATCCAAATACATCAATAAAAACTAAGATGCGGTACATGGAGTAGTGGAAAATATCACTCCCAAACATCCTAAAACAAATTTTAAGCTAACAAACAATATACAAAAATCTAAAGCTACTGAAAAGGATTCTACATATACTAGACCATATAGAAACAACACTAAAAATACATCATGTGCTTCTAGACCCAAACGTGAATACACACCCTTGGGTGAACCTCTTGAATTGGTCTACATGATACTTCTTTAGAGCTAGACTCTCACTCCTATGGATAATTCTCATCCATGTGATCCGCAAGAAAGGTCTAATGGTGGAGGGAAATTGCATACTATGATTACCACCCAAAAAAGGTCATAAAATGAACAATTGCATTCAACTGAGACATAAGATTTAGGACCTCATTAATGATAGTGATGTAGTTGTGGGAGGACATAACAAAAACTTGGATCATAAAGAATTTGAAGAGCCATTCCCTCCATATGAGAAGGAAGAAACATCTAAATTAAAGAAACAACAACAAAGTCAACTACACATATACCAATTATGATAGTGTGATAAATATGGTTGAACCTCTAGACTCGTCACAATCAAAGGGAAAAGTGACAATGTAAAAGAAAAGACTCCATTTGTCCTTACAGGAGCTACGTCTCTCAAATAAGATCAATGAAAATCACAATCTTGCACTAATATTGTCACACAATCCCATACCATAATAGTGTTCAAAGGTCTTGCTTCTACTTCTGAAACTGAACAACTCAAAGAAAAAAATTGCTTCCAGTTCAACCAATAAGAACACAAAACTTGCAACATATTTGAACACTACAAACTATAGAATAGTTGAAATGAACTAATGCACCAACTACCATTTTTGAACTGCTCAGAATCTCGCATGCCCATAGGTAGATTCTCGAAAAAGCTCTTACCAAGGCTAGCATACCTAAGGATCTTGATCTTGATCAGTTTCAATCTATGGTGGGTCATCTAACTTCACCTGACTACTAGCCCTTCTTTGAAGAGGATGATTATTCTCTAAGTCATCCTCATAACCATCTGCTGCATATCAAAGTCGTGATCTATTAGAAATGCATTTGTTGTGTGCTTATAGATAATGGTGCTAGTCTAAATACTTGTTCTACTAGATTGCTGACT
The DNA here is from genome assembly GCA_028749045.1 of Cupressus sempervirens. NCBI lineage: Eukaryota > Viridiplantae > Streptophyta > Pinopsida > Cupressales > Cupressaceae > Cupressus > Cupressus sempervirens. The sequence continues at coordinate 294,846,852 of CM053788.1, read as the reverse complement.
CGATTGGGATATGATGAGGAGTCCATTGATCCTCGTAGGAAAATTACCTTAAAATCATATGATGAAGAAGAAAAAAAAATCCAAGGGTCTTGTTGTTCTTCCCATTAGAGTAGGATCCATAGAACAAGATGTCATATGCCAGGTCCTTGACATTCCTCTAGCATACAACATATTGTTAGGAAGATCTTGGATTCACGAGATGTAGGAAGTCCCTTCAACTTATCACCAATACATAAAGTTCTCATTCCAAAGGACGAAGGTGACAATACTTGCCAATATCACCTACACCTACAACATGCTAAAATTTGTTGATAGTTTTGTTCTAACCAATCGAGATTCCACTAAAAATCATGTTGACAATCTAAAAGACATGGAAAAGACTCTAAAAATAAAAGAAACTGGTATGGGAGGGTATCAATTGGAACCAATACTATCTCTAACATCTCTTCCTATATATCCCTGTCACTATAGGAGACCCTTTGAAGATAAAGTTGAGAACATTTGTACCACCTTAGATTGTACCACCTTAGATTGTCTTCGATGCCACTTTTGTATAGGCCACCATACCTTTAGAAGATGAAGTTGAGAACATAGTCATTTCTGCTTGGCTATATAGGGAAGAGGTCCCATCTGATATCATCATTTATTCTTGTGAAATAACTCCTGAAAAGTATGGATAAGGCCTCAAACTGATGAAACAACTTGGCTATAAAGAAAATGGTCCTATAGGGAAAAACAATAAAGGTATAATTGATCCGATTGAAGCTACATCTAGATGACCTCATGACATAGAAGGCCTAGGTTTTAATAAAGTGCTCTTTCACTTTGGAATCAACATATTTGTACCATAGTCCAATAGTCCACCTGAGCCTAAATATCAGTTTGATTCTAAAAATTAGGAGGAAAGCTCTGATGATGAGGATATGTTTTCTTATCCTATTCTACTAGATTTTTCCACACTATTTGCAAATCCAAATGATTTTGTACCACACGTTAGTACTACTAAAATTGATAGCAATTCTACTTAAATTGCTATTGTTACTCCCCTAAATCAACTGGAATAGAATGAGTCTATCCAAACTCTCATTGTCAAGAGATTTGAAAAAAAAAACAAGATGATACTAAAAGTGGAGAACGGATACCCATGACTATGGTAGAATACTTCAATCTACTTTCATATAGCATTGATTCTTGAGAATATTAGTTTAATTCTCTCTCGGATACAACTTCTGACAAAGATATCGATATGGTTCACACATATGAAAACCAACTTGAAGTAGGAGAGCATTCTATAGTTCAATATAATGAGTTTCACTCTACTAATGTCAACTTATCTTTGGTTAATATTGTTAGGACTCAGAATAATTTGAACATACCTCTAGACAAAGTTGTGCTAGGCCTTGACTTACTTGTACATGCTTTCAATGACTGTACTATAAATGCACTTGAACCGATCACTTCTCTTCCACTATATATCCTGACCTAATAGATTGGAACTCCAACACTACATCTAGCAAAGTCCCTATGTTCCAGAATGAGTATGTTCTCATCTGTTACCTAAACGTTGTTGAACCAGTAATGTCTTCCACCAGTGAGCACAATTTAAACATGACTAAAAGATGACATCAAATATCCCAGTCATACAATCAAAAAGCAAAAAATAGGTGCTCTGATGGTGAAAACCATGTTGTTGTAGTATCAAAGCCTAAAATAGTAAAAAGAGAAGACATATCCAAAATTGAAAACCTATTTGAGGTGCCTAAGGATGGGATATTTAATGCACTTTTGACTCATTTTTAGGAACATACATCAGTCCTAATAGAACCAATACAACTGGTAAATCTGGGTACTAAGGAACATTTGCATATCATACATCTTGGATAGTCATTATTAGCTAAAGAGAAAGGAGAATTCACGGCCTTCTTCCAAGAAAAGAAGATCAACTTTACATGGACATACTTAGATAGGCCAAGTTTAGACCTTGATCTCATCATGCATCACTTTTACATCACACTAGGTGTAAAACCTGTTAAACAAAAACTCAGGAAGATGCACCCTCATGTGGCACTTTTGGTCAAAGATGAATTGGAAAAATGATCGAAAGATGGTTCATTCAAGCTATTGACTATGCTACATGGATATCCAACATAGTCTTGGTCTCAAAACATGAAAAATCTATCAAAGACTACACTGATTTCTGGGACCTCGACAAAGCATGCCTAAAGGATGGCTTTCCACTACCTAACATTGACATGATAGTAGGTATGACAGCTACGTATGAAATGTACTCAATAATTGATTATTTATATGGCTATAACCAAATTAAGATTACACCAAAAGATCAAGAAAAAAGTGCCTTCACCTGTACACGGGGGACATTCTACTAGAACATGATGCCATCTGGCTTAAAGAATGTTTGAACTACATACCAATGAGTTGTCACAATGATCTTTCACAACATAATGCATAAAACAATGGAAGATTATGTTAATGATACTCTAGTTAAGAGCATGCATAGAAACACTCATTTCAAAGACTTGGGACCTAAACATGACTGCATGGAAAAGTTTAGTCTTAATCCTGGCAAAGCTGGTTTTGGGGGGTGTTGAGGGACCATACTTCAAGAATTGTTAATGCTATTGCTATTCCTATTGGGATCTCAACTAGCCATAAAGTTAAGGCAATGGAAGCGCTATATACTATGAGGCTGGCTGTGAAAATTGGTTATCAAAACCTTTGGATGGAAGGAGATTCACTAAATATCATTAATATGCTCAATAACAAGAGCTCGATCACTTGGTCTATTGAAGCTAGTATAACGGAAATAAAAAATATGATAATGTTATATTTTCTCATATTTTTAGAGAGGGAAATTCTATGACTAACTAGATTGCCAGCCAAGCTGTCTATCAGGAAAACAAGTTGAGGTGGCATGTTGATCTAAGCAAGAGTGTGGAGCTAACGATGATAGTTAATAATGATAGGACACATGCAAGAGAAGGAAGATTTTCTAAGATAGAAAATTTATGAAAAAGAGTGGGTGGGTTTATGGAGGACAAATTGAGATTCCCAAGGAAGCACCAAAATGTAATTATGATTTTCACTTAGCACGTAAGTATAGTTATTAGCTCCTCGATAATTTGTAATTCATTACTTCTTTTTCTGGGTTGTGCTTCTTTGGTTTCACACAGAGATTTTGAAGTTTTCGAGATGGGTGAGGAACCAAGGAAGCAAGAGCTAAGAAATTACAAAGCTTGGAAGGCCAAGGCTTCTATTTGGAAAATTTTGCAAAAAGGTAATGTGACAACCTATCTAGAGCGTCTCCATGGTTACAAGCTCCATATTACAAAAGCTTTTTTCAAAAACTGGTTTGAAGATAGGGTCACTTTGCATAGGGTCACAATGTATTTGACTAAAGATTTTATCGTTGAGGTTATAGGGTTTCCAAAAGAAGGGTTAAAAATTATTAAGGAAACTAGCATCTCCAATGCGGCCTTCAAGAAATTTCCAAAGACAAAAGTTGAAGAGAAGAATCTGGAGAAAAATGGGAATTTCCATGAGTTGAATCAAATAAAGGTGATCTAGAGGGATGTGTTGTCTTGTATCCATGAGTACTTTATTCTTGATGGTAGGGCTAAAAGGGTCCATAAATTTCACTTTGTTTTCCTAAATCATTTTAGGCACAAAGATAGGATTTTCTTCCTTTTTTTTTTTGAAATACTCCCTGCTTCTTAGCCTTTATGCACATAGGAAAAAAGAGTCTTGTCCTGTGTTGCATGAAGGATTATTTTTTCTTATTGAAAATTATTGTAAAAGTAAAGGCTATAAAGCCCTCTCTAGTCAATAAGAAAAGGAAAGGGACTGGTAGTGAGACCCACCCTAAGAGAATTAAGGTTGAAGAAGGGGCAAGTGTGAACAAAAGGGTTTCAAAATAGGAAAGGAAAAAGAAACATGTTGAGGAAATAATGGAGTCTGAGAAATTAGACAATAATGAGAAGATGGATATAGATAATGATGAGAAAACAAAAATGGGGGATTTTAGCTCCAACCTGGATGGGTACTCTAGGAGTAAAGGGGTGTCTACTGGCAAAGATAATGTTGAGGGAAGTCATGACAGAAATACGAGGTCAGAGACCCACGAGGAGGAGGGTAAAATGAGTGATCACCCTTCACATAATGGCAGTGAGGAGAAATTGGAGGAGGAAAAGGGTAAGGAGAGTGAAGACAAATACCCTATTGGTAAGGATAATAGCTAGAGTAAAGGGGTGAATGAGGAAAGGGTGAAGAATATGGAAATTAATACTAATCCCAGATTAATACTGTTACTTCCTCTAAGCCCAGGAATGTGGATGAAGGGAAGAATGATGCTAAGCTCTTCTTTCTTCACACTGCTAAGATCAAAGTGAACACTTCTCTTCTGGGTGACTCATGGATGTATAATGAAATTATGACTCTCAAAAAGAAAATGGAGGTTATGCAGAGAAATTTGGATGCCGAAAAGGTTAAGATTAGCCAGTTGGAAGTACATATTGGCAACATTCTTGAAAAGCTAAAAGAATATTCATCTGACAATAGATTCATCACCTAATTAAGGAGAGTGGCCTCAAAATGGAACAGGTTACTTCTAGCCTTTGTGCTACAATGGCTAGTCTAGGAAAGAAAAGTAATGAAGAAATCATGTCACTTGGAAATGTTAGAGTGGGGAGTCCTAGTGGGCCAAGCAAGAGAACAAAGTGGAGCACAAGGAAAAAGGTGGCTTAGGCTCTTGGGCTATTGTTCCTTCATCTGCTGACATCATCTAGAGTACTACAGAAGCAGGTAAAGAAATGGTGAACATAATCAAGGAGCTACTATAGGTGCGGGCTATGGATTGGGCATGCTAGTTTCTGGTCAGGGTGCTTTTATTGGTTTTTTTCCTTTTTCCTTTCCTGTTTGTTTAAAACTATAGGTTTCATGTCCTTGTAAAACCTGGTTGTAAAATTTGGTTTAAACTCTTGGTTTTAGGTCCTTGTAAAACCTGGCAGTACTTTAATGGTTTATCTTTAGTCTTTTTGTAAAGGGTTTTGGGTCCCTTCAAAACTTTCTTTTACCATAATCTAAAACTACTTTTTCCTTCTTTCAAAATTATAAGTTCATCGCAAGAGTCTAGAACCCAACTATATAAAAGTAGCTGGTAAAGAAAACTAAACATTAGAATTCTCTAAAATACATTAAGATCAACATTTAAAATCTTTTGCAAAAACTTTGGAGCTCTAAATGCATAAATATTCTTATGCATATAATTAAAAATGCATAATGAATCTAGATTAAGAATCACATTCTAGAGGGATATAATATAATAACCAAGATATTTCATTCATACAAGGATAATATTGGCTCAATATACAAGGCCAAAGCTACTATCTCATGTGCCATTTTCAAGAACATAGACACGCACTCAATCCTTATAAGTCAAGGTGAATGTTCCTAGTACCTTTTCACTAAAACATGAAAACATCAAGAGCAGTTTCTCATAATATATAAATAGCCAAAGAATATATAACATCAATCACAATGAAGTTGAGTGGGGCACGATGTAGATCCCACAAGAAAGTGACTACAACTCTATCTCACTTTGTACCAACACCAAGGTAAAAATACATAACAATGGTATGGTGAGGACATACACTTCATACAATTACATTAATAGTGCATTTTGAATAAAATCTCTTAAATAAATCATCTTATGACTATCCTAGGAATATATCAATGAAAGTAAGCAACTAAAATTCCCAATAACATATATGGCAAAATATATTCCAAAATCCAATAAAAGCATCATAATATAAAATCCATAATCTCTAATAAAAAATACACTAGATAACATCATAAAGAATCATAAACTATATATGATCAAAATACCAAAAATAATAATGTTACAATAACCAAAATAAGGTGTGGCAATAAAATGCATAGCATAGTGAAGACACTAGATTACATCACACTGGTACTTAAAAAATAGTATTTTAATGTAGTCAAGGTCTAGGTAACCACTAGCACATATATAATAAAATGCATAGCATAGTGAAAACACCATATTACATCACATTGGTACTTACAACATAACATTGTAATAGACTCAAGGTCTAGGTAACCACTAGCACATACCTCAATGAAATACTCAAGTCAAGTCATAAGCCTCATAAGCTAAACACCAAGTACAAATGTCTCAGAATGAACACAAGAATCAATAATACTATGTGCATCTCACAAATTCAACATAAAGGCATAATGCAACAATAGTAACTTCATCAAAATATTATCTCAACCAATGATTTTAGAGTAACAATACATATCAAGAGCCAAAGTAAGGCACCATAAATTAGACATACAAATAGTCACAGTAGAGTAGCTCTCACAACTCTCACAACTAGGTATAAAGCATAAAAAAATCTCTCATGCAACAACATAAATCAAATCATCCTAAGTGTACAAGCCTCACACAAGTCCAAAAAAAATGTGTAATACAAGCATGAAAGTTAGAGGCACATCCACCAAGATGTCATTTAGTAATAAAATAGGAGATTCACTACATCATCCTTTGAAATACTAGGCTTACTCCTTGACTCCTACAAGTACAACCAAAGAAGCGCACAAGTATTAGATAACACCCTCATCCAAATGAAAGAATATTTATCCTAATCCTCTATAAGTAAAGTAAAATAACACCTAATTCCTTACTAGGTAGTCTCGCTACTATTGAAAGAATACTACATAGAACAAGATTTTCAATAATTCTCACCAAGTACTCCAAAAAAGAATATAATACATGCTAAGGAAAGATACATCTAACCATAAATGTTGTTGAAAGAGGCAAAACAAAAGATACTCTACCCCATCATGAGGAGTTTGACTGTAAAACAATGGTCACCATGATCATTCCAAGCCCATCTAGGGAATTCTTAAATCCAACTAGAATCTCACCCATGAATTTGAAAAGGTAAAGATTCTCTACCAAAATTGCACTCTTCTTAGAGATGCTACATCTAGTTCAAGGTATTAAGAGGTAAAATTTTTGAATTTTGTATAACACAAACAAGATAACTCTTTAAAAGGGGATCTATAATGCAAACTTTCCTTACAAAGTGATACCCAAAGTACCTCTAGTTACTAAGCATAGGAAAAATGTGATTCCCATAACATTGGGAGCTCAACTATAGCTAAAACTAGGTGTCACATGGCCTATATGGACCACGATCTCACCTTCAACATGGTGGAAATGAATCCAAATGGTGAATTTAATCATGAACTCATCTCTATAGCAAACTAGAGGATGGTAAGATAAACCTAAAGATACTATAACGCCCCGCCAAGGAACCCACAAAAAAAAAACCTAAAGTTTTACTAAGTTTGCCAAAAAAAAAATTAGATAAAGATGCAACAACAGTTATAGAATAGTGAAAGCAATTAACATACACTATACATCAACAACAAGTTACAACTCTTAAGGGTCCCATGACGATGAATCACATTTAATTATAATTAACTCTAAATCCAATATATAATAACTCCGCATCAAATAATAATATACAAGTATGAATCCATTTAAATAATAGAGAGTCATCTCGAATGCCACTTGGCAATAATCATAATGCACCATCATCCATCGTATAGGTCATATGCTATGAAGGGCTGAAAGAATATACAACATAAAAAAAGATTACAACATCTCATAAGATTCACGAAATCAAATACAATCTAGTATAGTACAACCATCTATTATAGTACATAAGAAACATAATGAAAGAGAGTACATAACAAGGAACTCTAGCCACGACATCGAACTGTTGGATCTCAATGGTATAAGAAAATGCACTACCACCCGACGTCGTGAAATCTAGAAAGGTCCACTCCCATCGCACTACCGAGATAAACTCAAGTCCCAAATAGGATAACAAATTCAAAAGTCAAAACCAACATCTAGGTTTAAGGAAACAGTTGAAAGCAAACTACCTCAAGGGTACCAAGACTCAAGTATCAACTAAACCCAGAGGCAACACAGACATGTAGGAAATCTATTATGCATGTGGGCAAGTGTTATCACATGAGCCAACTCCAAGGTTACCCGACTAGTCTTTTAATCCATTGGCCCCCTAGTGACTTTATGAAGTACTAGTATCCTTTTGCACTGACAAGGCATACTAATGAGTCAACTCTAAGGTTACTTGGCTAGTCTTTTAATATTCCGCCCCCCTAGTGACTTTCTGTAGTACCAATATCTTGTTAATTCATTTTAAACTCATTTAATGAAATGTTATCACTTATTAAATAACTTACAATGGGTTACCCATCAGCCTCTTTAGGGCCTCAGCCTCCATTGCAAGCCACTTCCCAACATGACATACAGATAACCTACTTAAGCTTAGTAAAATCAAAAGATCTCAAAAGACCACATACCATACATTAGTTCTTAAACAAGCAACTGACAAGCATTGAAATATCACTGATCAAAATTGCACATTCCATCACTACAATCATCTTGACAGCATTGATCAAAAATCAAGTACATATAAACCAATCCACGTCATAACATGACATCACCAAGAACAAATCATACAAACACCTCTGTCTTATATAAGTGACTGAAAAGCAATCCAGATACAACTAATTGAAGACTCAAAGGTTATATTAGATAGGTCACACCATTCACCTTAGTTTCACACAAGAACACTGGAAAGCAATAACAATCAATAGATCAAAACACCTCATAGAGCATACAAGACACATTACCACGGTTGAGTATAAAAGATTGTGATCAAAACATCATCATGACATCACAAAGCAGAACTCCTAAGCCTCTAGTAAACATCTTGACTGGCCAAAGCTAAGTCAAACCTAAAAACCTCAACACCAATAAATCACACGTCACATAAAGTACATATAAAACTAAATTTCATAATTCATTAGGTTTTGAAAACCCTAAAGTTCAATATTTACTAAAGGTTTTCAGATTAAATCACAGACAATTGTATAATGGAAATCAATTTTCTCAAACAAGGGTTTCAACCTAGAGAAATTATAAAATTAGAAACACAACAGACACGAAGAAGACAGGAATTCAAAGAACAAACAATTACTACACAAATTCACAAGATCCTACCTAGATCTGATGCTAAAACAATGAATGCACAAACACACAAGAATCTTCCTTTTCGTTCAAAAATCCTCTTTTTGGAAATTGGCTCCTTCAAACCTGTGTATCTAGAAATGAGCTCTGATTTTCTTAATAAAGAGTTTTTTTTCCCCCAAATTAGGGCTTTGATCATGCAATCATGCAAAAACTCTTTGTCTTTAATTATTATATTTTAATTTTCATGCACACACTTTATTCAATTTAATTAAAATAAACTTTATTAAATTAAAGCTTTCTCTCCCTTATTAAATCATGCGACATTTTTAATATAATATTTATTAATTTAACTAATAATATTATTTAGAGTTTATTAAAATTAAAATAAAACTCTTTAATAAATTATTATTAAATTAAATAAATATAAATACACCAAAATTAGAACTTTAATCAAATCTTTTAAATTTAATTTTTTCATGCACATTTAAAGAACTTTTTAATTAAAATATTATTTTATATTTTCTTTTCCACCACTTCATTAATTAGTGCAAGCACTATTTAAAGCATAGTTTATTATTTAAATTATTAAGAATAATTTAAGCTCATTATTTATATGCAACTCTAATTTAATAATTATTAATTAAATAATCATAATAAAACAATATTAAATCTTTAATCTTTTAATATATTAATTCTATTTTTATCCAACTTCTTAAATTAGACTTTTAAAATAAATATTTTAAATTGAAGTACATATTTAATTAATTTATAATTAATGAAATAACATCATATTCTAATTTTTTTGAAACCAATGTTCTAAATTTAGACTTCTAATTTTAGACTGTTTATTTAAAGCATAAATTTAATTAGTTTTTAATTAATCAAATATTCACATATTTTTAATGTGGATAGGCATTCTACAATGGCAAAATAGGGAAGTGGGATGGTGTGAGCGTGTTAATGTTAACTTTTATTCTTTTAGGTTAAATTTGACAACCATCTACATTTTAAAAGTTTAAATCTTATTATAAATAGAATATACTTTTAGAAACAGTTTAATAAATACCACATAAAGTATTCGTTTAAATTAGCATATTTGGAGATATAAATCATCCATTTTTTTAAGAAATTAAAATAAAAAGATCAAACGATTTAAAAATTAAATAAATGAATATAGAGAAAATATAAATAATATTAGATATAGTAAATTAAATTATAATTATTTTGTAGTGGATATCTATTGATATTTCTTTAGATAGATTTATTTAAGATATCTATACTAGTAATATTTTATTTTTAATCAAATAATATTCATTACTCAACTAATAATATTATTTAGAGTTTATTATTAAAATAAAATTACTAAATAATTATTACTAAATTAAATAAATATAAATACGCCAAAATTAGAACTTTAATAAAATATTTAAATTTAATTCCTTTATTTAATTAATTAAATATTGAATTTTCTTTATAAAAAATTTCATTAAATTATCTTTTCATTTGATTTAATTATAACTGAAAATCACAATAGACCTACAAAATGAACAATTGGCTTAGATTAGGATTTGGACTTAAGAATTATCTCCCTACTTATACCATTGAGATAGTGCGATAGGTTACACTCATCCTGGCAATTCAGGGAAGTTGATACCTAGTACCTGCAATCTACATAAAATTCACACATGTACATACTCATATATTCTAAACTAAACAGGAAATGGCGAGAAGTGGTGCATCATGTAGATCTTGACTAGTAGGTGACTACGACTCCCTTCCTCAACCACATCAAAAACATCATACATAAAGTAAAATAGACAAGTACATCATACACATACAAGTATGGGGTAAGTAACCATAGAACTGCATATAAATAATCCATCTACTAATCATCATGAGATAACCGAAATCACTAAATGAACATACATATATCATCATTGAAAGGATAAACATAAACACATGAAATAACTGAAAAACTCATCACATAAATCAACTAAGTATGAAATGACATATAATCAAATCCAATAACCAAGTACCGCTAATCATAAACATGTCTAAAAGAATCTGACACTACAATTAGAAAAGTCAACTAGGGGTAGGCATTACATCCACTCCCCCTAGACTTAGGCTTACTCCTGGAAGCCTACAAGAAAGATGAAACTAAACAAGGGGTAGGCATTACAAATACCCCATCCTTCTAACCAAAATAGAAGAATACCACTCTATAAGAAATTTTCTAGAAACACAATCTCAAGCATGGATTCTTATAGGAGAGGATACATTAACCATTATAATAGTATATAGATAGTTATATTTATAAATATGGATAAGGGAGTGTTAAATACTAAGAAGTGAGAACTCTCTACTCCTACACTATGCTTATCCAAGAATATTTAGAGTACCCATACCTTGAGATAGCTCCAAAAAACACTCACCAACAATGATAACCAAATATTTGTGCATCATATACTACAAATACGTATTGGTAGGAGATTACTTACAATGAATAGTATGTTGTCATTGATAGCAACTACATACATTTCTCATAATCATGTCAATAGATTTTGATTTACCAATATATAGTTGATTGAAATCAACTAATCATGGAATACATAGCAATTTAGAAGTTCAATGAATGAGTTGGTACAAATGGAGAATATTTTTATGCAAAGTGATTCTAAACATATTATTGAGATGTTTATAAGGACATAATTCTATTATAGAAAGCCTTGGTGTTTTAAAACTTAGATGATATTCATGTCTAAGTGTCAGAGTTACAATTTTGGTCAGGAACAAGATAGATTCCATCGGTTACACTTGAATTTTAGTAAGAATAATTATTTTGGTCAATGATTGTATTTGAGATGACCATGGGAAGTATATATTTTATTTATCATATAATGGATTGATAAATTAATCAAATAAAGAGGAATATTTTACATGTTTGTTTGGGACTTTGCAAACCAACTAAGAAATATTTTGAATGGATATCTGTCAAGCCAAATAACACCCAATTACTTACCATCTAGTCACTTCTTCTAAACGGACACCACACACAATAATAGCATCAACAACTCTCACCAAATCCTCCAATAAGGAACATAATATGTGCTAGGAAAGACACATCTAGACACGATTTATGTAAAAAGAGGCATAAAAAAAGACATTGTACCTCATCATGAGGAGTCTAATTGTAAAATAATTCTCACCATGATCTCTCCAATACTAAAGAACTATTTCCAATCAAATTGCAAAACATAGGGGGGAGATCATCCCAAAATGCTAAAAAACACCACCATGCCTATTTGGGGAATTCGTAAATCTAAATAGAATCTCACCCATGAATCTAAAAAGGTAAAGATTCTCTGCCAAAATTACACTCTTATAAGGGATTCTACATTCAATTTAGGGTATCAAGAGGCAAAATTATAAAAGGTTTCATAACACAATCAAGAGAAAATTTTTTTTTAAAGATCAATAGTACACTACTTCCTTTTGAAGGGATGCCCAAAGTACCTCTAATCACCAAGCATGGGAGAAATATGAATCCCATAACATTGAGAGCTCAACTATATCTAAAACTAGGGGTCACATAACCTAGCTAGACCATGGTATCATCTTCAAAATAGAAACAATGAACCCAAATGGTGAATGCCATCATACACTCATTTACCAAATCATAGGATGGTAAGATATGCCTAAAGATATTGTGTCCTTTTGGCCAAAATCTAATAATAATACTCTACAAGTAAACTCCTAGAAACCTAATCTCAAACATTGATTCTTAGAAGACAGGTTAACTTAACCATTATAAGAAAGTATAGATAGTCATTTTTATAAACATAGACAAGGGAGTGTTAATTGTTGGGAAGGGAGGAATCTCTACTCCCACACTATGTCAATCCAAGAATATTTGGAGCACTTGTACCTAAGATTTCCCAAAAGAACACCAACTAAAAGTAATAACCAAAAATTGGCCCATTATAGACTAATAAAAATTGTTGGTAAGAGATCACTTACAATTGATGGTATGGTGTCATTGATGAAAACTACATATAGTTTTCATAGTCAAGTCAATAGATTTTGATTTACTAATACAAAGTTCATCGAAATCAGCTAAGCTTGGAATACACATTAGTTTATAGGTACAGTAAATAAATTGACGCATACTTATGCAATAGATTTTATAAAATGAAATTCTAGACATATTATTGAGACGTACAGGAGGACCTAATTCTATGATTGCAAGCCTTGAAGTTTTTAAATTCATAAGATATTCATGTTTGAGTATTGGATTTACAGTTTTGGTTTGGAATAGGCTAGAGATGAAAAGATTTCATCGGCTACAATTGAATTTTGGTAAGAGGAATTATTTTGGTTACTGATTGTATTTGAGATGACTATGGAGAGTTTATATTTTGTTTACCATATCATGGATTGATAATTTGATAAAGCAAAAATGATTATTTTACACATTTATATGAGACTTACCTAACTAGCTAAGAAATATTATGAGTGGATATAAGTCAGGTAAAATCACATGTAATTCCTTACCAGCTAGTCTTGCTACACATGTTAAAAGGATACTACACACAACAACAATGCCAAAAATTCTCACCAAGTCTTCCAACAAGGAACACAATATGTTCTAGGAAAGACACATCTAGCCATGATTTCTATAGCACAGGACATTCTATCTCATCATTAGGAGCTTAATTATAAAACAATGTTCACCATGTGATCTCCCCAAGATTGAATGATTGAGAAATTCCCAATCAAATTGCATAACATAGAACATGGGGGGAAGATCATCCTAAAATGTTGAAAAGTACCACCATGCCTATTTGGGAATTTCTTAAATCAAACTATAATCCCACCCATGAATTTGAAAAGGTAAAGATTCTCTACCACAATTGTTGTCTTTTGAAGGATGCTACATCCAATTCATAATATAAAGAGGTAAAAACACAAAAGGTTTTTTAACACAACGAAGATAATTCTCAAGATGAAGGCTTGATAGTGAACTCCTTCTTTCAAAGGGATACTAATAGTATCTTTAATCACTAAACATGGGAGCAATATGATTCCCATAAAATTGATAGCTCAACTATAGCTAAAACTAGGAGTCACATAATTTAGCTAGACCATGGTCTTGCCTTCAACATGGTAGAAATGAATCCACATGGTGAATGTAATCATACCCTCATCTCCATAACAAATCATAGGATGGTGAGATACACCTAAAGATACTATGTCCTTCTAGCTAAAATACAAGAATACCACTATACAAGCAATCTTCTAGAAACCCAATCTCAAAATGGAGTCTTACAAGAGAGGATAGTTTAACCATTATAATACAATATAGATATTCATATTTATAAATATAGATAAAGTATTATTGAATATTGAGAAAGGATAACTCTCTACTCTCACACTATGTGATTCCAAGCATAGTTGGAGTACTCATACCCTTAGATGGCCCGAAAGAACACCAACCAACAATAATAACCAATCGTTGGTGCGTCTTACATCACTAAAATCTATTGGCAAGAAATGACTTATAGTGGATGGTATGTTGTCATTGATGACAACTACATACATTTCTCATAGTCATGTCAATAGATTTTGATTTATAGATAGAGAGTTGATTGAACTTTGGTAAGCATGGAATGCATAGTAGTATACAGGTCAATTGGATGAATCGGTACAAATAGATGGAATAGGCATATTATTGAAACGTCTATAAGGACCTAATTTTATGATCGCAAGCCTTGGAGTTTTGAAAATCAAAATATATTCATGTCTAAGCATCAGAGTTATAATCTTGTTTAGCACCGGGACAAAGATGAAAATATTGCATTGGTTACTCTTGAGTTTTTCTATGAGGAGTTATTTTGGTCAATTATTGATTTTGAGATTACTATGGAGAGTTTATGTTTGTTTATCATATCATAGATTGGTAATCTAATCAAGTAAAGAGGGTTGTTTTACATATTTATTTGGGAGTTAGCCAACCAACTAAGAAATGTTTCAATTGGATATAAGTTAGGCCAAATCATATCCAATTTCTTGCAAAATTCATCTTCCACAATACAGAATGTCACAAAAGGAAAGGATCCTTCAATTTGGTATACCTTAGCAAGAAATTGAAACACAATTCAAGAAGAATTTCTAGAATTCATAAACTCAATCCCTTGCCAATTACCAAAGCAATAAATAATTAAGGGAATATAATTTCCATATTTACCAAATTCCTCCAAAGTAAATTACTTCTCAAGCCATAGTAAGAGAAACTAGCAAAACTTAGTCCAACTCCATTGTACATCAGCAATGGATTAAATTCACCAACTCGTAAACCCTCACAAGAGACAAATTAAATAAGTAAACAATTGGATGATGAGTTATCATAATGGGAGTCATATTTATAATCTTCGTTGTGAAACTTAGCTTCAACTACACACCTTTCACTTAGAAGCCTTTTTTCTTTATACTTAGGCACATTATGTTGGAAATCTAATAGGGAAAGTGAGATATTGAGAAGGGGGGGAATCATGATCTATAAAACTTTTCACACTTCAAATAAGAAACATACTTGAAATCTTCACATAAACTCTCATTTGAACACTAACCCCATATCAATGTAATCATATGCTTCAACATAACATTAGATCTAACTTTTAACTACATGAAAAACACATAAACACATAACACATTAACACATATTTGGTAACACAGAAACCCTCCACGATGAAGGTAAGGTAAAACTATAGTGGAGATGACACCTACAAATTCTTCACTATTGCAGAAATAAAGTGTGTTTGTTAAGGATACAATATTTTGATCACTTTTGATAATCTACCCTATGAGGGGTCTACCCTATCAAAGGCTTACAATATTATCAAGTCCTACCTTGATTAAAGGATTTTTACATCACAACTAAGTGAGTACTCTATAAGGAGATTTACAAAAGCATGTTAAAGCTACTATGTTAAGAGATTTAAACCATGAAACACTTGTTAGAATGTACAGTACCTGATCCTTTGGTCGACACTACAATGTTGATATCAGATTTCCTTTGTACAATATATTATCACCTTATTGTGATTGATTTGTTTCAACTTTGCTTAAAACTGTTCACTACACTGCTGAGTCACTTCTATTTGATTCACCTCCAAAACTTCGCATGTAACCAAACTCTTAATCACATAAACTCCATAAACGCTCACACATGTGAACTAGGTCATAAGCCCTTGTTAAATAGTTGTTTAGGTAACCTTTAGATCACAATCAATGATCCAAATTCATTCTTTTGTCACTTCGTCCTTGCAATTTTCTAATTGGTGGATTTCCTCACATAGGGATTAATGATCTTCCATTTGACATGTAATCAACTCCTTGATTAGCTCTTCGATCTGTAGAACATGCTTCCAACTCGATAAAATTGGTTTACATAAGATTTTGTGCCATTCCAAATAGTTATGTAAAATTGTGTTACTTGACACTTATACCACACTGACACTTGACATAACTTGTTTCATCATATTGTTTCTCGACCTTAACTATGCGTGACATATACTGAGTTGCTCAACCTCTATAACACTCAACTTAAATTGCTTTCCCTGAAAAACTTGGCAATCATTCGAGTACTCGGTGACTTCTAGCTTTCTTAGCAATAAATATTGCTCGACACTTAACTTAAAATATATATGTCTTCCATATATGACGACCTATATAGGGTGCCTCAGTCCCAGTGATGACCAAACAACCCTACCTTGTGAATGACTAAGTGTTTGACACTAATAGACAACTTGACTTGGGGATCAACACATTATATAATTTATTAATTTCCTTTTGGTTCATCCATATCATGATATTTTGACACACAAGGTCATTGTTTCTTGTGTCCAAGATCTAAAACTTTGCAACTCTATTCCAAACACCTATGACACTAAGGTGGCCAACATACAATACTAGCAAAAATAGAAACTTTGGCATATTTAGTTGAATAATAATAGTAATCCACCCATCTTGCAAAAATGACTAAACAAACATCATAATCGAAATCTGACAACACTTGAACAATCCAGATGAGGAAAAACAATGAATGAAGCTAACAGGATAACTTACTAAAATAGATGTTCTCTCCAAGATTCTTGGAGACAAGAAACCAAAAATAAAAATTGAGAACATCACTCAGCTCCTCTAACTCAATTAAGCTCATTGCAACCAACTATTACTATAAATAGTAAGTCCCTCAAAATAGAGTCAAAACTCATCATAGACCACCCAAGAGCCTAATATCTCCACATAAAAATCCTTTAAACACCAGTATCACTCTACAAGAACCCAATAATAGAGTGAATCCATCAAACATGCCACAATAAAAAAATGGGAATATTATTAAAAAGGATCATTTTATATTCAAAATATGGTGAGATTTATTCATGCTCTAAACCATCAGCTATTGTTTTAAAATGTATCGTACATGACTTCTTAGAAATGTATTTCAACGACTTCCTAGTGAACATATTATTAAGTTACACTTACTGGAAAAAGAGGGGCAAAAATTTATTAAGACAGAAAGGAATACAACAAGGAGAGCTCAACAAGGAGCTCAATCCTGAGCAATAAGATTATCAAATTATTACACCATCCCAAAGGAAAGTTGCCCCCTATCCATAATATTCCAACCCTAATCATGACTAGAAGCCCATTTGGCTAAACAATCAGCAGCTATGTTCCATTCACGAGGAATATAAGTGAACCTAATGAACTGAAAAGAGGTAGAGAAGAGAATAATCTGATTAACAACAGTGGCCAATTGCCAACTAACATCCTCAAGCTCCTGTGAGGAAAGAAAGTTCACCACCACTTGGGAATCAGACTCACAGATAATCTTATTCCATCCCCACAAGCAACACTTTTCCACAACATATAAAATAGTCAGAGCTTCCATGAGATTGTTAGTGTAATCACCCTTATGAACTGAGAAAAAGAATTTAACATCACCAGAACTACAATGAACCACTCCCCCAATAGCAGCAGGGCCTAGATTCCCTCGGGAAGAACCATCAATGTTAATTTTCATAACTCCACAAGGAGGAGGAGTCCAATGCCCATCCCAATTTACCTGACCTTTCCTTTGATGCTGAAGCTTCTTGGACACAAAAAGAAACCTCTGAGCTGTAGCCCCATCCTGAAGATGAAAAATGAGACGATTGCATATAGCAAGATCAATCGGATCCATACCCCCATCTAGCTCACACTTCATTTGAATAGTTTCCTAAAGAGAATGTGAGATCTTCCACCAAAGATGCAAAACACCAAGTCGAACATCTTGAAATATTTGACGATTCCTCTCCAACCAGATATGCCAAAGCATGAATGATGGGCCAGCAATCCAAGCAGCATGGAGAGGAGAAGACTTGGAGGGAGCATTGCCCAAGCGGGCCCAAATTTCAGGCAAAGAGGAAGCATGCCTACAAGAGCAACCCCAAGCACTCCACCAAAGGTGCCATAGCTAAATAGAATAGGAGCAATTGAAGAATGGATGGGAGACAGACTCCTCCCCATTACCACACAAAACACAATAAGAGGGCCCCTGAAATCCATGTTTACAAAGATTATCCCATGTAAGACAGCGGTTGTGAGCCACTAGCCACATGAAGAAATTGCACTTGGACCAAGAAACTTTATTACAAACTTGCTTCCACCAAGGGACCTCAACATCCCCAAATAATTGTCTAGTTATCTCCTGATACCCAGCAGAGACATGATATTTACCACACAAGGTACCTCCCCAAGCCAAAACATTTGGACCTAGCAAAGAGGAACACTCTCTAGAGGCCAGAATCTGAGAAAGCTCCTGACGATCCATGTCTGTGCCTCCAGGAGGCCAATCAGAAGAATGCTTCCATCTATAACCAACAACAGGTCCCAATTGATAAGGAGTCTTGTAATGAGCCACTTTATCCCATCTAGCGGCATGAAAAGAGTCACAAAGAGACTGAAGATGAGGGTACATGGATAAAATGGAAGGGAATCCATCCCAAGCATCAGACCAAAAAAAAGCCTCAGAACCTTCTTTACATATCCAAAACAGACCCCTCTTGACTAACACTGCACCTGTCTTCAAAGTATGCCAGACCATTGAGCCACGACCTTCAAGAGGAAGTGCAGAAATAGAGCAAGGATCAACACCATGAAAATATTTATGAGTGATAATACGAGCCCAAAGTTGATGTTGTCCAGAGCACCATCGCCAATATAGTTTAGCAGCTAATGCTTGACTACTCAAGAGAGCTGATTGAAGACCAAGACCACCCTCCTTTTTAGGCCTACAAACAGTTGCCCAACTAATCAAGCTCCATTTAGTACTATGCAAATTATCACTCCAAAGGAATTGCCGAGAAAGAGCATCAAACTCCTTGAGAAAGTAAACAGAAGCATCCTGAACCATGCTTTTATAAGTAGGAAGAGCTTGGATAACATATTGAAGAAGAGTAACCTGGGTAGTAGTAGAAAGCCATCTATGAGTCCAATGATTTACCTTATCCTGAAGCTTGGTAATCAAATTTTGCCAGAATAGATGTGGCTACCTAGAAACAACAATAGGAATGCCAAGATAAGTCAAAGGAAGTGACCCAATCTGAAACCGTAGGATACCAACAATCCTGTGCTAAATAGAATCAGGAGTGTTAAAGAAGTAAATGGAAGATTTGTGCTCATTAACTTTCTGGCCTGAAGTTGCCAAATAAATGTCCAAAGCATGTCGAAAGGCTTCAACTTCCTTGATCCTAGCAAGACCCGCAAGAGCAGAATCATCAACAAATTGAAGATGGGAAAGAGAAGGTAAGCCATTACCCCACCGCCACCCCTGAATAGAATTCTAGGACACCTGATACTTAATGAATTTGCCTAAGCCTTCAGCCATGATGATGAATAGCTATGGGGAGAGAGGGTCACCCTAGCAGAGGCCTCTAGCGGCACCAAATAGCTGAGAAGGTTGATCATTAATAAGAATAGAAAAAGAGGCAGAAGTAACACAACTCATAGTCCAACTCACCCAATCAAAGCTAAATCCAAAAGAAAGAAGAATACTCCTTAGGAAATTCCATTTAACTCTATCATAGGCCTTAGCCATATCCAACTTAACAAACATTGCTCTCTCCCTTGAAGTAGCCATAGAGTGAATAGCCTCAGTAGCAATAACCACCCCATCCAAAATTTGTCTTCCAACAACAAAACCACCTTGTTCTTTTGAGATATTAATGGGAAGCCACTTTTTAATTCTCTCAGCAATCAGCTTAGTAATAACTTTGTAAACCACATTACATAAGGCAATTGGTCTAAAAAAACTCCAATTGATTAGCACCCTCTCTCTTAGGAATAAGAGTCAAGAATGTAGAATTCAAAGCTCGAAGCATCTGCTTGCTAGAATAGGATTCCTTAACCACCTTCAACAAATCATGATTAATGATGTCCCAAAATTCCTGAAAGAACTCAACTGGAAAGCCATCAGGACCAGGGGCCTTCCCCTTAGGCATGCCAAAGACCACCTCCTCCAGCTCTTCCAAAGATATTGGACACATGAGATAATCATTCATTTCTTGAGTGATAAGGGAAGGAATACAAGACAAAATAATATTTTCTTCATTATCAGTAGGAGGAGACTCCTCAGAGAAGAGGGTAGAAAAGTACCGAGTAGCCCCTTGGAACAAAACCAGCAAGGAATTCAATTAAGTTACACTTAACGTTCGAGCAATGTAGAACATTTTACATTGCATTGAATTTTGACTAACATAAATTTTTCATTCCGATCAATTTTAGATTCATCAATGTCCACTCGAGTATTTTGAAGTAAATTTTTGTGTAGGACATAGGGCATCACAAAATTTCACTCAGAATTATTGTTATAATAGGCATGCCAATGGAGACGTCAAAAAAGGATTACCATTTCATGTTTAAGAAGGGTTTTGAAAGGCTAATAAGTTTTGTTAACGAGCAACTCACACCTATGCCTATATTGCTTACCTAGATTTGAAAGAATTGTTTCATGTGCATGTTGATAGATCTGATATTGCTATTTGAGTAAATATTATCTCAAACTGAAGGAAAAAATTCAACCATCCAATTTGTTTTGCTAGACATAGTTATCCGATGCTAAGAATAATTTGTCCACCAATGGAAATGATGCACACACATCAAATTACTGAAGCTGTTTGTTAGCAACTTTCTTCAAGTTCTACATAGATCAATTCAGGTGGAAAAGAAAAAAAATTCATCTATTTTCTGGTTATTAACTTATTACACTAAATTAGTGCAAGATCTTCATTTTCAGAATAGCTTCAGTCGTAGAATAATTGCATGCACCTCATAAACTCAAACAAAGACATGAACAAACTTATCTAGATTAAGTATGTGCTCTTCTGGATTAAAAACCGATTTTTGAAACAGCCCAAACCCTTTTACAATGGGAGACGACAAAAGGCAGAAATGCCCCAATAAGAAAAACACACTAGAAACTTGACTCCAACAGGGATGGAGTTCCAACATAGCCAGGAGCACAAGGCTTCATGGCAGACAATTCCTTGAGTCAACTAATGAATGAACCCCACACTATCCTGAAAGACCACGTTATCCAAGCCTGGAACCCCTCGCTGCTGTTTTACTGTTGTTGGGATATTATCTTTTTATTAGGCCACCCAGCTTCAACTCGCTTCTTCCTCTTCAGGAAAATTTCATGGAGCATTGATATTGTGATCCTGCTTAACTAGATCACCTTGTTCAAGGAAGACCAGCAAAGCATCTTGTTTTTCCACTTGAGACTAAAAATCCTGTTTTTTTCGCATTCCAATTCAGAGAATTCAATTGCTTATATCTGCTTCAAGTGACTCCCCCATTGACCTGTGTGCATTGGATAGTCACTCCTTTATCCATTCTTTCATTTTCATTTTTGAACCATTTTTTGATGTTGGAGGTTAAAGTTATCTTGCAAAGACTTAATATTTGATTCAATCCCCTTCCAATTTTAAACTTCCCTATTTTGAAACACTCCTTAAGCTTTTTATCAATACCGTTAGAAGAGGTGACATTTCCAACCATAGAGAGTCCCTATTGCAGTGGCTTTACCTTTATTCTTGGCAATAGGTGCCACCACACTCTCAAGCGATCATCAACAGAATTAACAAACTTGAAAATTAGCAGATACAACAGAACCAAAAAGAGTGGGTCTGGTAGTATGTCTAGGAATAGTAAAATATTGAAGTCTTGATAGTGTGACAACTTTAGGAGAAGATAGAATTTTATCTTTTGCGGGGCTTTGTTGAAATAACTGATATCCACGTCACTTTATTGCAACAGGACTGTTCTTCTGTTAAGCAGTTGACTCACGTTTCCTATTCTCTAGCCAGCAGTTGAGTATAAGTTGAGTGAGAATAGCCAGCAGTTGAGTATAAGTTGAGTGCTGTCACAAATAATAATATAGACTCTCTTCACTACCGTACACTCAAGGAATTCATTTATTTCATAGTTAGTTCAAAATCTATATAAGCATAGACATTATACCTAAATGATCATTGAGAAATAAAGAATTCTTATTCTCTGCCCTATCCTCTGTTGTAGCAAATTTTTATTCTATATTAACTTATGTTGCAGCAGATATTTCTGTTATTTACTTATGGTGTTGTTATTTTCAATTTTATTTTCCTATAAGGTCGAGGATAAATACTTATAAATGACATTACTGATACAATCAAAAAATATTAGTGTCTAGAGTAAAACTATCACTAGTGAGGTATATCAGCTAATGAATTATGGGCAGACCCCAATAGAATTGTTTGTAAAATGAGGAATTGTCATTTTGTACACTTTTCTTAAAACTATCACTACTGAGGTATATCAGCTAATGAATTATGAGCAGACCCCAATAGAATTGTTTGTAAAATGAGGGATCGTCATTTTGTACACTTTTCTTGGCAGTCACCGTGTTCCCTCCTTGACGTCTTGGTCATTCTAAATGTACATTATGCATATGATGCTATACTAAAGGTTCATTTAGATTAGGTTATAATTAAATATGGTGAATACTATTTATCTCACTATGACGTCTAATTCAAAGAGCCTTTGAACAGTTGATATTGTAGCATGAATATTGATGATATTCCTATGCGGAGTATTATAGATATGTTACTATAATGATATGTTACATTCATGACTAAGTTTGTTAGCAGTTTTTTGTGGTATCTAACAGAAGAACAGCGGAAAAATCAAGTTGGTACGGACAGCTAGTTGAGTGTTTACACTATCCAAGGTTATGGGAGATACTTCTGAGTATCTAATATATGCAATTAACGTTAGAAAAAGATATGATTAGTCTGGAAGAAGTATATGAGTTTTGATGATGTCTAACAACCAATTCAGGGAATTGTTTTGAGGACTCGGTATAAAGGAAGGACATTTTCCTTTATCAAGGTATAAATTATATGGTTTTGTGATTGATGATAAGCAATAGTAAGAGTGGAATGCAAAGTTGAGCAGAATAATGCGAAAGTAAAGGAAACTTCATTGTCGAAGTTTCGCTGAGTGGTCTGAGGTTTGATATTTGGATCTGAGGTTCATGCCCTGGTCTACAAAGTTTGACAGTGATTAGTTTGGTTGACAGAACAAAGGAAAGAACACAATAGTAAATTACATATTTGAGCAGCTCTTCTTGGAGTTGAAATTGCATGTTTGGGCAATGAGCTCTTCTTGCATACATTGCACAACTTCTAACAGGGTTGGCACAACGCCTAACATGTTTGAAATCTCCTAACATGGATTCAAAGTCTCCTAACAAGGACTCTATGTACTAAGTATTGTAATAGATTCTTAACAGGTCCATCCTCTAACATCATCTTGTGGGCATCATTCCCACCGGAGTTTTCCCTCTGATCAAGGGTTTCCCTAGTCAACATATATGATGTAATTCTCTATGTGCATTATACTATAGTTGTTGTTTACTTTGGTTGAATGGTTAAGTTTGCTTATAGAAGATAATGTTTTAATTATCAAACAACTAATTCACCCCCTTTCAATTATCTAAATGGACTATTGTTTTTAACAAATACACACATTGTAAAAAACATCTTTATCAACACCATACAGGCAAGAGACATTTCGAGAGTAAAGAGTTTCCATGCCACCTTGAATGCTGAATTTAAGAGAAGTAAATACATTGAAATTCAGATCCACTATTTTAGTCTACTTGGTGCAGAAAATAGTGCATCCTAATAAAAATAGGTTTCAAAGGACAATTGCAATCAACATTTGCAGATATATCCCTCTTGATAACATTGCTGATCCAAACGGGTAAATTGAGTGTAGGAATCTACTCTTGTCCAACTTAGAACTAACAGTATTCTAGATTAACATATCCGAACATGCCATGCAACATCCTAGTGACATAGCTGACATTTACAATCGCTACCGTGGAGAGAGCAAAAAAAGAGACCTTGGTTTCAAGAGAAATTGTCATCAAGAAGAATGTTAGCCAGCCCAATTGGTATGTGGCGCTATCCGTAGCTGAAGCGTCCTCCACTCATCCCGGGACATTAGGAAGACCACTACCGTGCCAATTATACCGTCGGTCAAGACATCAATTTAAGTTTTAAAAGGCTCTAGAAGTTTTTGTATGCCTCTTTATTTACTCTCTTTTACTCCTATCTTATTTGTTTTCTTTGGGAATATTCAACCATCCATTTACCTCTTCCTTGCGCATGTTTAGTAAGATTAGTTTGTGCACTTATTCATTCATATGTAATTATTACTTCTTAAATTTACTTTTTTCCCTCTATCTGCACATGTCGTGTTATTCATTTTCCTTCTATCATGTTATTCATTTTCCAGGCCTCTCGTCTCAGAGCTTTTTAAGATTTACAATCCAATCCTTCACTATAATCTTTTTGATGATAGATCATCTTTTCGATGATAAATCATCTTATCATCTTTTGATGATAGATTATTGAATATGCTCTAAAACATTAAACATAAAAAAAAGTATGCAATGAATAAAAAACAATTTTCTATACTCGATCTGCGTGATAAATTCATACCAACTAAAACAAACAAAAACTTCACAAATGTATCTTATAAAAACCCAACAAACTAGAGATTACAATCAATTACCAAATTTTATAGATCTGGCCAAACGCCACAATGCCAAAGCTATATATTACAATCCTCAAATATGAGAGCAATTATCAGCAGATATGGGAATCCAGAAACAAGATTTGTCAAAATGAAAGAAAACAGTGAGGCAGGACCAAAAGATTTGCTAGTGAGGCGTAAATCTGTTGCAGTCGATTGAATATGATCAAATGAACCAGTTACCAAATTTCAAAAATCTGGACAAATGACACATTGCCATGGCTAAATGCTACAGTCCTATTTCAAAGCAATCATTACTAGGCATGGGAATCCAGAACCAAGATCTGCTAATTTGAAAGAATAAAGTGAGGCAGAACCAAGATTTGCTAGTGAGGCGTCAATCTGTTGTAGCCGATCAGTGAATACTTACAAAAATAAAGCCTTACAAATTTTATGACTGAGAATTACAAAGGAATGATAAAATTGACAAATAAGTTTGGAAATGACCGAGTTGGAAGGGCAATTGGGTGTTCAACAAAATAAATGAACTAATTACAAATCCGGCCGTATGAACTATTGAGTAAAATATCTGAGGCTTTTGAGAAACAAAACTCCCAAAATTTCAATCCAGTCAAAGAACAAATAAGTTTTGGAAATGGCCCTGAGTTAGAAGCCATTTCGACAAGGATGTGAACTAATTACAAATCTGGCCTAACGAACAATCGAGTTAAATATCTGCAGATTTATAGTAAAATATCTACAGCTTTTGAGAAACAAAACCTCCTTGGGCAGGAAAATAATTGTGAAACAAACTGTTTCAACGCATTCTTCAATGGCTTCAAACTAGATTTCTTCTTCCGTTGGGAATGAGCGCCTCCTCTCCCCCTTCCACTGTGCTGTTCTTGAAGCTGTTGCATAACTAGAATTGAGTTCGCCATGGTGATCTCTGTTTCTTACGGGACGAATAATGGAGTTGGTAAGGCAACCTCCATTTCTTTCAGAATAGGTATCTCATGAATCTCCTGGGAAGGTATGGCATGAATAATAGGCCGTCTAACCCTAGCCCTAGGCTTCGGCTGTCTAGTTCTGGTGATCTGAAGAACCTGCAGGCACTCTGTGATATCCGTGAGACCACGAGCAGACACATTGCAAAAGTTATATATTGCAATCATCAAATATCAACGCAATTATCAATAGATATGAGGCAAGAGCTTACAACATATGAGTAAAGGGATTATGAGTAGATATGAGGCAAGAGAGGTAAATTGTGATCTTGAGATTAATACATAATAATAATTAATTTCAACAATATTAATAAATAAAATTACTCATAAAAAATATATATCAATAGATATGGAAATTCAGAAATAAGATTTGTTAAATTACAAAAAAACACACAGAGGCAGAACCAAGATATAACAGTAAATCTGTTGGAAGTCAATTGAATATGATCTAAAACATCAAATGCAAAAACTATACAATAAATGCAAAAGCAATTTTCCATACTGTATGATCGGTGGAAAACTCATACCAACTGATAATTCAAGACTGAAGCAAACAAAACTTTGACAAATGTATCTTAAAAAATCCAACAAACTATAGATAACAACCAATTACCAAATTTCAAAACTCAGTACAAATGACACATTGCCATGGCTATATATGCTACAATCGTCCAAATTCAAAGCAATTATCACTAAGCATGGGAATCCACAACCAAGATCTGCTAATTTGAAAGAATAAAGTGAGGCAGAATCAAGGTTTGCTAGTGAGGCGTGAATCTGTTGTAGCCAATCAGTGAATACTTACAAAAATGATGCCTTACAATGTTATGACTGAGAATTACAAAGAAAATAATTAAACTAATAACAAGTAGCTTTGGAAATGACCCTGAGTTAGAAGGGCAATTGGGTGTTCAACAAAATTAATGAACTAATTACAAATCCGGCTGCATGAACAATTGAGTAAAATATCTGAAGCTTTTGAGGGACAAAACTTCCAAAATTCCAATCCAGTCAAAGAAAAATAGTTTTGCAAATGGCCTTGAGTTAGAAGCCATTTCGACAAAGTTGTGAACTAATTACACATCTGGCCTAATGAACAATTGAGACATCCGCAGCTTTTGAGAAACAAAACCTCTAACTTAGAGGTTTTTGGGCCGGAAAATAATTATGAAACAAACTGTTTCAACGCATTTTCATCAATGGCTTCAAACTAGATTTCTTCTTCGGTTGGGAATGAGCGCCTCCTCTGCCCCTTCCACTTTGCTCTTCTTGAATCTGTTGCATAACCACAATTGGGTTCGCCATGGTGGCCTCTGTTTCTTGCGGGACGAATAATGGAGTTGGTAAGGCAACCTCCAAATCTTGCAGAGTAGGTATCCCATGAATCTCCTGGGAAGGGGTGGCGTGAATCATAGGCCGTCTAACGCCAGCCCTAGGCTTCGGCTGTCTAGTTCTGGTGACCTCAAGAATCTGCAGGCACTCTGTGATGTCCGTGAGAGCACGAGCAGGTAAAGGGCTCCTTATTTCTGCCCCTTTTATTGTGGGAAAGTATGACGCCATATTTTCCTTCTCCCTCGCCCTCAACAGGGCCCTTGCCAACATCTCAGGGTTTGACACCATATTTTCCTTTTTCCTCGCCCTCAACGAAGCCCTTCCCAACATCTCAGCGTTCCTCGTTTCTGGCATCACTTCTCAAAATCCCTCCCTCAAAATGTTAATCTGCCACATTGTTCATATAATACCATATGATTTAAAGAAAACCTATCATCAAAATAAAAATCTGGAATGTTGATCAAATGTGAAAAAATCGAGTTCTGAAAAACCTAGACATGAAGCTGCAGTGCTTACAAGAGAACCTACCTCTGCTTAAGACTCTGAATTATCCGCCGCTTCTGCTCTGCTTCTCAATCTCGATCGCCGCTGCCCCTCTCCGAAATTACCCGCCTTCTTCAAACCCCAATCCTGCCTCTTTATACACTGGTATTCAAATTTTCGAATGGAGATGTAGGTAACGGATATGCGCCCAAGAAGGAGGCCACACACTTGTAGCGCCCCCATAGAATTAAGAGTTTCCCGTTAAATGTGGGCCTCGCCAAACCGTTCGTAATCAGTCATTACTACGATCCTTTCCTACAAACTCCTTGAGTAATATTATGATCGAATGGGAATTTTATATTAGTTTTAGCTATTTTCCATATTAAATGGTCTCATCTTTCAATTGACAAAATTCAATATTTCAATATTCATTTTTATTCTTCCACATAAAATGGCGTCATCTACTAATTGATAAAATTAAATATGTTTTTATATATTTTTATTCTCCATATAAAATGGTTCAATTATGAGTCACTTTCTATAAATGACATCATTTTGTTTTTTCATTTATTTGCAATATTTAAGTTTTATAAAGTTAAAATTTATATTTTTGAGTTTTTGAAATCATTGTGTCTTATAAGGGACCCACACAATGATTTGGGAGAAAGTTTTGGATATAACTATTAATCATCATAAAAGGAATTTAAATTTGTATTGTTATTATATTAAATATTACTCATTATTATCTTTTGCCAATTTTATGTTGTATCTCTTCTTTTCTTGATTATAGATGAAAACCTTATACCTATTAGCTAACAAATTGTTAAATGAAACAAATAGATATAATACATCAAAATTCAATTTTATTTAAATATATAAAAAATATAGATTTTATTATTTTAAAACTTCGACAAAATCTAAACAATAATCATCTCAAGTAAACAACAATCTCAGGTAGAAATCGAATTATCTTTTGTTGTTAGAGTTAATATTGATTAATGTTAAAAATATATATATCAGTTTATTGCAAAAGTCTTATGTGACACTTGTATATTTATAAACTTAAATCACAAAATATGAATCTCAATAGAAAATACAAGTACTACTGCTATCTAGCACTTGTTTTCCATATAAAATGGTCTCATCTACCAAATGACAAAATTCAATATCTTTCTATTCAATCATATTTCCATATAAAATTGGGTATATCAATTAATGTTGTAATAATAAAATATCTTAATTAAATATAATAAAATTATTAAAATTATATATATATTTAATAATATAATTATAATTAATTTCTAAACTTAAATACAAGTATTGCCACTATCTAGCACTTATTTTACATTTAAAATGGTCTCGTCTACCAAATGACAAAATTCAATATCTTTTCATTCAATCATATTATAATTCGTTATATCAACTAGCTTATATATATATAATGCTGAGAGTAATCGTTCTATCAAGAGTAATCGTTCTTGAGGCGCCTATTTTTATTTAATCCCAAGGTTATTTTAATCAAAACTGGGATTTATGAAAAAAATAGGCGCCTTGAGAATGATTACTCTTGGCATAATATATATAGGTATATATAAGCTAGTACCAGTCATGGCGCAATAGGAAAAACATTTACTTTTTATTTATATTTTGATAAGTTTATTATAAAATTGTTAATTAATTTTATAAAGTTACTATAAAATTATGCTTCAAATTTTATTTTATTTTAAATTTAATTTATGGAGTTTAATTTAGATTAAAAAAATGTAATTTTATTTTTGGCATATTGTAATGTAAAATGTTATAGTCAAACATAGATATATGGTTAGGGACAAAGTTACCATTATAGTTAATGTTAACCTTAGGGATAGAATAAGGGTTAGGGTTAGCATTAGGGTTAGGGTTGGAGTTAGGGTTAGGGTTTGAGTTATGGTTAAGGTTAGGGTTAGAGTTATGGTTATGGTTATTGTTAGAGTTATGGTTAAGGTTCGGATTAGAGTTATGTTTATGGTTAAGGTTAGGGTTAGAGTTAAGGTTATGGTTATTGTTAGAGTTATGGTTAAGGTTCGGATTAGAGTTATGTTTATGGTTAAGGTTAGAGTTATGGTCATGGTTAAGGTTAGGGTTAGAGTTATGGTTATGGTTAGGGTTAGTGTTATAGTAAGGCTAGGGTTAGGGTTTGAGTCAGGGTTAAGGTTAGAGTCAAGGTTAGGGTTTGAGTTAGGATTAAAGTTAGGGTTAGGGTTAGGGTTAGAGTCCAATTATAGTAGAGTTAGATTTAGGATTAGAGTTATGCTTATGGTTAAGGTGAGGGTTAGAGTTATGGTTAGGGTTAGGGTTATCATAGGGCTCGAGTTAGGGTTATTGTATGGATAGGGTTAGGGTTTGAGTCAGGATTAAGGTTAGATTTAGGATTAGGGTTAGGGTTTTAGTTAGAATTAAAGTTAGGGTTAGGGTTAGGGTTAGAGTCTAATTATGGTAGAGTTAGATTTAGGGTTAGAGTTAGGCATAGAGTTATGTTTATGGTTAAGTTTAGGGTTAGAGTTATGCTCATGGTTAAGGTTAGGGTTAGACTTATGGTTATGGTTATGGTTAGGGTTATAGTAGGGCCAGGGTTAGGGTTAGGGCTTGAGTAAGGGTTAAGGTTCTAGAGTTACGATTAGGGTTAAGTTTTGAGCCAGCATTAAAGTTAGGGTTAGGGTTATGGTTAGAGTCCAATTATGGTAGAGTTAGATTTAGGGTTAGAGTTAGGGACAAATTAATGTTTATGGTTAAGGTTAGGGTCAGGGTTAGAGTTAGAGTTAAGTTCAAGGTTAAGGTTAGAATTAAGGTTAGGGTTAGTGTTAAGGTTAAGGTTAGGGTTAGGGTTGGAGTTAGAGTTAGGGTTAGCATTAGGATGAAAATTAGGGTAAGGTATAGGGTTTGAATTAGAGTTAGGGTTCTTGTTAGGGTTAGGTTTACAATTAGAGCTAGAGTTAGGGTCAAGGTTAGAGTTACAGTGAGGGTTAGAGTTAGGGTTAGGTTTAAAAGTAGAGTTAGAGTTGGGATTAGGGTTAGGGTTAGAATTAGGGTTACAAATATAGTTAGGATTAGAGTTAGAGTTAGGGTTATGGTAAGGGTAAGAATTAGGGTGAGGATTAGAATTAGGGTCACAAATACAATTAGGGTTAGTGTTAGGGTTAGAATAAGAGCTAGGGTGAGGGTTCGAGATAGAGTTAGAATTAGAGTTAGAATAAGAGTTGGAGTTAGAGTTAGAGTTAGAGTCAAGGTTATATTTAGCGTTAGAATTAAGGTTAGGATTAGAATTGGTGTTAGAGTTAGGGTTAGGGTTAGTGTTAGGGTTATGGTTAGGGTTAGCATTAGGTTTAGGGTTAGTGTTAGGGTTAGGATTAGGGTTAGCATTAGGGTTAGGGTTACAATTAGAGTTAGAGTTAAAATTAGAGGTTGTCTTAGGGTTAGAAGTGGGGATAAAATTAGGGTTAGGGTTATCATTAGAATTAAAGTTAGAGTTAGGGTTCAAGTTAGAGTTTGAGTTAAAGTTAGAGATAGAGTTGTGGTCAGGGTTAGATTAGGGTTAGGGTTAAAGTTACCTGATTAGATTTAGGGTTAGGGTTAGAGTTAGAGTTATATATAGTGTTAGGGTTAGGATTAGGGGTAGGTTTATAATCAAAGTTAGGGTTAGGGTTAATATTGGGGTTAGGGTTACAAAAAGAGTCAGAGTTAGAGTTAGGGTTAGAATTAGGGGTAGGGTTAGAAGTAGAGATAAAGTTAGAGTTGGAGTTAGGGTTAGAGTTGGAGTTAGGGTTAGAGTTAGAGTTGGATTTAGGGTAAGAATCAGGGTTAGAATTAGGGTTAGGATTAGAATTAGCATTAAAGTTAGAGTTAGGGTTAGAATTAGGATTAGGATTAGGGTTAGGGTAAGAATTAGAGTTAGAGTTATAGTTAGGGTTAGAGTTAGGATCAAAGTTATAGTTAGGGTTAGAATTAGGTTAGGGTTAGAGCTAGAATTGGGTTAGGGTTAGAATTAGGGTTAGAGTTAGGATTAGGATTAAGAGTAGAATTAGAGTTACAATTAGAGTTAGAGTTAGAATTAGGGTTAGGGTTAGAATTAGGGTTACAAATATAATTAGGGTTACATATTGAGTTAGAGTTAGAGTTAGGGTAAGGGTAAGAATTAGGGTTAGGGCTAGAATTAGGGTTACAAATAAAGTTAGGGTTAGAATTAGGGTTAGGGTTAGGGTTAGATTTAGAGGTAGGATTTGAGCTAGAGTTAGAGTTAGAATTAGAATTAGAACAAGAGTTAGAGTTAGAGGTAGGGTTAGAATTAGGGCTAGGATTATGGTTAGCATAAGGGTTATGGTTAGAATTAGGGTTAGGGTTATAATTAGTGTTAGTTTTAGTGTTAGTG
This sequence comes from Cupressus sempervirens, assembly GCA_028749045.1. Lineage (NCBI taxonomy): Eukaryota > Viridiplantae > Streptophyta > Pinopsida > Cupressales > Cupressaceae > Cupressus > Cupressus sempervirens. Next base: position 294,814,394 of record CM053788.1, on the reverse strand, counting down.
TTAGTGTTAGTGTTAGGGTTAGAATTGGGGCTAGAATTGAGGCTAGGGTTAGGATTAGAGTTAGGGTTAGAAGTAGAGTTAGAGTTAGGGATCAAGTTAGAGTTAAAGTTGGAGATAGAGTTGGGTTAGGGTTAGATGTAAGGTTGGGGCTAGGGTTAGGGTTAGATTTAGGCTTAGAATTAGAGTTAGGGTTAGAATTAGGATTGTGTTTATGATTAGAATTAGGGTTGGGATTAGAGTTAGAGTTACATATAGTGTTAGGGCTAGGATTAGCATTATATATAGTGTTAGGATTAGGATTATGGGTAGTTTTAGGGTTAGTGTTAGGGTTACAATTAGAGTTAGAGTTATAGTTATAGTTAGAGTAAGAGTTAGGGTTAGAATTAAGGGTAGGGGTAGGGTTAGGGTTAGGGATAGAGTTGGAGTTAGAGTTAGGGTTAGAGTTAGAATATGGGTTACAATTAGGGTTACAATTAGCGTTAGAGTTAAAATTGGAGTTAGGATTAGAGTTATAGTAAGGCTTGGGGTTAGGGTTAGAATTAAGGTTAGGGCTAGAATTAGCGTTAGAGTTAGAATTGGAGTTCGGATTAGAGTTATAGTAAGGCTTGGGGTTAGGGCTAGAATTAAGGTTAGGGTTAGAATTAGCATTAGATTTAGGATTATAAAGGGTTAAGGTTAGGGTTAGGGGGAGAATTAAAGTTAGAGATAGAGTTAGAGTTAGGGTTAGGGTTAGGGTTAAAATTAGAATTATCTAGTTAGAGTTAGAGTTAGAGTTAGAGTTAGGGTTTGTCTTATTATTGTGGTTAAGATAATTTTTGGGTTACTAATCATATTATAGCTGATACTAGTGCTATTATTACACTTTACCTTGGTGTTAGGATAATTGACAGGTTAAATTTTAATGTGGGTTAGTTCTATTATAGTGCCCATGATTAGTGCTATTATGATACAAGTTATTAAACTTTTTAATAATGTAATCCCTCCCCCCCCCTCTCCCTCTCTCCCTCCCCTCTCTCTCTCCCTCTCTCTCTCTAACTACGCCCATTAATATCTCTTCCACTATCTAAATATACCCTCTCTCTCTCTAGTCTCTATATATGCCCCTAATTTGTCTCTCTAATCTCTAAATACACCCACTTATCTTTCAGCCTACTTTCTAGATACTCCTCCTAATCTCTCTCTCCCTTTATGCTCTCTAGATACACCTCTCTCTCTCTCTCTCTCTCTCTCTCTCTCTCTCTCTCTCTCTGGGCGTGTGTTTATACATACTCTCACTTATAATAAATATGATATTATTTCTAATTACTTATACATATAGGGTTAGGCTATGGTATATAATTTACTAAATGATTAGTACAATCATATATAGAGTAAGAGTTAAAGTTAGGATCCAAGGTTTACAATTTCATTTATATGACACTCAGTGTTATGGTTAGGGTTAATAAGTGGTTAAATCTTACACTAAAATAAGGGACATAGTTAAGGGAAGTATGAGATTTAGGTATAGTGTTGGAATATCTAGAGTACAAATATGGTGAAATTTGGGATATATGTTATACAAATGACTTGAATAGTGGAAAAATTAATTCATGAAAGGGAAGTTATAAGTCCCAACACAACAATTTAGATGATGTTAAAAGTGTGAAAGAATATATAAGAGTCAATTTTATGAAAATTATTTCTCCATGATGATGTGAGAACATTATATATTGTTGAATTTTTAATAATGCTAATGCAATTTTTATTGCAATGATTAAGAATTGTAATCAATAAATCTCCCTATCATTAAGGAATCTATTTAGACTTATGATTTTCTATCTTAATTAACATATTTAGTAGCCACATCCATTGAAGAAATTTTTTCATACAACAATAAATTTATTCTGTCTTGTTCTCTTCTCCATGAAAGCTACATTGAACAATGAGGAAATAAAACTACCAATACAACTAATTAGAAGTAAACATTTGAAACCAGAGACAAGAATGAACTATATACAAAATATATATCTGTGATGGTGTAAATACATGTCACATTCTTCAATGATTAGGATTCTTTGGTGACCTTTATTTGAACAATGATTGTGAAATACTTCTTTCATCATTGAGGGAAACCCATTCACTTTTGTAGATGTGTCACACAAAAAAATTATGCATCTTCCATTTCCTCAACATAGTCAATTGGAAATATTGCTTCTCTACAACTTTAATTATAGTTGTGCGCACCTCTTTAATTATTTGTAGGCATTTGTCAAATTCGATCTCGAAGAAATCATTTGAGATCATTGAAGTAGTCAAGCTCTAGTATCCAATAATATTTGATTCTCTATTCGAGGTATCCATAACTCAAATAGTAACCTACAAACTTATAAACAAATATCAACATATGGAAATAATCAAAATGAAAAAGTATTAATAGTTAACATAAATTCTTTCAAATGAATAATGTTCAAAATAACATAAATAAAAATCAAAACTATTTCAAATGAAATAGTTAGATTGTAATGTTTGAAATATGGTGGCATTGTCTTCCACTTTTCAAACATTACAAACATAGATATTAATAAAAATCTATATATATTATGAAAAATATTTAAATAAAACACATTTATAATCTAATTAAATAATGACAAAATATAAACTAAAAATATGATTCGTTTATTTTAAATTAATCATTAACTTTAATAAAATACAAATTTTATTGATAAGGTGACCTTGTTGTCTACATCAATGATTGAATTTAATTATGAAACATTAAAAATATAAATATTTTGAAACATGCAAATATAAAACTTTTATAAAACATACAAATCTAAAACATGGAAACCAAAAGTATTTTGAAATATACAAATCTAAAACTAATGTAAAACATGGAAATGTAAAACTAAATTGAAATACGCACATTAAAAATCTACAAAAGAAATGTATTATCAAATATCTAAATCAAATAGTTTTTGAATCCTAAATCTAAATCAAACATACAAGGCTAAACTATATGAAACTTTAATCTACTCCTCTTCAAAAACTCTAATTACTCCAATAATCTCCATATCTTCCTCCCTATAAAAACACAAAATGAAAATGAAATGAAGAGCATTTGTTTTATAATTTATGGGAGAACCCTCATATCTCCCAATAGATGTCTTTTGACATTCCATGAATTTGTTTCAAATTCCCCCCACCCTTCATAAAAAATAACCATGAATGTGCATGCAAAAATATATTTAACAAAAAGAAAATGTTTTATATTTAAAATTTTAATTAAGTTATTTCAACCCTATTTTCTTGGGTTCTACTTTTTTGGCCTTATTTTTTCGAGTCCTATTTTTTGGCTCCTCTTTTTGGGCCTTATTATTTCAACATCCATTTGGCTTGATATTATTTTGGCCAGCTATTATTTTGAGAATTTTATTTTATTTTATAATTTGATAATGATAAAATATATACTAAATATATGATTCATCTACTTTAAATAAATTTTTAACTTTAATAAAATATAAATTGTATTGATATGGTGGTATTCTCATCCAGATTAATGATAAAATTATACTTTGAAACATGAAAATATAAATACTTAGAAACATGCAAATATAAAACAATTATGAAACATTCAAATCTAAAACATGCAAACTGAAACTATTTTGAAATATGCAAATCTAAAACTAGTATGAAACATGCAAATATAAACCTAATTTGAAACATGCACTTTTAAAATATGTAAATGAAAAGTATTATAAAATATATAAATCAAATAGATTTTGAATACAAATCTAAATCTAAATCAAACATGCAAGACTAAACTATTAAATGCAAGCCTAAATAGTTATGAATAGAATTCTAAATCTAAATGAAATTAATTAAAATTGAAATCTAAATCAAACTAGAATATTATAACTAATTTTGAATTTCAATTTACGTCTACATCTAAATCTAAATGAAAATATAAATAAAAAATAGAAATCTCACCTACAAAAAAGTTACTCCAAAATTTCAATCTACTCTTATTCAAAAACTCCAATCTAATCCTCCAATAACCTCTACCTCTTCCTTCCGACAAAAACATAAAATGAAAATGAAATGAGGAGCCTTGGTTTTATAACTTCTGAGAGGCTCCTCATATCCCCCAACAGATGTCTCTTCACATTCCACAAATTTGTTTCAAATTCTCCCACTCCCCATAAAAAATAAGCATGAATGTGCATGCAAAATTATATTTAACAAAAAATAAAATCATATTGAAATTATTTCGCCCCTATTTTTTGATCCCTGCTTTTTTTTTGCCCTACTTTTTCGAGCCCTATTATTTCGGCCTCCATTTGGCTTCCTATTATTTCAGCTAGCTATTATTTTGAGAATTCTTTTTTAATATTTTATTGAGAAGTTTGTAATTGCTCCCAGTTCTTTTTTATTGACAGAGAATATTTTTTGGCATATTCTCGTGCTGGGTATTTGTACTATGATTGTATAGAATGCCTCTTGGTGTAATTAATGTTGTAACAATAAAATATCTTAATTAAAAATATTAAAATTATAATTATATTTAATACTATAATTATAATTAATTTCTAAACTAAAATACAAGTAGTGTCACTATCTAGCATTTGTTTTCCATATAAAATGGTCCAATATACCAAATGACAAAAATAAATATCTTTTTATTCAATCATATTTTCATATAAAATTTAGTATCTTTTTATTCATTATTTTTAATTTTGAAAGTACATGAGGTAGATCATGAAGATTAGCATACTGATATAAAAAAATGAGGTTTTATGCACTCATATACCAAAAAAAAAAGTTATTTTAAATGGAGAATAATTGTGTCCTTTTACACTAGCCATTGTGTTCCAATATTAGCTAATTAGTGTAAATCCATAGATTCATAAGCCTTCATTGATAACATCTATATGGAATTTTTTTTTGAGAGAGAGTTTTGTTTTTACTATCTCGACTTCAACGTTTTGTCTCTCCTTGTCTTTATTTTTCATATTAGATGTTCACTTAAATGGATCAATGTTTGAGCCTATTTCTCTACATGATTTTGATTAATGAATCTCCCTAATAGTAACAACTTAACTAAAATAAATTTTGAGGTAACATGTGTCAAAAAAAGCCATTAAGGAGAAAAATCATAAATATATAATGGAAAAGTGATTGGTTTCAATATAACCATTAACTATTTAATTCTCACAAACTTCGTTATTTTTTGATAAAAATGATTAAGCCCTTTTCATAATAGTCTACTTTTCTCTTACAATTTAAGTAATTTTTCTTTGGAAGATGTCAATTTCTTATATGTTAATTTTAATGTACTTGAAAAGTCTAATATACAAAACTTAATAGATGTTTTGCATTTCATAAGTATTTACAAATAACATGAGTATTTGACCCAAGCCTTTTAAAGGCTGAAGAATATGTATTAGTAATATTGTTTTATGGATTTTCTATAGGAACAATTATGTTATAACTTTTTTAGGAAGACTTCCTTTAAAAGAAATTATTTACTTTATTATTGTTTGACAAAATGATATAGAACTAGATGCATTTATGTTATCTCATTTTTTCCTTAAAAAATTTAATTTTATTTGTGTTTAATATTTATTCATCTTAATATGATTCTAAATGAAATTAATGATATTGTTTTTATAGAGTGTGTTATTGTAGATGTGTTATATAATTACGAATAATGCAAAATTGTAACATCTAGAATTACAATTTATGTGTTCTTTCAAAGGCAATTAATATAAATGTAACATCTAGAAATAGAATTTCTTTTAAAGGCATGAAGTGTATATCCCATTGTTAATGGGGTTGGAATTGAATAGGTCAAATAACTGAGAGGGGGTGGATCAATTATCATCCCACACACTTATTTATAAATTGTTGAAAATAGATTGATACAAGTATGATAAATGTGTTTCAATCATTATTTTGTCATCGATGTCAAACCTGCTATTTGTTCGTAAGATAACTACTTATATGATTTAAGTACTATCACTTATTTGATTGATGAAGAGGATTTGATCAAATGATGTAACAATAACACCTAGAGGAAAGGTTGAGTTATGATATGAAAAGGAGTACAAGAATCAGCTAAGAAAATGATATCATAGTGCATTAATAATCTGATTAAGGTTGCAAAGTTTGGTTACACTAAGCAAGTTCAGAAGAACAAGTGAAACAAAGTTTGTTTGCCAAGCTTGACTGAGTAGACATTAGGTGTCAAGTAAAGTTAGTGCAAGCTGAGTAGAAAATCAGTTGGAGTTGAGTAAAAGTCTATTTTAGTGTAAGCCAAGTGAAATAGTTGATGTCAAGTAAAGTTTAGTTGATGTTGAGCACCAGTAAACTTTAGTTTGTGTTGAGTGATTTTATAGAGGATGCCGAGCAATGCAGTATGTGTCGAGCATCAAAAGAAAATTAATGTTAAGTGTCAGCATTATTAGAAAGATTGTGAATTTGATGGATATGAGTCGACAAGTTTATTTTCTTGGATTGTGTGAACCATGTGGAAGATAAGATTGATGATTTGGTGGCACAAAATTCATGGTAAACTATTTTGAGGAAAATTCAAAGAGGATTGAAGGAAAAGTTTCTAGAAATGAAATAGAATGAGGGGCGAATTCATTGAATCCTACCTAATTTGTCTTAACCCTAAATTGGACAATGGAGAATGAACAACAAAATATCTTAATTCTCTATTTATAGGAATGGCTAGTCAGAAGCAAAGGTTTTCATGAGTGAGAACCTAAGAAAGACAAGGAGTATACGGTATCGCTTCATTTAGTGACCTAAATGAAGAGTATGCTTTTGGAAAGTTAAGTAAGAAGGCTTAATGGTATGGATGCTTGAAGGGTGAACAAGCTATCAGAACTGAAGTGTGTGAAAGCCAAGCAGAATGGAGGACTAAAATAAAGATCTGCAATCTACAAATGGAGTTGTAAGTTGTTATTAGATCAAGCCTTATTGTTACTCTCTAATAATTGTATCAATCTAGGGTAAATCCTTTGGATTAAGGTTGACCTAACAGTCATTTGTAAATCCTTTAACCGAGTGACATTCCAAGTGAATGGTCTAAAGTCCTCTAACAAAGCTCACTCCTAATAGGGTGATTGAAATCCTTTAACAGGATCACATTTAATAGTGTGTATTATAATCTTTAATAGGGTTGGGCTTTCATAGGACATCACTTCAGAAGAGTGAGAAACAGTAGCATGTTATGGTGGTTTTTCTCAAATTGGGTTTTCATGTAAATCATTATGTCAAGTGCATTATTGAATCTATTATGTTTCATGTTTATATTTCTTCAAATTGATTTGATAGTAACTTACAAGTTTTAAGTGATTTCATAATCTTATGGATGGATGCATGATGATAAATGTTTTATGGGTTCACTAAACTGTGAAAAGTTTTATTTGTACATCTAGACCTTCAATAACTAATTCATGCCCCCCCCCCCCCCCCCAAGTTATTTTAAAGAATTTCAACAATTGGTATTAGAGTCATTTGCTTAAGAGGACTAGTTCGAAGGCACTAGAAGCACAAAGGTCAAGATGTCAAAAAAAGAGGTACCAAAGCTTAATAGAGATAACTTTCTTGCATGGAAAAGTCTGATGAAGCTACACCTTGGAGGACTTGGAGATCATGCACAATCTACTATTACTATTGAGCATGTTGATCTTGCTAGAGCCCTAACTATTAAGGATCTGAAAAAAAAGAAAGAACACAATCAAGCAATGTTGGAGATTGCCTCTACTCTAAGCTATGCTAAGTTTGATGATATCAAAAGTTTTGACAGTGCAAATAAAATGTAGGATGTTCTACACACTACTTATGGTGATGACAAAAATGTTCTAAAGCCAAATTTGAGAGTCTCAGAGGTAAGTTTCATGATATGAGAATGCAAGAAGGTGAAAATATTGCTCAAGGATAAAAGATGTTGTCAATTCAATATAAGGATCTACTAGTACAGTAGATGATGATCCAATGCTAAGAAAAGTTTGAAGAACACTATTTCTTATATATGCTATTAGAGTTTCTGCAATACAAGAATTGAGATGTATACTGTAGTGCCTACCCTCGTTCACATCTTCTTTGGACATATTATTGCTATTATTATCAGACTTTGATGGACTAGTACTATGTAGATGGATTAGTGGTATTGTTTTGACACTATCAGACATTATGTTATGGATTCAGTTATTATATGATGAGATCATTTAGACTTTACATTTCATGTATGTATGATGATCATTATATTGTTTTTAGTTATTGTTGATGATTAGTTAGATGGTTGATTATCTTATGTGTTTTATTATGGATACTTACCCCATACTTGCATGTGTATGGTGTGCGTTTTTTCTTATTGTATGGTGTTTTTGATGTGGTAAAGGAAGGGAGTCGTAGTCACCTGCTTAGTCGGGATCTACATGATGCACCACTTTCTGCCATTGCCTGTTTAGCTTAGCACTATATATATATTGTATGTACATGCATGGTTTTTTTGCAGGTTGCAGGTACCGGGTATCGACTTTCCTAAATTGTCAGGATGAGCGTACCCTATTACACTATCTCAATGATAAGAGAGGGGAGATAAATTCTCAAGTCCAAATCCCAAACCCTAAAACCATTTGTCCTAGTGAGTTAGGACAAGTATCAGAGTTGAGTACCCATTGAATGTGTCGGATGACATATTTCGTGATTTTTAATCCTTTAGACTGATTTTGTATGAATTGCCTTATGATGGGTTTTCATATTTTGTCTTGAAGGTCTATGGTGAATTTTCTATTAATTAAGTCTTAACAAATAGATTTAATTAATAAATTAATTATTTGAGAAAATTAAATATCATGGTTTTTGATATTTTGATTATAATTAATTTAAAGGTGAATTAATTGAAAAATAAAGGAATCAAATTAAAAGAAAATTAGCAATTAAAATAAATAATAATTATAAAATATTAATAAATTAATGAAAAAATATTAATAATAAAAGTTATAAAAATTAAAATAAAAGTTATAAAGATTAAGATGGGAGTTATAAATATTTAAATGGGAATTATTTAAAAGTAATTGGAGTTATAAGCTTGCATGAGTATTAACGTATTTCTCCATTTTTCATGTGTCAACAACACGGGGGTTAGTGCATCAATTAAGCACATGGTGTCTACAACCCTAGGCTTTATCAAAAAGGTTGGAAAAAGGTCCATGCTTAGTTGGTGACATCTTCCAGCTGGTTCCAAAAGCATTCTAAGATTTCCTTGAGAGCTCTTTATATACGGGCATTCCTTAATAGCTTGGATATAGCTTGGACATAGCATGGATAGTGTGGTTAGCATGGAGAACAGTTGAAGCATTGGAGGATTCGGGAAAATTCTGAAGAAGAGGAGCTTGCTCTGCGGGTTATCTGAGGATAAGCGAGTTAGCATCAGAATCCGGTTAGATTCTTGTGATTTCATTATGATACTTCTGCATCTTGCTCTCCCCTGTCTTCTTCGTATTTTCCATATGTCTTCATTGTGCATTTTCAATTTGGGCAATTAAGTTTTATTTAAGGATTCTATATGCTTAGATCTGAAAATAATATGGACTAGGGTTGCAATTCATGGACAAACCCATTAGAATTAGTCATCAGAGAATTTTTAAAAGAACAAGTTTCATAGAGAGATTCTGAAAATGAAAGTTTGTATTTTTATAAACATTCTGTGACTCTGTATATCATATATATATATATATATATATATATATATATATATATATATATATATATATATATATATATATATATATATATATATATATATATATATATATATATATATATATATATATATATATATATATATATATATATATATATATATATATATATATATATATATATATATATATATATATATATATATATATATATATATATATATAGACATATACCTTATTATATATATATATACATACATACATATATATATATATAATATATATATTTATATATATTCATAACCTTGCTGTGGCAGAAATGTTTTAATAAACGAATTTCGCAACTTATGAAATCGCGTTGCGATTTTATGTTAAAATATATATTAATGCATGTTTGGGTGGGGGCAGAATCTCACCCCGTACCCGTGCTTTTAAGGGTCGTGTGGTACCTACTACGCAGTGTACCCGCGACTGTATCGGTCGCAGGGTACCCACAGCAAATGTCACAACAGTGACAGCTGACGACATATTCGATTCGGCTTTGTTTTAAGGAAATTTCGTTATTCGATTTCCTTTATGTGATATGAATCGAAACAAATAAAAATTCGGTTTCATTTTTATAAAATGCAAAAAAAAAAAAAAATTATATTATATATCTACATATGTATATATTTAAATATAAATATATATATATATATATGTATATATGTAATATATATATATATATATATATGTTATTAAAAAGATTTAAAATTGATAATAAAAGATTTATGAACTCATCTTTTTTTTAATGATGAATAGTTTTGTAATTTTATAATTTTAACTATTATGAAATATATGAAGTATATGAAAATTAAGTTGGTGGAAACATCTTTTAAATATTATAATTGGAAACTGAAGTTTAGAGGGAATTTTTAATCCATCTAAAAATTAATACATGGAAAAACGTAGGAAAATGTTCTTCCTCTAAACTTGGAATACAAAAACTGAGACTTTGCATATGAATTCAAATTTGAAAATTTAGCAAAACCAAAACATGTGTTTACATTGTGTATTCATTATGCTAATGTTTTGGGTTTTGGGTTGACTAGTGTTGATCGGTATAGGACGTCTACCAGAGGCTTGGGGGTTATGTGAATGTGATGTCATGATGATGTTGTAATCTCGATCCTTATAAACCCAACCATGATTATGTGATGGATGCTCTATGTCTTGGTTGTGAATACTGATTGTTATAGTTGAGATTCTTATGTCTGAGACCCTTGACTTAACCGTTATTTTTGGTCATCGATCAGTTATCCTTGGATATATTCTAGTCGCCAGGATGGGACTAATATGTGGATTTATTCTTGATGATGTCATGTGGTGACATGTATGACTCAACCATTTTGGAGTCTTCGATCAGTATGATTTTGAGATATTCTTGGTTGCTTGTTGAGAACCAATGGATATGGTGATCTTTATGAGATATATTTTGGTTATTAAGAACCAATGGATATTTTGATTATCAGTGATGCTTCAGTTGCCAATAGAGAGCTGCTGTGATCATGATTTTCTATGGATGTTTGCTCATGGTGATTTGATGCTTTTATGCATATTTGATGATTTTATCATGGATATTTAATGATTCTTATTGTGGATATTTGATTATTTTATGGACTTTCTTTATGATTATGATACCATGAGCATTAGGGTAGGATATCTGCATGTAGTGACGGGAAGTGGCTTGCAATGGGGGCCGGGGCCCTAAGAGGCTGCTAGGGTAACTCATTGTAAGTTGGATTAATAAGTGATAACATTCACACACTTAATACTAACTGAATGAACCTAAAAAGATAAGAGTTTTTGGTTCTCGCCCATGCCTTGAGTGCTTGTATAGGCTAGGATGGGAGTAGAGAGAACGCATGGTTTCGACCTTGCATTCCATAGTATGCCTTGTCAGTATGAAAGGATACTAGTGGCCGCATGAGATCTGTATGGACCCGTGGAGTTTAGCTAACTGCCAGGGTAACTTGTACGAGATAAATGCGATGACACTTTCCCGCTTGCATAGTAGGTTCCTACATGTCTTTGTGTGCCTCTGGGAAGTAGATGTATGCTTTGTGATTGGAACCTTTGAGTTAGTATACTTTTAAGGATTCCTGGACTTTAGAGATTTGTGCTATGTGGTTTTGATAGCCTGTTTTGGGACTTGAGATTATCTCCTCAGCACGGTGGGAGTGGACCACTTAGGTACCACGCAGTCGGGTGGTAGTGTATTTTCCACTCTTATCATTTGAGATTCATTGAGACATTGTGGTTGATGCGTCCTTCGTGATGGTGGATATGTATCCTTTCATTGATGATTAGCATATGTTAGATGATGATATCTTATGCTTTAATTTTCATGTTAGTAGGATGTTTTAGGAGTGACATTCCTACTATGTTAATACCGATGATCTCATCGGTGATTTGGAATGTTACGCATGGAGGGATGGCTAGGGCCCACGATGGTCTAATGATGCTATTAACGGTTGGGAGGAACCGTGCACTTAGTTTATTTTGTTGATCTTTATGATGGATGTATAAGACTTCTATGATGTGTATCATGTGATTATCTTTACTTTGATGTATCATGGATTAGAATAGGATGATGTACCTTATTCTACATATGTATATTCTATTAAGCCTTCATACCCTGTGACATGTACAGAGGATGAATGAGCAGTTGGATATGTAATAATTGAACATTGGACTTATCATTATTTATTCATGTGGATGTTGTACTAGATGGATTCATGTAAGTAATTCACGTTAAGGGGATCTTAAAGAATGTAATATGTTGTGTATGTTTACTTTTAGATGGACATTGCTATTGCTTTCGTTATCAAGTTTTATGCGGTAATTACTTTCATGGAAAAAAAAAATGTTACCAAATTAGTGAAATTCTAGGTTAAATTCTTTGGATCCTTTGGCGGGGCATTACATATACCAAGGAATACTCTAACTCTTGAAGGTCTAGTAGGTAGGCTCACTACTTTTGAGCTATCTAACTTTGACAATTATAAACCTAAAAATCTTGAATCTGCTTCCAAAGCTAAGCTATCATTGAAAGAACCTAATGTGAAGAAGAAAAAGATAAAATATGTGTCCAGTGATAGTGAGACAAATAAGGAGAATGTTGATCAACTTGAAGCACTACTAGCAAGGAGATTTCACAGAGGTAAAGGCATGTTTAAAGGTAAACTACCTATTATTTGTTTCAATTGCAATGAGGTTGGTCATATTGCTGCTAGATGTTCAGAGAAGAACAACTATAGAGGTGCTGACAAGTACAAAAGTAGAAGAGATGAAGACAACAAAGATTACAAAGACAAAGGCAAGAAGTCTTGCTACAATGTTGAAGAGAAAACAAGAGATGAATCTAATGAACATGATGATGAAGCGGTGTATGTTGCAATGAAGGATGAAACTAATGAAGATGAGGCAATTGCACTTGTGTCTTGTGTGAACAAGAATTATAGATGGATCATTGATAGTGGGTGTTCACATCACATGACTGGAGACAAGAGTAAGTTCTTTACCTTGAATTGCTATGATGGAAGTAGTGTAAGATTTGGTAATGATGCACCATGTTTGATAAAAGGAAAAGATTCTATCAAACTCATAGAAAAGATTTTATGTGACAATGCTTACAATGTGGAAGGACTTAACTATAATCTATTGAGTGTGTCACAATTGAATAATTCAGGATGTAAGGTTGAGTTTGAATAAAAGATTGCTAAGATATATGATATTGATGAAAAATTGATTGAAAAGTGTGATCAAACTAGGAGTAATCTATTCTACCTTGATATAGAGGATGCTACTTGTTTAGTTCTAGAATTTGATGATGTGTGGCTATGGCACAAGAGGTTATGTCATGTTAATTTTGATAACTTGGTTAGTATCAATAACATGAGAAAAGTTAGAGGTTTGCCTAAGTTGAAGAAGCCTAATAATATAATATGTAAACAATGTCAGTTAGGAAAAATGACAAAGTCAAGTTTTAAGAGTAAAACTCATACCTCTAAAGGAATACTAGAGATTGTTCATACTAACTTGTGTGGACCAATTGAAGTGCAAAGCTAAAATAGAGATAAGTACATTATGCTTCTTGTTGATGGTTATTCTAGAATGATGACAAATATGTTTCTGATACAGAAATCTAATTCTTTTCAAATCTTTAAGTGGTACTTAGCAAGAGTTGAGAAGGAAACAAGTGAAAGTCTAAAATGTTTGAGATCTAATAGAGGAGGAGAATTTACATCAAATGAGTTGGAGATATTTTGTAATGACAAAGGAATCAAAAGATAGACATTTGCTCCTAGAACCCCATCACAAAATGGAATTTTTGAAAGGAGGAACAAGTTTGTAATGGACTGTGCTAGGACACTAATGATGGAGAAAAATGTTTTTTTGAAATACTAGAGAGAAGTTGTAAGTACAACTATCTATAACTTGAACCATGTACAATTCAAGAAAGTTACTCATTCAACACCTTTTGAACTATGGTATGGATACTCACCCAATGTAAAATATTTTAAGGTATTTGGAAGCAAATGCTATATTCTTAAAGATTTCAAGAATGGTAAATTGGATGCAAAAATTGGATAAGGTATATTCCTAGGTTATTCCACAAGAAGTAAAGCTTATAAGTGTTTAAATACTAACACTAACAAAGTTGTGGAAAGTGCAAATGTGAAATTTGATGAATATACAAAAGTATATGAGGTTGAACCTATGAAGGAACATGAAGAATATAAATCATTTGTATACTTTTATGAAGGTATGCCTATTGAAGAAGATGTTGCAAATCAAGTTACAAACCAATGGTAAGTTTTAGTGACTGGCAAGTCACATACTATGGATGCCAAGTTGCATTCAGAAACTAAGCTACATTTAGGTGTTGAGTTACAGAATGAATTTGAGGCACCCTTTGATTCTAAGATTAGTGTACATGAGAGAGATGTTGAACTACCTAAGAGAGAGGTACATAGTGATTTAGAATTTGAGAGACCAAATGAAGAAACTAGAGATGAACCAAGATTGTTTAAATATGTCAAGAGACATCATCTTGTTGCACAAATAATTGGAGATAAAGATGCTATACCAATGACAAGGAACAAGTTGAGAAATGATACATGTTTTCTGAGCATGGAAGAACCCAAAATAGTGAAAGATTTCTTAGAAGATTTGGACTGGAGTAAAGCCATGGAAGAAGAGATTGAACAAATTGAGAAAAATAAGGCATAGACTTTAGTTCCTAGACCAAAAGAAAAAAATATGATTGGCACCAAGTGGGTATAGAGAAACAAGCTAGATGAGAATGGTGAAGTCACGAGGAACAAGGCCAGATTAGTCTGCAAAGGATATGCACAAGAAGAAGAAATTGACTATGGAGAA
Source organism: Cupressus sempervirens (assembly GCA_028749045.1). Classification (NCBI taxonomy): domain Eukaryota; kingdom Viridiplantae; phylum Streptophyta; class Pinopsida; order Cupressales; family Cupressaceae; genus Cupressus; species Cupressus sempervirens. The sequence continues at coordinate 294,799,278 of CM053788.1, read as the reverse complement.
ACATTTGCCCCTATTGCTAGATTGGAAGGAGTACGAACTTTGCTTGCTTATTTTGCATACAAAGGTTTCAAATTTTATTAAATGGATGTTAAGTCTGCATTTCTGAATGGTATATTAGAGGAAGAAGTTTATATAGAATAGCTAGAAGGATTTGTTGATGTTAACAATAAAAACATGGTATGTAGATTACACAAAGCTTTATATGATTCGAAACAAGCATCAAGAGCATGGTATGAGAGATGTCATAATAATCTTGTGAAGATTGGATTTGAAAGGACTGATGATAATAGAAATCTATATTTAAAGACAAAGAAAGGGAAAGGTATTTTGTTATCTAAATTTTTTATTGATGATAACATATTTGGAGGGATACCTTATGTAATGCTTTTGTAAATGAAATGAAGCAAGAATTCGAGATGTTTATGTTTGGAGAGATCAAGTTCTTTGTAGGTTTGCAAGGACACCAAATGAAATATGGTATATACATTACTTAGTCAAAGTATGTTAAGGAGATACTGAAATTTTTTTGATTGGAAGATTATAAGCCAGTAAGTACACCTATGGTGATAGAACATAAATTTTCAAAGAATGATGATTCAATTGAGGTGAATCAAACATTATATAGGTCTATGATTGGAAAATTGTAATATGTAGTACACAGTAGACCTGATATTGAATTATCTATAGGGATAGTTGCAAGATTCTTTGCTAATCCCAAGGAGAATCATTTGATGGTTGTAAAGAGAATAATGAGATTATCTAAAAGGAACAAAGGAATATGATCTATACTAAAATAAAAATGAAAAATTTGAATTAAGAGACTATATTGATGTTGATTGGGCTAGAAATATTGATGGTAGAAAGAGCACTGGTGGAGGAGCATTTTTCTTAGGCAAGAGGCTAGTTACATGGACTAGCAAAAAACAAAACTGCACTTCTCAATCTGTAATCACCTAAAAATGGTCATCTAGACTATTAGCTCCCTTCTCAACATTTTGGCTAAATTAATTAAATCATTTACCTAGACCAAATTGCTAATAATCAATCAATTTGATTATAACCTATAGTTTGACTATGCTATCCTAAGTTCATTATTTGATTAAAAGAACATGTCCCCTTTTAATTAAATAAAAGACCCCATTCTTCTAACCCACTTAAAGTGCACACATAAAATCTTTTTTTTATTTTGCAATTAAAAGAAAAGGCTTTGTGACTTTTATCTTATATGGAAAGTCAACTTATATTCTATTGGTTGACTTGTGTGTGCACATGGATCACTCCTCTTTTCAAATTCTACTATTGATCATCCACCATCTTCATCTTGATCTCTACCGTCCATACGACTTTAAAAGGGAGAGAGCTTTCCCCCTCAAAGGATCCATTTTTTGCGTATTGTTATGCTGCATATTTTCTAATAGGTTTCTTTAGAACTTTGTGGATAACCTCTCTTTCTTATCTACATTCTCTCATCCATGGCATTCTAGCTTAGCTTAGCTTTCATTTTACATGTAGCTTAAATCATATAGTCTAATAGTTGGATTGTAACACTCCCATACATGCTTAGCATAGCTACACTTTGCATCTAATTCTAGCTTAATTTTCATTTGCATTACATCCTTGAGGAACTCCTTGGGACATTTGCATTCTTGCATCTTGTCTTTAGAACCTCCCATTGCATGGTTTACTAGCAAGAAGATCATTTTGAAGGCTTAGTTGAGAGCCCTTGAACTTGAAATACACTCTCTTGCACTTTGTGGATAGGGAGCTCTAAGCTAGCATCCAAGCATTCCAAACTCATGGAATCATTTGGATAGAAGGACTTAGAGTGGGACACTTTCAAGTGTACACAATCTACTATCAAAGCTGAATATGTTGCTATTGCAATAAATTGTACAAAAATTATATGAATCAAACAACTACTCAAAGGAATGAAGAAAGAGATTACTAAACTAGTGATACTTTATTGTGGTAATACAAGTACTATAAATATATCAAAGAATCTTATGATGCACACAAAGACTAAGCACATTGCAATCAAGTATCATTACTTGAGAGAATTAGTTCAAGATAAAAAGGTAAAAATGGAATATGTTAACACAAAAGAGCAAATAGTTGATATCTTCAGAAAAGCATTACCTAAGGATGCTCATGAGTATCTAAGAAGTAAACTAGGGGTGATACCCCTATCAAAGGTTGTCCAAGAAACAAGAGGAGTGCCTTGCATCAAACAAGTTGATTGATATATGTTACACATTGATGCAGTGGATCTTACTTTAGGAGTTGCCTAAAGTAATCAAAGAGTTGAAACTACAAAATTAGTCATAAGAAAGGTGACAAAGGGAGAAACTAAAGAAATTCATATTTGCATGTTAAGATGACAAGTCTTTGGCATTGTTGTCAAAGAGGGAGATGGTAATTGATTAGAAGGGAGATATATAGGATAAGGGAGATAGTAACTAATTAGAAGAGATATTGAAGATAGACATTGTTAACAACACATAAAGAAACTAAACAAAGAGGGAGAAATCCTAACATATAGTATGAGGGAGAAATTCTGATTGCTGAGAAACAAGGGAGAAATCCTAACACACAATATGAGGGAGAAATTCTAACTATTGAGAAAGAAAGTGTATCTACTAATTACATCTACCTAGTAAGAGGAAGATAATGTAGAGGGAGATATAAGAAGTAATTTAGAGGAAGTCATAAGGATGAGTTGATTGAGTATTGATTAGAATATAAAAAACTTTTGTAACCTATTTAGAAGTGAAAGTTGTTGATAGACAGAGACGTTTCAATACAAGGAATTATTTTCTTTTTGGTATTTTGTTGGTCTTACTGTTTAAACCTAGTCAATTTGGTTGATCAATTTGGTTTGCCATCAATGCAAAAGAGGGAGATTGTTGAAAATAGATTGATACAAGTATGATAAATGTGTTTCAATCATTATTTTGTCACTAATTTCAAACATTCTATTTGTTGGTAAGGCAATTGCTTATATGATTTAAGTATTATCACTAATTTGATTCATGAAGAGGATTTGATCAAATGATGTAACAATAGCACCTAGAGGAAAGGTTGAATTATGATATGAAAAATAGTAGAAGAGTCAGCTGAGACAGTGATAGCATAGTGCATTGATAATCTACTTAATGTTACAAAGGTTGGTTACTAAGAAAGTTCAAAAGAATAAGTGAAACAAAGTTTGTTTGCCAAGCTTGATCAAGTGGCTAGTAGGTGCTGAACAAAGTTAGTGCATGTCAAGTTGAAAATTAGTTGGAGTCGAGTAAAAGTCTATTTTAGTGTGACCTGAGTGAAATAGTTGATGCAAAGCAAAGTTTAGTTGATTTCAAGCACCAATAAACTTTAGTTCATGCTAAGTTATTTTATAGAGGATGTTGAGCAACACAATATGTGTCAAGCATTATAAGCAAATTAATATTGAGTGTTAGCATTATTAGAAAGATCATGAATTTGATGGATCTAAGCTAAAAAGTTTATTTTCTTGGATTGTGTGAACCATGTGCAAGATAAGATTGATGAGCTAGTGGCACAAAATTTATGGGAAATTATTTTGAGGTGAATTCAAAGAGGATTGAAAGAGAAGTTTCTAGAGATGAAATGGAATGAGGGGTAGATTCATTGAATCCTACCTAATCTATCTTAACCCTAAATTAGAAAATGGATAATGAATGACAAAATATCTTAATTCTCTATTTATAGGGATGGTTGGTCAGAAGAAAAGGTTGTCATATGTGAGAACCTAAGGAAGACAAGGAGTATAGGGTATTGCTTCATTTAGTGACCTAAGCGAAGAGTCTGTATTTGGCAAGTTAAGCAAGAAGGCTTAATGGTATAGATGCTTGAAGGGTGAACAAGCTATCAGAGCTGAAGTGTGTGAAAGCCAAGCATAATGGAGAACTAAAACAAAGATTTGTAATTTGCAAATGGAGTTGTAAGTTGTTATTAGATGTCTTACTGTTACTCTCTAATAATTGTATCAATGTAGGGTAAATTCTTTGGATTAAGGTTGACCTAATAGTCATTTGTAAATCCTTTAATCGAGTGACATTACAAGTGAATGGTTTAAAGTTCTCCAACAAGGCTCACTCCTAATAGGGTGATTGGAATCCTTTAACATGGTCACATTTAATAGTGTGTATTGTAACCTTTAATAGGGTTGGACTTTCATAGGGCATCGCTCTAGAAGAGTGAGAAAGAGTAGCATGTTATTGGTGGTTTTTCCTAAATTAGGTTACTATGTAAATCATTGTGTCAAGTGTGTTATTAAATCTATTATGTTTCATGTTTATATTTTTGCAAATTGATTTGATAGTAACCTACAAGTTTTAAGTGATTGCATAATCTTATGGATGCATGCATTATGATAAATGTTTTATGGGTTTACTAAACTGTGAAAAGTTTTATTTGTACATCTGGACCTTGGATAATGGATTCACCACACCCCCCCCCCAAAAAAAAAAAGTTATTCTAAAGAATTTTAACATATATCTCATTGTTAATGGGGTTGGAATGGATTTGTTAAACATGTAAAATAACTGAGAGGGGGGTGAATCGGTTATTACCCCACAAAATTATTAAAAACTACAATTGAAATAATTGTTATGTTATCATTGATGTCAAACCTTACTAGTAAGACATTTTCTAATAGTGTAGAGTGTAATATTAGTTTATTGATGAAGAGGATTTGAAAAGAGGAGATAACAAGCTAAACTAGTAAAATGGATGAGTAAAGAGAAGTAAGTATGATGGAATTACAATGGGCACTTGCTCAATTAGTATTTGACAAGATAATGTGTTATTTGATCATTGTATGAAGTGTGGAAGAGATGAGAAAAACACATGCTTGACCTAGTAAGCACATGGTCAATGAATAAGTTCAAGCTAAAGAATATGGAACTTAAGTAATAGTTGAGTAAAATAATATTAGTCGAGTGATGGTAATGACCAAGCAAGATGAAGGAAAATTGTAGTATCGATTGAGCATAGTGAAGGCTAGGAAAGCCAACTTATGTGAAGTGAGATAGATCAGTAGGACTGGGCTAAAGAACATAGTGATGACCGAGGGTCAGCAAAATAGAAATTTGTAAAAGAATCATGATTTGAGGTTGACACAATTGAATTTACAAATTGGTTAAAATGCATAAATAACAAGGATTGATGAGTTGGCTTATTTAATGCATGAATTGAGTTTGTTAAGTAATATAAGGTGTGGATTCAATGAGAAGTTTCAAGAAAGAAGAAGGAAAAGATGATGGATAGATTTAGTGAATCTAATCAAACCCTAAGATATATGATTATGTTTAAGTGATAAAAGATCAAACTCATCTATTTAAGGAGGCATAAGAGATGATTTAGGTTGGTTGTTGGACTGATGAAATTATGAAAAAGACAAGTAAAGAGAAAAATTACAAGGGAAAGTGAGAAGCTTTGATAAAAAGATTGCTTGAAGAGTTTCCAAGCATATAAGAGATGGAGAATGTGATAATGTCTAGTTAATGAACCAGGAATGAGTCAAATGGAGATCCAAATATTGAAAAGTGAGTTATATTTTATTAGATCAAACCTAGTTGTTACTTTCTAACCATTGTGGCTTTAAAATCCTTTAATCAAGGTTGATCTAACAGTCATGTTGTAAATCCTTTAATCAATGTGATATTCTAATGGCATGTTTTAAAGACCTCTAACAATGCCACTCCTAATAGGGTGATTAAGTCCTTTAACAAGATCACACCTAATAGTGTTTTGTAACCTTTGACAAGGTTGGCTTTTCACCAAGCTTACTTCAAAAGAGTGAAAAGTGGTAGCATGTTACTTGGTGGTTTTCACCGAATTGGATTTCCACATTAAATCCTAGTGTCATACTTGTGTGAATATTGTTTTCATGTTTCATGTTATTTCACTATAATATTTGGGGTCAAATTGTGATGGCGATGTAATTTGTGGGTGATCTTCATATTTTTTTTTTGTAATTTTCTATGACATCGTCACAATATTGATGTTGGTTTCATAATTGTGACATTGACGTAATTATTAAAAAAAAAAAAAAACATGACATCATTCACCATTTTTTTTGGATCGATTATGGAGTTGTACATGAAAGAGGTGCAAAGCTCTAAACATTTTTGGGCCGTTGTGATCAATGCATTTCATTGTTGTGCCCTTGTGATCTTTGCATTTCATTGTCATGGAGAGCGTTGAACGTTGTCATGCCCTTGTGAAATAAAATATGTCACAAATCACCATTTTACTCCTCTGATTGGGTATGAATAATCAAGTTAAATAGGCTTAAATAATCAGCTAGCTCCTATTATTTATCTAGGCTTTTTCCCATTTATCATCACAAAATATGTTATTAAAACCTATGATTTAGTTTATGAAATTATGTCATTTTTGCTTATTTTCCTATAAGAGTGTAGAATCATTTTTGCTTGTAGTTATATAGTAACTTGTGCAATAATTAATTAATTGCTAGGTTACCATGCTTATCTATACTCCAAATACTATAAAAAAATTTAGGGTTGTCTCCTTTGAGGAGGTCTCAACATTGTCTGTGTGGTCATCCCATCAAAGAAGAACATCATCTCAAATGCCAAAGGAATTATAGATGTCTCAAATAATACATGAAATAAAGGAATAAGTAGCAACCTAATTTGAATTGGTCCTTTACCAACCAAATCACTTGATGTCATTATTGGATGATCTTTATTGGTAGAATCAAAGGAAGAAGAGCACATATAATATATTTAGATATTTGTGTTCCTATGGAAATGAAATTTCAACCAACTTGTTATAACTTGAAAAGGATACCTAACACTCAAAAAATCTAGATGAGGATCAAATGCTACAAATAAAGAGTCTAATTGTGACTTTACAAATGCTCTTCTATTTAATCTTGATGTGACATCAACAAGAGATCTTAGCAAAGGTAATGTAATTTGGATATACAAGACCTCTATATTTTCAATTTTTGATTTGATTTCTAGCATTCCAAACATAGATTTTTTCAACTAATGAATGTTTCTATGTTAACTACAAGAGCTCTAATGAACCAAAAAAGATGCACTTAATAAATTTTATCCAAGCACCAAAGTACATTTGCAATGTCTGATAAAGATATATGTGGTATTACCCCAAGATATCTATAGGCATTACATAGTAACATAAATATCAAGGATGAATGCAAGGTGGAAAAATAACAAAAGAGGCTAAATTCAACAGTGATTGACATAAAAAGGACTATGTAATGATAAACTATTGCGTTTAGATTTCATAAACCTGATGTTAGTTACAATTCAAGAATGGTGTAGGTTTCAATTTACTATACCATTCTAGGGTGTCTCCAATGAGGTTTTGAAAGACAATCATGTTGTTGACAATTTATTTGCTAAGACCCAATCTTTATAAATATTGTCAAGTCTTTAAGATGAGTTGCATGATCTTAGCTTCCATCAAAGGTAGTGTTTGGGGTGACATAACTATGTCCATATAAGCTATGTAAGGCCTTAGTGTGTGATGCCGAATTGTTCATAAAATCCTATTTCTAAGGAAAGGTTGTGGTAAGGTTCAATCATTTGCATCCCTCAAGGGTGATAGAGATCAGGGGTAAACCAAAAGAAGACATCCTAAATGTATTGGTTGGGGTTGCTTGTGATTTGAAGCATTTATATCTGAGTTTGGAGCATATAGTTTATATTCTTATAATACTTAGTAATTATGTATTTGTTGCATTTGTTCATAATTTAAAGATAAAGGGCTTGCAATTTAAGCCTCTTCTTGGAATGATTGAGGCATGTTGATTTTTTAGGGCTATATTGATTGAGGGAAAGTTTCTTGAAGTAGATCTATTTGGAGTGCCTCTTGATGTCCCCTTGGTAGTTGTATACTCTGTCCTATTTTTGGCCAATAGTAGTAGATAGTGCCACAAACAAGATTGTGGTGGTTGTGGTGAAATGTGTACCTAAAGAAAATATGGAGTTTGACTATACATGTGAATATAATATGTTGCTCTGGGTTGATTTATGTTTTATTTTAGTCACCCTATGAGTTAGGGAGCTATGTGGTTTAGTTGATTTGTCAACATATTTTGGGGTGAATGTATCCTTGAGGTTCATTGTGGTCATCTCATGAGCCTCCAAAAGGCCATTGTTTTAAGTTCTTTTTATCTTGTTTTTAAGCAGTTATCTTGCAAAAGCAATCATGACTTTATGATTTTAAGCAAATGAACTTATGTTTTTATGTATATGTTATATATATGTTAAGACATGAAGTAGAAGTACAGATAGTTCAAATATGCTATATTTTCTTGAATCTATGGACAAAAATGATATAATGAAGTAATGTTGCATGCTAATAAATATTTCCCCATTCATGCTATGTCTTGGGTATTTTTCCTCCTATAGCTATATGATTTGTAAGAGTGGTAATTTGAACTTTGCACCATTTCTCTAATGTTGATGATGAAATAAATATATGTATGTGGAAGTTGTGTGTGCATTGAATATTTTACAGGTACTTATTGTAGATATTCAAATATTAACACCTCAGTACTAAAGTCAAAGCCAATTGGATTGCTAAATCATTTCAAGTGGAGCAAAGTCATTATATGCTTTCTGTTGGTGCAGTGCATGAATGTAGCTTCCATAACTTGCTACATTCCTAGAGGATTTATTTATGGTTAATGGCGATTCTATTTCAAACTTTTTGAGTTTGTAATTGATCCTTATTAATGGAGTGATCATAGAGTTAGGAAGTAGTTTTAGTTTCCTTTAAATAATGTTCTTTGTAGCTTAGAGTGCTATTTTTGAAGAAGAATAAGATAAGTTGATTTTCATAATAGTAGAGTGTGATACTATTTTTAATCAAACATAATTCTTTCACCATAAATGAATAGAATGAGAAGTTCAAGTTTATTTCTCTTATCTTTATTATCATTTATGTTCACACATCCAAGGGGGCAACTTGGTGAGTGAACTATTTTGGTAGAATATATTTCATTTCCTTGTTTGTTTTATGGCAAGGTAGAATTATGTTGCTCCTGTAGCCATTGATAATAGAACTAGTGAATTGTTCTTGCAACATAGGTGTATAGATAGGTTTATTGTTTATATTATTACCTTAGGCTTCGAGTTAAGTTGTTGTTTTAGTTTCTAGCATAGGTTTCCTTCAGCATTGCCTTTGCTTTAGTTGTAATGACTTAAAGCAGAATTAGAGCATATACTTTGCAGTCACCATCTCAATTTTATGCTCCTGGGTTGAAAAATTAAATGAAGTCAATATATTATTTTATGTAAAACACATGAAGTTGTCTACCATAGAATCATTGTTAAAGGATGTCAAATTATTTGTTACTAAGGTATTAAGTTGACCAAACATTTTTGGCATCATTGTTGGGGAAGGTGTCAATCCAGTTTAACTTTGAAGTCATTATGTGAGTTTACATTTTGCATTATTTTGCATGCATAGAAGAAGAGACCTCCTTGAGAGATTTCTTCCCCGTAACATTTAGGAAGACATTTTTAATCCTAAGCCTAAAGAACCTCACAGTGAGAAAGAAGAAGAAGAACCTTTTGAAAATTTATTCGCTGTTGCTCAAGAAAAAATACCCTCATCCTCTGAAGAATCCTTGCATTTGAATGATCTCTTCATTGAACCTGAATACCAAGATAGTTCACTTGCCCTTGTTATCTATCAACCACCATCACTAGGTCCTCCTCCAATAATGGCTTGGCCTCATCCTACATTTCCTTTCCTATTCCTCCTTGGCAAGGTAATGAGAACTTGAAGAACATATCTTCTACTGCACTTCCCAAGTTCTATGGCCTAATTACTAAAGACCCTAAAACCTTCCTCTTTGAGTTTGATATCCTTTACAAAAGTTATGACTATACAATTGATGCTCACAAGTTGAAGTTGTTTTCATCCACCCTAAAGGAAGTTGCTCTGAGAAGGTTTATGAGCTTGAGTGCCAACACTGTAGCAGATTGGCTTACAATGAGAAACTTGTTTCTCATAAAGTACAAAGAATGCTACAGGGGTCAAGATTAAAAAGGGGGTGACATGATCAAAATGTCCCAAAAGGATGATGAAACCTTGGAAAACTATGTTTCACAATTCATGTTCAACCTACATCATAAAACACAACATCAACTGAATGAAGAATCAAAGAAGCATCTTTTTTTTAGAGGAGTAAATGATGGAAGTATTGAAGCTTTAGATCTAATGGCATGAGGAGATATCACTTAGAAAAATTGGAATGATATATAGATCATATGTTTAAATTATTCCAAGGCCACTATGAAGAAAGGTAGGGGACTTAGAGACCTACCACATAAGTCTAATGGCAGCTCAGGAGTATCAAAGATGGAACTATCCAATTTGCTATTAGATTTCAAACAAAACATCATTAATGATGTAGCTACTCAGTTGGATACCATGTAGGTGAGAAGGAAGAAGGACCAAATTGATTCCATGTTAGTCGAATACTATCCACATTGTAGGAAAAAAAAGGCATTGTAGATGGAAGTTTGTTGCAAGCTTGGATACACAACTGGTGCCTACTAAGTTTAAAACCATTGATGAAAATGGTAAAGTGTTCTATATTGCTCAATAAAGGCCATGGGCTTAAAGACGAGGTATTCTAAAAGATCCTCTTCAAAGTTATAATAGTAACAATCAATACTAATTTTAGTGGCAATAATAATGCAACAACCTCAACAAGGTTGGTAGCAACCTCAATAGGGTTGGCATCAATCTTAGTAGGGTTGACAACAAAACCAAAATTGGAATGCCCAACCTAGTCAACAAGCCTTAATGTTACCACCTCAATAGTAGGCTCTAATGTCTCTTGCTACAACCACTAATGCTTCTCCTAAGTAGACTCATCTACTAGTTTAGCCTAATCCTAATCCCAATAATACTAAAAAGCCAACACAACAACAAAGCTATGTTATTTCCTTGAATGATATCCATCTAAGGTTAGACACTACTCTTCCTTCACCCTAAAAGCCTATAATAATTGAAGTTGAAGATTTTCAAATTGAACAGACATATGTGTCAAATCAGTAGACCTCTCCTATACCCAAAGAACCTCCATTTCCTCATAGGTTGATGGAACAAGGCTAGCCTGCAAAAAATTACACAATAATTGATTTTCTCAATCAATTGAAGCAAATGCCAGTACAAATACCATTACTTGATGTTATTAAGGAAGTCCCTACCTATACTAAAGCTATCAAGGAAAACATTTATCATCCAAGAAGAAATAAGAAGGATCCAAAAACTATTCATATCTTATCACAGTTGTCTGATTTAATGCTAGAAAAATTTATTATACCTAAATATTCTGACCCTAGGAGTCCTATGGTTACTATCACCATTCATGGGATGCAAGTTCAAAATGCCTTAGTTGACTTATCATCATCTATAAACATCATGACGAAGAAGGTATTGTCTTGATTGCATATCATTGGTCTCAGAGAAACACCAACCATACTTTATCTTGTTGAAAGATGTCATAGTCACCTTAAAATCTTGGGAGTATCTAGTATACTTTGTTGTTATTTTCCCAAAGGCTAACATGGGTGAATATCCTTTAATTTTAGGGCAACCATGGCTAGCCACTGTAGATGCCTATATAGCTTTCCAGTCTAGAAAGATGACAATATCCAATGGTGTGCATATTAAGAACCTAACCTTATACTCCCCTACTCATCCATTTTTACTAGATGACCAACTAATCTGGCTAGATTTGGGAAATGATGATCCATAAGTCAATTACATCCATCGAATAATGATGATAGGTCAAGAGTCATCTATCGCTTCTCAAGAAGAAGATGAGATCATTTCATCCATTATCATGAATGAATATGGAGTAGAAAATCAAGTGTGTCCTCAAGTAGAATGTGTCCTAGAAACCATATTACCACCTTTGAACACACCCCGACATTCAGAAGCATCCCAATTCCTTCACTCACTATTACCTCATGAGATGGATTCTTCTCCTATTGCCTAGTTATTCATGACAGGTAAGGTTATTAAGATGGGAATTTTTCTAAAAAAGGAGTTGAATGTAAATAATGCTTTATTACCTTCACATCAAAAAATTATGTTGCAATTACTATAGGAGAATCAAAAAGAATTTGCTTGAGACTGCATGGACATGAAATGACTAGACCCTATGCTTTGCACTCACAAGATTTACATTAGTCTTTCAAATCTATCTAACAACCTCAGAGGAGAGTTAACCCTATTTTGAAGGATATAATCAAGAATGAACTGCAGAAACTATTAAGTGTTTCTTTTGTCTACCCCATCTTTGATAGCCAATGGGTCTCACCCCTAGTTATAGTACCAAAGAAGGGAGGAAAATGGAGAGTTTTTTTAGATTATAGGGAGCTTAATTCAACCACTAAGAAATACCACTTTCCCTTACCATTTATCGATCAAGTTCTTGAAAACCTAGTTGGCAAGAAATGTTTCTCTTTTATGGATGGTTTTAGTAGTTACAATCAGCTACAAATAGCCCCAGAGGATCAAGAAAAAATAACTTTCACATGCCCATGGGGTACTCTTTCCTACTCAGTCTTACCCTTTGGCCTGTGTAATACCCCAGCCAAATTCCAACAAGTTGTCATAAGTATCTTTTTGGATATATCTGTTGACTGTATGGAGATCTACATGGATGATTTTACTATTTATAGGACTAATTTTGAGGAGATAAAAGCCAACTTAGAGACAATGCTCAAGAGATGCCAAGACTATAACCTTTCCCTAAATAGTGAAAAATATTTTATGATGATGGAAAAAGGAGTAGTACTAGGTCATTTTATTTTGCCAAAGGGCATCCAAGTAGATCCAACAAAGATTGAAGTCATTAGTACCTTTCCTACACCAAAGAAGCAAAAGGATGTATAAAGTTTCCTAGGACATGGTAGATATTATAGAAGATTCATCAAGAATTTTAGTCAACTTGTAGCACCCCTTTATAACTTGTTAAAAAATGATTCTAAATTTTCTTGGGACTCTGCATGTGCTACATCTTTCCTATAGCTTAAAAAAGTTCTCACCACAACACCAGTTTTAAGAGCACCCAATTGGGGACTACCTCTCCATATCTATACAAATGCCTTAGACTATGCTATAGGTTTAGTGCTAGGCCAAAAGGTAGACTCACTTGAACATGCTATTTACTTCATTGAAAAAAATTTACAAGGTGTAGATTTTAACTATAGAGTCACTAAAAAAGATCGACTTGTAGTTATTTATGCAATGAATAAATTTAGGCACTGCATTACTAGATATGAAATATTTGGTCATACTAATAACTCTACTATAAAGTATCTAATGAATAAGCCTAAAATATCAAGAAGAATGGCTCATTGGTTGTTACTTATGTAGGAATTTGATATCACCATAATAGATAAACCCAACAAGGCTAATGTGGTAATTGACTTTCTCTCTCAATTGCATGTCCCTAATGATCCTGTGGCCATTGATGACAGTTTTCCAGATGAACACCTTTTCCTATTGTTAGCACAAAATCCATGGTCTATAGATATTGCAAATTATCTCACCACAAGAAAGATGCCAGTTCACTTCTCTACCAAAGAAAGAAAGTTACTAGTTGAAAAGAGCTTTAACTATTCTTGGATTGTTAGATTTATGTTTTATACTGGCCATGATCAAGTAATGTGTTGGTGCATAAGGGAAGATGAAACATATGATATCTTGAGAGAACGTCATGATGAGCCTTGTGGCAATCATTTTGCAACCAAAAGGACAACCTTTAAAATATTGAGAACTAGGTACTATTGGCCAACTTTAGAGAAGGATGCAACTATATATACAAGGAAATGTGATAAGAGTCAATGAATGGCGAGACTCACAAAATAAAATTATATGGCCTTGTGGCCTCAAGTAGTTGTTGCACCCTTTGATAAATTGAGAATTGACTTTGTAGGCCCTATTGAACCCTCTTCACAAGGTAAATCATATACCTTAGTTTGCACTGATTATGTAACTAAGTGGGCAAGGGACAAATCCATGAAGCACCCAAAGGATAATAATATTGCAAAGTTCTTGTATCCATCTTTACATGGTTTGGAGTCCCTAGGGAGTTGACATCTGATGAAGGATCTTAGTTTACATCTAATTTAATAACTGCTCTCATGGAAGAATATACTATTTGGCATGGTAAATCATCACCTTACCATCCATAAGCTAATAGCCAAGTAGAAGTTACCAATAGGGAGTTCGACTCCCTTTTCACCAAAATAGTAGCACTTCATTAGAAGGATTTTTTGGAGATATATGATAGACTAAATTACTGAGAGGGGAGGGGTGAATCAGTAACTTATAAAACTTAATTTTCACCAATTCATCTTTTATGTATATTTTGATCTAATTAAATGCATGAAAAATTGAAAGTATTAAAATATTCATAACACTTTGACACACAAAATGGTGATCTAGAAACCTTCCAAATAGAAAGTAAAATTGGTGTGGGGATGATACCCACAAGCTTTAGTACCAAAATATAAAGTTGGCATGTTAAGGCTTATAATGATCACTTCTAATGATAAGCCCTGTTAGGAGCAATAAGGACTACTAGGTCCACCTTGCAAAAGGATTTACAAACATACAATGAAGCTTGCACTTAGTAAAGAGATTTAAAAAAGACTGTTAAGTCTACCTTGTGAAAGGATTTAATTGGTCCACCTATTAGGATGAACGAGTGGCTAATCTCTAATCACCTCACTATGATAGATAAATCTTTGCTACTCCTTATACTGTTGTAGCCCTTTTTACTTTGCACTTTTATTCTTATTAAATTTTCATCTTGCTCATGTCATATATCTTCTTTTGGCTGTGATACTATACATTACATATATACCAATCTAATTTACAAATCAAAAAAGTTGGCTACAATACAAGTTTCACCAAAATACACAAAGTCAGCCTAACTGAAGGAACTCGGGTTCTAAAGACTAGCTTGGTGAGGTTCTGATACTTGACATCCATTGTCAATGCTCGACATCATCATGCATTTGGTAGACATAGAAGCTCAGTCCATATTAATCACTTCCAAGTAGTCTAAACTCAGTTTGCACTAGTGACTTGATGAATACTATAAAACTCAACATATAAACTAAATCACTTGATTCACACTACATAGCTCAATCAATGCTATCACTATAAGCTCAGTATAAACTGAATCACTTGGTTGACACTCTATGACTCAGTCAATATTGGATTCACATTATTGAATCTACGAACTTGATAACCACTATACAACTTGGTTTGCACTGAGTGACTTGGAAAACATTATGAAGATTGGTTTAGACTGATAATCACCAACTTGGTAGACACTACTTGGTGAAAATTAAATATTGTTCTCGATACTTGGTAGCAATTGTAGAACTCGGCAGAGTCTAAATTACTTGGTTAATATTGTTAACTATACAATAAGCTTGGTAACTATTGACTGTTTGAATAAGTGTGTGTCACTAATATACAAACTTGACTATAATGTCAACAATCTCCTCCCTTGGCATTAGTGACAAAAAAAATTATCAATCAAAACTAAATTCTCAAAAAAATTCAAACTAATCTTTATTCTTCATCTTGTGTCTTCAATTTAGTAGCACACTCTATTTTTGAGATTTTTCAAAATTGCTTTTGTAAGAGATGTTTCTATAAATAGTTATACATGTATATAATATGATATTATGATGCTCCCCCATACATGTTTACTTTATATATTATACATCTCATCTTCTCCCCCTTATGCATTATACATTATATACATCTTCTCCCCCTTTTTCACATAAATGCCAAAGGTGTATTTTACATGGTTATTCCAAAATGTGACTAAAATTTAGAATGTACCTTTAGAATTAATGACAATGTCTTGTCCCAATTTTTTTGTAACACCTTTCTTGCATGCAAAGAAATCTACACTTCTGTTGATAATTTTAATGTGGTCAGCAATGGAGAAGTTATTATCATGGATGAGGGTTTTAACATGTGCAATATGTTTTTGCAATGCATCCATGTTTGGGAGAATCATGCCCTGTATGTCTACCAGTGTAGCTCTTCACTTGGCTTCTTCCTTTAGAAATTATTCCTGCATGTCAGTTAGAAATTTGATCTTTGTATAGTGAGAAAAACTATAACTCGGGCCAAGTGACAACTGGTGTGCACTTGCCTTCAGGTCTTCATCAATCTTGGAGAGTTTTTCTTTAATATCTTGTGTGAAAATGGATGTGTAATAGAGTTTACCAAATATAAAAGTCACATTGTTTCAAGAGGATTCCAATGAGCCTAGAATAGTTGATAGATCTACTTGGTATATGGAAATATTTTATGCTTGATGCAAGGAGGTACAAAATAACTAGGGCTATAGGCACACCCAGTTATCCAAACCACCTCGCAAGAGTTAACATAGCAAAAAACAAAAAACAAGAACAACACCAAGTAGGGAGAGAACAAAATGTTTATTGATTCATCAGATAATCATCATACATATCCAACTGTACGGCCTTCTGGGTTATGGCCAGTTACAATATACAACTTCCAAATTCATGATCCAACTTCAAGTTTGCACTTCTAGGCACATAACACCCTTTTTCTGATCTTCCCCATTCTACCTAAAAACTAAATCCTAGACTTCCTTAAATACTTGTGTGGTCGTAGGTCATCCCATCACAAAGTTGAACCTTACATTAAATTTATGCACAACCACAAGTTGACTCACATCAAATATTAACTACCTATACCAAAATTAAATGTGAGAAAGGTCAGCCCAAACTAGAACCAGACACAGATTACTCGACAAATGAAGACTTCACAAAACACTATCACTCAGCATCGGAATGATCAATCAACAACCACACAAGCTTGATATCCAAAGAGAACTCGACACCATAGAGAACTCAACAACCAAAGGATCATTCAGCAACAAAAGGATCACTTGGAAACCAAAGGAATCACTTGGTAATAACTAAATTCTTGGCAATCATTAAAAGCTTGGCAATGTAAGACATTGCAACCCAGTGGAAAGGAAAACTAAAATAATGTAGGATATTAGTGCAACCCAAGATGCTCCTACACTAGATAACCAGGGTTGGAAGAAATGATTCTTCTAAACCATTGAGATGTTACAACCTGAGTTGAATCCAACTCAAATTGAGAAATCCATGAAGCATCTTCAATAGGCCTGTTCTTCCACTTCAATAAATATCATAGTAATCTTTTCTTCTTGTGCTTTTACCAAATCTTTGATCCAATATCTGTTCAAATTCTTCAATCTACTTCTTAGGATAATCTTCTGACACAACAAATTCATCATCTAACTAATGATACTTATACAAATCGGAAACATTGAATATAGGAGATATATCCATGTCATCAGGTAACTCAATTTCATAAGCATTTCCACTGTCAAAATTCTTCAAGATCTTACAAGGACCAAACTTCTTCATCTTCAGCTTATTGTATGTTCCAACAAGAAATCTTCCTTTCTTTAAATGAACCATCACCTCATCACCAATTTTAAAAATATGATGTCATCTAGACTTATCAACATCCTCCTTATACTTATGATTACTTTGTTCCAACCTCAACTTCACTTCCTTATGAAAAGACTCCATAAAATCAAAAAATTCTTCTCCCACAACACTCCTCTTCTCTTCACCACCAAAATTCCTCAAATCTAATACTCCTCTAGGTTGCATTCCTATAACAATCTCAAAAGTTTTTTTTCCTGTACTCTTATTCACAAAATTATTATATGCAAACTCAGCTTGTGCCAACACTACTTCCCAATTACTTGGCTTATCTCTAGCTATACATCTCATTAGATTACCCAAGCTTCGATTCACAACCTCTATCTATCCATCTATCTGTGGATGGAATGTAGAACTAAACTTTAATTAAGTACTCATCTTCTTCCACAAAGTCTTCCAAAAATAACCAACAAACTTGTTATCTCTATTAGAAATAATACTTCTTGGTGATCCATGCAATCTCACAATATCTTTAAAGAAAAGTTCAGCAGCATGCTTAGTGTAGACACCTAAAAACCTTTAGAAAATAAGGTATTTTTATTTTCCGAAAAATTCCTGATGACATCATCATTAATTAATTAATTAATTTATTTATTTATTTTTATGCCATTAAATTCTTTTATCTTAATTAAAAATATTTAATTAAGGAATCCCTCCCAAAAATGTTTAAATCTTATTTAAACATTATTTTCTTATTTAAACATTATTTAATTAATAAATTGACCAAAAAACCCAAAATAAATAAATAAATTATTTTTTACCCAAAACTTGGCCAATTTCCTTAAGGCCACTAACCTCTTCCAAAATTTTCTAATCCTTATTTAATTTTGATTAAAGGCTAATCCCATCATTTCCTACCCCTAATCCCAACTCAAAATATTTAATTAAGATTAAATATTAATTCTCATGTTTATTAAAAAAGTTTTAATAAATATCTCCTCAACCCAAACCCTTGAAATAAATAAAACTTTATTTATTTCCTAAAAATCTAATTTATCCTCATCCTAAGAAGTTCTAGACTCTTCTAGAAAGTCTTCATCCTCATCCTAGGAAATTCTAGACTATTCTAGAAAGTCTTTATCCTCATCCAAAGTCTAGACTCTTCTAGAAGATGTCTTTAAAACTAATCCTAATCCCCTTCTAACCTTGTCACATTCCCTAAACATGAGTTAAAACTTCCTAACCCAAGCCAAAGTTAACAAATATCTCCTCCTTCACCCACCCTCATTAAATGCCATCCACTTGCCTATCCCTAAGCTAATCCTAAACCATCCTCTAATCATTTGCACAATCTTAAGCAAGCTTAAAACCCTCCTAATCAAGCCCAAGTCGAAATTTCTCTCATCTCCCTTAAAATATCTCAACCATAAAACTTTATGAAGCCCACTAGGCCATAAATGACTCTTCCAAGCCCTTTTATTGCTCTTACAAGCCATTATGAGGGTCTTTATGAAGATTTTATCCCTTGAGCCTCCTTTTTTGACTCATCCTTCCCCTTTTCTCCATCCTCTCACCATGTGACATGTGTCACTCCTTGATTGGCTGTAAGGAAGCACAATCCATGTGCTCTCTTCTCATGCAATCTGAGCCCTCCATGAGCTTTTTTCCATCCTTGCATCTTAGCCCTCAATCCCTCAAGCCTCTTGCCTATAAATTGGATCCTTCCCCTTTGCAAAATAACACAATCCATGAAGTAAAGTCATAATGCCATTTTAAGAAGCCATTTTACATCAAAACCATACAATCACACCCAAATTCCAACTCCATTTGAAGCCATTTTTGAAGCATAAGCTTGAGCATACATCCTATCTATTTAGACAAAGCCACTCAACAAGAAAGCTTCTTATTGAGAGAGTCCATTAATGGCTCATATTCTCAATTGAGAGCTCATCTTAGTCTACCTTGAAGTTTATGAATTTTTTTTAGTTTGTAGAAGCTTTATTTAAATTTGGTTTCTATTAGCATACTAACATTGCTCATATACATTTTGGCACACCCGGTGGGACCCCGCATGGGTCATCTTCATTAGTTTTTTTAGTCAAGTTTTGTATGTCATTTGCTGATTTTGGCTAATTTTGCTTGTTTTTGTGATTTGTAGGATTGTATAAATTGATTTTGTAGGTCCACATGAGCATGAAGAAGACAAAGGAACTCATAGTCTATCTCATAGTATTTGCAGATTTTTCAAGCTTATAGGTGGACAAAGCACTTGGAATTCTTCTTCCTCTTCTTGTCTATATTCTTCTTATTCCATCTACTTCTTCTTCTTCTTCTTGTGGGAAATCTTGACCATTTTTTTTTAAGGAAGCAAAATCATAGACAATTCTTTTTAGTGCTTAAAATGAACCCCCAAATCATACTTAAATCCATTAAAAATTAAAAATTTGCAAAAAAGAAAAAATCTTTTAACAAGTGAAACTAAACCAATCCAATCATTTGCATCCTTGCAACATCAAGGTTTTAGATGCATTCATGCAAAGTTAGGAACACTTAATTTTTGAAAATTTAAAAAGAATTTCAAGTTTCCATTTCAAAAGGTTCAAAATCAACACTAAGTGCACACTAAAATCTAAATCAAACTCAAAGCATCAATCAAGGATAAAATGAACCTCATTTGCAAATATTTTAAAGTTCTTTAAAAATATCATGAAAATTAAGAGTCCTAAATAGTTGCCAAAAATTTTCCTAAAAGCTTTGTTATTTGTTCCAAACAAATGTCTTGTTGCAAAATCTTGAATGTTTCTTAGGTTTTTCATGCATCAAAACAATCTAGGAATATCATTTTTGTGCTTAAAATATGCAAACTAGAACACAAAATCTTGAATGAAAACCAAATTCCAAAGAGTCATTTTCACTTTTGAGTCCAAAACAATCTTGAATGATCTAAGGTTAAAAAAAAGCACTTCAAAGTTCTTAAAACAACACACAAAAACTCAATCTTGAATGCTGAAAGGAAAAAACTTGAATGTTTAATCACTTCTCTTTGAATGCATGTTGCTAAACACACTCTTGAATGTCATGGATTAAAATCAAATTTTCCTTGAATGCATGATTAAAACAACAAATCCAATCTTGAATGCCAAGGATTAATTAACCATTGCAATATCAAACACTTCATTTGGAGCTTCTAAAATTGAACAAAACAAATCTCTTTTCCACATGCAATTTAGGTAAAGTTTGATTTTTGAACATTTAAGAAACTTTGTTAAGTTAAATACAAATTTGCGAAAATCAATTTGAGTAGTTCCTTGGACTCACCTCTTTTCTAATCACCCATCAATCCAACCATTGGTTGCAATCTCAGTGCCATTTATGGGGATGGGTCTACTTGAAAAAGGTGTTAAATGTTCCACAATCTAACTCACTCACTTGGTCTTTGAATGTTTGCTTTAACTTTATCAAAAAATTTAAATGACCAAAACTCTAGATTAAATCGATCACACTTCAAGTTTGGGCACTAAAATTGAACAACTATTGACGTGGAGGGTCTCCGGGTACGCACTTGACAAATCGAGTCTCACACATCTTTTCTTTGGGCTTAAAACAAAATCACAACAACTCTTGAATGCTTTAAAAGAAATTAATCGATACTTGACGTGGAGGGCCTCTGGGCGCACGAGTTTGCTTTTGTTGACCCTAACTCTTCTTCTTGTTTGCATTCTTCGATCGATTTACTTTTGTTGGCACTTCAAGTTGGAATTGAACATTGTCTCTTAAACATGAGTGCTTGCAAAGTCTAGATTAGCACACATAAGAGTCAGTTGGTAAAAGAACAAGCGTGTTTTATTTTTTAGCCCAAGGTCATCCAAGTCTTCTCTCCCCTTGTCGTCTTTCGAGGCCATCTTGGGTGCATAAGATTAGGATCCAAAACCTTGTTTCTTTTTAGGAGGCCTGCTTGGGGATTTCATCACCCCTTGGACGACCTCAACTCCAGCATTCTGGCAGAGTATAAGAATCGGGAGGTGAATCGAAAGACACCTCTCTTGGAATCAAGATTTTTGTCACTCGGGCTAAGCCTCAAGGAACTTTATACCCTTGAGAAGTGAAAGAGGAGAAGTGGGTTACCACTCCTCTCGGCTGTGTGACATCTTGTTGGTTTCATCTACGGATTTGGGCCTCACATACCTTTAGGTATATCGAGGAATCCCTACCTAAACCAACTGTCAGCCTTGTAGACAACAATCTAGAGTGTTAATGTGTTTAAAGTGACTGATCGAAACATTTATAAAACATACACACTCCTCAGTGCAAGTATCACATTCTGAGAATCAAAAACTTCTATCTGGTTGTTCCTATCTATTGCTTGTTTTTTTATTTGTTGAATGAATGTTTGCCAAACTTGGTCAATCCTAGCTTAGGGCACACTTAGCGTAGTTACTGCCTATTCTAGAAGTTGAACAAGTTGAAGCAAAATAATCGAGGTCTCTTAAAGCCAAGTAGATTCAAGAATTGATGTCAGAGCAACCCAAACCCAAACAAAAGTTTCACAAAGTTAAACTCAAACCATCTCAGGCATACCAAGAACTTTCAATCAAGAGAAAGGAACTAACACCAAGTCCTCGAATTGCCAAACTCCACAAAGCAGAGAATAAAGCTGCTGACAAAGCACTTCAAGAGGCCTGGTTAGAGTGCACCATCAAATTTAGCCAACATCCAAGAGTTAATCCTGCTTATGCCTTACCAACTAGGCATGATTTCTATGATTAGACACCCTTGTTTCTCCATACCTTCTTGGATAAGCTTCACCTTAGAGTCATCTTTGTAGAAAAGTTAGCCATCTTAGGTTATCCCCTTAAGCATTATTAGCTCATCCATCTCATTTAGGACCAAACCATCTAGCCAGCAATCCAAAATCTACACATCCAAGCCTTCAAAAATTGTTGTCACCTTGCTAAAAGTTTGCCATTCCTAAAAATCTTTCAAAACCACCAATCTCACCAAGGTTATCCCTTTGACAAAGCTTTGTCTAGGGTAATCTAGCTTTGCCACTTGTTATCCCTCATCACCTTGAGCTAAAGGTTGGGATCCACAAGTGGTCAATCTCGTGTTCTTCCTAAAGGATCATCAGTCTATCCTTAAGTTGACACAATCACCACCAAGCTTGCACATAGGAAAGTAGACCTTTTGTGCTTTGGCAACATATATTTGAAGTTAGAATCCCCAACCCAATCCTCCTTAGGTTTTTTCATATAGCTTTGCCTCAACCTAGGAAATCATTTGCATAGAAAAGCCTTCCTCCCTTTTGCATCCACCAGCATTTGTTGCATCTCATCCCTAGGAGCATTTTTCATGCCACCCGTCACTCGCTTAGCCAAGAAGAAAGAAATAATGGAGCCCTATCATTTGGATCAAACAGCCTCACCCCCCTTGAGCACTCAACCATCCTTCAGCCCAGAGAAAGCTATGCCATCATCTACTGACATTGAAGCTTTCATGAACCAACCAAGAAATGCAGTATTGGTAAACGCCATTATAGGCAAGAACAAAGATACAATCATGGCTAATTTTCGAAGGGACAATGTAGGAACCTTTGACTTTGGAAGACCCCCTCCATTATCAGATCCATCTCACCCATTGTTTGGGCAGCTGCCACCACCCATAGGCTCTTATGATCCAAATTATCCTCAATATATGCCAAAAGAAGAGTCTCCAGCCAATCCATATGATCCAACAGATCCAAACATACCATCATCCACCCAAGTTGAAATCTCCATGCCGCAAGGCAACCCAGCCACCACCACTCCATCCTTAGTTCATACCTCTCTGCTCTAAACCCCCTTTACCCAAAACACCTCACCATTCATGCACTTCACTATTGCTACTGCTACTCCCCGACCCAGCCTTCCAAATCCATGCATCTCTCAAATCAGTGCGAGCATCTTTGGCCAACCTCAACAATATACAATAGCGATGTCGCCCATGGGGCCAAGTAATCAACCTTTCATCACCCCCAGCTTGTTCACCACAGCCCAAAGCACAATCCCATCATTTCCATTAGGTCTTGGGAGCTCAGTGCCATCAACCACAAATCCACAAGCTACTACCCTCACTCCACAAAGCTATCAAACCCCACAAGCTACTACCAATGTTCTGCCCAGCTCTCAAGTGACCCAAGCTCCCGCCACCACTCTACCAAGCTTCCAAATCCAGCCACCAAGCTATCAAACCCCATCAATTCCATTTCCTAGCTTTCAATTCCCACCACCTCCACCACCAACTAATCCATTACCTCTTATTACCAACTACTTTTCAATGCCACTTCTAGGAGGTAACCCACCAATCCAGCCAACCACCAATTATTTGCAGGTACCATCCCAAATGGGGGCACAACCCACATACCTTGGTCAAACCCCACAAGCCCCCTGATCCTTTCCCCAAGATTCACAACCATCTTATACCTTACCTCCACAAAGCAATTCATTTATCCCATAGCCAGCTTATGTTCCTCAAATCCCATATCAACAGCAAGCCTCACAACACATGCAACACTATGCACTGCCTCCCCCTCAGCAAATCGTCATCCACCATGTAGCTGCCCAAACAATGTACAATCCCTATCAGAAAATCCCTTATAGCCATCCATATTCAGTGGCCCCATCTAGTGCATACCTATCTCAAGGCACTCCTACATTGGGGGCACCCCAGCCATCACCCATTAATTCAGAATGGGAAGCCATGAAAACAACTTTGAAGAACATCCAAGAGGGAAATGATCCAAAAACTTTCAAGTTTGAGAATGTGTGCCCTTACCCATTTGACAGAGCCATTACCATGACACCATTCCCAAAGCATTTTGAGACACCCAAATTTGACAAATTTAGAAGAAAAGGAGACCCTGTCACACATATCAAAGAATTTTACATGCACTGCCAAGAAGTGGCATACGATGACATCTTCCTCTTGCATCTCTTTCCCAAAAGCTTGGCCGGACCAGCTCTTGAATGGTTTTATAGAATCCCCTATGGCACAATTAAATTTTTTTCTAAATTATCTGAGGCATTTGTAGCCCAATATGCCCATCTTGTTGAAACAGAGCTATTAGTAGTTGATCTTGTCCACACCAAGCAAAAAGGTGGAGAAAGCCTTCCTGAATATCTTCAAAGATGGCAAACCCTTACCACTCACATATCTTGCACCTTGCCAGAGTGCCATTTGGTGAAAATGTTTATTGATAATGCTCATCCTAGCTTGGCTCACCACATGACCATGAACTGTTTACAGACCTACAAAGATATCAAAGAGAAAGGAATGATCCTTGAGAAAGGACTCATTAAAGATGGTGTGGTCAAGATTTACAAGGAAGCCAACCAAAATCAATCACATTCCAATGACAAGTCTAGGTATTGGAACAAAAACAAGCATGTTGCAACAGATGGCATCACTGACACCAGACATGTGAATAGTGTTGGTCCTTCTCACAACCAGTCCAACCCACCCTATCAACCAAACAATCAGCAAGCTATCAACTACCAATAGCAGAATAACCACAGCTATCAAAACCATAATCCAAGACCAAACTTTCAAGGGTCTAGAAATCAAGCTAATGCCATCAATGTAGCTGCAAGATAAAAGCCCAGATTCCAACCTACACCTAGAAACTATACACCCCTTGGTGAGCCATTGGATGTCATTTTTGAGAAATTAGTCAAGGAAAACCTCATCAAATTTCCTCCTACCCAGCAAATTGACCCAAGCCAATCCAAAGCTGCATGGTACAAAGATAATGAGTATTGCAAATTTCATAGGATAAAAGGTCACACTACCCTCAGATGCATGAAGCTGAAAAACTATGTGCAGGACCTCATTGATCGGAAGGAAATCACTATTGGTGCCCAAACCTCTCCCAATGCAGGCTTATAGATCTATCAAAATGCTTTTCCTCCTCACAACAATCAAAATCTTGGAAAAGCACCTATCCAAACCAACAACAACAACACCAACAACCGTCAGCCAAACCAACAGCATGGGAAGAACAATAACCACACTTCATCCTATATAGACTATGGTAGCCTTATAGGTTGTATATCCAAGAAAGAGCCTTCTATTAATGTTATTAATATCCAAGGACCAAACAATGAGTGTGTAGTCACCACTTGAAGAGCCCGATTTAACATCGCAGGCCCACCCATTTCACCAACACTATTAGCTCGATCAAAAAGCCAGTACAATATCTTGGAACACCTTGGGAACATGCCAACCCAAATCTCCATTTTAGACCTTCTTCACACTAGTTCTGTGTACAAGAACATCCTTGACAGTACTCTCATAGAATCCCGTGTCCCTTTTGATATCAATGCTACTGATTTTTGCAATCTTGTTGGACACCTTTCATCCTCATGTGCCCTATCGTTCAGACTCACCGACATACTCGTGGTCGAGCCAGATCACACCCTTGCACTTCGCATAGCCATCATGGTATCCAATTTTGTCATGAAAAGAGTAATGATAGATAATGGATCAGCCTTGAATATTTGCACCCTAAAATTCATAAAATAAGCTGGGTATACTGAGGCAGATATCATCAGTGAGGTTATCACCATCAAAGCTTATGACAACTTGGAAAGAACCACAGAAGGAACTATTTTACTGCCAATCAAGGTTGGGCCAGTCATCCAAGAAACACTCTACCATCTTATTGATCTAAACCTACCATTCAACATCCTCCTCGATCGCCCATGGATTCATGCCATGAAAACTGTTCCATCCACTTACCATCAGTGCATCAAATTTCTGCATAAAGGCACTAAGGTAACCATCCATGCCGATCCAGAACCCTTTGCTTACTGCAATGTGGTTGAAGCTTCATATACAAACCATTGCCTTGGAATTGATATTGGCACATCCATTGCCAACTCATCCCACACTTGTAATGACCTAGAAACCATCCTCGCCTCTACCTTGTCTACCGTGAAGATCAATAATAAGGGCTATGAAGAGTATAGTCTGTCGGATGCATTTGTTGTCAGGGCACTCCCACTTGATCCACATGCCCATGGACAATCGACATATCACAAAGCTAAGGAGATTCCACCTCCTCGATACAAACAATTTGGCCCAACAACCTTTGTATCCTCAAAAATCTCTCTTCATGAGGAGCTCACTCCAGATATCAACAATTGGTTACATAAGGATGCACCTCAAAGGAATCAGGCACGCCTTGATCACTTCAGCCAGAAGTATCCCCAAGAACATAAGCTCATCACTGAAAAATGGAACTATCAAGGTGGTGGTCTAGGACCAAAAGAAAGAGGCATGCAGTGCCCCATCGACGCACACAAGTGGGAATCGAAGTCAGGTCTTGGCTTTGGCATACCCACAACTAAGGGCACCAATACAAACGGTCACACTTTTTTGAACATTCACCGCGACCTTGTCAAAATTGAAGACATTCTTGAGGAAGTTGAAAAGAGAGCCTACGATGATATCCTAGACCAAATCTCCCTCGGAGACTCTGTTCTCCAAGAACTATCCATCCACCTCATTGACCTACCACTCGCCCATCCACAACTCATAGATTGGGACCAACCAAGCGTCATACACATTGATGAGTTCACATCAGAGGAAGCACTTCTAAGATTCATGGGAGCTGAAACACCTCATAAGAAAACAAAGCCAGATTCTGCCTATATCTACAAGCTAGATCCCAAGGGGTATTTTGGAGAAAATCCCCAACCCAGTTCCGATACACCCAAAACTAGAACTAAGGTGAATCTGAGACTAGCTAAGGTAGCGAAGAGAACCCCTCAGCAAGAACATCCAGAGCCACAAGCAGAAAATGAGGATTTAGCATTACCTCCTCAAGATAATCGACCAGAGATATCTTCTATTCTAATTGAGGATACTAGGGAAGTCAACATCGGTTCTTTAGAGATCCCTAGGCTTGTTCACATTGCTGCATCCCTATCACAAGACCAAGCTGATCTCCTCTTTGAGGTCTTAAGAGAGAACATTGGCCGATTTGCATGGTCATATCA
This sequence comes from Cupressus sempervirens, assembly GCA_028749045.1. NCBI lineage: Eukaryota > Viridiplantae > Streptophyta > Pinopsida > Cupressales > Cupressaceae > Cupressus > Cupressus sempervirens. The sequence goes on along the minus strand of CM053788.1, from coordinate 294,771,716 downwards.
GGACATGCCAGGGCTTGATCCAAAACTTGTAGTTCATCATCTTGCAGTCAATCCACAGATCAAGCCCATCAGACAAAAGCTTAGAAAAATGCACCCCAAGGTGGCATTACTGGTTAAAGTCGAGTTAGAAAGAATGTTAGCTGCTAAGGTTATCCGACCTATTGACTATCCAGAGTGGATCTCCAACATGGTCCTTGTCACTAAGCCTTCTGGTGACATTAGAATCTGCACTGATTTCAGAGATCTTAACAAAGCTTGTCCAAAAGATGATTTTCCCTTGCCCAACATAGATATGATTGTAGATCTTACAGCTGGACATGAAATTTTTCCCTCGTGGATGGATTTTTTGGGTATAATCAAATCAAGATTGCAGAAGAGGATCAACATAAGACAATATTCACTACCCCTTGGGGAACCTTTTGCTACAACATGATGCCTTTTGGCCTAGAGAATGTTGGGGCTACTTATCAAAGAGCTATGAAAACCATTTTTCATGATCTCATCCATAGCATTTTGGAGGATTATGTGGATGATATCTTGGTCAAGTCTCATACCTTCATGGATCATCTTGCTGACCTGGAGAAAGTCTTTGATAGGTTAGCCAAATATCATCTTATGCTAAATCCCAAGAAATGTGTCTTTGGGGTCACATCTGGCAAGCTTCTAGGCTTTATAGTTTCTAAACGAGGTATAGAGATCAACCCCAAGAAGGTCAAGGCTATCTTAGACATGCCTCCTCCCCAGACACTGCGATAGCTTCGTTCTCTTCAGGGAAAGCTTCAATCTATTCAGCGCTTCATCTCCCAGCTTGTAGATAAGTGTACACCATTTTCACATTTACTAAAGAAGGATGAGAACTTCAAGTGGGATCCTTTATGTCAGCACACCTTCAACCATCTCAAGAAGTATCTCATCAATCCCCCTATCTTGGTTCCACCAGTTCCTGGTCGTCCCCTAATTTTGTACATATCAGCAACACCTACTGCTCTAGGGGCACATCTAGCACAACTTGATGACTACAGAAGAGAAAGAGCCATCTACTACATATGTAGAACCCTAGTTGGTTATGAACTCAATTACACTCCTATGGAAAAAGCTTGTTTGGCAGTTGTTTTCTCAACTCAAAAGCTTCGCCATTACATGCTAAGTCATACCATCCAACTAGTCTCCAAGATTGACCCTCTCAAGTATATGCTCTCCAGAATAGCACTTACAGTTCATTTGGCCAAATGGGTTATGCTCCTTAGCGAATTTGACATCTAGTATGTGGACAGAAAGGCAATCAAAGGGCAAGCTATAGCAGATCACCTAGCTGATGCACCTCTAATAGATGCTTATCCGTTGATCACAAAATTTCCAGATGAGCATATCTGTCTAATTGAAGAACAACCCCCATGGAAACTTTGTTTTGATGGCTCATACACATCTCATGGATCAGGGGCAGGAATATTGTTGGTCATACCTCAAGGAGATTACATTCCAAAAGTCTTCAAGCTACAATTCCCTAGCACCAACAATATAGCTGAATATGAGGCCCTCATAGCAGGATTAAAGATAGCTGCAAAATGGAACATTGTTGAGTTACAAATCTTTGGCGATTCTCAGCTCATCATCAAGCAAGCCCTAAATGAATATCAAACCAAAGATGAAAAGCTATTACCCTACAAAGAGCTAGTTGATCAGCTAACCCAACATTTTACAAAGCTTCAGTTTACACAAGTGCCTTGAATACAGAATAAAGCAACAAATGCTATGGCTACTATCGGCTCGCTCTTGGAAATTCCCCAAACAGCTACATAATATGAGTTTTTAGTCGAGCAGCTCCTCACACTCGCCTATGCGAATGAGGATTCAAATCATGTTTGTATCTTTGTTGGTCCCCAATCCCCTTGGTACCATGAGATTCACGCTTACCTTAACGATGGTATCATATCCCCTCACCTCACATGTACCCAACGCCAGAACCTCATTCAAAAATCCTCCTGCTATGTTATCATAGCCAATACCCTATATCGTCGAGGTTATCACGATACTCTCTCTCGATGTTTAGACCAAAATGAGGCCGCGATGGTGTTAAAAGAAGTACACTCTAGACTTTGTGGTGCCCACACGAGTGGTATTGTCCTAGCGTGAAAAATCCTTAGAGCAGGCTACTATTGGCCTACCATTGAAGAAGACTCCTGTGACTTTGTCAGAAAGTGTCTCCCATGTCAGCAGCATGCAAATCTTGTGCATGCTCCAGCACAGGATCTATAGCCTATTGCACCACCTTGGCCTTTTGCTTGTTGGGGCCTTGATCTAGTTGGAACTATCATACCCCTCTCATCTGATGGACATAAATGGATAATAACAGCTATAGACTATTTCACTAAATGGGTGGAAGCAGTCTCCCTCGTCTCAGCTACAGGAGTTCAGGTCTCCAAGTTCATCTTATACCACATTTTTTGTCGCTTCGGCATCCCATCCACCATCTTCACCGATCACGGAGGTAACTTTGAAAATATCAACATGGAAGAATTATGCACTTCCCTCCGCATCCATCACCACTTTTCTAGCCCATATTTCCCACAAGGTAACGACCAGGCAGAGACAACTAACAAAACCCTCCTCAAAATCCTAAAGAAAGTTGTCAATGATTTTAGCCGTGATTGGAACCTACAAATAAATCCAGCCCTATGGGCCTATCAAACTTCCTTCTGTACATCCACAAGCACAACTCCATACTCCCTAGTCTATGGTGCCAAAGCGGTACTACCTATAGAGGTTGAACTTCCCTCCTTGCGCATATCTTTGCAAGGACAAATATCAGATGAAAAATATAGAGTAGCTCGACTCACCCAGCTAGATCTCTTAGACGAGAAGCAACAATAAGCCTATGATCATCTCATAGTCTATCAAACTTGTCTCAAAAGGAATTTCAACAAGAAGGTGCTTCCACGACACACTCTAGTAGCACACTCTATTTTTGAGATTTTTCAAAATTGCTTTTGTAAGAGATGTTTCTCTAAATAGTTATACATGTATATAATATGATATTATGATGCTCCCCCATACATATTTACTTTATATATTATACATCTCATCTTCTCCCCCTTATGCATTATACACTATATACATCTTCTCCCCCTTTTTCACATAAATGCCAAAGGTGTATTTTACATGGTTATTCCAAAATGTGACTAAAATTTAGAATGTACCTTTAGAATTAATGACAATGTCTTGTCCCAATTTTCTTGTTACACCTTTCTTGCATGCAAAGCAATCTACACTTCTGTTGATAATTTTAATGTGGTCAGCAATGGAGAAGTTATTATCATGGATGAGGGTTTTAACATGTGCAATATGTTTTTGCAATGCATCCATGTTTGGGAGAATCATGCCCTGTATGTCTACCAGTGTAGCTCTTCACTTGGCTTCTTCCTTTAGAAATTATGCCTGCATGTTAGTTAAAAATTTGATCTTTGTATAGTGAGCAAAACTATAACTCGAGCCAAGTGACAACTGGTGTGCACTTGCCTTCAGGTCTTCATCAATCTTGGAGAGTTTTTCTTTAATATCTTGTGTGAAAATGGATGTGTTATAGAGTTTACCAAATATAAAAGTCACATTGTTTCAAGAGGATTCCAATGAGCCTAGAATAGTTGATAGATCTACTTGGTATATGGAAATATTTTATGCTTGATGCAAGGAGGTACAAAATAACTAGGGCTATAGGCACACCCAGTTATCCAAACCACCTCGCAAGAGTTAACATAGCAGAAAACACAAAACAAGAACAACACCAAGTAGGGAGAGAACAAAATGTTTATTGATTCATCAGATAATCATCATACATATCCAACTGTACGGCCTTCTGGGTTATGGCCAGTTACAATATACAACTTCCAGATTCATGATCCAACTTCAAGTTTGCACTTCTAGGCACATAACACCCTTTTTTTGATCTTCCCCATTCTACCTAAAAACTCAATCCTAGACTTCCTTAAATACTTGTGTGGTCGTAGGTCATCCCATCACAAAGTTGAACCTTACATTAAATTCATGCACAACCACAAGTTGACTCACATCAAATATTAACTACCTATACCAAAATTAAATGTGAGAAAGGTCAGCCCAAACTAGAACCAGACACAGATTACTCGACAAATGAAGACTTCACAAAACACTATCACTCAGCATCTGAATGATCAATCAACAACCACACAAGCTTGATATCCAAAGAGAACTCGACACCATAGAGAACTCAACAACCAAAGGATCATTCAGCAACAAAAGGATCACTTGGAAACCAAAGGAATCACTTGATAATAACTAAATTCTTGGCAACCATTAAAAGCTTGGCAATGTAAGACATTGCAACCCAGTGGAAAGGAAAACTAAAATAATGTAGGATATTAGTGCAACCCAAGATGCTCCTACACTAGATAACCAGGGTTGGAAGAAATGATTCTTCTAAACCATTGAGATGTTACAACCTGAGTTGAATCCAACTCAAATTGAGAAATCCATGAAGCATCTTCAATAGGCCTGTTCTTCCACTTCAGTAAATATTCATAGTAATCTTTTCTTCTTGTGCTTATACCAAATCTTTGATCCAATATTTGTTCAAATTCTTCAATCTACTTCTTAGGATAATCTTCTGACACAACAAATTCATCATCTAACTGATGATACTTATACAAATAAAAAACATTGAATATAGGAGATATATCCATGTCATTAGGTAACTCAATTTCATAAGCATTTCCACTGTCAAACTTCTTCAAGATCTTACAAGGACCAAACTTCTTCATCTTCAGCTTATTGTATGTTCCAACAAGAAATCTTCCTTTCTTTAAATGAACCATCACCTCATCACCAACTTTAAAAACATGATGTCATCTAGACTTATCAACATCCTCCTTATACTTATGATTACTTTGTTCCAACCTCAACTTCACTTCCTTATGAAAAGACTCCATAAAATCAAAAAATTCTTCTCCCGCAACACTCCTCTTCTCTTCACCAACAACATTCCTCAAATCTAATACTCCTCTAGGTTGCATTCCTATAACAATCTCAAAAGTTGTTTTTCCTATACTCCCATTCACAAAATTATTATATGCAAACTCGGCTTGTGCCAACACTACTTCCCAATTACTTGGCTTATCTCCAGCTATACATCTCAGTAGATTACCCAAGCTTCGATTCACAACCTCTATCTATCCATCTATCTGTGGATGGAATGTAGAACTAAATCTTAATTCAGTACTCATCTTCTTCCACAAAGTCTTCCAAAAATAACCAACAAACTTGTTATCTCTATTAGAAATAATACTTCTTGGTGATCCAACAATATCTTTAAAGAAAAGTTCAACAACATGCTTAGTGTAGACATCTAAAAACCTTTAGAAAATAAAGTATTTTTATTTTCTGAAAAATTCCTGATGACATCATCATTTATTAATTAATTAATTTATTTTTATGCCATTAAATCCCTTTATCTTAATTACAAATATTTAATTAAGGAATCCCTCCCAAAAATGTTTAAATCTTATTTAAACATTATTTTCTTATTTATTAATTATTTAATTAATAAATTGACCAAAAAACCCAAAATAAATAAAAAATTTATTTTTTGCCCAAAACTTGGCCAATTTCCTTAAGACCACTAACCTCTTCCAAAATATTCTAATCCTTATTTAATTTTGATTAAAGGCTAATCCCATCATTTCCTACCCCTAATCCCAACTCAAAATATTTAATTAAGATTAAATATTAATCCTCATGTTTATTAAAAAAGTTTTAATAAATATCTCTTCAACCCAAACCCTTGAAATAAATAAAACTTTATTTATTTCCTAAAAATATAATTTATCCTCATCCTAAGAAGTTCTAGACTCTTCTAGAAAGTCTTCATCCTCATCCTAGGAAATTCTAGACTATTCTAGAAAGTCTTTATCCTCATCCAAAGTCTAGACTCTTCTAGAAGATGTCTTTAAAACTAATCCTAATCCCCTCCTAACCTTGTCACATTCCCTAAACATGAGTTAAAACTTCCTAACCCAAGCCAAAGTTAACAAATATCTCCTCCTTCACCCACCCTCATTAAATGCCATCCACTTGCCTATCCCTAAGCTAATCCTAAACCATCCTCTAATCATTTGCACAATCCTAAGCAAGCTTAAAACCCTCCTAATCAAGCCCAAGTCAAAATTGCTCTCATCTCCCTCAAAATATCTCAACCATAAAACTTTATGAAGCCCACTAGGCCATAAATGACTCTTCCAAGCCCTTTTATTGCTCTTACAAGCCATTATGAGGGTCTTTATGAAGATTTTATCCCTTGAGCCTCCTTTTTTGACTCATCCTTCCCCTTTCCTCCATCCTCTCACCATGTGACATGTGTCACTCCTTGATTGGCTGTAAGAAAGCACAATCCATGTGCTCTCTGCTCATGCAATCTGAGCCCTCCATGAGCTTTTTCCCATCTTTGCATCTTAGCCCTCAATCCCTCAAACCTCTTGCCTATAAATTGGATCCTTCCCCTTTGCAAAATAACACAATCCATGAAGTAAAGTCATAATGCCATTTTAAGAAGCCATTTTACATCAAAACCATACAATCACACCCAAATTCCAACTCCATTTGAAGCCATTTTTGAAGCATAAGCTTGAGCATACATCCTATTTATTTAGACAAAGCCACTCAACAAGAGAGCTTCTTATTGAGAGAGTCCATTAATGGCTCATATTCTCAATTGACAGCTCATCTTAGTCTATCTTGAAGTTTATGAATTTTGTTTAGTTTGTAGAAGCTTTATTTAAATTTGGTTTCTATTAGCATACTAACATTGCTCATATACACTTAGTATCTAATGTCTTCTTACATAGTATGAAATGAGCTATTTTAGAAAATCTATCCACAACAAAAAATATAGAAGCATACCCCTTCACTGTTTTAGGCAATCGAAGAATAAAATCCATATTGATGTCACTCCAAGGTTTCTCAAGAACAACAATAGGTGTATGCAAACCAATATTCTGACTTACTCCTTTTGCAACTTGACAAACTCCACAAATCTTTACAAATTTATGAGCATCCTTATACATTTGTGACCAATAATACTTCTCTTTTAGAAAACTCAATGTCTTATCAATTCTAAAATGTCTAGCCAATCCAGCACTATGCTTTTCCTTAAAATGTAGAACTAAACCTTAATTCAATACTCATCTTCTTCCACAAAGTCTTCCAAAAATAACCAACAAACTCGTTATCTCTATTAGAAATAATACTTCTTGGTGATCCATGCAATCTCACAATATCTTTAAAGAAAAGTTCAGCAACATGCTTAGTATCTAATACCTTCTTACATAGTATGAAATGAGCCATTTTAGAAAATCTATCCACAACAACAAATATAGAAGCATACCCCTTCACTATTTTAGGCAATCGAAGAATAAAATCCACACTGATGTCACTCCAAGGTTTCTCAAGAACAACAATAGGTGTATACAAACCAATATTCTGACTTACTCCTTTTTCAACTTGAAAAACTCCACAAATCTTTATAAATTTATGAACATCCTTATACATTTGTGGCCAATAATACTTCTCTTTTAGCAAATTCAATGTCTTATCAATTCTAAAATGTCTAGCCAATCCACCACTATGCTTTTCCTTAATCAAATTAACTGTGATATAACTTCTAGGGATACACAATTGGATACCTTTTAACAACATACCTTCTTGAATGAAATATTCATCATAGTTACTTATGTGATATATTAGATTTGGTACTTTGCACTCTCTCCACAACTTAGAAAAATTAGGGTCAATATCATACAACTCTTTCATTTCATCAAAACCAAGAACTTCAACCTTTATCTTAGTCAATAAAGAACGTCTTCTACTCAATGCATTAGGAACTCTATAAGTAACTTCACTCTTATGGTTGATGAACAATATGAAACTCTACAAGTACACAATCCACTTCATATGTCTCTGATTCAATTTATGTTGACTTCCCAAAATTGTAAAGCTTTATGATCAGTATACAACAAAAACTCCTTAGGAATCAAATAATGTCTCTACTTCTTCTAGGCTTGAACAATAGCATAAAACTCTTGATCATACACATAACACTTCCTTTTAGCATCATTCAACTTTTCACTAAAGAAAGTAGCAGGTTAACCTTCTTGACTAAGTACAGCCCCTATTACACTACCAGTAGCATCACATTCAACTTGGAAGGCCTTATTGAAATTAGGTAAAGCCAATATAGGAAACTCAACAACATTTTTTTTCAAAGTCTCAAAACTCTTATCAGCTCCATGTGTCCACTTAAATTCCTTTGTATCTCCTCTCATTGTCTCAGTCATAACATTACAAATAGAACTAAAATTTCTTATAAACTTTCTGTAAAAACTAGCCAAACCATGAAATGATCTTACCTCACCCACATTATTAGGTGTAGGTCATTCTAAAATAGCTTTAACCTTCTTAGGATCCATCTTCAAACCATCAGCTGAAATCATGAATCCCAAATACATAATCTCCTCTTGCATAAAAGAACACTTTTTTAGATTAATCATCAACTTCTCCTCTTTCAATCTCTGCAATACTTGTCTAAAATGCTCAAGATTTTTTTCCTTAGTCTTACTAAATATCACAATGTCATCCAAATAAAAAATCACAAACTTACCCAAAAATCTTTTCAAAACTTTATTCATCAACCTCATGAAAGTACTAGGTGCATTAATCAAACCAAAAGGCATAACCAACCATTCATACAAGCCATATTTTTTCTTGAAAGCAGTCTTCCATTCATCACCTTCTCTAATTCTAATATGATGATAGGAACTCTTCAAATCAATCTTGATAAAATACTTTGCTCCACTCAAACAATCCATTATGTAATCCATCATTGGCATAACAAACCTATATTTCACTACAATCCTGTTAATAGCTTTGGAATTAGTACACATTCTCCATTCTCCATTCTTTTTCAGTGCTAATATAGTAGGTACAACACACAGACTCAAACTTTCTCTGATCAAACCTTTCTCCAACAACTCATACACTTGTCTATTAAGTTCTTCATTCTCTGTAGGGATCAATCTATATGGTGCTTTGTTAAGTAAACTAGCTCCAGGAATTAGATCCATGCAATGAATTATACTTCTCATGAAGGTAAAACATCAAGAATATCCTCTGCAACAATATCCTTATACTCATTCAATAATTCAATAATTTCTTTTGGTACTCAACTACCACTATCTATTGTTACTCGGTCATTACTAGCTTCTGTTGTCACTTGGCCATTACTACCCAAAATTGGTCCTCTAGGAAGTATGGAAAAACAAAATTGATTCTTTTTCACGTCTTTTTCAAATTTATTTTTAGTAAGTATGCAAAATTTTGTTGTAGTACAATTAACCTCATCTAGACTTTCAATCAAAGGCAACAATATTTGCTTCTTCTCATTCACCCAAAGAGTATATTGATTCAACCTTTCGTCATGTATAGCATATCTATCAAATTACCAAGGTCTACCCAACCAAATATGACAACAACCCATATGCTTAATATCACACAAAACTTCATCAAAGTAATGTCCAATCTTGAACTTCACAAGGCATTGCTCACTTACCAATATCTTATGCTCATCTTTGATCCATGAAACATGATAGGGTTTATGATGCTTCAGCCTCTGTAATTGTAATTTTTTAACCAGTTCTTTTGATGCCAAATTTGTAGAACTTCCACTGTCAATGATTACCTTGCACCATTTTCCAGCCATCATACATATGGTTTTAAAAAGACTTCTCCTTAAAATAGGTTCCTCATCACTTCCATTATTACATAAGGTTCTTCTCACCATCAAATTTTCTCTAGCCTTAGGTCCTCTTGGTGAACCTTCATCATCTCCTTGAATCACAACATTTCTATTACCTTCCTACTTTCAAAGGATCTACATTCAAAAGATTTATGTCCCTATTTACCACATCTAAAATAATTACCATGAAAACCACCTCTATAATAAGAATTACCTCTTCCTTGGTAAGAACCAGTACCACCTCAGTAATGATCACCACCTTTCCACTTAGTCTTGCCTTTGTCATCATTCTTTAATTCAAATTTACCCTTATCTTGCACAAAGTTGTCAGATCTGCCACCTTCTCCATAAGATCTACCTCTGCCTCTCTGGAATCTACCACCTCTACCTCTTTGTCTTTGTTCATGCTTCTTTGTCAAGATCTCCTCAGCCTTCAAGGCATATTGGTATGCTTCTTCCACACTTTCCAATTTTACAAAAAATATTTCATCTTGAATTATAGATCTCAATCCATTTATGTACTTTACAATTTTCTCAATATCATCATCCACATGTCCAAATTTGATGTCCAATCTATAGAATTCTTCAATATACTCCTTCACAATCATGTCTCTTTGCCTTAAACTTTGCATCTTTGTCAACAAGCTAACTTGATAATCAACAAAAAGAAATTTGTTCTTCACTTTGTTTGCCATTTTCACCCAAGTTTTGATCTTCACCTTTCCTCTCCTTTGTTTATTAGTTTGCAAATTCTCCCACCACAATGAGGCATGTCCTTTCAACCTAGTAACTACAATTTTCACCTTCTTATTATTAGGAGTGTTTTCATACTCAAAGAACTTTCTATTTCAAAGATCCAATCCAACATAACATTAGTGTCCAATTTTCTATCATAAGGAACAAATTTGACAATTATCTTTGAATTTTCCCTAGACAACACTCTTAACAACCTTGCTTCATCTTGATCTTCTTTAGGTTTTGGATTAGGGTTTGGTGCTACTACTTCATCATCACTTACATCATCAAGATGTGCTCCTCTCCTCTAGGCTATCTCCATAGCATCTAATCTGGCTGTAATTTGTCTCAATGTATCTAATATTGCATTATCAACATTTCCTCTACCTCAAACCATCTTTACAAATCAAGTTTCTACAAGATTGTAACCATCTGCAAGTAATAGTTCATATCCACAAATCTGCAACCCTACAACAAAATTCACTTAGGGTTCTACATGATCCAATCACCACAAGGATGAACCTCAAGCTCTGATACCACCTAATGCAAGGAGATACAAAATAACTAGGGCCAAAGGCACAACTAGATATCCAAAACACCCCGCAAGAGTTAGCACAACAAAAAACACAAAACAAGAACAACACTAAGGAGGGAGAGAAAAAAAGTTTATTGATTCATTAGATAATTAACATACATGCCCAACTATAAGGCCTTCTAGGTTATGAGCGATTACAATATAAAACTTTTAGATTCATGATCCAACTTCAAGTTTGCACTTCCAAGCACATAATGCTCATTTTATGATCTTCCCCGTTCTAACTAAAAACTCAATCCTAGACTTCCTTATATACTCGTGTGGCCACAGGTTGGCCCATCACAAAAATAAACCTTACATTAAATTTATGCATAGCCACAAGTCATCTCACATCAAATATTAACTACATATACCAAAATTAAATGTGAGAAAGGTTAGTCTAAACAAGAACTAGACACATACTACTCAGAAAATGAAGACTTCACAAAACACTATCACTCAACAACCACACGAGCTTGGCATCCAAAGAGAACTCAACACCAGAGAGAACTTGGCAACCAAAGAATCACTCAACAACCAAAGGAATCACTCATAAATAAAAGGAATCACTTGGAAATAACTAAGAACTCAGAAACAACTAAATGCTTGACAACCATTGAAAGCTCAACAATGCAAGATATTGTGACTTAGAAAAAAGGAAACCTTAAATCATGCAAGATATTAGTGTAACCCAGGATGCTCCTATGTGAGTGCTACTAGATCTAATACTTTATTTTCAAATTTCTTCTCTGCTTATTGCAACAATTTCTCTTGTCCATTCAAATCTTCATTGAATTTCTAGACCACTTCTACTAATTATGCCAAAATAGGTTGAGAAGTGTCAACCTCAATGTTGAGTGCTTCTGCAAGAATGTTCTTTGCATCTTCAAGCACTTGAAATTCTCTGTTTCTTTCTTCTCTAAGCCTTTGTTGCTTAGCTTTCTTTTGTAGTAGCTCTCCTACTATATGAATTTGACTAGGATTTAGATTTGAGATATCCCAATTCGAGATAACTATCTCCTCATCAATATCAATGTCTTATTCCTTGTCATTGCCTTTGTAAATAACTTTTGTGCTCAATTAAGGCTTGGTCTCAACTATCCTTATACTTATTATTTTCATGCTAGGAATAGAAAAATGGTAGAAATAGAAGGACTGGTAGAGAAAGTAGATATTGCACTAATTGAAGGAATACCTTCATGTTGAGAGACCAAAATGGATGGAGGAGGAAGTATTGATTGCTCAGTAGATGAAGTGTTGGTCACTTCTATCAATGAAATACTGAGCTGAATAGGTGCAAAGATTGGTTGAGTGCTTGGATTATAGTATTTAACACAACCAACTCGACAGCAACATTCTTTGAGCTAGATGGCTTTGAAACTTTGCTCAAAGAATGAGGAAGTGAGGCAATAATTACTGCTACTATCTTCTATGGGTCAGTCTCCTCATTGCTTTGAATCTTAGGGAGATTCTCCTTAGTAGCTTCCTATTCCTATTCCTTATCATCTATATTCTCATCATTTATTTCTTCTCCATAATTATTTCCATCTTCTTCCTTGTCAGCTTCACCATCATCATCCTTATCACTGACATGAACCATAAAATCACTTTTCTTATGAAGATTACAAATGTTCTTCCATGTGTTGGTGGCATTCCTCACCACATGTTCAATGTCATTAATCAATATCAATCAAGTTTTAAACTTCAAAGTAAGATTCTCTTCATTTTTCTTGATGGACTCATTAACTTCTTTGTTACTCAAGATCTACATGAGTTTCCTTAAGGTTTTCTCATATATGTCTTTTGTAATCTTCATAGTATGTTCCCATCTTGGCTTTATTTTCTCCATTAATTCACTAGGAATCTGTTGTGCAAGTTGGTCAGGAAAATAATTCCATTTGCCCATCTTAGACATGACCATGTCTTCAACTTGCTTCTTCTCCTCTACAATTCTTATCTCATAACTTAATGATTTGAAATTTTTCATGTACGCTCCTAAATCAATTTCTTTCAAATTTTCTTGGAATGTGGGAAGTGGCCATTTGAAGATCACATTTCTCCTCCTTCTTTACCAAGCTTCTTCCTAGATGCCCTCATTGTAAACACTGCAATAGATGGTTTGGTAGGTTTGGTTATAATAACCTTACCTTTATTCTTTAATGGCTCTTCTTCTTCTTATTTTTTTTCATCTTCTTCTTCTATGTCATCTCTTTTACCTTCTGTTAAGAGAAGAGTGGTGCTAGTTTTTTTCAATTTTGCTATTATTTTCTTTCCTTTGTTGACCACCTAAGGGAATTTTATTTCTAATTCTATTCTTTCTTTGGCTTCATCATATGTTCCAAAATATCTAGCCTTTGGATCAATAGGTTCATTTCATAATGCTTCAATGATGTCCCTTATTTCATCAATATTAACCTCATAACCTAGAGGGTTGACCCATACAATTCTCGGTCTGACTACTTGTATATACATTTTATCACAATCAACCATAAAAAAATATCATCTTTGTCATCTGCAACAAGTTTCTTTTGGATTTTGAATTTTCTATTCATCTTATCTTTAAATGTATCAATGCAATTTTCCATGATACTGGCATAATTCTCTCCCATTTCTGCTATATACTCATTGATTTATGAAAGAATAGGTACATCTTTTCACCATACAACTATACCTTTTGATGAGAAGAACTTTTGTACAAAGAAAAATAAGTAGTTTAAGAGTGAACCAAACTTACAAGGGTTATTCTTTGAAGTTTTGATGCTCTCCATGTTCTTGTTGAGCTGGTTCAACATCAACTCTGCAAGGTCAAATGACATATTGTTCTTGACCACTTTGAATGTAAGATCCATAGCTTGACATGATGCACTATTGAGATGGCTAGAGTTGTATGTATTATGTGCAATTACATGTATTCCAAAATTCAACTCCATATATGAGACACTACTGATCTTCATACCCCTTCCATCCCATTTGGCAAGGGTTTTCTTCTCTAGTTCTACTTGACTTAGGGTTTTGGTGGTTTTAGCCTTCGCCAATATTGGAAGCCCTGCAATCCTATCAACCATTTTCTTTGCTATCAAAATAGGTTTCTCTAATCATAATTTCCTATTATGCACATGTCTAAGGATAAACCTTATCCACTTTATTTGAAAGTCTCGAGGCATGTGAGTCAAACCCTTTGCTTCTAGGTTTTGTTGTTCTGATTTCAACACATTATTCACACACAACATCTCCAAAGTTACATCCATTTCTATGGTTCCTATATCTTGAATATAACATAAAAAATGTGAATGAATATCATTAATCAATAGTACCTTAGATGGAATTTGAGATTGAGCTTTGCTTGGATCTAACATTTCTGCAATAGTTGGACTAAGCTTCAAATATGGTGCCTTCCATTCAATGCCTCAAACCAACATTTTAGATCCTTTCTTTATCTTACTGCTAGAGGATTCCATCACTTAGTAGGGTTTGAGAAAATATAGAAATAATTTACATAGATCGCTCAAATGCACATAAATTTCTCTTCACCAATAGCTCTTGAAAATTCATGGTAACAAATCAATTCGATTTTTCTCTTTTATCAAAATTGCCTTTCAATTGTCATAAATGCCTAGTATGATTGCTTGGTTGATGATAGAGTTTCTTCCACTTATCTTGGAGTTAAGTGCTTGGTAAGAACATTCATGACTTGATACCACATAAAACTTAGTTACTTTTGACCTTTCCTTGCAAGGTCTTACAACCCAATCTTGCTCGGTAATATCTAGAATTCTTCACACACTCAGTGATACCTTTGAATATTGAATGCTGATAAGGATCTTTCTTTTTAGCTGACTAGAACTAATGTAATATGTTTACTTCAAAATCTTAGTTCTAGTTATCCTTGAGGAATATCAAGTAGAGATGCTCGAGTCACCCAATTCTTGAGTGACATGGGCTTTATTGCTCAGACTTGCATCCTCAAAAGATTTTGGAATCTGTTGTTGTCTCATTTGCTTTTTGATGTTGTCAATCTTGGCTTTCTTTTCATCTTCAATTATTCTAGTATTCATAGAGTTCTTTGAAAGATGGCCAAGTTCTATACAAATGAAACATCTTCTAGTGGTGTCTCTTGTCTTCATGTGATGTTTTACACAATTCATTCCAGTGTGTCCAAATTTTCCACAGTAATGAAATCTGAACCAAGCATTGTATCCCAACCAAATATAGCTTTTACAATCTATTCTATCAAATTCAATAGCTTAGTTTTGCATTTAGAAGATTTGTGCCCATACTTATTGCATTTGTGACATTTGCTCTCTAATTTAGGTTTCTCTTTGCATTCATTAGCCCTATGACCTTGTTGATTGCAATTGTAACATTTTCATTAAATTTAGCTTTCCTACTACTCCAACATTTGTTTGATGTATGGCCTAGTTTACCACAGTGATTGCAAGTAGGCATTTGATTCTTTTGAGCTCCTTTCTTAGATGACTCACCTTTTTGTATATATCCAATTCTTTCTTTGCCCTTTTGTTTGTATTGGATTTGTTCACTTAGTTGATTCATGTCTACTTGAGATTTCATTATCCTCTCATTAGTTTTTCTTTCAATGTTTAGATCATTCTACAATCTTTCATCCTCTAAACTTAGATTTGTGATCTTTTCATTTGCATTAGTAAGTTAATCAATGAAGTCTACTTTTTGAAGGGATAGATGCCAAATTTCATTGTTCTTTCCTTCTAACTCTTCTCTTATCTTATTTTTCTCTTTCATGACTTCACACGATCGTATTGGTTGAATTTATTTCTCTCTTCTTAGCTTTCTTATTTCTTCTTGAAGTGTTCCATTCTTTTCTGATAGTTTTATGATTGCTTCATTTGCTTCATTTATATTACTTTTTGAATGGATTTCTTCAATTCTTTCTTCAATGTAGAGTTGGTAATTCATTTGTGCTGCAAGATCTTTTCTTATTTTCAAGGATTGAGAGAGTTTCTCTTCTACTTTCTTGAGTTGTCCAATAGCCAATTCCAAATCCAAATTTTCATTGTCAATAGCCTTATCAAGTCTAATACCTCCATAGCTTCTGATCTTTACTCAAGCTATTAAACTTCTTCTCTAAAAACCACAAAGCTCTAATACCAATTATTGGAGATATATGATAGGCTAAGTTACTAAGCAGGGAGGGGTGAATTAGTAACATATAAAACTTAATTTTCACCAATTCATCTTTTATGTGTACTTTGATCTAATTGAATGCATGAAAAATTGAAAGCATTAAAACATTCATAACACTTTGACAAACAATATGGTGACCCAAAAACCTTCCAAATAGAAAGTAAAACTGGGGTAGAGAGGATACCCACAAGCTTTAGTACTACAATATAAAGTTGGCATGTTAAAGCTTAGAATGATCACTTTTGATGATCTACCCTTTTAGGAGTAATAAGGACTGCTAGGTCCACCTTGCAAAAGAATTTACAAACATACAATAAAGTATGCACTTAGTAAAGACACTTACAAAAGACTATTAAGTCTACCTTGTGAAAGGATTTAATTGTTCCAACTGTTAGGATGAACCAGTGGCTGATCTCTGATCTACAATTGGATTTTCTAAATGGGATTCCTTTGAGTGTAATGATCACTTTACTATGATAGATAAATATTTTTTGCTCCTTATACTACTATAGCTCTTTTTAATTCACACTTTTATTCTTGTTATATTTGTATTATTCTCATGTCATATATCTTCTTTTGGATGTGATACAATACATTACATATATACCAATCCAATTTACAAATCAACAAAGTCGGCTACAATACAAGTTTCACCAAAATACACAAAGTCAGCCCAATTGCAAAAGGTCAAGTTCTAAAGACTAACTTGGTGAGGTTCTGATACTTGAAATCCATTGTCAATGCTTGGCATCATCATGCATTTAGTAGACATAGAAGCTCGATCCATACTGATCACTTCCAAGTAGTTTGAACTCGGTCTACATTGGTGACTCAGTGAATACTACAAAAATTGACATATAAACAAAATCACTTGATTCACACTACATAGCTCGGTCAATGTTATTACTATGAGCTCTGAATAAAATGAATCACTTGGTTGACATTGTACGACTCAGTTAATACTAGATTCACATTGCTAAATCTATGAAATTAGTAGCCACTATAGAACTCAGTTTGCACTGAGTGACTCGATGAACACTATGAAGCTTGGTTTACATTGATAATCACCAACTTGGCAAAAACTACTTGGTGCAAACTGAATATTGTTCATAATACTAAGTATCAACTGTAGAACTTAGTACAGTCTAAATTACTTGGTTAATATTGTTAACTATACAATAAGCTTGGTAATTGTTGGCTATCTAAATAAGTGTGTGTCACTACTAAACAAACTTGACTATAATGTCAATAGGATTGGGCGATACACCTTCCTAAAGCTCTTTGGGCTTATAGAACCACTTGGAAATCTACAATAGGTTTTACTCCTTTTGAGCTCACATGTAGTAGGTTAACTATAATGTCTATAGAGTTTGAATATAAAACATTGAGGACTTCTTTGGAGCTCAGTATGGAACTCAACATTACACAATAAGAATGAATCATGAGTTTAAATGGTCTTGATGAATTACACAAATCTACTTTGAATAACACCAAACTCAGCTAGCATCAATGAAAACAATGGCATGATAATTTTATCAAGGATGAAATGTTTTTTGCAGTAGATTGAGCCCTTGTTTATGATTCCAAGTATAAGCACAATCCAGGAAAGTTTCAAACCCATTGGTTAGGACCATATGAAATTTTTATTGTATTTCAAATGGAGTGGTCCAATTGTCTATTATTTATCCTATTTGATTCAAGTTACTTATCAATAGGCATCACCTTAAGCTCTACAATAAACCAATAAGTCGTGAAGAGTTCTTGCAATAGTTTTAGTACAATGAAGATACACTCATTCCTATAGCCGAGCAGTCTAGTTCTTCTACCTTGACTACTACTAAATCTTGATTTCATTCAATATTTTCATAATAAATATTTTCTTCTTGAAAGTAATTTCTCTACCATACACTTCATCTCACCCTCTGTCTTCCCCATCCTTCCATTCCATCTCATCACTCCATCACTTCTGATGATCTTTTCAAGAACACTTTCCTACAACACCTATTTTTTTCATGCCACATAATCTTGCATATATTTTTTTATCCACTCTTTGTTAGAGATTCATGCTATTTGAATTTATTACTCTTGCATATACTGGCTTGGTGGGAACCATCCCCTTACTTAGTTGGGGGGATATTCATTTTCCAAAATTTCAAATCGCATGTAAAATTTCAAAGTTATTGTCTTATGAAATGATCGTTGTCACACATTAATGACCTATCCTTCCATGATTGCATCATTAAGGGAGTTAAGGACATTAAAGTTGAGCTTAACTTTTAATGATAATTGGCAACATGTTTGGGGTGGAAGACCTATACATGAGTGAAAAATTATGAGACTTGATGCAAGGAAGGATATCATGAGATTGCATGCATTAAAAATCTTTAAGAAGCACCTAGAAAGAGTACGTCATTTTATCTATTGTAGTGCCCTAACATTGCAAATTTTGATAACTTACCATTGTTGAGCTTTGAAAACACCATGATTTGCCAAAATTCTACTATGCGTAACAATGGGTGGCGGACTTTAGAGATATGAACTAGTTGATCATAGGGTTTTTTTGGGTGACATAGCCAGTTGCAAGTTAGGAGAAGAGGATGGTTAGATTATTGCCTCAGGCTTAAGGGATTTGATGAGCAGGTTTCTCTTCAATTTATAAGCACCTTGAAGGATGGATTTGCAATGGTTAAGGGCATCATAATTGAATTTGTAGAAGATGTTGTAGCCAAAGTCACTTGGTTACCCTAGGAAGGAGAAAATTGGGAAAAATATTTTGACCTATGTACAACTAGGGCACAATTCAGTGTGCATCTTGACCCTCCACTAGACATTGAAAAAAAGAAGGGTACCTCTAGATTATCATTTCCTTTGGAGTTTATCTAGCTAGCAAAATTTATCATTGAATACTTCACTTGTGAAGGTTGTTACAGATACCAACATGCCCTACATTTCAAGATTTTGGCTCATTTGCAACATGATTATCGATAGGTAAATCTTATCAGTTTCTTTTTTAACATTGTTAAGAAGTAAGCTTCTTTAGTGCAATCAAGAAATGATCAATTTGTCTTTCGTCATTTTTTGATAAAATTAGTTGTGGAAAGGGAATTAAATAAAAAAATCAATTGGGACATGGGAAGATCTGTTGTAATTAAAAGAGGTAGAGCCTAGATTGGTTGGCCCTAGAGGCCAAGGTGTTGGACAAAGGGAAAGGACATCTATTGATTTTTGTAATGTTATTCCCAGAACTAAAAATGTTCTTGAAGCCTCTCCCTCTAATTCTAGACCAACTAAGAAGAGAATTTATTGACTTGATGCCTCCATTTCTAGCAAAAAAGAAAAGAAAAAATAGAGAAGTTGTTAGTGCCCCCAAGACCCCATCGTCTATTAAGACTATGTCTACTATTCGGGAAGGCAAAAGTAAAGCTATGGAACTTGAGGAAGAGAAATTAGAACAAACTAATGGTGAAATTAATATTAATGAAACCCAACACTTGTAAGAAGAGGAAGCTTCAGGAAAAACCTCTTCAAGCACCTACTATAGAAATGTCTACAAGTAAGAGGAAACAAAAGAATCCTCCATACTTGTCTACACCTCCTACAAGGTGAAGTGTGAGGCTTTCTAAAGGAAATAAGATTATATAAACCTCTATCCCAATGGTTAACCTAGAGTCTTCTGAGAATGAGAAGGAGTCCTCTTTGTAGGGAAAATTGTAAGAAGATATAGCCCTTGATAATGAGTGCAATAATGAAAGTCCACAACCTAAAGTAATAGTTGACCTTGGTCTCAACTATGTGCATATTGGTAGTGATAAGGAGTCTAACAAGCCTAAAGTATCTGAGGAATTTGAAGAAGGTCCTATTATGTAAGATATTGGTGAGAATCTAGAAGATCTTCCTTCTGATGATTATCTAGAATTCAAGCAAGAAATTGTTAAGTAAGTAATGAAAAGGCTCAATCAAGATGGACTAGATACACTGGCTATAGCAGCAGCTAAATCCAATAAGGAAGAGAATGTGGCAACAATAATTGTTATAAGGGAAGGAGAATGCTCCATGCCACAAAGTACCAAAAAAGTTTCTCATTTGACATCTGAATGGATAAACATTTTTAACTAGGAACCATTGCCACCACCTAATCTATCTACACCTTTATCCACATGATTCAATTTGTTTCAAAAGTTGTTATGGGAAGAGCTCAATGAAAGTTAGAAAGAGAAAAATTGAAACATGATATTAATGAACAAAGCTATCAGTTGAAGTAGAGCTCAAACCAGATTGAAGTTTTAAAAAGGAGGATTGAATAAGTCACATGATTGATTCTTGAACTAATGATGCAAATCACCATCACTAGTGTATGCATTATTCCTGTTCGCATCTGCATACTTCTTTTGCCTATCCTGTGCCTCTCTTAGGTGCTGTCTAATCAGGGTCACCTGCTGCTCCATCTCCTTTACTAACTAGGGCCCAATAGATACTCAATCCTCGATCCTATCCCAACTCAAGGGTGTCCTGCACAGCCTCCCATACAAAGCCTCATATGGCGGCATACCTATGGAAGAATGATGTCCATTATTATAGGAAAACTCGACAAGATGAAGGTATTCCTCCCATTTGACCTGATGGTCCATCACGTACATACGTAGCATGTCCTCCAAAACCTGATTCACTCGCTCGATCTGGCCATCGGTCTGAGGATGGTACATTGTACTAAAATTGAGCCTAGTGCCCAAAGCCGACTGCAACTCTCTCCAAAATGAAGAAGTGAACAAAGAGTCTCTGTCAGATATGATCTTACGGGGAACACCATGAAGTTTAACAATGTCCCGCAAGAACACCTGAGCTATGTCTCGTGCTGTGAATGTAGTACACACGGGTGAGAAATGGGCAACCTTGGTCAATGTGTTGACTATCACCAAAATGACATCATGGCGATGAGATGACATAGGAAGACCAACAATAAAATCCATAGATATAGTGTCCCATTTCCACACTGCAATCTCATGTGGTTGGAGAAGCCCGCCAGGATGATGGTGCTCCGCCTTCACCCTCTGGCACTCGAGGCATCTCGCAACTATGCTAGCAATCTGCACTATCATGCTTGGCCAATGATACAACTACCTCAAATCTGCATGTAACTTCTTAACACTGGGGTGCGCTGCATAAGGTGCTCTGTGAGCCTCAAGTATAATGAGCTCGTGCAAATTCCCAATGGAAGGTACATACATACGTCCCCTATGCCGCAAAAGTCCATTGAACTCCAAATAATACTCTACAAACTTCCCTTCCAAGGGTCTTTGAGAATGTACCAACTGACTTACTTCTGCATAAAGCTCATCAGCTGGTAAGTGCTGCAAGATCCGCTCTCTCAAGTCGGTGCAAGTAGTCACAGATGAAAGTTCATGGCACCTTCTGCTTAAGGCATCTGCAACCACATTCTCCTTTCCCTTGATGTAATGAACATCAAAATCATACTCACACAGAAACTCCATCCACCTTCTTTGCCTAGCATTAAGGTTCGGCTGAGAAAATATGTACTGCAAGCTCTGGTGATCGGAATGAAGCTCGAATCTATGACCCAGAAGGAAATGTCGCCATCTCACCAAGGCATGAACCACTGCTGCTAGTTCTAGGTCATGAGTAGGATAATTGAGTTCATGAGTCTTCAACTTCCTAGACTCAAAGGAAATAGGTCGTCCTTCCTGCATAAGGACTGCTCCTAACCCATCTAAAGATGCATCAGTGCACACCACAAAATCTGCAATAGGATTTGGTACTGCAAGAATCGGTGCACTCGTGAGGGCTCTCTTGAGCTCTTCAAAAGCTCTACCACACTTCTCTGTCCACTCGTACTTATTCCCCTTCCTCTGAAGAGAAGTGATGGGGTGTGCCAATCTAGAGAATCCTGAAATGAAGCGTCGGTAATAACCTGCTAGCCCCATAAAGCTCCTCACTTCGGTAACACTGGTGGGTGCTGGCCAATCCATGATAGCCCTGATCTTTGATGGGTCTATTGAGACACAATCACCTGATATGACATGACCCAAATAATGTATCTCGGGTCTGAAGAATGCACACTTCGATAAGCTACCAAACAACTGATTCTCTCTCAGCCTCTGCAATACCTGTCTCAGGTGCTCTTCATGCTCTCTCTCATCATGAGAATAAATTAGAATGTCATCAAGAAACACAACCACAAACTTATCCAAAAAGGTATGAAATACTCTATTCATGAGGCTCATGAATACAACTGGAGCATTCGTAAGGCTGAAAGGTACCACGGTGAACTTGTAGTGGCCATACCTAGTACGAAAAGCTGTCTTGGGGATATCACTATCCACAATCCTCAACTGATGGTAACCCGACTTTAGGTCAATCTTTGAAAATACTTGGGCACCCTACAACTGGTCAAAGAGATCATCGATTCTAGGAAGAGGGTATCGGTTCTTGATGGTTACTTTATTCAATTGCCAATAATCAATACACAACCTTAGTGATCCATCCTTCTTCTTGACGAAGATCACTGGTGCACCCCAAGGTGACACACTAGGTCGAATATGCCCCTTCTCCAAGAGTTCCTCCAACTGAGCCTTTAGCTCACTAAGCTCATGAGTAGTCATCCTATATGGTGCTCTCGAAACTGGCTCAACTCCTGGTACTAGGTCTATGTGAAAATCCACTGCTCGCAGTGGAGGCATACTAGGAAGCTCTGAAGGAAACACATCTACAAACTCCTGAAGGATTGGAAAATCATCAAGGGATGGCTCCCTTTCTAAATCTTCCTCTCGGTCACTAATAGTGATAGCAAACAACTGACAACCCTTTCACATGCACCGTCTAAGCTGCATAGCAGAAATCATACGAAGGGACACTGGCCTCTTCACTCCAAAGATCTCCCTAGAGATACCATCGTCATCCACACATTCCACCCTCTTCTGTTGACAATCCACCTTGGCGCTATGGGCACAAAGCCAATCCATGCCAAGGACAACATCATAAGAACCTAGAGGGGTAATGCGTAGGTCAGTCCTAGTGGACATGTCTCCCATCTGCATCTGACAACTCCGCACCATGGAACTAACTGACACTCTGGCTCCTGAGGCTAACTCTACCTCCCAACTAACATCCTGTTTAACTGCCACTAGCTCGCAAAGCTCCACCACAAATGGAGATATAAAAGAGTTAGTAGCCCCAGAATCAAATAAAACTGCAACCATATGGCCCTGTATAATACTTGTAGCCTCGATAACTGTGGCATGATGCTCAGCCTGGCGGTTGTCAACCGCTGCAAAAACTCTATGGGATCTACCCATGTCACCAACTGTCGGCTCTGAAAAAGCCCTGCTCTGACCACTAGATGCCTGTCCCTGTGGACACTCCCTAGCTATATGACCCATGCCACCACAAGTTTAGCATGGTCCGCAAGTATAAGATCGTGCACCCTGTGACCCAGACTGCTGTGGGCCTCCTGACCTGCTAGATCTACTGAATCCTCCACTAGAAGACTGTTGAGTCTTCACTGACTGAGACTGTGGGGCCTGTACTTTCTGCTCCTTCCTAGGACCCTATGACTGCCACTGCTTGGGCTTAGAGCCTTGATAACCCTGAGAAGGTTTCTGCTGTTGCTACTCGGGTTTTGGTTGCTGAGACTGTTGGCCCCTAGAGGACCCTGCTGTATAGTTCTGATTCTCTTTCCAAGGGGGTCTCTGCTGGGAGGAGTTTTGATTCTGAGATCGATCCCATGACTCCTACCTACCTCGAGTATCCTCAGCAACTAGTGTTATCTCCATTGCCTATCTAAAGGTGGTAGGGAAGGCCATCCTAACTGGGCCCTGAAGAGAGAAATTCAGACCCATGATAAAGTGATGTACCCATAGTTTCTCGTCCTTCATGTATTCCACATAGGGAAGGAGCTCGAGAAACTTACTCTCATACTAAGCCACTATAAGGCCTCTCTGATAAAGAGAATGGAACTCCTCTATCTATTTTTGCCAGAAATGCTCTGACAAGTACCTCTCGCAAAATCTTTCTAGGAAAGATTCCCATGTGAGGGTGTCCATCCTCACTCCACCAATAATCTCCTCCTGATGCCACTAGTTGGAGGCATCCCCTCTCAACTGATGAACTGCTAGGTGTGCTTTTAGATTACTCCCATAAGGGTGTAACCCAAAGTATCACTGTAAGCTCTGCAACCATGCCTCTGCTACTGAACCCTCAGTGGTACCGGTGAACAATGGTGGTCCGAGTCGAATCAATTCCCTGATGTCATCCCCTACATGTCTAGGAGGTCTGTCAAAAGGGGGTCCTCTCTGGTGTATGGACTCTTCCTTGTGTTCACCCTGGCCCTCTATCTGTCTCGGTGGGGGACTCCTAGTCCTCTCTCTGACTCTGGGCCTGCCTCCTCCGGGTCCCTCTGCTTCCACTACTGGAATCTGCTGAACTGGCTGAACTACAGGTACCCCTCTCTGCTGAACTACACTGATCAAAGTCTGAAGTGCATCTATAATGTCCTGGTTTGGGTTTGGTGGTGGTGGAGGTGGAGGTGGAGGTGGTGGTGGTCCATCCTCCTATCCTGCTCTAACACCCCTAGTCTTACGACCTCTTCCTCACCGGTTACGAGTAACAGGCGACATCTACACAATTAGAAAAATTGAGTTAAGTTTAGGAAGCACCATGGTTTAAGGTTCCTAGTGTTGAAACACAGGCTCTGATACCAAAATGTCATGCCCAAACTATGAGGGCAAGAACGTAACAAATTTTTTTTTGATTTAAAATTCAACATGCTCTGAGTTTGATATGATTGAGATAGAAGCTTTAGTACAGGTTCTTTACATTTCAATCCTAAGGTTTTAAACATGAGGATGATAACATCATTAAAATTTTAAAACTTTCGTTATTAGATTAATCTCAATAAAATTATGATATTATATTAACTTATAATGATATGCAATAAAACTTACATAGCTAACAATGTGCATGAATTCGGATCTCAAATTACTTGCAATATCAAATCAATCAAACCTATATTAAAACTTATTTAAATAGCCAATTAATTGATAAATTTAAACTATTTAATGGTTAAAACAGTAAGAGTACATTTAAAATTAAAACTAACTAAATTAGTACTTATAAAATTAACCCATAACTAAGTAACTAAAAATTATTAACAATCGACACAAGGAGTCCTTAATCAAAACATAGAATAACCTTAAAACTTTATTAAATTAACTAATTATACTTTAACAATTTAAAGTTTCATTGAAACTAGCTATAAAATAACAATATATAGAAAAGAAACTAGACTAAACTAATAAGTTAAAACAAAATTTAAATAACTAAAAAAAACAAAGGTAAACTATACTAATTGAACAACCAACTAATAAATACTAAACTATCTAAATTAATACTAAATCATATTCTAAATTTCTAACTACATTTAAACTGAAATACAATTAAATCAAATACTACTAACTAAGCCTACCTACTAACTAACACCTAGCCACTAACCCTCGTGCCCTAAGATCTTACCTACACCCTAGCCCCTAACATCCACTTGGCTACAAGTCAAGTGGATCTGACCCCTCCCTACACCTCTCCCTAGGCCCCACGCAACCCCAAACCTGCACAACAAGGAGAAGGTACGTAGGGGAGATGAAGTCTTAAGTTTAAACAAGCATTAACTTGCAACATCAAATACCACCCCAAAGCTAAGCGAACGTCCAAGTCTAATGTCATGTCATGACATAGCTTTCTCCACCCCACTTTCCACGCAGCCCAAGGTAAGGAAAATGCAACCCAAGAGGTGGGCACGTGAACAGAGGTGAGCAAGGGAGTTTTAAGGAAATGAAAGTGACCACCTCAATTTCCTTTCTCAACATAAATGCCACCTTCCCCAAACTGGCCGCTAGGAATGGAGAAGAATGGGGATGGGACATGGTGGCAGGATGATGTCACCCACCCATCCCATCCACTTTTACTTGAGACAGACGCTAAAACCTTTTTAAAACAAGGCTAACTGACGTCCAAGACCAAGGAGGGCAATGAATACATAAATTTTTATAGGTGAAAGAAAAGATATTATGATGTTAACTTTTTTTGTTAAAATATACCTATTTATGCATTCGAAATTATGCACCCATGAGATTAACATAATATTTATTTGTTTCTTATTTCATTTAGAAAGGAATCTGAGCAAGAATATGCTCTGTGGTCTTGGAAGGAAAGAAATTTCTCCTCATGTATTTTCCAAAGAGTTTTTACTCCTGGGAGTGAATATTTTTTTTGAAGCAAAATTTTAACAAGGCATAACCATGACATTTTATGCATTTCATTTTATGTTGCTAAGGATTAGAATAAATCTATTATTAACATTCTTCCTTAATACAAGTATTCCAATGCCAAGGAGTACATTAGGTATAGTCTCTCAATCTCTTATTTAAACATATATGTTTTATATTAGTTCTTCAAGGACATGGTATGAGTTCTAAATTCTGATTATTATTATTACTGATTTCAAGAATACAACCTCTCAGTCCAATTGATCATATTTAAAGAACTTAGGAGGTGAATGATACTATACACATAACTTTAAAAAAAAAAGTGGTGGATCATTCTCATTCAAATTTGATTATAACCACCATGAGATTTATCAAGAAATGAAATATCTTTGATTTTGTAATATAGGGTTTGCTCTTGATTTGATCTCATCATAATACTTATACATCATAATTGAAACTCACTATATGAATTCAACTCTTCATTATCGTAATTAAAACTTGAACATTCATAAATCAAGACATTATCTATGATTCTATTCTCCCATCTATATATATGCAAATTTAGTTATTCTATTTTGATGAGCACTCATACAATTGAACATTATGATCAAATATTATGAGAACCAAATACACTCCACCATTACTTTATTGGCTAACCTAATTCAAAGGCTCAGCCGGGAAAGAATCAAGAAGAAAACTTGGCTTCGTTGCCATATACAATAAGGTTTAAAAATACAATTTACAATAGGATCTCAATCCCAATTTTCAATAATTTTATCAGATTTTCTTCATGATCATAATCAAGGAGTTTGTAATGTTTTCTGAATCTCATTTCAAGAACCATGGAGGAAACCAATATCTGATCGGGTGACAACCAAGCAGAACCAAAAGAACATCAAGCATGCATAATCATACATGGTTTACACAATAAGATTCACAATGAATCAAGACTAGGGAAAGGTGGATTCTTCCAACAGGAGAAGTCAAGCACAACAACCATTCAGATGCCCAATCGGGGCTAATAACCAAGAACTTCCATTCTTCCATTTAAACTTGCCATACTCATACCAGGTTTGTGCTGACGGGTAAGGGCCCATAACACCCTACCCTTTATCCCTCTTCTCATCCTGAGAAGAGACTCTACATAGGTTGGAGTCCAACTAAATAGACCTTTCCCAAAATTGGTCACTTTTGCCCTCTCCAAGGGTGAGTAATACCAAAACACCCATGTAAGGAAAACTCAAAAAAAATGCAAACATAAACAAGGAAGGAAAACAACCAAAAAGACATGGTTTTCAAATCTTCCACATATCCACAACCATACAATAGTGAAACAACAACAAGATAACATGAACATGAAACCAAACATAAAATCTGAATAAGGGAGATGAGAATTTCCTACCTTCACAAAGGGGTAATGGCAATGAACAAGTTTGAGTAGAGTATCCCTTTCCTTCTTCAAGCTTCAATAAAATCTTCTCTAAAAGTAGAGATTGGGTAACAACCCACTAGTCCAAGGAAGGCCTCCAAATAAGCCTCCAACTCAACCACCCAAAAGGAGCAATAACTATTTCCACCCACTAGCCACCCTAGAAAATCCTAACTCAACCTACACTATGGTTAAACCCCAAGTGGAGATGAGGTGAGGTAATTCAAGATACCCATGATCAATTTTCGCACAAAGGCAAAAAGGGACTTTTTGAGTGACCTCAAAAGTCAAGGCAAGGGGCTTAGGGGTTGGAAAAGACCCCTAACCCATACCCATACCCTTTGGTTAGAAAAAAAAAAAGTTTTAAAGCTTTAAGAAGAGGTTTAGAGTCAAATAAAAATCTAGGAATAAAATAGGTCCAAAGGTTAAACAATTAACCCTAAACAGCCACTGAAGCACATAACCATCTTACGAGTGTCAAGTGACACTGAAAGAACATAATTATGAACATTTAACATTAAATGAGCAAGGAAGATGCATACATACATCTCACAATAAAAATACATGAATTACGAACAACAAGGTTTTCAAATTTAGCACATGGAGATCAGTTATGTTCCTCTGTAGGGTTTCTTGGCTAAATATCTGCACACTCATTGCACACATCAGTAGTCCTGTAAAATCATATGTACATAAATGTATACGTATTCAAAAATTCACATAAATTAAAACATACATCAATAAGGGTTTCTTTATCCTACTTAATTCTTAACCATTTAAAATATCTTAAATCAAAGCCTCGATCCTACCTTTACTGATTTCATCAACATACATATACATGAAACATTATATGACAATCATCAAATATATCTGAAAATAACATCACACAACATGAAATAATAAAATATGTTCTAAGCATCAGATAATGTCTCGACATCTCAAGTTGTGAATAACAAAATAAGGGTAATGTATCACTATGCTACGATGGGTCGGGGCGAGGCCTCACATCAAAGAACAACTTGTAAATTTTAAATTGACTAGAATTGTAAAAGGTCTTAATCCCTCCATTTCAACTCCACATGAGTTTTATGATGCATTTCAATCTATTCCAATGCCTTTGAAGAATGTATTGTGTGAATTATATCTCCATAATTTGGTAGTGCCTAATGACATAGAGTGGAACTCACTCCTTTATATAGGGGAAGTGCAGTTGAGAGCAGTGATGTCTTGGATTGTAGTGCCTACCCCTAGGTCGCATTTTTGCTGTCATTGTCAGCTCTTTTGGGGCTAGTCTCATGTTGATGGTTAGCAGCATTGTTTTGAGACTATTAGATATTGTGCTATGGATTCAGTTTATTATGTGATGAGATCACTTAGACTTTATATTTCATGTATGCATGATGATCATTACATTGCTTTTAGTTATTGATGATGATTAGTTAGATGGTTTATTATCATATGTGTTTTCTTATGGATACTTACCCCATACTTGCATGTGTATGGTGTGCGTGTTTTTTCTTATGTATGGCATGTCTGATGTGGTTAAGAGAGTCGTAGTCACCTGCTAGTCCGAATCTACACAATGCACCACTTCCTACCATTGCCTATTTAGTTTAGTATTTATTGTGCTTGTACATGCATGGTTTTAATGCAGGTTGCAGGTACCGGGTATCGACTTTCCTGAATTGCCAAGATGAGCATACCCTATCACATTATCTCAATGATAAGCGAGGGGAGATAAATTCTCAAGTCCAAATCCCAACCCTTTAAGCCATTTGTCCTAATTGGAAAATTAAGACAAGTATCTGAGTTGAGTACCCTCTGAATACATCAGATGATGTAATTCGTGATATTAACCCTTTTGGTTTGATTTTGTATGTATTTTGGCTATGATGGATTTTTCGTATTTTATTTTATGAGTCTTTGATGTATTTTCTATTAATTAAGCCTAATTAAAAGATTTAATTAATGGTTTAATTTAATGAAAAATTAATATGATATTTTAATATTTATTTTATTTAATTAATTGAGAAATTAATTAAATAAAATAATTAAATTTGAAGATAAAAGTTATAAGTTTAAATTTGGAATGTGATAATATTTATTTTAATAATAATATATTTAGAGTTTATTTTTAAATAAATGACTAAATAATATTATTATTAAAGCTAATAAATATTTTAGCAATTAAGTTTTGAAAATGAAATATAAAAGGGGAAAATATATTAAAATTATTAAAAGATTCTAGATTTCATGTGATTAAAATATAAATATATTAAGATAAGAATAAGTGGAATTATTAAAGTTAGTGCATAAGATTTAATAATAAACAAATTAAATTGGAAAGAGTAAAATAAATATTATATTAATTAATGTGCATTATTTTAATATTTACTCACATAGGAGTTTGCGAATCCTCGAGAGTTGTTATGTAGACAACACATAAGTCTGCACTCTAAGTATACACCAGTTGTCTACACTTAGGAGTTAGCATTTTATTTGAGCACATGGTTTCTACAACCTTATGACTCATCTAGAAGGTTGGAGAAGACTCATGCTTGGTTGTCATGCTTATCTTCTAGTTGTTTCTAGACACATTTTAGATGCATCTTAGAGGCCTTTAAATAGAGGCTCTCCTAGTGTGTTTGGACAAGCTTCAAAGCTTACATGCATTTGAGAAGCTCATATGCTTCTACATGGTCATATGTTTCTACATGCTCCTATGCTTCTTCAAGCACTTCTAATCACGTGGAAATTTCGGTTGGCTTGGATCTTGGAGAAATTGTGAATGTTGGAGAAGGAAGAGATTCTATATGGACTTCTGAGGCATAGCAAATTAGCATCAGTGTCCAGGTGCACTCGTGATAATCACATAATATATTTGCACTCTTTCTCTTTCTGTCTTCATTGTGTATGTTATATGTCTCTGAAACTTCTCTATGATTGAATCTATAATTTGAAATTGGAATCTAGATATGCATTTATTTGGTTGCAAAAGAAATCAATAGAGAACTCATTAGAAAACCCTAGCTTCAATTTAAGAAAGAAATTAGATCTGAATCGAGTTTGGGTTTGAATTTATATTGTGAAATTAGATAGACAAGATTTGAAATAAAAATAAAAATTCTAAGTTGAAAATTTGAATGGTTAGATGTAATCTTTCTATCAAATTATATTTTCAGATGCATACGGACAAACCTATTAGAAGAATGAATGGGTAAATTTACCCGAACTCAGTCATTCATAACTTTTCATTGTGATCAAATTTATTCAATCGCTCTAGTTAGAATTGGCACAACTTAGCCTTCTCCAACATATTTCAATTTCAGGCCAATCCAACAGTTTATTAGGGAGATATGGCCCTCGTACTGGGACTGTTTTATTCAAAGAAAAATATTTCTCCATTTCCCATAACCAAGAGTTCTTTATGCTTAAACTTCACAAAAATAATATATCAAAGCATGGAATGAATTAAAGATATTATTGCAATCTTCCCTTAGTAGAATCTTATTTTTATGCATTAGTTTTATATGATTTATTAACTAATCTAATTTAATTAAGATTAGTTAATAGTAGAAGAAGTATAATTAATCTATTTATCAACCAACATAGGAGGTATTTAGTTGAGATATTAATATTGGGAATTTATTATAATTTTTTATTAGTAAAGTAATAATTTGAACATAGATGGAATGATACATAGTTGACTCTTAATGAACGAAACTATTATCAGCTGATAATCATGTAGTTATTGACATAGCTACTAGTTAATTTAATTGTAGAATTAATTAAATTTAATTGATAATAGAGTTTTAATTATTTTATCAAGGGAATATTAGTATTCATTGAAAGAATGACGAATGTGGTCATTATAGATTTATTAATAAGATTCCCAATATAGCTTGTTATTAAATATTAACACGTTATTATTATTGAACTATGAATATGAATATTTGTGTACTAGATTATAGTTGGCTTTTAACTTACAAAATTATAGTTAGTTATTAGTCAACTGATATTAATTGAAACATTGCCATGGATATGTAATTATTAATTAAATTAATTAGAGTTAATTAAATTTAATTAATAATAAAGTTATGTAATAAAGTTTTAATTGATATGCTAATATCGATTCCTCTAGCAAAGTTGTGAAGTATGTATATCGAAGTTGACAAGTCGTACTCTCATGACTTGAATAATGACCTTAGATATTTTAATAGTGAGACTTACTAATATTTAATTAAGAACTATTAGAATGTTAATAGGTCATGGATGGTGTACCTATGTTAATTGATTGATTAAATTGATCATTTTAATAAAGTTATAATCTTCTTATTCGAAGATTAGTAATTGGCTCTCTTATAATTTAGATAAATAATGATCCTCTGATTATGTTGAAAAGTTGTAGTAACATTAAAGAAGAGTTAATCAATTAGAATATGGATCATAGTTAAATAAAGAGAACAATTTAATTAAGGGTCAATGATGATCAGTTTAATGAGTAAAGTATTTACCCTTAAGTTATTCTTGGAATGCTATTTTAAATAATGAAAGAATAATGCTATTGGGGAAACAAATGGGTTGACATGTAGGTCAAATGGTAAAACCTATACACTTGAAGTATACTTGAAATGGAAACTGGAAACCTCTACACTTAACTCATCCATGTGATATTAGTAAACCAAAACATGTGTTTGCATTGTGTATTCTATATGCTTCTTGTTTTGGGTTTTTGGGTTGACTAGTGTTGACCAGTTATAGGATGTTTACCAGAGGCTCGAGAGTTATGAGATGTGATGACATGTTGATCTTATTTGGTCTCGATCTTTATAAACCCAACCATGGTTATGTGATGGAATTCTCTATGAGATGTTTGTATCTACTGATTGTTATTGTTCATCAGTCTTCATGTGTGAAATTGAGATGTATGTGTATGAGACACTTGAGCTAATCATTTTTGAGTCATTGATCAGTTATCCTTGGATTACTTTCTAGTCACCATGATGGGACTAAAATGTTGATTTAGTTCTTGATGATGTCATGTTGTGACATGTTTTGACTCAACCATTTTGGAGTCTTCAATCAATATGATTTTGAGATATTCTTGGTTGCTTGTTGAGAACCAATGGATATTGTGATTTATTTTGAGATATATTTGGTTATTGAGAACCAATGGATACTTATGATTATCAGTGATACCTTCAGTTGCCAATAGAGAATTGTTGTGGTCATGATTATTTATGGATGCTTTTCAAATGCTCATGGAGATTTGATGAGTCTTATTGTGGATATTTGATGCTTTTATTATGGATATTTGATGATTCTTTTGTGGATTATCTTTTGGTATTTATTTCTAGTTGCTTGTATAGAACTGGGGTGATTTTATGATTCCATGAGCTTATAGTAGGTTATCTACTTGTAGTGTCAGGAAGTGGCTTGCAATGGGGGCCAGGGCCCTAAGTGGCTGCCAGGGTAACTCATTGTAAGTTTGGGTAATAAGTGATAACATTTACACACTAAATGAGGATTAAATGAACCTAAAAAGATAATTGTTTTGGTTCTTGCCCATGCCTCGAGTGCTTGTACAGACTAGGATGGGAGTAGAGAGAATGCATGGTTGCGACCTTGCATTTCATAGTATGCCTCGTCAGTATGAGAGGATACTAGTGGCCACATGAGGATTAGTATCGACTCATGGAGTTTAGCTAACTGCCAGGGTAACTTGTACATGATATATGTGATGACACTTTCCCGCTTGCATAGTAGGTTTCCTACATGTCATTGTGTGCCTCTGGGAAGTAGATGTCAATTTTGTGATTGG
Organism: Cupressus sempervirens; assembly: GCA_028749045.1. Taxonomy (NCBI): domain Eukaryota; kingdom Viridiplantae; phylum Streptophyta; class Pinopsida; order Cupressales; family Cupressaceae; genus Cupressus; species Cupressus sempervirens. The sequence continues at coordinate 294,737,906 of CM053788.1, read as the reverse complement.
AACCTTTGAGGTAGTATACTTTTAGGATTCCTGGACTTATAGAGATTTATGCTTTGTGATTTGATATCATGTTTGGGACTTGAGATTATCTCCTTAGCATGATGGGAGTGGACCACTTAGGTTCCATGCAGTCAGGTGGTAGTGTTTTTTCTCCACTCTTATCATTTCAGATCCATCTGAGACACCGTGGCTAGAGCATTCTTGGTTGGTATTTATCTTCATTATTTTCTTGGATCATTATGATAGATGATATACCCTATGATGGATGTATTTATTGGTATTTTTCTTATATTGATGATTTGCATATGTTAGATGATGTTATCTTGTGCTTTACTTTGCATGTTAGATTACTTTATGCATGTGATGTAGTATGTTTAGGTGTGACATTCCTACTATGTTAATACCGATGATCTCTTCGATGATTTGGAATGTTATGCAAAGAGGGATGGCTAGGATCCATGATGGTCTAATGATTCTATTAACATTTGGGAGGAACCGTGCACTTAGTTATTTATGTTTGTGATATATGGTTATCTTTTATGATGTTTATCTCTTCTATGATGATGTATCATGTATGATTTGTGGTTTCATTTATGTTATTGCATCATGGATTAGAGTCAATATGATGATGTAGTTTATTTATACAGATGTTTATTCTTTCAAGCCTTTCATACCTTGTGATATGTATAGTGGATGATTGAGCAATCTAAAATGTAATTACTAAAAGGACACTTGTATATTGTTTAAGAACATTGGATGTATCATTTCTAAGGATGTGATGTTAGATGAATAGTTAATTTAGATGTGATACAACGTTAAGGGATTCGTGAAGAATGTAATCTGTTATGTATGTTATGTTTAATTTCAGTTGAATTGATGTTAATGCTTCCGTTACCATGTATACGTTGTGAATGGTTTATCTTTCATGTTTTGAAAAAAAAAAAAAAACATTTAGCAAACTTTAGATTAATTCTTCGGATCCCTTGGCGGGGCATTACATGGATGCAGAATGAGATAAGTAGGGAACATCAAGTTGTGCCTTACAAGAATAATAAAATGATAGTTCCTCTACTCACGAGACTAGAAGTTCAACACTCTAGGTGGGCATTCTTGGATTGGATTTCTATCCTAGACAACCCTACTCTAGCTAGCAAAGTATGCTCAGTTAGAGAACAAGCCTTTATAGATTGGGGACAACACAAATCTTGAGATGTTGAGAAATCAATTATTTCTTGAAGGCAACGGTGGACATGAATTCCAAATGACCTAAAAATAACAAAACCTCACTCTCCTCAAAATTTTACTCTTTCCATTGTCACAATTCCATGGTATATTGATTTGGGAAGGAATCGATACAAATATTTGCTTCCATTAAAGTATCAGCCTCCTATTCTCCTATCGCCACTACTAGTAGTGAATGACAATGTAGAGGATCATGATATGATAGTAGTAGTTTGGTGATGGAGAAGGCTCATGGAAAATTATGGGTACTTTGACTATGTTAAGAAAAAGCCAAGGGAGAGGATAGCTAGAGATTGGAGAGTTCTAGCCAAAATAAAAACTTATTGGTTGCTAGGGACCAGCAATAACTTGGTTCAGGGGGATGATGGGCTTCCAAAAGGCCATTGTTTGAAGTTCTTTTAATCTTATTTTCAAGTAGTTATCTTGCAAAAACAATCATGACTTTATGGTCTTAAGAAAATGAACTTATGTTTTTATGTACATGTTATATATATGTTAAGACATGAAGTAGAAGTATGGATAGTTCAAATATGCTATATTTTCTTAAATCTATGGACAAAAATGGTATAATTAAGTAATGTTGCATGCTGATAAATGTTTCCCTATTCATGATATGTCTTGGGTAGTTTTCCTTCTATAGCCATAGGATTCGCAAGAGTGGTAATTTGAACTTGCACCTTTTCTCTAATGTTGAAGATGAAATAAATATATGTATGTGGAAGTTGTGTGTGCATTGAATTTTTTATAGGTACTTACCACAGATACTCAAAGATCAACACTTGAGCAATAAAGTCAAAGCCAACTGAATTGCTAAATTGCCAAAAGTGGAGAAAAATTCATTATATGATTTCTATTGGTGCAATGCACAAATGTAGCTTCCACAACTTGGTACATTCTTGGAGGATATATTTATGGTTAATGGTGATTCTATTTCAAACTTTATGAGTCTGTAATTGATCCTCATTATTGGAGTGATTGTAGAGTTAGGGAGTAGTTGTAGTTTCCTTTAAATAACATTTATTGTAGGTTTGAGCATGGTTTTTGAAGAAGAATAGGATATGTTGAATCTCATAGTAGTTGAGTGTGATACTATTTTTTAATCAAGTGTAATTCTTTCACCATGAATGAATAGAATGAGTAGTTCAAGTTTATTTCTCTTATGTTGATTGTCATTTATATTTACTCATCTAAGGGGGACCAATTGGTGAGTGAACTATTCCATTAGAATAGATTTCATTTCCTTGTTTGTTTCCTTACAAGGTAGAATTATATTGCTCCTACAACCATTGATAACAGAATCATTGAATTGTTCCTACAACATAGGTGCATAGTGTTGACAATTTAATCAAATTTTTTATTAGTTACACACACTTATTTAGATAGATAGTTTCTACCAAGCTTATTGTATAGTTAACAATATTAACCAAGTAATTCAAACTCTACCAAGTTCTATAGTTGCTATCAAGTTCAAGGAACAATATTTAGTTTGCATCAAGAAATTTCTACCATGTTGGTGATCATCAATGTAAACTGAGATTCTTAGTGTTTACCAAGTCACTTAGTGAAAACCAAGTTTTGCAGTGGTTACCAAGTTCACAGATTTAGTAATGTGAATCTAGTGCTAATCAAATCACTCAATGTTAACCAAGTGATTCAATTTATAGCAAGCTCATAGTAATAGCATTGAATGAGCTATGTAGTGTGAATCAAGTGATTTAGTTTATATGTTGAGTTTCACAATATTCACTGAGTCACCAATACAAACCAAGTTTAGACTACTTGGAAGTGATTAGTATGGACCAAGCTTCTATGTCTACTGAATGCATGATGATGCCAAGTAGTGATAGTGGATGTCGAGTATTAGAACCTCACCAAGCTAGTATTCAGAACCTGAGTTCTTGCACTTGGGCCGACTTTGTGTATTTTGTGTAAACTTGTATTGTAGTCAACTTTGTTGATTTCTAAATTGTATTGGTATATATGTAATGTATTGTACCACATTAAAAGAAAAATGTATGAACAATGATATGAGTATAATGCAAATTTGAAGAGCAGAAGTGTGAAGTAAAAGGCTATAGCGGTATAAGGAGAAATAAAGATTTATCTACCACAACAAGGTGATCATTACACTCAAAGGAATCTCATTTAGCAAACCAAGTTGCAGATCAAAGATCAACCACTATTTCATCATAATAGGTGGATTAGTTAAACCCTTTCACAAGGTAGACTTAAGAGTCTTTTGTAAATCTCTTTATTGAGTGCATACTTCATTGTATGTTTGTAATTAATTTTGCAAGGTGGACATAGTAGTCCTTATTGCTCTGAATAGGGTAGATGACTAGAAGTGATCATTATAAGCCTTAACAGGCCAACTTTATACTACAGTACTAAATGTTGTGGGTATCATCCCCACCCTAGTTTTACTTTGTATTTGGAAGGTTTTTGGGTCACCATATTGTGTGTCAAAAGTTTTATTAATATTTTTAATGTTTTCAATTTTTTATGCATGCAATTAGATAAGAATTCACATAAAGGATTAATTAGTGAAATAAGATTAAGTTTTATAAGTTATTGATTCACCCCTCCCCTCTCAATAACTTAGCCTATCATATATATTTACAACAATTGGTATCAAAGCTTTGTGGTTCTCAGAGAAAAGTTTAACAACTTGAGAAAAGATCAAGGAGTTATGGAGGTATTTAGACTTGACAAGGCTATTGATAATAAAAAGTTGGATTTGGAATTGGCTATTGGTCAACTCAAGGAAGCAAAGGAGAAACTCTCTCAATCCTTGAAAAGAAGAAAAGAACTTGTAGTAAGATGAATGACCAAAAATACATTGAAGAAAGATTGAAGACATCCATTCAACAAGAAATTTAGATAAACAAATGAAGTAATCAAAGAACTATTGGAAAATAATGGTACACTTCAAGAAGAAGTAAGAAAACTTAAAAGAGAAAAAGAAATTTAGTTAGTAAGATTGTGTGAAGTGATGGAAGAGAAAAACAAGACAAAAAAAAGACATAGAAGGAAAGAACAATGAAATTCAACATCTATCCCTTCAATAGGCAGACTTCATTAATTAGCTCACCAATGCAAATGAAGAAATCATCAATTTAAGATTAGAGAATGAAAGATTGTAGAATGATCTAAACACTGAAAGGAAAACTTATGAGAGGATGATGAAATCTCAAGTAGACATGGATCAACAAAATCAGAAAATCTAATACAGACAAAAGGGAAAACAAAGAATTGGATATATAGAAGAAGGTGAATCATCCAAGCAAGAAGCTCAAAAGAATCAAAGACCTACTTGCAATCATTGTGGTAAGATAGGTCATACATCAATTTTTTTTTGGAGCAATGGCAAAGCTAAATTCAATGGAAAATGCTACTATTGTAATCAACATGGTCATAGAGCTAATGAATGCAAAGAGAAACCTAAGTTTGATGACAATTGTCACAAATCATGGGCACAAATCTTCTGATTACAAAACTAAGATATTTAATCTAGCAAAAAAAATTGTAAAAGCTATATTGGTTGGGAATATAACACTTGGTGCCAATGTCATTACTATGGAGAATACAGACACATTAGAATGAATTTTGTAAAACATCAGATGAGGACAAGAGACACTACCAGAAGATGTTTATTGGTACAAAACTTGGTCATCTTGCCAAGAATTGTATGAGTACTAGAAGAATTAAAGATTAAAAAAAGGCAAAAGCTAATAAGATTAAAAAGAAGATGAGATAACAATGGATACCAAAATCTTCTTAGAATGCAAGTCCAAGCAATTAAGCAAATATCACTCAAGGATTGGGTGACTCAAGCATTTCTACTTGATCTCCCACAAGGAGAACTAGAACTAGGATTCTGAGGTAGACATCCTACATCAAGTCTAGTTAGTAGAATGAAAAGATCCATATCAACATTCAAGATGTAAAGGGATCACTGAGCATTCAATAAAATGCTAGTCATTATCGAGGGAGACCAGGTTGCAAGACCCTGCTGATTATGGTCGGGAGTAGTGCAGTGCTATGTAGACATTGAGTCATGGATGTTGGAGGTTTCTAGAATAGGTCAAGATAATCACACCACTATTCCTTTCACAAGGATATTATATCCATTTTAAGAACTATCTATTCCATTATGAAAATACATTTGAATTTTCAACCCAGGGACGTAGGACTTGAAATGGGTCAAGATAGTATGTGCACTAAGTTCCTTTAAGAGTCTTAACACCTATGATATAGGAAAGTAAAATGCATGAAAGGAATATATAGTATTGACATAGAACAGTAAACACACTTAGACTATCAATAGAGAACTGTGGAAACTATAGGAAAAGGAATTCTAAACTAATTAACAATTCAAACATCCACTATGATCATTTTCCACAAGTGCTGCAGGGACTTTCACAATAATTATGCTGCAAGACTAATATAGTAAATCTATCTTAAATAGGAAATTGCAATAAACGAATCTACTCTACCTAAATCTATTCCACCTTCCAAGTGGGTCCCCTTGGTTGGCTTCAACTAACTAAGAACACAATAGGTAGTCTAAAATCACTCTTCTATTAGAATTATTCTTTTGTTACATGACTGAATAATTCATAGAGAACAAAAAAACAACTTTAGAATCCTTTCCAACTAACTCCAACTTTTTCCTATTTCTCCCATATATATAGAGGATTGAAACTTATTACAAACATAACATAAAAAAACTGAGAGAAAATGTTGTCAAAAGGAAAAGGTAGAATGTCAACCATGAATTTAGAACATTGATTAAGCAAAAAAATAATGGTTTGTAGATAATGTAACAAGTCAGGTCTCCTAGAATATCTCCCCTCCTAGGCGTGACTTATCACCTGGAATTGACCTGCACTTCTCATGCTATGATTAGTCTTCATTACTCCTTCTTTAATATGGTTCTCACCACTCTTTGTGCCACTTCTCCATTTCTTGAAAATTAGAAGCATTTGAACCATATGCATAACAACATTTCTACTCTCATTCAAATATTAAAACATAGCTTAAAACATTTATATGAAATATTGCACTTTATATATAATATTAAGCAAGGTATGTTATATCCACTATCCATATGTTTAATAGGTTCTAGCTGCATTCAACATAAGTTCACAAGACATTTAAAACATGTATATTGGAATTGTTTTTCACACAACTTAAAGAGTAAATTTAGACTATATAAAAACTATATCAAATTTGAGACATTAATATGCCTCGTCATTTGTCCTCCCACTATGAAAATGCTTATCCTCAAGCATTGCAATTCTTTGCCATTGCTCTAAAATCTCCCACTATTGTCTTCTCTTGTTTCCCACTTTTGAAGGTGTAGATATATCCTCGGGATCATCTCCAATGCTCACCCAAGTGTTCTTCAACTAATGGATCTAACCTGGTAGCATTGCTTTCATACAAGGGCCAAAGAAGGGTAGGAGGTTAGAAGGTTATACATCCATAACTCATTCCTGATTTGCCTTCCTAATTGCATATATATAGCCACTCTATTTACTATTGCCTCAAAATTAATAGGGTTGTGTGGTTTAGTCTTCTTGAAAGATTCTAGTAGTCGACTCCATCTATTTCTCAGCCTTATAATTTCTCTTTGTTGTGTGAAATTAGGAACTGTCTAATACTCTTTGTAAACTTTTTCCCTTTCTTCAAACACTTTCTCTTTAATTTCCAGTTTTGGCCTTCCACAAGTTAATTTGAACCAATCTCTCATGAGGTCATAAGGCTTATAGGATTCAGCTTAGAGTGGTAGCGATTTAGACTTTTCAAGGTCTCTATAGGTATCCAACTGTCTATCGTAATTTGTTTCATTGTACATCCATGATATTAGAGCTCTTAAGTGAATGTCCCCTATGTAAAGTAGGGGATTCCACTCTATTTCTTGTGGAATCATGAAGTTTTACAAATAGAGCTCACACAACAAGTTCTTTTTCCATGAGGGAAAAGTTTGATACACATTATAAAAATCTCAAGCATTCTTAAATTAACAATTAATATTTCTCATTGTCATCATCAACTAGAATAACATAAACTATTCTTTTAAACACATATCATACACCCTTGGGGGTGGTCTACAATCCATAGCCTAATTAGCTAGCTTCAAAGCTTTGTTCATTTGGTGCTTCTACTTTTCTAGTTACTCTTTTAATGATTCAACTTCTTCATCTTTGTCAAATATTTCCTTTTACATCTACTCTCTCTCTTGCTTCCACAAGGATTTCTAAAAAATAAAATGATTGTATAGACCAAACAATATTGACTGAATTGTTGATGAGAAAAATTCTCGAGTTTCAGATTTCATCTTTTTTTCTTTAGCAACTTTGTTAAAAATGTTGGGTGTGCCAGGAAGATTTATAAGGTATAAGAGAGACATTGGAATATTCAGGGACTAATGGAATGGTAGGTTGATCATTGCTAGGTGTTTTTTTAGGAATAGTAGTAGGATTTAATTTGTACATTTCCTAATTCTCTTGCATTTGTCTCCTTGATAGGCCCAATTTCATGTGTTTCTACATTTTGGGGCTCTAATTGCATAGCAGAATTATCTGGGACATTTTCAACTACTGACTTTGTATGAGACTTTGCAATTGGGGAATTTGGTTTTTCAATAGAAGCTAGAGATAGTTGACCTCACATAAAAGGGCTTCTACATATAGGAACTTCTTTAGCTTCAACCACTTTGTGGGTCCATTTTGGTTTAGACATGACTGGAGTAGATGTTGTAGGATTAGGTTATGTAGGAATAGACCTCTTTCTTTTTGTTACCTTAACAAAGGGATTTTGTACTTCCTTTTCAAGGTTAGGGCTAACCTTACATTTTCCTTTACCCCTAAAAGAGTTCGGCATATCATCCTCTAAATTAGGCCTAGTAGACTTATCAAGAGAGGGTTATTTTTCCATCTCAGTTGGATTTCGAATTGGCTCTGTGGTTTCTTCCTGATTTTCTAGGTCTTGAGGAATAGGGTTGGCTTGCGGCTGGAAGGTGTTGGCTTCAAAAAATTTTGCTCATGAAATAGAGGAGGAATCCCTAAGAGATCTTTCAACTAGAAGCTTAATGAGGGCATGATGGGAAATAGAAATTTCCTTTCCTTTTTGAGTTTCCTCAACACTTATACACAACATATTGTAAAGAAAGTTGGGAATATTAACTTGCATGTTATGCCTTATGCAATTAAGTAATTTAAAATGATGAGCATGCAAGTTCAAAAACTTACCTTCACAAGGTAAATATTTGATAATATGGGGTTCTAACTTTGGATATGGAGGTGGAAGAGAAGGTCTCTTACATCCTTGTTTTGTAATGTCCAGTTGAGGGTCACCTTGCTGAGTGAACTGCGCCCTTGAAGACCTGGCATTATGTTCATTTGGATAATATTCCCCAATTGTTGGTGATCCTATGACCTCTGCTATCCTTTCCTTAGTAACAACCACTCTTAATCCCCAAACTGAGGCTTCCCCTTTATCAAATTTTGTCATGAACTCCATTGCCACTTCTTCATTGAATTCTATTAATTGTAAAAAGTAATTGAGCCATCCATAGGCATGAAATCGCCAAATTGCTTAAATATTTGTGAGTAAAACATTATGAATGAATGGCTCATACCTCTTTAGCTATCTCCCTATTTTCAAAATGTGTGGCTTCCACTCTTGCTACTATGATAAATATTTTCCCCTCTTAAATCTACAAATTCCCTCTTTCTCTAAACTCCAAAACTAATCTTTATGAAAAATGAAAACAAAATGTCGTATGTCATTACCACTTCTTGTAATCAAGACCCCTTTGTTTCTAGCATGTAGAATAATGATACATTAATGATGAAGGACATTGAGACTAACTAAAGGTGTTCCCATAATAACTCTTAGTCCATTCAATCATGCCAAGTACATGAGATCTTTTCCCAAAAATTGTAATAAAAGGTACAACAAATACAAAAAGATTTTAAAAATTAATGAAATAAAAACTATTAGACTGTCGCCAAAGTACATCCTTTAATGTAAACATGACAAGTGATAACATGGAGATGAAATTTGGAAATTAGTACACTTTCCTGGCCCCCCACTAAAATTTTACAAGTGTCCTCGCTTTAAAAATTTTGGCATGGGAAGGAGAAATTGATTTAAGTCTTATAAGATATATAATGCAGTATTAGATATAAATATCAAAACCCATATTCTAAAAATGAATAAAGAGTAAAAGAAATTGTTATGCCTAAAAATTTGAGAGTTTGCATCTACATACAAGTTAATGAGGTGGCAAAGAGTGATGACCACAAAAAGCACTAATAGTTTTGTTTATTGAAAGCAAGAAAAATAGTGTGTGGGTGACATGGAGTATGGGTTGATGATAGATAGAGAAATGAGATGGGTTACTATGAAGAAAGAGAAAAGTGAATGGAAGAATGGGGCCTCATATTTAAATGAGGTTTTATTATGAAGGTTCCTAAAATTCTATCATTGTATGGCTACAAGAAGAAGATTTTCATTAGAAAGTTGCAGGAACTATGTTCAGAAGAGCTGGTGCACTGGTTGGTTGGAATTGCTACAGGATCTATGCTTTACTCTATGGCTTATGATAGAGACATAGCCTATGGGCATTTAAAATTAACTTAAATTGAATGAGATCAATGGTTGTTAGTTCCACTGCACCATTGTCAAATACATGTTGAATTTCATAAGGCCCTAACCATCAAGTTTGCAATATTTTTCTTGGATTCTCTTTGAAGTGAGAATCATAGAGGAGGGCCCAATCTCCTACTTGGAATTTTTTATTCCTGATATGTGCATCATGCCACTACTTTCGCTGTTATTAAATCATTTATGTTCTTTCTAAATTTATTTTTTGTATTTCATCCAGTGAATTCAAGTGGAGGATTCTCTCTTGTTTTAATGTAGGAAAACTGATGTTCAACTCTAAAGTAGTGTGTAGTGTCTTGTGTTCAAACTCAATGGGCAACATTGCTACTTTACCATAGACAAGCTCAAATGGAGTGAATCTAGTTGTTGTCTTCCATTTTGTCTAATATGCCCAAACAACTTTAGTTAATCTACTTGTCCAATCCTTCTTGTGTATGTGCACTTTTTTAGTCAGAATGGCTTCTAGTTCTCTATTGGTAACCTCTACTTGCCCATTTTCTTGAGGGTGATAAGGACTAGATTGGTGCCTTATGTTGTATTCCTTCATAACATCAGTGATCAAGTTTGATGTAAACTAAGCTCCTTGATCTGTGACAAGAGTTCTAAGCACTCCATAATAGGTGAATATTTCTTCATACATGAACTTAGCTAGTTTCTCATCTCTGGCATTTTTCATTGCTCTAACTTCTACCCATTTAGTTACATAATCTGTACATATCAAGATGTAGGATTTTCCACTTGATGGTGGATCAGCTAGACCTATGAAGTCCATGTCCCACTTATCAAAAGGTGTGACTACAATATGTGGAGTGAGTGGCATCTCATCAATTTTGGTTGGTCAGCCCATCCTCTGGCATTTATCACAATTAGTTGTATATGTCACTACATCCTTATGTGACATTAGCCAATAATATCCCATTGTAAGTATCTTCAGTATTGTTCTTTTCCCTACAAAATGGCCTCCACATGGTTTATCATGACATGCATGCAATATATCATATATCTCATCTTCCCTGACACATATCCTCGTGACTTGATCTGGTCCTACATAGAAGCGATTATTATCTATCTAGGAATATTTAAAACTTTTCTCTGCTAGCTTTCTCTTTTGTTAATGAGAGAAGTGTGGGGGCATTCTATTTGCAACAAGATAATTTGCAATGTCTGCATACCATGGTGTATGAGTTGTTATATGGACCAAGTGTTCATCTGGAAAGGTGTCTTCAATTAGAGTTGGATCTTCATCAGTAATAGTCAATCTAGACAAATAATCTGCAACTATGTTGGATTTTCTTGGCTTATCAATAATAGTAATTTCAAATTCTTGTAACAAATAGAGCCATCTTTCCAATCTACCAGTAATAGTTGGTTTGTTCATTAAATACCTTATAGCTGAGTGACCAATATAAAAAAAAAAGGATATCCAGTCACATAATGTCTAAATTTATTCAATGCATAGACTACAGCTAAAAGTTCTTTTTTAGTTACTATGTAATTTAGCTTGGGTCCATGCAAGCTTTTACTAATATAGTAGATAACATACTCAAGATTAGCAGGCTTTTGTCCTAATACAACTCCTACGACATAGTTTGATGCATAATTATGAATATGAAATAGAATTGACCAATCTGGTCCCTGTAAAATTAGTGCCATGGTGAGGAATTTCTTAAGCTGCAAGAAGGTTTCATTACATTCGGTTGTCCAAATAAATTTAGCTTCCTTAGTCAACAATGTGTACAAAAGACTAGCTATTTTGTTGAAGTCTTTTATGAAGCACCTATCATATCCAACATGACCTAAAAAAGATTCAACATCTTTTGGTTTTGTAGGTATGGGCAGTGTTAGAATTACCTCTATCTTAGCTAGATCCACTTGTATTCTTGCAGCTGATATGAAATGACCAAGTACCACTCCTTCCTGCATGAGCATGAAACCATTTTTACTATTAAGTACTAGATTATGTTCTTGACATCGAATAAGAACCTTTTGAAGATTCATCATGGCTTCTTCAAAGGTGACTCCAAATATTGTCAAATAATCCATATATATTTCCATACAATCATGCAATATATAAGCAAAAATGTTGATTATAGCTCGTTAGAATGTTGCGGGGGCATTACACAAGTCAAATGAAAAAATAGAATATTCAAAAGTACCCCATGGGCATGAAAATGTGGTTTTTTCTTGATCTTCAAGAGCAATACTTATTTGATTATAACCACTATACACATCTAGAAAAGAGAAATACTTCTTTCTAGCTAGAGTGTCCAAAAATTGATCAATAAATGGTAAAGGAAAGTGATCCTTTTTTGTTGCCTTATTCAATTCTCTATAATCTACACAAATCCACCATTTCCCTCCCTTTTTAGGTATTGTGACCAAGGGTGACACTCATCTACTATCAGATATAGGATAAATAAAACCAACATCAAGCAATTTTTTCAATTCAGTTTAACTATTTCTCTATGGGCTGGATTAATCCTTCTCTGGGGTTGGCAGAGTGGCAAGCACCCTTTATTGATGTATATTCTATGAGTACATAATGTAGGACTCAACTCTTTCATATCCCCATAATCCCATGCAAAAGCCTTTTCATCTTTTTGAAGTAGCTCTGTTAATTGTTTCATTTGTGTGGAAGATAATTTGGGATTGACATGGAGATTATGAATTTTTGATAGCACAATAGTAGTTGTAGACTCAATTATAGCATCTTTAGAGATTGGACTTGTATCTAATTCACATGGTAAGAGTTGATGAATAATGTTTGGCTCCTTGAGCAGAATGCAATTATCATTACATTCCTCATATGTGGTTAATTCTAACATGGAACTATTAGATACATCTTTTTCTACTGCACAAGTGTTAGTAAGAATACTCTGAATTACTGAATCCTCTTCTTACAGCCTTAGAAAATATTGTCTATGTAACATTATAAGTTGTGCTATAGAGTTTAACTCTTCTTCTCCATTCCCAAAATTTGGCCAGACAGATGTACTTAAATCTAGTTGTGGTTGTGCTGGAGGATATAAATCAAATTTCTTTGTTGCTTGACCATTAGATTCAGTCATATTCACTAACCTACAACTTATATTTGCATCAGTTCTAGCTAACCATGGTCATCCTAAAATGATAGGGTAACTAGATAAATTGACTTTGGGAGAGAGAATCTTGAAATCTACAGGGTACTCTAGAGAGTCTAGGGTTATGACAATAGAAGCCTTTATTCATGTATATTCTATGAGTACATAATGTAGGACTCAACCTTTTGATATTCCCATAATCCCATGCAAAAGCCTTTTCATTTTTTTGAAGTAGCTCTGTTAATTGTTTCATTTCTGTGGAAGATAATTTGGGTTTGACATGGAGATTATGACCTTTTGATAGCATAACAATAGCTGTAGACTCAATTATAGTAGCTTCAGAGATTGGACTTGTATCTAATTCACATGGTAAGAGTTGATGAATAATGTATAGCTCCTTGAGCAGAATGCAACTCTCATTACATTCCTCATATGTGGTTAATTCTAACATGGAACTATTAGATACATCTTTTTCTACCACACAAGTGTTAGTAAGAATACTCTGAATTACTGAATCCTCTTCTTGCAGCTTTAGAAAAGATTTTCTATGTAACATCATAAGCTATGCTATAGAGTTTAACTCTTCTTCTCCATCCCCTAAATTTGGCTTTGCCATAGATAGGAACATCTTTATTAGCTTGGAATAGGGTTTTTTGGACATGTATGTTCTTTAACTGATCAATAATAGAAAAAGATTGTTCCTCTATTTGTGCGAGTTTACTTTGTATGAGCTTCTCTAGAAAAGGAGGTTCAACTATTGGCTGGGCTTGAGTTGAGCTAGTGACATTACTTGGGTCAATATCTTTAGAGACTATGGGTTCTAATTCTACAAGAGTATCATCCCATTAGGAGTGATAGTAGAACTATCTACAAGTTGCAGAATTGTTGGAGTAGCCCTCAATCCCTCTATTTTCAACTTCTTCATAGTATCCTTAGTCATGATATTTATAGCAGCACCAAGATAAATTAGACCATTTTTAATAGACTGACCATTTATAATCACATTCACAACTAGACTTCTTAGATCAGAATATTTAGGAATTATTATTTTTCCTAACATAATGTTAGCCAATTGTCCTACAGCATGGACTATAGTTGGGTCCTTTTTCTTCCTCCTAGGATTTTTTAGGTAGGCTTCTCTGATGGCTTTGCCATAGATAGGATCATCTTTAATAGATTGGAATAGGGGTATTTGGACATGCATGCTCTTTAACTAATCAATAATATCAAAAGATTGTTTCTCTATATGTGCAGGTTTACTTTGTATGAGCTTCTCTGGAAAAGGAGGTTCAACCGGTGGCTAGGCTTGAGCTGAGCTAGTGACATTAGTTGGTTCAACCTCTTTAGAGACCATGGGTTCTGATGCTGCAGGAGTATCTGGTATTTTAGTTATAAGAGGTAGTTTAGGAACTAGTAGGGTTGTACTAGATCTCAAATATATATTTGCAACATTCAAAGCATAAGTAGGATTATGTTGAGCATCAACATAGTACATGGGTTATTGTGACTACTGGTTATTTGGATTTGGTTGAGGTTGTGTAGGTAATTGGGTCTACTGTTGAGGTCCAAGACTTGTAGGTGGTAGCATTAGTGTAGGTTGTTGGACTGGAGGTGGTAATTGTGGTAATTGTGGATTATCAATATTTTGGTTAAGCCACTTTGAGGTCCTCTCTACTAATTTGTAGACTGCCAATTCCCCTAGGGTGGTTGCCATTGGTTTTGCTGATTTTGCCATTGATTATTTTTTTGGTTTGGCTAGGAAGGTTGGGAATTGTGAGGCTATTAAGGCTATTGTGGATTATTTTTCCAAACATTATTCCAATTAGGTTGACTATATTGTGGAGGACCTTGGGTATTATGGTTTTTCCATTGATTACCATATAGATTTAAATTTTACAAAGGGTCCTGAGGCATACCTTGACATTGGGCCCATGGCCAACATTGAGCAACAAAGAATACTTGCTCATAATCTCCATCTATCTTTTTGTACTCAGTTGGAAGATGTTGGTTTTCCATGCTAGCAACCAATTTGCATTGACAATCTTTCTTCTACTTCCAACAATGTAGGCAATACTCAGCTAATGGTACTTTAGCTTCTACATGTTTCTTCTTTGTAGTCATTATGTCAAGATGTGTAGCAACATCATTTATAATGTCTTGCTTGAAATCTAAGAGTAGATTAGATATCTCAAGCTTTGAAATACCCTGACTGATTCCTTTAGTAGTTGTAGTCCAGTATCCTTTTCCTTTATTCATTATTGATCTTTAGTAATTGAGACAAATTTTCTTGAGGTCATCCCAAGAAGATTGATAAATATCTCTTTCAGCCATCAAGTCTAATGCTTCTAGAAAACTATCATTCATGCCTCTCAAAAAGACTAGATTTTGTGAATCCTCAGACAACACATGCTGAGGGTTCTTCTGCAGCGTATACAAAAAATGTGAAATATAGTCTTCCATTGTTTCTTCCTCCTTTTGTGATATTCTAAAGATATCATCTCCTCTTGAATCATTTCCTTTGCAATACTCTTTGTATTTGTCTAGAAACAGAGTTTGCATTTCATCCCAAGTACCTGCTACATTGGCTCCTAAACCCATGAACCATCATAAAGCTGACTCTTTTAGTGTTGTTGGAAATAATTTGAGCTTATGGGCATTAGTGTTGTCCTCAAAGCTACCACAGAGTATGTCAAACTCAAACAAGAAGGTATCAAGATCTTTAGTTGCAATGCCATAAAACTTTGGAAGAGTGTTTGGAGGTATATTTTAAAGATTAGCATTGGTTACAAGGCTTGGGAGAGGAAATGGAAAATTAGGTTGTGCCATTACTATAGGTATTTGATTATGAGGTTGCTACTAAAAAGGAACATTGGGCACTGGATTGTTAACAACTAGTGGATTTGGAGCAATACTATCAAGAAAACTAGCCAAAACTTTAGTAAAAGGTTGAAGACCACTTGTATCCCAAGGTTATGCTCTTGAGGATGATTCTGTAGGAAAAATAGGGCTTGTGTTCAAAAAAGGCAACTCAGCTTCTTCAATTTCTTTGCTTAGATTAATAGGTTCCTGTGGAAGAAATCTCCTATATTTATCTCATTGTTTTCCTCTTTGATGCATGCAATTAAATTCGTGACTTGTGAATCAATCACTCAATCTTGTGGTTTCTAACTAACACACTAATCTAAAAATAGAGGACCCATGAAGGTTCCTAGTTTGACAACATCCCCAATAATGGTGCCAAAAATGGAGGTTTCCACAATAGGTCAAGATAATCACACCACTATTCCTCTCACAAGGATACTATATCCATTTAAAGGACTATCTATTTCATAATTGTCAATCCAGGGATGTAGGACTTGAAATGGGTCAGCACAATATGTGCACTAAGTTCCTTTAAGAGTCTTAACACCTATGCTACTGGAAAGTAAAATGCATGAAAGGAATCTATACTACTAACATAGAACAATAAACACAATTAGACTATCAACAGAGAATTGTGAAAATTATAGAAAAGGGAATTCTCAACTAATTAACAATTCAAACATCCACTATGATCATTTTCCACAAGTATTATAGGAACTTTCATAGTAATTATGCTAAAAGACTAATACAATAAATCTATCTCAAACAAGAAATTGCAAAAATGAATCTACTCTACTAAATCTATTCCACCTCCCAAGTGGGCCCCCTTGGTTGGTTTCAACTAACTAAGAACACAACATGTAGTCCAAAATCACTCTTTCATTAGAATTCTTCTTTTGTTACATGACTGCATAATTTGTATAGAACAAAAAAAAAACTTCAAAATCCTTTCCAGCTAACTCCAAATTTTTCCTATTTCTCCCATATATAGAGGATTGGAACTTATTACAAACATAACATAAAAAAAAATTAGAAGCAAACATTGTTAGAAGAAAAAGGTGGAATGTCAACCATGAATTTAGAACATTGATTAAGCAATAGAAAAATGGTTCATAGATAATGTAACAAGTCGGGTCTCCTGGAATAACTCCCCTCACATACATGACTTATCACCCAATACTGACCTGTGCTTCTCATGCTATGACTAGTCTTCATTACTTCTTCTTTAATACTGTGCTCACCACTCTTCACACCACTTCTCCATTTCCTAAAAATTAGAAACATTCAAACCATATGCACAACAACATTTCTACTCTCATTCAAATATTAAAACATAGCTTAAAATATTTATATGAAATACTGCACTTTATATATAATATTAAGCAAGGTATGTTATATCTACTATCCATAGGTTTAATAGGTTCTAGATACATTTAGCATAAGTTCAAAAGACATTTAAAATAGATGTATTGGAAATATTTTCACATGGCTCAAAGATTAAGTTTAGACTATATAAAAACTATATCAAATTTGAGACATTAATATGCCTCATCAGATGTTCTTATTGAACATTTAATGAAAGCTGAGTGAAAGATAGTCTATCATTAGTAAGGTAATCATACCAAAAATTTATGGCGATTGAAAGATGAACTTGATAAAAAGGGGGAAATCCAAGTCATGTTTTATTGAGAATTTTTGAGAACTATTTGTGCAAAGAGATCTTAGTGCATCTAAGTGATCCATGCAAATTACTATTGAAGATTTTCACGTTCTCTCAAAAACCCACCAAGAAAATGACATCCTTTAGTAGCAAGGCTAAGAAAGGGTCAAAGATATTAGTTCGAAGCATGGAATGGAAAGCACCAGATTTCAAGCTTAGTCTAGCAGTTGTAGAAATCCTAGATCCAATTGGAGCACAATCACAAATTCCATCCAAGGTACTATTGATTAATGATATCCACATGCATTTTTGATGTTCAATTCAAGACATAGGAACCATGGAAATGGATAAATTTTTGAAATAATTGTGTATGAATAGTGTGTTTAAACTAGAGCATCAACACCTTGAAGCGAAGGGTTTGACTCACATTGCTCACATGCCATGAGACTTTCAAATTAAATGGATGAGATTTATCCTCAGCCATGTGCATAATGGATAGTTGTGGTTGGAACAATCAATTGTGATAAAAAAGAAAATGATCCATATGATCATAGTCTCCCAATGTTAACCAAGGTAAAAATGACTAAAACCCTAAGTCAGGTTGAGCTAGAAAAGAAAACCCTTGCTGAGTATGATGGAAGGGGAATGAAAATTAGCTATGTCACGAATATGAAATTGAAGTTTGGGATATATGTCATTGCACATATGATATATAGCTCAAGAAAACTCAATAGTGTATCATGTGAAGCTATGGATATTGTGTACAAAGTGGTCAAGTATAACATGTCCTTTGACCTTTTTGAGTTGATGTTTAATCAATTCAACAAAAAAATGGAGAGCATAAGAACTTCAAAGAACAATCCTTGTAAGTTTGGTTCACTCTTGACTTGTCTATTTTTCTTTGTGCAAAAGCTCTTGCCATCAAAAGGTACATTTGTGTGGAGAAAAGATGTACCCATTCTCTACCAAATAAATGAATATATATCTAAAATGGGAGAAAACTATGTTAGTATCATGGATAACTATTGTGATGCTTTTAAGGACAAGATTAATAATAGATTTAGAATTCCTAAGAAACTGGTAGAAAACTACAAAGATGATATTTGTTTCATGGTTGATTCTGATAAAGTGTATATACAAGCATTTAGACCAAGAATTATATGGGTCAAACCTCTAGGTTATGAGGTGAATATAGACGAAACCAAAAATGCTATTGAAGCACTATTAAATGAGCCAGTTGATCCAAAAGCTACACATTTTAGCACTTATGATGAAGAAAAAGCAAGAATTGAACTTGAAATAAAACTCCCTCAGGTAGTTAACAAAGGAAAGAAGAGAATAGCAAAGTTGGAACAATCTAGCACCCCTCTTCTATTGATAGAAGGAAAAGGAGATGATGTTGAGGAAGATGATGGAGAAGATGAAGAGAAGTCAGAAGAGGAAGAGCTTATAAAGAAAAAAGGTAAGGTTATTATAACCAAACTTGCCAAGCCATCTAATATAGTATTCACAAAGAGTAGATGTAATCTTTAAGTGTCCCCCACCCTCATTCCAAGAAAATTTGAAGGAAATTGACTCTAGAGCTGGTAGGGAAAATTTCAAATCACTAAGGTATGAGATAAGAATTGTAGAGGAGCATAATAAAATTAAAGACAGTGTTATGTCAAAGATGGGTAAAAGGAAACATTCTCTGGACCAATTTGCTTAGTAGATTCTGAGTGATTTAATAGAGAAAGTGAAGCCAAGATGGGAAAATACTTTGAAAACTACAAAAGACATAAATCAACAGACCTTGAGGTAGCTCATGTCAAGCCAAAATGACAAGGAAGTGAAATAATCTATCAAGAAAAATGAAGAAAAAATTACCTTAAAGTTTAATACTTGTTTAATATTGATAAATGACATTGAACATGTTCTTAAAAATGCAAATAACACATGGAAAAATATTTCAATCTTCATAAACAAAGTGATTTTGTGGTTCACGTTAGTGATAAGGATGATGATGATAAAGATGACAAGGAAGAAGAAGGAAATGATGAAGAAGAAACTCATTATGACAACATTGATGATGAGGAATAGGAACATGAAGCTAATGACGAAAATATACCAGAGATTCAAAATATTGAGGAGATTGACCCCAAGAAGATCGTAGCAATGGTCATTGCCTCACTTATTCTTCGAGTAAAGCATTGAAGACATCAAACTCTGAGAAAGTTATTGTAGAATTGATTGTGACAAACATTGCAAGTACAAACACTCAATCAATTTTTGCACCTATTTAGCTCAGTACTTCATTGACAGAAGTGACATTCAATTCATCTACTGAGCAATCAATACTTCCTTCTTTATCAATTTTGGTCTCACAAGGTATTTCTTAAATAAGTGCAATATCTACTTTTTCTGCTAGTTCTATTATTTCTATTCCTAGCATACAAATATTAAGTACACAAATAGTTGAGACCAAGCCTCAATCAAGTACAAAAGTTTTGAGTAAAGGAAAAGAAAAGGAAGAAGAAATTGATCTTGATGAGGAGATAGTCATCTCAAATTGGGATATCTCCAATATTAATCCTAATCAAATGCAAATCATAGGAAAACTTCTTCAGAAGAAAGCTAAGCAACAAAAGCTTAGAGAGGACATAAATAAAGAATTCCAAGTGCTTGAAGATGCTAACAATATTCTTGTAGAGGCACATAGCACAAAGTTTGATAATCCTCAACCAATTTTGGCTCAGTTAGCAGAGGTAGTCCAAAATTCAACAAAGATTTGGATGGACAAGAGAAATTGTTATAGAGAGTAGAAAAGAAATTTGAGAATACAGTTTTAGATCTAATAGCACAAAAGATTGCAATTCATCAAGTAGACTTGTCTACTATTCTAGGATCATTAGAGACCTCTTGTAGCAAGGAAACTTCTTTATTCAATAAATGTTGTGAAAATTCCAATTTCACCAAGGAAATTAAAGATAAAATTTCAAAGATTTATGAAGATCTAAAGGTAAGTGTACAATAGTTGCAACTTGACTTGAGTTATAGCTCTGCCCACTATACAAAGATCAGATTCTTAACTGATATATAGGTAGAATTACTAAGAGAAGAAGCTAGGATGAGAGCTACACTAGTAGACATATAGGGCATGATTCTTCAAAACATAGATGCATTGCAAAAACATATTGCACATGCTAAAACACTTGTCCATGATAACAACTTCTCCATTGGAGAACATGTGATAGAACTATCAACAAAAGTTCAGGTTGCATTGCACACAAGCAAGGTGTTGCAAGAAAATTGGGACAAGATATTGGCACTGATTCTAAAGGTACATTCTAATTTCTTGTCACATTTTGGCATTATTGTATAGTATATAGAACACACCTTTGGAATTAATGTCAAAAAGTGGGGAGAAGATATGTATAAAGGGGAGAAGATGTATAGTATATTGAATATATATGTATGGGGGAGCAACATCATATTATACACATGTACAAATATTAAGAGAAACATCTCTTACAAAAGAAATTTTGAAAAATCTTAAAAAAAGAGTACTCTACCAAGTTGAAGATATAGGATGAAGAATAAAGATTATTTATTTTGAATTTTTGAGAATTCATTTTTTATTGATAAATTTTTTTGTCACTAATGCGAAAGAGGGAGATTGTTGACATTTTAGTTAAGTTTGTTATTAGTGACACACAATTATTTAGACAGATATTTTCAATCAAGCTTATTGTATAGTTAATAGTATTAACCAAGTATTTCAGACATTACCGAGTTCTACTGTTGCTACCGAGTTTAAGGAATAGTATTCAGTTTGTGCCAAGTATTTTCTATAGTGTTGGTGATCATCAGTGTAAACCAAGATTCTTAGTGTTTATCCAGTCACTTAGTGCAAATCAAGTTTTGTAGTGGTTATCGAGTTCATAGATTCAATGTGTGAATCTAGTGTTTATTGAGCCACTCAGTTTTAACCAAGTGATTTAGTTTATGCCGAGCTCATAGTTATAGCATTGATTGAGCTATGTAGCATGAATCAAGTGATTCAGTTTATATGTCAAGTTTCACAGTATTCACCGAGTCACTAGTGCAGACTAAGTTTTAAGTACATGGAAGCAATTAGTATGGATCAAGATTCTATGTCTACTAAATGCATAATAATGCCAAGTAGTGAAAATCAATGATGAGTATCAGAACCTCACCAAGCTAGTCTTTTGGACCCGAGTTCCTGCAGTTGGGTCGACTTTGTGTATTTTTTGTATAAACTTGTATTGTATTTGACATTGTTGATTTGTAAATTGGATTGGTATATATGTAATGTATTGTACCACATCAAAAACAAAGTATGTGAACAATGATATGAGTATAATGCAAATTTGAAGAAAAGAAGTGTGAAGTAAAAGCCTACAACAGTATAAGGAGCAACACAGATTTATCTATCATAGCAAGGTGATCATTACACTCAAGGGAATCTCATTCAACAAACCAAGTTGTAGATATGAGATCAGCCAATATTTCATCCTAATAAGTGGATCAGTTAAATCCTTTCACAAGGTAGACTTCACAATATTTTGTAAACCTCTTTACCCAGTGCATACTTCATTGTATGTTTGTAAATTCTTTTGCAAGGTTGATTTAGCAGTCCTTATTGCTCCTAACAGGGTAGATCATCAAAAGTGATCATTGTAAGGCTTAACATGCCAATTTTATACTATAGTACTAAAGCTTATGCATATCATCCCCACCCTAGTTTTACTTTCTATTTGGAAGGTTTTTGGGTCACCATATTATGTGTCAAAAGTGTTATGAATGTTTTTAATGTTTTCAATTTTTCATGCATGCAATTAGATTAGAATTCACATAAAGGATTAACTGGTGAAATAAGATTAAGTTTTATAGGTTATAGATTCACCCCTCCCCTCTTAGTAACTTAGCCTATCATATATGTTTCAAACACAAAGATAGGTTACTATTTAGAACATTACTTTAAGCTCTGTGTTAAGTTGTTGTTTTAGTTTCTGGCATAGGTTTCCTTCAGGATTGCCTTCACTTTAGTTGTAATGACTTAATGAAGAATTAGAATATATACTTTGTAGTCAACATCTCAAGTTTATGCATTTGGATTGAAAAATTAAATGAAGTCAGTATATTATTTTATGTAAAACACATGAAGTTGTTTGACCATAGAATAATTGTGAAAGGATGTCCAATCCTTTGTTACTAAGGTATTAAACTAACTAGACATCACCTTCCATGTACAATGTCTCATTGTCTAATAGATGATCCATTAGAAAACTGTCTACTAGGTTTGAAGAATTTCTTTCTAATGGGACCTAAACTTGCATAGCTTATGTGTCAGAGGATGTCATCTTTAGATTTTAAGTTGCTCACATTAAGCCATCTATAATTTGGGTCCTTCAATTGAGTAGTCTTCTAGGGAAAACACATTGTTCATGAAAGAATGGTCATGATACTTATAAATTCTTTTGATTTTATCTTCTAATTTCTTCTTGATTAAACAACACAAGATTGACTCATATCCTTGTTGAGATAATGGGTGTTGCACACCATGTATAATATTGTCATGTTGTATTACTTTATTTTATTATGTAATGTTGTACCTAGATTGATGTGTAACATGTAAAGATTCCCATGGGATATAGTTGATGAGTTGTATTGTAACATTGTAATAATATTTCATGTAATTATTTAATATTGGGAAAAAGAATTAAAATTCTAATATTAAATGTGGGGTTAGTGGGTTAGGTAGCACATGGTTTTAGCACATGGTTTATGTAATACCACTTGGTGGTTTTGTGGGACTCGCTACTATATAAGTAGCCAGAAGGGTAGTTGTTAGTATGAGAGTGAGAAGAAGGCAAAAAGGGAAAGAGTCGAGTAGGATAAGGCTTGATAGGTTAGCCAAGGGAGCATTTGTGAAAGTTTGAATCGTGGCATAGGATGTGTAGATTCATGCTTGTTCACATAGATTACTCGGTGGTGGCTATGGCTTTGAAGGCTTCCATGGTTGTATGGTAATGGTATTTTTTCTGAATAATACATGGTGATGGATTCTTTTGGATGCTAGGTTTTTTCATCAATGAGGGTTTTCCAGGGTATATCTTATGTCACATTGTTGTGGGTATGTTGTCTATTCTCTTGCATGTGAATTTTAATTGCATATTTATTTTAGATCTATTATGGGTTATGTGAAAATGGTTATATTGTTTGTTTCAAGTTTCCTTACAAGTGGTATTAGAGCTATGGTTTTATTATTGTAACCCTAGATTAAATCCATGGGAATGCATGAGAGGATAAAAGAGAGGGCAAGATATATGAGTTGTTTATTGTAGATCTAAGGTTTTTGGATTTTCTATTATGATGGGATTTTATTAGATTTTGGGCATTAGAAATTGTTGGACATATGGATTTTTTGGATGTTTCATTTAAATGAGGGTTTTAGGGGGGATCTTGTAGAAATGACCTCTTGGATAAAAATAGACCTCACCATTGGATCCGAGTCGATGTTTTCATAAATTTTGATATATAATATGCCCTAGTTTGGCCATGTTTAGAGGAAATGAAAGAGTTTTTTTGTTTTAGCTTGTGATGGCCATCAAATTTAATCATGTCAGAATCTATGTCACAAAAAAAAAATTGTAGTAAAAATGGTTAAAAGACTATCTTAGAAAAATAGCCATAACTTTCTCTCAAAATATCAGATTTCAGACTTCTTAAAGGTGTTGGAAAGATAATTTAGAGTACTACAACTTGGTGTAGGTTTGGTTCTATGATTTTGACATTTTGTCAAGTTTTAAGAGCCTAAAAGTTAGAAGTTTTTTATTTTGAGCATAAATTAGGGCATAACTTTGGTATACAAAGTCAGATTTTGGAATTCGAGTAGTCAACATAAAGCTCTTGTAGAGATCTACACATTGGTTCAGATTTGGTGTAGGTTTGGCATGATTTGCTTGGTGATATATTGATCTAAATATTTTATGATATATATTGACTATGGTAGCATTGTGAATTTATGACATTGTATGTTTGGAGATTTAAGGTTTAATGTCATTGTATACTCAGTTCATATTTCAGATTGGTCTCATGATGATATGGTTATCAGTGTTCGGTTTGGATATGTATGATGTCTTGTTTTTGATAAGATAAATAGGTTTTAAGGGATCCTGAAACCCATAAGTTTTACAAAAACAAGGCTGATAATAAGCAAAAGAAGCCCAGCCAAAATAGAGGTCCAACAGCTAAAAAAAAGCCCAAAGGCCCAGCCCAAAACAAAGGCCCACAGAAAGGCCAGAAAACAAACAAACTAAACCAGACAATAGAAAGCCTGTCCAAAAGCCAAAAGCCAAGAAGACAAAAAGACAAAAGACAAGAAAACTAGTCTTTAGTTATCTTCTCCATTTCTTGCATAGTCTGAGCTACCTCAACTATCTTTTGTTGCTCCTTTGCCATTTGATCTTGGACCTTCTCCATGCCCTGATCCATACTAGTGAACGTATTGATTATGACCTTGTCATCATCTGGCCTAGCCTTATCCCTATTTTGTCCTCCCTCCTCCACCAGCAAGCCCCTGTCCTTAAGTTTACCAGCAAGGGATTGGATGTTGTCATTCATTTAACTCGGGAGAGAAATCATCTGACTTGCCAGATTGTGGTTGTATTTTTCAAGATTTCTTAATCTCCTTTCATTTAAGCTTTCTCTATTATCCTAGTCCTCCTGGCTATCATTACCAATCTTATTCTTAGTACTTTCCATCTGGGATACCCTTTCTCTAACTTCCTCCAGCTCATGGAAGAGCCATTTGATTGATCTGAAGTTGTCAATCATACTTCTGCGGGCATTATTTAGAAGGTTCATTCCAGTCTCCCTTGCATTGTCTGAAATGGCCAGGATAGCAAGGTCTATGAGCTCATTGAGCCTAGGCTGCTCTAGGTTGTCCACCAGGATCTGAGGGTTCATAACTTCCCTAAAAATCCCAATAGTAGTAGTTCTCACATTGAAATTTTTCTAGGCCTTTCTTCTATTATTGACCTACACTTCCCCCTCATTCTCACTAGTGATGACATTCAATTTTTCCTCCGAAGGAGGCTGAGACTGGACAGGGGAGAGGGGAAGAGGAATAGCATCCGTCCTCTAATTTCTAGTCTCCTCAACTCTCACTACCTCCCTCTTCTATTTTTCCCAGGTTTCTCCTCTTCCAACTCCTCCTCTGACACTTTGTCAGAATCTTCCATATCCATTTCCTCCTCCTCCTCAGTATAACCCTCTTTAGCTTGAGCATGGCCATGATCCCTAGGGCTTTTCCTACTAGGAGTTGTAGCTGTGGACTATTTCCTGTCTTGACCTTTTTTCTTCTTTCCCGAGGAAACATTCTCCTCCTCTGAGTTGATGCTCTCAATGTCATCAGAGTCTGAAGAAAAGCTAGAGCTACCTTTGTCAACATCCTCAACTTGAGGAGGGTTATTGCATATAGACTGAGCTTTGAAATGCTCATGAATGAGGAGCAATAATCCCTCATGCAAAGCAGGATTAACAGTGGCTTTCTTCTTGAAACTAGAGATTGCCTTGTTCATAGAAGTGAGAAGGTAAAAGGGAATGGAAATTATACTCTTATGGCAAAAATGATTTAAAATCACAAAATGGTGAGTTCTTACCCGATCAGACCTAGGGTCCAGGGTAACATAATCAATGAGGGCATATAAAACATACCTCTGAAACTTCTTTATAGTCTCTGTCACATAGAAAGACTCTTTCTTTATCAACTTGTTCATCTCTGTAGAATTTTTCACGAACTCTTTGACAGCATTGGACGAAATTTTCTTGTCCCTGTAGAATTTGAAACCCTCCATAGGGATACCAATGACCTCCACAGCCACCTCCTTTGTGATTTGGAAAGAAACCTCATTCACCTTGACCTTGCCATTGTTCCACGAGTTCACCATGTTGTTGGTGACCTCAGGGTCAAAACCATGGAGTTTCTTGAAAAAAATTGCAACCTCACCCTTTTCCATTTTTTTCTAGACTTTGCCCATATTCTTCCACTTCTCCACTTCACCTGCCGGCTCCTTTCTGCTCCATTCTCCAGTCATGACATCCATTTTTTCTTTAGCTATTCTCATGAGCCCCAATCTCTGCAAATTTTTTTCAGCCACAATTTTGGCTCTGTTTCTATTATTTATATCATGATCATTCGCCTCTCTAATACAATAGCAAGTGAAAATGATAACGATCCACCATACGTGTCTAAATGATGAAAGAAATCCCTTGAGATTATGAAAACCAAGAAACTTATTATGGCTCATGCCTACATGCAATATTTCTTTATTAAACATGATAACAGTTAGATTGACCCATACTTTTGTGGATTTTCTCTAGCTCAATTAGTGACTTAGCCTCCATTGGAAAATCTTTTCTGGAGTGCCAGATCATCTCTTTGTCTACTCCCACCCCTTTGTTAGCAAACCAGTCAACAACTGGGTTTGCCTCTCTAAACGCATGAGTGACGTGGACCTTCTCAAATTTTGTGAGGGCAACACGTGTCTCATCAATTATATTTGCAATTGACCATGATTGGTGGGGAGATTCCATTAATATTGTTAATTATGTTTTTGGAGTCCCCTTCAAGCCAAAGTTTGGAAATGTTAGCTTCAAAGGCCAGCTTTACCACACTGCACGTGGCTCTGGCTTCGGCCAAATGGTTGGTCTGGGTTCCAAGTGGGAGAGCAAAGGCCACAATCCCCTCCCCAAAATTGTTTCTTATAATTCCATTGCTTCCAGAGGGGCCAGGGTTGCCCTTAGAAGTGCCATCAAAGTTGGCTTTTGACCATCCTTCCGGGGGTAGAATCCATCTGGCATCTTGTCTTTTGGGATTCCTATCTTTTTCTTTAACCATCTTCCTGTCCCCTATTTCAACTTCCCCCTCCTTCATCACTTGAAGGTTTTCTTTTATGTTTTTCAATATCTTCCTTCTCAAAATTATTGATGACTCCTCTCTATCCCTGAAAATTCTATTGTTCCTTTCCTTCCAGATGCTCCAGCAGAAGTGAGGCAAAATCTAGGCATAATTATCCTGCTGGCTTGCAATTTTACAAAGGCTTTTCCATTGACTAAAAAAGTCAATAAGGTTATCCAACCAACACCAGAGAACCTCCATTTCCTAATTAAGAGAACTCCACACCTCCCTAGCAAAGTCACATTGAATGAAGATATGATTTCCTGACTCAGACTGGTTTTTATAGAGCGAGCATTTGCTGGGCATAACATGGCCTCTCTTCATGAGATTATCTTATGTTAGGATTTTGTTCTAAAGGGCTAGCCAATAAAATATGTTGATCTTTGGAGTGAGGCCCATGAGCTAGGCATCTGCCCAAGGGGGTTTCTCCTTTAACCCCCAGAGAGAGTTGTAGCCAAAAGCAACAAAATAACTTCCATTGGGATTATCCCTCCAAACCAGCTCATCCTTATTATTACTAGGGATCAATGAATTAAGCATAGTCATTATTGGTTTCAAATCCTTGGAAATGAGGGAAAGGTCTCTCCATTCCTGACCAAACCTATAATTTCTTACTTTAAACCCATATAGCTCTGTGCATTCTTGCACCCATCTCTCAAATACTGGGTTGTTAGAAAGTGAGCCTTGACATAACCACCTGTCAGACCAAAACTGAATATCCTCCCCATTGCCTAGTTTCCAAGAGACCCTTGCCTTAGCTAGGTCCTTGGCCTTCAGGATACCATTCCAAATAGTTGACCCTTTAGAGATGTCCTCATTGAATAAAATAAAATGAAGAGAGGGTCTTCTGAGGTATTTATTTTCCAGAATGTCTCTCCATTCACCAGTGTTATTGAAGATTCGCCTGATTTGTTTAGCAAGAAGTGCCTTATTGAGATGGGTAAGCTTTCTGATGCCAAGACCACCATACCTCTTGGGGAGGTAGACCTTCTCCTAGGCAACAAGAGGGTACCTTTTCTTTCCTTCAAGTCTGATCCATAGAAAGTCTCTTTGGATTTTCTCCATTTTCTCTGCAAATTTCACAAGAATTCCAAAAAGGCTCAGAGCATAAATGGGAAGGTTTTGAAGAGTGGATTTGACCAGTAAACATTTCCCAGCCTGGCTGAGAGAGGCACCTTTCCATCCAACCATCTTCTTGTTGAATCTATCCAGAATAGCATTCCAGAAAGAGTTAGGGGGAGAGGAGCCCAAGGGGAGCCCTAGATAGGATGAAGGGAGAGAGCCCACCCCACAGTGAAGGATTCTGCCAATTTTCCTTTGTCTAACTTCAAGGGTGTTAATAAAGAAGGTTGAGCTTTTGTTCCAGTTAATCAGTTGTCTAGTCCCTCTGGAGTAAGTATCAAGAACCTCTTTCAAAGTCTTAGCTTCTTTCACAGAAGCTTCCCCCCCCATTATAGTGTCGTCCACAAATTGCTGGTGAGTGAAGGGGACATTTCTCGAAGAAAGCTTAATCCCTTTAAGACTTCCTTCAGACTTTTTAAGTTCAATAAGCCTCCCAATGCATTCAACTAAAATAATGAAGAGGATAGGAGAGAGGGGGTCTCCCTGCCTGAGACCTCTAGAAGGTTTAAAGAAATCAGAGGGGGCTCCATTAATCAAAATAGCAAGAGAGGAGGTAAACACCAATTGAGAAATGAGTTTACACACTTTATAGTCAAAACCAAAGGCCTGAAGGACCTTCCCAAGAAAGGACTAGCCCACCCAATCATAGGCTTTTGAAAGATCCAGTTTGAGCAACATACCTTCCCGCTTGGAAGCTTCTAAAGAATGAATAACCTCATGAACCATCAGCACCGAGTCCAAGATTTGTCTCCCAAGAACAAAGCCAGATTTTTGCTATGATATGATCAGATGTAGGATTTTAAACATTCTAGAAGTGAGAACTTTATAGATGATCTTGTAGAAAGAGTTACACAGACTGATAGGCCTGAACTCATCGAAAGAGTTAGCCCCTAGGGATTTAGGGATGAGAACCAAGAAGGTAGAATTAATCTCCTTAAGAATACTTCTAGCTCCAAAGAACTCCTAAACTGCCTTAACCACATCCCCCATGACCATCGGCCAGTACATTTGGAAGAAAAAGGTGGGAAACCCGTCTAGACCAGGTAATTTGTCATCAAGTAGGGAGAAAAGGGCCTCTCTAACTTCCAAAGCATTAGGAATAGCATAGAGAATTTTATTATGGTGGGGTTGAATAATCTGAGGAATACAAGAGATGATATCCTCTTGGTCCACCTTGGAAAGCAGGGGATCCTCAGAGAGAAGAGAAGAGAAGAAAGAGATCGCTTCGGCCGAGATATCTGGATCTTCAGAAAACAAAACCTACCCCTTCCTAATTCCAAAGATCCTATTGTTAGCCCTATGATTTAGGGTGGAGAGATGAAAGAACTTCATGTTTCGATCTCCATCCTTAAGCCATGTGATTCAAGATTTTTGCCTCCAGAACTTTTCCTCCCTGTTGATGATGTTATGAAGATTTGATAGGATCAATAGCTCAACCTTCCTGTTACTCTCATTATATCCTTCCTTTTGTATACTATATTGGATAACAAATAGATTGTCTAACAACTCCTTCTTGTCATGGAAAATATGGCCAAAATCAGACTTGTTCCAAATTTTTACCATCCTCTTCACATTGCTGAGCTTTTTGGTGACTTTGAACATGGCTGAGCCATCAACACCAATCCCCCACCATCTTTTAACATTATCCAATAGGTCGGGGTGATTAGTCCACATTTTCTCGAACCTAAAAGGGCAATTTCTCCTGGGCTCAAGAGGGGACACCGAAAGAGAAATGGGGGAGTGGTCAGAACCAACTCTAGGAAGCAGAGATAATCTACAACTAAAAGAGTGCAACCAATCTAGGGAGATTAAAGCTCTGTCCAATCTAACCTGAATGCAGTCCTGACCAGATCTCTTGTTAGACCAGGTAAAGGTACCCCCCGAGAGCTCCAAATCCATTAGGGTCAGGTCATTGATGAAATTGGAAAAATCCTGCTTATTTTCCCAATCTGGGGGCAATCCTCCCATCTTCTCCTTGTCCTCCAGCGGAGAGTTGAAGTCTCCCAAGATTATGCCTTTCTTAATGTCACTGGCTTGCACCAACTTTCCAATTTTGACCCAGTAATTTTTTCTATCTCTCTTGTTGTTGGGAGCATAAATGTTCACTAAAAACCAGCAATCATTAGTTTGCAAATGATGAACTCTACAGAAGAGTATGTTATCCTCATCAAACTTAGGCACAATATTGAAATGTCTGTTATTGAATAATAGCAGCAGCCCTCTAGATGCTCCTTCTGAGTTTGAGGCAATTCCATTCATGTTGCTATTGAATCTAATATTTTCCAGATTTTATTTCTTCATCTTCATTTCCTAAATAAGAAATATATCAGGCCTTTGATCCCTTATCATATTCCTTACAACTTCTTGCTTGTGGATTCCATTGAGTCCATGAATATTCCATGAGAGGATCTTCATGCTTTA
The DNA here is from genome assembly GCA_028749045.1 of Cupressus sempervirens. Lineage (NCBI taxonomy): Eukaryota > Viridiplantae > Streptophyta > Pinopsida > Cupressales > Cupressaceae > Cupressus > Cupressus sempervirens. Next base: position 294,706,879 of record CM053788.1, on the reverse strand, counting down.
ATTGATGAGCACGCTTCCTGGATGGTGTGTTGCATTCCATCCATTATGTTTCTTCTTGCTTCCTCCTTCCTAATTTTATTCTTTTTTTTCCTTCCCACCAAGTTGGTTTTATGACCAAGATGTGCCTTGGCCTTTCTTCTAGTTGAAGCAGGAGAGGTAGGAGAGGGGTCCCGACTATTCTTCTTCTTTCTTCTTCTGACTTCTGTCCAGGGTGGCTCTTCTTCTTTTTTACATAAATCAAACAAAGCATCTAGCCTGGCTAGTTGTTTTGATGTTGAAGCAGACAACCGTTCTAAGATTCTATTCATTATAACAGGGGGTTCCCTACTAACCGAGTTTGTGGAGTTTTGAGACATTGGTTCCCCTTTCATTTGTTCCTCCATAGAGTTTGGGATAGAGGAAAGGTTTGGATCAACCTCCTCAGAACTCTCAGAGATTTGAGACTCCATAATACTTGCCTCTTCAAGATTCTCCTTGGTTTCCTTCATTTGGGAAGGGTTGGTTTTGTCCTTAATTGTCTCTTTCCCTTCTCCTTCCATTGCTTCCACTATAACCTAGAGGTCCTAGGGTTTAGTTTGGAGATCAGGAATAGAATCATTAGCTTTTCCTTCGGCCATCACTAGAATCATGTATGATGACTTGTTGGGTCTACAAGTTGTGCAATGTTGTAAGTGGTCTATATTTACAAGTTCCATTTATGGCTTGGTTATGCATTGCCTTTGCCCATTGATATTTCATTATTGATGCATATTCAGATTGGTGGCTTGTATTTGGGTTGTCTATGCCCTAAGTCACATGATTTTCTAATTTTTTCTTTATGTAGAAGGGATGAGATGTTATTACTAGGTATAGTCATGGTGGAGGATTATGGTTGACTATTTTATGCCGATAAGTTGGACATATTGAGAATTAGATGCTCGGTTCATGGATTTGATCATGGTGCCATGAATTTTGGCATGACATGATTGGATATATATAGGTACATCCTTAATGTTCATTGGTTTGGATTCCTAATTTTTTTATGGTGGTATATCTTCTTGGTTAAGGATCATGGTTATTTAGTTTCTTTTGAGGAGCTCATGATGTGCACTTTGAGTTCTTTGATGGTTTGATTCATTGGTTGATTCTCATAGCTAGAAGATGGTTTTTTCATCATGATGTCATGGATATCTTGGATACATGGTTTAGTGGGAGCTTTTTATAGTGATGGGGTGACAGTACAGGATTAGTTCCTATTTTGGTTTCTATCTTCTTGGTTTGGAGATCTCAATTTCATTTGGTACTGATAGTTTGGTTATGAGTGTAAACCTAGAGGATCTTCATGTAGGAGATGGATTTTATGATGCCATGGTGACTCGGTACCATGGTTGAGTGGGAGTTTTTGGTATTAATATATTTATTGAGTGTTTGCAGATGTTGGAGGCTTGTTTTAGATCCTATTGCTATAAAAGCATCTTTGATATTTGCATGGTGCACTTGTTATGTTCATGGTATATGAATATGGTTAGATCTTGAGGACTCATGGGGCTTTTGCATGTGTGGAGATGGTTTTTCATGGTATGTGGAGATGGTTTCTTCATGGTGTGTGTAGATGTTTGCATCTTGAGGACTTATAGAGTTTTTGATAAAGGTGTAGTTTATGCTTTTATTTGATATGTTATATTTTGTTCATATGGAGAATGTTATCTCTTTGGTTGAGTTAGTTAGATCATGTTGTCATGTTTTTTTTCTTGAGGCCATGGTTGAAATTTTGACAATGATCTTGGTTTAGTTTCTTGGTATTGAATACATTGATCATAAGCTAGATACTTCATATTGATATGTTGCATTTGGAGTTGACATGGATTGATTGGTTATAGGTTCTCATGGATACTTAGAGATGATGGTTGTGCTAATTTCCCTTTGATTAGAGAACTATTTGTTAGGAAAGTTTATGGTATCAGTAGGAAGTCTAAGGGGCAATCACCTGATATGGACTTGAGAGGAGATTGTTCTTAGAGAAGTCTTGGTTGGAGATTTGGATATGTTGATGAGAATTCTCATTCCCCACACTTGGTCTACTTGGCAATTTTCTACTTGAGAGGTATAGCCCATTATTTCTCTTAGGTGCATTTTATCTATTTTTTTCTTTCATGAATATGGATCTTGAGCTATGGTACATGATTTAGTTCTAGAGGGTTCATTTGGGAGATGGTTCAGCATTGGTTATTTCCTTGTGCATCTATTGTTGTTATGTTGGTTGAGTTTGGGAGATGGTTTTATATTGGGCATATTCCTTGGATTAGGAATGGTTTATGAGTTTGATCTTCTTGTGGGAGGCTTGCATCCATGATTAATTATATGGTATGATATGGGTGTTGTTGAGGCTTCTTGTTGGGGTTTTATGGAGGAGATCATACTTGCAAAGTTTACATCTAGAGGTGTGTGTAGAAGGAGATGATACAGTTTATGATTTTCATGGTTTCTCTTTGGTCTTGGTTATCTTCCTTGATGTTTGTTTTTTGCTTACATTGGATTTGAGATCGGTTAGAGATTGTGATCACTAGTTTGTGCTCATGTATGTCACGTGAGAGATGACATGGTTATTCCTTAATATCTTGCCTTCGTTGGTTATGGAGAACTTGAGAGAGCATTTGAGATTGGTTATGAGAGTTGTTCTTGCATATTATTGGTTTATGTATTGTAGATGTCTTTGAGAGTACATGGATTCACTTCTTTGAGATGTTGTGAGTGAATTGATTATAGATTTGACATTATCTTTTACAATGGGAGCTTCTTGGTATATATGTGGCAGGTATTTCTCTTGAGGCTTGTGATAGTAGGTTATGGATTGGATATGTTGATGATGTGAGATTCACTTGATATACCTTTGGAGTTATGGATAGTTGGATGGGTTTGGCACTTGCTGTGGGTGCTATTTTAGCTATGGATATTTTGACAACTATAGATACATGTGATTACCTTTGGATCAGGTTTTTGTGCTTGGAATTTTAGTTGGTACAAGATTTTATGATCTTCTAATGTGATAAGTTTGGTGGCTTTCAGTTTGGATGGCTTCTATATATGTCCAATGGTAGTGGCATAATAGGAGATGAGATCATTCATGTTTGAGATGCCAGATACTTTGATTTTTTTGCAAGTACTAGGATGGAGTACATGGTCTAATTTGATCTATGATGATGAATGTGTTGGGAGGGATTGTTCCCTTTTTCATTTATGTGACTACAAATTGACCCTATGCAATGTATACAACAAGTGGGAGACTATTGAGATAATAGGTGTTGCACAAATTGCATAATATTGTCATATTGTATTAATTTATTTTATTATGTAATGTTGTACCTAGATGGATGTGCAACATGTAAAGATTCTCATGGGATATAATTGATGAGTTGTATTGTAACATTGTGATAATATTTCATGTAATTATTTAATATTGGGGAAAAGAATTAAAACTCCAATATTAAATGTGGGGTTAGTGGGTAAGGTAGCACATAGTTTTAGCATATGGTTTATGTAATACCACTTGGTGGTTTTTTTGGGACTTGCTACTATATAAGTAGCCATAAGAGTAGTTATTGGTGTGAAAGTGAGAAGAAGGAAAAAAGGGAAAGAGTTGAGCATGATAAGGCTTGACAAGTTAGCCAAGGGAGCATTTGTGAAGGTTGGGAGCATGGCATAGGATGTGTGGATTCATGCTTGTTCACATAAATTGCTCGATGGTGGCTATGGTTTTGAAGGCTTTCATGGTCGTATTGAAATGGTATTTTTCCTAAATAATACATGGTGATGGATGCTTTTAGAGCTGGGTTTTCTCAATGAGGGTTTCCCATGGTATATCTTGTGTCACATTTTTGTGGGTTTGTTGTCTATTCTCTTGCATGTGGATTTTAATTGCATATTTATTTAAGATCTATTATGGGTTATATGGAAATGATTATATTCTTTGTTGCAAGTTTACTTACAATCATTTTAAGATGTTGGCATATTCCTTTTGCACCTTACATTTTTACAACATGCTTATAAGGTTCTAGTATTCAATTTTGCGACACTGAGTGCAAATGTCATATCTCATACTCATGCAACATCATCATCCCAAAGACTACTATTGCAAATGCCTCTATATTGGTTCACATTTGGGAGTTATATTTTACAATTCAATCACATCCATCTTTTCACTACTTATAATTCCAAATAGAAAAACACAAACTATATAACAGTTAGTAGTTTAGACCTATTAAAAGGTCAACAAAAAGTCCTAGAGAAACCATACCTAGAGTTGAATATTTAGTAGGGCTTTTAATTTGTCTTTTCATTGTATAATGATATTTTCAGACTTGGATATTATCATTTTTGCAAATTATTATGTATCAGGAATCTAAATTTTTTATTTCTTGGCAATTGTGGATTTATAAGTATCACTCTTCTTATAGCTATATCATTCTAGTTATATTTTATATTCTAAGTTTTGATGTTTGAGAAAATATATGTGCATGTGAATAGGCCATAGTTGTACCCATACCCAAGGTAAATTTTTCATACCCATGCACTCAATCCTATATCCCATACTTGAATTGGCAGCAAAAGTTCTGACTCAATTCATACACATAAGATAAGAAAGATGTTGACATCAAAAGTTCCTATCACTCAACATTACCTATGAGGTCTCTAGAAAGATTGAATATCAACATCCATCTATTGATTTTTTTCCACCATTTCCAATGTTCTCAGTTTCATTTGTAGTTTTGAAACCTTCATGTGTGCCCAAGTCCGCATGTATGAACATCAAAATCCAATCAACATGATCATCAATCTTCTCAAGTTCTTGTTAGCTCCATCACCTTAGGCTATGATCCAAGTATGAATAATATGTCTTACCTAATATACATGTTTTTTATTCAAACCCAAGAAAACCAATTGAAGCATTAAAAAAGCCTAATTGAAGGATCTACCAATACAAGGCCCATATAAAATAGAAACCCTGACTTATTTTTTGTTTCTATAGCCATGAAGAATTGCATGTATTATAAATTGTATTGTAGATCTTGGATCTTATGATTTCAATGAGAGGAGAGACAAGATTCTTGTGGCTCACACATAGGTGAACTTAATTGGCTTTTTTCATGAATGTTTTAATAAAGCAACTGAAGACACAAAGCATACAAAATTTGTGTAAGATGCTCAATATTTTAATATGGTAGGTGAGTAAAATATGAGATCATTGTCATGGTCTCTGTGTCAGACCTAATGAGGGAAATGATACGTGTATTTTTTTTTTCATGAATGTTTTAATAAAGCAATTAAAGATGAAAAGCATACAAAATTTGTGTAGGATGCCCAATATTTTAATATGACAGGTGTGAGGCCTAATTATGGCCTATAAATTAACCACACTTCAACATGATCATTATATTTAGAATCATCTCGGAATGAAAATAGGTGGGATTTTTCATCCAAAATAATCCAACAAGGCAATATGTTTCTTCCTAATTAGATTGATTTTTCTATCCACTCTCAAATTGAGAAGCTAGCAACTAGACCTCTGGTATGAAGGAATTCTTCTAAGCTAGATGATATGCAAATTTAAGCTAAATGTATACATCTTTAATCTAAGAATAAGAAAGAGCAATTAATCTATATGAATGAATTATTAAAATATATGAAAGAAAGCATGTGAGAATAATAAAGCTTATGAATGTGAGAAATTGAATCAACAACTTGACATAAGTTCGATACTTTTCATGTGCATTCTCTGAAATGAGGAATTGAGGGTTCCTTAAATAGACTTCCAAAATTGATCAATGATCAAGATCAAATCAAATGAATGGTCAAGATTAGAAGTGAGATTCAATTATAATAGAAGCTTCCCTTGTGAAAATGAAGTTAACTGATTCAACTCTAAGTGTAATGGAGAGTTAACTATTTCAATTCCTTTTCCAATTCTAGTTTACTCAAAGTTTCCAATTCTAAACTATAGAGAGAATTTGGAGAGTATATTTGATTTAATAGAATTTAATATGACCTCGTAAATGAATAATCTTAATTAATTCAATAATTAAACTCAATAATTACAATGAGGGTATATTTAATTAAATCAAATACATTTAATTCCTTAATGTATACTAGCAAAAGGGTTAGATTTTATTTAATTAAAGTGCCATGACTCATAATAAATTTAAATTGATTAATAGGTTTACCTTTGCTAATTTGATTAGACTTAGGAATTAAATATAGTATGTAATTAATGTAGATTAGGGATTTTCTGCATTTGACACTTAGGTCAAGTAGATATTTTCAAAATCAGAATTGCCTAGTATAATAAGACTTATGATTGATTAATAGATTGAAATTGGTTTAGCATGGCAATGAGCCAGTTTTGGAGTATTGCATTTGCCCCTCTTTGAATGAATGTGAAAGAAGCACATTTAATTCAAATAAATTAGAAGTATGAAGCATAGATGAAGAAATGAGATTGGTTTTAAAATTGGTGATACAAAGACCAATTGATAAGCTTTTTAAGGTTATCTCTAAAATGAAGCTTAACCTTAGGGAATCTAGATAGAACACCTAGATACAAATATGAAAGAATAAAGATTATCAAACTTCACAGAATTGTTCTTAGAATGAGACTCAATTCTCAAGAGTTAGGGTTACACTATCCTAATACCTGTCCATTAGAAGAAGACAAGATTAGTCACAATTCATAGAATTATCCCCAAATGAGGCTTAATCCTCATGAGTCAAGGTTAAACTATCTCGATAGCTATCCATTAAAAAGTAATTGAAATAAAGAACTTAGAATTGTCCCTAGAATGAGGCTTAATTCCCAGTAAGAGTTAGGACTATCTCTAGAGCAAAGTTTAATCCTTAGCAAGAATTTGGAATTATCTTCAAAACAAAGCTTAATTCACTAGAGTCCAAATAGAAAACATAAATACTAATCCATGAAAGAGATAAAAAGACCTATCATGAATCATAGGATCATCCCCAGAATGAGGTCTAATCCTCAAGAGTCAAGGTTACATTGTCTCGATACCAATCCATCGAACTATGATAAGGATCACTATAAGTGTGATAAGCTGATCAAAAGATGAGATATATGAGATAGATGCTAGATAAAGGGAACAATAATGCCCCAAGTGCATGAGATGCTCCTAGAGATCAGGACACAATGTTCAGATTTAGTTGAAGATGATTTTGAAAGGTTCAATGATGTCATCATCCTGCCCCCTTCAAGAGCAAAATTGAAAGATGACACACCAAAACAATGATGCAGAGTAATATATTAAGAGATATTAAAGAAATCAAAGATTTAGTAGAATGTAGAACTGATAAGAAGAGTCTAAAGAAAAATTGGAGTCGATTTGAAGTGATTTCAAAGTCAAAAAGACCAATTTTGACTAGAGTTGACTTTTTCTAGATATTTGGAAAATTTGAAGAAAATGAAATTTGAAAATATTTCAAGATTCACAAAGTATTAGAAAAATGGACTGCACAAGCATTCAATCGCATTAGTCCCAAACTTTTTAAATGTGATTTTGAGCTATTTAAGTGTGTTTGATTTCAAATTCGATCCTAAAAGTGAGTTTAGAGTAGCCAAATTAACTAGGGGGTGATTTTTTCATTAATCAAAGCACTTTGAAAAATAGGTCAAAACCTATATAAGGGCCCAAAAGGTCATTTTCAAATCATTTGTGCTTTTTTCTTTTGTGAAGAAGAGAGCTCTAAGGAGAAAGATGGTGGTCTCCCTACTTTGTCCCTGATTTGAGTATTTGAGGCAACACAGCTGGCCGACAAAGTATGACCTTGTAGTGAGTAATTGATTAGCTACCTTGTCATCAAAATTTTCATGCATTTTAATCATTTTTAGCATGTGTTTAGGGTTTTTTTCAAAATTTGTCATTGGGTTTCACACGAGGATTAGTTTTTTATCTCACGCACTTGAATCCTCTTTCATGTGATGAAGTACCAAAATGGTACTTCTTCACCAAAGGTGTTGTGTTTCCTCGCATGGGGGGGTACCCATCTCTCATGCGAGAGACCCTAAATGATTTTTTTTTTGCTTACTACATTAATGTTTCTCGCATGAAGAAATGTAATATCGTGCAAGAAAGTGAAAGTTCACATGAGAAAATTTGGTTATGTGTAAACATTTTTGTTGATAATTTGTTTTTTTTGTTGTCTATTCATGCTTTTGTTAGTCATTTTTGCATGTCTCATACTGATCGTGCTCATGTTGTTTTCATGTTTGCAAGTTACATTTCCTAATATCACTTTCAAATTGCACTATCCTCCTTTTGGATCATTTATTTTCTAGTTGGATGAGGTAGACCTAGCACATATTGACTACCTTAGCCTTTCACATCTTTGTGGTATCCTCAATCTGTAGGTGAACCATAGGCTACTAACTACACTTATAGAGCATTTAATTTTAGAGACAAACACTTTCCACTTACTGTTGGGAAAGATGACCATCACACTAGAGGACATTTAATGAATACTACAGATACCCTTCCAGGGGGCCATGAGTTGAGTACAACACACAACCATGATCGGGTACATTGGCACTAAGGGCCATCTTCTAGGTAGAGCCATCACATGGGAGGAGTTAGTGAAGGTATATGGACCCACACAAAGGTAGGTAGTAGTACTTGGCATTTTGTTGAATTGTTTCTTGATGCTTGATATAGGCCAGCATAGGCTTGAGTGTGGTTGGGGTTGGATGTTGCAGAGGATGCTAGAGTAGCCAACACATTTTAGATGGGGTCAATGTGTGTTTTCCCATATGCTCCATGAGATGCATGAGGTGGTATATCATGAGAAGAATAGCATGGTCATAGGAGTTTATGTTCTACAGGTGTAGGCATGAGAGCACTTGACCATTACAAGCCCTATATGTGCTAATAGGAGACAAGACCATGAGCCCTATATATGCAGATACCATGGACAGATGACCTAGATAGCTCTAGGTAAGACTGAGCAGTGGAGAGGTCAGTTGCATGACCTAGTAGTGGTAGTGTGGTAGCCATGGAGAGAGACTGAGGTGTGGGATGATGCCCAGGTGGAGCTCAGCCACATATTTGCCTCTTGACCATTGATTGGTTGCTTGATATTTTTAATCGAGAGATTTCCATTAACTCAAGTGTGGTGACAATAGTTGTTAGCCACAAGGTATTTCATAGGAGTATTGCACCTATGCTTGCTTTGCCTCAAATATAGAGCGAGGATGGTTAGTGAGACTAGAACCTACGAGGTCTATGATCGATGTGCACTCCATTGTTATGACACAATGGGATTATATAGTAGCATTAGCAAATGGTAGGATGAATCCAACATACTAGATGCATTTTTTAAGTCATCCTTTCCCATGATTTATAGACTCAGTTGGGATGGCAATTTTGGTACAACTTGTACAATAGCCACAATGACAGCCATAATAGTAGTCACAACAGAGACCCAGATAGTGTACAATGCAAGTATAGATTCCTCCCTAGAAAATGGTAGGTGGTCTAGGTGCTAGTGGCAGTGAGATAGGATAGAGATGTTTGTAGGATGAGATGGTCACGTTGGGTGCCATTAGAGGAGACACTGAGATTCAACATGTAGAGCTGAAGCAACTAGCTGAGTAGTTAGAGCCTACAGTAGGTGATGAGGAGATGCAAGATTAGCCTACACCCAATGCACATCAAGATGCTTTGAGGAGGACTAGAGAGTAACTAAGAGTGGAACAAAGATAGCTAGTGATATGTAGATACAATTGATAGTGTGAGATATGTGCCTAGGGAATTGAGAGTGAGAGGTCCAGGATCTCTGCATAGAGCTAGAGCAGCAGTGAGAGGAGACTCAATTATAGAGTGACCACACAACTTACTACTGTGTAGGATACATTGTGACAATTTTTGAGGTTGTGGAGTAGATGCCCTATTTTCAAGTATGTTAGAGTGTCAAATGGTGTTCGGAGGCCAGCGAGACCAGATGCACCTCTTCCTCTCTCCACCTAGGGATGAGGGAGAAGGGAAAAATTAGATTCTTCTCTTTTTATCTTGTTCTGGTTATGTATCGATTGATGTGCCAACATCATTTTTTATCATTTTGAGATCAACAATGCTCAAGTAGCATTCATTTTTGTGCTAATGTATAGTTGACTCCATTGAAGAGGTTTATATATATGAGATTTTTGATTAAGGTGTCTTCACATTTGTCACTTTTTCTATAATGGTTTATCATGCACGAGATGTTAATGATATGATTATAAATGCAAATTGATATGATGTATGAATGTAGTGTAGATGAGATGAACATGAAATTCTATATGTGAAATGAAGTGTGTGAATGAACTGACATCTCATGCAGGTTTCAAGTTTTGTTGATAATGATAGGTATCCCATAAAGATCAAGAGGATGAACCAAACAATTAACACTTGTGTAGTCATGAAGAAATATGATACTTTGAAGAAACCAACAACCCCTCATTTTGAAGGATGCAAGTGAAACAGTGATCAAAATGTAGTCTTATGCAATGTAACCCTATGCTAGATGCAACAATAGGTCTAGTTACTAAACTCATAAAATTATTATAATTAAGTCTGTAGTTAAACCCAAAAATGTCACACAACTCCCACTGACATTGCAATCATGGAAATATGAATATGAAATGTGTCCTAGTTCTGTCAAGATTAAACACAAGCATTTGAGCACAAGAAGCCAGAATGACCAAAACATTTGTTCCTTTTAATCTAGCAAACAAATATAAGCATCAGAGCATAAATGCTAGGATGACCAGAATGTTTCTTATGTGCAGACATGCCAAACACACAAGAGATCCTTCCTATGCTTAGTATTCAATAAAAATTATGTTTGCAATGACCCTTATGTTCATAACCTGAGGTAGAATTGTCTTAAATATGCTCATAGTGACCCGTGCATTCACTTAGCAGGATATGTATTAGTATTTATTATAGCATAGAGAATTCACTCAAACAAACAAGGAAAAAAACCAACCTTACTGAAGTATCTATATAAAAGGAGTCAAGGTACACACAACCATCCAATACGAGATAGAGGCTCTTATAGTGGAAACCTCTTTTATATGAATGTTTCAAATCATTGGAACTAAACCATTAAATAGATAGCAAAGAAAAGATCATGCCCCCAGCCCTTGCTTCTCTAGTTAAGAGAGATGTCCTCGAGTTTCTTGAAGGGGAATAATAAAGCAAAAAAAAACAAACAAAGAAAATCTCAACATATCTCGAATGAGTTCAATTTTTTTGTGTCATAGGATTGATGTCGAGTGTTAATGTTCAAAACATATGTAAAATAAATCTCTTTAGTAGGGTGATGATAGACTCAGTTAGGAAAATTGGTGACTGAAATCATAGAGAAATATTGATTGAGAAGAATTTTTGTAAGAACCTAATCAATAATAGACAGATGTAGTTAGAAAAATTGGTGACTAAAGCTTAAGAGATTTTCCTTGAGAGGGATCTTTGTGGCAAGACAAGTGATAGTAGGTAGAAAGAGTTAGAATAACTAGTGGCTGAATCTTAAGAGCTCTTCTTTGAGAGGACTCTCTATAGTGACACAAGTGATAGTAGGTAGATGTAGTTAGAACAACTGGTGATTGAAGCTTAAGAGATCTTTTTGAGAGGAATGTCTATAGTGAAGCAACCGATAGTAGGCAGACACAGTTAGAACAATTGGTGACTGATGATAAAGGGATATTTTGGAGGACCATAAGGTGTTTCCTCTAAGACTATGACAAGATTCAATCCATGGATGCGTCAATGAAAGCAACAAAATAAAGTAGGAAAGCAACTATACAAGAGCCAAAATATGCACTGCAAGATGTAGCATTTGAAACAAGATACGCATGTTTACCAGGTTTTCATCTTCTTGGCTATTTTTTCTACCATGATGCTTGTTTACCAGGTTTTCATCAATGGCACTTTTCTTATTTTCCATTTTTTTTGAATTTTTTCTCTTTTTGACTTTTTGGTATTTTTCATTTTTCAATTTTTTTGGATTTTTGAATTTTTGAATGTTTTTGGTATTATCAAGGCGCCTATCACTAGGTTTTCACCAAGATAATAGATTCTTTTAAGGACATTTTACAATTTTTAGACATTTTCAGAACATTTTTAAAATTTTAGAACTTTTTTAGAAATTAATAGCTCTCAAGTAAGATTATATCATTTTGTTCCAATGTCTAGCAAGGTGTAAGACAAGATGTAATATCAAGCTAGTGGATAAGTAGAGATGGATATGCAATGAGTATGAAGCAATTGAAAGTGATCCTCAAGAACTAGCTCTTCAAGAGTACCCAAGCTAGGGAAAATTAAAGATAGCCATATGAAGTGAGTTTTGGATAATCAATGAAAGTCAATGAGTGAGATAGCATGATTCCATTAAAGCAAGTAATCCAAAAGATGGGCATTTCAAGAGGCCTCTAAGAACCATTTTTTCTTCTTTTTCTTTTGATCAAGACTAAGGGGTCAAGTGGATAAGATAGTGATAGGATATCAAAGTAAGGAAAAAGTTCATTATGGAGGCTATGAGTGAGTGACTTGAGATAAGGAGGATGGTGATAGGAATCTTAGTGGATTAGATAACCCATGCTCACAAATAACTCAAATGCATCAAGATCAAAGAGGAAAGATGGAATGGATGGATTATGGAAAAATTACACATGACACCAGTTTGCTAGGTTTTCATCATGGTACTTGTCCAAGGTGCCACAAGAAGTGGTTTTCACCATAGGAAAAATTTATTTATCTTTACTTTTTATACCTTGGTGCCTGTTTCTAGGTTTTCAACAAGACACATTTTTTTTGGATTTTCATATTTTTTGGAAAGAAATCTAGCCTTTTTTCAATTTGAATATTACTCCTATTGGAAGGAGAAGTTATGATAATCCAAGACCATAAAAAGGTATGCTCAAAGATGTTGATAGGGTAATGGAAGGGAGATAGTAGAAAATATATATGGAGGATAAGGTTTTAGGTTATGGATGAGATAAATGGGATTGAAAGATAAAGGATGGGAGGATAGAAGGTGGAGTGGATATGGTATTGAAAGGGATGCACAAGGGTAGAAGAAAAAAGGGGCATGATCAACATTGATACACAACTTGAAGGGTAGTGGAATGATGGAGGAAATATTGATGAAATAGCTTGAGGTTTAGATGTATGAAGTGGTAGAATAATTTTGGAGGATGATGGAGTGGAAGGTTTTAGAATCTTTTGAGGAAGATGTCTAGAAGAACATGTTGGAATGTCAACTTTGATTTTTTTTCAATATTCAAGTCTTTTGAGAGAGACTTGGGAATCCACATGGATTTAGAATTTTCTTCACTTTTGGATGCTTTAGAGTATATTTCTTCAATGATGGATTTAGGAACCCATATTTTCTTTGATTTTGTTCTTTTGCTAGTGGACCTTTTAGGTATCTTGAATACTTTTATTCTAGATTCACATGTCAATTAGAGGAGACATAGTGATCATTTGTGAATGGATTCTCATGTTTATTTTTAAGTTGATAATGCAAATTGCTTCTAAAAGGCTTGGGACTTGTGGATAAGAAGGTTGATATGGTAGGTTTAGATGGAAAGCTTTATGTGAAGGACTCAAGGATTTATACCTTTGTTGATATTTATGTAGGGTAGGAGAAGTAGGAAATGAGTAAACAATGGAATTAGGAGATGGAGGAACATAAGGTCCTAATATAGATGGAAGGTTTGAAGGTTTTAGCTTAGATGTATAAGGACAAAGAATAGATTTTTAAGATAGAAATGGATAGTGGATAGGGATATCAGCATCCTTAGAGTAAGCAACATGACCTAGACCATTAAAAGACTTGTGAATAACTTTAATAGGAGAAACACCTTTGATAGGAGGACTTAAAGCTTGGATATAATTTTGAAGTGGATGTGGAGAAGTAGAACAAGATGGGATACTTTGATCTTGACAAGGATTTATGCATAGCATAGGAAACATATTTTTTGCATGATCTTTAGTAATATAATTAGGGATGGTGGAAGGAATATCATGATCTTTCCTAGTAGAGAGGTGTGATATGGGAGATGAAGGACTATGTGGCTTTTGAGATGGAGGGATGACATCTTCAAGGATATGAGAGGGTTCTTGATCTTGATCTTTATATTTTTAAAAATCCTCTTGACATGGATCCACTTCTAAGGACAAGGTAGAATGTGTAGTTTTCATAGTAGGCTCTTGAAGAGATAGTGAAGGGATAGTTGGAGTGGAAATAATAGGAGTAGCAATGAATGAAGGTTTTGCATCTTTAGTTTGAGTATTATGGGAGATATTTGTAGCTAAGTCAAGATTAGCTTGGGTTTCTTTTAGAGGCAACCCTTGAGGGTACACAATCAATAGAAAAAGCATTAGGTGGTTTTTTTGGTGGAGGTATGTTGGAAAAATTAGATGATTTAGAAGGTGCATTTGAACCATTACTAGACATGGTTTCATGAGCTTGATCAAGCTTGAGAGTAGAATCTTTTATAGACAAGTTCTTAAGTTTTTGAATTATGCCAACTTCAAATAGATCTTGGATTTTATTTTTCAACACCATGAAATGTGAAGTTTTATGTAGATTATGTCTATGATAGGCATAATAATTACTCATGAGGAAGACTCCATCCAAAGTGACTTTAGGTAAAATAATGAGTTTCTTTTGAAGAATTTCTTCCAAAGTTGATTCATAAGATCTTCCCAAAGGGGTAATGTCATGCTTTAGTTTAGGTTCCCAAGTTTTTTCTTCAAAGATATTTCTAGATTTCTTGGGTTTTTTCAGATTATTTTGAGATGGATTGGACTCAACATTATTGGAAGGTGAATAATCTTGCCAGGAGAATTTGTTTGATGATGTGTCATCTTCCTTAGGTTTATTGTTTGAAGTTGAGTGCTCATTGATTGGATTTTTTTCTTCATGTTTGCAATAATTATCTCTTCTTCCTCACTAGGAATATTGGATTTAATGCATTTGTTGTTAGGCATTGTAATGTCCTAGGTTTATGTGAAAAACTAGACAAAAAGGTTTGATAGGTTTAGACTAAGACCATACTTAAAATGTCATCTCAAAGTAGGTGTCAGTTACAACAAGGGTGATGTTTTCCAAGATATGAATAGACAAATGAGTGGCTAAAACAACCAAGTGATTTAATATCGTGACAAAAATGGATAACAACATAGTAGAACAAGTTGAATAGTGGAGCAAAGAGACTAGTTCAAATGTGGGTCACAAGTGTTCAATCAAGATAGTTTAGTTTTAGATAGTTGTAAATAGAGTTTTGTATGGAATTTTCTTAACATAGATTAGTAAAGATTCATGAAGATAGTAAATTTATCATTTTCAAGCTATTACTCATCAAATTTTTAAATCACCATTTTAACAATTTTGACTTGTTTGATATTTATGCAAATTTTAGACTTTGAATACTCAAGCGTGCAAAACATATTGACAATCCTATCATGGCTTTCAATTAGGATATACAAAGATCAACTATAGGGTGTCCAAAATATACACAAGGTACATGAGGCCCCAATTTGTGGAAGAAAGAAAATAATCCCACAAAGCTGGGAGGAGATGGTAACCCAAATCTCCACTTTCACTTCCCAAAGTTATAAAGTTCTTTGGGGCTTAACCAAGAGTGACAAGATTATACCTCCAAGAGAGGCGTCTTTCGATTCACCTCCTGATATTTATACTCCTCTAGAACACAAGAGTTGAGGTCATCCCAAGGGGTGATGAAATCCTCAAGCAGGCCTCCTAAAAATAAAACAAGTCCACTTATTTCTTGTGCAGTCAAGATCACTTGAAGGCATGGGAGGAGTGAATACGTAAGTAGCCTTGGGGTTTAAAAGACAATTGTTCTTTCCCAATGAATCTTTAGATTTTGTAGTCTACTCTTGAATACGCTCGTGTTTAGCATACAATGTTCTTTCCAACTTACAATATAATCAACATAAGAAATTGAGAGTTCATCAACAAAAGTAAATTGAGCGTTGTCAACATAAGAAATCAATAGTGAAAAGAGCCAATTCCTTTATGCATTCAAGATTGAATGAGTGTTCTTTTTAAGCACCGAAATTGAGTGTTAAAGATTCATTCCAATGAAAGCATATAAATTTCCTTTAAGCATTCAAGATTGTGTTTTAGCATGCATTCCAATGAAAATTTTATGTTTTAGTTCATGTCATTCAAGATTGAATTTGATTATTTTAAGTTTGAAGGCATTCAAGAGTGTATTTGGATTTTGAATTTAAATGCAACATTCATTCAAAGACAAATGATTAATCATTCAAGTTCATTCCTCCCTAATTTAAAGTCCTTCCATGTATGTTTCCTTGCATCTTTCTACAAACCTATGATAATTATTTTTTTATTAAATTCAAAGATTTGCATCATGAGTTAAATTTTTTTAATGAAAATCCATAAAAAATTATTATAAATAGAATTTAGAACAAAAAAATCTAATTATTTACTGTAATATCCTGATAGTGTCCCAAACCTGCAAAAAAAAAAAAATTGATTAAATTATGGGATTTGTGTCATAAATCAATTTTTTATTATGAAAAATCATAAAATAATTTATTAAAAATAGATGTTTGATTAGAAAAATCTGAAAATTTTATTGGAATCTCCTAAAAGCGTTCCACATCTTCAATAAAATTTCTAGATGAAAATTCCTTGCTTTGGGTGATAAATAATTTTTTTAATAAAAACTCCCTAAAAAATTATTTAAAAATAAAATTTTGATCTAAAAAATCTGAAATTTTTACTACAATCTCCAGAAATTATCCAAAACCTGCAAAAAAAAAAAAAAGGATCAAAATATAACAATTTGTGGGATAAAAGAATTTTTATATGAAAAATCATAAATTTCTTAAAATATAAAATTATGATTTTATCAAAAAAAATTTAGGTTTTTTCTTTGATCTCTAGATATTGTTCATACCTTCAATAAAATTTGTAGATCAAAATTCAGTGATTTGGTCTACTTTTTATGATTTTTATGGAAAAGCATAAAAAAATTATAAAAACAAAATTTTGATAAAAAATTTTGTATTTATATTTTTTTATAAGTTAGATATGTCAACACTAACCTACCATTAATTATCATGTAGATTTTTAAAAAAACTCATAAAAAAAACCTTCCACGAAGATTATCAGGAAGGAGAACATGAGAAGGAAGTAGAAGAAGAAGAAGAAGTTGTTTGTAGTAGTCTTGAAGTGTCTTCCAAAGATTTTGTTGATTGTTGAGTCTCTTCTCAAAGCATCTTCAAACCTACAACAATTCAAACCTACAAAAATAAGATATAAACAAAAACTAAATGCAAAACAAGAAGAATGAGGCTTTTCAAGCCCCATAGTGGGTGCCAAATTTGAGAGACTAGCAACCAGACCACCAGTACAAAGGATTTTATTCTATATGAAATGCAAGATTAATCTAAGATGTATGCATCTTTAATCTAGGAATAAGAAAGAGAAATTAGTCTAGATGAATGCATTATTAAACTATATGAAAGAAAGCATGTGAGAATAATAAAGCTTATGAATGTAAGAAATTGAGTCAATAATTTGACATAAGTTTGATACCTTTCATGTGCATTCTTTGAAATGAGGAATTGAGGGTTTCTTAAATAGAATTCTAGAATTGATCAACCATCAAGATCAAATCAAATGAATAGTTGAGATTAGAAATGAGATTCAGTTAGAATAGAAACTTCCCTTGTGAAAATGAAGATAACTAATTCAATTCTGAGTGTAATGGAGAGTTCACTAATTCAATTGCTTTTCCAATTCCAATTCACTAATAATTTCCAATTCTGAACTGAAGGGAGAATTTGGAGAGTATATATGATTTAATAGAGTTGAATATGACCTCATAAATGAATAATCTTAATTAATTGAATAATTAAACTCAATAATTAGAATGAGGATATATTTAATTAAATCAAATACATTTAATTCCTTAATGTATATAAACAAAAGTGGTAAATTTAATTTAATTAAAGTGCCATGACTCATAATTAAATTAAATTGATTAATAGGTTTACCTTTGCTAATTCAATTAGACTTAGGAATTAAATAGAGTATGCAATTAATGTAGATTAGGGATTTTATGCATTTGACACTTAGGTCAAGTAGAGATTGTCAAAATTAAAACTGCCTAGTACAATAGGACTTAAGATTGATTAATACACTGAAATTGGTTTAGCATGGAAATGTGCCAATTTTTGGGTATTACAGTAGGCTAGTAAAATATGAGATCATTTTCATGGTGTATATGTCAAACCTAATGAGGGAAATCAACACCATGTTCTTGCTTTTGAGCTAACAATTCTTCAAGTGTATTTTCTTGTAAAATATTGATTTTGTTGAACAATTGTTTTTTATTAGATAAATAGGTTCTACAGGTATCCTGAAACCCAATAGTTAGAACATACAAGGCTGATAAGAAGTGTGAAAGCCCAGCCAAAATAGTATAAGTCCAGAGGTTGATAATAAGCATAAAGCCCAACCAAAAAGTAGAGTTCTGAGAAAAGATCAAGAAAAAAGACAAGTAAAACCACGACCTAAAGCCAAACCAAAAGCCAAAAGACAAAGAAAAACAAAAGAATAGGCGAGAGTTATTCCTTGCTCTTTCACTCCAGCTCTTGCATAACCTGAGCAGCCTCAAAGGCCAATTGGTTCTCCTCCTCTTCCAGCTATTGTGCCCTTTGGTCCCCGTGGTCCTGATAAGGAATGGTGTTTTCCTTTGTAGAGTCATCCTCTGTTCTGGCTTCATCCTTGTTATTTCCTTCCTTATCATCCTACATTTCTTTGTCTTATATCCAACCCGTAAGAGAGATGATGTTGTTGTTAATGGGGCTTAACAAAGAGAAAATCTGATTTGCAAGGTTGTGATTGTAGTTCTCCAGGTTGTGTATCCTTCTTTCTGCCAGACTGAGCCTATCAAGCGAATCCATCCTTCTGTTAGCATCCATCCCATTCCTTGTTGCCTCAATATGTCTCACCTGTTCTTTGACCTCCTCTAGCTCATGAAAAAGCCATTTGATTGATCTAAAATTCTCAATCATACTATTACGAGCATTGTTCAAGAGGTTCATCCCTGTCTCCCTAGCTTTGTCTGAAATAGCCACTATTGTCGGGTCAATGAGTTCTTCTAGCCGTTGTTCCTCTTGATTTTCCATGAGGATTTGGGGATTCATGGCCTCCCTGAAGATGCCCATCTTCGAAGTCTTGACATTAAATTTTATCCAAGATTTCCTCCTATCATTGACCTGCACTGCCCCTTTCACATACCTTGCATTCTCCTCTTTCTGTTCCTTAGGTTGGGCTTGGAAGTGGACAGGAGATAGGGGCAGCACAGATTCCTCCTCAAACTGAGAGCGCACTTCCTCCAAACTCTCCCTCTTGCATTTCTTCCTTCCACTTTCATCCTTAATTTCCTCCTGCATCTCCTTAACCACCTCCTAAACTCTGGCTCCTCCTTATCATCGTTGACTCCCTCCTCATCCTTCTGAGGAGGCTTCTGCCCAAGATCCCTAGGGCTTTTTCTATTAGGGGTTATTGGGGAAGGAAAATTTTTAGCTTGGTGAGTCGCTAATTTCCCTGAAGAAGAGATCCCTCCTTCCTCAGAGCTGAGGCTCTGAATTTCATCTAAGTCAGAGGAGTAACTAGAGCTACCAGACTCCACCTTCTCTGCCTGAGGGGGAGCGATGCTTATAGTTTGAGCCTTGAAGTGCTTGTGGATAAGCAACAGTAGCCCCTCGTGTAGAGCTGGGTTTGCGGTGGGCTTCTTTTTGAAGTTGTCCACTGCCTTGCTCATCAACGTTAATAGATAATATGGAAAGGAAATATTGGCATTATGCTAGAAATCATTCAATATAACAAAGTGGTGGGTACGAGCTCTATGAAACCTAGGGTCCAACGTGATGTACTCAATAACAACTCTTAGAAGATACCTCCACTACTTCTTCATGGAGTCGGGGACATAATAGGTGTCAATCTTTCTTAGCACCTTTAGTTCCTTCTCTCTCTACAAAGTCCCTAACCACATTGGCCAAGAGCTTCTTATCCCAGAAGAATTTAAAACCCTCAATAAGGATTTTGGTGACAGTCGCAATCACCACCTCTGTTATCTAGAAGTAGACCTCGTTCACCTTCACCTTGCCTAGGACCCCACCATGCTTTTGGTCACCTCCTGATCAAATCCATGCAGCTTCATGATATAATTGGTAACCCCACCGTCTTCTAGCTTTTCCCACACTTTCTCCCTACTTCTCCATTTCTCAAAATCTCCCATCGGCTCCTTTCTACACCTTTCGCCTACCATTTCTGCACACTACACACCCTCTTTAGTCATGTGCTCCTCACTCTGTGACTGAAAGGGACCACCGAGAGTTAGCAATAACCAAAGAAAAATAGCCCTGCTATTGTTCCAGAAGCAAGTGCATAAAATAACCCACAAAGCGTGTTGATTAATCAATAATGAATTATTGCAGTTATGATTTCCCATGCTTCCATTTTGAAAAATACCCTTATTTCTTAAAACCTTCATAATCATAATTATAGCTTGATTTTCTCCATACTTCCTTGGATCTTGTCCAAGTCAATCAAACTTTTAACATTCGCCAGCAAACAAATTCTAGGAAGCCAAGTCATTTTCTAGTCTGTGCTGACCCTAATGTTCGTAAACCTTTCGGCAACCATGTTTGTTTCCCAAAAAATATGAGTGACGTGGATTCTATTAAATTTGGTGAGGGTCTCACAAGTCTCATCAATTAGATTTGCAATTGTCCATGATGGATGTGAGTTGCCAATGATGCACTTTATAATGTTATTTGAATCCCCTTCGAGCCATAAATTGGTGACACCAATTTCAAAAGCCAATTTTACGACATTACACGCAGCATTCGCTTCTGCCAAATGATTGGTTTGTAAATCCAACGGGAGAGAAAAAGCTGCAATACTATCTCCATTTTCATTCCTTATCATGCCTCCACTACCTAATGAGCTAGGGTTACCCTTGGAGGCTCTGTCAAAGTTGGCTTTGTGCTAGCCTTCAGGGGGAAGGAACCACTTGGCTTCTTGTCTTTTCCTTGAATTGTCTTTTACCTTCTCCTTGATCCTGCCTCCTATCTCAAATTCTCCCCCCTTCCTCACAAAAATTTGTTCCTTTATGTTACTAAAAATCTTTCTTCCAACAACTAAAGTCAGCTCCTCCCTATCTCTGAAAATCCTATTGTTTCGCTCCTTCCATATGCTCCAACAAAAATGGGGCAGGATCTAGGAGCTAATTTCCTTCAAGACAGACCCATTGAACAAGCCATGCCATTGATAGAAAAAGTCCAAGAGGTTAGAAGGAAAGCACTAGTTGTGGCCTAAGTCTTGGGTGTGGATGCCCCAAACTGTCCTGAAGAAAGAATAGTGAATGAACATATGATTTCCTATATCTGACTCTTCTTTACACAAAACACATCTGTTGGGCATGGTGTGACATCTTTTGATGAGATTTTCCTAGGTTAGAGTTTTGTCCTGAAGAGCCAACCAAAAAAAATGTTGACTTTTGGTGTAAGGCCAGGGATCCAAGCCCTCAACCAAGGGGGAGACTCTTTTAAGCTCCATAAAGTAGAGTACCTAGAGGCAACCAAATAGATCCCATTGGCATTATCCCTCCAAACTAGTTCATCCTTATTGTTGCTAAGGGACAAGGAATTAAGCATAATCATGATTGGTTTGAGGTCATCTGAGATAATGGAAAGGTCCCTCCAACCCTGTTCATTCCTATAATTGCTAACTTTGTGCCCATAAAGGTTGATGCAATCATTAGCCCAAAACCCATAACTAGGGTTGTTCATAAGGGGGCCCTGAGAAAGCTAACTATTTGACCAGAACAGAATGTCCTCCCCATTACCCAGCTTCCAGGAGACTTTTGAGTTAGCCAAGTCCTTGGCTTTTAAGAAACCATTCCAAACAATTGAACCTCTTGGGATGTCCTCACTGAAGAGGGTGAACTAAATAGAGGGCCTCTTTATATACTTATTAACTACAGTGTCTCTCCAATCCCCCGTGCTACTAAAGATGCACCAAATTTTCTTTGCTAGGAGGGCCTTATTGAGGTGAATGAGCTTCCTGATTCCCAGACCTCCATTCTTCTTAGGGACACAAACTTTGTCCCATGCAACAAGGGGGTACCTTTTGTTCCTTTCAGCTCCTGTCCAAAAAAAATCCCTCTAGATTTTCTCCATCCTCTCAGCGTATTTCACTGGTATGGTAAAAAGGCTCAGAGCATATATTGGCAAGTTTTGAAGGATGGATTTAACTAGTTGACATTTTCCAGCTTGGCTAAGAATGGCTCCTTTCTAGCCTACCAGTTTCTTACTAAACCTTTCCATGATGCCATTCCAGAAGGAATCTGAAGGGGTCATTCCCAAGGGGAGACCAAGGTAGGTAGAATGAAGCTTCCCCACTTGACATCCCTGGATTCTAGAGACTCTCTTCTATCTTTCCTCCAGAGTATTGATAAAGAAAATAGAACTATTGTCCCAATTGATGAGATTCCCTGACCCTCTAGAGTAGGTGTCCAAAGTGTCTTTCATAGCCTTTGCCTCCTTGACCAAGGCCTCTCCACCCATAATAGTTTCATCTACAAATTGTTGATGCGTAAAGGGGGTGCATTTGGAAGAAGGTTTAAAACCTTTGATCCTCCCTTCTTTCCTTTTCTTCTCCATGAGTATGCTAATGCATTCCACTAGGATAATAAAGAGAATAGGTGATAGAGGATTCCCCTGACATAGGCCTCTGGTGGGTTTGAAGAAATCAGAGGGGGATCTATTAACTAAAATATCTAGAGAGGGAGTAGTGACCATCTGGGAGATTAGCTTACACGATTTGACATCAAAGCCAAAAGCCTTCAACACCAAATCCAAAAAAGACCAATCAACTCGATCGTAAGCTTTGGACATGTCTAGTTTGAGTAACATCCCTTCTCTCTTTCCAACTTCCATAGAGTGAATCACTTCATGCACCATAATTATCGAATCTAGAATCTATCTACCCGAAACAAAACTAGATTGTTGTTGAGAAATAATCAAGGGGAGAAGCTTAAGCAGCCTTGAAGTAAGCACCTTCGAGATGATTTTATAAAAGGAATTGCATAAATTGATGGGTCTAAACTTATCCAAAGTGTCATCTTTTGGCACTTTGGGAATAAGAACTAAGAATGTAGAGTTTATTTCCTTTAGAATACTTCTGGCTCCAAAGAATTCCTAAACCACCTTCACAGCATCTTTCATAATGATAGGCTAGTACATTTGAAAAAAGAAGGTGGGAAAGCCATTAGGGCCAAATGATTTATCCACTGAAAGAGAAAAAAGAGCTTCTCTTACTTCAAAATCAGAAGGAATGGCCCAAAGTAGATTATTATGGTGCAATAAGAGGATCTAAGGAATACAAGAAACAATATCATCCTCGTCCACTTTAGAGAGCAAAGGATCCCAAGACAGCAGGGAGGAGAAAAAAGACATAGCTTCATTTGATATATCTTCTTCCTTTGTCAGTACACGTTGGTCTTTCTTCAAGCCAAAAATCCTATTGTTTGCTCTATGTTTAAGAGTTGTTAAATGGAAAAACTTTGTGTTTTGGTCTCCTTCCTTGAGCCAATTGATTCTAGATCTTTGCCCCTAGAACTTTTCCTCTTTGCTAATAATGTCATGTAAACCAGACAAGATGGACAACTCTTCTTCCCTATTCAACGTAGCATACCCATTTTCTTGAATGGAGGCTTGGATAGAAGAGATATTTGCAGAGAGATTCTCTTTAAGAGAGAATATGTGACCAAAATCTAACTTATTCCAAGCTTTGACCATCCTTTTAACACTGCTGAGTTTTCTAGCAACCCTGAACATTGCAGTGCCTTCCACTTCTATGTTCCACCAGACCTTAATTATTTCTAAAAGGTTGGGGTGGGAAGTCCAAATTTTCTCAAAATGGAAGGGAGGAGGTCTAAAGGGATCATAAGGAACAATCAAGAGGGAAATAGGGGAGTGGTCAGACCCAACTCTAGGCAAAAGAGCTAACTTGCAAGAGGAAGACTGCAGCCAATCAGGAGAAATGAGAGCTCTATCTAGTCTAACCTAAATACAATCCTTGCCTATGTGTTTATTGGACCAAGTGAAGTCACCTCCCATAAGGTCCAGATCCAGAAAGGCCAATCCATTGATGAAGTTAGAAAGGTCATGCTTGCTGTCCCAGTCCTGAGGTAGACCACCCTTCTTCTCCTTGTCCAAAAGAGGGGTATTGAAGTCTCCCATAATGATTCCTTTCTTCATGTTGCTATTCTTTACTAGCCCTTCTGCTCTAGACTAGTAGGACTTTCTATCTCTCTTGTTATTGGGAGCATATAAATTGAGCAAAAACCAAAATTCATTGGATTGGATATGGAACACTTTACAGAAAAGAATGTTACCTACATTGAAGACTGATTCCACCCTAAAAATTTTGGTCTTGAATAATGTTAGCAAACCCCTAGAGGCTCCATCAGAGTCTGATGCCTCCCTGTTCATCAGGTTGCTGAACTTAATTTCTCTCAATGAATCCTTTTTCATTTTTGTTTCTTGGATCATCAAAATGTCAGGTCTCTAGTCTCTAATCAGATTCCTAATAATTTCCTATTTATGGGCACCATTTGGGCCCCTAATGTTCCATAAGATGATCTTCATTTTTTATTCTTAGAAAAATCCTTCAGAGTGCTTTGGCACCCATTCGCCAAGCATCTTCTGGTCTCCTCCTCTCTGGACTCTCTAATTTTCTACCTACTTTGGTAGTAGAGCCCACATCTGGTTTGCAGCTGCTCCTAGTCGCCATAGAAGAAGCCTTAGACAAATCTCTAATTTGATTCTTCTTGGGTGTCTCTTCCTTCTTTTCAAACTTCAAGGATCTAGAAGCCTTGTTATCATTCTTTGGGGTGCTAAGAAGATCTACCCTTTGGTCCAAATATTTCACCAAGTCCTCCTTTTTTCTTGTTCTGGTCACTGCTTCTCTAGTGGAAACAAAGTTTTCCTTTGGGTCCTAAAAGATGATAATTTCCTTGTTTTCTCTTTCCTTTTCCTCCTCTATGGAACCCAGTTTAAGCTCTTCCTCACTGGGGAAATTATCCATTCCAGACTCCTGAAAACCGTTACCTTTCGCTTTTCCAGGCATGAGGGTCCTATCCTTAACCTGGTCATCCTCAATCTATTGAGAGGCATTTAAAGGTAAAGAGGAGCTCGATCCTGACTTGACTAACTCCCCTTCTTTTCTTTCCCTACCCTAAGGCTCTTGGTTAGTCATCTTAGGAGCATCTACTACTTTCTGGGTCTCCAAAGAAAGGCCCTTCTAGCCTTGTTTAGTGGTCTTCTTTTTCCAAACTTTCTTCACCCTCATTTGCGAAGAAGAAGGAGGATTCTTCTTCTTAGTAGTCTTAGCTTTCAAGCACTAAAAAGCCTTATGACCTATTTTAAGACAATGAAAACACCCAAAAGGGACAATCTCATAGTCTAACTGTTGGATATGAGTGTCAAGTTTGGACTGAAAACATACCACTTTAGGCATATCATCCCCTTCCCTTACACCTATGCAAATCCTCACATAAGTCAACCTACTCTTAGAAGCTATAATAGGGTCGATGGAGAGAAGCTCTCCAAAAGAGCTGGCCACTCCCTTAAAGACATCCTCATTCCAAAAATCTAATGGCAGCTCAAGGAGTCTAACCCATACTAGAGCTTGCTGAAAGAATGATTCATTTAAGTCCAATTTAGATGACCATTTTTGAAGCACCAAGGTGGACCTCCCAAAGCTCCAAGGGCCTTCACACAGAATGACAGCCATGTCCTCTTGACAGGTGAACTCAAAAGAGAGAAAGCCCTTAGCCATTGCAATGACACTGACCTGACCTTTCAAGCTCCATTTTTTATAAGTGTAGGCTCGAACCACATCAATATCTGGTCTCGGGCCAATAAACTTTCCAATGAGCGTTGAGGCCATAGAGGCAATACTATGGTCAACAATCTCATCTAGAATAGTAATCGTGCAAGAACCCCTTTCTAGACCTAACACAACCTTAACCAGAGGGAAAGAGGACTTACCAGATTGGTTGACACCAAAGAGAGAGGCCCATTTCTTTGGGAGATTCCCTGGTATGTCCTCACATGGGTCTCCATCCCCTAACTCGTCTCTGCTACCTGCCTAGATCCCCTCCTATGTGCTTGGTGTCCAAGATCCACTTCCCTGTGACTTCTCACCCATCTTTAGATTTGAATTTTGAACATGCACTCCCATCATTGCATTCAATTGAGACTGGTCCTTTGTTGAACAATTGTTAACTCTTAGAAAATGCATTGTTATTTTCTATTAGCATTGGTGGGCTTCCCTTGAACAAAATCAAAATGAAGAGGCATAAATGAAATTAAAATTATGACATTTCCTTCATTGCACCCATATCTTCTCGTTATGTTCCTAAGTGAGATAATAATGTCTATTGGTTCTCATCAATGACTAAGATAATTAGTTCTCTACCACTATCAAAACTTATCAATGGGAGAAAGATATTCCAAATAAGTAATCAATATGAAATAGGAGTTGTGTTGGTGTGGTAGATGGAGATATAAATGGAGCATAATTATGGGGGTGAGATGGGTCGATCATTGGGTGAGAAATGTGATGAATAGGATGAAATGCAAAGGTGGGATATTGAAAAGGAATGATGGTGAATTTGAGTGAGGTGACCCATTTTTTTTTTCAAAATCATATGTGAAGATATAAACTTTAAGTACATCATGTCCAATATTTTGGTATATATACACATTAATTAGATCAATTTTTTCTTTCAAAACCATATATGGAGATATAAACATTAAGTAAAACATGTCCAATGTTTTTACAGATATACACATTAATTACACCAAATTTTTCTTTCAAAACCATATGTGTAGATATAAACATTAAGTACAACATGTCCAATATTTTTATAAATATACGCATTAATTAGACCAAATTTTTCTTTCAAAACCATATGTGTAGATATAAACATTAAGTACAACCAAATCAATAAGGGTACAATAATAAGTTGTTCCTATAAAGATGGATTATGTTAGATAATACAAGGGAATTTGATCAAAATAGTGAGACAATCGCTAGATTGTTGTCTAACTTTCAAAGAGAAGGCGATGACAAATGTTATTATGCCTACAAGAGTTGTAACAACTTCAAAACAATAAGAATCAAAATCAAAAAATCTAAGAGACATTATAGGGATAATGGTCACACTAAAGGGGGGTTTGATTATCATTCATTAGCAAGTTGTTTATTATATTATTTTTGCAATTAATATACATATAGACCACAGAACGAGGGTTTAATTATCATCATTTTTATATAGGTTGATCTCCTCGGGGTAGTATGAGATATGGACCACCACATCTTGGAGGAACATGGAGGTGTGATTATTGAAGGAGAAGATCATGATCCTATGGAATATGATGATCATGTGCTAGAAAACACATTTGAAGATGATGGTACAAATGCATTAATCCATGACACATTTGGTAATAGTGTTTTTGTTGTTGCTGCTACTGTTGATGATGATTATTATTATGATGAGGATGACATTAAGGTTGTCTATGATATACCTCTACTTGGGAAGGCAAATACAACCCTTTATGAAGGATCCCAATCAACTCTTCTCTCTATTGAATTGATGTTTGTGAATTGTAAGGTTATGAATAGTTTATCCAACATAACAATGTCACGTATGCTAAGGTTTGTCATATACATCATTATAGTCTATAAAAGGTGAAATATTTACCATTAAGATTGTTTATACTAAAAACTTATATTTGTGATGTAGATTGATAGGTGACTATTTGTTACCACCATCAAATGTTTTCCCTTACTCGTACCAAGAATTATGTGCCACTATGAAATGTATTGGAATGAAGTATCAAGCAATAGATGCTTGTACTGAAGATCATGTTATTTATCATAAAGAACACAAGAATGCAACAGCATTCCCCAAATGCCATATGAACAAATATTGAGATGATCAAGTGACAAAAAAGGTGCATCACAAGGTTCTTCATTACATCCTCATTATTCCATGTCTTAAATGATTATTCAAGTGCATCAGCTTGGCATAATTTATGGATTAACATACACATAATAAAAGTCAAGATGACATTATTCAAATGCCTCCAGATAGTTTAGAATTTATGGACATAGAGTAAAAGTGAGCATGCTTTAAAGAAGAAACTCAAAATCTTAGGATGCCTATAGCAATTGATGATGTCAATCCATCTGGAGAGATTAGATCTATTTACTCAGTGTGGCCTATTTTTATTATAAAAAATAATCTTCCTCCATGGATGTCAATAAAGAGGGAGTGCATTATGTTGGCAATGATTTTTCTAGGTATTTTATTATTTTATTGTTATATACATGTAATTATAAGTCTTTGAGTGAAATGACCACAATAATTATTTGATGTTGTTCATTCAACTAGGTAAGTACCAAGTTTAAGATATGAATGTATAAATTATGCCTCTTATTGACGAGTTGTTGGTGTTATGAAATGGTTTCACTATGTATGATATCTCTTTATTAATTAGAAAAACCAATTTTGATTCCATCCAATGATTGTATGGACAATTCATGATGCCCTAGGGTTGACACATTTTTGTGGTATATTATGTTGAATTCTAGTTGTACACAATAATACTAATTCCAAAAATGAACATATTTAATCCAATTGTGTCATTATCTTGTAGTTCTTCAAATAAAGAGAAAATTTGCATGTCTAATGTGTGGTCCAAAGATGAAATCTTTTCATTCCAAAAATTTAAGAAAGAAGGTGTTTGATGAGAATAGACACTTCCTCCATGAAAATCATAAGTATAAAGTGTTGAGATAATGCGTGTTGCACATATTGCATAATATTGTTATATTTTATTATTTTATATTATTATGTAATATTGTGCCTAGATGGACGTGCAACATATAAAGATTCTCATGGCATATTTTTGATGAGTTGTATTGTAACATTGTGAAAATATTTCATTTAATTATTTAATATTGGGGAAAAGAATTAAATGCCCAACATTAAATGTGGGATCAGTGGGTTAGGTAGGACATGGTTTTAGCACATGGTTTATGTAATACCACTTAGTGGCTTTGTGGGACTTGCTACTATATAAGTAGCCACAAGGGTAGTTGTTGGTGTGACGAGAGTAAGAGTGAGAAAGGCAAGAGTCGAGTGGGACAAGGCTTGATAGGTTAGCCAAGGGAGCATTTGTGAAGGTTGGAAGTATGGCATGGAATGTGTGGATTCATGCTTATTCACATAGTTTGCTCGGTTGTGGCTATGGCCATGAAGGCTTCCATGGTTGTATGGAAATGGTATTTTTTGCTGAATAATACATGATGATGGATGTTTTTGGAGGCTGGGTTTTTCCCTCAATGAGGATTTCCTAAGGTATATCTTGTGTCACAATTTTGTGGGTATGTTGTCTATTCTCTTGCATGTGGATTTTAATTCCATATTTATTTTAGATCTATTATGAGCTATGTGGAAACGATTATATTCTTTATTGCCAAGTTTCCTTACAAGTGGTATCAGAGCTATGGTTTTATTGTTTGTAACCCTAGATTAAATCTATGGAAATGCATGCGAGGATAAAAAGAAAGGGCAAGATATATGAATGATTTATTGTAGATCTAAGGGTTTTGGATTTGCTGTTATGATGGGATGTTAAAAGATTTGGGCATGTGAAATTTTTTGGACAAAAGAATTTTTTGGATGTTTAATTTAAATGAGGGTTTTTTGGGGGTAGCATGCAAAAATGACCTCCTGGGTAAAAACAGACCTCATCATTGGATCTAGGTCGACATTTCCATAAATTTTGATATATAATATGCTCTAGTTTGGCCATGTTTAGAAGAAATGAAAGAGTTTTTTGGTTTCAGCCCACGATGGCCATCAAATTAAATCCCGTCAGAATTTTCATCACAGAAAAAAAAAAAAAAAATCGTAGTGAAAATGGTAAAAAGATTGTCTTAGTAAAATGACCATAACTTTCTCTCAAAATATCAGATTTCAGAGTTCTTATAGGCATTGGAAAGCTAATTCAAAGCACTACAACATGGTATAAGTTTGGTTCTATGATTTTGATATTTTATCAAGTTTTAAGAGCCCTAAAGTTAGATGTTGTTTATTTTGAGCACAAATTAGGGCATAACTTGGGCATATGGAGTCAGATTTTGGACTTCGAGTAGTCAACGAAAAGCTCTTGGAGAGATCTACACATTGATTTAGATTTGGTATAGGTTTGGTATGATTTATTTGGTGATATATTGATCTGAACAGTTTATAAGTATATTTTGACTATGGTAACATTGTGAGTTTATGGCATTGGAGATTTAAGATTTGATGTCATTGTATACTCAAGTTTGGTTTCATGATCATATGGTTATCAATGTTTGGTTTGGATATGTATGATGACTTGTTGGATCTACAAGTTGTGTAATGTTGTAAGCGGTCTATACTTATAGGTTGCATTTATGGCTTGGTTATGGGTTGTCTTTGCCCATTGATCTTTCATTATTGATGCATATTCAGATTGGTGGCTTGGATTTGGGTTGTCTATGCCCTAAGTCACATGATTTGCTAGTTTTTTCTTCATGGAAAAGGGATGAGATGTTGTTACTAGTACAGTCATGGTGGAGGATTATGGTTGACTATTTTATACTGACAGGGAGGACACTTTGAGAGATAGATGCTCGATTCATGGATGTGATCATGGTGCCATGGATTTTGGCATGACATGATTGGTTATACAAGTAAATTCTTGATGTTCATTAGCTTGGATTTTTGATTTGGTTATGGTGGTATATGTTCTTGGTTGAGGATCATGGTTATTTGGTTTCTTTTGAGGAGCTCATGATGTACACTTTGAGTTCTTTGATGGTTTGATGCCTTAGTTGATTCTCATGGTTAGAGGCTAGATTTTTTCATCATTATGTCATGGATAGCTTGGATACATGGTTTAGTGAGAGCTTGTGATAGTGATGGGGTGACAGTGTAGGATTAGTTCCTAGTTTGGTTTGGATCTTCATGTAGGAGATGAATTTGATGATACAATAGGTGACTTGGTACCACAGTTGAGTGAGATTTTTTTGGCATTGATATATTTATTGAGTGTTTGCAGATGTTGGAAGTTTGTCTTAGATCTTGTTGTTGTAGAAGCATCTTTGACATTTGCATGCTGCACTTGTTATCTTCATGGTGTGTGGAGATGCTTCTTCATGGTATGTGGAGATTTTTTTTTTCCTTCATGGTGTGTGAAGATGGTTGCATCTTGAGGACTCACAGGGTTCTTGGCAAAGGTGTGGTTTATGATTTTATTTGGCATGTTATCCTTGGTGTGAGGATGGTTTCATTATTATGTCATGGTATACTCTTGATACGCATTTAGAGTTGTGACATGTTATGGTATGTTCATGTGGAGCATGTTATCTCTTTGGTTGAGATGGTTTAGATCATGGTGTCATGTTTATGTTCCTGAGGCCAGGGTTGGAACTTTGACATTGATCTTGGTTTAGTTTCTTGGTATTGAGTACACTGATCATAAGCTGGATACTTCATGATATTGCTATGTTGTATTTGGAGTTGGCATGGATTGATTGGTTATAGATGCTCATGGATACTTAGAGATAGTAGTGATGCTGATTTCTCTTGAATTAGAGAAGTATTTGTTGGGATGGTTGATGGTTTCAATAGGAAGTCTGAGGGGCAGTCACCTGATATGGAATTCAGAGGAGATTTTTCTTAGATGAGTCTTGATTGGAGACTTGGGTATCTTGATGAGCATTCTCATTCCCTACTCTTGGTCTACTTGGCGGTTTACTACTTGAGAGGTATAGCCCATTGTTTCTCTCAATTGCATTATATTAATGCTTGTCTTTCATGGATATGGATCTTGAGCTATGGTACATGAGTTAGTTCTAGACAGTTCATTTGAGAGATGGTTTAGCATTGGTTATCTCCATGTACATATGTAGTTATGTTGGTTGAGTTTAGGAGATGATTTTATATTGGGCATAATCCTTGGATTAGGAATGGTTTTATGAGTTTGATCTTCTTGTGAGAGGCTTACATCTATGATTAGTTATATGGTATGGTTTGGGTGTTGTTGAGTCTTCTTGTAGGGGTTTAATGGAGGAGACCATACTTGCACAGTTTACATCTAGAGGTGTGTGTAGAAGGACATGATACAAGTTATGATTTGCATGGTTTCTCTAGTCTTGGTTGTCTTCCTCGATATTCAATTTTGTCTACATTGGATTTGAGATTGGTTAGAGATTGTGATCACTAGTTTGTGTTCATGTATGTCATGTGAGAGATGACATAGTTATTCCTTTATCTCTTTCCTCTATTGGTTGTGGAGAATTTGGGAGACTATTGAAGACTTGTTACAAGAGTTGTTCTTGCAAGATATTAGTTTATGTATTGTGGATGTCCTTGATACTACATGGATTCACTTCTTTGAGATGTGTTGAGTGGATTGGTTATAGATTTGATGTTATCTTTTGCAATGGGAGCTTCTTGGTATATATGTGGTAGGTATTGCTCTTGAGGCTTGTCATTGCAAGTTGTAGATTGGATATGTTGATGATGTGAGATTCACTTGGTATATACCTATGGGGTATGGATAGTTGGATGGGTTTGGCACTTGCTATGGGTGTTATTTTAGCTATGGATATTTGACAACTACGGATACATGTGATTACCTTTGGATCAGGGTTTTTGTGCTTGGAATTTTAGTTGGTACAGGATTTTATGATCTTCTAATGCAATAGGTTGGGTGGCTTTCTCTTTGGATGGCTTCTATGTATGTCCAGTGGCAGTGGCATAATAGAAGGTGAGATCATTCATGTTTGAGATGTTGGATACTTTGATTTTGTTGTGGGTACCAGGATGGAGCACTTGGTGTATTTTGATCTCTAATGGTGGATGTGCTGGGAGGGATTGTTCCCTTATTTATTTGTGTGGCTACTGATTGACCCTATGCAATGTATACAACAAGTGGGAGATTGTTGAGATAATGGGTGTTGCACACATTGCATAATATTGTTATATTTTATTATTTTATATTATTATGTAATGTTGTGCCTAGATGAACGTGAAACATGTAAAGATTCCCATAGAATATTCTTGATGAGTTGTATTGTAACATTGTAAAAATATTTCATGTAATTATTTAATATTGAGAAAAAGAATTAAATGCCTAATATTAAATGTGGGGTCAGTGGGTTAGGTAGCACATAGTTTTAGCACATGGTTTATGTAATACCACTTAGTGGTTTTGTGGGACTTGCTACTATATAAGTAGCCACAAGGGTAGTTGTTGGTGTGACGAGAGTAAGAGTGAGAAAGGCAAGAGTCGAGCGGGACAAGGCTTGACAGGTTAGCCAAGGGAGCATTTGTGAAGGTTGGAAGCATGGCATGGGATGTGTGGATTCATGCTTATTCACATAATTTTCTCAGTTGTGGCTATGACCATGAAGGCTTCCATGGTTGTATGACAATGGTATTTTTTGCTGAATAATACATGGTGATGGATGTTTTTAGAGGCTGGGTTTTTCCCTCAATGAGGGTTTCCCAGGGTATATCTTGTGTCACAATTTTGTGGGTATGTTGTCTATTCTCTTACATGTGGATTTTAATTCTGTGTTTATTTTAGATCTATTATGGGTTATGTGGAAACAATTATATTCTTTATTGCCAAATTTCCTTACACAAAGTGCCAAAAAACATCTTTTCAATGGGAAAAAAGAGACTACATCAAAGCCCCAAAGAATGACACCTCATCTATGGCAGTTGGAATATAATAGAATTTGAGGTAGTGTCACTCCACCTAATGGTTTATTTTTGGAAAATATATATTTTTATTGTGTTTTGTTGGCTAATTATTTAATTGATGATCATGAAGGTCATCAAAGCATCACTAATCACCTTCCAAAGGGACTAAAATGTTATCCTAGAGAATTTAGTAAGCTACCCTACTATGAGCAACTACAAATTGTGCATTTGTTTGATAATATTCATATTAGAAAAAATGTAATAGAGACACTATGGAAAATATTGGATGGAAGGTGTCACAAAGAAAAACTTGCCAAAATTTATAGTGACATTCATAATTCCAATCATGCAATGAAAACTATCATTTAATCGAATAGCAATGGAGTCTAGATTAATGCAAGTGTCCTTCCTTGGTTATTAATGCAACAGAAAAGTAATGGCATAAAAGAAGTCATATGAAAAATTTGATTCCTACAGGATTTTCGATGAATATATGTAATTTCATATATATATAAGTGAATTTGGGCCAAGGCTGAAAATGCATGATTAGCATACCTTCATCAAGGTAAGTCGTAGACTTTTGTATTTACAATATATTTGTGAAATTGCATTCAATTTTCATTGTATTATGTTAGAAAAGAATGAAATGATCAATTGACATATAATTGTTGTAGTATGTGTTATCCCTATCATTCCCAAACAACTTTGACAATAATATCAAACAAGCTATATATGATCTTGAAAAATACATGAGGTAAGTTATGATATTTGTTTGATATATCAAACAGGTAATATATTGTAAAGTCTCATATTTTTTGTGTGTGTCTTGAATCCCTTGTAGGTGGTTTTTATCTAAAGAGATCCATATAGAAGATGTAAAATATTGGAAGAAAATAATTCATCTACTAATGTGTGAAATGCAAAAGTGTTTACCTTCAACTTTTTTCAATGAACAAGAAAACTACCTCATACACCAAGTTGAGGAAATTGAATTGTGTGGACCTGTATAGCCTAGGTCAATGTGGATGGTTGAAAGACATTTGAAATTTTTTAAGGGTTTGGTTTAACAAAGAGCGTGTCTTGAGGGTTCTATGATTGAAGGATATATGGTATACTAGATGATGGTTTATGTTACTCAATATCTTCCTAATCTTGCAACAATGACCCCCTATAGATTGCATTTGGGATCTCGACTCCCTTAAAAAATTCAAAGGGGAGTACATGGTGGGGAAAAATATATTTAGGAAAGTGAAAGGTAATAAATTATGAGATGTTATTGTAGTTTATTAATTCTTAATCTTCAAAATAAATATGTTGCAAGCTATCTATTTGCTTTTGTACAACTCCTAAAGAGTGGGATGCAATACATTTATTTATTGCAAACAATCAAATATTGGATGATGGTATGGATTGAATGATGTTAACATTCTATTCATTGATTAAAATGGGAATCTATGTCATCATTGGTTAAACAAGCTCATTGTAATGGAGATCCCAATGTTACACAAAAGGAAATAGATTTGGCATATGGTTTAAGAGATCTACATGTACTTATAAGTTTTTTGATAAACCATATGTTTTCGAGCTTGTGATACAATAATATATACATATTTGACATTATTTTAGGTGAAACACTGCAAGGCTATATTATACAATGGTTATAAGTTTTGCATCAAAGATTTTGATGATGCAAAGAGAGCTTGTGATTTTGGGATAAGTGCAGTCTTCTAGGTGACCAATATTTCATCTAGAAATGATTTGCATCCCTACAAATCTCAAAATTGATACTATGGCATTTTGGTTGATTTACTTGACTTTGACTTTAATTCCTTCAAATTAGTTCTCTTCATCATCAAATGGTATAGATTATGACTTAATCAAAATGATCATGATAGAACTTTTATTGAGTGTGAGAATAGATTTCCAATGATTAATACAAGGTTGTTTGAGCCAGTTGGGGATGAGACCTATATTCTTCCAAGAAAATGTGAGTGGGTATTTTACTCATAGGTTCGATATAAATTGGGTTGGTCATTTTTTGTTAGGCATGATCCAAGAGAAAAGTTGATAAAGTATAATGTGATGGAAGAAGAAGATATCAAGGAAGAGGAAGATGTGGATCATGATCAAGAGTTACTCGATGATGCTCTTAATTAAATGATGTTGCTATTGATGATGATGATGATGCTTCTACTGATCATGATGATGATGACCATGACTACGATAGTGGAGATGACAATGTTGACGACGATGATGAGATGGATAAATAATAATATCAATGATGGGGGGGTTTGATTAGCTAAAATTGAAGGGAGGTTTTATTATCAATGACAATAATAAAATGTACAATTATGTGATTAATGCCTATGCTATTCAATATCAAGTTCTTGATAGATCAATGATTAATTTCATTAATGTTTCATGTACTTTTTACTATTTATAATTCATATACATGATGTTAATATTTGATCTAATTTTGAGTATATTTATCATGAATTTTTTAGCTATCATAAGACAATTGATTTACATATGAAGCAACTTGAAGCCCTTTAATGAGCTTCCCACACAATCTCATGGATCATCGGGTATAAATTAGTACACCCCATAGAGAATAAAGTCTTTTACCATTTGTAAAATATCTCTCTCATTTCCACCTATCTCTCTTATTTCATGTAGTTTAGGTACCAACAAATAGGTATTTTTAGGATTTGTCTTCCTTGAGTGAGGAAAATATAGGAATGGAAGAAGAAAGTGAGACATTTAGTATACTAAATTGAGGAGATCAACTCGAGGTCAAAATATCAGAAAGAAATTCAATAAGCACATGAAATTTTTCCTTGCTCAAGGGGGGTCACGTTCTTATGATGATGAGAGTGAAGGTGACTCCAATGAGCCCTCTAGGTACAACATCTATAGAAATAATGGGTCCTCAATGAACATCCTCCAATAAACATTGATTTTTGTGTTGGAGAGAGGATATGTTGCATAACACCATCTTCATTACATGGTTTAGGCTTATTTTCCATGAATGACATAAAAGTCTCTTACAATAAGGTTGTTGAATTGATGGAGTATGTCAGACCTTACTGTGATTATAGTAGTTGGATGTAGATTGTTTGATAAAAAAAAAGTATGTGTATGTATGCACTCACGAAAAATTGTATACAACCAAAAGTTAGTGAACAAAGTAAAATTGTAGCTATATATATTGATAGAAGGCCAAAAGCATAAGGGAATATTGTAGGTTTTATATATAGTAAATGACCTGCATCAACTAAGAAGCGATTCAATTGCATATTTGAGGTGCACGAGGGAAATCACGTATTTGTATGTGCAATAAAATAGATACGTGGATGTGAAGAACTTCTTATTGATTACAATTTGAATTGCATAGATACACAAAAAGCCACTATCATGGGTGAGGCAGTACATGCTATGCACATTTAAAATCAACTCCAATTAATGAATCCAACACACCATTAAATTTTTATATTTTCTTTGCTAACTTAGAATAATAACCTGTGTTTTAACATGTCTTAATTATTATTTTTTGAAATTTAGGGCTACAATATGGATCAACAACCATAGGATATACACGACAATGATGGTTCTCACAAGACTTCTTCCTAACAGGTAAAACTCATTGTTGTTGTAAAAATTAGATACAATAAATATGTTAATACATATTTTTTATTATGTTTTATTCTTCACTACTATTTTGGATACATTTTAGATATAGCACTAATAATATTGTTCTTGAAAATGAGTGCTAATTAGGAAAAGGGAAAGGAAAAAGTAGCCCACAATGAGCCACACAATGAGCAAGATGAATTCATTATTGATTTTGCGTTAGCCAGTGATCCTATGGCTGAAATGCAAAAGATTCTTGATGATTTAGAAAGAAGTTTAAAGCAATTGACATCAACTCGACCTCAAACTATTGAAATAAAATTGACAAAGGATGAGTTTATGCACCTAGTTGAGACATATATAGTAAATATTAATGTAGTTTTTAATAATAACAAAAGTTCAATAATTCTTTTTATAGTATACTCTTTTTTTTATGTCATTAAATAAAATGCATATGTGTTATTTTTATAGAGGTTTTTGATGAGTTACAAGGGTGATGCCCTAGAGGATGATACTTTAGGTGGTTCAAGTACATCAAATGTTCTATCCTACACTTGTGTTTTCCTCAAACAATATTTTTTTAATAGTTCCAACAATATATTTTTATTGTGTTATAACAATATCATTTTTCAACTCCCACCATTGAACCTATTTCACTATGCCTCCTAGTACAAGGAATAGAACTGAAGAGGTAATTCGATTGCAAATTTTGCAACATGTAGCATGACCATAGATGCAGTGGCATTGCCTATTGGTAAGTAGATTCCTCATGTTCTCTCTCATTTTTCATGTGTTTATTTCGCTTGAACTATTATTTATTAAGGTGAATTTTTTAATATTGGATTCATTTTATGCAAGAGATGCAGAGGACATTCTTCGGTGTACCTATGTTAGATGTATGAGAATAGTAAAGAATTGTAATCAATTTCTCATGAGCAATGAAGATGGTCTTCCCTTGAGAGTAGCCCAACTTCTAGGTACTTTAAAGATTGACCATTTCTTTTACTATAAAATCTTATACTCATAATCAAATGCACTAACCTCCCATGTAGTCCCTTGCAATAACTACTAATACCATTATTATTTTGTAGGAAATAATCTATTTTATGAAAAACTTAATGATGAATGCTTGTGTATATTTGGGCCGACCATATGCACATGGTATCATATTTTGATTTCATTGCTAGATCATGTTTACTTTGACCCATTTCTTCAAGTAAATTAAAAGGTAGCTTCAATTTTATAAATCTAACAGTTTTTTCCTTTTCTTAAAAGGTGGAATTTGTAAACTAAAGAGTTAAAGGATAAACTCATTGATGTCATGACAACACTTTTTGGACCCTACATTTTTCAAAGACTTAGACTCCTTGATAAAGCAAGCCAAGATTTGAAGTATATTAGTTACAAATACAAGACCCAAGTGAAAAATAACCCTTGTTACGAGTGCCCCCTATATTCCTATTATTGAGTGGGAGAATCTTAAAAAGGATGCCACTAAGAAAAAAACAAGAGATGGTGGAGAGATGGTACCACCCAAGGAAAGAAGGTATTTCATAATATTAAAAATGAAATTATGTAATAATTACTCTTAATACTTATGTCATCTAACATATTTCAAACTTCACATAGGTTTTCTGACACATCAAAGATAACCAAAGCAAGAAAACAGAAGCATGGGCAACACAAGCTTGGCTCAGGTGGATATTCAAAACTTGTTTCATGAATTGTAAGTATAAGTAAATGAAAAATTATATGTATATATTTATAAATTGTAAAAAATTGATCTTTTATGAAATTGATTACAAAAAAAAGAAAATAATGATACCAAGCAAAAATGTAGGCTGTGGAATTTTTAAAAACAACTTTTGAAGAGGACAAGAAATTAGCCTACAAACGAGGCTATACAACCATGTTTGAATGACCCCAAGCAATGAGTTTGCAAGGTTCTTCTGGTGGATTTATCAATGGGGTAAATAAGTCAATTGATGTTTATTTCAAATTGAATATTTTATCAATTACTGTATTTGATAGTAAGCTCCATAAAATAAGTCATTTTATTTGTTTTAAGTAAGGAAAAAATAATTATATATTTGTTTAAAAATTTAAAGTAAATATATTTATATGTATTAAAATGGATGATTAATATTTATCTTGTATTTATATGTATATTATTGATAAATGCACTGATTATTTACATTGGGTTGTAACCTACTAATCTTGATACACTAGTTGAGCACCATGGAGGCATCGATTTGAATGTGGATCATAGTACTGAAGGTATATTTTTTTATTCAATTTTTTTATTCTAAATTATTAATACAAGTAAATATTTTAAACTAAATTTTGTGTAGTAATACAAATTTAACTATAATATGTGTTGGGATTAAGAAAACATCTTGTATTGTAGTTGCAAGGGATGCAGAGGTTGTTCCTAATGAGCATGTTGAGGCCCAAGCCATTAGGAAAGATGATGTGGTTGGACAAGGTAAAGAGTGCTACAATGTTCTTTAAAATATTTAAAGTCTCAAAAAAATTTAATTCAACCCTTTTATTTTTTATTATGGAGGACCCCCCTTTGCAAAGGACAACGAGATCACATCCATGGGTAAGAAGAAATATCAATGATGACATGGATATGCCTCTACAACAATATAGGTGATGAGAGCTATTTACGACCTATTATGTTTCATATTTTAATACATTTCATTTAGTTTCATACTCACTTCCCTTTTCCATTTCCATCCCATTTCGTCTCATTTTACTATTTTACGTTGCATATGGTTTAATATATAAGTACTATTTAATATAGTTTGGGATTAAAATATGAAAAATTCATTATTGATTTCTTTTTACTAATCTTTATTACTGCAACATATTGACTTATGGGTGCAAATGTTCGTGTCGCCCATTTCACAAGTTCTTTCTGTCGTATTTGAAATAGAAATTATTGTGTATGATGCTGGCCTACAATTTATTCATATCATCATATTATAATATTATTTCAGCTTCAATGATGGCATCTAGTTACGTCTTCAAAATAAGAGAAATAGTTCAAAGTAATTATTTGATAACATCATTCAATGGAGAGGTAGCTATCCATTTCGAGAGAAACTGAAAATCTTCTATTTTCACCATTTTCTGTAATAAGCCTGCAAGGAGTAACATAATATATTACCAACCAAGGTGTCACACGTATTATTTTTATGGTTATTGGAATGGACAAACCATGCTGGAGATGCTAAGAAAAATCATGATTCAAATATTTTCCTCTCCACCTCATATTTAAGATGAAGGATTTCATACGTGGAAAGGATCAAAATTGACATTTCCTATTTTCTTCTACAACTACCTACAACCTTTCAAAAAGGGTGTACACTAGCTATTGTTTTATTTCTTATAAGTTATCTCTATTCTGGTCTATATGTGTTGTAAGCTATGTATATATAAGCAACATAATGCATAATCAAATGTATTACTGTTCTCCATTTTATCATCTAAGGAATGAAATAATAGCTATATTGATCAGCCCAATGTAGAAAAACATCTTTCTTTTCAATTACCTTGCAGACCAGAGGAAGGACCCACTCTTGAAACATTTGGTGAGATTGTTTTATAGTTTGAATCAGTTAGAGTTTGTATTTTGTGTGATATGTTGCACGTATCTCATAGATCATCCTACAATACATATGCTTGAATCATCTATTAAATTATAAATAATATGAAACGGTTAATTCCATCTAATCACAATTATATTTTGAACTAATGAGATTCAATATTGAACTAAATCATTAATTGAGACTAGAATATTTGTGCAAATTATTATCAGAGATTTTCTTCAAATCATTTCATTTTCATATGTTGGTTGGTTGGAAATAATAATTCTTTTAAATATCATATCTCAGTGTGTTATTTATTTTCTGCAATTTTTCAATCTTCATTTTATCTTCATGTTTTATTCTAATTTTATAATAGTTTACTTTAAGAGTTGTTTGTTTCATTTTATGCCACTAGAAGTGACAGTTCTGTCAGCATAATCACTTTGATTTGTTACAAGTTTATTTTTAGGTGTTTTACATGCATCCATAATCACTCATCTTACAAGTAGCATTCCTTGATGACATATTACCCGAACACCTTTCACAAGATTATACCCCTGGATTGACATGATTAGACCAATCTGAAACTCATTTTAAAGTATTAAATATTTTAAATTAATTTTCCCTAGTGTTGACATATCAATAGGGAAGGACAAAAAAAGAAAAAAAGAAAAAAGAAATGATTCATGTGAACTTATCTAACTTATTTAAATGTAATTTATTTGATAATGATTGATGTTTATGTCTAGATGTTTTATTTATGTTCTATTGAATGTTCTAATGAATCTTATGTTCTAATGTTTTAGATTATGATAAAAGAAGCTTTTGAAGGGACCCTGAAACCCTTTAACAAAAAATAGAAAGATAAAGCAATACAGTCCAACCAGGAAAAAACCTGCAACAAACTGAAGAACAATATCAAAATCAGGTTTTACAAGGACCTAAAACCACTAGAAAAGTCCAAAAACAAACTAACCCAGGTTTTATAGGGACCTGGAACCACAAACAGTT
Organism: Cupressus sempervirens; assembly: GCA_028749045.1. NCBI lineage: Eukaryota > Viridiplantae > Streptophyta > Pinopsida > Cupressales > Cupressaceae > Cupressus > Cupressus sempervirens. Next base: position 294,664,729 of record CM053788.1, on the reverse strand, counting down.
TAAACTATAAAAGACCAGAAACCAGGACCAGAGACCCCAACCAGCGACCAAAACCAGATAGGCACCAAACCAGAGAACCCACCCCAGTGCCACTATTGCAGCTCCAGGATCATTTTAGTTGCTTCATTGCCAATAGCAGCAGTCTCTTGAGTGGAAACAACATCCATAGTAGCAGCAGCTTTTATAGCACTCTTCCTCGAGCTCTGCCTAGTTCTTTTGCTCGGACCCTCAGTCGAAATGATATCTTCATTCGCCCTTTTGTCCAAGTTAGCAGCGGTTGCCCAAATACTCGAGGTGACTGTTCTAATGTTAATGTGAATGTTCTAATGAAATTTATGTGTTCATGAATATTATCATGTGATAATTCATGAATGAATTGTATATGTTAACGATCAATTTAGATGTTGCAAGGGGGGAGGTGGAGGGGGCAAATGAGCTTCCACCTTCACATGGTTGACCCTAATTAGTAGAGAATATTTAACTATTCTTGAGACCAAGTGAAGCTCAACATTAGATTATGATTTCATAAAAACTAATTGTGTGAATCTATTGGTTTCAAGGAATGCAAAAGGAGGTCATATTTCAATATGCAATCTCAATTCAGATGCATATGACATCAAGTGGAGCTAAAAAAATGTGACAGGTTTGCATTTTTGTTAGAGGTCTTTAATTAGGTATTATAAGTTATATACCATCACAAAATTGTAACGTTGACTCTTATAGGAAAGGATAATGTCCTCATCATGCAACCAAATCAAGACTTTCTATGTGTTGGCTTGCTGAGGACATTCTCTCATCCACATCAGCTAGAGTTCTAACATTCATGATGGTCTATAATTTTAAAAACTTAATAGACCTATTAAATAAATGTAAATGTGATGCATTTTTTCAGCTCTACCTATTGTCCATGCATATAGATCATAATTACATGTGCATTCTCAATTTAGAGTGGCATTCACAAGTTTACCAAATCAATGGTATGATACCATTCACATCTACAATTTTGCATAAGTTTAGTTAATATTAAGGTGTTTTGTAGAGTCTTAATTGATAGATTCATGATAAGTATGTGGTAATATTTGAATTGTGTCAAATTGTGATATTGCTATTAGAATTCATGTGTACCTTTTAAAGTCAAACTCATTGATTTATGAAATTTTGTTGTAGTATATGAAGTATTTGAAAGAATGGCTTTATATGAGATTACCTCAAATCTAGTGATATATTTGACAAATAAATTTCATGAGGGCACATTGACTTCCTCAAGGAATGTAACTAATTAGGTTGGAGAAATTTGGATCAATCTTATTCTTGGAGCATATATTATAGATGCTCATTGTGGATGCTACTGGACATTTATGAAATTTTTATGTATTTATATACTGATATATATATAGCACATAAATCACCCCAATCTTTATTGAAAAATTTGTATGACATCATGTTGGTGATAGACCTGTGATCTTTGTATGGTATATTATCTTTATTGGTGATATTTGTTAGCTCCTAGTGTGTGTAATTATGTCCATTAGATTTTACACTTGTAGCCCAAGTGGCTATACAATATGGTAAGTTTAGAACAACACAAATAGAAAGTTTGTACAAGGTTGGTTTAAATAATGTGAAAGTTTGTATATATGTCCACATATAAGAGGTGAATGGGAATGTTTTCAAAGTATTGACATATCAGGATTGATAAAAGGAAAGTTCAAGTTATTTCCAACAAGAAAACTTTCAACCATAACATGGCAAAATATAAAGCAAAAACTGAAAATATATAGCCAATTTTGTAGAACTAGTATCAGAAAGGTCAAAATGTATGTTTAACAAAAATAGGTCTATAGAAACATTTCAATGTGGAGAAACAATGTAGTTTTGACTATAAGAAGTCATCAATTATATCATGTTTGAGTCTATGATCTTGCCATGTATTTTGCTCATGGATATTAGTATGTTCTATTATCCTAAAATTCCAAATTTCTCAACTGATGAAGATAATTTTTTGTAATATAATTGAACTAGGTAGAGTTGAATCTACTAAGGAATGTCATGTGACATATCTAGATCATTTTGGTGATATCATCTTAACTAATAAGTATATTTTCCTCGACTAACTAGTCTTACTAAGAGTTGCTTCTTCTATTGTAATCATCTTTGTTTAGTCTTACTAGGAGTTAGATGAAATTTATTTTACTAGAAAAAAAACAATTCTAAGAATTTTTTTAACCCATCTCAAGCTTTGATTTTAGATTGCAAATGTTTTCTTATTCTTGAATTAGATATCTTTCTAATGGTGCGATTGCATTCCATCTTCCAAGTATGTTTGGGTTGGAATGTTCTAACTTCAATGTTTGTTACAGCTGATTCTATAGTATATTTTATGTTTTATTTTTCTTTTTTGTTGGGTATAGTATTTTTGGATTGAAATGTTACTACCATGTTCAATGGAGGAAATGATAATTATGTCTTCTAGTCAAAAATGGAGAGTTAAAGTCATTGTTGATCCAAGTGAGCTCCATGAATTGGACCCCAAAGTGTATGTTGAACATGGTAGATTCTCCATTTCTCACACTCCCAACTTGAGGTAAGTTTACCCAATAAACCATCATGTTCAATTGCGATTTAAGAAATTGAAATTTAATCTAATGGGTACATAATTTAGTAGGTAGGATTTTAGATTTATCGGTTGAAGTCTAGATTAATTATTGTGTTAAGGACATTAGTTCAACATTTTGGATCCATTGTTAGACAACATCATCCAGATTCTAACTAATCATAAATAATCAGGAGGATAGATTTTCCTGGGTTGAACAAAAAGTCTAGAGGTTAGACAACATCATCCAGATTATAACTAATCAAATTGTGGACACTCTGCACACTTTGAACAAGAACATTTTCAACCTGGGGGATACTCTTATGAGAATTGGCATCAGGGGAAACACAAGGAAGCTGACTAGCCAGAACATTGGTAAGGAAGAGGCTGATCTAAATGCTGGCAGGGACCAGGTGGATCATTTGGACTAGGAGGAAGTCCAAAACATCAACCAGGAAGGAGCAAACAACCAGAAGGATAATGAAGCTGCAGAAACTTTGCAGGATCTGGATAAGGAGAACCATTAGGTTTGGTTTTCCTTGTCAGTCTAGTGGTTGGCTTTTGCCTCTTGGCCTCTGGCCCTTTTTTTCTTTTTGGCTGTTGGTTGTTGTTTCGTGTTTTGCTAGACTTTATTGTCTTAACTTTTATGCTGTAAAATTTTCGAGTTTCAGGTCCCTATAAAACCTATTTTCCTTAATCAAAAACATTTTGGATCCATTGTTATAAGAGAGCTCAAGACCAATAATTATTATGTGTTAAGCTTGAATAGACTCAAACTCAAGGCCTCCTAAATAAAAGATTTAGAATTTACCATATCATAAGTCCTTGCCCAAGATTTCAGATTATTGGTATTGATTGCAATTTGTTTCTATTTTTTCTTTATCCAAGGTCATGTCCATGCTTATATTTTATTCCTTTCATCAAATATTTAGCTAGCAATTTGAATGGTTTAAGGGTTTGGAACATAGTGTTAATGCTATCAATATCATATGGATTAATGAAGGGTGTTAACTAGGGTTATACGAGACATAAGTGCAGTTTTTTCATTATCTAGAAAATAATTAGACTTCAACTAGAGATGCATTCTCAAAAACACTTTTTTTGACCCCTAAAACAAGGTATTGAGATTTTAATTTAGGAAACATATGCTCTATTGAGAGCTGTGAACAGGAAAAAAAGAAGAAGTAGAAATATGAAAGAACCTGACCATTTCAAAAATTTAAATTGAGGAGCATTGCATCAAGATCCCATACACTCATTGTTTCAAAGCATTTCAATATAATAATGTCTAGTGGGTTTAAGAATGAATTTAAAATGTGTTTTTCTATATTTTAAATCATTGTTATATGTCAATGGTGCCTTCACAGCTGACCATTTTGAAAATTGTAAGTGAAAAGCATTGCATTTCATAGCTCTCAAGATTCTCTACTCTCCTAGTTTCAAGGCATTTGAATTAATTACTATCTAGAGGGTTTGAGAATGAGTTTAGCATGTGCTATTGTATGTGAATTTTATTATCACATTCTCATTACAAGTTTTTATGCTTAGATAATTGATTATTCACAAGGATTAATGATTTTGGATACTTATTTTTATGGTTTCAAATGTACAAACCATTTATCCCAACATCCTGATTTTGAAATATAGTTTATTCATATTTGAATTAATAATTTTAGCTTCTTCCTTATAATGACCCAAGTCCCAAAGTATGATCATCATCTTGCCAAACTCATATGATATCTTTGAGAGTAGGTTTAAGTTGTTGATTACATAAATTTTCATACTATATTATATCTAAATTAGCTTTGAAGGCCATGTTAAGACACTTCAAATGTTTAAGAGATGCAATTAGTAACCAACTTAGAGAGGAAAAGAAAATATTAGGTGAGGATTGCACTGGACTTGGTATAAGTAGAGGAGAGACTCCAAGATTAATATTTCTTGATCATATACTTAAACAACAATGAGAAGTACAACATTTTGGAATACTTGAACAATGTGCTTGGTGGCCACAATGAGGACTTCCAAGGCATTTAGTGTTTGTGCTTTGTGCATAGAAATTTGAGAATTTCTTACACCTGTAAGTTTTTAGTCTTTGGCTTTTGCACATTTTTGGTTTACTATTTAACACCATAATAACTACCTATTTAAATAACATAAGCTCTTTGGTTGTGCACATATTTGATCTAGCTTTGGGGTTATGGCACCACTATAATTCAATTTTTTCACCTAATAAGGTAGAGTATCTTATGTTATACTTCAATTTAAGTTTTTTTCAATGTTTTCTTATTTATCACTAACAATGAGATTTGTGAATAGTTATCAATATCAATGTTTGTAATAACTAGACTAGATTAGATGGCATTTGCCTATAAACATTGATCCCAATTATGAAGCCATAAGTTTTGGAAATAATTTGGATCCTTATAACATATGAAAGCTTATTAAATTCATGCACAACAGGGAGAATGGTAATAACATTTTTTAAAATGTCATCTCTAATTTGTGGGTGATAAACACTAGGTAACTCCCCACCATGGAAAAAAGAATTAAATATAGAGATAAATGCCAATATTTATACCAATATGTTGTGTCTTATAAATGTCAAATGCATACATAGATTTTGATAATAACTTTCAAAATAACCCTCATCTTTTTTCACAATGACTTGATTTGTCTATAAAGGGCCAATTCTACTAAGCCTAAACTATTCAAGATAAGGGAATAAGGTTTGTTAAGAAGTTTTCAATTCTAGGAAAGGAGGCCAAGAGAGATTATATTCCCAATGGAACAAGGCCTGTTAAGTAGTCTAATCTTAATGTATGACTTTTCATGATTGCCAATATTTCCACCTTCAATGTAGTGGTTGAGCTTCTTCTTCAGTCCATCGGATTGAGTGCTAAGTTTAAATGGCCACAAAAATTTGTTTTCTTTCATGAAGTTGGGGCCAATAGTAACAATCTTGTGGGTAAGATCTTCAATACAGACTATGTTGTATTTACCTAAAACCTATTCACAAGCAACAAGGTAGAAATAATAAGCATTAGGAAAGCAAACTGACTAACACAAAAATACATCATGAACACAAGTACCTTTTCAATTACAAAGTTGTTAGTCAAAGGAATCTGTTGCTTATCAACCTTTCCTTAACCTCTCTTGTAAATAAGCTCTCTTATGCTTTTTAAATTTGGATATCTAGAAAAATTAAGCAAGAGAATTAAGTAACACTCGACATAAGAATCTATGAAATAAGGAAAAACTAATCTACATAATGCTTATAAGTGACCAAGAATGTACCTAGAGGTCGCATATGGCTCAACCTGATGTAGCATGTTCATTGTTGCTTTGTTCACTTTTAGAAACATGCCATTGAAGATCTAAAATGAAGTGTCATAGCAATTCAATATCACTAGAATATTGTATATACATCCAAAAGTGATCATTAACCATTATTTTAGAAACAAAAAGTGCAAAAGAGATAGGTCAAGCTGAATAAGGACCAACCTGCCTCAAATGCAAATTTGCAAAATTATTCTTGTCTTTGGATGCGTATCATTAAATATTAAATACTAAGCAACATTTTCTTAAAAATAATTCAGGTAGTCATCATATTTGTGACAACATATTCCAACGACTAGCCATCACTTGTACAACATAGGTGTCACAAAACCTAATTATGATAGCTATGTCTGATAGATCAACATCACTTACATAGTGCAACTATTGCATTGATGTCACAATTGTGATGGAGGATTGGAAGATTAAGACATCATCATTATGATGACCTACTATCACAATTGTGACAACATCAACATGAACTCTTGCCCCTTCATTCTTCCAAGCTACGACAGTTTTATCCATCATAATTGTGATGGATGCCCATTCCATTGCAATTCATGACAAAAAAAGTCTGATGCCCATCTGACGGGAGCCATTTTGTAGTTTTTTCCCTTGGGTGATGGGTGACCGTCACAATTGTTGTAATTCAGGCCCAAATGTAGTAGTGTTGACTATTATTTTATCAAGTATATATTGAACAAAGAGCTAAATGATGAAATAAATAAGTTGAATTATTGATGAATTTCTATATTAGCCAAGTGAATTATGAGTTATATTAAGTTGTTTGAAGTTGTTAAATGTTGAATTGGTACATCTGGACCTGAGCATAACTAATCCATCCACACCCCCCCCCCCCCCCAAAACTATTCTAGTAATTCTAACAATTGGTATCAAAGTATTGGTTCTTGTAAGGAAAGTTTGAAGGGACTTAAGCTAAAATATCAAGATGTATAAGAGAGATACCCAAACTAAACAAAAAGAACTTTTCAACATCACAACATTTGATGAGATTGCATCTATCTAGAATTAGAGATTCTGCACTATACTACTTGGACAATGAATATAAGGAAGTACCTAGACCCATGACAATTGAGAAAATCAAAGGGAAGCAAAAACACAATCAAATGGTGATAGATCTAACATCTTCTATAAGATATATTGAGTTTGATGATGTAAAGGATTGCACCACTACAAAGAAAATGTGAGATAAGTTGGCACAAATTCATGGAGGAGACAAAAATATGTTAAGGGCTAAAGTTAAAAGTTTGAGAGGAAAATTTGATGAAATGGGAATAAAAGAAGGAGAAAATGTTGCTTAGTATTGTGGTCAAATCAAAGAAGTGGTGAATGCAATTAGGGGAGTTGGAACAAACATATCTGATGAAATTGTATTTAACAAGGTATTAAGGAATTTACTTCCTATCTACGCAATAAGAGTATTTTCAATATAAGGAATGAGATGTACAATTGGTAATGATCTAACCTTAGATAGTCTAATAGGTAGAATCACTATATTTGAATTTTCAAACTTTGATAATTATGCACTTTCTATTGTTGGATGTGCTTTCAAGTCTCAACCAACCCTTAATGGATCTAGAAGAAATAAAATTTCAAAGAGTAATCTTGTGGATAGTGATAGTGAATCAAATGATGATCTTGATGATCTAGAAGTATTATTTTTAAAAAGGCTACCAAGATGAAAAGGCAAATACAAAGACAAACTTTCTATAATCTATTTTTACATGTAACAAATTTGGTCATATTGTTGTAAGGTGGCCTGATAGAGCCGAGAAAGAGGAAAGGAAAGAAAACAAATATTGTGGAAGGAGAGAAAACTGAGGTAATGTAGACTACAAAAGAAAAGGTAAGAAATCTTGTTACATTGCTAAAGAAGATGGTTCTAAAAGTGATTTTGATGAACATTATGAAGAAGTTGTTTATGTTGAAATGAAAGATGAATTTGATGAATATAAAAAGTATGAGAAAAATGTTTTTATTTCACATGTGAGTAAGAATGATAAATAGATAATTTATAGTGGTTTCTCACATCATATGACTTGCGATACAAGTAAGTTTAAAAAGTTAGAACACTATAATGGAGATTATGTTAAGTTTAGAAATGATACACTATGTTTTAGATTAAGGTAAAGTCAAGTTTTGAAGGGACCCAAAACCCTATGAATTGAATATGGAGAGACATTTTCCCCACTTGCAAGGTTGGAAGGAGTAAGAACATTACTTTCATATGTTTCTTATAAAAGATTCAAGATATACCAAATGGATGTGAAATCTGCATTTTTTAATGGAAATTTCATAGAAGAAGTTTAAATTGAAAAACTTGAAGGATTTATTGATCCTAGCAAGAAGAACACAGTATGTAAGTTGCACAAAGAATTTTATGGTTTTAAACAAGCCTCAAGAGAATGGTATGAAAGGTTACATACATATTTGGTGAAAATTAGTTTCGCAACAACTAATGACAATAGGAATCTATACTTGGAAAATGAATATGAGAGTGAGATATTGTTATCTAAAATATTTTTTGATAATATCACATTTGGAGGATATAATTTATTGTGTAAATCATTTTCTAATGAGACGAGGAAAGAATTTGAGATGGAAATGTTTGGTGAGCTTAAAAAAAAGGAGGTATATTCATTACAATCAAAGTATATCAAGGAGATATTGAAAAACTTTGGAATGGAAGATTTAAGATCAGTTGGAACAGTAACGGCTATTGGACATAAACTTTCAAAGAATGATGATTCCACCAAAGTAAATCAAACATTGTATAAGTCAATGATTGGAAAATTGCAATATGTTATTCATAGAAGACTTGACATTGCATTAGGTATTGGTATTCTTGAAAGATTTTATACTAATCCTAAGGAGAAGCACATGATGGTTTTGAAAAGGATATTGAGATATGTGAAAGGAACATAAGACTATGGTTTATGGTATAAGAAGAATGACAAGTTTATGCAAATATTTTTTGGCTTGGAAAATTTGATGACATAAAGAGTACAAGTAGAGGTGCTTTATTTATATGTAAGAGATTGATTTCATGGATAAGTAAGAAGGAAAATTGTATTTCTCAATCCACAACAAAAGCTAAGTATGTTGTTGCAAAAGTTAATTGTTCAAACATTGTGTAGATTAAGCAATTGTCGAAAGGTGTGAAGGAAGAGATTACTGAACCTATGGTGATATATTATGATAACATAAGTGCTATAAACATATCCAAAAATCATGTGATACACACAAAGACCAACAATATTTTCATAAGTATCATTAATTGAGGGAATTAATGCAAGAAAAAGAAATCAAATTGGGATATGAGAACACAAAAGAACAAATAGATGATATATTCAATAAAGTGCCACCTAAGGATTTATTTGTGTATCTAAGAGTTAAGTTAGGGTTCATTCTCATATCTAAAGAAAACTAAGAAGAGATGTAATATTGCATCAATTGTTATGATCAAAATATCTTACAAGATTGATGTAGGAGATCACACTTTAGTAGCTACCCAAAACTAGGAAAAGAAGGACAATTTTATGAAGATGAAGTTACAAGTTGGCACATGGTGATACACTTAAGGAAAAAATGAAAGAGGGGGAGATATTTCAAGTATTAGTCAATACAGAAAGTGATAAAGAAGGAGATGTGTGCAATGGATGATGTCTTTTGCATTGTTGTCAAAGAGGGAGAGTTTGAATGTCAAGCTACCATCCAATAGCTAAAGATATGTGAGGAAGAAGTATAGTTACCATAATTAGAGATATGTAATATAGGGAGTCATTATATTTGGTATTATAATGAAGAGTTTTAATCAGTTTCATTGACATAGAAGTACAAAGGTTCAAAGAGAAAGTATATCAGAGATTGCATGATGAGAATAAAAATGAAACTAAGGATATTAATAAAGATATGATATAGAACACAAAGGGAGATGATAGTAAAAAAAAGGAACACTTTTGCCATCGTATGGTAGCTAAAGGTGTTTCCATTAATGCCAAAGAGGGAGATTTTTGGAAACTATGATTGGAATAATTGTTATATTGTCATTGATGTCAAACCTTACTAGAAAGATATTTGCTAACAATGTTGAGTCCCATATTAGTTGATTGATAAAGAGGATTTGAAAAGAGGAGATAACAAGGTGAACTCGTAAAATAGTTGAGTAAAGAGGAGTAAGTATGATGAAATTAAAATGAGCACTTGATCAATTAGTATTTAATAAGATAATGTGTTATTTGATCATTGTATGAAATATGGTAGAGGTGAGAAAAACACAAGCTTGAACTAGTAATCCTATGGTTAATGAAGAATTTCAAGCAAAAGATTAAGGAACTTAAGTAATAGTTGAGAAAAATAGTATTAGCCGAGTGATGGGAATAACCAAGAAAGATGAAGGAAAATTGTAGTGTCAACTAAGTGCAGTTAAGATTGAGTGAGCTAGTGTAAGTCAAGTGAGACAATCAGTAGAGATTGAGTTACATAGTAATGACCGAGTTGAAGAACATAGTGATTGTTGAGTGTCAGCAAAAATAATAGTTTGTGAAAGAATTGATGAGATGGTGTATTTAATGCATGAATGGAGTTTGTTAAGAAATATAAGGTGTGGATTCAATGAGAAGTTTCTAGAAGTTTCAAGAAAGGAGAAGGAAAAAATGATGGAGAGATTCAATGAATCTAATCAAACTCTAAGATCTACAATTATGTTTAAGCAACAAAATATCAAATACATCTATTTAAGGAGGCATAAGAGATGTTTTAGGTTGGTTAATGGATTGGAAAATTTGTGGAGAAGATAAGTGAAGAATAGAGTTGGAGAGGAAAGTGAGAAGTTGTGATAATGAGATTGCTTGAAGAGTTTCCAAGTAGAGTAGAGATGGAGAATGTGATGAAGTCCAATCAATGAACAAGGAATGAGCCAAATTAAGAACTAAACATTGTAAAGTGAGTTACATTTTATCATATCAAACCTAGCTATTACTTTCTAATAATTGTGACAAAAAAATCCTTTGATCAAGGTTGACCTAATAGTCATATTGTAAATCCTTTAATCAAGGGTTAAATATAATGAGATGTTTGAAAGACCTCTAATGAGGCCACTCCTAACATGGTTATTAAATATTTTAATAGGGTAAAACATAACAATGCATTTTGTAACCTTTAATAGGGTGGGCTCTTAACCGAGCTTACTTCAGAAGAGTAAAAAGTGGTAGCATGTTACTTGATGGTTTTTCCAAAATTAGGTTTCCACATTAAATTATGGTGTCATAATTGTGTGAATATTGTTTTCATGTTTCATGTTATTCAACATTATAATTTACTAAATAGAAAGTGAAATGATGAAATGAATAAGCTAAATTACCAATGAATTGCTATATTGACCAAGTAGATTTATGAGTTTGATGAAGTTGTTAAAAGTTGAATTGATACATCTAGACTTGAGGACAATAAATTTTCCCCCCCTTCTCTCAATTATTCTAATCATTCTAAAAATACTTATTTAAAATTTTCAACTATCAAAAAATACTTAAATTTTCAGTTGTTAGCAAATACTTAGAAACCATCAATCAATAGATCTATTGGTTAAAGAATATAAAATCACCCTAATAAAGATAAGCATGAAAGATGAAAAATGCTAATACAATCAATACTAGGATTTACATGAAAAACCCAATTTGGGAAAAATGACGAAGAAGCTAATTCTCATGAAATGATAAGCACCTATTAAGGCGACTAATCAGACCATATATTAGTATCTAGTTTTGATAGTTTTTATGGTTATTTAAAGGGTTTTCACCCTTAAGTTTAAAGACTTTTTATCATATGTTCTGTATAAACCTATGAATATTATGCTTTTCTATGGTTTTTGAAGACAAGTCATGGTTTTATAATTATAATACTATAGTTAGAACTAATGTTTGACAAATGAAATTGTGTGTGTGTGTGTATAAAGATGAAAATTTTTCTTTCTTCCTTTAAAGGCTAATAACGGGTAGGATCTTGTAACCATATTTCATGAGCAAAGATTAATTGGCTATACATTTAATGCTTTTCATGAATTATTAAAATGAATATATGTTTTCAAGTGCAGTTTGTGCATTAACCTATTGCAAGAATAAGTCAATAAGGAACTAAGGAAGGATGACCAAAGAGTTATGACAAATTCATGATGTAGTAGCCACATCTAAATGGTCCATGCATAAATTGAGAATCAAGGCATGTTATATTTGTGGAAGACTTGCTATGCAAATGTGTCTTGAATTAATGTACCTCATTTAAGTCTCTACTTGATGTAGGAGCATCCTGGGTGTAAGAGCAATCTTGCATCACCCAAAAAATATTTTTTTTTCAGTCTTTTCTATTTTAATAAGGACTAGTAGACAAGGTGGCTACTATTTATGGGAGCTTTCTATTTTTAGTAAGTTTTTCATACGAGATCGGGATGTTCTCATTTTCTACATGAAAGTTCATTTTAGAGTTATAAACCTATCATAAAATATCATTGCTCTAGCTTAAGTATCAGAGAAGTTATTGCAGATTTTTGGTGGAAAAATTTGTAGAAAAATTTTTAGGCTCACTGTCGGAGGCCTTAGAGTGCCCAGATGAGGTCCAAAAACTTGACATAATGTTGTGATGTGGAGCCTAATTAGACTCAAAGGTTAATTTGGCATAGTTTTCTCCCCATATTATTTCTATGGGGGTTTGGGGGCAGTGCCCCAAAGATGGGATCAAGGGGTAGCCCCTCTATGGGGTCTTGGGGCAGTGTCCTAGGTGTGCTCCATGTTGTAGTAGAGGGTGGGGTTTGAGGGGCAATGCCCCCGCGGGGGTTTTCGTGTGAAGCACCCTTGAAGCCACAAATGACCTTGTATTGTAAAAGGTTTCGGCTATTATTTTTCTATTATTCTAACCCTAATTTTGTAAGTGGCAAAAAGCTTGTATAAAAAGGCTTAGGGATAGGGATTTTCGTAATGTGTGATGCAAAAATTGGTTCTTGCAACGGTATTAACCTATAAGGGATTATGGATTATAACTAGGTTGTAATCACTAGATAGTAATAATATTGGACTTGCTATTTGTGGGTGTAGCCCAAGGATTGGGTGAACCATGTTAAATCTTGGTGTCTTGTGCTCTTCTTATATGTAATATTATTTTTTATTGGTTATATTTGCATGTAACTATTAATTTTGTTTGAGGTTAATCCCAATAAGTGGTATCAGAGCTAGGAATCATTTTTTTAGCTAGAACATTGTCATTTTTCATTTTAGTGATCCTCTATAGGAAGATCTCATGATTAAGTGGGAACCATGGCAGACGAGGGTAAGTTGAGGGTTGACAAGTTTAATGGGCCAAAATTTTAGTTATGGAAAATGAAAATGTCAAACTATTTTTATCAAAAGGATTTATGGAAGCCATTGGAAGGAAAAACCAAGAATCAATATCTATGATAGATGATGACTGAGATCTTTTAGACAAAAAGGCACTTGGAAGTATTCAATTATGCCTAGCACCATTGGTGGCATTTAATATTACAAAAGTAAAGACAATAGAAGATTTGATGAAAACCCTAGCAAAATTGTATGAAAAGCCCTCTGCTTCAAATAACATATTTCTCATGAAGTGATAATTTAATATGAACATGGAAAAAGGTGGATCTATTGTAGATCATTTAAATGAGTTTAATATTGTTACTATTCAGTTATCTTCTGTGGGTATCAATTTTGATTAAAAAAAATAAGGCTCTCTTGATTTTGTGTTCTTTTCGTGAAAGTTGGAATGACTTGGTAATGGCTATGAGTAATTCTATTTTAGGCTCTAGTACTAATACGGGAGCATCTTGGGTGTAAGGGCAATCTTGCATCACCCAAAAATATTTTATTTTCAATATTTTCTAATTTTTAATAAGAACTAGTAGACAGGGTGGTTACTATTTATGGGAACCTAGTATTTTTAGTAGGTTTTTCATATGAGCTCAGAATGTTCTCATTTTCTAAAAGAAGGTTCATTTTAGAGATATAAGCCTACCATAAAAATCTCATTGTTCAAGCATTAGTATTAAAGAAGTTATTGCAGATTTTCAATGGAAAAATTTGCAAAAAAATCTTCAGGCTTACCGTTAGAGGCCTTAGAGTGCCTGGATGAGGTCCAAAAACATGACAGAAGGGTGCTAGCATGGTTGTGAGCCTATAGTTCAAGAGTTGGCATTTCTGAAAAGTGGTTATAATAGCCAATCAAAGCATTATTTCGTGAGTTATGGCCTTCCAAAGTTAGGCTACCCAAAACTTCTAAAATAATTGTCAAAGATGTATTTGATTGACTCTATATGTTTTGTTAGGGTTTTTCGGCCCTAGGTATTAAGTTTGAGCATCTAGAACCTTCTCAAGCAGCATAAACTACCTATTTAAGAAAGGCTTGAACATTGTGTAGGATAGCTCTAGGTGATAGTTCGTAGTTTATCTTGCAAATTAATGTACTGAAGGTGCCCATGTGGGTTAGCATAATGTACTTATGAATTCTATAATTTTGTATTTTTGGTGCAGATAAAAGTTTTTCTCACATTTTTAGTTGTTTCTATGTTTTTGTTATGAGTTATGGTATTAAGGGGAGCTTTCAACATCAAGTGGTATTAGAGCTAGAGTTCTTAAATGTGTGGGAAGATCACTAACTATGAGATAGTTTGCACTAGGACTATGGTTTGGGATGAGCATGTAGACAGATTGTCAATTGTGAGGTAATTTGCACTAGGGTTTCAATAGAAGTGCAACAATGCCTCCATGAAGAGAGCATGGCAAAAGAGTTATAGGTGTTACACCTGAGGGTTTTTGAGCCCTCTAAAGACAAATGCAAGCATTGGAAGAACAAATTCATAAAGGAATGAATCTTACCATAAGAGATCAAAGTCAGGATGAGGATGAAGTAGAAGAAAATGCCAAAGTAGAGGTAGTTCTAAATCCAGAGGAAGAGAGGCTTTTTAGGGCCATCTGTATGATTAGAAAAAAACCTAAGTTTAAGGTTCCCACATTTTCAAGAAATCTTAACCCAAAGGAGCTAATCGATTGGATCAATGAACTATAGGAGTACTTTGAGTATGAAGATATCATTGATCCTAATAAGGTCAAGTTTTTGAAGGCAAAACTAAAGGGACATGCAAAGATCTAGTGGCAAAAGGTTCAGTTGGAGTGAAATAGAAAGGGAAAGGACAAAATCAGCAGATGGGATCCAATGAAAGATAAACTAAAGTGAAAATTTATTCCTATGGATTATGAGCTTGATTTTTTGAAGAAGATGCAAGGGTTGAACAAGTAGGAAAATCTATTCAAGAGTATACAAAAGAGTTCTACTGATTTCTCATTAGAACTAGCCATGCAGAAGCTAATAAGGAGAAAGTTGCCCATTATCTTAATGGGTTAAGGCCAAGTTTTTAGGATGAGATAAGTCTGGTTCAAATGAGCAGTATTGAGGAGGTATACCAATTTACCCTAAGAGTCGAGGAGAAAGTGAGCAATAAATTTGACAATGAGAGCATTGGAAGAGGTTGTGGTGGAAGATCTGGTAGACGATCTTATGGTGATCATAATAATGATCAAGAGAATAAGGATGAGGCTGAAAGTAGCAATCAAAACCAGAGGGGAAATAATTCCAATTATTTTCATTAATAGAACAATAGAGATCAGAGAGGAAGAGGCAGAGGACAAGGATCTGGAAGAGGAGGCTTCCATGGGAAATGTTTTCACTATGGAGAAGGGTATAAAGCATTTGAATGTACCTAGTGCCAAGGAAGGAAAGATTGAAGAATAGAAAGCTAGGCTAGAGTTGCACATGTTGATGAAGATGTCAAATCCTCACATTCTAAAGATGTTGAAAGAGGAGAAGTCCTAGTTAACCAAAGAGTCCTACTAAGTGGTGAGAATGAACCTAATAAAAGAAGGATCTTCTTTCACACAAGGTGTAGATGTGAAGATAAGTGTTGTAATGTGATCATTGATGGTGGAAATACTAAAAATATGGTGTCAGAAATGATGGTCACCAAGTTGAAGATAAAAAGGCAAAAAAACATGTGTCCATATTGTATTACTTGGGTGCAAGATGACCATAAGGTCATGGTCAATGAGCAACGCTTAGTGAAGTTCAAGATTAGAAGCTACTAGGATGAGGTATTATGTGATATCATACCTATGGACATATGCCATATGTTGTTGGGTATGTTGTGGTAGTTTTATAGGCATGTTGTATATGATGGGCAAGCAAATACCTACACTCTAACTAAGGATGGAGTGAAACATAAGTTGAAGCTATTGAAGGATAAAGAAGAAAAGGTATGTAGTGCTACCAGAATATGTTTTGTTGATGAAAAAGAGTTTCTTAAAGGTATGAAGCATGATCATATGTATTTTGCTATAATTCCTAAAGATAGTAAAGAAGAAGTAGAGGAGGTACCTATAGGAGTTGCAGATATGTTGAGAGATTTTTTTGATATAGAATTAGATAATGTACCTAAAGGATTTCCCCCAATGAGGAAGATGAGTCACTAGATAGATTTGGTTCTAGGAGCTAGTTTGCCAAACAAGGCAACACATAGAATGACACTAGTAGAAAGTGAAGAGTTGAACAGGCAAGTTCGTGAGTTGTTACAGAAGGGGTTGATTCAAGAGAGTCTGAGTCCATGTGTTGTACCAGTAGTGTTAGCACCAAAGAAGAATGGAGAATGGAGGATGTGCATAGATTCTCGTGCTATCAACAAGATCACCATCAAGTATAGATTTCCTTTTTCGAAGATGTATGATATTATTGATTGTTTGAGTGGAGCTCAGTATTTCACAATGATAGATCTGAAGAGTGGGTACCATCAGATTCATACTAGAGAAGGTGATGAGTGGAAGACTACTTTCAAGACAAGGAAAGGACTATATGAGTGGTTAGTCACACCTTTTGTGCTAACCAATGCAACAAGCACTTTCATGAGGCTCATGAATCAAGAACTGAAGGAGATTTTGGGTAAGTTTTTCATTGTTTACCTAGATGATATATTGATATTTCGTAAGACATCAAATGAGCATTTGATTCATATTTGCAAGGTGTTTGATAAGCTGAGGGAAGAAAAATTGTTGATAAACCTTAAAAAGTGTAGTTTTTTAAAGAAAGATTTGGTGTAGCTGGGATTTGTAGTCTTAGGAGAAGGTCTGAAAATGGACCTAAAGAAAGTGAAGGCTATCCTTGAATGGCCTACTTCAAGGAGTGTAACAAAGGTAAGATCTTCTCATAGACTGGCTACATTTTATAGAAAGTTCATAAGAATTTTTAGCAGTATTTGTGGACCCTTGAATAAAACAATGAGAGGGGATAGGTTTAAGTGGATTGTAGGAGTAGATAAGAGTTTTAATCTATTGAAATAGAAAGTTATTGAGTAACTTGTATTAACACTTCCTAAGTTTAACAAGGTGTTGCAAGTAGACTGTGATGCTAGTGGTACTACAATAAGAGCTATTTTGAACCAGGAAGGTAGACCTGTTGCTTATTTTAGTGAGAAGTTGAATGATGCAAGAAGAAAATATTCTATTTATGATTAGGAATGTTATACTATAGTTCAAGCATTGAAGAAGTGGAGACACTACCTTCTTCCTAAGGAATTTGTTTTGTATTTTGATCATCAAGCTTTGCAATATTTAAATAGTCAAGGAAAATATAACCAAAGGCATTTAAAGTGGGTTGAGTTTTTGTAGAGTTATACATTTGTTTTGAAACACAAGAGTGGGAGGTCTACCAAAGTCACATATGCTCTTAATAGAAGACAACTTTTGTTGATAGAAATGTAGATAGAGGTGGTTGGGTCCAAGGAACTCAGTATATTGTATCCAGATGATCCTAATTTTGGTGAAGCATAGAAGGCTTGTATAGAACCTGTTACACTTGACATGACAAAGTGGTTGGATTTCATGATCTAGGATAGTATGTTGTTCAAAGGAAGTAAGTTGTGTATTCCCAGAAGTTCAATGAGAGAGAATCTCATCTAAGAGAAGCATAGTGGAGGATTGGCTAGACATTTTTATAAAGATAAAATCATAGCTTTAGTTGCTGAAAATTCCTAAAAGCCACAATTGTAGCAAGATGTGATGAAGTTTGTACAAATTTGTAGAGTATGTTAGATGGCGAAAGGAGTGAAGCAGAATATAGAGTTGTATCAACTATTACCTATACCAAAGAAGCTATGGGAGGATATCAGCATGGATTTTGTTCTTGGATCACCAAAGACACAGCATGGACATGATTCTATTTTTGTGGTGGTTGACAAGTTTTCAAAGATGGCACATTTTATTCCTTGCAAGAAGACTAGTGATGTTCATGTAGCAGAGTTGTTTTTCAAAGAAGTGGTGAGATTACATAGTCTACTAAAGAGTATAATTTCATATTGAGATACCAAATTTGCTGGGTATTAATGGTGTACATTGTGAAAGAATTTGAAGATAGATTTGAAATTCAGTTCATCACATCATCCACAAACTGATGGATAGACAGAAGGTGTGAATCACAGTTTGGGAAATTTACTAAGATGCTTGGTTGGAGATAAACTAAAAGGATGGATATGATTTTACCAGAGGTAGAATTTGCATATAATAATTCTATGAATAGGAGTACTAGTAAATCACTATTATAGATTGTATATGGAAGTAGTCCTAGAAATACTTCTAAACTGAGGCAGTTTGATAAAGGAGAGATAAGTAGTGTTGAAAGAGAAGAATTTGCTAAACATTTGAAGAACATCCATAAGGAAGTGAGGAAGCACATCATAAACATGAATACATAGTATAAGGCTAAGGTAGATGTGAAAAGAGATATAAGAAATTTCAAATTGGAGATAGTGGTTCATTTGAGAAAGGAGAATTTTTCAATGGGTACATATAATAAGTTGAAGATGAAGAAGTTTTGACCATGCAAGATAGTGAAGAGTCCTGATTTATGGCAATGCATATGAAGTGGAGTTGCCTGTTGAATTGAATATTTCACCAGTATCCAATATTTAAAATTTGATAGATTATTATGAAGTAGGTGATGAAGATGAAGTTACAGAAGGGCAGTGGAGCATTCCAACAACTAGTTTGGCTACAAAGGAGATTGAGGAGATATTAGATAGTCACATTGGAAAAAGTACCAAAAACAAAACTTATGAGGAATATCTAGTCAAATGGAAAGGGAGACTAGTTGAGAATTCATCATGGCTAGCAAAGGAGGAGGTTAACCATCTTAGTTTTCCTCTAAACACCTAAGACATGGTAGGATCACTTCTCAAATTACCCTGAGCGTTTGATGCAGGAGCATCCTAGGTGTAAGAGCAATCTTGTATCACCCAAAAATATTTTATTTTCAGTCTTTTATATTTTTTAGTAAGGACTAATAGACAAGGTGGTTACTATTTATGGGAACTTACTATCTTTAGTATTTTTTTCATACAAGCTCAAAATGTTCTCATTTTCTATTGGAAGGTTCATTTTAGAGATATAAACCTACCATAAAAATCGCATTGCTCAAGCATTAGTATTAGAGAAATTATTGCAAATTTTTGGTGGAAAAATTTGCAGAAAAATCTTTAGGCTCACCATTGGAGGCCTTAAAGTGCCTGAATGATGTCCAAAAACTTGAAAGAAGGGCACTAGCATAGTTTTGAGCCTATAGATTAGGAGCTGGCATTTCTGAAAAGTGGTTATAATAGCCAATCGGAGCAATGATTCATGAGTTATAGCCTTCCAAAGTTGGGCTACCCAAAACTTCTAAAATAATTGTCAAAAATGTATTTGGCTAACTATATATGTTTTGTTAGGGTCTATCTAACCTAGGTATTACGTTTGAGCATCTAGAACCTTCCTGGGTGATATAAAATTACCTATTTAAGAAAGACACAAACATTGTCTAGGACAGCTCTGGGTGATAGTTCATAGTTTGTCTTGCAAATTAATGTACTGAAGGCACCCATGTGAGTTAGCATATTGTACTTATGAATTCTTTAATTCTAAATTTGTGGTGCAAATAAGAATTCCATATTTTGTTCTTGCATTTTCTATTATTTCTATGTTTCTATTATGAGTTATGGTATTAAGGGGAGCTTCCTACATTAAGTACCCTAAAATATGATTATGTGTTTGGTGTTATTTTGAGTGAGAAAACTCGTAAGAAAACCTCAGGTGGATCTACATCAAGAAGTGTTTTGAACTCACAAAGTAGAGGTAGAATGACTAAGAGAGGAAATAATTTCAAAAATCATGGAGAATCAAGAGGAAAGTCAAAGGGGAATGTCTCAATATAAAGGACCAAGAGATTGTTAGTATTGTGAGAAATTAGGACATAAGAAAAAATATTGTTGGACTTGAAATAACAATGAAGAAGATAAACCAGAAGGAAACAAGAAAGAAAATATGGTATGTAGAAAATCCGAAGAGGATGCTTTGCTTCTGCCTTTAGAAAGTGTTGATGATTCATAGATTTTAGATGCAGGTGCTTCATGTCATGCTACACCTCATAAAGGTTATTTTATTGATTATGTCCAAGGGGATTTTGGGCTTATTTATTTGGGGGATAATGAACTATGTCAGATTGTTGGAAAAGGAAAAGTCAAGATTAAGTTGTAGAATGGGAATCATTGGATACTACATGAGGTAAGGCATGTTGCAAGGCTGAGTAGGAATTTAATTTCAGCAAGGCAACTCAGTGCTAAGGGTTGTGTAGTTACTTTTAATGATAAAAATTGGAAGGTTTCAAAAGGTTCCCTTTTAATAGCAAAAAGTGTGAAAGTAGGCACCTTATATCTTTGTATAGTGTAGTGCCTGCCCCTAGTCTACATTTTCGAGTTACATTTCTGATATCATTGCCAAACTCTTTTAGGCCAATTTATATTTGATGATTAGTATTATTATTCTAGAGATTATCAGATGTTGTTTTACACTCAGTTTATTATATGATGAGATTACTTGGTACTCTATATTTCATGCATGTATGATGATTATTCAAATGTTTTCAGTTATCGATGATGATTAGTTAGATGGTTTATTATTCCATGTGTTTCTTATGGATACTTACCCCATACTGCATGTGTATGGTGTGCGTGTTTATTTTATTTATGTATGGTGTTTCTGATGTGGTTAAGGAAGGGAGTCGTAGTCACCTACTAGTCGGGATCTACACGATGCACCACTTCTTGCCATTGTCTATTTAGCTTAGAATATTGTGTTTGTACATGCGTGAATTTTATGCAGGTTGCAGGTACCGAGTATCGACTTCCCTGAATTGTCAGGATGAGCGTACCCTATCGCATTGTCTCAATGGTAAGAGAGGGGAGATAAACTCTTAAGTCCAATTCCTAAACCCTTTAGCCAATTGTCCTAATTGATAATTAGGACAAGTATCTGAGTTAAGTACCCTCCGAATGCATCAAATGATGTAATTTCGTGATTATAACCCTTTTTGTTTTGATTTAGTATATGCTTTTCTATGTAGGGTTTTCGTATGTTGTTATATGAGTCCTTGATGTGTTTTCTATTAATTAAGTCTAATTAAAAAGATTAATTAATGATTTAATTTAATAAAGAATTATTATGATATCTTTAATATTTAATTAATTGAGAAATTAATTAAATAAAAGAACTAAATTTGGAGATTAAAGTTCAAAGATAAATTTAGAACAGGATAATATTTATTTAATTTAATAATAATATAATTGGAGTTCATTTTTAAATAAATGCTAATTATTATTGTTAATTAAATTAATTAAATATATTATCAATTAAGCTTCTAAAATTAATTTAAAAAGTTGAAAGACATTAAATTATTAAAGGATTTTAGATCGCATGATCTAAGCAGGAGTTTAAATTTGAGTAATAAATTAAAAGATTAAATTATAGAAATTAATAATGTTATTTTAATTTCAAAAAGTGCACATAAGATTAAAGTAATAAATTAATTTAAAATAGAAGTCAAGTGGATTATTAAATAAAGTTATTTTATAATTCAACTTAATGTGCATGAAAGATGAATGCAAAATAAAAGAAAAGATAATAAAGGTTAATTTGGGAGTTAACTGAGTTATGCAATGAGTCTTCTCGGGTGAACACACAATTAGTGCCCCGATTTGAGGAGAATTTTCTTATCACAACTTTGGGAGTTCATTTTTGGGAGACACGTATTTGGACGAGAATTTTTGGGAGACTACTTTTTGAAGAAAATTTCAGAAGGCTGAGACCAAGAAAGTTTTCCAGAGGAAGGTTATTGAGGGAAGCGAATTCTCTTACAGTTCCTCGAGATTGCATAATAGCATCAAGATCTGGTAGGGTCTTGTGTTTTTTATTATCGATTTATTACGCAATTATCTTTTTCTGTCTTCTTCGTGTCTAGGGTTTGTAAATCTGAATTCTCTGTGATGAATGTTTAAACATTACAATATTGGAATTATGAGATGCTCGGCAATAAACTTCTGTATACATAAGATTTAAATGGGAAGGGTTGAATCTTAGACTGAAATTTTAAAATAGAAGTTCGGATTGACTATATTTCTATACCAATATAAAAAAAAAAGAGGCAATTTCTTTATATATATATATATATATATATATATATATATATATATATATATATATATATATATATATATATATATATATATATATATATATATATATATATATATATATATATATATATATATATATATATATATATATTAAACAGAAATTGATTTAGCATATTTATAAATTTATATATATATTTATATCCAAACAAATTTAAATTATAAAGAAAATTTTGATGAAACACGAATTCGTACTCTTTAAATAAAAATATAACTTAATATTTTAGTGGGGGGGAGGGATTTACCCCATGCCCACCCCCACTGTCGGCATAGCCGACAGTACTTGCGTCACGGGTACTGCGACAGTAGGTACAGTGTACCTATTGCCGTAGGCCCTGCATCCGCAGGACTGCGGCAAGCCGTCGGCTTGGAATAGCCGACGGTTTATATTTGCATGTTTTTTTAAAAATATATATATATATTAATTCACTTTTTGAGATTTGTATTATTGTAAAACAATTTTATTATTATTTAAAATTTTTAATTAATAAAATTATAATATATTTTAATTAATAATAGTTTTATCTTTATTAATATTTAATAAATAAATATTAAATGCATTTAACATAGTTTTTTAAATATTAATTTATTAATAATTTTGGTTTAATATTATTAAATTAATAATTAATGAATAGATTAAGATAAGTAGTAGAACAAGCAATTATTGATTAATTTAATTAAAATTAGTTTAATTAAGTTAATTAATAATGAATATTAATTGCCTAAATTATAGATTTGGATTATTGATTTAATGAAAGTTATTATAGAAATGGGTTAATCGTAAAGGGTAGTTGTGAAAACCTAGTTACTTGAATTCGACGTTAAACTGAAACATAAACCTTACCTTAACTCAATAATATACTTTCAAATCCAATCTCTGAGACTTTGATGTTGTCCTTGTGCTTTGAGTGTTTTGGGGTTGTTCTAGTATTGAGCAGTTTAGGTTGTTACCAGAGGCTCGAGGTTGTGAATGTGATGTCATGATGATTTGGTCTCGATCTTTCTTAACCCGACCATGGTAATGTGATGAAGTGTTCTATGACATGATTGTGTTTACTGTTTGTTATTGCTTTCCAGTTTCCTTGTGTGAAGCTGAGATGTATGTATTTGAGATACCTGACTTAACCATTTTCGAGTCTCGATCAGTTATATTTGATAACCATTTTTGAGTCTCGATCAGTTATACTTGGATTGTTTTTCGGTCACTTGAGAAGACTGAAATGTTTGTTATGTTCTTGATGATGTCATGTGTTGACTTGACCATTTGGAGTCTTTGATCAGTATCATAATTTACTATTGGGATACTTTCTGGTTGCTCATTGGAGAACCATTGGATTTTGTGACTTATCATTGATGCCTTCAGTTGCTGATAGAGAATTGTCATGATCATAGGATTACTATTTGATATTATCTGTTGCTCATGAAGAACTGATGTAATTTTGTGTCTTATCCTTTTATGATTTCTTTTAAGTTGCTTGTATAGGACTGAGGTGGTTTTATTATGATTCTTTGATTTATGATTTCATGAGCCTAGGGTAGGTTATCTATGTGTAGAGTCGGGAAGTGGCTTGCAATGGGGGTCAGAGCCCTAAGAGGCTGCCTTGAGAAACCCATTGTAAGTCATTTTTAATAAGTGAAAACATTTACACTAAATGAGAGAAAATGAACCTAACAAAATAATTGTATGTTCTCTCCCATGCCTTGAGTGCTAGTACAGGCTAGGATGGGGTAGAGAGGACACTTGGTTATGACCTTGCATTCCATAGTAGGCCTCGTCAGTACGAGAGGATACTAGTGGCCGCAGGATCAGTAGGGACCCGGGATTCCTAAGGGATTGCTCGGGTAACTTCTACGTGACTTTTGCGATGACACTTTCCCGCTTGCATATTAGGTTTCCTACGTGTCTTGTGGTACCTCTGGGATTTAGATGTCGATCTTTTTAGGAACCCTTGAGTTAGCATACTTATAAGATTTCCTGGACTTAGAGAGTATTTATGATTATAGGTTTTGTTATCCTATTTGGGACTTGAGACTATCTCCTCAACGTCGTGGGAGTGGACCATTTAGGTTCCACGCAGTCGGGTGGTAGTGCTTTTTACTCTTACCATTGAGATCCGTTCCATGGTCACCATGGCTGGAGTTTTCGTGATTGGCATTTACCTTCACTATGTTCTTGGATTATTATGATGGATGGTTAGATTTTATGATAGATGTTTTATCATTATGGATGTATAGATGTATCAAGTATGGTGAATAGTTTTGTATATATCTTTACTGTACTTTGTATCATGGATTCGTGGAGGTTGATGTATTTCTATTTTTACATACGTATATTCTTTTAAGCCTTTCATACCCTGTAACTTGTACAGTGGATGATTGAGCATTCTGAATTAATCTGTCAAGAGGCATTCGGAACAAATGTATAATATGGACATGGGACTTATGATTATTCTTTCATATATATGTGATAGTTGTTAGACTTAGAATTTAATTAAATTTAAACGTGACTCAACGTCTTGGGATCTTTAAGAAATGTAACTTGCAATGTATGTTTGTTGATGATTACATGTTATTGCTTCCGCTACTATGTGTTTGATGTGTATGTTATATTTTCTTACTTTAAAAATAAAATAAAAAAATGTTTAGCAAACTTAGTGAAACTTTAGGTTAATTCTTTTGGATCCCTTGGCAGGGCGTTACATATAGGCAATGCCCCGCCAAGGGATCCAAAGAATTAACCTAGAATTTCACTAAGTTTGGTTTTTTTTTTGTTTTTTTTTATAACATGAAAGTAAATATCACATATAACTTGTACATAATAATGGAACCAATAGCAATGTCCATCTAAAAGTAAACATAACATACATAACCGATTTCATTCTTTAAGAATCCCTTAACGTTGAGTTACATCTAAACTAACTAACATACATGAATCCATCTAGTACAACATCCACATGAATATTAATGATAAGTCCAATGTTCATACATTACATTTCCAAATGCTCAATCATCCATGGTACATGTCACAGGGTATGAAGGCTTAAAAGAATATACATATGTGAAATAAGGTACATCATCCTATTCCAATCCATGATACATAAAAATAGAGATAATCACATGATACATCATCATAGAAGACATATACATCCATCATAAAGATCAAAAAAAATAAACTAAGTGCATGGTTCCTCACAACCATTAATAGCATCATTAGACCATCGTGGGCCCTAGCCATCCCTCCATGCGTAACATCCCAAATCACCGAAGAGATCATCGGTATTAACATAGTAGGAATGTCACTCCTAACATATACAACATCATATGTAGAAAGTAATCTAACATGCAAATATAAGCATAAGATAACACCATCTAACATATGTTAATCATCAATGAAAGGATACATATCCACCATCACGAAGGACACATCAGCCACGATGTCTCAATGAATCTCAAATGATAAGAGTGAAAAATACACTACCACCCGACCGTGCGGTACCTAAGTGGTCCACTCCCACCGTGCTGAGGAGATAATCTCAAGTCCCAAACAGGCCATCCATAACACATAGCACAAATCTCTACAGTCCAGGAATCCTAAAAGTATACTAACTCAAAGGTTCCAATCACGAAACTGACATCTACTTCTGAGAGGCACACAATGACATGTAGGAACCTACTATGCAAGTGGAAAAGTGTCATCGCATTTATCATGTACAAGTTACCCTGGTAGTTAGCTAAACTCCACGGGTTCATACTGATCTCATGCGGCCACTAGTATCCTCTCATACTGACGAGGCATACTACGGAATGCATGGTCGCAACCATGCGTTCTCACTACTCCCATCCTAGCTGTTGAGATAATGGGTGTTGCACACATTGCATAATATTGTTATTTTATTATTTTATTTTATTATGTAATGTTGTACCTAGATGGACATGCAACATGTAAAGATTCTCATAGAATATTCTTGATGAGTTGTATTGTAACATTGTGAAAATATTTCATGTAATTATTTGATATTGGGGCAAAAAGAATTAAATGCCTAATATTAAATGTGGGGTCAGTGAGTTAGGTAGCACATGGTTTTAGCACATGGTTTATGTAATACCACTTAGTGGTTTTGTGGGACTTGCTACTATATAAGCAGCCACAAGGGTAGTTGTTATAGAGAGAGAGTGACAAGGAGAAGACAAAAGGCAAGAGTCGAGCGGGACAAGGCTTGACAGGTTAGCCAAGGGAGCATTTGTGAAGGTTGGAAGCATGGCATGGGATGTGTGGATTCATGCTTGTTCACATAGTTTGCTCAGTTGTGGCTATGGCCATGAAGGCTTCCATGGTTGTATGGCAATGGTATTTTTTGCTGAATAATACATGGTGATGGATGCTTTTGGAGGCTGGGTTTTTTCCCTAAATGAGGGTTTCCCAGGGTATATCTTGTGTCACAATTTTGTGGGTATGTTGTCTATTCTCTTGCATGTGGATTTTAATTCCGTGTTTATTTCAGATCTAATATGGGTTATGTAGAAACGGTTATATTCTTTGTTGCCAAGTTTCCTTACAAGTGGTATTAGAGCTATGGTTTTATTATTTTAACCCTAGATTGAATCCATGGGAATGCATGAGAGGATTAAAAAAAAAGAAAGGGCAAGATATATGAATGATTTATTGCAGATCTGAGGGTTTTGGGTTTGCTGTTATGATGGGATGTTAAAAAATTTGGGCATGTGAAATTGTTGGACAAAAAGATTTTTTCGGATGTTTCATTTAAAATGAGGGTTTTGGGGGGTAGCTTGCAAAAATGACCTCCTGGGTCAAAACAAACCTCACCATTGGATCCGGGTCAACATTTTCATAAATTTTGATATATAATATGCCCTAGTTTGGCCATGTTTAGAGGAAATGAAAGAGTTTTTTGGTTTCAGCCCATGATGGCCGTCAAATTTAATCCCATCGGAATTTTTATCACTGAAAAAATAAAAAAATAAAAAAATCGTACTGAAAGTGGTAAAAAGACTGTCTTAGTAAAATGGTCATAACTTTTTCTCAGAATATCAGATTTCAGAGTTCTTACAGGCGTTGGAAAGCTAATTTAGAGCACTACAAGATGGTGTAGGTTTGGTTCTATGATTTTAAAATTTTGTCAAGTTTTAAAAGCCCTAAAGTTAGATGTTGTTTATTTTGAGCACGAATTAGGGCATAACTTGGGCATACAGAGTTGGATTTTGGACTTCGAGTAGTCAATAGAAAGCTCTTGGAGAGCTCTACACAATGGTTCAGATTTGGTGTAGGTTTGGCATGATTTATTTGGTGATATATTTATCTGAACAACTTATAGGTATATTTTGACTATGGTAACATTGTGAGTTTATGACATTGGAGATTTAAGTTTTGATGTCATTGTATACTCAGTTCATATTTCAGTTTGGTCTCATGATGATATGGTTATCAGTATTTGGTTTGGATATGCATGATGACTTGTTGGGTCTACAAGTTGTGCAGTGTTGTAAGCAGTCTATACTTACAGGTTGCATTTATAGCTTGGTTATGGGTTGTCTTTGCCCATTGATCTTTCATTATTGATGCATATTCAGATTGGTGGCTTGGATTTGGGTTGTCTATGCCCTAAGTCACATGATTTTATCTTCATGTAGAAGGGATGAGATGTTGTTACCAGGTACAGTCATGGCAGAGGATTGTGGTTGACTATGCTGACAGGTTGGACATATTGAGAGCCAGATGCTCAATTCATGGATGTGATCATGGTGTCATAGATTTTGGCATGACATCATTGGATATACAGGTAAATCCTTGATGTTCATTAGCTTGGATTTTCTGAGTTGGTTATGGTGGTATATCTTCTTGGTTGAGGATCATGGTTATTTGGTTTCTTTTAAGGAGCTCATGATGTGCACTTTGAGTTCTTTGATGGTTTGATGCCTTGCTTGATTCTCATGGTTAGAGGATGGGTTTTCATCATGATGTCATGGATAGCTTGGATACACGGTTTAGTGGGAGCTTGTGACAGTGATGGGGTGACAGTGTAGGATTAGTTCCTGGTTTGATTTGGATCTTCATATAGAGGATGGATTTTATGATGCCATTGGTGACTTGGTACCACGGTTGAGTGGGAGTTGTTGGAATTGATACATTTATTGAGTGTTTGCAGATGTTGGAGGTTTGTCTTAGATCTTGTTGCTGCAGAAGCGTCTTTGACATTTGCATGGTGCACTTGTTATCTTCATGGTGTATGAAGCGGTTAGATCTTGAGGACTCATGGAGTTCTTGGTTATCTTCATGGTATTTGGAGATGGTTCTTCATGGTATGTGGAGATGGTTTTCTTCATGGTGTGTGGAGATGGTTGCATCTTGAGGACTCACAGGGTTCTTGGCAAAGGTGTGGTTTATGCTTTTATTTGACATGTTACCCTTGGTGTGAGGATGGTTTCATTATTATGTCATGGTATACTCTTGATACGCGTTTAGAGTTGTGACATGTTATAGTATGTTCATGTGGAGCATGTTATCTCTTTATTTGAGATGGTAAGATCATGTTGTCATGTTTATGTTCCTGAGGCCATGGTTGGAACTTTGACATTGATCTTGGTTTAGTTTCTTGGTATTGAGTACACTAATCATAAGCTGGATACTTCATGATATTTATATGTTGCATTTGGAGTTGGCATGGATTGATTGGTTACAGGTGCTCATGGATACTTAGAGACGGTGGTGATGCTGATTTCTCTTGGATTAGAGAAGTATTTGTTGGGATAGTTGATGGTTTTAGCAGAAAGTCCGAGGGGCAGTCACCTGATATGGACTTGAGAAGAGATTGTTCTTAGATGAGTCTTGGTTGGAGACTTGGGTATTTGGATGAGCATTCTCATTCCCCACTCTTGGTCTACTCGGCGGTTTGCTACTTGAGAGGTATAGCCCATTATTTCTCTCAGTTGCATTATATTTATGCTTGTCTTTCATGGATATGGATCTTGAGCTATGGTACATGAGTTAGTTCTAGAGGGTTCATTTGAGAGATGGTTTAGCATTGGTTATCTCCATGTGCATATGTTGTTATGTTGGTTGAGTTTGGGAGATGGTTTTATATTGGGCATATTCCTTGAATTAGAAATGGTTATTCCTTGGTTTAGGAATGGTTTTATTGAGTTTGATCTTCTTGTGAGAGGCTTACATCCATGATGAGTTATATGGTATGGTTTGGGTGTTGTTGAGACTTCTTGTTGGGGTTTTGTGAAGGAGATCTAACTTGCACAGTTTACATCTAGACGTGTCTGTAGAAGGACATGATAAAGGTTTGATTTGCATGGTTTCTCCGGTCTTGGTTATCTTTCTGGATGTTCAGTTTTTCTTACATTGGATTTGAGATTGGTTAGAGATTGTGATCACTGATTTGTGTTCATGTATGTCATGTGAGAGATGACATGGTTATTCCTTTATCTCTTTCCTCTGTTGGTTGTGGAGAATTTGGGAGACTATTGGAGACTTGTTATGAGAGTTGTTCTTCCAGGATATTAGTTTACGTGTTGTGGATGTCCTTGATACTACATGGATTCACTTCTTTGAGATGTTGTGAGTGGATTGGTTATAGATTTGACATTATCTTTTACAGTGGGAGCTTCTTGGTATATATGTGGCAGGTATTGCTCTTAAGGCTTGTGATTGCAAGTTGTAGATTGGATATGTCGGTGATATAAGATTCACTTGTTATACCTTTGAGGTATGGATAGTTGGATGGGTTTGGCACTTGCTGTGGGTGCTATTTCAGCTATGGATATTTTGACAACTATGGATACATGTGATTACCTTTGGATCAGGTTATTTGTGCTTGGAATTTCAGTTGGTACAGGATTTTATGATCTTCTAATGCAACAAGTTGGGTGGCTTTCTCTTTGGATAGCTTCTATGTATGTCCAATGGCAGTGGCATAATAGGAGGTGAGATCATTCATGTTCGAGATGCTGGATACTTTGATTTTGTTGCGGGTACCAGGATGGAGCACTTGGTGTATTTTGATTCATGATGGTGGATGTGCTGGGAGGGATTGTTCTCTTGTTCATTTGTGTGGCTACGGATTGACCCTATGCAATGTATACAACAAGTGGGAGATTGTTGAGATAATGGGTGTTGCACACATTGCATAATATTGTTATTTTATTATTTTATTTTATTATGTAATGTTGTACCTAGATGGACGTGCAACATGTAAAGATTCCCATAGAATATTCTTGATGAGTTGTATTGTAACATTGTGAAAATATTTCATGTAATTATTTAATACTGAAGAAAAAAGAATTAAATGCCCAATATTAAATGTGGGGTCAATGAGTTAGGTAGCACATAGTTTTAGCACATGGTTTATGTAATACCACTTAGTAGTTTTGTGGGACTTGCTACTATATAAGCAGCCACAAGGGTAGTTGTTATAGAGAGAGAGTGACAAGGAGAAGACAAAAGGCAAGAGTCGAGCGGGACAAGGCTTGACAGGTTAGCCAAGGGAGCATTTGTGAAGGTTGGAAGCATGGCATGGGATGTGTGGATTCATGCTTGTTCACATAGTTTGCTCAGTTGTGGCTATGGCCATGAAGGCTTCCATGGTTGTATGGCAATGGTATTTTTTGCTAAATAATACATGGTGATGGATGCTTTTGGAGGCTGGGTTTTTTTCCTAAATGAGGGTTTCCCAGGGTATATCTTGTGTCACAATTTTGTGGGTATGTTGTCTATTCTCTTGCATATGGATTTTAATTCCGTGTTTATTTCAGATCTATTATGGGTTATGTGGAAACGGTTATATTCTTTGTTGCCAAGTTTCCTTACACTAGCTTGTAAAAGCGCTCAAGGCATAGGCAAGAACCAAAACAATTATCTTTTTAGGTTCATTTAATCCCCATTTAGTGTGTAAATGTTATCACTTATTAACCAAACTTACAATGAGTTACCCTAGCAGCCACTTAGGGCCCCGGCCCCCATTGCAAGCCACTTCCCGACACTACAAGTAGATTACCTACCCTAAGCTCATGGAATCATAAATTTCAAAATCACAAAAGATAATCCATAATAAAATCATCAAATATGCATAAAAGCATCAAATATCCATAATAAAAATTATCAAACCTTCAAGATAAGAATCATCAAATCTCCATGAGCATTCGAAAAACATCCATAGAAAATCATGACCACAACAGTTCTTTACTGGCAACTGAAGGCATCACTGATAATCATAAGTATCCATTGGTTCTCAATAATCAAAATATATCTCAAAATAAATCACAATATCCATTGGTTCTCAATAAGCAACCAAGAATATCTCAAAATCATACTGATTGAAGACTCCAAAATGGTTGAGTCAAACATGTCACAACATGACATCATCAAAAAATAAATCCACATTTCAGTCTCATCATGGTGACTAAAAAATAACCAAGAATAACTGATTGATGACTCAAAAATGATTAGCTCAGGTATCTCATACACATACACCTTAGCTTCACACATGAAGACTGATGAACAAATACAAACATTTTATATAGCATACGATCACATTACCATGGTTGGGCTTATAAAAATCGAGATCAAATAAGATCAACATACCATCACATCTCATAACCTCCGAGCCTCTGGTAACAACTTAAGACTGGTCAACACTAGATAACCCAAAACCCAAAACAAGAAGCATATAGAATACACGATGCAAACACATGTTTTGGTTTACTAAATTCACATAGTTGAATAATGTGTAGGAGTTTCCAGTTTTCTGTTTGCAAGTATACTTTCAAGTGTCTTAAGTTTCATCATTTGACCTACAAGTCAACCCATTTGTTTCTCGATAGCATTATTCTTCCATTATTAAGAATTACATTCTAAAAATAACTTAAGGATAAATATTCACTAAACTGATCATCATTGACCTTTAATTAAATTGTCCTTTATATTTAACCATGATCCATATTCTAATTGATTAACTCCTTTTTAATGTTACTTCAACTTTTAACATAAATCAAAGATTATTATTTGTCTAAATTATAAGAGAACCAATTACTAATCTTCGAATAATAAGATTATAACTTTATTAAAATGATCAATTAAATCCACCAATTAACTTAGGTACATAATTCCATGACCTAATATTTAATTATATGTTACTAAGTCTTCACCATTAAAATATCTAAAATCATAATTCAAGTCATAGGACTTATCAACTTCAATATAAATACTCTACAATCTCATTAAAAGAATTATATTAAATAAATCTCTATTACATAACTTAATTATTAATTAAATCTAATTAACTATCATTAATTGATTTAGTTAATAATTGCATAACCATAGCAACGTTCCAATTAATATCAGTTGACTAATAACTAACAATGGTTCAAAGTTGACTATGATCCAATTCCCTTAATACTCATATTGATAGTTCAATAATGACTTGTTATTGTTTAATAACAAGTTGCATTTGAAAATCTATAATGATCACATTCGTCATTCTTATATGAATACTGATGTTTTCTTAATTATTCTATATTATCAATAATCATTTAGATCATTATACTATTATTTATTAATAATTTGCTAGACCCAACAAACATTAATAAATAATAAACTCATCCAAAGCTATTATCACTCGATCTATAGAAACTTCCATAACTATTTTTCGATGTATTTCAACTGATATAAAGTTAACTATCTCTCAATATCATTACCTTACGTCATATATCTCTCAAGATTTTGTCTAAACCAATTATTGATCTATAACGTATTGCTATACTTCAATTATTAACTATTTTCAATTTGAATTTAACTAAATTAATTAATAGTTATACTAACTATACTTATCATTCATTAATAATTGCTAACCTTAACAATTATTAATAAATAATAAACCCATTGATAATTTCAACATTCAATTATAATGATTGATATTCGAACCAATCAATGAATAAAAACTAAATCATTAATATCTCTTCTCTTCTAATTTTTTCTCACTTAAAAAATTCATTTACTTAAATTGACTAATAATTAATTACACTTCTACTATTAACTAATTTTAATTAAATTTGATTTAATTAGATTAGATAATAAACCATATAAAACTAATGCATATTAATAAGATTCTAATAAGGGAAGATTGCAATAATATCTTTAATTCATTCTGTGCTTTCATATATATTATTTTTGTGAAGTTTAAGCATAAAGAACTCTTGGTTACGAAAAATGGAGAAATATCTGTCTTTGAATAAAATAGTCCCAGTACGATGGTCATATCTCTCTAATGAACTGTTGGATCGGGCTGAAATTAAAATATGTTGGAGAGGGCCAAGTTGCGCCAATTTTGACTGGAGTGATCGAACAAATTCGATCACAATAAAAAGTTATGAATGACTGAGTTCGGGTCTATCCAAGGGGCAGCGACTGAACAATTTGTGATGAATTAAAGAATTTCCTCTTAAAATAATTGTTCTCTAAATTTACCCATTCATCCATCTAATAAGTTTGTCCATACGCATCTGAAAATATAATTTGATAGAAAAATTACATCTAATCATTCGAATTTTCAACTTAGAATTTTTATTTTAATTTCAAATCTTGTCTATCTAATTTCACAATATAAATTCGAACCCAAACCCGATGAAGATCTAATTATTTCTCCTTAATTGGATCTAGAATTTTTCTATTATTTTCTTCTCAACCAAATAGCATATGTAGATTCCTATTTCAATTATAGATTTAATCACAAAGAGTATTCAGATACATATAACAAACATGATGAAGACAGGAAGAGAAATAGTGCAAAGAGAATATGCGGATATCACGAGTGCACCTGGACACTGATGCTAATCCGTCATGCTTCAGAAGTCCATAGAAAATTTTTTCATTCTCCACCATTCGCAATTCCTCCAAGATCCAAGACAACCGAAAACCTCTAAATGACTAAAAGTGCTAGAAGAAGCATAGAAGCATGTAGAAAATATATGAGCATATGAACTTCTCTAATGCATGTAAGCTTTGAAGCTTCCATTTTAAGCTTGTAGCTTGTAGCTTCCATTCCCTAATTGCTCTCCATGCTATATCTAAGCTTCTATGAATGTCTGAATATAAAGAGCTCTCAAGAAACTTTTAGAATGCTTCTTAAAACCGCTGAAAGGTGTCACTAACTAAGCATGGGTCTTTTTCAATATTTTTGATGAGTCATAGAGTTGTAGACACCTTGCGATTAATTGATGCACTAACCCCCGTGTTGTTGACACATGTTAATTTCCATGCAAGCTTATAACTCCAATTTACTTTACTCTTTCCAATTTTATTTATTTATTTATTAAGTCTCATGCACTAATTTTAATATCTCCACTTTTCAATCTTAATATATTTATATTTTAATCATATGAGATTTAGAATCTTTTAATAATTTAAAATATATTTTCCACTTTTAAACTGTATTGCTAAAATATTTATTAGCTTTAATAATAATATCATTTAGTCATTTATTTAAAAATGAGCTCCAAATATATTATTATTAAAATAAATATTGTCACATTCCAAATTTAATATTATAACTTTTATCTTCCAATTTAATTATTTTATTTTCAAATTTAATTATTTTATTTAATTAATTTTTCAATTAATTAAATAAAATAAATATTAAAATATCATATTAATTTTTTATTTAATTAAATCTTTTAATTAGGCTTAATTAATAGAAAATACTCCAAAGACTCACAAAGGTAAAAATATGAAAAACTCATCATAGCCAAAATACATACAAATCAAATCAAGGGGTTTATATCACGAATTACATCATCTAACGCATTTGGAGGGTACTCAACTTAGATACTTGTCCTAATTTTTCAATTAGAACAAATGGCTTAAAGGGTTGGGATTTGGATTTGAGAATTTATCTCCCCTCTCTTATCATTGAGATAATGTGATAGGGTACGCTCATCCTGGCAATTCAGGGAAGTTGATACCCGGTACCTACAACTTGCATAAAAACTATGCATGTACAAGCACAATATATACTAAACTAAACAGGCAATGGCAGGAAGTGGTGCATTGTGTAGATCCTGACTAGCAGGTGACTACGACTTCCTTCGTTAACCACATCAGCCACACCATACACATGCAAGTATGGGGTAAGTATCCATTAAAAAATACATATGATAATAAATTATCTTACTAATCATCATTAATAACTACAAACACTAAAAATAATCATCATACATACATGAAATGTAGAGTCTAAGTAATCTCATCACATATCAACTGAATCCATAGCACAATATCTGATAATCTCATAATAATGTTACTAACCATCAACATGAAACTAGCTCTAAAAGAGTTCAGCAATGATAACAAAATGTGAACTAGGGGCATGCACTACACTTATGAATTCTTTAATTCTACATTTGTGGTGCAAATAAGAATTTCATATTTTGTTCTTGCATTTTCTGTTGTTTCTATGTTTCTATTATGAGTTATGGTATTAAGGGGAGCTTCCTACATTAAGTACCCTAAAATATGATTATGTGTTTGGTGTTATTTTGAGTGAGGAAATTCGTAGGAAAACCTCAGGTGGATCTACATCAAGAAGTGTTTTGAACTCACAAAGTAGAGGTAGAATGACTAAGAGAGGAAATAATTTCAAAAATCATGGAGAATCAAGAGGAAAGTCAAAGGGGAATGTCTCAATATAGAGGACCAAGAGATTTTTAGTATTGTGAGAAATTAGGACATAAGAAAAAATATTGTTGGACTTGAAATAACAATGAAGAAGATAAACTAGAAGGAAACAAGGAGGAAAATATGGTATGTAGAAAATTTGAAGAGGATGCTTTGCTTCTGCCTTTAGAAAGTGTTGATGATTCATAGATTTTAGATTCAGGTGCTTCATGTCATGCTACACCTCATAAAGGTTATTTTATTGATTATGTCCAAGGAGATTTTGGGCTTATTTATTTGGAGGATAATGAACTATGTCAGATTGTTGGAAAAGGAAAAGTCAAGATTAAGTTGCAAAATGGGAATCATTGGATACTACATGAGGTAAGGCATGTTGCAAGGTTGAGTAGAAATTTAATTTCAGCAGGGCAACTCAGTGCTAAGGGTTGTGTAGTTACTTTTAATGATAAAAATTGGAAGGTTTCAAAAGGTTCCCTTTTAATAGAAAAAAGTGTGAAAGTAGGCACCTTATATCTTTGTATAAGTCATATTGTTCTTTCCACTTTGATTTTGTTAGAGAAAAATGACTGTTCAAGAACAATTGTTGCAGTTGAGTAGGGAGAACAAATAGTTATTGTAGATTCTAGTAAAGTGCTATGACACAATAGCCTTGG
This sequence comes from Cupressus sempervirens, assembly GCA_028749045.1. Classification (NCBI taxonomy): domain Eukaryota; kingdom Viridiplantae; phylum Streptophyta; class Pinopsida; order Cupressales; family Cupressaceae; genus Cupressus; species Cupressus sempervirens. The sequence continues at coordinate 294,627,830 of CM053788.1, read as the reverse complement.
ACACATGAGTGAGAAAGGTATGAAAGTACTTTATTCAAAGAAAATTTTACTAGGTCTGAAATGTGTTAATATGGATTTCTGTGAAACTTGTGTGTATGAAAAATAAAAGAGAGTGAGTTTTGTGAAGATTGTGAAGGAAAATAAAAGTGAGAAATTAGAGCTTGTGCATACAAATGTATGGGGAGCAGCTCAAGTATCTTTCCTTGGTGGCCTTTATTATTATGTTACATTTATTGATGATGAAACTAAAAATATATGGGTTTATTTCTTTAGATAGAAATCTAATGTATTTCAAATTTTTAAGAAATTGAAATGCTTGGTTGAAAATGAGACTGGTAAGAAATTAAAATGTCTCAGACTTGATAATGGTGGTGAATATTGCAGTCATGAATTTGAAGATTACTGCTCTACTAATGGTATTCATAGACAAAAAATAGTTCCAAGGACTTCACAGAAAAATGGAGTGGTTGAACACATGGATAGAACTATAATGGAGCATGTAAGGACCATGAGGTTGCATGATGGGTTGCCCTTAAGCATGTGGGTAGAGGCTATCAATACTACTATACATTTTATTAATAGAGGTCCCTCTACTCCTTTGGGTTGTGGTATTTCAGAGGAAGTATGGACTAGTAAGTGTAATCACCTAAAAATGGTCATCTAGACTACTATCCCCCTTCTCATCATTTTGGCTAATTTAATTAATCATTTACCTAGACCAAATTGTTAATAATCAATTAATTTGATTATAACCTATAGTTTGACTATGTTATCCTAAGTTCATTATTTGATTAAAAGAACATGTCCCCTTTTATTTAAATAAAATACCCCATTCTTCTAACCCACTTAAAGTTCACTCATAAAGTCCTTTTTCTAATTTTCAAATTAAAAGAAAAGGCTTGGTAACTTTTGTCTTATATGACAAGTCAACTTATATTTTATTGGTTAACTTGTGTGTGCACATGGATCACTCCTCTTTTCGAATTCCACCATTGATCATTCATCATCTTGATCTTGATCTGTACCATCTGTACAACTTTAAAAAGGAGAGAGTTTCCCCCTCAAAGGATCCATCCACCATTTTGAATATTGTTATGTTCAGGTCATTTTATTGTTACTCTCTAACCATTGTAGTAGTAATCTAAATCTCTTAACAGAGTTGGTTTAATACCCAGTTGTAAATCCTCTAACAAGATGACAGTTCCATTGAACTATTTTAAGACCTTTTACAAGGCCACTCCTTATAGGTTGATTAAATCCTCTAACAAGATCACACCTAATAGTGTGTTTTGTAACCTTTAACCAGGTTGGCTCCTAACAGGGCTCACCTCAAAAGAGTGAAAATAGTAACTAGTTACAACAGTGGTTTTTCCCATATTGGATTTTCACGTTAAATCTTGGTGTCTCATGTGTTCATGTTATTTCTTTTATGCTTGTAAATTAATCACTATGAATGTTTAAGATTAACTAAAAGTAAATCACACTCCACATTTATCGAGTTACATCATTTTCTGTGTGTTTACTGAATAACTATAGCAATCAAATTTCTTAGTTTAAATTTTATTGTTGACATCTAAGGGATCTAGAATTTATTTTAGTAGTAACTGATTCACCCCCCCACCCTCTTAGTTACTCCTATATTTTGGAAAATTGGTATCAGAGCTTTTGGTGCTTGCAGGAAGGTTTCAAGAACCTAAGCTAAAGATCAGGATGTCTTAGAAAAGAGAAAATCCAAAGCTAAATAGAGACAACTTTTCAGCATGGCTGGGACTCATGAGACTTTATCTAGCCTCCATTAGTGATATAGGCTTGAAATACCTTGATAAAGAATACACAACTCCCACTGGTACATTATCTGTTGGAGATATTGCTAAGAAAAAGAACCATAACACCATGATGATTGATGTTGCAGCTGCTCTTAGCTATGATGAATTTGATGATATCAAAGACTGTAAAACTACATTTTGTATGTGGAACAAGGTAAAGCACATCTATGGTGGTGATGACAATGTGAGAAGAGCCAAAGCAAAAAGCCTTAGAGGATAGTTTGATCAAATGAGAATGAAAGAAGATGAAAATGTTACCAAATATGTGGAAAGAATCAAAGCCAATGTCAGTGCAATTAGAGTGTGTGGAGGAGAAATCAAGGATGAAACTATTGTAAGTAAAGTTTTTAGAACATTGCTTCCTATCGATGCAAATAGAATATCTACTATTCAATAAAAGAGGTGTGAGCCAAATCACAAGATAACTTTGGATACCTTAGTAGGAAGATTGATAGCTTTTGAGCTAGACAACTATGACAATTATGTTCTAGCTTCCAAGAATATTGAATCTGCATTTGAAGCCAAACTTTCACTTAAAGAAAAAGGCAAAGAACTTGTATTGGCCAAGTATGTCAAAAGGCATCATGCACCTGATTAGATTATTGGAGATAAATCAGAAGATACTATGACAAAAAGTAAGCTAAAATGTATATGTTTACTTGCTAATTTCGAACCTAGAAGTATTAAAGATGCATTGGGAAATTAAAGTTGGATTGAAGCTATGAATGAAGAAATAGAAAAAATAGAGAAGAACAAAACTTGGACTCTTGTTCCCAAGCCTAGAGATAAAAATGTGATTGGAACAAAATGGGTATTCAGAAATAAGCTAAATGAAGATGGACAAGTATCAAGAAACAAAGTAAGATTGGTGTGTAAAGGCTACTCTCAAGACGAAGGAATTGATTATGGTGAGACTTTTGTTTCTATTGCAAGATTAGAAGGTGTTAGGACTCTACTTGCAAACAATTCTTAAGAGGATTTAAAGTATATCAAATGGATGTTAAATCTACATTTCTCAATGGCATACTAGATGAAGAAGTCTATGTTGACCAACCAGAAGGTTTTGTTGATCTGGACAAAAAGGATATGGTCTGCAAATTACACAAAGCACTGTATGGTCTGAAACAAGCTCCTAGAGCATGGTATGAAAGGTTGCACAACTACCTTATACAAATTGGTTTTCAAAAAACTAATGATAATAGTAGCTTGTATATCAAGGAAGGAGCAGATAACAAGATTGTATTAGCAAAAATATTTGTGGATAACACTCTATTTACAGAGAATAGTGATATATGCAAAGAATTTTTAGAACAAATGAATAAAGAGTTTGAAATGTCCATGTTTGGTGAGATAAAATTCTTTGTTGGACTATAGATACAGCAAAGCAAGAATGGCATCTACATTACTCAATCTTAGTATATCAAAGAGATGCTCAACAAATTTGGAATGGAAGATTCTAAACTAGTTGGAACCCCCATGTGTACTAGACTAAAGCTTACCAAAGATGATGATTCAAAAGAGGTAGATCAGACCTTATATAGATCAATGATTAGAAAATTATAGTATGTAGTTCATACAAGGCCTGATATTGCTTTAGCAGTTGGGATAGTGGCAAGATTCTCAACTAAACTTAGAGAAAATCATATGATGGCAATCAAAATAATTTTGAGATATCTAAAAGGTACTAAAGATTATGGTCTATGGTACAAACTTGGAGGAAACTTAGACCTAAAGGTATTCATTGATGTTGATTGGATAAAAAATCTTGATGATAGAAAGAGTACAAGTGGTGGAGCATTCTTTCTTCGTAAAAGATTGGTATCTTGGACAAGCAAGAAGCAAAACTACACATCCCAATCCATAGCAGAAGTAGAATATGTTGCAGTAGCAATGAATTATTCTAATATTGTTTGGTTTGAATAGTTGTTGGAAGGCATGAAAGTTGAAATCAAAGAACAAGTTGTCATGTATTGTGATATCACAAGCATAATTAACATATCAAAGAACCCAGTGATGCATTCCAAAACTAAGAACATTTTTATAAAATATCATTTTGTTAGAGAATTGGTGATCAGAATATGTCCACACAAAAGAATAGATTTCAAACATATTCACCAAGCCATTACCTAATGATGCATTCCTGTATCTAAGAGGTAAGTTAGGGGTCATTCCCCTATATGAAGCTTACTAAATAAATTTTTAGTGATGCATCAACAGGAACCAAGTTGAAGATCAATCAGTTGATGCATCATAGTTAAAGGAAATATTGCATTTGAATCAGTACTCAAGGTACATTGATACTAATTTGGTATGTGTTGTCTTTGGCATCTATTATCAAAGAGCGAGAAGATTGCTATCATATTTTTCTAAACTTTGTTCATATCTTTTGAGAAAGAAGTGTACTATCTTATAAGTTATGTAATTCCTTCACAAAGGGAACATATTGCATGAAAGAGAAGAAGTTTTTGGTGAGAAATCTAAAAGGGAGAAACTTTCTATTAGAGAAAGTCTTGTTTTCAAATTTCATTATGCTATGACATGTTATGTTTCCATTAATGCCAAAGAGAAATATTATTGGATACCAATTGCCTAATTGTATATTGCTTTTGATGTTACACAAATGTCATATCAGTTGTTAGTTAGTGTCTACTAAGCTCACTCAAGCGTCGAAGGAATTCAGGTAGGAAATAGAGTTAACTAAGTTCTCATGGTTAGCAAAAGAAAGTTGGATAGAGTCAGTGTTCACCGAGTTCACTTGGTTGCCAAATGATATTTGCAAGTTTGTAGTGTTAACCAAGCCTCTATTTGTTAACACAAGAAATCATCTTAGAACTAGTATTTACTGAGCAGGGTTGGCCAATGAAGGATTTTATTATTTTGGCATAAGAAGCTTATTTATTTTAAGTATTATTTCTAGCCAACTATGGTAATGATTATTGGTTATTGTAATTTGTAATTGAGCCAACTTGACAATCTAGATGATATAAATGAAAGGTCAAGTCGAGATTTTTAGTGTGTATGCATGTACATTGATTGAATTGAGAAAGAGTGAGAGTGAATTAGAAGGATAAGAAGGTATCCTTGTGGAGTAGAAAAGTATTATTCAATCAAGAAGGATCAAGGATGAAATAGAATAGAGATTTGTAATCAATAATTCAGTTGCATCACAATCAGGTCATTTCATTGTTACTCTCTAACCATTGTAGCAGTGATCTAAATCTCTTAACAAAATTGGTTTAATAGCCAATTGTAAATCCTCTAACAAGATGATAGTTCCATTGAATTTATTTAAGACCTCTTACAAGGCCACTCCTTACATGGTGATTAAATCCTCTAACAAGGTCACACCTAACAGTGTGTTTTGTAACCTTTAACTGGGTTGGCTCCTAACAGGGCTCACTTCAAAAGAGTGAAAATAGTAACTAGTTACATTAGTGGTTTTACCCATATTGAGTTTCCACATTAAATTGTGGTGTCTCATGTGTTCATGTTATTTCTCTTATGCTTGCAAATTAATCACTGTGAATTTTTAAGATCAACTAAAAGTAAATCATACTCTATATTTACTAAATTATAGCATTTGTTGTGTGTTTACTGAAAAATTGCAGCAATCTGATTTCTCAGTTTAAATTTTATTGATGACATCTAAGGGGTCTGGGATTTATTTAAATAGTAACTAATTCACCCCCCTCCCCCCCCCCCCCCCCCTCTTAGTTACTCCTATATTTTCAACACCTTCATCACTTTTTCCTCCTTAATAGATGTCTCCCCTCACATAATAGTATCATCCACAAACTACTAATGAGAAAAGGAAGCACTCCTTGAAGATGGTTTGATCCCTCTAAGTCTCCCCTCTTGTTTATTCTTCTCAATTAACCTTCCAATACACTTAGCCATGATAATGAAAAAAATAAGAGAGAGAGGATCCCTCTATCTTAACCCTCTCAAAGGTTTGAAAAAATATGAGGGAGCCCCATTTACCAAGATTCCAAGAGAAGAAGTATAAATAAGCTATATATAAGCTTGCAAACATTCTGATCAAAGATAAAAGCCTGAAGCACCAAACCAAGGAAAGTTCAGTCCACCTGATCATAGGCTTTAGAAAGATCCAGCTTAAGGAGAATACCTTCTCTTTTTCCTAATTCCATGGAATGAATCACTTCATGAACCATCATGATAGAATCCAATATCTATCTTCTAGGGAAAAAACCCATTTGTTGCTGAGATATAATCAAAGGGAGAATTTTAAGAATTCTAGAAGTTAACACCTTTGAGATAATCTTGTAGAAAGAGTTACAAAGACTGATAGGTCTAAATTTATCCAAAGAATTAGCCCCAGGAACTTTAGGAATGAGGACCAAGAAAGTAGAATTGATCTCTTTTAGAATACTTCTTGCTCCAAAAAATTCTTGAATAGCCTTCACCACATCTTCCATAACCACCTCCCAATAAGTTTGGAAAAAGAAAGTTGGAAAACCATTCAGTCTAGGGGATTTTTCAGTAGGCAAAGAAAATAAAGCTTCTTTAATTTCCCACGCTTTTGGGATCACTCTCAATATTTTGTTACGATGGGGTTAAATAATCTATGGGAGACAAGCGACGATTTTATTATGATCCACCTCTGATAATAAGGAACCTCAGGACAAAAGAGAAGAGAAATAAGAAATAGCCTCAGCAGAAATATCATTCTCTCCAGTCAAAAGATCTTGCCCCTTTTTTAAACCTAACATTTTGTTATTTTCTCTATGCTTAAGAGTAGGAATATAAAAAACCTTGGTGTGATCCCCCTCTTTAAGCTAATTTATTCTTGATCTTTGCTTCTAGAACTTCTCTTCTTTGCTTATAATATTGTACAAGTCAGTCAAAATAGACATCTCAATGTTCCTATTCAAATCATTATAGCTATCCCATTGAATAGTGTCCTGAATTGAAGTGAGCTTGATAGACAACTCCTCTTTGTCCTGAAAAATATGGCCAAAATTTGTCTTGTTCTAGACTTTAATCATCTATTTCACATTGATCAACTTCTTAACAACTCTAAACATAACTATTCCTTCCACTTCCATACCCCACCAATAGCATATCCTATTCAATAAATCAAGATGGGAAGTCCACATCTTTTCAAACTAAAAAGGGAAGTTCCTCCTAGGTTCAAGAGAGAAAACCAAGAGATATATTAGGGAGTGATTCGAGCCAACTCTTGGGAGCAGGAACAACTTACAAGAAAAAGAATTTAGCTAGTCTAAAGAAATAAGAGCTCTATCCAACCAAACCTGAATATAATCACTTCTAATTCTTTTATTGGACCAAGTATAAGTTCCACCCAAAAGATCCACATCCAATAAAGCCAAACTATTAATAAAATTGAAGAGATCCATCTTGCTTTCCCAATCCAGGGTGAAACCTCCCAATTTCTCCTCATCAATTAGAGGAGTATTGAAGTCCCCCATAATGATACCTTTATTCAAATTACTAGTTTGAATCATATCACAAATCTTAGTCCAATATTTTTTTGTTTCCCTTTTAGAATTAGGGGCATACACATTCAAAAGGAACCAATAATCATTGGAATGCGAATGAAACACTTTACAAAAGAGAATATTGCCATCATTATACAAGGAAGTAAATCTAAACTATTTATTATTAAAAAGAGTAAGCAAACCTCCTGACACACCTTTAGATTCCTAAGCCTCAGCAACCATATTATTGTAAAAGGAAATCTTACCCAGAATCCCCTTCTTCATTTTTGTCTCTTGAATCATCAAAAGATTAGGTCTCTAATCTCTAATCATATTCCTAAGAATTTCCTACTTATGGGCCCCATTAAGGCCCCTAACATTCTAATAAATTATCTTCATTTCAAATTAGAAGTACACTCCAAAATAGTTCTTCAACTCCCATCTGCCAAACTCCTTATGGCCTCATCTTGTATGACTTGACTAATAGGCCTCCTTCCTAATGACCTTGACCTTCCTCCCACATCTAGTCTTCCAGTACTCCTAGTCTGTGCTGGACCAATCAGGGAGGGCTCCTGACTATTTTAATTTTTAGGCTTTCCTTTATTTTCCTTTAAATAGTCATCAACCCTTTCCATCTCTCGAGATAAGGAATTGTCCATCTCAAATCTCTCTTCTAGATTACATGAAACAAATTGGTCCTTCCTAGGAGAAGAAGGAACAACCAATACTTCCTCTTGTTTATCCCTCTCTAACTCCCCTTCATTATTCAAAGCTTGCTCCCCCTCTCTAGCTAACAAATGATTTCCTAAGATAGACTATCATTATCTATCCTATTCTACTTCCTCTCTACTTGATATGAAGCCAAAATAGCCACCTTGGCTAGGGAATCCACCTCCTTGACTTTAGAGAATCCAAGTTTCTTGACTAGTTCTTCCATCTCACTTAGCTTAGATCCAGACAAAACCTTATCCACTGTCTTGTCTACCTTTGAGTCACTATGGTCTGGCTTAATACCTCCTTTAATAGGGCCTTCCACTATCTTAACTGGGTCTTCCACTTCAATAATCTTTGGTCAAACAAGACCTTATCCACTTTCTTGTCTACCTTTGGTTCATTTTAGGTTGGTTTGTTCCCTCATTTAATAAGGGCCTCCAGGGCCTCCACTAAATTCTCTTGGGTCTTCTGGCCCTCCTTTATATCCTTTTTTTTCTAGATCTTTTTCACCTTTCCAAGTTTGGAAAACATTGGAATCCTTTTCTTTTTAGCTTTAGCCTTAGGTCATTAATTTTCCTTATGCCCAAATTTTAGATAGTGAAAACAAGAAAAAGGAACACTTTAATAGTCCAACTTCTGAGTATTTGTTCCAAGCTTAGAGTAAAAGCACACAACTTCTGTCATATCACCCCCTTCCCTCACTCTAATGCAGATCCTAGCATATGTTAATCTACTTCTGGAAGCCATTATTAGGTCTCTTGACAAAAGCTCACCAAAGGAATTTTCCACCCCCACAAACACATCCTCATTCCAAAACTCTAGAGGTAGCTCTAGAAGTCTTACCCAAATAGGTGCTTTCACAAAAAATGAGTCATTCTAATCCAACTTTGAAGATCACTTCTGGAGTACCAAGGTTGAGCGACCTATACTCTGAGGCCCTTCACATAGGATGTTTGATAAGTCCTCAATGCATGTGAATTCAAAAGATAGGAAGTCTTTCACCATCGTTGTTACATTGACCTATCCTTTAAGGTTTCATTTCTTCTGAGTGAAAGATCTTACAATATCTATGTTTGGCCTTTGCCCAATAAACTTTCCCACCAGGGTAGAAGCCATTGAAGCAATGTTATGATCTACCAACTCATTTGGAGTAGAAATCACACAAGAACCCTTTTCCAAGCTAGATAGGATTTTAACTAGTAGAAAAGAAGACTTACCAGTAGGTTTAACTCCAAAAAGAGATGACCATTTTCCAAAAGTACCCCAGACCGATCCACCTTGGGTGGTAAAAAATGCTTGTCCAGACCTTTGTTCTTGTCACATGGGTCCCCATCTCCATTCTCTATCACATCTCTAATTTCTACTATCCCCTAACCCTCTGCAACCCCCTCCTATTTCCCAAGCCTCTGATTCCCTCCTCCCTAAGGAATCTAGCCTAGGACAGGTTTTGAATTTTGAAAAGGCACACTTCCTCATCCTCTTCCCTATCTGCTCCCGCTTGTCATTTGAAAAGTGTATGTGAAAAGGATGTTTAACACTAGATATGTTAACTAGGGAATCTTTGATTAGAAAAACAAATAAAAAAACAAAACAAAAAACTTGGTGGAGATGGTACCCACAAGATGATTTACTAATATAAATATCCATTTGAAAGGATAGACCCTATTAGGAATCAATAAAATATAATCAGTATATAGAGTTCATGTTAGGATACTTTGAATCCTTGTTAGAAGATTCCAACTCTATTAGGAGTTGAAAGGAGGATAACTAAACTCACTATCTATGTAGCCTCAAAATAGTCTTCAGTGGACAATTTTATAGATAAGCATATCCAAGATCTAAATTAACTAAACAATAACTCCTTTTCTAATACAATTCCTTTAAAGCTCACAGTATATCCTTAACATCAATCTAAGCTCTAATCAAATATAAATTCACATTCAAACTTGCATATGCAATAACCATCTATATTGGATACTAATCCACAAGGAAATGACCTTTCCTTTATACCAAGTCCTAAAACAAGAATTGATTCAATCTTGAGGCTTTCCCAATTTACAATGATAATATAGGATGTCATTAAAATATTAGAATACAAGTTACATTACAATCAAAACTCTTTCCATAATGATTTTAGCAATAGTCAAGCTCTAGGGAATGATACAGTGAACAATCGTTTCCAAACCTCATAGAATGGACATATATTTTCACCATCTAAAACATAGCATCCTGAACATGTCTCTAAATATCCTCTAAGCCTTCTTAACTAAATTATTTCTCAACCAAAAGATATAACTGATTTACCAATGCCCTATTTCTATAAACTCTCTCTGAAAGCTATCTCTAGAAAAAATTGCTTAACTCTATCATGTCTTCATATTTCTCTATGTGTACATAATTGTAGCATCTATAAGCATCTCTAAATATATGTCTAAGAGTGTGCATCCCAACTCATTGATCATTGACAGTGCCAAATGAATCTTCCCTCTACAACTTTGAAAATGTTTATAGAATAAGGTATAAGTTGGCATAAATGACAAACACTTTCATGAATGCAACACATAAGCATTGAATCATGTCTCTAGAAATTCTATCATAATCCCCAATAGGAATATCATTAGCATTACTCGTATCAAGTTTATCTTCTCTAGCTTCAAGTATCCATCATCTAAAATTGAGCATATGAGATGATAACAAATTTGGATGTGTTTGGCCTTAGAGACACTCTAACTATCACTATACAACCTAATAATTACTTGTGTATTAACCAATTCATCAATAATCATTTATAACCAAACATTTTATTAATATTTGAGTTGCAGTAGCAACACATACTACTTATGTGGTTTAATGTACTACAACATTTTGTAATCTAGAAATATAATTTAGTGTTGTAACACCTACAATAAAAACATACCATGTAGTACTACTCTTTCTATAACTACCCCTTGCTAAATTTTAATCAATATGACCTTGTAAAGTGGAATTGAAGCCTCCAAAACATAAATACTAAGTTTTTGTATCTCTCAAATACCTAAGTATTCACTTTATTGTATTCTAATGCTCTTTTCCATGATGATTCATATATCTCGCCACAACTTCCACTACATGAGTAATATTTGGTCTTGTACACAACATGATATTCATCAAGTTGTCAACTATTAAAGAGTATAAAACCTTAGACATGTACCATATCAAGTCTTGTGTCTTTAGGCTTATGTCCTTAGACAAATTAAAGTGACTAGGAAAATGTATACTTATTGGATGTCTAATTGAGATGATTGTTCAAAGTGTGTTATGCATGTTAGAGAATGATATTTGTACTAACATTAATGTTTCCATATTGATGTCAACATACTTTTTTTTTTGCAAAAAATGACTTTTGATTATTCATTTTAGATTATTTGTGATGGTCAAATGATTTTTTCATGATGTTATGATGTGATTCTTTTTTGGAGTTTTTGATATATCATTATATGATTTTGGTCAACTTATAGAGGTTTTCATGATTATTTGAGTGAGATATGATTGATTATCTAGTAATGGTGTTACATTGTTCTTGGATTTAGTAGATGAATATTTGCTTCAGTGTGGATCAAATTTGATGTTTGAGAGGTTGTAAAAAAAATTGCAATGGCACTTATCATCTTGTTCTCAACTAGTATTTTCATGATTTAGGGTATAATGAGCTATCTTTATTTATGACAAAGTTTGGTATTTCAGCATTCTTGTTTATCATTACAGATAATAGTTTAGATTCTGAGGTGGCAATGATGTGAAGGTTCTAGATGGTTTTCTTGTTGCATATTGGTTTTCCTAGATTGTGTGATGATCATTGTATCGATTTTCATTGATCAAAGAGCTCATATTTTTTTTTTTTATACTATATTGGTGTTTCTTTATTTGGATCCTAGGTGACTTGATGGAGCAACATGTTGTAGTTATTTATGCTACCTTTGTGATAAATAATAGTTTTTTGGATTGATGATTTTGATCCTAGCCAACTTGATGGAGTATCATGTTGTAGTTCTTGACTCTTCCTTGGAAACACATAATATTTTTCATGGTTGATGTTTTGAGTCTTATCTAAGTCCTTATAATAAAATAATTTGGATTGCATTAGAAATTGAGTATACGTCTAAATATATCTATTACTATACTAGGTCAACTATTACACCTAGTTGATATATGGATATAAATGAGAGATAATTTTGCAATTGTATGATCAAGAGTTTATGTGAGAGATTTGAAAAGGAAGGTGAAGAAAGATATGTATCTATTATGCATTTAAGGAAGAAGTTGTACTTTATTTAAATTGTATTGGAATTAGAGATGTTTATTTTCAATTTGGTTATAATGGATATAATGTTTGCTCTATTGTCATCAAAGATTATATCAGTGCACATGAATGAGGGATAACTATGTGATTGTATTATGAGCAATGAGCTCTTGGAAGCAAGCCTATGCATTAGGTTATAAGGCTATGTTTGCAAGTGCATCATTTTGTTCTCTATTTTCCTTAGCTAGGAAAAAATCTTAGCATCCTATAGTACATTCATTTTGTAGGTTTGATTGCTTGGGAATATATATGGCTTCCTTGGGAACATATATGATCTTATGAGTTGTGAATTATTATTTACTATCTATCTTACGAATATGATTTTAGTTGGTTAAATTTTTAACTATAGTCACACAAATGATTCACCACACCCCTTCTTAGTTGTGATTTTCTTTTGGTCCTAAAAATACTAATTGGTTTTGTATCTTGTATCTTGTATCTAAACTTTTCTCAACACCCTTTCTATGGAATAACTATAAGACAATGTTAATGTTTGATTTTTTAGTCCCCAATTATCCTCATAATAAGAATCTATTTTGTTACACACAAATCCATCGTATAAAATGGTAAAATAATTTATATTTATCATTATTTATATGCTATATATAAGATCGTATAACTATTAGCATATCATCAACATATAATAACCGGATAATATAGCTACTGTTATCCAATATCTTGGAATAAATACAATGATCAAAATGATATCTATTGTAATCTTGTTCAACCATAAACCTATAAAATTTTACATACCATTGTCATGGTGCTTGTTTCAAACTATACAAGATCTTCTTCAACCTATACACTAAGGCCTCCTTTGTTGACATATCAGTCAAGTTTGATATTAGTGAAACACTTATTCAAATGTGGTATGGCTATCGAGATCATTGAATAGTCTATAGTATTTTCCATGTAATTTTGTAGCTACCAAATTCTACAATTATTATCGAGTCTTCTAGACTAATTGTAGTGGTCATCGAACACTCTAGTGGTTACCAAGGGAATTTAGTTAGTGTGAAGTGTAGCAGTTCAAATTGAGCAGAATCAGGCAGTGTGAAGTCTAGCAGTTCAACCCAAGCACTCCAGTGGCTACCAAGCTTTGCAGTTTCTACTGAGCTAGTAGTCCATGGAATACAAACCTAGTGTTAACCTAGCTATATGTGAATTTAGTTTTTATCGAGTTAATTCATGGTAAAGTAGTGATTTAGTTTATGCCAAGTAACACAGTATCTACCGAGTCACCAGTGTAGACCAAGTTCAAAACTACTTTGACGTGATTAGTATGGACCGAGTTTCTACTTCTACTAAGTGCATGACGATGTTGAGTAATGACAATGGACACCGAGTATCAGAACTTTACCAAGTCAGTCTTCAGAACCCAAGTGTCTTCATTTGGGCCAACTTTGTAATATTGGTGTTAACCTATATGATGGCTAACTTTGTAATTTTGTAAATTCATTTGATATATATATGTAATTTATTGTATTATATCCAATGTAGTATGGAAGATAATGAACATATAAGAATGCAAATGTGATCAAGTAGAAGATAAAGTATATATTGAAGGCCATATCAAAAAAGGAGCAGAAGAGACATATCCATCACAAAAGGTGATCAATACTTCAAGGAATCTCTATCAGCAATTCAATTGTAATTCAAAGATCTATTGTTTCATTCTAACATGTGAATCAGTATAAATCCTTTAACAAGGTAGACTTAACAGTCTTTCTCAAAATCTCCTTACCGAGTGCATACTTTATTATGTTTTTGTAAATCCTTCAACAAGGTGGACCTAATTGCTCCTAATAGGGTAGATCATCGGAAGTGATCAATGTAAGCCTTAACATGCCAACTTTATGTTGCAGTATTGAAGTTTTATGGGCATCATGCCCACCCTAGTTTTACTTTCTATTTGGAAGGTTTTTGGGTCACCAAATTATTGTGTTCAAGTGTTATGAATGTTTTATGTTTCCAGTTTCACATGCGTACAATTAGATCAATAAATGATAATTGGTATATTGTTATAAAGTGTTGAATTTGATAAAGCTTTAGAGGTTATTGATTCACCCCTCCCCTCTCAGTAACCTAGCATGGTCTTGAATATTTCCAACACTCCTTACCTTTGATTGTATATCCTTTGGGTTGTTGCATACAGTTATCTTCCTCTAAATCTCCATAGAGAAAAGTTGTCTTGGCATCTAATTATTTTAGATGAAAACCTTCTTTGACCATAATACTTCAAATAATTTGAATTGAATTCATTTTAACAACAAAGTAAATATCTCATCAAAATCAATACCCTTTTTTATCTAAATTATTTGGCCACAAGTATAGCCTTGTAACTTGTCTTGCCTTTGTGTTCTACATTTAACCTATAAATCCATTTATTTGACAATAGTATTTTAAATTTAGTCCATTAAAATACTCCCCTAATTAATTTTGTATCAAGGAATCCATCTCCTCTTTCATCCCTTTCTCCCACCTCTTTCTAGTTTCAATTTTCATTGATTTTATGTAACTTTTTGGTTCACCAGAATTATACAACATATTTTAAGGTGGGAGAATATAATTTAAGGGATCTACTTATCCTGGAAGATCTTCTTACTACATTTTAAGGAACTTTTTGTGATTCTAGTTGTTCAATATTTTTGGTAATGTTGGGATTATATTTATTATAATCTCATCAAGTATCATGTTTTCTATGTGTTTCTCTTCTTTCTTATTTTCATGTATCTGATCCTTGTACATTACCCTTTCATTAAACATGATGTCTTTATTCCTAATTATTTATTACTAATGTAGGAGCACCTTAGGTTCATTATAAATCTTGCATCAACCAAAATTAGTTTTCTTTGCACTAGTAGAATTTTGGCAAATAAATGACTACATGACCAAAAAAACTAGTCACAAGACTAAAATTGCTAGTCATGTGACTAAAAGTGATCAAATTCTAGCAATATTTTGCAGTTTATAAGTGACTAAATGCATGACTAAGTTGGTCATCATCTAAAATCACAAGCTTAGACAAAGATAGGTCACCCAAACAAATGAGTAAATGAATGATCAATGATTTTTTGATCACATTAATACATTCTTTAACCTTTTTAAAATATATACTACTCACTAATGAATTTTTTATTAGTTAACTTTGTCAAATCTCTTCTAAACTGATATTGAACTAGAAATGAACTCAAAATCACCCTAATTTTCACTTAAACTCCTCAAAATCTATCTATAAAATTGTAGAGAAAATAAAAACCATATGTGCACTCAAAAGAATACTCCAAGTCTATTTCTACATATCAAAAAATAATAATAATAATCTCAAAATATAACCCTTATTAATCACATTAACATCATATAATAAATATCTTTATAAAATCTGACATTATTTTGTAGGATTTTAGAGATACAAATTCACAGAACACCAAGAATACCTACATGCAAATAACTTGTTACAGGAGAGAGGCAAAAAGAAGAAAAAAGAAGAATTTAGAAATTACTCAAAAGGTGAGAGCAAAATTATGATTCAAGTTATTAAAAAAGAATTACAAGGTTCACCCTATAAAGGTGAACAAAACCCTAAATCCTAAAAAAGCTAGGTTGCACATTAATAATTAATAAAAGAATTAATTGTTAATGCACCTAAGAGAAAGTTTAAGCACTAAAGAGTGATAACTTAACTAATTAAATCAATATGATTTAAGTAGTAAGCAAACTAAATATTACTCTAACACCCCCCCTTAAGCTAAGTGCAAGGGTTAAGCTAACATAGCACAACTAGGAAAGTAGGAAATGGGTCTCGACAACAAGGCTTGATCAGGTACCCAATATAAGAAAATCTCTATAAATCGAAGACAAAGGAGAAAACCCAGTGGGAAAAAATCCTCTCCAAAAAGAGATAGAAAAAAGTAAAAAAATAAATGGCTCAAGAGACTCTCTCAAAACTATAAGTACAACCAACCCCCCCATGACAGAGGGAAGAGACACTGAAGCCCCCTAGAATGATGGAGCCCCTATAGAAATGATCAAACCAATGGAGCTCCAATGTGGAAGAAACAAAGGTGCAGAACAAGGAAACCTTTGAATGAGAGGTGAAACTAGAAGGCCTAACTGATGCTCAAAGGAGAAAATATGAGGATCCTGAAAGGGAATCTCCAATGTAGGTGGGGTGACAAGTGCATTGACACTGTCATGAAAGAGGAGATGAGTGTCCTTTATAGATTCTTCAACAAGTGCACATGGTGGCTTGATGAATGGAGCTGGAGGGTTAGGTAGGGCTAAAGAAGAATCCTAGTGAAGAGAAAAGACCTCAACAGGATGTGTTGTGGCAATCAAACAAGTTATCTCAAGAATAATACAAAGGTTTAAGTGTCTTGACTACACCACATGATGCTCTCACAAAAGAGAAGAGTTGTGCTTTGATAATGGAGATGGTGGACCAAATTTTGAGAAGGTGCAGAGATGGGTGGTATGATCAACTGTCCCTTTGGCAATAAGGCCTCCTATTGCACTATCCCAAATGAAGACTAAATCTACAGTGAACTCAACTATCTTCCCTAATCCACTGTGTGTAATCTAATAAATCAAGAGAAGGTTTACAAATAGAAATGGAACATAAAATACATCATTGAATGTTGCATCTTGAATGCCTACTAAACCTTTCCCATAGACTGTTAGGGAAGTGTTGCTCCCCATGAGAATATGAGATATGAGAGGAGCCTCAATGATAGAGAAGACCCCTTGAGAAGATGTCATATTATGAGAAGCACCTGAATCAAGTATCTAAGGGACTTGGGAAGGGGATGCAATGGATGCTTGTAATTCATGACCCTATCCAAAATTCTTTATAGATGTCAAAATTATGGAAGTATACTAAAAACAAGACCCCGGTGAGGTAGAAGATGATGGAGAGGAAATAGTGCTCTTATGAAGAAGAGCTTACAAATCTGCAATCTATTTCTCATAGCCATCAAATATCTTCCAAAAATAATGTGATTCATCATGAGGTCCCTTTTGAAAATAGGAACATGTAGGACTCTCAATCTTATTCTTCTCCTTTTTAGAAGAAGATGGTGGGCCAATAGAGTGCTAAGAAGAGGAATCTGATATCTACTTCTATGTACCCTAAGGGGTCTTGGAAAGCAATGCCTGTGACTGTGAACCTGTAAGTGAATCCATCTAAGTAAGCTTGAACTACTCATGAGAAATAACATGTCATGCACCTAGTGCATCAATAGAGCAATAGAAGGTAGAGGTGAAAATCTAATAAGGACCTTGAAGTTTTGAGAGTATCCAAAAGATACACTCATCATCTGACTTCATATTTCCAGCAACCTGTAAAATAGATCAAAGAGAGTTGAACTTCATCAAGAAGCCCTCAATTTTGGTGAATGATTCAGGTAACAAGGAGGTGAACTCTACAACAATCTATAGAACCCTGAACTAATTCATTGTGCCAAACAAGGTGGGAAACTTGTTCCGCATAGTCCTGGGTGTGGTCAAACCATCCAGTTGAAACAACAACCCATCTAAAATATTCATTGCAATGAGGCTCATTACCTCATCCATCTTATTTCTCTGCATAAGAGCTTCATAAGGCCTCTATAGAACTAGCAAAGCTACATCAAGGCATGACCATAACCCCTTTGCCATAAGTAATCTGATCATCTATCATTTCCAAGTGTGGTAGTTGAGAGGTATAAGACGGGTGATAGAAGAGTCTACCATTGAGAGAAAGTAGACATAAGTAAAAGGATCTCTTTGAAATAAATGACAAAAATAGAATTTTTAGCCCGCCCCCCCCACCACAAAATATTATACTATCTCCCATATACTTCAAATAAGTATGAAAGTGCACAAAACAAGGAAAACATTTATTTTCCAAATGTAGAAAGGAATGAAAAATGAAGCCTACAATTTGGCACCAAAACTAACTAATTAAATGATAATATTTAAAAATAAAACCAACATGGTTGGATCAAGCTCAAAAAGAGATTTCCAACAATATATGATATTTTGATTTTCGATACCATATGCCAAAGTTATGGCTAAAAAAAAATTGTACCTCTGAAAAAATACAAAGACAAAAAAAATTGATGGCTGTCTACATGTCAAGGGAATACTGCAACTGGTGGAGGTTGCACAATGGCCAGAGACGGGCAATGATTTGGCCATGGTGGCTCTTGAGCAAAGCGCAGGCAACGTTGCTGGGTAGAGGAGGTGCTACAATCAGGGACAAGTGATAGTTTGAGCACAATGGCTCAAAGTAGATCATTGGTGGTGCACTAGGCATGGGTCAAGCATGGGCGGTGTGCTAGTTGTGTACAAGTGGCACAGTGGAAACACATTCTACTTGTTCCTAAAAACCCTTAAACTAAGGTTTTTATGATTTATTTATTTTTTGAAAATTATGTCGTACAAACTAGGAAAGGGAATTGTGGCCAAAAAAGAGAAATTTTATATGAAAATCGAATCTCTTAGGCCTTTTGAGCGCAATGGTGAGTCCATTTGGGCCCAAAATGCTCAAAAAAAAACCTTCACGTCTACATTGATGATAGAAACCTTGAAAAAAAACTACGACACCTACTTTAAAAGAATCAAAACAAGCAGCAGCAGGGGAGAAAGAAGAAAAAAGAAGAACTCAAAAATTACTCAAAAGGTGAGAGCAAAAGAAAAATTATGATCCAAGTTATTAAAAAAAGAATTACAAGGTTCAACCTATAAAAGTGAACAAAACCCTAAAGCCGAAAAAATCTAGATTGCACAATAATAATTGATAAAAGAATTAATTATTAATGCACCTAAGAGAAAGCTCAAACACTAAAGAGTAATAACTTAACTAATTAAATTAATATGATTTAATTAGTAAGAAAACTAAGTATTACTCTAACATATTTCATTATCATTCAATTTAATATATTTTAGTATTTAGTAATCAGTGAGAAGCATTAATTAATAAATGTTAAACCTTGATATAAAAATATTTAATAATAAAAATAGCAATTAAGTATTTAGTAAATAGTGAGAAATTGTATTTTATAAATTTTAAATTTTAAAATAAATTAAATTAATAATAAAATATGAAAAGAAAATTCACAACACAAAGAACACAATATTTTCATAAAATCATTCATGGAAAAAACCTTAAGGGAAAACAAGTTCTACAAATGAGGAATTGTATTAACTTCAACAAATTGAGAGATACAAAACTCCTTGTCTCTCACTAGTAGAACTCAAACAACCTCCTAATTTCTCCCACTGATATCCCTTCGTTGTTATCCCCAATGCTATCACTATGCCCTTGCTAACACTACAAGATAGTTTGCTATTATTGCAAACTCATTTGCTAACACTACAAATGCTCCTACAAACTTCTTGTTCTCCAAATGCCCCCTGGCCCCATTTTATACTACTCTTCTTGGAAAACCAATGGCCAAGATTGATTCTCAATCTATGATTGAGATTAAAAAAACTTAACAACCCTAACCAAGTCAGTTTCTAGTTGCTTCCAAAAGTGATAAATTAATTAACAAATATTTGTCCTAATTCTAAACAATTAGTTAGTTACTTGCTAAATAATAGCATATGGATGAACATCTATCCAAAGCTAACTAAACTAACACTCCCTCTTAGCGAGGAAGTTGTTCTACATGACACCTAACTCATCTCTAAAGAAGATGAATTTTGCCTTCCCCGATGCCTTTGTTAGAATGTTTACTACCTACTCCTTTATAGGTATGTATTGTAGTTGAACAACTCCCTATTGAACACAATCTTTGATGAAGTGATATCTGATGTCTATATGTTTAGACCTATCATGAAATACTAGATTCTCAAACAACTTGATGTAACTCTAATTATCATAGTATATCACAGTAGTCTCAACCTTCTCATCAAACAAGGCTACTAACAATTTTTGAATCCATATAGCTTTACATGTTACCATGCTAGCTGCTATGTATTCTACTTCTATTGAACTCAAAGCCACAAATTTTTGCTTCCAACTGAACCAAGATACAACTCCTGATCCCAAATTAAAACAACACCCTAAAGTGCTCCTTTTGTCCATTTTACTTCCTACCCAATCTGCATTAGTATAGCCCATTAACCTGATGCCTTCACCTCGAACATATATGGTCCCATACTCAAGTGTACTACGCAAGTAATGCAACACATGCTTGGTCATTGTCTAGTGCACTATCTTTGGTTCAACCATGAACTAACTAAGTGATTTTACTACAAATGCAATATCTGGCCTATTTTTGACCAAGTACATAAGCAAACCAATCAACTTCCTATATAAAGTGGAATTTGCATCCTTCTCCTTAGATGTATCTACCTTCCTTCAATTTGGTGTAGACATGGCTTTGCAATCCTCCATCTTGCATCTTTTCAAGATCTCAATGTAATATTTCCCTTGCCCAAGGAAAATCTCTCCATCTATCTACCACACCTCCATGCCTAGAAAGTAGTACATAAGTCCTAAATCCTTCATCTCAAACTCTTCTACAAGGTCCCTCTTGCAATCCTCTATGAGCCCTAATGCACCTATAAGAAACAAGTCATCCACATAGCCAACAAGAATGATAATTCAACCCCCAACCACTAAGTAGTAGAGGTTAGCATCCACTTCACTCTTCACAAAGCCCATTTCTTACAAGTTTGCATCAATGCACTCATAACACACTTTGGGAGCCTGCTTGAGTCTGTATAAGGATTTCTTCAATCTAAACATGTGGGTCTCTTTATTGTGTGCTACAAAGCCTTCTAGTTTCTCTATGTATACCTCCTCCTTTAATTCACCATTAAGGAATGATGTCTTGACATCCATCTAATAGATTTTTCATCCCATCTATGCTTCAAATGAGATCATAGCTCATATAGAAGTATACCTAGCCATAGCAGCAAATGTCTCCTCATAGTCTATTCCCTCCTTCTATGAGAACCCCTTGGCCATGAACCTTGCCTTGTATTTCTCGATGCTACCATTTGTACTATTCTTTATCTTATAAATCCAACATGATCCAACTACAACTCTATCTATTGGTCTAAGCACTACCTCCCACACATTATTCTACATAATTGAGTTACATTCTTCAAACATAGCATCCTACCATACTTGATGTTGTACAGCCTCCTAATAGTTGGAAGGTTCACTATATACCAACTAGCTAACTAATGCCACATAGTCATTGAACTTGGTTGGTTGTCTCCACTCTCTAGTACTCCTTTTAGGAGCTCCCACAAACTCATGAGTGTCCCTTTATGTCTCTTAAACCTCACCTTTCCTACTGCCAATTGTAGAGGATGAAATATCAACCTCTAAGTCTTCTAGATGCATTTCCTATTGCACCTATTGCTCCATGCTCTATGAAACTTCACCACCTAAGCCTACACTTGTTACCATAACTATACTTATTCTTTGTTGCCCTTAACTAGACACTAGAGCTTTTGTTGGCTGCTCACTCTACTCATCTATTAGCAAATCTCTAGACCTTCCAAATGCCTTGTCCTCCATGAACTTAACATCACATCTAACAATAATTCTTTTGGTCCTAGGAATAAAAATCCTATAGGCCTTTAAGCTTTCACTGTACCCAACAAAGTACCTTCTCTATAGTTTGATCTAACTTGGTACGTATATCTCCTAGAATATGAAAATATGCCAAACTCCTAAATATTCTAAATTGACCAACATCTGGCTTCTTTCCTATGAAAACTTCCTCTGGTGTCATCTTCTGTACTATCTTGTGTGGAACCCTATTCTAAATGTGGACTCTTGTACTACACACCTCTACCCATAAATAATGGGGCATTTCTTAGTCATGTAGCATAGCCCTTGCCACCTCTTATATAGAATGATTCTTCCTCTCAACAACTCCATTCTGATGTGGATTGTAAGGAATAGTCCACTCTCTCTTGATTCCTTCTCTGGTAAAGAACTCCTAGAAGTTATTTTCTTTGTACTTGCCTCCATTTTTTGACTAAATAACCTTTATCCTCCTTCTTGTTGAGTTCTCCACAAGAGCCTTGAACTCTTGGAACTAGCTAAAAACCTCATCCTTGGTCTTTAAGAAGTATATCTAGGTCTTCTTCAAAAAAATCATTGATAAAAATAACATAGTACTCATAGCCTCTAAGTTGTCACTCCTTGGAAAAGATGCTTTCACAAACTTCCCTAACATGCATCCCTTACATACATCATCATGCTCTATGCTCACCTCTAGAACACATGTCACTATCTCATGAAGCAATTTGAGTGCTCCATGATGAATATGGCCCATCCTTCTATGCCATAGCTCCCCAAGATCTCTAGTATTACTACTACTCATGAGTAACTTAGGAGTATCAAATTGCAACCTATAAAGGTGACCACTTCTAACTCCTATAGTTATGGGTGATTTCCAATCCTAGTGCTTAATAAACACATGTGTCCATCTAAAGAGTACATTACACCCCCTATCTTGAAGAATAGATGCAGAAATAAAATTCATACCTAAGCTTGGCACATGCAACACATCATGAAGTGGAATTATCTTTTCATTCTTTCTCTAAAACTGAATAGTCTCTTTTCCAACTAGGTTGAGTTTGAACAAGTTTTCCATAGAAATCTAGATATTGGTGTTCTCCTCCTTATAACTAAAGAAGTACTCTCTAACTCCTATCATATGAAATAACACCCCATTATCTATATACCAAAAATTCTATGAGGTTGAGCTCACCATACAAGCTATATGTGCAAACTCATCTTTCATTCTATTGGAGAGTTCTTTTGTACTTGTTGAAGCTACCACCTGCTTCTTTGCCTTCTACCTTTCTAGGAAATCACTAACATAATGACCATACTTGTGACAATCAAAGCACTTGACCTTAGAAAGGTCCTTCTTCTTCTCACTTTGTGAATTTGATCCTTTGCTAGACCCCTTCTTTACTTTCCTTTCCTTGCTAGGGCAATGTGTTCCTGTTCCACCTCACTTTTCTAACTCTTGTTGGAACCATTGACAAGACTTAGTCTAAACTCGTTCTAAGTGAAATTAGTCCATAGTTGATCCCAACTTGGTAAGATATCTTGTCCACTAACAACTTGAACAAAGACACTCCATTGTTTAGTAAATCAATTTAGGGCTATTCTCACTAGCTTGTCATCACTAGGGCTATCTCCAATAGCTACTAACTCATCCTTGACAAGTCTAAGCTTAGTGAGGTAACTTGTAACATCTTCTCCCTAGTTCATCTAGGTATTCTTCAGCTTCTCTCTGAGATTCATCTTCCTATTTTTGGTAGCATTCTGGTATAGATTTAAAATTGCAGCCCACATCTTCTTCATTGTATCTAGCTCCAAGATGTGTAGAACAATATGATCCTTGACACCATTAAGGATTATCCTCCTTGCCTTTGAATCATCCTTCTTATATGATATAAGCTATGTAGCATCTGTAGGTATAGCTACAACAATGGTAACATAATCCTTGATACCATTCTCTTCCAACAATAAAGAAAGTCAGGCCTTCTAGACACCAAAATTTGAGGCACCATCTAATCTATCCTAATCTCTCAAACTAGATGAAGCCATTTCAAGGGATTAAAGCAATAACAAATCTAAAGAGATCAATCTAGGTTATATAGACCCTTAATTCCTTTCCTAGGGAAAAAAATCTTCTACCCTCAACATTGCTCTGCTACCATGTGAAAATTCCTATTGCAATCACTGATTCTTAATCTCTTATCTTAAATGATTATTAAACTATCAAAAATAAATTCACAGCTAATATCAAAAAATAACACAACTGCAACTTCACTTATAAAATATGAAAATAAATTCACAACACAAAGAACACAATATTTTTAGACAAATTGTCCCTAGAAAAACCCCTAAGGGAAAACCAATTCTATAGATGAGGAATTGTATTAACTTTAGAAAATCAAGAGATACAAAATTCCTTGCCTCTCACTGGCAGAACTTAGACAATCTCCTAATTTATATTCCTCCACTATTATCCCCAATGCTATCACTATGCCCTTGCTAACACTGCAAGACAGTTTGTTATCACTACAAATTCATTTGTTGACACTATAAATGCTTCTACAAACTTCTTGTTCTCCAAATGCCCACTAACCCCCTTTTATACTACTCCTATTAGAAAACCAATGACCGAGATTGATTCTCAGTTGACGATCGAGATTAAAACAACTTAACAACCCTAACCAAGTTGGTTTCTAGTTGCTTCCAAAAGTGATCAATTAATTAACAAATATTTATCCTAACTCTAACCAATTAGTTACTAAAATGATTACTTGCCAAATAAATAGCATATGGACAAACAGTTGTCTAAAGATAACTAAACTAATAGACCCAATGCACATGAGAAAATTAGATTGAATTCAAAATAAAAGAGTGAAAAAAAGACCAAACTATAGAAAGAAAGACTCTAAAACCAACCCAATAAAAAGATAATATATCTCTAAATAGTTAGGAATAAAATAATTATTAAAAAAATAATAAAATTAATAATAATAGCACAAATAATGAACAAAAATATAAAAATGACACCAATAAACATAAATAAATGGAAGAAAATAAAGACATAGGAGGAGAAGGAATAATCCTTATAAATATTCTTATAGATTAAGGTAAAAGATAATAAAATAAAAATAAAAATACTAATTATAATAATAAAAAAGAAGAAAATAATAGTACTACTAGTAAAAATAAGACTAATAAACAAAAAAATTAAAAATTAAAATAGTAAGAACTAAATGTAAACAAATAATGAAATATGCATGTATATACATACATATACATATACATACATATATGTATGTGTGTATATGTGTGTGTGTATATACACATACATATACATATAGATATATATACATACATATACATCTACATACATATACATATACACACATATGTATGTGTATGTGTATATATATATATATATATATATATATATATATATATATATATACATATGTATATGTGTATATAGATATATATATACATACATACATATATGTATGTATATATACCCACATAGATATACATACACCCACATATATAAACCATGATCTCAAAATTGTGATATAAGTTTAGTTTCAACTTATATAAACCAAGAAACATATGAAGATATATATAGATATGTGTTTTTTAGTTTATATACATACATACATACATTTCATTATTTCTATAGCTTTAGTTCTTATGATTATTTATTTTTAGTTTTTAGTTTATCATTTTCTTCTATCAAGTCTTATTTTATCCTATTATTAGCCTTATTATTCCTAGTAGTATAATTATTTTCTTCTTTATTATTATAATTAGTATTTTTATTATTATTTCATTATCTTTTACCTCAATCTATAGGCTTATTTATAGTCATTATTCCCACTCTTCCTCTTTCTTTATTTTCTTTCATTTTATTATGTTCATTGGCACCATTTTTATATTTTTGTTCATTGTTTTAGATTATGGTAAAAGTAGGTTTTGAAGGGACCCCAAAACTCTTTAACAAAAAATAGAAAGATAAAGCAATACAGTCCAACTAGGAAAAAACCTGCAACAAACTGAAGAACAGTATCAAAATCAGGTTTTATAGGGACCTAAAACCACTAGAAAAGTCCAAAAACAAACTAACCTAGGTTTTACAGGGACCTGGAACCACAAATAGTTTAAAATATAAAAAACCAGAAACCAAGACCAGAAACCCCAACCAGCGACCAAAACCAGACAGGCACCAAACCAGAGAACCCACCCCAGTGCCACTATTGCAGCTCCAGGATCATTTTAGCTGCTTCCTTGCCAATAGCAGCAGTCTCTTGAGTGGAAACAACATCCATAGTAGCAGCAGCTTTTATAGCACTCTTCCTCGAGCTCTGCCTAGTTCTTTTTCTTGAACCCTTAGTCAAAATGATATCTTCATTCGCCCTTTTGCCCAGGTTAGCAGCAGCTGCCCAAATACTCAAGGTGACCTGTTCCATTTTAGTGCTACTGTCCTTGATTAACATTGTGAGGTTCTGCTCATAGTTATTAAGTTTGTTAGGGATGTCTCCCATCTGTCCTTCCATATGACTAAGTTTAGCATTGGTAGTATCCAGGTTATGTTGCAGAATTTCCACCTTTTTCTTCAAACCCATTATTTCATTGTAGATCCAAGAATCAACCTTGAGACTGGTGTCAGCTTTCTCCTTAGAAGAATGCAGGAAGGTAAGCATGGTGTCCCTCTGCATATCGTCACAATCATCTTCAGCAGTCTTGTGTGGGGGGGAGCAGATATTTTCATTGAAATCCTCCATTTCCATTTGATCCTCCTTTCAACCCTCAGCATTATCCTCAGGATGAGTAGAGTCCTTCCTTTTTTCTTCCTCTATCCCCTTAATAGGAGAAGTAGTAATAGCCATATGGTCCTCCTTATTCTTCTCAGCAGGATTCTCGACATTGTTATCTTTTTCAGGATTCTCGATATTTTTGTTCATTGTTATTAGGGTTATTATTATTAATTTTGGTAATAATTTTATTTTAAAGGTTAAAGATGACGACAAGATAATAACAATTATTATATTTTATAGTAATTTTTTTTATTATTATTTTATGATATACTCTTAAATCTAGAGTGAAATAAATTTCATATGGTGAGAAAAACTAATAATGTTTATTTTTTAATGTTTATATGTCATTTAATTCATTCATATTGTGATCGCCTAAGTAACAAAGTCTATTTCAAATTGTGATATTGCTATCAAGGTTTAATTATGTAGATTTTGTATCAAACTCATTGACTCATGATGCATGAGTCATGTGATTCACGTGAATCCATCTCTCATGAGAATAAATGGAACACTTAACACTCATTAAATCTAGGTGATGCTCACATAGGTGAAGCATCATAACTACCTAGGAGGTACTACTCCAGCTTGAGTGCACTTAACTATGGAGTTCTCTCCATTGTTAAGCCCATTCTGCTTGCAACCCCATTTTGTATAATAAGATTAGGAATAAAAATACTTGTAATTATATAATTTTGAAATTAATTATATTACATTTAAGTTATATTTAAACAAGGTGCAATGTTTCAAAGTTCTTGCCTAAGTATAGTTTTTGCATATGACAAGTAGCAATTTAGATAGTGTTTTATACATTTGATATGCAATAGGTTAAAGCATGTGATGCAATTTGTCATTGTATTTCAATAATAGTTTACATTAGCAAAGCATCTGCTTGATCATGTTATACAACTTGATAGAGCAAAAGTATGTCTCATAGCATATCAATGCATATACATTATTTCATTATGTGTGTGTGTGTGTGTGTGTGTGTGTGTGTGTGTGTGTGTGTGTCTGTGTGTGTCTGTGTGTGTCTGTGTGTTTCTGTGTGTGTGTGACATAGAGAGTGTACTTGGATATGAGACTCATGCATATACATTATTTGATTACACGTCTTACTTTATATTGACTGGTATCTTTTGTAACTAGCATTAGTTATAGCTTGATATGCCATTATAGCTATCCATGATACCTGAAAATTCCATTTTGTGCATGTTATTATATTGTAATTATGTCTCATAATAACTTGTTTTTTTATATTTTGAATAACTACTAATTTGTGACTAGTCATATTTACCTTTTTCTATAAGCAATTGTTCAATCTCCATTTGTCACGATATGATTGATGGCATTGTTGTGGTTCAATGTGAATTGACCTTTCACAATGAAATCTTGAAGGACAAAGATGAACTTTGGTTTTTCCTGTGTGTAGTCCTCAACTTTTGTCTCTTTCAGGCTTGGTAGTAGTTGCTCAAAAATGGACTTGTCTATTGAACATTGGATGATTTGTTTATTTTCACTTGTGAATATAGTCTTTAGGTATAATGAATATACATACACAACCTCTTGATTGCATCTATTGCAATGAGTTGTTTTATCTTCTAGCATTCCATAATCCTCAAATTTTAAGTTGCATTGGGAACAAAATGCATGAATTGGATTTGAGAATGAGTTGGCTACTTTGAGAACCCTATCAACCTATAAGATATGTTTTGATATTAATGTATCTTGTGTATGAATTAAATAGTAGTTGAAGTGTTGAATTATCCAAGATTTCTTACCTATAGTATTGTTTGTAGCAATGCATTCAAGGCATCCAATGTTCTCTTGTCTTTTAGTGTACAAATGTATATAGAAACCCCTATGCAAAATGCTCTATCCATGTCATTCTATCATCCAATGTTTCTAAACAACATTGCAAGACTCTCACCTCTTTGCAATTGGATAGTTGTTTGCATGGATTCTTCTTGGAATGTCAAGTTGATTTGGAGATATTCATTGATAAGAGATTTTTAATTTCTACTTTTAGAACTCTATGCTCAATAAAAACATGACTATTGTACATGTTGCATAGAAAGAAGGGGTGTTTAGTGTGCTTTTTACCTATACTTTGTCATCGTCATGGTTTATGTCTTTTATGTTAACAATATATTGGGAACCTATCTTTCATCCTGCAACTACTAGTGCACCTATTGTACTAATGGCATAGGTACTTGTGCTCATGAGTAGTTTTTTTATTGTGGTGCTTGGTATGAATTTGTATTCTTGACAAAGTCATGGTATAGTTTCAATTGTGCTTGAATCTTGGAGTATCAAGATGCAATCAAAATATTTGTAGTCATAGGTTGTTTTGTGTCCTATTTGAAATCTTGATAGTATAATGGATGTTCCTAGAACTATCTTATTTTTGTACTCTTGTACGAGATTCCTTGTCACATTTAAAGTTATTGTAATTTCTCCTTTAAATTTTGTGAAGTCTGCACATAGCTCCTCTAACATTTTGTTATCTCTATCCAATGATGCTATATATACAATAAGTATGTCTCCTTCAATAGTGTTTCCTACTTTTCTTGCATTCAAGTCCTCAATTGATATTTCATTGGGGTTTCCTAGTTTAGACCTGCATAAAGTATTATGGGGTTAGTTTAGTATTCTAGTGGGTTGATATTTAACATTGCTTCAAATAATAGAAACTCATATATTGCTTGATCATTTTTCATGAGAATTCATGTTATTGGAGATGAGAAAAGCTTGGTACCTTTTTTTTGTTTTCTCTTGTTTGACATGTGTTCCCTTTCTTATTATTTTTCTTGCTTCCATTATTGTGTTGCACAGAAATGTAGAACATTGAAATATATAATATTAAATTAGAGTTTTTTTTTTTGATACATAAAAACTCGTAGGTGTAAGATGTATTTTCATTACTATATGTGTTGTTGCTATTTAATTTTTTTGTTTGGTTGTCTACATATTAGCAATCTAGAGTGGAGCATGGAACCTTATGAATGTAGCAAGGTGGTCAGTCTAGTATGCTTCCACTTTGTAAAAATAACATATATTACTTGAGTTTATCTAGATGTGATCAATTGATGGGTTGTATACATTTTGTACTTTTTCTATAATGTAATTCATGTTGTGTTCTTGCATATACTTTTCAAAATTTTCTTTCCTTGCATTTCTTGCTGACATATCAATGTTGAAATCGCCTACAATGTATAGATTACTCATTGGTTTGACATATGCGGTGACTTGTTGAACAATAGTGGAATATTCTTGAATGGGTGTGTTAGGTCTTGCATAAAGATTACATATATTTAGTTCATTAGTTTTTATCAAGGTTTTTATTATAGTAGATTCTAAATTTTTTGTGTTGTATTGCTTTATCTTTGAAATGACTAGGTTTTTGTTGGCTAGTGTCATTATACCATGTATGTGGTAAACATTGAAGTTGTTGAAATGTTGGAATTAGTTATTTATTTTAGGGATTTTCATGTGTATTTCTTGAATTCAAATGATGTTAGATGACATATATCATTTTCATTAGTTATGTCATTTATGTGAGGCTTTAAAGTACATGTGTTTAGTGTGCATAATAGCATGGATGGTGTGTTATGAGAACATGTATTGTCATTCTTGAATTGCCATTTTGCACTTGATTGTAGGTAAGATATTTCAAGATGTATTCTCTCTTTGATTTTAAAATTTTTTAATGTTAGATGTTTTAATAGGAATAATGAGTCAATTGTTTTAGGTCGTGATAGTGCTATGTATGTTAATCCATGTTGTCTCAGGCCTATGGGGTCAAAAGCCATTGCCTCCATTGTGAACCCTTGTGACCTATGTATTGTTCTTGCACATGCTATCTATATAGAAAATTGTTTTTGTACAATAATTTTATTTTTGATCGATGCCTTTTGGATAGGTCAAATAATGTGTAGTATCGATACCTAGTCATTTTAAATTTTTTCTGTGTAGCATTGTATGAGTTTCTTGTGTTGTTGTTGTTCGATTACATTGTTGTTAAATCTTATCCAAAATATGTCAAAATCATTATATCTTGTGTATGCTTTGAATATGTCATATGATCCATTTACTAGACCATCTTTTGTGTTGTGCTTTCTTGCATATATTTCTACCAAAATATTTGTTTTGAGATGTATTTGATGTTTGAGTGAAATTGTTTATGTGTGTAGGCATAATGCACTATTATTTTCATCATGTTTGTCAATGGCATTGAGGACAATCATTTCACTAGGAACTATTGCAAACATTTTTGTATTATGAGCATCGACATCAATTCTTCTATAGAAAAGGAATTTCAATGTTGGGTCCAATGGTAGTTTCCTCACGCATTATTCATTGATATAGTGCAGATCTTCATTTGTTCACATGCTTATTCATATTTTGTTCAGAACATTAATGAATTTTTCATCCTTTTGCCTTACTATGTGTCTTAACAAATAACTTTTAACATTGTCTATCTAGAAATTGTAAGACATCAATTTTGACATAGTTACTTTATTTTCAAATACGACTACGTCGAGTACAGGTTGTGCTTGGTACACGTCTCCATGGAAAATTATATCGACATTTCCAAAATATACAATGTACATTTGTATTATTTCATGTAATTGTTTGCTAATGTGGCACCAACTAATGATATCTCATCAATGAGAAGTACATGTAACTGATCATAGTGCTTTGACATTGCATCTAGTATGTTGCTATTGAGTGGCAAGAATTTAGATGCGATAAAAGGTATGTGGAATGTTGAATGTAATGTGACTCCACCTACATTGTATGTTTATTTTCCTATGTAAGCTTTTATTATGAAGCTTTTATTATGCCCTTTGGTTTGTTGGGATCACTATCAATGTACTTATTGTAGATTTGAAGGAGAGCTTGGTATATAAATTTTGCAATAAAAGTCTTTCTAGTTCTAGCTTCGCCTATCAAGAACAAATGCAATTGGTTCTTATTGTTTTTTTGTTTTTTAGCAATATCATTGATGATTGCTTGTTGTTCTCTATTTAGCATTTTCCTTAATTTGTAGTATTCATTGTTGTCCATAATCTGTGGATGGTGGCTGATTTCAAATGTGTTATAATGTATGTCACTTTGTATATTGTGTATCTTGTGTTGGATGTCTTTTTGTATGTCATATTGCTCAATTTTCTTGTGTTTGTTGACTGTGAGGGTTTGGCCATCCATGTCATCACTTTGTAGTATCTAGATCCTTGACTACTTTTTCCAAGTCACCCCATGTAGGAGTTGTGTTATGATTAAACTTTTTTTGATTTGTTATGATTATTTGCTAATAGTATAAATGTGCTTGTTCCCATGATGTAAAACATTGTTTCAATGTGCTCTCATTGACTATAAATGGCACATAGAGTATTAGTTGTTCTCTACAATAGTTTTCTAGGTCCATGTGTTTGTTGAAGTTAATAAATCATATTATACTCGATTTTTCTTTTCATGTGTATTTTGTGCCCTTTTTGTGTACTCGAAGACAAATTCTACAAGGCATATGTTGTGAAGGGTTGGAGGTCGAGTTAAATAGTAGTCCACTAAGGATTTAGAGAGGACAATTTCTAACTCATCAGTTTCTTTAAGTAATTCTTTATTGAATTTGAGGATAAATGTATGATTGTGATCATCTCTTGTGTCTATGAATATGCACTTTCTTGAGCTATGATTTAGTGGCAGTGATAGAACTATGTGTGTTGCTTGTTGTGATGACATTGTTGTAAATTCAGTAGTGCATTTCCTAGCTTTGTTATCATTCGTATTGCATCAATACTATATTTTTGATGGTCATTGCATATTCTTAAATGTATTTGTCATTGTTTTGTCCACTTTTGTCACGTATGAGCTAGAATACATTGCTACAACATATGCATTCAGTGATTGTGCATCGGTATTGGCTTTCCATAGTTGTGGAATTTTCTTCACAATACTATTGTTCCAAATTTCTAATGGTTTTCATCACAAGAAGAGGGTATGATAGGTCACTAGTTCCAATTTTATTTAAAAACATTTGAAATGTGTATGATAGGTCATGGTTTTCCTTTTCTATTTTGCAAAGATACTTGTTGCTTTTGAACTTACTGCTTCATTCTTCTTTAATGATAGTTCAAGTATTATTTTCCTTTGGAGGGGTGGAAAAGGAAAATTGTATCTGCATGATATCTTTCTTAGTCTTCTACATCACTTTGTGCGGTGGTGCTTGTGAATTATATGAAGACTAGGCTCTATACGTTTGATTGTACAAGTAATGTACTTGTCAATAAAGTCTATGATGGATGTATTGCTATATGTTCCATATATTGGTGCATTTTTTACCTAGAGCAGGAAATGATCATTTTTATTTCCTCAATTCTAGAATTTAGTTACCAAGAAGTAATCTACAACATTTCCAAAGAATGACTCATCAATTAAAATTAATTTCTTCATTACATCTATTATGTGTCTATAGTATCATGCACAAGTCACTAGGTCTTTCTTTATTAGATTGAATTTGTCACCTTTTGTTTCATACTCTTGTTCTTTTTGAATTTTTCATTGATGCACATTGTGCAATTGTTCAAGTGCACTTAATAGTGGATCCCAATTTTGTTCTGCACTAGTAAAACTAACAAAAAAATTGGAGGCCCTAGTTGGTGTATCATTGCAAAAACATTCTTCTTAAGTTGGTGTACATAGTCTGGAGATATTCTTATTCTTTTGAAGTCAACATATCCAATGTCCAATTTGAGAATTCTTTCCAAGTTTGGTTTTTTCTTAACATCTTTCACTTGTAATTTGCATCCTTTCAGTTGTCCCTTTCGTATTCTTATCCACATTGTGCAAAGTACTTTTTGTACCAATATCTTGATAGTCTCGAAGAAGATATTTATTGTGCAGCATGCAAAGTACCTTTTTGATTGCAAGAGCTCCCATTGTGCAATCTTTTAGTAAGAAAATCTTTGAACAATGTCTTCATCACATAGTTTTCCAAAGAATATAATGGGAAAATTCATTTCCTCAGCATATTTGTCTTTGAATATTCCAATTGGGTGGTGCTCTTGTGTAGGTGAAATATCAATTATCTTATCTTGCATTTTATGTATGGATCTAGATTTGGTGAATCCATGTACCAAAGTTTCTAAAGGCTCATTATTTTCTTTATCACTATTTGAATGTGTGCACTTTCACTAACTGGAGAGGATGTTTCATCTTGACAACTTACATATGTCATTTCATTATCAACATTAATCTCAAGAACTTCTTTCCAATCATCTTTCATTTTAACATTTTCCATTATGTATGGTGGTGTACTTGTGAGTATCAAGAGTGCTTGCATCACTACATTTGGCCAAACCATTCCTATTTGAAATGTATTTTTGTATTCTAGGTGCCTTTTGAGAGTGATGGAAATAATTTTTGTGCTATTGGTTGCTTGTGTTAATACATTTTGTATGATGTTCATGTTCACAAGAATATTGATAATAGAACCTGTCAATCCTACTTGTGATATTTTGTATCCCAATTCTCATATTTAAGAAAATGCAATTCTCACTGAAACTAGTCATTCTTCTAGTTGTGACAGGATTTGCACATCTCATATTGGTTCATTAATTCTAATTTTTTTGGTGTACTATATGTTGGGATCTTGAATTGTTTTAATGCAAACAAGGATGTTCGACAGATGAAATTATTCGGTGCTTCATATTTTAGTTGCATCAAAGTATAGTAGTTGTTCTCTTTCTTTTGTTTCATTGGTCTAATATCTTTCCTGAAACACAATAGTTGACAAATTGAGGATGTGTTTTTTGGTGTATACTGGATTGTTGTTTCAAATATCTCTATTGGTGATAGTCCAATTTTTGTTTGTTTAGTAGATGATGTTCTCATGCCTCTTTTCTTTGCTCTTTGGATTCCACATGTGCATGTTGACTTATTTTGAGTATTTTTACTTCGATTTGCATCATTCATTGTATTATTTTTTGTATCTCTAATAAATTTCTTAAGATGACATAGTCTAAGTGCATCTATTATATTTTGATAGTATTACTTGGAGAATCTCTGATAAATCTCTTGAGGTGACATAGTCGATGTGCATGGTTTCTATTAGGGTTTTCTAGTTTTATATTTTTAATGTGCACCTTGTCATGTCCTATATTATTATTGTTTGCAATGTCTACAATGTATTGTGCGTTATGCTCTTTTATAAATCTCTTCAATTTTTTGTAGCACATATGTACTCGATGAATGACTTTTTTTTACTGTAATCTCAGTGGTGGTTCAAAGTGACCAGCAATAGGATTTGTATCATGAAAGAGGATTGAGTATGCCTCTACTTGTATTGATTCATTGAAGTGTAGGTTTTTTTTCCTATTGTCATTGACCAAATG
This sequence comes from Cupressus sempervirens, assembly GCA_028749045.1. Lineage (NCBI taxonomy): Eukaryota > Viridiplantae > Streptophyta > Pinopsida > Cupressales > Cupressaceae > Cupressus > Cupressus sempervirens. The sequence continues at coordinate 294,592,771 of CM053788.1, read as the reverse complement.
CATATTTGTATATTTAACCACTTGGATAACCAATGAATCAGAATATATCTTCCCATAGTCTAACTTCTCCATTGTTTATGTTTTGCTTTGCAGAAAGTCTCATTCTATGCAAATATGTTTCTAGATCATGTACTTGGTGTAGTTCATATAGAGTTTGTGGATGGAGTTTTGTATTATATGAATGCAATGCTTTTGATTCACCTTCTTGTTTGCATTGTAAGAAGTAATCAATGGTCCCATTTCTTAGCTCAAGTGATGTATATCTATAATTTAGTAGGAATTTTAAGGATTCAAATAAGTAGCATTCTATGTTGTACTTGAATGTTGGTACTTTGCATAGTCCTTCATTAACTAGTACAATGTCAATACTACAAGTTCTATCTTGATCTGTTGGCTTGTAATGCTCTAGGTCTATGATTTCTATTTCATTTTGTGTCATTTTATGTTTCAAGAAGGACTAGTATGACCTTAGTTTTCTTGTCACTTGTACACTTGCACAATGTTTCTTTTCTACATCTGGATATTTCTTTCCTGCAAGACAAGATGCATATTTTTAATATACTATTTTTAGTTATCTTGGATTATTTACTTTGATTTTTCTATTCTTTGAAATTACACATGCCATAAGAAACTATACTATACATTTCAATATTTAGTCCTATTTATTCACAAGTATCTAGTATGACACAATTCAACTTTCATAGAATGATTTAGATTTGGACTATGGTCATCATGACAAGAAAAGTGTACTTCCACATTGATACTTTTATAGAGGAATAATTGCATACACTATTTCACAATGATAAATATTAACCTGAAGACATGTAGGCAGTAAAAAAAATTATACTTCTTATCTCTTCTACTATCGCATATTAGAAAAAGATAGATTATGATACTAGAATAAAAAACACATAGCATGACACATCATTAGAATTCATTGATAAAATATTCAAAAAATAAAATTTTAATAGAAAAGACAAGTAGCAAATACAAAAATTGCTACTCATTTAGTCCTTTGGTCATGTCTCCATGTTATCTTTATGCTTTTTTCACCTTTCCTCTTCACATCACCACCACAATATTAAATAGTCATCTATGAAATATTCAAAAAATAAAATTTCTAATACAAAACACAAGTAGTGAATACAAAAATTTATACTATTCTTTTCTTTGATCATGTCTCCATGTTATCTTTATGCTTTTTTCACCATCTCTTCACATCTCCACATCAAATATGATATGTTGACTATGTCATCAAGCAATAGAAATAATGTTGAGAGTGCTCTATATCTATACCATTTGAATCATAAATTCAATGGTGAAGCTCAATGACATTATTATCAATTAGAACATGACATTCAGGGCCTATATATTACGATGTCACATGGAAACTGGAGAAGTCAAATATGTCATGGTTAACACCATACATGTCTATATTGTTAGGATTGGTAGCAAGATTTTTTAGAAATGAAGGAAAATTTTCATTGGGAACATCACTAGCATATTTTTCTATAATTGAATCCATGTTGAGAATAGCAACATTCCATTTTTCGTGAGATAGGTGCATGGGGGAAACATCTTGTTGCAAAAGTTGCAATGGGCATGAGTTTACCAAATTTCAGGGATGTATATTTTGATAACTCATTTCAAAATTGGGTAGTCTAGTTGTACTAGGATAATTTTATTCAGATAATGGCAGTGAAATTTTGTGTCACTTTATGAAGAATACATGTTATCTATGCTAGCAATACATATGGAATTGATATGGTCTTTCAATGAAAGATCTTGTGCTAGATTTCCATGAAAACTTTCAAGGATGTTAGGTTTCATGTGTATCATTGTTAGAAAGTGTTGGTTCTCAGTGCTAGGTATCGTATGACTAAAATGGTCATTTGTATAGAACATTGACAATGGACAATTTTTTTTATTTCTATTGGACATCATTCAACTTGAAGGGTCAATCCAAGTTGATCTCTCTCTAAGTGAGAGATACTTTTTGTTTCATGTATCTCTATATTTGGACACACAATATTTGTAATGGCTTTGTATCCTTTGAAGAAAATTATAGCCATATCATATGTGATAGCAGCTTCCTCTTTGGTATAAAATGTTCCTAGCCATTTCTGCTTTTGTTCTATAGAATTCCACACTTGTGCAACATAACAACCACTTGAACATTTCCGAACACCTCGATATGACTTTTCTTTTGGATAGATTTTAGATCTATTGCAAAATGGCATATATCCTTTTCTTTCTTCAACTTTTTTAGTATGTTCTTGCAATCAGACAACTTCATGAATTTAGTTTTCTTCCTATTTGATCTCATTATAGTTGAGATCTGAGTGCTCTGCACATTGCAAGGTTGATTATGAGGTGTAAAGTTGATATGTAAAAAGTTGGTACATGCATTATTGCCTCTCATTGACATGTTGGCCATGTCATATGCAAAGGCTACTTGTTCTACTATGTCAATTTTTTCCTAGCCATTTTTGTCTTCGTAGCTTGGGGAATGTTATCTCTGCTAAAAATTGACTAGATGCTTTCTTGCGAACACCAATGTATGTCTTCTTCATTTCTTCTTTTGTGTTTCTGTATCACAATTAAACTTTTGTTAAGACATGTTGCAATATGCACATATTTACATTAAATTAAAAATGACCAATCCTCTCAAACAGCAATTTCAATTATAAAGAAATGAAAACCATATGCAATTTTGGAAAATAGTAGCTAGAAAATTATCATTTTCATATTCTTCATAATCATCTTTTGTCAATAGTTACTTTTAGCTTGTCTCCATATAAACATCATTTCCATGCTATGATCAATCACAACACTACTAGTTGATAAATGCTAAATGTCATTACTATTGTCATGACTAGTGGCATTAGTATCATTGTACATTGCTCGATTACATACCAAATGGATACAATATGGCTACTATACTCACTACAATTAATGTTACAAACCATAGAGTATTCTCCACTGTGAAGAATAATTATAATCTACCAATATTATCAAGATTAGTTTCATCCATGCCTTTGTTACAAGTTCATCATAGGTAGACACATGCTTAATTTTTTTCTCAGCCAACTTAGTCATCATGTTTTGTAGATATGCTAGATTCGTTGCAAGGGGGTCACCAATCCAGAGACACAATTCAAAAAGTGAAAAACAAATTCTCAGATTGCGGGTGGTCTAGACCTACAAATGTATATATGTGTTCTAATCTATTTCATGGGGTTTTGATTGCAGATTTTGTAAGCTTTTTCAAGAAGACAATACAATTAGTAAGTTTGCATCTCTAAGATCTATTCAATGGCATTCTTTGGTTTTTTTGTTAGAAATCATTATTTCAAACACAAAAACTTATGCCACTATAGATCTTATGAAATGCTAACATGGATCTTAAGGAAATAATACAAAAGGAAACAAGCATATTTTAGAAACTTGTAACTTTGAAATTTATGGATTCTAATCAAATGTATAACTTTACTTACTATTTTGTTCTTCACTCAATTGCCAAGCTTGTGTATTTGATCCGTGTTGATGTTTCTGGTTTGCAATCAAAGTATAGTATTAAGAAAAGCATAATCAAACCTTCACAACATTAGATGAAATTAATTAGGTCACTAGTTCTTATTCTACATATGCCAAAATAATATATTGTGTAGCATAATCATTGTGCATACATTAAATGTAGTAGATCAAACTATTACTAGTTCTTAGAAAACTTTGCAAAAACATGGTTAGCTAAAACAAAGTTATATGCACGTTTGCAATAGACAAAGTTAAAAACAACTTCTAATATATTATAAAGTGAGATGGAGATTACTAGATACATATTTTAGTACATTTTTTGAATCCTAAAGGGATACTTCACTAAGAAACAAATGACATAGAAATGATTAGATACATATTATACTATGTCATAGTGGAAAATATTATAGTTTTTACATGCAAGTTGTGAACTCTCATTTATAGTAAGCATAAGCTTATACATAATACTATATTCTTCTAGTAGTTGTCATCTTGTAATAATTAGTTCATTAGTAAAGGTGCCATCTCCTAATATCTACTACAAGATGAATGCCAAGTGGCATGAAGTTATTCTCAAATACAAACAAAAAATGACTTGAGTAATGGTGCTTTATGGTCTTAGCTACCAAGGCTGATGTATCATTATCATACCATTGCCTGAGAATCTATGTATTGTCATGTGTTATAATCCATTCGAGTGAAAAGTTTGGATATGTTTTTGATTAAGGAAAACGAGCTTTAATGGGGCCATGAAACCCTTACACCACAAAGAACTATCAAAAAGAGATGCTTAAAGTAACACTAGAAATTTAAAACATCCAACTAAAATAGCCCCCCACAAAAAAGGAGAAAAATAGTAAAAAGTTAAGGGGGCAAGAAAAAAATCTAGGGCTAGCCAAAAAAACTAGGATGCTCAAAAGATTTCCCTCAGAATTTCTGTTGCACTGATTTCTAGCTTAGAAAAAGGTTGGATATGTTACCACAAGGTTTACTATGGATAAAATTGTTTCATCTTCAATAATTGTACTACTAAATGGTAATAATTCATAGAATAATGTCTTGCATGCTAGATTGAAAATGGTTGTCAATTCTTTTGCAGTGTGATTTCTATAAGGGAAATGTCTTATGATATCTTGACAATGAAATATGATATTAGCTTCCCTATATTCCCACACCAGATGTTTTAGGTAAATCAATTCAGCATTAGTCATGAATGGGGATAGAACATCAATTTGATTGGTGTTTAGTATTGGCTGAATATCTCCACATCCATCATATATTAACATAACAACATTCTTATCATAAAAATATATTTCCAATATTTTTCTTTGGCATTCATCTAGAAGTTCTAGAAGTTTTTTAAGAATACTTGATTCTGGACTTTCAAAGAGGTGATTTGTATTGCGATCTAATGAAACAAATGCATCAAAAAAATCCATACTTGTGTAATTTGGAGATGAAAAACCTGTTTGCAATGAGGAACATTTCTTAGAATATACTGAGCATCAATTAGTTCTAAGATATATCTTCAACTTAGTGTCATTCTTTTGTCAATATACTTTTTATGGCAATAATACTACAAATATCATTAATATAAATGATTCCATACATACTATGAACAATAAATGTGCAACAGATGACTATCATTTACAATGTTTAATTTTACATCAATGCATTTCTTAAATGATAATGCATTCCATTATTCATTGCATGTTAATAGTATAATTAGTATTCAAGTTCTAAAGTTCTCTATAGTAATTATAGTATCCTAAGTTTAAAACCAATTAGATTCATAGTAAAGCTAGAATAGACATTAATTTCATAATATTTTTATTCATATATCAATACAATACTCATATTACTTGTACATACTTGTTCATTGATAGCATAAAGTTCCCAGATAGAGCACCTAGTCTCTGAAGTATCCTCCATACTTTGTAGATACATGTAACAATAGGCAAAGGACAATAGTCTCTGTGCTATTTTCCATACTTCATACATACATGTAACCATAGGAAAAGGATGATTTGATAATTGAACTATGACATTAGTACTTTTAATTTATGAGTAAAAGTCAATTTATAGTACTACTAGACAATCAAATAGTTTATGAAGAGCTTGTAGTTAAAGGATTTGGACCAGTCAAATCTATAGTTGGAGTAGTCATATCTACTTTAGTTAGGAGTTGTTTCTCACTTATAGTCTTCTATTCACATGGAATTCTAGCTCCCTTGGGTAGATCTATGTACAAAGACATGAATGCATTGTACACATTTGTCACTCTTGTCACAAGATGTTCTCCCATGTGAGCAACATGTGCATTTAATGCATGAACTAGAACATGATCACATTCGTTAGTAATAGCACTATAAACGCATGATGTAACCTCACACTCTTCAAGTTATTTATGGAAAAGGGGGCCACCAACAATAGATGCACGTTGAGTTCCTTGATATGCAAAAATTGCTTCATGGTCTCTTGTCGGTGGCACAAAGTACTCTCGTACATAAGCATTTGCTAGTTTCTCAATGACTATTGCTTCTTGTACCAATTCGATACAATTTGACAAGAATCGTGAAACAACATCAACATAGAAGATTGATCCTAAAGAATTTTTTAGAAATTCTTCACCTATTAGTGTCCTTAGAGATTTTTCAACACATGAACAGTCAAATATGAAGACATGTTGAATTGTAGTTGATTCAATTGATCCTATAATGGGATAGTCCCACTGCAGCCTTGGAATACATACTTGCTTATCCATTTTCAAGTTGTAAAGTTTGTTATCAACTTTCCAATTGTCAAATTCTATAGTCTTTGAAATTTATAAAGCTAGTTATATTAGTCACTAGTATAATTCTCCTTGTAGAGGAAGTAATTGCCCAAGATTTTGAAAAACATGTTGGAAGTATTGTTTATAGCACAAGTTTTCATGATTGAAAAGAAAAATCAAGAAGATGCACAATAATCCTCCTTAGTTTTGTGTTGTATTTCTATGTTTTATTTATTATAGAAATAAATCTAACAGAGAAAATAACATTCAAGATGCAGTACATATTATCATTAACATGAAAATATGGGCTTGTAGGTTTACTTTCAAAAAAATAGTAGTCAACATTGAAATTTTCATTATCATTATTTTTTAAAAAATTTGGTGAAAGTTTGTGTTAATAAATAAATCAAATTTTTTTTAATGAATGACTTATTCTAATGATGGAAAATATAATAAGAAAAGTTCTTAAGTGGGAAATGTTCTTTTATTGATAGGTTGGCAGAAATGATTCTTACTAGAAATGCTTGAATGTCAAATGGATACCACTTTACATGGGGTATGAATTAAAATTTGAATGAGTATCTAAGGAAAGTAATAGGAAATCAAGGGTTACATTTGTGGGCATTATAAGTCCTTATTCTAAATTCATAGTTGTCGACCACAAGCAAGGGAATTTGGTTAAGAATCATTAATGAACTTAAGTGTTTATTTTGCATTGAACATGACTAATAGATTGAACAATGACTTTGGCAACAATGTTGTGTTTTGAATTGAATTATTAGACAATGAAGGCATTTAAGGCTAAAAATAGGAGCAGAAGGGTTTCTAATTGAACATTTCCATAAGCAACAAATTGAAATTAGTATCCTCTCTAAACTCTTGAATCATAACACTAGATGATTCAACTAAAAGCAATAAATTTGATTATTAGTGTTTGATTATGCATCATATGAGGGCCTTTGTGTTTTGGTTGTAGGGTCATAAAATACAACTATGGAGTTTTCAATTGTGTAAACGTCTCTTTTAGAAGTGAAAATACCTCATTATTATGAAATTAAAATATCTCCAATTTTGATGAGGATATTGTGCCTAGTAGAAAAATAGAGCAATCTAAAAAAAATTCAAAGTACTGTCACTGCCTAAAATACTCCACAAGCACTTAGTGATGGCATTTCTTGTCACATTCCATAAAATGATCGAGTGGACACAAGGGGACATCCAGCTAAGCAAAGCTTCAACAACATATGGAGTGGGTGAGAGTACAAGGAATACTTGAAAATATATCTCTCGTACCAATGAGATTACTATGCAAATTCATGCGCTTCCATGCATATCATACAATCCACAAATCCACTCCCTAAAGTAACCCATTTTCCAACATATCATGACATCTTAATTTAATGGCCCTCTCAACTTTTACAAGAATGTGATACTATAAAATACATCAAAAGTTGTAGAAAATGGAATGGACGTCTATGCTTATCAAATCAACACACTCACACTTTCTTCTAAGCTAACTTAAATTTCTTTTTTTTTAAATTCCAAATATCTTTTATGACACTTTTTTCATAAAAAGTCTAAGATTCTTGAATTGTCTTATCACACGTCTTCCATAAAATGCATGAAGGTGATTGATTGCTTCCAATTGTTATGGTTTGAGCTAAGTCAACTCCCAAATTTGAGTTGGTGGGGCCTTGGGTGGGAGGAGAGGGGGTGGGGCAACCTTCAAGCATAGTCTGTTGATCCCATATATCTTTGAGAGGACAAACAAGGTCAATAGTGAAGGAATGACTCTTCTATTCATTATGTATTAACAGACAGTTGGTTCTAATCCTATTTGTTGTGCCAAGTTGTGGAATGTAGAATCCAACTATGTCACAATTTGTAAAAAAAGGGAATGCCAAATGCCAATGTGTGACTTTTGATTTGTCAAAAAAAAGGCAATTGATGGCCCTTCATAAACGTCGCAACATTAATTTTATTTTAGTACCTCTCCTCCATATGACCACGTCCTTCAAATAGAGAATTTTTTTATTGCTCCCCTCTGAAATAGCAAACAATTTCATCGTGAGCTTAGGATTTCAACGGGTGAGATTGAACCTGATTTCCTTTAGCATTAGGGCAATGAGGAAGATAGCATTGTTGGAATAGCAGAAAACATTTTTTTCCTATGATTCAACCATCTTCTTGGCTCGGCACTGATAATAAAAGAGAGAAAAATTTGTTTACTCTAATCAGTTGTTGAATCATTTTTTTGGTGGCATTTTGTTCTAGTTAATTGATCAGTTGTTGAATTAGTGTAATCGGTTATCAATATAGTTAATGATTTCTACAATTCCTAAAATTATACTAAAGCATAATCATTAACTACAAATTGATGTTCTTGACTTGACATGTTCATTGTTTCATAACCCAGCTTTAGAGATATTAAGCACATCAAAACTAAATAAGAATTAATAAGGATGTAAAGTGACCTGACTGACCCCTGGTAGCAGGGTTATTATTACTTTGTCTATAGTAATTTATTCAACACACTTTTTTGAGAGTATCTCAAAGTCTAGGCTATGAAGATTTGTCCAAACGAATAGTGGAGGCTTGCAAGGGGCATCCTCTTTAACTGGAAGTGATTGGATCCTTCTTGTATGATAAGAAAAATGAAACAGGTTGCTAGATAGATTCTCTTCACAACATTACTCTCAACCCAGACATTCACAAAGTGCTCTACATTAGTTACAGTGCTCTTAGCGATGAGGAAAAAGAAATATTTCTAGGGAGAATATGGGGAGAATCATTGCTGGAAAAGAAGTGGCATATCCAACAACAACAATTTCTCTCAACTTAGACTGAATGGAATAGTTTGCAAAGGCTTGAAATGTTATGCTGACCTAGCCTTCACTATCTTCACTTGCAGAAGATGCATATTGAACACACAATAGAAGACATGATAGGCATGCTTCCTCCAAGTTTGATGTGGTTAAGATTGGAAAGTTGTTTCTTTGCAACTGGGAGGAAAGGAATAAAAAATATCAAATTACATAAGAAAAGAAAATTGATTATAGCTAGATGCAAGAGGAGCAGATGAAGTACCCAGTGTTTTGACTCATTTAGAAGGTTTGACCTTCTCTTGCTAATTTTGAGTATTTGATTTCAATCTGGGAAGAAACCTATTGGAGATCTATTACACAAATGATGGAGTTTCTAGGGAGGGCCAATATCAATGTTACTCTTGAAATTAGTAAGTGTCATCACTAGGACAACACACCCACACTAGGGAGGCTTGTTGATGCTACAAAACCCTATCAAATTTTGAAGCAAGAAACAAACCCACAATTATATTTTAAGAATAAAATAAATTTTGTCCCTCAGATCTGAATTTTAAACCAATTATCAATGCACAAACTTATTTTAATCTAAAATATATGCATAGATCTCAAATTTAACAGATTTAAAAAACATACTAGAAATACTACGAAACCCTATCAAATTTTGAAGCAAGAAACAAACACACAAATATGTTTTAAGAATAAAATAGATTTTGACCCTTAGATCTAAATTTCAAACCTCTAAAATACATGCATAGATCTCAAATTTGACAAATTTGAAAAACATAATAGAAATACTATGAAACCCTATCGAATTTTGAAACAAGAAACAAACCAACAATTATATTTTAAGAATAAAATAGATTTCGACCCTAAAATCTGAATTTCAAACCAATTATCCATGCACAAACTTATTTTAATCTAAAATATATGCAGAGATCTAAAATTTAACAGATTTGAAAAACATAATGGAAACACTACAAAACCCTATTGAATTTTGAAACAAGAAATAAACCCACAATTATATTTTTAGAATAAAATAGATTTCCCAAACATAAATTTGAAAAGAAGCTTATGGTTACAAAAAAAATGCAACAAAATATGTGATAAAAATAAAAGTATTTAGTACTGACATACCTTCTAGTACTGAAGGCAGAGATGAAAGCGCTCAAGAGATGCAATTAGAAAATTGCCACACAATGTTATAAATAGAAAATAGATAATAGATGTCTACACAAATTCATAATTAATCCTTACATAAGACAAATTTTGATGTGCTACAATTATATCAAAAAAATCTCACTGAATCACATTCCATGCAATTAGACACAGAAATGACAAACCAAGTCCCCACATGCACTCCATTAATGTGAAATGGTTGGTATATTTCTTTATTTGTTTGTGTTTTTCATTTTCATTAATTTTTCTTGCTTTTATTCTTATTATGGGAATATTTTTATATCCCTATAGTTTGGGGGAAAGTAAATGTATTTTAGAAACAAAAACAAAAATATCTCATCTAATATGATTCCATGCAATATGACAAACATATGGAAGACAAGCAAAGTCACCACTTGCACTCAATAATGTCTTGCTTTTTTTACTTGTTTTTTTTATGTGCTTGTTATGGGAATTTTTTTTTATGGCTCTATAGTTTGGGGAAAAATAAATTACTATTTATTTTGAGCTTTTTATGTACAATAGAACTTGGAGGAAAAAATTAAATGAATTTATTTTGTACACAACAAAACAAAAAACAAAAACTACCAAACTCATGACTGTAGCCACCAACCACCAATAAAACGAAGAGAAATATTTTATATCAAATTGGAGAAAAATGTCATCACAACTAATGACTATAATAGAAAAAATGTGCAAATAAATTAAAGCCTCTAATTGGACAAATAAATAAACTCATTTGCTTTGCATGAATGCAATAGTTTCCTGCCATGGTAGGAACTACTAAAAATAATATATTATTTCCTTAAATATGAATTCCTAAATAGTTCAACCAAGAGCATTTGAATTTTGTTGGACATATATTTATATCCTATGATTATAAACTTATGAATATTTTACAAAGGCTAAAAATAATTTCCCTCTATATTTTTATTGGTCAAGGATAAGATTAGCAAGGAGAAACATATTTTTTATTACTAATATATACATATATTTTGTAAACCTTATATCCACTTCCATTAACTTCTTTGTTTGCTAGTTTCTAAGTGACTCATTTTCTCTGCTCTAGCCATGCTAGTTAAAACTATGATGTCGTGTGATTGGACAGATTCAAAAACTAGATCTAATGTTCTATTTCTATGTTATACAATTCTGGAGCATCAACTATGGGAAGAAACAATACCTTGCAACCCAAGTGTAGCAAGGAGTTCAACATGGAGGAAGTCTAGTCATTGATGATCTCACCCTAGCCAAACTTTTTTTCTATATTCTTGAGCTCTTCATCGATTCCCTTGTTCTACAAAGGTACTCTTCCTTCTAAACTAATTTCTCTTCCACATCATGCCTATAGTTGTATTCATGCTTATCTACATAAAATCTCCTCCTTGTTGCACTATTGATTGTAGTATACATTCAATTTGTTGAGCTTGTAGTACTTAACTCTTCTTATTAATACACCACCATCTCTAACACAAATTTTTTGAATACCATAAATGTCCTAGTATTTTTTCCCAACACCAATTCTCTTTTGGTATATTTGGTTTTGGTGTAGATACAAAGAGGCACCTCTTCTTGTGTAATGGCAAATATTAGTATAAGGTTCCTCTCTATAGAAAATTGAGTGGACAAGAGCAAGGCTAAGACGTTTATAAAAGATGCCCATAGCCAGAATATTTTCAGCACCTTTTAGAAATGTAGCAAGAATAGGGTATTAGCTTTAATGAGAAGACATTAGCATCTATTATAGTTCTACCCTACCAAGTACTTACACAAAATGTAAAAGCAAGGACAAAGCAAGTGAACTATTTGACAAAATGCCTCAAAAACTGATTGTTTCATGAAGATCTATAATTACAAGTTATTCACAAAATAGACTTTCAAGAAAATTTAATCAGCATGCATAAGACTAAATTCAATAACCCTTTTTAGAATCAATAACCCTTTTCAGAATCATTCTCATCAATTTTGAAATGGGAGCTTTGGAACATGGTATGAATATCCATTGAAGCATAATAGAAAGGGGTTTTCTCTTAGATTGTAGTAAATAGTGGAAGGATGGAAAAGGTAAGTTACATGTTTGACAAAATTCCTCTATGAATAAAATGGTTGTCAGCCATTAAAAAAATGGATCTATTGAGCCTTTCAAGCATGGATCTATGTCACTTCAATAAACAAAGGTAATAAAAATTTAGACTTGGATTGTGCTCTATAGAGCACCACCTAATTTTGTTAGACTGTCGCCTTTTGGACCTGATCAATGCTTGTTACTTGATGAGGTATCAAAGACTTAACTCCATAGATTATGTGCTTCTATATGGTGAGTAGGATTAAGGTGCATGTCTTCCTTGACCTTAATTCTCTATCTTTGATTCCTAGACCTGTTTGCCTTATCATTTTATGCCCTATTTCATGATACATGTCCTTGGTTTACTTTAATCACCTCATCAACATATCTTCTTGACTACACTCTATCCACCTTAGCCCAACTTCCACATCATGATGTGGACTCCTTTAGTGCAAGTGTGTGCATTTGTGACTTTGGCCCACTTTAATGTAATAAGGGAGTTTTAGAATTGATTCATATTTTTTATAGATCGCAATCCAATAGAAATGAGTAGAAACATTAACAATAAGATGAAAAGCAGCTACATACAATGACATGGCCTAAAGAATTTTGATGAAAGAATGCAGAAGAAAGGACAAATAAACTAAGAGAAGAGTGAGATGAATTAATTCATGTTTGACTACAAAATAAAGATGAAAATATTTTTTAATTAAACCATCAAGAGTGGTCTATCAACAAGATAGTGATGCATGAAAAAATAAGTAGCAATCCATGTTGCATTAGTGAATGCCATCATAGATACGAAAAATAGTAATAAACATGTTGTGATAGTAACTTCACCAATGTGAAATATAGATGTAAAAGGCTTCTTGGCTCCATGGGTCATAATGTATGCATGATCCATGTTGATATAACCATCTCCTATAGAGCTTATAGCTTGTAAGGCTTCCTATGATAGTCATAGGAAAGGCCTACATAAAATATGTGCTAATAATAAAGCTCATAAATATGTTGCTCAGTAAAGAAACATTAATTGAATGTGGATAGATCTAATTCAAAATTACATGAGAATAGTCACTATAATAAAAAGGACAATTGCAACACTCTTGAGAAAGATGATAGAGCAAAGAATAAAGTGACAGTTATATACATTCATGGATTGCTATGGTGTCTGCTTACTCCAAACATGTCCTACCCAGGAAGCCATGACTCTATTTTTTGAAATACAGAAATCAATTCTGTAACCCAATCATTTCACAATTTCCAGCATTCTTCCATCTTGTGCCCACTTGCCTACGTTGGAGCAGGGTACAGATTTTTATGAATTCATAATTAGATGTGGATTTCAATATGACTTATTTTGTAGAGTGGGATTATGGACATGTACTTAAAATGTGGGAGTTTAGTAAGAGTGCAATATATATATTTTACAAAATGCAACAACCAGGAGCCATTTCTTGGAATGTTGTGATTGTAGGGTATGCACAGAATGGGTATGTTAAAAAATATCTTAGACCTCTTTTCAAAAAACCCACACAAAGATTCGATCCCATGGAATGTAATGATTTCACAATATGTGCAAAATAGATATGTTCATGAGGCTATCAATGTCATTTGGGAAATTCCTAAATGTAATGTTATAGCACAGAATGCAATAGTTACAACATATGTAAATATTAAATCAACTAAAGAAATAGAACAAAGAAGATGAATACACGAACACAAGATTTATCATGGTTCGGCAAAACTTGCCTACATCCACACTGAAAGCAGGGAATTACTATTAATGAAAAATGATACAATACATGGGCTGCACACAGCCATTATATAAAGCTCTTGAATACAAAGAGTTAGAGGGAGAATGGATAGTCATGTGACTATTGGACTTCAAATCCCAACAATCTCCCCCGTGAAGTCTAACTAACATAGCCATGCATCATGGCATCCCCTGCTCCCTATACCGCATATCAGAGAACAACAAAACTATGAGAAGATCTCAACATTGCCAGACTTTGTTCCAGCACAGTCCGAATGAGCCTTCTCCAAGTTAAATTAGAATCAAAAATGTCTTCTCCTATTCTTGTGCTCCCCTTTTGGACAAGATTAGCTGGCTCTAAAACCCAAACATAAAATTGCCCATTGTCAAATTTTAATATTTTCTCCTGCTCTAGAGTTACAGCAGACAACGTCCCTTCTGCAATTGTACCCATCTCCCTATGAAGTTTTCTATTTTCACTTAGCTCTACAATTATCTCTTCCCTTTCATAATTCAACCTCTCAAACTCTTTAGGAAGAGCCCCATGAAAATGTTAAGTTAGTGCAGCCTTAAGTTCCTCTAATTTCTGCATCTTTTCAAGTTGCACCTGATTGGATCCCATATTATTGTCTACGAAGAACACAAATATTTACTCACATCCTTGAGAATTTTCTTGTTCTATGTTGAATTTCTTGAGAGAAAATTTCATTAAAGGAAGAATGTTTGTGTGGATAGAGTCCACATTATTGTGCATCACGTTTTGGCAATGCATCATAGTCTTCCATGAAATATACGTAAAGAAAAGAATTTTTGTCTAGGACCCATTGCTCGAGCTAATACTCCAACCAAATCATTCTGCACATCATGAACATTAATGTTATTCTCTTCCAAGATAATAACTCCCTTGTCACCAAAAATGTTTCCTTCTTCTGAGGATTTAGCAAATGATTTTGACCTCTCAACCAATGCTATAATGTTTCCAGCGATAAACCATGCTTGATTATGGACAAGATTTAGATGATTCATCATGAGAATAGTGGGAATGTGAGGATTTATGGTGTCAGGGGAATTTGCATCCCAATTTGGACCTTCTTGAATGACAAATGATGGGTTCAACTCTCGACCTCGTCCTTTGTTTTCAATTCCACCAGTCACACATCCATTTTCTACACAAATTCTCTCAGGCCCCACATATGCAACCATCTTTTCTCCATCCGCTATCTCTATAACACTTCCTACAAAGGCTTGATCGTTGGACCTACCTTGCAACTTCTCGAGCTTCCATCGCAATGACCCAAATGTGTGGTCTAACCGCGAAGATTCCCGCTACAATTGTGCAATCTTGAGCAGTGGGAGCTTCTCTGAAATGCCTTCATCTAGCTCCTCAGTAGTCTGGCCTTTAGATCATCTTCCCAACACTTTTCACTATCTTTGCCAAGAGAACATGGTGGAAACCCAAACGCTTCAGTGTGATTCTGGTGTGATGTAGAAGAATTTACCATCTCCAAAGCCTCCACACTGTTGTTGCTAGACAAGTCGACATCATTCCCCATTTCACTTTCAAAACCAATAACAGTCTCTCTTCCTTTTGATTTCTTGAATGATGGTTGAATCACCTCTTTTTCTTGAGGCTCACTCTCATGCTTCCTTTCCAAACAATAGCTATTTGTAGAAGGATCTATATATTCCATTGTTGGTGAGAACACAGTGATAACATTCAAACTTCTAGCTTGCAAAAGTTTGGTATCCAAACTTGGTGAGGCAACCTCATTTTCATATGCCCAATTCTTGTCATTATATGCCTCAATTACATCAAGTTCATTTTCATCCACTACCAATTTTCCATTCCTTGCTCCCTATTTGCAAATTTCATCCCCCTTGATTGGAGAGGAAAACTTCATAGCAAACACATTCTGTGAACATTCTTTGCTCTTCAAAGAAGTCATCTCTACCTTTTGCATGGGGATAATAAGTCTGAAACTCATCCCACAAGGCCATCTCTTCTTGTTGAGAGTATATGTCATAGCTGCATCAATACTAAGGAAAGGAATAAGCTTACCATTCTTTTCTTCTTTATATGAATCTTCCTCTCCTTCATGTGAATCCTCCTCACTTTTCCATCCATCCCACTAGTGTACACGACATTTCTTTATGACTTTCAGATATACAACATTTCTTAAATTATCAAGGAATTCATCGATGAAGGAATCAATCTCATATTCTTCCATCTCTATTCTAGCCTTACCTCAGCTCTGATACCAGTTGTAAATATTAAATCGACCAAAGAAATAGAACAAAGAAGACGAATACATGAACACAAGATTTATCATGGTTTGGAAAAACTTGTCTACATCCACACTCAAAGCAAGGAATTACTATTAATGAAAAATGATACAATACATGGGCTGCACACAGCCATTATATAGAGTTTTTGAATACAAAGAGTCAGAGGGAGAATGGACATTCATGTGACTGTTGGGCTTCAAATCCCAACAACATATGCGTAGAGTGATTGTAGAATTCAAGCCTTTAGTTTCTTTTAGATGATGTCTCACCTTCACGATATTTCTTGGAATCCTATGATCTCAGCTTATGCCAAAAAAATGGCATAGTGAAGAAGCCTATAAAATTTTCCAAAAAATGCTCAACCCAAATATTGTAACCTGGAAAACTATGATTTTAGGATATACACAGAATAGGAAGAGTGTGAAAGCCCTGAATCTATTTGGGAAAATATAATTGGTAGTCATACAACCAGATTCAAAAGCCTTTTCCATTGCTTTATCTATGTGTGCTAATTTAGCAAACATGGAGAATCCTGGTCACTCAATTCATAAGAGCAAGGATGTTGTTTCATGAAGCTCTAATTAAATGTGGATTTATGCTTTTTGTGTTTGTTGAGAATGCCCCTATAGACATGTATGTAAAATGTGGGAACTTAGGCAAGGAATATAAATGATTTCATTCTTAAATCTACAATATTTTTGTTCCCTATTGTTTTTTATACCCCTTTCTTTCTTTCCAGAGCTCTCTCCATGTATCTTCATTTTCCATAGAGATGCTCGTTGACTTACGATGGGATTGAGGAAATGGGTTATCCGTAAGGATGGACCTTATATTGCCTCAAAATTGCACCCATTTTTAGGACCTCATCTAAATAGGTGTGTTTGAATTGCCAACACTAGTGTACTTCTTTGGTGGCTTCTATTTCACAATATTTAAAACTCGTGATCTTCTCTCAATTATTGCAAAATTTCAACTTGCAAAACAACAGTCATATGCATAGGCGTAGGGTAGAAAACATATTTGATCTCCAATGAGTTTCATTATCTTTTATTTATCATTGTTGGCACTAGCATCTAGCCAATATGCTTTATGTTGGGGCCTTTGATTTTAATCCTACCATGAAATATTGTTTATTGAATTAAGCACGACTATATTAGAAAATCTGTCCAAGAAAGATTATTTAAATTGAAAAAAAAATTGATTTTTTTTTAAAGGTTTGGAGATGAGGAGTAGGGTAGGAAAGTTGATTTCCATTTAATTTATTAAAAAAAACAACTTGGAATAGCAAATACTATCACATGTCTAGCTCATGAACTTAAATGTTTTTCAAACTATTTCAAAGGGAATGTATCTAAGTGTTTGCATCTACTTAGAAAAAAATTAATAGGTCATAGATGAGAAAAGGATATCCATAAAAGAGAAGTAGGCCCTTCCTCCCTCTATGAAGATTTTGTATATCCACCATGATGAGCTATCAAAAGGTCCTGAAGAGCACATACACACACCCATGAGGATAAAAACCCATTGAAATATTGAATAAAGAGAACAATATAATGTGATAGTATGTTGTGCTTCTAAGATTCAAACCTTTAGGAATGACTCTACCATCATATGAGCAATACTTGCTATAGGGATCGAATGAGTATCAACAAGAAGTCTAGATTCATCAAGATAATCTTGGACTTTTAGGGAAAGAAGCTATAAGAGTTCAATTTATTTCTTTTGTAATGATTTAGTAAAACAAAAAATATTTTGACTTCTTTGGATGAACCCTATAATAGGTATCAGATGAGGAATCATGTTCAGATGCAAGTAAGATTGTAACTTCAAACTAAAAAATGACTATAATGTATTTTTGAAAGAAAATAAAATTTTAAAACAAGATGGCATGCAAATTTGATTTAGTCATGCTTCCACTTAACCATTGAAGTGCAAGAACAAGCATTTCATGCAAGTTTATTTCCTAAAAACCTTTCTCTATAGACTTGGTACATTTTGGAAAAATCATTCTAACCTGCACAATAAAACTTACATTTAACAAGTAGATCATATCTTGTACCTCTAAAGAAACTCTTTCCACTCTACTATCATTGCTTGAGCCTACCATATATCCATTGAAAAATGAATAACAGTCATGAGAAGGTTGCAAGTAAGTTATGAAAACTATGCAATGAGTGTATCTAAAATTTGTAGAGGCATATGTTTATTATTATAGATTGGGACACCATAATTAATAATACCACTCAAACATGACTATTTATCTTAGGTCAGTCAGACAGCTAAGAAAAATTTTCTATTTTGTTGGTATTTTTCATTAGCTTTGATTTTCTTGCAAGATATGAATAAGATGTCTAGCTTGCATATGCTAGGATTCAACCCATTTTGTGGCTCCTTCCTACATGCTTGTGTTATTGTAGGCATAGCTAAAAACATTTTACAAGATTTTGTATTTATCAATATAATTCTAATTGAAGATACAATTTTCGCAATCCATAGTAATATATTCTTCTAATTTTGGAAAAGATTGTGTATTTCTATTTGC
This sequence comes from Cupressus sempervirens, assembly GCA_028749045.1. Lineage (NCBI taxonomy): Eukaryota > Viridiplantae > Streptophyta > Pinopsida > Cupressales > Cupressaceae > Cupressus > Cupressus sempervirens. Next base: position 294,573,811 of record CM053788.1, on the reverse strand, counting down.
ATCATTCCTAAAAGGGACTTCCTCATTCTAATTTTTGGCTCTTTTATTGGTTTTATAATTTTATTCACTCAATTTAGTTTTGGAATGGGATTATCAAGTTGTTCAAGGGTCATCTCTAAGTATTGATTAAGGGTCTTTAATATGCAATGCAAAAAATCTATACAACACTTGTAGGGTTCTGAATAACTACTTATAGTTGCACTAGATTAGATTTTATCATTTTTTTTGTTGATTTATTCATTGAGGTTCAAGTTCATTTTTCAATTTTTTTATGGTAATACACATGTATTTCAGTGTTAGGGACTAAGTTGTTTTGTTTTTTTGAAAATTCTATAAACGTACAAGGCACTACTGAAATTTTAGGCCCTCATTATCCACTGTTCATATGGAATCCACTCTATCATTATGGATCAAAGGAGATTTAAACTTAAATACCATAGGTTGCTATGATATGATCAAGCTTGGAGTAAAACCATCCTTGTCAATCATTTAGTCTATGTGTCTACAGTTGGATAACCTATTGCACTTGAGCTTGTAATGCAACTATACCCATAACCACACTTTGTGTGACTCAAACCTTATATTATATGTTAGACAAGAAAATAATATCACCATATTGTGTCTTTCCACATTCTACAGAAGCTCTACTATGTATCTTCAAATTGACTTTCGTGTACCATTTTGATCAAAATGATGACAAAATGATATTTCTTATTTAACCAATTGTACAACCATCAGCCTTAAGGTTCTTTAGTTCATAAATACTTTTCTTTGAAACTTTCAAGTAATAGCATCAATTTTATACTTTATGTTTAAACAATAAAAAAAATAGAAGTTCTCATCTTATGGTGCATTTCCCTATGATTGTGTGCTCCTATCATAGTGGGTTGAGTTTCTTCATGCTATTTTTCTCAAAATTCATGACTATGATGAATTTTTTCCTATATTTGCCTTATGATTGCTAGTCAAACTCTTGTGTTTGTAACTTTGTTGTAGTGGCATCATTTTATGCTTTAAGTTTATATCTAAGTTATTGGCTTGTCAATCAAAGGCCCTGGATCCAGGTCCAATCTGAACCTATCTTGTGATCTAGTTTGATGTGCCAATGGAATTGGCCAAGGGGTGACAAAATCTCATTCTGGATGAACCTAGGTGAATACATCTAAATACAAACAAATCCAGGCCAAATTTGTTCACATAAATCATGTTTTTAAATATTTCTTGGGTAGTATAGATAAAAAATTGTGTGTGGGAGGTTGGATGCATTACTTTAAACTTGGACAAAGCAAGTCATTATGAGGACCACTATGTTGCATAGCATGAAAAGGTACAGATATATTGGCTATTATCCAAGTACAAGTAGTTCAGTCTAAGTTGAATCTTCTCTATTCTTTTATGTATCAAAGATGAAAGAAATGATTTTTATTTCAAGCTGGACCCACAATAATGGGTTATACTTTTTTGCCTAAGCTAACACTAAACTATGAATTTTCAAGAAAAGTTTCACGTTTAGATGCAAATTTCCATTTAACAGTAAAGAATTTGAAGATGAAGTAAATTAAAGTCTTTTAGGATTTTTTGTGTAGATTCTAAATATTTTTTAAAATTGATTTGATTGAATTGATTTTTCTCCCACAAAAATTGCTATGTTATCAAAACTTTATTTTAAAAAGTGACATTGTTTTTGACATACATAACTTTTTTCTACAATAGATATCAATGTGATTCTTTCAAATTTAGTCAATGTGATTCTTTCAAATTTAGTTTGTTGACATCCATACCAAAACTATAGAGTGATCTAATGTCTTTATCCTTAGTATTTCATGTTTTATCAAAGTTTAAATTTGACCTAACACTAATTTGGACATACATGGCTTTTGACACATGTAACTTATTATATATTTAGCCACTTTCAAAATTTCTTTTTTTGATTGAAAGAGGACTTGAATACGAAGACCGTAGTTATTTTCCAAAAAAATTATTCTCTTAGTTACTATTTTCCATGAGCATTCAATATACAGGTTAATTTTTTATAAAAAAACCTCTATTCAATTAACATATATATATATATATATCAAATCCATAGTCATTAGAAAACTAGTTCTGAGTAGATGTGTCATACAAAATGACATATCTTAAGTGCTCCATCTGAACCTAGAAATAGAGCCTAGAAACCATGAAAACAATAGGAAATATGATAGACTTTTAAAAATGCATCTACTTTACTAGTTTCAATAGAAACTAACTTTCTATTGAAATTTTTTTAATAGTTTTGATAGAAACTATTTTTAGTTAGTTTCTATTGAAACTATTTAGGCTAGATTTTTCATGTCTAATTAGTTTTGATAGAAACTAAATAGTTTCTATAGAGACTATTTTATTTTTCCATGAGCATTCAATCTATAAGTTTATTTTTTATAACAAACCTCTATTCAATTAATGTAAAAAAAAAAAAGTATACTTAAATAATTCAAAATATATCAAATCCATAGTCATTAGAAAACTAGTTTTGAGTACACGTGTCATGCAAAATGTTGTATCTTAAATGCTCCATCTAAACCTAGAAATAGAGCTTGGAAGCCATGAAAACAATAGGAAATATGATAGACTTTGAAAAATGCATCTACTTTACTAGTTTTGATAGAAACTAAATTTCTATTGAAAGTTTTTTAATAGTTTTGATAGAAACTATTTTCAGTTAGTTTCTATCGAAAATATTTAGGCCAAATTTTTCACATCTAATTAGTTTTGATAGAAACTATTTTTTAGTTTCTATCGAAACTATTTAGACTAGATTTATTTTTTAGTTAGTTTCGATCAAAACTATCTTCAAAAGTAGTTTCAATCAAAACTATGTGAGGAGTTTCTATTGAACATTTTGGGGCTATTAGAAACTATGTAAGGAGTTTCTATTGAATGTTTTGGGGCTATTATTTGGTGTTTTAACCTCAATTTTAAAACTTGATTACTTGGCCCCCTTTGATAACTTTTTCATATTTTGCCTCTCAATCTCCCCTAATCTGTGCTAAAAAATGCTTTATGGAGTCTTGCTTTAAGAAGGTAATATTCTGATTGATTGTTATAATAACAAATCTAGTAACACATATGCCAAAACTTGAGATTGAGAGAATAGGTTCAAATGGTACAAAGAGGTTCTAAACCTCTTATACATGTTGAATAGGTTTTAGTGATTCAATGGTTCAGAATTTGAGTTTGTAGAGCCCAAATTCCAACTTCATTTTTAGATGTACACCATTTTTAGACTTGGAATGTGAATTTAGATGCAAATTCACTGGTTGGCTTTCAACAATTTCAAATGGTTCAAAGGGTACAAAGGGTACAAAGGTTCAATATGATTTTCAAATGGATTCATTGATTTGATATGGCTCAACACTTTGAAGTTCAAATGCAGATCCAATTCGAACTTTGATATGTAGATTTAGATATACTAGTTTAAAGTTCAACTTCAAATTTAGAGTTCAACTTAGAGACATGATTATGGGTGTAATTTAGTGGTTCAAGAGGTTCAGCAATTCAAAGATTCAGTTTTAACAACTATAATAGGTTTTCTAAAAACTAAAAATTGGGTCTCAATATGGGGGTCATAACCTTCAAATCCACCATTGGATCATGCTTAGTTTTGGATATGTGTGCATAAACCTAATATTCTAAATTTTTACAAGAGAAATTTTCAAAATTTATCATTATTTTTGAGATACATATGATTTTTCACAACACTATCAAATCATCACTAATAGTCACAAAATGCAAATCACAGAAAATTGGTCATATTTCAGGGGCCATATCTCTCAATCTACCTATTGGATTAGGCTAAATTTCAGATATATTTTTCCAAACCTAATTCTCTAAATCTCCTCCAAATATTTTTATTAGATTCATTTTGGATCAAAATTTATGGGTTTCTAAGTTTAGAACTGTCGAATCAGTACTAAATGTCACAAAATGCAGATCACAGAAAATCAATCATATTTTGGGGGTCATAAATTTTAATCTAATTATTGTATTTGGTTGATTATTGGATATTTTTTATTATTCCTAGTCTTCTAAATATTCCTCAAATAGTTTTGTCACATTTTTTACAGATCAAATGTTATTGGCATTGGAGTGGACAATCAAAATTATCATGACAGTTCTAAAATGATGACAACATTTCATCACCAGTAAATGCCACATGTCCAAATATTCTTATAAATATTATAAAATGATCTCCATAAATTATTAATTATAATTTTTATAAATACTTTATGCTATAAAAAGAAATGGATAAAGGAAAGTGATCGTGAACAATGATTAAAGGAAAGGAGATTTAATTCATGATAATTTCCAAGAATCAGTTATGAAACTAAAGAAAGCTCTTGAGAAGTTTATTTAATGGGAGAAATTTGGAAGAAAAGAGGTTATTCTTTTTCTATGCAGGTAGATTGTTTGTTGCATGTAAGGGAGATTTAGAATGTATAGGGTTAGTAGTTCTTTACGGATATCAGACTATGAACTTCTATTTAAAGTTTTATTAGCTATGCCATGTTTTAGTTTTCCAACATTGTACCTAAACAAAATTGTTTTTGGAATGAGAAAGTTTGCTTTGGATTGTTTGTTGTCAATTCAGTATTGAATTGATATTGAATTGTTAAAGTCTCTTTCTTATGTTGGATAATTATATTGTGCATATCAAGTTATTCATTTTATCTTTTATATTTATTTTAGTTGTTGTTTAGTTATTTGTCTGCTATCCAAGAATAGTAAGGGCAACCTTCGATTTCAAGTTAAAAGCATTGTAAATCTCATTCTTTGCATATTTAATTGGGGAGTTGTACCCTATAAAATTCATAGGGCACTTGCTCAATCCAATGGCAAAGCAACCCAACTTTTGGTAGATTACTATGTCTTCATTTTGGGCATTCTTGAGTCACTTTTGTAATCATTTTGTGTGAAGACAAATTTGTTTACTAACAGGGGCCCAAAAAAATTATTGCACATTTTTGGATGAATTTCTTCCTCCATAAATGTGTAACCCACTATTATAAGTTCACCCTTCAGCAAGAGATAGATCATAGATGTTAATGACAAGACTTATTTTCTTCTCTTAGCCAACTAAATATAGCATGGTTTATTGCCCTGCATTGGCCATTGGCATAAATGGTGAAAAGCTCCAATAGTTTAACAAAGAAATTAGACAAAAAATAAATTTCTCATATAATGGTGCCTTCTCCCTAATATAGTGGTTCGGTTCCAATGTGTTGAACTGACTTTTAGCATGTTATGTTGCTCAAAATCATGACTCTACATGATTTTTATTCTCTTCTCCCATGCCATTAGCCTTAACATTCTTCTAAGTAATACATTTTTGGGTTCTATGCAACATCAATGGTTGTATTCATGTGTTTGAAACTTTATTGTGGTGACATCGATTATATGCCTTTCTCCATTCATAACCAGGCCTGAAATATATTTCTAGATGAAATACTGGGAATGTAATGTTCTTGTTTCTTATATTTCTTGTTTGTGGCATGTTAGGTTTTCTAAACAAATATACTTCAAATAGATGCATTTGTTTATTTGCATTCAATGTTTTGATATTCCTTTTTGAGGAAATTAATAGATGATTAATCCATAAAATGTTTCTAGTTGTTGTCATAGTTATCAAAATTTGAATTCTTTTAAACTCCTCCAACTTAATCAAAATTGAGTGTGGTAACTATAATGTTTTATCAAAAATGTAGATAAGTGTGTAACACCAAAACTTTTTGAAAAATAATTGCCTTTGTTAACTAAGCTTAAGGCTAGAAAACCTATAAAGATATCTCATGAGCATCTTGCTACTTGTCTTTATGTTTGCAGTCTTATGGTAGTTGTCTTATTTAGACTTCTTATCCATCGGTGCCTAGGTAGAATCATGAAATTTTAATTTTATAGGCATTACATGATTACTTGGATTGGTAGGTACCAATCCCATTTATTTGCTTGACATACAGACCAAACCCATTTGGATATTTTTTCTTAGAAGTTACATAGAGAGTGCCACAAGAGCAAAGGTACCAGCAAAAAACATCAAAGAAAATCAACAATTTTGTAATAGCTATTAGGTTTACATCTCATAAAAATAATATTTGTTAATAGTTGATAACAAAATTAACTTATTGCTAGAACTAATATATGACTAATACAGTTTTAGGCACATGCATTTAGATTTTTGAGCTATTTGAATTTTTACATAATAAAAATATTCAAGAGTTTGGTTCTAGGAATGTCTCTTATTTATACACATATAGTAATTTTAACAAAAGCATAGCTATTGAAACTTTGACAATCCTTCGCATTATTCTTTAAAGTGTACTAGCTCAATGAAAGAGCACCTTGTTGAAAATAATTGATTAATTGTGTATTATCTTTGATGTTACACAAAATGCCATATCATTTCCAGTCAATGTATGTCAAGCTTACTCAAGAATTGAAGACAATTTCCTGTATCTGTTGAGCATTCTAGAGTTTACCTAGTTTAGAAGGCAATGTCTATTGAGTTCACTCGGGTGACAAAGTAAAGTTTGCAAAAGTTCAGTGTTAACCAAGCTCACTTGGTTAATGAAGGAAATGTTGGATGAAAAAAGTGTTAATTAAGCTCACTTGGTTACCAAGAAACATTTTGAATATGAAGTATTAACTGAGTTCACTTGGTTAACACGGGAAAATCGCTTTGAGATAGTATCTAGCAAGAAGGGTAGGCTAATGAAGGATTTTCTTGTTTTGGCATATTAAATTAAATAGTTTTGTTTTTTTGTTCTAATAGACTGAGAAGATGAATATTAATTATTCTAAGTTGTACTCAAGCTGACTTGACAATGTGTAAAATATAAATATAAGGTCAAGTTAAGGATTGAATGTGTGGAACATGATTAAATATTTAATGATGCTTAGAGGAAGTGAACTAGAAGGATAAGTAGAATATTCTTGTTAAGATGTAAAGATACATTTGATCAGGAAGGATCAAGTAATACAAGCTAGAATTGAGATATGTAATCAGCAATTCAATTTCATTAGAAATCAGGTCATCTCATTGTTACTTTGTAACCATTGTAGCAGTGATCTAAATGTCTTAATAGAGTTGGCTTAACAACTATTTGTAAATCCTCTAACAAGGTGACATTTCTATTGAATTGTCTAAAGACCTCTAACAAGACCACTCCTAATAGGGTGATTAAATCCTCTAATAGGGTCACACCTAACAATGTGTTTTGTAACCTTTAACAGGGTTGTTTTTTAACAAGGCTCACTTTAGAAGAGTGAAAATTAGTAACTAGATGCAATTGGTGATTTTTCCCATATTGGATTTCCACGTTAAAATCTTGGTGTCAATTGTATTCATCTTAAAGTAACATCAATCATAGATAATATCTTAAGATTTTCATGTTAAGCATTTGCTGAGCTATTTCAATGTTTACCAGATTACAACATTTTCTTGTGTTTACTGAGTTACAACAAAGTTCAATTTTGATTTATATTGACATCTAAGGGATCTAAGATTTATTTTTGTGGTAACTGATTCACCCCTCCCCTCTTAGTTACTCCTCTTATATTTCCAACAATTGGTATCAAAGCTTTTGGTGCTTGCAAAGAAGGTTTCAGTGACCAAAGCTAAAGATTGAGATGTCTTATAGAAGAGAGGTTCCCAAGTTGAACCAAGATGACTTTGCAGCATGACAAGGACTTATGAGGTTACATTTGGAAACTATCAGTGATTCAGGTTGTAAATATCTTGATAGTGAATACAAGACTCCTACTAGAACATTATCAGTTGAAGATATTGTTGAAAAGAAAAATCATAACATCATGATGATTGACATTTCTTCTGCTCTTAATTATGTTGAATTTGATGAAGTCAAAACACTACAGCTTATGCTATGTGGATCAAACTAAAAGCCATCTATGCAAGAGATGATAATGTAAGAAAAGCTAAAGCCAAAAGTCTTTGAGGATAGTTTGATCAAATGAAGATGAGAGAAGATGAAAACACTACAAAATATGTTGAGTGAATTAAAATGAGTGCGAGCACAATCAAAGCATTTGGAGGAGACATTGATGACAAAAAAGTTGTAAGCAAGGTACTTAGAACCTTTCTTCCTATCTATGCAATCAGAGTGTCTACTATTCAATAAATGAGATGTGATCCAAATAGAAATACAACTTTAGATGTTCTAGTTGGAAGATTGAAAAATTTTGAGCTAGATAACTATAATAGCTATGTCCTTAGTTCAAAAAGTATTGAGTTTGCATTTGAAGCCAAGATTTCACTCAAGAAAAAGGGTAAGAAATAAAAATCCAATTAATTAGAAAGTGAAGAAGAAGAAGACAATTCAAACAGTGACCTTGAAGTTGTTGAAGCCTTACTTGCAAGGAAATATTCCAAAGGTAGAGGAAAGTACAAAGGTAAGATTCCTATAATCTAATTTTCTTGTGAAGAAGTTGGTCACATTGCTACAAAGTGCCCAAATAGAGAAGATAAGGATGAAAATAAAAGCAATAAGTTCAAAGGAAAGAAGGAATTCAAAATTACAAGAACTACAAGGACAAAGGTAAGAAATCTTATTTTATAGCTAAGAATTATAATAATAGTGAAGATGAAATGGTATATATTGTTGTAAAAGATGAATCTGATGATGAAGGAGATAAAATGGCACTTATCTCTCATGTTAGCAAAAATTATACATAGATTATTGATAGTAGTTGCTAACATCAAATGACTGGAGACAAAACAAAGTTTGAACACTTGGAATATTATGATGGTGGTAGTGTGAGATTTGGAAACAATGAACCTTTTTGCATAAAGGGAAACGTGTGTATCTCACTAACCAATGAACTTAGATGTGATAATGCTTATTGGGTTGAAGGACTAAACCATAATGTACTAAGTGTGGCACAATTGAATAACATTAGATTCAAGGTAGAATTCATGAATGGGAAGGCCAAACTTCTGGATGGAAAAGGAAATCTAGTTGGATCTAACAAAAAAACAAAAGGTAATCTATTTTATCTAGATCTTAGTGAAAGTTCATATTTTATTGCTCAAGTAGAAGAAATTTGGTCATGGCACAAAATATTATGTCATGTAAACTTTGATAATCTGGTCAAGATAAGCAAAAATAGAAGAGTAAGAGGTATTCCAAGCTTGAGGAAACTTGATATGGGTCTATGCAAAAATTGTCAAATTGGTAAGATGTGAAAAACTAGTTTCAAAAGCAAGAACTATCATTCTGAAGAAGTCTTAGAGCTTGTACATACAAACTTATGTGGACCTATTAGAATAGCGAGTTACAATGGAGATAAGTTTTTCATTCTTTTTGTTGATGATTATTCTAGAATGATGACTATAGTGTATCTAAAAGAAAAATATGAAGCTTTTCAAAAATTTAAATGGTATCTAGCAAGAGTAGAAAAAGAAATTAGAAAGAAGCTAAAATGTTTGAGATCAGACAGAGGTGGTGAATTCATTTCCAATGAGTTCAATAAATTCTATATTGAAAAAAGAATTAAGAGATAGGTATCAGCACTTGGTAAACCTTAGCAGAATGGTATAGCTAAAAGAAGGAACAGATCCATCATGGATTGTGCAAGAATACTAGTGATAGAAAAGAATGTTGCAATCAAATACTAGAAGGAAGCAATCAATACTACAGTTCATACCTTGAATAAAGTATAGTTGAAGAAAGACTGAAATAAAACTCTTTATGAACTATGGTATGGCTACAAACCTAATGTAAGTTACTTGAAAGTATTTGGTAGAAAATGTTATATCTTAAAAGAATCGAGAAAAAGTAAATTTGATGTTAAAGGTGATGAAGGCATATTTCTAGGATACTCCTGCAAAAGTAAAGCATACATATGTTTGAATTTGTCTACTTATAAAATCATAGAAAATGCACATGTGAGAATCGATGAGTTTGCAGAAAAGAGTGAAAAAGAGAGCAACAAAGAACCTGGGGATTATAGAAGAATAGTTTACTATGAAACTAATACTTTGCCAAATCTATCTAGAAGTTAGGAGGCTTCACCTCCCAAATCCCCAAAATCTCAAAAAGCTACTGAGTTGTAATCAATGCAACCCAAGTCATAGTTTGAAGGACTTGAGTCATAGTCAAAAGCTACCAAGTTGTTGCTAGAGAAAACTGAGTCTAATGGACCTGAGTAACAGACAGTGGGACCCAAGCTTAATACAAAAGATCATGAAGAATTTAGTGAAACAAACTCCAAATCTAAAGTACCTACATTAGCAAGATATGTTAGAAGGCATCATGCACCTAATCAGAGATCATTGGAGACAAGTCAAATGTAATGATGACAAGAAACAAATTGAAAGGTACATGTTTACTTATTGAATTTGAACCTAGAAATATTAAATATGCTTTGGATAATGAAAGTTGGATTGAAACAATGAATGAAGAAATAGAATAGAAATAGAAGAACAAAACTTGGACTCGTGTTCCTAGAACCAAGGATAAAAAATGTAATTGGCACAAAATGGGTATTCAGAAATAAGCTAAATGAAGATGGAGAAGTTTCTAGAAATAAAGCAAGGTTAGTATGTAAAGGTTATTCTCAAGAAGAAGGTATTGATTATGGTGAAACTTTAGCTCTTGTTGCAAGATTAGAAGGTGTTAGAAATTTACTAGCATATGCAACTCAAAGAGGATTTAAAGTTTATCAAATGGATGTAAAATATGCATTCTTGATGAGGAAGTCTCATAGAACAACCTAAAGGTTTTGTAGATCCCAAAAAAAGAGATATGGTCTGTAAATTATACAAAGCATTATATGGTCTCAAGAAAGCTCTTAAAGCTTGGTATGAAAGACTTCATAACTACTTGATAAATATTGGTTTTCAAAGAAAAAATGATAACAGTAATTTGTATATCAAAGAAGGACCAAACAAGAAGATTGTGTTGGCCAAAATATTCATGGATGACACTTTATTTACAAGAAATGATGAGTTGTGCAAGGAATTTTTGAAAAAAATGAGTAAAGAATTTGAGATGTCTATGTTTGGAGAGATAAAAATTCTTTGTTGGATTGCAGATTCAATAGAAGAAAGATGGTATCTACATTACTCAATCTAAATATATCAAGGAGATACTAAGAAAATTTGGAATGGAAGACTCAAGACCAGTTGGAACTCCTATGTCTATTGGACATAAGCTTTCCAAAAATGATGATTCTAAGGAGGTAGATCATACCACATATAGATCAATGAATGGAAAATTGTAGTATGTAGTGCATACAAGGCCTGATATTGCATTAGCAGTTAGTATGGTGGAAAGATTCTTAGCAAATCCTAAAGAAAATCACATGATGAAAATCAAAAGAATCATGAGATATCTGAAAGCAACTAAAAACTATGGTTTATGGTACAAAAAAGGAGGCAATATAGATTTGAAAGTATTCGTAGATGTTGATTAGGTAGGAAGTGTTGATGATAGAAAGAGCACTAGTGGTAGAGCATTCTTTCTTAGTAAAAGACTAGTGTCTTGGACAAGCAAGAAAGATAATTGTATTTCTTAGTCCACAATAGAGGTAGAATATGTGGCAATAGGAGTTAATTTTTCTAATATTGTTTGGTTCAAGCAACTATTAGCAGGTATGAAGATAGAGATCAAGGATCCAGTGGTTATATATTGTGATAACACCAGTGAAATTAATATATCAAAGAATCCAATGATGCATACCAAAATAAAACACATTGCTATAAAATATCATTTTTTGAGAGCATTGGTACAAGATAAAGAGGTAAAATTGGAATATGTAAATACTAAAGAACAAATTGCAGACATATTCTCTAAGACATTACCTAAGGATGCATTTTTGTAACTAAGAGGTAAGTTAGGGGTCATTCCCCTATCCGAAGCTCACTAAATGCATTTTAGTGATGCGTCAACTAGACCATGTTGAAGATCAGTCAGTTGATGTAGTATTAATAAGAGAATAATGCAAATGAATTAGTATATGAGGAACATTGATATTCACTAAATATTGTCTTTGGCATGAGATGTCAAAGAGGGAGAAGTTTATTTTCATATCTCATAGGAATATCATAAAGAGAAAGAAATTTCAAAGAAGGAAAATGAACTTGATCTAGTATCAAAGGCAGAGGTTTACTATGAGAAGAAGATACTGAAGGTAGAGTTTTGCTGATAGAGGAAGGAATTGAAGGCAGAAGGATTTCACACTAGATAGAGGGAGTTGAGTTCTTAGGATGAGAATAAAAATGAAACTAAGGATATGTTCCTTATTTTATTCTTGCTCTAAAATTTCATTGCATTATGACATGTTGTGTTGCCATCAATGCCAAAGAGAGAGATTGTTGAAAATAATTGATTAATTTTGTATTGTCTTTGATGTTACATGAAATGTCATATCATTGCCAGTTAGTGTATGCCAAGCTTACTCAAGCATTGAAGATAGTTTCCTATGTCTATCGAGCATTTCAGAGTTTGCCTAATTCAAAAGATAGTGTCTACCAAGTTCACTTGGGTGACAAAGTAAAGTTTGTAGAAGTTGAGTGTTAACTAATCTCACTTGGTTAATGAAGGAAATGTTGGATGGAACAAGTGTTAATTAAGCTCACTTGATTACCAAAGGAACTTTGTGAATATGAAGTGTTAACCGAGTTCAATTGGTTAACATAGGAAAATCACTTTGAGCTAGTATCTACCGAGCAAGGTTAGCTAATGAAGGATTTTCTTGTTTCAATATATTGAATTAAATATTTTTTTTTTTTGGTTCTAGCTGACTAAGAAGATGAATATTAATTATTCTAAGTTGTATTCAAGCTTACTTGACAATGTGTAAAATATAAACATAAGGTCAACTTGAGGATTGAATGTGTGAGACATAATTGAAGATTTGATGACACTTAGGGGAAGAAAATTAGAAGGATAAGAAAAATACTCTTGTTGAGATGAACTGATACATTCAATCAAGAAGGAGCAAGTAATACAAGCTAGAATTGAGATCCATAATCAACAATTTAGTTGCATCATAAATTAGGTCATCTCATTGTTACTCTCTAAAATAGTCGTGATCTAATCTCTTAACAGAGTTGGCTTAACAACTATTTCTAAATCCTTTAACAAGGTGGCATTTCTATTTAATTATCTAAAGACCTCCAAAAAGGCCACTCCTAATAGGATAATTAAATCCTCTAATAGGGTCACACCTAATAGTGTGTTTTGTAACCTTTAACAAGGTTTGCTCCTAACAGGGCTCACTTCAAAAGAGTAAAAATTAGTAACTAGTTGCAATTGGTGGTTTTTCCCAAATTATGTTTCCACGTTAAAATCTTGGTGTCAATTATGTTCATGTTATTTCTTCTATGTGTTTGCAAATAATTTAAAGTGACATCAATCACAAATAATATCTTAGTATTTTCATGTTAAGAATTTACCTAGATATTTTAGTGTTTACTGAGTTACAACCATTTTCCTGTGTGTTTACCAAGTTACAACAGAGTTTAGTTTTGATTTATATTGACATCTAAGGGATTTGGGATTTTTTTTGTCCTAACTGATGCACCCCTCCCCTATTAATTACTCCTCTTATATTTCCATCACACCTACTTTACAAGTAGGAGGATGGTGTTTTGATTCCATCATGTCCTATAATGATTAAACTAGTGCTAAAATATACTGCCAAATATACTACCACATATAGTACCAAAGAAACTTCCAAAGAAACTACCAGATATACTGCTAAATAAACTACTCAATAAACTATTGAATCAAATACCAAATCAAATACCAAATAAACTACCAAATATACTACCAAATAAGATATCAAATATACTACCAAATATACTACCAAATAAGCTACCGAATAAATTATCGAATAACTACCAAATAAAATGCCAAATATACCACCAAATATATTGTCAAATATACTACCAAAATTACCAAATATACTACTAGGAAACAACAATAAATGACTAGATCAGTGGTCAAATCAATAACCAAATCAATGATTAAAATAGTTTAGTCATAAATTTGGTTGCAAGATTAATGACTGGAAATAAATTACCAATGATCATGTGATCAAAATTGGTCATAAATCTACAATTGTTAGTATTTTATTTAGTCATATATTGTTGTTTTTGTACTAGTGATTTCACATCCATTTGATATACCTTGAATCCTTTGTAAGAAGCATATGCAAGTAATGTTCTTACTCTTTCTAACCTTGTAACTGGGGCAAATATCTCTCCACAATCAATTCATTTTTCTTGTGCATATCCCTTATAGACTAATCTTTCTTTGTTCTTTGTCACTTCACCTTTCTCATTCAGCTTGGTTCTGAATACCCACTTTGTTCCAATCACATTCTTGTCCTTTGGCCTTGGTGCCAATGTCCATGTTTTTTCTTCTTAATTTGATCAATCTCTTCATTCATCTCTTAAATCCAATCTTCATTTTCCAAAGCATCTTTAATTGTGCTTGGCTCAAACTCACATAGTAAACATGTATCATTCTTTAATTTGTTTCTTGTCATGAATCTTGAATCTTTGTCTCCAATGATTTGATCTAGTGTATGGTGTCTTCTCACATTTTTTGCTAAGACAGGTTCAAATCTTATTTCTCCTTATAGTAATTCACTTGCTCCAGCTTTCTCACTCTCTCCAAGTATCTCTTGTTATAACTCAGCTTCCTTTGGCTAGTGTTCAGTCCCATCTCTCTATGACTTGACTCTTATAGTCTGATGCTCACCATCTTGCTAACACTCAATAGAGCTTGTTTGTTGATGGTCAATAGTGCCAGTCTGGTCATACTTAACAATCTCCTTCTCTAGTTCAAGTAAGGTACTTGGTTCTCCTTTATAGATGTAGAAAAAAAATTTGTAATCTTTAGGTTCCTTCTTGTATTCTTCTTGATTCTTGTCTACAAATTCATCAACTCTAACATTTGCACTTTCTAAAATTTTGTTAGAGTTAGAATTCAAACATTTCTATGCCTTGCTCTTAGTAGAATATCATAGAAATATACCTTCATCACTCTTTGCGTCAAGTTTTCCTTTCCTTGCATCTTTCAACATATAAAACTTGCTTCCAAAAACTTTGAAATATCTAATATCAAGTGCATAACCATACCACCGCTCAAAAGGGGTTTTGTTTGTACCTTTCTTGACTTGAACTTGATTCATTGTATAAACAACAATACTTATAGCTTCTCTGCAATAAGTTTGTAAAACATTTTTCTCCATCATCAGTGTTCTTGCATAGTCCATGATTGATTTATTTCTTCTTTCAGCTATACCATTTTGATGTGGAGTCCTTGGTGATAGCATTTATCTTTTTATTCCTTTGTCATTGCAAAGTATATTGAATTCCTTATATATGAATTCACCTCCTCTATCTAATCTCAAGTATTTCAAACTTTTTCCTATTTCCTTTTCAACTCTAGCCAAATACCACTTAAATATTTGAAAAGCATCAGAATTTTCTTTTAGAAATATCACAATCGTTATTCCAAAGATATCATCAACAAAAAAATGAAGTACTTATCACCAGAATAGCTTTTCACTAATAGAACCACATAAATCAATATGAACCGACTCCAATACATCAATAGAAGAATAAATCTTTCTCTTGAAACTATATGCTATCATTTAGCCCATTTGACATTGTTTGCACATCAATTTATCAAGTTTTCTCAATTTTGGTAATCCTCCAAATATTTCCATCTTACTAATGCTTACCAAATTATCAAAGTGCACATGACATAGCCTCTTGTGTCATAACCAAACATCTTCAAATTCTACAAATAGACATGTATCTTCAGATAGGTCTAGATATAACAAGTTACCTCTTGTTTTCTCTCCACTTCCAATTAGTTCACTAGTACCATCATAGATATTTTCCCTTTTATTTTGAAATTTAACTCGGTCACCTGAACTGTTCAACTATTCCACACTCAAAAAGTTATATTTCAATCCATCAACCCAATATGCATTGTCACATCTGATCATGTCATTCAATATAATTGATCCTTCACCTTTCACATAACATGGTGCATCATTTCCAAACTTAACACAACTACCATTATAATGTTCTAGCTTTTCAAACTTATTTGTAACACTAGTCATATGACGTGAGCAACCACTATCAATTATCCATTTAACATTCTTACTCACATGTGAGATTACAATGGTTTTCTCAAGTTTTTCATCTTTATCAGATTCATCTTTCATAAAAACATAAACAACTTCTTCATTATGTTCATTGGAATCACTATCAAAACCATCTTTTTCAACAATGTAACAAAATTTATTACCTTTTCCTTTGTAGTCTCTATTACCTCAGTTGTCTATGTTGTCTCTCCTTCCTCAATATTTTTTGTCTTTCCTTTCTTCCTTCTCATCTCTGTTAGGACACCTTGTAATATTATGACCAACTTTGTTACATGTAAAATAGATTGTAGGAAGTTTGCCATTGTATTTGCCTTTTCTTCTTGGTAGCCTTCTCGGCATTAGTGCTTTTGCATCAACAAGATCATTATCTAATTCATTGTTATTGTCCATAGGCTTACTCTTTGAAATTTTCTTTCTTTTAGGTCCATCAAAGGTTAGTTGAGAATTTAAAGCACATTCAACACTAGAAGGTGTATAGTTATCAAAATTTGACAATTCAAATGCAATGAGTCTACCAATTAGACTATCCAAGGTCAAATCATTACTAGGTGTACATCTCAATTATTAAATTGCAAATACTCTAATCACATAGATAGGAAGAAAAGTCCTCAATACCTTTCTTATCACAATCTCATCAGATATGTATTCTCCAACACCTCTAATTGCATTCACCACTTCTTTTATTACCACAATATTATACAATAATTTCTCTTTCTTTCATTCTCTTATCATCAAACTTGCCTCTTAAGATTTCTACATTATCCCTCAACACATTTTTGTCTCCTCCATGGATTTGTGCCAACTTATCCCATATTTTTTTATAGTAGCCAGATCTATCATCATTTTATTATGCTACTACTTCTCTTTTATTTGCTCAATTGTCATGGGTCTAGGCACTTCAATGTATTCATTATCCAAGTAGTATAGTAGAAATCTCCAACTCCAAATAGATACAATCTCATCAGTCATTTCCATGTTGGGAAGTTCTCTTTGATCACTTTAGGTACCTCTCTTTTACATCTTGATCTTTAGCTTAAGTCCCTTCAAACTTTCCTTACAAGAACCAAAGCTATGATACCAATTGTTAGAATGATTAGAATAACTTAAGGGGGGAGTGAATCAGTTATCCTCAGGTTTGAATATACCAATTCAACTTTTAACAACTTCAAACAACTTATTCAAACTCATAAATCCACTCAGCCAATATAAAAACTTATCAACTTAACTTATTCATCCAACACTTAGTTCTCTATTTAGTATATGTTAAATAACATAAATATGCAACAGCAAATAACATGCATCATGAAAACAACATTCACACAATTATGTTGCTCTCAAGACAATAAAGATAAGGGGAGTATGGTTAAAAAGAAGAAAAATAAAATTGAGATCATCTTCCATTGTCTCTAGTGACAACCATAAGTAGGATCAAAGCAGATGTTGGGTTAAAACCTCGGTCTCTAGGAAGAAAAAGTCTAAGTTAGGAATCGCAAGAGGAGGCCAGAAAGAACTTGGCAGATGGGAGCCAGAGAACCACCAAGGAATATTTTGTAAAAAAGAAATGAAGATCATATCTTAGAACATAAGGGGCCTAAATGGTGCCCACAAACAAGAGATAGTCTAGAATATGATTAGAGATCAAAGACCTAATTTTTTACTAATTCAAGAAACAAAGATGAGAAAAAACATGGTAGGCAAATTATCTTTCAGTTGAAATATGAGTAGTGAAGCCACAGATTCAAATGGAGCTACAAGGGGTTTCTGACGCTCTTTAATAAAAAAAGCTTTCCAGATCTCAACTATTCTTAATGAAGGTAATGCTCTCCTTTGTAAGGTCTCCCATGTACACAGTGGTGACTCCTGGCTTATTTTAAATGTGTATGCTCCTAATACTAAAAGGGAGCAAAAGTTTTTTTGGGCCAAGATTGTTGATGCAATTCACAATAGTAATATAAATAAAGGTGTTATTATGGGGGATTTCAACACCCCGCTTTCATATGAAGAAATATTAGGGGGCCTAGCCCCAAATTAGGAAAGCAAATTAGACGTTTCTAATTTTATTAACAATTTGGCCTTTATATATGTTGAACTTTTGGGGGGACTTGGTCAAACAGGAGAATTGGAGGGGATTGCATCCAGGTTCATCTGGACATAGCCCTCATCTCCCTAGACTAGATGCAAACCCACATATGTAAACTTTCTCTTCTTCCTAGAGTTGGGTCGGACCACTTTCCCATCTTGCTTTCATTCAGTCCTTCAATGGTCAAACAGAATTTCTATTTCCATTTTGAGAAGATGTGGACTTCCCACCCAAATTTGGAAGCTAAGATTTCCTCTTGGTGGAATATAGAGGTGGAAGGTATAGCAATGTCTAGGATAGCTCAAAAATTTAAAAAATGTGAAAAGAAACATTAAAGTCTAGAATAAGACAGATTCGAGCATATCTTTTAGGAGAAGGATGAGAAGATAGACTAGCTTCAAAAAGTCCAAGAAAGGATATAGCAGGAAGGATAAAATGATCAGATTAGGATTGAAGAAAGGGCTATCCTATCTGACCTCCACAATATCATTAGCAAGGAAGAGTACTTCTAGAAGCAAAGATCTAGAGTCAATAGGCTTAAAGAGGGGGATCAAAATACCAAGTTCTTCCATCTCTCCACCTTAAAACATTGTGCACACAATAGGATTTTGAGTATAAGGAGGGAGTGGGCCAATTTGACTAAGGAAAATGAGATTGTAGATGAAGCAGCGCATTTCTTTTCTTCTCTTCTTTCTAAGGACTCTTCACTTTTGTTGAAAGATCAAGAGGATATTTTGACTTCAATCCCTAGTCTGCTATAGGAACATCATAATTCTATGTTGAAGACTATTGCCTCTTCACATGAAATATACCAAGCTTTGCACTCTCTCCCTACTAACAAAGCTCCAGGGCTAGATGACTTCCTGACATTCTTTTTCTAGATTTATTAGGAGGTGGTCAAAGGGGATGTGGTGAAGGCAATGTAGGAATTTGGTGAAGGAAATGTAGGAATTTTTTGAGGCTAGGAACCTTTTGAAGGGACTTAATGCTACATTTTTGGTGTTAATCCTTAAAACCCTAGGGGTTGATTCAATGGATAAGTTTAGACCCATATGCAATTCTTTCTATAAAATGATTTCAAAAGTTTTAACCACTAGGATTCTCATTGCTCTCCATTTGATTATTTCTCCACAACAAATTGGCTTTGTCCCAGGGAGACAGATCCTAGACTCAATAATGATGGTTCATGAGGTGATTCACTCTTTGGAAGCTGGGAAGAGGGAAGGATTCTTGTTCAAGTTGGACCTATCTAAAGCCTATGACCAGGTGGATTGGGACTTCTTGAAAGCTATTCTCTAGGCTTTTGGATTTGATGTCCAAGTTTGTAAACTAATTCTTCATCTTGTCTCCACCCCCACTCTAGCCATTTTAATCAATGGAGCTCCCTCAAATTTCTTTTTTCCCTTGAGAGGACTTAGACATGGTGATCCCTTATCCCCTATTCTATTCATAATTATGGTGGAGTGTATTAGGAGGTTAATCCTAAGGAAGAAATAGGATCAAAGCCTGCATGGTATTAAGCCATCATCCGGACAGATTACTTTCACCCATCAGCAATTTTTGGATGATGCAATTCTAGGCGGGGAAGCCATGGTTCAAGAGGCTACGATGTTAAAAAATTTGTTGGATACCTACATGAGGGGTTCAAGACATGCTATAAACTGGGAAAAAATCTTGATCTTTTTTGTAAACACTCCAATTGAGCGACAAAGAAGGACAGCTCACATCTTAGAATGTGGTGTGGAGTCTCTCCGAACAAGTTATCTTGGAATGCCACTGGGGTTAAAACTACTAGAATCTTTCTAGAATGGCATTATTGATAGATTTAACAAGAAGCTAGTAGGATAGAAAGGAGCTACCCTCAGTCAAGTAGGTAAATGTACTTTGGTGAAACCAACACTTCAAAACCTCCCAACTTATGCCCTCAGCCTTTTCGGGATCTCGGTTAAAGATGCTAATAGAATGGAGAAAATCTAGAGGGACTTTTTGTGGATAGGGATTGAAGAAAACAAGAGATATCATTTAGTGGCATGGGATAATATTTTCCTACCTAAAAGCTATGGTAGTCTAGGCATTAGAATAATTAGACACCTCAACAATGCTCTGTTGGTGAAGAAGATATGTCACATTTTACAAAGTTTTGGAGAATGGCGGGATATCATGGTGGAAAAGTATTTGAGAAAGCAATTTCTTAGCTTCATATTTAACGAAGCTGATCTTTGACATGGATCCTTTATCTAGAATGGGATCCTTAAGGCAAAATCTTTGGCTAAATCAAAGGCAAAGTGGAAAGTAGGCAATGGGGAAAGTATCTTATTTTGGCAGAACAACTGGTTAAGCCAAGGGCCCCTTATAAATCACCCTAACTATGGGAGATGGGAAAATTTATGTATGAGAAGATTTGGCCTAAAAGTTAGTGACTACAAAGGATGGAAAGACCTATCCCTAGTTTCCCAGGATCTTAAACCATTGATGACTATCTTGAATGCCATGATCCTTAATAATAAGAGGCATGAAATTATATGGGGAGACAATTCCAGTGGGTTATATTCAATTACTTCAGGCTATTTCTCACTGTGCAATAGGATGGAGAAACCTATTTGGGATAAGGCTTGGATGACTGGCCTCACTTTGAAAATCAACATATTCTTCTAGCTGTTTCTTCAAGAAAAAAAATCTTACTCTAGATAACCTAATTAATAGGGGTCAGATTATACCAAATAGGTGTAGCCTTTTTTAGAATGATTTGGAGTCAATTAACCACCTTTTTATTCATTTCCCCTCCTCCTTAGAGGCATGGGATCTCATGACCAAGGGCTATGGAGTCAGTTGGTGTAAATCGGCCAACATCCAAGATTTCTTTGGAGAATGGACTAGTATGTACAAAGGAATGAAGGCACAGATGATATGAGAAGCCAGCTATGAAGGAATCATCAGAAATGGTCATGGAGTTGGAGTTGTGGATTTTTCTTATCCCTTAGGGATTTAGATGAATCACTTTGTAGAGGCTAGTGCAGCTTGTCATATTGTTAAAATGGCTATGGCTACCAAAATTGAGAACCTTTGGTTGGAGGGAGACTCTTTAAATATTATAAAATTGTTTAAAAGGTTGCTCTAAGCCCTCCTAGACCATCACAAACTTGGTGGAGGAGATTCAATCAAACTTGGGAAAATTCAAAAGGGTCCACATCAACCATGTGTACAGAGAGGCCAACTCAGCCGCAAACTGATTTGCGAATGAGGCGGTAGCCAAAAACACGGTGACAGTGTGGCATAATGGAGACATCTTTCTATTGGCTGTGAAAGATATTGTAATGTTGGAATGTATCCAGGGAAGTACGAAGGCAATCTAGCATTAATTATGGAAATATATGTAACAACGCAAGTAAGACAAGATGTTAATAAAAATCATGGGAAGGTATTAACTCTCCATCATTTCATGTACTTGTTGCACATTTTATGGGTCAATTTTCCTATCCCCATTAAAATTGCCAAAGGTAAGAAAGATTTAGGGATATTAAAATTGTAGGAAGTTGAATTCTGTGAGAACTAGTCTAGGATTTTCAAACAAGAGATCAAGATGGTTGGGGAGAGGAACAGGAAGGAGCTGACCAGGGAGGTAGAAAAATGGAGGAAAAGAATGAAGGTATGGAACAAGTTGGAGAAGGGTGGAATAGTGAGGTACATTGAGAAACTCCATGGCTTTGATAAGGAGATCACTAAGCTCATGGTGAATACTTGGAAGGACAAGCGTGCAAAAATTGATGGGGTTGCTCACCAAATCAATGTGGAAATGATAGCTGAGGTCATAGAGATTCCCATGGAGGGGGTAAATGTTTATAGGGATAAGAAAATGTCAGCTAATGTAGTTAAAGATTTTGTGAAGAATGAGGAAGAAAGGAAGTAGTTAGTGAAGGCTGAGACATACTATGAAATGAAGTTAATAAAAAAGTTTTGGAGGTATGTTTTAAGGGTAGTTATTGAATTTATATCTCTAGACACTAGATTCAACAAGGTCAGAACACACCACTTTGTTTTGTAAAACCATTTTAGGCATGGCATAAAAATTTCCTTTCCTTTTTATTTGTTTACTTCGATGAGTAAGGTCATTGAGGGTTTTAAGAAGAAACTTAGCACAAACCTAGCCCTTCATGAGGGTTTGCTCTTATTGGTCTATGAATATCTTAAGACCCAAACGAGGGGGAAATCTTTAGGCCACTCTGGGGATGCTTCAAAGGCCACTGGGAGCTTGAACTGTTTTGATTCTAAGGAAGTTCAAAGTCTAAGCTCAGAAGATAAGGATAACACCTCCATGAAAGGCAAGAAGCCTAAGGGAGGGGAGAAAATTTCTCCTCTAGCCAGTATTGTTCCTAGCAAAGAGCCCTCGGGGCTTAACCCCCAATCCAATGAAATAGGAGGAAGAGGAGTATAATGAAGAAGAAGAGGAAATGGAATCAAAGGAAGAGAAGAAGGGGAGGATAGTGAGAAGATGGGGGGGGACATTACTATTCTACCAGGAATCCCCAAAAAGATAAAGGTCAAGGAGGAGCTATAGTTGGAAGAGAGAAAAGATTAGACCCTTGAGCCTTTGGGACCCATCCCTTCTATCTCTCCATCTAAGGAGATTAAGTAAAATGTGGTAGAAGACAGTGAGGAGATAATTATGAAAGATAGTAGGAGGTCATGGAGAAAATTCAACACTCAAATGGCGAAGATGGGGATTGTTAAGGAGAAAATGAACCTGCAAGTAATGCAAGGCATAGAAGGAAAAGCCCATTTTCATAAACTCATAGACCTTGCTCTAGTTGCAATTTTAGATAATGCAAGAAAAATAGGGCTCAATCTGCTTAATAATGCCAAAAACAACACGATAGATAATTTTTGCTCTATCAAGTGGTTGTTACATGAGATTGAGGCACTCAAGGAGAAAAGGAGCTAGGGGGAAGGCCATAGGATGAGCAACAATTAGGGACATCTTGCTGACTAAGAGGATTGCCTCTCAAAGGTTGAGAAAAGGGTGCAAAGGATGGACATATCAAACCAAAACCTAGCTAATCAGGTGATTGTTACTCTAAACATTCTAAATGAGAACATCAATAGTCTGGGTGAATCACTGAAAAATGCAAGAATCAGTGGGGAAAAGGAAGGAAAGGCTAGCATAGACCTCAAGAAGACTGAGGGAATTAGTGGGGAAAAGGAAGGAAAGGCCAGTACAGACCTCAGGCAAATCGAGGGAGAAATGAAAGAGACCAAAGGCTAGGTGGAACAAACTAATGACCTAAACCAGGAATGTATGGGCACAAAGATCTAGAGTAACTACGAGGAAGCAGAAAATTTGTAGGACCCAGATAGTGAGAAATAATTGCTAGAAGTCTTATTTTTTGCTTCGTCCTATCTTAAGTTTAGAGTTTCTAGCTTTTGTTTCCCAGTCGTGGGCCTCTCTTTTGTTATGGTTTTTTATAGGTAGTTGCATAGGGTATGGACTTTATTTAAAATTATTATTTAAAATATTATGTAAAAACTCTTAGGTTTCAGGATCCCTGTAAAACCTATTTTCCTTAGTCAAAAACATTCACACAATTATAACACTAGGATTTAACATGGAAACCCAATTTGGGAAAATCCACCAAGTAACATGCTACCACTTTTCACTCTTTTGAGGTGAGCTTAGTTAAGAGTTTTAATCACCTAAAAATGGTCATCTAGACTATTAGCCCCCTTCTCAACATTTTGGCTAAATTAATTTAATCATTTATCTAGACCAAATTGCTAATAATCAATTTATTTGATTATAACCTATAGTTTGACTATGCTATCCTAAGTTCATTATTTGATTAAAAGAACATGTCCCCTTTTAATTAAATAAAACACCCCATTCTTCTAACCCACTTAAAGTGCACACATAAAGTCCTTTTTCTATTTTACAAATAAAAGAAAAGGCTTGTGAGACTTTTGTCTTATATGACAAGTCAACTTATATTCTATTGGTTGACTTGTGTGTGCACATGGATCACTCCTCTTTTCAAATTCCACCGTTGATCATCCACCATCTTCATCTTGATCTCTACCGTCCATACATCTTTAAAAGGGAGAGAGCTTTCCCCCTCAATCCATCTTTTGAACATTGTTATGCTGCAGGTTTTCTAAGAGGTTTCTTTGGAGCTTTGTGGAGAACTTTTATTTCTTGTCTACATTCTCTCATCCATGGCATCATGGCATTCTAGCTTAGCTTAGCTTTCATTTTTACATGTAGCTTAAATCATATAGTCTAATAGTTGGATTGCAACACTCTCATACATGCTTAGCATAGCTG
Source organism: Cupressus sempervirens (assembly GCA_028749045.1). NCBI lineage: Eukaryota > Viridiplantae > Streptophyta > Pinopsida > Cupressales > Cupressaceae > Cupressus > Cupressus sempervirens. Next base: position 294,549,236 of record CM053788.1, on the reverse strand, counting down.
CACTTTTCATATTCATTCTAATTTAATCTTTAGTTACATTGCATTCTTGAGGAACTCCTTGAGACATTTGCATTCTTGTATCTTGTCTTTGGAACCTCCCATTGCATGGTTTACTAGCAAGAAGAGTATCTCTAAGGCTCATCTAAGAGCCTTCTTATTCTTGAAATATACTCTCTTGCACTCCATGGATAGGGAGCTCTAAGCCAGCATTCGAACATTCCAAACTCATGGAATCATTTGGGTAGAAGGGTTTAGAGTGAGACACTTTCGAGTGTACATTTTTGGCGCCCACCATGGGGCTTGAATCAAGTTCTAGCTCCATTTGCTTTCATTTCTTATCTTTGGTTTTTTATAGTAGCATATTAGATCTAATCAAATGCTTTTGTAGAATTATCACTTTGGTTTTAAGGCCAACCCATAAGTAGATTGGTTTGAAGGCCAAAAACTTAGTTGGTTTAAAGATTTGATCATATCTTTTAAACCACTTGGAGTTTGGTTCTGAAATTTTTTTTACAGGTTGGGTATGTATTCAAAATGTCTCAGTCCGATTTTCAGAGCATTTTGACATGATTTACGAGAGTTATGAGTTTTTTTTTTTTTTCATAAAAAGCCATTTTTTATCGCAAATCAGCACATTTTTTGAAAAAACTTACATTTTTAGAAAGTTTTTTGAATTCTAATTGGGGTTCTTTCTTTGTGTTTTTAATTTTGAGGTCGTATTAAGGATCAAAAACTTGATTTGATAAATTTGGCCTATTTTGACAAAATTGATCTCTAGAGCACAAATGAAAAGAATTTTAAAAATTTCTTACATTTTTGGAAAGCTCTCTGATTTTTAACAAGGGTCTCTTCTTTTCATTTTTATTTTTGGATACAAAATCATAGCAAACAAGTCTAATCTTGTTAACTAGGTCAAAAGGAAAGAGTAAAAATGAGAGCATTTGTGATTAGTTTCCACTTTCTTTGCATACACTTGATTGGAAGATAACTTGGATATTTGAGGCAACTAACCACTTTTTATTGCAATATTTTATGTTCTTTCACACTAACTTGTGGTGCTAACAAGTTGTGATTGTAGGTTGCCATCCTTGTGAAAAAAAATCAAAACATTGCATAAAAAGAACGCATGTCAAAGCTTCAAATGCACAAGGGCTACTAATGATTGTTTGCAGGGTTGCCCAACGCATAAAAACCCAATTTTTCTTGTTCTTTACTTTTACATGTGTGACATATACTAGTTGTTTATTTTTAGACACATTAAAACTTATAATTGGGATCTTTTGGTGATAGGAGAGTATGCTCTTCACCCTTGTGGTGAATCAAAAATCTTGACTTACCATTTGGTTTCAAGAGTAAGAGGCAACTGAATCTTCCTGGTGTGTTTGGGAGAAAATGATTGGAATAGAAGAGTATGCTCTTCACCTTTGTGGTGAATCAGAAATCTTGACTTTCGAAAGTTGATCCACTCTTTGTGTAGTTAGAATCCTTTAGAGGGCTTGCTCTCGGACAACTTGAGAGGAATGACCCAAGTGGGGACAAGCAGATTACCCGGATCTTCCAACCCACTATAAATTCAAGGCTATCAAGGACACAAAACCTTGGTAGACATAGTGTTTATCTTCACCTAGTGTGATCGCTTATGGGATTTCGACCATAGGGAGATCACTAGGCAAGAATGCTTAAGGTACTCTTGTGATTGCGAGATCAGTTACTCATCGCAAGGTGAGGTGTCTCGTAATTGGGAGCAAGAGGAACACTATGAACAGAAGCCCTATCTAAACACCCTAAGTTAGTAACTACCCTTTTCTAGCTGCTCAACTTCTTGGTGCAAGGATCGATCCTAGTGGACTACCCGAATCACCCCAAGATTTTACACTCACCATATGTGTTCCCTTGGTTATGCTTATGGCATTTTCATGACAAAGCCAATATCTCTTGTGGGAAACCACTTGGTGTGAGGCAAAGGAGCATCAAGCGTGGGCCAAGTTGTTGAGTAATGGAACATGTCCTTTAGGTAGATATTGCTTGATGTGTTCTCGAATGTGGTATGCCTGTGGAAATCTTTGGAACATACACATGATGATAGTTATACGGCTTTCTTTTAAGACCTCACATATGCTTGTATCATGCAAGGTTACTTTTTCCCTTGCTTGATTGTTTGAAGACTACTCCATGTGTCACTATCTTGCTTGGAAAGAAATTGCTTTTGAACATCCAACTTGCTATGCTATCAACTATTGTCAAACGTTGTCAACCAAGTCAAAACATCAAATGCAAAAAAAAATTTGTGTTGCTTGCTAAGGGGAGTCTCATCATTTGATTTTTATTTTCTATGTCTCTAGTTCTTGAACATGCTTAAAGTGACTCTTTGGTCTTAGTTCTCTTGTTCTTTTTGTCTTCATGGTCTATGTCCACTTGCTAGTTATATTTTTGCTGAAATGGTTGCCTTGATTTCTTGACTACACTCTTGGGTTGGAGAGTTGTTCACTTGTCACCCTGCTTGCTCCATCTATTTAGCTATTTGGGTATCTTGCCTAGCTATTGACTTGAGTCATTCATGTCATAAGTTTCTTGGACATATTGTTTGACAAGTTTCTTTAATCTCTCTCTACTATCTTGGCAAGTGAACACTCTACCTCCTATAGTTTCAACATCAAGTTATCTTCTAGGCTCTTTTATGCTTGGCTTTGTATCTAAAACTATGGGATCTAAACCTTGTGCTACCAAACTTCAACCAAATCTAGATGATCATGATATCCTCCATGTCACTAAAGAGTTTCAAGATCTATATGCGCAATACAAAGAACTAGAAGAGACAAATGATCTTTCTTACCTTCATCTCTCTAAGTGCATGACAGAAATGAAGTCTAAACTTGAGAAAAGGTTAGAGGAGAAGATTGCATCATTACATGAATCTTCCTTAAGGTCTTTACATGCATGTAAGTCACCTTCTTTGAGGTCATCCTCTTCTTCTAGGTCTACATGCTCTACTTCAAGACATCAAATGTCTTCATCTTCTAGATCTAAAGACCTCTTTAGAGGACAAGCAAGTGATACCTCCTTTGAGCCTAGGCCAAAATATCATGATAAACCTATCTTTGACCAAGAAAATGATGAAGACATGGATGCATATCATTCACTTGAGAAACAACAAAAGGACTCTAGACATACTTCTAATAGAACTTTTGCTCCCTTGGAAGATTCTTATGATGACACTTTGCAAAAACTTCTTGGCACCAAGCTCATCATGTTGCCTAAGTCTAGCTCCTATGGAAATCCATTCTTGGATACCTATTGTGCCTATCATCAATCTAATGACCATGCTACTTCTAATTGTATAGAGCTGAAACATAAAATCCAAGATCTCATTGATGATGAGATTGTTGATCTTGGAACCTCTAGTGACTCATGTGCTGAAGATACTTCTCTTGAGCAAGATTACATTAATGAACCTATGTCTAGTAGCGGCTCTATTACATCTTCCACTTCTTCCAACACTCTTGCATGTCCCAACACTTCAAAGCTTTCCAACATGCCTCCATCAAATAAAGAACTTAATGCTTTCCACATAGACTACATGTATCCTCAAGGGCTACCTCTAAAAGAAACTCAAGCTAACCTTCACTTGGCTACAAACCTTTTCCATGCTACTAATCCTAAACATCCTCAACCTTCATGCACTACTATGCCTAATCCAAGCACTACTCCATTCACTCTTCATTCTCCCTTGTCCTTAGAAGTGGCTCCATGTCAAGAGGACTCTCAAAAAGAACAGGCTATAAATGTCAAGAAAGATCAAGATCAAGCACACTTTCATCTCTTTCAAGATTTTTCCCCTCCATATCCTATAACATGTCCACCTCCTAAGTATGATGAAGATACCACTTCCATTATCTCCCTTGAGCTTACTAAAAATTATGAGAAAAGTTCCCTTCATATGCCATCCAAGGCTACTTATCAAGATCAAAGCATCCCCTCATGTTATACTTCTCCATATCCACTTCAAAATTGTGCTCAAGCTTCAAGTGCTACTATTAAAAATATTGTTCCTATCAAAGGTACTCATGAGTCTATTGATGGCTTTGACCATGTTTCTCATTCTAAAGATGTTGATATCCCTTCCCACTATCACTTTGCATCTTCTAAATCTATCCTTGGTCCTTATCCATCTAAGCTAAAGCATTTAAACCTTCCATCCATATTGGGGCCTTATGTTCCTCCATCTCCTACATTCACTCCTAGCTCATTCCCTAGCTCTCCTATAATACCTCAAGATCAACAAAGACACTCATCCTTGATGACTTTTCACCCATCTATACATCTAAACCAGTCATATCATCCTTATTCATCCACAAATCCCAAGTCCTTTGGAAGTGAGAATAAACATAAGAATCCATTGAAAAAGAAAGATCATTATGTCCCATCTAATCGACATTTGAATGCTAAGAAGGAGAATGCACAAAAGAGACCGCAAAGGTCCACTACTCAAAGAGCTAAACCAAAGAAAATATGGGTTCCTAAATCCATCATTGAAGAAATGCACTCTCAAGCACCCAAAGAACAAGGAAAATCTAAAGCTATGTGGATTCCCAAGTCTCTTTTAAAAGACTTGAATATTGAAAATACTTCAAAGTTGACATTAAAGCTTCCAAAGGCTTCCACTCCATCCTCTTCTAAAATTTTCCTACCACCTCATACATCTAAATCTCAAGCTATTTCATCCATGATTCCTCCATCATTTCAATACCCTTCAAGGTGTGTTTCAATGTTGATCTTGTCCAATATTTCAACTACCCTCATGAAATCCTCTAAAGCTTACACTTACTTTCTATACATGAACTATTATCCTCCATATACTCTTCCTACTACCATTTTTCTTTCATCACCTTATCAACATCTTTGAGCATACCTTTCTATGGTCTTGGCTTATCATGACTTATCTTTCCTATAGGAGCACTATCTACATTCAAAAAGCTTGAGCTCTTTCTTAAAATTCAAAAAATTCAAAATTAAAAAAAAAATGAAAAAAATGAAAAAATATAAAAATGTGCCTTGGTGAAAACCACTTCTTGTGGCACCTTGGTAGCAAAAGTAAAGAGAAATAAATTTATCCTATGGTGAAAACTACTTCTTGTGGCACCTTGGATAAGTACCATGATGAAAACCTGGCAAACAGGCGTCATGCATAATTCTTCCATCATCCATCTATCCCCTCTTCTCTCTTTGATCTTGACAATGTTGAGCTATCCTTGTGTATTGGCTATCTTATCTATCGCTCACCCCATCCTTCTCATTCTCTCAAATCGTTCACATCTAGCTTCATTCTTATTACTCTATCCCATCGCTATCCTATCTAGTTGACCCCATGAGTCTTGATCACAATAAATAAAGCATGGTTCTCATAGGCCTCTTGACATGTCTACTCTCTTGGATTGCACGCTTTCATGCTATCTTACTCATTGGCTTCCATCGCTGATCTTATATGCTATCACACTTCTTGGCTTCACCACTTATCCTACACGCTATCCTTCTCATTGCTTCCATTGCTTATCCAAAATATGCTTCATATGACTAATTCACTTCTTTCCCTAGCTTGGGTACTCTTGAGGATCACTTTCACTTGCTTCACACTCTTTTTTCATCCATCTTTGCTTATCCATTGGCTCATTGCTCCATCATATCCTATACCTTGCTAGACATTGGGAGAAAATGATGTGATCTTGCTTGAGAACTAGTGATATCTAAAACCTTCTAAAAAATCCAAAAAATCATATATGATGCTGAAAAAATCCTAAAAATTAGAAAAAAGTCCTAAAAAAATCTATCAAGTGGTGAAAATCTGGAAACAGGCGCTACTTGAAATCCTTGCACCTATGTCTATCAGTCCCAATCATCCACTTCGCTACACATTTCCTAGCTTGGAATTGTTTCTTGTCCTCATCTCGAGGGCATAGCTACTTAGCCTATTGAGGTATTCTTGTGCATTAGGGTTTCTTTGACAACTCACAAAACAGTGTTTCTCAACACTTCCCCCACTTTGACATCAAGTGTTTTTCAACACTTTTCAGATAGTTTACCTATGGTCTTCGATGTCGTAATATTTCTCACTATCAGAATCAAGTCTTGAAGAAATGGCCAAGTGACTTGCACACACGCACTTTAACACTTAAATGACTGAGCTATGCTGATCTTTATCTACTTTGTGTGTTGTCTATGATGATTTCTTTTCCATGTGTTCCCTCCCTAATAGTTTTTCAAGGATGTCATTGACTAGAGGACTGGGGGCATGGGACATATTTTCTTGATTTATGCTTGTGGGTATACTTTTACTTTTCTATAGTGTTGTAAGCATTTATGCTGGTCCTATTCAACATGTTGACTTACAAATGTATCATCCTTGACTGTTTTGCAAGACCGCACTCAGGGTTTATCCTGGCGCTTATGCCTTGATACAGGTGTAATCTTGCTAAATTAAACTTAGGGAATCTAATCATGTAGTTATCTTGACTTACATGTCTCTGATGCTTAGATTGGATTTCCACATACCTATCTAATATCGATCATATTCATATCCTCATAGTTATACTAGTGATGGTTGTATGATCTCATGATGTCCCTAATAAATGCTCAATGATGAAATTAAGAGTCTAAATGTTATGCACTTCTTGCTAGTAAACCACTTTGCATTTTAGGTTCATTTTCTAGCTTAGTCTTGCATTCTTGCATATGGGGAGAGCTCTCTCTTCATCTTTTTATGGACATATCAGCTAACTCCTTTCATATATTTCTTTACTTTCTTCTTGTTCATGTATTTTCACCTTCTCAATCTTTCACTTCATCTCTTTTCTATCTTATCATCACATTATATAAATTTTTGACCTCTTAAATAAATTCAACGTCCTAGATTCATTTTCAGGATCGAAATCCAAATTCGAGTTCATCTTGATGGTCAAAATTGTCTTTTAAAATTCTACTTTCTTCTGAGCAGTTAACTAACCTTTTGAGGTCTAATCTCTGAATCATCACTAGGGCATCTTCATTTCTTCATGTCTTCATCATTTCTATGCTTCATATCTACTTCTATTCACTTTTTCACATCTAAATCCTCTTTCTACTTAATTTGACCTAATTTTTATGATTTATCTTTTGCGGTCAACTTTGGTCAAAATGGGGCATTTTATCAATTTCTTATAGTCATTCTTGGGTTCTAATCATCTATCTGTCATCTTGGACATTGCTATATTCTAATTTTCTCATGTCTAGCCAGTTTTTGCATCCCCTTACCTCATTTCAATTTTGATCCTGAGGGGGCAGAAATACTCTATTGCTTATTGTTACAGCTATCTATTTCTTAGGAGCATTTGTTTGACCTAATCACTTGCTCTCAATCTATTTGCTTTTCTAGGTGTTAGTATTCTTCTTGAATTCTGACATCATCTTTTTCTAGTGTTCAGTACTACCACTATTAGGTTGTACATTTAGGACTTGCTATCTATTTCTACATTTCATTCTTCAGAATCAGACATCTATATCTATCATCGCCTACTTGGCTTCGATTTTCTTTGACCCAATGTGTTCCCAGATCGATCACGCATTATTCAAAGAGGGGAAAATGTAATCACCTAAAAATGGTCATCTAGACTATTAGCCCCCTTCTCAACATTTTGGCTAAATTAATTTAATCATTTATCTAGACCAAATTGCTAATAATCAATTTATTTGATTATAACCTATAGTTTGACTATGCTATCCTAAGTTCATTATTTGATTAAAATAACATGTCCCCTTTTAATTAAATAAAACACCCCATTCTTCTAACCCACTTAAAGTGCACACATAAAGTCCTTTTTCTATTTTACAAATAAAAGAAAAGGCTTGTGAGACTTTTGTCTTATATGACAAGTCAACTTATATTCTATTGGTTGACTTGTGTGTGCACATGGATCACTCCTCTTTTCAAATTCCACTGTTGATCATCCACCATCTTCATCTTGATCTCTACCATCCATACATCTTTAAAAGGGAGAGAGCTTTCCCCCTCAATCCATCTTTTGAACATTGTTATGCTGCAAGTTTTCTAATAGGTTTCTTTGGAGCTTTGTGGAGAACTTCTATTTCTTGTCTACATTCTCTCATCCATGGCATCATGGCATTCTAGCTTAGCTTAGCTTTCATTTTTACATGTAGCTTAAATCATATAGTCTAATAGTTGGATTGCAACACTCTCATACATGCTTAGCATAGCTGCACTTTTCATATTCATTCTAATTTAATCTTTAGTTGCATTGCATTCTTGAGGAACTCCTTGAGACATTTGCATTCTTGCATCTTGTCTTTGGAACCTCCCATTGCATGGTTTACTAGCAAGAAGAGTATCTATAAGGCTCATCTGAGAGCCTTCTTATTCTTGAAATATACTCTCTTGCACTCCATGGATAGGGAGCTCTAAGCCGGCATTCGAACATTCCAAACTCATGGAATCATTTGGATAGAAGGGTTTAGAGTGGGACACTTTCGAGTGTACAAGAACCCCCCTATTAAAGGTTACAAAACACAGTTATGTGTGACCTTGTTAAAGGATTTAAATCACTCTATTAGGAATGGCCTTGTTAGAAGTATTTAGATCATTCTATTAGAATATCACCTTGATTAAAGGATTTACAATATGATTATTAGGTCAACCTCAATTAAAGGATTTTAATACCACAATGGTTAGAAAGTAACAATTAGGTTTGATATGATAAAATACAACTCACTTTGCAAATTTAGATCTCTATATAAATCATTCCCAATGCATTGATTGGAATTCATCGCATTCTCCATCTCTGATCTTCTTGGCAACCATTCAAGCAATCATCCTTTACCAACCTCTCACTTTTCCTCTACTACTATATTGTTCTTTATAGGTCCTCCATAATTTATCTAGTCCAACAACCATAAAACATCTCTTCTGCCTCCTTAAATAGGTAGCTTTGATCTTTTGTTGCTTAAACATCACCGTAGGGTTTTATCATATTCATTGAATTTGTCAATCATTTTTTGCTTCTTCTTTCTTGAAAGTTCTAGAAACTTCTCATCAAGTCCTTTCCTTTTATCACTTAACAAACTCAACTCAAGTATTAAATATGTCAACTCATCAATCCTTATCATTTATGCATTTTGACCAATTCAAAAATTCAACTATGTCAGCCTCAAAACTCGATTCTTCAACAAATAGTAAAATACTGACACTCAATCATCACTACGCTCTTCAACTCTATCAACACTAGTTCTATCTCACTTAGCTTACATTGGCTCGCTCGGCCTTCACTGTGATCGATTGCTACTCTAGTTTTCTCCTCCATATTTCTCAACCATAACTATCACTAGGCTAATATTGTTTGCTCGGTTATCTCTTGAGTTCCTTAATCTTTAGCTTCAACTTTTTCATTGGCCTAGTAAACTGTCACTGGTCAAGCTTAGTGTTTTACTCAACATCTCTTCTACACTTCAACTCGTCTTTCTTCTTTACTTCAAAAAATAATCAAACAACACATTACCTTGTCAAAGACTAACTGATCAAGTGCTCATTTTAATTCCATCATACTTACTCCTCTTTACTCAACAAGTTTACTAGTCTACCTTGTTATCGTTCTTTTCAAATCCTCTTCATCAATCAACTGATATAGAACTCTAAATTGTTAGCAAATATCTTATTATTAAGGCTTGACATCAATGACAATATATCAATTTGTTCGAATTGTAGTTTCCAACAATATGATATCATCCCTTTTCATCTTCCAATCACAAAAATCATGTTCCACATCGAAGCAAACTTTTTCTCAAAGTTTGAATCAGATCTCTCAAAATTAACACTTGTTCTAGGACTCCTAGAGAATCCCAGAGTTTTTAAGGCTCTAGGACTAGGATGTAGTATGTCCCTATCCTAGGATTGGGACATAATGCATCCCTATCCTAGACTTGGACATAGTGCATCCTATTCCAAGGATATATTTTGGGGTCCTTTTTTAGCCCTTGTATTGGGGTTGATCTAAAGCATAATTTCTTTGCCCTGGCAATCATTGAAAAAATGTTTATTCTGAATCTTTTATAAGAAAAAATATTATCTTCATTTGACACAAATCAAGCATCCAAAAATTGATGATTGATAGCATTCTTGTGCCCAAGGACTCAGTCATTCAAGCATTCTATGTGTTAAAGAAAATTTTCAATTAAAGATCAAGGATTCAAACATTCAAGAAATTAAAGGGGCTTATGCAAGGTCTTTCATAGAAATCTCAACAATAATGATCTCCCTTTATATATTTAAGATCCTTTGTTGCATATTTTACATTCATCTCTCCAAGATCTACATTCATTCCTAAGATGAATTTCAAGCACATTCATTCACGAAGGTTTTGATTTTCTTTGCTTTCCTTTCCCAGGGTTTTTGAAATTGAGTGAGGGATATTGCATCAACATATTTGATTACATTATAAATTAAAGAGCATATTCATAGATTTACATTGCTTCCTGTTAGATCTATTTCTATTACTTACTAGTATCTCTATTTTAATTTTAATTTCAAGGTTAATTCCTAAACTGGGGTTTGACCAAGGCCTACCCCCTATCAATAAGAAAAAAACATTTTTCTTGTAGGTTACAAATCTAGGAAATTAAAATAGAGTATAGATCCAGATACCCATTTTGTCAAACATGAGAGATCCAAAACCAATTTCACGATTAGGCACAAAAGGACTAAGACCATTTCTTCTCCTTCCTTGTACTAGGTTGCATTTCTTCCTTGTCCTAAATGAATCTTTCCTAGAGCTAAACAATTTTTGGGTTTTGCAAATCTCACAATTTCAAGTGTAGAAATTTAATTTTAGCATTTTTTGATATAATTTGACATTGTATTTACAATTTTATATTCCTCAAGGTAATTTTTCTTCCATTTTCTATTTCAATACATTTTTTCCTTTGGATTCATATTTACATTGCATAAAAGCCGCTCTTTGTGGAGGTGAGAGAGAAGTAATTCTAAGAAATTCACCCCTTTTGCATAGGTCATAAATTGACACTTTCTCTTGTGTTAATTGGGCTTACATTAGGAGGTGAATCTAGGTTTTCACCCTTCATCTTTGCATAGTGAAGCTAATTCATTTCCACCTATACACATCCACAAATTGATGAGAAACGTAAAGTTGTGAACAAAATTTTGAGTAACTTGTTAAAATGTTTAGTTGGTGACAAACTAGGAAATTGTGATTTAGTGTTGGCAAAAGAAGACTTTGTATAAAATAATTATGTAAATAGAAGCACCAAGAAGACACCTTTTGAGATTTTTATAGGCTTGCATCCTAGAGGAGTTATTGAATTAAGAAATCTTGATATAGAGGACAAAGGAAGTGTTGAGGCAAAAGGATACATTGATTTCATGAGGAGTTTTCATGATGAATTAAACTATAACCTGGAACACAGTAGTCAAAAGTATCATGATGAATCAAATCAAGCGAGGAGACATAAGGATTTTGTAGTTTGTGATGAAGTAAAAGTTCATTTGAAGAGGAATATATTTTCTAGTGAAACTTATAACAAGATGATAATGGAGAAATTTGGGCATTGTAGGATCTTGAAGAAGTTTGACAATGGTAATGCTTGTAAGGTTGGACTACAAATGACATGATATTTCTTTGATATTCAATATTTATTATTTATATGAGTATTACAAGAGTTTGATGATGATACAATTGATAAATATGGTTATCTTAAGAAATAGACAAATGGCATTGAAAAAATCCTAGACAACAAAATTGGTAAGAGCAGTAGAAGGAAGGATTACATGGAGTACTTAGTTCAACGGAAAAATAAACCATTTGAAGAAATTTCATTGATTTCTTAGTCTAAGTTGGATTATTATGATTTTTATTAGAATGTGTGTGGTTCCTAATGTGTACAATAGTTTTTTATTTACACTAGGTGTCTAATACACATGAGCATCTTGGGTTCATTGGAAATCTTGCCTCAACCAAAAATAATTTGTTTTATTTTGTGTTTTGATTATGTTGATCTTGTTAACAATCTTGTTGTCCTTGTTTTGTTTTGTATACGAGAACATGTTTATAGAGTGGACCTTTCCTAGATCATTTCTCTTTGGTCACACTTCTAAATATGTTGTAATCGTTGCATTCGCATTTGTTCTTTCTCATGACATATTCTTCATTGACACCTCTTGTATCATGTTGGATTTTTCTTATGCAATATTATTTCATGGATACAATTGATTGTGGCTTGGTGTGTGAGTTCTTAGGTCACATGTGGATCTATATCTAGGCTCACACATTCTCTTATTCATACTTATGTGGTTTCTCTTCTTTCCTTGAGGGGTTAGACCTATTTGTTGCAACATGTTTTTTTAATTTAGAAAATGTGATCCTCCAGCCAACCAACATGTCATGATGGATATATATGTAATAAATTATGTGACTTAGAAGGAGAGTTGGAATCAAGGGTATTAGACATAAATCTAGAGGTTAAGTTTTGATCAATTAAGCTCACAAGTAGGATTTTCTAGTATACTTCAAGGCTACATCTGGATAAACCTTATGTCAGACATATTGTAAGTAAATTACATTGGATTTGCATTAATTCAATTAAATTAAATTGTTTCCTCTATATCTTGTGTTGTACTTCCATGTATTTACTCTTACTACATGGTTGGACACATCCTTTGGGGATTCTCCACACCTAGCACTATGTTAGTTGTTCTCAAAATCTAATAAATAATAACTAAAATATTTAATGTCAATATCCAATAAAAGTAAACTTCTTAGATTTAGTCTCAATCTTAGATTTATTTTCTATGTTAGTATTGAATAAATACTTCGTAGCAAAAAAAAGTAGGGATGAGCAGTTTACCATTTTTCCTATCCATACCTATTCTAGAATACCACCATCCAAGGAACTTGAAGCCCCTCTATTTATCAAGTAAACAATAATACTTACAACATCCACCCAAAACTACAAGGCAATCATGCATGCAATATCATACTTCTTGTACACTCCAAGATAGTTTGGTTCATCCTTTAGAACATACCATTTTATTGTGGGGTTATAGAAACTATATTTTTTTTTATGAATACCATAGGATGAGTAATAACTATCAAACTCTCTACTACAACATTCACCTCCATCATCTTATCTGAGACACTTAAACTTGCTTCTCGTCTCATTCTCAACTAAAGCATTCCATTTTTTTAAAGACTTCAAATACATTAGATATTATGAGAATGAAATGAACTCAAGGTTTCCTAATTTCATCTCCAATAAAAGAAATATGAAAATAAGACCCACCAAGATATGGTATTAAGGTTGGTCCACATACATCAGAATGTACAAGTTCTATCTTTTTGCTTTTATTTTTCTTCCCACCTATATTGACTTAAAATGGAAGAACCCATCATTTAAGACCTTTTATCTCCTCCCCTTTAGTGATTTTATGGATCATGAATGCATTTGTGCTCAATCAACTCTTTCTCTCACTTTTTTTCCTCTTTTCTAGTTTTGTTTGTGTAGTTTATGAGAACCCACAATTGTCCCTCTTTATGATAACCTTGGTGTAGGTAAAACAAGCCAACCTATACTAGTATAGTTAGTCTTGGGGCCAATTTTTTCTTGGGGAGTAAATTTGTAACATTAGGACCCCATTAACTTTCTTTGTTTTCGATCTTGAAACTTACTACAAAAGGAACCCTAGACACCTCATTTTCACATCACTAGACATTAGAAGAAATATATACACACATTAAGTACACTCAATAAAGCATATTGAAGGCATTCATAAAATTTTTAAGATACTTCTCAAGCTCTTTTCAAAGATTCAAGGGCTTTGTGAGCATTTCCTCTTCAAGGGAGGAGATCTACATTGTGACATTTATCTTCTTTCTCTTCCATTGTACACACTTACATCCATGTCTATATGATTTGGTAGTGGTGAGATTCATTGCATCTATGGATATTTCCTATATCCTTCACTAAAAATTTAACAAATCTACAACACTCAAGCATTGCAAATTCTTATTGATAAGGGTTTCAATCAAGCAAGGTGAATATTTAAATTTGTCTTGCTTCCCTACATACTTTAGATTTTATTTCCTTTCAAGGTTGATTCCTAAATGGGTTCTTGACCAAGGAAATTGCCTCCCCGCTAACAAAAATCATTTTTTCCTTGTGTGCAGGAATATGGTATCGTGATTGTGAATTTGGATTTGGAAAGTATCAATTACAGGATTTTAAAAAAATATAGGTTGACTTTATTTTTGTGTTCTGGGAACATGTCCATCATCTCATAAACCTATCATTAGATTTTCTTTCAGTCAACATGTACTTGGAGATTTGGGTTTTTTGTGGCTTTCTAGATTTTTGTTTTGATTAGAGATTTGCAGTTAGAATCTTAGTCACAACTTTAAAGCCATATTTAATCAACTATGGGCACGGTGAGAGAGAGGGATGGAGGAGGCGAGAACTACAATTCGAATCACATTGTTTTGAATCTGGAGAAAGGCGGGAGACAGGAGAGCACGTCTGCAGGAGGGCATGCAGCAAGGCATGCAGCAAGCGCAGGGCAGGAAACGAAGGGGAAAGATGAGGATGCCTCAAAGGATGGGGACCCACGGGTTATGATGCCCCATCCAGGTGAGAAGATTCCCCCTCCCCCCCATGTGGGCAGTGGGCCGTCTGGGGCATGGGGACGCTGGTCGAATCTATTCGAGATAAAACCATCAGGTAAATCGTCTTTCCCAAAAGTCATTGACAAATCTGATAAGGAGAAAGGTATTTTTGCTCTGGAAATCCCTAGGGAAATTATTGACCACAATATCCTAAGCATGGCGAACACTCTGGTAGGAAAATTTGTAGGGCCAAGACCTAATATTGATGTAGTGAGGACATTTACCAGGAGAAAATGGAACCTTAAAGGGCATGTAGAAGTGACTGCTATGGCCAAAGGCTTCATGTCTTTCGATTTCTCTTGCTCGGAAGATTTTTCCCGTATACTATGTGTTGGGAACTGGTCTTTGGGCAGATCCAACCTAATATTGCAAAAATGGACATCCAACTTGGACTTGAACAATGATTTCCAATCTCAGGTTCCAGTTTGGTTAAGACTTCTGAAACTTCCTTTGGAATATTGGCATGAGGATGTCTTTGATGGCATAGCTAGGACCTTTGGAGAACTCCTCTCCATTGACCCTGTCACAGCAGCTAAGAAAAGATTGAACTACGCAAGAATCTGTGTAGGAGTCATCGAAGGCCAGGACATGCCTCAAGTTTTAGAACTACAATCTCGTCTGGGAAACAGATCTCAAAAGATTGACTATGAAAGTGTGCCTTTTGCTTGTTTCCATTGTAAGAAGGCTGGCCACAAGGCTGGATCATGCCCACTTTTCAAAGGGAAGAGTATGGTGGGAAAGGCCCGTCCACAAGGGGGGATAAAAGATTCTCTAGATCCCAAAAAAGAATGGAGGAAAAAAGCATCGCAAGTCAAGGCAAATGGAGAGGCAGAAGGAAAAACAAATACTGCTCCTAATGCGCCCCAAGAGGAATCAGGGCCTCCTCGGACGACTGGAAACGTAGGAGGGGGAGAAGAGAAAGGAGTGAAAGATGATTCAACACCTCTCCCCAATGCAAAGGAATCTGAGAAGAAACCTGAGGAGACAGGTGAAAATATGACTCTTCCCCCTTTGGATTCTCAGGAGGATGACTTGAAACTATCCTTTGTCCCAAACTCCATGGAAGAACTAAAGGAGGGGGAACCCATGTCCCAGGACCCTAACCTAGTGTGTTGTCCCCCCCCTACAACAGTAAACAGAATCATAGAGAGGTTGTCTGCATCGACAATGGAAGATTTGGCGAGAATTGATGCTTGGCTGGACAAAGGACTAGAGGGAGAAGAGAATCCCTGGACAGAAGTCAGGAGTAGAAAGAAGAAGAATAGCAGGGACCCTTCTTCGGTATATCCCCCTTCTACTAGAAGCATGGCCAAGGCTGATCTTGGCCACAAATCTAACCCAGTGGGAAGGAAAAACAAGAATGAAATCAGGAAAGAGGAAGCCAGAAGAAACATTAAGGATGGTACGCAGCGCACCATCCAGGAAGCATGCTCAGTAGTTAAATCATAAAGATCTTATCTTGGAATATTTGTGGACTCAATGGAATCCACAAGCAAGAAGTTATTAGAAATATGATAAGGGACCAAAGGCCTGATGTGATTCTAATCCAGGAAACTAAAATGAAGAAGGAAAGGATGGAAAATATTAAGTTCAACAATAGCATGAAGGGCATAGCCTCTAACTCTGAAGGAGCGTCTGGAGGACTGCTGTTACTTTTCAATGATAAGTATTTCAATATAGTAGCTTAGTATGATGAAGATAACATTCTTTTCTACAGAGTTCAACATTTGCACACCAATGATTCCTGGTTTTTAGTGAATATTTACGCCCCCAATAATAAGAGAGATAGAAAAAACTTCTGGACCAAAGTTGGTAATATGGTGCAAGATTGTGACATTAAGAAAGGTATAATCATGGGAGACTTTAACACACCGCTAGAAGATAAAGAGAAAAAGGGAGGTATGCCCCCGGATTGGGAAAGTAAACAGGATCTTTCTAACTTCATAAATAATCTGGCCCTTATGGACGTAGAGCTTAAGGGCGGATCCTTTACCTGGTCAAACAAGAGAAAAGGCCATGATTGCATTCAGGTTAGGCTAGATAGAGCTCTTATATCTTCAGACTGGCTTCAATCCTTCAGCTGTAGACTATCTCTGCTTCCCAGAATTGGTTCGGACCACTCTTCCATTTCTCTTTTAGTTTCCCCTCTGGTACACAGGAGATACCATCCTTTCAGGTTTGAAAAAATGTGGACCTCTCACCCTGACCTCCTGGATTATATCAAGAAATAGTGGGGGATAGAGATGGAGGGCTCAGCCATGTTCAGAGTCACCAGAAAACTTAGCAATGTGAAGAGGATGATTAAAATTTGGAACAAGTCTGATTTTGGTCATATCTTCCATGAAAAGAAAGAGTTATTTGATAATCTAACTATTATCCAAGATTGCATTCAGAAGGAAGGTTACACTGAGACCAACAGGGTTTCGGAGCTCAAGACCCTGTCTGAAATTCATAACATTATTAATAAGGAAGAAAAATTTTGGAGGCAAAGATCGAGGATCACCTGGCTAAAGGAAGGAGATCGGAACACTAAGTTTTTTCACCTAACCACCCTCAAGCACCGTGCTAGTAACAGGATCTATGGTATCAGAAAGGGGCAGGAGCTATTAACTGAAGAATGTGCCATCTCGGAAGAAGTTGTTTCCTTTTTCTCTAGCCTTCTCTCTGAGGACCCAATGCTTTCCAATTTGGACTAGGAGGATTTGTTACACTGTATCCCTCAGCTCATTCAACCTATCCATAATAAACAGCTCTGTGCTATTCCTAATGCTTCAGAAGTTAGAGAGGCTCTCTTTTCTCTACCTGCTGACAAGGCTCCAGGCCCGGACGGTTTTCCCACTTTTTTCTTCCAAAGGTTCTGGCCGATGATCATGGGAGAGGTTGTTCAGGCTGTCCAGGAATTCTTTGGAGCCAAATCTATTCTCAAGGAGCTAAACTCGACTTTTGTGGTTCTCATTCCTAAATCCCCTGGGGCGGACTCGTTGGACAACTTTAGACCTATTAGTCTGTGCAACTCACTCTACAAGATCATCTCTAAAGTTCTCACTTTAAGAATGCTCAAGATCTTGCCCATGATAATCTCGCAGCATCAATCGGGTTTTGTTCCAGGGAGACAAATTTTGGATTCTGTCTAGATGGTGCACGAAGTCATCCACTCTCTTGAGGCATCCAAACGGGAAGGTATGTTTCTCAAACTGGATCTTTCTAAAGCTTATGACAGGGTGGACTGGTCTCTCCTTGGGAAAGTCCTCTCAAATTTTGGCTTTGACAGTAAAGTTTGCAAAATTATCTCTCAATTGGTGTCCACCTCCTCCTTGGCTGTTCTGGTTAATGGAGTCCCTTCTAATTTTTTCAAACCTTCCAGAGGCCTCAGACAAGGAGACCCCCTTTCGCCCATTTTGTTCATCATTTTAGCTGAATTCTTAGGAAGGATTATAGACTGTAGAAAGCATGAGGCTTGTATCAAAGGGATCCTTCCCTCCTCTAATTGCGTTCCCTTCACTCATCAGCAATTTGTAGATGATACTATCTTGGGGGGGGAAGCTTTTGTCAAAGAGGCCAGAGCCCTGAAGAAGATTCTTGATACTTACTCCAGTGGGATGGGTCAGCTGATTAATTGGAACAAAAGCTCACTCTTTTTCATCAACACCTCTGAGGTTAGACAAAGAAAAATTGCCAGGATTCTGGGTTGTGGGGTAGGCTCTTTCCCCTCTACCTATCTTGGTCTCCCTTTGGGATCCTCACCCCCGGAGTCTTTTTGGAATGGTATTTTGGACAGATTCAATAGGAAGATGGCTGGTTGGAAAGGGGTCTCTCTTAGTCAAGCGGGGAAATGCCTCTTAGTCAAATCTTCTCTTCAAAATCTGTCAATCTACGCCCTGAGCCTCTTTGGAATTCCGAGGAAAATAGCTGAAAGAATGGAGAAAATCCAAAGAGACTTCCTTTGGAATGGTAATGAAGGGAAGAAAAGATACCCTCTTGTTGCTTGGGAGAAGGTTTACCTCCCTAAGAGGTACGGAGGTCTGGGCATTAGAAAGATCACCCACCTCAATAAGGCTCTCCTAGCTAAACAAATATGGCGGATCTTCAGTAGCACCAGTGAATGGAGGGACACCCTGGTAAACAAGTACCTTAGAAGACCCACTCTTCTTTTCACCCTTTTTAATGAAGATATCCCAAAAGGATCGAACATTTGGAATGGGATCATGAAAGCCAGGGACCTGGCTAAGGCCAGGATATCATGGAAATTGGGAAATGGGAAGGACATCCAGTTCTGGTCGGATAGATGGCTTTCCCAAGATCCACTTATCAATAACCCTATTTTTGAGAGATGGATGCAAGCTTGTACTGATCAAATTGGGTCCAAAGTTTGTGATTATTGGAATGGCCAGGAATGGAGTGACCTATCCCTCATCTCTGAGGACTTGACTCCTATAATGCTTATGCTCAATTCCATGATTCCTATCAATTTGGGGGATGAGCTGGTCTGGAGGGATAATCCCAATGGAAGATACTCTGTTGCCTCAGGCTATAATTCCCTTTGGAGCTTAAAAGAGAAGGCCCCTTGGGCGGAGGCTTGGATTTCGGGTCTCACTCCAAAGATCAACATTTTTTACTAGCTGGCTCTTCAGAACAAAATCCTTACTCATGACAATCTCATGAAGCGAGGACATGTTATGCCCAGTAGATGTCCCTTGTGTAAGAATCAGGCTGAGACCGGAAATCACATTTTCATCTGATGTGACTATGCTAGGGAGGTGTGGAATGTCATCACATATGATAATGAAACCCTCTGGTGCAAACCGGATAATCTCATGGATTTTTTCCATCAATGGAAAGGTCTTTGTAAGATTGCTGGTCGGCAGGATCACTCGGACTGGATTTTACCCCATTTTTGCTAGGGAATTTGGAAGGAAAGGAATAATAGAATATTTAGAGACAGAGAGGAGCCGGCTATAATCCTTGGCAGGAAGGTCTCAAAGAATATAAAGGAAAATCTCCAAGTGCTGAAGGAGGAAGAAGAAGAAGAAGGGGACAGAAAGATAGCTAAAGAAAAAGACAGGAACCTCAAAAGGCAGGATGCTAGCTGGCTTCTCCCCCCAGATGGTTGGTCAAAAGCCAACTTTGATGGGGCTTCTAAGGGTAACCCAGGCCCTTCAGGTTGCGGTGGAATCATAAGAAATAGCTATGGGGAGGGAATAGCTGCCTTTGCTTCCCCGCTGGGAATCCAGACTATTCATCTGGCTGAAGCAAGAGCTGCGAGTAAGGTGGTCAAGTTGGCTTTTGAAGCCGGGATTACTAAACTCTGGCTTGAGGGGGACTCCAAAAACATTATTAATACCATTAATGGTAATTCCCCTCCCTCGTGGACGATTGCGAACATAATTGCTGAGACTTGCGCCACTCTCACAAAGTTCGATAAGGTCCACGTCACTCATGTTTACAGAGAGGCAAACCCAGTCGCTGATTGGTTTGCTAATAAAGGGGTTAACGCCACCAATAATCTGACCTGGCATGCTGAAAAAGATTTTTTGGCAGAGGCAAAGTTGCTTATCGACCAAGAAAAAATCTTGGGAAGGACGACTCAAATCCAATGCAATTATGGATAATAAAGATTGCTTAATAAATGGTAAGTGCCATTATTGGCATCGTGATTTTCACCAGCAAAAGGGGTTTCCTCTGACATTTTGACACGTTCGAAAGGACGATACCATTATTTTCAGAAAGGGGTATATTCACGGGTATCATAAAAGAAACATCACCATTTTTTCGAATGCAAATAACTTGCACAGTTCAGAATTCATGAGAATTGTGGAAGTTGATCAGGTAAACATGACGGGTGAGAGGAGCAGAAAGGAGCCGGTGGGGGAAGTTCAGAAGTGGAAGAACAAGGCCAAAGTTTGGAGAGAGCTGGAAAAGGGTGGGGTTACTAATTTCTTCGACAAACTTCATGGCTCGGATCCTGAGATCACTAACAGCATGGTGAATTCGTGGAATAATGGTAAGGTTAAGGTGAACGGGGTCTACTTTCAAATTACTGAGGATGTGGTTGCTGAAATCACAGGGATTCCGATGGAGGGGCATAAATTCTTCAGAGACAAGAAGATGTCTTCTAATGCAATCAAGGATTTTGTGAAAAACACTAAAGAGCTGAACAAGCTGGGCAAGAAAGAGACATTTTTTGTAACGGATACTATAAAGAAGCTTTGGAGGTATGTTCTCTACGCTGTCATTGAATATATAACCCTAGACCCCAGGTTTGATAGGGTTAGGACTCACCATTTTGTGATTCTGAATCATTTTCGCCATGGTAGTAAGATCTTCTTCCCGTATTATCTTTTTAACTCGATGAACAAGGCCATTTCTAGTTTTAAAAAGAAAGCTACCGTCAACCCGGCCCTGCATGAGGGTCTTCTGCTTCTGATTCATGAGCATTTCCACGCTCAAACCATTAGCAAAAACCCAATCCAGGGGGCGGATGTTGACAAGAGCAGCTCCAGTTTTTCCTCAGATTTTGACGATGTCGAGAGCATCAGCTCTGATGAGGTTTTTGAGCATTCAGGTAAGAAGACTAAAAGCCATAAGAAGGATTACCCCTCTATCAAATTACCCAGCAGAAAGAGCCCTAGAGGTCATACCCCAGCTAAAACTGGCTCTGCTGAGGTGGAGGAGGAAATGGATACTGATGATTTTGACAAGGTTTCGAAGGAGGAGCTGGATGAGGAGAAACTGAGAAAAAGACAGAAGAGGGAGGGAGAGAGCATGGAGCGCTCCAGTAGTCAGGGAAAGGATTCTCTGCCCATTCCCCTCTCCCCTATACATCCTCAGCCTCCTTTGGAGGAAAATGACAACTCTGGACAGATTGAGGGGGAAGTGCAAGTTAATAACAGAAGGAAGGCTTGGAAGAACTTCAATGTGAGAACGGCCACTATGGGAATCTACAGAGAGGCGATGAACCCCCAACTCCTGGTGGACGACCTTGAGAAGCCTAGACTCAATGAGCTAATTGACCCGGCTATGGTGGCTATTTCTGATAATGCAAGAGAAACGGGCATGAATCTATTGAACAATGCCCGCAATAGCATGATCGACAACTTCAGATCAATTAAATGGCTTTTTCATGAGCTTGAGGATGTCAGAGATAGGGTTTCCCAAATGGAAAAAATCAAGAGCAAGACAAGTGCAGAAAGCCAAGGCGACCGAAACAGCTGGGAGACTCTAATGGAGAGGAGAGTAAAAATATTGAGAACTACAATCGCAACCTGGCAAGTCAAATGATCTCCCTCCTCACTTCGATCAACGACAACATCCTCTCTCTCTTGGAAAATCTCAAAGACAGGAACCAGATGGAGGAAGATGATAAACAGAACAGAGACAAAGATAGGCTGGATGTGGATAAAGCCAAGGATAGCACTATGGAGAAGGATTTGACGAACGCCCAGGATCATAAGGCAGAAGAGCAACAAGAGTGCGCCGAAGCTGCCCAGACCATGCTCGAGATGGAGAAGTAGTCTACTAGGTTGGGTCTCTGTCCTTTGGTTTTTGTTTCTCCTGGCTATGGCTTTTTGTCTGGTCTCTATTTTTTTGGTTGGTTCTCTGGCCTTTTTAGTGGGCAGTTGTTTCGAGCTGGGCCTTTGGGCTTATTTTCAGCCGTAAGGCTTATGTTTTGGCTGGGCATTTTTTTGCTTATTTTCAGCCTTTCTTGTTGTTAAACTTATGGGTTTCAGGACCCCTTAAAACCTGTTTACCTTATCAAAAACTTTAAAGCCATATTTTTAGAGCGAGAAAGCATTTTCCTTTGTAGATTTCAAGGTTTGTTTTCAATCCTTCTTTTTATCTCTTAGCTTATAACTATTAACATATTTTTATTGGGCTAATTGCATACATTTTTATCCTAGCTAACTTATCTTTTTCATTTAATCAATTGGTTCAATGTATATTCACATCGTACGTTTAAAATTAATCAAAATTGCATGAAAGAGGATCTACTTGTGTACATCCATAGTATAATATGGGTTTATTATTGGCGGCCTTTCATCATATTTGGGTTTTTCTAATATAACTTGATTTGTATTGAGAGTTATGTTTGGAAAGCCCCCTTTCTCTTGTATTGAATAACTCAGTGTGAAATTGTGTTGTTAATGAATTTATCTCATATATTTTACATTGTCAAATTCATTGGTGTCATTTTCCCCTTGAACACTACCTTAAGAAATTTGACCTCTTTTCTTTCCCATAAACAGTTTTTTAGAAAAAACCAAATCAACTAGTTTAAAATTTGACAATATATTATTTGAATGGAAAACATGCATCCCCTTCTCACTCATGTGCCCAAGTTGATTGTTCCATAGAGTTGTATTCACTCTTTTGGAAGCTAAGAAGATAGAAATTAATATTACCACATATATAAATGCAATGTATAAACCTTTTCCCTTTTTATATTATTTTCAATGAACCTTTAGCAACTTTCCATGAATTGTCAATGAATATGAATGTGCAACCTTCACTTCCCAATTATCATATTAATATTATATTTCCTTACAAATGAGGAACATGTCTCAGCTCTTTTAGTAGCCATTAATTTACATTTGGTAATTGTATTTGTATGTTTCCCTTTCCAACAATTTTTCATGCTTAATTATCACCTAAATAAACCTACGAAAAGTCACCTTGAACATAGTCTAGAAATACTTTATATGAAAATAATCCCTTGAATCTAACACCGAAGAATTTATAATATAATCTAATGAAAGAATCAAATCATCTTGTAATATATCACCTGCTTCATTTTCTTTCTTGTTATATTCTTATTGTCCATCTCCTTGTTTTCCCTCTTGAGAGCAACAATCTTTATTTGAACGTTATTGCTTTTTGTGATGCCAATACTTAATATTTACCTTAGATTTGGATATGCTCTTTCTATATTTCCCATGATTACCTGGGCTCTTTCATGTTTTCTTTTGTTTCCCCCTATCTCAATAATCAAAATTGTTAAATTGTGGATCGTTGTAAATATATTAACATTGTCATAATATATGGTATGTATTTTTTAAATGCAGCTTCCTCTCACATTTATATTTAGCATAGGACATGAATAGACATGTCCCTTCATGGGGCATGGGACATGTTTATTCTATAATCAAATACTTAATATTAATCATAATATATTCATTTATATATGTATGCATACACACACACACACATACAATATATATAATTATTATATTAATTTCTCTCAAATAATAATAAAATTACATATATAAATTATATCTAATAAATGATGAACACACACATATAAAGGCATCCAGATTGCTTAAAACTATAACACTCCCTCTTAGTCAAGAAGGATAAATAATTTTTTATAATAAAAGGTAAATGACAATTAGTATTTTGAATAACCAAAAGATGATCAATAAGGTGACATCTAATCTCTTAGTTATTAAAACACCTAGTATGCATTTATACAAACAACCCAAAGATAATAAAAATGATGATATCTAAGCTCTTAGTTGTTATTATCATAAAATGCATACTTACCTCATACCCAATATGCATCTATACAAACAACTCAAAGACAGGCAATTTAATGACATCTAAGCACTTAATTGTAAGTTTCACAAGATGCATATTCTCATGATTTAAGTACAACACTTACTCAAAATGTATAACATTGATTTTACCCAACTAAAGTTACCACAAATCAACACTCCTTCTTAGCTAGGAAGGATAAACACAAGACATATATTACACCATTAGCAATATTAGGAATGACAAGTTTGTAAGGATCTCTTTGATGAGAAGATATCCATCATAATGATATAACATTTGATATCACAAGTCTTGGTCTCCTAGAATATTGATATTTGGTGTCCACCAAGTACTTATAAGGTTTTGATACCACATTTGATATCAAGAGTATTGGCCTCCCAGAATATCAAATATATTCACCAAGTACTCACATGGTTTAATCTCATGATACAAGTTATTGTAAGATTCTCACCTTATAATAACTTTTGTATATACAAGAACATTATTTCGAAGTCATCATCTCCTCATGATGTACACAGGGGGAAGGCCCATTAAATATCACATAATCACAACATTTATCCATGAATTATAATCCTCTTATTTGCTACAATTTATTGATTAGAGGAGAATCCATCTCAACATGGTTTACTCCCTCTAGATCACAAAGGTTAAATCATATCCTATACCTTCATCCTCTCTTTCAAGATTTGCTCTAATGAAATGTCAAGCTCCATTTGAACATCAATCTTTAGAGCTTCTTGCCTTTAACAAAGTGTCAGACTCCCTCTCAATCTAATATAAATATGTTTTCCTACAATAAAAATCTCAAAGGAAAAGATCAAGGTAAATAGTTCTTGTGGTAAAAAAATCACTTAATAATTATTCTCAATAATATTATTATTTAATAATGAGAACATTAGAAATTTGATTCTATACTTAATTCGTGATGAACCAATTATTTATCAATATTGAATGTAATTATTAATATATTTAGTATAATTTATTTTCATAAGCATACAATATATCTATAGATATAGTATAATCATATATGCTTACACATAAATTCATCCCAATATATATATATATATATATATATATATATATATATATAACATCATAGTAAATATGTATTAGAATCAATTTATAATAATAATTTAATTCTTTTCTCAATAATAGTGACATTAAAATTAATTATATTCCCAATATTACAACTATACATTAATATTAAACCTCTTTGCAATATCTATTTCATAATTTATGAAAGGAATCACATACCTTTGACAATAGTGACGAATGCCAAATTGAGTATGTAATAAGGGATATACTACTATCCCTAATATGTGCATTGCTAGAGTTCTTATTTTCCTTAGTTTGATTTCCTTACTGATCCTCAATGGAAACATGTTGAATTCATATTAACAAATTGTTTAGATTTTATTTTCAACTCGACCCTATTTCCTTGTAACTTCTTTAATGGTCTTGCACTCCTCAATTTCATCAATGAGTTTTTATGGTCCACATCATTGGATGAATGCACTGTAGCAATCACTTTCTATAAATTCATTCTTATAACTTTATTAAATTTATGGAGGGTATACCTTGCTTACATTTTATCTATTGATAATATTTTTAATATATTTGTATTCCTCCATTGAATGACCTAGATCCCTAAAACCTGTTTGAGTGTTGATTTCCATCACAGGTTTCATGAGCCAATGACGTGAGAGAATTTATTATGCACTCTATGTTTCTCTTATCAAAAGTGATCTAAAGCTTTTATTCCACTCAGCCTATGGTTATACATTACACCACCCTTAATGAAGACTATTTTTCTATCCATGCCATGGGAAGATCGACAATGACTTAGTGGGGGTTCAGGTTTCATCCAACATGGGTCTTTCTTCATATAGGTCTGATTCATTTACAACAAGCTTGAGCCCCACATCAGCATAGCAAGCCAAATTTGAATCCATTTTCCTTGTAGGTTGGGAGTGTATGTAAAACCTTTAATGAGGATGTCCTTTCCCATGTGATGACCCAACATATTTGATCCAACACCATGCAAATTCATTGGTTCCATATCGACTTCACACACATGATATTCACAAATTTATCATTCATAAGTGTAGGCATTTTCTTAGGATGGTGGCTTCCTCCAAATATTTGACTCAAATTAATCATTTTAATTCACTTATCATGTAATTTCCTCTTATATTTTCCCCATCACTATATTTAATAAGTTAACACTGAAATGTTATGAACCAACTTTCCCGTATTATGTTTCTACATGTGTTTGACACATACCTCTAGGTCTTCCTCAAAGTAAGATGCCTATGATCAACACAAAACTTTAACTTTTCTTTGTATCATACACCAACATCTATACAAACAACTGTTATTGACATGGTTGATAATTTGGAGAGTAGAAGCTCATTCAATTCACTACCTATCTTAATTCTAGAGCACGATGTCCCGTATTGAACCCTTGATGTTATCACTTCTAAATTTGATGCTTGCCTTCCCTGGTTGATTCTTTCCTCAATACTTATAGTCTCTCTAAATATTCTCTTAATCGGTACTATTGAGATGATATCTTAGAAGACAACTAGCTTTTTATCTGATCTGTGACATCAACATATATAAAAATATAATGTTTTCAAGGCACTAGAAGCCTGAGAGTCCCAAGGAGTCATATTATTTATCTTGTGCCCAACATCATGTAAGGAAGCAAAGGTTCACATAAATGCTTCCTACGCTAATCTTGAGAGGACAATTATGGAAGTTCAACTAACTATTGTAAAGATCTCAAGAAATACATAATAACATAATCAAAATAACAATGAGCGCATAACATAATGATTACCATGGGGAAACCCTTCCAAGAGAAAAACCCCACCCTCCAAAACCCACATAATGTATTCTCAAATCAAGAAGATTACAATACACTTGCAATGCAAGTTCATATAGGAGCACATCATCACAAAT
Organism: Cupressus sempervirens; assembly: GCA_028749045.1. Lineage (NCBI taxonomy): Eukaryota > Viridiplantae > Streptophyta > Pinopsida > Cupressales > Cupressaceae > Cupressus > Cupressus sempervirens. The sequence continues at coordinate 294,522,015 of CM053788.1, read as the reverse complement.
CAAACTTGGACTCCGACTCAAAGAGACTCCTTCTTGAGTGTTGATTTCCATCACAGGTTTCATGAGCCAATGAAGTGAGAGAACGCATTATGCACACTATGTTTCTCTTATGAGAAGTGATCTAAAGCTTTTCTTCCACTTAGCCTACGATTATATATTACACCACCCTTAATGAGCAATATTTTTCTATCCATGCCATGGGAAGATCGACAATGACTTAGTGGGGGTTCTGGTTTCATCCAACATGGGTCTTTCTTCATATAGGTCTAATTCATTTACAAGCTTGAGCCCCACATTAGCATGGCAAGCCCAAATTAGCATCCATTTTCCTTGTAGTTTGGGAGTCTATGTAAAACTTTTAATGAGGAGGTCCTTTCCCATGTGATGATCCAACATATTTGATCCAACACCATGCTTAAATTTTATCTATTGATAATCTTTTCAATATATTTGTATTCCTCCATTGAATAACCTAGATCCCTAAAACCTTCTTGAGAGTTGATTTCCATCAGAGGTTTCATGAGCCAATGATGTGAGAGAACACATTATGCACTCTATGTTTCTCTTATCAAAAGTGACCTAAAGTTTTTCTTCCACTCAGCTTACGTTTATACATTACACCACCCTTAATGAAAAATATTTTTCTATCCATGCCATGGGAAGATCGACAATGACTTAGCGACGGTTCAGGTTTCATCCAACATGGATCTTTCTTCATATAGGTTTGATTCATTTACAACAAGCTTGAGCCCCACATCAGCATGCCAAGCCCAAATTAGCATCCATTTTCCTTGTAGTTTGGGATTCTATGTAAAACCTTTAATGAGGAGGTCATTTCCCATGTGACAATCCAACATATTTGATCCAACACCATGCAAATTTATTGGTTTCATATCGGCTTCACATACATGATATTCACAAATTTATCATTCATAAGTGTAGGAATTTTCTTAGAATGGTGGCTTCCTCCAAATATTCAACTCAAATTAATCATTTTAATTCACATGTCATGTAATTTCCTCTTACATTTTCCCCATCACTCCATTTAATAAGTTAACACTGAAATGTTATGAACCAACTTTCCCATATTATGTTTCTACATGTGTTTGACACACACCTTCAAGTCTTCCTCAAAGTAAGATGCATGTGATTGACACACAACTTTAACTTTTCTTTGTATCATACACCAACATCTATACAAACAACTACTATTGACATGGTTGATAATTTGGAGAATAGAAGCTCATTCAATTCACTGCCTATCTTAATTATAGAGCATGATGTCCCATATTGAACCCTTTATGTTATCACTTCTAAAGTTGACGCTTTCCTTCCCTGGTTGATTCTTTCCTTAATACTTATAATCTCTCTAAATATTATCTTAATCAGTACTATTGAGATGATATCTTAGAAGACAACTAGCTTTTTATCTTATATGTGACATCCACATATATAAAAATATAATGTTTTCAAGGCACTAAAAGCTTGAGAGTCCTAAGGAGTCATATTATTTATCTTGTACCCAAAATCATTTAAGGAAGAAAATGTGCACAAAATTGCTTCCTACACTAATCTTGAGAGGACAATTATGGAAGTTCAACTAACTTTTGTAGAGATCTCAAGAAATACATAATACCATAATCAAAATAACAATGAATGCATAACACAATGATTACCATGGGGAAACCATTCCAAGAGAAAAACCCCACCCTCCAAAACCCACATAATGTATTCTCAAATCAAGAAGATTACAATACACTTGCAATGCAAGTTCTTACAGGAGCACATCATCACAAATCGAACTTAGACTCAGACTTAGAGAGACTCCTTCTAGCACCCAATCTTACAAATAGAACTCGATGATACAAACACCTCCCTGAGCCCTTCATTTATAATGATTTACAACTTGGAAACCATTTGTGATCTTACAAAACCATGGGCCAAAATTATGGGCAAAACAACCATGCCACATGTTACCTACTTGTCATTTGTAACTCCAAGAATAGCATTTTCGTCAATAATTTTGTCCTCTAGTTTAGACCCCCATAAAAGTCATATAATGAGTTGTTTAGACTTTAAAAATAGGCCTCATATATTGTTCTAGGGACAAGATACATTTTTAATAAATCAAACACCTTTTTCCAACTCATAAACATGTGGAAAACTACCACAAACAAATTCCAGAATTTTCTGAAAAAAGCTTGCAAGGTTGAGATACAATTCTCAACATTCTCCCACTTGTCAAACACCTTGAAAGAGTTAGGAGAGCCAAAGTTTCATGGACTTAATTGCTAGGGGTCGAGAGGCTCATAAACTCTGAACTACTTTGTGCTCATAGGCTTAATTAATGCATCAACAACATTTGCCAAAGTTTCTACCTTCTCCAGCTTCATCTTGTCATCCTTGACCATATCTCTCACAAAATGATATTGTACATCAATGTGCTTGGTCCTGGCATGAAATGTCAAGTTCTTCACTAGGTAGATTGCACTTTGACTATCACTATAAATTCTCACTATACCCTATTTGAACTCTATATCTAAACATAGTATCTTAAGCTAGATAGCTTCCTTGCAGGCATGAGTAGCTACCATATACTCTACTTTTGTAGTGGACAAAGCAACCAAGACTTGTTGCTTGCTCATCCAACTAATTGAACCACCGAATAATGTAAACACATATGCACTGGTGGATCTTCTTCTATCAACATCACCAACCCAATCTGAATCCACATAGCCTTGAATATCCAAGGAATGCTCATTTCCTATTCCATGGAAACATATAGAGTACTTTGAGGTACCCTACAAGTATCGAAAAACTCTTTTTATTGCATCCCAATGTGATCTTCCTGGATTAGACATGTAATGGGAAATAATTCCCATTTCTTGGGCAATGTTTGGTCTTATATAAACAATAGCATACATCAAACCTCCAACAACACTCTGATATGGTACTCATCTCTTCCATTTCCAATAGGGATGAAGGACACTATGAGCTAGAAAGCTTTGTTCCCATAGTATCAGGAACACTCAATCATCTAGAATCTTGCATATTAAATATTCTCAAAATATTACTAGCATAATTACTTTGGCCTAGCCAAAGCTTTTTGTTTTTCCTATCTCTTATAATCTCCATTCCCAGAATTTACCTTATTGCACCAAGATCTTTCATTTCAAACTTTATGAGAGCTAAGATTTGAATTCTACAATCATACCTTTTCCTTTGCCAATAAATAACATGTCATCAAAATATAAGGCAATAACCAAGAAATAATCACCATCAGACTTGTAATATATACAGTGATCAAATTTGGATTGCACAAATCCCAAACTCAATACATATGTATCAAACTTCTAGTACCACATCCTAGGACTTTGTTTTAAACCATACAAGGATTTCTTCAATTTACAGACCAAATTACTTTTACCTTTCACCACAAAGTGCTTTGGCTATGTCATATAAATTTCTTCCTCCAAATCTTCATGAAGGAAAGTTGTCTTCACATCCATCTACTCAACTTCTAGATCATAAGTTGTTGCAATAAAAATTAAAAATCAAATGGATGCTATTTTTGCTATAGGAGAAAAAATTTCACCATAATCAATTCCTACAACCTAGGAGTATCCTTTTGCAACCAATCATGCTTTATACTTCTCAATGCTTCCATCTAAACCCATCTTCCTTTTGAACACCCATTTAAAACCAACAGGCTTCCATCCTTCAGGAAATGGTACAAGGTCCTACATGTCATTCCTCTTAAGAGCTTCCATCTCTTCTTCCATGGTTTTTTTCTAGGACTCTGAATCATTCATACCTAGAGCATTTTTTATAGATTTCAGTTCATCAATATTAGAATTCAAAGCAAATATACACCTCCAATCATCAAGAGAATATCCATACCTTTCTGGTGCTTTCCTCTATCTACTAGACCTTTGAACAAGATCTGGTTCAAGTTCATTATTAGGTTCTCCCTCTTCCTCTAATGATTCAAAACTCATAGAGCTCTCTTTAGCATCTCGTCCAGGTCTAAGGGCCTCAATTCAACTTTCTCAAGTATAGCAGGCAATTGAATCACATCTTTCTTTTCTTCCATCTATTTTGGTTGTACTTAACAAAAGAAGGCTTAAATTGTCTAAAAATAACACTTCTAAAATAAAATTCCTTTTTTGCAATGGGATCCCAAATCTTGTATCCTTTTACACCATAACTATATCTGATGAAGATACATTTGATAGCTTGTTGTCCAATTTTGTTTGCTTCTCCTTTGGCACATGAGCATATGCCTCACAACCAAAAACTCTAGATGTCTAAGCGAAGGCTTGTGGCTTGACCATGCTTCCATTGGTGTCTTATTAGCAAGAGCTGATGTAGGAGACTTGTTTATCAAGTAGTAGATAGTGGCTACAGCTTCAGCCTAGAACTTGTGTTCCAGTCTAGCTCCACTCAGTATACTCCTAGCCTTCTCCATCAAGGTCCTATTCATTCTTTCTACAACTCCATTCTACTATGGAGAATACAGAGCTGTCTTCTCTCTCTTCATACCACATTCTTTACAAAATGTGTAAATATCATTGGAGTGATGTTGACCACCATTATCAACTCTCAAACACTTTATCTTCTTTCTAGGCTACAAGTCAACCATTGCTTTAAATTCTTTGAAACAACTAAAAACTTTAGCTTTACTCCTAAGGAAATAAACCCATGTTCTTCTATTGAAATCATCAATAAATGAAACATAATAAAATGATCTACCAATAGAAGGAACATCAATTGGACCAAATACATATGAATGGATTAGATCCAAAATACATGAGGACTTATGAGAACTTGAGTAAAATTGAATGTGGTTTTGTTTACTTTAGACACAATGGTCACAAAAATCAAACTCAAGATTCCAATCATTCAATCCATCAACAAGGTTTTAATTTTTTTCTCACCTATGTGGTCGAGTCTCTGGTGCCATAACATAGTCTTATTTGTAGGCAACTTTGATTCAATAGATAGAACACCCATGAGTACCCAAAAACCATGACCATCTATTGAAAAACAAACCCTCTCCTTCTCCAACATAGTAGTCCTCTTCACAACCTTATTAGAAGTACTATTGCACTCAACCATGGATGCATTAAGCTGGTATAGTGTACCCAATCTTCCTCCTTTTTTTATTACCATAGCACCTCTCACCATTTTCACACCTGCTTCAAAAAACTATACATGCACACCCACATCTATTAGTTTGCTAATAGATAAAAAAATTCCTTGCTACTCTTGGGATATGCAAGACACCATCAAATCTTCTAATTCTTCCATCAGAATATTTCACACAAATACTTCCATGACCAACAATATCAAGAACTGAGTTATCACCCAAATACATCTTACCATCATCAACATTTTCATACTTGCTAAACCAATTTCTATTAGGATTCATGTGAAAAGATGAACCTAAGTCTATCAACCATGTATTATCACATGCATGAGTGGCCAAGGTTGCAATAAAAACATGTCCATCTTCCGTCTCAAACTCAGAATCAAAATCTTGCTTCTTCTTCTTTTTCTTCTTCTCCTCTTTGCAGTCCTTTCAAAAGTGTCCAAGTTTTCCAACCTTGGATTTACCAAGAGATTTGAATCTCCCCTTATTCTTGGACTTAGAATGGCCATGCTACTTTTCATTCTTGCCTCTTTCTTTTGGTCTTCCTTGAACACTCAAAGCCTCTTTGGCATTCAAAGAGACCTTCCTTCTCATCTCCTTAAAAAGTAGAGAAGCAACAACATCCTCTATCTTCAAGAAAATTGAAGTGCTCCCTATGGCCATGTCAAGGTTGTCCCATGAGTCTGACAATGAACATAGCAAGATTTGGCACATTTCTTCTTCATCCATCGATGCCCCAATTGAGGTCAGTTGAGTCACCAACATATTAAAACTTTTAAGATGCTCAAAAATTTGTCCACCTTCTTTCATTCTTAAGGAATGAAACTTCTTCCTCAAGAAAATCTTATTCACAAGTAGGTTCTTCATGGACATTAATTAGAATTGAGTTTGCAAGACACAATTTGATGAAACCTTTAGCTTTTCTATCTATCACATCATAGTGTGTGGCTAAAGTCAGATCTATGGGCCTCATCTTATTCTCATCAATTGCATCCCATAGATCCTAATCAATCAATAGATTTTCCATCTTTAGCTTCCACATCTCAAAGTTTGTGCTAGAAAACTTCTCTACATCAATCTTTCCTGATATGCTTGCCATCTTTTCAATCCTACAACATAGAAATGAAAACATTTACACAAGCTCCCACTCAAACCTTGATTAGCTCAAAAAACCTTGTACCCAAAAAATAGAACCAAAACTAGCCAGGCTCTGATACCACTTGTAAGGAAGCAAAGGTGCATGGAATTGCTTCCTACACTAATCTTAAGAGGATGATTATGAAAATTCAACTAATTATTGCAAAGATCTCAAGAAATACATAATAACATAATCAAAATAACAATGAATGCATGATACAATGATTACCATGGGGAAATCCTTCCAAGAAAAAAAACCCACCCTCCAAAACCCACATAATGTATTCTCAAATCAAGAAGATTATAATACACTTACAATGTAAGTTCTTATAGGAGCACATCACCACAACTCGAACTCAAGCTCAGACTCAAAGAGACTCTTTCTAGCACCCAATCTTGCAAATAGAACTCAATAATACAAACACCTCCCCAAGCCCTCCTTTTATAGTGATTTACAACTTGGAAACCATTTTTGGTCTTACAAAACCATGGGCAAAACAACCATGCCACATGTTACCCACTTGTCATTTGTAACTCCAAGAATAGCATTTCCATCCATAATTTTGTCCTCTAGTTTAGACCCCCATAAAAGTCATACATTGAGTTGTTTATACTCTAAAAAAGCCCTCTTATATTGTTCTGGGGACAAGACACATTTTTAACAAATCATACACTTTTTTCCAACTCATAAATGTGGAAAACTACCACAAACAAATTCTAGAATTTTCTAGAAAAAGCTTGCAAGGTTGAGACACAATTTTCAACACATCAAGAGAAATCCTAGTTTGAACCAAATTTGTCACCACTTTTATCTATTGACATCCAATTAAAGAATATTGGTATGCTCACACACTCTCAATAATCTATTAGCCAATGCCACGACTACATATGGCTCATCCTCAAGCTTGTAACATGTCCACCAATGCCTCAACATACAGATTTGGTAGCCAATTTTGTAGCCCATTGTCTACCTATAGTCAACCCTTACAACCCACTACCAACACAACATTGCGGCCTTTGAATACATAAACCTAGAAACAAAGGTCATACAAGCATTGATCTCTATAGCCCATGTCATACTAAATCCACCTCATCGCTAGCATCACAACCCAACTAGCCCCATTTCATCAATATATAGATCACCCAAGCTAAGAGAATAATCCATTTGTCCTAATGGTAGTGACAATAAATGCACAATTTACTTAAACACAGTTGATGGTCACATAGATCTATTAGACATGTAAGATCCAGGAGGTGAAGGAAAATGATCAAATTTTCCACGCAGTGTATAATTTGAAGAGTTACAATTGTAAAAAGTAGAGCCTGCATTTATCACCAATATGAAGAAGTGAGCCCATAATGGTTTTACGGGTCCTAGCAAATAATCTCATTCATGGTAATCACACTATTAGTCATTGGTCTATGCAGCCCTAATCAGATAATTTAACCTCCCCCATTGTGCAATTCACTGATTCAATGATTTTTTTTTTTAATCTTAAGATATTACCTTCCTTGGTCTTATTAAATTTTTGGTCACCGTGATGCCTAGTATTTGGTAAAAGTCCAAGCCAACACAAAACTAGAGCTATAATGCATATTTGACCAAAAACATTGTTTGTCATTATATATATATATATATATATATATATATCATTAATTTGATCTTCCTCCCAAGTTTTGCTCTGATGCCATGTTAAATTCTGGATCGCTGCAAATATATTAACACTGCCATAATATATGGTATGTATTTTTCAAATGCAACTTCCTCTCACATTTATATTGAGCATAAGACATAGATAGACATGTCCCTTCATGGGACATGTCTATTCAATAATCAAATACTTAATATTAATCATAATATATTCATTTATTCATGTATGCATATATATATATATATATATATATATATACACACACACACACAATAAACATATAATCATTATATTAATTTTTCTCAAATAATAATAAACTTACATACATAAATTATATCTAATATATGATGAACACAAATATATAAAGGCATCTAAATTGACTAAAGATTTAACAAAAACATTACTTAATATCTCACTTGTGATTGTATATCATATTCTCTTGCCAAGGATAGTTTACAAATAGCATCATCAATCTTTAAAGTGTTTGAGCTAGAGACAGACTTTAAAGTGTTTGAGCCAGAGACAAATTTTCTTACAACCATGATCAATCCACTCCATCTTTGAGGCAATGAGCATAAAATTAAGAGAGCCCTAACTCATCATCACAATTTTCTTTTACAAAACTTAGCTTACTAACCATGTTAAACTCATTCAAATGATCACTAACAAACCCACCTTCCAACATCTCCATATTAAATAATTTTTTCACAAGTAATACCTTATTTGAGGCTCAGCATTTCTCATACACCTTGTCCAATACCTTCATTAGACCTTTCATTGTTTCTCTTTCTGTATTGAAAGCCACTAGTGATGCCAAGCATAGTTGTATTGCTTGCATAGCCTTACTATCAATAGAAGTTATTTTTCATTTGAATTAGTCATCGACTATTTTGCTATTCCAACAAAAGGTAACAATAGATCCTTCTAGCGTGGATTGGAATTTCCTGATGGTAGTCCTCCAAGCTTTCGGCTTTGATTCTCATGTCTGTAAACTCATCTTTTAGCTTGTCTCTTCCCCTTCCTTGTTTGTTTTGGTGAATGGTTCCCCATCAAATTTATTTTTCCCTTCAAGAGGGTTGAGATAGGGTGATCCCCCTTCCCCTATTCTCTTCATCATTTTGGTTGATTGCTTGGGAAGGCTAATCTCAAGGAAAAGATTAGATCGGAGCCTACAAGGTCTCAAGCCTTCATCTGGTCATCATTCTTTCACCCATTAGAAATTTGTGGACAATATTATTCTAGGGGGAGAGGCTACGGTCCAAGAGGCCATGGTGTTCAAGGGATTGCTGAATACCTATACTAGGGATTTTGGCCAAGTTATTGGGATAAGATTTTGGTATACTTCATCAACACTTCACTGGAGAGACAAAGGAAAATTGCTCATATCCTAGGAAGTGGTATTGGAACTCTTCCTGCAAGTTATCTTGTAATGCCTTTGGGGTCCAAACCCCTGAAATCTTTTTGGAACAACATCATTGATAGATTCAACAAGAAATTAGCTGACTAGAAATGTGCTACCCTCAACCAGGCTGGCAAATGCACTTTGGTGAAGTCAATTTTCCAAAATATCCCCACTTATGCCTTAAGTCTCTTTGGGATCATGTCCAAACAAGCTAACAGAATGGAGAAGATTCAAAGGAACTTTCTCTAAACAGGGGTTGAAGAGCACAAAAGATATCATCTTGTCACCTGGGACCTTGTTTATCGTTCCAAATGTTATGGGGGCCTTGGTATTAGAAAAATTAAACATCTCAATAATGCCCTTTTAGCTAAACAGATCTAGCACATTTTTCAAAGTAATGGAGAATGGAGGGAAATTATGATTGAGAAATACCTAAGAAGGCAGTCTCTCAATTTTTTGCTTCATGAGACTAAGGTTCCTCAAGGATCTTACATATGGAATGGGATCCTAAAGGTAAAAGTCTTGGCTAGGTCCAAGGCTAAATGAAAAATTGGGAAAGGTGAGAATATCTTATTTTGGCAGGATGATTAGATGAGTCAAGGACCCCTTATTGATCACCCAAATTATGGTAGATGCATAGAACCATGCATAAGTAGATATGGTCTGAATGTTGGTGATTACAAGATAGGTAATGGATGGCATGACCTATTTATGATATCTCTAAATCTTAATTCCTTGATGATTGGCCTGAATGCTATTTCCATAAATAACAAGAGCAATGAAGTCATCTGGAGAGATAACTTGAATTGGCAATACTTTATTGCCTCTAAGTATTTTTCAATGTGGGATAGAATAGAGAAACCCATCTTGGCTAAGGCATGGACTCCTGGCCTTACCCCAAAAATCAATATCTTTTTCTAGCTTTTGCTCCACAACAAAATCCTTACTCTAGATAATTTAGCCAAGAGAGGTCAGATTATCCCCAACAGGTGCAGTCTATTTAAGCATGAATTGGAGATGGTCAATCAATTATTTATTCATTGCTCCTTTTCCTCTAAAGTTTGGAACCTCCTAACCAGGGACTTTTGGGTTAGCTGGTGTCCCCTAGCCAACATTCAAGAATTTTTTAGCCAATGGAAGAGTTCACACTTAGGTTTGATCACTCAACTTATCTACTCCTAGTCCCTCCTACACTTTTGTTGAGGTATTTGGAAAGAGTGGAATGACTGAATTTTTAGAGATAGGGAATCCCCTAAGTTTGTTATTGCTAAAAAAATTGAAGGATTAATGAAGGAAAATTTTGCCACCACAAAAGAAGGAAATATTAAAGAAGGCGGGAACAACAGATAAAGGAAAAGGACAGGGATAGGAAAAGACATGAGGCTAGGTGGTTTTTTCCCCTTGAAAATTGGTACAAAGACAATTTTGATGGGGCTACAAAAGGGAACCCTGGCCCTACGGGCAATGGAGGCATCACCAGAAATAGTTATGGTGGAGGAGCTTCAGCCTTTTCCAACTTGCTTGGACATCAGAAAAATCACTTTATAGAAGCCAATACTACTAGTCACATTGTTAAACTAGCCTTGGCTTCTAGGATTGAGAACCGTTGGCTAGAGGGGGACTCAATAAATATCATAAATTGTCTCAATGATAACTCTACGCCTTCTTGGACAATTGCAAATATAATTGAGGATTTAAAGTCTAACTTGGGTAATTTCAACAAGACCTATATCAACCACGTATACAGGAAGGCCAATTCAACTATCAACTAGTTCGCCAATGAAGCAGTCACAAAAAATTTGAAGATGACATGGCATGTCGGGGACAACTTTCCAGCGGCAGTGAATAATTTAATTCTACAAGATTGCATCCAGAGAAGTACAAAAGAAATCCAAAATTAATGATGGGAATATTTGTAATATTGCACATTAGAGTTGGAGTTAATGAAAATCATGCAAGACTCTTTTCAAAATATGATAGTGTGTACATCTGGCATGCTTCAAGGGTTGTTTGAATACAACCATTAAAACTGGTAAATTTAAAAACATTTTTGAGTTTCGCAGCTTGAAGGAGATCGAGGTCTGTAAGCAAACTATGAGCAAGTGGGGGCTTATTGAATTAGAGGAAACCATGGTAGCAGAGAGAAGTAGGAGGGAGTCATCGAGGGAGGTAGAGAAATGGAAGGAGAAACTAAAGGTTTGGCATAAGTTGGAAAAGGGCAGAATCACTAGATTCCTGGAGAAGCTCCATGGATTTGATGTGGGGATCACCAAGATTATGGTGGACTCTTGGAAAAATGGGAGAGTCAAAATTGACGAGGTAACCCACCATGTCAATGTGGATTTGATAGCCCAGGTTGTGAAGATCTCTCTGGAAGGGAGTAACTTCTTCAAAGACAAGAAAATGTCGACAAACATTGTCAAAGTTTTTGCACAAGATTATAAAGAGCTAGATAAGCTCATCAAGGTGGAGACGTATTACAAGATGGAGTCAACTAAAAAGCTATGGAGGTGTGTCCTTAGGATAATCAATGAATATATTTCCCTAGACCACAGATTTGATAGGATCAGAATGCATCATTTTGTTTTGCTTAACCACTTTAGGCATGGAATCAAAATCTCTTTTCCTTTTTATCTTTTCACCTCCATGAGCAAGGGTATCAAAGATTTTAAGAGGAAACCTACTGCTAACCTAGCCCTTCATGAGGGATTACTTCTCCTGGTCTATGAGTATCTAAAGACTCAAACCAGGGGAAAATCCCCTGGTGATACTGGGTGTGTATCTGAGGAAACTGGGAGTTCAGATTCTAAGGATGTGTATAGCATAAAATTAGAAGAAGAGAATAATGTTTCATCTAAAATTAAAGCCCCCAAGGAAGAAAAGAAACCCTCTACCCACATTTCCTGCAGAAAGAGCCCTAGAGGATTACCCCCATTCCCCCTAAGCCTAAGCCTCAGGATGAGGCGGAGGATAATTACAATGATGAGGACACAAACTCAGAGGAAGATATGAAGGGGGAGGATGATGAGAAGGAGAAGGAGAAGGGGAGGGAAAGGGAAAAGGAGGAGGAGGATTCTACAAACATGTCAGGGAATCCCAAGAAAAGGAAAGCTGAAGAGGCTTTTGACACCAATGCCCAAACCCCTAAGATTCTAGGTCCTGGCCCCACTACCTCTCTATCTATTGATATCCAGGGTAAAGAGAGTGGGGAGGTGATAACAAAAAATAGGAGGAGGTCTTGGAGGGATTTTAATTCGAATACAACTAAATTGAGGATTGTTAGGGAGCCATTGAATATTCAAGTGATGGAGGACAGTGATGGCAAAGCCCACTATGATGAACTCGTTGACCTTGCTTTGGTTGTTATCTCTGATAATGCGAGGGAAACTGGGCTTAACCTTTTGAACAATGCTAAGAATAGCATGATAGACAATTTTTGATTTATCAAATGGTTGTTCCATGAAATTGAAGACCTAAAGGGGAAAAGAAGCCAGGAAGGAAGCCAAAAAATTGGTAGCAACTAGGGACACAATGAAGAGGAGAGAAGCTAGGATGGAAGCCAATGACACTTCAATGTCCAGGAACACAAGGTTGACTAGGAGGACAGAATCACCAAAGTTGAACAAAGAGTCCAAAGGATGGAGTTCTATCATCAGAACTTGGCCAATCAGTTGATTGCCACTTTGAATGCCATGAATGAGAACATTAACATCCTGGGTGAATCACTAATTAGTGCTGGATTTGGTGAGGAAAAGATGTAGAAGGCTAGCTTGGACATTGGGCAAGCTGAGGCTAATCCAAAAGATACCAGGGACCAGGTGGATGTTCAGAACCAGGACTAAGAGGATGTAGACAACAGGAAGATCAATGAAGCTACAGAGACCCTGTAGGTTCTTGATAGAGAGAACTGATAGTTAGTGCTACTTTGTTGCCTTTCCTTGTGTAGTTGGTTCTTTCTTGTTCTAGTGTAGCTAGGTTTTTGTTTCCTGGTCATTGGCCTATTGTTTATGGTTGGCTTTTGTTAAGAAGTTTCTCTATAGCTGGACTTTTCTTAATATTTCTATTTCCGATATGTTGTAAAAACTTTTGGGTTTCAAGATCCCTATAAAACCTGTTTTACTTAATAAAAAATAATAGATCCTTCTAATTTATATGATTTCTATTTGCATCTTTGATTGCTGATAATTTTAATTGCTAAACTTATCAACCTTAAGAACACCTTCCTCCATCATCTCTCCCACTCAAATATACGATTTCATTCTGAATCATTGAGAACTAAACCACTTTAATACTATTTGTTAGGGTCTTGACAAAAATGATAAATAAATAATTTTAAGATAATGTAGAATTAAAGGAAGGAAAAAATACAAAAACACAAAGATTTAGTGTGGTTCCCAATAGGGGCTACATCCACTAGAGAAATACCTGTCCATTTATTTTCTAGAGAAGAGAAAAATATTATATGATATTTTCACATCTATAAGAACTAAAATTCACTAAAAGATGTCACTCAAGTAAATTACCATCATATGCATAAAAATAAGTTGAAAAATCCAAATGCCAACAATACATATGTGAAGCTCATCTCCATTTCATCTATGTTGAAAAATAATTACAATGACATTCTGTCGAGTCACAAAGATGAACCATGTCATCATTTATTTTCATAACATGTACATAAGTAATGGCATTAAAAGTTAAATTTAAAAAAATATGCCAACCACGTGTTGGTACTAGAAATGCCCAAAATGCTAAAAATATATACACACATCAAACTTGTGTCAAAAACTATGTCAACCTACACGTCGAACATAAACAATTATGAGTACATCACATGATATATATATACATGCAATAAACATAAAATACATAAGACAACATGTCATCAGAATTGTGAGCCCATCTACATGTAGTCTAATCCCCAAGCCATTGAAGCGTGGTCCATCTACTATCGTGGGATAGAAGAGTGACTCGGGCACTTTTACTACCCAACTGTGGAGTGGCTAACTCCCTAAGGTTCTCTTTTTAAGAAGAACTACCTGACCTCAATCTAGTGCAACCAAGAGCCTAATTATACTAAAAAAAATCCTAACAGAAAACATACACAAGGATGTGGAAGAGGGAAAACCAAATAGTTAACCTTGCATTTCAAGCATATGAATAATTATTTTACCAATCTTGGACAAGCTGCATGAACCAATATATAGTAAAAGACTGGTAGGTAACAAATAAGGAACAACATCACAAATTTTCCAATAATTTACCCTCCTCTTTCAACCCACATTCAATACCCATTCCTATGTGTTTATTTTATTTATGGTAAAATAAGTGAGATTCTCAAATGGAAAGGAAAATTCACTCTTTAGTTTTCTAACCTACTCTATACTTACAAAATTTGAAGATTTGTATAAACAAAAATGAGACTATTCAAATATTTTTAGAACAATAAAATAAACATTTGCCCATAAGAATATATGTTGATATAGGTGATAGTGATAAGCTTGGAACAAAGTTAAAAATAACTTATGTTGCAATAATACTAATTGTATACATTTCCCTTGTTGCGTAAACTTGTAAATAAATTAGACTCAAAACAATCACAAGTTTCTAATCTTAACTATTACCTTATCAAAAACTTCAAATGCTTTGATTATTCTATCTGACTCTATCTCTATCAGTTTTGTTGTTCTACAAGAAATTTTACCCCCTACATATTAAACATTTCTAATCTCCTTTAGACATAGGTAATGTAAAAGCAAATTTCTTTTTAAAACTACAAGCTCCCAGCTTGATCATACTTCAAGTATTCTACTTTACTAGTTCAAATTTGTATCGATTTACCACCCATATTTGAGACATCTCTTTACATTGTTATTTGATTTATTTCTATTTTTTGTTAAGTATGGTCAAACATTCTAAGATATAGTAGCTAACTTACAAGTTGTTCTAATGTTATGATTACAACTCAAGTCTTCAACAAACAAAACATAAAGTTGCCCATGGATTTAAAAATTAATTGAAAAGAAATGGAACTACTCCAATGTTTTAGTTTGGAAAAGTAATGATTTATTTTGTTAAAATTCCACTCATTCTAACCTATAGTCTCTAAGTTGATGTGAAAATTGACAATTGCAAAGAAAAATTTCAAATCACATACTCAACTCTTCAAACCCAAGATCAAATGCAACAATCTACAAATCAATCATAGGCTATCAAATTATGAAGAGTTTATAAAATCTGTGGCTGATGGAATATGATTTGGAGAGAAGATGAAAGAACAAGAGACCTTGAAAACACTTCACACTACTGTAAATTTCAAACCTACAGTCTACTACAGAAATGAACTTTTTTAAAACTCCATATGATCAATCCATTCTCAATAGTTTGGGATAAAAATATATCTACAATAAAAAAGGTTTATGATAAGGAACCTAGAAAATTGAAGCATACTCACAAATGCCCCTTTAGATTTAGAATGGAATCTCCTTGGCTCATACGGTCATAGTAACCAAAATGATTCTTACCGCTCTGCAAAAATTGGTAAAAATGAAAGATTATTCCAAACCTTGTAATTTTCTTTTGCGCATCCACCTTTCCATTTGATGGCAAATTCTTCGCTCCTTTCTAATAGTTATCCTTCTTCATAGGTTTTTAACAACTCCTTTTATTAAATACCCTTTACTTCATCTCCTATTTCCTTTATGAGACCATGATTCCACTCATGTGGATTATGGTTTCTAAGGAAACTAAATAACCTTTATATTGGTTGCACTATTAGTTTGACACATATTCAATTATTCTAATAGATCACATATTCAAAATTATATATATATATACACACACACACACACACACACACACACATACACATACATACATATAATAAATTTAAAATGATTAATAAAAATAAAAATTACTAAACTAATATTCATCCTATTTAAATTAAATGTTAAATTTTAAAATAAGTATGAAACATTTTTAATTGAACAACCAATCCCTTACCAAAATACTACAAATTTAATACATTTTCAAAACTACGTAAAAGTAATGCTAAAGGAAATTTGTGCCATCATAAAATATAAAATACATTTCCATATCTGTGTGTGTGTGTGTTCACCAAAAAAATCCAAACCAACCCTACTGAGGAGCTAATCTCCTCTACCTCAACCACTCTTCCGCCTCCAATACCTACACACACACAAACTTGAAACATATCACTACATTAGTATTGCCAACACTATGATAAAAAGATGACATCATTACAATAAAATAATAATACATCTCATAAATGTAATTTCGTGATTCCATCAATTTTCCATAATATGAAATTAAACATTCATCATTCATATAAGCATGAGCTTTAAACATAAAAAAAGTAATCATTTATTTGTAACAACATGATAACTAGGTGTCCATGAAATCTAATCATCTAATCAAATATCGACTATCAGATCTAATCAAAGTATATACTACTTTTTACTCAAGTCAAATCATTGTCAAGGTCAAATATAGTCATAGTCAATCATAATTGAATACATATTGAGTCATAAAAGATAGCATGTCAAAGTTTGAGTTGTGACATCCCTCCCCATTAGGAAGTGACATCGACCTGATCTCCATCACAATCCAAAAGATTTTCATAACATGGAAGAAACTACAACAACATATGAAACTACTAATCTATGTAAAAAGATGTGGAATGGACTGATACATGTCATCAACATCCTCCCATGTAGCACTATCAATGAATAATTGGTCTCATTGAACCTTATCCTACAAAACATCACTATCATGCACTTAAATAGTGTGCTCATTAACAAGGCAAGTAGGTAGCACCTGCACTACCCCTGGATCCTGAATCTACAAAGCATGCCAATCAAGAATATGAGATGCATCGGGATGATATGGCTTCAACAATGAAACATGAAATACATTATGGATATGAGCTAGAGCTTATGGTAGAGAAAGTTGATAAGCCACATGATTAATGACCTCCAAAACATCAAACAATCCAACATATCTCAGTGTAAGCTTAGGAGACTTGCCAAAAGAGATTGAACTCTTATGCAAATGCACACATACAAACACCTTGTCCCCCAACTGAAACTATCTAAAAGTACATTTCCTATCTGCATAGCTCTTATGCATGTCAACAACTTCCTTCAAGCTAGTACAAATCATAACCATCTATTCTTCCATCTCTCTAAGCATCTTAGGACCAATCACAATTTGATCCTCCACTCTATCCCAATTGATAGGTGTGTGAGATTCATGCCCATAAAGCACCATAAAGGGTGTTGTTCCAAGAGAAGCATGATAAGAATTATTATACACAAACTCAACCAAAGGAAGGTATTCCTCCCATTGATACTAATGATCCATGCAATAAATACAGAGTAAATCCTCTACAACTTGATTTACCCTCTTTGTCTAACCATCAGTTTGTAGATGATAAGAAGTGCTAAAATTTAACTATGTCCCTAATGAAGCATTCAAGGTTGTCTAGAACCTTGATGTCACCCTCATGTCCCTATCAGATATGATAGTCTCAAGCACACTATATAACCTAAAGACCTCTTGCCAAAGCCAATGACCCATTCTTCAAACTCCTAGGTATACAATGAACAACCTTGGTCAACTTATCAACCACAACTAATATAACATCATGTATCTGCCTAGTCATAGGTAAACCCTATATAAAATCCATGGAAATAACTTTCCATTTATATTTTGGTATATCATGAGGATACAACAATCCTGTCAAATTAATATACTCAACCTTAACTCTCTAGCATTCTAAACACTAGGCAAAAATAGCGATCACATCACGCTTCAACCCTGGCCAAAAGTAAAGTGGCCTCATATTAGCAACCATCTTAGTCACTCCATGGTGACCCGAATAAGGAATATTATGCATTTCCTCCATCACAATTATCCTCAACCCTGTACGATCAGGAATATAAATACCTCCCTGATATCTCAGAAGAACCTCTATGTCAAAACTATATCTGCCAAAATGGTGGTCAGATGAATCAGTGTACAATGTTGTTTTAACCATCTCATAATGGTCATCACCTACAAGGTTCTCTACAACATGCTCTCTTAATCATGTTCTAGTAGTAGATATATTAGAGATATGCCTTCTCTTGCTAAGAGCATCAGTTACTCTTTTCTCTTTTCTCTTTATGTACTCAATACCGAAATCATACTCGCTAAGGAATTCAAGCCAATGCCTCTGTCTAGCATTCAAATTTGATTGAGTGAAGATATATCTCAAACCCATGTGATATGTTTTCAGCTCAAAAGGCTTATCAATCAGATAATGTCTCCACATCAGCAAGGCATGAACAATGGCAGCTAACTCAACATCATGAGACACATAGTTAGCCTCATGCTACTTTAGCTTATGAGACTTATAAGCTACAACTCTACCTTCTTGCATTAAAACTCCACCTAAACCATCACCAAAAGCATCAATAATCATGGTGAGATTCCCATTAGGATTGGGAATCACTAGAATAGGAGTGGAGGTGAGCTTCTATTTCAATAACCAAAAAGCCCTCTCACACTCATCAGTCTAGACATATCTCTTTCCTCTCTGTTGTAGTGAGCTAATAGGTGCTACAATTTTTGAAAATCCATCTACAAAATTTTGATAGTAGCCTACCAAACCCATGGAGCTCCAAATTTTACTCACATTTTGTGGAATTGACCATTCAAGAATAACCCTATCTTGGAAGGATCTACTAAAAATCCATCAACAATGATGATGTGTCCAAGATAGTGAATCTATTTCTATTGACCTTATGGTCAAATCATTTATCTATTAATGACTTAACACTTCGTCAGTTGATTTCATTACTACCAAGATCTACAATTGCTATCAAGCTTACCATATTTCTAGCAGTGTTAACCAAGTGTTTCAGCTGCTACCAAGCTAATTAGTCAGATTATAGTTCATGTCAAGCTTCATAGTATCCACTGAGTATCTAAGACAAAGTATCATGCTAACCAAGCTCTATAATGTATACCAAGTTCATGGTGTGAACAAAGTGAACTCAGTATTGATTGAGCCATGTAGTGTCAACCAAGTAATTCATTATCTACTTAGTTTCTCAGTGTTCATCAAGTCATACAATGTTTACCTAGTTCCTACTACTCGAAGTGATCAGTATGGACCGAGCTTCAACATCAACCGAGTGTTAGATTTTATCGAGTGTTGACAATGTTTTCTGAGTGTCAGAACATCATCAAGTTTTCTTCTAAACCCAAGTTACAACAGCGGGCCGACTTAGTGAAGTATGATAAATTTGGTATTGTAGCCAACTCCATAAGGTAATTAAGTGGATTGGTATATCTATACTTTATTATATCATAGCCAAAATAAGTATGTGAACAAGTAAGAAAAAGGTGAGTGTGAATTGAAGAAGGCTACAAGCAGTATAAGGAAAAGCAAAGACTTATCTATCACAGTCAGGTGATCATTGTTATTCAACAAACTGAGTTGTAGATTAGAGATCAGCCACTGATTCATCCTAATAGGTGCATTAGTCAAATGCTTCCATAAGGTGGAATTAACAGTCTCATTCCAAATCTCCTAACAAAGTGCATACTTCATTGCATGGTGTAAATGCTTTCACAAGGTGGATCTAATAGTCCTTATTGCTCCTAACAGGGCAGATCATCAAAAGCGATCAATTATAAGCTTTTACATGATAACTTTATACTATAATAATAAAGCTTGTGGGTATCATCCCCACCCCAATTTTACTTTCTATTTGGAAGGTTTCTGGGTTACCAATATTGTGTCAAAAAGTTATGAATGTTTCATTTCTTTCAATCTTTCATGCATGCAATTAGATTAGATTACATGGTGAATGTTTAATTGGTGAATTAAAGTATAAGTTTTATTGGATCCTGATTCACCCCCCCTCTCAATCACCTAGCTTATACTATATTTCCAACAATTGGTATTAGAGAATTGGTGCTCACATTAGAAGTTTAGCAACTTGAGAAAAGATCAGAGACAATGTAAGTCTATAAATTGGAGAAAGCTATTGAAAATGAAAAGTTGGATCTGCAATTGGTCATGGATCAAATAAAGAAAGTGAAGGAGTAGCTATCTCAATCCATAAAAAGAATAAAAGATTTTGTAGCATAGATGAATATAAGCTCTATAGTGAAGAAATAATTGAAGACATTTGTCAATAAAGAAGTTCAGATGAAGTTGATGCAACAATCATGGATCTATTTGAAAAGAATCTTACTCTTCATGAAGAAGTCAAAAAGTTGAAAAGAGAATAAGAAATTCAATTTGTTAGATTATCTGAAGTCACCGAACAAAAGGACAAAGCTAAAGAAAAAATAGAAGAAAAGGACAATGAAATTAATCAACTGTCTCTTCAGCAATCAGATCTAATTGATCAACTCAATGATGGAAATCAAGAGCTTATCAACTTGAGGACATAAAATGAAATATTAAAGAATTATCTCAACATAGAGAAGCAGACCAATGAGAGGATAATAAATTCACAAGAAAGCATGAATCAATTAGATAAGCAAACTCAATTCAGATGTAAAGGTAAAGTTGGTTAAGATATACAGAAGAAGGTGAATCTTCTCAGCAAGGAGCTTAAAAGAACAAAAGGCCTACATGTAATCATTGTAGAAAAAATAAGTTATATATAAAAGAAGTGTTGGAGCAATGGTAAATCAAAGTTCAATGAAAAGTGTTACAGTTGCAACAAACTAGGACATAGAGAAAGTGAATGCACAAAGAAACCTAATTTTAAAGGAAAGTGTCACAATTGCAACAAATAAGGACACAAATCTCCAAAGTGCAAGACCAAGAAATGGAATGGAACATAACAAATTGTCAAAGCTATATTTGGTTGGGATAACAATACATGGTGTAGATGTCACTATTGTGGTGAGTTTGGGTACATTGGAGAAAACTACATAAAACATCACACAAGGAAGAGAGACACCACAAAGAGATGTTTTGGATGTACACAACTTGGAAATATTTCCAAGAACTATATGAACAAAGGAAGAATTGAAGATGAAAAGAAAGCTAAGGCTAGCAATATCAAAAAATAAATGAGGTAGCAATGGGTAAGGAAATCTCCTAAGGATCCAAATTACAGTAATGGAAGTGTTGACACCCAAGCCAATGAGTTGGGTGACTCAACCATTTCAACCTAGTTCTATATAGAGATCACTAGAACTGTGATTCTTAGAGGACATCTAACATCAATTCCAGTCAGTGAGAAAAAGACCCACATCAACATTCAAGATGCACAAGGATCACTGAGTGAAGATGGAAGCTAAAGACCTTAGTAAGAAAGGTCAGGTCGCAAGACCTTACCAAGCAAGGTCAGGATGCATAATCGTACCCAATTTTGGATGCAGATGTCGAGTTGGAGACTCTATCAAGTACCAAATTTAGATTGAGTGGTGTTAACTTTACCGAGTTTGAAGTTATCTTTGAGTTGGTAGTTCCTACCAAGTCAAGATACCTTACCGAGTTGAAGGTGTCTTCCAAGCATTGAAGATTAAACCAAGTGGAGGACAACTTGTCACCAAATGAACATTTGTACGAAGCATTAATGAAGATTTTAAAGATAGAATTTTGTTGAAAGGAGGAAATTGATTGAATAATCTTACCCTAAATTTTCAAAGCTAAGAGAGAAGAGAAATTTTAGAGCCCTTCAGCGATTTGAAGTAGTAATTGTTGAATTTTACTTTTGTGTTCAAAGTTTAACTAAGAAAATGGTGTCTCCTAGCAGCAAAGTGAAAAAGGGTTCAAAGATGTTAATTCAAGGATTTGATTGCAAGGCTCCTA
Source organism: Cupressus sempervirens (assembly GCA_028749045.1). Taxonomy (NCBI): domain Eukaryota; kingdom Viridiplantae; phylum Streptophyta; class Pinopsida; order Cupressales; family Cupressaceae; genus Cupressus; species Cupressus sempervirens. Next base: position 294,499,828 of record CM053788.1, on the reverse strand, counting down.
CATTCAAGTTGAGTCCAACAATTATAGAAGCACTTGACCTTACTAGTGCACAATTACAGATTCCTCCTAAGGTACTCCTTATTCACGATATTTGATCATTTTACCACTATTCAATTCAAGATTTGGGAACCCTAGAGATGAACTAGGCATACAATGAACTGTGTATGGATGGTGTTTTAAAACCTAAGCACAAGCATCTATAAATGAAGGGTTTAATGCATATTTTACATATGTCAAGGGATTTACAAGGGAAATGGATTTAGGTTCATCCTGAGCCAAGTCGATGACATGCATGTGTGGTTGAATCACCCTATTTTGATAATGAAGAAGATGATACACAAAATTACTGAGTTGCTAATATTGAACAAGGCGAAGACCATGAAAACCCTAGGTTGGGTGGAATTGACTAAGAGGACTATTACTAACTAGGATGGCAGAGGCATGATGTTGAATGGAGTAACTGACATGGAAATTAAGTTTGGCATCCATGTTATCATGCACAAGATATACAACTCAAGTCATCTGTACAATGTTTCCTACGAAGTTGTTGACCTAAAGAACAATCTATCCTTCGACCTTGTCAAGCTACAACTGAGCTGATTCAACAAGAACATGGAAAGCATCTGAGTCTTAAAGAATTATCCATGTAAGTTTGATTCTCTATTGACTTGTTTATTTTCTTCTATTTGCAAAAGTCTTTTCCTTCAAAAGGAATTATAGTGTGGAGGAATGATACACCAGTGTTATATTAGATAAATGAATTTATAGCAGAGATGGGAGAAAATTTTGAAAGTATGGTGGATAACTATTTTGAAAATGCAAGCCAAATTCATAATACCAAGGAAGTTGGTAGTGGATTATGAGCAGGATATTTGTTTTCTTATCGACTGTGATAAGGTTCATATCCAAGCAGTCAAACCTAGAGTGGCATGGGTCAAACCTTTGGGATATGAGGTTAATATTGATGACACTAAAGATATAATTGAGGCTTTCTTAAATGAGCCAGTAGATCCCAAGGCTCCATATTTTGGAACCTATGAGGAAGAAAAGGCTAGAATTGAACTGGAAATCAAGCTTCCCCAAGAAATGAAGAGACGGAGAAAGAAAGTGGAGAAAATGCTTAAGGCCACCAAATCCTCTAGTTTACCTCTCTTGTTAACTGAAGGGCAAGGAGATTATCTTGATGAAGAAGAAGGAGAGGAAGAGCATGTAGAGGAAGAAGAACCTAAAGAGGAAGAGCCTTCCAAGAAGAAAGGGAAGGTCATTATAACCAAACCTACAAAATCATCCCCTGTTGTGTTCACTAGAAGAGCAACAAAATCTAAGAAGAAACTAAAGCATAGAGAGGATGAAGATGAAGCTAAGCAGATAATATTTCACAAGACTACCCCTACCTTTGCAGAAAGATTGAAAAGATCAGAAGAAGAAAAAGGCATGTCATATTTCAAGTCTCTTAGGTATGACACTAGAAGCACAAAGGAGAAGAAACAAATAGAGGATGCCCTATTGACAAAAATGGCTAAATGTAAATACTCTCCTAATGAGTTAAAAGCACAAGTTCTTGATGTAATTCTTAAGGCAGTTGCACTAGTATGGTAAAATGCAATAAATGTTGTGAAAGACATCAAAGAACATACCTTGAGACAACTCATGTTGAGGCTTAGTGATAAGGAAGTAAAGATATCATTAAAGGAGAATGAAACAAATCTAACACCAAAATTTAATGCATTATTGATCCTGTCAAAGGATATTAGTTAGATGTGAAGTCCAACACCATAGCATGTAAAAATATTTATGGGTTGCACAAGCTTGGTGATCAAGTTGTGCAAATTGATGATGAAGGAGGTGTTGAAAAAATGAAGAAATTTATGATATTCAAAATATGGAAGGAGATGATGTTGAAAGAGAAGAGGATCAAGAAGTATAAGAGGTGATCTTCTTGAGATACAAAGTATTGAAGACTCAGATCCTGAGAAGATTGTAGCAGAGGTAATGGCTCTCTTCCCAATTCTCTTAGCAAAGCCTTGGTGCAACCTAGTTTAGAGAAAGCTTCTATCGAGTTGGTTGAGGTAAAAATTGCATCACCAAGCACCCAACCAGTCTCTAGAGAAGCATTGTGAAGTGCTACAATGAGTGAAGTTTCTATCACTTCATCTACTATGCAGAAGGCTCTAATTATTCCAGCATTAGGCATTACAAAGCTACAACAAGGTATTTCAAGCAATCTTGTTGGTAGTATTGTTACTCCTACATTTTTTGTTGTTTCTACTATTTTAACTATTTTTTCTATATCGAGTGTGTCCACAATAAGTGCAAAGATAGTTGAGGTTAAGCCTTAAACAATCACAAAATTTAAGAGCAAAGGAAATAAATTGTTCGTTCTACTATTTTAATAGAAAAGGGTAAAGAAGAAGAAATTGATTTGGATGAGGAAATTTTTATTCCAAATTGGGATACCTTTGACCTCACTCCTGAAGAAATGGATACCCTAGGTGAGCTATGGAAAAAGAGGGCTAAACAAAAAAAGCTCAGAGAAGAAAGGAAAAAGAAAAACCAAGTGCTTGAGGAGATAAAGAAATATTCATTTATGCACTAAGTATTAAGGTTGATGAGAAGCAACCAATTTTGGATCAACTTGTTGAAGTTGTTTGCAAGTATAATGAAGAACTTAATGGGAAAGAATTGTTTTTACAGATGGCAGAAAGAAAGTTTGAAAATAAAGTCTTGGAGCAAGTGGCACAGAAGATAGCTATTGACCAAGTATAATTATCTAGTATTCTTGCTACACTTGATATATATGTAAATAATGTTGTTTCTCTATTTATAAAGCTAAGTGATGTATCTAACTTTTCTAAGGAAATAAAGGATAAACTATCCAAGATAGATGAGGACACGAAGGCAAGTGCACAACAATTGTCACTTGATCCTAGTAGCAGCTCTGCACATTTTGTGACAATCAGGTACTTGTCAGATCTTAAGGCAGAATTATTAAAGGAAGAAGCCAAGATAAGGGCCACACTTATTCAAGTCATGATCCTTCCCAACATGGATGCAATGCAAAAATGTATTGCACATGCAAAGACATTGGTCCATGATAATAATTTCTCCATAGCTGAGCATATGATGGAACTTTTAGCAGAAGTGTGGATAGCCTTGCATGCATCAAAGTTATTGCAAGAAAATTGGGACAAGACAATGAAAATCATTTTGAAGGTACACTATGACTTCTTGTCACGTTTTGGTATTAACTTGTAAATATTTTGCACTTTTAGCATTTATGTCAAAAGGGGGAGAATATTATTGATAAAAGGGGAGAATATTATCATACTCCAAATATATGTATGGGGGAGTTGTAATAATAAAGGAAACACATGTACAAATAACAGAGCATATGTTTACAAAAGTAATTTTGAAAGAAAATTAAAAATAGAGTAAGAGGTTACTGAGCAACAATAACAAATAATAGTCAAATTGAGTTGAAGACCTAAATTGTGGACAAAAGGAGTTTTGACTTGTATTTTGAGCATTCAGATTTTTATGATAAGTATTTTTGTCACTAATGCCAAAGGGGGAGATTGTTGATGTTATGGTCAAATCATTTGTCTATTAGTGACTTAACACTTAGTCAATTGGTTTCATTGCTACCGAGCTCTATAGTTGCTACTGATCTTACCATACTTCTAACAGTGTTAACCAAGTGTTTCATTTGCTACTGAGCTAATTAGTTGGACTATAGTTCATGTCAAGCTTCATAGTATCCACTGAGCATCTAAAATAGAGTACAGTGTTAATCGAGTTCTATAGTGTCTATCGAGTTCATAGTGTTAACAAAGTGAACTCAATGTTTTCCAAGCCATGTAGTGTCAATTGAGTAATTTAGTATCTATCAAGTTTCTTAGTATTCATCGAGTCATACAGTGCTAACCAAGTTCCTACTACTAGAAGTGATCAATATGGACCAAGCTTCAACGTCAACCACGTGCTAGAGTCTACCGAGTGTTGACAATGTTTGCCAAGTGTCTGAACATCACCGAGTTGTCTTCTAAACCCAAGTTACAATAGTGAGCCGACTTAGTGAATTATGATAAATTTGGTATTGTGGTTGATTCTAGAAGGTAACTAAGTGGATTAGTATATATGTAATGTATTATATCATGTCCAAAATAAGTATGTGAACAAGTAAGAAGAAAATGAGTGCAAATTGAAGAAGGCTACAAGAAGTATAAGGAAAAGCAGAGACATATCTATCACAATCAGGTGATCATTGTTATTCAAAGGAATCTCATTCAGCAAACCAAGTTACAAATCATAGATTAGCCACTGATTCAACCTAATAGGTGCATTAGTCGAATCCTTTCACAAGGTGGACTTAATAGTCTCATTCCAAATCTCCTAACAAAGTGCATACTTCATTGTATGTTGTAAATCCTTTCACAAGGTGGATCTAACAGTCCTTATTGCTCCTAACAAGGCAGATCATCAGAAGCGATCAATTGTAAGCTTTAACAGGAAAATTTTATACTGCAGTAATAAAACATGTGGGTATTATCCCCACCCTAGTTTTACTTTCTATTTGGAGGATTTTTTGGTTACCAATATTGTGTCAAAATATTATGAATGTTTTATTGCTTTTAGTCTTTCATGCATGCAATTAGTTCATATTACATGGTGAATGTTTAATTGGTGAATTAAAGTATAAGTTTTATTGGATCTTGATTCACCCCCCTCTCAATCACCTAGTCTATACTACATGTCCAATAGTTTCTGATAATGTGCACTTGGTTAGCTTTGCATATAACTTCCTGTCATGAAGATGCTGCAAAACTATGCGCTAGTGTTCCTCATGCTCTTCCATAGTCTTTGAGTAAATCAAAATATCATCAATGAAAATATCAACAAACTTATCCATACAATCTCAAAACACATTGTTCATCAAGTTCATGAATGTTGCAAGTGCATTTGTAAGACCAAAGGGTAAGATTACAAACTCATAATGTCCATACCGTGTCCTAAAAGTAATCTTAGCTATATCTTTGTCCTTGATCCGGAGTTAATGATACCCAAATCATAGATCTATCTTAGAAAACACTTTTGCTCCCTTCATTTGGTCAAACATCTCATCTATTCGATGTAGTGGGTATTTTTTTTAATGGTTACCTTCTTCAAAATCCTATATTCAATATATAGGCACAAGGTAGCATCCTTCTTTACAAAAATTATAGGTGATCTCCATGGTGATACATTTGGACGTATAAATCCTTTCTCCAACAATTCTTGCAACTCTACCTTAAGCTGGTACATCTTAGTGGTGGTCATCCTATAGGGAGCCTTGGATTGAGGCTCTACACTTGGCTTGATATCTATAGAGAAATCAAACTCTCTCTTAAGAGGTAGCTCTAGTAAACCCTCAAGAAAGACATCCCGAAAATCCTACAGTATTGGGTAATCCTCTAGAGAAGGTATAGGATCTTCAAAATCCTTCACTTGTGCAACATAAAGTTGGCATCCTTTCGTCTTAGCCTTCTTTAGTTGCATAACTAAAATATACCTTAATACTATCAACCTCTTAACCCTGTTCACCACTACTGGATTCCTAAAGTCATCCAAACATTCTACTAACTTATTGTCGCAATTTATTATTGTCTTATGTTCAATGAGCCAATTAATGCCAAGAATAACATTGTATGACCCAAGTGGAGTTACATACAAATTGACTTGCATGTGGAAAGTTGAAATTTTTAATCCACTACATGATAGACATTGCTCTACTCGTTGCTCTGCTTGGTTTCCATACTCAACTAACCAAGGGTTAGCCATATAACCAGCTCTAACTGGAGGTCTAGATACTACACTAGGATCAATAAAATATTATGTAGTATCAATATCAATCAAAATAGAAAATTCACAACTGTAAAGCTTACCTGTCAACTACAAAGGAGCTACCTGAAACTTTGTCTTCATATGGTCCACAACTACATGAATTTGATTTTGTACTTTTGGTCCATTTCTAGATGTAGTTTTTTGAGGTCATCTAGTTGCATATTGATCACCCCCCCCATACAAAACAACCATCACAAGGTCTTGGTTGTGTTGATTTATCATTCCAGTTCCAGTTCCTATTATTGTTACCATTTTTGTTCATTTGTTGTTTCCACCTCTACCCCTATTTCGTCCTTGGAAATTCCTATTATTGCTCTTTCCTAATTCCTCTTGGCCCTTTCCCTTCATGTTATTCATCTAATTTAGACCACCCTACTGCTTCTTACCCTAAATTTTCCTCTTGAAATTTTGGTTATTGAAAGCTTTTACTGGAGTTGAATCTTTCAACCTTTGTTCCTATTTCAAAGCCTTCCTAAGTGTGTAGTCCATAGACTCCAACTCATGCATTTCTACCTCATTATAGATCTTAGGACGCAACCCCATGACAAACTTGTGAGTCCTAAACAAGTCATCATTTTGATATTGAGGAACACATTTAATGAGATGGAAAAACGGTTCATGATACTACGTGACTGATATCACTCCCTAGATCAACTTATAGAATTCATATGCCTTCTTGTCATAAAAAAACTAAGGCAACCATCACTTATATAAAATCTGGAGGAAGTCCTCCCATGATATCTCACCATGTTGTAACTTCTTCTCAACCATAACATTTTCCCACCATGTTGTTGTTTCACCAACCAGCTAAAAAGTAGCCCATACTGCTCTGGATTTTCTGGTGAAATTATGGACAAGGAAATACTTTTCCATGGTAGTTATCCAAGCTTTTGCCTCCTCTCCTAAAGTCTTACCATTAAAGGTAGGAGGTGTGACCTTCTTGAGGTCCTTACTGAGATCTTCTGTAATTTGGACCCTATCATGAACTAATCTGGTCATCCTATGGTGAGCTTCTTCCTTCTGGTGCACCTCATTCCTTTGATCTTCCTCCAGTTTCCTCTAAGCCTCAAGTAGTTGGTCTTCCTATCTTTTCTTTTCTTTTTTCCTTCCTACTAGCACATAGCTTCCATGTGCTCATCCTCCTCACCTTGTTGTTCTCTCATGGAATTTTCTATACCATCCATGCATTGTCCCTATTGAGTGAGGAGTCCCATGATTTGATCCAAACTTTGGTTTTCAAGCTCATCTTGAGGACCATTGTTGTCTTCAACCCTATAAGCTCTACAGGAGTACATGGTAACAATATACTCCTATACCAAGAGCAAACCACATAACATTAGCATTAGATAGACCTTAGGTCCTAGCGTTAAACACAACTCTAATACCACATGTAAGAACTGAAATTCTCTAAAAGATGCTGCTCAAGCAAATTACCATCATATGTGGAAAAATAAGTTCAAAAATTCTAATGCAAATAATAAATATGTGAAACTCATTCCCATTTCATCAATGTTGAAAAATAATCATAGTGGCATTCATACGAGTTACAACGATGAACCATGTCATCATCTATTTTCATAAGATGTAAATAAGTAATGCCATTCAAAGTTATTTTAAAAAAAAAAATGTAAACCACATGTTAGTACTACAATTGTGTGAAATGCTAAAAATATATATAACATCAAACTTGTGTCAAAAACCATGTTGACCTACACGTCGAACATAAACAATCATGAGTACATCACATGATATATACATGTAATAACGTAAAACACATAAGATAACATGCCATCGGACCTATGAGTCCATCTGCATGTAGTCCAATCCTCAAGCCACCAGAGTGCAGTTCATCTGCTATCATGGGATGAAAGAGCAGCTCAGGCACTTTTACCACCCAACCATGGAGTGGTTAATTCCCCGAGGTTCTCCTATTGGGAAGAACTACCCGAACCTGGTACAAGAAGGCTAGCAACTCGACACAATTGGATAAGAAGGATCTGGTGCAGCCAAGTGCCTAATTCTACTTACACATTTTCTTGGTAGAAAACATATAGAAGGATGTGGAAGAGGGAAAATTAAATGATTAACCTTGCATTTCAAACATATGCATAATTCTTTTACCAAGCTTGGCCAAGCTGCATGAACCAGTATAGAGTAAAAGACTGGCAAGTAGCAAATAAGGAACAACATCACAAGTTTTCCAATAATTTACCCTCCTCTTTCAACCCATATTTGACACCTACCCTTATTTTTTTCTTTCACGTGGTAAAATAAGTGAGATTCTCAAATGGAAAGGAAAATTCACCCTTAAGTTTTTTGACCTACTCTATACTTATAAAATCTGAAGATTTGTATAAATACAAATGAGACTATTCGAATATTTTTAGAACAATAAAGTGACATTTTCCCATAAGAACAAATGTTGATACAGGTGATAGTGATAAGCTTGGAACAAAGTTTAAAACAACTTATATTTCAATAATACTAATTGTATACATTTCAAATGTTTTGGTTATTCTATTAGACTTTGTCTCTGTTAGTTTTGTTGTTCTACGAGAAATTTTACTCCTTACATATTAAAGGATTAGTAACCTCTCAACTCTAAAATTTGCTAAACATTACAAGTAGAGATAAAACACACTTCATACTAGAAAGAATTCTAGTCTCCTTCAGACATGGGTAATGTAATAACAAATTTCTTTTTAAAACTACAAGTTCCCAACTTGATCATACTTTAAGTATTCTACTCTGCTGGTTTGAATTTGTATCAAGATAGTTTCCAAGCATCTCAAGTTAATACTAAAATATAATAAAAATCATCAACCTTATGAAACATTGTTGTCTAGTAAATGTGTTAATAAGGTAAACAATGTATTTCCTAGGCATGCTTATGTTGTATAAATTTACACAGTGCTTTTACACTAGATTTGTGTCGCACTCTAAACCATTCTATCCAAATGATTCCATGAGTTGGAATGTTCGGATGCCAGCTTAGAGCTCCCTATCCATGGAGTGCAAGAAGTTAGTATTCAAGCATGAAGGCTCTCAGCCAAGCCTTAGAAATGTACTTCTTGCTAGTAAACCATGCAACGGAGGTTCTTTGAGACAAGAGCAAGAGTGCCAATATCTTCAAGGAATCCCTCAAGAATGCAATGCAAGTATGGAAACTAAGCTAAGATGATAATGCAAAATGCAGCTATGCTAAGCATGAATGAGAGTATTACAAAACCAAATATTAAGCTATGTGAGATTATTCCAAGAATGAAAAATAAACTAACATGCAACTATGCTAAGAATGCCATATGATCCTATGCTAATATGATGGAATGAGAGAATGTAGACACGGAGTGAGAAGTTCTCCACAAAGCTCCCAAGAAACCTATTAGAAAACCTGCAGCATAACAATATTCAAAAGATGGATTGATTGAGGGGGAGAGCTCTCTCCCTTTTAAAGTCGTATGGACGGTAGAGATCAAGATGAAGATGGTGGATGATCAACGGTAGAATTTGAAAAGAGGAGTGATCCATGTACACACACAAGTCAACCAATAGAATATAAGTTGACTTGTCATATAAGACAAAAGTCACAAAGCCTTTTCTTTTAATTGCAAAATAGAAAAAAGACTTTATGTGTGCACTTTAAGCGGGTTAGAAGAATGGGGTGTTTTATTTAATTAAAAGGGGACATGTTCTTTTAATCAAATAATGAACTTAGGATAGCATAGTCAAACTATAGGTTATAATAAAATAAATTGATTATTAGCAATTTGGTCTAGATAAATGATTAAATTAATTTAGCCAAAATGCTGAGAAGGGGGCTAATAGTCTAGATGACCATTTTTAGGTGATTAAATTTGCCCCTCTTTGACTAATGCGTGATCGATCTGGGAACACATTATGTTAAAGAAATTCAAAGCCAAGTAGGCGGTGATAGATATAGATATCTGATTTCAAAGAATGAAATGCAGAAATAGATAGCAAGTCATGAATGCACAGCCTGATAGTGGTAGTACTGAACATTAGGAAGATGATGTTAGGATCCGAAAAGAATTCTAACATCTAGCAAAGTGAATAGATCGAGAGCAAGTGGTAAGGTCAAACAAATGCTCCTAAGAAATAGATAGCTGTAACAATCAGCAATAGAGTATTTCTGCCCCCTCGGGATCGAAATCGAAATGAGGCAAGAGGAAGTAGAAAGTAGCTAGACATGGGAAAATTAGAATAGAGAAATGTCCAAGATGACAGATAGATGATTAGAACCCAAGAATGACTATAAGAAATTGATAAAATGCCCCATTTTGACCAAAGTTGACCGCGAAAGATAAATCATAAAAATTAGGTCAAATTGAGTAGAAAGAGGATTTAGATGTGAAAAGGTGAATAGAAGTAGATATGAAGCATAGAAATGATGAAGTCATGAAGAAATGAAGATGCTCCAGTGATGATTCAAAGATTAGACCTCAAACGGTCAACTAACTGCTCAGAAGAAGGTAAAAATTTTTAATGCAATTTTGACCATCAAGATGAACTCAGATTTCGATTTCGATCCCGAAAATGGATCTAGGACGTCGAAATTAGCTAGGGGTGCAATTTTAGTGCAATTTCGAGGAGTTTAAAAATTAGGTCAAAATGAGGTTGGAGGTTATAAAAGGGGTCCAAGTGTCATTTTCACTATTCATTTGTCTTTTTGTGATTTGAGAGATTTTGTGTGGTCCACATAGCATCATGGCTCAGGCGAACATTCCTCTTCATCAACACCATTTTGAGCGCAGCTGGTTGCACAACCGGCCAGAGCGATATGGGGCGCCGGTAAGTGACTACCTTTTTGTTGCTTTTTCGAGCTTTTTGTGAGTTTTTCACACGTTTTTAAGTTTTTTGAAAAAAAGTCGCGCGATAATTTTAAAGTACCGTACGGGCTTAAAAAAACTATTGTGCGACACTTTTTTTTGAAAAAAGTATCGCACCGTTGAGAAAAAAGTGTTGCACCAGTCACACCCAAATGTCGCACGACGCGGTGCGAAATGTCGTATGACATAAAAATGTCGCACTGCTTTGTAAAAAATCTCGCGCGATACTGTTTCAAAAAATGTGTCACACTATTTATGTAAAAAGTGTTACACGGCTAGTTTTGTTGTTTTTCTTAATGCTTTTTTCATCATGTGACTATTACTGATGATTGCTTGTTTTATCTGGACAGGAGGTATTCCCCGCATTACAGATTAGAGCTCCCAGGGTGGTTGGTTTGCGCATTGTGGAGCATTTGAGTGATGAGGAGCAGACTGTGCTAGTTGTTATGGGTTTGCATTGGGTTGTACGGATGCCCCATATTCGGGCAAACCACAGTTTGCTGTCTGTGTTGGCAAAGAGGTGGCATAGTGAGCATAACACCTTTCACTTACCGATCAGCGAGGCGTCAATTACCTTGGAGGACGTATATCACATTCTGCGAGTGCCATGCCACGGCGAACCGGTAAGTTACTTGATTAGTAGTTTTTTGATTTAGCCATTTCAATGTTGGATGCCAAGTGTACTGATGTTAAGTTTGGTGATGGCACAAGTGTACTATGATACGACCCCGACAAAGGGGTGAGCGCGAGTGCAGGAGCTTTTCCAGGATGTGACCATTCTGGACCGTCACCTGAGTTGGGAGAGATTGATGACTGAGTATGGATATGATTATCCTTTGCCCAGCTTGTTATGCTCTTTGCTAGCCCAGGCCCTGGTGACAAACCGAGGCCAGAAGGGCTTTCCACTAGGATGGGGTCGACTGGTATATGATCTGATCTCCCGACCACGTAGGATGGCATGGGGGCCTGCGATACTAGCAAAGATGTACCAAGAGCTTCATGAGATAGTATACCATGAGGGTGGGTCATGGGCATGTGGAGCAGTGTTAGCACAGATCTGGGCTTGGGAGCACATCGTTGTGATCCGACCACGGGTGCAGCCACGAGAGCGCAGCCAGCCGTACATTTTTTGCTATAGAGGTTTCATACCACAGAGGCATAGTGGAGGTGTGACCTATTACCGATGCATGTTCGATGAGCTGGCAACATTCACATGGCGACCATACGAGGAGTGTCAGTGGTGGTCAAATTCATGAGAGTTAGACTACATGCGGTATAGCAGACCGCCGGTGGGTCGAAGCACAGACATTGTGGAGCAGTTTGTGATCAGTCGCGTATGGCGGTAGTTTGCAGAGTGACAGGTGGTGTCAGTGGAGACCACTACCTATGCCCGGATGCACATAGATGAGGGATTAGGATGGCTACCGATGCTGGACTATCAGACAGCAGTTCGGGATATCGCAGCACTAGTGGTGACTCCCTGGGATTATCGCCTAGATGTGGTAGATGCAGGGGCTAATCTGGGGTATCTTTATGAGATGCAGAGACAACTGTTCCCCTGGTTCACACACCTAGATGCAGCACCTGTAGGAGTGGGAGGTGAAGGTGGTGGTGGAGGAGGAGGAGGCGGAGGGAGAGGGAGGGGGAGAGGTGGTAGGCAGATGGAGGAGGATGTAGGCGCAGGCGATGCGGGAGGGGGAGGAGTCATTAGAGTCTGATGGTGATGATGGTGGAGAGGAGGAGGTGCCCCTAAGGAGACAGCGAGCGGTTAGGGTAGAGGCACCTGCAGAGTAGCCAACAGGAGGAGAGGAGCAGGGTACGAGGATCTGTGCTTTGCAGGTAGCTCGGGTGACTATTGTAGTACGGGATCAGCAGCTGATGGATGAGCGAGCATGAGTAGATGAGTTGCGCCGAGAGCGGGATACTGCAAGGCGAGAGGCAACACATCATGGTGCTCGAGCTGCATACTATATTGCGCCTATAGGAGTGTGGTACCACCAGGACAGGGTCTTCCTGATTATTTGGAGCGAGCAGGCAGATCAGAGGGTGCAATGTAGGCACCGGATAGGAGATAGGCTCCTCCACCAGGGCCAGCACCAGCCACAGAGGGTGGCAGTCAGACATGACATTGTGTTTTGATTTGTACCTCACATATTTTTGAGACATATATCCAGATTTTGGATCTCACATTTGTATATGTACCATGACACATTTGATATATATATGAGATACTGGGTTTATCGATATTCTTGTGTACTTGTCTCAAAATGTATGTTTCAGCTTTCATGTGATGTTTCAGTTTTTGTTTTCAGCTCATGTATGTGTATTGATTTTGATCTCTCATATGGGTGGTATAGACTTAAATGTTTTTGTGAAAATGTGACATTTGGATAGATCGTATGTGATGATTTTTGGATTAACCCCTTGTGATGATAGGTTAGCAAAGAAATGTAGTGAAAGATTAAGAAGGTGAAAAGACAAGTAGAAGTGAAAGATAAAAGCAGCTAGTTGATATGTCAATGAAAAAATATGAAGAGAGAGAGCTCTTCCCACATGTAGGACTGTGCAACTAGAAAAAATGACATGAACCTAAAATGCAAGCTACTATGCAAAGTGGTTTACCAACAAGAAACTCATAACATTTAGACTCTTAATTTCATCATTGAGCGTTTATTAGGGACATCATGAGATCATACAACCATCACTTAGTATAATTATGAGGATATGAATATGATCGATATTAGATAGGTATGTGGAAATCCAATCTAAGCATCATAGACATGTAAGTCAAGATAACTACGTGATTAGATTCTCTAAGTTTAATTTAGCAAGATTACACCTGTATTAAGGCATAAGCGCTAGGATAAACCCTGAGTGCGGTCTTGCAAAATAGTCAAGGATGATACATTTGTAAGTCAATATGTTGAATAGGACCAACATAAATGCTTACAACACTATAGACAAACAAAAGTATACCCACAAGCAGAAATCAAGAAAATATGTCCCATGCCCCCAATCTTCTAGTCAATGACATTCTTGAAAGACTATTAGTGAGGGAACACATGGCAAAGAAATCATCATAGACAGCACACAAAGTAGATAAAAATCAACATAGCTAAGTCATTTAAGTGTTAAAGTGTGTGTGTGCAAGTCACTCAACCATTTCTTCAAGACTTGATTTTGATAGGGAGAAATATCGCGACATCGAAGACCGTAGGTAAACTATCTGTAAAGTGTTGAAAAACACTTGATGTCAAAGTGGGTGGGGGTAGTGTTGAGAAACACTATTTTTTGAGTTGTCAAAGAAACCCTAATGCACAAGAATACCTCAATAGGCTAAGTAGCTATGCCCCTGAGACGAGGACAAGAAACAATTCCAAGCCAAGAAATGTGTAGCGAAGTGGATGATTGAGACTGATAGACATAGGTGCGAGGGTTTCAAGTAGTGCCTGTTTTCAAGTTTTCACCACTTGACAGATTTTTTTCAAGACTTTTTTTTTTTTTTTTGGTGATACATCAAAGTGCCTATTGCTAGGCTTTTACTAAGATGATCTTTTTTCAGGACATTTTCTGATTTTTAGGATTTTTTCAGGATCATAGATATATACAAGATAGAAGAGCGACAAGCCTCTAAGTATAGAACTTCTTCAAGTGTAGGATGTTGATAGGCTCTACAAGTTCTCCCCCCTCTGAAGTAGACAACTGATAAGTACCAGACCCAAATGTTGATGTGATAATGTAAGGACCCAACCAGTTAGGTTCAAATTTCCCTTTCTGCTCTCGATGTTGCTAATTTTTTGGATCCTCCCTAAGCACGAGTTCACCAACTTGGAACTCACAGGGGTGAACCTTCTTGTTATATTGTGTAGACATGAACTTCTGATAAGTTCTCATGTGATCAAAAGCAGCCTTGCGACGTTCATCCAGAGTCCCTAATTCCTGTACTCGCATAGCTCTATGATCTTCATCGGTTATTAACCCAAGTAAGGAGATGCGCAAAGAAGGTATCTCGACTTCTAATGAGAGAATAGCCTCAGAGCCATAAACTAGAGAAAAGGGTGTAGCCCCTATAGGAGTACGAATAGAGGTTCTATAGGCCCAAAGTGCTGGATTTATTTGCAAGTGCCAATCTTTCCCAGATTTGTGAACTGTGCGGTGTAGGATTTTCAGCAGTGTTTTATTAGAGGCCTCAGCTTGGCCATTCCCTTGGGGATAGTAAATGGAGGACTAGTGTTGCTTAATTCAGAACTTTTGCATAGCTATTTTAAGTCCTTATTCTTGAACTGCCCTCCATTATCCGTAACAATAGAGGATGGGATACCATATCGGCAAATGATGTGATTTAGTATAAACAAGGCAACGTGTTTGCCTGTAGCAGCAAATAATGATACAGCTTCAACCCATTTAGTGAAATACTCCATTGTTGTGATGATAATTTATGACCGCTGGATGAACTTGGATGAATCTTTCCTACCAAGTCAAAGGCCCATTGTTGAAATGGCCAATATGTCACAGAAGGGATTAACTCTCGCCCGGGAGCATGTATCAAGTTGCCATGGAGCTGACATTTCTAACAGGACTTTGCATAGCGCACAACATTAGCTTGCATGGTGGGCCAATAATAACCTGTCCTAAGCAGTTTTCGGCAAAGTGCAAGGCCATTAGAATGTGCCCCACAAATGCCATCATGGACTTCGGCAAGTGCCTTCTCGAACTCTTCTAGCTCTAAACACCTAAGCAACGTTTCGTCTAGACCTTTCCTATACAAGTCACCAGAGACCAAAGTGTAGTGTGAGGCATTACGAAGGAGTTGGCATTTTTGGTTGCATGTGAGGGTTTTGGGAATAACCTAATCATGTAGGTAGGAGAAAATAGCCACATAGCAGGAGGAATCGTGACCTACAATAGTGTAGATCACCTGGTTATCTAAGGAATCATAGGCTGGATGATGCAATTCTTCCACTAGGAACTCAAATCGCGATTCATGTTCTTGTAATTGGAGGATAGATGCTAAGGTGGCCATAGCATCAACAACCTTGTTTTCTGCTCTAAGAATCTGTTGAAATGTTACAAAGGTAAAATAATTCCTTAGAGCATCGATCAACTTTTTATAAGGGATCAACTTGTCATCCTTTGTTTGATATTCATTATTCACTTGGTTCACAACCAGTTGAGAATCCCCATAGATGTGTAGCTCAGTTATTCACCATTCAAGAGCCATTTTGATCCCATTTGTTAATGCTTCATACTCTGCAATATTTTTTGTACATGGGAATAATAGTTTGTAGGACTTTGGAATTGTATAACCATCAGGGGAAACAAACAAAATCCCTGCTCTAGCTCCATTCTGTGTGTGGAATCCATCCAAAAACATCTTCCATGTTCTGTCAGTAATGTACATGATCGAGGTATCTGGAAACTCAATTTGCATAGGTGCTAGATCTTCAAGTGGGAAGTCAGTCAACTGGTCAGCTATGGCCTATCCTTTGATTGCCTTACATTCAACATACTGAATGTCAAATTCGAAAAGAATCATCATCCATTTAGCAAGGCGACCAGTAAGTGCAGCTTTACTTAATAAATATTTCAAAGGGTCTATCTTGGTAATCAAGTGAACTATATGGGTCAACATATAATGATAGAGTTTTTGGGAGGCAAAAACTATAGCAAGACATGCCTTCTCTATACTTGTACAGTTTAGTTCATAAGCCACCAAAGTTCGACTGATATAGTATATGGCTCTTTCTTTACCCATCTCATCACTTTGGGCTAAGAGTGCTCCCAAAGAAGAATCCATAGCTGAAATGTACAAGATCAAAGGTTTTCCCAGAATGGGTGGCATCAAAACTAGAGGTTTTGCCAAGTAGCCTTTGATTTGATCTAAACTTTGTTGACAGTCACTATTCCAAATATGGGTAGATCCTTTATGCAGATTTTTATTGAAAGGTTGAGCCTTATCAGCTAATTGAGAGATAAATCTTCTTATGGATTATAGTCGTCCTTGTAGACCTCTAAGCTGACTGATAGTCTTTGGTGGAGGCATATCCATGATAGCTTGGACCTTTTGAGGGTCAACCTCAATGCCTTTTGCTGAAATGATATAAACTAGCAATTTTCCAAAAGTGACACCAAAGGCACATTTTTTTATATTCAGCCTAAGTTGGAATTGTTCCATACGGTCTAATATCAAACTAAGGTCTTTGAGATGTGTGTCTCGTTTCTTTGATTTTGCCAATGTGTCATCAACATAGTCTTCCATGTTTTTATGCATCGAATCATGAAAGATGGTTGTCATTGCTCTTTGATATGTAGCGCTAGCATTTTTGAGCCCAAAAGGCATGACATTCCAGCAAAAGGTACCCCATGCCCATGTAAAAGCTATCTTTTCTTGGTCTGCAGGAGCTATCTTTATTTGGTTGTACCTAGAAAATCCATCCATGTGCGAGTACATCTCATAACCCGCAGTCATGTCCACTATCATATCGATGTTTGGTAGTGGAAAATCATCCTTGGGGCACGCTTTATTGAGATCTCTAAAATCAGTACAAACTCGTATGGATTTGTCATGCTTGGAGACAGGTACAATGTTGGAAATCCACTCGGCATAATCAATGGCCCTAATGAAGTTTGCATTCAATAGTTTTTCTAACTCTGTCTTGACTAGCAAGGCTA
This sequence comes from Cupressus sempervirens, assembly GCA_028749045.1. NCBI lineage: Eukaryota > Viridiplantae > Streptophyta > Pinopsida > Cupressales > Cupressaceae > Cupressus > Cupressus sempervirens. The sequence continues at coordinate 294,482,429 of CM053788.1, read as the reverse complement.
CATGTGGATGCATTTTTCTCAACTTCTGTTTGACAAGCTTGACATTTGGTGAGATTGATAAGTGATGCATGATGAGATCTGTATCAAGCCCTGGCATGTCAGAGTATGTCCATGTGAAGTTGACCTTCTTGTCTTGAAAGAATTGAGCAAATTGTGTCTTTTCTTCGTCTGACAAAGATTGAGCTACATGGATAATCTGAGGACATTCTTCTGTTCCCAAGTTGATAGGTTGTGTAGGTTCAACTAGAATCGAAGATCTATCTTGAAAATAGCTTAGCAGACTACCAAGTACCTCATCCGCAGGTGCCTCAGAGAGGTTTTCACCATTAGATACGCCTTTATTTTTACTTTTTTAAGGATCAGATACCGCCACAATGTGGTTTTCACCATCTGATCGCTTATTTTTCCTTTTAATTTTTTGACTGAGGTACTTGATATTTGATTTCATCATGTTAATCGTAGGTTCGCTGGTGGAAGAAATGACAGGTTCAATTGCGTTTAGATAACAAGCAATCTCGTAGTCATTTTGGAAAGATCGTATTTCAGGTCTTTGATTTTGGATAGACCAATCTATGAGATCTGGGTGAATTAGTGAGAGTGAGGGAGAAGTTTCAATGTGATTTATATGGAAGGAGTCATCTCTGGTGACTTGTGAAGTTGAGCCTATAGAAAATGTCGCAAAGGAGTCCAGCTCAGGAATAGTCCTGGAGGAACTAGCGTGATCCATTGAGACATGTTGTGAGTTAAACTCATCTGACCCCACACTAGACCATTCGACTACGTTGGGTTGGGTTGCATAGGCATGAATGACATCCACCCCTAGCTCGCAAGATGCATCAGAGAGGCTTTCCCACTCATACTCATGAGAATCTGTACTTTGACCCCTAGCTATGAGATGAGCAATATTCTGCCTAATTCGTCCTCTATTTATGTCCTCAGAAGTAGACCCTTCTTGTTCCTGTTGTTGGGAGGTAGAAGCTTCTTTATTATTAGCAGTCACTATTTCTTCTTCCCGAAGGAGGGAAGTGGGAGGAACAAAGTCTTTGTCTTGTGCAGTAGTAGCAATTACGGGAGAGTCATCATCCTCTGATTCACTAGACATGAGCAATCTTCGATCACAGGTTGGTGTATTATTGTTTAGCCCAAAGCCTAGACCAGCGGTGTCTCGAGCATCACGACCTTGAGTGTGACTTAAAGGTTCAACTAGAGCGTTCTTACAACCAGTTAAGGACCCGTGGCCCTGGTAGCCCATTTTTGTCAGAAATTTATAGCCTTTTCCATATTTTTTAGGAGAACTAGGAGTAGTCACTGTAACCTCCTCGTCTTCCTCTTCTCTGTAGATCCAGTCCCTAATGGCCTGTTCTTCCTTCTCTGCTTCTAGTGGTATGAAAGATTGCACAAAAGCACCAAAAAGTGTCATAGTAGAAGCAGAAGACTTCATTGTAATACTTGGTTTCCCATAGGACTGAGGGGAAATTGGTAAGGCAGAAATAGAGTCCAAAGTGTACTCGCCCATACCAAGGCTCATCATTTTCAATTTTTGTTCACATTCTGTGAAAGATGGTGCTAGCTCATGAGAAGAGCGATTGTGTGGGACTAGCGTTTTAGCAGCAGATAATGTGTTGATAGACATAAAGTTGTCGTCGGGGACAACTACTTCAGTTCCATTAAAAGGGAACTTAATGCACCGATGGTATGTAGAGCGTACTGCTTGCATATCATGAATCCATGGCCGTCCCAACAACAAGTTGTATGCAAGTGGTATGTCTAAGACTTGGAAAATGACATTCTTCTCAACTGGACCAACTCTGATTGGAAGTACAATTAGACCTTTAGAAGGCCTTTCAACCTCATCATAGGCCTTTATAGTGATCTTGCGCTTAGGATCAATGGCAAATTTAGACATGCCCAATTGTTGGATTACATTGAACGAAATGATATTTAACCCTGCACCATTGTCTATCAGGACTCGATGGACGTGGGTATGAAAGATTTGAACTTCGACATGAAGAGCAAGGTTATGGGGATGACTGAGAGCTCGGTCATCTTCTTCAGAATAGGTGAGATAGTGAGGTGAGGAGATGTGGTTCACCATAGCTTGGAATTGTTCCGCATCAATATCGGTGGGAACATTGGCAGAACGTAAAGCTTTCTCAAGGATATCCCTATGCAAAGGAGATAACTCTAGCAATTCGAAAATGGAGATTTGTGCTTGTGTGCATTGCAGTTGGCTAACAAGATCATAGTTGGAGATCTTGGAAGTAATGGGTTGCTTAGATGATGAAGCATTTTTAGGATCATTAGCAAATTTTAGGACAACCTTAGATTGCCCCCTAGTGACAGCGTTAAGTGGTTCACCTTGAGAAGATGAAGACTCAGCCACTCAGAGTACCACCTTGGGTCTAGCATCAGTATGATCTTGAGGAGTGGATCGTGTCCTTAAGACCACTCTTGGTTGTTCATCTTCATCATCATAATTTGGCCAGTTGTCATTGTTGGAGCTTGCCATACATATGTAATCAACGGGCTCAAGCATGCTTATAACATTATCAGTGTTAGCGTAAGCATAATTGATTTTGGCGTCATGATTCTTTTTGGTAGCTACCCTTGAGGTCTCACCCTTTTCGTATTCAGGTAATGGTTTTTGGAAAGCCTTATGATTAGTATTCTTAACAAGGCCATCTGTAACAACTTTGCCAGCTTTGATGAGGTCTTGAATTACATCTTTGAGTTTGAAGCAATTCTCTGTGTTATGTCCTTTACTTCAGTGATAGCTGCAAGTATGATCTTCTCTCCACCATGGAGGTCTAACGGTTGGATTGTAAGGACGTGAGTTGTCTGGCAAGGTAACCAATTTGTTTGCAATTAAGGTTTTTAAAACCACTTCATAAGGTTCGACCATAGGTGTGTAAACATGTCGCTTCTTTGCAAATTTAGAGCCTTTGTCAAAGGTTTGTGGTTTTGAACCTTCTTGTTGCTTTGTTGCATAGATGACATTGGAAAGGTTAAATGCAGGTTCCTTAGTCTTAGGAGTGTCCACTACTCCGTCATTGACAACATACTTATTTTTGTTCCAAGGTTTGCCTTTCTCTTTATCGTTTCCATTGTTAACTCTATCCTTGTTTATGGCAATATCACCTCTTTTGATAGCAACATCCTCAATGCGATATGCACTTTCTACCATGGCGTTGAAGGATGTGAATAACTATTTTCTTAGATCAAAGAATAATTTAGGTACAAGTGTATTGACAAAAATGTCAATTTTTTCAGCCTCAGGCACTTGCCAAGGATACCGAGAGTATAAAGATCTCCATCGTTGAAGGTATATTGCAAAAGATTCTCCTGATTTTTGTTTGATGTTGCATAAGTCTAGCACAGTCACAGGATGTTGAATGTTGTATGAATATTGTTGGATGAAGCATTGCGCAAGTTCGTCAAATGTTTTAAGAGGAGGACTTAATTTTGTGAACCATTCCATAGCTTGTCCTCTTAGACTTCTAGGAAACAAACGCATAAGAAAGGTGTCTTCATGCATAAAGTCCATGCTAATAGCATAGAAATGTCTCACATGGTCATGAGGGTCATCATTTCCATCGTATTTGTCATACTTAGGAACCTCTATATCCTTAGGAAATGGCAGCATGTATAGACTCCTATCGAATGGAAGAGCGCAAATTGATTCAACAAATGATGTCTTAGGTGGCTCTTTTGAAGTTTGCAATTGTGCAAATTGTTTCCTTAGTTCCTGTATTTCTTCCCTTAAGATTTCAGCCTCAGTGGGCTCTTGTTTTGGAATAATATGTTCAACATTAAAACCTTGAGGGAGTTTCCATCCCCTAGCTATCATGTATCGGAAGTATTGGTCTCCATTTTCCTCTAAAGCTCTAAGCATTAGTTTTTGGGCGAAGCCATCTTGTTGAAATTTGATCACGTCTTCGCTAGTTACTTCTTCATCACTATTATGATGAGATGGTTTAGGTGAAGGACATGTGCCAGCGGCAGCTCTAGGAGTCCTTGGAGGCGTGTGATTACCATCATTGTTCTCAAAAGGATTTCGAGGACAAGTTCCTTTATATCCTTCATAGCATGCCTGATTGTCAGTTTCAACTTGTTGATTTTCTCTCTCCATAGCGTATATAGCCTCCAAAGTCTTTTGGGTTTCACATGCTTGTTCTTCTAAGCGACATTTAATTTCATCATGGTGCACCATAGTGACTATACCACTTGTATCCTCGGGTGTCTCAAAGGGTGTACCAAATGGATTTTCAAAACTATAAAGTGGGTTGTGCCAAACGTTAGCCGTTTGTGTTTGAGAAAATTTGAGATTCTTATCAGAAGGTTGTTTGCAAGGACGTTTGGGTGGTGTTTCCAATTGCTTGAAAATGAAAGGCGTGTGGCTACCGTTACCAACTTGATATCTAGTTGTGACCGACATGTAAAGAGTTGTCTTTGTTTAGTAGGACAAGAAAAGCGAGCCGAATTTGAAGCTTTTACGATAAGGACTAGTCACTTGTCAAAATGTGATAGATGGCTTGTCAAACAGTGCTCAAGATATTACAGCATGGATGACTTGAGCCGAGCGGACGAGCGAGAAGCTCAATAGCGAATAGCTAGAATAAAATAATAGCTGAATTTTGACAAGTGATTCATCAAGACGTTTCAAGACTTACATTCGACGGACTAAACCCATCTTTTCAACCTAGGACGAATTCTTCACACACTGATACATAGCCAGGATCAAGGGTGACCAGCATGACGTTCCTTAGACCAAATAAATCCAACTACAAACTCTATTTTTGACCCAAAATGACTCTAGGCGATACTTTCTCAAAAGGAGGGTGACATAAGTTCAGCAAACAGTGTCGCGCGACAGAATTTCAGGAACAGTGCGACACATTTTGTTAAGGCGACAGATATTTAAACTGAGTGTGATAGAATCTTGCACACAGTGCGACAGAATTTACTACTGACATGCAACTGAATTTTTTGAAAAAAATGTCGCACGATATTTCTCTTGAAGTCGTGCGACAGAGTGTCAGTTTTGTGCAAAAAAAGTCAATTTTTGGTGTGAAGTTCGTTTCAATTTGTCAATCAGACAGTCATTTAAATCAGACAACATTTTGTTTCAGTTCGTATCAGTAAACAACAAGGTTTGCAAACAGTAAGTGTTGTAACATGTCTCAAAACAATTGATCAAGGGTAAAAACAACCTTGTCAATACGCATTTGGGATATCAGAACGGCCTTCCTAACAACTTTTTATCGGAATGTTTATGTTGCAAGAACGTTAACACTGGTCAAAACATCAAAAATAATAGCCAAGCAATCTACCTTAGAGCCACGGTTCATTACTCAACAACTTGGCCCACGCTTGATGCTCCTTTGCCTCACACCAAGTGGTTTCCCACAAGAGACATTGGCTTTGTCATGGAAGTGCCATAAGCACAACCAAGGGAACACATATGGTGAATGTAAATCTTGGGGTGATCCGGGTAGTCCACTAGGATCGATCCTTGCATGAAGAAGTTGAGCGGCTAAAAAGGGTAGTTACTAACTTAGGGTTTTTAGATTGAGCTTCTGTTCATAGTGTTCCTCTTGCTCCCAATTATGGGACACCTCACCTTGCGATGAGTAACCGATCTCGCGATCACAAGAGTACCTTAAGCATTCTTGCCTAGTGATCTCCCTATGGTCGAAATCCCATAAGCGATCACACTAGGCAAAGACAAACACCACGTCTACCAAAGTTTTGTGTCCTTGGTAGCCTTGAGTTTATAGTGGGTTGGAAGAGCCAGGTAATCGACTTGTCCCCACTTGGGTCGTTCCTCTCAGGTTGTCTGAGAGCAAGCCCTCTAAAGGATTCTAACTACACAAAGTGGATCAACTTTCGGAAGTCAAGATTTCTGGTTCACCACAAAGGTGAAGAGCATACTCTCCTATTCCAATCGTTTTCTCCCAAACACGCCAAGAAGATTCAATTACCCCTTGCTTTTGAAGCCAAATGGCAAGTCAAGATTTCTGATTCACCATGAGGGTGAAGAGCATACTCTCCTATTACCAAAAGACTCCAATCACAAGTTTTATGTGCCTATAAAAATGAACAATTATTCAATGCCGCACATGGCAACAAAAATCAAGCAAGTTTGGGTTTTTATGCTTTGGGCAGCCCTGTAAACAATGTTAGTAGCCCTTGCGCATTTGAAGCTTTGACATGCGTTCTTTTGTATGCAAGGTTTCAATTTTTTTCTTCACAAAGAGGGCAACCTGCAATCACAACTCGTTAGCCCACAAGTTAGCACGAAATAATCACAAAAATTGTGAATTAAACCTCTATAAAACAGCCTAAAACTCTGCTTAAAAACAACAGTCAACCAGCTAAGAAGAAATTTGATCAAAATCCTCAAGGAACGAGCAAAAAAAATGTCAGGCGATACTTTTTGCTGAACAAATGTCACGCGATACTTCATAGTATAGCGGGGCGACAGTTTTTGTTCAGGCAATACATTTCCTTCAGCCGTGTGACAAACTTTTGCAAAGAGGGTGATAGTATGCAGGCTACAAGTGCGACACTATTTCCAAAAAAATGAGTCACACAACAGTACTGTGAACTGTCGTGCGATACTGGAAAAATGTCACCAAACACTGCGACTGTAAAAAAAAAAGAAAAAATGCAGAGTAGTAAGGGAAATGCAAGCGAAAATAGGAAAATGCAGGGTGAAACGTACAGTCCGCCCCACAGTGGGCACCAAAAATGTACACTAGATTTGTGTCACACTCTAAACCATTCTATCCAAACGATTCCATGAGTTGGAATGTTCGGATGCCGGCTTAGAGCTCCCTATCCACGGAGTGCAAGAAGTTAGTATTCAAGCATGAAGGCTCTCAGCCAAGCCTTAGAAATGTACTTCTTGCTAGTAAACCATGCAACGAGAGGTTCTTTGAGACAAGAGCAAGAGTGCCAATATCTTCAAGGAATCCCTCAAGAATGCAATGCAAGTATGGAAACTAAGCTAAGATGATAATGCAAAATGCAGCTATGCTAAGCATGAATGAGAGTATTACAAAACCAAATATTAAGCTATGTGAGATTATTGCAAGAATGAAAGCTAAACTAATATGCAACTATTCTAATAATGCCATATGATCCTATGCTAATATGATGGAATAAGAGAATGTAGACAAGGAGTGAGAAGTTCTCCACAAAGCTCCCAAGAAACCTGTTAGAAAACCTGCAGCATAACAATATTCAAAAGATGGATTGATTGAGGGGGAAAGCTCTCTCCCTTTTAAAGTCGTATGGACGGTAGAGATCAAGATGAAGATGGTGGATGATCAACGGTGGAATTTGAAAAGAGGAGTGATCCATGTGCACACACAAGTCAACCAATAGAATATAAGTTGATTTGTCATATAAGACAAAAGTCACAAAGCCTTTTCTTTTAATTGCAAAATAGAAAAAAGACTTTATGTGTGCACTTTAAGTGGGTTAGAAGAATGGGGTGTTTTATTTAATTAAAAGGGGACATGTTCTTTTAATCAAATAATGAACTTAGGATAGCATAGTCAAACTATATGTTATAATCAAATAAATTGATTATTAGCAATTTGGTCTAGATAAATGATTAAATTAATTTAGCCAAAATGCTGAGAAGGGGGCTAATAGTCTAGATGACCATTTTTAGGTGATTACAGTGCTAACTTCAATTCAATCATCACAAAGTGTGCTTCAACATGATGTGCAAATTAATATTGATTTACCACCCATATTTGAGACATCTCTTTACATTGTTATTTGATTTATTTCTATTTGTTGTTGAGTATGGTCAAACAGTCTAAGATATAGTAGCTGACTTACAAGTTGTTCTAATGTTATGATTACAACTCAAGTCTTCAGCAAACAAAACATAAAGCTGCCTATGGATTTAAGAATTAATTGAAAAGAAATGGAACTACTCCAATGTTTTGGTTTGGAAAAATAATGATTTATTTTGTTAAAATTCCACTCATTCTAACCTATAGTCTCTAAGTTGATGTGAAAATTGACAATTCCAAAGAAAAATTTCAAACCACATACTCAACTCTTCCCACCCAAGATCAAATGCAACAATCTACAAATCAATCACAGGCTATCAAATTATAAAGAGTTTATCAAATCTGTGGCTACTAGAATACAATTTGGAGACAAGATGAAAGAACTAGAGACCTTTACAACACTTCACACTACTGTAAATTTCAAATCTATAGTCTACTATAAAAATGAACTTATTTGAAACTCCATATGATCAATCCATTCTCAATAGTTTGGGATACAAATATATCTACAACAAAAAAAGTTTAAGTTAAGGAACCTGGAAAGTTGAAGCATATTCACAAATGTCCTTTTAGATTTAGAATGGAGTCTTCTTGGCTCATGCAGTCATGGTAGCCAAAATGATTCTCACCACTCTACAAAAATTAGTAAAAACCCAAGATTATTCCAAACCTTGTAATTTTCTTTTGTGCATCCACATTTCCTTTTGATGGCAAATTCCTCCCTCCTTTTCTAACGACTCTCCTTCTCTGTAGGTTTTTACCAGCTCTTTTTATTAAAGACCCTTTACTTAATCTCCTAGTTCCTTTATGAGATCATGATTCCACTCACGTGGATTATGGTTTCCAAGGAAACTAAATGACATTTATATTAGTTGCACTATTAGTTTGACACTTATTCACTTATTTTAACAAATTACATATTCAAAATAATATATATAAAATAAATTAAAAATGATTAATAGAAATAAAAATATCTAAACTAATATCCATCCCTTTTAAATTAAATGTTAAATTTTAAAACAAGTATCAAACATTTTTAATTGAACTGTAATGCCTACCCCTAGCTGACTTTTCATGTCGTATTGCCAGATTTTTTTAGGCTAGTTTTATGATTATCGATACTTGGTTATCAGATTTGAATTGATGTTATTTCATATTTAGTTGATTTATGTGATGAGTTACTTAGTTATTTTACATGTTCAGGATTATTTCGATGATGATACATGTATGTTCATACAATGATTTTAGTTATTTCATGATAACTAGTTATATGATTGATTTATATGCAGTTCTATGGTTACTTACCCCATACTTGCATGTGTATGGTGTACTTTTATGTTTTACTTTATGTTTGATGTTTCTAATGTGGTTGAGGGAGGGAGTCATAGTCACCTGTTAGTCGGGATCTACACAATGCACCACTTCCCACCATTGCCTGTTTAGTTTAGATTATATGTATATGTACATGCTCAAATTTTATGCAGATTGCAGGTATTGGACATCAACTTCCCTAAATTGTCAGGATGAGTGTACCTTATCGCAATATCTCAATGGTAAAAGAGGGGAGATAATTCTTGAGTCCAAATCCTAACCTTAAGCCGATTGCCCTAGAAAGTAGGACAAGTATCTAAGTTGTTTACCCTTTCAAATTCGTCAAGTGACGTGAATTCATGATTTTGACCCTGGAGTCTAAATCTGTGCTCTGTCTTTATTTTGAGTTGATCGAATTTAGATTTTGGGTTCCTTGGCAGTGAATTATATGAACAACCAATCCCTTACCAAAATACACGAATTTAATACATTTTCAAAACTAGATCAATGTAATGCTAAAGGCAATTTATGCCATCATAAAATATAAAATACATTTCCATATCTAAGTGCATATGTGTTCACCAAAAAAGTCCAAGCCAACCCTACTGAGGAGCTAACCTCCTCTACCTCAACCACTCTTTCGCCTTAAGTACTTGCACACTCACAAACTCAAAATATATCACTGCATCAATACTGCCAACACCATGATAAAAATATGGCATCATTACAATAAAATAATAATACATCTCATAAACATAATTTTCATGATTCCATCAATTTTCCATAATATGAACTTAAACATTAATCATTCATATAAACACAAGCTTTAAACATAACATAATCAATCATTTATTTGTAACAACATGATACTAGGTGTCCATGAGATCTAATCATCTAATTGAATATCGACCATCAAATCCAATCAAAGTCTATACTACTTTCAACTCAAGTCGAATTATAGTCAAGGTCAAACATAGTCTTAATCAATTATAGTTGAACACATACTAAGTCCTAAAAGATAGCATGTCGAAATTTGAGTCATGACAACATCATATAATCACTAATTTATCAAGCCTTTTGAGGCAATTTACAAAGTCGATTAACAAAATTAATCCTAATCCTAAAAGAATATTCTCATAATCTTTTCCTTGTATTCTCGTACTCATACAAGAATTTGTAAGGGAGATTATGCCCCCATTTCGATGATGCTTCATGCTAAAATTACAAAGGACCTTCGAACAAGCTCCTCCACCCAACAAGTGTATGATAGTTGCATGATCAATCGCCTCATACCAATGCTCCAAAACACAAATTTTTAATATTATAAAAAAAATTACATGAAAAAAGTTCATAGTCACAATTTTATTTTGGATAAGTAATAAATTGTATAATAATTGAACATATCAAATACATGAACTCCTTGTAAATTCCTAAATTATTCTTACATTTTTAACCACCCAGCCACTACTAGAAACATTAATTAATAAACTAAATATTGGAGGTAAAGTTTAAAACTTGAAAAAACTCAAATGTAAAGTTATAAAAGTAAACTGAGTTACTTAAATCTATCTATACAGATATAATCTAAACTGATAAAATAGGAGAGGGGAAAAATCAAATTAAAATTGTTGGATCATTAAAAAAAATCAAGACAGAAGAATACAACTGTGATGATATATGGGAAGGGACAGGGACAGGGACAGGGACAGAGAGAGGGAGATCCAATTTTCACAATTACATGTCTAGAAAACTGGAGAAAACTGGCGAAAGAAAGAGGGGATTAATTGAGGAAGAGAGAGGGTTTGGAGGAAAGCGAAATGGAAGCATAGAATAGAGGAGAGAGGATTCTAGAGTTGAGACAATGGCGGGGGTTCGAGGAGCTCGCGGGGGAGGAGGAGGAGGAGGAGGAGGAGGAGGTTGTAGCAGGATGTTTGCGCCCACAATGTTTCTTGTGCTCTTGTGCACCGCTGGATCGCTTCTCTTCAGCAGCAACCCCGGCACGCTTTCCATTGAAATGGACAGCACCAAAGGCAACACCAACACAGAGCAGCACCAGCACCAGGAGCAGCAGCTGCACGCCTATGTAACGAGGACATTCCTGGCTCTGAAATCAGATCCGGTGAAAACGCGTGTGGATCTGCTGAACAAGCAGGCGAGCGACCACCTTTCCCTGGTGAATGCCTATGCCGCGTATGCCCGGCGGCTGAAGCTGGAGAACATGAAGCAGGTGCGGATCTTCACGGAGCAGGCCAGGAACTATACGGACATTATGACCAGGGCAGCTGGGGAGATGGAGGAGGAGGATGTGAGACAGCTGGAGAAGGAGCTCAAAGAGAAGATCAAGCTCACGCGCCAGCTCATTGCCGAGGCCAAGGAGTCATTTGACAATCAGCTCAAGATCCAGAAGCTCAAGGACACCATCTTTGCTGTCAACGACCAACTCACAAGGGCCAAGAAGCAGGGCGCCTTTTCCAGCCTAATTGCCGCCAAGTCCATCCCTAAGAGCCTTCACTGCCTCTCCATGCGTCTCATGGAGGAGCGCATCTCCAATCCGATCAAGTACACCGATGCGAATCATTCCCCTCCCCCTCAATGGGAAGACCCCAGTCTCTACCATTATGCCATCTTCTCCGACAATGTCATCGCTGCATCCGTCGTAGTTAACTCAGCTGTCAAGAATGCCAGAGATCCCTCCAAGCATGTCTTCCATGTTGTCACGGACAAGATGAATCTCGCAGCAATGCAGGTCAGTTGCTTTTATTTATTTATTTATTTTCGAAGTTCCAGAGCAATCCTTGTTTGCTGACCACTGACGACTCCAAATTCGTCCTGTGCTTGTGGGGGTTTTGTGAGCAAACAATTTTACCCGTGGATCAAGGGTTTCTTGACCTAGTTTTAGGTTTTTCACAAAAAAAAGAAGCAGATCTATGTGTGTAAGATTCAAAGACTGATCTAAAGGGGCATTGTTCTTCAGTGCCAGGCCATTAGACCCAATAATACTTTTATTTGATTCCTTTTGAACCAAACACTTTCATCAGTAGACAAAATCCCACTTGATCTAAATTTCTATTTAAATTATGCTAACCAAATTGTAGGGAAAACCTATTCACTCAGGCTCTCTTAATATTTGGGGTCCGTATACGCCAATTAACTTCTAAAGTATACCAATGGCCGCTTGGCCCAATTTTACCTTTTAGGTCTATCAACTGAGGAATTCTGGACAAGAGTATTCTTACAATATCTACGTTCATCCAAATTTGCAATTACAGCCTGTAAACTGCATCTGTTTTGTTAAGTTTCTGGGATGTGGACATCAGGGGACGGGATGTGTATTTGGTATCGGTTTTTTTGGGCCATTTCTGGGGTATGACAGGAGATGGCTATTAGGATTTTTTTTTCCTTTTTAATAATTCGTATGGTAATCTTGATAAAGCATTTATCATAAACTTTATTGAATCTCGGTAGGTATTATTGGGCTTGAATTGAGGATGCAGATGAGAATTGACAAATAATTAATAAAAATTTAGATATTTTCATTTATCAATGTACGTATATATTATATATAAATTACAGAAAAATGCTCAGAAGAACTACAAAATGTCAACCACAAAATGTAAAGAGCATAGAAAACATATATAGCTATCTTTAACCAACACCTATCTTTGGTAGATCTGCATCAAAGCTGAAATTTTGAAACACATTTTTGAGTTACTGGCATTATGAGGGGCTGCTTCATGCGATGGAACCCCAACTTATCCTCTTGAGCCTCCTCATCAACTCGTATAGCATATTGGAGGGTTCAACATTCCAATGTGACATTGGATTTTCGTGATAACTAGGGATTTATGATTGTATAGTCTCAAGGCATATGTAAGGCTGCCAATTTCTTTTATCATCTAGAGTACTCTTGTTCTTTTTATTGACTCAATGAAGCTATATGTGGACCAAATTTATGCAGTAGAGAAATTGCCAATTTGTGAAAACAGTTGAGTGCCAAGTATCCTTTGTGCATCCTTGCCATGCCACATTCGCTATTCAATAGATTTCAGTTAAGATAATGTAATTCAATTGTCTTTACCTTTTGTTTGTTGAAGGTTCCACCGCAAAGATTGTCAGAGAGAAGCCAAGTCTATGCGAAATAAAGAAGACTCCTCATTAGTATACATTTATTAAAGGACCTTGATGAAATCTTCTTTTAGTTCTTCATCATAAGATGATAGAGGAGCTCTTTCAATCCTAGTTATATACCATTTGGGAAACTAAAACATGATTGCAATATGAAATGGTGCACTCATAGCATTCCACTGTTGTGTTACAATGGGCGTAAGATGCTTTTTATAAAGTACCAAAGTAGGATACTTATTATGAAGGTCTCATAAATCTCTCCAATGCTGGGGATTCTGTATCAACGTTTTTTTATGACTGGTACAAGAAGTTTGATGAAGGAACAAACGTATCTATCTAGTGCAAAAAAGTTACAAACAATAAAACTTGAACAAAGTCTTAAGAATTTTAAGATTTAAATGCCAAAGTGATTGCTATTCCAAAGAATGAAGGCAATTTACAAGGTTAAATTAAAAAAATTAAATTTTGAATTTTTAACAACAGAACTAACAATTTCTTGCCTTGTTTTGGACACCAGTCATCATAAGGATATTTTATTTCATAGTTCTTCCTTTAGATGTACTTGCCTTTGGTCATCCACCATACTCTAAATCAATCATCATTAATTCTAGAGTCTCCTACATCTTAAAGTCATCCACCATACTCTGAATTAATCATCATTAATTCTCTAGTCTCCTACATCTTAAACATCATCTCCAACAAAATGAAGTAGCTAAGCTATCTACTTTCTACTTGCTTGATGAGTTCTTTCTTCAAAAAAGTCTTGAACAAATCATGTGTAGTGTGATGGTTGCATATGATCATTTGTATATCTTTTACCTTCTAACGTAACTACCTTCACCCAATTTACCTTTCTAATGCCCTTAAATGCATTGTTCAACATAGAAACACATGGGGCCTAAAATGTGTGTTTGCAAGCACTATCCTCCATCAAGTTAACTAGTTTACACAAAGGAGTTAAAATTGTCAACATTTGTACACCACTAGAGACTTAAACCTCTTTGATGGCTTCCTTCAAATGAAGCTAAAAGCTTGTATTTTTCCTTTCCCTTGAACAATCAATAGTTTAAAGAAAATAAGACCTTGTTAAACACATGCCAATGATATCGACATGTTCAATGCTTGGTGGTCCACTTATCCATGATGACGTTGGATCTATTCCTTTTCCAAGTTTACTTCTTTCTTCCATCAACACACTCACTTTAAAATGCTTTTTTCTAAATTGTTGAAAGTGTGCATCTTATGTTATTGAGGTGGAACAAATGAGGGATCAACCATTGTTCAAAATATTGCAGATATATCTGTGAAGTAAACATTTTTTGGCTCCTTAGAAGTAATGTTATCACAGAAAAGTTTCAAAATATTGCAGAGAACATGGTAAAATATCGGCCATATTTCTTTGTTTTATCGTGATAAATAGTAAACTTACTGCCCACAGGCCTGTTATAGGCAGGGATGGACCAGTAAAGGGCAAAACACATATTTATTTAATGGAAAAACAGATTTGGAGAAGTGAGAAAGGGCAAAGAGGAGAAAGAAGGTTCCATCAGGATTGAAAAAACAGATTTTAAGTTCCCAATATTTCCTGGGAAGTTCTGACTTACCTTTCCTGAATTTTTTTTTTTGGCCCTTGGTGATAAGTTGCGGATAATGATATTTTGACCTACAGGACCAACATCAATGACATCTCTGAACATTTTTTTAGGTTAGGTAGAGAGTACCATATGCAATGGTATGACATTAACATAAGAAAATTAGAGGATTTGACCATCTCTTGTGATTGTGTATTAAGCAACCCTGCAACTCTACTAGTTCCCCTTCCGATAGAAGTAGAACCCTCTCCACTTCATATTCAAAATTTATCATTCTTGTAGGCTATTCAAAATTTATAATTCTCATAGACAGTGACTCACTATGCTACATACAATTCTTTCTTACCTCAACCTCCACATACAATCTGGTTAACCCGCCCTTTTCTGTATGATTGTTTTCTCACAACCTTTTACCCCTAAGTCATCAATGCACAAAAGATGAAAATAATTATTTTTGCATAAATGACAGCCATGCTTTGCTCCCTGTAGAATCTTTTTGATTGTTATAAAACTAAACAAAATGCAAAAGAATTTCAATAAATGAATAATAAATAGGAAGCTTATCCCAAACGATGCACATTTGATGTGCAATTGCCTTATTTCCACCTCTATACTCCTCTTCTCACTGCTGCTGCTTCTATTCTTCTTCTTCAGGAGTTGGAAAATTGTCAAAATGTTCTATTTATTTGTTTTTAATTGTTTTAGCCTTTAGGTTATGGTATAGTTTAAAGGGAAAGGGTATAAGGGGTTTTTCAAAAAGGTGGGGATGGTGTGGTGGAGATATTTCCTACCTGTCCTTGGGTCCCCAAAATGCCTCTATAGAGAGGATGAGTTATTTTAAGCGGGGGCTGTATCCCCAGGAGCATATTTTTTCACTTAATTTTTTCCATAAACTACAATTTGTCTCCTAGTTTTCCATTCAACACTTGTTGAATTTCCAATTTTTGCTTTTGCAGGTGTGGTTTAAGATGCAGTTGCACTCACTCAATGGGTCACATGTGGAGGTGAAGGCTGTGGAAGACTATACCTTCTTAAATTCTTCCTATGTCCCTGTTCTACGCCAGCTTGAATCTGCCAATCTGCAGAGATTTTACTTTGAGAACAAGCTGGAAAATGCAACCAAGGATGCACCTAATATGAAGTTCAGGAATCCCAAGTACTTGTCTATGCTGAATCATTTGCGGTTTTATCTGCCTGAAATGTATCCAAAGCTGCACCGAATTCTATTTCTGGATGATGATGTGGTTGTTCAGAAGGATCTGACAAGTCTATGGGAGATAGACATGGATGGCAAAGTGAATGGAGCAGTGGAGACCTGTTTTGGCTCCTTTCATCGTTATGATAAATATATGAATTTCTCACATCCACTTATTAAGGCCAGGTTTCATCCCAAGGCTTGTGGCTGGGCTTATGGAATGAATTTCTTTGACTTGGATGCATGGAGAAGAGAGAAGTGTACTGAAGAGTACCATTACTGGCAAAACCTTGTAAGTACTTCACCTTATTGCACTGGTGTTCAAGCACTGGAAACAATTAATATTATGTAGTTTTTTTCTGGTACAATGGGTTCATTCATTCATAGACAATTTCTGATGATTTTTTTCTTTTTGTTTTCAATTTTTTGATGAATAGAATTTTAGAAAATTTACCTAGTGTTGAGACATGCAACTCCTGTAAGGATTTTGTGATGTTGGACCTATCTCATCATGCAGTGAAAATTGCATCTGGTTATTCTTGGAGAACTGAAGAATTCCATTGGCTTGCGGAGCAGTACATATAAATAAATCATATTAATGTCATATTAACCAGCCTGAGAAAATTTTATTAGTGCCACTCCATTTTGTATAAATGATAGAGTGGTCAAAATGGTCAACAGCATGCATCTTTTCAAATTGCATTTACAGAAATGTGCCTTGCGTCTAGAAGAATATTATTTCCATTGTTCTGGTTTCTTACACCTTTTAGTTCTGAGTTTTGTGAATCTCGTTGAATATCAAATTGCTCACTGTTTTTATGCATTGACTTTGCAGAATGAAAATCGTACCCTATGGAAGCTGGGGACATTACCTCCAGGTCTGATCACATACTATAAGACAACAAAGCCTCTGGATAAATCTTGGCACGTTCTTGGTCTCGGATATAACCCTAGTATTAGCATGGATGAAATCCGAAATGCAGCAGTTGTTCACTTCAACGGAAATATGAAACCGTGGCTTGATATTGCTATGAATCAATACCGAGATATCTGGACTAAATATGTGGCCTATGATATGGAGTTCGTGCAGACATGTAATTTTGGTCACTAGACAACACTCAAGTGGCTAGAGGTAAATTCCTGATTGCTTGGCACCATAGCTGCAATAAGGCATGACTTTATGATCTGCTTTGTTACCAATCAAATCCCATAAGTTGCTATGAAGTCTCACAGGCTGCGTAAGCAGATGTTTGAGAATGTTGTCTTCCAATTTAAATTTGGAGGCATGTTGCGTGCTTTCTGTAATATTAAGCTATTATAAAACAAACTATAATTGCATGTTTCAGTGTTTGTTTTGGTTTATTCAATCTTTAGATCAAGGCCAATAATTTGTTTGATTCAAGTTTATCAAAAGCAGATTTGGTTTTGCTTATGTTAGAACTGTCTGAGATGTAAATCTGATAATCTTAAAAGGTTGTGCTTTAGTGAGGAAGCAACATATTCCTTTTACAGTTTTGTATTATTCTGCTTGATGTGCTTTTGGTGATTTTGATCGTAATAGATCTCAGATTTGAGACTAAAAAACTCTTTATATATATATATATATATTTGCAAGCAATTCTGAAGTTTTTGTTCATAAATTATTTTAAATGTGTTGTATATTGAATTTGGATGATTTCATTCATTATTTTTTTATTTTTAGTTTAATTAATACCTAATGTTTCTTGGTTTTTCACCTATTTTATTCTGTAGTAATTGCAGACGACTGAGACACAGCTTTCTAACCAGACAAATTTTAGGTTTTGTCCATACCAATCTAAATTGCTTGTCCGTGTACTCATTTTTTTGGTTTATGCTTCATTGAAGATATTCTAAAGTATTAGTTTCAGCCCGCTTTCTTGAAATGCCTTGACATTTGAAAGACAGAATACACCTATTGGTTTTTTTTTTGAAGGCTATTTTTACCTGAATGACAGCGTATTAAAAATAAGGCGAAGTGTCGCAATCTAATACCCTAAAAAAATGAAAAAGACGAAGTGTTTCTTTCTTGTTACAAGTTGGCACATTCTCCCTCTTATGATAATTGCTAAAAGCCATTCCATTTTACTTCCAAACGAAAGAAACCATGGTAAGATAAAATGCGAAGGGGATTGTATTCAGGGTTCGTTGTCCTTGATGCAATTGGCAATAGCAGTGATGCACATAGATGTGTGCTCTAAGCATTTGAGGAATTGCCTTTGTTTGCATTAGGTACCATATACGACAAGTGTGCCTTTATGCAGGCTATATTGATGGTATGCTTCAAAGCTTATGAATGCAAGCATAATTCTGATAGCTGCTCCGTCTAACTGTACCAAGTTTAAGACAGAAGAGGCGAGTTAAATTAAATAGATCAAATTTTTAACAGAAAAAAGCTATAGTTATTGATTTGGGTACACAGATCAATTTGTTCTGTGTGACAGACTTACATGCTGCTTGACTAAATCAGAGGAAGCAAATGGAGTGAACAGCCCATGGCATAACATTTCCTTAATTGTCTCTGAAGTCATTTGATGCAGATGAGCCGCTGTTCCTGCAGATCAATCTTCAGATCTTGCTACTCGTAATCAAACTAAAAGCTAGAAAGCACATAATCGAGCCACTGTTCCTGCAGATCAATCTTCAGAAAGGATACACTGATCCTGCTACTTGTAATCAAACTAATAGCACATAAAACTGAAGTTGAAATAGGGAAGCACTCTTTAACACATGCAAGTTGCAGCTAATGGGATGTTGCTTATGGTAATATTTTTTCAGAGTTTAGAAAACACTAAAAGCAGTCTTTCCCCAGTATGGTGATTTTAACTATTTTGTATAGAAATACACTGTTACCAAATATAGTGCAGAAAAGCACTGTTTTGCAATCAAATAACTCAATACAGCATTTACAATATACACAGCGGACAGCGAATACGTTATTAGCAAGGAAGCACAGAGCATAGATGATAAAACTAGAATCCAGCAGGTAAGTACAAAAGCGACGTTTCTATCAGCAAAGAAATAGTTACAAATTTTATATTATCTCATATTCCTAGTCTAAAACATGTTATGGAATAGTCTTCTCCCAGTAATGTTCTTTTCATTTTTCATCAGTTACAGTCAAAATGACTTTATCAAATAAATGGGTTTTCCTTATGCACTACTGCATCTTTAACGTTCACTACTTACACAAAGATCTTGTGCAATATTTAGTGACAAGCTGCATTATTCTCCACTGTTATTTAAGTCATCTTTTCCATGGTAATCATCAATAAGTTTTCCTCCTCTAGCTGAATAAGGATTGACCTTTTCATTAGTAGATAGTTTGAAGCAAAGCAGTAAAAAATGTCACCATTTCTTCTTTTTGCCATTTGAGTAAATCTGAACCAATCTCCGCAGGTGTCCTCAAGATCTTTGTAAGACCCACCATCTTTAGCATAACAAAGTTTTAAATTGTTAAGAAGAGTTTTCTTTCATTGTTAGGCCTATTCACCCAACAACTATGATCATAAAAAGTTTTTTAGCTTCATAAAAGTTATATAGCTTCCTTGATTTGACAAGTTTGACGGTTCTCTTCAACCTCCACTCGCTTCTCTAAACTGCACATAGCTATGTTCTTCTTTATACCCTATTTTTTATGAGCTCCTCTTGTTGGCATGCAAACCTTTTTGTTAGGAGTAGACGATGGCCATGGTGATCCTTTCCATCATATGATACATTTTCCACCCTATATTAGACCCATATCAATGAATTTTTTTGGATTTTTTTTCGAACACCTCACAGTAATTGTTCTATACTTTAGCTTTTTCCAAATAAAGATTTTGATCATATAAATCATCCATTACTTGACCTTCTCTAACATTCTTTCTTCCTTTTCTCCATCTAAACTACTTCAAGACTTTCTTTGTTCCTCTCAACACTTGTTAGCATGTCTAGAAAATTCCTTTATATCACATATTTGATCTACTTTATCATGAACATATAATCTAGAATATCATTTTGATTTTATTCATTTGTTAATATGGTTTTGAATAATTGTTGATTGATTGTTGGAAACTTTTTCTCCCACTTAACTTGATGGGTATTTAATGATGCATACTCTACGATGCTTTGTGGTGCAACACCTAACACCTTGAACTAATTTGTTTTGTGACATTTTCTTTTCCCTTTACTTCTTCACATTTTGCTAATTTATTTTAAATTATCTTAAGATATTCATCGTTAATTCTAACTTTTGTTAATTTTTGTATTCTTTATTGGGCTCTTCACATTTGACAAATTGCCTCATACATGGATGAATGATCCACCCCCTTTCACAAAACTTACATGCTCTCCTTTTTATACGCAACTATAAGGTTTCCTCACTTCGATGATTTATATAAAGAATGACCCTCCAATATTATGATTACTTGTCCATTGTTACATATAATCTCTCAATTGAGAACTAGTTAACTTGTTGAGTTATTCACACTCAATCAACAACCCCAATGACCTTGGTTTGTTAGCATATACATGTTTAATGTTGTCACTAATGTCAATTTTTCATTTGCATTAATGTTAACTTGATGAATTTATGTGCTACTTGGTGCATGAAAACTAATAAAGGTTCAATATTGAGTGTTCAAATGCTGTTATTATGTCAAGTGGTGATATCAAGTCAATATGAGATGTTTTTGACAGGTGATAGAATGGGAAGATGTTTTTGATGTCATTTCTTTTCTTTCTTAGCTCTCTCATCTTTTATTTCTTAGCTCTCTCATTTTGATGATGGATCATTGAGCGTGATCTGAAATATTGATGCTGATAAACTCACACACAATCTCACCCAGAAGCATAAATGGAAGATGTGATATAGACAAAAGCGAATTTGGAGAACGCTTTGCATTCCCTCGACTAAGAAGTTCAAGGATTTTAGTTCTAGCATTAATATTTGTGGTATGCAATTGTTGCACTATCAAGTTTTTCGGCCTCCAATGGGAATTATTTTTAGTTGTTTGTTGATAATAAGACTTGCTGTCATGATTGATTTGAAGAATGATCTACATTGCCTTGTATTAGTTCTTTTGGGTGTGTGACTTGGTGGACATGTTCATAACATTAATGCAATGTTCTAGTTTGAATATCTTGTGTTGAACTCCTCAACTAAAGATATGTTGTTCTGTGTTTGACATTGTTGCCTGTGTTGGTCTCTAACCCACTCAATTGAATATCTTGCTTAAATTATGATCTTCCAATCGAGGTATTGTGGAGAAGTTAAGATGTTGATATGGATCTTATTGTGCCATGTTCAGATCCACATCAAGTTATGTAAATGGGAGAATATTTTTTAGTTAATTGGTTAAAATGTTTTACTATTTTGTTAAATATTTAATCAAATTCTCGGGAAGAGGCAACATTAGTAGAGACGAGATTCTCAACCATTAGGTGATATAGATTTTTGACATGAAACAAATAAATTTGAAGCCAAATACTTGGTAACAAAACATTGATGACATTTGTCGAAGAGGAGGTCGTGCACAACCTATCCCCAACCATTATGACCATCTCCCTTTGAACATGTGAGGAAATTTCAATATCCACTAGTTTGCTCAAGGACATGAGAAAAGTTAGAATGTCCCATAAGAGAGGTGGAAGCATCAACCTTTTAGAAACAACCAAATGAGAAAAAATTAAGAAAAAGATTTGAAGGTTTAACCCACATTAGATTTACACTGAAAAGTTTAAAATGAGTTTTAGTAAAAGATTAAGGTTTAACAGTACTCTTCTCAAACTTTAAAAAATCAAACCAAGAAGTTTTTATTCTCATAAGAAGAAGAAGCAACCAAAAAGCCTTTGCGCGCGGGAAAAGTTTAATCTTACCAATCATAAGAAGCTTGCAAGAATTACTTATATAAATTGGGAGGAGAGGGCCAAAGGTTGGAAGAAGAACCAACAAGACATCAATGCTAAAATCTCCGTTCTTGACCACATCCACATTGCAAATAATCGTCAAAGATGGTTTGGCGTGGGAATGTAGCATGGACTTACACAAAGGATGAAAAAAACCTACTTCAGTTGCCTTAATAAAGATGTGCCATTGATCTATTGCACTTTTGGACCAACACACTCAAAAACTTGGGTGGATAGTGCGGGGCCCTTTTGACTTGTTCCCTTTCTTAATCGTTTCCGTTTGTGTAATCAACTCAGTTAAGCGCTGCAGTCAGCAGTTATAAACTCTGCTTCACGGTGGAAGATCCACACATTGTCAGAGCCGTTGATGGGACAGCAACAGTTTGAATTTCATATTTGAATTCGTAATATCTCGCCCAATCCCATGGAAAGAGAAACAAAAGGTTCTCTTTGATTACATAAATTTAACAACCATAAGAGGTGCACAGAGGTAAAAGTAAATGGCATCACTCAGGTATCTTGTTCATCCTTATTTTACTCTAGTATCATGTTCATCCTTATATTGTTACTCTTTAATTTGTCATCATCACAAGCAGGGGGGATATTGTCAAATCGTGACACTTTATACCAAAAAAAAAATTTGAATTTGTTTAAAATTTTTTAGGACTAGTCACATTGTTTCACCATATGCATCAAATGTTTCAACTTTTGTTAAGGGTGTCTTGATGTAACAAGATATTATAGAAATAGATTTGTTTAGAAGTTTTGCAAACTTTCATAAAAATGAAAGGTGCAACACCACTTGGTTCTGCCAACATGGAAGGTTCAATTAGCATAAGATCAACCATCAAGGCTTTTTTGATTAAATTTTATAGTTGAAAATGCTCTAGCATAAATGTTTGGAAAATGTAAAAGTATAGGAAAACTACCCTACCCTTATTGCAGATCAATGTAAAATTCAATTCTTTTTTAATAAGGTTTTAGGAACTTTGAAGAAAATGCAATTGACACTTACAAAGAAGACTGCAACATTTGTTCGCACCTTGCACCCCCTTAGCTTGTGCCAAGATAAGATCTGTGGAACAACATACAAATATCGATGAAAGCATTATGTATAGAGAAATTTTGTTTGTGGTTGTAGTTGTAATTGCTATTCTATCTCCAAAATGTGGAAGCATAGTCAATGGGTGCAAAGTGTTTTAATTATAGATCTATGCTATATTTTTCATTTTTATGATATTTTGTGACTTCATTTCTTTGTTGTCATTTATCTTATATCATTTTGAAAATTTTAATGTTTGTGTTGTTCAACATTGTCAACATCCTAAAATCCTATCACTTTCCAATCAAGGTTCATTTATATTAGAATTTTTGTTTAAGACATATAGATCTTATTACTATTAGATTTTGTCTTTTTCTTTTATTTTTACAAAATTAAAACAACTATACTTTTCTATTCAAGTTTTCAATGTTATATATAGATAAGCCACGTTTGTTATTCTTATATAAAAATTAGTTTCTTTCTTTCTTTGACTATCCCTTCATCATACATAACTCTTATAGGAACCGTCATCTAAATATGTATCTATGGTTTTTCCTCCCCCATGCTTCTTTCATCATCCCTCATTCCTTACTTCAATTTCACCCACCCCACACGATGTCTTTCTTGTTATCTTACAATGATGACCACCTTGATAATGAGCTCCTATTTGATGAACCTACGTTTTTCACTTATCAAAATTGACTACGACTTTTCTCTCTTACAATGTAGCCTAATTGATAATATCACCTAATCCTAAATTTCTTCACTCACAAACTCCTTAACAGTTATCATCATCACCCATCTAGGTGAGCCCACAATAGTGGGTTGCACTTTTTTGCCTAAACTGACATTGAACTATGAATTTTCAAGAAAACTTTCACTTTCAGATGCAAATTGTCATTTAATGGTTAGGAAATTGAAGATGAAGTAAATTAGAGTCTTTTAAGATTTTCTGTGTAGAATCCATATATATATATATATATATATATATATATAGACTTGATTTGATTGAATTATTTTTTGCCCCATGAAAATTGGTATGTTATCAAAAACTTGATTTTTAAAAAGTGACATTATTTTTGACACAACTTTTTTTTCTACAATAGATATTAATGTGATTCTTTCGAATTTAGTTTGTTAACATACATACCAAAACCATGGAGGTGATCTGATGTCTTTATTATGCCGTAGGCGTTTCTTCCGTGAAGTTGAGAGGCTCAGTTTGACATCCAACGGTTGACAGCCATGGAGAGCAAATGACTGCCATTGAGACGCTTTCAACCGTTGATCTTTTTGGTTTTTCAAATAATGGCTTGAGAAATTGCATCATCGCTATAGCAGTGAGAGGATGTCCAAATGCATGCACTAAGCAACTTGACAGGCATTGTGTGGAGATATTTAGATGTTTACAACCTTCTCACTAACACCAATGGGATAGCTATTCACATTACATTTTTGCCGCCGAAGATATTGACTCTGTCACCAGTGGCTTTTGTCTCTTTCTGAGTTTAATAAAAGGCAGTTCCGCTGATAGCGATGGTGAAAGAGCCCTTGATTCTTACGACTCTCATTGTATTTAATTTTGTAATGCTGGCACTTAATTAATAGGAAAATTACAGCTATGGCCGGAGTAGGGATGGACGACTGAGCTTGTCGTTATGGTCATTCATCTGCCAAAGCATAGAACAAAAAGACCTTAAACTAAATAATTTAAATTCCTCTTTTGCTTGCGCAACCGGATGATGCTCTAAAAAGTCCATATTGAGCAGTTGAAACCTACCTCTGCTACACGTTACACAAAATACATTCCATTTTCGCTCTATTGTTTTGAGGGGACAAAACCAAACAAAAATGGCTCCAGCTGCAGCAAAGCTTCCGACTACCAGAAATGGAGTGTGGGTGATCTCATTCTGGTGAAGGTCAAGGGTTTTCCAAGATGGCTTGAAAATTGTATAAGCTTTTGATAAGTTTGGAAGGCAATTTGTGCCCCATAGGAGACTCAACGATACATGGCACCTATTTTGATTTATAATTTTACTGGGTTTTTGTGCTTATTCACATGTCAATAGTGCCGTGGATAGGATAAGAACGCATAACGTCTGATGATTTAATGTTGTACAAATAATATTCCCCAGATAAACAATTCAGCGTAAAAGTTATATTTATGTATAAGAAGTTTTGAATTTGATTTAAATTATGGGAACTATTTTATTTATATTAAAATAATAATTAAAATAAATTGTATATTTTAAAATAATCTTTTACTTTCTAAATAATATTAATATTCAAAAATAATAATTATAATCCTTTACTACATTAATATTTAATAATAATTATAATCCTTCATTTTTAAAAGTAAAATATAAAAATTTGAAATTATAAAGAACATAAAATATATAATTTAAATTAACTTTAATTTTAGTTATATTATTTTTGCTAACAAATTTAGTATTAAAAATAATAGTATAGAAATAAAAGATATCGAGTATATTTATATTAATTTGTAAAGGTTTACAAATAATAATGTAGATCTTATTTAAATATTTGTAATTTTTTTTTAATCAATAAAATCATGCTATGTATGAAATATAGAGAGAGGAAAGGGAGGAGGGGCCGAGAACGCAAGAATAAAATCAAGACAAGTATAGAGGTGAAGATGAATACAGACAAGAGATATGTAGAGGGAAAAAGGGCCAGATAAAGAGAAAGGAGAAAGTTGTAGATAAAGATGTTAGAAATAAATATATATAGATGAGACGTAAGGAGAGATTATGAGAGGGGAAATGGACGGGGGGGGGGGGGGGGGGGGGAGATGAATATATAATAAAAGCAATATGAGAACACAAGATAGATATATAGAGATAGATCAAGAGGTAAATATGGAAAGAGGTGCAGGGAAATACAAATAAATACGGAAAGGTGTACCTCTCTCTATCTCTATATCAATTGTTCTTACTCAATCCTGGCTCCATCTTTACCATTATCTTCATTTCTCCTCCTCTACTCTATGAGGTCTCACAAATCTAGAATGATTGGTGATGGTGGTGGAACTAGATGGCTGCTTTGTCCAACATGTAGGAGACGAGGGAGAGAAGAAAGTGGTGATAAGATAAACCAGAATCACTCTATGGGGGAATAAGAGCTGTAAGGTGTGATCACAAAGCTGCATGGTCTCTCTGAGGTAAAATGCAAGACATCTATGGTATGTGTAGCTAAAGAAGACCACGAGGGAGCTACACTTCCTAAATAAACAATAGAATCCCCCTGAATCTCGTAGTAGGCAAGACAGTGAAAAATGAAATGGACGAATTCTTAGCAAAAGGATTGACTATGTCATGACATATTTGTGACTTGGTTTCCTTCTAATTGTCTTCTTTGTTGAGTCAATGGTTTTGTAATGAGCAAATTTTTGTTGATTCGCCAAGATAGGTTGCTTCCAAATTGGCATGTCCCTGGTATTGGTTACAACTTCTTACTGCTAACTCTATATCTTACTTATTAAATCACTTTTTCCACACTCCTCATGATTGATAGAGATAGTTGTCAACTTCATATTGATGCATATCTTCCATTCAAACATCAGAAATCACTACCTCTTTTATTACCTGATTTATATTCTTCTAATTATTTCTTCCAACCTTGCTTTGATACCATGTCGAGGTTTTCATATCATTGCAAATGTATTGAGCACTATCATATTAGGTATGCATTTTTCAACACAATAATCTCTTCCATTTACAGGGAGAATCAACTAAGAAACCTTCATGAGACATGTCTATTCATTATCACAAAATTAACACAATAACACCTATAATTATAATAATTAATTAATTATTACTATATAAGAGTTCAGTTATTCCATATAATATTTGTCATAAATTATTATATATCTCATATATATAATTTAATTTATACAATTGAATATAACATCAACAAATTTCCATGTCTACTCATTAAACTCTTATTCCTACCATATCTTTCTCCCTTCAATCTTCCTTGTAACTATAATCATGTCCGTTTTGAAAAATGCTCCAACTCATACCCTTTGTGTCATCATTCAACCCGTTACCTATGAATGGTCCACATTTATCTTTTACATGATCATGGTATTTTAAAGCAGCTGTTAGAGAAGGTCTCCTATCAAAGTCCCTATTGTAAATATTGACTAGTTCGACATTCTTCGTTTCCAAGTTTTTGGTTGAACAAATCTCTAAACTTGAATATTGAACATTTTGTTTAAGATTCATAGTTCATAATTTCATAAGTTTTCCTTGGTCAAGACAGTTCAAAGTCAAAAAAGTCATTTGTCCCAAAGGATACTTTGCTCATCATTCAAGTTGAACATGAATATTGAACACTTTGTTCAATGTTCAAAGTTCATAAGTCCACCTTCATGTCCAGTCCTTGTTATCAAAGAGCATAGTTTCATGTATATCTTGACTTCTGAAATTGAACATTGAACTATTTTTGTAGTTCAATCATTCATGTTCGCTTGGTCAAAAAGAGTGATACCATCAGTGCCATGTGTCTAGGCAAGTGGCTCAAAGAAAGCAAAACATTTTACCAAGATCTACGAAAAGATATGTATTAATTCAAAGTTAATGGTAATGATGGAAAGACATGTTGCGACATGTGTAGAGCCCAAATGAGCATTTAATGATAAAAAGTACTTGTCCCATCACCGGTCTTGTTAGTCGTTCGCATGCTTTAAATCCAAGTTTTATGTTTTAAAAGGAGCTACCTCATTTTCATTCCTTTTTACCATTATTTTATTCAGTAAAAGACTAGTTTAGTCTTGTCTAGAGATACACAAAGGTAGCTTAAGCATTTCTTTTCAAAAAATCTTGCATGCACCCGGCATGGTGATTCTCTTGCCCTTTATTATCAGGGATATTTCTTTTCCTATATTATCTTAAGGACTGTCAATTCTTTTTGTTATGTTATGTTCTGGCTAACCTCCTTACCATGGCTTCCGCATTTCACTCTAAATTACCCGATAAAGTTAAGGAGTTTGTTATAAGTAGTGTCCTAATTGATATTGAAGACACGTTCCTTGTGAAAGAAGACATGGGTAAATTATTGGCTAGATATGCAAACCCAAAACCTAGTTCTATATCCCAGAAGGTCTCAGATAGTGGGTTGTTGCAAGCGTTTGCTTTCCCTGAAGCCTTCCCCTCCCTTGAATTGGTCCTACCATGCAGAGATAGATATGGCGTAGCTGAAAAGTGTATCTGTGCTTTTAATGGTGAAGTTTAGGTGTATGTTAACTGAGTTTTTGTAATGGGTACACTAAGGATTCCTCTGCATGAAGTCTATGAGGACTGGACTATTATATCTTCCTACACTCAATTATCTAGAGATGTCACTAAATTCAATAATACCATTCCAAAGGGTTGGCTTTTCAAATTCGAGAGAGGGGGTTCCTGCCTTCTCTGTCCACTAACCATAGAACATATGATTCTTGAGATTAAGGATTTCATTACACAGCTAAATAGAGTGAAAGGGAATGCACATGCCTTCTATTGGAAGATTTGGATGTACTTCTTCATCCAAACAATCTTAGGAGAAGATAGATTTATCGATTTGGTAGATATCATAGCTACCAGGCTGCAAGAAGAACTTTCTCAAATTTTTGGGATTTTGGGTTTTTATATGTCTTGATATTTGTTTATATCTTGTCTTGTGACAGAGAATGGAAGGGTTTAACACACTTAGACTAGAATCAAAGCATGCCAATTTATGAATACTATCCTCTCTTACAGAAGAGTAAAAACCCAAAAGGTTTCAAAATAGTTTGAAAGACACTTTCCTGGCTAAATTAGTGTTTGAATTGCAAGGGAAAGAGAACGCAAGGATAACATAGGAAGTTGCTCAATTGATCAATATCTATGGTAGTTTCTTTACCCAATTTCCAAAGTTCACCTACCTCAAGGTTGGAGGATATGAAGGAAAGCCTCTAAGGTCACCTTGGCGCTACCTCGATTGTTTTGTGTTGATCAAAATATGTAGACAATCGGCAGAGGTCAAAAAGAATTATAAAAAATTGAAAGGTTTTGGCTACACTTTCCCTGTTGAACTCGAGCACTACAAATGAAAGACAATCTAAGATGCTCTTAAGCTTAGAGATGAAATTAAATCCACGAACTTGTTAACCTACTTTGCTAGACCTAACTTTGATAGTCAAGAATTTTCCCTAAGGTACTCCAAGCTAGGTCCCTCTACTCTCCATGTTCCCCATTTAGAAGATTTCTAGGCTAACTGTCAAGATGATTTGAGGTTAGGAAGAGGTTATGGTCTTGATTGTCGCTAGCATAGATCAAGGATTTTGGTCTCTCGCTAGATACCCCTAGAGTAATTGAAGGAAAAAATGAGCAAATTGTTGACCCAACTTACATTGAACAAGTGGAAGCTTACCCATTGCCAAAAATTGACTGGACAATACAAGAGGAGGATGACCTGCATATAAGAACCTTTCCTGTCCTAACCAAAAAATAACAATGGCTCATAGGTAAGAGACAGACAAATTTAGTGGCTTATAGTGTTCTAAAGGTTCGTGCTAGCTCCAGTTCACCCTTACTTGTTCTTAGTACTAATGAAGTTGTTCCTTCTCTCGCTATAGGATAACTAAAGTTGAGAGTTGAACCTAAACTCTCTATTCAAGGTTCAATTCATCTTCCTTCCTCTATCAAGTGGACTCACTCCCGTAGTAGAAAGAAACATGAACAAATGAGTAGTTTGAAGGAGACTTGTAATAAGTTAGTGATAATTGATCTGGACTTAAGAAAAGAAACCTCTTTTGGAGCCCCAGGTGGTGAGATGGAACATGGGAATCAACAAGTAAGAGGGAGCTAACACTTTAAGCTCAATGACACTCAGTTCATCACTTGTGCTACAAACCCCTCCTCCTAAAGAGAATCCTTTTGTTCCTAATTGGTTTGAGTTTTCTATGAGTAAGAAAAGGAGCATAGTACTAGCAACTCCCAGTGGGTGATATGGTAAGAAAATGTCTTGGGAAGAATCCTAAAGCTAAAAAGGCAAAAATTGAGACTATATTGAATATTGATGAAAATACAGGGCAATGGGTAGCTGAAGTGATGAAACAAACGATTGATAAGGGTATAGATGAAATACTTCCCCAAGATTATATAGCTGAGAAAACTGTTCTTAGTACTGCTTCTAGGGAAGTAGATATGAAGATATGGATTGCAGGGAATTCTAGGATTTCCCATCACATATGGAAGGATCAAAGGGATAAACAAGAGCTAAAGCAGTCGCTGTGAAAAATGGCTGAATATATTCATGAAATCCGAAACCCAAATATAGAAACTCTGCCTACTTCCATTTTTGTCATTGATGTTGAATCTCCTCTAAAAAAGAGTTTTATTGAACAAGTCAAAAGGGATCATTCCATTTCCCAAGCCTATGGTGAGTGGTTGAACACGATTCATGCCCAGGAAGCCAATTATTTCTCCCACTTTACAAATACTAATGTGAGAGCTGATAAATTGATGTCTGACCTAGAATCAAAGATGAATGCCTAGGAATCTGAAAAGATTAAGTGGGATGAGTATGTCATCAATATTTCAGGGGTTCAAGAATATGACATATATAGGTTCTTGACTGAAAATTTAGAAGCTAAGTTCGATATTGATTTTCTGTTCATCGCTAGAGCTAACCTGGAATGGAGGAACATAGTGATTGAATAGGGATTAGAAGAATGCTCTGAACTACTAAAATAAGTGGGATGTCTAAAAGAAATCCTAGCAGCTGATATTAAATGCATTGATGTCGAAATCATGGAAAATGAAGATCAGAATGGAAAACGTTTGAAAGAGGTGGAAACATCATTTTTATCCAAGGTCAAGTTGTTGAAGAAAACCAGTGAAGTATTGGTCAAGGGCTTAACCATTGTTGCTAGAGTAGATTCTATGATGATCATCTACACCAATCATTTGGATGTGCAAGATAAAATGCTTGATCATATCTGTAGGATTATGAAAATGTGGAAGCTTCGCCTGAAGCAACTTGGCATCTCACAACAATAGGAATTGATTGGTTTCCTCGCAACGCACAAGGCTTGGAAGGAAAGTAGTGGCAGTTGTTCTAACTCCCAAGACCCTTGCTCCAATGACGGTGATACAACTAGAGCTTAGGAAATTTTTGAGGGGCTACCTGTCTTATTTTCCTATTTTTATCTTGCTTTTCTTTAAAACTCTTTCTATTTAAACAGTTGGAAACTCCTTAATGATTTAGTTTTTGAAACTAATTTGGTTAGCCCTGTGTGGCTATATTTTTTATGTTTTGATCGACCTAAAGGGTCAACTCTCAAAACTTAGAATTTTATTTTGTTGATTAACTTAGTAGTTGTTTCCTTTTTGGTTAAATAGACAATAAAGTTAATGATAATAGAACTAATTGTATGGTTATTTTTGGTGCATCTCTTTGATAATCATGTGGTTATCTCGTTTGATGGTGGTTTCATATGAAATTCTTTTCTGCATAGATGTTGTTTCATTGACTATGTTGAAGTTATATTTTCCTTTGTTTTAGTTTGGTGAGTCTCATCACGATCTGAAATCTTTAAGTATGTGTCGTGTAACATATATCAAATATTAATTTCTCAATTTGCAACATTCTTTTGTGTTTATGAGAGGATGTTTCCTTTTTTCCTTAAGCTCTTTCAATTTAAAGGGAAGATGTTATACTTAATTTACAATAAGAGTTGTATCGATAAATAATTGTAGAAGGGAGTCGTGCCTTTAAACATAGAGAGTCTTTGCAAGTTTTCAAGACTCATTTGTGGTAAAAGGTTTTTTCCTATTAATATAAACTAAAATAACTGGGAGGGAAAAACTAGTCACTAATAGTTTTTGGTGACTTTACTGGGGAAACATGATGTTTGATTTATAATGGTCTTGCCTCATCAAGACATTTATCCTATTCTTCAACCAGGTCTAGGGTTTGATAATACTTAAGAAGACATTATTTCTGACCTAAATACCATAGCTTGGAATAGAAAGGCTAGCAATGAACAATACGTGTAGGTTAGTCAAGTTCTTGAAGACAAAGAAGAAAGAGATGAAGAAGAAGTAATTAGGGAGGTACCTAACGCTCAAGAAGAAGTAGTTGTAGAAAGACTAGCTCGGCAAGCTCTGAATCCTAACCTGGCTCAATAAATCTAGTAATTAAGTTTTTCCTCATCAGGCTGGCTAGGGGAAGTACACCTAGGGTGATAAAGTAAATGATCCATAGACGAATCCTTTAAGTTTGTAAAGTCATTAAATTTTTCCCCAAATCATACTCATACGAGGAAGGGGATAACTAAATGTAGAAGTAGTCCCACTTCTCCTGTGAAACCTAAACCAACTACCATTTCTTTGCAAGCTCTGGTCTTTCCTGGAACCCTCATTCCTACACACTTTAATATTCAACCTATCAACTTCTAGTTCCTCACCATAGATGCAAATCCCTAGGGTGCTCAAGTGGGACCTTTGGCCCTGGGACCTAATCCTAATTCGTTACCTAAAGGAGCTCGAGATATTCTTCCTAAGTTTAGTGGAGATTGGAAGAAATCCAGTGATGAATACCTGAATGTATTTAACATAGCCTATGGAGTTTTTGTTGTCAACTTTGAGAATGTTGTAGTTTGATTATTTGTGCAAACTTTGACACAGGCTATCGCTGATTGGTTTCAACATCTTCCAAATTGGGCTATCACTGACTAGGTTTCTGCGAGGATTGCTTTTGAATCTAGGTTCAAAGCTGTTGATGATGGACATAATCCTCTATTACAACTATCACAACTTAAAAAGGAAGTTCAAGAGCCCATGCATGACTTCATAACCAAATTTAATAAGATCTTGTATAAAACCCCAACCACGAAGAGACCCAATAATGAGAACATAAAAGGTTTCTTTGTAAATGCCATGCCCCCTGACATAAGGTTTCACTTAAGAAGGAACATAGTAGCAGATGTTGATGCAACACAAAGATTAGCCATGGAGTTAGAAGATAACATCTTGGCTACAGTGAAATGGGGACAGGAGATTCGAAATCCTCAAAATCAGACATCCACTTCTGGTTCAATAGATCATGTAGTTCAGAGATTGTTGAATGATGTCTTGGAGATGAAAAAGAAGATTCTTGGAATGACTTATTGTGATTTTCCTAGGAACTTTAATCACTTAGGAGCACCAGGGAGACAACCTCATATGCTGTCGAGAAATTAGAAATTAGCAATTGAGGGACCTTCTTCTAAGAAGGTGAACATGTGTATCTTTCACTTGACTGATGAGCATGATGGACCATCTTGTCTAGAAATGATTTGTATTAGAGAAATGGAGTTCAATAAAGAAGTTATAGAATAAATACATGTCAATGAGAAATCCTCTAGAGGACTTGGCGACTCTGTAAGTTACTACTTTAAATATGAGTCTGACTAAGAACGAGTTGGCAACATATATACTACTCTAGAAGATCCCTCCTATATAGTACTCACCAGGAGTAATTGTAGTGATAAGACTCCTACTTCTTCATCCTCTTATATACCTAACAATAAATGGTGTGATAATACTAGACAACACAAGGTTGAATTCAAAATTCAAAAGAACCCAGCTCAAGAAGAAAGGATACCCAAAGAAACTAGACCCAAGTCTGGGTTTGATATAAAAGAATTTTGTAAGTCTTCCCAGATTCAAGTTTCTCCTTTGGATTATTTAAGATCTAATCTTGATGAACTAAATAGATTAACTAAATGTGTTAAAAGTCCAATTCAATTGGATAGCTCAGGAGGAAACTCTAAAACAAATATTTATCATGTTGTAGGACTCAATAACAGTAAAATATTTGATCATGCAGAAACATCTCAAGCATATGTAAATGTTGAAAAACCCAACCCATTTTATGTATCCCTATTCATCCATGGCCATAGGTTGAGCAATTGTATCATTGATTCCAGTGCCTTTGACAATATTATGCCTGCTATAGTGGCCAAATCCTTAGACCTGCCCTTGACCAAAACCTTTGGTAAATGCTATGCCATGGATTCCAAACAAGTTCCTCTTATAGGATAGATAAAAGATGCTCAAGTTTCCCTGGATGAATTCCTCGACAAAAGGCTCAAATTAACCATCTTAGTAGCATACATTCCTATTAGCTATGGAATGCCCCTAAGCATAACATTTTGTAAATACTTGGGTGGGGAGGTAAGATTAGATTGGTCTCAAGCTAAGAAAGTTGTGCTTAAACCTAAAAACAAAGCCAAATACGTGGTCCTAGCAACTAAAGATCCTAGATCCCATATCTTGTACAATGAGATTGATTTTGGTAACTATTTTGTTTCCTATGAAAAACTATAGGTTCAAATGAGGTGTCTGAAGAAGGTCTATGGACTTTAGAATTTGACGGCAGTTGTACTTCAATGGGCTTAGGTGTTGAAGTTGTTCTTATCACACCTTCAAGCGAGATAATACCTAGAGCTTTCAAGCTTGATTTTGAGAACACAAAAAACACCATAGAGTATGAATACTTACTCCTGGATATTGAAGAAGCTAAAAGCAAAGGGGTCAAATTATTAAAAGCTAAAGGAGATGTGGAACTAGTTGTTAAAAAAGTATGAAATATCTTTGTTGTGAAGAATCTTAGATTGAGGCACTATAGAAATAGGGTCTAGGATGAGATTGAGGCACTATAGAAATTGACTTGTGAAATATGAGTGATGAAGCTTTTATAGAAAGTGACTTCTAAAATGCCTAATTGGTAGAATTAGCCCTAGTTTGGTTGGGGGGTATAGATGCAAAAACCATATCCAAATTTTTTTTAATGTCTTGAATCATCTAAAAGGGTATCCAATCCATGATTTATTTTAGGGTTTTTTCAAGAGTTTGTGGATAAGAACCCAAAATAGTCACTAAACATGCCTAATTCTAGTAAGTCTCCTATTAGACAAAATTGTGAATACTTACTTGTGGGTTTTGAAGAGTGTGATCAAAGGGTTTGGTTGCATAAATTGGATTATTATAAGCTTGAGGGGACACTCCCATAAGCATCTGACTTTGTTGGTGTGAAAATCTTATTAGAGGGGTATTAGGGGTACTTGGTGAACCTTGTCTGAGAAAACCAAGCTATAGGAGGAAAGGACTCCTAGTGGATCAAAGGGTTGTTTAGATTTTGAGACATTGGAGGAAGGTCTAAGACAATCCCTTGTTAACCTTTAAAGGTTGGGTGAGTAAGACTATTGATTTTGGTACCTAGTTGGGGCTTGAAGAACATAGTACAGGGAAAGTAGTAGTGATACCTAATCCTACTCCACATCAATAGACATTCCCTCAATCATGCTTCTTTAGTATCTTTAATGTCCAAACTTCTTAATTTTCAAGTTATTATATGTTTCCTCTGGAAATCACTCCTTTCTAAAATGAACCATGATTTCATCTTCGATATGAAATTCCTTATGTATCCTTTTCTCATTTTCCTTAGCCTTGTACTATGTATTCATTTTTCTAATGTGCTTCCTCACCTCCTCATGAATGTTCTTTAAGTAATCTACAAAATCTTTGAGTTCAACACTACATGTCTCCCCTTTGTCCAAGCTGTAAGGAAACTTGCAAGAAAGAATATATTTGTTTCCACATAACCCATTATAGATTTGAAATAAAAATATAATTGAAATCCACATGCAAGAGAATAGACAACATACACATAATTTTTTTTTACATAAGATATACCCTAGGAAACCCTCCAACCTCCAAAAGCATCCATCTTCATGTATTATTCAACAAAAGAGACCATTGCAATACAACCATGGAAGCTTTTAATGCCATAGCCACAACCAAGCAATTCATGTGAACAAGCATGAATCCACACATCTTATGTCATGCTTCTAACCTTCACAAATGCTCCCTTGGCTAACCTGTCATGCCTTGTCCCACTTGGCTCTTTTTCTTTTTGCTTTTTTGTCTTATCTCTACTACTACCCTTGGTCTCAAGCTACTATATTTTTCTCATTTTTTTGTATGTATACCACTTGGTGGTTTTGTGGGACTTGGTTATATAGTAGCAAGTGTGGTATTACATAAACCATGTGCTACCCAATCCATTGACCCCACATTTAACATTGGAAATTTAATTCTTTTCCCCAGTATTAAATAATTACATCAAATATTACCACAATTTTACAATACAACTCATCAAGTATATCTCATGGGAATCTTTACATGTTGCACATCCATCTAGGTGCAACATTACATAATAAAATAAAATAATACAATATAACAAAATTATGCAATGTGCGACACCCATTATTTCAAAAATCTCCTACTTGTTGTATACATTACATAGGGTCAATCCGTAGGCACATAAATAAACAAGGGAACAACCCCTCCTAGCACATCCAACATATGGATCAAAGCACACCAAGTGCTCCATCTTGGTACCCATAAAAAAATCAAAGTATTTAGCATCTCAAAGATGAATGATCTCACCTCCTATTATGTCAGTGCCACTGAACATACATAGAAGCCATCCAAAGAGAAAGCTACTCAACTTGTCGCATTAGAAGATCATAAAATCCTGTACCAATTGAGATGCCAAGCACAAAAACTTGATCTAAAGGTAATCACATGTATCCATAGTTGTCAAAATATACATAGTTGAAATATCACCCACAACAAGGGCCAAACCCATCCAACTATCCATACCTCCAAAGATATACCAAGTGAATCTCACATCATCAACATATCTAATCTATAACCTACAATCACAAGCCTCAAGAGCAATACCTACCACATGTATACTAAGAATCTCCCACTGTAAAAGATAATGTCAAATCTATAACCAACCCACTCACATTTCAAAGAAGTGAATCTATGTAGTCTAAATGACATCCACAACACATAAACATATAATCTTAAAGAACAACTCTCATAAAAAATCTCCAACAGTCTCACAAGCTCTCCACAACCAACAAAGGAAAGAGATAAGTGAATAACCATATCATATCTCACATGACATACATGAGCACAAACCAGTGATCACAATCTTTAAACAATCTCAAATCTAATGTAAGAAAACCAAACATCCATGAAGATAACCAAGACCAAATAGAAACCATGCAAATCATAACCTGTATTATGTCCTTCTACACAAACCTCTAGATGTAAATCGTGCAAGTATGGTCTCCTCCATAAAATCGCAACAAGAAGTCACAACAACACCCAAACCATACCATATCACTAATCATGGATGTAAGCCTTTCACAAGAAGATCAAACTCATAAAACATTCCTAAATCAAGGAATAACCATTCCTAATTCAAGGAATATGCCCAATATAAAACCATCTCCCAAACTCAACTAGCATAAAAACATATGCAAATGGAGATAACCAATGCTAAACCATATCTCAAATGAAACCTCCAGAACTAACTCATGTATCATAGCTCAAGATCCATATGTATGAAAGATAACTAACATAAACATAATGCACCTGAGAGAAGCAATGGGCTATACCTTTCAAGTAGAAAACCACCGAGTATACCAAGAGTGGGTAATGAGAATTCTTATCAAGATATCCAAGTCTCCAACCAAGACTTACCTAAAAACAATCTCCTCTAAAGTCCATATCAGGTGAATGCCCCGTAGAATTCCTGCTGAAACCAAATAATTATCCCAACAAATAATTCTCTAATCCAAGAGAAATCAACATGAACACCATCTCTAAGTATCCATGAGCACTTGTAACCAATCAATCCATGTCAACTCCAAACACAACATAGCAATATCATGAAGTATCCAACTTATGATCAATGTACTCAAATACCAAGAAACTAAACCAAGATCATTGTCAAAGTTCCAACCATGGCCTCAGGAACATAAACATGACAACATGATCTAACCATCTCAACCAAAGAGATAACATGATCCCTATGAACATACTATAACATGTCAAAACTTTAAATGTATATCAAGAGTATACCATGACATAAAAAAATGAAACCATCCTAACACCAAGGATAAAATGTCAAATGAAAGCATAAACCATACCTTTACCAAGAACTCCATTAGTCCTCAAGATGCAACCATCTCCACATACTATGAAGAAAATCATCTCCACATGCCATGAAGAACCATCTCCACACACCATTAAGATAAACAAGAACCCCATGAGTCCTCAAGATCTAACCATCTTCACACACCATAAAGATAACAAGTGCACCATGCAAATGTCAAAGATGCTTTTGCAATAATAGGATCTAAGACAAACTTCTAGCATATCAAGAGTATACCATGACATGAAAAATAAAACCATCCTAACACCAAGGATAAAATGTCAAATGAAAGCATAAACCACACCTTTACCAAGAACCCCATTAGTCCTCAAGATGTAACCATCTCCACATACCATGAAGAACCATCTCCACACACCATGAAGATAACCAAGAACCCCATGAGCCCTCAAGATGTAACCGTCTTCACACACCATGAAGATAACAAGTGCACCATGCAAATGTCAAAGATGCTTCTACAGTAACAGGATCTAAGACAAACCTCCAACGTCCACAAAAACTCAATAAATATATCAATGCCAAAAAACTCCCACTCAACCATGGTACAAAGGCATAATAAAACCCATCTCCTACATGATGACCCTCTAAGTCTATACACACAACCAAAGTGTCAATACCAAGTGAAACCAAGATCTTCAAACCAAGAAAATACAAACCAAACCAGGAACTCATCCTACACTATCACCTCATCACTATCACAAGCCCTTACTAAACTTTGTATCCAAGCTATCCATGACATCATGATGAAAAACTATCCTTTAACCATGAGAATCAACCAAGGCATCAAACCATCAAATAACTCAAAGTGCACACCATGAGATCCTCAAAAAAAATCAAATAATGATGATCCTCAATCAAGAAGATATAACATCATAACCAAATCAGGAATCCAAATCAATGACCATCAAGGATGTACCTGTATATCCAATCATGTCATTCCAAAATCCATGGCACTATGATCACATCCATGAATTGAACATCTAACTCTCAATATGTCCAACTTGTCAGCATAAAATAATCAAGTACAATCCTCCACCATGATTGTACCTGGTAACAACATCTTGTTAGAGTAATTATTTGTTTACACATTGATTAGATCACTTTGATTTAATTAATTAAGTTGTCTATTACTGTAGTTTACTTAAGCTATCTCTTAGGTGCATATAATTAATATTTTATATTAATTATAATGCGCAACCTAGTTTTTCTTTTTCTTTTTAGGGCTTTGTTCACCTTTAAACTTGAACTCTTGTAATATTTTTTTCCATCTTGGAATACATTTTTCTCTCACTCTACTGAGATTTCCAAGCTTCACTTTTTCCTCTTTGGTTTCCTTCTAGCAACAAGTTATTTTGCATGTAGGCATTCTTGGGAAACTATGAAATTGGCTTTCTCAACTTCTACATGGCATCAACACTTCCCTTCTATTGCCTAGTCTAGAGATCTTCAAGCCAAGACAAAAAACTTAGATTTTTGTGGTTGTTTTTCTTTAATCTGGAGGAGGCATTATTTAATGGTGCACTTTGAGCAAAAACGGATGTCACCATTGCACTCAGAAGGCCTGGTCCAATCAAAATCCATATAAAACTTGCATTTTTTTGGCTATAGTGACCCCTCGGATAAATTTTCTCTCTTCCCTAGGCCATACGACACAATAATTGAAAAAACTCAAAAAACTTATTTTTTGGCTGCCGACAATGCACAGCCAACGCGTTGCCACCATACCGCCAGTAGACCACCACTGCCTACCTCATGCTCTGCCCTTGCCACCGTGCCACCACCCCACTCCACCGCTGCCACAACACCACCTAGCCGCCACCTCTGCCTAACAACATCACCCAGTCATTGTCTATCGGCCATTGACAGGTGACGTCAGCAATCCAGCAACTAACATCATCTTGCCGACTATATTTCAAATTTTCTAGCGATTGAAATTCTTTTCCGATGATCATAAATTTTTTTTGACAACTAGAAATTTTTTCTAGTAGACAGCTACCAAATTTTTTCCAATCTCTATATTTTTGTAGAGAACTTATTGTTTGGAGGTGCAGTTGGTTTTTCGATCGTATCTTTTGCATATGACATCTATTTTTGAAAAATAAAATATCGTTGGAAAGCTATTTCTAAGCCAAAGATGATGATGCTAGTTCTATTTTATGATTTGTTCATTTGAGCTCCTATTTTTGGCACTGAAGTAGAGGCTTTAGTTTCCTACATCTTTGCATATGGCATCCAAGTTTTCTTTTAAGTTTTCTTGTGTTGCCCTTAGTTGTTCCTTTCGTATATGAGGGATAGATTTATACATTGTGGGGGGGGGGGGAGGGGGGGTGTGTGCATTTTTCTTTCTATAATTTAATTCAAAAATGACCCTTCTACTTCTATCTTCTTCTCTCAATGTCAAAACTCATTGTGGCCTGGCTGACACCACACAACTACCACACTTGGAAAGCACACATGACTTGACTTCTTATGTCACATGGCTTATGGTCATTTCTAGATGAAAAATCAACCTATCTTGTAGTGCCCCTTTGAGGTTCTTTAGTACATAAACAAAATGAATGAAGCCATGGGCTTGATTCAATGAACATCTTCGATAGTCCCCTATTTCACATGGATGGTTTGACCACTACTCAGGCTATTTGACCAAGTTTTTAAACCTATTTGGCACACTAAATGAGTTCAGACACTATAGCTTGATGCAGAGTTGACAACTTTGACTCGTACCAGCTTTCCCACCATGGAGGACTTCTTGATGAAGTTCAAATCTCTGCATTCAGTTTTGCAAGGATGTGGGAAGCCTAAGATAGATGATGAGTGTACTTTTTTGATACTCTCAAAGTTGAGAGGATAGTATCAGATCTTTTCTTCCACTTTCTACTCCACCATGGATGCTTTGGGCAACAGACAAGTCATGCATTCTTTTAGACATTTTGTGATCGGTTGACATGAGAACAGGTAAAGATCTAATAGATGGATGCTTCTAGCTCTTCCAACCAAGCATTGGTTGCTCAATCTTCATAGGGGAAACCAAAATCAAAAGCCAAACCAAAGAAAGATTCTCAAAAAATTGATCCAAAACCTCCAGCTAACCTTCCAAGGGTAAATCTTCTTTGAAGTCTACTGAGTCTTCCTTGAAGACTAAGAAGAAATTAGTTGAGACCTATAGTTTTTGTGGAAAGGATGGACATCCCATTTCCAGGTGTTGGAAACATTTGGAGGCTTTAGAGGAAGCCATGCAGGAGCATCAAATTTCTGCTCCTCAGTCTTAACCACCCCCTATAGGGAATGATCATGCTCTTACTACATGAGTACTAACTTTTGGGCCCACCTGATTCTTGATTCCGGTGCCTCTCACCATATGACTCACACTCAACAATTGGTTACCTCACTTCCTCCTTGTGCTACTTTATAGATTATTGTTGGGAACTCATCACATCTTTTAGTCTTGGGTTCTAATTTTGTTGCATTAGTTGGGGGTTCTCTTCAGGATATTCTTTTTGTCCCTGACATCTCGATGAACTTATTGTCAATTTATTTGATTTTCCACTCTGGCTTTGGTAAGATAGTTGAGTTCTCAC
The DNA here is from genome assembly GCA_028749045.1 of Cupressus sempervirens. NCBI lineage: Eukaryota > Viridiplantae > Streptophyta > Pinopsida > Cupressales > Cupressaceae > Cupressus > Cupressus sempervirens. The sequence continues at coordinate 294,440,805 of CM053788.1, read as the reverse complement.
CACATGATGTGGTTATTCGAGACTTACATGATTCTAATTTGATAGTGGCTACTGGGAGTGTTGACCCTGCATCTTGCCTATACAAATTTGATGGATTTGAGTCTTTTGATGGCACAAGTTCTTGTATTGTAGCACATGCAAACTTAGTGAGCAGACTTTGGTATGAGTTTTTGGGCCATATCAATTACAGATATCTTTAGCAAATGAAAACATAGGCATTTGTTCTTGGGCTTCCCCAGATTTCTTGCACTAATGGTGTTTGTCAGGGTTGTACTCTTGGCAAACAACATAGGGATCCTTTTCCTCATGGACGAGCTACTCATGCTTTGGCACCATTGGAGTTGATTCATAGTGACCTCATTTCATTTCTCACTCCTTTTTCTGATGCCAAATATGTGCTTACTTTCATTGATGACTTCTCTAGGCACACATGGGTTTACTTTTTGAAGTACAAGTCTGATGTCTTTGATTCATTTTGAGTCTTCAAGACATTTGTGGTGAACCAATCTAGTCCTTCTATTCAACGAATTATGGTGGGGAGTATGTGAACTAAGCTTTCAAGGATTTTTGCTCTGAACATGGTCAACATTAGTCTTTAGTGCTCTACACTCCTCAGTAGAATGGTGTGGTAGAGAGAAAGAATAGAACACTTTAGGAGATGGCTAATTGTATGATATAATCTAGGTCCATGGCTTCGTCCTTTTGCATAGAGGTAATCAATTATGCCAACTATATTCAAAATCAGATGCCTCACAAGGCAGTTCGACATATGACTCCTGAGGTGGCTTGGTCTCATGTCAAGCTTGATATATCTTCATTCCAATTTTTTGATAGTGAAGCATGGGCATTTGTACCCGATGCTCAGAGGAGAGAAATCAAGTGGAAGAGTTGACACCTCATTTTTTTGGCTGCTACGAGGATGTTAACGCATACAAGTTGTTTGATCCTGATTCTAGATAACTCCTATTTTGACAAGATGTCCAGTTTGATGAGCACCTTCCTGCAGTAGATACCTTGCCTCTAGATTCTACTTCACTTACCACTACTCCCTCATATTTTTTGGTCTCTTTTCTAGATGATGAGGATGATGGTCTTGGTGATCCCCATTTACCTCCACCATAGGATCCTCCACATATGCCTAAATGGGCTTGTGTTATAGTTGAGGCTGTAGGATCTCTAGTTGGTGACCCTTCCACTTCCTATCACACTTAGTCTCATATTGTGGGTTCTAGTCCTCTAATTCATGTTATTTGTAGTGATCCTCAAACATTTGTAGTAGCAACAAGACATATTGAGTGGGATAGTGCTATGGAGGAGGAGTATTCTTCTTTGATGAAGAATCATACTTGGGATCTCTGTTCTCTTCCTAAGGGAAGAAAGTTAGTGCGATGCAAATGGTTATATCATACTAAGTTTGTTGCTGATGGTTCTATTGATAAGTACAAGGCATGTCTTGTCGTGAAAAATTTTTCACAGGTTGAGGGTATTGATTACACTGAGACATTTTCCCCTGTCGTGAAGATGAACTCTATTTGTCTTGTCTTATCCCTTGCAACTTCTCAGGGATGGCCCATTTTTCAGATGGATGTGAAGAGTGCATTATTGCATGGTGATCTTATTAAGGAGATTTACATGGAGCAGCCTTAGGGATTTGTGCAGGATTCTTAGTTGGTTTGCAAACTTTGACGCTCATTATATGGTCTCAAATAGGCCCCTCAAGCTTGGTATGAGAAGATGGACTCCTTTATATTTTCTACAAGCTTTACACACTGCCATTGTGATTCTACATTATACATTCAGTGTCTTGAGGATGAGGTTTTGATCCTTCTGCTATATGTTGATGATCTTATCCTCACAGGTAGCTCATCCTCTATGATTCAGGATTTTCAACGTGCATTGATGGAACAATTTGAGATGACTGATCTTGGTATGTTACACTACTTTCTTGGTCTACAAATTGTTCAGTCCTCTATTGGGATCTTTTCTTACCAATAGAAGTATGCTCTTGACATACTTTGAAACTTTGATATGCTTGATTGCAAGCCTGCTCCTACACCTTTTCGATCAGGTGTTACTTTGTCTACCTCTTGTACTTCACCTTTAGTGGATCCTACATTGTATCAATAGTTAGTTGGCAGTTTTTTGTACTTGACACATACTCGTCCTAATCTCTCCTTTGTAGTTGGTCTTATCTCTTGGTTTTCACATGAGCCTCGTAAGATTCATTAGCAAGCTGCCAAGCATATTTTGAGATACATTCAAGGAACACTTATATATGGCATTCATTACACATCCGAGACTCATCATATTGTTGGCTTCACTAACTCAAATTGGGCTGGTGATGTTGATGATCGAAAGTCTACTTTTAGCTTTGTCTTTTGTCTTGGCTCTAGTCCTATCACATGGTTGTGCAAGAAGCAAAATGCTTGTGTAATTTCATCTACAAAAGTTGAGTATAGAGTAGTAGTGCATGCTAGTCAAGAGATTTTATGGCTTTAACAATTGATGACTGAGTTTGGTTTTCCTCCTAATCGTCCCACTATTCTGTGGTGCAATAATCAGAGTGCTATTCACATTTCCTGCAACCTAATGGAGCATCAGTGACTAAACACATTGAACTTCATATGCATTTCATCTGTCAATAGATTCAGGATGGTGTTCTCTCTTTGGAGTATATTTCCACTGACGTGCAGGTTGCTGACATCTTCAACAAACCTTTTACATTGCCACATTATCTTTAGTTGTGTTCTACTGGGGTTATGATAGTTGTCCTTGATGGGTCTTGTTGAGGCCTTCCTTCCTTCATGTTTTTCTAGCATGTTTGTTCTATCTCTTCTTGGAGTGGAGTTTTTCCCATTAAATTTTCTCTATTTCTCTGGTTTCCAAAGATTTCCTTGTTTCAGGTACTTGATCAGGCCTTGTTGTTGGGACTCATTTTCTTTCTTTCATAACTATGCTAGGTTAGCTTACCCCCTGAACTTCGCTTAAGGGGGGTGTTAGAGTAATAATCTATTTACACTTATTAATGGATCACTTTGATTTAATTAATTAAGCTGTCTATTACTCTAATTTACTTAAGATGTCTCTTAGATGCATATAATTAATATTTTATATTAATTATAATGCACAACCTAGTTTATTTTTCTCTTTTTAGGGTTTTGTTCACCTTTAAGGTTGAACTCTTGTAATAGTTTTTTCATCTTGGAATAAATTTTTCTCTCACTCTGCTAAGATTTCCAAGTTTTTCCTTTTCCTCTTTGGTTTCCTTCCAGCAACAAGTTATTTTGCATGCAAGTGTTCTTGGTGACTGTGAAGTTGATTTTCTCATCTTCTACACATCTCATTCCTTCTACATGAAAAAAAAAATCACCAAATCATGTGACTTAAGGCATAGAAAACCCAAATCCAAGCCACCAATTTGAATATGCATCAATAATGAAATATCAATGGGCAAAGACAACCCATATCTAAGTTGTAAATGCAACCTGTAAGTATAGACCACTTACAACACTACACAACTTGTAGACCCAACAAGTTATCATACATATCCAAACCAAACACTAATAACCATATCATCATGAAACTAATCTAAAATATGAACTGAGTATACAATGACATCAAATCTTAAATCTCCAAACATACAATGTCATAAACTCACAATGCTACCATAGTCAATATATACCATAAATTGTTCAGATTAATATATCACCAACTAATTTGTGTCAAATCTGCACCAAATCTGAACCAATGTGTAGAGCTTTCCAAGAGCTTTATGTTGATTACTCAAAATCCAAAATTTAACTTTGTATGCCCAAGTTATACCCTAATTTGTGCTCAAAATAAATATCTAACTTTTAGACTCTTAAAAAACCTAACAAAATGTCAAAATCACATAACCAAAACAATGCTCTAAATTAATTTTCCAATGCCTGTAAGAAGTTTGAAATCCGATATCCTGAGAGAAAGTTATGGCCATTTTACAAAGATAATCTTTTGTGATGGAAACTCCGATGGGATTAAATTTGATGGTCATCATGGGCTGAAACTAAAAAACTCTTTCATTTCCTCTAAACATGGCCAAACTAGGACATATTGTATATCAAAATTTATGAAAAAGTCAACCCAAATCCAATGGTGTGGTTTTTTTTTACCTAGGAGGTCATTTCTGCAAGCTCCCTCTAAAACCCAAATTTAAATGAAATATCCAAAAAACCTTTTTGTCCAATAATTTCACATGCCCAAAATCTACCAACATCTGATCATAATAGCAAACTCAAAACCCTCATATATGTAATAAACAACTCATATATATTGCCCTTTCTTTTATCTTATCATGCATTCACATGGATTCAGTCTAGGGTTACAATAATAAAACCATAGCTATGATACCACTTGTAAGAAAACTTGTAAGAAATAATAAAATCATTTCCACATAGCCCATAATAGATCTGAAACAAACATGCAATTAAAATCCACATGCAAGAGAATAGAAAACATACCCACAATATTTGTGACATATGATATACTCTAAGAAACCCTCCAACCCCCAAAAACATCCATCTTCATGTATTATTCAGCAAAAATACCATTGCAATGCAACCATGGAAGCCTTCAATGTCATAGTCACAACCAAGCAATCCATGTGAACAATCATGAATCCACACATCCCATGTCATGCTTCCAACCTTCACAAATGATCCCTTGGCTAACCTCTCAAGCCTTGTCCCACTTGACTCTTCACCTATTTTGTCTTTTTGTCTTATCTCTACAACTACCTTTGTAGGTGCTTATATAGTAGCAAGTCCCATAAAGCCACCAAGTGGTATTACATAAACCATGTGCTACCTAATCTATTGACCCCACATTTAATATTGAGAATTTAATTCTTTTTTCTAATATTAAATAATTACATCAAATATTATCACAATGTTACAATACAACTCATCAAGTATATCCCATGGGAATAATTACATGTTGCACATCTATCTAGGTGCAATATTGCATAATATAATAAAATAATACAATATAACAATATTATGAAATGTGTGCAATACTCATTATCTTAACACAGCCTCCTTAATTCAAAAGCATTTCTAGCAATACTTCCATATACTATCTGAAAGGGTGATCTACAAGTGCTCCTATTAACAAAATTATATTATGCAAATTTTGTCTTTGGTAAAATCAAATCTTATTCCTTTGGCTTATCTCAAACCAAGCATTGCAAAAAATTTACCAAACTCATATTCACCACTTCTATTTATTCAAAAAAATTTGGATGATGTGATGAGATGATCTTCAAATATGTTTTCAAATTCTTCCACTGTGCACAAAAAGTACCAAACAAACTTGGTGCATCAATATGAGATTATGCTCTTTGGTAGACTATGTATTTTTTACCACTTCTCTAAAAAACAATTATGCCACATTAAAAAAATCATTAGTCTTCTTATAGGGAATACAATGTTTCATTATTCACACAAAAATTGAATCATACCCTTGCTAAGTCCTTGGTAAAATAAGAACAAAGCCCATGTTGATATCCTCCAATAGATTCTCTAGTATGGGTAAGGGATGATATAACCTTGCATTTTGATTTACTTTTTTTTTCACCTAACATACTTTGCAACTCTGTAATTTTTTTGATATCTTTATGCAATTGTGGCCTGTAATAATTCTCACTAAATAGAGAATTGGTTTCATCTCAACCAAAATGTCCATTTAGCCCTCCACTATGCTTCTCCTTGATGAGATTATTCTACATAAAACTCATTAGAATACACAATAGACTTCCTCTAAATAGCATACCATCTTGATGATGAAATCCAACCACTTAATTTTTTATGGAGTAACAAGTTATGTACAATCTTTCCAAGCTACACCAAAATTAGGGTCCTCTGTGTACTCTAGAATTCCTTTAACCCAACAAATTCAATCTACATCTCTGTCACCAAAGTTTGTTAGATTCCACTCATGTGTTTCAAAATAAATGCATAACTCTACAAAAAACCAACCCACTTCAAATGTTGTTGAATCAATTTTCATTGTCTTTTCAAATATTAAAAAGCTTAATGATCAGTATATAAAACAAACTCCTTAGGAAAAATATAATGTCACCACTTTTTTAATGCCTAAACTATAGCATAAAACTACTAATCATAAAAAAATAAAAAATCTTTTGACATCATTTGACTTCTCACTGAAGTAAGTAACATTTCTAATTAGGGCCCGCTCTCCTTGGTTTCTCGTGTTTTATGGTTTCCTGGTTATTGAACTTAATATGTTTTAAGGCAGTTCTACCTTTGTTTATAGAGTTTTAAATTGTTGTTGGCAATTGTAATTCGTTGCCTACTAAAGCTTTTTTAATGATCCTTCAGGTGTTGCTTTTGTTTAGATTAGCAATGGTAGGGGATAATTTTGTTAGGTGGTAATCTATTGGTTGTTTGCCAGTTTGTCTTTTGTAAGGGTTGGTCCCCTTGTTTTGGCTGCTATAATTCCAATTGTATTACCACTAGCATCACAATCTACTTGAAACATCTTATCAAAATTTATAAGTGCTAAAACAACTATTCTATAACTTTCCTTTTCAACAATTAAAAACCCCTATGTTCTCTTTTAGTCGACTTAAACTCCTTCCCATCCACTCTTGTTGTTTCAGTCAAGCATCCAAAAATACTGTTAAAACCCACAGTAAAATTTTTGTAAAATCTAGCAAAACCATGATAGGATCTTGCCTCACTCACACTTCTTGGAGTAGGTCATTCAAGGATATCATTCACCTTGTTTGGGTCCATTTTTTAGACCTTCTGCTAAAATTGCAAATCCTAGATACATTAACTCCTTCGCAAAATACTACTTCTGTAGATTAATCAATAATTTATCTTCCCTTAGCCTCTCAAAGACCCTATGTGTAATACCCCAAAATTGGCACATTGCTATGCTAAACCAATTCTAGTCTATTTGATCAATCCTAAGTCCTATTTTACTAGGCAATTCTGATTTTGATTATCGCTACTTGACCTAAGTGTCAAATGTAGAAAATCCTAATCTGCATTAATCACACTCTTTATTTAATTCCTAAGTATCGACTCAAATTAGCTACATTAAACCTATTAATTAAGTTTAATTTAATTAAAAGTCTTCATAATTTAATTTAATTAAAATTACCTCTTTAGCTAATGTACAAAGGAATTCAATGTATTTAATTTAATGAGATAATATCCTCATTTTAATTATTGAGTTTAATTATTCAATTAATTAAAATTATGCATTTATGAGGTCATCTCCTATTTTATTAAATTAAAAATTCTCTACAAATCTTCTCTTCAATTCAGAAATAGAAATTCTAAGTGAACTAGAACTCGAAATGGAATTAAATTAGTTAACTCTTTCTTGCACTTAGAAGAGACTTAGTTAACTCTCCATCATACTCAGATCTGTATCAATTAAGTTCATTTGCACAAGGAAGTTTTTACTTTAACTAAATCTCATTTCCAACCTCAACCGTTTGTTATCTAATCTTGATCATTGATTGATTTTGAAATTCTATTTAAGGAACCTTCAATTTCTCATTACAGAGGTTCAATTTATTTTGCATCAAGCTTATGCTGAAATATTCACTTGCTCATACATTCATAGCTTTACATTTTCTAGCATATTAATATCATCTAGATTTTAAAATGCATAAATTTATAATTTTTTTCCTTTATTCTTAGATTAATTGCATCTCATCTAGTATAACATTGCATTCTCATATAGCTTAATCAAATCATTTGTACTAGAGGTCTAGTTTCTAGCTTCTTGTTCTAAAGACAATAACATAATCCATTTAGTTAGAGGCAAAAGATCGATTTGCCAAATTATTTTGGATGAACAACTCAATGTTCATTTCGAGATGGTTTCACATATAATGATCATGTTGAAGTGTGTGTGAAGAGTGAGGCCTAGATTTCTTGCATACATTTTTAGCGCCCACCATGGGGCCAAGAAATCAAGTTTCTAGCCTCATTTATTCTATTTTTCTACATTTTTTAATACTTTGTTGCTATCGTCTGTATAGTACTCCAAATTCTCACATGAAAAATCTCATTTTTACACAAAGAAACTAAGAATTTTCCCCTTTCTCCACACTTCCTCATGTAAAAAAGTGTATAATCATGTGGTCTCTTGCACGGTACACACCATTTTCTCGTATGGGCCTATGTAGGATTTCGTGCAGAATTCTACATCAACAAATGCAAAAGATAATTTTTTAGATTCAATTTTTATCATCAATTTTTTAGATTCAGTTTTTATCATCATGTTTCAACTAACAGTGGCTTCTAAAGCATTTCATTTTTTATTATTGATTTTAAACAGATTAACAATGGTCTACATGATGCTTGTCAAAGGCACCCTATGATAAACTCTTGAAATAGTACTAACCATCTGATTGCAGGACATTTGTCGAAGACACACATGTCAAAGAAATCATTTCAAACCCACTTAAACATTTTGTTTTCTTTTACTGCTTTCTAACACATAGTCTAAATAGGACTTGTGAACTTCGTAGGGTGCAAGACAAGAGAATATGAGAGTATGCTCTTTAGTACTTGAAAGTGATGCCCAAGATTAAATCAAAAACCTAGACACCTTTGAAAGATAGTACTCAAGCGAGGCAAGCAAGTCAATGGTTCTTCTGTATGAATCTTTTCTATGAAGGGATGATGACTTCCTTTTAGGAAATCAAAATCTTGAGAAAGGACAAGTTAAGATTGATAAGCTAACTCGGTGATGAATATGTCTTGCGTGTTTTGGCAAGGTGATGAGGTAGAGGAGTATGTTGGAAAACAATGTGAAAAAGATTATTATCAAAGAGGGATATTGTTGCAAAGAAGGAAGATGGTTGTTAAAGAGTGTTTTCAATCAGTGTTTTGTCATTGATGTCAAACCTACTATTTGTTGGAATGACAATTTCTTATAAGATCCAAGTACTATCACTTAGTTGATTGATGAAAAGGATTTAATTAACAAGATGTAACAAGAGCAGCTAAGGGAAAGGTTGAGTTATGGTTTTGTAATGAAGTGGAAGGATCAGTTAAGAAAATGGTTAGATAATGTATTGATAACATATTTGAAGATACAGAGGTTGGTCACACTTAGAAACATTAGAGGAATAAGTTGGAACAAGGTTGACTGTAAAGCTTAAACTAAGTTCATTAGTGAGTGTCGAGCAAGCTAGTTGGAGCTGAGAAAATTTTCAGTTAGTGCCAAGCAAATGAAAAAATCTAGTGTGTGTCGAGTGATATATAACAAGCCAAGCATGTTCAGGTGCCAAGCCAAGTAACAAGTGCTAAGCATCAAAAAAACTTAGTGGATGCCAAGTGAATCCATAGTAGGTGTCGAGCATCAGTAAAATATAGTTGATGCTGAGTAACATAGTATGTGCCAAGCACCAGAATTTCAATAGTGTCGAGCTGCTGCATTATTGGAAAAGTCAAAGATTTGCCAAATTTGAGCTGACAAATTTGTTACCTTGAATTTTGTGAACTAGTTGGAGGATAAGGACGATGAGCTGGTGGCACATAATTCTATGTAAACCATTTTTGAGCAAATTCAAGAGGATTCTTCATGATGTTTCTAGAAGAAAAAAAATATGGGTTAGATTCAATGAATCTTACCTACTTCATTCAAACCAAAATTAAAAGAGGGAAGAATCAAGTGGAAAAAGCAATTCTAGACTTCTATTTAAGGAGTCACAGGCCAAGAAGCAAGAGCTGCTGGAGTGCCAAAATTGCGAAGTGATTGAAGGGTGTTAAGGAGAAGGAAGAATAGAGCACAGAGACTCTACTTTGATAAGTGGTTAGAAGGAAGATTGCACTAGTACATTGAGCATGAAGACTCAAGGAGACAAAGATGAGGACAAGTTGTTAGAGCTACAAAGACTGAAAGCCAGGCAATGTTATGAGCTGAAGAAGTGATTTAAAATTTGCAAGATAAGTTGTAAAGTTGTAATCAAGTCAAAAGCCCTTATTGTTACTCTCTAGAAATTGTATCAATTAGGGTAGAAATCCTATAGACTTAGGTTGGTTTAATAGCCATTTGTAATTCTTTTAACAGGGTGACATTCCAAATGAATGTTCTAAAGTCCTCTAACCAGGCCCAGTTCTAACAGGGTGGTTAAATCCTTTAACCAGGTCACATTTAACAGTGTGTTGTAGCTTTTAACAGGGCAGGCTTTTCATAGGGCATCACTTTAGAAGAGTGAGAACTGGGTAGCATGTTACTGGTAGTTTTTCCCAAATTAGATTTCCATGTAAATCACTGTGTTATGTGTTGATTCTTCATGTGTTAAGCTTGCAAATTGATTTACAGTAACTTGCTGAGTAAGAATGTTTAAGCTTGGATGAATGAACAGTTTATTAGGCTCACTTGATGAAAAGTTTATATTGGACAATTGGACCTTGAATAACTGATTCACCCCCTCCTCCCTCTCAGTTATTCTAAAACATTTCTAACAATCGGCATTAGAGCCATCTGCTGATTTAATTTAAAGGTACTAGAAGTAGGAAGATCAAGATGTCCAAGAAAGAAGTTTCCAAGCTCAACAAAGATAACTTCTTTGCATGGCAAAGTCTAATGAAATTGCACCTTGGATCAATAGGTGACTATGCAAAAACCTCAATTGGAGTAGAACATGTAGATCCAGCTAGACCCCTCTCTACAGATGATTTGAACAAAAGGAAGGAGCACAATAAAAAAATGCTAGAGATTTCCTCTGCACTCAGCTATACTGAATTTGATGACATCAAAGGATGTGATACTGCATTCAAGATGTGGAAAGCCCTATCGGATATCTATGGAGGACATCAGAATGTTCAAAGAGCAAAGAGAGAAAGCCTCAAAGGAAAGTTTGATAACATGAAAATGGAGGAAGGTGAGAATGTTGCTCAATATGCCTCCAAAATGAAAGAAGTGATAAGTGCAATAAGCAGTCTAGGTGGTTATTTGGATGATGATATTGTCAGTAGAAAATACTTAAGAACTTTGTTCCCCATCTATGCCATTAGAGCTTCTACCATCTAGGAGTTAAAGTGTGTACTACGAAACACACTAACCTTTGAAGGTATAGTGGGAAGACTCACTGCATTTGAGTTGTCCAACTTTGATAACTATAGACCTGAGAACTTTGAATCTGCTTTCAATGCCAAGCTAACATTGAAAGACACTGAGGAGGTGAAATCAAAGAAGAAGAGTAGAAAAGAAAAGCATGCATCTAGTGATAGGAACATAGGTGAGGAAGATGTGGAATAGTTGGAAGCACTACTGAGCAGAAGATTTCACAGAGGAAAAGGTAAATTCAAAGGTAAGCTCCCTATCATTTGTTTCAATTCCAATGAAGTAGGACATATTGCTACAAGATGTACACAAAAGAAGAACTAAAAAAAAGGAAACAAGTACAAGAACAAAAGAGAAGATGATAGCAAATATTACAAGGACAAAGACAAAAGATGCTACATTATTGAAGAGGACTCTGATGAGTATGATGATGAAGTAGTTTATGTAGCCATAAAGGATGAATCATATGAAAATGAGGTAACAACACTGGTAACCTGTGTAAACAAGAATGACAAGTGGATCATAGATAGTGGATGCTCACATCACATGACAGGAGACAAAAGTAAGTTTATTATCTTTACTCAGAATGATGGAAATAGTGTTAGATTTGGAAATGATGCTCCATGTCAGATCAAAGGAAAAGGTTCAATCAAACTTACAGAGAAAATTTTATGTGATAATGCATATTATGTTGAAGGACTAAACTACAATTTTCTAAGTGTATCATGGTTAGGCAATATAGGTTGCAAAGTAGAATTTGGAAACAAAACTGCCAAAATCTGACACTGATGGAAATCTGATAGGAAAAGGTGAACAAACTAGGAGTAATCTGTTTTACCTAGATATGGAAGATGCAACCTGTCTTATTATTAGACTTGATGATGTGTGGTTATGGCATAAAATGTTGTGTCATGTTAACTTTGACAATCTAATTAGCATTATCAAAAAGAAGAAATTCAGAGGTTTGTTTAATTAAAGAAACCTGAAAATACAATGTGCAAACAATGTCAACTAGGAAAGATAACCAAGTCAATTTTCAAAAGAAAAGTCTACACTTCCAAAGAAGAACTAGAATTAGTCCATATAGACTTATGTGGTCCAATAGAAGTACAAAGCTACCTAGGAGATAGATACATAATTCTATTTGTGGATGACTACTCCAAATGATGTCTGTTATGTTCTTAAAGAAAAAAATTGATGCATTTCAAATGTTTGAGTGGTATTTGGCTAGATTTGAGAAGGAAACAGGTAAGAGTCTGAAGTGCCTAAGGTCAGAGTTTACATCAAAAGAATTTGAGATATTTTGCAATGATAAAGGTATCAAAAGGCAAACATCAGCACCAAGAACTCCACCTCAGAATGGCATTGCAGAAAGAAGGAATAGACCAGTAATAGACTATGCAAGAACATTGATGATGGAGAAAAATGTTGCTCTAAAGTACTAGAGAGAAGCTGTAAGTACTATAGTTTACACCCTAAATAGAGTCCAAGTCAAGAAAGGTACAAATGCAACACCTTTTGAACTATGGTATGGTCATTTGCCCAATGCAAAACATTTGAAAGTATTTGGTTGCAAAGGCTATATTCTTAAAAACACTAGAAGTGGCAAGTTTGATGCAAAGAGTGATGAAGGCATATTCCTTGGATACTCCACTAGAAGTAAAGTATATAAGTGTTTGAATACTAACACTAACAAGATTGTGGAGAGAGAAAATGTAAATTTTGATGAGCATGCAGAAGTCCAAGTTGATGAAACCAAGCAACCAGAAGATTATAGATCCTTTGTATACTTTTATGAAAGAATACCAATTGAAGATGATGTTGTCAATCAAGTTGGGAATAAACAACAAGTTTCAGTATCAGCCGAGTCACAACCAGTGAATGTCAAGCTGCATTCAGAAGTCGAGTTGCAAAATGAAGAGACTGTACATTCTGACTCTGAAATTAGAAAAAATGGAAGAGATGATAAAATACTAGATTGAGAAGTGCTAAGTGACTTTGAAGCTGAAGAATCAAATATGGAAGAAGGACAAAACCAAGATTAGCCAAGTATATGAGAAGACATCACCCTGTAGAAAAAATCATTGGTGACAAGGATGTCAGACCAATGACAAGGAACAGACTAAGAAATGAATCATGTCTGTTGAGCAAGGTTGAACCCAAAACAGTGAAAGATGCACTACAAGATGATAATTGGCATAAAGCTATGGAGGTCTAGATAGACCAGATTGAGAAAAATAAAACCTGGACTCTAGTTCCAAGACTAGTAGATAAAAATGTAATTGGTACCAAATGGGTTTTTAAAAACGAACTTGATGAGAATGGTGAGATAAAAAGAAACAAGGCTAGACTAGTCTGCAAAGGTTATGCACAAGAAGAAGGACTGGACTATGGGGAAACATTTGCCCCTGTTGCAAGAATGGAAGGAGTAAGAACACTACTTGCATATGCTGCTTACAAAGGCTCCAAGGTCTACAAAATGGATGTAAAGTTTTCTTTTCTGAATGGTATAATGGAAGAGGAAGTCTACATAGAACAACAAGAGGGATTTGTTGATGACAACAACAAGGATATGGTTTGCAAATTGCATAAAGCACTTTATGGCTTGAAGCAAGCACCTAGAGCATGGTATGAGAGACTGCACAAATATCTTGTGAAGATAGGATTTAAAAGAACATATGACAACAAAAACCTATATATCAAGGCAGAAAAAAGTAAAGACATTTTGATATAAAAAATCTTTGTTGATGATATAATATTTGGAGGAAAAGATACCTTATGTAAAGATTTTTTTGATCAAATGAAACATGAGTTTGAGATGTCAATGTTTGGAGAAATCAATTTTTTTGTTGGATTGTAAGTACATCAATTGAAGCATGGCATATTTGTGACCCAATCAAAATACATCAAGGAGATATTCAAGACATTTGGATTGGAAGACTCAAAACTAGTCAGTACACCAATGGTAACGGGACATAAGTTATGCAAGAACAATGAGTCAGCTAAAGTAAATCAGGCGATGTATAGATCAATGATTGGAAAGTTGCAATATGTTGTACATAGTAGACCATACATTGCATTAGTTGTTGGAATAGTGAAAAAAAAATTTGCTAATCCAAGAGAAAATCATTTGATGGTAGTAAAGAGAATACCGAGGTACCTAAAAGGGATGGATGACTTTGGTTTGTACTACAAGAGAAGTGAAAAGTTTGAGTTGAGAGCCTACATGGATGCAAATTGGAGAAGTAATATTGATGATAGAAAACACACCAATGGAGGATCACTTTTCTTAGGTAAAAGATTGATTACTTAGACTAGCAGCAAGCAAAGTTGTACCTCATAGTCCACAACAGAAGTTGAATATGTTGTTGTTGCTATAAACAACACCAATATTGTATGGATCAAACATCTATTGTAAAGTATGAAGGAAGAGACAAATGATCTTATGATACTTTATTGTGATAATACAAGTGTCATCAACATATCAAAGAATACTGTAATGCATGCCAAAACAAAGCATATCAAGTATCACTATGTAAGAGAATTGGTGGAAGACAAGCAAGGATGGAATGTGTCAGTTCAAAAGAACATATTGTTGACATCTTTACAAAAGCACTACCTAAAGATGATTTTGAGTATCTTAGAGGTAAATTAGGGGTGATACCCCTAGCCAAAGCTATTTGAGATAAAGCAAGACTGCCCTGCATCAAATGAGTTGATTATTGAAATATTACGCATTGATGCAGAGGATATTTACTTTAGAATCATGCCTGAAGTAAACAAAGTGCTAAAGTTCCAAATCAGTCACAAGCAAGGTGACAGAGGGAGAAATTGGAGTACCTAAAAAAGCTACACTTGCATGTTAAGATGTTGAAATAGTATGTCTTTAGCATTGTTGTCAAAGAGGGAGAAGTAATAAGAAATTGATCAATAGTTGAGGGAGAAGAATGGAGAAGTTGATATTAGAATAGAAAAAGATGAGAAAGGCATATAGAGGGAGAGAACGTAAGAGGGAGTCAGTAAAGAAAAATAATGGTTCAAATATGCAAAGGGATTTTCTTTTTTGCATTTGATTTACTATTTTAACCTAGTTAGCACTTTTTAAACTCGGTTGATCAATTTTTTTTGCCATCAATGCCAAAGAGAGAGATTGTTGGAAAACTGTTTGAAAAGGATTATTATCAAAGAGGGAGATTGTTACAAAGAAGGAAGATGGTTGTTAAAGAGTGCTTTAAATTATTGTTTTGTCATTGATGTCAAACCTACTATTTTTTGGAATGATAATTGCTTATAAGATCCAAGTACTATCACTTAGTTGATTGATGAAAATGATTTAATCAACAAGATGTAACAAGAGCACCTAAGGGAAAGGTTGAGTTATGGTTTTGTAATGAAGTGCAAGGATTAGTTAAAAAAATGGTTAAATAATATATTGATAACATACTTGAAGATGCAGAGGTTGGTCACACTTAGAAATATTGGAGAAATAAGTTGGAACAAGGTTGACTGCAAAGCTTAAACTAAGTTCATTAGTGAGTGTTGAGCAAGCTAGTTGGAGCTGAGAAATTTTTTAGTTAGTGCCAAGAAAACAAAAAAATCTAGTGTGTGCCAAGTGATATAGAAGGAGCTGAGAATGTTTAGGTGTCAAGAAAAGTACATTCATTCAAACCAAAATTAAAAGAGGGAAGAATTGAGCGGGAAAAGAAATTCTAGACTTCTATTTAAGGAGTCACATGCCAAGAAGCAAGAGCTGCTAGAGTGCCAAAATTGTGAAGTGATTAAAGGGTATCAAGGAGAAGACATCAAGAGGAGAAGGAAGAAAAAACACAAATACTATACTTCGATAAGTGTTCAGAAGGAAGATTGCACTAGTACATTGAGCATGAAGACTCAAGGAGATAAAGCTTGAAAGGAGGACAAGCTGTCAGAGCTGCAGAGACTGAAAGCTAGGCAATGTTATGAGCTGAAGAAGTGATCTAAAATTTGCAAGATTAGTTGAAAATATATAATCAAGTCAAAAGCCATTATTGTTACTCTCTAGCAATTGTATTAGTTAGGGTAGAAATCCTATGGACTTAGCTTGGTTTGACAGCCATTTGTAAATCTTTTAAAAGGGTGATATTCCAAGTGAATCTTCTAAATTCCTCTAACCAAGCCCACTTCTAATAGGGTGGTTAAATCCTTTAACTAGGTCACATTTAACAGTGTGTTGTAGCCTTTAACAGGGTAGGCCTTTCACAGGGTATCACTTCAAAAGAGTGAGAATTAAGTAGCATGTTACTGGTGGTTTTTCCCAAATTAGGTTTACACATAAATCATTGTGTCATGTGTTGATTCTTCATGTGTTATGCTTGCATGTTGATTTACAGTAACTTGCTGAGTAAGAATGTTTAAGCTTGGATGAATGAACAGTTTATTAGGCTCACTTTACTTGATGAAATGTTTGAATTAGACAATTGGACCTTGAATAACTGATTCAACCCACCCCCCCCCGCCCCCAAGTTATTCTAAAGCATTTCTAACAAAGTATGCTCTTTCACCTAAAGGGAAATAAAAAACTTAGACCTCTAGATTTGAACCACCAGTCTAAGTCAACCTTTTAGAGGGATTGTCAGAGTGATCCAACCTCCGAGAACGGAACACTCCTTTCGCCAGAGATTCCAACTCACTATAATAAAAATCTTTGTTGAGCGAAAGACTCCAAAGTCATGTTAATTCCCTTTCTTCATTTTGATATCACATATCAAGAAGAGGCTTTATAAACTACACTAGTTGGCGTTGGCCCCAGTCTTGCTAGTCAAGTGTGTGCACTTACAAATATTGGTGTGGGTTGCTAGCCTCAAATTTTCTTGTGAAACCACTGGAGGTTAATATGAATGAAATTCAAGTAAAAACCTCTTATTTAGTTGCCACCTGGTTCACCTTCGGAAGGGGGCATAATCTTTGTGCAAGGAGGGGGAAGAATCTCTCTTTTAGATACTCACCATAAGCATGTACTTGGATGTTGGAAGGTGGTATACGAGATGCAAGTTGTGCCCTCAACTTATCATTAATGTGTAAAGTTCCCATTCATGACTCTGAAGTCACCATACCTATTGTAATCACCTAAAAATGGTCATCTAGACTATTGGCCCTCTTCTTAGCATTTTAGCTAATTTAATTAATCATTTACCTAAACCAAATTGCTAATAATCAATTAATTTGATTATAACCTATAGTTTGACTATGCTATCCTAAGTTCATTATTTGATTAAAAGAACATGTCCCCTTTTAATTAAATAAAAAACCCCATTCTTCTAACCCACTTAAAGTGCACACATAAAGCCCTTTTTCTAATTTGCAAATTAAAAGAAAAGGCTTCATGACTTTTGTCTTATATGACAAGAATCACTCCTCTTTTTGAATTCCATTGTTGATCATCCACCATCTTCATCTTGATCTCTATCATTCGTACGAATTTAAAAGGGGGGGAGCTTTCCCCCTCAAAGGATCCATCCTCATTTGAATATTGTTATGTTGTAGGTTTTCTAACATGTTTCCTTGAAGCTTTGTGGAGAACTTCTCATTCCTTGTCTCATTCTCTCATCACATTGTATACTAGTTTAGAAGCATCTTGCATGGTATTTTAACTTTCATTTTGCAATAGCTTAGCTTACATAGTACTTAGTTGGATTTGTAACACTTGCATATTACTTAAAGAATAGTTTCATTTTGCATTCTCATCCTAGCTTAGCTTCCATTTTGCATTCCATCCTTGAGGAACTCCTTGTCGACATTTGCATTCTTGCGTCTCATCTTTGGAACCTCTCATTGCATAGTTTACTAGGAAGAAGACTATTCCTAAGGCTCAATTGATAGTCCTTGAACTTGAAATACACTCTCTTGCACTCTATGGATAGGGAGCTCTAATCCATCATCCAAGCATTCCAATCCCATGGAATTTTTTTGATAGAAGGGTTTAGAGTGTGACATCTGCAAATACTAGCTATACTTGTAACATGTTGAAATCTGTTGAAAGCTTTGTACCTGCTAATAGGGAATCTACAGACCATCATGATAATAGGTTGAAACAAATCGAGTAGTCACTCAAGCTAAAAGAAACTAGAATGGGTAAATATCACATAGAACCAGTTCTATCTTTGACATCTCTTCTTGAGTCGCCCTGTCATTATGGGAGACCATCTGAAACAAAGAGACATTTTGTGTTGACAACTCAAACTAAGTACAATGGTACCTTTGTTAAAGCTACTATACCTCTTGAGGAGGAAGATGAAAATAGGGCCATTTTTGCATGGATATACAAAGAGGAAACTCCAGTTGACCTCACAAAACAATCTCATGAAATTGCTCTTGAAAAGTATGGTCTGAGTCTTAAACTCATGAAAAACTTTGGCTATAAGGGGAATGGTCCTATTGGATGCAACAAAAATGGTCTATTGATCCTATCAAAGCAATAGTTAGAAGGAATCAAGATACATCTGGTCTAGGCTTCAAGAATATTCCCTTCCATCTAGGGATCAAAAAAGTTATACCATAACCTAAAAGTTTATCTAAAGATGAGTCACAACTTGAATCAAATGACCATGGGGAAGATGTTGATGATGAGGATTCTTATCCTTATATGATTCTTGATGATCTTGCTAAATTTTCCATAGAACCAGATGACTTTGTACCATGTGTTAGCACTGTGGATGGTGATAGTGATTCTTCTAATGATACTACTGATTGAAACCATACCCAACAAGAACAAGGAGAGTCCAGTCATACTTTGGTTGTTGAGAAACTTTGAAAAATCTAGATGATGAAGGAGAATTTGTCTCTATCACTGCTGGGGAATTCTATAGTCTGTCTCCATGTAGCACAGACCCTCGAGAGTATGAATTTGACTCTCTTGGAAGCAACTACAAACAAAGACATAGATCAAGTTCAAGTATATGAAAATCAACTCAAAGTAGGTGAATCATCTAGGATTAGGTCAAATGAGCCTTATCCAACTAGTTTCATCGAGTTTTCAAATAATGACGTTAGAACTCAAAGGCATTTGAACACACTTGTGGATGAAGTCTCTCTAGGCCTCAAATTTCTTGTCCATGCATTTGATGATTATCCTATGAACACTATCGAACCCATCACATCTCTTTTACTCACCTATCCCAAGTTCAAAGACTAGAATTCCAATTCATCTGGTGAAGTCCCTACATTCCAAAATGACTATGCTCTTACCTATTACCTAAACATTATCGAACCTGTAATGTCTTCCACCAGTGAACAAAGCATCAACATGACTAAAGCTAGCACCAAATATCTCAATAACACAATCAAAAAAAAAAAAAAAAAAAAGGTTTGATGGTGAAAACCACATTGTGGCAGTGTCAAAACCTAAAATAGTAAAAATAAAAAATGTATCCAAAGGTGAAAATCTCTCTGAGGCACCTATAGATGAGATATTTGATACACTTCTTAGTCATTTTCAGGAAAGATTATCAGTGTTGATAGATCCAACATAGCCGATCAACTTGGGAATAGAAGAACATCCTCAGATGATACATCTTGCATAGTCATTATCTCCAAAAAAAAATTTTAAAAATCATTGCCTTCTTCCAATAGAAAAAGATAAATTTTGCGTGGACATACTCAGACATGCTAGGCTTGGATCCTGATCTCATAATGCACCATTTATCTATTGCACTAGGAGTTAAACCAGTCAAAAAGAAACTTAGAAAAATGCATCCTCATATTGCATTACCGGTCAAAGCTAAATTGGAAGATCCTCTGAAAGCTGGTTTCATCCATGCCATTGATTATACTGAATGGATATCCAACATTGTTCTAATTTCCAAGCATGACAAATCTATCAGAGTCTATACAAATTTTTGAGATCTAAACATAGCATGTCTGAAGGATGATTTTCCACTCCCTAACATTGATATAATAGTGGATATGATGGCAAGATATGAAATGTACTCACTCATGGGCAAATTTTCTGGTTATAATCATATCAAAATTGCACCAGAAGATCAGGAAAAGACTGCTTTCACTTGTGCATGGGAAACCTTTTGTTGGAACGTGATGCCACACATCAAAGGGTAGTTCCTACAATTTTTTACAACATGATGCATAAAACAATGTAAGACTATGTGGATGATACTTTGGTTAAGAGCACAAAACACAACACTCACCTTCAAGATCTGGGACCTATCCTAAATCACATGGAGAAATTTAGTGTGAGACTCAACACCAAGAAATGTGCATTTGGTGTAATATCTAGGAAAGTACTTAGCTACATTGTGTTTGCAAAAGGAATCAATGTTGATCCAGAGAAATTTTAGGAAATCATGGACATACCTCCACCCTGTAATATCAGTTAGATGAGAGGCTTATAAGGAAGAGTTCAATCCATTCCTAGATTCATCTCACAGCTAGCAGATAGGTCACAACCTTTTATCAAGACTCTGCATAAAGGTGTGAAATATAACTGGAGTCAAGAGTGTGATTAGAGTCTAACATAGATAAAGCAATATTTTGTTAATCCAACAATTTTGATGCCTCCTATCTACAGGGAGCCTCTAATTTTGTACATCTCAGCAACAGAGTTATCCCTTGGTATTTGGCTAGCTCAAGAAGATAATGACAACAATGAAAGAGCTAATTACTATCTGAGTTGCACGTTGATTTCTTATGAAATGAATTGTAGCATCATTGAAAAGGCTTTCTTGTCATCATGTTCACTTCCCAAAAGCTAAGACACTACATGCTTGCTCATACTATGTGACTAGTTGTTAAAATTGATCCACTGAAATACTTACTTAGCAAGGCAGCTCTAACAAGAAGGTTAGCCAAGTGGGTCATGATACTAAGCAAGTTTGACATTTAGTATGTTGAATAAAAGGCTATCAAAGGATAAGCAATTTTTGATCAATTAGCAAAAGCACCAATGTAGAGTCTTCTTTCGCTAAACATTGACTTCCCTAATGAATCAATTCTAATGCTCACATATCAAACTTGGATGATTTTCTTTGATAGTTCCTACACACAATAAGGATCCAGTGTTGGGCTCTTATTCATAACACAACAGAGGTATTCATTGCCTAAGACATACAAGATTTTGTTTCCTTGTACAAACAACATTGCAGAATATGAAACTCTAATTAATGGCATGAAGGTTACAGTTGAATGGAGAGTGGATGAATTGAACATCTTTGGTGATTCACAACTTACAATCAACTAGGTCAATGATGTCAAGCATGAGGAATTGATCCCTTATAAACACATGGTGGATGACTTGAAGAAATACTTTTCTCATATCACTTTCCAACAAGTTCCTTGAGTAAACAACAAAGTGGTTGATGCCATGGCTACTCTTACTTCCTTGTTACAGATGTTTGAGAATGATCTTTAACACGAGTTCCTAGTGGAAATATTACTCTACCCTGCCTATAGCTCCCTTGAATCTTGGATGATTTGTTCTATTGTAGGACACAACTCATCCCACTACCACCATATATACTCCTATCAACGTGACCAAACAATTATAAGTAGCCTAACCTAGAATGAAAAACATCACCTTATCTGCAATGCTTCACAGTATGTTATTATTGTTGATGACTTGTTTAGGAGAGGTCTTGATGGAACACTCCTTAGGTGTTTAGAACCTGATGAGTCCAAAAACACATTAATCAATGTACATGAGGGTATTTGTAGATCTCACTGTAATGGCTTGGCACTAGCTCATAAGCTTATAAGAGTTGGTTACTATTGGCCTAATATGGAGCAAGAGGCAATCAAATATGCCAAGTCCTGCAAACAAGGTCAGCTCCATGGGAATCTGATTCATGCTCTAGCCAGGGAGCTAATTCCATCTATCACATTGTGGCCATTCCAATAATGGTGGGGCTTTGATCTTCTGGGTCAAATTCATCTGTCCTCTTCAAATGGACACAAGTTCATCATTATAGCTATAGACTACTTCACTAAATGGGTAGAGGCAATCCCTCTCTCTATAGAAAATGGCAAAACTCTAGCTCTTTTCATTAAGAATTACATCATATGCAGGTATGGTGTACCTTCCTCCATCATTACTGACAATGAAGGATAATTTTAAAAAAAAGATCTCAAGAAGTTATGCAAAAAGTTTAGAATCAAACAACATTGGTCTTCTATTTACTACTCCCAGGGTAATGGCCAAGTAGAGGCATCCAACAAGGTGATCCTTAAGATCTTGCATCGCACAGTTAACAAATCTGAAAGGGATTGGCACCTTTAGATTAATCTAGCTTTATGGGCTTACAGAACTAGTATCATAACTCCAATGGGTACAACACCCTTTGCTTCGATATATGGAGCAGATGTTGTGCTTCCCATTGAGGTTGAGATTCCTACTTTGAGAATCTCCATGAAGGGCTTCATTACTAATGATGACTATAAAATATCTCATCTTCAAGAGCTAGAATTTTTAGATGAATGTCGAGAAGTGGCATGTGATCATCTTTGAGCCTATCAACAACATATGTCTAGAAGCTACAATAAGAAAGTTAAGCCATGTGAATTCCAACTGGGTGATCTCATCTTGAGAGAAAACCCTAAGAATCAAAAACAGGTATAGAAAGGGAAGTTTGAATCCAATTGGCTTGGCCCATATGTCATTACTATAGTGTTTGGATTTGATGCTTACCAACTTTCTATAGTCGAGAGAGAGCTACTCAAGGAGCCCATCAACACTCTCCATCTAAAGCGGTTCTACAACTCATTTGGTTGTAGAAGCTCTCTATATATACTTAAATGTCCTAAAAATCTAAAAAAAAAGTCCTGGAAAAAATCATTATCTTGGTGAAAACCCAGCAATAGGTGCCTTTAATATTTAAAAAAAATAGAAAAATTCAAAAAATACAAAAAAAATCAAAAAAGAGAAAATTACCCAAAAAAATTAAAAAACCAAAAAACATGCCATTGATGAAAACCTGACAAACAAGCATTATGCTAGAAAAAAAAGAATCTCTGCCAAGAAAGTGAAAATTTGGTAAAATAGATGCCTCTTGTTCCAAATGCTATATCTTGTAGCACATCTTCTGGCTTCCTATATAGTTACTTTCTTGCTTTACTTTGTTGCTTTCACTCATCTATCCATTTATTAAATCTTGTCATAACTCGAGGGAAACACCCTACAACGTCATAAGAATCTCTCTCTCGTTAGTCACCGATTGTTCTAACTACATCTACCTAGTGTCTCTAATGTCAGTTTAGAGATTCTTCCCATGGAAGATCTCTTGCATCAATCACTAGTTCTAACTATGTCTGCCTATTGTCACTAGTGCCACTTTAGAGATTCCTCCCATCGAAGATCTCACGCATCAGTCACCAATTGTTCTAACTGCATCTACCTACTATCGCTAGTGTCACTTTAGAGATTCCTCCCATGGAAGATCTCTCACGTTAGTCACCAGTTGTTCTAACTATGTTTATCTACTGTCGCTCAGTTTTCTACTAAGGTTCTTCTTACTAAAGATTCCTCTTTGACTTCATTCACTAGTTGTCCTAATTGTGTCTGTCTACTATTGTCACCCTACTAAAGAGATTTCTTTCATAAAATGTTCTGAACATTAACACATGATATCAATCCTATAACACAAAAACTGAACTCAAAATGATGAATTTGTTTGTGATATGTTGATCTTTTCTTTGTTTGTTTTTCTTTTTGCTTTACTGTGTCTCTTTGATGCTTATGTTCACTTGCTAAATAAAAAGGGACAAATCTTCTAGTCACTCTAACTTCTTGTGCCTCGAATGCTTACATTGAATCCCGACAAAACTATAACATGTATCATTCATATTTCTATGATTGCAATGTCAGTGGGAATTGTATGACATATGGGATTTTGCTACATGCTAAGTGATGATAATTGTTGAAGCTTGGTAACCAGACTTAAGGTTGCATCTAGCATAGGGTTGCATTGCATAAGCACATGGTTCGATCGTTGACTTACTTGCATTCTTTGTAATAAGGGAATGTTGGCTTCTCCAAAGTATCATGCTTCTTCATGGCTGCACAAGTGTTTGATTCTTTGGTTTGTTCCATTGATCTTCATGGGATACCTATCACTATCAACAAAATGGAATACTACATGAGGTGTTAGGTCATTCACATGTTGTATTTCATACATAATTTTATGATTCATCTCATCTACACTACATTCATACATCATACCAAATTTGCATCCATAATCATAGCATAAACATCTCATGTAAAACAAACTATAATGAGAAAAAGATGACACATGCAAATGGTATTCAAATCTCATATATATATATATAGAGTTAATTGTACATCGATGCAAAACTAAACACTACTCGAGTGTTGTTGATCTCAAAATGATACAAAATGGTACTAGCACACCAATTGATACACAGCCAGAGAAAAATTGGAACAAAAAGAGCTAACTCTCTCCTTCCCCCTCACCTTCAATTGGAGGAGGAGGAGGAGAAGTGATATCTAGTCTCACTGGAGGTTGTGCACCTCCTAACTCTTGTGCATACTGGAAAAATTGAGGCACTTGTGTTGCCTCATTTGGCACTACCACCACATACACTGCAAAATAGTATATCACTCTCGCCGACTATAGTTGGATCTCATCCTACTGTTGTGTTGATCTCTAAGCCTCTCACTCTAGCTGCTCTCATAAATCATGAATCTCTCGATCTAGCTTTGCTATTCAGGTATCCCTCATCACAACCTGTATATGTAGCTCTCCTAGCTATCATTATGTTGTCCTCACACACTTTCAAGGCCTCCTCAAGGCCTCCTAGGTCTATGCCAGGATATTTTTTCCCTGTGGTCCTGCAAGTTGATCCTACATCTCCTCATCACCCACACCATACTCTACTTGTTTAACAGGTTGCTCTACCTCTGGCTATCTCCTCCAATGGCTCCTAGGGAACCCATCTCACCTCAAGGACGTCTTTGTCCTATCCCACTACTCCCAGCATCTGGATCCAAGCTCATGTGTCATGGAAAAATATGCACTTGGCATGTCCTTTGTCTGACTCTCTCTTGTTGCGACTATTATGGTGGTTCCTGTACTGGTTGAACAAGTACAACCATCCCTACTGGATCTATGAACCAAGGGAAAGGATTACTCATAATATGCTTGGTAAGCTAGAGTCATTCCCTCATCTACTACTGCTGGAAAATAATCCCACTAGATTGCCACTATGGTATGCACATCAATCATTGATCATCCTGGGTCTAATCTCGCTAACCACCCCTAATCTACAGCTATAACCAGTCGTGCATATGAACAATACTCCTATGATATATCTTGGGGTTGACCATACTGTCACCACATGCGATTCAATGGAAATATATAGATCACCTACACTGAATGACCAATCAGTGGCCAAGATGCAAACATATATCCCAGCTCTCGGGGTGCATCATCCCAGGCTTCTGTCTCCCTCCACAATCACCATACTACTACTACCAAGTTGTCCAGTTGACCTCTCAACTACTTAGTCTTCTTCAAAGTTGCCTAGGCCAATTGGACTCTATACCTACATATATAGGGCTATATGGGCTACCTCTCATTTGCAAAGATGGGTCTCGTCACTAGAAAATGCTCCCATGCCCATACCTAAAGAACATAGACCCTGATGGTCATGCTCTTCTTCTCTTGATAGATAATCTTGTGCATCTCATGGAACATGTGGGCGAGTGTGCACTAACCCCATCTGTAAGGATCAAGTGCCTCTAGCATCATATGTAGCAACTGTCTGTATCTGCACTCTAATCCATGATGACCTCTTTCTAGCATCAACAATCAATTGATAAATATGCCCAATACTACTAGCAACCTATGAGTAGGCTTGTATGTGTGTACCAGCTCATCCCATGAGATGGCTCTACCCATGATCAGGTCATCTTGAAATATGGCCCTCAATGCCTTTGTACCTGTTCATGGTACTGTGTCATATACCACCTGTAGCCCATGGAATGGTATGTGTAGTATCCTGTAGATATCCTCGGGTGTGACGGTCATCTCTCCCTGAGCTAGATGGAAGGTGTTCATCTCCAAATGGAAATTCTCAACCAATGCAGTCAAAAGGCCGTGATTCACAATCAATGCTGGGATATGGCAAAGATATGATAGTCCCAGAGCATCAATATGTGCCATGTTGGCATCATCTAGCTGTCACAACTAAGCTCCATAAGGTAAATAGTGGGATCGAAATGCAACATCAGGAAAGGTAACCTGTACACATGAAAACAACAAGCAAAGGATTAGTCTTAGATAGGAAAAAACAATGAAAGAAAATGCAAAATTACAACAGCAAATAAATTATCAAATATTTAAGCTTGCACTTTACACTAGAATTGTGCACGAAAGTTCATGTTCTCGTGCAAGTTTGCACATCTTCGCGTGAGGAAACACTTTCTTGTGTGAAAAGTGATCAAACAATAACCTAAAAAATTGCTAAATTTAGGGCTTCTTGCATGAAACATGGGCATCTTCCACGTGAGGAAACTCATAGATCCATATGAAGAAGTATTGGCCTGGTACTTCTTCATGCGAGGAGAGACATCCTCATGCGAAAACTAGCACAACAAATTCAAACATGCCCTAAAACATGCTAAAAGATTATCGATTACTCACCGAATGTCCATACTACGCTGATCGACTATGTCGTCTGGAGTGCTTGAATCGATGTGAATGCACGGGGACCACCATCTTTCTCCTCGGAGCTCTCTTCTCCACAAA
The DNA here is from genome assembly GCA_028749045.1 of Cupressus sempervirens. Classification (NCBI taxonomy): domain Eukaryota; kingdom Viridiplantae; phylum Streptophyta; class Pinopsida; order Cupressales; family Cupressaceae; genus Cupressus; species Cupressus sempervirens. Next base: position 294,413,959 of record CM053788.1, on the reverse strand, counting down.
AGACAAGCACAAATGATTTGAAAATGACACTTTGGGCCCTTATATAGGTGTTGACCTATTTTTTCAAAGTGCTCTAATTGGCGTGAAAATCACCCCCTAGCTAATTTGGCTGCTTTCAACTAATTTTCGAGATCGAATTCAAAATATGACACACTTAAACAACTCAAAAAATAATTTAAAATTTTGGGACCGACATGACCGAATGCTTATGCAATCCATTTTTTTGATACTTTGTACATCTTAGAATCTTTTCAAATCACAATTTCTTCAAAAAAAATCAAAATTTCTGGAAAAAGACAACTTTGGTCAACTTTGGTCAAACTTGGTCTTTTGGACCTCGATATCACTTCGAATTGACTCCAAATTTTCTTCAAACTCTTTTGATTTGTTCTACATTCTTCTAAATCTCTGATTTCTTTAGTATCTCTCAAAATACTTCTCTACATCATTGTTCTGGTGTGTCATCTTTCGATTTTGGTCCCAGGGGGTAGGATGATTACATCATTGAATATTTCAAAATTGGCTTCAACTCAATTAGAATCTTATGTCCTCATCACTTGGGGCATCTCATCACTAAGGGTATCTTTTTCCCCTATATCTGGCATCTATGTCATCTATCTTATCTTTTCATTAGCTAAGCAATCTTTTAACAGTCTTGTCAGAGTTTAATGAATAGGTATCAGGATAGTCTAACCCTAACTCCTGATAATTAAGCCTCATTTTGGGGATGATTCTATAGCTCATGATAGGTCTTTTTATCTCTTTCATGGACCAATATTTAGGTGTTCTATCTGGACTCTAGGGGATTAAGCTCCATTCTAGAGATAATTCCAAATTCTTGCTGAGGGTTAATCTTCATTTTGGAAATAATCCTAACTCTTGCTGAGAATTAAGCCTCGTTTTGGGGATAATTCTAGGCTCGTGCTTTCAATCACTATTTGATGGACAAGTATTGAGATAATCTAACCCTAACTCCTAAGGATTAAGCCTCGTTCTAGAGATAATTCTACCAATTGTGATTCATCTTGTCATCTTCTAATGGATGGGTATCAAGACAGTCTAAAAATTAAGTCTCGTTCTGGGAACAATTCTGTGAAGTTTGACAATCTTTGTCTTGTCAATTTTGGTATCTAGGTGTTCTATCTAGATCCCTTTAGGTTAAGCTTTGTTCTGGAGATAACCCTAAAATGCTTATCAATCTCACTATCTAGGTGTTCTATCTGGATTCCCTAAAGTTAAGCTTTGTTGTGGAGATAACCTTAAAAATCTTATCAATTGGTCTTTGTATCATCAATTTTAGAACCAATCTCATTTCTTGATCTATGCTTTATACTTCTGATTTCTTTGAATCAAATGTGTTTCTTGCACATTCATTAAAAAAGGGACAAATATAATACCCCAAAATTGACACATTGCCATGCTAAACCAATTCTGGTCTATTTGATCAATCGTAAGTCCTATTTTACTAGGCAATTATAATTTTGATTATTGCTACTTGACCTAAGTGTCAAATGCAGAAAAACCTAATCTACATTAATCACACTCTTTATTTAATTCCTACGTATCAACTCAAATTAGCTACATTAAACCTATTAATTAAGTCTAATTTAATTAAAAGTCATGATACTTTAATTAAATTAAAATTACCTCTTTAGCTAATGTACAAAGGAATTAAATGTATTTAATTTAATGAGATAATGTCCTCATTTTAATTATTGAGTTTAATTATTCAATTAATTAAAATTATGCATTTATGAGGTCATATCCTATTTTATTAAATTAAATATTCTCTAAAAATCTTCTCTTCAGTTTAGAAATGGAAATTCTGAGTGAACTAGAACTCAAAATGGAATTAAATTAGTTAACTCTTTCTCACACTTAGAAGAGACTCAATTAACTCTCCATCACACTCAGATCTATATCAGTTAACTTCATCTATGCAAGGGAGTTTCCACTCTAACTGAATCTCATTTCTAATAACGACCGTCTATTCTATCTAATCTTGACCGTTGACTGAATTTGGAATTCTATTTAAGGAGCCTTGAATTCCTCATTACGGAAGTTGAATTGATTTTGCATCGAAATTTTTCTAAAATATTAGCTTGCTCATACATTCATAGCTTTACATTTTATAGCATATTAATATCATCTAGATTTTAAAATGCATACATATAGTATAATTTGCTATCCTTTATTCTTAGATTAATTGCATCTCATCTAGTATAACATTGCATTTTTATATAGCTTAATCAAATCCTTCATACTAGAGGTCTAGTTGCTAGCTTCTTGTTCTGAGAGTAATAGCATAATCTATCTAGTTAGGAGGCAACAAATCAATTTACCAAATTATTTTAGATGAACTCAATGTTCATTCTGGGATGGTTTTGCATATAATGATCATGTTGAAGTGTGTGTGAAGAGCGAGGCCCACATTTCTCACATACACTATGAATATGCATTATATTCTCTTCCAATGTCTCTGTGAAGATCAAAATAACATTTAGGTAAAAAATGACAAAATTATCAAAAAATCTTTCGGTACCTCATTCATAATCCAAATTAATGTGCTCGAAAAATTGGTTAGCCCAAAAGGCATAACTAACCACTCATACAAGCCCTCCATTATCTTGAATTTTTTCTTACATTCATCTCCTTCTCGGATCTAGATTTGGTGATATCCACTCTTCATATTTATCTTTGTGAAATACATAGAACCACTCAAGCAATCCATGATATCATCCATCCTTGGCATGGGAAATTTGTACTTGATAGTGATCTTGTTGATGGTTTGATAATATTTACACATCCTTCATTCTCCATTTTTGTTTGGTGGTAATACTACTGATACAATAAATAGACTCAAACTCTCATGAATCAACCCCTTGTCCAATAACTCATGTACTTGTCTATTCAAATCTTCACTTTTTGTTGGAGTCATTCTATGAGCGACCTTATTTGGAAAACTACCTCCTATAATCAAATCCATTTGATGACCAATCTTTTGCATAGGTTGCAACCCACCATGCACATTATAAGATACAATATCCTTAAACTCATCAAATAAATCAAATCTTTCACTTTATTTAGAAAATCAAGCTCATAATTGAAAATAATGAATTGTCTCTTCAATTTTTCCACCATCTGATTCCACCTTGTGATTTTCTTCTTTCCTCTTCTATTTTATTCCAACTGAATCTCCTACCACCAAATTTTTTCATGCCCTTTCAGTTTGGCCTGTACAAATTTGACCCTCTTAGGGTCTTTAATTTCTTTATACTAAAAAAATTATGCTAGATCATTGATCTAGTCAATCAGTTCCTCTAGGTTAAGATTTTACAAGAACACGAGGACTTCAATCATGGATTTTTCTCCAATATTGGAAATGGATTTGAAAACCCTATCCTCCTCAAGATCCCTAGTTGCTTCTGCTCCTAGTTTAGCATTCCCTTCTTTGGATTTCCTCACTTTTATCTCTTGTTGTAATGTTTATTCCTCTATGAATCTCCTCTTACAATGCTTGTACTTGTCCCCGGAGAGCTCTAAAACCCTCTTCTGTCACACATCTGGCTCTTCCACCATTGTTCCTTTATGGAGGCATTTTTGTGCTTATCTCTCAAACCCACAACCATGGTCCCTATGAAAATTACTTCATAGTTGGTGATCTATATCTATTAACAAACTCAAGAACTCCTACTCTGATACAACTTGATGAAGGGTGCTCCCCTTAAGAGCACAAACACATTACAAAAATTAAGAAATAACAAGTTACAAGAACAAAAGGTTAGCTTCTTATTATCTCCAAAAGTAAAGAATTACAAATTTTAGAAATAAAATATACAAAGACACATGGGTATTTTACTTAAAATATTCATTAATCCAGAGCCACCACCAACACCCCAAAATTGTTTTAGACAACCCTACATACCTTCTTTATATAGGCAATTTTACACCACCCAAGAAGGTTTTAGAAATTTAACTGTAGACCTTAAAGTCGACCAACCCTAAATTATTATTATTATTTATAATTTATTATATTAGAGTAGGCCCCAACAACTTTTAAAACTCAAAAGAAATTCCAATTTTTTTCACTTTTTCCCATTTTAGGTGGCACGAGTTTTGAAGACCATAACTCATTACTAGTTACTCTAATTAACTATTATGACCTCATTTCAGAAATACAATGACCTGATCTACAATGCATGATTCACAGAAGCTCCTATCAATCGAGGTTTGATCCCTTTGTAGAGCCTCTCAAGCCTTCAAAATTGAGTTCAAAGTCTTTATACCCTACTACCAATACCAAAACATTTCAATAACTTCACAAATAGACTTGATATTAGAATGAAACTTGATTGGTAGGATGATATATCCAAAATGTACCCTTAGTGATGAAATTAGGACTTTATGAGTTCAAACAACTAACTTACAAAAAATAGTAAGCCTTCAGAAGTAGTAACTCAACATAGAATTAGACATTATTGGAAGACAAATCATAAATATTTTTAGGTGATGTGAGATCACCCTTACACCCAGGATGGTCTATCTCTTTTACACCCAGGATACTTCTACATTAAAAATGGATCAGTTTGATTAGAGGCACTTAAATTGTTCTTTGCAACCTTTAATGGTTACCTTGGTACACCACAAGTTATTAGAGCATATGAGAGATGTGAGGCTAAAAATTGCCTCATGTATTAGTGAGATTATTATAATAACAATATATGTCATACCTTACAATGACATCATATTAAGAAGGGAAACATAGCTTATTATGGACAATCTATGTGGATGAATAATAACAAGGATCCTACTTTTGGTAAGAAAGTAAATACTTTAAAACTCATAGAAAGGACCATTTTTTTATTCTCATGTTGGATTTGGGTTGTGAAGAACAATCCTATATATAATCCTATAATTGACACATTTCTTCTTAAGGGAATACATGAAACATTAAATAGACATTGTGAGAGCTTTATAAAAACCGTCATGTCATTGATCCTATATAAGGATGATGATGTATGTAACAAATAACAATCAATTTTTTTGGCTACACTAAGAAGGGAGAATATAATCTCACCCATGGCTTGTGATCTTGTGGAAGAATTGATTGAACATAAGTTTAACATGTTCAAAAAATTTATGACTAAACATGAGTTACAATTAGTAGGCATACAAGTTGCACAATCTTTGGGAATGAGCAAGAACCAAATGAGAAAAGATCATGTTTGTTTTACTTGTTATGAACCTTGGACACATAATCATCACAATGGGATTAGTAAAGAAGGAAAATTAATGTAGCCATACATTGGGAAGGGCATAGAGGCATATATAAGTGAGGACTCGATTTGTGAGGCACAAGATGAAATAAATACACTTGAAACAAAATTGGATATTGACTTCCAATTAGTTGAGGATAATATTATGGAAGAACCCATTACTAATAATGAGAGGTATCCTAAGCTCCTAATTGGTGAATTGATGATTAATATTGACAAAACTAGCTAGGGAAGAGGAAAACTCTTATGATGAATCCAAATATGAACATGAGGCTATTCCATTAACACTTCATGAAGGGTACATGCAACCAACTATAGAAACAATTAAGTATGATGATGATATTGCTTCAACAATTGAGAACAAGTAAGAAAATTTGATATGTGAGAACCCATGCTCCCTAGATGAATTTAACACAAACCTTGATTGTTGCAAGATTTAATGGACAGGTTATTAGTTACAAAGAGAAGCTTGTCCAAGTGTTAAAAAAGGTAAAAATTTCACAAATTCATTGAATAATTTATGTAGAAAACTCAAATTGATGAAAGACAATAGATTCTTTCATGTGGAGTCGCTAGTGTGCAACTAATCTTCCCTAATCAACATACTATAGAAACCACTCGCAAAGAAGCTGACTAGGATGAAAATTAGTCTTCTATGGAAGCCACTCACAAAGAAGATGATCTTAATCTTAGGGGTAGGGAGATCATACCAATAATGGAAGAGATCCATGCCCTTGATGACAATGAATGTAAACATAGAATTTCCATTTCCCCCTATCCAAATGATACATTCTATGCTAAAGAAGACCTAAAGGACCAACAAAATGTCAACCACATGAATTTTGACTTTTATATCAATAGTTACACATCTTCACAACATCACAAGGACAATGATGATTTGAGTGGTGACACTTGTGATGAATCAAAATTTTTTGAGTTTTCATTTAATACATTCTAAAGGATTCTATAGTTCGACTAGAGATTTGAAATAGATTCCTTATGATATGTCATCCATATATTTATTGATTGGTGATGATATCTTTGTGCCTACTTCAGTTATCAGTAGCTATCTTGCTCGGTCTACCATTATGTTCTCTGATTTGGCTTGGTCCACAAGGGTTATGGAGTGACATAAACATTTGTGGAGATGGGAGCATATGTTAGATATTGTACATGCAATAGATACCTTCCATATGTTGGATATCCACAACACCTTCAACATTATAGTTAAAACTAACATATCTTATAGAAATGACATTTGGTAGCCTATTGTGTTTATTTTCATGCATATTAGAGGTGTATTTGATATTTATTGGGAATGCCACACATTCTAATGGTTATTGTAGAAAGATGGTTATTATGCCACTCATTTTATTGTAAAATCTTGAATAATATATTATTTTTAGAACACTATAACTTTTGATATACATTCTACCCTTAGCATGTTTTCTTTTAATAAACTGTTGAGATTGTACCTTTGTTGCCTTCGTTTCATTATCAATTTTCTACACGCCTTCTCTTTTTAGGGCACATCCTATATATTTATGTTGGTCATTTTTTCTTCAAAAATCATGGACTATATATGCCTTTAAAATAGAAGATGAATTGAACCTTTAGTGATTGATTCCATAAAATAGTTGGCTATTGTAAAATCTAAGATGTGTGCTCTTTAGTCAAACCCTTGTATGAACTATTTCTATTTTGTGCCTAAATACCACTCTTTGTGCGGTTCTAACTGGTCTAAAAGGGTATTCATCACATCATGTCTTCCTTTTTGAAATGCCCTACATCCTCCAAAGTTGCTTTAAAGGCTTCTATGAAGGTTTGAAGTTTTGCGAAAGCTTTGCATTTGTATTTTACCCCTTTGGTTTAGCTATGATTTGAGGAAATACACTTTTCCTTTTTCAAAACCCTTCAAGCATGAAGAGTTGGATTCTAGTATCCCAGAGATTGTTTTACATGGTGTAAAAGGTCTCATGCCCGCAAAAATTCCTAGCCTACCTTATTTAGACATGAACCTGTTAAGGATCCACAAAACCCACTCACCAAAATAAAACACCTAGCCTTAGGTCGCATAGGGGAACTAGGTGTACCAAAGTCCACAACAAAAACGGATTGCAAGGTGCACATGGTTAGGTAAGAGAGGAGCCAAAAGAGGATTATTGTAGGAAAAATGACCATCAAAAGGCTAACAAGAATGATGATAGCTCCATTTGAAATCTAACTTGAAGTCTTATTAGTAGATATATGCGAAATAAAATTCATAGAAATAAATTTATCAAAGAGGCATTGATTTAGGAGGCCCAAATTAAACAATAACATGGGAAAGATCTAATTACTTCTAACCATACTAATACTAGGAAGGATGTGAAAGAAATTGTTAAAGCTTTAGAGCAACCAGGCTAAAACTTGCTAGAGCGAGGAAGTGTTTTACACTTAATGGAGTTGACTATCCAAATTCAAAAGAAAATTAGTGATTGTTTAAAGATGGCGAAGAAAATGAAAAAAATACTCTTGAGCAAATGTCACTAAGTATTATATAGAGCTAATGAGTGTTGAGTGTTTCATTCATTCTCATGACAGATGGGTTCTTGTGAACCACTATCCATGAAACACAGGTCAATAAATTTGACTAAAAAACTACACAATTGAATCTTGATAGCAATGTCAAATTTGACTTGCTATAGATAATAAGACTTGCAAACTATAAAGTTGAATCATAATAGCAATATCACAGTCTAACTTGAGGTCCATGGTAGTAAATAAATGTTAAATAAGATTCATAAGAACCAATTTGACAAAGGGGTGTTGATTTAGGAAGGAGTTAAAAATTAGCGTAGGGAAAAGTTCTAATTACTTCCATCTTTAGTTAGGACTAGGAAGGATGATATGGAAATTGTTAAGGCTCTAGAGCAATCAATTTTTAAAGAGGGAAAATTAAGGAGATCTTTTATACTTATTGAAGTCGGTCATCTAAATTTAACATAAATTTAGTAATCATTCACAGATGTGAGTGATAAAGTTTAGGAAATGAAGACAATACTCTTGAGCATATATTGTTTATGAAATGAGAATGCAATAGTTATAACAAGGAAACAAAAGCCTTTGTTATTTTGTTCAATTATGTTGAAAGTCTTTAGATCTCCACTGCAAAATTTAGTTTTCAAAAGTAGTGCTTCACTCATGTTGAGATTGCCAATAATGAAAAGAAAATGGATGACATGGAAAAGAACATGAATAATACGATAAGATTCAATATAAGGCTATGCACACAAATATTGAGGACTTCAAGTAGTTATATATGTTCTTATCTGACACCTTAGGGAGGCCTACTCTTAGTCATTTCTGTATTTGTGTTATATTCTCTTCGTTTCTAATTTTCTTTTACACTATTTGATTTTGGTCAAGATGGAACCTATTTTACTTTGTTCAAGACATTTCTATAAAAAATTGAGATTCCAATTTTTTCTTTTGATTTTTTTAAAACTAAAATATAAATATGAAATCTTAATTTTCTTACTTATGTAGTAAAAAAAAATCTATTAAAAAAAGTAGGAGGTATTCTCTAAATTGTCATATTGCTTTCAAATTTCATCTTTGATTTGTATAGTTTGATTCAAAAATAATCTAATAAAATTAATCTACTCTTTGTTTTGCATCTCTTGCTCTTCATCTTGATGATGGATAATGGATCAAGTAGTGTGATTTGAAACATTGATGGTAAAAATCTTAACACAACTAACTCCAATCTAATAAACACTGCAATCTTGTAGATTTTTGAATTGGTAGTAGACCATTCGTTAATGTGCTCTTTTCTGTCTAACATCCAAAATGTCTATAGAAACAAGAGCTCTGGTAGAGCTAGAGCCCCTACCTATTGTTTGTGGAAAAGATACTTAGATAATGCATTTTGTTGTAGATTGAATCATTGGTCAAGGTTACATTAGTGTAATTCATATGTACAAATGAACAGTGTCCTTGGAGGCTAGTCAGAAGTCCCTTGTGAAAGTAGAGACTCACATTGAAGATAATAGAGAGTATGGATTCTTGCTATAACTTTAGTGGAGAAGAAATCTATCTAAAAAACTACACAATTAAATTTGATAACAAATATTATAATTAGTAAAAAATATTCAAGACTATTTTAATAATGGCATGGAAGAAACATTAATAAGCATATAAGATTTTATACATTTAAATGAAATATATTTAAATAATGATAGCAATATTACTATTCTTAAAAATATTTAAGCCTTTTAAAAATGAAATAGAAGAAACATAAGTAAACTTATAAAATTCTACACATTTAACACTAATATTTTGGAACTAATTAAATATTAGAAATATAAAAGGTATTATAAATAAAATTAGTAAAACCTTCTTAAAAATAAAATTCTTTGCATTGTGCATAAAATATAGACAAACTAAATTTACTGTGCCAAAAAGAACAATGTAACATGATATTGCATAGTGATTTAAAATTCAAACACGAGAAAGAAGACTAATATTATAATTTTATATGCCATCAATTAAATATGTTTGTAAGATTGTGTTGATTGGCTTGAGTTTTAGCAAAGGAGTTCCTATTTTGTTCAACAGGTAGCTTTCTCGTACAACAGTATTTGCAGAGGAAGACTTAGACCACCTTCCTTATCTAGGGTTAAGCAAACTAACTCCTGCACATAGTCTCTGTGTAGGCACATTAAAATTTGAATCCTTGTTGCAAATGGGGGAGGTTAAAAAAAATTTTTGGCTACTTTTATCATCAATTAACACAAACCAAATTCACATTCATATTCTCTTTCATTGGCTGTTAATATGTTGTTTCTATTTCTGCCTATGTCGGGCTTCAACAACAGATGGGATGAGCCTATTCAAGCTCAAGAAGTTCTTTGGAGAAATTGTGACATCTAGCCCCTTTTTGGACTAATATATTGACAAGCACATAAGATTTATCAGCATGAAGATCACTCTGAAAGTTAACAAGATAACATCTGCTGCAAATGTTTCCTCGGGGGACCAAATCTTCAGATGCAACTGACTATGTTGTTTGGCCTAGTGTTCCCTTCTTTTTTACATTGTCAATGTTTATGGGAGCTCTTCTTACAATCTTATTTGTACTCTGTTCCTTGGTTTCTTGGTGATAACTGCGAGCATAAAATTGTTATTTTGAACTTGTTTTCTCTACCACATGTTTCCCTCTCTCAACTTCACAAGAAAAAATAGAGGAGGCTAATGAAGGCTGATGATAGTCTACCAGTTGAAACCCTAATTGTGTAATTTATACTTATTTTCTACTGTGAAAAGCTTTTGCTCAAATGTGAAAAGGGATACAATGTTCATAGGGTGTTATTGATGGTGTTTTTGCCCTTTTTTTTGTGGTTTTAAGTAGTTCGCATGACTTGATAGTCTCAAATGGAGTGGGAGAGTGGACAGGATTATCGATCTGTCTTCAGTTGTTACCTTGTCAATGATTTAGATTTTTCTACCCTTCCCTGATCCCCTGTTGTTGATCTCTGATATGTTATGAAAACTTTCATAACAATCAGTGGAAGATTGTAGAAAATTTTGGGAGTTGGATTTTTAATATTTTTTTTGAGATATTTCTAAAGAACAGTCTAGAAATTGACATTTGCCTTATTTTTGTGTCAAAACCCAATCACAAATTAGAAATTGTTGTCTCTAAATTAATTTAGAAATAAACTAATTTTTAAACTTTAGAAACTCACTAAGAACTATTGCAAAAATTAATGGTGAAAAATATTAGTTGCTTGCCTATAGAAGGGACTAACAAGTATCTGTCTGCACAAATGTGTTGCTTCACTATCTTTCAATGGCATTCTCGGAATCGTCTCAAATCACCTTCATTTTTTCAATGGTGTTCTTGAAATCATCTGACAATCATATTCAATCGATCTACTAGAGCCAGGCGAGTGGATATTCTCCTAATCTCACCACTGGTAACGTCATTATTGTGAATGTAGACTAAATGAGACCAATTACAGTCATAAAATGCAATTGCATGCCACTATTTGACAAGATACCACATAGAAATGTGGTTTCATGGTTGCAGGATATGAAAAAAAATGGATTTTCTGAAAAGGCTTTGGTAACTATCAAGAAAATGCAATCAGCAAGCGTAAAACCAAATTCCACAACCTTTGCCAATGTCCACCTTGCTTGTGCCAAAATGGGAGCTTTGGAACAGGGAATGAACATCCATCAAAGCATAATAGAGGGTGGCTTTTTTTTAGATGTCGTAGTTACAACTGCCATGGTCAACATGTATTCATAATGTGAAGTTCTACACAAGGCACGGCAGTTGTTCGACAAAATTCTTCAAAGAGATACGATCTCATGGAAGATAGATAGATAGATAAAAATTTAACGTCCGCGAGGCTAAAAATAGCCTATGGGACAGCAAGACAACTTAAGCAGACTTGAGTAGCTCTACTTGTTTCTTGTGTAGAATGATGATGAGCCCACCCAATTGCTCAATGTACTCTTCGTTGAATAGGTTATGCCAAGAACTGTCACATATAGTATCTACAAATTTATCTCTATTGTCCTTGTAGGCCTCACATTCTAAAATAAAGTTTTGTTAATTTTCCACTTTCCCAAAGTTGCAGAATCTGCAAATTCTCTCTTCCCAAGCCTCCTTTGGCCTCTTCCAATGCCTGGTCTCACAATGAAGTTGGTGAGAGTTGGTTCTCATCTGAGCGATAAGAATTTTAGCCCTCCAAGAAATGTTGGCTCCTATGTATGCTTTTTGGATTTGATCACAAGTGGGGTTGAACTCATTGATATAATATGTTTTCTTCCTCCTAATCTCACTTCCCCAATTTCTCTTGAAGAATTTCTCCATAAAAAAGACCTTTATTTCTTTATTATTGTGATGATTGCGGGATATGCAAAAAATGGGTTTGTGGTAAAGGCCTTTGAAACTTTTAAGCAGATGCAACTAGTGGGTTTAAAGCCAGACTCTACAACCTTTGCTAGCATCCTACCAGCCTGTGCTCAAATGGGAGCTTTGGAGTAGGGTACAACAGTCCACCAAAGTATAATTGAAAGTGGATATTTTTTAGATATTATAGTTGAAAATGCTCTAGTAGATATGTATGCAAAATATGGAAGCATGCAAAAGGTACATGAATTGTTTGATAGAATACTCAAAAAGATGTCATCTCATGGAATGCAATGATTGTCGGTATGCACAAAATGGGCTTATGTAAAAAGCTCTAGAAACTTTCAAGCAAATGCAAATCGCGGGTGTAAAGCCAAATTGTACAACCTTTTCCAGCGTCCTCCCTTTGTGTGCCAAGATGGGAGCTTTGGAACAAGGTAAGGACATCTATCGAAGTATAATAGAAGGTGGATTTTTGTTAGATGTTGTGGTCGTAAATGCCCTAGTAGAAATGCATTGTTTCATAGAATGCTAAAAAAGATGTCATCTCATGAAATGCAATGATTATTGATATGCACAAAATGGGCTTGTGAAAAAAGCTCTAGAAACTTTAAGCAAATGCAATTCGCAGGTGTAAAGCCAAATTGTACAACCTTTTCCAGCGTCCTCTCTTCATGTGCAAAAATGGGAGCTTTGGAACAAGGTAAGGACATCCATCAAAGTATAACAGAAGGCGGATTTTTTGTCAGATGTTGTGGTCGTAAATGCCCTAGTAGACATGTATGCAAAATGTGGAAACATAGACAAGGCATAGAAAACTATTTGACAAAATGGCTCAAAGAAGTGTAGTCTTGTGGAATGCGATGGTTGCAGGATACAAACAAAATGGATTGTTTGAAAAGGCATTAGAAACTTTTAAGCAAATGCATTTTGTCGGTATAAGGCCAAACTCTACAACCTTTGTCACTATCCTCCCAGCTTGTGCTCAAATTGGAGCTTTGGAATAGGGTTTGGACATCCATAAAAGCATAATGTAAGGGGGTTGTATTTTACAATTACAAATTCCTTGGTAGATATGTATTCAAAATGTGGAAGCATCTAGAAAGCACGAGAACTATTTGAGAAAATGCCTCAAAGAAATGTGGTATCATGGAATGCTATGATTGCAGGATATGCACAAAATAGATTATACAAGGATGCTCTCAAGACCTTTGAATTGATGAAGCACTCTAGAACATATCCTAACATTATAAGCTTTACTTGCATTCTATTTACATGCAAGTTTAGTGGATGAGGGATGCAAATGCTTTAATCACATGAGTGACCTATATTACATACCTACAGTTGATCATTATGTGTGCATGGTTGATCTTCTTGCTCTAGCTATCTCGAGGACACCTTAAGCTTTATCATTAATATGTCGTTTAAACCTGTGGTGGTTGTGTGGATGTTTTTTCTTGGTCCTTGCAAATCACATATGAATATAGGTTTAGGAGTATTTACAGCAACATTTCTTTTTGATTTAGATCCTAAAAATGTGCCGACTTATGTTCTTCTCTCAAACATCTTTGTAGAAGATGGGTGGAGAAGTGAAGTTGAAATGGTAAGGAGGTTAATGAAAGAAAGAAGAATTCAAAAGATCCCTGGATATAGTTAGATTGAATGCCATCAAATGGTGCATACTTTTTGCGCAAGAGACAGATCACACCCACAGACACATGAGATCTACATAGAATTAGAGAAATTGATTTGGGAGATGAAGGGAGCAGGGTATTTTCTAGATTCAAGAAATTCACTCAATGATGTGGAAGAGGAGGAAAAAGAATTATTTCTCTGTCATCATAGTGAAAAGTTGGCAATTGCATTTGGTTTGTTAAACACATCCCCTGGAACAACTATTAGAATTGTTAAGAATCTAAGAGCTTGTGTTGAGTGCCATACTACAACAAAATTCATCTCCAAGATTTTTGAAGGAGAGATTGTTGTAAGGGATGTGAATCATTTCCACCATTTTAAACAAGGACTATGTTCTTGTGGAGATTACTAGTCATGTTAAGTGAACAATTTGAAATTTTGGCTATAATGACGTGCACCATGTAAGACCGGGGGTACTAATCAAAAGAAAAATGTATTATTTTCAGTCTTTAGAAAAAATAAAATTGAAAAACAATTATTGAAATTGGCATTCTATAACATGCCATTAACAGGGTTTGTAAAGATAGATACATGGAATGCAATATAAATCACATATTGCTGGGGTGTGTGTGTTAAAGGTTTGTTTTATGACAAGTTTCATTGAGTTTTTTTAAATATATATGTGGGAGGTGAAAGTAAAAGAAGTGGAAATATATATCACATCACATATATGTTGTTTAGGGGTGTGTGTTAAAGGTATGTTTAATGACAAGTTGCATTGAGTTGTTTTAAATATATATGTAGGAGGGGAAAGTAAAAGAAGTGGAAGTCTCCAAAATAAATGGATAGTAGGAAATGTGAACTATTTTTTTTTAAACTTGGAATATGTTTTTGATTAGATAAACAGGTTTTACAGGGACCCTGAAACCCAAGAGTTAAAACAATAACAAGTCTGATAACAAGCGTGAAAAGCCCAACCAAAAGAGTTCAAGTTCAAAAGCTGATAATAAACCCAAGGCCCAACCTAGAAACAAAGAACAAAGAAAAGACTAGGAACAGAAACTACATAGAAATGACAAAGGCAAAAGCCCTAACAAAAAACCAAAAAATAGATTGAAACAAAAGAACAGGCAGTGGATTAGTCCTCGTTCTTTCTCTCTAGGTCTTGCATAGCTTGAGCAACCTCATAGGCCATCTAGTTCTCCTTAGCCTCTTGCTGGAGCTCCCTTTGATCCTCCTGGTCCTGACCATTGTTGATGTTGTCCTTTGCAGTGTCAACCACCAGTCTGGCTTTTTCCTTATCTTTTCCATCCTCTTCTTCCTTCATAACTCTGTCTTTGATCCAACCAGTTAAAGAAATAATGTTGTTGTTAATGGAGCTTAGCAGCAATATCATCTGGTTCGAGAGATTATGATTGTAGATTAAGAGGTTGTTAATCCTTCTCTCCACCAGACTGAGCCTCTCAACATTGTCGTCTCTATTATCAGAATCCACACCATTCCTGTTATCCTCCATATGAACCACCTACTCTTTGACCTCCTCCAGCTCATGGAAAAGCCACTTGATTGATCTGAAGTTATCAATCATACCGTTGCGAGCATTTTTCAAAAGGTTCAGCCCAGATTCCCTAGCATTATCCAAAATAGCCACAAGTGTCGGGTCTATGAGTTCTTCAAGCCGCTCCTCTTCTTGGTTATCCACAAGGACCTGCGGGTTCATGGCCTCTCTAAAAATGCCCATTTTCGAGGTCCTAACATTAAAGTTTTTCCAAGCTTTCCTCTTGTCTTTAACCTGCACCTCCCCACCCTCAGTCTCAGAATCCATTTTTTGCTCCTCAGGTTGGGCTTGAGTATGGATAGGAGAAAGAGGCAGCGAAGACATATCCCATTCTTGCTGCATATTCTCATCCTCCAGACCCTCCCTCTTGCATTTCTTCCCTCCCCAGTCTTCCTTATTTACCTCCTGCATTTCCTTTTCCTCCTCTTTCATCTCCACATCCTCCTCATCATCAATGCCAACCCTCACATCCTTCATATGATGCTTCTGCCCATGAGCCCTAGGACTTTTCCTACTTGGGGGAATGGAAGAAGGCAAATTCTTGACCTGAAGGGTGACAATTTTATTTGCAGAAGAAATCCCGCCATCCTCAGAGCTAAAGCTCTGGATATCATCCAAGTCTGAAGAGAAGCTGGAGCTTCCAGAGGTCACATTCTCAGTCTGAGGGGGGCATTGCTTATGGTTTGAGCCTTAAAGTGCTCATAAATGAGCAGCAAAAGCCCCTCATGCATAGCAAGGTTATCAGTGGGCTTCTTTTTGAAGCTAACCATTGCCTTGCTCATGGAAGTTAACAAGTAAAAAGGAAAAGAAATTTTACTATTATGCCGAAAATGATTCAAAAGAACAAAGTGGTGTGTACGAGCCCGATCAAACCTAGGGTCCAGAGTAATGTACTCGATAATAGCTCTTAGAACATACCTCCACAGTTTCTTCATGGTATCAAGAACATAGTATGTGTCAATCTTCTTCAAGGCTTTCAATTCCTTCGTATCCTTCACAAAATCCTACACGGCATTAGCGAGAGCTTCTTGTCCCTGAAAAACTTAAAACCCTCAATCAAGATTTCAGAGACGGTCGATATCACCTCCTTTGTGATCATGATAACGAAGAGGAAGCATTGCCAAAATGAGAGTTAGGAAGGGGACACCTAAATCTACCATCACAATAAAAGGTGTGAGCTTAACAACTTAGACCAAGGATTTGAATGGCTAGACAATCAAGGAAGTACAAGGATTACCATGAACTATCTAGTTAAACAATTAAAAAAGAAGCATGAAAAGTAACTTAAGTAAGATTAATACCTTTATCATGTATTGATTTCTTTTCTTTGTGCAACCATCATACCTTGGTATAAAAATATCTCGTCTGTACTCATACTTGCGTGTGTGTGTGTGTGTGTGTGTGTGTGCGTGCACCTACATATCATAGGACTCAAGCAAGCATGAATATATGGAAGGTGATGTACTTATACCAAGATATGTTTAGATATGTGTTTTTGCACCTTGCTTTTATATTCTTTTCTTTGGCACGGGCATGGTCCTTATTTAATTTTGCTCGATCAACCTTATTTGTAATGCCTACCCCTAATTTACTTTTCAGATTGTATTGTCAAATTCTTTTAAGCCAATTTGATGATTATGTTTTATGATTATCGGTACTTGGTTATCGGATTTGATTAAATGTTATTTCATACTCAGTTGATATATGTGATGAGTTATTTAGTTATTTCATGTGTTCATGATTATTTCTATGATGATACATGTATGTTCAATTAGTGATTTTAGTTATTTCATGATGATAGTTAGATGGATTATTTATATGTGTTTTCTCTGGATACTTACCCCATACTTGCATGTGTATGGTGTACTTGTATGTTTTATTTTATATATGATGTTTTTGATATGGTTGAAGGAAGGAGTCATAGCCACCTACTAGTCGGGATCTACACAATGCACCAATTCCCATCATTGCCTGTATAGTTTAGAATATATATGTGTACGTACATGCGTGAATTTTATGTAGATTGCAGGTACTAGGTATCGACTTCCCTCAATTGTCGGGATGAGCATATCCTATGTCAGTATCTCAATGGTAAAAGAGAGGAGATAATTCTTGAGTCCAAATCTTACACTTTAGCCAAGGACAAGCATTTGAGTTGTCTACCCTTCTGAATTTGTCAAGTGATGTAAATTTGTGATTATAACCCTTAAGTTTGATCTAGTTTTTTGTACTTTATTATGGGTTTTCATATTCAGTCTTATGGGTCTATGATGATTCTTTATTATAATTAAATCAAATTAAAAGAGTATTTGGTGATTTAAATTAATGAGAATTTTATAAGAATTCAATATTTAATTTTATTTAATTAATTTTGAAATTAATTAAATAAAAGAATTAAACTTAAAGATATAGTTGAAAATTTTATTTTGATGTAATCATATTTATTTAATTTAATAATAAAGTATTTAGTGGTTTCATTTTTTAAATAAACTCTAAATATTATTATTAGTTAAATTAATAAATATTTTATTAAAATGTCTCGAGAATTAATTAAAGAAAGAAAGAAATTAATTTAATAAAGATATTTTAATTAAATTGCAAAAAGGTTCCACAAGAAAATTAAAATATAAAAAATAATAAAGGATAAAGGATTTTCACCTGATTGCACAATCGAAACCTTAAATTGGGGAAAACTCTTTATTAAAGATTTAGAGTTCATTTCTCGAAAACTAGGAATTTGGAGGGGCAACTTTCGAGAAGGGTTTTAGAAGAAAGGGGAATACTTGCGTGCGTTGTGTGTTTGTCGTATTAACATCAAATTCAAGTAAAATATTGTAGGATATTTGCACAATAGTTTTCCATTCTCCGAATTTCTATCTTCTTCGTGTCTGGATAAAACTGTTTTCAGAATTTTAAATTTGGTTGAACCCCTTGTGTTGAAATTTACTTTCTCTGTTCTTGAATATGTCTTTGAATGAATTATTTAAATTGAAACCCTTGTTTGTGTTTTATTGTTCTTCATTTTCAAATGCATCTATAAATGAATGGAAGGATTGAAACCCTTGTAAATTTCATGGTTCTTCATTTTGAGATTTTCTATATATGAATTGATAATTGTAAACCCTCGTTGTAAAGCTTTAGAGAATATGTATTTTGATATGAATAGGGTTTGGAAAAGATTACCAAAAGTTAAATTGATAGAATGATAGGTTGTGCTTATTTTCATATCAAATCTATTACATAAATTATCAAAATGTGTGTGTGTGTGTGTGTGTGTGTGTGTGTGTGTGTGTGTGTGTGTGTGTGTGTGTGATTGAAATTTGGAAAGGTCTTTGTGAGAGCATTTTTTTGTTTGTTTGAATACATATATATATTTTTAATGAAAATATGATTACAAATCTGTGTTTTGACGTACTACACATTTTGTATTGGTGGGGGACTGTTGCCTTGTCTTTTCAATTAAAATATATAATTGTTTTGGGGAAGCGAGACCCCAACCCCACTTCCCCTTTTCCTTCTTTTCCCCCGGGTTGCTGTAGGAACAACTACCAAGGCAGCCCAACCACTATGCGGCTTCCTCAACATGGGGTTATACGATATTACATCGCAAGTTGAAAATTGTGATTTTTCCCATTTTAATATTTTATTAATTAAAATTTATTTGAATGTAGTTTTTTATTATTATTTAAACTTTTTAATATAGTTTGTAATTATTTAGAGTATCAGCTATAATAAAGATTATTATTATTTATTTAATATTATTCTAATAGTTAATTTAATAATAATTATTGTTAATAAACAATATATGATATATATTATTTAATAATTATTATTGTTAATAAATAATATATGATATATATTATTTATTAATAATTTAATAATTATTAGTATTAATAATTTAATTAAATATTTAATAAATTTTAATAATAGTATTAAATTATAAGGTGTTTTAAATGTAATTATTTTATATTGAAATAATTATAATAGACATGTTTTCGATTTGGTAGAACTTTCCATTTGAGTTTTAGAGATGTTACTTCTAAAAGATGGATTCAGTTATACGAAATTGATTTTTATTTCTTTTAAGAATATAAAAGAAAACTTTATCAATTATTATTACTTTTGAAAGAACGAAAAACATGAACCTTAAATTGTAATTGATAACCCTATCAACTATAATATCTATAAATGAAATGGAACTTGAAAAACCTTGAGTGAAAATTGAACTGTTGTGTTTTCAAACTCGAATGAGTTATGAATGTTACACTATTTTGTACTTTATATGATGTGTGGTTTACTATTGTGGGTTTGGGGTTTGACTTAGTTCCTTGACCAAATCAGGATGTTTACTAGAGGCTTGGGGGTTTGTTCTGTTATGTCATGATGATGTTTTGTATACAATCTTTTATACTTGACCATTGTGATGTAGTCACATGTCTTCTATGATGAGTTTGATCTATTGGTTGTTATTGCTTTCCAGTTTTCTTGTGTGGAACTAAGGTGAATGGTGTGACTTTTCTAATATAACCTTTTAGTCTTCGATCAGTTATCTTAGATTGCTTCTTAGTTGCTTGTATAGGACCAAGGTGATTATGTGATTTATTTTTGCTGATGTCATGTTATGTCATGGTTCGGTATGTGTACTTGATTTTGGATTAGTCCTATTATGATGATTGTATTGGTGAAATCTGTGATTTTGATCAATGATATCTTAGTACTTTCCAGTTGCTTGTTTAAGAATTGATGTTTGGTTTATGGTCATATGAGACCTTATGTTTTTATTAAGCTTAGGGTAGGTTATATGTATGTCATGTTGGGAAGTGGCTTGCAATGGAAGCAAGAGCCCTAAGGAGGTTGCCTGGGTAAGCTATTGTGGGTTATTTTAATAACTGATAACATTTCATTAAATGAGAGTAAAATGAATTAATACGAGTCATTGTTTTTCCTCGTTCATGCCTTGAGTGCTAATACAGGCTAGGATGGGAGTAGAGAGGATGTTTGGTTGCAACCTTATTTTATTAGTATGCCTTGTTAGTATGAAAGGATGATGGTACTGCATGAAGTCACTAGGGGATCGGAGCCAATGAGGCTGTCAAGGTAACCTTAGAGTTGGTTCATGCAATGACACTTGCCCACTTACATAGTAGATTTCGTACGTGTTATTGTTGCCTCTGGGTTTAGTTGATACTTATGTCTTGGTACCCTTTGAGATAGTTTGCTTTCAGGAGTTTCCTTGACCTAGATGTTGGTTATGACTTGTATTTTGATATTCGTATGGGACTTGAGTTTATCTTCTCAATGTGGTGGGAGTGGGCCATTTAGGTTCCACGAGGTTGGGTGGTAGTGCATTTTTATTATACCATTGAGATCTGACAGTTAGATGTAGTTGTTGGAGTTCCATGTTCTGTATTTCCTTTCATTTTGTTCTTGTATACTATGATGGATGATTATACTCTATTGTCTTGTATTTGATTTTAGAGTACTTAAGAGATGATGTAATCTATTTTATGATGTATATTCTTTCAATCTTTCATACCCTATGACTTGTACAATGGATGATTGTGCATTCTAATTATTGCCAAGTGTCATCTTGTAATTGTATATTATTTACATGGATTCATACTTGTAGTTATTCTTGATGTAGATTTGTTATATATTGGATTTAGTATTAATTAAACTTAAATGTGATTCAACGTCATGGGACCCTTAGGAGATGTAATCTATTTATGGTGGTTGTATGTATGTGAGTTATTGCTTCTGCTATATTATCTGTTGATTTTATTATCTTTTTAAAAAAAATGTTTAACAAGCTTAGTAAAACTTTAGGTTAATTTGTTTTTGGTTCCATGGTGAGGCGTTACATTATTATCCACCACCTTGCAGCATTTGGCTAATAGTTTTGCATATATATCTTCCTTTTTGAATTTTCAAACATAATCTTGCAACGTTTATAGCGCGTCCATCTTGATTTAATTGAATCCACCCAGGAGGTCATACCATCTTGGTCGATACATGTCTATTTATGCCTTATGATCCTTGCGGGGAAAGCTCCCTCAGCTTATATTCTTCGATTCTTCTCTCTGTGCTTCTACAAATTTTCTAAGCATTTAGTATTTCCTATACCATAGTATAGTATTTACGTGAACCACATTGAGGTGGTGAAATTGAAATTTATTGCTGGAGTCGAAACTTGTGAGTTGGAGCTATGAATACTCATTGACCTATTCAAAGGTCTTGGTGTCAGGTCATTGTGCAATATCCAAATACTTGACACTGATACCAAAAATCAGGTCATGCATTTGAATTCCTTTGTGAATATTGTGTCATGTGTCGCATATGTGATATGTCTTGTTTATCAACTCTGTTGTTACTTCAATATTTGTTAAAAGATTCAGAGCCACACATATATTTAGATCCAAAATGATCTTTATGTTGATTGTTGAGGTATTCAAATAGTTATGTATTGTGTTGTGAATTTTCTTAATAAAAGGTTCGATTAAGGAGTTCCATACCAGGGCATAGCCAATATGTCCTTGCAATGCAATACTATATTTTGTAATAACATAACAGAATTAAGAGCATGCTATCTTACGATGTCATTAGCTGATAAAGGCATGATATATGACAAAGGAGCAAGAGATCATGAAATCATAAGAATTCCTTCAAGGACCATCATGGTCGAGCTTAGAGAGGAAAGAGTGGAAGCCCTGCAGTAAAAGGGGGTAAACAAATCAATAATAATACCCTAAAAACATAACTTAAACAAAAGCTCATGGTAATCTCTTTGTATTTTCTTGTTGTCAAGTTAAGCGGTGGGTAATCAGGGACATGAGATACCCATCTGAAATCCTTGGCCAAAGTAGTAAATGGTGTTTGCCACCATGATCACCAGAGGTCAAGGTACTAACAATTGAAAGATGGGCTAGTTTGAATGTGTCGACAGTCTCAACAATTGATTAATCAACACTCTTACACCAGGATGCCCAGTGGTTGGATAAGGGTGTCCCAAGCCAACTCCCAAGGTAGGGATGGTCTTTCTCGTTGGAGATTGTAAGGGGATACTAAGGGTCCGTGGTTGGGAGGTTAAACCCGTTTCAATGCTTCTCCTCTCTTCCAAATGCCAAGATTCGCACAACTTTGTTTCATCTACTGCATTTCCTCCAGCAATCCTTTTAAGTTTCATTTGTACTTCCTTGTTAAAATATGTTGTTTTTCTGAGAGTATTTTATGATGGAAATGGTAGTTAATAACTTAATGTCATGTGAACTAGTAGTTAAATGTTTGTTATTTTCTATTTATATGCAAAATCCATAATGTAGTTAGTTCATATTTTTCTCGATGAAGTAGTGGAATAACTGTTTTAAGTGCATCTTTATTTAAGAATTAATTAGTTTATGAATTTATAGTATATTACACAAATGAATGGAACAATGTAACCAAACCACATATAAAGAATTTTCAAATCGCCTGGTGACCATCGAGTTTGACAGACCTATGAACGTCGATCATGGTGAGGATATTGATAACCATGTGGGAATAAATGCCAATTCAGTCGGTTCCAAGGTTCAATATGCTCTCAGCTCTTAAGGTCAATTCAAAAAGAATACTCTCCGCAATGGGAAAACTTGGAACGTATGGGTGAATTATGATGGGAGTGCAATAGAGCTCAAGGTATTTCTTCTATATAACCCTTCTACCAATCTCAATAATATCTCTAAACCCTTAAGGCCCCGTTTGGTTGGTGGAAGATGAGGGCCAAAACCGGGTTATCAGGTGTAAAATCAGGTTTTGCAAAAAAACTTTGGTGTTTGGTTGGTTAAAATCATAACCTAGTTTTCAATTTCATCTTCCAATTTTGGTCAAAAATTGGAAGAAGTTTCTTCCAACAAAAAGGTGGAATTTGAAATTAAAACCAGGTTTTGAATTTTATGACAGTTTTTTTAATAATATTGTGGGGTCCACGGTATATTCATCTTCGGTGTCAACCAAACGGACCATTAGCTTCCCAAACCACAAAACCAGGTTTTCGAAAACCTGGTTATAAGATAACCTGGTTATGGCACAAATTGATCTTCCCCAACCAAACGGGGCCCAACTGTAATTTTGAATTACACAATAGATCTGCGTGAATATATTCCGGAGGTGATCAAGGTTGGCCTTTCACAGCCACTGGATTGGACGTTCAAAATCATACTGTTCTGGCTTGAAATTTTTCTTTTCTATATTCGTGGGAAATCAAATCTGCTTCCTCGCCATCAAGAAATCAAAATAATAGACCAAAAATTGTCTCGATATCCGTCTTAGTCTGTTTCCTTGGTATCTGCATCTCGCTGGTAGCAGGGACATGGAAACATTTTCCATCGGGTTTTTCCGGTTGTATGAGACTAAAACGGCGGATTCTGCCCCCCATGATAAGCCTATTGGCTAATTACATATCTAACGTAGAATTTGTGATTTAACTTCAATTAATCAACTTGACATGGGGAAAAATAATACAACTGATTCAAACGAGTTGAGTAAGAATTAATTGTGAGCTTTGAATCAGTTGTGAGCCTTCCTCGGGTTGTGCTGGGCTTGACTTTCACATGGTAGGCACAAAGTCATCAGGTCCAGTACCCCCTCTGCCTGCATGATATCAAAGAGCGTGTTACATCAGCACCACTGATGTTGCTGCAGAAATTATAATCCCTTCTCTCCCAGTTCTTGCTAATCTAACATCTTCCCATTTATTTAAAGTATTCCTCACCTTTGCTTTTTCCCATTTTCTCTCTCCAGCTTTTCATCTCATGCAGGTTCCCTGAAACATTACAATTAAAAATCTGTTACCATAAAAGAAGTCGGATACCCCGAGAGCATACAGAAACAGTGTATGCATTGCGCTATGCAACTATATTTACAAACCCAACAGATGTTCAAGTTGCCAAATGCTCAAACAAAAAAAACAAAAGCTTCCCAGAAACTGAAAATAAAGCGAAGCCCCCTCATGCTTACTGCAGATATGGCATGGTGCACATTGTTAGAGTGGAAGGGTGTTTTTCAAATTGCTTTATTTAGCATCACCAATAATCTCCACAAGAACACCGTCCCTGTTTAAAATGGTGGAAACGGTTTGCATCCCTCACAACAATTTCTCTTCCAACAATTTTGGAGATCAGTTTTGTTGCAGTGTGGCACTCAGCACATACTCTGAGGTTCTTAACAACCCTAATAGTTGTTCCACACGGTGTGTTTATCAAACCAAATGCAATTGCCAGCTTTTCACTATGATGACAGAGAAATAATTCTTTTTCCTCCTCTTCCACATCATTAAGTGAATGTCTTGAATCTGGAAAATACCCAGCTGCCTTCATCTCGCAAGCCAATTGCTCTAACTTTAAGTAAATATCCTGTGTCTGTGGGTGTGATTTGTCTCCTGCGCAGAAAGCATGTACCGTTTGATGGCCTTCAATCCAACTACATCCAGGGATCTTCTTGATTCTCCTATCTTTCATCAATCTCCTTACTGTTTCAACTTCACTCCTCCAGCCAACTTCTACAAAGATGTTTGAGAGAAGAACATAAGGTGCAGTATTTTTAGGATCCATGTCAAAAAGCAGTGTTGCTGTAAATACTCCCAAGCCTATATTCATATGCGATCTACAGGCACCAAGAAAACACATCCACACAGCCACCACAGGTTTAACTGGCATCTTAATGATAAAATTTAGGGTGTCCTCAAGATAGCCTGCACGGGCAAGAAGGTCAACCATACAAACATGATGATCAACTGTAGGTGTGTAATAAAGGTTACTCATATGATAAAAGCATTTACAGCCCTCATCCACTAAGCCTGTGTGGCTGCATGCAAATAGAACACAAGCAAAGCTTATAATGTCGGGATATGTTCCAGAGAGCTTCATTAATTCAAAGATTTGGAGAGCGTCCTTGCATAATCCATTTTGTGCATATCCAGCAATCATGGAATTCCATGAGACTACATTTCTTTGAGGCATGTTGTCAAACAGATATCGTGCCTGCTCTACGCTTCCACATTTTGCATACATGTCTACCAGGGCATTTACAACTACAATATCTGACAAAAAGCCTCCTTCCTCTATGTTTAAATGGATGTCCATGCCCTGTTCTAAAGCTCCCATTTTGGCACAGGCTGGGAGGATGCTGGCAAAGGTTGTTGAGTCTGGCTTTACACCTGCCAATTGCATTTGCTTAAAAATTTCTAAAGCCTTTTCGACAAGTCCATTTTGAGCATATCCCAAAATCATAGCATTCCATGAAACCACGTTTCTTCGGGGCATTTTGTCAAACAAAGCACGTGCACTGTCTATGCTTCCACATTTTGCATACATATCAACCAGGGCACTTGCAACTACAACATCTTTCAATAATCCCCCTTCAATTATGCTTTGATGGATATAAATACCTTGTTCCAAAGTTCCCATCTTGGCACAGGCTGGGAGGATACTGGAAAAGGTTGTCGAGTTCGGCTTTACACCTGACAATTCCATTTGCTTATAAGTTTCAAGGGCTTTTTCAACAAACCCATTTTGTGCATATCCAACAATCATGGTATTCCATGAGACTATGTCTCTTTGAATCATTTTGTCAAACAATTCATGCGCCTTCTCTATGCTTCCACATTTTGCATACAAATCTACCAGGGCCGTTGCAATGACAACATCTGACAAAATATGCCCGTCAGTTACGCTCTGATGAACACCCATACCTTGGTCCAAAGCTCCCACTCTGGCACAGGCAGACACTATGCTGGCAAAGGTTGTAGAATTTGGCTTTACACCTACCGATTGCATTTGCTTGAAAGATTCTAAAGCCTTCTCAGAAAATCCATTTTGTACATACCCTGCAATCATGGCATTCCATGAGATGACATTTCTTTGAGGCATTTCATCGAACAGTTCCTGTGCCTTGTCCATTCTTCCGCATTTTGCATACATGTCTACCAGCGCATTTGCAACTACTACATCGGACAGGTATCCATCTTCTGTTATCCTTTGATGGATATCCATACCCTGTTCCAAAGAACCCATTTTAGCACAGGTAGGGAGGATGCTGGCAAAGGTTATGGAATTCAGCTTTATACCTGCCAATTGCATGTGCTTGAAAGTTTGCAAAGCCTTTTCAACAAGCCCATTTTGTGCATAACCTACAATCATTGCGTTCCATGAGTATATATCTTTTTCGGGCATTCTGTCGAACAATTCACTTGCTTGGTTTATGCTTCCACATTTTGCATACATGTCTACCAAAGCAGTTGCAACTACAACATCTGACGAAATTCCTGATTCCTTTATGCTTTGATGGATATCCATACCCTGATCTAAAGCTCCCATTTTAGCACACGCTGGGAGTACGCTAGCAAATGTGAACTGATTGGGTTGGAGACCTGTTCGTTGCATTTGCTGAAATAGTGCGACTGCTTCGTGAGGATACCCGTGCCTTTGGTATGCTGCAATCACCGTATTCCATGAAACCCTGTCTCGTGTTTTCATGTTGTCAAACAATTTCCTAGCACCTGCCAAACTTCCACACTTGACGTACATGTTAATGAGGTTATTCTGAAAAGTTGTGCCAGTAGCAAATGGAAATCGCCAGTGAGCGATAAAAGAGTGGACATTTTTCCCTTTTGAAAGAGCGTTCTTGAGAATGCAGGTCTGCAATAATTGAAGATACGTGGAGGAGTCATTGGGGGGATCGTGTGTGGTAAGCAGAATGTGCAGCGCCTCCTTCAGCTGGCGCCCTCTACATAATCGCGGTAGACTCAGATGATCAGTGAATGTCAATCGCATTCTTCGATTGTTATCGAAGCATGGAATTGATTTACCAAAATGAAGTTGCCAATTCACCTATTGAAAGCATTTTCTTTAGAAAGATTGAAGGTGACCACGAGATGCTCCCAGCAAAATCATGGAAACATTACAGTAAAGTCTCCAATATTTGGGGGTTGACAAATACATATTTTGAACGACATTACAGTATGGTTTATTGTCAACTTGGAAAATCTCATAAAAATATTGTAAACAAAAATTTATTTGCGGTTGAGAAATACCTCTTTCAGCAATAGTTGTTTTATTGTCCCTTCATAAAATTTCAAAAAAAATGGGTTAAACAAAAATTTCTGAAAGGAATGTTTGAAATTATAAGTAGATTTGAATAAACGGATAAAGGGAAAAGAGGGCATCTAAGTCTAATAGGGTAAGGATGCGGAGAGTTCAATGAGATGGATGGAACAAGAGGATGGATAAGTTAATCATGAAAGATTGAGGGTAGATTTTGAGATGATTTGAGGATCATAATTGAAAAGCAATTAAGTTTCTTATGTCTTTTAATAAACAAATGGTCTTTCTTAAATATTTTAGAAAGGAATATTATTCTTTCAATATATGTAAATGAGAAAAAAAAACATGTATCTTATTCTAAGATGCATATCAAATACATTATTTTCTCCCATCTAGAACAATAAATTATTTGAAGAGTGTGAGTTTACTTTAGTTTGGAATTAGTAAATAATTTATCAAAAAATAATATTATTATAAAATTTAATTTAAGATTTGGTATATATTTAATTCTATTTTTATTTAATTTTTTAAAATAATTATTTGAAGGAAAGATTTCTATTAATAAATATTAAAATAATAATAAATTAAAAATAAATACATATTTTGTGTTTTTTTAATTTTTTAATATAATTAAATAATTATTAATGTCGATAGACATTCTATAATGGGAGAATGAGTGGAGTGGGAAGGTGTGAGTTAATGTTAACATTTATTTTCTAGGTTAAATTTAAAAACCATCTAAATGTCAAAATATTAATATTTATTATAAATATAGTATATTTTTAAAAGATATAGTATATTTTTAAAAAATAATTTAATAAATATTACATAAAATATTTGCTACAATCATAAACTTAAGAGATATAAATAATCATTAAAAAATCAAAAATTAAAAATAAAATTAATAACTTAAGTATTTGCAAAAAAGAATCAAAATATAAAAAACTTAAGAAAGTACAAAAAAAGAATGAAAACAAAAATATATTTAGATGTAGTAAATTAAGTTTTAATCATGTTTATAATGGATATTATCGACATTTCTTTAGATAGACTTATTTAAGATATCTATACTAGTATTATATTTTGAAACTAACATATTTAAAACTTCTTAAATAGACTCTACACTAGGATCAGAGTGGAAAGGAGGTGGTGGGTGGTTTGCAACTCCATATGTTTGCAACGCATTTGGCTCATGCAGCATTGTTGGTCCGTCTCGTTGCATGTGAATGCCATCGTGTCTATTTTTTCTTTAATTTGTGGTTTTTTATGCTATATTGTGTTTTTGTGTGCTTTTACCCGTGTTTTTCCTTCTTCATGTGCCCTGGCTTGGATTTTGTGTGGGTTTCACTTGGCTTTTTTCTGTTCCAATTTGAGTTGGGTGTTCGGCCCCAACATTGGCTTGCATATGTGACAGGGGCTAATGGAAGGTAATGATGTGGTCGTGGCAAGTGAGCCGCTGGGAGACCTTGTGTGTGAAAATGATGAGAAGTCAAGGGTTGATAATGGTTCAAATAATGATAAACTAGAGATATTTGGTAATGATGGAAAGGAAGGTGATTGTGAAGTTATCATGGATAATGGTGGTTCTAAGAAAAAGTGTGAAAGGCCTTCGTATAAGGTAGTCCTTATGGAGACTTCGGTGTCATTTTTCCCTGAAACGACTTGCTTCGAGAGTAGGTTTGAAAGTGCTTCAATTGTTGAGTGTTCAAATGGAAGTGGGAGGCCTACAACCCATGGAGATAGACGAGATGCAGGAAAAGATGGAGGAGTCGCACAAAAACATGGACATGGAGATGGTAGGAACACTTCTGACAGTTTGAAAACCCTAACCTTGTCTCCCAATGAAGATATGGTTAAAGCTGTTAGAGTAGAGCAAAGTAGGTTAAGAAGCATTGTCATATTCTTTGTTTGTTTAGATGCTAATGCTTTGCCTTCACGTAAATTTCTTGATGATTGGTTAAATGTTGTGTGGGGAAAAAAATTGGCCTACATGTTAATTTTTGCAGAATTATTCAAAAGGGCTTTTCGTTATTCTTTTAAAAACTCATAATATACAAGAAAGAATATTAAAGAAGGGTTTTTGGAATGTAGGTCATTCTTTATTTAGAGCTTATCCTTAGTCTTCTAATGGTAACTTTGATGAAGTTATTAAAAAATCCACACCAAATTGGGTGGAAATTAAGAATCTTCATGCCGAATTTTGGCCTTTTATCTCTCATATTTTGAAACCCCTCAGGTTGGTCTTGAAAATAGAAGATTCTAGGGTTACTCTTTCGCATTTAAATGTGTGTGTTCTTGTGGCTCTGGATCCAGATGTGATCTTTCCTGATATTATATCCCTAAACTTAGAGGAAGAAATTTTTTCTTGGGAAATTTCTCTATTAGGTAATTTGCATGCATGTTTTCATTATAAACTTAATGGCCACATTAAGAAGAATTGTCCAACCTACAATTTGCATTTTGAGAGAGCTAAGGTGAATGTTGATAATTCCAAGGAAGAAATCCTAGATAAGGTTAATGTGGTAGAGGTTTTGGATAAGGATGGTCTACCATCTACTCCAAATGGAAAATTGGATGGTGGTATGTCTAACCAGCCCATGCTGACCAAAAGCCCTTTTGAAGCTGATTCCTTGGAATGTAGTGGGTTTGTCTATTTAGACAATCCTTTATATGATAAAGATTTTGAGGTGATTCTGGCTGGTCAGGCTAGCCAGATTCTTGGTGAAGTTCATCCCATGATCCGAGCTATTTTAGCATCAGAGCTGGCTGAGGTTAATATTTATGAGATCCCCGTCAAATTGAATGCTCAGCAGCTTGTTATCAGATCCATTAAAGAGAACGCAAGGGCTGTTAATAATAGGGGTGGTATACTTAAAGAGATATGTCCTCCCTCATTTGTGATCCAAAAAAATCTTGATGCAGAGACAAGGGGACAATTTACTGAGGTTGTGAAAAAGAAAAGGAAAACATATGAGAAGAGGTCGATCTTGGGTAGTGTTGGTGGCAAGAATGCCATCCGAAATTATTTCAATAGACTGAATAAGGCTCTTAAGACTCCTTCTTTACAACCCCCTTCATGATGTTAAACATTCATAGCTAGAATGTTAGAGGTCTAGAAATGACTGATAGGAAATATATTGTTAGGAAATGATGTAATAAGTTGAAAGATAAAGATATTGTATGTTTGCAAGAAATTAAAGTTGTTGGTTTTCAAGCATCTTGTATTAACAAATTTTTATGGGATCAAGCTTTAGGTTTTCATTATGAGCATGAGAAACACAAAGGTGGAGTGGCCATGTTAGTTGGACCCAAATGGGCTGACTCCATATTACAACATGGTTGCTCAAGATGTCAAAGGGCACTTTGGGTGACTCTTAAAATTGGGGAGGATATTATTGGGATTTGTAACATTTATGCCCCAAATGATTATAAGGATAGAATTGTGTTGTGGGAATGGTGTTCTTCTAACTTGCCAAAAGCATATTGGATATTTATAGGAGATTTTAACATGATAGAAGCCAGTTGTGATAAACAAAGAGGTTTGAATCATCATTGGAAAGGTAAGGAGCAATTTTTTTGGTGTAAACTCAAAAGATGTTTCAATTTGATTGATCCTTTGGAGAATAACAGGGAGAACTTTAATGACATATGGTTCACTTGGTGCAATAATCATGGGAAGCAGAATAGAATTTATTGTAGATTGGATAGAATTTATTGTGACTCTTCTTCTTTTTCATTCCAATCTAAAGAGGGTCATTCTCGTATTACTATGTCTCCTGCTGCAATGTCAAATCATTCTCCTATTTCTGCAAAGATACTGATTAATAAGGTTGATAATGTTAATGAAGAAAGTAACAAAAGAAAAAGTTTTAAGTTAAATACCTCTTTGCTAAAAGACTCTGATAATAAAGAAGCTATTAGAATGGTGACCTTTTTATCCAAGCTTTGTAATCAGTCTGTAAGACCTGTTAAATGGTGGTGCCATTTAGTGGAGTCTTGGAAAAAAATCTATCAGATTATAGGGAAAAATGTAGCCAAATATAAAAATGAAGAAGAGAATGATCTTCAATTCAAGCTCAATAAAGTTGAACTTGCTCTTCAAACCTATCCTGATAACCCAATGATGTTAAATAATTTGGTCTCCATCAAGCATAAATTAGGATTCCTTCACAAATGCAAGATCCAAGGGCAAAGGATTCGAGCAAGAATGAATTGGCTTAGAGATGGTGATATAGGGTCTAAATATTTTTTTAACATTATTAAGGCTAAACACAAGGCATAAAAGATTGAGAATATTCAAACTAAGGGTGGTAAAACTAATGACCCAAAGGCTATTAAGGAGGCTTTTTCAATTTTTATTCTGAATTGTTCTCTTTGGAATTTGATCAAGAACAACATGTGCAATTGAGTGGTTGTCTGAAGATGATCCTGGAGAAGGTTTTTGGTAGGGAAAGTGATAAGTTGAGTAAAAAAAAATTCTCTAGAAGAGATTCAAGAGGCTATCAAGGCTATGACCAATGACAAATCTCCAGGAATGGATGGTCTGCCTATTGAATTTTATAAGGATAATTTAGATTGGATTGGGGAAGAGCTTTTATTATTCTATAATGATGCCTTTGATAATGGTTCTCTGGGTAGCAATGTGAATAAAGGAATCATTAAACTGCTTCCTAAAGCAGGAGATAGATCTTTAGTCAAGAATTGGAGACCCATCACCCTGCTTAATCTGTCATAAAATTATTGCTAAGTTGTTGGATAGGAGGATTGCAGACATTATTAAAAATATTGTTTAAGTCACTCAAACAAGTTTTTATAAAAGGTAGATATATTTTGGAGAATCTTATCACCAGTTGGGAAGCTATGAATTGGGCTAAGGCTAGTAGGCAGGATGTGGCTATGATACTCCTTGAGTTTGAGAAGGCTTATGATAGGGTGGAGTGGCCTTTTGTTCTTGGTATGTTGAAGCCTTTTGGCTTTCCCTATTATTTTTGCAAATGGATTGAAATTTTGTTTAAAGATGCTTCCACAGTTATTGAGATAAATGGGGAATTTTCAAAACCTATTATTCTACAGAGGTCTATCTGGCAAGGTTTCCTATTGCACCCTACTTATTTGTGATTGTTGTTGATGCTCTATTTTTTTATTCTTAGGGATGCTTCTTTAGGGCATCCTATTAAGGGCATCACCCTCCCTAATGAAGATGAATTGATCAATGCTCAATTTGTAGATGACACTGTCCTTTTTTTGGATTTATCTAAAGATAATTTTTCTATGGCTCTTCACAGACTTAACTTTTTCTACTCTATTTCTGGAGCCAGAGTGGCTCCCCATAAGTCTTCGCTTATGGGTTGGAAGGAGATACCTCCTAATTGGTTGACAAAGATGGGTTGGAATTGGATTGGACCTAAAACTATTACTAGGTATCCGAGCATTCCTTTCTCCCTGGATCCTTCATTTTTAGACATGTGGGAGTGGATGTTTAATAAGATTAATGGTAAGCATATTAGATGGCAGACTCACTCCCTTTCATTAGCTAGTAGAGTTCAGGTTGTATAGAAGGTCCTCTCTTCCCATCATATCTTTTTTGCTTCAACTTGGTTGTTTACTAAGACTTAGTTTGGGATGCTTGAAAAAATTCTTAGAGATTTCTTATGGTTGGATGGCTTAGGGTCCAAGAAGAGACATTGTGTTAAGTGGGAATGCTATTGTCTGCCCAAACAATTGGGGGGTTTGGGGATTAAGGATATTAGAACTCAAGGCATTGCTCTTGCAGCCAAGTGGATCTTCAAAGCATTTTGGGGAAATGAACCTTGGAAAGTTCTTGTGAGAAATAATGTTGAAAGGTCAGTTATTAAAAAAGGTAAACATTGGAACAACATTCCTTTTTGGGATATTATTATGGGACATTTTAAGATGAAAGTGTTTGGGTCTAAAGCATTTGCCTCTCTGTGGTTTGCATGGTCACAAGTAAGGGAGTTTATATCTTGTAGGTATGCCATTGGGGTCCCTCCTAATTACATTGTTACTGACAGATTAATTTGGTGGGGATTGTATTTGAATGATAAGCATCTTGCTCTTACTCAGAGTTTTTCAACTAAAAAATGGAATGAGAAAGGTATTTCTCTTATCAATGACCTAATGGTTAACAACATGATTGGGTCGTGGGATGAGATTTCTAGGAAGTTTGACATTCCCAATTCTTAAAGGAAGACATATACTCTTTTGAATAAAGCTTTATGCAAGGAGAAAGATGGAAAGTTTATGGACAACAATTCTTTTATCAGAAATATAAAATGGAATAATGGTACTCGTATTGGTGACACCTCTATTAAGCAAATTTATAATATGTTTAAAAATGATCAATCTTGTGTTATAGTGTATAGTTAATTGTTGGGGTCTTGATTGTCCTTTCTCAAACTGGCATTTTATCTTTAATTACTTTGGAAGGGTCCTTGTGAGCCTAAGGTTATTCATTTTAGATGGTTGTTGTTGCTTAAAAAGCTTTTTGTAAGGTCAATTTTATCATCCATTAAAGTTGAGATTGTGACTTGCAATCTGTGTAATAGACCTGAGAGCTTTGAGCATATCTTTTTTGAATGTATTTTTGCTTCTAAAGTTTGGGTCATTTTCTTTGGGTACCCTATTGATTGGGAAAAAATATAATGGTTTTACTTGGTGTGAAATTTTGGCTGGTTATGTGAGATCTTTTGACTTATCTCTTAGTAGATTTTGGTTTGCTCTTACTCGTGAAGTATTATGGTTTCTTTGGAAGGAAAGGAACCGGCAGATATTTCAAAATGTGAGAAGATCTCCTACTGAGTTTAATCTTAAACTCACACATTTTTACATCATGTCGCAGGTTTCTTTTTGCTTGGAGATTAGAAAGCCCAAATTCATAAAGTTGATGCATGATGGGATAATACTAATTTACAAAGATGAAGTTAAAGCTGCTCATTACATTGAAAGATATCAAAGTTTCCTTACACAAGCAAAGATTGAAGATCTGAGCATACTTATGGAAAAGTGTCATCTGGATGCTGACAAGGAGACAATTACATGTGTTGGAACTACTTCAGCACATATTTATGAGACTGATCAGCCAGATCATGTTTTTCAGAATTTATAGTTTTGCAGTGCATGTATCATCTTATAAGAAATAGTGATATATCTTATATGGTCTTGGATGTTCATATTAGAAACTCTGTGTAAAGTATTTTAGTTGGGTTACTCCTCCCTCCAAATTTGTAATAGTCTTGAGGGTTGGTTCTTTTTCAAAGTGACATGTTTGATTCAATGTTGTCCAAACTTTTTCAATACAAAAAAAAAAAAAAAAAAACTTCTTAAATAGAATATATAAAATACCAAAGACTTTGATGCCATAGCATAAAATTTACAAAATGTCATTAGTTGTCTTAAAAAATACAACTTATTTAAAAAAGATAAGATTAATATTAATATAATAAAATTTAACGATATTTGTAATATGATATTTTCTAAGTAGAAGTGGTAAAAGATTTTTTTTTTAAATGTTAGTTTTTTATATTTGAATGTATTTGAATAAATATTATAAGTATGTATTATTTAGAAAAAATAAATTTTGAAAGATAAACTTTATAAGAGTTTTAACATTTAAATATATATATATTTTATATTGTTGAATGGTGTTAAAGGGTTTTAATCAATTCAAAGCATGTACATTTAGCTTTCTATTGGATGGAAATTAAATAATTTTTTATATTAGTATGAATGATATAGTAAATTCAATATTTGTTAATATGGAGAATACAAATAGACACCACTAAAATTGCATATTGAATAATAAAAATTGTTAATAAAAAGAATACAAATAGACGCCATTAAAATTACATATTGAAAACATGTAGTTGTTCAATAATATTTTTTAGGTAACAAAGTAGTTTTTCTTATAAATTGTTTATATTGAGAATCATCAAAATATTTTATTTTACATAGATCAATCTTGCAGTTGTGTTGAAGCTTAAATTTGAAATTTTGTTATTTCAATTTTGGGTTTATATTAATTTTCCAAAGTATTTTATCATTTAAAATTGCTCTTGAATGCATCATTTTGTTGAAGTTGTGTCATGGTCATTTTTTAGCCAATAGGCTATTTGTGGGAACTTTGTTCCCAAAAATTGAATTTTTGACAGAAAAGTTATCAATTGGTCCAAAAAGTAAGTTGTCAGTTGGCTAGAAAAGTTGTCAGTTTGGCTGGAAAATTATAAATCCTTCCCTTAATTATTTACCTATCAGTTTTTATCTCACTCTACTTTTAACTATTACTTTGATATTTATTAGTTTTAGATTACGGTAAAAGCAGGTTTTGAAGGGACCCCGAAACCCTTTAACAAAAAACAAAAAGATAAAGCAAGACAGCCCAACCAGGAAAAACCCTGCAACAAACTGAAGAACAGTATCAGAATCAGGTTTTACAGGGACCTGAAACCACTAGAAAAGGCCAAAAATAAACTAACCCAGGTTTTACAGGGACCTGGAACCACAAATAGTATAAACTATAAAAAAACCAAAAACCAAGACCAGTGTCCCCAACCAGCGACCAAAATCAGACAGGCGCCAAACCAGAGAACCCCCCCCCCCCCCCAGTGCCACTATTGCAGCTCCAGGATCAATTTAGCTGCTTCCTTACCAATTGGAAGCAACATCCATAGTAGCAGCAGCTTTCATAGCACTCTTCCTCGAGCTCTGCCTCGTTCTTTTGTTTGGACCCTCAGCCGAAATGATATCTTCATTTGCCCTTTTGCCCAGGCTAGCAGCGGCTGCCCAAATACTCGAGGTGACCTATTCCATCTTGGTGCTACTCTCCTTGATTAACATTGTGAGGTTCTGCTCATAGTTGTTAAGTTTGTTAGGGATGTCTCCCATCTGTCCTTCCATATGACTAAGTTTAGCATTAATAGTATCCAGGTTATGTTGCAGAATTTCCACCTTTTTCTTCAAACCCATTATTTCATTGTAGATCCAAGAATCAACCTTGAGGCTGGTGTCGGCTTTCTCCTTAGCAGAATGCAGGAAGGTAAGCATGGTATCCCTCTGCATAGCGTCACAATCATCTTTAGCAGTCTTATGTGGGGGGGAGCAGACATTGTCATTGATATCCTCCATTTTCGTTTGATCCTCCTTTCAACCCTCAGCATAGTCCTCAGGATGAGCAGAGTCCTTCCTTTTTTCTTCCTCTATCCCCTTAATAGGAGAAGCAGTAATAGCCGTATGGTCCTCCTTATTCTTCTCAACGAGATTCCCATCAGTGTTATCTTCCACTTTATTACCCCCACTAGAAATAACCTGGTTACCCTCATTATTAGATTTACTCTGTTCAAAATTACCTTCACTATTGTTTTCCTCTTTTCCTTTTTCATCTTCAGTCTCCGGATACCCATCCAAATTAGAACTTAACTCTCCAGTTTCAGTATCATCCTCATCCTCAGGTTTCCAATTCTCACAGCTTTCCGAATTATCAGTCTCAGACTCCTCATCCTCAAGAACTTATGAGGCAGAGGGTTTCAAATTTAGGGCATTTTCTTTACCTTTAACAGAATCACCCTTCTTACTCTTAATGGGCTCTTTCTTCTTGTCCTTAGAGGGAGTAGAGGCAATGTGCTTATTTTTACAATATCCCTCAATAAGAAGGATCAAACCTTCATGAAGAATGGGTCTGGAATCCTTTTTCTTATGGGCTTCTAAACTATTAAGTAAAGAAAACCACAAAAAGAAGGGGAAAGATATTCTATCTTTGTATGAAATACTCACGGATGCAGCAGAGAACATCCCTCCAGATCTCCTTTATCTGGTTCGCATCAAAGAAATCACCATTCTTTTCCAGAAGCTTCTCCTCTTCTTCCGTTTTCAAAAACTTTTTGTAGGCTGCATTTGATATACTAGTTTGCTTAGTGAATTTTATGCCCACCGTAGGAAGACCCATGATCTCAGCAATAAACTCCTCCGTAAGTTTCACAGTCACACCATGGAGAGTGACTTTGTCATTGGACCAGTTCTTAAAGAAAGTCGTAGTGATGTGAGGCTTAAAACCATTGAGTCGCTCCATGTAATGAGTCACTTTTCCTTTCTGCAGAATTTTCCAAACATCCTTGCAAGCCTTCCATGCCTCACAATTTTTTGGTTCTTGTTTGCGCGGTTCTCCCCCCATCAGCAGAGAATAGTAAACACATTCAAACTAGAAAAACCAGACGCATAGAAAGAGAGGGTTAGAAAGAAAATTGTTTTTCTTCCCACCAAAAGAGACACCTTTGTTCAGAGAAACGTGCGAACACCACGTCGCATTTATTTGAGTGTACTTCATAGGGGAAGAAAATCTGGCAATAATTTGATCACTCCACGAAATCATTAACTTTCCAATCTTTTCAAATCTTACCCACCTTCGCATGAATAGCTTCATGATGAATAATTGCTTTGAGATCAACTTGATTATTTAATTCATCGGTCCACCTCACCATTTGCCCCGTTAGGACAACATAGTTGGCAACCCAATCAGCAGCACTGTTGGCCTCCCGAAAGGTATGAGATATGACAACTTTTTCAAATTTTTGAATAAGGTATTTAATCTCCTTGATAATGGTCTCTATCGACCATGAGATAGCACTTTTATTATTAAGGATATTAATAATATTTAAAGAGTCACCTTCCAACCATAATTTAGGACATCCCAAATCCACTGCAATTTTCATAGTATAAAGGGCCGTCGTAGCTTCAGCAATGTGACTATTAGTCTGACCTATAGGGATAGCTATAACATCTTTAACTATTCCCATAGAATCTCTCAACACACCTCCACAACCCGCACTCCCTAGATTTCCCTTAGCAGCACCATCAAAGTTTCCTTTAATCCAACCATTCAGAGGGGAACTCCAAGTGACATTCAATCTTGGGTTATCAGTTTGAGTCTTAGGGTTTCCAGGAAACATAGGATTATCAATAGAAAAGGTTTGATAAGATATTTTCAAGGATCTAAAATTCTCCTTACAAGATCTAATAATGTTCTGACCGAGCACCCATCCAGAAACCTCTCTGTTTCTAAAAATTCTATTGTTCCTTTCTTTCCAAATACCCTAGCAGAGATGAGGCAGAGTAATTTTCCATAGAAATTGAACATCAGAATTCTTAGACAGGCATTTCCAGCTTTTAAAAGAAGATTCCACATTGTTATGATGAACCCAAGTCAAGTTCCAATACATTAGGATCTCAGTCCAAACCATCTGGGAGTAAGAGCAGTTCAGAATCAGGTGGTCTCTATCTTCAAAACCATTCTTACATAAAATACACCTATTCACCAAATTTATACCTCTTTTCTGCA
Source organism: Cupressus sempervirens (assembly GCA_028749045.1). NCBI lineage: Eukaryota > Viridiplantae > Streptophyta > Pinopsida > Cupressales > Cupressaceae > Cupressus > Cupressus sempervirens. Next base: position 294,375,165 of record CM053788.1, on the reverse strand, counting down.
AGTTATCAAGGGTCAGAATTTTATTTTGAAGCAGGACCCAAAAGAAGAAATTAATTTTAAGAATGAGACCCTTAATCCAAGCCTAAGACCACAAGAGATGATTTTCCTTCTTCTTAGAAGCAAAGAGAGAAGAAACCTTGTATTGCCCACTGGGATCAACATACCAAATAATCTCATCCTCAAAAGAAGGGTGGAGAGAAACAACATTGAGAGATAATTGGATGTGATAGAAACTTTGATCAATGTCCTTCAAGTTAACCTAGGAATCATTATGCCAATAATGACTAACAAGAGTGCCATATCTCTGCCTGCATAAGTCAACTTGATTCAGATCTTGAACATCTTCAATTAGGGGGTGATCCTTAAGCCAGACATCTTCCCAAAAACTCACCCTAAACCCATTGCCAATTTTCCAAGAGCACCCTTCTCCAAGCATTTTCTTAGTACCCTGCACAGCTCCCCAAATTGAGGAGGGATGAATAACATCAACAGAGGAAAAGAAATCAAGAAGAGAAACAGAATTAGGGAGGTACTTGTGTTTCCAAATGGTACTCCATTCTTTCTTCTCATGGAACACACGCCATCCTTGTTTAGCTAGAAGAGCTTGATTCATGCTTCTGATTCTCCGGATACCCAGCCCACCATCCCTGACCGATTTACAAACATGATCCTAGGCAATTAAAGGTATTCTCTTTTTTTCCTCTGAACCAGTCCATAAAAAATCCCTTTGAATTTTATCAATAGCCTCAGCAAATTTAGTGGGGATTTTGAAGAGACTTAAGGCAAAAGTTGGTATACTTTGGAGAGAAGCTCTAAGAAGAATTAATTTACCAGCCTGGCTTAAGGTTCCCTTTCCAACCTGCCAACTTCTTGCTGAATTTATTAATGAGATCTTCCCATAAAGAATCTGGAACCTTCAAGCCTAAAGGAAGACCCAGATAGGAAGAAGGGAGAGAACCAATAGAACACCCAAGGATTTTGGCAATTTTATGTATATTTATTAGTTGTTATCTCCATTTTTATCTATTGTTTTTCTTTTTCTATTTAAAAAAAAAATACTTGTCATCTCCACATTGATCTCTATTTATTTAACTTTTGATTTTTAAAATTGATTTAGATTTAGATTTTTTTTATTTTTTTAAATTTTTTTATTAATTAGTTTAGTTTTTCTTTAAATATAATTTTTTAGTTTAGATAATTATTTAGTGAATAGAATATTTGTTAGAGATGTTGTTGTATTTTTCTTATTAATTTTTCAAAATAGATTTTTTTATGAGTTTTTTAAAAATGATTTTTTAAAGTAAATATTATGTTATTTAAATTAAAAATTATTAATAATCTAATTTGTTCACTGTAATGTCCCCATCTTTTTAGCAACTAAGTGGAGTTCTTAGTATTTGCAAGGAGAAGCTTCTAGACAGTGCATTAATTATTGGAAAGGGGGAAACCTCTTGTAACTTAATTTTCTAGAAGCATAATTAATTATTGTATTGCAAGGGAGGAGTTTCTAGAGAGTGCATTAATTATTGGAAGGGGGAAGCTTCTAGTAAATGCAATTAGTTAATATTTTATTTCCTTCTAGAAGGGTGAAGGAAAAATATAAATAGAGGTGGGAGCTTCATTGTTTAGCATTTGATTATTGTGAATTGCATTTGATAAGAGCTTGGAGGTGAGAGTTATAGATCTGTTCTTGGCATTAGAGGATGTTTATCCTCTCTTGTGAGATTCTAGACGTCATTCCCTTGGGGTTTGGCCTTTGGAATTTAGTACTATGTATTTAATTTTATTAGTTTGAGAACAAAATTTATTTCAACAATGGTTCAATTTTCAGTTTGCATAAATTCCTTCTTGTTCATGTTATGTGGTTTTAAATCTATGCAAAGACATTAAAATCTCTTTCAGTAGTTAGTTCAATTCTTGAGGATTTTCAGGGTGCCCATTACGTTCACATAAGATTATATTTTAAAAGATTATTTTATTATCGAGCACTTATCGGCTTATTGTTGCAAGTACAAAAGCATGCAATTGCTAGTTTTTAATTGTATTTATATATTTGTCTCCTATTTAAAAAAAAATAATAATAATCTATTTCAATTTTAGATTTATATTAATTTTCTAAGTATTTTATCATTTACAATTGCAAAAATATGACTTTGTGGAAGTTGTGACATGACCAAACTTTTTTCAGAATTGTCTTTGTATATTTGTCTCCCATGTTTTTTTTAAAAATTTAAATATTAGTTATTTGAATTTATCTCCCATGATTTTGTTGAAGTTGTGCCATGGCCAATTTTTTTATAGAATTCTCTCTCTATATTTATCTCCTTTATTTTTTAAAATTTAAAAGTTAGCTTTTTGAATTTAGTTCCCATGATTTGTTTGAAATGGCCAAACTTTTGGAAACCCGCATCTTTAAAAAAATTAAAACTTGTCTATTTGAATTTTGGATTTCTATTAATTTTCTAAGTATTTTATCAGTTACCATTGCCCTTGAATTTTGGTAGTTTATGTTTTTTTAATCTACAATTTAGTCTCTAATTTAAATATTCATTTATTTTCTAAGATTTTTTAAACATGCATTTTAATGTCTAGTGTTTACTATTTATCTTCTTTTAATATAGTTTTCATTTATATGACTTATTTTCTTATAATTAGGGGTAAGACACACTATTCAACAATGTGGCAATAATGGTTAAAATATAGTTAGTAAAATATTACATTTCAAAAATCCTTCATATGCATATAAGACTTCAATTGAATCATCTAATTAAAAAAGTGAAAAATAATTTATACAAATTATAAAGTTGAAAATTTATACAAGTGCCAATGTCTAATTATTTGATAAATCATTTTATATCATTAAACAATTGAAATAAAAGAAAAAGCAAGATGGTTTAAATAATTATTCCTTTACTCTCAAAAAATATAATTCTAAATTTTGACCTAAGAAAAAATGAATATTTTAAAAAAAAATCATACAAATTATCCGTTAAAATAAGAATACACAATATTATCCCTAAAATGTAGGAGTGTTTAGTCACCTCATTCTCAATTGGGTGGGGATGCTTAGAGGAAGAGTAAAAATGGTAAATCAACATAAGAATAAAATGAATTAGATATCCAAAAGATTTTTTTATAAAAAAAAAATTGTGTTAATTTAATGATTGTTTTATTTGTTTCATTTATTGATATACTAGAGACTATATTCAAAGTAGGTTTAAGTGTAGACTTGGAATTAAGGTTATTGTTCAAATAAATATTATATTATTATTCAATTATTAATATGATTAGGTTTCTTTAATATTAAATTACATATATTGTTTTCTATTTTACTATTCTTTTTTCTTGTTTCTTCTGATTAGTAAATGATTGAAGTCTTATGAATTATATTAATAAAATAGCATTACAAAAGTCTTTGTTCAAACAGACACTAGTAGGAAAGAACGATGAAGAAAACCTCAAGTCTAGCCCAAGATCTTAGTTCAATTCACTTACATATTTAAAAGGGTCATACCCTAGTTTCAACTTTATATAAAGGGAAAAACCTTTCTTTATCTGTGATATTTGTTTTAATCTCCATACTACAATTAAATCACCTAGTATTATTTGAACTTTGCATTTTTTCCTCAATATCTTGAATTATGAAGAGGACATTCCTTAAATGTTCGATTTAAGAGAAGGATCTGATCTTGATGGTTCTTAGTTTTGGAGCCCCAAAGAGATGCCACTTGAGAATCATCTCACTTGCATATTGCCTTATTTGATATAAATTAAACATTCTAAACTTGACAATAAATATTAGTCTTAAAATCATTATTATTCTATGGTCTAGGAATCTTGCCCTTATTTTAAGTATTGTTCCAAAAAATATTTTAGTCATTTATCGTTACCATTTCCTTTTATCATGTCCAAATTTATTCTATCATTGTGTCTCTTATTAATTTGATACTAATAATTTCAATCCTCTTAACCTAAAATCTAGGATATCAACAATACACACACACACACACACACACACACACACACACACTTTGTTTTACTTTGTTATTAAAATGAAAATTTTAAAATTAAGAATAAAAGGAAGTAAGTTTAATATTATTTCAATGGGAAAGCTTGAAACTTGTGTTGTATTGTTTTATACTAATTAGTTTTTAATGCAAATGAAATGTAAATTTTGGTTTCGAGGAGATAATTAACTTATACTAAAGGAAAGGAAAAGGAATCATGATGTATAATAAAATGCATAATAATATGAATAATCATAACCGTGTTTAAGAAATTAAACCTTTGAAAGTTTCATTAGAAAATGATACTTAATTTTCAATCATCTAACCTTTAATTAATCTCTCAACTTGCCTTTACATTTTAACACCAGAGGAATGTTGATCAAAGATCGGGCAAGATCTGAGGGGAAGAAGATACAATTTCCTCATTTCCTTTTTCTAGATTTTGATCAGGAAGCTCAAGCATACTAACATCTATATTTGCATTACCATCCCATACTTCTATTTCTTTTTCTACCAGATATAATCTTGTCCAATTGTTACTATTCGCTAGTCTAATATGGAAAAAAGTGAACAAGAAGGCAATATTTCTTTTAACAATAGGAAACCAATTGATCAGCCTCTTAGAATCAAAAGATGACACCAGATGATACAAGGGAATAAGTTGTTGTTGATCAATGGGAATTTCATAATGACATGGTCTGCAGATGTAGATGTCATTTCTAATACATGCTGCCACTTTGTCAATATTTCCAATATATTCATGTGTTTGAATAACCATTTACATAATATCAAAATACTGGATTTGTCAGTCTCCAATAAACATGCCATGGCTAAGAACATAGTTGGTATATAATTGAGCACTCTATACTAATCAATATTGTTTACAAATTCCTTTACTAAGATTCTATAGACTAACCTTTTTATCAAGAAATGAGAATTATGTAGGACCATTGATAATTGTTAGTCTGAAATAGGTTCGTCAAAGATAGTCCCTTCAACTTTATAATGGAGTTTATTATGGGAACCTTTACAAAGAAGACATCTCAATCCTACTTAAAAGGATACCTTTCAGTTGAAGGTTCAGAATTTGAAGGAACCTAGACTCTGAATTGACGGCCCAAGAAAGGACAAAAGGCGAAGCTATCAAAATAGTTGGACTTCAATGTCATCCTGACTTCAAAAAGATGATTTACCTAAATGTTAAAAGACAAAGATATTTCTTCTTTTACACTATGTTGTAATATTACTATTCATAATCTATTTTACTATATTATTGATTGGAGATTAAAATTTATTTCGAGCTGTGTTCAAGTCCTACTTGGGAGGTGTAATTTTAGTTTAGACTCTCTTACCTTAATATCTTTCCTATTGAATGTATATTTTTAATCAATCATAATTTTATCTATGTTGTATGACTATCATAGTTGTTAGGGTTGGCATTAAATCATGACACTTTAACCTTGGCCTTAATTAATTCATTACACTAAACATAACCTTATATGAATCTAAGGACTAATCATAACACCAATTAAACTTGTAACATTGTAATACTAACTATAGTCTTGCTTCAACTCTCTCTCTCTCTCTCTCTCTCTCTCTCTCTCTCTCTCTCTCTCTCTCTCTCTCTCTCTCTCTCTCTCTCTCTCTCTCTCTCTCTCTCTCTCTCTCGCCTGCAAACCATAAACCCTAAATCCTAAGCTCAAAACCTAAAACCATATAGACATAAGCTACAAACTCTAAACCCTAACTACAAGTTCTAAAATCTAAATGATTTCTCCCTTTATCCCTTTCTCGTTTTCCCTTTATTTGGGTCTCCTACTCTTTCCCTCGATCCATTTTCCCCCTCTCCATCACCTCTCTCCCTCTCCCACACCTATCCCTTCTCTCCCTCTCCAACAACTCCTTCCCCTATCACTTTTTTTGTACCTCCCTTTTCTTCCTCTTCCATACCTCTCCTACTTTCTCCATCTCCATGATCTAGGTGGATCTTGAAGACCTCAAAAATTCAACCAACTCAGAATCTCCCAAGATTGACATCAATGTATAGAGCACGGTGAAATGTTCTTGACACAACTTGAAGCATGTCAAAAGGAGTTAGTTTGCTTGAGATATGCTTGGTCAAACATGTGTAGCAATGGTTGACCAAGAAGGTGAAAATTTGACCATCTTGAAAGTGATAAAAAATGGGTTTCAAATTAAAGAGTCTGTTGAGAGCTTTTCAATGGCATTTGTTTCGTAAAAAATGGAGTTCATATGTGAAAGTTACTATCGTTTGAAGTTGGATGGAAAGGTCAAGTATGATAACATCATCATAATGCCATGATTTTTAGAGATTTTTAAGAAGCTTTTTAAAGTTAAAATGACTAATGTTGTTTTAAAATATAAAGCGAACATATTGTTAGATTAGGTGAAAAACTAATCTCCCAAGAACACCTGCATGCATAACCCTGTCACATGGATGAAGCAAAGAACAGAAGCAAGAAAAAATTACGGAGGCCAAAAAGCCAAATCCATCTTATGGACATGCAAAGAGCAATATCTCATATAATCCAATACGTGAATGAATAAAATACAAAGAGGTGAATCCTTATAAAAGGAATCACAAAACCCTAACTAGGTTTGTGCATTATAATTAATATAAAATATTAATTATATGCACCTAAAAGCAAGCTTAAGAACTAGAGTAATAAACCACTTAATTAACTAAATCAAGATGATATAATTAATAAGTGAAACAAAATAATTACTCTAACACCCCCCCTTATGTGAAGCTTGGGAGGAAGCTAACCTAGCAAAGCTATGAAAGCAGGAAAATGGGTCCCGGCAACAAGGCCTGATCAGGTACCCAATACAAGAAAAAGAACTAGATGAAGGAAACAAAGCCTCGAATCTAGGAAATGTACCAAAGAAAGGAACAAGAAAGAGCATGAAGCATCTTTGAAGCATGAAGCTGCAAACACTGTCAGAAGAAACTGCTGGAACCCCCACTGAAATAGTGCATGACCAGGTAGAGAAGACAAAGTCTGAAGAGCTGATCAATCGAAGAGGTGACCTCCAAAAGTAGGAATGAATGAGTGTCTATATAGTAGATGAACCATCTCACCGAAATGCATAGGTGCCTAGCCACTGCATCCGCCTAGTACATAGGAACAAAAATTGAATATGTAGATCACTCAATCAAACCAAGGAAGCAAAAGAGCCAACAGGTGAACCCCCCCATAATGCTGAACAGGGAGAGGGGTGACAGGAACACTGAAATGCAATGCCAAAAACATCTGCAAGAAGAAGAATCAGAAACACCAACAGTGTAATAGAAGTACAAGCACAGGATAAAGGGCGGTGTCACCAACACACTGCATGGGCTAATGTCGTGGAAGAAAAATTCACTTGACAAAGGTGGATGAGCACAAAATGGCAAAACATCATGACCCCCATGGCACTTTATAACTGAGTGCGAGTACAAACAAACACAAGGTGTACAAGATCCCAGATATGCAAAAGCAGGCACTTTATCTCAGTGCATTTGCAGAAAAAAGAATGCAACAAAAGAGAAGCATACAATGCTCAGAAGTCAGAAAGAAGAGTGAGCCAAAAGAACAGAAGAAGAGATCCCAGGACCTGTAGAACCCAAGTAATCCGCCAGAGTGCGAAGTGCAAAACTCAGAGGAGAAAGAACCTGGAGAAAAATTTGGATAAAAGACCTCTACAACTGAATAACTCATAGAACCATCTTTCCAACGATATTAAAGCGAGCCCAAAAAAGAGTCTGGATGAGCTAGATATGGCTCTCGAAAGGCAAAACACAACATCTGGCTTTGACTACCAAAATAGGCAACCAAAATGCACCAAAAACCAAAAATACCTATACCATCATCTCCATCTCGGAACCAGCTTTCCAACACATTTTTCAGATCGAAAAAATACGTCTGTATGCTCAAGTTACGGAGAAAAAACCTCCAGGGCCTCTGGATGCAAGAAAAAAATATATTTTTTTAATAAAAAAATAATTAAAAAAACAAAAAACCTCCACCACCCTCGCACTGCCGGGGGAGAGGCGGCCAGGGTGGCAGAAGGGCTGACACTGCCGCGGGGCAGAGCCGCTGCGGACACTGCCGGCGGGCCACTAGAGGCTACTACGGTCGGCGGGACCGCCAGCGGTTTCCCATAGGCAGTTATCGCCAACCGCAAGCGGTTGCGGTGACTGCCGACGGTTTTCTTAAAATGCTATGGGTTTTTTACTGCCTTTTTATATTTTTTTTCTATTTTTTTGATTTTTGTCACCTCGAAACGCGTGCAGGGGGTCGTACGGTCCTGTCCGACAAATTTTTTTTGCCTCCCAGGCCAACGGTGTCCAAAATGGACAAATTTCATATGGATTCTGACTGCAAACGGCCTTCCAGATCCAATGGAAGTGTCTGTTTGAGCCCAAAGTGCCCCAAATTTTTTTTTGTTGTTCGTACGACCTCTCACTGCTCTGAAAAATGCAGCTTCTGAAATGCTTCAACAAACCACGAACAGCGAGCAGCAAGCTAGCTCTGATACCATGTTAGATTAGGTGAAAAACTAATCTCCCAAGAACACCTGCATGCATAACCCTATCACATGGATGAAGCAAAGAACAAAAGCAAGAAAAAATTATGGAGGCTAAAAAGCCAGATCCATCTTATGGACATGCAAAGAGCAATATCTCATATAATCCAATAAGTGAATGAATAAAATACAAAGAGGTGAATCCTTATAAAAGGAATCACAAAATCCTAACTAAGTTTGTGCATTATAATTAATATAAAATATTATTTATATGCACCTAAAAGCAAGCTTAAGAACTAGAGTAATAAACCACTTAATTAACTAAATCAAGATGATATAATTAATAAGTGAAACAAAATAATTACTCTAACACATATAACCTACTATTAATAAGGATTCACTTTCTTATTAAAAAATTTAAGCCAAAAATTCAATGTTAGAATATAAGGGCTATTAATAAAAAGAATTTACATGGAAGTTTTATGGAAGAGTTTTTTGTTATTTAAGGGGGAATAGTTATCATGTTGGTTATTTGATTTTGCACCAAATATGGTAAAAATCAAGTACAAAAGGGGGATTATTTTCCTATGAAGGATAAGGGAGACTTGGGATAGTCTTTGTTGTTTTTCGAAGAGAATTAGAGTTGGAGAAGTCTTTGTAATTCTCAAAGAGGAGAATTTCAGTAGAATCCTCCAGAAAATTAAGTGGTCTCATAATATGAGATAAAAACTTAGAATTTTTTTGAGAGTATAATTAATGACTTTATGTTATTGTTGTAAAGGCTTAATGCCCATTGAGTTCATATTCTCTTGTTGATAGAGAGAGAGTTGCAACGTAATTACTTAGCATTTTAAAAAGTGACAAAGAAGCTAGGCATGAACATGTTGCTAGTGAGTTCCTATCATCATTGTGTGAAAGCGGGAAGTAGATTGTAACTCCATGGAAGACCATGGTGATGTATGCATTTTGTATCATAATAATGGAATTGATCTTGCAAGTTTGCAGATTCGAAGATGTAGCCAGAGTCTAGTGAACTCTAAAATCAAATCCCTATCTCTTGTTCTTTCCGATGCATGTTTTTGTCTACTTAGATATTTCATGCATTTCTAAGTATTAATTTCTCAGTTCACAAGCAACATTAGTTGTGATCTGTAATTTAATTTTATATCCTAGTGAATCTTAAATTGTAAGCGATTCATTAGAAGGAGTTTATAGATCAATTTTTGGTATCAGAGCTAGTCTAACAAATTGTAGGTTGTGAGAAACTTGGAGCAAATTGAAACAAATTGAGGCAAGAAGTCTTCACGTAAGGAAAATTAGTTTCTTTTTGTCTTTGATGCAAAATTTTACATGGACTTCATGGAGATGAAAGCCAAGGTTGATGAGATGTACGAGGAATGGAAATCTGAAAACGAAGGCTTCTCGAAGGAAGCTAAAGATGCAAACTTAGTGAAATCTCCTCATTCTTCTTATTCTCTTCCTTGTTCTCTTGGCGATTCTCATAAAAAATCTCAAAGTGTTGGGTTGAGGTTGTTACCCAGAATGGGAAACAAAGGAAGGGCCTTGGAATTAATGGACAAGTTATGGTTGAACCTGTGAAGGTGGAAGCTAGACCTCTCTATGCAAGGTTGGAGAATGGTGAAAGAGAATGCTCCCATGCAACATATGTGAATAATCTCAAGAAAAATACAAGGAAGGCAAGGGTGCATCATCTTTAGGCAGTGGCGACAAATGCAAGATGTCCAAGAGAAGAGCGAACATAGATTCTTCTCGGCATACATGCACCAAGGGTGACCATGAAAGGCATAAAAAGAAAACTTATTCCAATGTTTCTTTTGGTTATAAGAAGGTTGCCAGTGTGGATAGTTTATGGTTTAGAAAACCATGCACATTTTGTGGGTTGAATAACCATAGTGTTTTCAAGTGTTGGAAAAGAATGACTTTGTACAGGAAGATCAAGCTAGCTAGTAAAGAGACAATGCATCAAGACCCATCTCAAAATTAAAAGAAAAAGAAGGGAAAGAAAGTTTGGATGTTGAAAAAACCTTGCTCCTATTGTGAGAAAGGTGGACATTGAGAAGCTTTTTGTTGGAAGCTTTATCCAGAGCTTTGTCCAAAGAAGGACAAAAAGAAGATTGCAATTGATTCTTTGTTGATGAACACTGAGAAAATGAAGATGCTTGTTTATGTGAGAAAAACTTCTTCACTCATGTTTGGAGAGGTGGAGAGAGTAGGTGATCTGAAGCATGAAAATGATGTAGTTGCTTGTAAGCCTAACTATCATGTGTTTTGGTGATCATCAATGCCATAACATGAGGATTTGTCATGCAAATCTATTAACAAGATCATGAGTATTGTTAGCTTGTTGTCATTATCATCTTTGTATTTATTAGTGATGCTAATGTATTGTACATGGATAACACTTGGGGTAATGAATACAAAAAGATGCAGGAAAATGCAAATGGGTAGTAATGTGATTGCAATTTTCATAATTATCGTACAACTTTTTGGTGAAACACGTGCACAAATGAGGTGGACATATACTAGACAAGTGGTAAAATGTTTCTCTCACTTCGTGTCTGATTAAGAACCTTTTGGAGGTCCAAAAGTTCCTTTAGTGGGGAGGAATGATCTAGGTGGATCTTGAAGACCTCAAAAATTCAATCCACTCAAAATCTCCCAAGATTGACATCAATGTATAGAGCATGTGATGAAACGTTCCTGACATAGCTTGAAGTGTGTCAAAAGGAGTTCGTTTGATCAAGATATGCTTGGCCAAACATGTGTAGTAGAGGTTGACCAAAAAGGTGAAAATTGTACCATCTCGAAAGTGATCAACAATGGGTTTCAAATTAAAGAACTCGTTGAGTACTTTCCTATGGTATTTGTTTCGTCAAAAATGGAGTTCATATGTAAAAGTTATGATTGTTTGAAGTTGAAGGGAAAAGCCAAGTATGATGACATCAAATGACATCATCATGATAAGGTGCCATGATTTGCCATGACTTTTAAGAAGGTTTTTTAAGTTTAAAATGACTAATGTTGTTTTAAAATATAAAACGAACATATAACCTCCTATTAATAAGGATTCACTTTATTATTTAAAATTTAATAAGAGGCCATAATCTAATGAGATTTTTATGTAAGGCTTGAATTATAAAAACCAAAAATTGAATCGGTTAGAATATAAGAGCTATTAATATTAAGAATTTACATGGGAGGCTTATGGAAGATTGATATGTTATTTAAGAGGGAATTGTTATCATGTTAGTTATTTGTTTTTGAATCAAATATGGTCAAAATCAAGTATAAAAGGGGGATTATTTTCCTATGAAGGACAAGGGAGACTTGGGATAGTCTTTGTAGTTTTTCAAAGAGAATGATACTTGGAGAAGTTTTTGTAATTCTCAAAGAGGAGAATTTTGGTAGAATGCTTTAGAAAATTAAGTGGTCTCATAATACGAGATAAGAACTTGGAATTTTCCTGAAAGTATTATTTATGACTTAATGTCATTATTGTAAAGGCTTAATGCCCATTGGGTTCATATGCTCTTGTTGATAGAGAGAGTTTTGCAATGTAATTGCTTAGCATTGTAAAAAGTGACAAAGGAGCTAGGCATGAACATGTTGCTAGCAAGTTCCTATCATTGTAGTGTGGAAGTGGGAAGAAAATTGTAACTCCATGGAAGACCATGGTAATGTATTAGTTTTGCATCATAATAATGGCATCGATCTTGCAAGTTTGCACATCTAGTTTTGTAAAACTTCGATCCCAATTCTAGTAATATAGTAGAGGTCTAAGCCCTTTCTTGGGACCTTAAGCTTATTGCCTTCATAAGAAGGAATAAGGTCATTGTGTTGGGAGATTCTAAGTTAATTGTCAAAGTTGCAAATCGAAGGTTGATCATTGGATGGTCACTGTTAAGTGTGCTTAATGATATTGGGCCTATCCTTGCTCAACTTGAGGATTTAATTATACAACATAGCTGTAGAGAAGGGAACAAGATTGTTGATAAACTGGTTGGATTAGGCTTTAGGGTGGAAGGTGATAAGTGTTGGAGACAACTGATCTCTCTCCTTGTGGACATTCAAACTCTCATTGAGAGTGATAGAGTTTCAAACCCTGAATCTTGATGATTGTTAAGCAAATTAATTATTTTTATTGGACCCTTTTGGGTGACCATACTTTTGGTGGGGCTTATGTGTAATTAAAATTTTGAATGGTCAGACACTTGCCAAGATTTTTTGGATAATATTAATTTTATTTCTTTTCATCATAATGTGTTGGTTATGGAGAGGATTTGATGTGATGTTGTCAAATATTCCACATCTATAATATTAATTATAATGATTATTGTCTTTTGCTCCCCGCAATACATGATTGCCACAAAGATTTCACCTTTTGTTTTTGAAAAGGTCATTCAACATGTCGCTTCGTACCATGGAAATGTGAACAACCATAGCCCCATTTTGAGTAATTATCACAATGTTAAGATTTATTTCTTCAACTTTCCTCCTATTGTCCTAAGTGGTATTCACCATTCCTAGAAGTTGAGAGGTTGAAGCTATTGCTGGAATATCTATAGTTGCTAGAGTTTTTCATCTATTGTCATGCTAGAGGGCTCAACGAACACTATGTTCGAGTAGGAGATGGGAGGGGATATGGTTAGAATTAAACCTAAAAAAATGAAGGACTAATAGTATAAGGACCCCTATGCCTAGATGGCAATTAAATAAGGTGGGCTTCTACCTCTCATTAGGCCATGGAAGGCTATGATGAGGTGTACTCCATGTAGCTAGATAACACTTGGAATAAAAAGAAGGTCACCATTGATGGGGTAACCTTTGAAATCAATGAAGATCTTATTGCTCAAGCTATTGGTGTTTTAACTGGGGGAAGAAAATGAGAAAAGGTCACTAAGGTGTTAGATGAGACTAACCTGAAGAGATGATTCAAGGCTAAGAAAGCTCCTATTAGATTGCACAATGGTTTTAATATGGAACAACTCCCCGATCCCTAGAACATGGTTTGTTTCTTGATTATGAAGTATCTCACTTTAGAGAGGCATTTTGGGATAAGTTATTAATATCACTTCCCTTTGTTGAATCATTTTTGGTAGCATGATTTGGTTTATAATCCATTTTCTTTATCACGACCTTAAGGGGAGAAAATCAAGATAAAAATAGAAAGTTGTTAGGAGAAAATATGTAGAAGAAGAGGAAATTTTTTTAGAGTCAGAGAGTGGTAAAGCTAACCTGAAGGATGAAGTTACTATCAATAGCAAGGAGATGACTCATGTTTCAACCAACTTTAAAATGGACATTGTGCACAATATTGTCAAAGATGGAGGTGAGAATCTTAAAGACACTTCCTCCATGATTTCTATCTCCCCCCTTGCCCCAAAGACCGAGAATACTTCTACCTCCTCCCCATGTACACCCCCTCACAAAGGCAAGAAAACATTAGATGATCTCTCTAACCCCCCATTTGTATAGGGCAAGTCAACTGGGAGAGCCACTTTTAAATGCCAAGACTTTGGCCCTTTGGCTAAAGACCTGAAATTCATAAGAAAGGAAGTGGATAAGTTAAGTAGTATGGTCTTTGAACTTTATGAGAGCTTCACCACCCTCACTAATTTTCCTGTAAAGGTGTTGCGCTTTGTTGCTATCGCACTACAACTTCTATAGCAGGAGAATGATAAAGGCACAAGCAAAGGAGACAAGGGAAACTCCAAGAGAGCATACTGGTTTATGGTTGATGATTGGTTGAGGTTGGTGCTTTCTAAATTGTTGTCACCAAAATGCAGGGGAAATGAGGGTTTGTCCTCTAGTTTTTTAATTCCTTTTTTGTTATGTTTGATCATATTACCCTATGTGGCATTGAATTTTTTTATTAGACGATGACTATGAACACTCCTAGTAGCAATAATTTTTAAAGTATCTTTAGTAGTAAAATGAACTGTGAGACTATTCAATTATAGTTTATTTTGATTGTTGATAGTTTGCTTAACTTGTTGTTTATGGTTAATAGGGCGAGGTTTTTGATATTAAAAAAAGGTATAGGCTGATGTGTTGGTTTTTGTTTTTGCTATTGATCTGGTGACATAGGCTTGCCCCTTGTTGTACTACTGGGCTAGTCCCCCAGTTTTGGCTACTTTTAATAAAAAAGAAGAAGAGTTTGATGATATTAATAAGACAAATAATTGGTTTTGATAAGAAATAATTCATTGTGAACACTATTAATTAGATAAAATCAATAACATTTGATGTGAATCATGGATAAATGTTAGTGATTAATTAAAGAAAATTTGATGTCTAATTAGTGAAGAATGATGCAACGTTGACACATGATAAAGGTTGTATGTACATCATAGAGATACAATTATGGTTTGCAAAATGATGTTTCAATCATAATGCAAAAGCGACATCACATGTTAGCCAATTTCAAGAGTTTATACAAACAAAATGGGAATTATCTAATTCTATGTTTTTACAAGATCTATTTGCCCTCTAGGAGTAAAATCAAAGAAATGATAAATTCTCTCAAAAAATATATTTATTGTAAAAGTATGAGCTTACCTATTCCTCTTTCCTTATTCCGTTGAAATTTACAAAAAAGAAGTTTATTTTAATGTACTGAGGAAACATGAATAGAGGTTACCCTTGGAGTTGTCTTGTGAATCTCTATTAATGGTCTTGTATTTCGCACTAGAGAAATTCCAATTTCAAAACTATTAACCTTTGTTTATTAAAGCATTATTTACTTCTTTAGAAACTTTATGAAGACACATGCCTACACACATATCACTCAAAAGCTCTAGAAATGATTTTCTTTGTATAACAAAGACACATTAAAAAATTAGAAAAAAAAAAAAAAAAAAATTTTCTTTACTCAACTCTAATTGACCACTATTATTTTTATCTTTAATATCAATTTTTTAAAAAATAAATAAATATAAAACAAAAATATAATCCATCAAAAAGAAGTGTCCACCCAAGTAGTCCAACCCAAAGAACATTCCATCCACACGATGCTTTTCCTTTTCCTTTTAGAAAATTGATTCACACACAATGTAAATCAATACAATAGCTTGAGAAATCAAAACATTAGAAAGCACAATAAAATGAGATCGATTATGGTTCACAAAACAAAACAAAACAAAACAAAACATAGCTTAACTGCCACATTAGTCTTTGCCGAGCCGAGCACCGCTTTTAATACTAAAATCTTCATTCACTCTCGTCCTTTGGAAATAGCCTAACCAGTGTTATTATAATTTAAACAATTTAAAATAGAAATAATTGCTTGGCGCCGATTGTCTCCGCTTGTTTGTAGAGGACACAGAAGGCATGTGAAATACAAAATCTGCGAGGGGAAGCTGAAGTTGGCAATGGAGTGGAGGCATCCGGATGTTGAACTGGAAGACTTGATGGTGTGCGTGAGGGCATTTGTGGATATGTTGATACTCACTGGCGGCTATCAGTCCACTGGCCATCCCGCCTTTTGGGATTCCCAGTCTATTCACACAGCTCTTCAGTGGTCACTTTTCTTTCAAGCTGTGAGTCACTCTTTTTCTACCGCTATTAGAGACTATTTGCTCACTCAACAATTTTACCTCTACGAATGCCCTCTTCTGCGTATGACATGACATGATTAAGAATGATAATAAATTCATATACCAAGCGGAGGTCCAAAAGAATACATTTCCTTTTATTTGTTTCAATTTGCCTGTAAGTGACTGATGATGATGGACAAGGCTCATAAATGAAGTCGAAGAAAGGATGACGTTCTCTCTCATAAATAAAAGATGACTTTTAGATTAGTTCTTATAAATCCTTACAAATTTAAAGTACGGAGGATTATCACCGTGTACTTCATCCCTCATCCTGTAAACTCAGAGTAACACTAGTTGGCATGAGCTTTCGATTTGTCGTCTGCAAAATCATAAAAGATCCTTGTAAATTCAACACACTATATTCACTTTTTAAAACTTAATTCTGGGAAGAGATTTGACGTCCAAAAACCGCATACCTACGTCTTTCATCCCGTTAACTCAGAACAACATTGGTAGGCATTTATACTTTCGTTTTCCAAAGTCATCCGTCCTTATCCAACACTGTTTACAAAATTTTGCCTTCTGAGAATGTATTACGATTTTTGCATGAGCATAGGGTCATATTGTTAGGTTGGGTAGCTTGGACAGCTGTTCGTTCATACCTAGGAATTAGATAATAACTGTTTTGTTGTTGGAGATAGGGACAATTATTATTTAATTAAATGATTATTTTAGAAACACTAAGAAACTAATTGGTTAGAGTTTGTTAGGGTGTTATTAATCTCAGCTGTATAAATCTTGGACATTAGTTTTCCAACGAGAATAGCATACAATGGGGTCAATGGGCATTTGGAGAACACAAATTTAAGAAGCTAAATTGTCTTGCAGTGTTCATAAGGGCAAAGGGATATCGTTGGGGACAACAGTGGAATCGTAGTAGGAGAAATTGGGAGAAGAGCTTCCAGGAGAGGTTATTACTAGAGTTTGCTAGTAAGAGAGAAGTAGTTTATGTATCTCTTAATTTGCTAAAGTTTTATATAATTCTCCATTTGCAGTATTGGTTTCCCCTTCGGAGTTTTTCCAAGGACAATCAGTCCAAAAATATTGCGTTCCTCGTGTTGCATAATCTTTTCATGATTTTATTTGTGAAGTTGTAGTTGCGTTATTATTCAATCTTTGCTTTTCGACACTCAAATAATCTATATAAGATAGGAGATTAAGAATCAATAACTTTAGTAGAATTTTACATGGTATCAGAACTAGGTTGAGGTAAGAAAACACTTACACAGGCAAAGGAAAGAAGATCAAGGGTTCTTGAAACCTAATTCGACCTCTTTAGCTCTTTAGCATTATTATTTCTTTGAGATGGCCTCAATAGGTTTAAGGGATCAGGACAATAAGGATGGAACCTCTAATTTTGGTCTCTGAAAAGACATAATTTGTTTATTGTTGGATGAGAATGATATCAAGCAAAATGTGACCAGTGTTGTTAGATGTACCTACAGATTCAACACAATTCACATCATACAAGAAGGATGACGCCAAGGCAAGGAGGCTAATCCTTGATGGTGTCAAGGATCATATAGTTTTGCGTATCGCTGAGTTAGATACATCGAAGAAGATGTGGGACACCTTTTAGAGTTTGTACCAGAATGCTACCAGGAAGATGATTCTCAAAGAAAAGATGATGCTACTCCTGAGTATCCCTAATTGTCTCTTGAACCTCACGGTTCCTGTTGTTAATTGTAGAGGATGAAATATCAATCTCCTCATCTTCCTAAGACATCTCTTGCTGCACGTGTTGCTCCATATTTTGTAAACTCTCACCACCTAAGCTTGTTGCTTGTACTAGTAAATATTTTGACTAAGGCACTGGGGAAGGCAAAATTCATCTTCTTTAGAGATAAGTTGGGTGTCATGCAGAGCAACATCCTCGCTAAGAGGTAGTGTTAGTTGGGTAGCTTGGACACCTATTTGTCTGTACCAAAGAATTAGATAATATTTGTTTTGTTGTTGGGAATGAGAACAATTATTATTTAATTAAATGACTCTTGTAGAAACACCTAGAAACTAACTTGTTAGGGTTTGTTAGATTGTTATTAATCTTGGTCGTTGATTGAGAAAAAATCTTGACTGTTGGTTTCCCAACGAGAGTAGTATAAAAGGGGGCCAGTGGGCATTTGCAAAACCCAATTTTGAGAAGCATTTGTAGTGATAACAAATAGTCTTGTAGTGTTAGCAAGGGTGCAAGGATAATGTTGGGGACAATAATGGTGGAATCTCAACAAGAGAAATTGGGAGAAGAATTTCCGAAAGAGGTTATTACCAGAGCTCTGCTAGTAAGTGTAAGGAAACTTGCAATAAAGAATGTAACCATTTCCACATAACCCATAATAGATTTGAAAATAAATATGTAATTGAAATCCACATTCAAGAGAATAGACAAGTTACCCACAAAAAATGTGATACAAGATATACCCTGGGAAACCTATACCCTCATTGAGGGAAAAATCCAGCCTCCAAAAACATCCATCATTATGTATTATTCAACAAAAACAACATTGCAATACAACCATGGAAGCGTTCAAAGCCATAGCCACAACCAAGCAATCCATGTGAACAAGCATGAATCCACACATCCCATGCCATGCTTCCAACTTTCACAAATGCTCGCTTGGCTAACCTGTCAAGCCTTGTCCCGCTCAACTATCCTTTTTTCCTTTCACCCTTTTTTGTCTTGTATCTACAACTACCCTTGTATTTTGCTTATATAGTAGCAAGTCCCACAAAACCACCATAGTAACAAGTCCCACAAAACCACCATAGAAGCAAGTCCCACAAAACCACCAAGTGGTATTACATAAACCATGTGCTACCTAACCCATTGACCCCACATTTAATATTGGACATTTAGTTTTTCCCCAATATTAAATAATTACATCAAATATTATCACAATGTTAAAATACGACTCATGAAGTATATCTTATTGGAATCTTTATATGTTGCACGTCCATCTAAGTACTCTTAGGTGCAACATTACATAATAAAATAAAATAATACAATATAACAATATTATGCAATGTGTGCAACACCCATTATCTCAACAGTAAGAGGCAAGCAATTTATGCATCTCTTAAATTTGCTGAAGTTTAATATAATTCCTCATTTGCATTATTGGCTTTATTTGGGGTTTTTCAAGGGACAATTTGTCGAAAAATGTTGTGTTCCTTGTGTTGCATAATCTTTTTATGATTTTATTTGTGAAGTTGCACTTGTGTTATTATTCAATGTTTAATTTTGGCACTCAAATAATCTATATACGATAGGAAATTAATAATCAGAACTGTATTATAATTTTCACAGATATGGGGATTAGTAAATTGTACACTTGAGAGCAGCACGTCCTAGGTTTAAATTTTGACCAAAAATACTACTACTTCAAATTGGGAAACTATGTGCCAACTAAGCACAATTTCAAAGGTTTATTCATCAGCATGATCTCTTGCTCATTCTCTTTTTGTATTCATTTCTAAAACTCTCCGTTCTCAATTGAAAGATTACTCTTTGGTGCCTTATTTAAGAAGTTTAGATTTTTCAGATGGCAGTTCAATATAAAGCTTCAATTTACAACAATACTCCTTTTGAGTCATGGATGACAGAAACAATACAACTTCAAATGCAAGAACTGACATTTATTATTCTGATTAATTGCTTACTTTATCGAGGCTATATCAGGTATCATTCTAATGAGAGAATACAATAGTTTGGAATTTTATATTTGTCTCTAATTGCCTATCAATAATAGGCTGGTTATGTTTATTGAGAATATTAGAAAAAAAACTGAATGGGTGGAATAATTCTTTGCTTTCATTGGCTTTCAGATTCTAAGTTTATCAGAGTACTCCCTCAACTTTTTCCTTTTGTTAATGTTTCATTGTTGTGTTCAAATTGCAGTCACATTAAATGCTTCAAAAGATGTTTAGGGCCTTGAAGAGTTAGGTAAGGTAGTAAGGTCTGCCTTTGGTTTGATGGCATGTGCGATAGTTGGCATCTGCAAACTTTGTGCAGTGATGGGGGTCATTTAGGGTGGTTTGAGTTGGACCTCATTGAGATTGGAAGGCATTGTATTAACCATATTTCAAAAGCTTAAACTCTTCAAAAACTTGAGAGGCCAAAATTTTGACTTGAAGTAAACACTAAACAAAAACTTGAGGCTTTAAAAGTATAGTTCCCCAAAGTTTCTTGACAAGAGGTAGGGGGACGGGTTTCAGGCTATATCCCGGCCTCCGCGCGAACACTAGGTTTGCCCAGGGGTACGCCTTAAATGAATTGGGTTCCTTGTGTGTACACAGGGAATCTAGGGTGTCGGTGGTGCGCCTTGGGCATACCCGAGGTGAATTTGTGGGTCCTAGGGCCAAAAAGTGCCCAAAACAAAATAAAACAAACATTATAATGTTTTTTTGCATTGAAACCATAAAGTGCTCCCAAAAGCACCATTTCAACCAATGCAAAGATTATTTTGTTCTCTTCACTCTCTCCTTTCTCATTTTTTCTAAAACAAATCCTCTATCGTTGTGTTTTACTCACATCTAATAGATTGTGTGGCTTATCACGACTGCCTCTCAAACTCAATAGTGTCTCCATTCTCAAACCCCAGTTGTTATTGGGATCTTTTGTCACACAAGAAAGTTGATCAGAATTAGGGGATTTGGAAGCAGAGTTGAGAATCAAGAAGTTAGACAGCTAAAAGTATCACTATTAAATGCCCCCCCACACCCACACACACGCCCACACCCACACACATGTGCATGCGTGAATGTACTGTACCTAAGGCACTGTACCCAAGGATGACTAAATTGCCCATATGAACATTCTTGGTTTACATACCCATACCTGTACGTGTATCAACAACTTAGGTTGATTATGATATATGGTATGCAAAATAATATTTTAATTTTAGGCTTGTTAATGGGCAAAATAGGGTTTCACTAGAGAAGAGTTGGATCAAAATGAACTTAGATGGAACTTTGAAAGTCAATCTGAGCCCGTCTTGAGCAGGTTATGTGGCTAGAGATCACCAAGGCAACATTATACTGTTGGGAGCTAAAAAACATGGGGATGGGACTAGTAATGAAGTGGAAGTTCAAGTGGCTCTTAGTGCAGCATACAACCAAAAAATTGAATGTGGATAGGCTCCATTTGGAAGGGGCTCGTAAGTCATAGTGAATACTATCAGTAAAGGAGATATTGGAATGTGGCATCAAAAAATACCCTAACACATACCCTAACCCATACCCTAACCCCGTATACCCTAACCCCATACCTAACCGTATACCATCAACTTGTAAGTATTATAATACCGAACCCTCAACCCGTAAGTATTATAATACCTAATCCTCAACCCGTAAGGCCTCAACCCGTAAGTATTATAATACCTAACCCTCAACTTGCATACCCCATCTGTCTTGTGAGAGGATGCCTCTTTCTGGACCATCAACACCCTCAAGTGTGCCCAGGAAACCTGACAATGCCATTTTTTTATTTGCATCCGACTTTTTTATTGTATTTAAGCTTTTTAAATAATCATTAAACAAAACGATTGCAAAAAATCAGAAGTAGACAGAATAATAAAAGATTGATCTTTTTTATTCTCATAGGTACTGAACAGATAGTTCCCTTACTAAGTAATTTACTTTGATCATTCGAAAAAGAAGAATTAGTGTTACCTAATTTCTAATAAAACAAAAATGGATTTAAACATGTATAGAAAGAAGATCAGCTCTTTAATTGGAACTTTTACGAACTTCAGAATCACTCATGTGAAACATGAAGACAATGAGATTGTAGACATTATGTCTGAATTTGCAGTATTATTGAATGAAACATCGAGGGAAGAATGGATAGAAGATTTTCAGAATGTGGAAAGCAAAGAACT
Organism: Cupressus sempervirens; assembly: GCA_028749045.1. NCBI lineage: Eukaryota > Viridiplantae > Streptophyta > Pinopsida > Cupressales > Cupressaceae > Cupressus > Cupressus sempervirens. Next base: position 294,353,136 of record CM053788.1, on the reverse strand, counting down.
GGAGTTAGATTTATGGACTGATATTTACTAACCCGAGTGAGGTGACGTTTTCACCAACTTCAGGAAGATTCAGTGTTTTCAAAGGAAGGGCAAGTACATTAGTAGTTTAAAAAAAAAGAAAGCTTTTCTTTGAAATTTGAAGTTGTTCAAGGAGGCTAGTTTTATTGTAGAGTGACCATTAATCATTAAATTTGAAGGACTGATTTTATCTTGTTGGTAATAATGTGTAAGTATCGCAGATTGGTGGTTGCTTATTAATGAGAGTTAATTTTGATTGATGGCTCCATCATTCGAGGCATATGTGTATGCCGCATATGCCACATGGAGTACCTTAGTACTCATTTTGGCGAAGTATCTAGAGAATCCTAAGTGGAACAGGTGAGAAGGTGGCAGAGGATCTGTTAAATCTTTGGATGTTGGGTTGTTTGGCCTCCATTTGTTATTTTCCTTCCAATTGTAAATAGGTTGGGTTTGCAGAGCAGGAATGCAACCAAATTTTACATTGCATACTGGAAGACAACAGCAATGCTTCCTTGGGGGGATAACTAGGAAAATACTAAAGATTATTATTTTCATTGATAATCCCCAGTTTTGACAGATTATCAGCCTTCTTTGTGAGGAGTATTTGAATTCGGTGCAGAGATACAGGTCCAATATTGACATAGCTTCCATGATGTTGGCATGGGTGCTGTAGCTGGGCTCCAAGGAGGAAGCCGTATGGGTTCTAAAAGCTTGTGTGAAGCCAGAATAGTTTGAAGGCTTATCCCCATTGTTGTGGTAGCAAAACTGGGAAGAGAATCCAAAGCCATTGATGGAGATTGGCATCCAGTGAGAGAATGTGGGCAAGATTACCAGCCCTTTTGGTCTGGAATGCCAACTCAAATATGGAGCATTGATATGATGAGGCCCAAGATGGGTGCGAATTGTTGAAGGGACATATTCTAGCCATGGAAGCGGAAATGAGAAAGAAATAAAAGGAGACCTGGAAAAGAATGAGAAACAAGAACAAAGGAAAGTTGGCTGTGGTTGCTCTAGAGGACAAGCAGTCCATGGGTCCAACTGTATGGAAGAAGATCTAGTAAGCCAAGGACTTCTCTACTGCTCTAGTTTTTTGTGTTTTAATTTGGTACGAAGTTTGCTCTGTTAGGGTCTTGACGAATGCCCTGTTTTGGCTGTAAAGGGTGTTTTATTATTGGTGTTGCCCTGTTTTGGTAGTAAAGGGATTTAATATTAAAGAAGTCTGGCTTATCGGTAAGGTGATCATAGTCATATGTATAGTGTATGATGGTTAGCCTTGTTTTGGTAAATGACGGGCATTGACTGTCATTGCTGTACAAGATGTTTTGTATTGGTGTTGGCTGGGGTGTTCATACTTGTAAATTTTTGTAAGCCTTGCTAAAAAGGCGTTAGTGGTAAGGGTTAAGATGAATATCTATACTTTGCAGAGGGATAATCCCTGTTTTTGTTCTTCTGATTATAGTTCTTTTATATCGGTAATTTGTATTATATATCGAATGTAAACAGTACAATAGTCACATATGAGATAAGGAAGGTCTGAAAAGACCAAGCATAGTATCACAAAACACCATTGTCTGTCAATGCATCACAATTAGATCGAGTACTATATGAGTTACATAACAATAGCAAAGCATATCTTTTTTCATCTCTAAATATTTACTAAAGAGAACTATTATGCATGCTCTATCAAGTGTCATTCTTGCTGCTATTGCTGCCTAATTTTGCATGCAGACGAGTTCTGCTTCTCTCATCAGGCCTCTGTGCAGTCTCCTATCCTGGATATTTTTCATTCTATTGTTTTACCAGCTCCAGTAATCTTTGTAGGAAAGGTTGATTTTCCTTCTTATTGCCCACCCATGCCTGTCTGTATAGGATTTTGGATGCATTGACAGTTACGAGGCCATCTTCTTACTGCTTCTCAATTTTTCTTTTGGAGATCTTGAGAGTCATTGTCTCCTGCACAATAATATTGGAGAAAATGAGTTTTTTAAATGAAAATCAGGAAGTGTTCTACTTCTATCTTGAAAGTTTTCTTAATTTCTTAATCTCCATATTTGCCAAAGTATTTCGGTAGAAAAGATGAACCAAAAATAATTCATAGTTTTAGAAACATGATTAAATTTACCAATCAAACCATCAATCCAGTTAGTATTGCTGTGCCAACCATGAAATTTAAAATAATGCATATGGCAGATTTCCTTAGCAACATAACTGTCAAAGAAAATGTGTTTCCCAGTGTCTGGAACTCTGCAAATGTTACATATATCATCCTCCTTGTGCACCAGATTATATGGCAAAGCAGTCTTTTCTGGTTCTATAGTGCTGCTCCATATGCCATTTAGAATATTCTGCCAATCATTGTTACAAATATTGATATTGCAACATTTATTAAGATGATTGTAAAAAGAGCCATTGTTACATAATAATCTGTTGATGCTTTTAGGATAAATTCTAACCATCTTGGTGCTGTTTGGCCAGCTCACATTAATGATCCAGTCATGCATAGGATGGGGGACCTTGGGTAGATTGAAAGTAGAAAGAATAACTCTCATGATAGAATAGGTACACTGGTGAGTGGTGGGAATGTTGAACTCCTCATTGACGATAGACCGGGACTTGAGGCAACCATTGATCAAGATGTCCCTAAAGCATCTTATGCCTCTACAGTTCCAATTCTTGTCCGAGCATCCTCGCAATTCAGCAAGTGACTTTGCCTTTATGTTGCAAATTCCACCAAATAGAAGTATCCAAGTTAATGCTAGTTTCAAGGTTGCCATTGGAAAGGAAAGGCCTTATGTATTCCTAGGCTTTTTAAATGCTTCTGAAAACATTAAGAGAGTTAGAAAACAAACCTACTAGGATATTTTTGAAGGGAGAGTCCTCGGCTTTCTTTGAGACAGCTCTGCTAATGTTGTGATGAATTAGGATTTTCTAATGTTCGTTGCCATCAATGGCTTTGAATATCCATTTCACTGCAAAGGCCATCCTCTGGATTCTAAGATCTTTCAGCCCTAGGCCTCCTCTTTTCTTTTCCATAGTACATCAGTTCCACTAACTGAGTGTTATTTTTTGTTTCCTTTCCCATTTGACCACAGGTAGTTCCCAACCAGCTTCTGGATTTCATTCATTTGATGGTCACCAAAAACCAAACAGAAAATAGTAAATGCTGTATGAGGAGAGATTCTTTTGACAAGCTTGCAATCTACCAGCTAATGATAGCTGTTGTTTGTTCTTTGCTATCTTATAATTTTTGACCCAATCCCACATATCTTTGAGATAGGGGCCGAAAACAATAGGCATGCCCAGATACCTTACTATCTTAGATGGACCACTCCTTTCAAACTCATGTTTAAAGAACCAATGTAGGAGTGTTGCCAACTCAAAATGATAGATTTAGCACATGACAATTTAACCCAAGGCAAGACATAAAGTCTTCAACTTGAGAAGAAGGAAATCCATATTGGGTTGTTCCATCTTGACAAAAAATGCAGTGTCATCTGCAAACTGCAGATTGATGAGCTCTTCTTGGTCGGGCAAAGTGATTTTTCTGAGTTTAAGGGAGAGACTGTCATTTCTAAGCAGATAATGTAAAGCATTTGAGGCTAGAACGAAGAGAGATGGCACCAATGGACATCCTTGTCTATTTGATCTCTTAAGTTTGAAACTCTCAGGTTTATCTCCATTGATGCCTTTTTATGCTTCTATATCTTTCAACAGTACCTTAGCACAATTTACTAACTAAGGCAAGCCAAAGGCTTCAAGCACCATTTTTAGGAATGACCATTCTATTCTATGACAGGCTTTCTCACAGTTCAACAAAAGCATGACTCAAAGCTATTAGATTGCTACAGCCCATATGAACTCTAGATAGTTTTTGGATTCGATTTTTTTATCATAATAAATTCTCATACAATAAAATCCAGAAACTATATACCATGAGCATCTCTGCTTCCCAGCTGGTAATGAGATTGTCTAGGATATTGTCAATAACACACAAGACAAAACAGTTTAACAACAATCTAGAAGCAAAGTAGCAATCCTAAATTCTATTAAGTGAATGCTGAACACTGAATCAACAACCACAAAGCCCAATTAAGTCTTAAAGTATTGAGCTCTAATCTTGATCTATTTATGAAGAAAATTAGTAATGTGCTATCTAAAAGTTAGTCGTATTCATGGTTTTGAAGAATATTTGGACAGATTTATTTGTTATTTAATGTTTGAAAATCTGTCAATTTCTGCCCCAAGTTTTCTCGGAGTCTAAGCTTCTTTTTTGGGTCAGTTGAGTTATTGCAGAGTCCAAACTTTTCAACTATTTGCTAGACAATAATAAGAAGTGCTTCATGAATGCTTTCTATAAGAGACAAAATGGAATGTGGAAGTGGCAGAGATGAGATTTGAATATTTGAAACTTTGGCTAAAATAAAAACTCATTCAGCTGCACTTCTAGCTCAATAGTCCAACCATAAGTGTTTCCCGCAATGATCTATAAATCTACTTTCTCTGATCTTTTCTGCTCTATAATTTCGGAGAAACCCATCTATCTTTCTTCCAGCTGCAGGGCAGGTTGGTCAAATCTCATGTTGTTCAGCATCATGTATTTTTGTTTCTTGAACAGTACATACTCAGCATATGTTGAACCTGAATTCAATCTGTTTTGATTTACTTTATCAGTATAGCTTTGCAATACAAGTAGGTTATGATTTGTTAGATTTCTAGAGGCTTATTCATGTTGTGACATGATTTTTTCTGATGCAGTTAGGACCCAAACACAATAATGGTTGACCTTTTCATGAGAATCTAGAATCTATAGATAAGTGTTGGTTAAGATCTCCTTACTTTTAATGACTTACTTCCTGACTAGAGTTTTCTCTATGCATGTCTCAGGTTTTGGAGAAGCTCCCTGCATCAGAAGAAGGCAATGCATCCAAGCAAGAGCTTGACAAAGCTCTATTGGATCTGACATCTGATCCTCTCTTCCCACAGGTTGAGTGGTTTTACTTGCTCTTTTGCTTTTCTTGAATTTGTAAACAAGTTTTATGCTATTGTTGATTCTGATGGCATAACATCAAATTATTTATTTTCATTTACAAAATGATTACTATCTGAATGACATATCTCAACTGCAGGGCCTGCCACAGCTCTCTGTTGCAGCTCTCATAGAGTCCAAAAAACTTCTTTTGGGGAACCTACTGCAGGCAGTGAATCTCAGGGAAAATCATCTTTGTTCTCTATTAAGTGTAGCCCATGAGATAGATTCCAGCAACCTAGGAGATAATTCCAAAGATGAATTGGAAGTACAAAAATCTGACATTCCTGTTTTGATTGACAAACAAAATGATAGTCTTAAGAAGCAAGCAGAAGTTTTAGTTTCACCAGATTTTAATTTCTTGGTGAAAGAAACCATAAATAAAGCTCCAGATTCCAAGGAAGAGTTTCCAGAAACTGAATCAGGTATAAAGTCAATTCATCACGGTGGTCATCCAGGCACTAATAAAAATTCCAAAAATTGGCATTCAGATTATGTTGTTCAAGAAATTACAGAAAGGCATGCAGCAGTTAACCGTACAAAATTGCTTGAGGAAGGATTGATAGTGTTGGCTGATTCAGTCCTACAAAAGAAAGAAGTGGGGTCTGAGCATCAAATATGGGAAGACAATAGTGACCTCATGATCACTTCAAGGTACTTGGAAGCTTGGAGTCATAGTGGAACTCAAGTCTCTAAAAATCTGTGTTGTGACTTCAATGTTCTTTTCTTATCATTTGGCTGATAATGATTCTGATTCTTTTCGTTCACAATGTAATTTGATCATGTTAAAGAATTATATACACTATAGATGTTCTTCTTGGGAAAAAATAAATTATTGACAGATGTAGAAAGATACAAATGTGGACAAACGAATACATGAGGATGTTTGACAAATCTTATTGATTTTTATGCACGGACTTTTGGCTTTGATTGTGTATGTATTTTTAGCATCAACATTTCCGATCAGACTCCATGATCCATCATCTGATGGATCATGGAGTCTGATCCGAAATGTTGATGCTAAAAATACATACACAATGACAGCCAAAAGTCTGTGCATAAAATTCAAATGGATTGTGAAAATATAATTAATTTCAAATCTCATTGATGTTTAGTATTTAAACATTCAATTTAGATGTTTTCCTATTCACTACTTATGAATCATGATGCGCTATTGAACAATTGTTTGTTAGACCCTTTACCTTCTGCTATATGATGCATTAAAGATATATGGTTTGTCACAGATCTAAATATTCCATTTTCAAGCTATGCTTATCAAAGTTTCATTTTATTTTGGCATTTGTCATAATGTCATAACCACCTGATTTTTTTCGAAAATTTTCAAGTGAATTAAAGGTATGATGAAATTTCTTTTTCACTTTCTAATCATCTAGTTTCCAAGATGGGCAAGGAAAGAGCATATGGTGTATTGGATCCCACCAAGTTATCTAAGCTGTAGCAACATGTAATATCATCAACTAAGTGTTTACTGTATGGGGTAAATAGTTTAATGCATACAGACAACAGACAAGAACATGTAACACATCAGTACTTCTTTTATTATTCGCATACATGCCGAAGAGATTACATAGTGCTTCCAATGATGATTACAACTATTTGGGACAGTGTACATATACCTTCCCGAAGGGGTGACTCAACCGTTGTGCCCATTTGGATATAATTAATTCTACTCATTGGCTATTTTATACTTTATCGACAACATGCTAATCTATCTGTCAACTATTTTATAACTTTATCGACAACATCATCCCCCCCAAAAAGAAAAGTCGTCTCCAAACGACAATTACAAAATATTCACCCGTGCCGCTTTCTCTGCTTCCAACTCCTGGGTACACTGAGCCAAGTGTTGCTGAACTGCCTTCAACTGGATGATCAACTCCTTCCGAGCTCTCTATGCATCCACCAAGACAGCTTCACGTCCAACACCTACTCCAAGTGCCTCAAAGCATATCACCCCTCTAGAAAGGCTTGCTCTATTGTTCCTTCCACCTTTGGTACACAGACACTCCATGCCTGCAGCAGCTCCAGGTCTCATCAATTGGTCATACTTCCCACGACTGATAACTGAAGCGACTGGGGGTCTAGGGGGAAACGCCCCTAGCGAGGTCAAGGGGCAGCGTCCCCGCCACTCGCAAACCCACACAAAAGTCCATGGAACACACCATTTTTGTGATTTTCTTCCAATCCCACACTCTTTCTGGCAACTGCTTATGTTTTACTACCTGTTTATGTCTTTCCCTTCCCTTGGGCATCATGCATTATTCATTCTAAACATTTTTGATTTGTCGTCTTTGTTTTTTTTGCTCCTTCCTCTATTTCTTTCTACTGTATGGCTACATCTTTCTCCTTTTCTCTTTTTGTCTTCCGCGACAAAGGTTCTTCAACGGCAATGATTCCCACTTTGCTGTCTTAAACTTCCCTGGAAATATCCTGTTTGTGGCAAGGCCATATGCTATGTTCAACCTGCTTCACGTTCGTATGGACTAATTTGTTTCCAAGTCTTCACCTCACACCCCTTGGCCATACTTACGGTGATGTATGTTGCCTTACTTTGTTTCTGGCCGTATGACTTGTTCCTTTTCTACAAACGCATAATGTACGACCTTGCTTCTCCTCGTAGACCGTACGATTCTTTTACTTCTCAATCCTTGAATGTACTGACATTACTGTACGGATGCAACTAACTCCTCCACCGTACGTCATACGGCCGTATGGCCTTTCCCTTTGCTTGCTGATATTGCCGTATACCGTACGGCTTGTGTGCTCTTGCTGTGCGGAGTTTATACTTAAGCTTTTTCCCACCGTACATAGTATGGTCGTCATTTTACTTTCTTATTATTATTTTTGTTTTTTTCCAAGTCGTCGTATGGCTTTGTGTTTTTGCTTCTCCTAACACATACGGTCTTTACATTGCACAGAATAGAATGCACTTTGTTTCTTCCACCGTACACCGTACGGTCTATCTTCACACGTTGCCTTGCCACCGTATGTCGTACGGCCTTTATTCCCCTTCTTCACTCCTTGGCTCCGTACATCGTACGGTTCTCTCTTTCCATACTCTTCTTTCTTTCTGCTATACATTGTACAACCTTTCCCTTGAAATACTCGTGTTGTCTTACCACTGTACACTGTACGCTTTTTAAACTTTTTCGTGTCTGTTTCTTACCTCCATACGTCGTATGGCCACAAACTTTAGCTGCTATTTCTTCTTTTTCCTTGGTCGTATGTTTTTTTTTTTTAACTCTTTTTTTAAAATCAATTGTTCGTTGACGGGGGAGTATTCCTTTCATGATAGATTTTTAACTTTGACCCATTCATCGCGTTCGGTACTTCCTTCCCGTCGAGCGTTCATAACTTAATCGCTCCGTTATCACCAACTTCTCGTATTTTGTATGGTCCTACTCATTTGACTCAGAACTTTTCAGGTTTGATTTGATTCTGCTCGTTATACTTCAACACTAACTGGCTTGGTTGAAATTAATTTAATTTTAGGTGTTTATCATGCCATGCTTTGCGCCTGTTCTATGTCACCTCTGTGGCCTTGATGAAACTCTAAAATTTTGGCAAATTTTAGAGTCCCAAACACCATGTCAAGAGGATAATTTTCAGATCTTACCCACTACTTATATTCAAACAATATACTTCAAGATACTATAAGTCATGATGAGGAGAATGCCACAGTTGATTATCTGGGACGACTACAACACTTGATGCCTTATATATCACATGTAGTTGGGAGAGAATCTGAGGCATCAATTTCTCATCGTGAAGTTGAGGGACAAACGATGATAAGATCTTTAAGGGAAAGCTTAACACTTTTTTGGAACATAATAATTGCAGCACAGAGAAGGAATAGCCAGAGGACAAAAATAAGCAGTGAAACATTGAACATTGACGTGTCTTGCCATCAAGCCAATATGAACATAAAACATGGATCTGAAGTATGCAGTTAAAGAAAGCATATGAAGTCAGCAATCATTGAGCATGGATAACAGTTATGATTTCAGCAGGCATGATCTCTCAGCTATTATATATGCGTCTTGCTCATAAGATCAAGTAAAAGCAATACTTTCAATCTGTATAATTAAAGTTTACAGCTTTCCTTGGAGGACTTGATCACTGTGATTTATATCATGATATTCCAGAGCACCATTTATTTCAAAATTTGCAAACTGAATCATAAACCAACCTTTATGGGGGTATAGAATTTGGTGGACCAAAGAGAGCCTAAAGCATATGATGTTCTGATGTATTTTGAGGGGTGTTGGACGAAGGCAGCAAGACGCTATGGTCTTGGGAAATTAAAACAATGGAGTGGAGATTCTCTTCTAAAGTTAGATCAAGTTCCAAACATTATAAACATGAGCATAAGAACACCCCTCAACTATATACAAGCATGAAATTATTTGCGACAGAGGCTGAACCAGGAAGTCAGAATTTGAAATGATTGCTTTACTGTACTACATATGGAGTTGTCAAAAAGCAATGCAATGACAGTCGTATGGCCACAGTCCTATGTGACTGCTTGTTTTATTTCATGCATAACAGGTGGATTGAAGATGATGACCATGAGAGATATACAAAACAATCAGTCCAATAAAGAAACACAAACATCAAATGCCATTCTCAAGGTCTTTGATTACAAAGAAAAAGCTGAACAACTAGCGTATCTGCAGAGGAAAATATATAGACACGAATTGAAAGGCAGTCCCATAAAAATTATTATTGTAACTCTGCAAACTCTTGTCTGAACATCACCATATGTCTACACAGTACAGGGAATGAGGGAGGAAGAATCATCATCGAATGGAGACCTAAATACACTTCAAATTATTTGATGATTTTGATACGCTAGGAATTAAAGGATGAGGACACTTGATCTTATTTCCTGCAGTTCGTAGAGATGGCTGAGAAGTTGATATCTATTAGGAAGGCTTATGTGGATGGCACTCTTTCAGAGCAAATGCAAGTAAGAGGATAACCTACCAAAGATCTTTGTAATAACCCTATCCTCACAAAGAATGAAGCAACCCGATCAACACAAAAACCACAAGTATTTTGAGGAAGGCCCTAAACAATTATCCCTAAACAATTATCCACCGTGGAGGCTCGAAGAAGGCCCAGGATCAATGCTTAATGCCTCAGGGGAAAATTAGAAGAGACCATTGTCTAGTCACTTTACATCACTGGAAAACAGAAAGAAACAAAGAACAAACATAGCACCAAATATATTATGCAATGGCCATAGTTACATTGCCATGGGTATTGGAAAAAACAGGAGGATGAAGAATAAATCAAGTCCATTGTTGCATGATGTATCTGGAAACTTCACCTGTTATCTCCAGCATCTGTTTGTTTACGGAAGCATGAGATTTTTTGAATATCAGGTGTCCTATACTTATAGAATTAAAATATTTGAATAAATTGCATTCACCAAGCATTGTAGGTTTAAATGTTTATTTATCAAGTAAGATATGCCAATGATGAAAAGCCAATAACATTAAAACCTTATGGGCTTATGGCTAAAGAAGAATATTAAAATGAAATGGTAAGGTTATAAAAATTATTTAAAGTAAAAGGTGCGATTTTATGAGAAGTGACTCTTTATTTCAAAGAGCACGTCTTATTTTTTATTGTATGGAGAAATAAGGGGCTATATTCTCTCAGGAGAAAGTATTTCATATTTTTTATTGTATGGAGAAATAAGGGGCTATATTATGACTTTATAATACAAATTCTATTATTTTATTTTAATAATAAAATAAAATGTTTTTTGTTTATTATTAAAGGTGTGGAGATTTAAACTGTAGGCGAATCGTCCTTTGTAATTATTTTTTGGAACTGTGTATACAATTTAAATATCGAATAAGTGGACAAGGTCATTTAGCATTTAAATTCGATCATCATAGATACTGTGAAATATTTAATTGTTTCCATATTTGTGTCCAGTTTGTCTCCCAGAGGAGTTAAAATTCAGTCTGGACTAATTTAAGATTGCATAATAATTGATCTGTCGGATTTTGATCATTTAATTGTTGGCAGTAAAGTGTTTAAAACATTATGAAGTTGTACATGAAAATTCACTGAAGTTGACTCTATTGCCCGGATGAGCAGAGGCACTGGTCTTTCTATGATTGAAGTCAGAAAATCTATACATTCCTTCTACAAGCATCAGATCCATTTTTACAACCTTATACAAAACATTTAACTATCATCCAACATTCAGTAACTCTCAAAGTTTAAATTTGCTTTAGAAAAGCTCTGAACCAATTAATCAGGTTCGAGGAGAAGGTCTACCTGCCTAGGTATAGCCGAGCCTGAAGTTCAGGGGAATTGAGAAGTATTCTCGTTCATTGGCCAAAACTGATTGAGAAGTCCTATCGGAGAAGTGGCAGGCTCCTGGATTTCCAATCTGCGGTTTTGGGAACCAACAGGCCCATTGTGCCTGCAACCGTCGCTCATCAAGTTTATTTAAGTTACACGATCTCTCCCTCAGGTTTTCCATATCGCCCAGTTTGTTTTGGAAACTCGGTACCATGAATTCCGTTAGCTGCCACTCCTTGCTGTCAATAACTGTATTCTTGATTTTAGGGTCTTCACTTTGTACTGCAGAAGTTTTTATTAAACCCTTCCTCTTTGTTTCTTATGCAGACCGTATGATGTGTTTTTCTTGCTACCAACACCTTTCTACTATATCCGTGGTTCGACATAACGTTTTCTTTCTGCGTGGTCCGTTTATTGTGTACCTTACGGTGGAATCTGTCCTTTTTTTGGGTTCGTACTGTATGTTCTTCCCTTCAGCTTTTGTTGTAACCACCTTTCCTTCTTCCACTTCTCTGTATTCCTTCGAACGTTCATTTCCCTCTTCTTTCTCACCTTCTTTGACCCTTAACGTATCACAGCTCAGAAAGAGCTTGTAATTCTCCATTTGCCAGTGGAAAAGGCCGTTCACCGAATCCAAATCATCGTCCGTCGATCCACCTTCCAATCATAGGACTCCTTCCTCATTGGGTTCCAATTGTTGCTTTCCTTCATCCTCTTCTTCAAAATCAGATGATATGGCTTCTTCACCCTCCATTTGTGTGTGTAAATCAATAATAAATCGTCATCCCCTGCTTTCCATTGATAGTGTATTCTTCTTCCAGTCATGCTTAACCCTTGCTTGTACAAGCCATCCCCAACCCAAAATGGCGTCATATCCTCTCCTCTTCAGCGGGATGACGACGAAGTCGAGTAGGAACGACTGTGTTTCAATAGTCACTAGTTGTGCCATTAGGACCCCGAGAGGTTTAATGCCGTGTTGGTCTGCCGTTAGTAATTGGAACATAGGTCGCCACAATGTCGGCTGTCCCAACTTCTTTTAGGTATCTTCTGGTAGGACGTTTACCCCTAAACGTCCATCCACAATTGTGTTTGAAAGGACCGTTCCTAATATACCCATCTCTACGACCACTGGATGCTGTTCGGATGTGAGGGCTAACAACATTAGGTCTGCTGCACTTGCTCCGCTTTCCTTTTCCTTTCTATGTTCTCCTGGTAGTTTAGTAGTCGGGGCTATGTTCGTGAGTGCTGTCCGTAGTTGAGGCATTGTGAGGATCAAATCATTTAACTTGATTGGTATTTCAGTTTGTAATATCTGCCTTATGATGTTTTGTTCTGCGCAGTTCCTCGTTGAAGTACCGGTAGTGTCCTTCAATTGTGATTTCTCTGCCTGCGTTACTTTCTCAATTTCCGCCTGTGCTTCTTCCAATCTCTTCTTTTCTTCTGTTGGGTCGGGGTACAGTTTTGCTTGTTTATGAGTGATTGCCAAGACTTCTTCTTCATCCGCGCCAAAGTTGATCAAATTCACTCCTGATTTCGGACACTTGGCATCTTCATGATCTCTAGGACCGCACCATCTGCATAACAACTTTGGTGCGTTTGTTGATGTGCAGTTCCGTGCAAAGTGGCTCCACAAATTGCATGCTCGACATTGAACCATCGGGTGGCCGTTCGCATTGTACTAAATTCAGCTGCGGCCCCCATTATTATTGTTAGTATTGTTGTTTTGCCCTCTTCTATTATTTCTGTACCCACTCGAAGTGGCACCATCATTGCTTGTGTTTCTGCTCCCTCTTGACACGGAAGCCTCCTGGGTTAGGAGCACTTGTTGATGCCCTCTTGTTTTCATATTGAAGGGGCATTCTTTTGTGGAATGTCCCATAATTTGACAGATATCACAAAATTGGTTTTTCAAACAGTTCCCCTTCGTGTGACCTTCTGTCTTGCATTTTGTGCACCATAGCTCGTTTCCCTTTGTCTTTTTCTACATATTCTTAAATTCCTTCATCATTCTGATCATATCTTTCTAGAGAGCTCGGACTTTTTTACTGTCCTTTTCGTCACCACTACTATCTTCTTCCAAAGATGAGTCATCTAAGTCGGATGAGCTACTTTTCTTATTCTTTTTCGTTTTTTGTTCACTCTCTAAGTCCATCGCTCAATTGTATGCTTCGGTGTATGATGATGGTGGCACAATCTTCATTTTCTTTCTTAACTCCGGGCGTGGTCTTTCAATAAACCATCTCTTTTTCAGCCCATCTGCCAGCTTACTTTCCATTTTATTGATTAATTCTTTTAGTTTTTTGGCATAGACATGGACTGTTTCATTTTTCCCCTGCTTTGTGGTGTAGATTTCTGCTACAATCTCATTGTCGTCTCGCAGCAATTGAAATTCGGTGATAAACTCCTTTTTAACTGCTGCCTAGGAACTTAATTTTTGGGGATCGGCGTCGGCAAACCAATCAATTGCTACACCCCTTAGGGTTGCTGAAAATTGTCGAACCCATTCATTTGTGTTGGTTATGCCATTCCCCATCCAAATTGTTTCGCATGTCTTACAGTGTCTGATTGGATCGGCCGTTCCATCACCATCAAACTTTGACAATTTTTTCTTTGGTCCAGCCATTACTATTTGAGTTTGTTGTGTACCCACACTGTTTTGTACTCTTGCGCTGTTTTGCACACCCGCGCTGTTCTGCTATTTTGCAAATCCACGCTGTTCTGCACACCCGCACTATTTTGAACACTTGCGTTGTTATGAACACCCGCACTGTTTCGGACAGTCGTCTTATTTCCCACAGTCATGTTATTTGGTGAAGAAGGGTCTTCGCTAAGCGAAGTTGTCCGCTCTGGAAGTGTATCATGGACAAAGAGTTCACTCCACGCTTGTGCTCCCTCGGCCCTTCGAGCCGTGCGAGTTGATTCCCTTCTGTTTGGATTCTCTTCTTTCGGCGTATACAGTTTAAGAAATTCCTCCCTTGTTTCTTCCACCAAATCCAACTGCTGTCGAGTCTCTTCCAACAATTCCTCAGTGCTTCGGTGTTTGTCGGCAATTTGTTAAAATCTGTGTCTGCATTCAACCTGTTGTGCCAAAATTAAATTCCCTTGTGTGGTGTGTATTTCATCTTTTTCCTTTAGCGTATTCTTATTTTTGTTCAGCTAATTCGGCATTAGTCTTCATTCCTCTGCCTTCGTTCCAAGTCCATTGGGCAACGATGCCAAATGTTTACCGTATGGGGTAAATAGTTTAATGCATACAGACAATAGAGAAGAACATGTAACACAACAGTACTCCTTTAATTATTCGCATACATGCCGAATAGATTACATAGTGCTTCCAATGATGATTACAACCATTTCGAACGAAGTACATATACCTTCCCGAAAAGGTGACTCAACCGTTGCACCCATTCAAATATAATTAATTCTACTCATCGGCTATTTTATACTTTACCGACAACATGCTAATTTACGCGTTGGCTATTTTATAACTTTACCGACAACACTAAGCAGACCTGGTGGCATTGCTAGCCAAACTTCTGTAGAGTGTGCTTGATGTAAGAACTGAAAGGAAACACTTGTACGCTTATTCAGTGGAGTTTGCAATTACAATAAGCACAATCACTACTCGCTTAATCAGCAGAGCACAATTCCAACAAACATAACCACTTCTTGATTATTTAGTGGAGGGCAATTACAGAATATAGTCACTTCTCGCATATTCAGTGGAGTGCAATTACACAAGTATAGTCACTTCTTGCTTATTCAGTGGAGTGCAATTACACAAGTATAGTCACTTCTTGCTTATTCAGAGGAGTGCAATTACCTAAACACAGCTACTTCTTGCTTACTTAGAGGTGTGTGCGATTACAATGAAATGTACTATAAACCATTGACAGTACTACCATCTAGGGTACAACATATCAATGCATTGTGATATCATCATTAGGAAAGATAGACTACTGATATATGGCTATGTAAAGTTCTGATCACAAATAAAGACTACTGCAACCATCCAAATATGAACCAAATGACAAATAAATTAGCTTATCAATAAATCAACTGCATAGTACATTTGGTGATGAAACAAGAGCTGGTTTAGGTCTGATGTAGTTCTATAACTGCTGCTTGTACTGCTCAAACAGGTCTGGTACCCACATAAACACGCTGCCAATCACTACAGTATGCTGATGCAGCACTCCAAATTCAAGAGACTACACTCAACACTGAAACACTACCCGAAAGCTATTCATATTGCTCCCAAACAATGCCCACATACACCAAATGAATATTTGGAGGTCTGATATAGAAGACACAGGTTGCTGGAATGACTGCAACTGCAAATTCACCACTCTTAAAACTCATCAAGACTCCATGAAACTCAATTCGTTTAATACCAAGATGATTTTTGGAGATTCCTAGATGCTAGACACCACCAACAAATGCTAAAAATCAAAGAGAATTGTAGTGTTTCTGTAATGGCCCCTTTTTGAGAATAGTCCAAGGTGACCCTTAACCTATTTGATTCCAGTAGTCTAAAGTTAGGGTGAAGGGAATAAATCAAATTAATAATTTGATGTTATCCAATAAATTACATTTTGTGGGTAACTTCAATTAATTAATTTGATAATAATTGGATGAAGTGATATAAAGTGACTTAAGTGAAATATTTAGAAGGGCATAGTAAAGTCACTTCATTAAATGGTCACTAATTAATAATATTAAGCATAGTTGAAAAACTCACAGAGGACTCAGCAAGTTTTTAAAACCCGTATTTTGGCCAAAAACTTGCAGACTCTACTTGCCAAGAACTTGGTAGTAGAAGAATTTAATGCTTGAGATGCAATAAAACTTATTCTAATTTCATTTTGGCTGTTTTCTTTTGTTCCTCTAGTGAAAAAACTCCTTGCCGACCTTTGATGAGGTCATTTGAAAGGATTTTGCGCCAAGGAGTGAAGATTTGTATTTCATCCCATTGGCTAAAAGTTTTGCAAGTCACTAAAACTACAACTTATGAAACTGTAACTTTAGGCAATGTCTTATGAGATTTCTCTCTCCTCTCAGCAATAGGGGAGGCTCCCGCCTTATTGTAGATGACTGCAACAGAGTCCAAACTCAAATTAACAAAGGGAGATTCTTCTTAATCAATTCCTCTTTGTTTAAGGAATGATTCATACACAACAACTCTCCAACTTAACAGAAGGTATCTACTGCTACAATAATACTGATGGCTTGGGGGTTGATGTAAGAACAACTCCAAAGACATCAGTCTAGTTTTACATTTTATGGACTAAATACATGAACCCAAAGTCTCCTGCAATCATACCAGCTTAGGATCCAATTAGAATAACCAATAATTCACAAATTCTTTTATTGGATACTCTCAAACTTAACAAGAAAACTTGAAGCCCAAAGTCTTTAGCTCTAAGTAATTGCAGCCACTACTAACTATAACAATCCTTCCTCTTGAAGCACAAAGTCTTCAAGAACTTAAATTGAATGCTCAAATGATTTACACGAGAAGCTATAAGCTAAATTGAAGAAATATCAACTAATGCAACGTAAGAACACACCGATTAATCTCAAGATTCACAACACAAAGTTTGAGGACTCTTGCTTTTTCTATTCGAAAATTTGTACCAAGAAACACAAAGTTTTCAAGACAAGAGATCTTAGCATAGTCTTCTTGCCTAAACAAAAGATTGAAAACATATAATGGGCTCACTCCTTTATATAGGCAAGGACTAGAGGAAAAGGTGGAGAAATAAGGAGAAACCTGTTATCTCTTGAAATTACACCCTCATTAAATTTGACAATAATCTAACATTTCAAGAGAACAATGGAAACACTTCTAAGCTGTGGGTGAACTATAGAAGAAGTGAATCTCCGGATAAGGCCGGCTCCTAGCTTTCTCACACTGCAATACTATTGATTTTCTAATAAAAGGGGAGAAAGAAGATAGCTTAACAAGAAAGATGAACTTGAAAGCTAAAACAAAAACTTTAAGCAAAGGTGAACAGCTTTGTACAGATACTTAATCTCAATTGCAAAGAAAGAAAAGTCACAACTTATTATGGACCCTTTTTGCATAAATATTTCATTAACAAGTATGAATGATGCAAATACTATCAAGGAAAGATGATTTTCACAAGTTAGCATTCAAAACACCTCTACAACACAATTAATAACCTGCACAAAAGGCTGCTTGCAGAAAGATGAAGGTAAGTGAGACAAAAACTACAAAACAAAATGCTTTAAAAGAAAAAACATCTGTATTTCTTGTTTCATCAATCACATGACATACTAAATGCAATAATGAGTAGGATGAAATACTCTGCAAATGGAATAAGACTTGTTGAATATATCGATTTTCAACGAAAATGAGTTACAAAGAAAATGATGCCAAAAAGACTAAGGATAAAGAAATGACAATCACTAAGTCCCCTCAAATCACTAATCAGAACTGAACTAAAATGAGTTCAAAACTCATTTAAAACATCACCAACAACCCCTTGGGTTGGATCCTAGAAAAAAGCCTAGGAAAGAGGGCCTAGAAACTTCCAAAATAAAGTTCCATCCCCTAAAAAATACTCACTAAGTCATAACACCCCTATCACTCACTCCAAACTATCCACAAAACACTCCAACTGACCATGAAGACTTCTCAACTGACAAGAAAAAGTCAAATTCGACCTGTAGTCCCCTATATTCCCTGCACATGTCTTCAAACTGACTCATAACTCACAACATCCCAATAAATACCAAATTACATGTCATTTTATACTTTTAATGTATTAAAAAAAAATGACAAACCTATTTAAATGGTTTATAAATACCATTAAATAGTTTGCTTTTATAAAGTAATAATAATACATTAAAAGACATGATAATTTCCTAGGACTAAGGTATTAAAAACCCCCCCACACGGCAAAAGTTATAAACAAAGACTTAGCCAAAAAAGATAAAAATCCCATCCAAATACCCCGGATTTCAAAACTTATGAAATTCGACTTGGGGGCACATTTTATCAATGTTGAGTTTCAAAACTCAACTCATTTTGTCTCTCATGAAAGTTGGAGAAGCTTCCTCGGCTAGGGTTTGAGGAAAAAGTTGCAGCGCTTTTCCATGATATGGAGATATGTAAGGTTCAGCTGCTACTGTTTTGTCTTGATAATTTTTTTGCATGATTTGTTATTGCTGCTTATGTGCTAAATCTGGAGCAGGAACGGTTCTTTGCACTTGATATATCATTTTCATTTGCTGGAATTTGAATGGGTTTTAACTGTTATCATTTCTTCAGCAAGTTTATGCACTCTGGAAATGCCATTAAGGCTGGAAATTTGGTATTCAGCTGCTGCTGAACTTTTAGCTGGGTAAGAATAAACTGGCCCTAGCTTTGGAGCCTGTAGAAATGCTCTTCCGTTTGCATTGTATTATTTCACCCATATCCATGCAGGTTTTCTCTTTCATTTCCATGATATTTTGTGGCTGTAGCTTTTGTCATTTCTAGACATATCTGGAGTTGAAATTTTGATGCCGTATCATTCTAGAGGTTGAATCTTATGCGATTTTGGAGATTCTTTTGACATTTCAGGTAGTTTTCAAAAGATTTGCTGACTAAATTCCATCATCTCCTTGCAGATTTGCAACTTCTATATCATTTTCGCTTGCTGGAACTTGAATAGGCTTTTTCTGTTGTTAGTTCCTGCTCCTAAATCTGGTTACTTTGGAACCTGTAGACATCCCTCTGGCCATTTTGGTATCTGATGGTATATCAAAGAGCTTAGAATTTATGACTTTTCCGTCTTTACTTCTGTTTCTTTTGTTTCCTTCAATAGTTGTTTATATCCCTCTCAAATTAGGTATGACTCATTTACAGTTATGTTTCTCACGTGATAGTATTAATCATTTATTTTCATATATATTTGCTTCAAATGAGTTTACCAAAGATTATTTTACACAAGGAAATCTGTTAGGATTCAAACTGCATGTCTGGTCTCTGATAGACTATCTTAGTGTCTTTGTTGGATTGCTTACTCATGGAGTTGCTTGCTTTTACTGCTTTTATATTTTGCTCAGATATCCACGAGTGTACTGTTATCACCTGTAACCTTCAGTTCATCAAGTACTCCAGTCAAGAAAATATTTTCCCTCTTAGAAGGATCAATTACTTCAATATCTTCTGAGCATCATTTTCTTGATTGTCAGGAATCTCTTCAGCCATGGTTACAGTTGTAGAATTTGATGCTCTGTAAATAGCTCCTTGGAGTCTCATTTGCCAAATTTGTGTTGAATTTCCATCCTGCCATCTTGTTATTAAACTGGCCTACATCACAAATTGCAAGTACATTTTCCACATTGCCAACTAATTTTAAGGTACACTGCAAACCTGCTTTCCTCTTAGGCTTTTCCCTTTTTGCATTGTGTGAAAAATATCTTATTTCATTGGTTGCACTTGATCTTCAAGTTTTTGATTTCCTGTTTGTTACTATGAATATATTTCATTTCCAAGTTGATTCTGAACAAGGATGAAGTCATAACTGTTTGGCAAAATACTGCAGCTAAATGTAAGGTTTCAGACTAATGTAAATCTGCCCCTTAAACACTTAGAAAATACCATCCCCTTTTTCTTTACTGGATAACTTGTTGAAGCATTTGTTTATATTAATAATAAAAGGTTTCGTACATGAAAACATCCCTTTGATATCCTTATTGTACTTTTGATCAACACCGATGCTCCAATCTCTTATAAGCACGCCGGGCTCAATAACCCTTGTGGGAGCCTATGGTTATATCTGCGTACTTGTTAAGAGATTGGATGCTGCACAGGAAACAAAAATGTTAGGAAAAAATAGATTAGGATTTTTGGGATTTTCAGATGTAAATGCATGTGCGGGGCTAGGGGTGAGCTTGTTGGTCATTGCTTAGATCATTTTGATCTAACTCATTTTTTTTGCAGTACTCACTTTTTTTTGCATATGCAGGATCTGGAACGGGAGCATGGAAAGACGGGACAAAAGAAGCGAGTGTGTGGGCAACCAGCAACAAGCCAGTCATTCCAGGCAATGGCTGGCACCTATGAACCCTTTTGCTTTTGTGTTATTTCTTTTTGCACTTGCATTTATGTGTAAAAATCAGGTTCTGACTTATTTTTCCTTACTAGTTAGTTTCACGGCTTGTGTGAAACACTATGGACATTTAATAAATGAAATTACATTTTTAGAAAAAACATGTAGTACTTGTTTTATATGTTGCCTTTTTGGGTAATGCTTTTCGTCGTAAAATGTAATCCATAATCCATAAGTAGGAAACATCAAGTGTTTAGGAATAAAATCATTTCAGCAGCTCGACCTTTCTTTTTGAATTGATTGGTCAAAAGGATAACAAAACCCTTAACCACCTTTGACTTATTCAAAAGATTTAATCTGACTTATTCAATATCCCAAGGCCTAAAACACTTGCAACCTGATTACATGAACTATTATATAGGTACATCTTCCCCTGTATGTAGAACTTGTTCATGTTCTACATGTGACCTATCATAAAAACTACACCTAGTCAATAACAAATCATGCAAAAAATCATGCAACTAAAGAGATGGGCATGTTAGGTGTGATCACAGAAGGGTCCACAAGTTGAACATGTACTGTAGAGAATGAGTCCATGTCTATATCAAGTGGAGAGTTAGGAGACTCATCTAATACCAGTGCGAAATTTGGAAGTGCACTCATTACAGACGTGTTCAGGATGGGGTACCTCAGGAATAGGCTCCTCGTCTAACTTGTCCTCACTAGATATAATGTGTATCCTCTCAGGTTCTATGACAATTATCTTAGGAGATTCTACATGAGACTTTCCTACCTTAATAGTAAGCTTTCGCATAGCTATAACCTTTGATGTAGATGCTCCATCTTTCCTGTTACTTTTGATTTTTTCTTTTAACCCAACTCGACCGTCGGGATCAAAAGCCATTCTTGACTTGATTTTAATGCATTTCAAGCCTCTCTCTTCAACCAGATGTTGGTTTTAGCCAAGTTTGGCTGAAACCTGTCCTAGATAGACATGTTCGCCATCACTGACCATAAAGGTGGGAAGCTCTCTACATGATGTCTTCGATAGTCAGGATGCAAAATATCTCCATCATGTTGAACTCCATTTGGAATCTGTCCCAAGTTGAAGTCCACAATTTGCTTCATAGTCAACCTATAGTAGTCAATCTTCTTGACATCAACTTCGGTGTGCAAGTTGATCGAAAGGTCCTTGAGGCGATGAACATGCACAAATTGCCTTTTCATTTTATAGTTCATGCCATGATAGTCAAAGAAGCTCTTGGACATGAACTCCTTGAGGATTATCTCTTGAAGTCCAAACTCCATGTTTTGGGCCTTGGGAACTATATCCAAAGATTATCCTCCAATTTTGAGTGGGCTATGTGAAGAGATACCCACCCCAAGCTTGTGTGATGTTGATTGATATGCCTACTGAACCACGAGTTGCCTCGCCAATTCCATCAAGGTGATTTTGTCCATGGGGTAGCGTGAAAAGGTGTAGGGCTCACCTCAAAAGTAACCAAAATTGATGTAATATCCTCGTCAAATAAATAAAATTATAATATTTTTTGTATTTGGGGTCCCAATCTATTTATACATATCTTGGGCCCATCTTTAATTTTCTAGATGTTTGTCGTGTCATGTTGGCACGTCGTTTCTCCCTCGGGAGTTTTCCTCCGACGGGTATATATGTCCATCGAGTTGGATGTTGTAGGTATGCGACTTGTTTGGTTTATAGTAATTGCGAATTCCAGTTGGAGTTCTGCTCGTGTCGCCATTTTGGAAGTGAAAGGTCTTCCGTACTTGGTTTGTGCAGTTTTATTGGGTTTTAGTCCTACCCGATTCTGTGTAGTGGATTAAACTGCTCAGATCTTGTGAATCAGAGTGATATCATTGTCTATGAACGTAATTTCTATTTGGGCAACAAATTATATATATTTTAGCATCGAGGTGTTTGGCATGTAATTTGTGTATCATCAGGAAATCCCATACATGGTGCTTAATTGTTGGTGATTGTCTGTCACTATCCGATAGACACTGTCCTCATACCGAACAATAACCCCCAGTGCCACTGCTCAACATCTCTCCATCATATGGACCCCGCTAGAAGATACCACTGCATAGACACTGTACGACCAGCAAGGCAACCTTTATGGCCAGCAAGACTTCCATATAGTCAGGCAAATAACACTACACAAACTACTTATTGCTTGCCATACGACCTTTCCATACGCCCTTGACCCTACACCTCCATGCCTAAGCACTTCCGTATTACCTCCCACTTGACCATACATCTATGTATGCCCTCTCCATCGTTTCATTTTTGTATGCTTGTACGACCAAAGGTTATCTCTTGCCAACCCCAACGCTAATTCTCAAATTCTCACTCAGGCAAAATATTATAGTGGTATTAGAGCTAGTGATTCTTGTTGGGTGGATATTTTGCAACAGATAGTTTTGTGAAAATCCAGTCACAAAATAGGTAGAACAGCCACAACGTATAAGACTGAGTCTCTCCTACATTACAGAGAAGGCTCCCCCTTCTCACGGTTCCTTAGATCAACTCAAGGTAAGCAAGAAGTTGAGAGATTTATGAGGGGTGTTACCAATATTCTTTCCTCTTAGCTTTTAGGAAAGAATCCACTTACTCGCAGTGCGATTAATGGGCAAGATGAAATCTCTAACTACACTTCTATCTAATAGTTGGAAATGGTGATACTGATAAAGTCACACCAACTCAAAGGCTGATTGACACTGTACCATTTTGACACGTTTTGTTTTAAACCATTCTATAAGAATAACCTCTACTGTTGGTGCACAAAGACTTCCAGAAGTAGGGAATTCTAACTATTTTTTGTGAATTTGAGATGGTAATACAAGCTACAGTCAAAGCTCTTAGTCTATGTATCACCACAATCACTCCTAGTCAAAGCTTCAGGTCTGGTTGCTTCTCAATTCTCTATGCTCTATTATTGAACACACAATAATAACATGAATTAAAGACAATAGGCACAAATTATAGTCAAAGCTTCTAATTTGCTCTATCACAATTGCTTCCAGTCAAAGCTTCGAATCCAATTGCTTCTTTATTCATTTTTCTCCCAAATTCGTACTACACAATCAAAGTTATGCTTGCACAAATGTGGCAGAGCTTTCATGCATACAACAAAAAGCTGATTTTTACAATGAGGGGGCACTCCTTTATATAGCCAAAGGAATTGAGAAAAAGGAGAAAAAAGTGAGAGCAACTCAACCAACTTTGACCCGGTTTAACTAACAAGAGAAATTATTGGATTACATGTCATTACACATGTAAATTGTATTACATGTAATTACACAATTTCCTGCAATACATCCTCTCCAACTACAAACATGAAGAAGAAGAAGAAGAAGAAAGAGTTGAGGCTATTGATTCTAAATGAATCAATCCTGTGGATTGTTGGCAAAGGCCTTGTACTTGATGATGATCACGGGATTGGGGATTCCTTTATTCTACGACATTGCATTCACCACGATGAGTTTCCAGTTGTGATTTGAAAGCTTGACGTGATCAAGCTTTTCTTCATTCCAAGTTGTGAATTATCTTGTTAGACTTGCACATTCTGGATTTTCTTGCACTTTGAAGACCTTCTCAATGATGTTCGGAGGTAAACTTGGAACAACTTTCCGACAAGCATCTACAATTTTTTTTTTTTTGAAACGAAGTTCTTGGCGCATTCCCACACGAACTCAAGTTCTTTGATAACCATTAGGAAAATGAAGATCAAATGAATTACTGCTTCTTGAGAATCACAACATGTCTTCTTGATGGGATATCTCTGTTTTTTTGAAGAAGTTTTGACATATCATGGAGAGTGTGCTGCAACATGAAGATGATAACATCTTCCAATGAGATTGAATCCTTGAGAACTTTGGGATTTGAGTTACGAATCCATGAGTGGTGGGTATTCAAAGTATGGATTAGACACTTATGGAACACATATGATGGCTGGAAATGAACCAGAAAGCATATGTATTTGGATGGAAAGGGCCAAATTCAGACTTGGAAAGATGGATTGCATGTGAGCAATGATGGGTTTTCGTGGGTACAGCCAAGAATGCAAGTTGGGATGCATATGGATGTGTGCAAATGATGACTTTGGTGTTTAAAAGTGTGACCTTTTACCAAAATCGGGTTCTTTAAATTTAATCGAATGTAAAGTGATTTAAATGCAATCATGACTTGATGTAATCATGCAATGAGGTTCGAAGAATGAGATTACGTGTAAACGCATATGAAGGATGAGATTACATGTAAATACAGATGGAGGATGGAATTACATAAGTGGGAATGAAGAATGAGATTACATGTAAGTGCGGATGGAGGGTGAGATTACGTGTAATCACTTGTGGAGAATGAGATGCAAAGTGCTATGTAATGTAATGATGGAGGTGGAATGAAACGATGCACTTGCATGAAATGGTGGAAGGTAGAGTGAAGTGAAACGTGCTTAAGTTCTTGGGAAAGAACTTGCAACTTCTTCCAAAAGAAGAAAAACAAGAAAGCAAACAAGCAAACAATGAAACAAGGATAGAAAAAACACGTACGTTTAGTTTTAGACTCAAACATGTCAACAAGCAAGTTACTTCAAAATGCAAACTCGAATTTGGGAAAAAATCAGAGTATGAAAATGAGACTTTTCACCATTTTAAAAGAGAAAATGCACTTTTCATGGCATCTATATCACCAAGTGTGCAACATCAAGCTAAAACATGCATCAAAACAACAAGATAAGCATGAATTAATTAACAAAATGGAAAATGTTCACTTACTTGAAGATTAATGTGCCAAGAATGAATAACCACCAATCCTTAGAGGATTCTTTGATGAGATACCAACGCCTAGCCTATGCAATGAAGATTGATATGATTGCACCTCCATCAATTGTCTTTCCAACTCAATGAGAATGATCTTTTCAGTGGGATACCTTGGAAGAGTATATGACTCATCTCTGAAATACCCAACTCTCACGTAAGTAAAGTTGGGAAACTGGAAGAGACAACCATACTCATTTACCTTTGCCCATGCTTCATTTGATACCCTCTTCTTTAGAAGATCCTTGTTAAACAAACACATATAATGCCTAAAGAAGGCATCTTGTATCCTCCTATAATGCATGCGAATGGATTTCAGTGTGAGCTGCCATCAAGGCACTGTCATGCAATCACCCTTGTGGAAAGACTTGAGAAGGAACCTAGAGAAGCAACGATGTATACTAGATACAAACTCACATAGAAGGTACTAGTAGAAGAAAGTTGAGATAGCTGCTCCAATATCATCTCTCCTCAAAAGATCTTCTTTTGCTTTCAATGGACAATGAGAGAAATGATCTTGTACATCCATGGCTTAAAGACATTAGACTCTTTGAGCCTAACAATGCGATTGAGCAAAGTGATGAGATCATTGATCACTTCCTTGAAGTTAGAATAACGCACACCCTTTTGCCATCTAACAAGATTTGGCCTCTTGTTGATCAACCAGTTGGCATTTACGTACCTACTGCATTTAGCTATGTCACTATTCCATCTTTCCAATGCCTTTTGTTTGCTGATGTTAGTCACCAATGGAGCAGGTGGAACTCAGAAGATCTAGTCAATGGTCTTTGGACCTAAGCTTATGATGGTCTTCCCATCTTGATCTCTGATCGTCCTTGATGGAACATCAAGATTCTTGGCACATGCAAATATGAACTCGGGTTCATGAGACGCTAAAGAAAAATTTGATGCTAGATGGATGCAACTTTGTTTGATGTACAACATATTGCTTATGGATGCTTCATCTATCCTTTTTAGGAAATCTTTTATATCCAAGTGTGAGATTTTGGTATCCTTGATGCCTTCACAATAAGAGGAAACTTGTGAAGGAGGCATGGAGTTGTAATATTGATCATATTGCTACTCCATTTTTTGCCTTTATTTACCTTTGCGTGGGAACAGTGTCCTCTATCATAACAATTGTGTATACGCAAGCAACTATGACATGAAAATTCCAAAATGTAAGTACATCTTCAAAGGGAGGATCCATATTAAAGATTTGAGCTTTGAAACGTGGAAAATGGGAATTTTGTGTGGAAGGTAGGGCTAGAAGTTACTGGGGCAGCAAATGCAAATGATGATTTTAGCTCAAAACATACATTTATATGGTAAAAATACCAAAAAAGGGGTTTTTCAAACACAAAAGCATGTGCGGACAGCAAGGTTATTCTTATGGAAAAAGCATGAAAAATGAATGGAAAGATGTTTGCTTATGATGAGACTTTGTATTTTCGTCATAAACAAACGTGTATGCGCATGTAAGGATTCACCATTATGGCTTTTCGGCAAGATATGAAAAGAACATATGTGAGCATAGAAATGGGCTTTTTTGCAAGCTAAGCATATGGTGAATGTGCTTTCTTTGTGAGAGTTATTTCTAAGAACATTTTTTTAATCTTGACTGCATGTACAACCATGATGAAGTGCTTGGACATGCAACTTGAAGAATGTAGATGAAAAATAGAAGCAGCACATCATATATACATGAAGATCTGGAAATCGAAATAAAGAGACTTGTATAAACAAGACAATAAATATATACAACAAAAATCTTATGAAGAATAACAAGGAATTATACCTTTTCCTCAAGAGGCAAGAGAAGAAGTCGTTTTAAACACTTGCAAAATCTAAAATTGCAATCAAAGAGACTTTGGAT
The DNA here is from genome assembly GCA_028749045.1 of Cupressus sempervirens. NCBI lineage: Eukaryota > Viridiplantae > Streptophyta > Pinopsida > Cupressales > Cupressaceae > Cupressus > Cupressus sempervirens. The sequence goes on along the minus strand of CM053788.1, from coordinate 294,325,967 downwards.
TTAGAAGATTGCAAGATGAGGTGTTAAATATACTTTGAATCTTGACTCAATTCTTGCAAGAAATGAGTCAAGATTCGTAGCTTGCCAAGAGCAGGTAGTTAGTGCCAAAAATTGCATCATTTTAGCAACTATTTTGACCAAGCAATGTGCAATGTGCAATATGCAAAGAATTTAGAAATGACATCCAAAACATATCAAGTGATATAAAGGACTTGAATGTAGGCTAGGAAGGATAATAAATGCTTTGAAACGTACTTTGATCCAAACACTTGCTGTTTTAGTGGTGCAAATTGCTCAAAACTAAGACGTTTTTGGGCAAAAACATGCCCAAGATGGGTTGAGAAATGAGCAAAAAACTCAACAAACTCCCTTTTTGAATAGCTCAATGTGATCCTTAGGTGATTTTAGGCAAAAATGACCTATAAATATCTTAAAGCCACCAAGCAATGCTCATGGAATGAGTCTTTGAAGGTTGAAAACCCGTTTTTGGAGAACAAAAGCCCAAGAAAGTGAAGTTTTCAAAGTTAAAACATGTGTTATACAGCTAAAAATCATAATTTTTGGGTATTTGATCTAAACGCCTCATATTATGAAGTAAAGATGCACTTTTTGGTTGCAAAAGCATGTGCTATTGGAAAAAAATGCAACTTTCTTCAAATCCATGTATTTATCATTAAAGATGCACTTTTCAAAGCCAGAAGCATGTGCTTTTGAGCCAAAAATTGCCACCCTCAAGCCTTGTAGTTATAAAACCATTGAAGACACACTTTTTGGTGATGAAAGCATGTGCTTTTGGGTTGAAATTCCCCACCTGAAGTGATTTTAGCTTTAAACTACATGTTATAAAAGTAAAGACACTTTTCACATAAAAATCTCCACCCTTATGCTTTTTAACACTAGCATGAGTAATGGCGTGCTTTTAGAATTGAAAAGCACGTGTTTTGGAGATCAAAAAGCCCACTTATATGCGTAAACATGTTCAAAAACCTCTCTTAAAGAAGTAATGATGTGTTTCTGAGGAAGAAAAACACATGTTTTGGCAATCGCATGTGTTTTTGAGTTAAAAATCCCCACCTCTGTGCTCTTTATAACTAACTCAAGTTAATAAACACATTAATAAACTCTAAAAATACAATAACACATGCTTTTGGGTTGGAATTCTCCACTTTAAGTGGTTTAAAAGATTAAATAACATGATATTGTATTTAAAATGCCCACTAACATGTATTTATGACTTAAATTTATTGGCACTAAGGTTTTAATTAAGTGTTTAGCATGTTGATATATGCTTTAAGTGATAAAAACCCCAACTTTATGCATTTTTAATGTCTCATGTAATTCAATTTAATAAAATGACTATAGTTTTCAATAACGTAACATGAAAATAGACTTAAGAAGACTAATTTTCATAAAACATTAAAAACTATGGTCAAATCAACTTAGAATGAGTTAAAATTTAAAATATTAATTTAATTTTATAGGTTAGTTCGAAATGAGTGGAATTACAAGGGCTATTAACATAAGGCAAAAACAAGACTCCAAACTATTTACAACAAGAAGAAAACCAAACAAAAGACATGAAAGTTAAACTAAAATAAAGTGTGCAATCAGAGAAGAAAAATGCTTCTTTGCAAACATTGGGGATTAAACTTGACGGTGGCTTTTATAAGAAACACACTAACAAAGTTACATAGAGTGCAATTTGGGGATAACAAAATCTCTTAATGACACCTTATGAAAACGTTAAAACAAAGAGGCTAAGTCTACGAATTCATGAGAAAATTGCATAGGGTTGCCTCAATTTTGTGATGTCAAAATTGAGGACAACACTATACGACCAACAAGACAACTCGTCGACCAACAAAACTTCCACAGGGTTAGGTAGATATCACCGTGCAAACTGCTTATTCCTTGCCACATGACCTTTTTGTACACCCTTGACCCTCTGCCTGCATGCCTAAGTACCTCGGTATTGCCTCCCACTCGATCATACATCTATGTGTGCCCTCTCCATTACATTATTTTTTATGCCTGTATGGCCTAAGGTTCCCTCTCACCCAATGCCAATTCCTAGATCCTCACTCAAGTAGAACATTACACCTGATATATGTAAAGTTGGGAAATGGTAGAAAGAGGCAACCGTACTCTTTCATCTTGTTCTAGTCAAATAAACACATGTAGTGTCCATAGAAAGCATCTTGCACCCTCTGATAATCAATGTGGTTGGGTCTCAAAGTTAGCTGTTCATGGTAGTCCCACACAAACATCAATGATCTATCCCCTTTGCTTGGGAGGCTAGAAAAGGACCCAAGGGTGGCAACAATGTATACTAGGTAAGATCTCATGTAGAAGCGCAAGTTATAGTCACCTTAGACAATTGCTCATAGAGAATGTCATTGATCATCTCTCCTAGAATATTGTCCTCTTTGATCTAATTATCAAGGAGAGAAATTTGTACATCCATGTCCCAAAAATGTTGAATTTTCTGAGGCCTACAATTCTGCTAAGCAATGTGATAAGATCATTAATCTCTTCCTTGAAATCTGACTGGCGAACCCCCTTAGGCCATCTTGACAAGTTGGCGTCTTGTTAATAAACCAATGATCATTGACATATTTTATAGAATCCTGTTTCCCATCATTCCACCTTCTAAGGCCTTTTCCTTTGCTGTGTCCATGACCATAGAAACGGGTGGTACTTTGAAGATTCAGTCTATGGTCTCAGAATCCAAATTGATGATGGTTTTCCCATCTTGATCTCTGATAGTTCTAGACAAATAGTGAAATTTCTTTGCACATGCCATAACAATTTCTGGCTCTAGGGCATATGTAACATCCCCTTTTTTGTGGCCTTAGCTAACAACTATCACATCGTTGAAGACAGTTACTATTGCATATTCATGAGCATGAGAAGGCAGTTATAACATCTATATTACATGTTAATATGAAAGAGGTTAATGTTATAATTAGTTTAACTGAAAAACAAATCTTAACTAACAATTGAAGGAGTATTCATTCAACAAATATAATGAATATAACAGCCATTGTAACCATCCGTTACTTAATGGAAGAGAGATCTTTTCTACTAATAGAGATAAAGTAGTTTTCATAATCGCATGAAGACAATTTCACAGCTACTTTAAATATTCAGATGGAAGAGAAACAATTGCTATAACCGAATAACTGGAAAGAAAATAACTGATTAAACAATATTAACCACCTAACATATGTTCAACTTGAAATGGCAAATTCATAATAGTAAAATACTAGTTACTAGTAGATATTTGAATGCATATCATATCTTTGTCTTGTGCAATTTTTGGCATCTAGTGGAGAGGAGAAGCATTTCCAAGGGCTTAACCTCCCAATTGCGAACCCTTAAATATCCCCACACAATCTCTACTGAAAAAGGCCCTCCCTACCCTGGGAATTAGGTTTGGGACACCACTATCCAACCACTGAGCATCCTGGTGTAAAGTGTCAACACATCGCTTGACTAGACAACAAGACCTATAAGTTGGACTACTTTGAGCTAACATGGGTTTTTAAACAAATCATAATTACTTGCTTGAGTTACTGATGGTTCTTTTCTTTTATCATGCAGGAATAAACCATAGTTCAATGATTTCCAATCTATACCATTCATCTCGACCATGCTGATCTTCCGGGATGATTCATTGGTTGGGTGTATGAACATTTGTAATCAAAGCCAATGTTTCTGCCGAACTGGCCTTGGCATTTATAAAAGAAGTTTGAATGTTTAAACTATTATATGCGTAGCCAATAGATCTGCCATTCTGGCATTTGACATAATAAAAGATAGTTGAATGCTAAAGCATTTATTTGCACAGGCAATACATCTGCCTTTCTGGCGCCTGTATAGTAAAAGATAGATGAATGTTTAAGCATTCTACGCACAACCAATGCATCAGCCATTCGAGCGCTGGCTATATGTAAAAGTAATTGAATCTAAAACAATACAATTCTGATTCGCAAGCTGCTATTGTTTATCTCAAGAGATATATATATATATATATATATAAAGAGAGAACATCGGTTCATATGATGATCTATTCTAATTAACTTTTCATGATTGGCTTCAAACATGCTTAAATATAACTTTTGAAATTTGAGCATAAGCTAACAATAATGATGATCTCATGACCTAAAATGGTGGTCGATACTTGCATAGCCTGAACAGTTTGATTGAACTTAGTTGTCCAAACATCGAAAAGCTATGCAAGCGAGGATGATAATTGACTACTGCCGCTTGGATTAGGCACAACAATATTGATTTAAACTGAACTTTATCGTCTGTAGAGCGTGTGATTAATTTGTAGGGATGGTTGCCAAGCAAGTGCAAAAAGATAGAAATAACTCTGTATGTGGTGGTGGTTTCTGCCAGGGGCAAGAATGTTATATTAGAATGAGCTTTCGTATCATAACTTAGCCTTCTCGGCTGCATGCTTAGTTACGAGCAAGATTGCAAAGATGGCAAGGAGTTGCAAGATACAAGGTCATTGGTTTTGTTGTCCTGCATTTTGTGGTGACAAAATGTAGGTAACAGTACACAACTTTTTAAAACTAGTTTCGCATTTCTCTAAGTTTTTTTTCATTATTTAATTAGTTTGTATTGATCAATCAAGCAACATCAATTGATATAATTAATAATCTTACTAAAGGCTTTCGTCAAGTCTTTTGCATTTTTTCTTTTTGTTGAGCCTATGCTTGATTTTCGAGGCCTTCATCATCCTTTCTTTCATTTTTGAGTGTGTGTTTCTTGGTTTTTAGTTCTTTGGTTTTGCTCAAGTCATTACTTTTGGTTTTCCCTTCGATTTCCTCTATCTTAGGGCTTAATCCGAGTTGGCAATCAAAATATATGACCAATTTAGTGTCAAAAGTGGACCTTTTTGATGCAACTGCACGAATTAAAAATATCATGTTATATTTTTAATTTGACATTCACTTTTTGAAAAATATAACTTAAATTCACTTTATGTTATGGTTTAAAGTTACTTTATCATTTAAATTTTCACTTAAAGTAACTATAGTGCACTTTATGTTATATTTTCAAGTTGAGTTTACTTTTAGATTTCTCACTTAAGTGACTATATTAACTATATAGTTCAATTTAATTTTTGATAATTAAATCAAATGCTCTAGTAAATATTACTTATTAAATGATATTTACACATTATATTATTAATATGATAATGTAAATATAATTTATGTCCCACTTAAGTAATTTTTATCAAAATTAAATTGACATTTGATCACTTAAATGTGCAATGACATCTTAAAAGTGAACCTTTTTGATGCAATTGCATGTAAAATCACTTAAATGTGCAATGACATCTTAAAAGTGGACCTTTTTGATGTAATTCCATGTAAACTCAACTTAAATGTGCAATGACATCAAAAAGTTGAGCTACATATGTTATATGCATATGCATAAAAAATGTGAGTTTTTGCCTTGGGTTGTATATACAAGTAACTAAAACATGTAATTGCACCAAAAAGGTGTGTTTTGCACCAAAGACATGTAATTGCATCTCCAAAACCCATTTTTGGGCAAAAAAAAATGTTTTTAAAACATGCATATACACCAAAAAGGTTGTTTTTTTCGTTGGGAGAGTCCATTACATGTAAGGGCCTCTAAAAGGTGTGTTTGGGTCTATTGTGCATATTTAAAACATGTAATCACACAAAAAAGGTCCGTTTGCATTCAACCTCATGCATTTGCTCTTCCAAAATGCGTTTTTGAAGAATTTCATGACTTTGGCCTCCAAGAACCTGTTTTTTGGTGATTTCTGCTAAATTTCTCAATGGAATGACTTGAAATCTTTCCCTCAAGAGGTGTTTTTGCATCCGCATGCATTCCCATGCATTTGGCAACCTCATTCATGCTAAAAGCGTTTTGTTTCAGCCTCATTGGAGCCACATTTTGGAAAAAACACCTAGATTTGGGCCTCCAAAATGCACGTTTTTGCCCAATATGGAGTCGTTTTGAAGTTTTAATAATTCTAGATGATATTGGAGGGCACATTTTTGCCTTCTATGGTAAAAAATGACTTGTAATGCCCTTTTGGAATCACGTTTTTATCAAAAACGGGTTTTTCTTTCATCGTTTGCTAAAATGTTGGAAGTTTGAGGGATTTTACGGCACGTTTTTCGCATTGTGCATTGAAAATGCCTCATTTGCTGCCCATTAGAATTATTCTTGCAAAGTTTGAAAAAATCCAAGTTTCTTTGAGAATTTTTCAACATTGGAGATTCTTCCTCCTTCATTTTTGGTACACAATCATCATGTAAGTGGACACTTTCCTTCTTGCTAATTAATTTGTGCTTATCTTGCTGATTTTATGCATGTTTTAGCTTGATAATTTACACTTGTTGACTTAGATGCCATGGAAAGTGTATTTTTCTTTTAAGAATGATGAAATGGTTCATTTTCATGTTTTTGGTTTTTTCTCAAACTCCAAATTCAAAATTGCATGTTGAAGTGGCTTGCTTGTTGACATGTTTGAGTCTTTTGCCAAAGATACATTTTTCTTTTGAAGTTTGTTTTTATATTTTGCGTGTTTGCTTTTCGGTTTTCTTCATTTTGGAGAAGTTGCAAGTTCTTTCCCAAGAACTTGTTGATGTTTCACTTTACTCCATCTTCCATTTCATGCAAAAGCATCATCACATTCCATTTTCATCTTTCCATGCCACAACACTTCGCATCTCATTCTGCATCTGCATTCGCATGTCATCTAACTTTCTGTTTCTTATTACATATTACATATACATGTAATCCACTTTCTGTGCAATGACATCTTGAAAGCCCAATTCACTTTTTTAAAATCAAGAGTTTTCATTTACATGCATTCCCATGTGTTTCACTTTCATGTCCCACAGCATGTTCATCACCTACTTCATGTTTTCTCTCTCTCTCGACCTACAGTTTTCCATCCTCTACATATGCTTTCTGGTTCATTTATAGCCATCACATGTGTTTCATAAGTATCTAATCCATGTTGTCGGTAAAGTTATAAAATAGCCGACGGGTAGATTAGCATCCGAAAGGACGCGTGATAGTTGAGTCACCCCTTCGAAATGGTATATGTACACCGTCTGGAATGGACTTTGGATCATGGTTGTAATAATCTTTGGAAGCATTATGTAATCTCTTCGGCATATATGCGAATAATAAAAGGAGTACTACTGCGTTACATGTTTTTGTCTATTGTCTGTATGCATTAAACCATTTACCTCGTATGATAAACATTTGGCGCCATTGCCCCATATACCTAGAATGAAGGCAACGGAATGAAGACTAATGCCGAATCAATTGAACAAAAATAAGAGTAAGCTAAAGGAAAAAGATGAAATACACACTGCACAAGAAATTTTAATTTTGGCACAATAAGCCGAGTGCAGATGGAGGCTTCAGCAGATTGCCGACGGACACCGAGAGGGTGAAAGGGCATAGACAGAGGGAGCGCATTCACCTAGTAGATAAAGGAGTGCCGAGGAATTGCTAGAAAAGATTCGATAGTGGTTGAATTTGGTAGAAGAAACAAAGAAGAAGTTTCTTAACCTGTATATGTCGAGGGAAGAGAATCTAGACGGAAGGGAATTAATTCGCACTGCTCGGAGTGCCGAGGGAGCACGAACGTGGAGTGAACTCTTCATCTGCGATACACTTTCGAAACGGACAAATTCGTTTGAGGGAAACCCTTTTTGACCAAGTAATGTGGCTGTTGGAAATAAGATGACAGTTCGAAATAGCATGGATGAGCAGAACAGTGCGGGTGTGTAGAACAACGCGGGTGTGCGGGTACACAACAAGTACCTGCAACTCAAATAGTAATGGCTGGATGAAAGGAAAAATTGCCAAAGTTTGATGGTGATGGAACGGCCGATCCAATCAGATACTATAAGACATGCGAAACAATTTGGACTGCGAATGGTGTAACCGACACAAATGAATGGGTTCGACAATTTCCAGCAACCCTAAGGGGTGTAGCAATTGATTGATTTGCCGACACAGATCCCCAAAAATTAACTTCCTGGGCAACAATTAAAAAGGAGTTATCATCGAATTTCAATTGCTGCGAGATGACAATGAGATCGTAGTAGAAATCTACACCACAAAGCAAGGGAAAAAAGAAACACTCCATGTATATGTCAGAAAACTAAAAGAATTAGTAAATAAAATGGAAAGTAAGCCAGTAGATGGGATGAAAAAATGATGGTTCATTGAAGGACTATGCCCGGAGTTAAGGAAGAAAATGAAGATTGTGCCGCCATCATCATACACCGAAGTGTACAATCAGGCGATGGACTTAGAGAGTGAATAGAAAACGGAAAAGAAGAAGAAAAGTAGCTCATCCAACTTAGAGGACTCATCTTCGAAAGAAGATAGTAGTGGTGACAAAAATGACAATAAGAAGGTTTGAGCTCTCCAGAAAGATTTGATCAAGATGATGAAGGAATTTAAGAATATGCAGAAAGAGACGAAGGGAAACGAACTATGGTGCACAAAATGCAAGACAGAAGGTCACACGAAGGGATCCTGCCCGAAAAACCAATTCTGTGATATCTATCAAATTATGGGACATTCTACAAAAGAATGCCCCTTCAATATGAAAACCAGAGGGCATCAACAAGTGCTCTTGACACAGGAGACTTCCACATCAGGAGGGAGCAGAAACACCAGCAATGACGGTGCCACTTCGGGTGGGTACAAAAATAATAGAAGAGGGCAAAACAACAATACCAACAATAATAATGGGAGTTGTAGCCGAATTTAGTACGATGCGAACGGTCGCCCGATGGTTCAATGCCGAGCATGCAATTTGTGGGGCCACTTTGCACGGAACTGTACATCAACAAATGCACCAAAGTTGTTATGCAGATGGTGCGGTCCTAGAGATCATGAAGATGCCAAGTGGCCGAAATCAGGAGTGAATTTGATCAACATCGGCGTGGATGAAGAAGAAATCTTGGCAATCACTCGTAAACAAGCAAAACTGTACCCCGACCTAACAGAAGAAAAGAAGAGATTGGAAGAAGCGCCGGCGAAAATTGAGAAAGCAACATAGGTAGAGAAATCACAATTGAAGGACACTACCGGTACCTCAACGAGGAATTGCGCAGAACAAAACATCATAAGGTAGATATTACAAATTGAAATACCAATCAAGTTAAATGATTTGATCCTCACAATGCGTCAACTTCGATCGACACTCACAAACATCGCTCCAACTGCTAAACTACCAGGAGAACATGGAAGTGAAAAGGAAAGCGAAGCAAGTGTAGTGGACCCAATGTTGTTAGCCCTCACTTTTGGCGGTCATCGAGATGGGTATATTAGGAACGGTCCTTTCAGACACAATTGTGGACTGAGGTTCAGGGGTAAACGTCCTACTAGAAGATACCTGGAAGAAGTTGGGACTGCCGACGTTGTGGCCACCTACATTTTAATTACTAATGACAGAACAACACGGCATTAATCCTCTCGGCATCCTAATGGCACAACCAGTGACTATTGGAACACAACCGTTCCTACTCGATTTTGTCATCATCCCGCTAAAGAGGAGAGGATATGACGCCATTCTGGGCCAAGGATGGCTTATACACGCAAGGGTTAAGTATGACTGGAAGAAGAATACCCTATCAATGGAGCGCGGAGGCAAAAGATTCATAATTGCCCTGCACACACAAATGGTAGGTGAGGAGGCAGCGTCGTCGGATTCCAAAGGCAAAGGTGGAGGGGATGACGAGGGAAAGACGAGAATGGAACTTGATGAAGAGGGAGTATTGAGATTGGAAGAAGGGTCGAATGAGGATAATCTAGATTTAGTGAATGGACTATTTTATTGGCAGATGGAGGATTACGAACTCTTCTCGAGCTGCAATATGTTGGGCGTCGAAGAAGAAAAAGAAACGAGTTCTGGAGGAATATAGTGAACTAGAGGAAGGAGAAGCGCAGGTGGATGAAACACCAGCCCATACGTTCAGTGAAGATAAGACAATAAAATATGAAGAGGCCACAGTACAAACCATGAACCTCGGAGATGATATTGAACCAAAAAACATACTGGTGGGAGAAGAGAGAGCTTTGACCCATGTGGAGAAGAGAAGGATACACCGTACGGTTGGAAATTTGCAGGAAGAGACCTGAAGGTGCACCATATAGCAAGCACAGGGCAAGGGAAACATACCGTACAGACTGGAGGATCCATACGAACAAAGAGCTACCACTGTACGACCTTCGGGAAGCAGGCAAGGAAGTATTGTACAACCTAGACAAAGCAACCGTACGAATTCATGAAAGGACCATACAAACTAGGTAGGGTACTGTACAGACATGAGTACATCACTGTATGGTACATGAACAAAACCGTACGGTCACAGAGGGGGATACACACTGCTAGACAACATTGTACAATCAAACAAGGTAACCGTATGGACGACTGAATGAGGCGACCGTACGGACACACATGCACTGTCTGTGAAGGATAAAGCACTGTACGACCTTTTGTATGGTAGAAGATAAACATAGGGCTGTACGGACATGTAAGAGCATTATTGGGAGGAAGAAAGTATCGTACGTCATACAAAGGAGCAATTAAAACAACAAAAAGACATGGAAGCGGCCATATGAAGAAATATCGTACGACCGTATGACCTAGAAGAGCAAAGTTGGATCATTCGCCCAGGAAAAAAGAAGTGGCTGTACGACCTTTGCAGGATTGGTGGGAGAATGAAGGAGGCATTGCCATACGATTAGTCAGAGGGTTGTAAAAGACAGAATGACCATTATTGAATGGGGGTAGAGGTGACTGATAGAAGGGGACAGGGAGTGTTCAAAAAAAGAAAAAAGAAAGAAAAAGAATGAAAATAAAGAAAAAAAAGAAAAAAAAGGAAAAAAAAAAAGAAGAAAAAAAGAAAAAAGAAAAAAGAAAAAAAGTTATAAGATCATGGTACGGCCGTATAACTAACTTGTAGAAACCATAGTCCCTTTGCAACACTTTACGACATCTTGGCGCATCCTTGAAACTCCGTACGACATCTAAAGACAGTGGACGGGCAGTGTGGAAAACTGTATGGCGAGTGTTTATGAAACCGACTGTACGAGCATTAAACAAAAATTGTACAAGGAGCATTCGCAGATCGTACGAACATCTAGGAAAATTGTACGGTTAAGTTGGAGACCGTAGGACACTGTATAGTCATGCAACAAACAGGGGGGAGATACATTGCAATCGTATGGATGCCATGACACACTGTACGGTTAGCATAAAATACCATACGATGCAGAAAAAAAAGGAATTTATGAGATTTGGTGACATTCGTACCGCTTCTACCACCGTATAGGCTGAATAATTGAGAGACCGTACAATATTTTAAGCCATGCAAGGGAAGCTGTTCACAGAAGCCTTGCAGGAGGGCCGTACGGACACTTGGAAGGAGAGGAATTTGTGAAACAAGGATTGACCTAACTAAGCTAAAGAACAAATGGAGTTTGCAGGAAGGAGGAAGTGAAAGAAAAACTTAGAGGAAGTATCTACAGCTAACAAAAAAAAATAAAATGATGACAAATAAAAAATGTTTAGAATGAATAACGCATGATGCCCAAGGGAAGGGAAAGATATAAATAGTTAGTAAAACATAAGCAGTTGCCAAAAAGAGAGTAGGATTGGAAGAAAATCACAAAAATGGTGTGTTCCATGGACTTTTGTGTGGGTTTGAGAGTGCTAATTTGGTCTTGGCGGCGGGAGCGCTGCCCCTTGACCCCTAGATCCCCAATCGCTTTAGTTATTAGTTGTGGGAAGTATGACTAGTTGATGAGGCTTGGAGTTGCTGCAGGCATGGAGTGTCTGTGTACCAGAGGTGGAGGGAACAATAGAGCAAGCCTTTCGAGAGGGGTGATACGCTTTGAGGCACCCGGAGTAGGTGTTGGACGTGAAGTTGTCTTGGTGGATGCATAGAGAGCTCGAAAGGAGTTGATCATCTAATTAAAGGCAGTTTAGTGACACTTGGCTTAGTGTACCCAGGAGTTGGAAGCAGAGAAAGTGGCATGGGTGAATATTTAGTAATTGTCGTTCGAAAATGACTTTTCTTTTTGGGGGGTATGATGTTCTCGGTAAAGTTATAAAATAGCCGACAGGTAGATTAGCATCCGAAAGGACGCATGACGGTTGAGTCACCCCTTTGGAACGGTATATGTACACCTTCCGGAATGAACTTTGGATCATGGTTGTAATCATCATTGGAAGCACTATGTAATCTCTTTGGCATATATGTGAATAATAAAAGGAGTACTGCCGTGTTACATGTTCTTGTCTATTGTTTGTATGCATTAAACCGTTTATCCTGTACGGTAAACAATCCATACTTCGAATACCCACTCATCATGGATTCGTCATTGCAACTCAAATCTCAAAGCTTTCATGGATTCAAACCCATTGAAACTTTCATGTTGCATCAAGTCAAGATATGCCAAATTTTTTATAAAGAATGAAGACATCTAGTAAAGAAGGCGTGCTTTAAAAAAACAATAATTCATTTGGTCTCCATTTTCCTGATGTTGTCTGAGAAATTGTTCATGTGAAGATGCGCCAAACACTTTGTTTTAAAAAAAAGAAAAATGAAAAAAAAGTTAAAGGTGCTGATGGAAAGTTATTCTAAGTTTACATCCGGACACTGTCAAGAAGGTTTTCAAAGTGTCAAAGATTCCAGAATGTGCTGATCTACAAAAGAAGAATTCACGAGAACTTGAGCGGGAAAAGTTTGATCACATCAAGCTTTCAAATGACAAAGAACAATTCATCAAAGAGAGTCAGAGTTTATCAAAAGACGTAACACCATGATTATCAAGGTGAATGCAGTGGTACAAAATACAAGAACTTTCGATCTTGTGATCATTTGGGATAGCATTGCCAAGTACAAGGCCTTTCAAAACAATCCCTAGGATTGTTTCAATTCTTTTCCGTCTTTCTTCTTCTTCTTCTTCTTTCATGTTTGTAATTGAAGATGATGTATTACATGAAAATGTGTAGTTACATGTAATGTGAGTTGCATGTAACCCAATAATTTTTCTTCTAGTTAGACTTGGTCAAAGTTGGTTGAGTTGCTTCCACATTTTCCTCCATATTTTTTCTCAACTCCTTTGCCTATATAAAGGAGTGCCCGCTTATTGTAAAAATCATCTTTTGTTGTATACAAGAAAGCTCTTCCAAACTTGCACAAGTATAACTTTGATTGTTAGTACGAATTTGGGAGAAAAGTGAATAAAAGAAGCAATTGGATTTGAAGCTTTGACTGGAAGCAATTGTGATAGACAAAATTATAAGCTTTGACTATAATTTGTGCCTATTGTCTTTGATTCATGTCATTATTGTGTGTTTAATAATAGAGCATAGTGATTTAAGAACCAATTGGAGCTGAAGCTTTGACTAGTAGCGGTTGTGATAATACATAGATTAAAAGTTTTGATTGTAGCTTGTGTTACCATCTCAAATTCACAAAAAATAGTTAGAATTTCCCTACTTCTAGAAGTCTTTGCGCCCCAATGGTAGAGGTTTTTCTTATAGAATAGAGATCATCTACTTCTGGAAGTCTTTGCGTCCCAATGGTAGTGATTTTTCTCATAAATTAGACAAGTAGGACTTAGAGCCAAACCGGTACGCTTTCAATCAGCCTTTGAGTTGGTGTTGGTTTATTGGTATCACTATTTCTAGCTATTAGATAGAAGTGTAGTTAGAGATTTCACCTTGCCCATTATTCGCTCCATGAGTAAGTGGATTTTTTTCTTGAAAGTTAAGAGGAAAGAATATTGGTAACACCCTTTACAAAATCTCTCAACTTCTTTCTTACCTTGAGTTGATCCAAGGAATGGTGAGAAAGGGGAGCCTTCCCTTTAAGGTAGGAGAGACTTTGTCTCACATGCTGTGGCTGGTCATCTTATTTACCCAAAACTGTCGGTTGCAAAATATCCACCCAACAGGTTCAATGTGGCAATGATATTAAAGTGACCACTAAAATAATATACGGCTGATGAAATAGAAATATGGTCGCTCAAGATGAAATAATGAAACCATTGCCAAGAAGTAATAATAATATTGAAATATTGCCAAAAGTTGAAAATAATACATAGGGTCGATGACATGAAAAATATTAACCCCATTGCCATAAAACGGAAATAATAATAAAACATTTACTTAGGGTGGAATAATAATTTTACTCCTTATGTTTTATTATAATGATAGCTAGCTTACCACCATAAATTACAATTGTTCTTAGTTTGCTCATGCTCAAGTGAATACTTTTATTGTCTTATTAAATGTGTTTACTTGGTTAGCTCATGATAGTCCCTTTGTGTTCCTTTGCTTACCTGGCCATTTTCCCTTAGCCATGGCGGTCAAGACTCCTACTTTTTGGCACAATGGTAGGTGGTGCCCCTGTGCCCAATTCCTTCTCTAGCAATGCTTTCCCCCTTTGCCATGTTATTGCAAGTGAAAATTTATCATGGTAACAACATATTGCTCATCATTTTACGAAGTCAAAATTATCATAGCATATGATCATATTAGCCATCTATTTCCAATTCATACGTTGTCATAACAAATAATCAATATTCGAATTGCCCATGAGATCGTAACGAGTAACCAACACTTCATTTTCACATGAAACCATAACAAATAACTAATTTAACCAACTACTCAACTTTGCATGAAGCCTCAATGACTATAAAGGAACATTTAAAATTGAGCCAAAAATTGGGATGTAATAGGAAAAGTAGCAACTAGGTGGATGTAACTCTGTCTGACAAGAATCATATCAGCTTTGGTTGAAGTTTCAACCCTCTCAAGGAATTCACCCATGTCTAGGTGTCCAAGCTTTGTATCTCGAATATCATCCACATATAAAGTGACTTGAGAAGGTGAGATGGAATATTTCTATTTATCATACTTCATCTTTTCTTTCTCTGTTCCCTTTGGAGAAACAACTTCTTTGACATAGAAAGCGGGCATGCAAGTGCCACTGTTAGATATCCAAAGTATAAGTACATCTTCATTTGATGGATCCATAGTGTTGAAAATTGTCATTGATGTGAAGATACATTTTGTTGGAATAATCTTTAATCAACATGGAATTACAACAATATTTATTTTGTTTTGGTAACATACCTTCAACAGACATCTGTAAATCTCTAATTGTGAAGTTTGTTTGACATCAGATATTGCACATTCGTATAGGGTATCTTGTGTTATATGTGCTGCATCAATGACACATACCAAGGCATAGATGAAGTTTAAGAAAAGACAAATATTTGAAATGTGAACTTGATATGATGATGCTGTGTCAATAACAGGGCATCAATGAAGTATAAGAAAAAATAAATGTTTGGAATGCAAACTAGATATGGTGGTGTCTCTGTAATATCTGACGATAAATTTAGGATGCCTTTGGTACTGTTTGTTTAAATGCCCGATATACACTAATTATTAAATAATTATAGCAGAACAATAATAAATCCGTTTCTCATGGTTGATGAGTAAGGAACGAGTAAAAGCAGTCTTTCGAATAGTAATATGGACAAAATGGTGCCTTGATTTGAGACGCCGGTTCTTATATTTGAATCAAATTTGTCTGTATGTTTTATCAGGCGTATGTCAGAGCCCTGCTAGCTCACACTACTGCAATACTGGATAATGTTTTTTTTTCCTTTTTTTCCCTTTTTTTTTTGCATTATATAGGTTTTTGGATTTTCAAATATATAAGAGTACTGAAATGAATAACAAATAACAACTACTAACAATGCTAATATAGAACCAATGACTTGCAATCTAGGCACTTGCAATTTTATTACAAATAATTCTCATGTAATTTGCAATTAAAATAGGAACTTGAATGTGGTTGGCGCCCAAGTATGTGGCAGCAGATTGATTGAATTACAAATGCCAAACTCAGTAAAACAGGTTCAAACGCAGCTTATACTTTGTAAATGCTGCTTCCAAAGAGATCCCTGATCTCCTCAATTGGCTGCCCAAGTCATAAAATGATTTGCAGGTTGACCACCCTTAATTGCAGATTTCATGCATGTCTTCTAGTTGCATTAATAGCAATACGAAGGCAAACAAATTGACGTCAAAAAAGAGTATAAAACACAGCTGCAGTAATTCCCCAATAACGACTAACAATGGCTTTCCAAGTAACAACACAATCATGCCAAAATGGAGGAAACAATTGGCGTCCAAACCCCTGATCGAAATGCAGCAAGATAATTGATAATTTTGGTATACAACATCACCAAAATTACAATCAGAGTAATCAGGATTGATCTCAGAAATTTAGAGCACAATTTACCATATGTTTCAACGGTTCAAAGTGCAAACCAAAAGAGGAACCAGTCCTCACAAACCTTGAAGAAAACTTCTGCCAAGAATTCACTAGAAATAAAAGCAATAGGCAAGAATGGGTCAATTTTCTCCTTGGAGTCTCATTTTTAACACAAAATGCAATTTGGCTTCTTTAATACACTTTTGACAGACTTTCAAATTATAACGCTTAAATGATAAAATCATTTATTAAGATAGTCTTAATAAACAACTCATCATATGAAGCTCCATTAATTGACCCAATCAAATACCGATGATGGTCAGTACCATGTGCCTCTATTGCATTGCTAAAAATAGTAATCGCCCATGATTGACTTCGTATAAATAGCAAGTCAATCAACAAAGACCCTCAAATAAACTATCAGCTCATGAGAGTCACAGTGATGAATTGACTATGCCCAACTACACGAACCTGCTAAAATGGGGACATTATAGTCCTCCCTCCCCAAGATTGCTTGTCCCCAAGCAATCATAGTCTAGGGTGCTGAAGTATATCCTCAGGCTCCCAAGTTGTATCCTTATTTGGAAATTCTTGTCACTTCACCATAAACTCTCTAATGATCCACTGATACAAATGTCTCTCCTTGGTATCCAGAATATCCCCAAGGCTCAACTCAAGTCTTCCCTCATCATCCAGTATGGGTAAGGTGGAAGATGGGACAACATGTTTGCTTTATGCCTTTTTGAGACGCGATACGTGAAACACATTATGTACTCTGCTGTTCGTTGACAAATCTAATTCATAAGCAACCTCACCCATGTGTCTCACTATGCGGAAGGGACCATAATAGCGGGGCTTGAGCTTCTCAGATCTACTCTTCCTAGTGCAAGACTACGTCTGCACCATCAAACCGACCATATCCCCTACTTGAAAAGGAGCAGTCCTGTGATCAACAAATTGCTTTAGTGATTCTGGGCTCTCTGAAATTTGTTCTCAATGTCCTCATGATATCTTGAATGTCCTGTAACAAATCACTTGCAGTGGGTACCCTACTATTGCTGCATAACAAGTCCATGAAACTAGGGGGATTATACCTATGCAAGGCTCTGAAGGGGGACATCTTAATAGGCATGTGGTGAGTGAAATTATAACAATACTTACATAAGTATGTCAACTTCACCCAAGCCCGCTTTTGAGATGAAACATAATTCTACAGATAGCCTTCCACCCACTTATTCACAATCTCAGTCTGACCATCAGTCTGAGGGCGATAGCTGGTACTCGAAGTTAACTATGTGACACATAACCTGAATAGCTCCTGTAATAAGTGACTCATGAAACGACTATCACGGTCACTCACAATTGTTCGGGGTAAACCATGTAGTTTGGACACTTCTCGGAAAAACAACTCTGCAATTTGTACAATTGACAAAGTGGTGGGGATGGAAAAGAAGTGAGCATATTTGGCGAGGCGATCCACCACCACATAAATAAAATCTCTGCCTTGGACTTTGGCAAGCCCACAATGAAATTCATAGACAAACATTCCCACTTCTGCTTAGAAATGGGAAGTGGCTGCAACAACCTAGCTAGATAAGTATGCTTTGTTTGTTTTGCTGACAAATAAAGCGCTCTTTGACGTATTGCTACACATGACTTCACGACCTTCCATGTGAACCTCTCCCAAATTTGTCTATAGGTCCTGAAGAACCAGAGAGGTCTAGCCAATGGTGAATTGAAAGGACTGAACTATAATTTGTCTTACACCTAATCTTGGGACTAGATAGATCCTCCCCTTGTAAATGATCAACTCATTTGCAAGGGTATAGCTGCTGTCCTGTATGCTACCACCAACAATGCCAACTGCCTACTGATTTTTTGGCATGCTTTGGTATGATCAAGTATTTCCAATCCTCCTCTATCTTAGTAATCATGCATAAGTGGGTCTCCATGAAAGGGCATCGACTACTACATTTTGAGTAACCTTAATGTAGGAGATACAAAAAGTATAAGACTGTAACTTACTGACCCACTTCTATTGCCTCTTGTTCAAATCCCGCTGACCAAGCAAATGCTTCAGGCTATTGTGATACATTTTTATACAAATTTTTCTGCCACCAAGTACTATTTGAATTTGGCCAAAGCATGCATAATGGCCAACATCTCCTTGTCGTATACACTGAATGATCTCAGACATTACCAAGTAAACACTTATGTTGAGTTTATAGAAAGATTAATAGATTGGTTCGATGACAAAGATCGAGGACTCAATTTTAAAGAAATGACACAACTAAGGCAAACCAAGTCGATGGACAACTATATCACGAAGTTTCAGAGACTCTTTGTACTAGTGATGAACTTATGAGAGAGACGACGAACCGTGCTATTCATGGATAGCTCAACAAAACCATTGAAAGGATGGGTAAAAGGTTTCAATCATGTCACCCTCTCATAAGTGATAAATAAGGTTCGAAGCATGGCATTGTCATTAGCCTCAACTTCTCTCTCACACACCAAATCATCGTTGACTCCAAAGAAAAAAGACAACAAATCCCCACCGAAGAAGCCTATGCTGAATGAAGCCACTAGATAGGAAGTCAGGAAGAGAAAATTATGTTTCAATTGTAAGGAGTCGTGGGAACTAGACCACAAATGTCTAGGGAAATGAAAATACACTACATTGAGGTCACGTTGGACGGTGAGGAAGAATCGAAGGATTTGACACCTGAAGGGGATAACAGAAAAAAGGATAGCTTAAACTGTACAGAGAGGATAGCCGCACTCGTATGACATAGGGGCACCATCGCTCTCGTGGGTAGCTCAAGATGCACAATTTCTAGGGTACGAGGAACCCTCCAGCAATAGAGCATCATAATAGTGATGGACAACAAAGCCGCTCTAAATTTCATAAACTCGTTACTTGTAAAGCGAAGGGTTTTCTGGGTCCCAAAACCGCAAATTGCAAATCCAAGAGCTTTGCCAATTCTCCAAAAGGATTACTCAATCAGTTTTGACCAACAAATGGGAATAACCTCTTGATTTAATTCCCCAGTACTTTAGGGTATGCTAAACCTAGGCAGGTATACTTGCACCTTAAACACTAATCACTTGGTTTAAAGCTTTCTATAGTGAATTTAAATCTTGTGACTTCTTAAATTGGCAAAAATCCTTCAACTTAATCCAAATAGAAGTTATATGAATGCTTTGGGATATTTAATTGCGAAATGAATATTATTTAAATAAAAAGAATAGTGTTTATGAGATATGGATATGGCGGAATAATGAACTTCACGACCTCAAACATCAAGCCACTTCTACGAAATAAATTGCAAACAAGTCCCTTATCCAGCCTTGGGTAAATAGAGCCAAACTTTCTCCCGACCCTTATATACAACCCTGAGAGACAGTGCTTATACCATCCACTACTTTATAGATTGAAGCTTCAATTGACAACACAAACCTTAGTCTAATTGAGTTGAATTTCTTTAAGAAAACCAATTAGACAAAATTCACATAGACAACGTTTCATATGCAAATTCTGATAATCAAAGACTTGTACTGAAATTAACTTCTTCATCGTCAGTAGTAATTGATTTTAATATCAAATATTACAATGGATAAATGTGAACAAAATATTTGAACTTCAATCTTCTTGATGAATAAAGAAAACATGGCTTTTGCATTAAATATGAAAAATGAGTACAAATAGTCTGCGCTTCATTTACAATATTCCATAAACCAAAACTTTAAAAAAATATCTATTCCATCTTCTTCTTGTTTTTTCTATTTGTACTTTTCTTACTTCTTGCTGACTTGTCCCTTTCTCCAAATGGGTCACTTCTTATTTATATTTGATTATAAGTGAATGTGACTTTTCAAGTGAAGAATCATTCCTTTTCAAAAACTAAATCACACCCTTTTATTTATTTAATTTAATTATACTTTTAATACTTTCCAATCATTCATGTTTAATCTTAATTTAATGTGGCTGACAGATATGATTTTGTGTCATATATTCTCAAGGGAAATAATTTAATCGCTTGCAACCATATAATAGTGAAATCCGGAAATATTTCAATTTTTCGTGAAATGGCCAACATGAAGCTACTTCAGCGCATAACATAGTCATTCTCAGATTATCCGAGATTTGCTGGGCTTCTTTGAATCATATTTTTCTCCTGGTGTATATTCCTTACATTGGACATCAGTGGCAATGTATGCTATGCATCCTTTGTCTTTAATTCAAAACTTTTTATATCGCTGACCTCTGACCTAGAAATCAATTGCTAATCTGTATGCTTATTGGGTCTCTATCAATCACTATTGTATGCTCCCATTATTATTGTTTAGACATGGCGTTTACTCTATCGTTGTGTATGCAACCCTTGTCTTTTATCACTTTCGTCTTCTTAATTTTAATGACCTTCATTTCCTATTCATTGTTGTTGTGTTATCACTGAAGCCAGATGATTAAGTATCCAAGTCACAGGGTTCAGCTAACTTCAAAGATGAAGTTTGAAATCTGTCGAATATTAAGCGGTGAAAAACAATTCGTTCAAATTCGCTCACAAATTTGTGTTCAAACAAATTTGTTTCTTTTTCTTAAATTTGTATCCTCGTTGATCACTTTTCTCTTCTTTTTTTTAAAGTAGATCTGGCAAACATAGACCGACGCGCAAACAGGAATGACGAAAATGCTTTCATTTACTTTTATTTACGTTAAGTAGTGGGAGAATTTGGAGAGTGCTTGCAACTTTTGCCTCTTCAACGGAAAACTATTGACCAAGTCAAGTGTGGGATTTGGTGTTGAATAAGCGGTTGGTTGAATCAATGACTCTAGGAAAGTATCGATTGTAATAACCCTAACTGGTTATAACTTGTCAAATGCCAAATTCTTCTCTAATTTAGTTGTTTGACATTCTGTCCAACACTTTGAAAGCAAGCTCTGATACCAATATAATATCCCTTGCCCAAACTGACTGTTTTAGCTCAAGGAATATTGTCAAACACTTGTATGTTGCCCTTCTCTTTTCTGATTTTTTTGTGTTTTAGATTGTTTGATATAGTTTGAATGATGCTAAGAAATTTAGAATGTTTGCAAATGATATTACAATGCCTCTTACAATGAACTAATATGCAAGTGCAGTTCTTATTGGTATTTTTTTAATGCATATACATGGAAACTAGATATGGAATGCATACCTACAACCAACTGATATTTTGACAAACAATTGGCATACAACTATTATGCTGATCATATATGCTATTAGATGGACATTTCGTCAAACAAATGATATGCAAAATATATCTCCTTTATTGAATTCATTCCCATGTACAATGTTGCTATAAATTTGCCAAGACAAATGGGTTTACAATAATGACTACAACAATGCCAAATCTGATTCTGAATTATCAATTACAACAGCAAAATTATATGCTTAAAATTACAATGCTAACTACTAATAGTTGCAAGAGGAACTTGATAATAGTGATGCCCAAGAATGGAGATGAAAGTTACAATCATAATCAAGCATAAATACTGTAGCGTGGCACAGTTCACGCGTACTATAGCAGCCAACAATAAATGTATTCTCCAATTTAAGCACAAATAGAACTCCAGAATGAAGCTCTTTTGAATGCCAAATTCAGTAGATATTTCACCACCTCAAATGGTTGCAACACTGAAGAATTGACGCTCTCCAATGGCTAACTGAAATAAAAAACCCGTAGTTTCTTCTCCCAAGTTCATATCAAATGCAATTGACAATAATCAGACGTTTAACAATGAAGCTCTCGCCTCTTTTTATTCTTTTCCTTCACCCTTCTAGAAGGAAATAAAATATTATTTAATTGCACTCTCTAGAAGCTTCCCCCTTTCCAATACAATAATTAGTTGTATTTCTAGAAAATGCATTCTCTAGAAGCTTCCCCATTTCCAATACAATAATTAGTTGTGCTTCTAGAAAATTAAATTAATTAAATATAAAGTCACCTTTAGATTTATTTATTTGTTGACTTTAATTTAATTTATTTCTCCTTATTTCTCCACTTAGCCTTCAGAGAATGAAAAGCTAAGAACTCCATTGAGGGTCTAAAAGATGGGGAACATTACATCGATCCATTTGGTAGCTGCCTGGTAGTTGCTTCAAACACGTTTAATCCCTCTCAATGGCAGGTCAATCATCTCATTTTCGACAGCCAATTGTTTTAGGTTTTCCCCGTTCTGTTTCATATTCGATGAAAACATAAAAACATATTTTCTTAAGTTGTTTTATGCTCTATAAAAATTTAAATATTATTTTTAATAATTTGTGTTTTTAAATTAAATATTTACTTAGATGTCAATTGTATTAAATATTATTTTATTTATATTAATTTTTAATAAAAATTTCATATTTAATTATAATAAATTTAAATTTAAATCTTTTCTCTTTCAAAAATTTAAATTAATTTGATAATTTATTAAATATATAATTTAAATATATAAAAATTAAATTTCTTTAAGGCAAATTTATTGTCGATTTTTTTCCGAATTTTTGTCCTCAACAAACTTCATCTAGATTTTATATTTGACAAATTTGAACTCGAATTTGAACCTTGTGACTTAGAGTCACTGCATTTACGTGATTGTTTGGTGCTGAAGAGGACTCAGAGTCATACAATAAAAATTATACACTGCTCATATGATTTCAATATGACTCATCATATTTACTTCACCCTGAGATCTGTATACCTTGCATAGCTTTTCTTTCACATATCTGCATGTAGACTTAACTTCTTTGATGTATTTTCTGTTTAGACTATCCATTTGTACTGTTCAATTCTAAAGTCAAACTACCAATTAGAATATTTTTAGTTTGCTGCCAAAAACACCAATTTTCGATTCCCACACAGTTGTTAAATGAATATGGTATGAAATACATGTCTTTTCTAGTATCAAACATACAGACTATTATGCCATTAATTTCCTAAGTATTATACTATTGAGTTCATATGATTTGCCGCTTATGAAATGTTATTTGTGTAAACCTTTCTACCCCGCCAAGAATGTGTCATGTGTAATTGTTGTTATTTCAGTCACCGCTCCTCAAGATAAATTTTCCTTATTCAACATATCTCATGTGTGCTGTGCCTGTTCTGATATTGTAGTTTTTTGGTTGTAAACAATCCAGTGTTTAATTCTACCAGTGATATGCGTTGCAACTGCCTTCTAATTTTAATTTGGTGAAAGATTCTTACGCACCATCTTGTTGCTGTTGTTTGACTGAGGAGGTTGCGAGTTCCAGTGATTGTTTTAAACATTATTGCTACTGACTTGGTGTCTTACAATAATCATAATTTATATGCCCTGTCTCTTCCACACAACTGTCCATGTGCTTTGTCAAACATTGTCTGTGTATTCAACGACTCATGCATTTGAGAAAATACTATTGATTTTGATTTGACAAATGTTTCTGTATTTTGTAGTCAGATTGATCAGGGGCAGCAAGAAAAAATTCTTCTTCAGCACAGAGTAGATCCTAACCATGAGTATCTTGAATGAAACTTAGGCTTGAACACAGTCTGGTAAAATAATTTCCCATTCTGTCCAATGCCTTAATATCACTGATTAAACATTCTGAGCAGGCTGCTTCCCTAGAGTCAAAAGCATTCCCTTCAGCATCTGAATAATTTTGACAATTCCCAAATTGTTTGGTACTTCCCAAATTCAAAAAGCTGGTAAGAGTTTTCTGAATGGGATCAGAAGGCCCAAGATTCTCATCCTCAAACTGAGAGATATGTAGACCTGAAGATTATTCATCGAGTGCAGGCATCAAACTGGCTTCCTTCTTTAACATTCTTCTGATTATGACTTTTAGTGTTTTGAAGCATATTGTTTGAATATAAGTAGTGGGTAAGATCTGAAGATTCTCCCTTTGGCATGGTATTTAGGACTCTAAAATTTGCCAAATTTAGAGTTCCATCATTACCAACAGAAACACATGCGGGTTTCCAAGTCAAGATGGCTGGAGGAACACTTTTATCATGCACACACTTAGTTCCCAACAGAGTATTACCATAGGAAACCACACATTGACAAAGGACTTTTTAATGGTAGATTTGTATGACAGTTTATTTTCGGCATGCAGTGGATGCAGACTCAAGATGAGTACACATAGAGCTTTATGTGGATGGACTTCGCTCTTGTAGTTGACAGAACAAAGGTGGTCCTTGAAGCGATGGTGAATAAGGGACCGTAGGGGGTTTTAGCTTGTCGGATGGAGGTCATCTTCTGGCATGACGATGGGCTGCATATTGTTTTGTTTCAACATAACCAATAAAAAGGCAATGGGTGTACTATCAAGATGATGAGCTTCAGGTCATTTTGTATAAACATGATAGAGTTTTTGTAGACATCCAACTTGGTATACCTCCCCATCATTGTTTTGAACATACCATCAAATTGGAATCTGGTGCAAAGCCTGTCATCACCACACCATACCACCATCCCAAGAAGTTTAAAGATGAAATTGCAAAAACAACTTAGGAATTGCTCAACAAGGGATGGATTCGTCCTAGTTTTAGCCCCTTTGCATCATTAGTGGTGCTAGTGAAAAAGAAAGATGAGACGTTATGCATGTGTGTGGACTACCTTGTGTTGAACAAGAAGACAATAAAAAATAGATACCCTATTCCCAGGATTTATGAACTTCTTGATGAGTTGCATGACGTGGTTTATTTTTCTAAAATAAATCTCCTTTCCGGATATCATCAGATCCACATGTGGGAGCAAGATGTGGAGAAATTGACTTTTCAGTGTCACTACAAACATTATGAGTTTGTAGTCATGTCATTTGGGTTAAGTTGTTAACAAATGCACCAGCTACATTTCAGTCCTGCATGAATCGCATCTTCAACAAACAATTGCATGTTCTTGATGGTATTTTTTGATGACATTCTTATTTACAATTATTTACAATAAAATAGGGGAAGAGCATTTTGAGCATTTGGATGAAGCCCATGGGATCATGAAGCCTAAGCATTGTTCGCCAAGCGGTCCAAGTGCGAATTTGGGATGGCAAATATTATACCTGGTACATGCCATCAATAGATATGGAGTACAGGTTCACCAAGAAAAGATCCAAGATATTCTTGATTTGCCTTTGCCAAAAACACTCTTAGATTTGTGAGGATTCTTTAGACTATGTTGTCACTATAGGAGGTTTGTAAAAGGTTTCTCTTAACTCAATGCACCTTTGACAAATTTAATGAAGAAAGGTTCTTTTCAATGGAGTGAAAGGGCAAAACAAACCTTCGATAAATTGAAGGAGGTAATTAGTGCTTGTCCGATTCTTGCACTACCAAATTTTACTAAACACTTCATCTTGGATTGTGACGCCTCTAGGGAGGGCATTGGCGTTGTATTGATGTGGGATCAACACCTAATAGCTTTTGAAAGTCAAAATCTCATTGAGGGCGAATGATTATACTCCATCAATGATAACGAAATGCCGGCCATTGTGCACGCCTACGCAAGTTTTCAACAATATCTGGTCAGTGCCAAGTTTGTTGTTTGCATTGATCCAATAGTCTGAGATACTTCTTCGAACAAGAGGATCTGAATGAGAGACAACAAAAATGGGTAAGTAAGATATAAGCCTTCAACTTTGATATTGAATATGTGAAAGGAAAGAATAATGTCATGACTGATGCTTTGTCAAGAAAGACAACCATTTGTTTATTATCCCAAATTTGAACTGGTTGGAAGACATACTTATAGGTGGACTACTCCAAAAACACTTTAGCATGTAAGCTAATGGATGGTGACATTTAGGGTGATCGATACAAGGTAGTTGATGACATCATCTACTACATGGACAAGATATACTTGGTACTTGAATCCACACCGAAACAAAAAATCTTGGAGGAAATGCAAGCCTCACCGTTGGTTGGACACCTAGGATTTCTCAAAACCTACAAACGATTAGGGAGAGGTTGTCGTGGAAAGGACTTAAGAATGTGTATTGCAGTATGTGCAAGAATGTGCAATATGTCAACAAAACAAATCCGAACACACATTACTAGCGGGATTGTTACAACCCTTGCTGATACCTAAACAACAGTGGGATAACATTTCCATGGACTTCATCGGACTTCCAAAGGTAAATGGAAGGGATTGCTTTTTGTTGTAGTTGACAGAATGACCAAGTCAACGGGCCCACCATACGCATACCTTGTGCTTTCCAAAATAGCCATGTCTTAAAGACACAATACAATAGTGTGATTGTATAGTTAAACATCATAAAGTTCTCTAGCCCAACGAATGTGGGATAAAACGACTTAGTTATATTTCACGCAAAACTCCCTCATACATTCGACGATGATCCTCATGTGTTTTGGTGTGCCATTTTGTTTCCCAATTTACATGCTTTAGGCTTGAATGATGAGCTCATCCATACCCATCTCCGTTCCATGCTTCAACGACAAAGACTCACAGGGAATTTAAGCTCTACTATTTTGGGCGGTTCAAAGTTCAGTGGCCTGGGTTCTTGCTCACTTAGCACCAGACGCTGTGAGAAATCAGGGATTCAAAACACAAAGGTGAAATCCGTTATAAAATGCAAATCCACCCCTCACAATTAGCTCTGTTCTAGTTCATCATCCACCTCTCTTGTGTTATTTCATTCCTTGTTTGCATACATGGTCATTTGTTCATCATTGTTAGTGTGCATCACCTTTGGTGCATTGTTTTCTTTATTGTCATTTCTGGCCCTCGTGTTATATTGTAACTTTAATTCAACTTTGTTGTCTTGTTTGGCCTTCCTGTTATGTAACTCAAATTCATCCCTTGCTTTCATTTCATTGGCTTCTATAGATTCAGTGTCAGGGAAAAGTCTTCTTGCTCTCAAGCTTTCAGTTCTAAACTTAGCATTTGATGGGAAGCCTGTGTTTCTCTCTGTAACTTGATCAGGTTTGGACATTCCAAGAATTGAAGAGGAACTAGAATCATTCTTTCTATCAGGCTCTTTTTTAGTGCCGTGCACTTCAGTTATTTCCTTTGTTTTAGATAGCATCTCAGAAGCACGCAATCCAGAACCTCTCAAGAATGCAGCCCGAATAGAAGCAATGTTTCTACATCTAGGTACAGAAGCTGATGACAAATCAGAAGAATTTCCGCAAGCAATATCAGTAGGAGAGGAGCCCATCTTCACCTGCCTACCAGTATGAACACTCAGGCTTGCTTCTAGATTATTCAAATTATCTGACAGTAAATGCAAACTTGATATGATTATCATTTTTTCTGTCTGGTCGAGACTCCTGAAGCAATGCCTTGCTGTCATACAGCTTCTTGTTATCTTGGCTTGTATTTTGAGGAAAAATACCTAAATCACATTCATCTTCTGTCAAAGCATCTGAATCAACTAAAGCTTTCTGCTCAAGTTCATGGTGTGAATTTACAGAGTTGAATGAAAGAACCTTTTCCATGTGACAGGAATGAGTCAGAGATGTTTCTTTAACATGATGTGTAGTAGGAAATTGAACAGCTTCAACTGGAAACTGATTGAGTTTCAGTTCATCCACTCTCAATGGACTTGACCTACCATCAGATGCATCATCATCCTCAGTCAACAGTACAGTTTCCCCACCACTTTCATCATCAGTATCGTCTACTATATACATGTGTCTGGTTTCTTAAACTAGACATGCCATTATTTGGTTGGAATTCTTCCAATAATTGAGTCTTTGCCTCTGTATCACCTTGTATATTGATCGCATCAACTGCATTATCAGCCCCAGCATCTCCATCCCTCTCTCCTAGTGGCAGAAGTCTTTCTTCTAGATTTTTATCATCCTCTACCAGTTGTGTTTCAAGCACAACTACATTTTCAAGCACAACCATGTCTTCGAGTGGTACAATGCCTTCAAGTGGTATTGTATCTTCAATTGGTAGAGTATCCTCGATTTTATTTTCCTCCATATTTTCTCCTTCGTATGTACGGCTCATTCCATTATTTTCACCATGTGCATGCATCCACACATCTACTTTCTTTTAATAGATCTTGCACATGTGATAAACTTATCAAATCACCACCAACCTTAGGCTTTGTAACATTTTCTACTTCAGCATCTTGTCGATCTGATGAAATCAGTCGGGCCCCAAAGTGGGTCCAGCTAAATTTTTTTCGAACTAGAACACTTGTTCCTTAAAACTAATCAATTGATCACTTGACACCGATTGCAAATCAAAGTCGACCACTGAATAAAACTTTAAAACTCATTTCACCCTTTTCTATAAACTGTAACTTTCTAACAGGGAGGCCTATAGGCTGGCTTTAAAAATTGATCAAAACCCCTAACTAAGCCTTGAGGACTAACATGCTGATACTTTGTACTGCATAGTCTTACCCTGGCAAATCTCATGCCATGATGACTTTGGGGTCAAAAGAGATTGACCATCAAAGCTGCCTTTTTAGAACTGCTTGCAAGAAAACATGTCGGAAAACCATAAAATGCATTTGGATTTGGCTTTGAAAACAAGGCAAATTGACACTTGGGGGCACGAAAACTGGGGCATTGGTTCACTGTCACGAGGAGAGTATAAATCTGGGATTTGGGCTCATGATGGATAACAGGATACATTTGATGAGCGGTCAAAGTGGGCTACTCAGATTTGCAGAACTGGGAACAATGGGAGAAAAGTGATTTTCACAAATGGAACGGACTTGGGAAAGTGTGCATATGGATTCATCAAGACTTGTAAATTGGCACACTTAAGGAATTTTTGGAGTAGAACACAACGGTACAATCCATTTGATTCAGGCAATCACAGGTTCAAAGTTACGACATCCCAAACAGGGGTACCGATCAATTTGCATTTCTTGACACCAGTAAAACATCATAAATTGCATTTGGAATCGCATTCGAAAATTGATCAAACGGATTTGTCATAAGCTCAAATCAGAAACTTAACAAGTATCTGACCTCTAGAATGTAATGCAAAGGGAATTATCTCATTTCGGTTAACTGTGTCAAAGTTATAACAAGTCAAACAGGGCCTTCCAGAATTCTGAATAATTTACATCAGCACGGCAACAATAAACAACCGAATTTGAGGGAATTATAACCTAGTCAAAACATGTTGAAATGACTTGAAATCTGAAACATAGGTTCTCTGATATGGATACTAAACACTCATAAAGCGGCGAGTCATGAAACATAACTGGGTGCAAGATATTCAATTGTAAATTAGGCCTCCTGTCGCTATTTGACACTTGGGCAAAAATGCAGATTTGAACATTGCTCATAACTTTATAAAATGACTCAGAATGGCAATTTATCTTTATGGGACGAGTGGATATGCTGAATGCAAGGTGTTAGAAATATTAAACACCTCTTAGGCCTCACAAGGACAGCCGAGTAAACATGCATTAAAAAACGCTTATAGGGCTTGATTTTTAGAATGGTACTCAAAATTAGGGTTTCAATTTTGAGTCCCAATAGGACGATAGCCATGCGCCTAGGGAAAACGATTGGCTACAGGAAGGACATGACATTGTGAGGTTCTTGAAGGAAAATTTGTAGAAGGCACAAAATCAACAAAAGATATATGTTGACAAAATTCGAATTGAAAGAAGTTTTCAGGTTGGTGATTTGGTATATCTCCGATTCTAGCTGCATAGACAGTCATCCCTAAAGGTAGGAGGAAAAGAAAAGATGAGACCGCATTTCTACGGTTCCTACTGTATAACCCACTGCATAGGTGAGGTTGCGTATGAACTTGAGCTGCCGGAAGGAAGCCACATCCACAATGTCTTCCGCGTATCCTGCTTGAAGAAAGCGACGGGACAAAACATCACCGTATCTATAGACCTGCCACCTCTCAACAAAGAAGGGAAACTAGTATAGGAACCTATTGAAATTGTTGATGTATGGGAGAGGAAACAGAGGAACCGTACCATCAAGGAATACTTGGTACGCTGGAAGCATTTTTTGCTTGATGACACCACCTGGGAAGGTGAACAAGCTCTACAATATTTGACATTGCATTTTCTTGAGGGCAAGAAAATTGTGGGACAGGAGGACTATGATGTCCCCGCCATAAAATAAACAAGTTATTAAAACTTTGTTTATGGGACCGATTGATGTAGTATACCTTAGACTTGTTGTGTGGTTTTTGCACCATCGCCCAATTGCAAATGTGGACCCCGTCTTTTTGCTTTAGCTAGTGGGAGTCTTTGTCTTAGTCAATTTTGGTTGATAGCTTTTTTTTTCAAGTCTCCAAGTCCGGGGTAAGTTTGAGCAATGTTGGTTCGTTGGGAAGCAAGTTATGATTTCATGTTTGTGAAAGCATTTTGATGATGCTTGGGAATTTTCGTAGCCTAAGTCCAAGAGGAAAGTGAAATTTTTGGTTCAGGAGAGAGGGGTTTCTATGTTGGAAAGGGGGGTGAAGTTTGTGAGAGAACCAAGTCTTGGTGGAAATTTTGGATCTTCTGAAATCTCCCAAAATCTCCCCCTTGGTGGAGATTTCAGATCTTCCAAAATCTCCCTCGTCCGTTCCCATCTACTACCAAGCACTAAAGC
This sequence comes from Cupressus sempervirens, assembly GCA_028749045.1. Taxonomy (NCBI): domain Eukaryota; kingdom Viridiplantae; phylum Streptophyta; class Pinopsida; order Cupressales; family Cupressaceae; genus Cupressus; species Cupressus sempervirens. Next base: position 294,295,071 of record CM053788.1, on the reverse strand, counting down.
GGTCCAAGGAGGAAGCATTTTGCCTCCTAAATGTGAAAATTCAAAATTTCGATGTTAAGGTGGCCTTCTCCCCAATGGCTGCGATTTTATTTGCAGTTAAATTTAAAATTTCTGGGCAAATGCAGCAGGTCGGCCCTTAGTTTGGAGGGTAATTTTGAGTTGAACATTTTGAATTTTTTAGGCCAGTTCGGCCCTAAACAGGTCGGCCCCTTTTGGTGTTACCCTTGATGCCTACAAGAGGGGGGAATTCTTGGCATTTTAGGCACCAAACCAAGGTGATTCTCATCTGATTTTAGCAGCAGCCAGCTTCCTCTGATCCTAGCAGCGAGCCTCCTCCAATCTTTGGCTGTAATTTTCCTAATTTTAGTAACAGGTGGACCTGCATTTTAGCAGCACTTTCAGGGCTGCTCTTTGGCAGGTCTTTTCCCAGGAGGACCAGATCTTTTTGTCTACCTATAGCAAGCAGCATTCGAGACTTTGAAAGGGTAGCGTGGGCTAGGTTGGAGGGTGGCTTTTTTTTTTTTTTTCCCTTCAGAGGAATGGCATTTCCAGGTTTTAGAGAGCTCAAAGGGTAAGGGCTGGGCATTGAATCCTCTTGGCTGCCTATCATTCTACGCTTTAAGTAAAAATCTGATTTATGGCAGACTTATACTTTGTAGTGAGCAATTGAAATCTTAGTTCAAGGAAGGATGTTAGGACCCACGTTTTCTATTAATGCTTTAGAGATATTTCAATGTTCCTAGATTTCTAGTCTCCTTCCTCAATTTCCTTGCATGCCATTTGGGCTTGATCTCGGGTTTGACTTACGTTTTGTTGTGGTAGGTAGAAGGATGACTAGAAATAGGAAAAAGGCAAGGCAGGTCCAAGCAAGGAAGGACACTGAGGATATGGCACTGTCACCCTTCATTCCAAAATACAAGAAGATCAAAGATACCAATCTGGGTCCCCTTGATATGGTTCAAGTAAGGCAAAGGATGACAAGGGTGCATAACTCAAAGAAGGCGAAAATGATAGTGAAAAGTGGGCTGGTTGATATTGCTGCTTTTCTTCCTACAATGCAATGTTCGGAGTTGATCCTAGAATGTGCAAAAAATAATAAAGCTCAAACAAAGGCCGTTGAATGTGGGAAGGAAACGAGAGTTGTGGCTGTGCTATCAACAATGATGTTACATTCCAAATTTTTGACCTAATTTAAATTATTATAGCCGTTGAGTGAATAGGTTTTTCTTTCCTATTCATGTGAAAAGGGTAGTTAAATATAACCGTTGTATCTTATGAACTTGTTTAACTTTTAATGATGATGGTCATTATTTGTTATTTGTCATATGATGATGATAGTAGTTAACAATTACTTGATTTTGGAATTATGTTTATTAACTAAATTCCTTGTTAAATATCAATGTTAAATGTTATAATGGATTTATCATGGAACTTGGTAAGATTGTGGAAAACTATTGCACGGAGGAGCAGACAAAGGGGAGAAGCATTGCTTAACAAGATCTACGGAATGGGGTACTACCTTAGTCCATTTATCTGATCAACAGGTATGACCTCTAACTATCTTGATAAGGGCCTAGCGACTTGTATAATAGGATACAATCACTGGACACGCATGAGCTATTAGATAAACTTTAAAAAAAATCAATCATTTTAACTTAATTAAAGTACATACCTTTAATGGCTTATGGTTGACATTTCCATCACTTCATTGTAATACATATTTATGTACGTGCACATAGAAAGGTGAGACCATAGTATAATTTTTATTCAAGATTCTATCTAATTGATATGTACATTTAAATACGTGTACAAGAAGATAAAATAATCTTCCAAATAAAGCATGTATTTAGATATACATATTTAAAAGGTACAACCTTGGATAAACATATAATATGATGCCATCTTAATAAAATATATTTACGTGCAAGTAAATAAATATGCTTATAAATTATCTTTTTGATTTATAATCTTCAAGTTCTTTTTCATATTTATTCATTTCCTTATAAGAGGCCGAAATGTACACTTGGCATATAATATCAGTGACTCAAGAAGACAAATCATTTAACTGCTCATAAGTTATGGCTTCTTGGAAGCCTTTGGTATATCGAATGCCTCCTTATTTAAGGAAATCGGGTGAGGCCATAGACATATTCTTTTTTCCACAATTTTACCCCTCTTTACATTTTTCTTTTACCTGTATGTTGCAAGTGATTCAGACCAGACGTAATCCATATCTGTTCTGAGTTTTGCATTCGGAATTACTCACGTCTAAGGAATCGGCTACTTGAAATCAAGCCAAGGCTCACGTCTTCCATCTTCAGACCAGGTTATGTGGTCAGCCTTCCATATTTAGATTGCTATATGTTTTTCTAAAACTATTTTCCGTATTTGCAGCATAAAAGAATGTGTCATGAAAATTCCGTACATTACTTCTGAGTTACAAATCGAATGGATGATCGATAGTCCAATCTCTCTGGGTTGACTCAAGACCAAATGTGCATGACATGTTCATACATCTCTGTTTTGTTGAAGTATATCCGAGTCAAAATGTATTTCTTTGCAAGCTCATTAAGATCTTTTCTCTGATATGGATATTTTGAAAATTGCAATATTCTTACCCAGCTAGGCTCAGCAAAAGAGTTGGATTACTCTAAGATCTAAATCACCTGGGACTCACCCGACTGTATGGCCAAGGAAGAGAGTGAAGAGGTGAGAGAGGAATCTGCAATAACATGAAAACAAAATTAGATGTGACAAAACAATTTATAAAATTTTAAAAAGGAATCATAAGATAACTCATGCATGTCCATTTATATTGTTCTTGTTGTCAAGTCGAGTGGTGGTGATCGGGTAATAGAAACCCATCCAAAAACCTTGGCCAAGGTCGTTAAAGGCATGTTTTCCTTCTTAAGATCACATGATGTCGGTAGTGCCAGTTATTTAGACATGTCCGTCCATAACTGTGCGGACATTCTAAACATTGGTATTGTTCAGGTGGCTGAACTAGTAGTGCCCCAAGCCTGATCCTGGGGTAGGGAGGGCTTTTCTTTTCAAAAGATTGTGTGGGGATGGATATGGTCCAAGGTTGGGAGGTTAAGCCTAAGTCAATGCTTCTCCTCTTACCTGAAAGCCGAGGCTTGCACAACCAATTAAAGACTCACCAGCTACTTTTAGTATGTCCTTTCTATATCTTTGCTATGCTTTTGTTTCCTGTTACATTATAGTAAAATGACAGTAATCTACTTTACTTGTTTACAAGGAATGATTAGGAAATGGTTATTTCAGTTATTCATTATTTCATCTAATCATTATATCGGTTAATTCAGTTAATCGTTATATCAGTTAATCACTATTTCAGTTAATCGTTATATCAATTAATCATTGTTTCAATTAGTTGTTATTTTAGTTATTCGTTACTCCAAGTAATCGTTATTTTAGTTAATTGACATCTCATGAATTGGACTATAAGATGTTATGTTTTCGGGAGTTAGTTGAAGTTTCATTTCTACTTAAAAAGATGATAGTTCTTTTCTTTTTCTGTTAAGAAAATTCGTTTGTTACAAATGACTATAGCCATGACATTCAACATGCCTTCTCAAGGAGGCGAGGTTTATATCATCCTTGAGCAGGCCCATGAACACTACTCTAACCATGTGGATGCTTGTGTGAAAAGGATGAATGTGGAGTGGATGACTCAATCATGACAACACTAGTCTAAGATACTGGGACTGGGCAAGTTAACCATATTGAACTTCAAGTAGGAGATCAAAGACCTTATTGTGATGTTAAATTGGGTAATGGGTGAACCAGAAGGCGGCATGTTTCACTCATGGATATACCACTTCATAGACATGATTTTATTAGGGGAGGTGAGATTCGCTTGGGCAAAGATTATTAGTATCAACGTGTTGAGGGCATTTAAGGAGACTAAGAATGCAAAGGACACTAGCACGAATGCTAACCACAACTCCACCTCCATAATCGCATGGAGTTCAAAGCCTTCAATGATGTTTATGCTATGAAGATTGTGAGCTAATCGCAAGGTGCGCTAGAGATGAGACTTTTTGAAGAAGCAAAGAAATTAATCAAGGAATATGGGTCATGGTATATCCAATATGACAAGTTCACAAACATTTGCATGTACGGAAGCACAATGTGCCTGAGGAAATTATGAAAGTACTTGACAAACCAAATAATTTTAATGGAGGTGGTAAGGCAACTTCTCTCCTATTACAATATTCAAAGGGATAAGTACAAGCCAGGTCTCCGATTCCCATTTAGCCTTGGTGGCGAATCATGTCCTTCCTTCATAGTGGCAGAATTAGCGGATACTGAATTGGAAAACTATGGGCTAGGATTCTATCATGCAAGGCAAACTTTGGACCCTGCGGGGATGATCAAGAGGGCATATGGGACCTAGTATTCCCACATCCCGCACTTAGATGATCATGGGGCCAATGCAAGTGATGACTTTGAAGCAAGGAAAAGAGAATTTTGAAGACTAACAGTGGATGAAATTAGGAAGTACAAGTGGAAGGGAACCCAGGTTCCCGCCCAGTTAGAGGATGATAGCAAGGTTCTTAGAGAAGACTTCGAAACCACAAAGAACCGTGCACTAGATCCAGTTGATTGGGAATGCGAAATGGAAGTTAGCTTGGATGCCCTAATGATCTTGGTTTCTCTTAGCATTTAGGAATGGTTGGATCAAAAGATGCTGGAATTGGCAAGGAAACAAGTGCATTTGACTTACCATAAGGTGAATGAGGTTGAAGAAATTGAAGAGGTGTCATCTAAACGGTCACAAGCGTCAAATGATAAACAAAGGTAGTCCAACAGGAAGAGGAAGAGCACTAGAAGGGTGTCACTGGGAGAATTTGAGGGAGGAGACTAGAATCAACAAGTCACCATTTAGAGTACAAGCATATATAACTCCCCCATCCAAGGAAAGTTCCACTTCAAAGGGAATAAAGGCCAAATCCCCCAAGAGGAGGGTGGTACACCAAGAGATCTCCTCAGAATCAGAGGGCAGTACAAGTGAGAGTTCTTTAGGATATTCACCATTGAGTGTTTCTTAGGCAGAGGTACCCTTTGCACCAAATGACGAGGATGATGAGATGATTGATATTGAAAGCTCCTCTTCACAAGGATGGATCCCAGCTACAAATGAAGACCACAATGTAGATGTTGTAGTACTTTCAGTTTAGAAACAAAAGAGGGCAGAGCCTAACCCAGGACTAGGAGAATGCACCACACTTGATTGGTTATGGGATACATTGTAGGGTGAATAGGACATCGTGGAGGGAGGACCAATTGATAATATTGAAGATCTTGTAGATCGGGAGGAGGAGAGACACCTAGCGGGGAGGTTGGGTAAGGTGATCTAGGATGACTCCGAGAATCACAAAGCTCAAATCGCCATCCCTAAGGTGAACAAGACAAAAGATGATATCCAAGTTTAGGACTATGAGATAGTGGAGCATGAGTTGGGAACCAGCACGAAGGATATAAAGTACGATGAGGCTAAAGAAGTTCTTGATGCCCTAAAAAGAAGAGCGGAAAACGAACCCATAGAAAAGAGCAAGTACAAGGTGGAGTTTCTGCGGTTACTAGCATTCTATAGAATCGCACACAAGCCTATTCAACAAGTAGATCACAATGACCCCCCACCATTGACACTTGAGAGAGGGGATATGGAGGGGATGGAAAGTGCTATGGCCTCATTAAAGGAGACTCGAGCCTAGATGGAAGAAACAACACAGGAGGTATTGACATTCCTTAATTGGATTTGTGGAAGTGTTCCAAACCCTTGCATCGCTTAGAGACTATCTTGTACACATGCGGACCTTTGGGAGAAATTTCGTCCTATCAAAGAAAGAACCATACCCTAGCTGTCTGCAATGATGAGGGTTCTTGAGTAGTTATTGGTAAAAGGGAAGGTAATCAAAGTGGGAGGAGGGCGAGATATAGAGTTACGGTACTTTTCCTTAGTTCATAGAGGGGATCTCTTGAAGGGGATAAAAGAGAATAGCACCCAGCTTGGTTGCTCTCTGCATGATGCGATTGAGGAGGTTTTGGGAACCACAAAACTTGCCTTCAACTTCAATGAGAAGAGCGAAAAGAATGTTAACTTGGAAGTTTTGAGGAAAAGATTGCAGACCTATATCGTGAAGGAGGGTGGCGTCATCAAGCAAGAGTGTCTCGACGACCTTTTATCCCTCAAGGCTCTCATGGCTTTAGTTGGGGCAATGCAACTGGATGGAAGAAGACGATCACTACAACTAGGTCCGAGATGAATTTGACAGATTGGAGGATTTAGAACACACCCATGGCTCTAATGGATGAGCTCGATGACATGGCATCTAGATACATTGAACTTGCAAAGAAGGAAAGAAATAAAGGAAATTTGATTTTGGATAATGATTTGATGTAAGCCCGTGTGGCATCTATTTTCTCATTGGTTAGTTGTCTAAGTGTCTGATTTTCACTGGCCCCACACTTGTGGCGTTGTTTGATTGGGTGCTATTCCCATGGATTTCTCTTGTTGGTTTGTTTCAGGGTACTAAAATCTCATTGGTTGATGGGGTGGCAACCCTAATTAGGGTTTGTAGGATTTAATTTGGGCATTGATATTTGTATAATCTTGGCCATTCATTGTACCTGAGCTCCCTACATAAGGACTACTCCCCTAATTTGTAAGGGGATGTTGGAAAACTGTTGCAAGATGAATGCCAAAATTGCTCTACTTGTCATTGTTGTGTTTTGCATGGTGATAGCTGTGATCAAGTCGGTGTTTTTGCATGGTTATCTTCATCCTTACTTAGAGTAGACATTCATTTCAAGATTGCTTTTTTTCATTTCAAGTGTTGAGTAAAGAAGGGTAGTATTTCTTTCAAGTAATTTAGCTTAATTGAATCAAAGTAATTGTGGATGTTTACTTGTATGATTCGAACAAATCCGGGCCACTAGCTTCTTATGTATTGTAAGAGTGCCTTGGTTAGTTGATGAATATTAGTATTTAACTTCAATTGGTATTGAGTCTTTGATTTGCATCACTTTGATGGGATTGAAGAGTGGATGTCAATATGAAAACCATTCAAGTATACCTTAGAAGCTTGCACTAGGGGAGTCGCATCGCTGATTAGCCTCTATCTCATAGAGTCTGAGTCGTCCATAAGCCCTCACATTCAAAGTAGGAAGAGAGGTAGTACTTAGGAGTAAGGAAATTAAGAAAGAGAGTGTCGAAAGCAAAGAAGCAATACTTTCTTTGCACATTGTGAAACTTCATCTTTAGCCGTGCATTGCCAAGGCTTGAGAAACGACGTACATTCCCAAGTGTTACTAGCAAATCACATCATTTCCGTTGGATGAGTATCCACAATAAAGGAACCTTGAAATTGCCTTGTGATCTTACTTTGTAGGCTTAGCACAAGAAGTGACTTTATATCAATAGAGAATTGAACATTTGGTGTTTCACTTTGAAACATTGTGTCCGATTCTAGACGTAGTAGTGGAATAAAACTCACATCAATAGGACCCATTTCCATTATTTTGTAGGTGTTTTCTGTGTCTGGTGTTGACAATTTATTTTTGCCTCAACGGGGTATCTATGTTCATCGGGTTGTTTTGTTTGGGTATGTGACTTGATTTGTTATTTTGTATTGCGAACCAGTCAGGTTTTGCTTGTACACCATCTCGAAAGTGAAAGACCTTCCCTACTTGACTTGTTGCAATTTGAGTGGGATTCTGGCCTGCCCTATTTTGCTTTGGTTCTCTGTGTTTGGATCTGGCAAATCCAAGCAATATCATTGTCGAATGTAAAGAAGTCTTGGTGTAATATGCTTTGTGTACTTCTTGGCATAACAATTGATTTTTGAATTCTGTGGTATTAATTCTCTCCATCTTTGTTCAAACTCCAAAGGAACCAACATCCCATTTGGAACTCGGCTTCTGTGCACCATTGAGCAATCCTTGTTTGCATCTACCTGAATCTTGGCATGTTACTTTTGAATCGCTAAGCTTTAACCATCCCATTCAAAAGATTCAAGAGAACACCCTCAATGTATGGCCTGGCAGACATCACCTCTGTACAATCCTCCTGGCTCTCTCTAGCATACGACATCACCTCTTCCTTCTCACCGTATGACCTGCCAAGCACCACTTTCATATAGTCTCTTGGCCCACTCCAGCATACAACATACTCCATTTCGTCACTGTACGGCAATAGTAAATAACCACCATACAACCCTGCATACACTGTATGGGTCCCATCGTCATCTTGCCACATTGTACATAGAACATTTCACTGTATGGGAGACCCAAACTCAATAGACCGTATGACCAATTTGCGAGTTGGTTCTAGATTGTTGTTCCATAGTCCATAGCCTAGTCAGCTCTAGATCTTTACTCCAATTCGAACACTAGGCCTTCGTTCGGTCAATTGTTGGTTTGGTACATTACACCTCTCCAAGGGTTTTTGGAACTTTGATGTTATAGTCAATTTTTAAGAAGTAATGCATCACTTTAAATTTTTAGGCATGTGTATATATATTTTGTTTAAAAGTTCTGACATCTGCATTATTCTGGTTATGTACCCTGTCTTTAGTCAAATGCTCAACTTTAGGTTTTTAAAAAGTTAAAATATAAAAACATTTGAATTCCAATGAAAATGTGTTGAAGGACTACTCTCAAATGTTGCACCCCATTCACAATTATGTTAAGTGTAATGTCCCCTCTTTAGTTCGACATGACATTGATCATAGATTTTGCCTATTCCAGACTCTCGTAGGCAAATGGTGTGGAGAGAGAGTCAATTCTGCGGATCAGATGGTCATATCTTGCTCTTGAAGAAGCATTAAGAGGTTATATTTTATTATTATGTGTTATTGGGGCCTACATGTTATAATTTTAAGTTGAGTTGCACTTTTTATTTTATAAAATTACTTTATTATAAAAAGTGCATTATAATGAGATTTTATAAAGGATGTTTCTAGAAGTTCTAGAAAAAGTGCATTATAATGAGATTTTATAAAGGATGTTTCTAGAAGTTCTAGCAACTTCTTAGAAAAGTGAATAAATAGAGGGCTGGGCCTCTCATTTTGGACATGCTTGGATTTGAGATTTCTTCTACTTCTTCCATTGTGGAGCAAATTTGTAGTCTCTTGGGTTTGCAAATTATTATTTGATCTTTGGGAACGAATCACTCCCTTGGATTGGCGACTTTGAGGGTGTGAAATATCACTTGAATTGTTGCATTTGAGGAGTTGGTAATTTAGCCATCTCATTTGGACTTCATTGAGATTTAGTTATAAGGGCTTACTTTGGTTGGAATAAGGGTTTCAGTTGTGCCCCAGCATTTGTGGAATGATTAACAGGGTTTGAAGACACAGTTGTGCATTATTTTCAGACTGCCAGTCCAGGGTTTGGACCCACGTTTTTGCTCATAACTCCTAATTGGTTTGACGGATGAATTTCATATTTTAGGGGGTTATTCAGCAACCCTAGGCGCCCAGATTTATTGCTTTTGGAGTGACAAAAACGCTGTAATATTTTTATCTAGCAGCCGTACCAGGCCGTACTTGTACGGCCCTGTCAGTTGGGCCGCAGCAGCTATTTTGTGAGTCGGTTTGGGGGCAGATTGTGAGGTCTTCGTGTGGCATCAATTCAGCATTCATATCCGGCAAAATTGGAGCTATTTCAGGTGCACAAACTGAAGTTTTGATTGCCAAAATATTGCATGTTATGGATTAGAACAGTCAGCATTGTCATTGCATAAATAGTTATTTCCAGTCATTAATAACTGTTGTAAAGTTACGTCATTTGCATTCCAAATCTGAACTGGGTTATTGTTCATGTCATAACATTGCATTGTCAAGAGCTTGATGTATTAGAAGTGCTTAGTTGTGACAGTCTCTCATTGTAATCAGTTCTATTTGCTGTCATAAAATCAGAATTGCATTGGACTTCATATTTGAGTTTCATATTGTCATCTATCTCTTAGATTGGTAGTGTTATAATCTGGAAATTGTTGTTCATACATTATTGGCATCATATATTGAGGTTTCGTTGTACAACAATTAGTAATATTGCAGCCTTATTCGGTTACATGCCAACTGTTTGACAAAATTCCTAAGTCCAGTTTGAGGGTTTCAGTGGCCTTTATAGTAAGGGTCATTACATTAAGACAGCTTCTCATACAATCTTGCTTACATCTGTGTCTGTTGACATTCATAGGGAATGCTGTTAAGATGAGTTGGAAAGTGTCATTCCCATTCTCAAGGTGGAATTCTAGAATGTTGACCATAACTTAAGGAAGATTGGATGTAGTATCATTTCTTTGTATCATCAAAGTGGTTTTGAGGGTTTAGGCTTTTTGACTTTTGGCACAATATGGCATGATCACTTTAAATTAAGTTTCATGTCACTTTTTGGTGGTATTTCCTGCTCTAACATAGCACCTTTTGGTGGTATTGTCAATGGAAGGAGTATAAAAACACTTGGAGAATATTAAAGAAAGGTAGTGTTGCGAAGTTTTTGGAGAAGTTCCATGGCGCAAAAAAGGAGATTACTCAACAATTTGTGAAGATGTGGTAGAATGGTAAGGTCAACTGAAGGGTTATTATCAACATTGACCTGATTTCTAAAGTTACTGGGTTGTCTAGTTTTGGTAAATTTTTTTTTAAAGATATTAAGTATGCAAAGGAAGCCCTTAATAGATTCCCAACTAAGAAAAGGGAAAAGGGTTTTCTGGTTAAGAAGCGTGCTAGTTTCTTAGACATCCACCAAATTAAGAAGAAATGGTGAAATGTTGTTAGAGCGATTATGGAGTATATCACTCTTGATGGTAGGTTCACAAGAGTTCGAAACTACCACTTTGTTTTTCTTAATCACTTCAGACATGAGGTTAAAGTTTCTTTTCCTTTCTATCTTTACAATTCTTTAGTTAAGGGCCTTGAAAAACATTCGAAGAACCCGTCTAACCCTGTTCTTCATGAGGGTTTAATGCATTTGATTGCTGAGTATTATGAGAAACACAAAGTTGGGGACTTGCTGGAGACTAAACACTAGGAGAAGCCCAAAGAGGAGACTCGTAGGAAAAGGAAGAGGGAGGTGAAATAGGACAAGAAAAGTAGGGTTGTCATCTCGGACCCGGAGGACTCCTCGGATGGTGTTTACCGTACTGGGTAAAGAAAACAATGCATACAAATAATAGACAAAATAGCAGAATTTCTTATTATTATTCGCATATGCCAAAACATTACATTATGCTTCATAAGATAAGATCCATGATCACTTACAATGATCCCAGACGGGATATAAATACTATCCGCCGAACCTTCCCGAAGCAGTCCGTCGGCCACAAACATTATGTCCGCTACAAACTATTTACCCGTCGGCTATAGAATACAGAAACACCGACGACAATCATCTCGTCGGCTACAGAAACACCGACGTCAATCACTCTGTCGGCTATAGAAACATCGACGACAATCATCCCATCGGCTACAGAAACACTGACAACAATCATCCCGTCGGCTACAGAAACACCGACGACAATCACTCCGTCGGCTACAGAAACACCAACGACAATCATCCCGTCGCCTACATAAACATCGATGACAATCATCTCGTCGGCTACAGAAACACCGACGACAATCACTCCGTTGGCTGACATAGTTTCTACCGGTGACATCTTCCCCCCCAAAAGGAAAAGTCGTCTCCAGACGACAATTACAAAATATCTAAGATAAATTAACAACCAAAATACATTAACAGAGTGACTACAACAAAAAAATTGCTTCTGTCACATCACTTCCACATTCATCCCGTTACATCTGTAGCCTTTGCTAACACAATATTGTCTCCTCAAGCTGACCTTGATAGCCACCTGTGCTGCTTTCTCTGCTTCCAATACTGGGTCCACTGAGCTAAGTGTCGCTGTACTGTCTCCAACTGGATGATCAGCTCCTCCCGAGCTCTCTACGCATCCACCAAGATAGCCTCTCGGCCAACACCTACTCCCAGTGCCTCTGGTACACAAACACTCCATGCCTGCAGCAGCTCCAAGTCTTCATCAATTGGTCATACGTCCCATGAATGATATTCGCAATGACTGGGGGTCCAGGGGGCAATGCCTCCGGCGGGGTCGAGAGGCAGGTGCGCTCCCTGTCATAGTACAGGGCGGGGTCGAGGGGCAGTGCCCCTCGCCGCCAAGACCAAATTAACACTCCGAAACTCACACAAAACTTCATGAAACACACCATTTCTGTCATTTTCTGCCGATTCCACACTCTTTCTGACAATCACTGATACTTCCCCTTCCTTGTGGCAATATCCGATACTCATTCCACACTGCTTGAATCTGTCGTCGTTTTTTTTTTTCCTTTTAATAAAACTTCCTGGCACTTTCCTTCTGCCGAACTCAACACGCCTCGAAGCATAGTGTAACCCTGTAGAAAAACAACCCACGGATGGATAATTCTATGCCGAGGTTGAAGAAGTGAAGCCATCACCGAGGTAGACAACAGGCATCCTGTCCGCGGGGGACACAAACAAACTCCACGGAACTAGCATGAACGCACGCAGCAATAGAACAATGTCCGTGGGAGGAAAAGAACATGAAATGAAAAAACAAATTCTCAGCCTGCAGCCGTAGCAAGCATGTCCGCTTGTCGCTCGCGGATAGGTGCCCGTGGAGCAACCTTTTGCGGACAGCTGCTCGCGGAGGTTGCCCGTGGACAGATGCTCGCGAAGCAACCTTCTGCGGATAGGTGCCCGCGGACAAGTGCCCGTGGAGGTTGCACGTGGACAGATGCCCATCGAGCAACCTTCCGCGAACAGGTTGCTCGCGGACAGATGCCCGCGGAGCAACCTTCCGCTGACAGGTGCCCGCGGTACACACAGTCTCCTTTTTTTCTTTTTCTTTTTAAATTTTTATTTTCTCTTTTTTTTTTTTTTTTTTAAAACAAAGAAATGCACCTTAATTTTGCCTCGAGGCGTTGCTGTTCTGCAATGACAACGACGAGGGAATCATCTAATCATTCGGTGACGGTGACAACATCTTCCTGGCATAGTAGGATTCGTTGACTGTGTGAGGTACCTCTTGCCCATCCAACGTCCCCAATTTTATCACTTGATTGTCGCCGACCTCCCGGATCTGATATGGTCCAACCCATCTGACTTTAAACTTTCCCGGCTTGATTTCATTCCGACCGTCGTACTTGAGCATCAACTGCCTTGGCTGAAACCTATTAAGTTTGTCATGCCATGCCTTATGTCTGTTCTGTGTCACCTTTGTTGCCCATTGTGCTTGCAGTTGTCGCGCATCTAGCTTATTTCCTTGTTGTCGACACCCTTCAAGTAATTTTATGGTATGATGCATTCTTTTCTTCCTGTGTGGTCCGTTCACCGTGTACCAGACAGTAGAGTTTTTCTTTTTTCTGGGTTTGGACTGTATGTTCTTCCCCTCAGCTTCAGGTGTAACCGCCTTTCCTTCTTCCGCTGCTTTGTATTCCTTCAAACATTTAATTTCCTTTATTTTCTCACCTTCATCGACCCTTAGCATATTACAACTCGGAAAGAGTTCATAGTCTTCTATTTGCCAGTGGTAAAGGCCATTCACCGAGTCTAGGTCATCGTCATTTAATCCTCCTAGTGTCAATACTCATTCGTTTGGTTCCATTCTCCTCTTTCCTTCGTCGTCACTATCGCCTTCACCTTCTGAGTCTGACGATGTTGCCTCCTCACCTACCATTTGTGTGTGCAGGTCAATTATGAATCTTTTGCCTCCGCGCTCCATTGATAGGGTATTTCGTTTCCAATCATGTTTTAGTTTTTCTTGCACCAACCAAGTCTGTCCCAGAATAGCATCATATCCTTTTCTTTTCAATGGAATGACCACGAAGTCCAATAAAAATGGTTGTGTTCCAATAGTTACCGGTTGCACTCTTAAGGTTCCCAACGGTTTGATCCCGTGCTGGTCTGTCGTGAGCAACTGGAATGTAGGTGGCCACAGCATCGGCTTTCCCAACTTCTTCCAAGTATCCTCCGGCAACACATTCACGCCAGACCCTCTGTCGACAATTGCGTTTGTCAGAACATTTTCCAAAATTCCCATCTCGATGACCGCCGGATGCCGTCCGAATGTGAGTGCCAACAGCATTGGGTCTGTTGCCGTTGTTGGACTACTGTCCCTTCCTGTGTCCTCTGTTGCTTTTGGAAATGGTGTATGATTCAGAATGGTTGTCCGTAACTAGGGCATTGTGAGAAGGAGGTCACTTATCTTGACCGGTATCTCCGTTTGTAAGATCTGTCGTGCAATGTTTTGTTTTGCAAAGTTCCTTGCCAAGGTGTCGGTGATGTCCTTCAACTGAGATGTTCTTGTCAACGATGCCTTTCCAATTTTTGCTTGCGCTTACCCCAATTTTCTTTTTTCCTCCGCCGACAGTTTTGCTTGCCTTTACGTAATTGCCAGAACCTCCTCTTCATCCATGTCGACAGTGATCAACTTTACTCCAGACTTCGGGCACTTGGCATCTTCATGGTTGTCGGGTCCGCACCATCTGCATAATAATTTCGGTGTGTTTGCCGCTATACAATCCCGTGCAAAATGACCCCACAAATTACATGCTCGGGATTGAACGATCGGTCGTCCGTTTGCATCATATTGGGTTTGACTTCGGCTCCCATTATTATTGTTATTGTTCGCATTGTTGTTGTTATTTTGCCTTCTGTTATTATTCCTGTACCCTCCGGATGTGGCACCTTCGCTATTCGTATTTCTGCTACTGCTCGACGGGGAAGCCTCCTGTGTAAGAAGCACCTGCGGAGATCCTTTTGTCTTCATGTTAAAGGGGCACTCTTTTGTCGAATGGCCCATGATCTGATATATGTCACAAAATTGGTTCTTTGGACACGATCCTTTAGTATGACCATCGGTCTTACACTCCGTGCACCACAGCTCACTGTCTTTTGGCTCCTTCTGCATGTTTTTAAACTCCTCCATCATGCAGATCATGTCCTTCTGTAGGGCATGAACCTTCTTACTGTTGCCTTCATCGTCGCTGCTATCGCCTCCGGCAGGCTCGTCGTCATCCAAATTAGATGAGCTAGTCTTCGTCTTCTTCTTTGTCTTCGACTCACTTTCGAGGTCCAATGCTCTGTTATAAGCTTTCGTATATGACGACGGTGGCATAATTTTCATTTTCCTCCACAACTTCGAGTATAGGCCTTCCACAAACCATCTTTTCTGAAGTCCGTATCTTTTCTAAAGTCCGTTCGCTGGCGTACTTTCCATTTTGTCTATCAAGTCTTTTAATTTCTTGGCGTAAACGTGGACGGTTTCGTTCTTCCCCTGCTTAGTATTGAAGATCTCTGCTACAATTTCATTATCATCCTGCAACAGTTTAAATTCTGCCAGAAACTCCTATTTAATGTTATCCCAATTGTTTAGCTTTTGTGGATCTGTATTAGTGAACCAATCAATTGCTACGCCTCGTAGGGTGGCCGAAAATTGCCTCATCCAGTCGTCTTCATCAGTTATCCTATTTGCCTTCTAGATCGTTTCACATGTTTTGCAATGTCGAATGGGATCAGCTATACCATCGCCATTGAACTTCTGCAGTTTCTCTTTTGGTCCTGCCATCACAATTGATTTCTGTAAACAGGCGTTGCTCGATCCTGCAACACTGGCACTCTTCACTCCGCGGTCTGCACTCCCACACTGACGGACTGGTCTCCCACACTAGCAGATTGTACTCCCACACCGGCAGATTGGTCTCCCACATCGGTAGACTGCACTCTCGCACCGACGGACTGCACTCCCACATTGGCGGACCGCACTCCCACATTGACAGACTGTTTTCCCACACCGGCAGACTGTTTTCCTACACCGTCAGACTCAATAGCTGCGAACCTTGGTGAAGAAGGGTGTTCTGAAGTTGTCTCCTGTGAAAGTATATCTCGGACGAAGAGTTCACTCCACGCTCTTACTCTGTCGGCACTCCGAGTCGTGCGAGTCGATGCTCTTTCGTTTGGATTCTCTTCCCTCAGCAAACACAAATTCAAAAACTCCTCCTGTGCTTCTTCCACCAATTCCACCCGCTACCGAGTTTCCTCCAACAAGTCTTCCGTGCTCCAGTTTCCGTTGGCAATCTTTTGGAATCTCCTTCGGTGTTCGGCTTGTTGTGCCAGAATTAAATTTTCTTGCGCAGTACGGATTCCATCTTTTCCCTTGGCCTTATTTCGATCCTTGTTAAGTTGATTTGGCATTAATCTTCATTCCTCCCACCTTTCAGGTTCATAGGGCAACGACGCCAAATGTTTACCGTACTGGGTAAAGAAAACAATTCATACAAATAATAGACAGAATAGCAGAATTCCTTATTATTATTTGCATATGCCAGAACATTACATTATGCTTCATAAGATAAGATCCATGATCATTTACAATGATCCCAGACAGGATATAAATATTATCTGCCGAACCTTCCCGAAGGAGTCCGTCGGCCACAAACATTATGTTCGCTACAAACTATTTACCCATCGGCTACAGAATACAAAAACACCGACCATAATCATCCCGTCGGCTACAAAAGCACCGACGACAATCACTCTGTCGGCTACAGAAACACCGACGACAATCATCCCATCGGCTACAGAAACACCAACGACAATCATCCTGTCGGCTTCAGAAACACCAGCGACAATCATCTCGTCAGCTACAGAAACATCGACGACAATCACTCCGTCGGCTGACACAGTTTCTACCGACGACAGATGGCTCTTCTAATTCGGATAATCATCCCGAATTATCAGCGACAATCATCCCGTCAGCTACAGAAACACCAACGACAATCATCCTGTCGGCTTCAGAAACACCAGCGACAATCATCCCGTCAGCTACAGAAACACCGACGACAATCACTCCGTCGGCTGACACAGTTTCTACCGACGACAAATGGCTCTTCTAATTCGGATAAGGACCTTAAGAAAAAGAAAAAATTCAAAGTGTTTGAATCAGAAGGGACTGCTTCGTCCACCCCGTCTGATAGTTTAAAGGATATTTCAACCTCATTGGAGACAGAGGACTAGAATATTGAGAAAAATGGTAGCTCTGAAGGGGAGGAGGTTAGCACTCTTGATAATGATGATCAGGGCAACTCTGAGGAAGAGGAAAAGATTAACACAGAAGAAGAATGTGGGGAAGGTTATGAAGATCTCGCTCTCCACAAGGATAAGGCAGAAGAAAAGCTGGAAAAAAAGATGATAACAATGCAGAGGGTAATGTTGATCTTGACAAAGGGTATGGTGTGGAAGACAAAGAAATTTTGGAGGATGAAAATTATGCCAGCGATGAGATTGAGGAGGACTACACCGAGGAAGCTAAGGGGTTGTCTCCTAGGTCTCAGGAGAATGCGAATTGTAGTGAGCACACCAATTTGGAAGCCATGGCATTAAAAGCCCTAAATGACATTAGTGACAACAGGGTGGATTGTAATACTGAAATTGAATAGGACACTGTCAAAGCCCACGATACTATGCCGTTGGACTTGTCCAATACTAGAAATAAGGACAAGGCAATGGGTAACTTGAAGATTCTTGATATTGCTCAAGCCAGGTATTCTAATTCCCTTCAGTTTGACAACTGGCTTGTCAATGAAAATCAATGGATTAAAATGGAAATGAAGGATGCTAGAAAGGATAATGGTGATGAGAAGAATACTGAATTGAGTAGATTGGTTAAGGATATGGAGAACAATATTAAGAATTTGATTGAAAGGACAGAAAAGAATGAAACTATGCTAGTTACCATTTTGCTCCATAATCATGAGCAATTAAAGGCGTCCAGGATGAACCATAAAAAGCTCTACGAAATGCTGCAAAAATAGAAGGTCATTAATTTGGACAAGGATGAGGTAGACATTGATGAAATCACGGGTCCTAGCAAGAGAACAAGGGCCAATATGAGAAAGAAGACGAAGGACACCAAAGTGGAAGAGCCTAAAGAGGACTCCATTCTTCAGACTCTGCAGAAGCTGGAAGATCTGGAATATCAAACATTTTGTCTTCTGTTGGACTTGGCCTAGTTTCCTGGTTTTTTCTGTACTGGCCTTTTTTGTTTTCTGTATCTTTACTGGACTGTTTCACTCTCGCCGCTTCTGTTGTTGATGCTACGTAGTTTCTTGTTGTTAGTTGTCTTTTTGTTTTTTGCTAGTAATTTCATTATAACTGTCTTTCTCATGTGTATTGCTTGTAAGAGGCTTTTGTTGTAAAGGGCTTCAGGTCCCTTCAAAACCTGTTTTTGCCTTTAATCCAAAACATGGCACTTACAAAAAATGGGTGCTTCAGAGATCTATTCAATTCTTGAAAAAGTAATCTATTTCAATTTCAGTTGATTGAATTGTTAACTACTCTATGCTTAAGGAGTTTGGATGAATTAGCAGTACCTTTTAAGATATAATTTTTTGTGAAGTTTCTGCTTGTGCCTTTCCAGCATTGAATATATTTATTCGTAACAATACCTTTTAATATATATATTTTTTGTGAAACTCCCACTTCACCTTCATCAGTTTTTCTATGCTCTATCTTCTGATTTTGTGCCATTGCTTTTCTACTATTTATGCAGTTTTGAGAATTGCATGTCGGATATTCAATTATGGACGCAATGGAGGGATACCAGCTTATCATATTTACTTGATAAAAGGACATTGACTGTGGTATCGGGAGCAAGTTTAATTTTCAATACCACTAAACCCCTGTGGTCTCATGTACTTGAATCGCTCAAAGGACCAACAGACAATCTGGATGATCATGATACATTGGAAAAAGTTGTGAGTGATTCTATTTAGAAACTGAAAGAGAGAAGTTTGTTTTCTTGAAATCCAGGATGTATTCTATATAAATATATATTTGATTGGTAAATAGCAGACTTGGGGCCTGCACCCATTATATCAATAGGGTAAATAATTTTTTTTACATCGATGTTCTATTTTGCAAATTGCCAAAAGGTGTTTTCATACGTACATTTTATATGTTACCTTCTGCTCCATTTGAGTCATCCAGAAAATACAATATTTTAAATTATGCACTTTAAATAAGAAAACAAAATGACCATAAGTACCATTGTCACCTAGTCTGCTCCAGATCTCGTTCATGTTGTCACCAATGTAACCGGGTCTGAAGATTTCGCTGCTTACTTGACTTTGACTGCCTTTGGCTCCTCCAACATATCTTTGACAAACTCCCAATCCATGTCATGCATTTCTCATGGAAGAGACTCCTATCATGAATGGAGGGGCCAATTACAATCAGCAATGTATTAGGCTGCAAACATTATGAATGCATAAAGCAGCGATCTTAATAGTAAACAGAAATTCGAGATAATAATAAACAGCAATCTTATGAACTGAAGTACAAATCCTTGAGAAGGTGCAATCAAAGAAAAAACACAATTTTGTTAGCAAGCGGTTAAACAAGAGGCAAGGCTTTTCACATAAGATAGCCATTATCAAAGGTCACACATCCTCAAAGAAATGATGGGTTATAAATGAAGAAAGCCACAGTGAAAGGAAAGCATCAGGCAATCAAGAAAGCACAGTCACATCGAAGAAGATGATCAGCAGATTGAACAAGAAGTATTCTGACAAAGAAGTGAAGGGGTTTCAGAAGGAATCTTTATTCATCTAACAGAAAATACACTAAAGTGATAAATATTTGAATCCATCCTGAAAGTTCAGATCAGTTCTTCCCAGCATTCAATATTCTCACAACTCTGTTTTGGTATTTATTGATTTTATGCACTTTTTGACAATAATTTTTTATCTCTTATGTCTTTGGATTCATGAAATGTTAAGTACATATGCCTAAAATGAAACTGTTTGAAATCTATCTTGTCTGAAAGATTGGTGGTGTAAGGGGGGAGAAATAAGATGGTTATTTAAGTAGGCAACCCTAGGGATGACCTTTGTACTGGCTTCTGGGGCCAAGAGGGATCTGATATCAATCTGTTTTGGGCTTTAGATAAAACAACCAGAAAGCTTTTTTCACAATCTCTTCTCTAACTCGGCAATGATGGCTCTTGTATTTATGGGGATTGAGGCATAGATAGGGAAAGCAGGTACAAGCAACCCACTAAGTAGGCCACCTTGGTAGATGTCCATGTTGGCTGGCCAACAAGGCCAAGAGGGCTCTGGTTCTAATCCGCTCTTGGGCTTAGTGTGGATATTGTTTCGAGTGGATGTATCATGTTTCTTCCCCCAAACTTTAATGTGTTCATATAATATTATAGGATATTATATGAAGATGATGTATTCTTGTCTAATCCTAATAATTGGAACAATAAATGTGTGTGTATAAGTAGACACATAGATATGTATGTTTCTTGGGTTATGATTGCAGGATTCAAATCTAGGGTCACATTATTTAGGGAGATATTTCACTCGGTTAAGACGCAACCTTGACCATAGTTTGTTGCAATTGTGATTCTAGGGCAAATTTGGAAAGGGACATTACAATTGGTATCAAAGCATCATTTTTACTAGCCCAAGGGAAAAAGAATAGTTAATGCAAATTAGCTGATAGGCTCAAAGGGCTTAGAAAAGAGAAAGAAAGAAGCTTACATCTACCATGAGAGAACAAGAGGACAATGAAACGAGGGCCCTCATGGACCAAAGCAATAAGCCCCAAAGGAGCTATAACTCCTCCAAGCCATCTAAACATGAGTAACAAGAACTATAGATCCAATCAGGGGAATGTGAGGGATGTTGATTCCATCCACTCTGAAAATAACTCAACAAGGGTATCTACACCTAGGCCAACAAGACTTTCTCTCCTACCTTGGGAAGAACCTATGGCAGAAGTGGAAGTTGATAATCCAACTTTTACTAACGTGGAAGAATTTGTGGAAATATATCAAGTTTGGATCCTGAAGTTAGGAGGACTATTTCCTTTAGGGATTAATATGATGTCAAAACACAAGTTGCACCAAAACAAAAAACAACACAATCCAATAAATACTTTAAAGAAAGGGCCAGTAAGATGATCCTTTTTAACTTTGATGGATCTAGAAAATTCATGGTGCGTTCAAGCGTCTGAAATTGGACACTCGTCTTTCACTTAGCTCCATGACAGAAATAAATGCCGTAAAGTATGCCATGATCCACTTAGCAGGAACAACCTATGATTGGTGGCATTGTGGTCTTATTATCCAAGGCCACCCACATATAAACACTTATGATGAATTTACACAAAAGCTCATCTCCAGATTTCATCGAAATGATTCAGAACGTTATTTTAAAGAACTAACTCAACCTAAACAATAAGGAAAAGTAGAAGAAGACTTTGCCACCAAATTCCAAATGCTGTTTGTCATGGTACCAGATATTTCTCAAAGGAGACACACATACTTATCCGTTGAAGGATTAAAAGAACCAATCAAGGGCATGGTAGGTTCTTTTAAATCTTTCCACGGAGAAGTATGCAACCACATGCCCCTTGTTAAGGAATTGACAACAGTTGAGGTTCTAGCTTGGATGGCATTCCTAACTTTCACAGTTTTCTCATGTGCTCCTACTTTGATGATACTCTTTCCTTCCTCATGGGATGGCTCTCCTCCTACATCCATTAACATGGAAGGGCTAAATATCTATGTCATTGTAATAATCCCATGCTATTGGAGTAACATAAGTATGCACCAATGGTTCATTTCCTATTTTTCACATAAGAAAAAATAATTTCTCCCAATATTATTTTCATCAGAAAAACAAAATATACATTTCTACTCTCCTTAGTAAATCAACATGATCAAAATTAACTAAAATCCATTAAGCTTCCATTTTCACACTTCACAGGAAATAGTTATTATGGCTATAAAGTAAAATCGTCACAAGGATGGGATGTAACAAATTATAATTTAAAGTGATTTCTAATCATACTTTTCCAATTTGTGTGTTCCAATTCGGTATTTTACTTATAACTTAAGGTGATTCCTGATCATACTTTTGCAATTTGCAATTAGAATTAGCTATTCTTCTGATATCGCTTATTTACTTCTATTCTATCAAAAACCTGCAACTGATTAGATTTAGATTTTCATGTAGCAAACACAGTCAAAATGTAGAACGTGTGGCTTTGCATATAGTCTTCCCACATGTGGTCAAGGGCACTTGCCTAAATTAAAACGCTCTGAGTGTACTCAACAGTTGGCACTAATGGAAATTCCTAAATTAAAAAACTTACTGAGGGTTGATGAATTCTTATTTGGCTGGATAATAGTGACCCCCAACCAGCAATTGTAATGGGAATCGCATTAGTTGATGCACATCAAATGATACTTTCCCAGGATTTATGAATAATCTATGGTGGTGTTGGGGGTACATAAACTGATGCTATGAATGAGTTTAGTGTTTTCAAAGTTGCAATCATGTTGTGGTATAAACATGGTACTGAGTTGTGATTCATTTGAACAGGAGCTTTGTTTACTAGGTTTGTCTTCAGAAAACTGGAACTCAATAATAAGAAAATTCACATCAGCTACATATCGGGTTGTTTCACTTCCCAAAATCTGGCATTATCTGTGGAATATTCGTAGAGAAAATGGTGTGGATCTGTATGCCAAGGAGAACGTTGATTTTAAGGTAGCTATTTTTTTCAGAGATTTAGATCTTTTTGAATGGATGCATATTGAATTTCTTGTGGTTGATGTGGTTTATTGTTAATAGGTTTCAACTTGATTTACTACATTTATGATTTGTGTTTTGATTATTCTTTGCATCAAGAAGGCTAATGTCTTAAAACACAGAAGAGTTAATTTATTCATTGTGAATGGCATAGCTTTGGGGCATGCGTTGCTCCTTGTGAATCAGTTACAACTTTTCTGTGTTTTTGTGTACCATTCAAGTGACCTTCTAAAGAACAAATAGCTAAAATAGAGCATTAGACATGCAGTGTTGCGTTTCTTGTATTGGTATCGAAATTTGGAAGTTTTAAGAATCTTCAAACTAAGTTATAATGAGAGCCTCAACAAAATATTTTTTACTGTTTTAAGTTGCACCTACTAGTGCAACATGAAATGCAACAACACGTGTGTATAAAATTTTCTTCAAATTGGAAGGGTAAGCTGCCTTTAAGGAGAAGTGAAGGAAATAATTTACTCGATGAGATAATTAAAGAATAAGATATTTCTTCCATTGTTTCTGCCACTGTTAACTTCAACAACCATCTGTCTACCCATCATTTGCATCAACATGTCCATCCATTGATTATGTTCCTGAGCTTTGTGTTTAGCCTATCACCGTCTATGTGCTGAGGCCTCCAACATATTGAACAATCTCTCTTCACCTAGATCTCTTCCTGGTGCAGAGCACCTCCCTTTTTGGTTTTATGAGTTGTTAAAGGGTTATTTAAGAGTTTTGTGTGAATCTAATAAGTTCCAACGGTCCTTGGAATCCAACTTGTCCCAATGTGTTTGTAAAGAGCATAAATTGCTCATAAGGTCCTAGAGTGTCAAAAGTTGTAAAATGGTAAAAGTTGCTAAGGATGAGCAACTAAGGTATTTGGCTGTTTATTAGATCCTAGGAATCCTAACTAGGGTCGTAGAATACGCGTAGAGACACCCATTTGATCAAAAGTTGAAAAGAGCAAAAATTGCTCAAAAGTTGCTAGAGCAACTTTTGCAATTTTTGCAAAAAGTTGCAAATGTAGCTTTGGGTAGTTGTAACTACCCATGCTTGGGTATTTGAGCATGGGGATGCATACTTTCGAAGGTTTGAATAATTTCCAATCATATTCCACATGTGTGAGCAAACTGTACAGACTATTACTATATTTTTCATTGTTTTTGCAGAGCTTTCATGCCCTAGTACGGCTGTGTACAGATTGGGATAGATTATCTGACTTCAAGCATTTGTAGTGTAGTGTCTTACCTTTCTTTGCATCTTCAAACTTAATCTCTAGTTGCAGGGTTGTAGTTGTGAAGGTTCTTTTAGTGACTGGTCTATGATTCCCATAATATAGGGCTGTTGTCACATAAATGACTAACTTGATCATCCACGGTGGAAAATGTATGAAACCTTTTGGGATGATAGGTTAGACCTTGTACATATTGTTTTTGCTTTCTTTTGCATTTTTATGACTGTATTCCAAGCTATGGAGTGATGCCCTAGGCTGACTGCTGGGAGTAAGTGAGCTAGGACAAGAAGAAGAAGTTGTTGCAGAGCACACCCATGATCTGACATGACCAACCTAATGGCATGGTTAGAAGCCTTAGGATGTTACCATGATGAATCAAGTGGTTGTGAAGTTTGGATTGAAGTTTGAAGGGTTTTAGTGGTCTTTTGGTGAAAACTAGTTCAGTGGCCTAAAAGATAGCCTAGAAACTAGGGTTTGAGGGAGAACAGGGTTGTGGATGGTTTGAGTCTCTGTAAATTGGGATTCTTGAAGAGCTGGGTTATAGCTTTCAGAATCATAGAGTCTTCCATGGGGTTGTGTGGAAGAAAATGAAGAATTTGATTAAAACAGTGTAACTAGACCTAATGCAATTAGGCCTAATTAGCTCTATTTGAGGATAGTGGATTTTTGGTGGTTGTTGATGTGACCAGAGGTGTTAGTCAAGTTCAAGAAGGGTATGGAGGATTTCCACAACATCAGTAAAAAGGAAGGAAGGGTGAGAGTAAGATCCTGAGAAAGGGTTAGGGTTCTAAGGGAAGGAACGGCTAGTTGGACTAGTGTCTTAAACAAGAAAGACTAAGTTCTACATCAATCCAACTATACCTAGGAGGCAAGTTGGGATAGGAATCTTGGAAACCAAGATTGATGGGAAGAACAAGAAACAAAGAACCATTGGGTGGTTCAAGGATTAGAACCCTAATTAACATTGGTTAGATGTTAGAGCCCTAGACCCTCTACATCACTTCCTTCATCAATATCTCCTATGACCTGTTTCCCTATATGCCCTATGTTCTCTTCACCTGTAATCCTATTCTCTTTCAGATCCTCTTGTCCTTCTAATCCTGTCCTATTTCTGTCTATAGTATAATAGTAAGTCCACAATTGCATACTCCAATCAATCATATCACTCTTGCTACTTTGATGCCACTATAAGGGTTTGCCCTAGTTTGTGCCACTATTTTTTTGAGATGTTTTGCAGATGTAAATGCATATCACATTACCCCAAATATAGGAAACACTATATTTCATCTACTAAATCAATGATAGTAATAAAAACCTAACTTCGAAAAACTCGATGTGCTTGCAGAACAATATGAAGGTATAGATTATATACAAATGTTCAAGGAAATGTCAGTAGGCTGTATTACATGAATGTTCAGTTCATATTACATATGCATTGCTTAATAATGCTCAAACCATGATAATAGTGAAATTGGCTACCATAAATGTTGCCCAAATTCAGTTTCAGATCTCTCATGACTTCCTTATGGTATGTACGACAGACTCTGAACATCTGCAGGTCTGTACTACACACCTTCTGTTCTTTTTTAATTTGTATGACCATGTCTCAGTGATTACAGACTGGTATGACTGAGTTCTGATGTGTTGCACGCAGAAACTACACTATTTCTGGGAATTCTAGTCTTGTACGCCCCCTACAATCTTTTCCCAGCTGCTAAAGTTTGCTTGTGGGCTATAGCATACAATATCTCCAGCAGATCATTCACAGCAAGGCAACCATTAACATGTCACCAATCTACAATCGAATTGTCCAAGCAACTGAATATTAGCAAAAATAAATAGTAAATATCTGCAATATGATTATATCATAGTAAACCCTTAGCAATCCTCTTGAATGTGTCTTTCAACAAGGAGAATGCCATTAATGAGAGATTTCGTCCTCACATACCCTGAAGAAGAGTTTCTGTAATGTTTCATAAATTTGTAATCAATCCAGTCCAACATGCCAGAAAGTGAGCTCTTGAATCTCTTTCATAAAGCTCTCATAAGAGCTCATTCACTCACTTCGCCAATGTGGGGCAATAACTTCACTCCCTTTTATCAATTTACGTCTCCGATGTGTTACAAGATAAAGGGACTTTTAATACTAAATATAAATATTTCTCACTTAACTGTAGTCCTGCATTAATTAAGTTAAATAGTTATATTAAATTTTATAAACCTCCTTTGTTAATACTTAAATAAATCATATCAATGATAATAAAATCTTTTTCGATATTAAATATTGATCATTGACATAACATTGTGACTAGAGGTGCAGGTGCAAACCATTTTCTAATCACTTAATATAAATAGCAAGTGTGCTCAAAACAGCTTCGAAGCACCTCAAAATGATCTGTAACTAAAACTTCCTAGGCCAAATGTCCTTGAAGTCCCTAAAATGTCCTGTTTAGCCTTTATGATGAAATATGCTAACAACATCATTTTATAAGTGCTAGAAAGGACACTTTACACCCAACCTCCTCAATGGCCTTTCTAAAGACCTCAAATTGAAAATCAACATCTTTGCGGTGCTCTGAACAATCAAATGCCTTGAGAAAATTTGAGTCATCTAAACATATAACCATGATGTTGATGAGTGGATGATGCCTAATGTTGATCTGCCCATTGATAACCAATGTGCATCCAAGCTGTATCTGAAACACCTTGATTTGTTCCATTGAAACAATGATCTTGGCGTAGTTGTTTTCTGAGATCATGGTCCTCAATTTGTTCTCGTTTGGTTGAACATATGATGGCCTCCCCCTCACCACCATTGATATCATCTCCCTATAATAAGGATATTGAGCTACATGTAATGGGATGCCATTGGCAAAGAAGAAGCTGCCAATGTAATCATATGTCCAATCCTTCAACTGCACATTGAACAAATCAGCTATTGGGTTACGTTTCATCTTGTGTTTACCCTTCCCCTCCCCTAATGCACTCTGAGTGATTAAAAATCTTTAGGCTGACCCTGGCATCATTCCTACTCTCTGATGCAATGTAAGAGAAAAGACATGCGGCTCCTCCTCCATCTACTTGATTGTCTGAACTTGTTCCCTACTGGACAAAGTAGTAAGCATTGCAATTGTACTTTCTTCAGGAATACCTCAAAGCTTGTTGAACTGAATTTTATACTTGATATTTTTAGGCTATTGCAAAAATTTATATGGATTCACGCCATGCCCTTCTGAACAGAGGAAATGTGCATTAACTTAGGTGATGCTCCCATACCATCCTCTGTTACAAATATTGCATTTCCATTTACTTGTGCAACCACCTATTGGCATTGGGGTTGTTCTTGTTACCCTAGAGGAGTCCTTGCATTATAAGGACCCTTGGTGAACTCTACTAAAAGCTAGGAGGCGAAATCTGTAGAAGCTGGTCCACTAGATATGGAACTACCTTGGGCTTCTAGATTAGTCCCGTGGTCACTCTCTTGAGGCTCAACCTCATGCTCAACTTCATATTTTGATTGACTTGCACCCTCAAATTGAATTTTCATCTCTTTACTCATATCATGACTAGAACAGTTCATTGTGAAAATAAGTTCAATAAGCAACTAGTTTTAGCCTATTTATAAAATAATATAATAATTTTAGAACTTATTTTTATTTTAATTACTGATTCTAACAAATTGCAAAATCTGAAACAAAATATTAAATTTATGAATCTTAAGGGCAACATGAAGAATCATCATAAATTCTGATTTAGAACGTGAAACAACAAAAAAAGAAAATTTTAAATCCTTCAACATTGTAAAAACAAATACAAAAAAAAAAAAGAACATTCAACATTTTAAAACAATAAGAAATTAGATATAAAAATCAGAAAATAAAAGAAAAAAAGTTTAAAACCCTACCTTGTGCTTGATAAATATCTTTAAGGAATGTGTAGAATCTACCTGTAATATCCCCTCTAATAATGAACTCTAATACAAAACATCGATTGACATTCCTAATTGATGAATGGAATAACTAATTGATTAAATCAACCACCTGTAATAACCCTGTCTGGTTATAGCTAAATCAAGCATCAATTTCTTTCACATTTTGATGGTTTAACATTTTGTCAAACACTTGGCAAGCAGCCCAATTACCACTGAATCTATGATGTCTTAAATTTTAAAACACAATATTAGGATGTACAACAAACTGATCGCAAATTTGCTTAATTTTGGCCTTATAAGTTTTGCATAAATAAATACCAAACGCCAATAAACAATTCTGAAATGATTCACACCAGGCTCTCGTCAACAAACCAAACAGCAATATAATGAAAAGAGAATTTAATTGTTGGTTGATTATAAATCAGAATTTGAAGCCAACCTGTTTACTTTCAAACTATGTAATATAAACTAGCTTTTACAAATTAAGAACCAGGTCTTTGCCGTAGAATGTAATTGCAAAGTCAAATTGAAAGCCACCCTGTCCAATTTCAATCTGGCGTTCAAAATCTACCCTTGCAAATGCTGCCAAAAACTGATATAGAAATCACGCCAAATATAAGAACCCTTGGCATTCAAGCTATAAATCCAACACACTAATTCTGATGCAAAACGAACAAACTGGGATATCTAGAATTACCAAACTCCAATTTGCAAACTAAACCCTCATCCAACAACAGATAAATTATAATATTCAATTGTATAAATGCTCCTCAACCACAGTTAACACAGAAAGAGGAGACGATAATAAAACTCAAAAGTCCACAATACCTCAACTATGGATTCTTAGAATTAAATCTACAATACTTCAGCTGTAGATTCCAAACTCTTATACGTCAGCAAGGGCACAAACTTCAGACTTAGAAATGTCACAAAGACAACACGAGCAAAATAAGATAATCAAATAATTGGATCCTTTACGCATCAAATGGGCTCATATTTATAATCTCCAAATGGCACAAAGTTTCCCAAATGAACTTCACTTAAGAAGCTTCCCACACACAACATTAAAATATAATAAAGTGCCATTATAATCTGATTTATTAATTGTTTTTGGCTTTCAAAATGACCTTTTCCACCATAATTTAAAATTTTGACACATAAGACCATTGTTTTTTTTTCCCATGATTTAAAACTTTTCGTCCCGGTTTCAACGAGCTATGATACCAAGGTGACCAACTAACAACACTATCAAAAATAGCAACCTCAACGTATTTATATGAATAATAATAATAATTCACCCATCTTGTGAAAACAACTGAAGAGGCATCAGAATCAAAATCTGACAACACCAAAGTGGTCTTGATGATGAAAGATGATGAATGAACCTGACAGGGTGACTTACTATAAATAGACGCTCCCTCCAAGATTCTTGGAGTTCAAACAGGAAGCCCAAAATAAAAACTGAGAGCATCCTCCAACTCCTCTAACTCAACTGAGCTCATCCGAACCAACTAATTGACTTACTATAAATAGTAAGTCCCTCAAATAGAGCCAAAACACACCATAGGCTGTTGGAAAGCCTATAAACACACAACTGAGACCCTCAAATCCCACTGTCAGCTCATGAGGGTCGCGATGGTGAACTGACTTGGCCAACTACAGGAACCTACTAAAAATGGGGACTTTACACCACCATCAACTAAATAGTTAAATAAAAGTATTAATATTAAATATGAAAATAAAAAAGTAGAAATATAAATATTTATCAACGCATGAAATCTAGTATCAAGAAAAGATAATAATAATAATAATAAAATTACTACACTAAAACCAATCCCCTATAAACACTAAATCCTTTATGTTGTGAAATCAAAACATATTAATTAAATCTACAAAATATGAAATTGATAATTAACTGCTCCGATGGCAACTCAACCCCTATTTGAACGCACCTAAGGACACGTCTCATTAAGGTGGAGTGTAAGTGATACAAATAACACATGGCTTGACTGACTTGAAAATACACATCAAACAACGAAGGATATATAATTTATTTCATACCAATCCAATGGGGATTATAACTTGCCGTTGTAGAAGACCCATTTAATAAACTATACGGATAATTCAAAGAGTAAATGAAAGAAACGTCCCTACACGAAGGGGGAATAATTAATTGTTCATTGCCAATTAAAGTAGAAAAACACAACTATTACCCACTAATTTATGTATTCCATTGAAGGTGGCTGATATTATACTAATTTTTGTACTATTCCCTAAAAGACACTCCACCAAAAAATTAGGCAAAAAGACCGAATGATCTTAGATTAAAAGAAAAAATAAGATATTTGTGACAAACATATTTTGAAAAAAATGGAGCAGCACCAATCATTATTATATGGAGAGAATATAATTTGAAACTATATTATTAAAGGAGATAATTTATTTGACCTCTCTACTTTGAAAGGAACTCATGTGATGGAATGTGGGGACCATTATGCTTATATCCACATTTATATAATAATGCCCATTTGCTAGGTATGTGTCATGTCCCCAATTTCTGCCCTTCCTTATTGACAATATTTCTAGCAGGGTTGGTCTATTATCTGGTTCCCATAGGCCAACAAAGTGTAGAGGGAACCAACCCAGGGACTTTGAGAGTCATGCATGAGCTTCCCAAGTAGTTTGGAGTAGTAGACAACAGTTTCCTACAATTTAGGAGGGATTCCTAATTTGTAGGGATTGACTAGGAGTTGTCTAGGAGGCATTTGGAGACCTCGGCGAACGTTTTGGAGACTTAGAGTACATCTCCTATTTTTTAGGAGGCATTCCTATTTTTTAGGAGGAACTCCCAGTTCAGTGACGGTTCTCTCAGAGGTGCACACAGCAGGGGAGTCATTGGGACTCAATTTTGGTTGATTGTGGCTGTCTCCTACTTTTTAGGAGCATCCCTAGATTTTAGGGATGGACTACTAGTTGACACATCTTGTCCGGCATCAGTCATAGACAGGTGACAAGGTCAGATTCATGTTTGATTGGTCATTTTGGGCCTTTTGGGACCATTTGGAAAATATTTTAATATATTTAAATATTTCCTAAGTTGTTGATTAAATAAATTAAAATAAGGTTAATAATATAACCATTTTGGAGTAATAAGGGGATTTTGGCTTCAGTTGATCAGGTACACCTATGTGTTATAGCTCGTTGGAAAGGTCTCGAATTATTATACATGATTTTTACTATCTGTAGACTTTTTGGTGCCTTCAGCTATGGAATTTTAATAAAGTAATGTTTTTCCTATAGCATGGACGACTTTAATTGGGAAAATGTTATTTTATTATATTTTATTTAAAGGGAAAAGTGTAATTTCCATTTAGGGTTCGATTTACAGTTGGAAGGGGATATAAGGAGATGGAGACCTAATTTCTTATTATCTTTTGCATATTGAAAAACTTGTTTTTGTGAATTGGCTCTGAGAGAGCAATTCTTCATCTGGGACGCAAACCCCAGGTTCTAGATTGGCTGGGATGTAGCCATCAGCAGTTATTGGCATTGGATTCTTCAAACAGTGTGCGTTGCTATCAGGGATAGAGTATGTCATTTTTTATTGTGGATTCAGGTTGCAGATTTATGGTTTCAGCGTTGCAGATTGATTCTTTTAGCTAGGATGTGATTCCTTGCAGTCTTAGGGCCGCCAGTTTGGCATCATTGTTGGATGTAAGCTCCTTGGAACTGTATTGGATTTATTATTTGGCTTTATAAATCAAAAATCTGCCTGGTACGATTTATAGCAATTCTGATTTGGCTCTATGTTCTTATTTATTTTTCAGTCTCCTCTCATGTTTATTGTTCATTATTCATTACTATTGTGAAAACTATTCAAAAACACAAAACAAAAACAAAACCTTCTGCAACTTCTGTCTATTCTCAAAGACCATCAAAGAAATCACAGGAAAATATAGTTTATTAATTTAAAAACTACAGCAGATCAGCAAGGGCATCTATCAGGGATCTTTCAGTGGTATCAGAGCCTGCATCCTGCCAGCCTGTAGGGTTTGTGAGAAATTGTCACAACAGATTTTGGCATCTGGGTATTGGATAAAAAGTTTTGATAATTCATTTCAGCATCTGGGTACTGGCAAAAAAGTTTTGATAATTCATTTTGGCATCTGGGTATTGGATAAAAGGTTTTGATAATTCATTTCAGCATCTAGGTACTAGCTAAAAAATTTTGATAATTCATTTTGGCATCTGGGTACTGGATCAAAAGTTTTGATAATTCATATTAGTAGTATAGGGTCGATTTTTGCTCTAGCATGTTAGTTTCAGTTGGTCAGCGTGGTAGTTCATTATGGCAAAATTGTTAAGAGATATAACCCTATGGAAAGAATGGGAACAGTCAAAAAAAAATTCAAGCTTCAATTGCAGCAGTTCAATGATTCTATGTCAAAGAAATTTGGACATGCTAGAGGATGATCATCTTCTTCTAGAAAGGATCCATTGGCACTAGACAGGAAAACGGAAGTAATTAGCATACTTGAGGAGTATAATACTCTTCCTCAATATGTTAGGGAGAACTTTCTTTTCAAAGATTACATTGACATGCATCCAAAAATTTGTCATAAGGTTCAGCTTGCAAAAAAGGAATACCATGCCATAGTTGATGATATGTTTTCATGTGAGAAAGAAGATTTGTGTCAACCTATCCATGTTCATGATAAAAACACCATAATGGATCAATCACTTGCAGAGTATGCAGAAGAAAGGCATGAAGATGTGTTATCATTTGAGTTGCAGCCTATGAAAAACAAAAATCAGTCATCATATGGGATTCCTAAAGAAGAAATAACTCTAGATCAGGAGGAGACACATAGCACACCATTGATTCATCAAGTTGATCACAAAATGGAAGAGATTACAATCATGGATCAGTCCATTAGGGATGCTCAAAGCATGTCTCCAAGGTCTGATACCTATTCTAATTTTTGCAACAGTAGCTCTAGTCATGTGGTATTATCCATTTCACATGAAGGTAATGAGGTTGTTGAGTCTTCCTATGATGGTACTCAGGTTAAGTGTGTTGCACATGAGATTTATATTGTGGATTCAAACCACAAAGGTTTTGATTGTGTTTACCCCACCTTGGAAGATGTGAAAAAGGCTCTAGAGACGTGCAATGGATGGTCACATAGAGCTAAGAAGGCCAAGATGCTTGCTGCCCAAGCAAGACAACACTTACAAGAGGTCAAGGAAAGATGCAATCAGCTTGATAATGCAAGAAGACAAAGAGAGTCATACATTAGATCCTTATTTCTTCCAAGGGAAGAAAGTGAGGATGTTGAGCATACAAGGGAAGAGCTTCTTGAGGTAAGTCCACAAGAAGAGCATGTTGAGATGTGTGAAGAGGAAAAGAATTATGATTTAGAAAACTCAATTTGGTCTAGTTTGCATCATGAAGTTTATGACATTCTTCTTTTAAAGAGCCCCTTAAAGGCTCCAAACAATGATGATATTAGTTTCACACTTGATGGACAAGCCACAAGTGTTATTTTCATTTGTGTGGAATGGAACATTATTGATTCTGATTTGGTTAGTCATGCATCATCTACAATGGAAGGACAATTGTTAAGATCATATGAAGCATCTTGTCTTAAAGAGATGATTAGGGAGACTAAGAGGCTGCTTACTAAGAAGATATTGCATTTTGATAATGTTTGGTTTGTTTGGCATACTACACCTTGGAGTTTGTTAGTAATGGAAAACATATCAGTTATGGAATTAGAGGTATGGATCAGATTTTGTGCAGCTAAGGCAGTTAATGGGACATGTTATATTCGTTTGAACACACCCCATGGACCAGCACCTTTAGAGGAGTCGCCTACCTTGGAAGGAGAGGCAAGAGAAGACCGCAAAAACATTGTGGAAAAGTATCAACATACTGTTAGCTGACTGGATGGTTCCGGCGGTATTTTCTATTCTGTAGCCGACGGTTTGGCGGTGTTTCTCTATTTTGTAGCCGACGTCGTCGGTAAATAGTTTGTAGCGGATAGAATAAGGGAGAGGA
The DNA here is from genome assembly GCA_028749045.1 of Cupressus sempervirens. Taxonomy (NCBI): domain Eukaryota; kingdom Viridiplantae; phylum Streptophyta; class Pinopsida; order Cupressales; family Cupressaceae; genus Cupressus; species Cupressus sempervirens. The sequence continues at coordinate 294,261,175 of CM053788.1, read as the reverse complement.
GGACGAAGGTAGACGAAGGATGGAACCGGATCAGGAGGGCGTCCTCTGATTGGATGGGGGAACAACGGATGATGACTTGGATTCTGTCAACGGTTTATACCACTGGCAACTGGAGGACGATGAATTATTTTCAAGCTGCAATGTTCTGTCAATTGAGAACGAATATCCGAAGGAGTTTACTGAAGTGAAGGAGGGGGAGGCACCGTTGGATGTTACACCCGCCCATGCATTCAGTGAAGGAGAGCCGATCAAATATAATGAAGCTACGCTGCAAATGATGAATCTGGGGGACAAGGCAGAGCCGAAGAACATACTAGTCGGAGATAATTGGGATCCAGTACTCAAAGCCGCGACATTTAAGATATTTATGGACTACAAAGATGTGTTTGCATGGACATACAAGGACGTCAAAGGAGTACCGCCGGAAATGTGTGTACACCGCATTCCGCTGGTGGAAGGATCTGTACCTGTACGGAAGCGACCCTCCAGGATGAACAAGAACTATGCCGCACGGGTTACGGAGGAAATCAACCGAATGTTGGAAGCTGGCATTATATTCAAGGTACAGACCAGCGAATGGGTGTCACTGATAGTCATTTCATTGAAGAAGGATACTATTCAGATCCGGATATGCGTTGATTTTAGATGCCTGAATGCAGTAACGATCAAAGATCCTTTTCCGATTCCGTTCACAGATAGCATTCTGGAGGAAGTAGCAGGACATGAAATCTACTCTTTTATGGACGGGTTCTTCGGCTATAATCAGATTTCTATAGCGGAGGAAGATAAGTTGAAGACAATGTTTGTTCTCGAAGATGGGGTTTACGCGTACAACCGGATGTCTTTTGGGTTGTGTAATGCACCGGCCACATTCCAGTGGATAATACTGCATATCTTTGACAAGATGTCTGTGGGAAATTTCAAAGCCTTCTTGGATGATTGGTCAACATTTAGCATAGAGGACGGACACCTGGCAACGCTTGGGGAGTGTATGGAGAGGTGTCGCAGGGCTCGGCTAGCATTGAATCCTAAGTACAGATTCATGGTTCCACACGGCCGATTGCTCGGACACATTGTCTGTCAGGAAGGATTAAAAACGGATCCCGATAAGGTGAGAGTCATTCTTGAAATGCAGCCATCTACTAATGTGACGGAGGTAAAATCTTTTCTTGGGCATATAGGTTATTATCGGAGATTTATTAAAAAATTTGCCAAGGTGTCCCAACCGTTAGATAAGTTAACCTGCAAGGAAGAGTCATTTAGATGGGAGAAAGAGCAAGATGAGGCATTTGAAGGGTTGAAGGTACGACTCGCTACGACACCTATCCTGGCATATCCAGACTGGAATAAGGAGTTTCATGTTCATGTGGATGCCTCCAACTATGCGATCGGTGCGACCCTGGCACAGACTGGTAATCACGGACTAGATCATCCTATATACTTTGCCAGCCGGTTACTCTCAAAGGCCGAGCAGAACTACAACACGACTGAAAGAGAAGCGTTGAGAATGGTTTATGCTGTGCAAAAATTCCGTCATTATTTGCTTGCTACACCGTTTGTGTTTTATGTTGATCACCAGGCTCTCTTGTACATGATTAACAAACTCGTCATTCAAGGGAGGATCAACAGATGGCTACTACTGTTGCAGGAATTCACTTTCAAAATCATTGTCCGGCCGGGAAAGAAACACGTCAGTGCCGACCACCTGTCGCGGATCAAAACAAGGGAACCAGCGGATGGTGTGAATGACGACTTTCCTGACGCATAGCTGTTCCAGATTGGGGTACTGCCGGAATGGTACATGAGTATTGGCGAGTACCTGTCAACAGGACAGTTTCCCACGGAGATGTCACCAAATGATAGGCGCAAGTTGATAATCAGAAGTCGTACATTTCAATTGATCAATGGGTTGCTCTACAAAATGGGGCCGGATCATATCCTTTGGTGGTGTGTGTTGGAAGAAGAAATACCGCAGGTGTTAAAAGAAGCACATGAGGGTCCCGCGGGAGGACACATGGGACCCGACACCACTGCACGGAAGATATTACTCGCAGGACTCTGGTGGCCGATGGTATACAATGATGCGCGCGAATGGGTCGTCGGATGTGACACTTGCCAACGGACTGGGAAGCCGCTGAAGAGATACTTCATGCCACTTCAACCCTCTCATGCGCAAGAACTTTTTGAGAGATGGGGACTAGATTTCATTGGACCACTGAGGGTGAGCAAGACTCGAAGGTGTCGCTACATCATTGTTGCAACGGAGTACTTGACCAAGTGGGTAGAGGCTCGGGCGTTACCAGATAACTCGGCCGTTAGCACCGCGAAATTTATTTATGAACAGATCATCACCAGGTATGGAATCCCGTTGCAATTAACAAGTGATAGAGGAGGTCATTTTGTTAATCATGTTATTCGATTGCTCACCACTCAGTTTAAGATTTATCATTCATTGTCGAGTCCGTACTATCCAACAGCAAACGGACAGGCAGAAGCCACCAATAAAATTCTGGTATCCATCATCTACAAATCCTGCGCGGTGGAAGGTGCTGATTGGGAGAACTTACCTGCTGCCCTCTGGGCATACCGCACGGCATTCAAAGTGACGACCGGGCACACACCATTCCAGCTAATGTTTGGACAGGAAGCAGTGGTCCCAGCAGAATTCATGATTCCGAGTCTCCAAATAGCGTTGGAAAACAAACTGGATGATGACGGAAGCCTACAAGAGCGATTGAATAATTTGAATAAAACTGGAGGAGAAACGGTTGTTGGCAGAGTGGGCAACAGAAGTGGCACAGAATAGACGCAAACTCTGGCATGACAAGCATCTGAAACGTAGTAGATTCCAGCCGGGCAGTTAGTACTGAAGTATGACGGCCGGAATGAAATCAAGCCGGGCAAATTCAAAGTGCGATGGGTTGGACCATATCAGATCCGAGAAATTGGCGACACTGGGGCAATCAAATTGGCAACCTTGGATGGACAGGAGATAGTTCAGTCAGTTAATGGATCCAAGCTGAAACCATATCGTGCAAGGAAGTTCTTGCCGTCATTAAATCCTCCCTCGTCGTCAGTATAGCACTATCTGGCGACGGCGGCGTCCAAAGGTGCCCCAGGTACCCTGTTATTTGAGGAATTCGAATTCAAAAAAAAAAAGAAAAAAAAAAAAAAAAAAAAGAAAAAAAAGAAAAAAAAGAAAAAAAAGAAAAAAGAAGCCGCGGACAAAAAGGCCCCGTGGGCAACAGCTGTTTGCGGCCGGCGAAGGAAAGGCCCCGCGGACAGTCTGTCCGCGGGTTAATAAAGCCCCGCGGGCAGCCTGTCCGTGGGCTCTATAGAAAACATAACCCCGCGGGCAACTAATGGTCCGCGGGAGAAGAAGATAAAGCCCCGTGGGCTCTAAAACAATCACGTCTCCGTCACACAGGCCGTGGGTAGAAAAGAGATTAGCCGCGGGTTAAGAAACTTCAACCTCCTCCGCCAGTCAGAGTTTTTCCGCGGGTAGAAAGCGTTTGCCGGGCTGAATACGGAAAGGATTAAGTCGTCCAGATGTGTACAAGAACAAGAAATGCTTCTCATTCTCCGGTTGGTGTGGGAGATTTCTAAGCAGGTCATCTGGGCGATCATGGCGAAGAGTTAACTGCTTGATCGAACCCGTCAAAAACAAAGGTGTTTGTGATGCTTTCATTGCAGGATATGCATTTCTGAAAATAATTTTACAAGTTTCAATCAGATGTACTTGGCAGTCGTGAATCTTAACTGTGCGCAATCTTCGCCAAACCAGAGCGGAGGTTGGACAGGGAAAGAGGAGTTATTTTTTGTAACTGCCCTAGTACACATCACTTCTAAGTAGCAAACCCAAGTTTAAATAGCCGGCGCGTGGTGTGAAGCTCTTCCGGGCTAGTTTTTTCCCTTCCACGGATGGTATTGCGTGGATGGTTTTTTATTCTCTTGCGGATGGTTATTTAGCTAGCACCTCATTGGATTCAGCTTGCATGCAATAGGAGGAACCATATACTATATAAGGAGAAATAAACCATTTTTTTGCATGGAGTCAGCGGGCAAGCGGAAGCCGTGGAAGAGTCAGTTGGCAGCAAATATGGAGAAGAATTCAAGAGTTTTGGCATCGGGAATTCGAGTTGCAGGCCCCTCCGGTTCCAGTAGCAAGAAACAGAAGACCAAGGAAGAACTCACTTATCTCATCGTCCAGTTTGAGAGTCTTAGTGGAAGCGAATGCCGGAAGTGGTGGCAGGAGATCCCGGAGGCAGACCAGATTAAACAGATTTTGATGCGGGCACAGGTGCATTGGGTCATTCGGCTTCCCATCTTTTCCATTCGGATGTTCGAATCAGTATTGCACACCATGATAGAGACATATAGTGCCCAGAGCAGAACAAGTACATTCTTGTACAAGAAGCAGCGGATGACGGTGTCCTTTAAACCGAGAGATTTCACTAGGGTCTTCGGCATCCTTGGCCCCGGTGGGAGGAAAGTGGAAATCAAGAATCATAAACTGTCACAGGAACGAAAGGAGCATTGGATAGCTCTAGTGTGCAGGGACCTTACACCTATGGAGAGGGAGACAACAGTTCATGGGACAAAGTGCAGAGGGCTTCACAGAGACTTTATTCGGGAGGGTCATTGGCGTTGTATCATGGACGTCATCAAGAGCAGGTTGACAGTTGCCACCCGAGCCTCAGATATCGCATTGCCACAGATTGTGTTTATGAATGGTATCATGCAGGGAGTAGTATATGATTGGGCCTCAGTGCTTGCCGATAGGATAGGAATTTATGACGCTTCAGCACCGAACATTTTTTATGCCGCACCATGCCATCGGGTTGTTTCTAGAGGCTGCAGTTAGCCAGATTCCAATGGATGGTTTTGAGGCTCCTCGAAGGGGCAAGTTGGCAGACGGGGAGCCTCCCATATTCTACTGGCGACACTTAGATATAGGAGGGTCAGCAACAGGTCACAAGAAAGTACTCCGCGAATTGGCCCCTTCCGGGGAGACAGATAGCGGACGGGAGGGCACTTCGATGAGTGATGGGGCTGAGTCCGTGGAAGAAGAAGAGAGCACGTGGGCTGAAGTTGACGGTGAGACAGCGGGTGGTGGGCCCACATTCTTTACCCCTCCTCAGCTGTCAACTTCAGCGCACTTGACTACCTGTTCGATAGTCATTCCAGCGTTTGGTCAGCGCCATGCCCCGGTTCTTATGACTCCTCCAGCAGAGGCAGATGTCCCACGGACAGTGACAGAGGTGGTTCCACAGATACTGACGGAGATGGTCCCGCAGGCAGCGACATGTTGTTCCACGAACGGTCGCCGAGTCATTGCCGACGGTTGTAGCGGAGATGATTCCAGTTGTATCAGCTGAGGTCACTGTCGCAGTTCCCCCGAGAGCACAGTCGCCACAACCCCAGTCTGAGCCGCAGGTTCGGTTGGAGGTCATTGATTGTGATGCAGTGGTCACCGTCTCCTCATCCCTTTTAGCAGAGGCCGAGTCAACCAAGCCAGTACCGGAGGCGAACATGGAGTGTGCGCAGTTTGACCAGCCGGAGGTAATGGATAGAGCTAGTGAGTTTCTGAGGCAGCAGTTCCGACTCACTCCGGCGAAGCGGGGTCCGTCCATTCAGTCTCCAAGGCATTACGGAACATGGCCAGCGATACCAAAGCCTTAGCTTCAGGAGGAGGGAATGCCACATGCCGTGGTTGCGCCAATAGCAGAGATGGCGGCACCGGATGTGGGCATGGCTCTTGCTGATGAGGAGGGAAACAGTGATGCGGAATGGTCATTGGAGGCCTTTGCCAAGGAGGACTATGGGTCAGATAAGGACATGTGCCAGGATTACCTCAGGACTATGAAATCTGGATTAAAGAAGGGCCACGATGTGGCAATTCAAGCCCTGACTCGGCGGAGAGAGTGGCACTTGATCAGAGCATATATCCGTGGGATTTGTCCTCGGCGATTTCAGACTTGCTTTATAGACAGGGACTAGCCGGCAACAGAGACAGCTGATATGTTGGCAGATTGGGCCACTGAGCCGGAGTTGGGACCCAGTGACACCCCTATGATGAAGCTGGCACATGAGATTGTGGGATTGTACAAAGATGTTTACTACGGTCGTCGGCGTGCAGAGGCGGACAGGGTTGCAGCAGAGAGATCATTGGCAGTCGAGACTGAGGCTAGACAGAAGCTAGCCGCCGACTTGGCCGACCAGCAGGCAGCATGGGTCGCAGAGCGGGCAGCACTATTGGCAAATTTGGCAGCAACGGTCCAGGAGAGAGACGCAGCTAAGCAAGGTATGGTGGCAGCAGTTTGAGATAGGGATGCAGCTGAGCACGAAATGCAGTCAGCTAGGACGCAGGCCATGGATGCGGCGCTTCTTTTAAAAGAGGTCGTCGAAGTTAATTCTCAGATTCAGACAGATCTCCGCATTCGGATTGAGCAGGTGTACGAGTTCCGTCGCCAGTAGCACACTTCTGGAACACCCCCTTCTCTCTAGTTTCTCTATGGTCTGTATGTTGTCTCCTAATTTTGTTAGTTGTCAGGAGACGACTTTTTTTGGGGGGGATGGTGTTAGCCGACTGGATGGTTCCGGCGGTATTTTCTATTTTGTAGCCGACGGTCCGGTGGTGTTTCTGTATTCTGTAGCCGACGTCGTCGGTAAATAGTTTGTAGCGGATAGAATAATTGTGGCCGACGGACTCCTTCCGGAAAGTTCGGCGGTAGTATTTATATCCCGTTTGGGATCATTGTAAATCATCATTCATCTACTATTGCGAATATTATTCTGCTGTTCGTGTTCATTGTCTGTATGCGTTCATTTTCTTTACCTGTACGGTAAACACATACTTCTGATTTTCTGACTGTGAACAGCAATTCTCTTTCATCTCATGAGTCAAACTTTGAACCTTGAGTTGGTTACATTCAAGTTGGGGTGTTCAAGTGTGAAGTTGATCCTTCCCTACTAAGAGTTGATGATATATTAAGTTGCATAACTAGTGGACCAGCCACAAAGAGCCTGTCTTTGTTGAGAATTAGAAACATCTCTCATTCATCAATGGGTTTATCACCTCTTCCATATGATAGGGCAGCGATGTACCTTTTGATTGAAGATTCAGACTTTTTAAATATTACATTGGGCTTTCAAGATCAGAATATAAGGGACTTCGTTGGTTACATGGTTAAACAAAACATTTACTTAACAACCTTTAATGAAGGCGCACTAATTTTTGAAAATATAAGTAAAGTTGCAGCAGTTGTTTGGAGGACTTGGAAAAGTATTCAACAAACTTTCCTTGCCGGTGATTGGCTCATTTGTGAATTCCTAACAGCATTGGTTGTTGGTAGTAATTGTGGCTTCATTTGGAGTGAAGTTCTTAGTTGGTTAGATGAGGTACAATTTCACAACAGCAACATAATGAGTATCCACATGCCGGAGGGATTTGTCAGTGCAAAGATTTGGGATCTTGGTATCACCATGTGTTGGGCATTTCTTCAGTGGATTCATGTTGAGTTGCTTCACTTTTGGTATACAGATGTTTACATCAGAGTAGCGCAGTGGTTGGGTGGAGCAACATTTCTCAGATCGATATGGGATTCAGGAATTGATAATCCTACAATGTTGGGTACAAATGACACATGCTCTGGTTTTTCTCATGATGGCATACATACTTCATCTTCGAGTTTGTCATCTACATCCATTGATATAGCAGTGGTATCCTTATTGATTGGTGATTCCATAGTCTTCGATTCCTTATGGACTGGTGGCTGTCCAAGCTGGAATCATTTACTATTTGACTTGGCATTGACTACATCCATGATTCAGTATGAGGGCATTGAGGAGTGTTTCTTTGGGACATTTGTTGTTTGGCATTGGTATGATGACGTCTATGATATCATTCGAGTTGCTGGTCAGAATTATAGCAGCATTGTTAGGTGGTCATGTGGGTTGGAATACTGGTTTATGGGAGTTCACTTTCACACCTTGCTGGTCTGCTTCATTGTATGTATGTTTCATGGAGCGTGGTTGAGATACTTCTTCATCTCATTCAGTGCATTTGGTATTTTGGTTTGGGATCCGGGCCCTGGTTTCATTGATACATTGGTGCTTCAGGGTCCTAATGAATTCCTTCACAACCTGTGGTTCACTAATATTTATATTAGAGTGACGAAGTGTCAGCATGGTGGTTCCCTTTTGAGGCGGACTTGGAATCCTGGAATCACTTGGATTTCTAGTCCAATAGTTGAGGATGTGGAAGCCACTGTAGGCTTACTAGAGTTTCCGCCTTTAGTGTTCCAGTTTGGTTCTTTCGGAGAGCAGTTCATTGAGGAGTTGGTACAGTATTTGATTGCTCTTCCTTCAGGGGGTTTTCAGGAGGTTACTTGTTTGGGTGCAGTGTAGGACAATGTTTCTAGAAGATGGAACTACAAACCTTCCAAGATGGCTTGGGACCTTGGGATCATTCTGGGTTATGGTATGGACTTGCCTGATGTTTGTGGAGTTGGATTGACATTGCTTGAGGACAAGCAATCTTTGGGAAGGGAGGACTGTCATGTCCCCAATTTCTGCCCTTCCTTAGTGACAATATTTCTAGCAGGGTTGGTCTATTATCTGGTTCCCATAGGCCAGCAGAGTGTAGAGGGAACCAACCCAGGGACTTTGAGAGTCATGCATGAGCTTCCCAAGTAGTTTGGAGCAGTAGACAACAGTTTCCTACAATTTAGGAGGGATTCCTAATTTGTAGGGATTGACTAGGAGTTGTCTAGGAGGCATTTGGAGACCTCGACGAACGTTTTGAAGACTTAGAGTGCATCTCCTATTTTTTAGGAGGCATTCCTATTTTTTAGGAGGAACTCCCAGTTCAGTGACAGTTCTCTCAGAGGTGCACACAACAGGGGAGTCATTGGAACTCAATTTTGGTTGATTGTGGCTGTCTCCTACTTTTTAGGAGCATCCCTAGATTTTAGGGATGGACTACCAGTTGACACATCTTGTCCGGCATTAGTCATAGACAGGTGACAAGGTCAGATTCATGTTTGATTGGTCATTTTGGGCCTTTTGGGACCATTTGGAAAATATTTTAATATATTTAAATATTTCCTAAGTTGGTGATTAAATAAATTAAAATAAGGTTAATAATATAACCATTTTGGAGTAATAAGGGGATTTTGGCTTCAGTTGATCAGGTACATCTATGTGTTATAGCTCGTTGGAAAGGTCTCAAATTATTATACATGATTTTTGCTATCTGTAGACTTTTTGGTGCCTTCAGCTATGGAATTTTAATAAAGTAATGTTTTTCCTATAGCATGGACGACTTTAATTGGGAAAATGTTATTTTATTATATTTTATTTAAAGGGAAAAGTGTAATTTCCCTTTAGGGTTCGATTTACAGTTGGAAGGGGATATAAGGAGATGGAGACCTAATTTCTTATTATCTTTTGCATATTGAAACACTTTTTTTTGTGAATTGGCTCTGAGAGAGCAATTCTTCATCTGGGACGCAAACCCCAGGTTCTGGATTGGCTGGGACGTAGCCCTCAGCAGTTATTGGCATTGGATTCTTCAGACAGTGTGCGTTGCTATCAGGGATAGAGTACGCCATTCTTTATTGTGGATTCAGGTTGCAGATTTATGGTTTCAGCGTTGCAGATTGATTCTTTCAGCTGGGATGTGATTCCTTGCAGTCTTAGGGCCGCCATTTGCAGCAGTTTGGCATCATTGTTGGATGTAAGCTCCTTGGAATTGTATTGGATTTATTATTTGGCTTTATAAATCAAAAATCTGCCTGGTACGATTTATAGCAATTCTGATTTGGCTCTATGTTCTTATTTATTTTTCAGTCTCCTCTCATGTTTATTGTTCATTATTCATTACTATTGTGAAAACTATCAAAAAACACAAAACAAAAACAAAACCTTCTGCAACTTCTGTCTATTCTCAAAGACCATCAAAGAAATCATAGGAAAATATAGTTTATTAATTTAAAAACTACAGCAGATCAGCAAGGGCATCTATCAGGGATCTTTTAGTATGTAAGGAAACTTACACTTATAATTACACCAAGGAATCTTACACTTAAATTATACTTTAGTGAATATTGAAAATAAAATTAATTACTATATAATATAGAAATGAATCATCATTGAAAGGGACACTACAATATTATTAGAAATCATTAAAATAGGATCATTTCTTTTAAATGTGTAAATATTGGGACTAAAATTGCCTTTCATATCATTATTAAGAATACACTTGGTTTTCCAAGATTTTTATTATAAATAATTATTACTGGGAATATCTTATTATTTAATCTCTAGGAAGAAGTATATTATGTTATCAGGGAGGAGCTTGTATAAATCCAATCTAAGGGTCTATCCAATAGTGGGTAGGGGTTAGCGATCTGTAAATCTTTGTGAAACGGACTTGGACTTGTAAACTTTGAGGGAGTCCTTAGATGTTATCTAGGCAACTTGGTTAACATCTATACCCTTCGATCCCAAATCCAATTAATAATATCATTTGACAAGTAAAATAACCATTATGAATATTTTCAATTGATTAAATAATTATCTATAATAATGGACCCTAAAAAGGGACATTACACTACCTTGTCTTCTTCTTGCACCCCTTTCCCTTGCACTCACTCCTTCCACTCCTCAAATCACTCTTTTCTTTCCTTTTTATTCTTCTCTATGTGCTGTAGAAAACTAAGGGTTTATCTAGGCTTGGAGTGGCCAAGATTATTAGCCACAACACAAATGTTTGGGACGTGAAATTACTTTGTTGGAACGGAAGGTGTTGAAAATGACAGAGTTACCTTTAACTCTTTCCAACTTACTCCTATGGTGACATAGTTTTTTGATTATGGAGAGCAATTTTATAAGTAGATTGAGAATTTTGAGTGTTTGTTTTCTCTTCTTACAAGAGTTCTTTCAAGTCTTTATTTACCTCACAAAATCATTGGGTATCTTTGGAGTTTGGTTGAGTTTAATCAGTGATCAATCAATGTATGAGTTGGCATTGTTAGAGGACAAGCAACCTTTGGGGAGGGAGGATTGTTATGCCCCCATTTTTGGTTACTCTAGCATTGTAGTTAGCTCCAAATTGTCTAAGTGAGTGCTAGGCTTATCAAAAGGGGGTTTTGTTGTTTTTAGTGAGCTCAATTGTTCTTGAGGACTCCTATTAAACTTTCCAAAGTGAATTCAGATATTTAGCATTTTCTCTAAGGTTCTTGGATAGAGCATAGAAAGTCATGTAGTCAATTGCATTTTCTAGTTGTTCATCATCACTATTATTCCAATATATTTAGATTTTGATTTGAATATTGTTTGCGAGTTTCAACAACTCTAGTGAATTATTTGTTGAATTTAATTATTTCATTAAGGTTGCTTGATTTTATAATATTATTTAGGAACCGACTGAGTGTAATAGGTTGTTGGGAAGGGAGTTAAAAGTTTTAAATCATGGACTTCTTAAAAGAGGACCTTGTATATCAAATATAATTATTTCATAAAAAGGGTCTTTTGGAGCAACAACAGGTTATTTTAATTGTAAAGTGATTTGAAATTGTAACTTCTAGAAAGTTCCTAGCAGGATTATAGACGAGTCTAAGGGGTTTCATTTGAAACATTCTGAAGTTTCTTTTCCCCTTTGGAGATTTGTTCTTGTGGCCGAACTAGTGGGATAGAAATTCCAATGGTTTCTTGACTTAACGAAAACCCAAAAGGGTGAACTTGAGGACAAAAGCTCTCTGTCTTCATTAAATAGTTCTATACGAGGATCGACAATGTTCAAGAATGGGTTTGAATGGGGATGAAAATTTTCACTCTTGTGCAAGTGGATTTGCGGTTATGATAAGAGTTTTATAAGTGCCAAAGTCTTGCAGGGAATATTGTTTATCAAATATTGACAAGAGATTGAAAATAATATAATATGATTGCATGTATGGAAGGTTGTAATGTCCCTTTCTGGGGACATTAGAAAATTAAATGACAACTTCATAGAAGTATTAAATTGAATTATTTGGAGCTTAATGAAAAATAATAAAGTCACTTTAATTTTGAAAGAGGATTTAAAAAATGACAAAAGGAAGGAGATGAAGAATCAAGTAGAGGGAAACCAAAGAGGCATTGTATTGGGCTTTAAAAGAAGAATGAGAGATTTATTTCAGTATGTTGGGTTTATTCATTTCTTTTTGGTAAAGCTTTGAGTGCTTCTTGTTTTAGTTCTAGTTTCCTAAGGGCAAAAACCCTGGGATTGTTTCAACAAATTGGAAAAAAATCTAATTTATTTCTAGAGGGTGAATTTGCAACGAAGTTCACAATTGGGCGAAATTGTTAAAAGTATTTCATGACTGTTTTAAACAAAAACATGGCTGGAATGATTTATCTAATTTGAGGGTAATATTCATCTCTATTATCAGATATTAAATGTTTTCAGAATTCACTAGTGGATCAATTGAAATCAGATTTACATGCAAACTGTTGGTTTAAATTTCTATGTAAAAAATTGACAAAATATCATAGAGGGATATTTGAGTGGTATTAGAGTTGGTTCTCCTGCCGATTTTGAGGTTTCTGGAGTAATACATAAATCAAAAGGGCTTTGTAGATAAATATTAAATTTTGAGTCTCTGCCGGAAACAAAATTGTTAGATGATTTGAATTTTACGGTTCAACTTAAGAGTGGTTAATTCTAAGATTAAATAATATTTTGCATGTCGATACTATTCTAGTATTGTAGAAGATGGTCAAAATTTCAAGGGTTTTAATATCCATTATCTTCTAAAGTATTTTAGCTAAAAGTATAGATGTCGTGGTTGTATTGAAAAAATGACTTTGATATTTCATGTGGGTTTGATAAGTATATATTTTGACAATTAAACTTTGGAAAAGTCGCTGGTTTGTCGTGAGGAGTGAATGTCATACAAATTGGTAAAGTTTATAAGGGGATTTTAAAGTTTCGGTAAAATATTTTTTAAATCTCAAGCATTCTCAAGACTATGAATGAAATGCAACTGAATGTCATTATAAAGTAGTGGATTTGTGGAAGTTGGAAGGTGGTAAGACATAAATAGTGGATAATTTAAGAATATTTGGAGAGTTATTTTCTTGACGAAATCAACAAGCATCTCTTACAACGTTGGCACTGACTCATATTCAAAGAAAGAGAATTACTATTAACATAATGGGTTTGAAATTTGAACACATCCGATAGGAGTCGTTTGGAATTAATATGCACAAAAATTATTGTGTCAAAGATGTTGATAGTAGTTAATTCAAATGGCCGAAAAAAACGAAAGTCCTCTAAGTTTTTTCTGTAAATAAATATCATTTCAAATACCCGTAGGATAGCTTCATTGCCATAGTCGTGTTGGAAGACATGATCATAGAATCCACATAAAGACAATTTGGTCTTCGTGAATGCACATGAAATGCCAAATTTCTATTTGCGGGTGTTTCGTCAAGCATGTGTGGCTTCTAAAACTCCATTGAACTTGTGAGTTGAAGAATTACTAGATTGAACAAATTACCTAGTCTAGGACTCTTGGTTGTAGATTTTTTTGTCACACACAGGTAGTACATCGTAGCCATTACTGGAACAAGTGCAAGGTTTGAATGTAGCAATATTGCAAGGACATGGAGAAGATGGTATTAGTCCATTGAATGAACCATTGGAAGCATCGTGAATTAGGGAAAGATTAGAGGTTGTAATTGTATCGGGAATTCAAATTTGGCGGTGATTCTTTTGATAACCTTGGTAAGGTAAAAAGAGTTGCAAAGCCTTCTAAGATGTTGTCAGTGGCCACTAATAGGGGTGCGGCAAACTGAAGATACTTGATGTTTTTTACTTCTAGGGAATGAACTAAAGAACTCTTACCTAGTGAAAACTAGGGATGGGCACCTAGCTTAAACCCAAGAGTACCTTGTTGTCAATAAATTATGTTATGTGTTTTGGGAATAGTTAATCATGTTAGAAGGTCAGTTATCGAAGGAGTTATGATGTGACGGTTGAGTCACAATCCTTTGGACATTATATGTATTCTTGTCATGAACAGGAAGAGATATCAAGAGATCTCATATTATATGATTGGTCTTATGTTCTGAGTTGTACAGTGATAAACATTAATGGAACAACATTCTGGTTTCTTGAAGCATTGTGTTATATTCACTTTTGTGTTATGCTTTTACATTTCCTCTATAACATGTATCAAACTAGTTTACCCATGACGATAAACTTCTGGTGTTGTTGCTGACTGAATCTAGGAAGCAATGAAGGGAATAGAATATGACAAACAGATGGGAATACTCATTCATGACAATATCACAACCAATGAAGAGGGAGTTATAGAGCTTTTCGAGGGAGAACATGCTCGGACCACAGAATTACGCATTCTGTTTCAAGCTGCTATTGAAAGGTTTGTACGAAAGGAGGCGAGGCAAGAAGTCATTGAGGATACTGTATGGAACACACCAAATGTAAGTCCTATTGTGGATAGGTTGTTGGACCAACTACCCTTTCTGTTGGCACAAGCATCCCTCGCTCAGAGGAATTGAAGGGAGGAGATTGAACAAGAACAACACGCCGACAACAAATTTAGCAATATTTTATTGAAAACAACCGTTGGGAGGAGGAAGAATTTGATGTAACCAGGCGAAGGACCAACCCATGAGATTTAAGTCTTGGGATAGAAGAATAAAAGGACACTTATAAATCTGTAATGATAAGGTTTGCACAATCAACCCGCATTATACAGAGAAGTGAATTAATAAATAGTGTTATGTTTAATTATGATGTTTTGTTGAATTGATGCCCAACTTATTAAATAAAGATAGAAATAGGAAGGAGCAAACATATGCCCTTCAAGCCACACACCAAGCTTTAATTCTCGCACACCAAGCCGAACGAAGACAAAGGTTAAGGAAACTTGCCAAGGGACAACTAGTTGAAGGGTTGTCCGAAGGGGACTACAGAGGTGTCACAGAGGGTGACCACAGGGGTGCCATAGGAGGTGCAGTAACCGAAGGGCAATGCTACGGTTTGCCAAAACATCGACGAGTAAGTAGGGAGGAGTTGCTTGAGGAGACACGATAGAGGCTGAATTTGATCAAGGAAACACGAGAACAATTCATAAACCTATCTTGCACACTGCGGACAGAAGAAACCCAAGGTAGGAATGAAGTAGGAGAGACCCAAAGGGAAGAAGGAGAAGAGGCGAGAGAAGTAGAGGACACACAAGGAGTGTTAGAGGGACACCATAGAATGGTCAAGGCAACCTGCCGAGATCCAACCCTACTAGTTTGGGAACACAACCAATTGGTTCTAGTTCAAGATTGTTGTCCTGCATTTTGTCACCACAAAATGTTGGTAACAACATGCAAGTTTTTCAAGCTAGTTTCACATTTCTCTAAGTTTAATTTGATATTCAATTGTTTATTGTTGATCGATCAATCAATTTCAATTCATTTATCGAATTGTTTTACTGACGACTTTCGTGAAGTCTTTTTTATTTTGCTTTTTGTTGAGTCGTTGCTTATTTTTGAGGCTTTCATCATCCTTATCTTTTCTTTTGAATTTGTGTTTGCTAGATTTTAGTCCTTCGGTTTTGCTCATGTCATGGCTTTCGATTTTCCCTTCAATTCGGTCTAACCTAGAGCTCAATCGGAGTTGTTAGTCAAGAGTTATGCCCGTTTTAGTGCCTCAAAAGTGGACCTTTTTGGTGCAACAACACAGATTAAAAATATCATATTATATTTTTAATTTGACTTTCACTTTTTGATAAATATAAATTAAATTCACTTTTTGTTATGTTTTTAAGTTGCTTTAACTTTAAATTTTTAACTTAAAGTGACTATAGTGCACTTTATATTGTAATTTTAAGTTGAGTTATTTTTCAATTTATCACTTAAAGTAACTATATAACTATATAGTTCCAGTTTAATTTTTGGTTTTTAAATCAAATGCTTATTTAAATGTTACTTTTTAAATGATGTTTATATGTTATATTTTTAAATATGATAGATAAATATTGTTTATGACCCATTTAGTAACATTTTTATAAATTTAAGTGAATTAAATGACTTAAAGTCATCAAAAGTGGACATTTTGTATGCAATTACATGTCAAATCCATCAAGAGTAGACATTTTACATGTTACTGCATATAAAGTTCATTTTGGTGGACCTTTTGGATGTCATTACATCAAAAGGCTATCATAAGTGGACGTTTTTGATGCCACTGCATCAAAAGTGAAGTTTTAATGCTTTCACATCTAAAATGTGAGATGTATTTTAAAACATGCATCCTCCTCCAAAAGGTCCGATTTTGCTTGTATGTATATTTTAAAACATGCATCCTTCTCCAAAAAGTGTGAATTTACTTGTATGCACATTTTAAAACATGTTCTCAACTCCAAAAGGTCCGATTTTATATTAGAGCATATTTTAATATATGCCTTGGTCTCCAAAAAGTCCGATTTTGAAAAAGTTCATGTTTTTACCCTCCAAGAACTCGATTTTGATCATAAGTGGAGATTTTCTTGATGGATTTACATGAAATATTTTCCATTTGAGGCATTTTTGGTGGGCAATGAGTTTCCTTGCATTCAAAATGGATTCAACAAGCTAAAAAATGTTTTTGGAAGCTCCAAACTAGGGCATGTTTTTGGAGAAATCAGCAAATAACTCCATTTTTTATCCATGTTTTTGCTTCAAACGAAATCGATTTGGCTTCATTTGGTGATTGCATTGCATGTTGGTGTATGATTTGAGATTTAAACACCAAATCAATTTGCTCATGCACCATGGTGAAAAATGTTTTTTGCCAGAAACGTCCCAACCATATCTTAAAAACGTTGGATCTTGGAGCAATTTTAGGGCACTTTTTGGCATATTTTAACAACTATTCATTGTTTGCTGCCCTTTCCCATTCGAATTTGTAAAAAGTTGAAAGATTCAAACGTTTTTGGAGAATTTTTTAACATTGGAGCATCTTTCTCCTTCATTTTTGGCACTTAATCTTCATGTAAGTGGACTCTTTCTTTCTTGCTATTTAATTTGTGCTTATTTTGTTGATTTTATGCACATATTTATTGATTGATGATTGCCACTTGTTGAAATCTATGCCATGGAAAGTGCATTTTGCCTTTAAAAATGAAGAAATTGTTCATTTTCTTGTTTTTGGTTTTGCCCCAATTTCCAAATTCGAATTTGAGTGTTGAAGTGTTTTCCATCTTGGCATGTTTGAGTCACTTTCCAAAGGTACATTTTTCTTTGTGTTTTTATGTTTTGTGCTTGCTTGCCGGTTTTCTCCACTTTGGAGGAATTACAAGTTCTTTCCCAAGAACTTAGTGTTGCTTTACTTCATGCAAAAGCATCATCACATTCCACACTCCGTTCTGTGTCACAAGACCTCACCTCTCATTCGACGAATGCGATTACATGTTTTTCATCTCATTCACCATCCGCACATGCATGTAATCTCATTTTCCATTTTCATTTTCATTTATCTCACTTTTCGCATCCATTTGCATGAAACGATTACACGAAATGCCTTACGTGTAATTGCATCCAAAAGGTCCAATTTTGATTAAAAGTCACTTTTTGAAAAGTCAAAAGGATGTCATTTTCATCTCCTATGTACTTTGACTTCCTCTATTTACCAAAAGTGACTATAAAGCTCATTATCCCTTTTCCATTTCCATCTCTCCATATGCATTTACACCTCCATGAGAAAATACATGTTTCCGAATCTTTCCATGCTTTGCACCTGATCCTCCATTCGCATTTTCATGTAAAGCTGCATCATCCATCCGCTTTTGCATCTCATTTTACCTTTCATCTCCTGTTACATGTTGCATTTACATGTAATCCATTTTCCATGCAATAATGTCTTGAAAACCTTAAGTCACATTTTGAAAATCAGCATCTCTATCTGCATGCATTCCCATGCACCAAACACTTGGAAAAAAAAGAGAGTTGCAGATGCTTGCTAGAAAGTTGTTTCGAGTTTACATTCGGACATCGTCAAGAAGGTTTTCAAAGTATCAGAGATTCCAATTTGTGCTGATCTACAAAGGAGAATTCACGACAACTTAAGCGATAAAAGCTAGATCACATCAAGTTTCCACATGACAATGGACAATTCATCAAAGTTAGAGGTTATCAAAAGGCGCAATACCATGATTATCAAGGTGAATGTAGCAGTGCAAAGTACAGGAACTCTCGATCCTGTGATCATCCGAGATTGCATTGTCAAGTACAAGGCCCTTCAGGATTGTTTCCTTCTCTTCTGTCTTTCTTCTTCTTTCATGTTTGTAATTGAAGAGAATGTATTACATAAAAATATGACTTACATGTGTAATTACATGTAATGCGAGTTGCAGGTGTAGTTGAATGTAACCCTGTATTTTCTCTTTTAGTTAGACTAGGTCAAAGTTAGTTGAGTTGCTCCGACTTTTTCCTCCACTTTTTTCTCAACTCCTGTGCTTATATAAAGGAGTGCCCCCTCATTTTAAAAATCATCTTTTGTTGTATGCAAGAAAGCTCTGCCACATTTGTGTAAGCATAACTTTGATTGTGTAGTACAAAGTTGGGAGAAAAGTGAATAAAAGAAGCAATTGGATTCGAAGCTTTGACTGGAAGCAATTGTGATAGAGCAATTTAGAAGCTTTGACTGTAATTTGTGCCTATTGTCTTAATTCATGTTCTTATTGTGTGTTCAATAAAAGAGCATGGAGCTGAAGCTTTGACTGAAAGCAGTATTGGAAATATATAGCAAGAAGCTTTGTCTGCAGCTTATACTTCTTTCTTAATTGGCAAAATAGTCAAGTATTCTTACTTTTAGGAGTCTTTGTGCCCTAATTGTAAAGCTTTTCATATAGAAATATGATCGGACTTAGAGCCAAACTGTTACATTTTTAGCTAGCCTTTGAGTTAGTGAAGGTTTATCGGTATCATTGTTTCCAACTCTTGATAAAAGTGTAGCTAGAGATTCACCCTGCCCATTACTCGTTCCACGAGTAAGTGGACTCTTTCTTGAAAGATAAGAAAAAAGGATACTGATAACACCCATTTTATAAAATCTCTCGACTTCTTGCTTATTTTGAGTTGATCCAAGGAATGGTTAGAAGGGCGAGCCTTCCCTTTAAGGTAGGAGAGACTCTGTCTCACACACTGTGGCTGGTCATCCTATTTTGCAATTGGATTTTTACCCAAAATTGTCGGTTGTAAAATTTCCACCCAACAAAGACAAACTAGAGAAAATATGTCTCTGAAATAGAAATTATCAGAGTTCACTAGCAACAAGAAGGAGAATCCCGTGAGACACTATCGTAGGTGTGAAGCTATCTAGACAACAAACAGAGTAACGGATAAAGATGAGTGGGTCCAACAGTTCCCAACGACCCTTCAAGGTTGCTGTGGATTGGTACTCCAACATGGACAAGGCAATGATAATTTCATGGGATGATTTTGAGGAAGAAATTCCAAGTGGAATTTCGACTACTTCGATATGACAATGAATTAGTCATAGAAATAAATAGTTCAAAGCAAGGCAAGAAAGAGATTATAAGAGCCTACAATTGAAGGCTTAAGGAATTTTGGGGAGGATGGAAGCTCAACCGACTGACAAACTAAAGAAAGGTGATTTGTTGAGGGATTAAATGCTTCACTAGGAGATAAGATGAAAATAGTGCTGCTTACGTCGTATGCAGAATTGTACGACAAGGCCATGAATTTGGAAAGTGAAGATAAGACATCAAAGAAGAAGAAAAGTAAGTCATCCGAAAGTGATAAATCATCGGATGAGAATAGTAGTAATGATGATGATTCTGATAAGAAGGTGTAGGCCCTTCAAAATGACATGGATACGGTGCATGGAGTGTAAGAGAGCGGGCACATTAAGGGGTCTTGTCCGAGAAATTCATCTTGCAACATTTGCTGAGTGATGGGTCATTCCACTAAGGAATGCCCATACAACTTGAAGACAAGGGGCCAACAGGTGATCGTCACATAGGAGCAACCGTTTACCTTCAGAACAACTAATCGTAACCAATAAACAAATAATGCATCATTTGGAGGATTCTGAAACAACCGACGTAGAGGGTAAAGAGGCAACGACAACAAGAGCCAAATACAATACGATTCGAAGGGATGACCAATGATTTTGTGTAAGGCGTGCAACTAGTGGTACCACTTTGCCGAAGACTGCCAAAAGAATGACAGAACAAAGAAGCTGTGTCAATGGTGCGGTCTTGGAGATCATGAAGATGCTAACTGTTCGAAGCCCGAGGTAAATTTTCTCAATATTAAAGAAGAGAAGGTACTTGCTGTAACCTAGAACCAAGTGAAACAAGCATTGTATCCTGACCTAAGCGTAGAGAAGCAGAGGGTATGAGAGGCAAAGGAAGAAATAGAGAAGACAATGAAAGCAAGGAAGAATACACGTGGCGACAAGCACCTCTGGGTGGACAGACATCGAAAACAATATGCTACGTCAAATGTTACAAATGGAGGTACCAATTAAAGTACAAGACCTCCTCCATACTACGTGTCAATTGTGTTGTCTTGCATTTTGTCACCACAAAATGTAGGTAACAACACGAAACTATTTCAATCTAGTTTCGCATCTCTCTAAGTTGAATTTGATATTCAATTTCTCAATGTTGATTGATTAATCAACTTCAATTCGTATATCAAGTTGTTTTACTGAAGGCTTTTGTCAAGTCTTTTTCGTTTTGCTTTTTGCCGAGGCTTTGCTTGATTTTTGAGGCCTTCATCGTCCTTTTCTTTGCTTTTGAGTTTGCGTTTGTTGGTTTTTAGTCCTTTGATTTTGCTCATGTCATGGCTTTCGGTTTTCCTTTCAATTTGGTCTAACCTAGAGCTTAATCGGAGTTGTCAATCAAGAGATATGGCCGTTTTAGTGCCTAAAAAGTGGACCTTTTTGATGCAACAACACGAATTTAAAATATCATGTTATATTTTTAATTTGACATTATATAACTTAAATTCACTTAATGTTATTTTTTTAAGTTTAGCATTTAAATTTTCACTTAAAGTAACTATAGTGCACTTTATGTTATAATTTTAAGTTGAGTTATTTTTTGATTTTCACTTAAGTGACTATATTAACTATATAGTTGAATTTAATTTTTAGCATTTAAATCTAATGCTCTAGTAAATATTACTTTTTAAATGATATTTACATGTTATATTGTTAATATGATATGTAAATATAATTTGTGCCACTTAAGGAATATTTTAATGAATTTAAATTGACATATGCTTATTTAATCACTTAAAGTCATCAAAAGTGGACATTTTATATGTCATTACATGTAAAATCCATCAAAAGTGGACTTTTTACATGCCATTGCATATAATTTTCAACTTAGAAATATTAAGTCATCAAAAGTGGACCCTTTTCATGTCTTTGCGTATTTAAGTTATCAAAAGTGGACATTTTATATGCAATTACATATAAAATCCATCAAAAGTGGACATTTTACATGTCATTGCATATAAAGTTCAACTTGGAATCAAAAGTGGACCTTTTTGATGTCATTACATTAAAAGGCTATCAAAAGTGGAACTTTTTGATGCCATTGCATCAAAAGGTAATTTTTAATGTGCTATTGCATCCAAAACATGAGATTTCACTTAAAATATGCAATCCATCCCAAATGGTCTGATTTTAATCAAGTATATATTTTAAAATGTGTAATGCCTCCTAAAAGGTCCGATTTTGGAAGAACACATGTAATGGGCCTCCAAGAACCCGATTTTGGAGATTGTTAGAGATTTACTTGATAGTTTTTCATGAGATCTTCTCCAATAGGGTCGTTTTTTCTTGGCAATGGATTTTCTAACATTAAAAATGGATTTATCTTGGTAAAAAACATTTTTTCGAACTCCTTCTAAGGGCATGTTTTTGGAAAAATCTTCAAATAAATTTATTTAGAGTGATTTAAATCACGTTTTTTCAAGGAAAAGAGGCATTTTGGCATCTTCAATCATTTGCAATACATCTTGGCTCACGTTTTTGCACTTGGAAGCCAAAAGCGAATTCATTTCATGTCTTTTATGAGTCACGTTTTTGCTAAAAAGGCTCAAAAAATTGGGGTTTTTATACACGTTTTTGCAGTTTGGAGTCACGTTTTTGCATTTTGATCCATGTATATGCATTTGGGGAAGTTGTTTTTGCATTCACAAGTCAATAATGACTCAAAAACATGCATGTTTTGGCCACGTTTTTGCGAAAACGGTTTGCATAAAAGTCATGCTTTGTTCAAAAAACTCAAATAATGGCATTTCAGCCCATACATTTGGATCAAGAGGGGTTGTTTTTGAGTTTTAATGCGTGCTCTTGTCTTTGGAGACCATGTTTTTGGCTTTCTCATGTCAAATTCGACCATTGAATGTCCATTACATGCAAGTACGGAAAAATTCAAAAAGTTGTTTGAAAATCCAAATTCGAGGGAGAATTGGTCTTTAAGTCTATAAAACTTGCTATCTTGGCTCTTTAACTTCCAAGTAAGTGGACATTTTCAAACTTGCTCATCAATTCATGCTTATCTTGCTATTTCCATGCATATTATGGCTTGTTATTGCACACTTGTCCATATATGCCATGAAAAGTGCATTTTGTCTTTAAAAATGATGAAAACTCATTTTCACACTTTTGGAATTTCCCTAAACTCCAAATTCGAAAATGCATGTTGAAGTGCTTTGCATGTTGACATGTTTGAGTCATTTGCCAAAGGTGCATTTTTCTTATGAAGTTTTTGTGTTCAGTGTGCTTGCTTTCCGGTTTTCTCCACTTTGGAGAAATTACAAGTTCTTTCCCAAGAACTTGTTCTTGTTTCAATTCATGTGAAAGCATTATCACATTCCACTTCCATTTTTCATGTCACAACACTTCACATCCCACCCGACAAATGCAATTACATGTTTTCCATCTTATTCACCATCTGCACATGCATGTAATCCCATTTTCCATTTCCATTTTCACTCATCTCACTTTCCACATCCATTTGCAATGACGCGATTATACGAAATGCCTTACATGTAATTGTGTCTCAAAGGTCTGATTTTGATTAAAAGTCACTTTTTAAAAGTCAAAATTTCCCATTTGAACGCATTCCCATGCGCCAAGCACTTTATTTCGGAAAAAAAAGAAGAGGTAAAGATGCTGATATAAAGTTGTTTTGAATTTACATCCGAATACCATCGAGAAGGTTTTCAAAGTGTTAGAGAATCTAGAACGTGCCAATCTACAAAGGAGAATTCACAACAACTTTAGCAAGAAAAGTTTGATCACATCATGATTTCAAATGACAATGGACAATTCATCAAAGTTAGAGGTTATTAAAAGATGCAACACCATGGTTATCAAGGTGAATGTAGTGGTACAAAGTACAAGAACTTTTGATCTTGTGGTTATCCAGGATTGCATCGTCAAGTACAAGGCCTTTTAGGACAATCCCTAAGATTGTTTCAATTCTCTTCTGTCTTCTTTCTTCTTCTTTCATATTTGTAGTTGGAGAGGATGCATTGCATAAAAAGCTGTAATTACATGTAATGCGAGTTGCATGTACATGTGTACGTAAAAGATGTAATGCAAGTTGCATGTAACCCTATATTTTCTCTTTTAGTTAGAATAGGTCAAAGTTGGTTGAGTTGCTACAGCTTTTTCCTCAACTTATTTGCCTATATAAAAGAGTGCCCCCTCATTGTAAAAATCATCTTTTGTTATATGTAAGAAAGCTCTGCCACATTTGTGCAAGCATAACTTTGTTGTGTAGTACAAATTTGGGAGAAAAGTGAATAAAAGAAGCAATTGGATTCGAAGCTTTGACTAGAAGCAATTGTGATAGTGCAAATTAGAAGCTTTGACTGTAATTTGTGTCTATTGTCTTTGATTCATGTTATTATTGTGCGTTCAATAATAGAGCATAGTAATTTAAGAAGCAATTGGAGCCAGTGCTTTGACCAAGAGCAATTGT
Source organism: Cupressus sempervirens (assembly GCA_028749045.1). Lineage (NCBI taxonomy): Eukaryota > Viridiplantae > Streptophyta > Pinopsida > Cupressales > Cupressaceae > Cupressus > Cupressus sempervirens. Next base: position 294,237,161 of record CM053788.1, on the reverse strand, counting down.
GGAAGTGTATAGCTAGAAGCTTTGTCTATAGCTTATACTTCTTTTTTAATTTGCAAAATAGTTAAGTTATTTTTACTTTTAGGAGTCTTTGTGCCCTAATTGTAAAGCTTTTCCATATAGAAGTAGGACTGGACTTAGAGCCAAACTGGTACATTTTCAGCTATCCTTTGAGTTAGTGAAGGTTTATCGGTATCATTGTTTTCATCTCTTTATAGAAGTGTAGTTAGAGATTCACCCTGCCCATTACTTGCTCCATGAGTAAGTGAATTCTTCCTTGAAAGATAAGAAGAAAGGATATTGGTAACACTCATTTTATAAAATCTCTTGACTTTTTGCTTACCTTGAGTTGATCCAAGGAATGGTGAGAAGGGGGAGCCTTCCCTTTAAGGTAGGAGAGACTGTCTCATATGTTGTGGCTAGTCATCTTATTCTACGAGTGGATTTTTTCCCAAAACTGTCAGTTGCAAAATATCCATCCAACAAACTGAAGACAACACTATTAAATACTTGTACTGCACAATTGAGCACTACTTCTCAACCAAGAACTGCACAATAGACATACGTCCTAGGAGGATTGGCAATAGACCCCACGCTATTGGCGGTGAACAATAGCTCTCACTTAACAATTGTTGAAATGGGCATTTTGGGAACAATCCTTACGAATGCAATAGTGGATGATGGGTCAGGGGTAATTGTCCTCCCGGAGGAGACATGGAAGAAACTTGCGAAGTCTACCTTGTGGCCTCCTACCTTTAAAATATTGGATGTAGAGCAACAGGGAATAAAACCCCTAGGGACACCTGATGACTCAACAAGTTACAATTGGGACGCAAATGTTCGTGCTGGACTTCGTCATGATCCCACTGAAAAAAATGGGTAAGATGCCATTTTGGGTAGAGGATGGCTCGTGACAACAAGGGTAACCATAATTGGAAGAAGAATACCATCTCAGTAGAAAGTGGTAGAAGGAAGTTTTTCATCGACCTCCTTATGCAGATGGTAAGTGATGAGATTGCATCATCTTCAGAATCAGAGTCTGTCGGAGAGCATGGTGGAATAGATAAAGGGAGGAACAAAATGGAACCCAACGAGGAAGGTGTGTTGGAATTGGAAGAATGCGTGGAGGATGGCGTAGGCTCGATGAACGAAATCTTCCATTGGTAGATGGAAGATTGTAAGCTTTTCCGCAGTTATATGTTGGTGGTGGAAGAAATTGAACAAGGATTGGAGGAGGTGGTGTTCCCACTAGAGTATGCTGAATACAAAGAAGGAGAGGCTTGTGTGAATGAGAGTCCCTCACAAATTTGTTGTTGATAGAGCAACCAAGTATGAAGAATTGTCCCTACAAATTGCTGACCTTAGGGATGAGGAAAACCCATGCCACATATTGGTGGGAGATGATTGGAATCCAGTATTGAATGCTGTCGCGCTCAGAATATTCATTGAGTATGAGGACGTGTTTGCGTGGATGTATAAGGACCTAAGGGGGGTACTATAGAGTTGTGTGTGCATCGCATACCTTTGGTACTTGGAGTCGTACCTGTATGGAGAAGACTATGCAGGATGAACAAAAATTATGTCACCAAGGTAGACAACGAAATCTAATGCACACTTGAGGTAGGGATTATCTTTAAAGTACAAACAACTGAGTGTGTATCGCCCATTGTAATATCATTAAAGGAGGTAATAAAGATTAGAATTTATGTCGAGTTTAGATGCTCAAACGTCATCACCCCAAAGGATCCCTTCCCTATCCTATTTATAGACACAATACTTGAAGAGGTTTGGACATGAGATGTACTTGTTCGTGGGTGGATTCTTAGGGTATAACTAGATCTTAATTGTAGAAAAAGATAAATTGAAAACCACGTTCTTGGTGGAGGATGGGGTGTACGCATCTAATTGGATGCCCTTCGACCTATGCAACGCACTCGAGACATTTTAGAGAATAATCCTTCACATTTTTGATAGAATGTCCATGGGGAACTTTCGAGCTTTCCTTGAAGATTGGTCTATTTTCAGTGGTTAGGACACACACTTGGCGGCACTAGGAGAGTGTATGGAAAGGTGCTAACAGGCATAGTTAGCACTCAATCCTAAGAAGTGCAGTTTTGTGGTCCCACAAGGCTAGCTCTTGGGTCACATTGTATGCAAGACAGGATTAAAGAGTGATCTTGACAAGGTATGTGTAATAATCAAGATGAAGGCACCCACTGATGTGATAGGGGTAAAATCCTTCTTGAGGCACATCGACTATTACATAAAGAATTTTGTCGAGATATCGTACCCCCTCAATAGGCTAACATGGAAAGGGGAACCCTATACTTGGTGTACAGAGCAATAGACATCCTTCGGCGAATTGAAGACCAGACTGTTAGGAGCGCCAATTTTAGCGTATCCCAATTCGGATAAGGAATTCCATGTACATGTGGACGCTTCTAACTTTGCAATTGGTGGAACTTTGGTGCAAATAGGTGATCACGACCTAGACTCCTATCTATTTTGCCAACACACTATTTTCTAGGGCCGAGAGAAACTATAACATGATTTAGGGGAAGCTCTAGGAATGGTGTATAGAGTACAAAAGTTCATACACTATCCGTTGGCAATGCTATTCACGTTTTATGTGGACCACCAAGCATTGATGTACCTAGTGAACAAACCTATCAAACAGGGGAGGGTGAGTAGGTGGTTGTTGCTACTTCAGTAGTTCACCTTCACCATTATTGTGCGACTGGGTAAGAGCCATATCATCGCGGACCAACTCTTCTGGATCAAGTCAGGAGAGCTATCGGAAGGAATCAATGATGACTTTCTAGACACACATCTATTTTGTATTGCCATCCTTCCGCAGTGATACAAAAATATTGACGGATACTTGTCAACTTCATGGTTTCCAAGAGAGATGCCATCGAGTGAGTGACAGAAACTAGTATTGAGGAGTAGAGCATGTCAATTGATCAATGAACTCCTCTATAAAATGGGCCAGGAGCAAGTGTTGAGAAGGTGTGTAATGGAAGAAGTGCTCTTTGTCCTACAAGAAGCCCATGAAGGTCTGACAGGGAGGCATATGGGACTAGACACGATTGCGTGGAAAGTCCTCTTCGCATGGCTATGGTGGCCTACTTTTTACAATGATGCGAGGTAGTGGGTGGTCAGTTGTGATACTTGTCAGTGAGCAAGCGACCCCTTGAAATGCAATTTCATGCTGCTCAACTCCTTACAACCACAAGAATTGTTTGAACATTGGGGCTTAAACTTCATGGGTTCTCTGAAGGCAAGTAGGGTTCGGAGGTGTTGGTATGTTTTGGTAGCAAAAGAGTATTTGACCAAATGGGTAGAAGCACAAGCATTGCCAGATAACACAGTAGTAAGTACAACAAAGTTTATTTATGAGCAGATAATTATACGTCATGACATTCCTATCCAGTTGACTAATGATAAGGGAGGTCACTTTGTCAACTATGTCATCTGACTGCGAACAAAATAATTTAAATGTTTTCATTGCCTGTTAAGTCCAACAATAAACAAGATCTTGGTATCTATGATATGCAAATTGTGTGGGGTTGAGCAAGCTGATTGGGAAGAAAAGCTACCGTCAACACTATGTGCATACTGCACAACTTATAAGGTAACAATGGGACGAACTCTATTTCAATTTATATTTGGGTAGGTAGTGGTAGTGGCGGCAACATTTATGGTCCCCAGCTTCTAGATAGCCATTGAAAACAGGCTTAGAGATATGGAAAGCCTACGAAAGAGATTATACAAATTGAATAAATTAGAGAATGAAGATTGATGATGCAATGGGCCACAGAGGTGGCCCAAGAAAGACACAAGGCATGGTGTGACAAATATCTTAAACCTGTTTGGGTCACACCAGGTTAACTGGTGTTGAAATACAATGGTCGAAATGAGATCAAACTAGGGAAGCTCAAGGTAAAATGGCTTGGTCCATTTTGTGTGCGGGAAGTTGGAGCGCATTGAGTAATTAAGTTGTGGACTTTAGATGGACAAGAGATAGCGGACCCAGTTAATGGTTTCAAAGCAAAAGATTTACAATGAGGCATGAGTGCCAGAGAAGCAACCTCCCTTGCTTGGAAAGACGAAATGATTTAGACATAGGACAAAAGAAAATAAAAATAGAGAACTCTTGTGACAACCCAATAAAAAGAACAAAAAGCGTAGGCAAAGGAGTAAAAGTGCCATCATATGGACATACGGAACATGAAATGTCAAGCATAGAGCACACCATAGGATACCCACACCAGTCGACATCCTAGAAGAAAATAATTAGACCGCTGTTCAGTCTAGAGGAAACAATGTACATTCAAGAAAAGAACCATACAGTTGTAAGACAACAAGAATACTATACAACACATAAGAGTGGCCAATGTTCATTGTACAACTACAAAAAGAAGAGAAATGGGCCCACAAGACTTTATGGTCAAATAATACCATACGGTTGAAGATAAGGAACACTAGACATATTGTTGTACGCCTCCTTGAGCGATAACATTGTATGAAACATTAATAAGAAGAAACGTAGGAAAAACATAGCTGCACCGTTCGTCAAAGGAGAATTTTTCCGTGCGACATTGCGCAAGGTAGAGGTGAAGTCAAACCGTACAACATAAGAGTGTTTGAAAGCACCCGAGCATATTGCACAAGGATCAAAGAAAGCATTCTCATCATAAGGGATTGGACATTCTTACCTTGTACAAAGTATTCTATGCATTCCTCACGGTCAAGCCCCCATTCGAGATATGATGCTAGGACATGCAAAGGCATGCATAGCATAGACAAAGGAGTTATGAGGGTTACTCTACATGCCCAAGGCAACTACTGTAAGACACAATAAAAGAGTAAATGGATGGTGATGTGTTCAACAGCAAGAGCATTGCATGGGCTAGCCTACTCACTCTCGACACCAAGACCAAGGAAGATAACTCAGCACAACTATTGTGCAATGCCTATGGAAAATGATTGAAGAGATAGACGGAGGAAGGAGAACTCACTAGGGAAAACCATAGAAGAGATATAACTCAGTACACAAGAGCCAGTTATAGAGCCATCCAAAGACACCCCTCGAAAGGACATAGAAGCATACTTGGCGGATGTAGTGAGACGAGGCTGCTAGGTGGCGGTTTTCGCACAGACTAGGGCCTTAGATGATGTGCGTCAAGAATTGAGGGTAGTGCTATCATTTGTGAGAGTCGGGTGAGACAGAGACCTAGCAAATGTTAGAGGATTGGATTGCTAGGGAGCCAGTGGGGGAGAGTAGAGTCAAGTCACTCATGCGTGAGATAGTGCAGGTATATAGAGATGCTTATTATGCTTAGAGGCAGAGTGAAGCCGACAGGATTACAACAGTAAGGGCTTGAGAGGAGTCTGAGTGGGCTCGAGAAGAGTCTGGTACCCAACTAGTAGCAATAGAGCATGACATGGCTAGCCACCAATCCTCTTGGGAGAGAGAGCGAGTAGAGCTTACGAAACAGTTGGAGGCCATCAAGACTTAGTTGACACAGGCACAAAAAGAATGTGCGGCAAAGGAAGTCGAGTTGCTGGACATGGCTTTGATGTTGAAGGAAACAACAGAGATCCATTTGTAGGCAGAGGCGAACTTGGAGGTGCAGACCAGGTAGGTGTATGCATTGAGAGCTCAATTTGATTGTGCAACATTAGTATCCCCAGGGACACTTCCTCAACACCCTCCATCTTCATCTTAGTTGTCTTTTTCTTATGTATATGATGCAAAACATTGTCTTCATTTTGTTTGATGTCGTCAAGAGAGGACATTCTTTTTTGGGGGTGACGATGTTGTCGACAAATTATGTTATGTGTTTCTAGAATAGTTAATTATGTTAGGAAGTCACTTATCGAAGGTGTTATGACGCAACGGTTGAGTTGCAACCCTTCGGACATTATATATATGCTTGTCATGAATAGGAAGAGATATCAAGAGATCTCATATTATATGAGAGGTCTTATGTTCTGAGTTGTAGTGTGAAAAACATTAATGGAATAACATTGTCATGAGCCTAGCTCAAAACTAATCACAAATTGCCTTATTTGTTACTTGTAAAAAAACAGTTCTACAATTACTATGCAAGCTCCTCAATGAAATATTAGGCTTTCTTTCACCTTTTAATGCATTTAGATAAACAACTAAGAGAATATGATGCATCTACAGCCAAGCCACCTTTACAAGATCTGAATAGAAAACTATTATTTGTAACAATCTACTAATTCTCCTCATCCAATACAATGCTAATATCAAACCCAAGACTCTGGTATTATATATATGAATGAATTCTTATTCTGATAAGACCTCCACCTACAACAGTAGCATATGAGATGCATGAATGAACAAGGGAAACCTGGTTATGTTGCGGCCTCCTTAAAGTATTCGATTCTTTAGAATGAGGTTGCCAAACAGCTCCAAAATGATGTGCCCAAAATGATGCCCTAATGACAAATAATGATACGTTCCTACAACAGGTGCCTGTAGCAAACACCCAACTTATTCTTCCTCTTTACACCTGGCCCTTGGCCACAAATTCGGCACAATGAAGTGATTGAAATATCTCCTTCGATTTGCGATAATTCAGGTGATGTCTCACACCCTCAAAATTGCTATCATTGGGAGTTTTCATTCCCAAAGACAATTGATTATTTGCAGGTCCTTGGCTCCACAAATACACATGCAAATGTTAATATCAAATCCGGATGCCTTCCCATGAGGCTCTCTCCTCTATTTATTTTATTCCTGCCCCCACTTCTAGAAGAATCATAAGTATTATCTTATTGCACTATTCTATAAGCTTTCTCCTTTCCAACAATAATTAGCTATGCTTCTCGACGATTCCCTTTTCATAATATTAAATTAATTAAATATAAAGTCATCTTTTAATTTTTAAATTATGTAATGACTTTATAAGAAATTAATTTAATTATTTCCACTTAGCCTTCAAAGGATGAAAGGCTAAGAACTCTATTGAGAGGCTAAAAAGATGGGGACATTACAAACATTCTAGTTTCATGAAGCATTGTGTTATATTCACTTCTGTGTTATGCTTTTACATTTCCTCTATAACATGTATTAAACTAGTTTACCCATGATAGTAAACATACCTGGTGCAGGGATGTCCCAAAGATGGGTACTTGGAGCACCCAAGTACCTCCGTTGCCGCCTAAGCATCATTGCATTGTTATCGGTGCGGGGATGTCCCCAAGACGGGTACTTGGTGAACCCAAGTACCTCACCACTGCCCAAGCGTCACCACATTGTTGTCGCACTATGCTTGGTGCTTGGGGACTCCCAGATATCCTAGAGACTCCTAGGAGTCCCTCGACTGTCTTGGGGATTTCTGGTGTCCCTTGTTGGTGACCAACGACTAGACTCAATGAAGCTTTTTTTTCTTTAAATATATTGTTTTAAAATTTTCTAATTAGTTGTATTTGAACCCTAAAATACCACGAGTCCCATATTGGGCCCTCCAAACTTTCGTAAGCCCCATAAACTTCATTTGTATCTCACATTCCGTTCTTACATTTTTCTTCCAGCTGAGAGAAAAGACTGAAAAGGAGTCGTAAGAGTGATTGGAGATCATGATTTGCATCATGCTACTCATTGTAATCATCTTTATGTTATTTGATAGAACTAATATAAATGAAAATCCTATTTCTTGAAAATTAAAAATTTGAATTTGAATTTTTGAATTTTGCTATAGTATTGGGTATGTTACTATGCACTGTTATTATTTACTATGTTCAATGGTTCTAAATTTGTGTTGCAATTTTGCTATGTTCAGTTTTTTTAAGAACCAATTTGGTATGTGTAAATGAAACATCATTTCATAACTAGAATTTCAAGTTCTATATGTATAGTATACAATACACCCTCCCCCGCCATCATTCCCCGTCCTGAAAATGAGGTCCTTTCCCTCTCTGTCCCGGAAGTTCGTCCTGGTGTCCTGATGTCCCTCAATGTTGGTGTAACACTACTCTTTATCTCTTATTAGAAAGAGTCTAGGAATCATTTCTACCATTGAAGCAACTAGCTACGAATAAATATGATCTCTTGAAATCAAGAAATAATGTACCTTTGAAATGAACTGTTCATTTTGAATAAGGATAATAGTAGGATTAAAATGAATTGCAATTTTTTTGTGTTAAAAGGATTGCTGAATTGTTTTCAAACTGTTACTTGGTGTACTTCAATACTTCTCTGAGTGTGTTAATGTACTGATACATTGTCTGAGATACATTTGCAAAACAAGTAGAAACAAAACAAAGTGCAGAGAAGAGGGTAGTGTACTACAGGTGTATCATTTGGTTCATCTCTACATGCTGAAACTATTTGCTGTTAGAGATACTGTGATAAAGAAATCATTTGTCATTGCTTGGTGGAGTTAGGAGCAAATCTGGAAGACATTTGATTGATCAAATCACCACCTGTCCATTGATATTCAGTGATTGAAATGACTAATAGGGATCCTTTAACAGTCACTGCAGCAAATTATTTAGAGTGGTCAATTTTATACCTTGAAATGAAGTTCTTAAAATGAGTAGCATGATCTATGGTTTGGGAAAACAATTTGTGAATCGCTATCCATCCAAGAATGTTCTTCTTAAGAAGTTGGAGGAAATGGACATGCACTTATCAAAATTGGACCAATCTGAATTCGATGGTTTGAAGTGTGCAACAAACGTACCTTTGGTTTACTTAGTGCAGCTCAAAATGATGAGGCATTTAGATGAAGATGTGAGACTTGCAGTTAGCACTTGTCTTAGGGACATAATGAGGATCTTAGGTCCTGTTGTTCCTTAAAAAGATGACATAATGAGGGATATTCTACAGTTGATCTTTGATAGTTTTCAAGGGCTACAAGATACCTAAAGACTCTTCTTATGATAGGAGGGTGAAGATTCTAGAATTAATGGCTAGTGTTAGGATTTGTATTCTTATGATTGATTTGGATTACGATGATCGCAGTAAGGATTAGGAAGAAAATTATTCTCTTGCATGCAAACCATTATTATCCTAATCATTGATGAATGTGATGTTATCTCTCAGCCTCTTATATCTATATTGTTGGCTGGTATGAGACAAGACCAAGATGTTTCTACAATTCCATATGAATTGGTCAACAGTATTTTCAGGCAATGTGTGAAGCTGAAACCTTAATTAATGGTGAGGTAGATGTAGCAAATATTGATGGAGAGATTACCATGGAGCATAAAGAGCTTCATGACAATTCTTTGGTTGTGAGAACAACTATTAATCATGATGATAAAAATAATGAAATTGATAAAACCACAACTTTTGGCACACATTCAGAACAATCAAATGAAGTTGATCACATTATTGTAGATGTTGGAATAGATGAGCATCTTTTTAACAATGAGATACATGATAGGGCCTGATTTTGGTATAAATCATAGCATTAGCACTTTTGATTTGCATGAACATTGTTGGAAGACAAAATTTTAGGTGATCTTTGATAATCCATTGTTTCAGATGGGTGCTGAGAGTACATATTACAATCCATTTTTTGAATTTGGTAATGGGACTAATCTTGATTGCAGCATTGCACTTGGTGGCAATAGTAAGGTTTGGGACCCTAGAATTAAGTTGGAATCTGATTTTCATCTTGGTTTAATAATAGACATCTATTTCTACTCCTATGGTCAAATGGATTGGTTTGGGATTTGGGTGTTGATAGGATCCGTGCTTTGATTTGTATGATCATGATGATTTTCTTCACATCTTGAGGCATAGTGCTGTTGTTTTCAGAGTGGCACAACGGATTGGCGAAGAAGTGTTTTTAAAGTTGCCTTGTGATCTAGGGATCTTATTGATGAATGAGTTGGATATGAGCATTTTGCTTCACAATGTTGTGGGTTTGATTCCAATTATTCCAGATTGCGCCATAGTGCTACTTGCAAATTTATATGGGATCTTGGTATTGGTATGCAGATTCATGATTGCTTGAGGACAAGCAATCTTTGAGGGAGGAGTGTAATGTCTCTTTTGTAACAACCACTTTTTCCAGGTCTTAACTAACAACTAAAATATCAAAGAAATACAATTATTACTTCATATTCATAAGAAAATAGTTATACGATTATGTTCATGTGAATGAGATTAATGGTTACAATCGGTTAAACAGAAATTTCATAAGTATCAATTCAAGACACCATCAATGAATTTAACACGGAAGTTAAAATCTACATACTGTAGAATTCAAAACCAAAATCTATCTAGGGATGCTTCTGCAAGACCCAGGTTAGTCCATAAATACCACTTAGGAACAAATAGCTATACCACTTTATCGAAATGACAAATACCATCAAACACCATTGTATCAATTAGGGCATCAAATACCATTGTATCATTTAGGGCATCAAAATCCACTGTACCAATTAGGGCATCAAATACCACTGCATCATTTAGGGCATCAAATACCATTGTATCATTTAGGGCATCAAATACCACTGTGTCATCCTTTCTCCTTCCATTGCTAACTATGGCAATAACATACAACTAAAAAAATACACTCTTTTTTATTTTTCACCTAAATGAAAAACTGAATTAACCATCCATTAGATAAACCTATCTCTTGCATATAGATTTATTCCATGTTTAGTTGGAAGATCAACCGATCTAACTAGTTACCAATTTTATTGACAAGAAAAGTTGCTTTCATTAAAGGAAATAACTGAATCAATGATATAAATCAATCCATCATAAAGTAAAATACCTGTTACCGACAATGTTTTGAATGCATAACTTATCTTTGTCTGGTGCATGTCCTGACATCTTGTGGAGAGGGAAAACATTGTCAGGAGCTTAACCACCCAACCAAGGACCTTACTTATGCCCACACAAGCTCTAACGCGAAAGACCCTTCCTACCTAGAAATAGATGGGGAACACCATATCTTACAACTGAGCATCTTGGTATTTAGAGTATCATCTCACCATTCAACTTGGCAACTGAGTGTACTTGGACAATCATGAGCTAATGCTTAAGTAATTTGTATTTAGAGATTCTTATCATTTATGGAATGACTGATCATAATGTTTCTTTCTTGCAAGGGAACTACTCCTCACCCATTATCTAAGGCTTTTCTGCCTTGGTGAGTCCCTAGAGTTTTACCAGATTTCTTGAGACCCCTAACACACAGTCTCACTAAATATATTCACATATCGAAAATACAATGTGCACCCGTATGTACTTTGGTTGCCGCTCCTAGGAAATTCAGACCTAATTTAAGGATAAAACTCATAAGAATTATAGTAACATGAGAGAGATAACATCATGGCTAGAGATTCTTATCTGGCCTAAGGCTCGACTCTTTGATATATAATTGACAAACCAACTTGGCAATGACATATAGTATCAGCCACTCATACAGAGATATAATAAACACGATCTAGTTGTATCAAAGCAACATCGCCTGAACTCTGAAGTCAAATATATGATAGTTCTTCCTAACCCCTTCGCGTGAGCCAATATTAGGGCCTCGGAACTGAATGAGGAGGAATGAGTAAGATGGAAAGAAGGAAATATGATACCGGTTCTGCGAAGTTACTAGATGTTTCTGTGTTAATGTCAGAATGGTTGCTCTGCAGACTTAGCAAGAGAAAAGAGAAAAAGAGCTCCCCCAAACCGCATCCATAGTGGTATTAAATAAGAACTCTCACTTAGTTTCAAAACAAGAACATCAGTTGCTATAAAATCTTGATTTATGAATCTTGGAAAAACTTTGCGGTTATGAACACATGGCATCATCTTGCTTGGGTCGCCATATTGATGTGAAGGAAAAAGAATAATGAAGTTATTGGAAAACATAAAAGATTATATATATATATATATATATATATATATATATATATATATATATATATATATATATATATATATATATATATATATATATATCATATTATTATGTAATTATCCTTATAATTATACCTATATGTGTATGTATATTTATGTATGTATGCGATTCAGAGAGAATATAAAATATATTTCTAACATTGTTTCTCTTCTGTATTTGCACACCCATATGTATATGCATATATGCATATGTATGAGTATAGGTGTTATCCATGTATCAAGGTGATCACACACACACACACAGATAGACTTAGCATGATGGTACTGACAGAGATTCAAATCAAGAGAGAGGTAATTGTTTTTTAACAAAATATTTAAAAGCGTATTGTTTTTTTAAATGTTTGACCAAGTAGCTCATAGTATTGTCCAATGTACACTCTTGTTTTCCTAGTCGCTTACCCTTAGCCATGGTGGTTCACAACTCATACCTATTTGCCCAGTGATGGTGGTGTCCCCCGTGCCTAATTCCTTTCTGGCAACGCTTTCCCCTTTCAACGTGCTTCTACAAATAGAAATTCCCATGAAAATATCATATTCCTCAACAAGTTATTATTCATACACCATCATAATGACTAATCACCAATTCACTTCCATGATGAATAACCAATTTTACAAGATTTCAAGATAACAATATAATTGCATCATAATGATGATACTAACATGTCATCTTAATATAAAATTATAGCGATTACCTATCTTACCATTTCATAAGATCATAACTAATTTTTACTTGTCAACTGACTTTATGTGAAACCTCAACGGCTATATGAACATTTTAAATTGGGTCAAAAATTGGGATGTAACATCTTTTTTGGGAACATGAGAAACTTAAATGACAACTTCATAAAATATTAAATTGACTTATTTGGAGTTCAATAAAAATTAATAAATGCATTATAATTTTACAAGGGGACAAAAATGAAGGAGATAGGCTGAGGGAAAACGAAGAGTCATTGCATTGGGCTTTAAAAGAACAATGAGAAATTCATTTTAGTCTGCTGGGTTTATTCATTTCTTTTGACAGAACTTTGAGAGCTTCTTGTTTCAGTTCTAGTTTCCTTAGGGTGGGAACCCTTTGGATTCTCTCAATGGATTGGATGAAAATTGAATTCATTTCTAGAGGGTGAATTAGCGACGGAATTCACACCTGGGCAAAACTGTTAAGAGGTATTTCATGACTGTTTGGAAAAAACATGGCTGTAATGTGTTATCTAATTTGACGGAAATATTCATCTCTATTTACAGAAATTAAATGTTTTCAGAATTTATTGTTGGATGAATTGAAATCGATTTTATATGCAAACTGTTGGTTTAAATTTCTGTTGTAAAAACTAGACAAATATCATAAGGGTATATTTCAAAGGTTGAGTCTCTTTGTTGGGTATTGAATTTACAGAAGGTTTTGGGCAATGACTAATATGTTTGCTAGCACGGAAAGAAGACTCTAGTGTTGGTATGAGAGTTGGAGTTAACTGGGAGATTGCAACCTACAAATATTGGGACGCCTCCCTAATGTTGTGGATTTTATGCAGCATTGAATATCCAATATTCATTCCTTAGTGTGAGACCATCAGTTACCTCGTTGCAGCCCCTAGGAGGGTCAGTTTGAGTTCTTTTCGGAGGCATTTCAACCTTTAACAAAAATCCAGCTTCACCGCCTAGTTTAATGGCAGCATTTGCAGGTGTTTAGGTAAATTTATAGGTTTTTTGGAGGTTGTATAGGCAGAACGTCACTATTTTTCTGTAGGTATTTGATGAGTGCATGTTCAGAAATTTTAGATGAACTGTCCAATGATTCTGTGCATATGAATCCATAACCTCATTCTTTGTAGCAGCCTTTCGTGGAGGATTACGCACCACGATTGAAGGTTTTGGTGTAGCATTTAGACTATCAAAATCTGATCTCAGTGTACGTGTTGAAGTCCCAATATTTCTTTTGTATGCATTGTTCAAATATTGCTGATTCAAGGATTTAAATGCTGTTATAAATATTTCCAGCTTTATATTAAGGGCATATGTAAACATTGCAAATCAATCATTGTATACAAATTTGCAAGCTGTTTGACCAAGTGAACATTGGGGAAAATTTTTGTGAAGAATTGGTGTGGGGGATCTTACTCATAACCATTGTATTCCTAATACTGCATCTCTATCCCCAATACTAACCACATAGATTTCGTCCTTGACTTCATAAAACCCAAATGCAGGCTCATCTGTGTGACCATCCTATTGCATGTAATTGTGAATCCATCTGCTACTGTAATCCTGAAATCATTCAATTAGAATACTAACTTAACACCCACATAGGTGTCAGAAGCCAAGAATGTAGTCGGTAAATAATTGTAAATGAGCCGACGGGTAGGATAGTATGTATTATTTGTTATGTAGCTGACTTGTGCTCGACAGGTTCCTTCAGGAACCTTCCGAAAGGCCCTTCGGTGAGTATTTATACCCCCTTCGGGAAGCATTGTAAGGATGAGATGTCATGAAGGATAATGTAATGTCTTTGGCATATGCGAATAAAGGAAGGAGTTCTGCAATTTCCATCTATTTTCTGTGTGCATCAATCAATTAATCTATGCGGTAAACAAAGAAAACTGAAACCAAGCTCTCCAAGTAAGCTGAAATCCCTAACCATCACCAGTTAGCCTCCAAGGCTAATAGGAAAACATAAACTAACTAGGTCTGAGAAGAGTACATTACTATTGATTCCAATTTAGCTCGAAATGTTAAATGAGTCTTTTTTATTCATGCATTGTGGTAAACATTGTAGATTTTCTTAATAACATATCATATAACGAATTGATCTTAGTGATTGTGGATTATTATATTTAGTTTAGAATTATGTCCAAGTGATCGAAAGGAATAGCCAGAGAGTAGCCATGCATCATATAATGTTCATCTGTTTTTACTCACTTTTCTTTTAGAATGCACATGGTAACAATAAGTGAACAATTGATTTCCAAATCTGGGTTGTTCCAAATGGTGTGTAAAAATATTTTAAAATAATATCAATCAGATCTATCATTTTTACTTATTTAATAATCACATCGATGGTATATGTAGAATTCAAGGTGGTATCAGCATTTTATTAGGCTTCATAATTTTCCTCGAAACAAAGTACTTGTTCATCTAGGGTTCTTAGCTGACTAAAGCATGCCAACCATACACAGGAATCTTTTTGGCCAGAACAAAACTGAAGCCTCATATGGCATTTTTCATATGAATGCTTAGGCTTCAATAGAAATTGGAAGTTTATAATCTAAATAAGTATAGTTTAACTCAGTAATTCTATGGAAGGTTCAAAAGTTACTATGTAGGTGTTTTTAGTTATGTTTTCGTAGATAGTATCCATTTAGAATTCTACTTGGCATAAATTTGTGAATGTGCGTTATCCTTTTTATTTGCAGAGTAGAGAGATTGAAGGTTACTTGCTACAATTGCTGGAAAATAAAATGCAGATCCTCTGGGAAATGCCATCTGTACTTGTGGCATGTAGTCTTCATTTAAGGTACCTTGCAAGTCGAAAGTTTCTTTTCTTCCTCACTGAGCTCTTTTCGAGAAAGTAATGTTCATTATTGAATGTTAAATTATAAATTATATTAATGTCCATTGATGACGAAAGGTAGGTCAATGTGACTCAAAAGTACATGAGTACATAATATAGAGTTAAAAGGCCCACAAAGGGGGAGAAAAAAGAAAAAAGATATAAATTAATGGAGGACTAGCAATATAGGTTGACAATAAATAGGTATAAACAGATAAGAAAGTGGAATAGGAACACCCTCAAGAGAAAAGAAATGCTACAGAGGAAAATTGAAGGACATCAAGTAGCACTGTCTGGGCTAGAATTGGTGAAGTTACTAGTGCTGTCATTGATTACTACTGTGAAAGGGCCGATAAAAAATTGATAAAGATAGCTAAGAAATTAATCATTTTTATGTTAAATCCTTGATGTATTTTTTTATATAACATAGCATCCACATAAGATGGTTATTGATTTTATTGAATATTTGCTTTTTGAAATTAATTGGAATGAGGAATAGGAGTTCTACTCTTCTATGGAGGTTGATATAACTAGGGGGACAAGAATCCGAGAGACATTTGTTTTTGGAAGTTTGATCACAATGATTTCTTCTATTTTCTTACCACTTATTACTTTACAATGCATGCCAAGAAGGAGCAAACCGATCTTCTTTCTGTTTAATTGTTTATTTTTTCTGTGCCATTATGCAAATCTTCTCCCATTGGTTGGTTTTGTGCATTCCATTGCTAAGATGGTTTTTTATGTGAAATGTTTTCACATCATGTTTAATTGAACTCCTTCACCTTTGAAATTTCAGGTCTATGTTATTTTCTTTGTATATGGATGAAATAGAAAAGAGAATTCACAACAATAGTGCAACAGTCAGGTACACTGGAAAAATCATATTTGCCTGCATGCTTGTAGGTTTCAATTTTGGTGATAACATTGCGAAATGTATCACTGGATTTGCATAGTATTAATAGTTTGTTATTTGTTTCTTGCAGAGACAGCTCTTCGATCAGTGATTCTCAATATCTTTTGGATTGTATGTAAATTCAAAAAGTTACAACACCTTTTTATTTCCTGTTTTCTTTATAAGCATTATGCATCTATGTGGCCACACGATTGTGTCTGAGGGAGGGAGAGATAATGAGGCAATGAACGGAAATATCTCATAATTGTAGAGGTTGTGCTTGCTTTCTTTTTTAGAAAAGTTTAGTGTTGTATTAAACTTATTGAATTTGAGACAGATCTTGGAATGAGTTTCTTACAAATTTGTCTGTTCAATATGTTCTTGAATAAGGCACCATAGCATATAAGAAGGCTTCTGGCTTGTAGTAAAATCTTAACTTTATATGTGATTGTATTAGTGCTCCAGCCCAGAAACATAGCACAACCTGACCATTTTTTATAGCAGTAAAACATTTTTTTGTAGCAGTTTACCCTTGTGAATTTCCAAAGAACATTGGAATCACTTCATATCTCATGCTTTTGTCACATGTGTAATTTGAATTCTCCTGATGTAGCTGCCTCATTTCTTGATTTTGTTACATTTCTTTTTCATTTTGCCTCAAATTGGTTGAAATTTTTACCATAGTCAAATGAAATATTAGATGTATATTAGAATAGGATAAAAGCCTTAGCCTATAAGCTGCATTTACTTTCTTCACCATCCAAAGCATTGAAATGATCCACAATGTGGCAAGGAATGTTGTGTATGCTAGTTGTGCTCTTATTGTATGCTTTCTTATGCTCTTTATAGCCATCATGTACCTTATCATTTATGAAAGCATTAATTAGTTTCCTATCCTACTAGGGAGACAACAATTTGGTTTAAGCTTAAGGTACACTTAAATGCTTGTCTTGAAACTTATTGGTTCTATGTTAGTCTGAGTACAACAAAGCATTGGCTTGAGTTTGCTTCATGTTCTTTGTGCATTGCTTTAGTTCACATCTTTTGGAGCATCTCTTGAGAGAATAGAGTGTTTTCGTTTGCCAATAAAAGGCAAATGTTGCTGATAGCCATGCATTAAGGCCTCTACTTAGCATGCACAAGTTCATCATTTGCATTGATTATTGTTCACCCTAAAATTAGTCCATAGATGTTTGTAGAGATGTTGATTACTCTTTGGGGTGTGGTAGATTTGCACATTAAATACTTAAATAAATGGGTAAGAGTTGGATATGTTTAGTTTTAGTAGAATTCATAAACAAAACAGCAACATCTTGATAGAATGTGTGAATTTGGTTGTAACAAGTTCTAAGACAAACAACATTCTAAATCTTAGGAATCTAG
Source organism: Cupressus sempervirens (assembly GCA_028749045.1). Lineage (NCBI taxonomy): Eukaryota > Viridiplantae > Streptophyta > Pinopsida > Cupressales > Cupressaceae > Cupressus > Cupressus sempervirens. Next base: position 294,219,431 of record CM053788.1, on the reverse strand, counting down.
ATGTGTTATAAGACAAGTGATGTTAATGAGTTGGAAATAACAATTAGTAAATGAGATGCAAGAAAGAAAGATAGGTTTAATGTTTTTTTGTATTCAGTACATGCCATACTACCTTAAGAGATGCATGACTTCATATCCTCCAGCAATGGACAGGCTACGATTATGCACTCTTATAACTCTCTCAATCAAGATCGATGTTTAGATGTATATCATACATTTGGATGGATGATGGTTATATGAAGAATGAGTCTGTAATACTTGGGATGCAGTAAACGATAACGATTCACATATTTGTAGGTGGGATGATTTGCCTCCTATGTAGATGTTTTGGGATAGGTATGTTGACATGGTGTGGTCCTCAAGAGTAGGGTTTGATGTGTTGTGAAGCCATATTGGGGATTTTGATTCAGGCTTGAGTTCAGTTTTGTCGGTTTGGGTAACGTTTGTGGGGGTTGAGTTCGTTTTGGGTTTGTCAATACAAAAATATATGAAAATAAAAAATATAAACATATTTGCAGCTATAATTAAGTTCAAGAGTGATGTCCCCTTTTTGAATGAATATTTAATAAATATAATTAATAGAATAATTAAAATTACAAAATATAAATAATAAACAATTAATAAAGTATAATATAGCTATAAGATAAATGAGATTAAACAAAAATACTATATAAGAACCATAAATGATGATGAGATGGAGCTTTCTTGATGAAACATGATTTTCTAATGTATGGGTTCAAAGTTAAGTTTCTTGGCCATGAATAGTGGGCCTTATACATTCCACATTTTAAAATAAGATTTGGGTGTGAATGCACTTGCATGGCATCTTATTGTTGAACACCATATTCTAAAGTAATTGATAAATATTTCTCTTCCCTTTTGAAAAATAGTTCCTTACAATGCCATGGTGGACAGGGAACAATAAACAACTAATGAAAATATGAGATGAATCAGATTCCCAAATCAGAGACTATTCAAGTTGTTGCTATGAATTAACAAAGAGAGCATAACAATTTCAATTTTAGAAACTTATATCTGGAATCTCCACTCACTCAGAGATGTATCTTAAAAGATTACTAGGAAAAAACAATGCTACAACATCAAAGGAGCCAATTATAGGGACGCCACATATCAAGTTTCTTGAAGATATCGAGCTTTACAAAATATGAAGATTAGTAATCGGCTCAAACCTTGTAAATGACAAACAGGATTTAAATAGGTTAGAATCATCATCAATAGGTGAAGAATTGAACATGAAAACAATTAAAATTATAATTAGCAAAAGAAATGAATACGATATGGTCAAATACACAAGAACAATTTAATGTAGATGATGATAAAAAGATAGTTGCAATTAATAGAGATGCGGTTTGATTACTTCTCAAGTAAAAAGAGGAACAAATATGGTAATCATTTGGTTATCCAAGAGGTGCAATTCCCTTGAGGAAGGCATTGCTCTCAACAAGCATTGTGTCCCTTGAAGAAGCGAAATATGAAGATGTAAACAGAGGGAGGGAAGAAGTAATATATCATTCATCAGCATCAGAAACTGTATACACGAGATTAACAAGAAGAGGGACGACACATTATATTCATTAGGGATTTTCTAGAAAAGAGATTGTGATTTAACACTCCTTCATTCTGCCAAGTATAACCATTATACACGATCATTACATAAATAAGAGAGGACTGAAATATCAGAAGTAGTAATAACCAATATTACATCAGATCAACATTAATATCAGAAAGCAAGTGGAAGGATGATCACATAGATATAAGTTTCATAGCATAAAATAATAACATTGCTATAAGCAATACTGAAAATACTTATAAAGATACATTAAGTTAGCAATTGCTTTACTATAAATACAATTAAATATATTTGCATCCTTAAATATTTGTCAATCCACATAGAAACAAATTGTAAGAGCCCCAACTGGTTCTAACTTAACCTCTGTAATATCCCTTGCAAAAACTAACTTTATGTTGTTGAATTGAACCTCAAGGAATACTGTCAAACAGTTTTCATGAAACTTTTGTGCTTGCTGTTTTAGATTTTAGTCTGATTGTTCTTGCTATAAATGACACGAAATGTGCTTTAGAATGATTACTAGGTTGTCTACTCAAATGTCTACAATGCAGATGTGATTCATTTTGGTTTTCTAATGCAAATATCAGACCAACACATGATAAATGAGTAGCTACAGCTCATAGGCATTAATGCAAACATTTGGTATGCAACATAGATAAAAACAATTCAGTAAACCCTTGGCATGCAATTTATCAATTCTTATTAATGACAAATTACAATGCTATAAACATGAATGCCCAAGCCTTTATGAAACGAATAAAATCTGATATTATCTAAAGGAACCTGTAGCAGCAATGTGTATTCAAATTTACACCAAATCTAATATCGCAGCTCTCTGAAAAGATAATGAATCGTCACCACAGATTGGTAATGCTGATTAGAGACACCAAACATCAAACAACGTAGCCTAAGTCTGCCAACACTACCTCTAATTTTAAATTTGCAGCTTCCAGAAGACTGCCGCTTCACCTATATATCCCGTGACCATTCTTCAAACTCAAATGCTGAAACTTCATCACTGGACGGCGTCTTTGTTTGCACTCGAGCCATTCTTGATAATGATGAATCATGCTAGGGCTGGTTATTCCATTACTGAATCGGTTTGGTATTAGTGTTGAAGTTTTGAGCATAGAAAATATTCAAATCTGCTGCTGGGAGTTGATAGTGTGTGCTAAAGATCAATTCTACTCAACGGAGGTTGAGACGGTTAGTGTTTTTGGTAACTCAAAGGCGAAATAGCATTTGCTGGGGCAGTACAAGTGATTGGTGTCAAGCATCAGGGGCTGTGTTTATACATAGAAGAGCAACATTCAGATTTCCATGGCTGCAATCTATTTTGAGACATTGCTAGTGCAAGTTTGGCCAGCGTTACACCTTTGCAGGTCTACAATTACATGCCTAGAGGCCCATGCCAATATTGGGGTTTATTTGTGATTGATACCTTTTATTGAGACCCAATGTGAATACCAAGTTCCTTGCATTTTAGAAATTTAATAAATGTGTGTTTCATACAGTTGCAATTCATTGTATATATTTGCAAAATCATAAATAAGAGTTTGGATATCCATATATTTCTATGTATTGTTTTTGTTTCTTCTCAAAATCTGAAAATCATATAATCCCCCAAATATACAAAAATCACAAACTTTCAAAAAGAAAGGATGCATAGTCAGGAGAAAGCCAGTAGGGCTCATTACATTGGTATCAAAGCAGTATCTTGCCATTCAGCGGGGTTGGAAGTTTTGAGTCCCAACGCTTGATTTGTGTGTGATCAGTACACTTGTAGGTTATGTGAATCATGGACAAATACATGAGACACAGTAAATATGGAAACTAATTAAGTAGTGTGTAATGTTTTCGGGAACAAACAGGTGCCCTGGTAAATGAAATGGAGAAATTGAGGCAAACACAAGAAAGGCTAAATGAAAGACTTTCAAACTTGGCGACAGTCGACAGGTTAACTAGGCTTATGGTTTCCTTTTTTAATAAGTCATCTTTACAGAGAATTTAAGAAGAGGAACTTCAGATTTTCAAAGAGGAGGCATCCAAGAGTCTTCACAATGAGTTTTCAGCAGCCACTGGTCATAGTGGAGATGATCCCGTGCATAGCGGGGCAGCTAGTAGTCCTATTTGCAGTGATGATGTTGGAGATTTTACACAAGGACATATGGATGTGTTTGTTTCACTAGAGGACAACAACATTGAGTTCTGAGTGTTTGAGGATTCTAAAGGTAGTGCTTCGAAAAATGTTGAGGACATGCTAACTACCTTTGATGGTGGTCTTACATCAGCTGGTAGTAGTGGGGATATGGGTAATATAGGGTCTGATTTTCAGGACAATAGTCCCTTCTGCGAGTATGTTGATGATGCTTGGTATAGTGCAAGTGTAGAAGGTGCAGTTGGTACCACTACTAGTCTAGACTTTCTTGATGAAAGTGTTGTTTTTGAAGACCACAAGGAGGATACGAGCATTGACAGTTTTGATTTTTATGGTAGCAATCATAGTGTTGGGTCAGTGCAGGGACAATAGTCTTCTCATGTGTAGAAGACAAGGGCATGGAGTCACTTGGTGCTAACAACCACAATTTGAGTGTTGAGGAGTTACACGATGTAGATTTTTTGCATTAGTGATGTTGCTTTGCATGTTGACATTGAGTCATGTATGTAGCAACAAGAGATAGCAAAGGAGTTTCAATTAGACGATGTGGATACTAGTGAATGGGAACCTCTGATGATTTGTATAAGGATGTTTCATGCTGTAACGAGTCTGGATTATCACATCAGACATTGACTGATGACTAGGAGTTGTCATGCAATGATGATAGGTCCCAAGATCTTGTTTTACAAGGCCTTATAGTTGAGGAAGCAGCGATTTGCAAGGAGTTGGACATAGCAGCGACTTCCACTTTAAATGAGTTCTTTGCAGAGGTATCCAGTAGCAGTTCCTTTTTTATGGACATGTGTGTTATATCCCAAATTTTGCCCTAAATTTTAAGTTGAACATAGTGGTTGGTTTAACAAAACAATATCATGTGAAATTGAGTTAGTTAATTATAGCCGTTGTTTATTTCTTCATATCATGTGAAATTGAGCTAGTTAATTATAGCTGTTGTTTATTTCTTCATGATCATGTGAAATTGAGTTAGTTAATTATAGCTGTTGTATAGATTTATTTATCATATGAAAGTTAGTTAATTATAGCCGTTGTATCAATTTATTCATGGTCATGTGAAAGTAAGTTAGTTAATTATAGCCGTTGTATATACGATGGACATGTATTCTGACATTGATGAAATCCGTAATGGTCACTTGATAATTTTGAATTAGCAATTTATAAATCTTGAATTGATGTCTTGGCGAGAATGTTGTTTTGAGTGATTACAGGAAGAAGACTGAAGAGAGAGGGGAAGCATTGCTAAACGGGGTCATCAGAAGGGGATGGTCGAGTAGTTCAGTCATCAGAATCGACAAGTTTGACCTAAAACTATCTTGGCAAGGTTACTAGGACTTGGCAACATATTTCATGGTGGAATCGCATGAGCTATAAAGTAGAACATTATAATAAATAATGTAAAATAAACATAAATTATTACCTTTTAAGAATCATCAAATATTAATATTATTTAATTATTATTTTACATTCTCAAATATGATCATATGTAAATAATAATAAGATGACACCATTACATTATAAGTAATAATCCAATGATGCCACCCTATCATTACGTAGACATAAGCATAGATGAGAAAATATAATAATAATAAAATAATAATAACCTTTAAACTTCCCATTTTCTTTCTTTCTTTCCTCCTCTTTTCTTTTCTCTTTTTAAAATCAATTTGAATGGTTTCGAATGGTTTCTTGTAACGGATGGAAGCCGTAGAGTCCGGCTTTTGTTTATTTCTTAGACTTCCATAATCGTATTATGCATCCGATTATTTGGCCTTCAGCCTTTAAGAACCATTTGTCGCCGGTAACCAAAGTAATAGAGCTGAGTGTTCAAATTCATATTTGTTCAGACTTCCTTAACACATCTGCCGCGGATCACAGTTTAGAAACCAAAGATTTAGTCAAGCGCTAGTCTTTCCAAGTCATTTAGAGGAGTCACATATTATTTTTACTTTCTTTTAATGCCAAGTTCAATGCATAGCAAAACCAAGTTTGTTTGTATGCTCTAAGTTTCCGCCGGTTCTCTGTTTTCTTTCCATATATTGTAACAACAGTAGTAAGGAGATTGTGATACCGAATCCATGTCTGATAATTCCATTTGAATGCTTATATATACATTTGTATTCTGTTCATCTAATGAAAACCCTGCCATGTATTCTGTCAAATATGTATAAATCCAAATACTTCCAATCATATCTTGTAATGGTGAATTGAATATCTCAAAATCAGAACACCGATGAATTCACAAGGCGTTGATGCCAGATTATGGTGAAGAAGGAGAAATGTTCTGCTACAATTACAGTATGATAACACTTGGGAATCACCGGCTTGGAGGCCTGAATAAGGTGAGTAGGTGTTGAGAACTTGCAAAATGAGGTGGACATTAGTATTAATAAATACAATATATAAAACATTACTTTAGCTCATGCATGTTCCACTTATGTAAGAAGTTGTCAAGACAAGTTGGTGGAGATCGGGCTTGTCGACCCACATTTTGAAATCCTTGGCCAGGGTGGAATTAGGCAGATATGCCGAGCAAGTGATCTTTGTTGAATGTCTAGATGCTTTAGTTATTTTGGCGAATGACTGTTGGGACTTTAACCCACCTGAATACTCTGATGGTTGAACTTATGAACATCCCAAGCCCGATCCCGAGGTAGGGAGGGCCGTTCTATTGAATTAGAATAAGTGGGGATAAGTAATGGTCTGCGGTTGGGAGGTTAAGCCTGTGTCAATGCTTCTCCTTTCACCAATGTTGGGGCTTGGACAACAAGTAAAAGAAGTTTCTCAAATTATACTGTATGTTCTTTAACCCTTCGAATGTTTAGTTGTTTCATTTCAAGATGAAATTCAATTACTTTACAAATAGCTGTTACTTAACTAGAAGAAGTTAAATGTTTGTAATTATCTCAATTTGTAATTAGATAGATATTTCATTTCAAGAACATCTGTTATTTAATTCCAGCTAGATATTTAGAAGTAGTTAAACGATCGTAGTACATAATTATCCTATTTTGTATTTTTAGATATTTCATTTCAATAATATCAGTTACTTACTTTCAGCTGAATATATTGAATAGAGTTTTATTTCTGTTATAAACAGTTAATGGAAAATCAATGTCATGTGATATGAAATAGGAAATCAATTGATACAAGATTAAAACTTGTTTAGGAAAATCAGTATGTTACAATGTGCGAGGTTGTTAGTGCACATGTTGTTAGTGATCATGTGGTAAATAGTGAGGATACAACTTCCTATCACAATGTAGATAACGAGTCAGAGAGCTTGCATAGGAGACAAGATATGCAGAACATCATGTGACCAAATAGATGAAGATGAGTGATAGTGATATTTTTAAATCTTTTGAGCATTATGATGCTATCCGATAGATGTTAGTTTATTTGGTTGGGGTGCTCCCTTATGTTAGATGAGCACAATGGTAGTTGCCTTTCCCTAGCAGAGATTCATTCACTTGGAGAGGCTGTCAGGATCTTGAAGCATAATTATTCACAGTTGGTAGATGACTGGGATTACCTTCTTTGAGTGGGGTAGCACTTCTTATGAGGAATTGTTATGAAAATGTAATGTCCCTACAAGGACTGTCTTGGGAAAATAGGAACAGTTACCTTTAAGCCTATTAAATATCATCTTAGAGAATGGTTATTCTTAACAATATTAACACTTTTACCTCCGAATTCACTAGTATATAAGATTAGTGTCTTGATATTATATACATATTGGCATTATATGCAATTTGGTGATATTTGCGATGAGTAAGTGCAAATGACCCAACGGCTATCTCTATTTTAACAATAATGATGAGTGCTGATAAGAACTGTGTTCTATGGTCATCACAATGCCCCCAATGTCATCTTGTTGCTGGTACAGCTTTATATCAGATATATCATGTCCATGTTCTGAGATCCCAATATAGAGATATGATATCATTCCCTGTTTAGATATAAATAAATCCATAGAACTTCATTCATAGAATGCTGAGTGTTTACTATTACTCTTTTGATTGTTCCAGAATCTCCGCCGACTAGTCATCTCCTCTTCCCAATATTAGATGATTATCTAGTTTGTACATTATCATTTCTGAATAACTCTAAGTCTTTTATCTTTTTCTTAACACCTACCACAATTACACAATGATTGTGCCCAATGAAATGGTGAGTATATTGTTGCTGGTGAAGGCCTGTATATGTTTAACTGTAATACTGTATCCTTGTGTTTCACGTTGTGCTTTCTAGCCATCACTTCCTTTGCTCCTATCAAGTTTCTCCCCAGCCTGGATGCTTTTGTTCCATTCTTACTTCTCTTATATAATGGATGATTGGGTCCACAATTCTTTTTCAATATGTTGTGTCTTCTTCCTTCTATGTATTGGTGATAATCATTGTCTCTAGCATGTCTCAATGAGTAACATTTTGACAATCTTAATTTCTTTACTTGTACCTGCGAAGTGTCCAAGTATTATCTATTCTCTTATCAATAGATCATCTCATATGCTTGCTGCTTATATCTGGTCTGCTCCAATTGCCACCAATGTTTGATCATAATATCTTCCTTGCAGACACTGCATTTTCTGTTTGGATAAAGTTATTCAAATCTGTGATTGATTGCAAAATGAAGGCAAATCAATGTTGTATTGATTGTACGTTCCGTCAATTCCTCCCGATGATCTTTGTTTTTGGTCTTTCGTAAATTGATCCCTCGTCTGATATAGATGTTTGGTGTTGTCAATCGTTTCTAATCATTGATACTGATTATGTGTCTTCTTCCCAAATATTCTAATTGGTTATAGACAGTCTGGTGCCGTATGTAATCTCCTTGTCTTGTTCCTTGTGTTTGATTACTTCCTTGAATGCTCGCTTGTCAGGTTGGGAGTTTGTTTTTAATGTTTTTACTTCTTATAAAAAATTTCCTTATATGTAGAAAGCTCATGAAGCAAGTCTTATGGCGATCTCCTCTTATGGGCTCTTTGCAAAGACTTTCTTCCTTACACGATACCCAGCGTTGCACATCATTCTCCATCTGTTTCCTAAGCTACTCTTAGCGATCCTTCTTGACACCTGTGCACATCTCTCATCAAAAGTTTATGATCCGGAACTTCTATCAGGTCTCATCCGAATAGTAGAACATTATCGTGTATGAGAAAAAAATAAAATAAAATGATGCCTTTCATTCGTTCTTCTCTGTATTTATTAATTTCTCCCCACTTCTAATGATTGTCTTCCATTTCCTGTGCATAGGGTGTGTTTTCCCTCCTATTACTTGTTTCTCTTTTTTATATCTCTTCTAAGATCTATTTTTGAATGGTCACGTCCATAAGATTTAATAGATATAAAATTAGTTTTAAATCTTTAATTTAAACTTATTTAATTATAATTATTAGTTTATTATTTATTTAATCTTATATTTAATTTTATAATAATAACTTTATTTATTTATTTATATTTGAGAACGAGGACATTAATAATAATGTAATATAATAATATAAGAATATATCGTATTATTTTATTAATATATTATTTATTCCTATCATATCTTCTTATTATTTATTCCTATCATATCTTCTAATTTTACTAATATAATATAATAATATATCATATTATTATACTAATATATTATCATGTCCTTACAATTAATAATTGATTATTAAATCGACTCCTTATTCTGTTCTTTATTATTAAATTCTAAGGGGAGAAATAAGGGACATGACAGGAAAGTGGAGGAGGTGGTTGAGTTCACCCATGAGCATAAGCCAACTTCTAGGATGTTGGAGAGCACCCAATTGGCTCTCTAGGATCACAACTATAGTTGAGAGAGGTGGTCGTGGAGCTGGAGCATGTACATTCTACGCCAGCCCTAGATTCAGATGAACTACATATAGTAGTGGTTGGTGGTGAGTTGACTTCTATAAATATGGATGATGGATGTGATAAGGATGCAGTTACATCCATCCTTGATATGAGTACAATAGTTATTATGAGATGAGTGCATCAATAGAGGATGTCGTCGGTAGAAATTGTGTATCGGCCGATGGGTTCCTTCGGAAAGGAAATTGTGTATCAACCGATGGGTCCCTTCAGAAAAGAAATTGTGTATCAGCCGATGGGTCCCTTCGGAAAAGAAATTGTGTATCAGCCGACGGGTCCCTTTCGAAAGAAAATTGTGTATCAGCCGATGGGTCCCTTCGGAAAGGAAATTGTGTATCAGCCGACGGGTCCCTTCGGAAAAGTTCTTGTTATGTAGCCGACGGGTAAATAGTTTGTAGCAGACATAATGTATCTGGCCGATGGATACCTTCGGGAAAGTTCTTCGAAAAGTATTTATAACCCCTTCGGGAAGCATTGTAATCATCATATCATATCATACAAGCATAATGTACCGTTTGGCATATGCGAATAATAATAAGAGTTCTGCTATTTGCTGTTCGTGTTCGTGCTTATTATCTGTGTGCGTTTCTTAATTAACTTATGCGGTAAACATTTGGTGCCATTGCCCGATGGACCTGGAAAGGTAGGAGAATGAAGAGTAGTGCCGAATCAGCTGAACAAGAATAAGAACAAGCTAAAAGACAAGGACGAAATACGCACCACACATGGAGATTTGATTTTGGCGCAGCAAGCCGAACGCAGAAAGAGATTCCAGAAGATTGCTGCCGATGAACACAGAAGCGCAAAAGCATTGTTGGAGGAGACACGACAGCGGGTGGAATTGGTAGAAGAGGCAAGGGAGGAGCTTTTGAATTGGTGTTCGTCGAGGGAAGACAATCCAGACGGAAGAGAATCGACTCGCATAGCTCGGAGTGCCGAAGGAGCAAGAGCATGGAGTGAACTCTTCGTCCAGGATCCACTTCCAGAAGGAACAGATTCACTTAATGGAGACCCTTCTTCACCAAACACAGCTGTCGAGATACCAAGTGTGAGCATCGGAATACCAAGCGTGAGCGTCGGGATGGCGAGACCAAAGGAGAAGTTACCGAAATTTGATGGTGATGGAGCAGCTGATCCCATCCGACATTGTAAAACCTGTGAAATGATTTGGAGAGCTAATGGCATAACGGATACAAATGAATGGATGAGGCAATTTTCGGCAACCCTAGGGGGTGTTGCAATTGATTGGTTTACTAATACCGATCCACAAAATTTAAACAGCTGGGATAACATTAAAAAGGAGTTCATCGCCGAATTTCAAGTCCTGTGCGACGATAATGAAATTGTAGCGGAGATATTCAATACTAAGCAAGGGAAGAATGAAATAGTCCGAGTCTTCGCATGGAAATTGAAGGACTTATCAATAAAATGGAGAATAAGCCAGTTGACGGGTTACAGAAACGATGGTTCATTGAGGGCCTTCACCCAAAGCTGCAGAAGAAGATGAAGATCGTGCCACCATCGACATACATTGAAGCATATAACCGGGCAATGAATTTGGAAAGTGAGCAGAAGACCAAGAAGAAGAAGAAGATTAGTTCATTCGATTTAGATGACGACGCCTCTTCAGGAGAAGATAGCAGCGATGACGAGGGAAGCAATAGGAAGGTCCGTGCCTTCCAGAAGGACATGATTCGGATGATGAAGGAATTCAAAAACATGAACAAGGAGACTAAGGGCAATGACCTATGGTGCACGGAGTGCAAGAAAGAAGGCCATACGAAGGGATCTTGCCCGAAAGATCAATTTTGTGAAATTTGCCAGATTCTGGGACACTCGGTAAAGGAATGTCCTTTCAACCTGAAATCAAGAACACCACAGCAAGTGTTCCTGACGCAGGAGGCATCCTCGTCAGGAGGGAACGGGAACACCAGTACGGAAGGTGCCACATCGGGCGGATACAGAAACAACCGGTACAGTCAAAACAACAACAGCAATAACAACAATGGCGGCAACAACAATAATGGCGGAAGGAGTTGAATTCAGTACGATGCGAATGGTCGGCCAATTGTTCAATGCCGCGCATGCAATCTGTGGGGTCACTTCGCCCGAGAGTGCACAACGACGAACACACCGAAGTTGCTATGCCGATGGTGTGGACCTGGCGATCATGACGATGCTAAGTGCCCGAAGTCCGGAGTCAACTTGATTATTGTCGGGATGGATGAGGAAGAAGTTTTGGCAATCACTCGGAAGCAGGCGAAGCTATACCCTAACCCAGCGGAAGAAAAGAAGAGACTAGAAGAAGCACGGGCAGAGATCCAGAGAGCAACGCAAATAGAAACGGCACACCTGAAGGACACACCGAGTACCTCTGTACGGAACTGCGCAGAACAGAACATTGTACGACAAATATTGCAAGCCGAGATACCCGTCAGGATAAGTGATCTGTTGCTCACTATGCCTCAGCTCCGATTGGCACTCACAAACATCGTTCCCCGCTGCTCAACTACTAGGAGAACATGGAAGGAAGCAAGAAAGTGGAGCAAGTACAGTGGACAAAAAGGAGAAAGAAAGTGGCGCAAGTGCAGAAGATCCGATGCTGTTAGCTCTTTCATCCAGACACTATCCGACGGTTGTTGAAATGGGCATTCTCGGGACTGTATTGATGGAAACGATTGTGGATGGAGGGTCCGGTGTCAATGTGTTGCCTGAAGACACCTGGAAAAGGTTGGGACAACCGACATTATGGCCGCCTACATTCCAGCTGCTAACGGCCAATCAACATGGAATCAAGCCATTGGGAGTCTTGACAGCACAACCAGTGACGATTGGAACACAATCATTCCTGTTGGACTTTGTCGTGGTCCCACTGAAGCGGAGAGGATATGATGCCATTCTGGGCCGGGGGTGGTTGATACAAGCCAAGGCAAAGCACGATTGGAAGAAAAATACTTTATCACTCGAAAGCAAAGGCCGAAAGTATGTCATCGTTCTAAACACTCAGATGGTTGGAGAAGAAGCTCTATCGTCGGATTTCGAAGGAGAAGAGGATGATAGGAGGCAAAGTATGGAACCCGATCAGGAGGGAGTCCTACGATTGGAAGGAGATGACGATCTGGATTCAGTAAATGGTCTTTACCACTGGTAGATAGAGGATTACGAGCTCTTTCCAAGTTGTAATATGCTAAGGATCGACGAAGGTAAGAAAGAAGGAAATGAATGTCCGAAGGAACATAGGGAAGCCAAAGGAGGAAATGAATGTCCCAAGGAACACAGAGAAGCCGAAGGAGGAAATGAATGTCCGAAGGAACACAGAGAAGCTGACGGAGGAAATGAATGTCTAAAGGAACATGGAGAAGTGAAAGGAGGAAATGAATGTTCGAAGCAACACAGAGAAGCCGAAGAAGGAAACGCGGATATGACTGAAGCTGAAGGACAGAACATACAATACGAACCCAAAAGAAGGAAAGATTCTACTTTACGACTGCGCAGGAAGAAAGTATTATGTCGAACTACAGATATAGCAAAAAGGTACCGGCAGCAAGGAAGACACACGATACGGCCTGCACAGGCAACAAAGAGGAAGGGTTCAATAAAAGTTGTAGCAGTATAGAGTGAAAGTGTTATTGACGGACATAAGGGGCAGCTGACGGAGTCCATGGTAGCGAGCTTCGGGAACAAACTGGGCGATATGGAGATGACACAGAACAGGCGTAGCAGGTTTCAACTCAAACAGTGGGTGTTGAAGTACGACGACCGAAATGAGATCAAACTAGGCAAGTTCAAAGTTAAGTGGGTTGGGCCGTATCAGATCCGAGAAGTAGGGGACAATGGAGCAATAAAATTATGGACTTTGGATGGACAGGAAATCCCTTAGGCGGTGAATGGCTCGAAGCTGAAGGTATACCATGGCCGGAAGACTTCTGTGTCACAGAATGGCCTTCGGGAGACCCCTTCGTCATTGCAGACTAACGGTGACGGTCGAAGGGAAAACTGACTTTGCTATTCATTATTATTCAACCAAAAAAAAAAAAAAAAAGACAGAAAAAAAGTGCCGTACGGTTTTCAGGATTGTAGAAAAAATTTCATAATTTAAGTGCCGTATGGTTTTCATGGTTGGAGGAAAATGTTCATAATTTAAGTGGCGTACGGTTTTCATAATTCAAGGAAAGTACCGTATGGTTTTCATATTGAAAAAAACAGTACTGTATGGAATTCATAGCCGAAGGAAAGTGCCGTACGGTTTTCATATTGAAGAAAACAGTACCATATGGAATTCATAGCCAAAGGAAAGTGCCGTACAGTTTTCATATTGAAGAAAACAGTGCCGTACGGATTTCATAGTCGAAGGGAAGAATACCGTACGGCTTCCATTTTGAAGTTTGGTGTACGGTTTTGCTGTAGTACGGCTTTTTTCTTGCAGTGTACAGTTTTTTTAAGAGTTGCATATTGTAACACTGAGACCACCGTACAGATTTTAATAGCCTGAGTAAGTACGGACTTTTTCACTGTGTGGATTTCACTACTCACCGTACGGATTTTATGAAGACTTGGAGCGTACGGATTTTTAGCTATTTTAACCATGTAAAATCACCGTACGGTATCCCTGTATGGATTTTTGAGGAAAGCCATTGACACTGCGAATTTTGGCCGTACGGTGCACAGAATTTGGAAGTAAAGACAGCGTATGGAAATTGCAATTTGGAATGCAAGGTGATTGTATGGATTTTTCAAGCATATCATGTGTACGGATTTGGATTGCGAGATTACATATTTTGAAGAGTGGGGTTTTGGCGTACGGCTTCTACTTGCTATTGCATTCAGACTTTGGAGGACGTTACAGGATATTGCATAAGGAAGGAGTCGATACAGTGGCAGGATGTATGGTGTAGTTGTACATTTGTAGCACAGAAAGGTGACAGGAGGTTTTCTAAAAAAAAAAAAAAAAAAAAGAGTCGACAAATCGAGAGTGCTCAGAATGAGTATCAGATGATACCAGTTGAGAAGACTTGGAGCTGCTGTAGGCATGGAGTGTCTGTGTATCAGAGGCATTGAGAGTAGGTGTTGGCTGTGAGGCTATCTTGGTGGATGCGTAGAGAGCTCGGGAGGAGCTGATCATCCAGTTGGAGGCAGTGCAGCGACACTTGGTTCAGTGTACTCGGAATTGGAAGGCAGAAAGCGGCACAGGTGGCTATTAGGGTCAGATGTCAGATTGGCTAAGGTGACAGTGTTGAAGACCAGTTAGTTAGTCAATGTATTTTGGTTGTTGATTTGTCTCAGAGATTTTGTAATAGTCGTCAGGAGACGACTTTTCTTTTTGGGGGGGATGATGTTGTCGGTAGAAATTGTGTATCGGCCGATGGGTCCCTTTGGAAAGAAAATTGTGTATCAGCTGATGGGTCCCTTCGGAAAAGAAATTGTGTATCAGCCGATGGGTCCCTTCGGAAAAGAAATTGTGTATCAGTCGACGGGTCCCTTCCGAAAAGAAATTGTGTATCAGTCGACAGGTCCCTTCCGAAAGGAAATTGTGTATCAGCCGACAGGTCCCTTCGGAAAGGAAATTGTGTATCAGCCGACGGGTCCCTTCAGAAGAGTTCTTGTTATGTAGCCGATGGGTAAATAGTTTGTAGCAGACATAATGTATCTGGCCGACGGATACCTCTGGGAAAGTTCTTCGAAAAGTATTTATAACCCCTTCGGGAAGCATTGTAATCATCATATCATATCATACAAGCATAATGTACTGTTGGCATATGCGAATAGTAATAAGAGTTCTGCTGTTTGTTGTTCGTGTTTGTGTTTATTATCTGTGTGCGTTTCTTAATTAATCTATGCGGTAAACAGAGGACTACAAAGATCTTCCTATTGTATCAAGTTTCGCAGTCGTTAGTACACTGACAAATGATGCAAAACAAATTATTGAGAGTCTAGATGTGACAACTGTAGATTCTTCCGAGAGTTGTGTGCCAACTCGTTATACTACCTCTTTGTCACAAGTCTCGGGTAAGGTGTCATTTGAGTTGGAGATAAGCTCTCATGGGGATTTGTTTCCTTTTGGTGGAAGAAAATCTATTACTTCATCTCATACAACTGATAGCGATAGAGCCATAGTTTTAGAGGGGTCAATTGTGGATTGCAGGGGACTAGGTTAATGCTTCTTCATATAATATCTACTACATAGTCATTTATGGAGTATTTTCTTGAGTCTAGAATTGCAGGAGGGACCATTCAAAGCAGGGTACTCTCATCCGGGGTTCTTGTGGTATTCAACGTTTGGTGGGGAAGATTGTAGAGGCTTTGGCTACAATGCTTCCCCATAGGGATTAAGTGGTTGGGTTTGCTAAGAGGGTTACCTGGGATCCTATCTAACTAGTTATTTGGGAACAAAGATTGGAGCTATCTCTTAGCTCTCGGTTTGATGGCATTGAGCCTCTCATAGAGACCTGTGCATTTTATTGTAACTACATATTGAGGAGTGCTCATCATTTTTCTTTTGACCCATAGGTAGATGAATTGGTTTCATGTAGGTGGGGGTTGCTCTAGGTTCATACCGTCTTTTATGGGATGGGTTTGCACTATCTACAATTGATGGGGTTAGTTGTGTTTCAAGTTAGTAGGAGACTACTTGCAAAGTCAACATGTCCATAATGGTTTTGCAGAGGATGGATATTTGGGATATGGTACATATGCTTTTGGGAGTACTAGTTCTAGTTGCACAAATAGACTTCATACTCATGGACGATTAGTAGGGTGTGTAAGGTGTTTTGATGTAACAGATGATATCAAATATCTATTGTTCTTTGGTATGGATGGATGTGATTTCATCTCTACTAGGACCCAGGTGGAGATGGGATTGGCGTTGGAGATTGGGTGAGTCACCATTGTTGGTATGGTGATAGTATGTTCAAGATAGCTTTGTCGATAGTATTATGATCACAAGAGTTTGTAGGTGATGCCAAGGACATTATACATATTTATCCTTGGGATCCGGGTGGATCATTGTGTTTCTTTGATTCCTGGGATTGCTTGAGGACAAGCAATCTTGGGGAGGGAGGACTGTAATGTCCCCTTTTTAGCTTGACCATGGTGGTTGTAGAATGAAAATGCTACTCAAGTTCACAGAATAATACCAATGACATTTACATAGATCAAAACATAGAATGTACCTTAATACCACAACACCAACTGGGGAGGAAATGATCTATTTTATTCACACCAAAACATCGTGAGTACAATGATAATAATCCAAGTACTTATAGAAGGGTCGGTTGGTTGGGAAAACCAACCGACGCATTCCCTAACCTCCTAACTACCCAGCTCGCTCAAGCTTTAACAAGCACTAAGCACAATATTACTTTATTCTCTACTACAATGGTGGATGGATTTGGCCTATTTCTAGGTCCTTGTAGGTTAATACTAGTGATTTGAGGACCTTGTTGAGGGTTATGGCTCCATTTGGTGGGACTTACTATTTGTATTAAGCCAATGGATGGTTTCGATGAAGCTCAGATGAGTTAGAAAAGTTGAATGATGCTCTCAGTTTTTATTTTTGGCTTTTGGTTTGGGCTCCAAGAATCTTGGAGGGAGCATCTATTTTTAGTAAGTCACTCGGTCATGTTCATTCATCATCTTTCTTCATCTAGATAACTCATGTGCTATCAGATTTCGATTCTGATGCTTCTTTATTCATTTTTGCAAGATAGGTGAATTATGATTATTATTTAATTAAATACACTAAAGTTGCTCTATATGCTGGCATCGTATATTGGTCACCTTAGTGTCATAGCTCGTTGGAACTAGGTTGAATTTTCCTAAATCTTAGGCACAGGAAACAATGATCTTGTGTCTGAATATCATGATATTGATGAAAAGATAATTTTTGGAGCCAAAGGGAGTAAATAAATTATATTATTCAAATATGTGCCTGAGTATAAAGCTAAGGGCATTTAAGTGAAAAGCCTCTTCATGAAGCTAATTGTTGGTTTGATAAGAAATATTTGTTAAATAAATTTAAAACCAGTGGCTTTTTACAAATGAAATTATTCTTGGATATCTTTGATTTGCATTTTGTGGAGAAGTTGATCTTGAGCATTTTGAAAAAATTTCATGCCTGGATGCCATGACTTTTTTTTCACTTCGAGCCATTCATGATAATGGCGAATCATGCTAGGTGTGTTTACTCTATTACTAACGGTTCAGTATTATTATTGAAGTTTTGGGCATAGAAAATATTCAAATCTGCGTTGGGAGTTGATAGTGTGTTGAAGATCAATTCTACTCAAAGGAGGTTGAGACGGCTAGTGTCTTTAGTAATTCAAAGGCAGAAATAACATTTGTTGGGGCAATACAAGTGATTGGTATCAAGCATCAGGGGCTGCATTTATACATAGAGGAGCAGCGCTCAGATTACCATGGTTGTGATCTGATTGAGACATTGCTAGTGCAAGTTTGGCCAGCTTTACACCTTTATAGGTTTGTGATTACATTCCTAGAGGCCCACATCAATATTGGGATTTATTCTTGATCGATACCTTCTCTTAGTGAGACGCAACGTGCATAACAGGTTCCTTGCATTTCAGATATTTAATAAATGTGCATTTTATACAGCTGCAATTCATTGTATATATTTGCAAATTATAAATAAGAGTGTGGATTACCATTAGTCTCTATGTATTGTTTTTATTTCTTCTCAAAATCTGAGAAGCATATAATCCCCCAAAAACTACAAAAATCAGAATCTTTCGAAAAGCAAGGAGAAACAATATTACTTCTATAGTGTAGTTAGGAGTGAGCCAGTAGGGCTTATTACATGTGGCTCTTTCATAACTTTTGTGGGAGAACTGACACTTTCCCAGCCAATGTGGGACAATAGATATAGTTTTCCCCTTAAATAATTCATTTACTTCAATACTTTAATTAATACCTTTTTATAGTTTCGATGAATTAATTGAATAAATTGCCTCTTTCAATGATGACAACCTTCAACTTATGTGAAATTATAAAGTCAAATTATAAATATATAATAAGCCATTTCATGTTTTAATAATAATCTGGCCACTAAAATAATAACTGCCGAAATACTTATCCTTCTAATATGTCGTCTAAAATAGTAGTTTATTATTTTCCCACATGATCTAATGCACTTTCCAAAAATTGAAAGGGTCCTTCTCAATCATCACCAAACTTGCCATAAGCAGCAAGTACATGAAACTAAACCCAAACAAAGTCCGATCTAAGCTAAACAAAGACCAAGCTAGAGCATAGTGAATTCTCGAGAAGACAAAACCCTCCCGTAATCAATTCTCTGTTTTCAAAGTCCCTCTAACCACAATAATTAGCCTACAAGGGACACAATAATAACAATTTGTCCTCTAACACTAGCTAAAAAGGGGACATTACAATCCACCTTCCCTGAAAATTGCATGTCGCTAAGCAATCTCAAAAACAAATAACATATTAGCCCACTCCGATCCCAAGGGTAAAAGACTGTATAATGTCCCCACAATCACTAACCAACTCCTGTAGCATCATCACCAATCTAACTGAGAAAACCTAAAAAACTAGAATGAAACCAATTATAGATGTTGTAGGAGTGAACATTTCACAAGGAAGCAACTTGGAAGACTGACGAAGGTTGCTTCCCAAAACTACACAAGGTGAGTTGTCATGCACATTATCCAACACATACTCAATTGAATTGTTCATCTGAAAGAGATCATGCACATGGGAGTAAAAAGTGAAGCCATATGTAGTTGACACCATGTACATATTTGAAAACTCCTCTACGAGACCTGTTTGAAAATCCCGATCCAATAGAAGGATCCCAAACATTGGACATAAGCCTGCCAAGAAAAACATCCTTTGCCTTCTGTTGCTCAACTTTGAACTCAACTTCACTGTTCCCAACGTGGTGAAGCCAATCAATAAGATCCAACCAAACTGAAGTGTTGACCTTGTCTACACTTGGATCCCAATCCTCATTGAACTCACATCCATTCGTATTGAGGAGATAATAACATCCAAAGGCATCTGTAACACAATCATTGTCTCCATCCTCTACAACACTCCATGGATGTGTTGACTCGACAAGTAATCCAACTTGCAGTCACAAATCCCATCTACTATAGATGGCAATTGCTTTTCCCTCAAATGATGGTACAACCTGTTGTCCTGCATTTTGTCACCACAAAATGTAGGTAGTACAAGACTTTTTCAAATTAGTTTTGCATTTCTCTGAGTTCATTTCATTATTTAATTGGTTAGTATTGATCAACTAATTGGTACCAATTGATACAATGAATCTTTTTATTGAAGACCTTCGTCAAGTCTTTTTTGTTTTTCTTTTTGTTGAGCCTTTGCTTGATTTTTGAAGCCTTCAAAGTCTTTTTCTTGCTTTTGAGTTTGCATTTGTTTGTTTTTAGTCCTTTGGTTTTGCTCATGTCATGCCATTCGTTTTCTCCTTCGATTCGGTCTAACCTAGAGGTCAATCGGAGTTGTCAGTGAAAAGATATAGTCATTTTAGTGCCTCAAAAGTGGACATTTTAGGTGCAATAACACAAATTAAAAATATGATGTTATATTTTCATTTTGACATTCACTTTTTGAAAATATAACATTTTACTCAATTTTTGTTATGTTTTGAAATTACTTTTCATTTAAATTTATAACTTAAAGTGACTGTAGTGCACTTTATGTTATAATTTTAAGTTGAGTTACTTTTTAATTTTTCATTTAAAGTGACTATAGAACTATATAGTTACTTTTTAAATTTTTGATTTTTAAATCAAATACTTATATAAATGTCACTTTAATATAATGTTTATGTATTATATTGATTAATATGATGCATAAATGTTATTTTTGACCCATATTGATGACATTTTTATAAAATTAAGTGAAATACATAACTTAAATGCCTCAAAGTGGACTTTTTATGTGCAAATGCATATAAAAATCTATAAAAAGTGAAAACTTTTCATGCTAATGGATACGAAAACTCATTTTGAGGACCTTTTTCAAGTCATTACATTAAAAGCTTGTAAAAGTGGACCTTTTTGATGCAATGACATGAAAAGTTGAGTTTTCATGCTTGTGCATGGAAAATGTGAGATATGTTTATAAAATATGTAAGTGACTCCAAAAAGTGAGATTTTGGAGACTTGCACATTTTAAAATATGTAATGGGCTTCAAAAAGTGAGATTATATCTCAAGACATATTTTAAAACATCCATTGGACTCAAAAAGGTCCGATTTTGCCTTCCTACATGTTTTAAAATATGTAATGAACATAAAAATGTCCTATTATGTGAAGAAAACATGTTCTTGCTCAAAAAACCTCTTATTTTAATCATAACTTCTAATTTTCCCCATGGATTTGGATGAAATCAGTTGTATTCAAAACGTTTTGGAGAGGTGATCATTTTGCCCTCATCAAGAATCAGTTTATTGTGTCCAAAAATGTGTTCAAAACTCCCAAGCTAGGGCACAATTTTGCAAAAAACTCCATAAATCTTCAAATTTGGAACATGTTTTTGTTTGGAATCAAATCGTTTTGACCTTATTTGCTGATTCCATTACATTGTGATCATTATTTTGATGTTAAAACACCAAATCGTTTTTGCTTGGAGAAACACGTTTTTGCTTAGAATGCCCGAAAAATTGGGGTTTTAATCCACTTTTGTGTTTTAAAGCAACTTTTTTGCATTTGGATCCATGTATATCCATTTGGGGAAGTCGTTTTTGCATTCACAAGTCAAAAATGACTCAAAAACATGCAGTTTTTGGCCACGTTTTTGCGAAAACGGCCTATATTTTTGAATAAAAGTCATGTTTTTGTTCAAAAGACTCAAAAAATTGCATTTTCAACCCATACATTTGATCAAAAGGGATTGTTTTTGAGTTTTGAATGCATGATATTGTTTTTGGAGACCATTTATTTGGCACTTTCATGTCAAATCCGACCATTGAATGTCCATTACATGCAAGTGCGGAAAAAGTCAAAAGGTTGTTTGAAAATCCGAATTTAAGGGAGAATTGGTCTTAAGACTATAAAACATGCTATTTTAGCTCTTTCTTCTTCATTTTTGGCACTTAATTTTCATGTAAGTGGACCTCTTCTTTCATGCATTTTAATTCATGATTATCTTTGCTGATTTTATGCATGAAATCATTGAATGGATGCCATTTGTAAGAATCTTTGCCTTAGAATGTGCATTTTTCCTTTAAATATGAATTTTTTTTCATTTTGATGTCTTTGGTTCTTCCCCAAGTTCCAAATTCGAATTTCATCTTTGGAGTGCATTGCATCTTGGCATGTTTTGAGTTGTTTTCAAAGGTATGTTTTTCTTTTGTTTTGGTTTTGTGTGTTTGTTTGCCGGTTTTTCTCCATTTGGAGAAGTTGCAAGTTTTTTTTTCAAAAACTTGTTTTTCCTTCATTACATGCGAAAGCGTTATCATTTTTCACATTCCATTTCCATGTCATTACATCTCACATCTCATCTGACAAATGCGATTACATGTTTATCATCTCATTCGCCATCCGCACATGCATGTAATCCCATTTTCTGTTTCCATTTTCATCCATCTCATTTTTCGCTTCCATTCGCACGACACGATTACACGAAATGCCTTACGTGTAATTGCATCCAAAAGGTCCGATTTTGATCAAAAGTCATATTTTGAAAAGGCAAAAGGATGTTATTTTCGCTTTCTGTGAATTTTGACTTCTTTCTTCTTCCAAAAGTGACTATATAATTCATTATCTCACCTCCATTGTTTCATTTCCATTTTCATATACACATTCGCACTTACGTGATTAAATACATGTTTCCACCTCATAACATATTTTACATGTTACTCTCCATCTGCATCCGCATATACATGTAAAGTATATGCATTCGCACTTACACCTCATTTCATTTTTCCACATTCCGTTACATTGTGCATTTACATATATGCATGTTTCATTCAATAAAGCTTTGAAAACATTTAAGTCACTTTTGAAATCAACAACTTTCACTTTGCACGCATTCCCATGTGTTTCACCTTCGCGCATTTTCATTCCATTCCATTTTCCATATTCATACTTTCATTTCATTTCATTTCACATTCCATTGCATATGCATACGCTTTCTCTTCGAAAGTCACTCATTTTTGAATCTTCACTACTGCTCTGGAATCCACTTACATGGAGATTCCTTTTGATGATGCATTTGTGTTTTGGAATTTTTGTGTTACAGTACGAGCACAAGAAATGTCCTCGCCTTCCAAATCCAAGGGCAAGATGAAATACCAATATGACAGAATTGGCTCATGCAGTTCCTTCGTCAGTTACGTCTGTTCTGGATAACATACTAGACACCAAGATTGGTCACGTAGATGTAGCCGATTTTCTACAAAGGATTGAAGCTCCAGCTACGCATGAGATGAAACGCATTAAAAGAAGCAACATTCATTTGGTTTCTACATTTCCTATGGCGGCCATAGAACCTGATTTTGTTTACGGATGTGCTCGGCGATTCACTCGGAAGACAAGGAATATCAAAGACACTGATGGCAAGGTCATCATTAGCCTTGATCCTAAAGTGATTGAACAAATCTTCAAAGTTCCTTGAAAATCAGAATGTGTTGATTTGACCAAAGATTTGTCATTAGCTTGTTGGAATGAACAAAAAAACAACTATCAAAAGTATGTCAACCTTTACTGGTTAGACAACAAAAGAAGTAATTTTTCCAGGTGGCCAAAGACTCTTCATTAGTCAAATTTTAAACAAGAATACAAGGATCTCATCATCCTTCTCAGCAGAATTTGTGGTCTGAAGGATTCTTCCGACTTTGGCAGAATTTGTGGTCTGAAGGATTCTTCCGACTTTGAGCCATGGATGTACAAATTTATGTTTCAAATCATAGAGAACAAAGAACACATCTTTTGGGGAGAGCTTATTAGTATTGCGATCTGTCAGCAAATATGCAATGTAGGAACATCAGTACCTTTTTACATGAACTCATATCTAGTTTACATTGCTGCTGCCATGGGATCTTTTTCGAGGCTTTCCACCAAAGGTGATCGTCTTCAAGTACCTGTTTGGGAATACTATGACCAAATTACTTTGGCTAACAATAAATATCATTACAAAAGAGTCCAAGATGCTTTCTTTGGACATTACAGGTGTCTGTTCGACAAACAGTTGTGTATCAAAAGAGTATCTGATGCAGCATGGGAAAAGGTAAACCATTACGGTTGCATTTTTCTTCAATTTCCCACTTTCACATACTTGAGAGTTGGATATTTCAAAGGAGAGCCGTATACCTTACCTAGGTATGCTATAGATGAATTATTCTAATGGAGTTAGCAAGACAACTCATGGACGTGCAGAATGATCAACATGCGTCACATAGGCCCGGATTTGGCATCACCTCGGCTAGGCCTTTATCTATTGGCAATTATTCAATTGTTTCTGTGCCTAAAGCAAAGAATATGGAAGCAAAGTTGCAATTGATTACATTGAAGAGGTTCAAGGCTAGATTTGACTTTGATTATCGAAAGATGAACTCTCAGATAAAGAGGGCTTATACTCATGTTCATTTCATTGAAGACATTTGGATTGACATGAGAACAGAGTTTGATATTATGAAGATGGATTATTGCAGGTTAACCTTGCAACAAATAATTGATCTTAATATGTTGGAAATCCCTCTAGATTTCCAAGTTGAAGATGACGGCGACATCCTTGATTCGAAATTTCATCAAGCCGATTTTGATAAAATCTATCATTTTCCTATTCAATGGCAACACAAAGAAGGTACATCTATTATGGATAGGTTTCAATCCATCTTAGCAAACACTAACAAGTGGTTGAAAAGTAAATGTCTAAAAAGAGTAAATCCTAAAATGGGTCTGAATTGTGGAAGCTTTGGTCCCCCTGGCAAGAAGTCACAACTGGAAATTATAGGGAAAGATGGTGCTTCATCTTCAAATGTCAAGAATACTCTCAAATTCAAATTAAAGGGCGGAAAAGGGACTAAATAAATTATAGGGAAAGATGGTGCTTCATCTTCAAATGTCAAGAATACTCTCAAATTCAAATTAAAGGGCGGAAAAGGGACTAGATCATTCCAAGTTCTTGAATCAATTCAAGAATCAGTGATAGAATCAGAAGAAGAATTGGAAACAGAATCCGAGAAAGAAGATTCAGATGAAGAAGGAGAAATTAGAATCATATCTCCTCCCAAGCTTGCACGAGCGTGCACATCTTCTCCACATGGAGAGCCCTTTTTGCATGAGGTTGATGATGATGTAGATTCGTTTTCTATTGTTTTCACTCACTCTATTCCAGTTTCGGAGGTTAACACCATGGCTCTGCCAATTTCATCTGCTGCTCCTCGTGTTCTTGGACATTATCAATTTGAACACTTAGCAAATGTGTTTGATGATTTTTCGACTCTTACTGGTGGTCAAGTTTCCCAACTTAATACATCTTTCACAAGATTTGAACTTTTCATGAAAGAATCTTCACAACATGTTCCTATGCCTATAGCAGTGCAAACTGAATCTTGTTCAGTCACTAGAGATATACAATCTAGATCAATGCCAATGGTCTCCACTATGCTTGCTTCTACAGATGAAAGTTTTAGCCTACCTGCATGGTTGAGTAGAATAACAATGAAGAGAAGGAAGGTGGTTGTTCCTCCTGACAATCTTCCTGTGAAGAAGACTAAATCCAAATCTCTGAAGGACAAGATTGTTTCTGGAATTTTGGTTGATTCTGACAAAACCAAGTATGTTGAGGTTGCTGAGCCCTTAGTAGATAAAGATGTTGAAGAACTCACTAGCTCTGATTATAAATTTACTAAGATTGAAGTTGGAAAGCAATCTCGTTTGAGTTCTTTACAAGATGCTCATGATGCATTGGCAAATGTATCAAAAAGCAGTCATGAGCTTTGGGAAAAGAAGAATCAGTTGAAACAGGAAATAGCTCGTTTGAATGAGGTTATCCAGAAGCAATCTTCTCAGAATGTTGTTGTTGCATCACAAACATCTAAAGAGAGAA
Source organism: Cupressus sempervirens (assembly GCA_028749045.1). Lineage (NCBI taxonomy): Eukaryota > Viridiplantae > Streptophyta > Pinopsida > Cupressales > Cupressaceae > Cupressus > Cupressus sempervirens. The sequence goes on along the minus strand of CM053788.1, from coordinate 294,193,734 downwards.
GGTTGATTGAAGCTGCTAATTCTTGGATACAGGAAATCATTGTTGAAGGAGTTCGAGCTATCATAGAGACACTTGCAGTTCTAAAGCATATCAAAGAGATGAGCAAAATGAAACTAAGCTTAATTTCTTTGACTCAGGAAGTAGATAACTTGAAGGAAATCCTTGAGGATTGGGATGAAATGATAAAATTTTATTTAAATGCTATGGTCTCATGTGATGTTCTTCCGTCATGTGAAATGTTCTTCAGATTTCAAGGACTCATTTGTTACAAGGAAGAGACTTTAAGAAAGTTGATCACAAAAGTGCAAGTGGCTCTTGAAGATTGTCAAGCAGTTGAAACAAGCCTTACTTGTGATTTGGAGCAATTGGGATGCCGTGTTCCTGATAATCTTGGTAATCTTTTGGCAGTAGAGAGAGTGAATTCAGAATATACAATCAGAATCGATGCTGATGTAGATTCCGAAGATTTTGGTTCACACACAATGAACAAGTTCGTTTTGTACAAATCTTTGACAAAACACTTGTTAGATACTACAACAGCAAATTTCAAAGTGGTGCAATCAGCATATGAAAATGCAGTGAGAATCGAAGCCATATCAAAGACTATGGAGATTGCTGATCTTCCTACAGTGCGTGACGTCATTGTGAAATTCAAGGCATTAAGAAGCAATCTTTAAGATTGTTATGTAATTTCTACTTCATAGTTGTTTAAGATGCATTACATGATAAAGTGTAATTGCATGTATGTAAAAGATGTAATGCGAGTTGCATGTAATCCATTAGTTTTTGTAGTTAGACTTGGTCAAAGTTGGTCGAGTTGCTCCCACTTTTTCCTCTCCCTTTTTCTCAACTTCTTTGCCTATATAAAGGAGTGCCCTCCTCATTGTAAAATCATCATTATCTTTATACAAGAGAGCTCTGGAGAAATTGTGCCAGCAGAACTTCGTTTGTGTGAGCATTATTTTGAGAAAAAGTGAATACAAAGGCGCATTTGAGACTTAACTTTGATTAAGTGAAATTGTCACTTGTATGCATTATAAGCTTTGTCTATTATTCATTCAAGTCATCTTTGATTCGTATTATCTTTTGTTATTGATATTGTATCCTTTGTGATTGATAGAAAAGAGTTTAGAAACAATTGAATCCCGAGCTTTGATCAGGAACAATTGTGAAAATCCATAGCTATTAGCTTTGTTTGTAGCTTGGGTGTTCGTCTTAATTTGCAAAATAGTTAGATTGTTGTTACTTTTAGGAGTCTTTGTGCCCTAATTGTAAAGATTTTACCACATAGAAGTACAACGGGACTTAGAGCCAAACTGGTACGTTTTGGCTAGCCTTTGAGTTAGTTAAAATTTATTGGTATCACTGTTTCCAGCTCGTGATAGAAGTGTAATTAGAGATTCACTTTGCCCATTATTTGCCTTACAAATAAGTGGATCCTTTCTTGAAAGTTAAGAAGAAAGGATAATAGTAACACCCTCTTTATAAATCTCTCAATTTCTTGTTTACCTTGAGTTGATCCAAAGAACAGTGAGAAGGGGGAGCCTTCCCTTTAAGGTAGGAGAGTCTCTGTCTCACATGCTGTGGCTGGTCATCCTATTTTGCGACTGAATTTTTACCCAAAACTGTCGATTGCAAAATATCCACCCAACACAACCCTAGAATCAATCCATGCTGATGTACCATCAAATCCTTTATGTGTGGATCAGATAAGTTGTGATGAACACTTGTCCCTATGTAGTTATGATAAAAGCCTCCCACCTCGGTCAAACATTGACCATCGTAGCTCTGAATGTAACCCCTATCATCTAGCTCATCACCAACTACATCTACAATGAATTCAACTGTAGGAGAACCCAATGCAACATATGGGTTCTTGCTAATCTCTATAGATTTACTTATTCCAAATATATCATTTGTACTTGAACTAGTGATATGCATGGCCACATCCTCAATCTTCTCACAACCATAGCTCGTGGATATCAAATCATCACCAACTGCCACTGAAGACGACTGAACTTTAAATGTAGCTGGTGAAGACTGTCCCAAGCTCAGCTCCCCAAATAACTCCTCAATCCATGATTGAGACCCATGAAGTGCCAACTACTCTCTCTTCAATGAATCTATAAGCACTCTGAAATTCATGGGTGAGCTCATCTACCTCCTTTCCCCTCAACATATCATAGTAAGTCCAATCCCAGTCCAAAAGTTAATCTTTGTCAGCCAATAACTAATTTTGTTTCATTATTCTAATAGCTTTTCAAAGTGTATAAAAGTTTGTAACGGAAAGACTACCATCATAGTGCTCATTTGCCACAGGATGACTCCAACCATAGGTAGCCAACATTTGTTGAGTAACATCAAAGTGCTCTATGGCTGTGCGCATCATTCTGTCATCAACCTTTAGCTGCCCAACCAAATGTCTCTGAAATTCATGGCTCCGATGCAAGCTCTCTAAATCAAAGTTTTCTCCACGGTATGAAGTTGTGTCTGTATTGCTCATTTCATGCATAATGGCACCCTGTGTGTTATCAAATCTGCAGACATCAACAATCAAGTTACTACTGCTAGGTACCTTTACAAATGGCTCATCAGATAAAGTAGCAAACTACTGCTATATCAGTCTCCTCTCACACTCCCTCTTCCGTATAATTGTAAGTCCCTGTAAGTCATGATCTTTGGACCTAACATCAACTAATGAATTCTCTATTTCACTTCATAAAGTCTGGTATGAAAGATCGGACTCAATAAGAAAGGAGTCTTCCTCATAAATAGTGTCAGTAGTACCCAAATCCAGAGTATTACATACTTTATATTTTCTTTTTGACTTTATAAATTGCATCAATAAATGGGCTTCAAATATTAAAATCATTAAGTGCACTTTAAGTCACTTAAATGAAGGTTCGTGGCCCCATTGAATATAAAGTGCACATTAAACTTTATATTATGTCTTTAAAGATTATTATTGATAAACTATTACTTTATTAATAATTAGAATAACATAAATAAATACTCATTATTTCTCGAGTCCATCTGAACCAAGAAGTTAACCACTGCATCCTCTGTTGATTTTATTGCCTTACTAAATATAGAAAGGGCCCTTCTTGATCACCCCCATGCTTACCATAAATTAAGTATACAAAATTGGGCTGAAACAAAGTCCAATTTGAGCCAAATAAAGATCAAGCTAGAACATACAAAATTCTGGACAAGATAAGAACCTCCATTTAAAAACCTCTACCTTAGAAGACCCTTTATGCATAGTAATTAGTCTACAAGGGTCACAATAATAGGCAATCCCTCAAACTCCAATGGTCACGTAAATGGGGACATTATAGTCCTCCCTCCTTGAAATTGCTTGTCCTTAAGCAATCATGATTGCAAAGAAACTCCATTACATTGGAGCTTCAAATGAAATTTGTGAAATGTCCCATAGTGCAACGACATTTTTGAGGCATTTGACTCACAACAACTGTAAAAAAATGAAAAATAACCCATCTATCCAACTTTATGCTCTGAGACTATGAATCCGAAACACACCATGTACATGAGGATAAAAAATAACACTGCTAGCCACCCAAACTATACACATAGTGGGAAATCCCCAGTGAACCTAGATTGGAATACTGATGCACACAAAGGATGCCACAATATACTAAAGAGCATCCAACAAAATATGCTTGGATACCAAATCTTGAATCCTTGCCGACCAAGGAAAATAACCCAAGCCATCAATTGTGCTAACAAGATTCCACCACCTTCATATTGTAGAAGGTGAATCAATTTGTTAGAACCCATCAGCCCTGCTCTTCCAAACCTGCCTTTAGCTGGCTTCCAACATAAAAGAGGCTCACATCTATCCATCATAAGGAAGAATGGATATGGCAACATTTAGTAGACTAATTCTCTTTTACATTCTACCAATCCCTTGTGAGTGTGAAGTCCAACTATACTACAAGGACAAGAACTCCCGAGTGTCCATTCCATTCCCAAGTTATCCATCCTCGGCTAAATCGCCATGGATGTACTGACTCTGCAAGTAGTCTACTGCCAACTTGCAACAACTGACTCCATTTATTGAAGACGACATATATCCATCCTATGAAGGGTGATATAATCCAGGAGCCAATCCACACAGATGTATAACCAAATCCTCTACTTGTGGATTAAAAGAGAAATGATCCGCGCTCCTCACTATGTAGTTACAATAAAAGACTTCGATCTCTTTCAATGGTTCATCACTGACAACTTGAAAATCAGAAGATGGCTCCAATCTCTGATCCTAGACAACTGACTGGGTAGATGCCTTGCCAAACCTCTCTGCACACCCAATCACATACTCTCTATCATAAAAAAGGGGAGATATTATGATTTAAGTGTCTCCAATGCCCTTTGGATGAACCTCAAATTGCAAATATGACTATCGGCCTCAAGACCACAATTCCTCTCCTCAAATTCAGCTCTCCAAAGTAAGTATGCAACATATTTATGTGTGTAATCAAAATGAGAAAAGGTTGAATCAACCCTCTCTCTCGTAGCTCTCAACTAGTCCCTCCATCTTTGAGGCTCAACAAATTGTTGAACATAATCAACTGCATGGAATGAAATAATAGGATTGTTCCCAGAGGGAAACAACCCAATATGAGAATCAATCTCCCAAACAAATGATGCTCTACATATATTCCGTGTAGAAGATGGAGTAGTGCCTTAAACTCTCGCACACCTCATTCACAAATTCACTTCTACCTCACAAGGACTCTCAGTACCTTTATCTTGCATCATCTGTCAATGTGCTAACCATAGATTAAATTCTCATCGAGAAGTGACATATATCCTTGTTTCTCAAGAGAAGTTTCACAAAATGAGAAATATCTCCTACTTATCGAGAAATAGCAAGGATTTCTCGTGGAGAATTCTCTCCGAGAAGTCTTGAACTTCTCAGCAAGAAGTTGGTCACTTCTCTGCCACATCTTGCCAACTTCTCGCGATAACTAGCATACTTCTTGTGGGCAATAGCAGTGAAATTTTGATGCCTATTGAGTTGCCTATTTTGTATTCATTTTGCGTTTTTGAGCATTTGGAGGAGAGAAGGGTTTTGGAGGAGAGAAATAGTGTTTGGCAGCCTTGTAGATTGATTATAAATCCACGAAATTTTCTGGAGAAGTTACTGATTTATCTCCAATATTTGCCGAGAAAACTTTCTTTTTCCTTGCCGATTAGTGGTAGAGAATGAGATTTTGAACTATTGTGCTAACTATTGGAGAACCTGATACAACAAGAGGCTCTCTATAGTTTTCTATCAAATTACTCATTCCAGTTGAATCCGCTCCTAAATTGGTGACAAATGTAGCCACATACTCACTACAATTTATAGGTATCAACTCATCACCAACTGCAGTAGTAGGAAGATGAACAAAATTTGTAGCTGGTGAAGATTGTACTCGGTTTAACTCCATGGTGAGTGAGCTCAACTACCTCCTTTCCATTCAAAACATCGTAAAAATTGTGACCCCACTCAAGAAGGTAATCTTTGTCAACCGACAACTATAGGTAATTATGTTTCACAATACCAATAGCTTCTTGAACTGAATGGAATTCTATTAAGGAAAGGCCTCTATGACCGTGCTCATCTGACATAGGAGCACCCCAACAAAATATGGCTAACATCTGATGGGAAACGCCATAATGCTCATTGGCTGTAGCAATCTGATTATCATTCACCTTCAAGTGCCCAGTCAAATGATGTCTCTGAACACCCTGACACGTATTTAAGCTCTTTGACCCACAGTGCGTATTGTGTTATGAAATTGTATTAACACCGCTCATCTCATAACAAATAACATTGTATGTGCTATCATCAATACACACATCAACAGCTAAGGCATTGCTGCTAGGTACTTTTCCAGATGGCTCATTTGGTAAAGTGGAAGATGCTGCTATATCAAACTCCTCACAAGGTCCCACTTCCCAAGTAATTGCAAGTTCCTGTAAGTCACGATCCTGGGACCTATCATCAACCAATGAATTCTTTGAATCATTTCCTAAAGTCTGATATGAAAGATCGGACTCACCATTGTAGGAGTCTTCCTTGTATATAACATTACTAATACCCAAATCTAGAGTACTAACATTCTCTGATAACTCATGCTGCGGTAAACATGATGCATTGCTGTCATAGAAATCAGAATTATAAGAATTCACATTTTGCATGCAATCCCCAAAACTAAAACTCTCATTATGTGAATCAAAACTCATAGTAATACCCACAACATTTGTTGCTCTAGTCTGGACATCAACACCTTCACGAGGCTCAAACAAAGGACTTTATCATGAAATTTTGTTGGTCCTGCCACAGGTCAGTATCCTGAGAAGGGGGGGGGGTGGGTGAATCAAAATACTGACTAGTTCAAAGTTTTCACTATCTATCACACTTCACACTTATCTATGGGTTTATGTTGGCTACAACTCAACCAATCATGATTAAGCAAAAAACAAGGAACATGAAGTGGCAACACATAATGCAGTATCTATCTTGTGGAAACCTGAGTCAATCCTCAGAAAGCTTGCGCTCTCCTGAAGTGCGCCAGGTCAAGAGCTTATCTCTGTTAAAAGATTGCAAACACATTGTTAGGTGACACTTGATTAATGGATTTTGATAAGACTTGTTAAAGTCTTGCCTTGTTAGGAGCAACTTGGTCAAAGGACTTCTAGACACAAGTTAATGTGTCACCCTATTAGGGGATTTAGTACAAAGAACCTATTAGGGTCCAACCTCAACGTGATTTACTGTTGTAAAATTAGTAAGCAACAAGGAATGATCTAACAAAATAGCTACTTGAAATAGATCCTTCTTCAGCTCTTTTGACCTGTCTGGAACTATGCTCTGCCTTCTCTCGGCTTTGCAACTTCAAACTCCAATCACTTGTGCACTTGGCTATCCTTGCTCTTGCACACAATCACACTTTTGTTGTTCAAACTTTTTAGCTTCTCCTTAGCGCATTAACTCTTTGGCAGTGACTTGTTACATCCCAAATTTTTGCCCTAAATTTTTATTTTTATCATAGCCGTTGGTTTAACAAATTATTATCATGTGAAGTGAGTTAGTTAATTATAGACGTTGCATCAATTTATTTCTTCATGGTCATGTGAAGTTAGTTAATTATAATCGTTGTATCAATTTATTTCTTCCTTGTCATGTGAAGTGAGTTAATTATAGCCATTGTATCAATTTATTTCTTCCTGATCATGTGAAGTGAGTTAGTTAATTATAGCCGTTGTATCAATTTATTTCTTCCTAATCATGTGAAATGAGTTAGCTATTTGGACATTGATGAAATCTCTAACAGTCACTAGATGATCGACAATGGTTTTGAATTAACAATTAAATATATCTTGAATTAATGTCTTGGTGAGAATGTTTGTTTGAATGATTGTAGGAAGAAGATTGAAGAGAGGGGAAGCATTGCTAAATGGGATCATCGGAAGGGGATGGTCGATTGGTCCAATCATCAGGTTCGACAAGTTTGACCTAAAACTACTCTGGCAAGATTATTAGGATTTGACATGTTACATGATGGAACCGCATGAGCTATAAAAGGAACATTATAATAAATAATATAAATTAAACATAATTCATACCTTTAAAAGAATTATCAAAGAATTTATTAGTTAATCATTATTATACACTCTCAAATACAAACATATGTATATAAAAATAAGGTGACACAAATACATTATAAATTATAATCTAATGATGCCACCTTATCAATACATACACATGAACGTAGATAAGGATACATAATAATAATAATAGTAACTCTTTAACTTCTTATTTTCTGTCTTTTTTTTCCCTCCTCTTTAATCGTTTTGAATAGCTTTCGAATGAATTCCTATAACTGAAGGAAGTTGTAGAGTCAAGCTTTTTCTTTTTAATAGAGTCTCATAATCATATTAGACGACACTCTCGCTTCATTCTTTTTCTTTGCTATCAATGGCTCTCTAAACGATTGAGATTAATTCCGACTAACATTAATGCTCATCCGTTCTTCTCCATATCACCTTCACACTCCTTGTCCATGGGAATCAGAACAAGAAGCGGAGTCCTTTCTCCCGTCCACAGAGCATTCCAGAATATAACAAAGGTGTCATGTATGACTATTGCCGAACCGCGATTTCTTTTGTATTCTTTCTTAATGCTAAGTCAGTTGTGATTCATATAGAATACAATTCATATACCGTTGAATCCTTTCTGTATTTTCTTTCCACATTATTGCACCAGTCGTATATCTTTTGAGCCCATGATGTATGGAATCCATAACACTGATTCCTATAAATGTCAGACTGAATTCAAGGGGACATTAAATAGATTTTAGAACATGGAACCTGTCAATTATATCATTGATGCTACTTAACTATGATTGTGTATCAATCATGCATAAACAATTATCTTAGCTCAGATTTTATTACATCCATTTGGTAGCTTGAAAATGGTGAGGAGGTGTAGAGAGTCTGCACAAATAAGAATGGCATCAGATTAATAAATAATAAGCTAAAACTACAATAGCTCATGCATGTTCCAGTTATGTAAAATGTTTTCAAGTTGAGCGATGGAGATTGGGGTTGTAGACCTGACTTGAAATCCTTGGCCGGGGTAGAAATTAGGCAGATATGCTGAACATGTGATCTTTGTTGACGGTCCAAACGCTTCAGTTATTTTGGAGAATAACTGGTGGGACTTCGACCCATCTAATTACTTAGATGGCTGGGCTTATGAACATCCCAAGCTTGATCTCGAGGTAGGGAGGGCCGTTCTATTAATTTAGGATGTGTGGGGATAAGTAATGGTCCACGGTTGAGAGGTTAAGCCTATGTCAATGCTTCTCCTCTCACCAGTGCCGAGGCTTGGACAATGAGTTAAAAGAGATTCTTTGTTAATATTGTATGTTTCTTTCACTTTTAACCTCTGCAAAAATAGATAGATAATTTCATTTCATGATGGAGAAAACATTTACTTTTATGTTGAATAAGCATTTCAATTGATAAATTGGTCGTTACTTTATTTTCAGTAAAATAATTAGAAGTAGTTAAATTGTTAGCAATACATAAGTATCTCTTTTGTTTCTCGTAAAATCAGCTAAATGTGTAAGATAGATTAAAAAGAGTTTCTTCAGTTATAATCAGCTGGTAAAAATCATTTTCATGTGAAATGTAATCAATTACTTGTGAAATTAGATTAAATTGAGATTAAAATTGGTTATGAAAATTCGTATGTTCATGACTTCTTTGTCACTTTCCTTAACAAATTGAGATTACACTTGCTCGAATCTTCTAGCTCTCAGGCTAATCACTTAGGAGTCTAACCATTTCTAACCTTATCCTATAGAAACTTGACTAGGGTATAAATCACGGTGTGTGAGTCAATCCTCACGAAGCTTGTACTTTCCTGAAGTGCGCCCGGTCAAGAGCTTATCTCTTTTAATAGATTGCAAACACATTGTTAGGTGACACTCTATTAATGGATTTTGATAAGACCTGTTAAAGTCTTGCCCTATTAGGAACAACTTGGTTAAAGGACTTCTGAACACAAGTTAATGTGTCACCCTTTTAGGGGATTTAGTACAAAGAACCTATTAGGGTCCGACCTCAATGCGATTTACTGTTGTAATGATTAGTAAGCAACATGGAATGATCTAACAAAGTAGCTACTCGAAATAGATCCTTCTTTAACTCACTTGACTTGTCTAGAACTATTCTCTGCCTTCTCTTGGCTTTGCAACTTCAGACTCCGATCACTTGTGCACTTGGCTATCCTTGCTCTTGCACACAATCACACTTTTGTTGTTTGAGCTTTCTAGCTTCTCCTTAGCGCATTAACTCTTTGGCAGTGACTTTTCTGTCACTTTCCTTCACACGTTGAGATTTCACTTGCTCGAATCTTCTAGCTCTCTGGCTAATCACTTAGCAGTCTAACCTTTTCTCGTTTGATTTTGTCTCCTTATATACTTCCCTCTTGCTTGGCTTTGAAGCCCTATTTTGTGAATTTTAAGTTTGAATTCTCACCCCTACTTCAAGCTTGACTTTATGTAGCAGCAATGCGCTGCTCTTGTTAGATGTAGTGTGTTCATACAGGAGTCACATGTGTCATTATGCTTCTTTGTTTATTGATCATGGATTGATGATTGCCTATTTGGTCTTAGTTCAAGTTGGATAGGGGTAAGACCCCTAACCTTGCTCTCAGATACTCGAAAGTAACCAATTGAAAAGGTTTGTGAAGAGATCAACCAGTTACTCCTTGGTTGGTACATATTCCAACTTGACCTCTTTTGCATGCACATGCTCTCTCAAAAAATGATACTTGATAGATATGTGCTTTGTTTTTGAGTGCATAACCGGATTTTTGGATATGTTGATTGCACTAGTGTTATCATAGTTGATAACTACTAGTTCTTCCATTCTCTCTTGAATTCCTTCAAGCAGTTGCTTGATTCAAACAACTTAAGTGCAATTCATTGCTACAACAAGATATTTTACTTCAGCTGTTGACTGCAATATGTAGTACTCGTTCTTGCTGGCCCATGCATGTAATGTTACCAAGATGATCTTGGTCGTAGGCAATCTTTGTCCGAAGGGGAACTCAGTCCGAAGGGGATCTCGATTCGAAGGGGAACTCTATTCGAAGGGGATCTCGTTCGAGGGGGAACTTGATCCAAAGGGGAACTCGATTCAAAGGGAATCTCAATATGAAGGGGATCTCTATCTGAAGGGGAACTCATTTCGAAAGAGATGTTGACTCGAAGGAGAACTCAATCTGAAGGAGAACTTGGTTCGAGGGGGAACTTCTACCAAAAGGGAACTCGCTTCGAAGGGACTCTAGGTACAAAGGGGAACTCGATCTGAAGGGCAACTTGGTCCGAAGGGAATGAATGTCGTACAGTGGCACAAATATAGAGCAGAAGAGATGTTGTATGGGATTATTGGCCATATGGGCGGACAGGACTGGTGGCAACAGACTATTGGTCATATAGACGGAAGGATTGATAGTGTGCCAACTATTAGCCGTACGGGCTAGAGTGGTGATGGCGTACAATAAGTGCAGACTGTGTAGAATGATGATTGCCAAAGGGTGATACTGTAGGCACAGAGAAATGAATGGAAATGAGCCTAAGAAATTGTGCTTCCTTCAATGTTAATGCAGTTGATCGAATACAGAGATATCCATACAAACACAGAGTGTACGCACATTATCTGAATTAGTATATATTTTCCAAGAAACAATGATAACAAAAATAACTATCCGATTTGCTAGATCTGAGCCAAGAATACAAAATGGAATAGGGTTGAGGGTTGAATCCCACCAAAACCATGCAAGCCAAATAGGGAAGGTCTTCACTTCCAAAATGGTGAGAAGAGTAAAACTCCAATCGGAATTTGCAGTACAAATTAAATAATCCAAATTCACATGCCTACAACAGCTAATCCAACGGACATATATAACCCGTTGGAGGAGAACTCTCGAGGGAGAAATGTGTTGATACATGACATGGCAAACACTTGCACTTACATAAAATTAAAGATGAGGGGGAGACATACAAAACCGAATCGGGACCCCAAATAAAGATTAATTTATTTTATTTAATGAGGGGGATATTACAATCCTCCCATCCCAAAAATTGCTTGTCCTCAAGCAATTTTAAATCCAATTTTGGGAATCCTTCTATAATCAGCTTCTTCAGTTTAGAGTCAGGCAGGTAGATCTTATCGCCGTAGTAAATATTATCATCAATCACTTTGTGTCTTTCATCATGTATATAACCATCCATCAACTCACATGCAAAAGTGTTATTAGAGTGCTCGACCAATAGATGGGCCCGCCAATCATCCTAGGAATGGGTTAAAGTTTTGACTCTCATTGTTTTACTTGCCAACAAGGCATTGAAGTTAAATTTTGGGATCATAGCATGTTTAAAAATGCTTTCCATCTTCTTGATTGTGACTTCTCTCGGTCTTGTATTTGACATTCCTCTTAGCAACACCTTCTTGCCATCTATCTCGAATGAAAAGTCCATCCTCTTTAAGCTTTGGGTGTACTGATCAAGAGTCTCCATCCATTGGATGCTCAATATGATATCAATGTCAACTAGATCTATGACAAGAAATCATATGTCAAAGTATAGTTTCCCATGGAAATGTTGAGCCATGGAATCACGTGAGTGCAGGGATACAAGGTCCCTCTGGCAACCTTAAGCTCAAATCCTCCATGTTCTATTGCGTGCAAGCTCTTACAGGTGAGCAATGATGAATTGATGACATTGAGGGTGGCGCCACTATCAATCATGATTGTGATTTGTTTCCGTGAAATGTGCTACAAACCTTGAAGATACTTCCAGCCATTGTAGTGAGGGTAGCAATGGAGCACCCTTTTTGTATGAGTGCATTTATTCTATCTACTTGGTTAATTTCTTCACCAATTATTCTTAAATAGATACTTGTCCTTCATCATCATTAGGAAACACCTCAATGTAATGATTCTTCCCCTTCCCAAGACAACGGTGACCCGGTCCCCACAGCTCCTTGCAAGTGAAACAAATCATTTTCCTCCAAAGCTCTTGTCATGAATCTTCATCCACGGGAGGTGTTTTTTTTTTCTGAGTTGGCTCCTTGTCTTTGTCTTCCTTTGGGGGAGGAGCTAGCATAGCTATGTGGGTTTTGGGGGAAGATGCGGCCATCTCAAGCACCTTCTTAATAGCTTCATTGAGTGTGCACGGGTTGAACCCTTTGATCCAACCTCTCAAGGGTTCTCTCAACCCATCCATGAATATCATGATTCGACGTCTCTCAGAGATGTCTTGGATCAGTATTGATAGCCTTTGGAACTCTATGATGTGATTGAGTACTGTACCTATTTTGCCTTAGTTGTGCCAAATCTTTGAAGGTTAGTTCCGGATCCTTCCCATCGAAATGGTCAATGAGTCTCTTAGTGAACTTGACGTAAGAAGTCACTTGGTTGTGACTGAGAGTGACCAATTCATGGTACCACCATTCTTGTGCTACTCCTTCCAGATGGATTGTTGCGAACTTGATTACTTGCTCCTTGGGCATCAGGTTGAGTTGAAAATAGGTGTCTACCTTGAGAACCCATACATGTGCGGTGATGGCTTCAGATCCATCAAATGGTAATAAGTTTACCTTTTTGATCTTTCTCCTGAGATCATCATTAAAATAAATATGATTTCCCCTGCGTGTATATCTCGTTCTTAGATCAACATAGTCCTTGTAAGATATATCACCTTCCATATTTACATTCCTCTAATCTTCTCAAAGTTGTTCTTGCATTTCTTGAAAAGTGTGCTCTCTTTCTTTGTGTGATGCTTCCATCCTTGGGAGGAAGATAGATATCAAAAGTCGAGAGCAAGAGGGTTGAGGGTGTGTCATTCTCGTAACGGAGTCATTGCTATGCCCATTTTGTTCTCTCGTTGCTTTTCTCTCGACCACTTTTTATAATGCTTCCTGCATAAGCCTTTGGGTTTTGTTGATCTGCATTTGGTTTCTGCTGAGCTCTCTTAAAAGGTTCACGAGTTCTGTCATAGGATCTTGTGGATCTGCCATTCTACCAATAATGTGATCTTGCCTTCTCCTTCGGGTATAAACTTACATTCACTTCCATAGGCTGGTAGAATCATTGGCTCTGACACCATTATAATGTTCCTAGGATGATTTTGGCTGTAGGCGATCTCTATCTGAAGGCAATCTTAGTTCGAAGGGGATCTCAATCTGAAGGGGATCTGGGTCAGAAGGGGAACTCAATCCGAAGGGGAACTCAATCCGAAGGGGAACTCGGTCCGAAGGGGATCACGACTTGAAGTGGAACTTGACTAGAAGGGGATCTCGTCCAAGGGAAAACTTGATCCAAAGGGGAACTCGATCCGAAGGGAATTTCAGTCCGAAGGGGATCTCGATCTGAAGGGGAACTCGGTGCGAAGGTAATCTCAACCTGAAGGGGAACTCAGTCCAAGGGGGAACTTGATCCAAAGGGAATTGGATCCGAAGGGAATAGATGTCGTATGGTGGGAGGGATACAGTGCAATAAGGGTGCTGTATGGGGTTATTAGTCGTATGGGCGAAAGGGATTGGTGGCGTACAGACTATTGGTTGTATAGATAGAAGGGCCGATGGCATGCAGACTATTGGCCGTGCGAACTGTGCAGAATGGTGATTGCGAAAGGGTGATACTATAAGCACAGAGAAATGAAAAGAAATGGGGCTAAGGAATAGTGCTTCCTTCAATGACAATGCAGTTGACCAAATACAATGATATCAATACAAACACAGAGTGTATGGGCATTATCTGAATCAATATATATTTTCCAGGAAACAATGATAACAAAAATAACACTCCGATTTGCTAGATCCAAGCCAAGAATACATAATGAAATAGGGTGAGGGTTGAATGTTGCTGAAATTGTGTGAGCCAAATAGAGAAGGTATTTCACTTTCGAAATGGTGAGAAGAGAAGAAATCCAATTGGAGTTTGCACTACAAATTAAATAATCCAAATTCACATGCCTACAACAACTAATCCGACAGACATATATAACCCGTCGGAGGAAAATCTCAAGGGAGAAACAACATGTCAACACATGACACGACATACACCTACACCTACAAAAAATTAAAGATGGGCCTGAGATATACAAAAATCAATCGGGACCCCAAATAAAGTTATTAATTTAATTTATTTAATAACAGGGATATTACAATGTAATTGGTCTTCCTCCAAGAAAGAATGCACCATTGGTTGTGCTCTTTCTACCATCTATGTTCCTCGCCCAATCAGCATCAGTAAAGACACTGAGCTCAAAGTTTCCTTGCAAGGATACCAAAAGCCATATTCTCCAGTACCCTTCCATGTGTGATTCCTTTGGGGTGGTAGAAAATCTTTCTACTATTCCAATCACTTGTGCTATGTCCAGTGTGATATGCACGACATACTACAGTTTACCAATCATGGATCTGTAATGTGTTTCATTTACTTCAGGGCTTTCATCCTCATTTGGGAGTTTGCAGCTGACCACCATTGGAGTACCCATCGGTTTTGCTTCTTCCATAATGAGCATCTTCAGTGTTTCCTTCACATATTTTGTCTTCGCTATGAAGATACCTCCCCTCAGTTGGGATACTTCATGTCTGATGAAGAACTTGATTTCTCCGATGATGGACATTTCAAATTCTCTCTTCATGGCTTCTACAAACTCAGAACATAGCTTATAACCTTCTCCAAAGATGATATCATCAACAAATATTTCTACAATCAACAATCTTCCATTTGTTTCTTGCTTCATGTGTAAATTACAGTTGTCACTTGTTCTTACAAACCCAATCTTTATCAAGTATGAGTGCAGTCTCTCATACCATGCTCTGGGTGCTTGTTTAAATCCATACCATGATTTTTTCCTTGTTCATTCTCAAACCCCTCGGGTTGCTCAATGTACACTTCCTTCTCTAGAATTTCGTTTAGGAATGCAAACTTTACTTCCCTTTGATATACTTTGAAGTTCTTGTAGGCTACATATACTAGGAGTATTATGACTCCTGATCTGGCCACCGGTGCAAAGGCTTCCTCGTAGTCTATCTCTTCTTGTGCATAGCCTTTGCAAACAAGTCTAGCTTTGGTTTCGACTACTTCTCCATCCTCGTTTATTTTGTTTTGGAACACCCACTTTGTACCAATGACGTTCTTGTCTTTTGGTTGAGCGACCAAGGTCCATGTATCATTCTTCACTATTTGATCAATTTCCTCCTCCATGGCCTTTCTCCAATCTTCGTCTTTCAGAGCTTCCCTTGTAACTTTGGGCTCCATATGTGAGAGCAGACATACTTTCTCTCTCGCCTTTCTCCTGGTCATTGCTCCAACATCCTTGTCTCCAATGATTTGGTCAGTTGAGTGGTGCCTTCTCACATACTTCTCTAGCACCGGTTCTCCTTCAAGTGCTTCTACTCTTTGTTCTTCATGTTTAACTCGTTTTGCTTCAGCCGGTACAACTTGTCCAACTTCGCCCTCTACCAATACTCTTCCACTGTATTAGTTAGTGGGATATATTCAAAATGCTGTAGTCTTCCAGTTCTTTTTGGCTATCTTCCTCGTTCTTATCTGAGAATTCATCCACCTTTACATTGGCAGATTACATAATCTTGTTATTCTGAAGGATCAGATAGCGGTGTGCTCTACTTTTGGTATAGTATCCCAGAAAGAAACCCTCATGATTCTTGGGTTCAAACTTTCCTTGGTATTCATCTCTCTTGATGTAGCATTTTCTTTGGAATACCTTAAAATAACTGACGGATGGTGTGTGACCGAACCATAGTTCATAGGGAGTCTTTTTTGTTCCCTTCTCTTGTACCCTGTTCGAGGTGTACACAGTTGTGCTTATAGCTTCTCTCCAGTAGATTTGTGCAACATTGTATTGAATCATCAAAGTTCTACCGCAATCTATGATGGTTCTATTTCTTCATTCAGCAACTCCTTTATGCTGAGATGTTGTAGGAGTTGACATTTGTCTTCTGATTCCATGCTCCTCATAGTAACTTTCAAACTCTTGTGAGCTGAACTCATCTCCTCGGTTTGATCTGAAGCACTTCAGTGCTTTATTAGTCTCACTTTCCATTTTTCCCTTTTAGACTTTGAACATGTGAAAGGCTTATGACTTCTCCCTTAAGTATAAAGTCCACACCATTCTAGAAAAATCATCAATAAACAACATAAATTATTTATCACCTAATACACTCTTCGTTCTCGTTTCAAAAGTAAGGGACTTGCTGGAGAAACTAGAATTTGCCAACTTTCCTAGTTGACAATCTTTACTCATAACATTGTCAAGTTCGGTAATAGGGGGTAAACCCCTTACATAGTTTTTCCTGCCTACTTTAACAATGCTTTCAAAATTCACATGACATAACCTTCTATGCCACAACTAACTATTATCATTTTTAGCTACCATACAAGTATTGTTAGAAATATTGAGGTAAAAAAGATTACCTCTGCTTTGTTCTCCTGTAGTTAAGAGTTTACTTGTCTTGTCAAATATTCTATAAGACCCGTTGTTAAACTCAAACTTATAACATTTGTCCATCAGCTAGGCCACACTCAATAGGTTATATTTCTATCCGTCTACTAGATATACATTTTGACAAGTACTAGATTCATTCGGGGCTACATCACCCTTTCCTATCACTGAGCATGACGAGTTTTTTCCGAATTTAATCATTCCTTGAGTGTAGACCTCGACCTTGTGGAACATGTTCCTGTTACCAGACATATGGTGAGAGCACTGCTGTCTATTATCCAATTATTGTGAGGATTGGTACTAGTTATTAGGGCTCTCTCCGCCCTTGCTTCCTTGATAGCAACAAAGAATATTTCATCCTTATCCTCATCATCGTCATTGGTTGACTCTTCATCAGTTACACCTGCTTCAGCAATGTAGCCTTGCTTCTTCTCCTTGACTTTGGAATTTGGCCACATTTTGTTAGTTCCTTTCCCGTTGTTATTCTCCTTCCTGTCAGGTTTTGGGCATTTGGTAGCATAATGTCCTATCTTCTTGCAGTTTAAGCATTTGAAAGGAAGCCTACCTTTGTACTTCTCTTTTCCTCTAATCATTCTCTTTGCGAATAGAACCTCCAACTCTTCTTGTTTGGCTTCTTTAGCATACAAGGTTCTTTGGTTCTCTTCTGTATCTGGATGTGCTTATCTCCACCCTTTCTTTGTGTGTTGCAGCTAGTGCAATTGAAGCTTTAAATGTAGTTTCAACCTTGGGTGATTGACTATTGTCGAAGTTGCTAAGCTCAAAAGTAGTGAGCTTGCCTACCAAGGCATCAAGAGATACCTCCTTCTAGTCTATTGTTCTCACTCTTGAATGGATGACACCCTTATTGCATATTTGGGTTGCAAGGTTTCCTAATATTTTGCTTACACACTCATCTTCTTGTAGTACGCCTCCAAATACTCTGATGGCTAGCATAACATCCTTCACTCACTCACCATAGGATTCAATGTCTTTGCCTTTCTGTATCCTCATGTCATTGAACTTTCCTCTCAGGCTTTCTACTTTAGCATTCATGGCATGCTTATCACCACCATAGACGATTTTGAGCTTCTCCCCCATGTTATATGCTGTTTCCAGGTCATCAATAGCTTTGTACCTAGGGTGCTTCCTAGAGCATCCATTGTGGTTGTGTGCATTTCTTTCTCCTTCAACTGATCTGCACTAAGTTGATCGACATGTTGAACATATTTGACCTCTTCATGGGTCCAGTAAGCATCTCTTAGAGTTCTCAGGTGTAAACACATGTATTTGCACCATGAGCTGTAGTTTTCCTTGGAAAACTTCGGTGCTCTCTCTTAAACATCTTGATTTTTTTTTCGAGCTATTAAACTCTTCACTTCAGAGGGTCTAGGCTCTGATACCAATTGTCAATCCTACCACAAGATAGTATATTGAGAGGGGGTGTGAATCAATATACTCACTAGTTCAAAGTTTTGCACTCTCTATAGTCAGCTGACTGGATGGTTCTGGCAGTGTTTCTGTAGCCGACGGATTGACTGTCGGCGGTGTTTTGTATTTTGTAGCCGACGGGTAAATAGTTTGTAGCGGATGTAATGTTGTGGCCGACGGACTCCTTCGGGAAGGTTCGGCGGTAGTATTTATATCCCATTTGGGATCATTGTAAAGGATCATCTACTATTGCGAATCTTATCAAGCATAATGTAATGTCTGGCATATGCGAATATAATTCTGCTATTCTGTTCCATTGTCTATATGCGTTGATTTCTTTACGAGTACGGTAAACATTTGGCGCCGTTGCCTTATGAATCTGGAAAGTGGGAGGAATGAAGATTAATGCCAAATCAGCTTAACAAAGATCGGAATAAGGTCAAGGAAAAAGATGGAACCCGTACTACGCAAGAGAATTTAATTCTGACACAGCAAGCCGAACGCCGACAGAGATTTTAGAAGATTGCCAACGGAAACCGGGGCGCCGAAGAATTGTTGGAGGAGACTCGGCAGCGGGTGGAATTGATGGAAGAAGCATGGGAGGAGTTCTTGAATTTGTGTTCGTTGAGGGAGGAAAATTCAGACGGAAGAGCATCAACTCGCACGGCTCGTAGAGCCGAGGGAGCACGAGCGTGGAGTGACCTCTTTGTCCGGGATAGACTTCCGTGGGAAACAACTTTAGAAGATCCGTCTTCTTCACCAAGGTTCGTAGCTGTTGACACCTCCGGTGTGGGAGTATAGACCGCCGGTGTGGGAGTTCTGACTGTCGGTGTGGGAGTGCAGACTGCCGGTGTGGGCGTACAGACCTCCGGTGTGGGAGTGCAGACCTCCAGTGTGGGAGTGCAGAACTCCAGTGTTGTGATGGTAGGACCCAAAGAAAAGCTGCCGAAGTTTGAAGGCGATGCTACCGCTGACCCCATCCGACATTGTAAGACATGTGAGACGACCTGGCGGGCAAATGGAATCACAGATGCCAACGAATGGGTCAGGCAATTTCTGGCAACCATACGGGGTGTGGCGATTGATCGGTTTTTGGATACGGATCCACAAAAGCTAAATACCTGGGATAACATTAAAAAGTCCTGGCGAAATTTAAACTCTTGCGGGATGATAATGAAATCGTAGCAGAGATTTTCAATACCAAATAGGGAAAGCACGAAACTGTTCGCGTCTACGCCAGGAGATTAAAAGACTTAATAAACAAAATGGAAAGCAAGCCGGTGGACGGATTGCAGAAAAGATGGTTCGTGGACGGCCTACGATCAAAATTGCGAAGGAAAATGAAAATTGTGCCACTGTCGTCATATGTGGACGCATATAACAGAGCACTGGACCTTGAAAGTGAGCAGAAAACAAAGAAGAAAAAAACTAGATCCTCTGATTCTGATGACGACGAGTCTGCCGGAGATGATAGCAACGATGACGAAGGTAGCAGCAAGAAGGTTCGTGCCCTACAAAAGGATATGGTTCGCATGATGGAGTTTAAAAACATGCAGAAGGAGCCAAAAGGCAGTGAACTGTGGTGCATGAAGTGTAAGATCGACGGTCATACTAAAGGATCGTGTCCAAAGAACCAATTTTGTGACATTTGTCAGATCATGGGCCATTCGACAAAAGACTGCCCCTTTAACATGAAGACAAGAGGATCTCCTCAGGTGCTTCTCACACAGGAGGCTTCCTCGTCGGGTAGTAGCGGAAACACGAATACCGCCGGTGCTACATCCGGAGGATACAGGAATAATCGGCATGGACAGAACAATAACAACAACAATAACAATACCAATACGAGCAGAAGCCGGATCCAGTATGATGCAAACAGACGGCCAATTATTCAGTGCCGCGCATGTAACTTGTGGGGGCATTTTGCGCGGGAGTGTCCAACAACGAATAGACCTCAACTATTGTGTCGATGGTGCGGACCCGGCGATCACGACGACTCAAAGTGTCCAAAATCCGGAGTGAACTTGATCACTGTCGGGGCAGATGAGGAAGAAGTTCTGGCAATTACGCGGCAACAAGCAAAAGAATACCCCCACCCCGCCGAAGAAAAGAGGAAATTGCGGAGGCACGGGCGGAGGTTGGAAAAGTATCCCAAGCAGCAACACCTCCGGACACCGTCGGCACTTGAGCGAGGAATTTCGCGGAACATAGTACGGCAAATTTTGCAAACGGAGGTGCGAGTGAAGGTAAATGATTTGCTTCTCACCATGCCTCAACTTCGATCTGCTCTTTCAAATATTGCAGGAGAATCAAGTCAAGGGAAGGAAAAGTCACCGGAAGAAACAAGTCGAGGGAAGGAAAAGGAAATTGCTGTTGGAGGAGAAGATCAGATGTTGCTGGCGCTGACATTCGAACGGCACCCTGCAGTCGTCGAGATGGGGATACTTGGACATGTTCTCACAGACACCATAGTTAACGGAGGGTCCGGCGTAAATGTATTGCCAGAAGAAACCTGGAGGAAACTTGGACAGTCGACATTGTGGCCTCCGAGATTTCAGCTGCTGACCGTCGATCAACATGGCATTAAACCACTGGGTATTCTCATGGCACAGCCTGTAACCATTGACACTCAACCGTTCTTGATGGATTTCGTGGTGATTCCGTTGAAGAGGAAAGGCTATGACGCCATCTTGGGCCGCGGGTGGCTTATCAAAGCAAGAGCTCGACACGATTGGAAGAACACTTTATCATTGGAAAGTAAAGGCCGTCGATTTGTCATTGATCTGCATACCCAAATGGTAGGGGAAGAAGCCCTGTCGTCAGATTCTGAGGGAGAGGAGGACGAAGGTAGACAACGGATGGAACCAGATCAGGAGGGCTGTTTACCGTACAGGTAAAGAAATCAACACATACAGACAATAGAACAGAATAGCAGAATAATATTCGCATATGCTAGAACATACATTAGGCTTCATAATATTCGCAATAGTAGATTATTGATGATTTACAATGATCCCAGACGGGATATAAATACTACTGCCGAACCTTCCCGAAGGAGTCCGTCGGCCACAACATTACATCTGCTACAAACTATTTACCCGTCGACTACAAAATACAAAACACCGACGACAGTCAATCCGTTGGCTACAAAAACACCGCCGAACCCATCCAGTCAGCTAACAAGGGCATCCTCCGATTGGACGGGAGAACAATGGATGACGACTTGGATTCCGTCAACGGTCTCTACCACTGGCAAATGGAGGACTATGAATTATTTCATAGCTGCAATGTTCTGTCAATTGAGAACGAATATCCGAAGGAGTTTAGTGAAGTAAAGGAGGGGGAGGCACCGTTGGATGTTACACCCGCCCATGCATTCAGTGAAGGGGAGACAATCAAGTATAATGAAGCTACGCTGCAAACGATGAATTTGGGGGACGAGATAGAACCGAAGAACATACTAGTCGGAGATAATTGGGATCCAGTACTCAAGGCTGTGGTATTCAAGATATTTATGGACTACAAGGATGTGTTTGCATGGACATACAAGGACCTCAAAGGAGTACCGCCGGAATTGTGTGTGCACCGCATCCCGCTGGTGGAGGGAGCTGTACCTGTACGAAAGCGACCCTACAGGATGAACAAGAACTATGCGGCACGGGTTACGGAGGAAATCAACCGGATGTTGGAAGTTGGCACTATCTTCAAGGTACAGACCAGCGAATGGGTGTCATCGATAGTCATCTCATTGAAGAAGGATACTACTCAGATCCGGATATGCGTCGATTTCAGATGCCTGAATGCAGTGACGATCAAGGATCCTTTTCCGATTCCGTTCACAGATAGCATTTTGGAGGAGGTTGCGGGACATGAAATCTACTCCTTTATGGACGGGTTTTCTGGATACAATCAAATTTCTATAGCGGAGGAGGATAAGTTGAAGACAATGTTTGTCGTCGAAGATGGGGTCTACGCGTACAACCAGATGCCATTTGGGTTGTGTAACGCGCTGGCCACATTCCAGCGGATTATACTGCATATCTTTGACAGGATGTCTGTGGGAAACTTCAAAGCCTTCCTGGATGATTGGTCAATATTTAGCACAGAGGACGGACACTTGGCAACACTTGGTGAATGCATGGAGAGATGTTGCAGAGCTCGGCTAGCATTGAATCCCAAGAAGTGTAGATTCATGGTTCCACACGGAAGATTGCTCGGACACATTCTCTGTAAGGAAGGGTTAAAGACGGATCCCGACAAGGTGAGAGTCATTCTTGAAATGCAGCCATCTACTAATGTGACGGAGGTAAAATCTTTTCTTGGGCATATAGGTTATTATAGGAGATTTATTAAAAATTTTGCCAAGGTGTCCCAACCGTTAGATAAGTTAACCTGCAAGGAAGAATCATTTAGATGGGATAAAGCGCAGGACGAGGCATTTGAAGGGCTAAAGGTACGACTGGCTACGACACCCATTCTGGCATATCCGGACTGGAATAAAGAATTTCATGTTCATGTGGATGCCTCCAACTATGCGATCGACGCGACCCTGGCACAGACTGGTAATCACGGACTGGATCATCCAATATACTTTGCCAGCCGGTTGCTATCAAAGGCCGAGCAAAATTACAGCACGACTGAAAGAGAAGCATTGGGAATGGTTTATGCTGTGCAAAAATTCCGTCATTATTTGCTTGCTACACCGTTTGTGTTCTATGTTGATCACCAGGCCCTGTTGTACATGATTAATAAACCCGTCATCCAAGGGAGGATCAGCAGATGGCTACTCCTATTGCAGGAATTTACTTTCAAAATCATTGTCCGGCCAGGAAAGAAACATGTCAATGCCGACCACCTGTCCTTGATCAAAATAGGGGAACCAGCCGAGGGTGTGAATGACGACTTCCCTGACGCGCAGCTGTTTCAGATTGGGTTATTGCCGGAATGGTACAGGAGTATTGGTGAGTACCTGTCAACAGAACAGTTTCCCACGGGGATGTCACCGAATGATAGGCGCAAGTTGATAATCAGGAGTCGTACATTTCAATTGATCAATGGATTGCTCTACAAAATGGGGCCGGATCATATTCTTCGGCGGTGTGTGTTGGAAGAGGAGATACCGCAGGTTTCAAAAGAAGCACATGAGGGTCCCGCGGGAGGACACATGGGGCCCGACACCATTGCACAAAAGATATTGCTGGCAGGTCTCTGATGGCCGACGGTGTACAATGATGCGCGAGAATGGGTCGTTGGATGTGACACTTGCCAACGGGCTGAAGAGATTTCATGCCATTTCACCCCTCACACGCGCAGGAACTTTTTGAGAGATGGGGATTAGATTTTATTGGACCACTGAGGGTGAGCAAGACTCGACGATGCTGGTACATCATTGTTGCAACTGAGTACCTGACCAAGTGGGTGGAGGCACGTGCGTTACCAGATAACTCGGCTGTCAGCATTGCGAAATTTATTTATGAATAGATCATGACCAGGTATGGAATCCCGTTACAATTAACAAGTGATAGGGGAGGTCATTTTGTTAATCATGTTATTCGACTGCTCACGACTCAGTTTAAGATTTATCATTCACTGTCAAGTCCGTACTATCCAAGAGCAAACGGACAGGCGGAGGTCACCAATAAAATCCTAGTGTCCATCATCTACAAATCTTGCACGGTTGAAGGTGCTGATTGGGAGGAAAACTTACTCGTTGCCCTATGGGCTTACCGCACGGCGTACAAAGTGACGACAGGGCATACACCATTCCAGTTAATGTTTGGATAGGAAGCAGTAGTCCCAACGGAATTCATGATTCCGAGTCTTCGAATAGCGTTGGAAATCAAATTGGATGATGATGAAAGCTTACAAGAGTGGCTAAATAATTTGAATAAGCTGGAGGAGAAACGGTTGTTGACACGGTGGGTGACGGAAGTGGCACAGAACAGATGCAAGGTCTGGCATGATAAGCATCTGAAATGTAGCAGATTCCAGCCGGGACAGTTAGTATTGAAGTATGATGGCCGCAATGAAATTAAGCCGAGAAAATTCAAGGTGAGGTGGGTTGGACCATACCAGATCCGGGAGGTTGGCGACAATGGAGCAATCAAACTGGCGACCTTGGACGGACAGGAGATGGCTTAGTCAGTTAACGGATCTAAATTGAAAATATACCACGCAAGAAGGTTGTCATTGTCGAATCTTCCGTTGTCTTCATTAAAGGACTGTGAGGCGGCGACGCCAACTGGAGGAAAAAAATTGAAAATTTGAAAGAAAAAAAAATTAAAAATTAAAAAAAAAAAAGAAGGAAGAAAAAAAAAAAAGTCCTCGGAAGGCTTTTCCCCGCGGGGTCTTATTCTCCTGCGGAGTCTTCCTTTTCCGCGGAAGGCTTTTGCCTGTAGGTCTTATTCTCTCGCGGAGTCTTCCCTTCTCGCAGAACTTACTCCTGTCCTCCGCGGAACCTTTCCAACTCTCGGCGGGCGTTTGACTTCCCGCGAGGTCTTACCTTTCTCCGGGCCTTAGTGTTTAGATTATAACATGCAGACTTTTTTCGCACGGGCTCTCAATGTTTCGGCTTGCAAACTTATTATTTCGCAAGTAGTCAACTTCCGTAGTATTACCATTCCTCTGCGCCTATTCATGCCCCTCCACATTTTGCATTTGCTACGGGCTAGACATGAGAGCCGGCTAAGAATGACAGTGGCAGGTCAGATGTGACAAACTTAAATATGTATTCCCGCAGATGTATTATTAACTACGCAATCCATGGTCTCGAATGGGAGAAAGGTCGATAAATGGTGCAGGTCTAGGCGCAGCCTTATTGAAGCAAATTTCCAAGGCTCGGCATTGAAGGGGATGGGTTTGTAAGAGACGTTCTTCTGACAGTTTTTCCTTTCTGCGGTTGTTCCCGAATAAAATCAGAACGGTTAAGATTTCTTCCGCCCTTTGATTTCCCGCAGGGAAAGTGTTCGCTTGTTCTTTTGTCTCTTCCACGGGGTGAGAACTTTGTAACAGATAGAGGAAACTTCCATAAGGACAAAGAAGCCGTTCTTGTATGGAATCAATTGGCAAACGAAAGCAGTGGAAGAATCTGTTGGCCGCAAATATGGAAAAGAATGCAAGGATTTTGGCATCAGGGATCCGAGTTGCAGGGCCCTCGGGGTCGGGGTCCAGTAGCAAAAAACAGAAGGTCAGGGAGGAACTCACGTATCTCATCGTTCAGTTCGAGGGCCTTAATGGCAGCGAATGTCGAAGGTGGTGACAGGAGACCCCAGACGTGGACCAGATTAAGCAAATTTTGATACAGGCACAGCTGCATTGGGCCATCTAGATTCCAATCTTCTCCATTCGGTTATTCGACTTAGTTTTGCGCACTATGATCAAGACATATAGCCAGCACAGCAGAACAAGTACGTTTGAGTACAAAAAGCATCAGATGACGGTTTCCTTTAAACCAAGGGATTTCACTAGAGTTTTTAGCATCCCTGGTCCCGATGGTAAGAAGGTAGAAATTAAGAACTGCAAGCTCTCTCAGGAAAGGAAGGAACATTGGATATGGCTAGTGGGCCGTGACCTTTCACCCGAGATGGATTCAGTGGTGGCTAAGGGGTCGCAATGCAGAGTGCTCTACAGAGATCTCATTCGGGAAGGTCCCTGGTGGTGCATCATGGACGTCATCAAGAGCAGGTTGACAGGTGCCACTCAAGCTTCAGATATAGCATTGCCGCAAATTGTATTCATGAATGGTATCATGCAGGGTACGGTGTACGATTGGGCTTCGATCCTCACCGACAGGATGGAGGAATTCATGACACTTCAGCATCGCACATTCTTTATGCCATATCATGCAATTGGCTTGTTCTTGGAGGCAGCGATTAATCAAATACCCATGGATGATTTTGAAGCGCCTCCGCAGGGGAAGTTGGCACAAGGGGAACCTCCAGTATTTTATTGGAGGCATCTAGACACAGGCGGAGCAGCCGTGGGACAGAAAAAAGTGTTTGTGGATTTGCAAGCGGCACACAGGAACATTGACAATGGATGGGAGGAAACTTCGGAAAGCAACGGAGCGGGGTATGAAGAGGATAGTACTTCAGCAGAGATTGGCAGCGGAGATAGTCAGCCCACATTTTTTACCCCTCTTCAACTGTCTACTTCGGCGCACTTGACTACCTCTGCGGAAGTCATTCCGCTGTTTGGCTAGCGCCATGCTTCTGTCGTCATGACACCTCTAGTAGAGGCAGATGTCCCATGGACAATGGTGGAGATGATCCCACAGACAACGACAGATGTTGTCCTGCAGACAGTCGTCGAGATATTGCCAATGGCTGTAGCGGAGGTGATTCCAGTTGTACCAGCAGATGTCACCGTTGCAGCCTCATAGGGAGCACAATTGCCACCGCCGGAGCCTGAGCAGGTTCGGTTGGAGGTCACTGATTGTGATGTAGTTGTCACTGTTTCGTCATCTTTTTTAGCAGAGGCCGAGTCAGCCCCGCTAGTACCGGAGGAGAACATGGAGCTCGTGCAGTCAGACCAACCGGAGGTGATGGATCGAGCTAGTGAGTTTCTGAGGTAGCAATTCTGACTCACTCCTGCGAAGCGGGGTCCGTCCATTCAGTCTCCTAGGCGTCCAGGAACATCACCGATAGTACCATACCAGAGCCTTAGCTTCAGGAGGAGGGAATGCCACATGCCGTGGTTGCGCCAATAGCAGAGAAGGCGGCATCGGATGTGGGCAGGGCTCCCACTGATGAGGAGAACAGTGATGCGGAATGGTCATTGGAGGACTTCGCCAAGGAGGATTACGGGTCGGATGAGGACAGGTGCCGAGATTACCTCAGGACTATGAAGTTTGCATTGAAGAAGGGACATGATGTGGCAATTTAGGCCCTGACTCGGCGGAGGGAGTGGCATTTGATCAAAGCATATATCCGTGGGATCTTTCCTCGACGATTTCAAACTTGTTTCGTAGACAGGGGCTGGCTGGCGGTAGAGATAGCTGAGATGTTGGCAGATTG
This sequence comes from Cupressus sempervirens, assembly GCA_028749045.1. NCBI lineage: Eukaryota > Viridiplantae > Streptophyta > Pinopsida > Cupressales > Cupressaceae > Cupressus > Cupressus sempervirens. The sequence continues at coordinate 294,166,232 of CM053788.1, read as the reverse complement.
GGCTACTGAGCCGGAATTGGGACCCAGTGACACCCCTATGATGAAGCTGGCACATGAGATTGTGGGATTGTAAAAGGTAAATCATATGTCATATGGTCTAAAACATTAATATATATGGTGATGCATTTTCCTATGTTGCTATAGTATCAGCATAGTGGTGTATGAACTTATTTGCTGCTGCACACACACACACACACATACATATATACATACACATATTTTTCAAAAATAAAACATGGTTTTGTATGGATGATTCCAAAACGGATTTGAACCACCCCAAAAAATTTTGAATGAAATTCGAGCCCAAATCCAAATAGGCAACTTGGTTTGAAACCCTTATATCAATTTCTTCTCCACACAAACAAAAGCAAATGCCCAAGTCATGAATGAATTCATTGTCTCTTCTTGGCTTTTATAATATTTCCACCATGAATCCTTACTCACAAATCATTTTAATGATAACTCATTTTGCTTTTGTTTCAATTAGAGTTATATAACTTATATAACTTTCGTGTTCTTTGTTGTCTTGCATTTTGTCACCACAAAATGTAGGGAGCGGTACAAAGCTTTTTCAAACTAGTTTCGCATTTCTTTGAGTTGAATTTGTTATTCAATTGGATAATGTTGATCAATCAATCAAATCCAATTCACGTAACAAATTCTTTTATTGAAGCCTTTCGTCAAGTCTTTTTTGTTTTTCTGTTTGTCGAGCCTATGCTTGACTTTTTAAGACTTCGATGTCCTTTTCTTCGTTTTTTGAGTGTGTGTTTGTTAGCTTTTGGTGTTTTGGTTTTTTTCAAAACATTGCTTTCTATTTTCCCTTCGATTTGGTCTATCTTAGACCTTAATCAGAGTTGGCAGTGAAAAGATATGACCATTTTAGTACCCAAAAGGTGGACTCTCCAAGTGCAACTACATGATTTAAAAAATCATGTTATATTTTGAAGTTGATATTCACTTTTTGAAAAATATAACTTAAATACACTTTATGTTATGTTTTTAAGTTACTTTATCATTTAGTTTTTCACTTAAAGTAACTATAGAGCACTTTTTGTTATGTTTTTAAGTTGAGTTACTTTTTGATTTTTCACTTACGTGACTATATAAACTATATAGTTTAATTTAATTTTTGAGTTTTAAATTGAAATACCTAGTAAATATTACTTTTCAAATATTATTTGCATGCTATATGATAAAACATATAGTGTAAATTGTAATGACCCTGCTCAATTCTGACCTTAAAATGTTGATTGAAGGCTTGAAGAATTTCGTCAAACACTTCACATACAAGGGTCATATGACTGATATAACATTTTAGTTTGCTTTAATGACTCTTTTCTTCAATTAGCATCAATGAGAATGTTTACAAATGATTCTAAATTGACTAAACAATGACCTAACATTAATATGCAACTTATTTTGACAATATTCAATGTATATATGTGACTGAAATCACTTGCAATATGCAGCTACAGCAACAAGTAATTATGACAAACACTTTGGATGCAACCTAAGATGACATTTATGCGCTTACAACCAAGTGGTATTTTAACAAACATTTGGTATGCATAATTATAACATTATTTATGCCAAAAAAGAGAACCTACAACCAATTGACATTTTAGCAAAAAATTGGCATGCAAACTAATAAGTTGATCATGAATGGCAATAACATATTCAATTACAATAGTAGTTGACCAACAACTGATATCTCCTTCTTTGCAATAAAATGTCTACTATAATGATGCTATGAATTGGTCAAGACTCGACTTATAATTGTTTGACAATAGTGCCAAATTTGATTTTCTGAGTATTCACTTATAGCAGCAATTAAAATGCCTATGATGACAATGCAAACTACTTAGTGAATGCAAGAAGAACTTAGTAATGATGACGATCAATGTTGTTGATGAAGAAACAATAAAAATCCAATGTGATAGGCACCTTCCAAGCTCAAATCAAAATACTCAAGCTGTTGCCCCTGTTCTTGCTTGGCAAAAGTTTAGATAATTAATTGCAGCACCAAACGCCTTCCAATTTGCCTCTAAAACAATTGTCTCGACGATAGGAATTGAATGCAACAATACCCAGAATGATTGGCCTCCTCAATCGAAAGGTATGAACAAAAACATGAGACTCACATAGGCTGATCAACCTCCATGACAGCAGATTATGAAGGTCTGTAATGATCCTGCTCAATAACATAATCAATTTCAGCAATACATCAGCTGCTGAAGTAACTTCTCCATCAAATGCAACAATACATAAGCTATTGCAAGTACAATAATACATAAACTATTGACTCAAATAATCTCCGCCGTGAAGCACAAGATTGGACTTCTGAAGTAAAGTCCACAATCGACAATAATTTAGCTGGTATCTCACAACCTCAAAATTGCATAACCAATGAGGGTTTTCATCCCCAAAGATACTCCAATAGCTGAAACCCTAGTTGGCTTCTCCACCAAATAATCATATCAAACAATCATCAATTCCTGGATGATGAGAATGATGCCCATGATGTCTATTTATACTTTTTCTTCAAGAGGTTAGCCCAAAATCTAGAAGCTTCCAAAAATTATTTAATTTTTATTAAGTGACTATGATATATTATTTTATTTAAGTCTCTTTGTTAAATTAATTAAATATAAAGTTACCTTTTAATATTTATTTATTTGATAACTTTATAAATAATTAACTTAATACCACTTATTTATTTAATTAAAATAATTAATTAGTCATCCTCATAAAATATTCATTATTTTAGACAACTTAATTAATTAAATTAATTAAATCAAATTACCTCCAAAACGGGGACATTGCATAAATATTATTTATGGCCTAATAAGTAATATTTCATCAAAAATTAAATTAATATGTGCATATTTTAAAATATGCAAATGCATCTTGAGAGTGATCTTTTGAACTAAAAACATGTAAATGCCTTTGATTGAAAATATGCAATGACCTCCCAAGAATGAGTCAAGCATATTTCATATATTTAAAACATGTATATGCACCTCTAGAATGCGTTTGAACTTGTCAATACATGTTATTGCCTCTTGAGAACCCGTTTTTGCTTCTAAGGGCAAATCCGACCCATGCATATGTTCTCCAAATCCACGTTTTTGCATGTAGAACCATATCTCTCCATGATAACTCTTGAAATCTTCTCCTCTAGAGGTGTTTTTGCATTCTTGTGCATTCTTGTGCTTTAGGCATTGTTTTTTCTTGCAAAAAACGTTTCTTTCAGTGCCATTTAAAGCCAGTTTTTGGACAAAAACGCCCAAATTTGTGCCATTAGAATCCACGTTTTTGCCCAAGGGTCGATTTGGAGTTTTGATCATTGTTTATGCCAATGAGGCTCATGTTTTTGCATTCTAAGGTGAAAAACGCTGCATGTAATGCCTTATTGAAACCATGTTTTTATCAAAAATGGGTTCTACACATGCATTCTACCAAAAAACGCTGCATGCATTGGAGGTTGTTGACCATGTTTTTGGGATTTGGCATGAAAAATGCCTCTTTTCTAGCTCATTAAAAGTTGGAAGAAATCAAAGTTTGTTTTGGATTTTTTCAAAGAGAGCTTCTTCCTCCTTCATTTTTGGATCATTAACAAGTGGACATTTTCAATTTTGTTCATTAATTCATACTTATCTAGCTATTTTCTTGCACATTTTAGCTTGATGAATTACACTTGTTGATACAGATATCATGAAAAGTGTATTTTTCTTTTAAATATGATGTACACTTTCATTTTCACATTTTTGGATTTTCCCCAAACTCCAAATTTGAAATTGCATTATAAAACCACTTGTCTCTTGACATGTTTGAGTGTCAAACCGAAGGTATGTCTTTGTTTTGTGCTTGTTTTCTTTGCATTTCTGTTTGCTCTCTTGTTTCTTTTCATTTTGAAGAAATTGCAAGTTCTTTCCCAAGAGCTTGAACATCTCATTTCACGTCTATCATTACATATCATAACGCTTTGCATCTCACTCTTTACATGTGATTACATATATTTCCGTCCATCATCCGCATGTACATGTAATCTCATTCTCCATTCCCACTTCCATGCATCACACAGTCCGCACCCAATTGCGTGTCATGATTACATGACAATTCCTTTATATGTAATTGCATCTTGAGAACCTATTTTTGACTGAAAGGTACTTTTAAAGAGTCAAAAAATGTCATGTGCACACATTTCCATGTACTTGGACTTCACCTTTCCTTAGAGATATCTATAAGAGCTCGTTTTGCCTCATTTTCTCATCATCACAAGTCGTATTGCAGCCTTTGTATATACCTTTCAATATCATTGCACAAGAGTCCTTTGAGTATTTAATCCATACTCCACACATTTTATCTTCCATTAAAATAACCCTTTGTATATGTTTTGTACACGTTTTGGGATTTTCATATTGCAAAATGCCCTCATCTGCAAAAACGAAAGGAAAGATGAAATATTCATATGATAAAGAGCTGGCTTATGCAACTCCATCTCAGGTCACGTCTATTCTTGATAGTGTGTTAGATATAGAGATTGGGCACGTAGACATGGTGGATTTCTTGCAAAGAATACATACTCCTACCACTCATGAAATGAAACGGATCAAAAGGAGTGTTAGCAAACAGATTTGTCCTTTGAAAAGAAATGCAGAATATGACTCAAAACACCCAAATAGAAGAACAAAAAGCTTTTTAATAGTTAGACGAGTTCTCATTGATTGATAACTCTCCTATGAATTGAGAGGTACAACTCCCTCATAAAAAGATATTCAACGAATTAGATAAATTGGTTATGTCTTTAACCCGAAGACATGAAGGTTTGCTAACATTCACCCATCAACATGAAATAAATGCGATTACAAGGTTTACGAATGGTATAAAGAGAGAGAATAGAAAATAGCTACATGACCAATCATTCAATTCTCTTTACATCGCAGAGAAATGGAGAAAAACATTATATTATTCTGCAACTTTAAATAACTATAGGATGGATTCAAAACGCGAAACAAGTGACTATACAATCAACAACGATCCAAGAATTACATCTTCATACCATAAGATCTGATAAACATAACCTATCTCTATTATGAAAGCTTAATAAGAAACCATACGATTAACCTGTCCCTGCAACTATAACTAAAATGCAGAATATCAAACTAATTCCCCTATCCACTATTACAATCAGAACATATCCTTCCTCCCTTAGCAGCCTCAAGACTTGTGAGAGTAAAAAGAAGAACTTGCACTTTGCCTTTCTCTGGCCTATTTAGTACTTGATTATTGCCGTAACATTTTAGTTATGTTGGTAACTGATTCTTGGCAAAAGCTCTATTCACATTCTTTGAACCCTTCATTTCTTGTCAATGGTTACATCCATGGTAGTTCATTGCTTCTCGAACATTAAAATTGAAAGCAATCAATAATGATGTTCCACTTGTTGGGAAAGACATGTGTCACTTTATTCTGGTAAGAGGAATATTCTGAGATAGCCATCAATTTAAAATGAATAGTTTCACAAGTGCATCACAAATTGTGACATTACTGATTGAGCTCGTTCTTCTATTGATGGGAACATTTATTGTGACCTTTCACCATTTTTGGTATCCAGAAAATGATTAGACCTGACATAACATGATTGATTTCAATCACCATATGGATGACACCCAATTTAACCTCCCCAATTCATTCTTTCTCGAACTCGAAACAACAAGGCCTATTCAAATGATTAGATATAGAATTACAACCTACCAGTGTATCAGCTTCTGTAACTCAAAACTTGGTTGAACCCAATGATTACATAATCATCAATGTTTTAAATCTCTCTTTTGACAATTAGTAATCGGGGCTCCCAAAGGATTAGTTTTAATCATTACATCAACCATTCACATGTATTCTCTTTACCTCCACATAATGAGCTTGATTATGAGAGCCTACATGGGTTTGCACACATTTGGATGTCGTAGCTATCCTCTACCCTCAAATCAATCTATTTAGTTCCCATCAGTATTTAAGCAAGAGCATTGACAACACATATATTGAATGTAGAATCACATCTCTGTGTTTTGGTCACAACATGGTTGTTTTTGAAAATGCTTGAATGCATCCACTTGCTCATGTGGTCTTTTCACATATCATGTTCACCTTTCAATTTATTAGAAAGTATCTATATGAAGTGGTCAAGCATCCTATTTTCAGTCATGACTTGCACACATCCAATTTGTTATGATTTTATTGTGAATCTCTTCATAATGAAATCAGTGTTACTTACATCCATAATTTCTTCGGCGACATATTTTCCCATAGTGACTTTGACTTGCCATATTCAACTACCGACATTCTGTCAAACATTTCATGTGCTCGCTCCTCCGCAATGAGAAATTTTGATTATAAAAAAAATCCCCTTTTATTCATGAACGGTTATCAAACAAACATTGTATATTCATGTCATGTCTCTAGATGCAATTTTGCAAGCAGAATTACAATCTGCCACTTCCAATAGGATTCAGAACTGAGTGGTGACTTAGTGCTCGTGACTACAGCCAACAGATCATTGAGACCAGATGGGAAGCCTATTTATAACTTGAAAATCAAACATGTTTTTACAATCAAGATGCATGCATTGTAGGATTCACTTTAATTATCCTTGGAATGTGCTAGAAGAGATGCATGATATCTATTTGGTCTATTGTCACCAATTTATTTGATACGCATTCTGACAAATAGTTGGCACACCATCTCTACCTAGTTGACTCGTATGCAACATATGATAGTATGATTCTATGTTTGAAATTATTGAAGTTGTATGCACTTCCAATCCACACAATGGATGATAGAAAGGGATCTAGGAATTGTCGAGTTCATGTTCCTCTGTGCCTTGAATATATGAAATGTGGTCTTCAATATTTAAGACACTCGAACCAATTTATCTTCACAGCCCGTGGCTCTCCATGTACATCTGTCTCTTGCATATTCTTCTTCACATTTTTATGTTATACCAAGGACCAACCACATGGGATTATTAAGGGATTTTTACAAAGTTTGTTGCCTTATATCCAACAAGTAGAAAGTGCCTTTGATGCTAGATATGATTGTATTAATGTGGAACTTTAATAAAACCAGGCTTAATGACCAACATCTTTGTCAATTTTGGGTCAAGCTGACCTTGTGATGGGGACCACATTGGGAAAGCATACATTATCTTCTGATCATACAGAAAAAGTCTCCTTGATCATATTCATCAGGTCTATAGGAAATTCATTTTGTTTCATACTATCATCATTGTGCATGTGATGAGATCCATCATGAGAAGACTTGATGGTTCTATTTGAGACCTAAAAACATTAACCTTCTATGAACTAATGCAACAACCTCCTGAGTTTTCCATCCAACACTCCATAAAACTGGTACCACAGAACTGTACTGATTATCATGCTTTCAAACTTAAACTTCTGAACTGGAATTACAAATCTGAATTAGCTGATTGTGTTTGCAAACCTGAACTTTGAACTTCGAGCCTGAGAACCTTGAAGCTGAACTTCTCTGATTGAACCAACATGTGCTTTGAAACTGAACTTTGGATCTGCACTTTCAATCCATTGAATCCTTATTTTGAACTTTGAACTTTTCAACTTCTAGGTTCAAGTTCAAGTTCAACACAGTCCTAGAACACTGCTTCTTCGCTGATTGAACTTTACAAAGGCATCATCAGTAACAAAAACCAACACGAAACTAAAACAATTTCTCCACAGGACCAATTTGCAAAGTTTTAAAACTTGGGTGTTGAAAGCATGCTTACAAGGAGTAATATTCATTTGGTGTCCACATTTCCTATGGCTGCCTTAGAACCAGAATTCGTTCTAGGATGTGCAAAGCATTTTAGTCCAAACTCTAAAAGGATCAAAGATGCAGATGGTAATGTTGTTCTTAGTCTTGATCCAGAGGTTATTGAGCAAATTTTCAAAGTGCCGCAAGGTGCAGAATGTTTAGATTTGACAAAAGAGTCATCTTGAAAGATATGGAATGAGAATATGGCGACTTATTAGAGGTATGTTAATTCATACTAGTTGGACTCCAAGAGGCACAACTTCTCAAGGTGACCTAAAACCATTCACAAATCTAGTTTCAAGCCGAAATACAAAGACCTAATTATCCTTCTCAGCAGGATATGTGGCCTTAAGGGTTCTAACGATTTTGAACCATAGATGTATAAGTTTATTTTCCAAATCATTGTTAATAAGGAACATATCTTTTGGGGGGAACTTATCAACACTACGCTTTGTGAGTAGTTGCTCAATGTAGGAACATCAACACCATTCTACATGAATTCCTATCTTGTCTATATTGCTGCTGCTATGGGATCTTTTTCTAGGCTTTCAACCAAAGGACATCATCTTTAAATTCCAGTTTGGGAATACTATGATCAGATTACTCTGACTAATAGTAAATACCATTATAGAAGAGTTTAGGATGCATTCTTTGGATATTTTTGGTGTTTTTTTGATAGACAATTGTCTGTCAAAAGAGTGTCTGATAAGGCTTCGGATAAGGTTAATCAATATGGCTGCATATTCCTTCAATTTTCAATCTTTACCTATTTGAGAGTTGGATATTTCAAAGGAGAACCTTATACTTTACCTAGGTATGCCACTGACAAAATCATTCTAATGGAGTTGGTCAGACAACTCATGGAGGTACAATGTGATCAAAGCATTATACATAGGCTAGGTTTTGGTATCACCTCTGCTAAGCCTTTGGCAATTGGTCATTATACGATCAATTCAATTTACAAAGCGAAGGTTATGAAAATGAATTTTTAGCTGATCACATTGAAGAAGTTTGAGGCTAGATATGACTTTGATTATCATGGAATGAATTCAAGAATTAAGAGGGCATTCACTCATGTTCATCGCATAGAAGATGTTTGGATCGATATGCGGACAAAGTTGGATATTATGAAGATCGACTATTGCAGGCTAACTTTGCAGTAGGGTGTTGATTTGAATATGTTTGAAATTCCATCTAATTTTCAAATTGAAGATGATGCTAATGTTCTTGATCCAGAATATCATCGCGCTGGTTTTGACAAACAATGTCCTTTAACCATACAATGGCAACGAAAGGAAGGCACTTATATCCTTGATCGATTTCAATCCACTTTGGCAAACACGAACAAATGGTTGATGATCAAAGGTCTCAAAAGGGTAAATCCTAAGATGGGGGTAGATTGTGAGAGTTTTGGTCCGCTTGGGAGAAAGTCACAACTAGAAGTTGTGGGTAAAGATGGTGCATCCTCCTTCGATGTGAAGAAATCCCTCAAGTTCAAATTGAAAGATGGGAAAGTATTTGAAACATCTCAAAAACTTGCGCAAGTTCAAAAATCAGAAGAAGGAGAAGTCATGATCATCCTCCACAGCTTACTTGTAGTTAGGGACTGTCCATCTGGGGGACATCTTTCTTGGGTGTAATTGATGATGTTGTGGATTCATTCTCTACAGTCTTCACACCGCCTATTCCATCATCGGAAGTAAATACATTCACACTTCCTATATCTTTGGCAACGTCCTCCATTCTAACAGTTGAGCAATGTGAAAATCTTGGAAATGTGTTTGAAGATTTTCCAATCTTCACAGAGGGTCAAGTTTCCCAACTTGACACTTCCATGATTGGCTTTGAGTTGTTCATGACAGAATCTTCTTATCATGCATCCATGAGTTCAGTTGTGCAAACTGAGTGGTGCTCAGTTACAACAGAGATACAATTAGGATCAATGCCAATGGTCTCCACTGTACTTGCTTCCACAAATGAAAGTTTCCGCTTGCCTAAATTGTTGAGTAAGATTACAATAAAAAGAAGAAAGGTTGTGGTACCCCCAGATAACCTTCCTGTAAAGAAAACTAAGTCTAAATTTTTGAAGATAAGATTGTTTCTAGAACCATAGTTGATTCTGAAAAGACTAAGCTTGTAGAAGTTGTTGAACCATTGGTAGACAAGCCAATTGAGGAACTTAATTGTTTTGATTACAAGTTCACCAAAGTAGAAATTGGAAAGCAGTCATGACTAGGTTGTTTGCAAGATGCTCAAGACACACTTGCCAATGTGTCAAAAAGTAACCATGAGTTATGACAAAAGAAAAATCAATTGAAATAGGTGGTTGTTCGCATAAATGAAATCATTCAACAGAAATCTTCACAACATGCAGTTGTTACAACTTAGACACTAAAAGAAAAAAAGGATAGTGGAACTTGTGAAATCTTGGTTCGAAGAAGTCATTTGCATAGGGGTACAGGCCATTACAGATATGGTCAAAGTCCTTGAACATATCAGGGGTATTGAAGAAATGATACATGACCTGATTACATCTTTAAGTCAAGAAGCTAACATCCTAAAATAGATTCTGAATGACTGGGATGAAGTTGCGAAATCTGATTTAGATGCCATGGTCACATGTGATGTTCTTCCAGCTTGTGAAATGTTCTACAAGCGCCAAGGACTTATGTGCTACAAAGAAGAGACACTAAGAAAACTGATAACAAAGTTGTAGGCAAGCCTTGGAGATTGTCAGGCGATAGAAATTGGAAACATGAGTGATTTGTAACAAATGGGATGTCAAGTTCTTGATGAACATGATAACTTGGTTATAGTTGAAGTCACAATGGGATATACAATCAAGGTCAATGCTCATTTAGATTTTGAGGATTTTGGTTCTCACACATTGAACAAATTTGCCTTGTATAAATCTTTGGCAAAGCACTTGCAAGATTCTCTTGCGGCAAATTCCAAGGTTGTGAAATCAGCATATGTCGATGCAGTTAGAATGGAAGCCATATCAAAGACAATGGAGATTTTTGATCTTCCTACAATGCATGATGTTATCATCAAATTCAAGGCACTAAAGAACAATCTTTAAGATTGTTATTTTTATGTTTGTAGATCAGAGAGGATGTATTGCTTGAAATTATGTAGTAATGCATAATACGAGTTGCATGTGTAATGACATGTAATCCAATAGTTTCTCTTTCAATTAGACCAGGTCAAAGTTGGTTGATTTCCCACTTTTTCATTCATTTTTTTCTCAACTCCTTTGCCTATGTAAAGGAGTGCCCTCTCATTGTAAAATCTATCTTTTGTTGTATGGAAGAGAGCTTTGGAGAAATTGTGCAAGCATAACTTTAATTGTGTAGCGCCATTTTGAAAGAAAAGTGAATATAAAAAATCAATTGAGACTTGACTTTGATTGAGTGAGATTGTTACTTGTGCAAGTTAGAAGCTTTGACTGTGATTTGCATTTGTTGTCTTTGATTCACGTGTTGTTTTCAGCATTCTTGGTAATTAAGTATAAAAAGCATTAGGAAGCAATTAGAGCCAAAGCTTTGATTGAGAGCGGTTGTAGAGATATATAGACTAGAAGCTTTGTTTGTAGCTTTATCTCTTTCTTGATTCACAAAATAATTAGGATATCTTTACTTCTGGAAGTCTTTGTGCCCCAACAGCAAAGCTTATTCATATAGAATTACGATCGGACTTAGAGCCAAATCGGTACACTTTCAGCTAGCCTTTGAGTTGGTGTTGGTTTATTGGTATCACTATTTCTAGCTATTAGATAGAAGTGTAGTAAGAGATTTCACCTTTCCCATTGCTCCACGAGTAAGTGGATTCTTTCGTGAAAGTTAAGAGGAAAGAATATTGGTGAAACCCCTTTACAAAATCTCTCAACTTTTTGCTTACCTTGAGTTGATCCAAGGAACGGTGAGAAGGGGGAGCCTTCCCTTTAAGGTAGGAGAGACTTTGTCTCACACGTTGTGGCTGGTCATCCTATTTTGCGACTGGATTTTACCTAAAAATTGTCGGTTGCAAAATATCCACCCAACATTTTTTTCCATAGTTTTGACTTAGGCACCATTTAAAATAAAATTAAGTTAGTTATAAGAACTAATTGATGGGTCATGGCCCCATTGTTCTTTTAAATCATCATTCAAGTGACTTTATTATAAGTTATTTAATATTATTAATTATACTCTTTTCAATAATTCGTAAGTCAACTAGGCAATAGCCTACAACACAATGGTAACTTGTGAGCCTCTCATGTGTGAGGTCTTGGGTTCGAGTTTACTTGAGCCTAACACATAATAATAGTTAAATTCAATAAATAATAATAATTAATATAGGCTTTGGCCCATTACCTATTAAAAAAAAGAAATCACCAGTCAACTATTAAGCGATACTGTGGATGGGGTTAGATTGTTCGTTAGGTGCCTTGGTAAATATGGCAATCTCTTGACTAAATTACTATAAATGGTAACTCTTAGGAAGCACTCCACACAAAGGTAGTAGGAAACTACAACTGATGACATTGTGTGTTGTACTATGACTGTCTCTTGTAGCCATTGCCAAATATAGTAATTGCCAGGCTGACTGACTTACTATAAATATTAAGTCCCTCAAAGTGAACCAAATGAAAAGATTATGCACTTAGATCTGGCCAATAATTGCTCTGCACTCTAGTGATGTCCCTAAATAGCAAGTAACAATGAACTAATGTGCCCTCTATCCAAATGACTAGCCCATGAGGGTCATAGTGATGGATTGATCCCACAATCATTGGACTGATTGAAAAAGGGGACATTACAGTCCTCCCTCCCCAAAGATTACTTTTCCCCAATCAATCTTGGAGCAAAAACTAACATTATAGTCCACACGGATCCCAAGGGTAAAATTGTGTGATGTTCCTATTGTGCACAATAGACTCTTTTACCATCAACACTTGAATACTTGACATCAATAACAAGATCATTTGGAAATTAATTTTAGGCATTGATGGAGTAAACAACTCATCAAAACTCAACCCAGTTGCAGTGCCAATTCTATGAGCACCAAAGTCCCAATATAATTGTCACTCATATCCAACTACACTAGAGAGATAGTAATAACCATAAAAGCTAGTAATACAATCGCCATCTCCAGACTCTGTCAAACTGTCCTGGATGTGCTGATACTGCAAGTAATCTAACTTGCAGTTGTTGACCCCATCTACAAATGATGGTGCTAACCCATCCCACAACGAATGGTATAAACTTGGAGCCAATCCAAACTGATGCATCATAAGATCCTCTGTGTGTGGATCAAAAAAGTAGTGATGATTAATCCTCCCTTTGTAGATCTGATAAAAAGCTCCCACCTTATTCAAACGTTGATTTTCATAGCTCTGAATGTAACTCCTGTCATCTAGTTCATCACCAACAACATCTATAGTGGATGTAACAATGAGAGAGCTTAGAGCAACATGTGGTTCTCTGATGCCCTCTACGAATGTACTCATCCCAATTGTATCATCTGCACCTATAACTGTGATAAGTGCGACCACATCCTCAACCTGCTCAACTATAATCCATAGATATAAGGCCATCACCACCTGCCACAATAGGAAGTTATACTGAATTTGTAGTTGGTGAAGCTTGTACTCGAATCAACTCCACGACATCCTCATCCAATTGAAGTAGCGACTCCTAAAGAGCGAACTGGGTTCTCTCCAATATCTCCGAGGTCGCCTCAAACTCGTAACCTGAGCTCATCTAGCTCATCCTCTTTTCACTTCAATGTGTCATAACAAGTGCAACCCCACTCGAGAAGATAGTCTTTGTTAGCCAATGACAGATTCATTTTTTGTTAGAATGGTTTTGTGTTTAATCTTTTTACCCTACATGATTGTAGGACCATGCTCTAATACCGTTTGTAATGTCCCTTATTAGGTGTAGACATGGTTATTACACATTTAACTCATTCTAGATTATGTCCTAAAATACGATGATTCAGCGAAGATATTCATAAGAAAAGAACTATTCATTAATTTAATCAGATTAAATTATGTGTATGTAACATTAATACCCCATATCCAATCTTATTACTATTCCAACTCAATGATGAAAGGAGTAGATGTTATCCAAGGTGCCTAGAGACCAATTGCAATGGGTATCTCAAAGTTTACAGATCTAAGCTCATATCCTATTTTGGGACTTTCCCTCACAACTTTCAAAATGTTGAGCCCTGCCCTATCTTGGGACAGATAGCCATTGCTTAGATTAATACTAGCCCCCGCTTGGAAACATCACAACCTTCACTTCTTAAGCCCAATGATAAATAGGACTGAATATGGTAGTTGTTTATGATTATAATATTTATTTGTACGCATTAATTATGTTTATCAATTATTTAACAAATAGTTTCAGGCCCATGTACATACTTGGTACCGAAATATAAATTGATAGATATAATAGTTTATGCTCTATTTTATAGACTGATAATGCTTGCCAATGAAGGAATACATTTCTATTTCCCATATATATATATATATAGACACACACACATACACACATACACACATACACTGACCCATTGATTGGCTCCTTATTCCTAATAAGTATATATTCTGTAATTGAGTATCGATTAATAGATAAGTTACAGCATATCAGGATGCTGTCATATAATGCTTGCCAGCCACATTATATAATATGCATTCTCTTTTCGCGAGCCCCATTGATATGTATTCCTTTCTTAATACCAAATATAAATAATAATTTCCTTATTGATCCTTCGATAGTCCCTTACTGGTCTATCTTGTGAGCATAATTGTTGAAGGTATTATAAATGTCAAGTCTGTTCGCGTAGCCCTGAAAAATGTTTCTGAATGTCTTCATATATGTTGTGATGAGAATGGAAAGCCATGTCCATTCATAAGAAATTCCTTTCCAAACACTAATCGCACCTGTTAATGTGTAAATTGGTTTGCCTACTATTTACTATCTTTATATTGTTTCTAATCAATTGTTTGGATAAAATAAATTTTGTATCATTTAAAACTGATCTATCTCACTTCTCCATACATTATTAATGGATCTATCTCACTTCTCCATACATTATTAATGGATCTATCTCACTTCTTTGACCCAAACCTCTTGTGTAGGTATTCTAGAATCATTCCTACGGGTATGTTCTTTGTTGCGTAAGAGACCCAATGGACATGGCATTGGTTCATAAAATTGTTGTCAGTTTAGAGGGCCGTCTGAATTTATATATTTGTTCTGATTTATCTCTTTATTCATAATTGCTATTAATTATAATATTGCTTTGATGAATAATAGTATGAATATTGATAGTATTGATATATTGGCTCAATCAATAATGTATCAGTATTTGCTTTATTAACATTAAATTTTAATAATACAATTAGTATACATTTATATGCTCAATATTTATTTGATAATAATATTATTAATAATGTACATTGTACACAATTTATTTATAATATTACTATAAATATAATTGACTAATACAATAGAATATTTATTATATATAACTAATCTTGATTACTTATATATATATATATTTTAAAATTCTGTTATGAGTTAATATTAAATTTCCATTACTTCTCATCTGGCACTCCCCAAGTTGGGCATCTTGCGCTATTGCCCATACTTATAGAGCACTCATGACATGCTTTTCGTGTTACCCATGTCCCCATGGTGTTAGACTTTTTAACTTGTTTTTTGACAGCCTATGTTTGCTTGTGCGTTGGTTTTTTGTGGTCGCCTGTGTGTGCTGTACTGGTCATGTTTGGGTGAGATGAGTTTGATTACATTTGTTCCTTTCTATGATCTTCTCCGATCGTGATGGAGTCTAGCCATGATAACAAGGTGTTGCAGAGTGAAGAGTCGTGCATCACGGTAGATAGTGGGAAAATCGATTGAAAAATCTGTCCATGGAAATGGTACTATGGAGAAAGCATCGTATAAGTCTGTGGTTGTAGAGAATATTGCCCCTGCTTGTCCTGATACTGTATTCTTTAATGGAGAGTTCATCCGAGCTCTTGCCTATGGCACTGAAGGAGGAGATGTTTCTAGAGCCAATGGAGATAGATTGGGAAGTGGATCCAATGTAGAGAGTTCGGACCTTGAAGGAGGCAAACTGGGTAGGCCATTGAAAACTCTTTTGTTATCCCTGACCAAAGACATAGTAAGAGCCATCAAATCTGAGCACTCTCATTTAAGGAGTGTTGCAATTTTTTGTGTGTGCGTGGATATTAAATTTTCACCAACAAGGAAGTTTTAGGATGATTGGTTTAGTAGAGTTTGGGGGAGAAAACTACTCATCTTGGTTAGTTTCAGACGCATATTTCAAAAAGGGTTTTTCGTAGTGCTTCTTAAAAACAATCTGATGTGGGAAAGGGTTCTCAAAAAAATCATTTTGGAATGTGGGACAAGGTGTCCTTAGGGCTTTTCCATGGTCTTTTAAGGTAACATTGAACAACTTCTTGCTAGGTTTTTCCCTCTCTGGGTTGAAATTTGTAACCCTCAGCCTGAGTTTTGGCCTTTCATTCCATAGATTCTTAAACCATTAGGTTATGTTTTACAAGTTGAGAAGTCTAAAACTACTCTTCCCCACCTTAATGCCTGCATTCTTGTAGCCTTGAGCCAAAGGGGGATTTTCTTGATGTGATTTCCTTGGATATTGAAGGTGAGTTCTTTTCATGGAGTATTTCCCTTCTCATGAACCTTGGAGCCTATTGTCGGTAAAGTTATAAAACAGCTGACGGGTAGATTAGCATGTAGTCAGTAATTGTTATGTAGCCGACGGGCCCCTTCGGGAAGGTTCTTCAGGGACGTATATGTACACCATCCGAGATAGTTGTAATCATGATTGTAAGCACTATGTAATCTTTTTGGCATATATGCGAATAATAAAAAGGACAACTGTTGTTCTTGTCTATTGTCTGTATGTATTAAACTATTTACCCCATACGGTAAACATTTGGCATCATTGCCCAATGGACCTGGAACGTAGGCAGAGGAATGAAGACTAATGCCGAATCAACTTAACAAGGATAGCAATAAGATAAAGGAAAAAGATGAAATATGCACTGCATAAGAAATTTTAATTTTGGCACAACAAGTCGAGCATAGATGGAGGCTTTAGCAGATTGCCGACGGACACCGAGAGGGTGAAAGGGCATAGATAGAGGGAGTGCATCCACCTAGTAGGCAAAGGAGTGCTAAGGAATTGCTAGAAGAGATTTAACAGCGGTTGAATTTGGTCGAAGAAATAAGGGAGGAATTTCTTAACCTGTATATGCTGAGGGAAGAGAATCCAGACAGAAGGGAATTAACTCACATGGCTCTGAGTGTCGAGGGAGCACGAGTGTGGAGTAAACTCTTTGTTCGAGAGACACTTCCGGAACGGACAACTTCGCTTGAGGAAAACCCCTTTTCACCAAGTAACGCGGCTGTTGGAAATAGGATGACTGTTCGAAACAGTGTTGGTCTTTAGAACAGCACAAGTGTGGGAGTGCAGAACAACACGGGAGTGCAAAACAATGCGGGCACACAAGTACCTCCAACTCAAATAGTAATGGCTGGACCAAAGGAAAAATTGCCAAAATTTGATGGTGATGGAACGACCGATCCAATCAGATACTGTAAGACATGCGAAACAATTTGGACGGCGAATGGCGTAACCAACACAAATGAATGGGTCCGACAATTTCCAGCAACCCTAAGGGGTGTAGCAATTGATTGGTTTGCTAACGCCGATCCCCAAAAATTAACTACATGGGCGGGAGTTGAAAAGGAGTTCATCACCAAATTTCAATTACTTCGAGACGATAATGAGATTGTAGCAGAAATCTACGCCACAAAGCAAGGGAAAAATGAAACAGTTTGTGTATATGCCAGAAAACTAAAATAATTAATAAATAAATTGGAAAGTAAGCTGGTAGATGGGTTGAAAAAGTGATGGTTCAGTGAAGGACTACGCTCGGAGTTAAGGAAGAAAATGAAGATTGTGCCACCATCATCATACATTGAAGCATACAATCAAGTGATGGATTTAGAAAGTGAACAGAAAACGAAAAAGAAGAAAAGTAGCTCATCCGACTTAGATGACTCATCTTTGGAAGGAGATAGTAGTGGTGATGAAAAGGACAGTAAGAAGGTCCAAGCCCTCCAGAAGGATATGATCAGAATGATGAAGGAATTTAAGAATATGCAGAAAGAGATGAAGGGAAATGAGCTATGGTGTACGAAATGTAAGACAAAAGGTCACACGAAGGGATCCTGTCCAAAAAACCAGTTCTGCAATATCTGTCAAATTATGAGACATTCCACAAAAGAATGCCCCTTCAATATGAAAACAAGAGGGCATCAACAAGTGCTCCTGACACAGGAGGTTTTCGCGTCAGGAGGGAGCAGAAACATCAACAATGATGGTGCCACTTCGGGTGGGTACAAAAATAATAGAAGAGGGCAAAACAACAATACCGACAATAATACTAACAATAATAATGGGGGATGCAGCCGAATTCAGTACGATGCAAACGGCCGCCCAATGGTTTAATGCCAAGCATGCAATTTGTGGGGCCACTTTGCACGAAACTGTACATCAACAAATACACCAAAGTTGTTATGCAGATGGTGTGGTCCTAGAGATCATGAAGATGCCAAGTGCTTGAAATCAAGAGTGAATTTGATCAGCATTGGCGCGGACGAAGAAGTCTTAGCAATCACTCGTAAACAAGCAAAATTGTACCTTGACCTGACGAAAGAAAAGAAGAGATTGGAAGAAGCACAGGCAGAAATTGAGAAAGCAACGCAGGCAGAGAAATCACAATTGAAGGACACTACTAGTACCTCAAGAAGGAACTGCGCAGAGCAAAACATCATACGATAGGTATTACAAACTGAAAAACCAGTCAAGTTTAATGATCTGATCCTCACAATGCCTCAACTTCGATCGGCACTCACAAACGTCGCTCCGACAGCTAAACCACCAGGAGAACATGCAAGGGAAAAAGAAAGCGAAGCAAGTGCAATAGACCCAATGCTGCTAGCTCTCACATCCGGACGACGTCCAACATCCAACGGTCGTAGAGATGGGTATATTAGGAACAATCCTTTCAGACACAATTGTAGACGGAGATTCAGGGGTAAATGTCCTACCATAAGATACTTGGAAGAAGTTGGGACAGCCAACGTTGTGGCCACCTACGTTCCAATTACTAACGGCGGACCAAAATGACATTAAACCTCTCAGGATCCTGATGGCACAACCAGTGACTATTGGAACACACCTGTTCGTAATTGACTTCGTTGTCATCCCGCTGAAGAGGAGAGGATATGACGCCATTTTGGGCCGAGGATGGCTTGTACAAGCAAGGGTTAAGCATGAATGGAAGAAGAATACACTATCAATGAAAAGCAGGGGACGACGATTCATCATTGATTTACACACACAAATAGTGGGCAAAGAAGCCGTATCATTGGATTCCAAAGAAGAGGATGAAGGAAAGCAGCGATTGGGACCCAATGACGAAAGAGTCCTACAGTTGGAAGATGGATCGATGGACAATGATTTGGATTTAGTGAATAGCCTTTTCCATTGGCAGATGGAGGATTATGAGCTCTTCTCGAGCTGTAATATGTTAAGGGTCGACGAAGGCAAGAAAGAAGAGGAAAATTAATGTCCGAGGGAATACACAGAAGTAGAAGAAGGAAAGTCGGTTACGACAAAAGTTGAAGGAAAGAACATATAGTACGAACCCAAAAAAAGGAAAGATTCCACTGTACGGTACACAATAAATGGACTGCGTAGAAAGGAAATGTTACTTCGACCCATGGATATAGTAGAAAGGTGCCAGTAGTAAGGAAAACATGTCATATGGTCTGCACAGGAAACAAAGAGAAAGGGCTTAATAAAAACTTCAGCAGTATGGAGTGAAGGTTCTAAAATCAAGAATAGAGCTATTAACAGCAAGGAGTGGCAGCTGATGGAATTCATGGTATCGAGTTTCGAGAACAAACTGGGCAATATGGAAAACCTGAGGGAGAGATCTTGTAACTTAAATAAACTTGATGAGCGATGATTGCAAGCACAATGGGCCACAGGGGTCACATGGAACAGGCGCAAAGTGTGGCATGATAAACACCTAAAACTAAACAAGTTTCAACCAGGACAGTTGGTGTTGAAGTATGATGGACGAAATGAAATCAAATTGGGAAAGTTTAACGTCAAATGGGTCGGGCCATACCAAATTTGGGAAGTAGGTGAGAACAGAGAAATAAAGCTATGGACATTGGATGGGCAGGAAATTCCAGAAATGGTGAACGGTTCCAAGTTAAAAATATATCATGCCAGAACCATTCCCCCATCAAAAAACAATGAGGAGCAGTAGTTTCAAAAAATAAAAATAAAAATTGTTGCAGATCACCGAACGGTCACCATACGGCCTTTTTAAGTTAGCTTCATGACCGTACGACAAAACATAATTAGGGATAAGCACCGTACGGTCTTCTTTTTAATTCCACTGTACGGCAATTTCAGGTAGCTACCGTACGGCGATTTCAGGCAGACACCGTACGTGTTTCAAGTGCCCTCACCGTACGGTTCCAGATGCTAAACGAGAAAGCATAATAAGGTTTGATTATTCGGCAACATAAGAATCCAAAGGCAAAGATATATGGCTTCTGCACCTTCTTGTTTGCAATGATAGGTATGGACATGATCTATAGGTAATTGGCAGTCATTGGTCCTGGTGTCAAGCAACAGAGGGAGCAGAGATAAGAGCAAACACCGTATGGCGTACGGAGTTGGTGAGGAGAAAATTAAACCCCATACGGCAGCAAGCCAAGGCGAACCTATTAAGGGCAGTTCGTACGACAGATAGTCCAGACTGTACGATGGAAAGGAAAGGAGGTCGTTTCAAGGAGTTCAAAGGCTGGGTTTCAGTTTCCTATTGGGTGGATAGTCAGGTTTGTTAAAGCAGGGAAATATGCTGAGCGTGTTGGTGCAAGCACTCCTGTATATATCTCTCAGCCGTAAGAAGAGGTAAAATGACTACCGTACTGCCGTCAGAAGGGAAAAGAAAGGGGGAAGCATACGGCCAAGGCACGAAATAAAGGAAGAGCCATTTTCGTACACCAAGTAGGGAGCCTTACAGTAGAAGCCAGGAGAGGGCTGTACGCATCCGTATGGACTTCAGGGAAGGAGAAGAATTTTTGTGTGTCGAGTGATAACTGACATAACTAAGCAAAAGAATAAATGGAGTCTGTAGGAAAGAGGAAGTGGAAGAAAAACTTAGAGGAAGAATCTGTAGCTAAAAAAAAAAAACAAAAAAATGACGACGAATAAAAAATGTTCAGAATGAATAATGCATGATGCCAAAGGGAAGGGAAAGACAAAAACATGTAGTAAAACATAAGCAGTCGTGGGAGGTCTATGTACCAGAGGTGGAGGGAACAACAGAGCAAGCCTTTCAAGAGGGGTGATATGCTTTGAGGCACTCAGAGTAGGTGTTGGACATGAGGCTGTCTTGGTGGATGCATAGAGAGCTCAGGAGGAGCTGATCATCCAGTTGAAGGCAGTACAACGACACTTGGCTTAGTGTACCCATGAGTTGGAAGCAGAGAAAGTGGCATGGGTGGATATTTTGTAATTGTTGTCCAGAGATGACTTTTCTTTTTGGAGGGGATGATGTTATCGGTAAAGTTATAAAACAGCCGATGGGTAGATTAGAATGTAGTCGGTAATTGTTATGTAGCCGACGGGCCCCTTTGGGAAGGTATATGTACACCATCCGAGATGGTTGTAATCATGATTGTAAGCACTATGTAATCTCTTCAGCATATATGCGAATAATAAAAAGGAGTGCTGCTGTTCTTGTCTATTGTCTGTATGCATTAAACTATTTACCCCATACGGTAAACAAAGCCTTCTTTCATTGCAAGTTAAATGGCCATACTCGTAAGGAGTGCTCAACCTTGAAGAACATTCAAAGAACCTTTGATATCCTGACCAAGATTGCCCCCTGTGATTTGTCCAAACTATCTCAGCCTATCTTGGGTGGTACTTGGAAGGTCGAACCTTTCCAAAGAGGATAGCAAAAAGTCTGTGCAGAGAAAAATTTGGGCAAAAATGTTTTTGTTAGTCATGACAAGAATTTGAAATTTGATAATGGGAACAAATTTGTTTCTCTCGAATCCCCTTTTTGATGAAGACTTTGAAGTTGTCCTTGCAGATGTAACAAACTTGACAATACCCTGTTCTCCATTGGTTGTCAACCAATAGGTCCTAATGAAAAATCTATTCCCCTAGGTTGAATCTCCAACAAATTGTCCTTCAAAATCTTAAAGACAAAGCTGATAAGATTAATAATTCCTCCATAGCATCCTTGGATCAGAATAGTGTCCCATCTGAGCTTGTGTCTCTCTTAGAGTTGGAGATGGGTAAGCAGATAGTGACTTCTAATTTTGTTGATAATATGATTTTTGAAGCTGAAGGCCTATTTACTGAAGTTCTCAACAAGAAAAACATTAAAAAAGGAAAGTTTTTTAAAAGACTGAATTTCTAATCAGAAAGACAATAACAAACATGCCCACTCTGAAATGCCAGAGTGTTTCAATAGGCTTTATAAGAATAAAAAGTTCACAGCTGGAATGTTCGCGGTCTTGAAATGCCAGATGGAAAATACATTGTGAGAAAATGGTGCAATGATATCAAACGGAAAGATGTGTTTTGTCTTTAGGAGATTAAAGTTGTTGGTTATCATGCCTTTAGTACTCTTAAGTACATATGGGATAAGGCCACTTGTCTATACTCCAATCACAATAAGGGTAAAGGAGGTATCACTTAATTAATTTTGTGTGGGCTAAAAGGATTATAATGAGGGCACTTCTCCTTGCCAAAGAGCCCAGTGGGTGATCTTCAAGCATCTGGATAAGTGTGTTTTTGTCTGTAACATATATGCTGTAAATGAATACAGCAATAGAGCTTTGTTTTGGGATTGGCTCTCCAATAATCTTCCCAAAGAAAACTGGGTTTTTGTAGGTGATTTTAGTATGGTTGAAAATAAAGAAGATAAATGTGGAGGATTATCTCACAGTCGGAAAGGGAATGAATTTTTTTTCTGGTCTAATTTCAAGAGAAAATTTAATCTCACTGATCCTATGTCTAATAAGAAATGTGATAAAGGGGGCATCTGGTATACTTGGTGTAACAATCAATTGGGTCAACAAAGAGTTTTGTAGGCTGGATAGATGCTACTTTGATTCCTCTATTTTCAATGTTACCCATACTTCTAGCTGCTATCCTGTTGTTGTCACCCTTGCCAGCATCTCAGATCACTTCCCTATCTCCATTGAGGTTAGTCTTGTTGAGTCCTTCGAGGAAATCCTACTCGGGGCCAAGAATTTATTCAAGCTCAATGTCTCTCTTCTTAAGGATAATGATGTCAACGATGCTATACAAATGATCTCTTCTATTTCCATTTTCAAAAATCACGGCTTCTCTCATGGACCTTTGGCACTAGAAGATTAGTAACTGGAAGTAATTATTCCAGATTATTGGTAAGAAAAAAAAAAGGACAGAAAGGCTCACCTCTCTAGATGTCAAAGTGAAGTAGAAGAGATGATTCAGAATAAAGGACTTGATGATGAGCTAGAAGTAAAATTGGCATATGTAAAAATTGAATTAAGGAAGCATCAAAACTATGAGATTCAGGGCCAAAAAGTTAGGGCCAGAATGAATTGGTTAGAGGAAGGGGAAAGGGGAACCAAATAGTTTTTCAATATTATTAGATCTAAACATAAGATAGAATTGATTGATAAATCCAAACAGATAATGGGATCTCAACTCATAATATTGTTATCTTGAACACTTTTTTAGGTTTTACAAGGATTTGTTCACCTTTGAGCATAAGGATAATGATCAGAAAGCTTTGGAGAGTTCTTAAACTTATTCCTAAGAAGATATTTTCTGAAGAAGCTAAGAAGCTTAATGCCAAAATTGAGATAAGTGAAGTTGAGGATGCTATTAATAGTATGGAGAATGGTAGGTCTCCTGACCTTGATGGAATACCTGCAGAATTTTATAAACAGAACACCAGTAGTTGGATATGTAAGGACTTAATTTCATCATATGAGTATGCTTTTGACAGTGGCTTCTTGGGGGGGGGGAAATTAACAGAGGCCTAATTAAACTCCTTCCAAAAAGTGGTGACAAGACCCTTGTCAAAAACTGGCGCCCAATCACCCTCTTGAATCTTTCTTATAAAATCATAGCCGAGATTCTTTCTATAAGAATTACTAATATTCTCAGTAGAATCATTTGTCACTCAAACTGGTTTTATAAAAGGAAGGTACATTTTGGAGAATCTAATTACTAGCTGGGAGGATTTATACTAGGCAAAATATTCTGGACAGAATGTTAATATGATTCTTTTGGATTTTGAGCAGGCCTATGACAAAATTGAATGGCCTTTTGTTCTTCGAATGTTAGAAGTTTTTGGATTCCCTCCCTTCTTTTCTGAGTGTATCTCTATTCTGTTTAAGGACTCTAATACCATGATTGATGTGAATGGTGAACTCTCAGACCCTATCCCCCTATAGAGGTCAATCAGGCAAGGATGCCCTATTGCTCCTTTATTTGTAATTGCAGCGGATGCTATGTTTTACATTTTGAGAGCCACTAAGCTAGGCCCCCCTTTGAAAGGCATCACTTTTCCCAATAATGATGAGTTGATTAATGCCCAATTTGTTGTTGACATAACTCTGCTTTTGGATGTTAGATAACTTGAACTTTGACAATGTGATGCAGAAGCTCCATCTCTTCTACTTAGCTTCTAGTTCAAAAATTGCTCCCCACAAATCCACTGTTATTGGTTGATCAGAACATCCCCCAGATTGGATTTCTCAAAATGAACGAGCTTTGAATGGTCCAAGCCACTGACCCCTCTAGCAAAGATATGTGGTAATGGGTGTACTCTAAGATTGAGAAGAAACACCTCAAGTGGCAAACCCATATGCTCTCTCTTGTTGGTAGAGTACAGGTTGTCCAAATAGTTCTTGCATCTCATTCCATCTACTATTCTTCTTCTTGGTTATTTGCTAGTTATCAGTTTAATAAACTTAAAAAGATTCTAAGGGATTTCCTATGGCCAAATATTTTGGGAAACAACAAAAGATACTGTGTCGGTTGGGATTGGTGTTGCAGCCTAAGAAGCATAGGGGGCCAGGGTATTAGAGATTTAAAGACTCAAGGAGTAGCTCTTGCTGCTAAATGGATCCTTAACTGCATGAATGGAAATGAACCATGGAAAGTTCTTGTCAGAAATAATATTCTCAAATCTAAACTTAAGAAAGGCAAGTACTGGAAAGACATTTCTTAGTGTGATATGATGTTCGGGCAATTTGATCTGAAAGTTTTTGGGTCTAACATCTTTGCTTCTCTTTGAAGACATGGTCCCAAGTGTGGCCGCTTCTCTGTTCTAAAGATGCTATAGGAGGTCCCCCTTCATTCTTTGTTTCTGATAGGTCCATTTGGTGGTGCATATACCTCAATGATAAACCCCCAGCCTTAACTTAATGCTGTTTTGCTAAATCTTGGAATGAAAAAGGCATTAAGTTTATTAGTGTTCTATTGGTTGACAACCAGTTAGGGATCTGGGAGACATTAATAGATATATATGATCTTCCTTCCCCTCAAAAGAAGACCTATACTCTTATCAGTAAAGCTATTGGTTCTTTCTTCCCTGTCAGAATTCTTAACTTAGAACAATTCTTGCAATTCTTGCAACAGTTAAAATGGAAAGATGGCAATTTTTTTTTTGAAAGCTCAACTAAAAGGATTTATAATATGTTGAAAGATAATGACTCTATTCCTAATTGGATTAATCATAGTTAGAATTTTGGTTGGTCTTACTCTAGATGGCACCTCATTCTTGACCTGTTTTGGTGTTACCCTAGTGAGCCTAAGAAAGCATGTTTTAGTTGGATTTTGTTGCTCAAAAAGCTTGTTGTTGGCTCAAGATTGTCTTCTTGGTTTAGAATCTAGTCCTTGCTCTTTAATGGCTGTCTTGAATCTTTTGAGCACCTTTTTTTGAGCGCAGATTTGTGTATGAAACCTGGTCTATTTTTATTGGCTAACCTCTTACTTGGAATGGTAAAATTGGTATATGTTGGCATGAAATTCTTGTAGGCTTTGTAGGACCCTTTGGCATTAATTTGGATAGGTTTTGTTTTGTTCTTACTGTGGAAATTTTATGGTTTCTTTCGAGGAGGAGAAATGAGGATATTTTTCAAAATAAAAAGAGGGTGCTTATTGAGTTTAATTTTAAACTCACTCATTTCCATATCATGTCCTTGGTTTCTGGTGTTCTGGAGGTTCGAAGAGATGGATTTATGATTTTGATACAGGAGGGTGCTATGATTCTATTCAGGAAGGATATACAATCTGTCCAATACTTTGATACACTCTGATTTGCTGAATGAGAAAGAGAAAGAAAGGCTGAAAGAATACAAGCAAGAAAACTTCCCTACGAGCGCTAATGAGAACCAGACTAATCAAGAATATCACTCTTCCAGTGGACATGTTGACTGGGAACCAGTTAATGCTGAAGATGTTACTATCCCTTGTGTTGATGACCAGTCTACAGAAGTACAATATCACCAATAGTTACCATTGAATCAGTTTAACTTGTAGTTTTGTGCTATATGTTTATTATCAGGACATATGTGTCCAGGTGAAACTTGATGTACCTATTTTCTATGTGTAAGTAGTCGGTATAGTAGGTGGATAGAATTGGTGATACTTTCACCTTTTGATACTATATGCTAATGTTTCTAGTTTTCAAACTATTCTAATATAAAACTATTAAATTTCATTACTAGAGGGGGATATTACACAACCTTTTTCTGTAATTGCTGGAATCAAACTATGGTAATTTCGGAGGTGTTTTAATGAAAGCTATGGCACTGTAGTTGTACCAATGTCATGACAGACTTGTACATGTCTGAAAATCAGTTTCTAGACATCATACTTTCTGTAAGTGTTTGGGTGAAGTTTGGTGTGCTTAATGATCTTATCTCTTCTCATGGTTGATAGATGGTGTGTAAGGCACAAGTGGAAGTTTTTCTGGGTGTATATCTCATTGTCCAAACCTGTTGCAGCCTATGTTCCCTTGAGTTTCCGAGACAAGGATGACATGGGAATGGTGTTAGGATTAACTACAAATAGAAATAACAGTTACATGCAAATATAACCAATATTAGAAAATAATAGATTGCACAGAAGAGAACACAAGACACAAAGCTTTAACGTGGTTAACCCAATCCTTGGGCTACGTCCACCAACAACAAGTCCAATATTATTATTTTCCACTAATTACAATCCGCAATCCTTACAACTCAATATTGCCACAAGAAGCTACAATATCACCATACATTATGAAATCCTTAACCCTAAGCCATTTTATACAAGCTTTTTCTACTTACAAAATTAGGGCTAGAATAAGTCGTCCAATAGAAAAATAGCAGCCGACACCTTTTACAATATAAGGTCATTTTTGCCTTCAAGGGCATTGCCCCTCGACCCCACCCTGTATTGCGATAGGGAGCACACCCAAACCCTTGTAGAAATAACCTAGGGAGAAATTGTGCCAAATAAATCTCCAAGTTTGATTAGGCTCCACATCACAACAGACGACTGGACAGGTTTTTGGAACAACAAATATTTTTGGCGGTTTTGGGGACGACAAATGGGGACGGCTATATATATATATATATATATATATATATAGGGAAATTTTAAAATATACACTGATATTTGCAAATATACATGTCATTCATATGAAACTAAGCACAAAGCATGTCATTTAAACATTATAGAACCATAACATACAACATTTGAATGCCATCTAGGAAATAATAACCGATTTCAGTACTCAATTGTCAATATGTATATCAGTATGTGAACAAAAATATTTAAATATAAGTTTAGTAGTGAACAATATCATAAAAATCTGAAAATCTAAATATGTCCAAAGCTATAGGCCCAAAGGCTAGAGGGCTGCCATAAAGTATCAATGCATCAGTATGATGTTCAAGTTCAATATAGAAAACAAAACATAGAAAAATGAAACAAACTGCTGGTTTTATTCTACCTCTGCTGCCATGGCATCAAAATCAAAGTCCTCACTATCATCCTCTACACGAAGCATAGTCTCATCTAATGGAACCCCAACCAATCTTGGTGCTGTGTCATCCTCATCTATTTGGGCCACAACCTTAGGCTCAACATCCCACTGCAAAGCTATTGTCTGCCTATACTCTAGAGTCTAACAATCCGCAAGTCGAAGAGCATGATGCATTGTCACTAGCTTCTCCGCTCTTTTAGAGGTAAGTTTGTTCCTCTTGATAAAGTGGATAAATGAATATGTGGACCAATTCCTCTCTGCAATTGAGGAACTAGCAACCCGTGCAAGGAGGCGAGTGGCAAATATTTTTAACTTGGGTGTATCTCTCCTATACCAGGTCCACCATCCAATAGGATCTCTTTGTGCCAAAACAAATCTATCCAGCCTTGCTTGTGGCTTACCCAAGTTTGGGCCATGAAGTCGATAAAGTCAAGGAATTGCGCACGAAGAGTAGAGGCCTCTTGAGTTGAATACATCTTATCAATGACTCTTGTGAAGCCATCCAATACCTCGGGATCATCACATGGGAGGCCCCTTCCACCCAATCATGCATACCATTTTGGATTTAGAGAAAAGACTGCCATATGAAGTGGGGTATTTATCATGTTCCACCTCCGCGTCACAATAGGCTATATTTGCTCCTCATAAAACCCCAATGTATGATCTTTTGCTACAACAACTGTCTTCATCTTCTCCAACATGCTGTCAATAGTCTCATATATCTCTCCCAAACTAGGAGCATCAGTATCAACATATCTAATGACATCTACAATGGGTGCTATGACAAAGCAAATATATCTGTAAGATGCAAAAAAAAATTAAAATCAGAATTAGAAATTTTAATTTTTTAAGACTGTTAGTATGAAAATCGACAAGCAAAAGACTAACATTAAATTAGAAAATCAGCAACTTACCTCATTGTGGACCACCAACTCTCATCAAGGATCCTTTGCTTCACCACTTTTTCTTTGGAGGACTTAGAATTGGACCATCGTCCTCACTTTGGATTCACCACCATCAATTGAAGGGCCTCATACACCTCAATCATCCTCTCCATCAAGATGAAATATGTGCAATATCTATAGAGACAATTATAAATTAAAATAAAGTTAAACATTAATGATTAAAAACATCACATGTAAGTTTGTAACAATTATGAATAAAAATAAATTTTTAATGCAAACTAAAAGTAAACTATAATCAAAATTGACATACCTTGTCTCGGCTAGTTTGAGGAACTCCTTAGGGAAGGACTTGAATAGTGCAAGTGAAGTGTGGTGATTGTATATAAGCATTTGGACTTCTCTAGCTTCTAACACTGTGTATTTTGCC
The DNA here is from genome assembly GCA_028749045.1 of Cupressus sempervirens. Classification (NCBI taxonomy): domain Eukaryota; kingdom Viridiplantae; phylum Streptophyta; class Pinopsida; order Cupressales; family Cupressaceae; genus Cupressus; species Cupressus sempervirens. The sequence goes on along the minus strand of CM053788.1, from coordinate 294,136,882 downwards.
CATCCAATCTTCCCTTTGTCCTTCAATGCATTGTTCAAGGCATGAACACAAGGGGTCCAAAATATGTGCCTATAAGCACCCTCTATCATCAAACCAACTGATTTGCACACAGGTGCAAAATATGTGATAACCTGTACTACACTAGCCGGCCCAACCTCCTCTATGGCATCCTCTAAATGGTGAACTGGAATTTTGCATCCTTCTTCTTTCTTGAACAATTTATAGCTTTCAAAAAATAAGAACCAATAGGGGATGTGACAATGATATTGATGAGTGGCTGATGTCTCACATCAGTCCACCCATCCATCACAATAGACTGGCCTTTCCTAACCCAAGTGTGTTTCATATCCTCAAACAACAAAGCAACCCTTGAGTACTCTTTATCTAGGATGGTGATTTGTAGCTTATGCTCACGAGGAGTACAAATGAGAAATTCATATTCAATATATATTTCACCATTTGGTTAAAATAAGTGGAACGGGTTGCATGATATGGTATACCATTAGCAACAAAGAATCCACCTATGGATGGCTCACACTTTTCCTTTGCCTATGCATTAAACATATTTTCCACCAAACCCTTCTCACCACTACTCATCTTTCTCTTCCCTCTAGACTCAGTAGGGCTGCCACTAGTACCAGTGGTGGATGACATATGCTTAGATGACTGTGGCGGAATAGATGGTGATGTCACTGTCAAATTTTGCCCCTCCATTTCATCCTCCAAGTACAATCTTTGGCATTCTAATCTTTGTTCACTAGTCAAGTTATGACAAGCTTTGACTCCATGACATGCAACACCTAAAAAGTGTGACTTCACCCTTGTATAGCTGCCCCTAAAATCATCGAGACAAACATGACAATCCCACACCCTAGTCTCTCCGGAATTTTTTTTATCCTTTGACTTAGGTGTGACATATTGGAGAAAAGATTTTTTTATATTGAAAGGGCCCTTTGCAAAATCCTTTATGATGGTGGATATTTAGACAAATCAGATTTAGGATCAGCTCTTTTCCTAGTCCCACTACTAGCAACATCACCCTCAGCCATATTTTCTTCCTCATCACCACTACTACTAGTACTCCCACTGCTGCTCATTGTGCTTTGTTTTGAGATTTAAATATGCAATGGAAATTGTAATGTCCCTGTTTTGGTTGACATCGTTTTGCATGCCGGATCAGTCTATCACGAACTCTCGTAGAGTGGTGGTTGTGATGAGAGAGTCATTCTGGTGTTTATTTGAGGATTGGATGGCTTATTATGCTCTTGGAGATATTATTTTATTATTACTTTTTATACGCCGCCTACATGTTATAATTTTAAGTTGAGATTGCACTTTTTATTTTATAAAGTTATTTATTATAAAAAAAATGCATTATAATGGGATTTTATAATGGATGTTTCTAGAAGTTCTTAATAACTTCTTAGAAAAGTGAATAAATAGAGGGCTTGGCCTCTCATTTGCACACACTTGATTTGATGATTCTACTACCTCTCTCTATGAGCATTTGTGGCACCATCTAGGTCTGCAAATATTCAGCATAATCCTTGAGAACGATATCTCTCAAGAGATTGCATAATGGAGGAAGTGAAAGACCTTTTGAAGGGTTGCACATTGGAAGTGGTATTCGGCCATTTCATGTTGAGCTTCATTGAGTTTCAGACTTGGACTGAGATTTGATATTTTTGGAGTTCTTTTTGGTGAGGGATTGCATCATTGTTCAATTGGAGGGCTTCACAAGAAGATTCATTGCAAATCTGATATCAACTGGTGATTTTCGGAAGTTTGGCTGAGATTACATTTTATCATCACTGGGTCATCAATATTGGTCCAAATCTCATGCAATCATTTTTAAAGCATTCCAATAGCTTGGGCGTTTCAGTGTGTACCATTTTCGGCTGCCAGTGTTGAAGGCAAAAATTAATACATTTTCAGTACAGTGCCGTACTGTACAGCCTGCTTCAGAACAGTGTACGACCTGCAGCAAAGGACAGTTTGGGGAAGTGCAAATTTGTTGTTCTTCATCAGCATATGACTGCCTGCAGTTACATCAGTACCAGGTTCTTCTATTATCATTGAAATAGCTAAATATCAGTAGGCAATAGGAGTAACGAGGATTTGCATTGTTTGTTGAATTCTGTCTCAGTTTTGTATCCAACTATATAATCACTGTACACCTTGTTCAATGAGCTTGATAGATCTTTGTAATCAGTCCCAGCATTGCATAATTTTGTAAGTAGTTTCTTGGTACCAAATAGTTTGCCAAATCTGAAGATGCAATTGTTCTAAGAAGGGCTTCATATTGGCACTATTTTTGCATTATTGTGTTGCTTGGGTTTGTTGCTCAACAATATCTACGATCAGTTATTTACTACCAGCAGTATAGTTGATTGCTTGCCAAGTGTTTGATAGAATTTCTTAGTACATATACAGTCTTTTAACTCAACAGTACAGTTCAGATTACATGCCAAGTGTTTGACGAAATTCAATTGTACAAAGAATCAGTGTTTTAGTGATCCTATTAGTAAGGGTCTTTACAGAAATATGAGTTGAAACAATGAATTTTTTTAAAAGCAAATTTGACTTTTCAAGTTGCAAATCTATTTAAAAAATGGAAAATGGAAGCATAAAGAGTTTCATACTTGGTGCACAAAATGGAAACTCAAACCCCTGCTCAAGCTCTTACAAGCGAAAAAATCACCTCCTCTTCTTGCAAAATGAAAACCCCACCCAACTGCAACACACTCCAACTTCACTAGCAAGGCCAAACAAATGACAAAAAAACCAAAACGTGTTCTCTTTTAACCTTTTAGGGCATTTGGAGGGGTGAGACCCACCTGGATGACCATGTTGGAAGCCTTAACTTTTTGTTTTTTTGTTCACTTTTTTATTTTTGGCATGCAAAAAATTGGGGATGGTTAGCCGTCCCTAGTATGGTCAGGGGACGTGTGGATGCCCCCTTTCTGTGCCAGGGATGGCAAGCCATCCCCCATTTTTTACCCAAGCATCCCTGAGTTTTGGAGACATCCTCTACCAGGCGTCCCATACCTGTCCCCTTTTCTTGAGGACGTCCCCGTCTCGAAAACTTGAGGGTTTTTGTCGAGCACTTGTCCCAAAGGTACGCAGGTTGCAACATGTATTAGTTGCTATCATACTTTTAACTTTATGCAGGTTCTTTAGTTCATATATGGGGGTGTTACGACAGTTTTTAATTTAGTTTTATATTAGCAGCTAATCTTCTTCTTTGGCATTTACAATACATATGAACTAACATGATTCAGATGGTCATATCAAAATCTATTATTCCTTTGCAGTTTATTGTAAAAGAAGGATGGTGTGCCGCTAGTGAGTTCAAACTTTGTTATTACTAATGTACTTATCTCCTTGGTAAGTGGTTGTCGGTGAAACTCAGGGACTTACACACCCCACCCCCTGTCCAAAACGTTGATGTACTTGTCCCTAGGTACTTGGAGCACCCAAATATCCCCACCTATGCCATTTTGCAACCACAATGTGACTGGGACGGGTACTTGAATTTCTATTTGAATTACAAATGTTACTATTGAGTATGTACAATGTTACTGTGTTGAATGTTTAGTGGTTTTGGTTCGTGTTGCAATTTGCTATTTTCAAGTGTTTCAATTTGGTATGTTATACTAAAACATCATTTTCATAACTAACATTCGAGTTCTATGTGTATGGTATACAACACCTCCCACCCTTGACCTACCGCTGACCTTCCCTCGCTGTCTCGAAATTGAGGCCCTTTGTCCCCTCGTCCCAAGGACTGGTGTTACACTTATTTTGCAATAAGTTTCCCATTGAACAAGTGGAAGTGTCCTTAAGCTTTCACACTGAATAAATGGAGAATTTGAATTAACTTACCACTAGATAAACCAGAGAAACTGATTTAATTTTCAACATTTCATGTGCACTCCACTAAAGAAGTGGTATTTTCTGGCTTGCCACCTAATTCTCTACTTTTAGCTTCGGCAATTTAGTTTTATATGTAGATTTTTTTCACTATACATGGTTTCACCTTGTCCATCAAGGGAATTGGGTGATTAGAAAGTGAAATGAATATTGCATTGTAATCTCACTTTAATTGATGTGATTTAAAAAAAAAAAAAAACTAGGGTGGTTATTACATAAAATTGGTGCTCCATTGTTGAAATCAAATTTGAGCAATTATATGTGCAGGTGCAAATTACAATATACCCACTACCCATAACATATAAAACTCGCCGAGGATGACAAATGGACTCCCCTTATTTGAGCGCATAAACACAACAGTATGAAGGCTTTGAGTTGAGGGTCTACATGCAAACATGAGTGAATGATGACTGTTTCATAGTAGATCATTGCAAAACCAATCTGAACTTTGCAATGAATAATATTTTGATAGACTCCAAAGTTGCGTGTTTTTGGTGCACATGCTGTGTTGAGTTTGAGTTAGTTCTTGCATAGAAGCATTAATCTTCTAGGGAATAAATCAGCGAAGCAAAAGTGTAGGATTTTTTGAAAAAAACAGATTTACAAAAAGGCATAAAAGATTGAAAATTAACAGTCAAAAAATACTTTAAAAATGTTGATACATGGTAGCTTCAGTCAGATATAAGGATGATTGCTTGTATTGATTATACATGTGTATGTGTATGTATGTCAGTTCATTATACACAGTTCTTGTGCTCAATAAGAATGATCATTTCATATACCTTGGAGACAAAGAAATCACTCTTGTATTAAACCAAAACTCTATATATCACAGCAAGTATACTGAAATCTAAATTTGCAGATTATATTATTCTCTTGGTACAGATCGTGTAATGATCTGATATACATGCATAGAATTTACCAAGCAATGATCGAGCAAACTAATATTGGATCATAATTTAGATCGAGCAACTGATCCATTCACTTTCTATGCAGATCTACAAATTGCAATAATAAAATTGGTTAAGTACTAACTAATCTGGGTTATGACTAAGTTTGTTTGTTGAAATGAAGAGCCATGCCATGAACAAGCATGGCTCCACCAATGTGGAGCCATGTCCTTTTCATGCCATGTCTCTTAGAGACAATATTTATACCAATATCATGGCCAAGAGAGAGATATAGAAATCAATTAATATTCTCTCCTTGGAAGTTCGACAATTCGAGTTGCAGATATAAAGTATAATCAAGTACAACAGTGACAAATTTATCTAAACTTAACATGATATCAGAGCATGAAGTTTAGAAATCTAAGTTATCAAACATTGGCTTGGGATATAAGAATTGAAATACCACTCTGAAACTCATGATTCGGCAAAGATTCCTCCACTCTTCAATACCAATAAACATCAAAGAGATTACACTTAGCGAATGGAGAGCAGAATAAAACTTGGTAGAAGATGGATGTCCTACAGATTATTGTATCTGCAGATTGATTGAACAGGATCAGTTGCATGACTTAAATGTCTTCTCGCTAGAGGCTTGATCAATGGGTGTTGTTTTTGAAACCCGCATTAGACAAAGCCTGGGGATGGATGAGCTTGAATTCACAATATAGTCTGTTGTAGAAGTCGCATTTAAGCATGTGCATCCCACCCCCACCATGAGCTCGTGAGAGTGAAGAAACACTATTGAAAGTGTTTTGGATGTGAAGTGGTGCAAATTATTCCCTGGATTGATATTATATGCATCGATGAAATCATTGAAATATTCGTGTATGAAATATCCGTTCTAGGTCCATCAACTCAACTGAATCTGAGATGCAAGGATGTTCCATTGAAATTGAGTTAATTTTTATTAATTCACAGCTTCAGAAAGGGACCGCAAGGATTCAATTGTGACATTATTTCATGTTGTGAGTAAAAATCCTTTGAGCACAATTCACCTCTCGTGCCACCACCTCCAAAGAACTATTGTTGAGCAAAGGAATCTGAGTTGTTCATTAACTTGGAGCCTGAATAAGGATTTTTTGGCAATCTGTCTAAATGTTTAGAGGATCAAATACATAGATATGGATACATTGTTGAGGCTCATCGAGGCGATAGAATTTCCTTGAGAAAGTTGATTCATTTGGTGCTATGTAATGAACATACAGATTTATTGTTTGCAATCTAGAATGCTTCCCAGGGTAGGGAAACACATTTCATGTTGATAAAGAGATGAGCATTTCTTAATGTTGAATTTCATGATGATATTAATTCATGCAAGATGTGGAACTATTAGAGAAAATTATCTTCTATGATTGGAAGAAGGATATCTTTTTATGACAAAAGGGAATAGTTAGAGGATCTGATTAAACTGATCTTCAAAGTTAGATGAATACTTAAATGTTTACAATCCTTGGACTAAGTTATTGGCTGAAACATGTTCAAAGAAAAGGAAAATAATAATATATTAGAAACAACCTTGGACGAGGAGGTCAGGAGGTTGACGAATGTACTTGAAGCTTTAAAAGGAAGCCAAATTGGCTGAATGTCTGATGTAATCAAATCTAGAGTCAAATCCACATCACATTCACTCATGTTATAATGAAATTAGACAAGTACATGTGTGTATGAGCAGTTGCCTTTATCAAAATAATAAATTATGTTCCTTATGATGAGTCCCTTGGAATAAGATATTTTCCATGATTGGAGTATGTGAACAAGACATACCTTTGTTACAAAGGGAGAAACTTAAGGATCTACATTTGCTGGCATCCAATGATATTGATTCAGAGGGAGTAAATCATGACAAAATAGTTTCTCTATGTTTCAGTTTAGGTATACTATCACTGAAAACTAACGACCAACATTCTCACTAAACCTCGTACTAGAGAGAAGTTTTGTGTACTAATGGGACAAGCTTGATATGTTGGAGAATGAAGCCTTAGCTGAAAAAGAAACTTCAGCATCAGTGATCTATTGTTTGTATCTGTACATATTTATTCTTTGAGAAGAGAAGTTTGAGGTAAAAGTCATTGTTTTCACCCTATGGATTTAGTCATGATGGATCCACCCTCTGGTATGGTTCATGGTGGCTGTCATGTGCGTGATGCCATGGCATCACTAAGTGAGAGAATCCATGATGACCCTGTCTAAACTCTTTTGTCATATGTGTGACTCATGGACATTACTAAAAGGTCACGATCTTTCTGATAATGTACACTTGTATTCAAGATTGTAAGGTGACAACTTTTAATGTCTACTATCACAGTGAATATCATGTTGAATTGATATTCATGGAAATGTCCTGATAGTTAATATCCCATGAAATTATTGATAGATATCATGCTGACTTGATATAGTTTGTATATCAATATGTTCTTTATGAGAAAAATCATGGTGGATATTATGTGACATAATATCTATGGATATGCCATGATGAGTTATGGTAGACATCATGCGACATAATGTCAGTGCACATACCATAACCAGGGTATATGAATATTGTGCTGACTTCATGTTCAATATACTCCTTCATATCATGAGTGAGAATCTAAATATGTCATACTTAGTATCTCTTGAGCATTTTGATGGATATCATGAGACATGATACCTATTGCATATCATTATGTTCTTTATGAGATAATCATGGTGAGATGCCATGATGTGTTATGATAGACATCATGAGACTTGATGTTAGTGCACTTACCATAACTTAGATATACATATAAGAGGAATATCATGCGACTTGATGTTCTTAAGCGTATTATATTTTTTATGTCACAAGATAGGTGATATCTCTCTTTCAAATAAGGTGAACTTATTGAAATATATTTTTCATCTTCCCTAGCTAAGAGTGAGTATTGATATAGAGTAGCTTCGGTAGGATATAAGAATGTCATGTGATTTGATGTTCTCTATATTCCTTAATACCATGAGTTAGGTGATGTTTAAATTGAGTTATACTTAGTTATCTTCCCTGGCTAAGAGGAGTGTTGATAAATAGTAGCTTCAGTTAGATATAAGGATGATTGCTTGTATTGATTATATATGTGTATGTGTATGTGTATGTATGTCAGTTCATTATACACAGTTCTTGTGCTCAATAAGAATGATCATTTCATATACCTTGGAGACAGAGAAATCATTCTTGTATTAAATCAAAACTCTATATATCACAGTAAGTATACTGAAATCTGAATTTGCAGATTATATTATTCTCTTGGTACAGATCGAGTAATGATCTGATATACATGCATAGAATTTACCAAGCAATGATCGAGCAAACTAATATTGGATCGTAATTTAGATCGAGCAACTGATCCATTCACTTTCTATGCAGATCTACAAATTGCAATAATAAAATTGGTTAAGTACTAACTAATCTGGGTTATGACTATGTTTGTTTGTTGAAATGAAGAGCCATGCCATGAACAGACATGGCTCCACATTGTTGAGACATGTCCGTTCATGCCATGTCTCTTAGAGACAATATTTATACCAATATCATGGCCAAGAGAGAGATAGAAATCAATTAATATTCTCTTCTTGGAAGTTTGACAATTCGAGTTGCAGATATAAAGTGTAATCAAGCACAACAGTAACAAATTTATCTAAACTTAACAAAAAATAATAATTAAAGGCATTTCCATAGCATAGATATATTGAGAGCAAATAAAATATGGAGTTCAACCCATTAATTGTAGAAAATAGAAGAGATTGTTCAAAAGCTGTTGAATTTTTTATAATGGGTTTGCCATTTCTTTGCAGTAATAACTCTAAACCTGCACTTAGTGCATTACCTAGCTTACCTTGTGGTTTTCTATGATCATCACATTCCCATTGTAGGAACTTAAACTTTTTTACAAGGCCTAAACTCCCATTCACTTGTTTCTTACTGCATGAAAGCATGGAGACTTGTACTAGCAAATCATGGATCTTGACATGGTACATATTCTTTCTTATCCGATCTTCCTAAGCTGGGATTTTTTCTGTGAATGGATAGCTGCTCTCTAATGCTAAGATCCATTACCTGTCTTTCCAAAGTATTATTGATCTTGCAAATTTGTGTTGTACTGGAGTTATTGTGCATCACTGCATCGCTATGCATTTGATTGCATATTTCTTCTCTTTACAAATTTACCCATCATGTGGTTTCTTCATCAGTGTTCTTGGAAACTTCATTGACCTTGGATCACTTCTACTCTTTAGATTGCACATTTGTCTTAACCCTTTGACAAGAACACAAGTAGCAAGGCTTCCTTTCACTGTTTAATGACAATCAATAGGACTTTTCTGCTTATTGCTTCTCTTTGTCATGATAACATGTATCTTGTGCACGTTACTAGAGATATTCTTTATGACTATGACTGGTCATTCCCTAACATCTGTTCAGATCTCTATTTTTTTCTAACAGTGAATAGATTTGATCTCTTGATAGTAAATATTACCTTCAAACAGAGAAACTCTTCAAGAACAATCAATCACTCTTTTCATTAAAAAGTCATTCAGCTATTGGACATTCTTTTGATTTTCAAAATAATCATTTGATCATTGATAACAAAAACCTTCGAAATTGTAAGTATCTCATGAAATGGAGTACAAAAAATTTGAAAGAAGGGTGACCTTGAGCAGTGTAATGAACTCTTAAGACAGCAGATACTCTTTATGAACAGAGCCATGATTTCTCTGCCCCCGAAGAATCAGTGAGTTAATCTGCTCCAGTAGTCTAAGAGTATTGTCTATATCTTTGAAACCTATGACTAATCAAATGCAATAAACACATGAAAGAAAATCCATTTTCTGTTCTTTAATCTCACTGGTGCTCTAAAGAAATTCTAGAACCTTTTTAACATTGAAATACGGTATTCAATTTGACTTTTCTCTCAGAAATCTTGAATAAAGACATTGAAAATTACCAACATAGAGTAGGGTTTGATGAATAGTCTTTGAAACCCTACCTTTAGTGCAATTCCTTTCTTGATGAGCATGTTGAAGTTCCCTTGAAATCTACATCTTCTCTGTGAAACCTACTGTATAGGACTTTTTTGCCAGTTATGATTTTTAACTTAAAAATTGCCCGAAAAATCATGAAAAAAATTGTTGATAAAAAAGTTGCAACTTTTTGCGGAAAGAATTGGCAGCATCGGTTATTCCCAATTAATTTTCTGAGTTATTGTAATAATCATGGATTGCATAGCATTTTTGCACATTGAAACAATATGTTTCACATGCTTTGCATCAGTGCAATGTTTTGAAATATAATGTAATATAGTTAAATTATAATATGTAATTTGGTTAACAATACAATAGATCTAGTAAGTGATCCTAGTTGAGTATTTATAATTTAATTTTGTTTCATGCGGGGTTGTTCTAACATCTTAACGACAAACAAATTTATATGACAATACTCCTGAAGTCCAATAGTAGTGATTATTTTTTCATTGTTAAATTGATTCTAATGACTGTATTTTAGACACAAATACTTGTATTACTTAGTAGAATTTAGAGTATCATACACATTCATTCTTGTTCCAATGATTGGACTTCTTCTGGATTTTTGTAAGCTGAATTGAATGTGATAGTACATTTGATAGGTACATATAATACTCAAAGTCAGAAGACATGAAAACATGAACAATTATTGACCAAGTTTCTGGAAATGGATCACCACAAAACCATGATGAACTTTACTACAGAAAAAGTTTGCATGCTATAAAGATTAGCATAATTTACCAAGGAAATATCCAGCATGGAGTCTGATTTGGCTGTTTGAAAAGCACCGATTTGACATCATTTTGGCAAAGTGAAAAAATATGATTCTAATTACTCCATGGAAAGCACAGTTTGTGAGGATATCCATACTCGTTACAAAAACAGCTTGAGGGGTGAAAACATGCACCAGTTATTTGAGAATGATAGAATTAAACAGGTGGCCAGCTTCCTAGTCATAATTAGTAGTAGGAGATCTGACATCAAAAAGAGTTTGAAGACAAAGGAAAGGTGTTTTCTAGGTCTTATAGACTTAATCTTGTGAACATCATTAAAATCAATCATCCAATCATTAATGCTTGACAGCATCTGAAATGATTGCAGTTTACATTCAGTTCCAGATTGGTCTTGGGTGGTCAACTGAATGGATTGTGTTTTTCTACCCTGTCATTTTATAGGTTTCCTTTCATATCTGTTGTCACAAATCTACATACAGCTGTAGTACGAGAAATTTTTTAACTAGAATGGATTATGAAACTATCACTCCAAATATACCATGAGAACAAGTAAATTTAAGGATCACTCATATTCCTGACAATAATGTACTTGGTTGGAAAAACGTATACTCAATTGGGACACAATTGACCTCCATACAAACTGTACCGTTCACCAAATTTAAAAAACAAAAAATACAATAGATTTTCAAGAAATTTTCTGCATTTGTTCTTTATTAGCTGTATATATTGTAATAAAAACAACCAAAAAAATTACCATACTTTTGCAAATCTAAAAAAATCAAGTTTAATTTTTTTTTTTTTTTTCTTTAATGCATTTTATCTGAAGATTAATCAGCACCCATTCAATTGTACCTTATGCCAAACTTATAGTCCAATTTTTTTAATCTTTCATTCCCTAAAAATCTCTATTCCTAATAAATTGTATATCATGAATCTTGGAATATGACCTATACTATGGTATACGAGAGCTATTGGTCCAACTACTAAAAATAGAAGTTATTGAATATAAAATAATTTTTAGGTTTGATTATCTTGTCTCGTAAAATAAACTGAAATGATTAAACACCTCTAAGTGAGTGCATAATTATGCAATGAGGCGTAGGTGACTAGTAGCTAGTTATGAGCCCATTTGAGTATAAAAATAAGGATGTACTTTTGAGATGAGATAAATCAACCCTCTTATCTAATATAAATAATAATAAAAAATGGCATGGAAATTATATAATCAAAGAATATTTGAGTTCTATTTTATTTGTCCAACATATTGAATTGAGTTATCGATACACGGTCCAGTGATGTGCATTTCAGTTCTAATTAGTTTACTTCCTCTTTGTGGATTATATGTGCTCATAAGTTTAAATTCTTTCTTTGTCTATTTTATTAGAATCTTAACATGTTCTTATAAAATAGGAAACATTTTTTGTTTAACACTTTATTTTATTGTATTACAGGTGATATTGGTCAAAGAATATGGTGTTTTTACATTGCACAACTTGATCAAAATGGTGGTGGTTATGAGAGAATTGATGATTTTGTTAGCTGAATAATGTCTTTGTTGTGTGAAATAAACTCCTACTTGCGCATTTGAAGGGTGCAAGGGTTACACTGATAGTATTGTATTTGTTGCATGATATTGTAGTATTATATTTTGTTTTATATCAAAACGCTTGATTACAGTAGTGTCGTCTTTATTGTTCTATATGTGCAAAATACTTAAATTATGTTTCAAGCACTAGATTTCACTCTATATATAGTTGTAAATGTTATTTTAGATATAGTTGCAAATGTCATTCCTTATTTGTCTATTTTACCAATGTTGATTATTGCATTCTATATAGCTTGAGCCCCTATAACTTGTGTATGGTAATAGCCCATGATACTGTGAGTGGTAGTTGGCTACGATTGCATAACATGAAAGGCACAAATAATACTCTTTGGATCTTGTTGGTTTCATGACAACATACATGGAGATAGTTGTGGGCTTACAACCTGGCTCATAAACTATGTCAACAATCTCACGAAGAGCTCCATAGAAAGGTCTCACCTCTATTCATATATTCATTGTAAGAATATTGTGTTATCCTCTACAAAGGAGTACATGGTTTATAATTATGGTTAGGGTTGGGGTTTATGATGGTTAGGATTATAGTTTGTATAGGGTTTAGTGTTATGGCTTATTGTCAAGGTTCAATCTTATTGAGTGGTATGGTTATGATTCAATTTTAGATTTTAATATATTTTTGATAATGTATTAATTAAAATATTAAAAAACTAGATAATAAATTATGTAACATGTTTTTAGAATCCCACTTGATAATTATTTTGTTTTTCAACTACATTTAAGTAATACCTTAATCATAAGGCTAAACTCTTTAATGCTCATAAATAATTAACACTAACCCTAAATAGCGTTGAATATTTTATCAGTGATGTTAATTGGATAATCATCAAGTAAAATACATTAAAACTATTTCCAAATTGAAAAAGGACATGCTTTCATCCAATATCACAAGTTTTTAATAGTTATTTATAATATATTATTCAATTTAAAGAAGAAATGATATTTTATTATCCTGGCACCATTGACAGAATGAGGTAAATGAATGATTTGAAATTTTCAAATACAAATATCAAAGCACTGATGTTATTACAAGATCTATTTTTTCTCATATAAATAAATACTAAATAATGCTCTTAACTTAAATTTCACTATCAAACATGTTTAAAAAATAGATATTTCCAAATATCATTAATTGATTTCATATATATTGTAAATATTGATTTTGGAAAATATGATAATATTTTCTTCTTTCTAAATAATATATAAATACTAATAAATAAATAATTATTTTTTGAACTAAAAATAGATATGATAACAATGCAAAAAAAAATTATTTATGGTTGTGATTGCAACAACAATTAAAAAATTTCTATTTTATAATTTATTGTTGTCAATAATAGAAATCTATAAAATAATATTAAGTGGATTGTACACAATAGGCATTCATTTTATTTGTTAAAGACATTATAAAGCTTGTGTCAGGACCAAACCCTTCACTACTATTACTAAATATTCTATTTCAAATTATTACAATAAAATTATATAGTATTAATAGTCAATGCATAATCTAAAGTAACTTGAGATTTCTATCTAAATTTACTTGCCACGATATACTTGGGAGGAAAACATAATGAATTCTTTGGAGGAAGCGATATAACCATTTCAATGTTGACAATATATTGGAAGTGTTAAAAATAAGCAAAACAATATCGTAGTCTTGTCAAACAATATTACTTACCATCAAAATTTTCATAGAAAATAAAATTTAGCTCAAGAAATGTCATACAGAATAGCTTTATCTTTCTCATTTTCAAGTTTCACAATATTAATAAATTTAAGTGTAAGGCTCCCACACTATTAATAGAGGTTTTAGGAAAGAGCCAAAACTATTATTTGGTCGAGATCTTATGCTTTATATTGCACTTAAAATCCTTCTTATCTATCAAATTGATACTTTAATATTTTGGTCATCATTTGTGACTCGGGCCTGACAACATATAATTGTCTAATATATAATGTGCTATCTATAGTTATGATATAATTGGTTTTTTTAAGCCAATGGAGATTGATGTATCAAGAAAGCCTCATGTTTTAATCTTTTCCATTAAAGTGTTATTACATTTCCATGGGATATTAAACATTATGAGCATTAGCAACGATGTTGAAATGCTCAAATTTATTAGTTACTACAAAAGAAATATAATACTACCTTTCACTTTCTTTGTTACAAGAAGTAGGGTTTGAGCCTTCCTATTAGGATTACTCATTTTCTCTAAATTTACCCTAAATAATGTCTAGGCCTCTTTTTTTTCCTATAATTTTGCATTGACTTGATTTCGTAGATGATGTGTATCTTTGCCTCTAAGTAATATACACCTCTAGGTAATATCTTCTCTTAATCAAAGTACTAAAGAATTTGTTCATTGTTTGCTTTGTAGTGCTGGCGACCCTTTTTAGCTACTCTTACTAGACCCCACCTCCTTGGGAAGGTTTCAGTTAAGGGGTGCTCGTCACTTGGAGAAAAGAAACCTTGCATCTCAACCCATTGGCAAGCAACATCAACAAGATTGCTACTCCTACCTTTTCCACAATGCTTTGGTGTGATGGTAGCTTTATTCCTAGTAACAAGTAATGGAATTGGAATACCAACTATATTATCGATACTTAGAGGGGCTTAGAATTTCCTAAGTTTGCAATCTCTACAACCCACTTCAATAGGTTTGATTTAGTCTTCCCTTGAGATAGCTCATGAAAGAATATGACACCATTAATTTGTGAGTAGAAGAGGGATCTACAATATTTATAACACTCATGTCCAAAAACATCCCAAAGCTCTACAAAAAAATCTTTATCTTTTTCATCAATGTTGTTTGTAGATGAAGAGTTGCTAGGACTTCTGTAAGTCATGAGGTTAAATACCAACTTCCCACTGTCTGTTGGATGTTGTAAATAAGTACACCATTGACTATGAATGGACCAGTTGACCATTGAAAGATTTAGGTACACCTAAATCTTTGACAACAAGAACCCTCGCTTGCCCACATGGCAAAAACTTGTTTTGCTCTCGATTTCTCTCTTTTTAAAAGAATATTATCAAAATGAAATGAAATAATTCAAGAGAGCTTGTTATGAAAGTAGTTACTGTATACTCAAAGCCAAAGAAAGATTTCCAAAGATAAACACAATAGGAGATAATGGATTTTTGAAGGGGAAAAACAAGGAAAAAAAAACCCATGTGAATTATATGAATGAGACAATTTCCTAGAGAGAGAGAGAGACGCTAATTACAAACACTACATAGTGAGTGTGTAGTGTAGAGAACAATACTACATTTGGGCCCGAATTGCGATGACCACCCATCGCCCAAGTGACAGTACCACGAATTGGCTCCCATTGGACGGACGTCAGACTTTTGTTGTCGCAAATTATGATGGCAAGGGCAATCGTTGCAATTGCAATGGAAAAAGTTTTCGTAACTTGAAAGACGACAAGGGCAAGGGTTCCTCTTCATGCCATCACAATTGCGATAACAAATATGACCACTATCTATTGGAGTAGGTTGTTGAAATAGTAACAAGTATGTGACAATGATGTTGTGGGAGTGATCACTATTTGTCGGAACAGGCTGTCACAATTGCAACGACTTGCTGAATTATTTGAAAACAAAATTGCAACAACTGTTGAATAAGTATTCCCAAATTCTCCACAAGGACATCACAAAGGGGAAGCAAGAGGAGGAGATGTTCTTGGATGCAAGATGTTTCTTCATTGGAGAAAGAAGTGTGACCATTGCAGTGTGGGACGCTGAGTTTTATGGAACACTTGGTTAGGGATTCTTTTTAATAGATGTCTTGTTTAGGAGGACGAAGATAGTCAGATAAGAATGCACGATCACTTGAGGGACACGGGGAGGGACATTGCAAATGGATAGCTGCCATACTGCCTTTGGTCTCCAAAGCAGGTTATTAAGGTGAAGTCAATGCCTTCTTGTATGGATTTATTAGTCATGGCAGGGTTCCGTCTTTGGTCTTGAGATATTCCTCCTGAACATGTGAAGTTAATGCCTTCCTTTTATGGCTTTAATAATCATGAATAGGGCACCCAACTTCTCTAGTGATAATGAGCTCTAAAATATTTCTTATGTTTATATTGATAATCTAAGAAGCAATACGAGTCTAAGGAATAATAATAGATTCACATAGTTAATTGTCATGCAATCATAGGTTAATATTGAGCTTCACTTGGTTTCGAGAATAGTTTAATATTCTCTACTAATCAGGGCCAACCACGTGAAGGTGGAAGCTCATTTGGCCCCACCCCCCAACATATACATTCCCCGTTAACATCTAAAATTCATTCATTCCATTAATAAATTCCTCATTAACATCATACCATTAATTTGATAAACTTGTGAATGCCACTCGAAATCCAAAATACACATACAACTGCATTCTATATGCATGGACAATAGGGGAGCTGAAAAAACCCACCGTGTTTACATTTGTTTAATAGGTCTATGCAAACCTCTAACAAAAATGCAAACCTGTTGGGTTTTTTCAGCTCCACTTGATATTGTATGCATATGAACTAAGATTGCATATTGAACTATGGTGTCCTTCCACATTGCCTAAAACCAAGAGATTCACACTATTAGTTTCCATGCAATCATAAATTAATGTTGAGCTTCACTTGGTTTCCAAGATAATTTAATATTCTCTACTAATCAGGGCCAACCACGTGGAGATGGAAGCTCATTTGGCCCTAGCCCCTCGACATCTAGATTCCTCGTTAACATTTGAAATCTTTAAGAAATGATCAATCTTTAAAGTATCTAGAATGTCCTCATCACCTCTTCCTACTCTTAAGAAAAGTTCATCTTCATTGCTCACGAGCAATTCATCACAATTCTTTGGTGATTCCTGTACATATAACACAGGTACATCCAAGAATGTCCTCATCGCGTCCTGCATAAAATGAATCCAATATTACAAAATGCCCCCTAAGAAATAATAGTTCAAGTGAAATAAACTCATGAAAAATGAAAAAGAGAAAAAGGAATCTACTTACCAATAGGCGTTACCATCACATTTGTGGCCATGCTATGTGTTGAGTAAGTTTTATTATTTTTCCGATGTGTCAAGATCTCTCTATTTATATACATACATAGACACACATATGTGTGTATGTATATATACACATATATACATATACATATGTATATATATGTATATACATACATACATACATACATATACAAAGATCACAAGGGTATGACAATGAAATGCAATAATCACAAGGGCATGGCAACAAAATCCTAGATCTTCCCTGATCTCCACAATCCACAAGATCTCTCTATATACATACATACATACATACATAGACACACACATGAATGTATGTATGCATACATATATATATATATATATATATATATATATATATATATATATATATATATATATATATATATATTCATACATACATACATACATATACACATACATATATACATACGTACATAATATATACAGACATACAAACATATACACATACATATATAAATACATACATACATCTGCATATGCAATTTTATCATGTTGGAAAATTGTATTTGATCCTACTAGCTGGGGACATTTGATTGTTCCTGCTATGATATATTTTTGTAAAATTTCTTGCGAACTCTACCCATTTTTCTTGGTTTGCATTATTTTTGTGTAGGATCTTGAGGTAGGTCACTTAGTACAGGTTAAGTGAGTTTTATTATTTTATTGTTTAGATTATGGAATATGTATGCAGTTGGATCAATTTTTTTGGTTTGCCAATCTCTCTCTCTCTCTCTCTCTCTCTCTCTCTCTCTCTCTCTCTCTCTCTCTATATATATATATATATATATATACACACACACACACACACACACACACATAGGCACACACATATGCGTGTGAATGTATGTATGTATGTATGTATGTATGTATACACAGGTATATATATGTATATACATACATACATACATACATATACATAAATAATAGTAATATATGTATTGCACCTACATTTTCTTTGCCATTGCTTATAAGAGTGTTTCAAGGTTGGGAACCACTTCAACATCCTTTGCATGGTTTAGAGGTAATGTCGTTGTGGCAATGAGAATAACTTCAATGAAGAGTTGAGTGTAAGGAGTTACTACCCTGAACCTATGCTACAAATTCTTGGGAGCCAAGGGACCCTAAGCCTATGGTACATTTTCTAGAGACATGGGAGAAGTTACTACTAACTTTAGTACTTCATAATTTTCTAGATCATATAGTGATGCCCAAATTAACAGTAGCAATAGATACTTGGGATCCTTGTAGGGAGATTATGCCAATACATGCATGGTTACTATTGAGCTATCATTTCTCACGATGCTTAACCATAGGGATCCTTTTGAACTCCTCTCTTGAAAAGCTAATCTAGGATCAACTCCAAAGTTCTAGGTGATCTTGCAACCTACTAGAATCCACTCAATTGAAGATAAATGTATTTATTCACAAGGAGGCCTTTGCAGGTTTGAACCAATTCAGCTAAGATGTTTGATCTATTGTTTTGAAAAAATAACCACAAAAGAGATATTTTTGGTATTTTATGTTTAATGATGAATGTAATTTATCAATGCAACTATATGAATTCCTAATTTGACCAAGTGTTAGCAGAGAAAATAACAAAGATAAGGTAACGAGAGATTAAAGAAAATAACTTGAAAGGGAAATTCTTAACGGACATAAACCATGGTAACAACACGTCTACAAGTTAAATTGTTAAAAAGATCAGGTAGAAAACCAATGAAAATAGGAGCAACACTTCCTCAATTCCACTGATGCAATCATCAACGAGAACTCAGTAATAACTGAAAGATGTTTCACTTCTCATCAAATCACAAGGCCACAAAAACTGCGCTCATGCGAGATAAGAAGCTATGCAGGAACAATAAGGTGATCTTTTCTCCAATTCAGTACGTTAGTGGAATTCATTAACACAAGGCAACCACCAAAACTAAAATCATTGCACAATCAAATCAACACAATAAAATCATTGGCTCCATTATTACTCATGAACATGCATTCACAAAAATAACACACTCTGACAAGAATAACTACACTCTAAATAAGAGCACCAAAAGCATATATTATTGCATCAAAATAATGGCCTGGAGTACATATTACATCCCTATATTTATAAGAAATAATCTCCTCTTTTTGTGTTGAGAGTGAGACCTCTTAGAATGCAAACATATGCTTAAAACTAATAAAACAAATCTAATCATATACAAATTGACTCTCTAAATGGTGCTAAGAAGGTCTCCACCCTTCTTTATATCAATTAATGGGTGCATTAGCCTTTACATGACTTAAATAAAATAAGAAGTAGATAAGAAGAAAGAAGCTGCAAGAGGATTTAAGAGTCACTAGAAGCTCTAAAATAGAAGCTTAACATTCTTTGGGCATTTCTAGGAGTTGAACTACCATCAGAATGCATTTTTAGTTCGTGGGAAGCTCTAAATTAGGAGCTAGTAGTTAATTGTTAGTGCATTGTTCTTCAAAATTGTCAGTGCACCTTTGTGAATAGCGCACTTATACTTGCGCACCTGTGCACCTTGATGACAAGTTCCAAAAAGTCCAAAATTTTTCCAAGTGTCAAAAATGAATTCCCAACATCTAGGTTTTTTCCTTCCTTATCCCAAAGCAATGTTTGGATGTTTGTTCTTGAATTTCTCTATAATCTCTAGTACTTAGGAAGCTTCTAACAAATCCGAAGTTGCATACTTATCTTTAACTATCTGTCGGTAGTTACTAACCTCCATATGGGTTTCCACAAAATCCTCAAGTTTAGTGTCTAGTTCCAACAATACCTATTCATTCTTAAATGCTTGCCTAATATCTTCATCAAATGAAGCATCCTTGAAAGTTCTTTGGAATTGTTGAACAATTGATTGCACTGGCTTGAACCTTATTTTTTACTCATCTTCAAAAATCTCAAGGGTAGCAATGTCGTAGTACTTTTCTACTTCCAAACTTTACTCTTGAGGTTGGTCCCTTAACCTCTAAATATCTTCATGAAGTCCTTTCATGACCTTATTGTTAGCAGCTATCTTCTCAATCCAATCCTTGAGGTTATCAAGCTCTTATGTTGTACATGCCTCCATGAGTGTACAATACCTTTGACCTTTTATTAATGTCAAAATCTGAATGTCTTTCACTAGGTATATACCTCATCCATTCATCCAAAATCTTAGTTCACTATGGACACCAATTTATTTGCACTTGACTAAATATAATGCAACAGGTTCAAATTACCCTGTACTATCTCTATGCCCTTCTCCTCAAAATTGTCACACCATTGCTGACATGCTCCCAAAAATGGATCCATTGAATTGTCCCCTTTTTCTTCCTCTCTAGTGTCATAGAAAGAGTGATCTCCAGATGATCTGGCTCTATTGGGACCACCATTCCATGCAGATAGCCTCTCATAAGCTCATTTTTTTCTTGCAACATCAATAGTTCAAACTTATTTCTATCCATATGATTGAACACTTCTTTCACGCCCATAGTAATCAGTACTTTGGTGGTGTCTATTGTGGGCCTTCCTAATAAGACCTCCTTGATTTGGTAATCATTAGGAGTCAAATCCATAGTGTCAGCGTGTGGAGGAGGGATGGCTATATGTGCAAGCTAGTCCTGATCTTGGTTCTTCATAATGAAGGCCAATGGTCTTGCATCACCCTAGGTGGCTCAGGCTTCTTGATGGCTTTTACTAGCTCATACATTCCCTCCTTAGAAATTACATTTAATTACCTCTTATGTCAAACCATGAAATCCCTCTTCACCCAAGCAGGTGTAGTGCCCATTGGAGACATTTGAATGAAGAGTGGGTTTGCACTGTAGGTCCCTTTCCCTTATCTGTCCTCTCTGGAGTCTTTTCTTGTTAAGTGAGATTACCAATTTGAGTCTTTGTTTCTACTTGGGCTAAGGTCCCAACCTTGGTGTCATGAGGAGTTTTTTGAGGTTCCTTGTGTATTTTCCCATCCTCCAATACTTCATCAACTTGCATTTTCTAGGGCTCTTCTTCCTCCGCTGCATGTTCTCGAAAGTCTATTACAGGAGGAAGTGACATTACTAAACCTTTGTCCAGGAGCGACAAATCCTAAGATAGTAGTGGGGGTGGGCCCAGAGCTCCTTGAGGCAAAGGTGGTAATTGGTTCCAGTCTTCTCCTAGGGATTGACTTGTTAGATTATCCCGTATCTTCTCCCCCACCATCTCAGTGCCGACAGACATGAAATCAAAATATAAGAGGTCAAAGACATCTGTCTCTTAACCTTGCATGTTTGCAATCCACTATTGTTGCTCATCCTCTGAAGCAGTAACCTAAATAAGTTCTTTTAGAATGGATGGTGGCATTATGGTGGAGGTTCTTCTACTTTCTTCTTTTGTGGCCCTAGCCAAGTGAGTCCTCTGACTCAAGGGGACATATTCAATTTCTTCCTCTTCTTCTTCTTCAACTTTAGCTTCAGGAATGGTTTTTGGCACCTGTGGGGGAGGAGTATACTTTATCTTTAATTTCCCCCTATGTGATCCTCCCACAATGGACTCAACCCTTGCCTTCTTGGGAATTGAGGGGGAGTATTCTTCCTCTTGACCTGTTGGTGGCACCCTTTTTTCTTCTTCCCCCTAATCTTATTCCTCTCCTAGTGGAGTTGCTCAATCTCTTAGACTTGAGCTTCTAGGTTAGCTTGGGGTTCTAGAGCTTCAGGTTCAACTTTCTTAGACACTCTTTTCCTATTGTTATTTCCCTTATCTATCCTAAAGTACTCAACTTCCCTTTCATGTTGATGTATTGTTTCCAGCCTCACTAAGGATTGAGTAGGGAAGGTTGGTATTGTGACTTTTGCACCTTTACCCCTAGTTGGGCATATTGTGGCTTGAAGAGGAATAGTTTGAGGAACTGGATCAAGTTTGAAGTGTTTCTTGATCCATTCCCTTGTTAGTTGGACTAGTTATCTAGCTTTGTTATTAATGTTTGCATTCTCATCTCTACCAATCTCTGCATTCATTATTGGCCTATCATAAATTTTATCCCTGTTATAAAATGGATCTAAAACATCTTATGTGTCTTTCTCGACAACCTTTAATGGGATCTTTATTTTGAAGTCATTTTCTGCCAGATACAGAGTCATCCTACAATAATCCCTTATTTAGATATCTTAGTCATCTATTGCATTTATCTAGTGGTCTTCTAGAGCATCCTCGTATACGAACTGCTTCCCTACTAGATGTTGCACCCTCCCAATATTATCAAAATATGGGCAAGGGGAGTTGTACTCTTCCAAGGATACTGATCCCATTCTGAATCAAAGGTCATAATGTCTTTCTTCTGCTTGACCTCGAAAGCACCTATTGTGATCAACCACACCCATGTCTTCTTGTGTTGTTTCCTCACTCTATCATATGTAGTTTTGAGTGTAGACGCTTAAAAATGGTTTGCATCTACGGTTTCATCATATTTTCATACTAACTCATCCCATTTTCTCATTCTACTAATTCTGATCTTTTGGCCAACTTGATTATATCTCAATAGTGTCTGTTATCATTCATATCCTTTTTCACATCAATTGCAAATTATTTTGAAACTATTTCAACATCATCAAAAATCATATCAAATGAACTCGAAATCATATCAAATCAACTCAAAATACCCTAAACCTACCCAGAATCACTTGAAATCAACCTTAATCAGCCTGAAACATGTCAAATACCCCAAGTCAATCATCATCTACAAAATCCTAGGCATTGTTGTGGCTTTCAGTCCCTTGGAAACCTATCAATCTATCAAATCTTATCAATCTGACCTTAGTATTGTCATGGCTCTCAGCGCTAGGTCAAGACGTCATTCTTGTCACTTGATCATTGACATTGTCAAGTCCCTTAGTGTCATATCATGACATCATCAAACCATTTTAATAACATCGACAATGTTCATCGATGTTATTATGATCAACCATATCAATCAATCTTGATCTTGTAGCATCTACGATATCAGTTAAGTGTTACGTGTCCTTAATTCATGTCACGTGTCCTTGAATTGCTATTATTTTTAATCAATCAATCAATTTGACTATGGATTTGGTCTACCTATCATCATTCTAGTCAATTTGCATTATCATCACATTTTCATCAAAGGATAATGTCGCACTTATTTAATCAAATTGGCCAATCATCGACTAATTTTCTCTATAGGATTAAATAACACATAATTTAATCCTATGTCATTTTACTAATTATTCTTCCTAATTAACATCCTTAATTAATTGCTATTTTATTAATTAATTAATTCATCAATCACAAACTATGGAAATTCTCAATTTCCTATGTCATTTTTCCACCATTAATTTCCATTTTACTAATTTCTATTTGTGTGGATATATGGGTTTTTTATTCATATATTCCACATAATATTGACATGATCTTGACATCATCATGACACATGGGCATGATGCATCATAGATTCTCCATTTATAGTTGGCTAGGAATTGTCATAATGCATATATTATTATTCCCTTACATATGTCTATATTTGGCTTCCATTGTCATAGATTCTTGGCTTTAAGTGGGTTTGAGGTGTCACATGACACATCATAGATCCTCTTCCATTTTTAGCTATGTTAGACTTCCAAGTGTCATACAATCCTACATTTGGCATCTTGTGTCATATGTGTCATGGATTCTTAAAGGAATCTCTTGCCAAGTAGCATATCCAAGGTGACAAGTCCAATGCTCTCATCTTGGGTGTTGATTATAAATTGAGCATTCTTCCTCTCATTTTTGATCTCTTGGTCTTTGGTCTCTCAAACTTAAAATCACTTCTTCTAGTATTCTCATATCATTATCATATCATAGGATTTTTCTTTCTAATTATGTGCATTATAGGCAATTGGAACTACATCAAATGGAGAAGAAAGGACATGGGAGCTACAAATGAAAGAGGGGGTTTTTAACTTTGTGTTGCTTTCTTTGTTTATTTGGCTTTTATGGTAGACTAGAGGGTATCAATGTATGTTTATTGAGTTTGTGATTTGCTGATAGTATGTTAGATATTAGCCTATTTTTTGGTCCTACAATTGCTGAACCCAACGTGAACCCACTTAACTAACTTGGGTTTTTTGTTGTTTTTGTGTTTGTAGGTGCAAGAAAGGAGCTCACTTGAAAGGGTATAATGACTATCTACACTTCCTTATCACATCTAGATTAATTAGGGGGCCTAGTAACATGATTATATGCTCTCATGTATGCATTTTGTTAGCTTGTTGTCCTAGGGTTCACTTTGATTTGTCAAGGCACACTTGGGGCCTCTAGGAAGTAGTTTTAGGGGCCTAGGAATCACCACAACCCCCATCTATTGTTCATAGCTTACCAACTATGCTTAGAAATAACCAACTACACCCTTTTGGGCCCCAAGTGCACCATGGGTGCAATCTACACTGCTTGAGCATACTTGGTAGGGTAGATCCCAGAATTTCATTTCCTAGATATTGTTTAGGGTTCATTTCCCCACAATCTGCAGCTGGTCTCCCAACTATGCACCAAAAATACCAACTATGCCCTTCTAGACCCCAAATACACCATGGGTGTAGTTAGCACTATCTAAGCACACTTGGGGACATCTTGAGTCATTCTGGCCTTCTAGGGCATAATTTTCCCTGTGAGAGCATAGTTGGTTCACATAAATCACATATTTCACTCAAAATTTGCATCTAGGGTTTGTGTTTCCTTCTAGGACCTAGATTAGATTTTTTTTGTTACTAATGGTCTGTTTGTAGCATGTGTCAATCATTGGATGAAGAAATAATCATTGCAAACTACTAATGCTTGTTTGTAGGACTTTATCAAAGACCCTATGTGCTTGTCTAAACTATGTGTGTGGATTTCCTAGATTAGATAACACTTCATTTGGCACACTGAATGAACTTCCTATTCTACTTGGTGTCCATAAATTGTTAGAACATTCGGAGTTACATGGATGTATCCTCTCCCCTCGCCATTCGTGTATCTTGGGTGTAAGAGAAATCCATGTGACTTCTATAGAGAAGATTGTCTTGGACCAAGATATCGGATATTAGGTATGCCATGGGATGACTTCGAAGCAGTAATGAGCCAAAGTCAAGTCAACATTCCAACCACTATATAAAACTCGATATGGTTAATGTCCTATTAGCAGTATTGTTGCATGATAACTCTCCTCGAGTACCCTTGTGGTGCATCAAACCGTAGTTCTCAGGGCTAGGAGACCTTTTGAGAAAGTTTATCATTCACTTGTCAAATGGAATGCATGTACTAAATACCTTATTTTAGAGGCTAAAAAAATTTCTATCCATTAGCTCAGGGGGTCACCCATGCCTGTGAAGACATCCCACATTTTTGTAGTCCTTAGTAGAGACAACAGTCCTTTGGGAAGTCATGCCCCATAGGAAGCAAATCTTGGTAGCCTCGAGAAGTGAGTGCCATGTAAGGGGGATCTTGTGGTGTCAAGATTCTAAGTTGTCTACTCTAAATAAGTGTAGCTAAACTTCAGTTCAAGTGGGAATTCATTGGATACAGTCTTAAAGCCCAGGTTATGGTGTGTCTTTTCACTTTAACAACAACTATTCTTGTCTTATTGTGTCTTGTATGTGTGTAAAACATTAATCAAGATAAAAGTCAACTTGCAAATTTACATGTTGCATACTATTCAAACCTTGTCAAAACTTCAAACATTGTCAAAACATTAAAAGCTTTGTCTAAACTTTGCAAACTTTGATCCAAAACATTCGAGACTTGGAAAACATGCCAACTTGTAACCTTAGACGTGCTTGGCATAGCTTAGATTTCATCTTTGCATAGCATCCACTTGTATTCACCATATTTTGAGCTTCATATTGTATCCTCTAGATCTAACATTGCATCTTATTAGTCCTCATTTTTCATCTCTCATCATTCATAGTGTATTCCCTAGGCTTCACTTTGCATCCCCTAGTCTTTGCATTTCAACCTCAAAATCTGCATCTTGCATCTCCCATTTGAATTTTTGCATTACCCAAATTTCATCTTGCATGCTTTAACCCTCATTCTAGGTGTCCGAGCCATCATTTTTCACCTTCATTCCTATTCTTAGCACTATCCTCTACTATTTGGCTCATTGTCACATTAATTTGGAAACCTCAGAACCCAAAATTACCTTAGTTTCAACCTAGTTTACCAACTGTGCTCTAAAACTACCAAATGCACTCTAATTGGCCCCAACTACACCATGGGTGCAATTGGTATTATCTGAGTGTACTTGGTAGTCTGAGAACCTAGTTTGGACTTCCAAACAACATTTTGAGACTTTAGAAGTGTCCTTAGGTACCTGGATAGGCCCCCTATCTCAACATGTCCTAATTTGCATTTTGCATGTCCTAGCCATCATTGTCTTCACTTAGGGCTTCATTCCTTAGGTCATAAATTTCATTCTACATCCCCTATCCAATCATAAGATCAGCACCAACATCCTAGCTCTCTGGTATAACAACTTGGACCTAGCTTAGGATCAGAACACATTCAGCCCAGTGTCCCAACTACGCCATGAAACTACCAACTACACTCAAACTACCCCCAAGTGCACCATAGGCACATTTGGTGTTGTTGGAGTGCACTTGATAATGTTAGAGTGCACTTGGGTACTTGCATGACCATTTTGGGCCTCCAAACTACATTTTGGGACCCTAAAATTGCATCTAGAAGCCTCTATAGGTCCTCATTTTGCATATGAACCAAAAAATCATTTTACATCTTAATACCTTTGCATATTGAACATCCAATGAGCATAACCATCAGTTTGATCACCCTAAATGTCATTTTGAACCCAAAACCTTTGAATTTAGTCAAAATTTGAACAAAACTATGAACCCTAGAGTATCTCATTATGTCAATGGATAATGGATCTTGACCATGGTCATTTTGTCATTTCTTTTATCATTTTCTTTGGTCAAACTTTATCCATGTCAAGATGGATTTTACCATGTCATTTTGATCTTTTCACTTTTATCTCTTTTTGGGTCAAGAACCCAAGTCTATTGTCATAACGTAAAACTCTTAGGTTATTTCAAAGATTTCACCTAAGTTCAAAACCTTCTCATGCACCCTTGTCATAGCATTATCATATTCCTAGTCTCCCTAAATGTCATTTTTACTTACCCTAGTGGTATAGCCCCTTCATCTTACATTACTCAAAACCCCGCATCATTTCCACTATCAAACACTATCAACTTGTCTATCAACCAAATTGTCTCCTTGATCACTTTTCCTCATTTGGCATATCCCAAATGTTATTATCAACTTTAGCACACCATCCCTTGCATAGTCCACCTTGTATAAATCAACTTCCAACATCATCCCCAAGTCTGAAGTCTAATTGTAATCATCGTTTTACACACCATAGAGTCATTTTCATCTCCTTTAGTCAAATTCCAAAATGTTACCTTACATTTGCATTTGCATAATTTCCCTAGGACATTTGTGCCTTGCATATCAAAACCCTAGTTCAATTGGCACTTTCTTAGGTTGCATAAGATCCCTAAACATTGAAAATTTTAAAAAACACTCATATCTTACATACCCACTTCCAGATTTCCAAGTTTTGCCCTATTTTACTAACTGCACCCCTATTTTACCAATTGCACACTTCAGGTGCAAAGTTGGTAGTTTCAGCACATAGTTGGTAGTTTCATACTGCACTTGGTAATTAGAGATTCCATTTTAGGTTCCATAACCCTAATCTTCACTTTCATAGCTTGCATTGCATCCCTAAACCCTAGAAAATACCTAAAAACACTCAAATCATTACATTTTGCATATTAGTCACTCTAACACCTCTTTTTACCAATTGCATACCTTCTACTTACCAATTTCTTACCTTTAGGTCCCCAAGTGCATTAAGGGTGCACTTGGTACTGTCTAAGAATAGTTGGTAGTTTAGATGCACACTTGGGAGGCAGAGAGTCCATTTAGGTTTTCCTCCATTGCATCTGCATCCTTAGGTATCATGCCAACACTTACAAGGACACAATCAACTCAGAGACCTGAAGAACTATATCAACCCTTTTTTTCTAAGGTACAAACACAACCAAAACCTCATCCAAGACCAAGAAGAGAAAGAAAATTCAACAAACATTTGACAAGGACCAAACTGAAGCATCACAATCTTTACTTGTGGACCTATTAAGCATGTATCCAGAAAACCCTAACAATCAAGAAATGGTGCAACCAACCCTAAGCAACACATCTAATATGAGGTTACTTTTAAACACTTCTCCTACACATGGAATGATTCAATGGAGCCCTAACTTTGAACCCATATTTGTACTGATACCACCCGGAGGTGGAAGTGTACCAACCACACCTAAGGATGAAACAAACAAATTCCTTCAAATTCAATAAACCCAACACAAGTACCTTTAATGCTGATATATCAAACATACAACAAGGTACTCTAAACCTAAGTGATTATTTTGACAAATATTATGGCATCAATGATGAAGAAATGGCTAGGGCTTGCCAAGACAAGACTTTTCGCAAAAACTTCAAACTTTTTGTAGCCCAAGAAATTTCCAAATTCAACCCAAACTTTGAGGGACCCAAGGTCAAACATCAAAACAACACAATGCTTGAAAACATAAAACCCATGATTAATTTGAACTTGGATAAGGGAAAACAACCTTTGGAGTTTTCAAACACAATGATGACACCTATAAGATCCCATCAAGAATGAACCATTGAAATCCTCTAAAGTACATTTGAACACATCAACATCAATCCCTTGTTTGGCAAACCTTCATCAGTAAATGGTAAAAATAATTTTCCTAGATATCCCAAAAGCACGTTAAGACTTGATCTCAATCACATAATGCAACAACAAGATGTGCCTAATGGGACTTGTACTCTAGGGATGCCAAACATACCTCCTTAGGAGAAAAATCAACAAAGCACACCCTTTCACCTAACTTTACCAATGTTATAACATCAAATGTTATGGAGCCTCCCATGAGTACACCATGTGAAACATCAATTGTAAAAACTCCTAATGACATAAAAAGGAAGAGTCGTATTGACATTTCACCCATTTCCAAAAGGAACATGTCTCATTGTCAAATCAATATGATGTCTCAAGGAGAAACATCTAACACACAAAGGTATCAAAACAACAACACAAACATGATGTTCAATTATCAAGGGCATAACCAAATTCAAAGACAACAACAACCTATAGTGTTACAAGGACTTAACTTTTCCAGTGCATAACCAAGTTTAAATCCACTTAACACACATTCAACATATCAACAACAACATCAACCACAACAAAAACCTCAAGTAGTGCAAGGATCCAACATCCCTGATGCACAACTCAATGTAAATACACTTGAATTTCACACAATGTACCAACAAAAATTCCAACAACAACAAGAAATGTTTTCTAAACAACAAGAGTAACTAAAACAATAGTTGGAATACCAAAGATGCCTTGAGCAAGAAATTTCCTATCAACAACACTTGTTACAACAACAAAAAAATATGCCAAAACAACCTCAACAAATACCTCTACAACAACAATCACATACATGGTCTCACATGCAACCAATAGAGGTATCTCAACAACAACCACAAAAAATGGCACAACAACTACCAAAACAAGTGATGCAACAACAAGACATGGTACAACAATTGCAGTCGATATTGCAACAAGTACCACAACAAATATCATGGCAAGTACCACAACATGTATCACACCAAGGAACCTTTTGTCTTCAAGGTACTCACATACCTCCACCACCTAGCACCACATCACCTGACTCTTCAGACATAAAAATGATAGAAACGAGTAGACATAGTTCTAAACATAGAAAGCAATCTACTTATAGACACAAAAGACTTGAAGAGAAGACTATCATGCAAAACCCTAATGAAGAGTACTACAACAATTCATAAAAAATTCCAAACAAGTTGAGGAATTGGGAGTCTAGAAGAAATAGGTTCTAGATACAGAATGGGACTTATGCCCTAATCCATTTGATAAGAGTCTGTATATGCCTCCATTCCTAAAACAGTTTGAGGCACCTAGATTTGAAAAATACCAAGGAAAAGGCAAGCCCATTGATCACATCAGGGAATTTTGTGCCTCTTGTACCAAACTTAGTGATGATCCCACCTACCTCATGAGACTGTTCCCTCATTCTCTAGGTGGCACACACTTGAATGGTAATCCAAACTTCCTAGTACCATAAAATGTTGGTTGGTAGTAGCAAAAAAATTCATCTCCCACTTTGCCTTCAACATTAAGAATGAGGTGACACTCTCTAATTTGTGCTCAACTAAACAAAAGATGGGAGAACCATTTATGACATTCTTATTATGTTGGAGAAACTTTGTCAGTCAATGCTCACTAAACATTCCTAAAGAGCAACAAGTTAACTTGTGCATTGAAAACGTAGTCCCTAACTTAATGTATGAACTTAAGGTAAAAAGTCCAAGCACCATTTCTGAGCTGATGAAAAAAGGATCTAGTATTGGATACACTCTTATCCATAAGGAAATCCTCAAAAAGGAAAAGGAAAACACAAACACCAACTTGTCCAATGAAAAGACAAATTTTTTCTCCAAAAAAAAAAAATGTGACCAATGATGGTATTGTGGATGCATGAACAATTAGCACAACACAACCTTAACTAACTTTGAAAGGTGAAAACCCTACAAATTCACAAACTTCCAATAAAAAACCACCTCTACAATAGAAAATTGAGACTTCCCCATAGGATGGACCTCAAAGACATCCTAGAACCAAAGATAGAAAATTCACACCCTTGGGGATGCCTCTTGAGACTGCACTTTAAAAATTGCTCAGTAATAACTTCTTTTAGTTACCCCTAATCAAAGATGAACCACTAACTAAAGCTTCTCAATGGGATGAAAAAAAATTATGTGATTACCACCACACCAAAGGACATAAGACATCATCATGTTTCTAGCTAAAACATGCAATACAAGACCTTATTGATGATGGCGTGATCACAGTTGATCCATCACTACTAGCATCCAACTCTGATCACACTATTTTTAAAGATCCTTTGGATAATCATGACAAAGAAAAGGCCTCCAATTCAAACATAAATTCCTAGGCTAATGTAAAATACACACACTGGATATGACTACACCATCAATTGTTTCAATGAGTCTGACTCTTGCATATCCACATTCACTTTAAAGGCTAAAGATCCTTGTTGCGCTATCACTACACATCGTGCCAAGATCACCCTTCCTAGAGATCCTTCTAGACCTATTGCCTCTACTAGACCTACACCTCCTAGTATACCTAATACTCCTACTTCATCTAATTATAGCCTAGTTGAACAACTCGGCAAGATCCCTACACAAATATCCATCTTGGACCTATTGAGTACATGTCCCCAACATTAGAAGATCTTGGATCAAGCCCTTAAAGAGTTAGTAGTCCCAGATAACATCGATGTTTCTTAGTTCTAGGCCATGGTTGGGAACCTTTCTGCATCACAATGTATCACCTTTTCCTCTTGAGATATTCCTAAGGACAGACCCAACCACAATTACCTCCTTCATCTCAAAATATGTATTTGTAATGCCAAGGTCAAACATGTCTTGATAGATGGTGGAGTAGGACTAAACATTTGTACCTTAAAATTTTTCAAGGGTATTGGTTACTCTGAAGAAGATATGGATCCCTCTTGTAGAATCACAATAAAGGCCTATGATTGTGGCGAATTCTTCTCCAAGAGAGTCATCATCTTACCCATTAGAGTTAGTCCAACTATTGAGCATACATTATTCTAGGTCTTAGATATAGAAATGAATTTCAACATGATACTAGGATGCCCTTGGCTTCATGCTATGAAAGCAGTGCCCTCTACATATCATCAATGTCTAAAGTTTTCCTATAACAATGTGGAGGTTACCATCCCTGGTGATCCAAATCCTGTCCAATCTTGCGCTAATCTAAGAGATGCTACTACATACCAAGTCCCAACAAACAATGAAGCAAAACACATAGATTCCTCTAAATATGTGGATGTTGATATACTCCTCAACAAGGCCAAGGAAAAGCTGAAGATTGAAGATAATGTGGAGAATGCTTTATGTCTCAAGTATACCACATTAGGGAGTCACCATTTTCTTCCCAATCTTTTGGTAAATCACAACTATTACAAGCGCAACATTCTGAGCTTAGTATAAAAAATGCCACTTCTATCAATTTTCTTAATGGTAGTGGCCTACACCAATAACATGTCCTAAAGAAAATGTGTAACATAAAATCATCAAATATCCTCACAAAACCCTAAAAATCACCAAACCCATAAAAAATGTGCAATAAACCTTGTAAATAATCACTGTGGATTATCACCCCTTTTGCATAAACACTTACACTTTCACAGATTGAAAATCAAAGCATTACACTTGAATGACAATCAAACTATCTTAGCAATGTGAACCAACAATTAATCCAATGTGTCACTATGAGCTTATCAACAAAATCCATAGATAGAACTATCCCATGATCAACCTATCAAACACTATTTGAAGACCTAAAACACTAAAAGGCAAGTAATAATGGACAAGAATAGCTATTGGCTCATGTTGTTTAGTGAATGATTTATTTTTTCTTTGATCATATTCATATGCCACTTGATGATATAAACTGATCTATGAGAGTGGTTAGGATAGTTCATGGTCATCTTTTATTTTATGTCTAATAAAATGTACCTTTGAGAGTCTAGGTCATGTATATATGGCTCAAGAAGGATAAGGTTATTTTTTGTCTGCATTGTGCTTGTTTACGCAAAAGGTTTGCATTTTCACTCTGGCCCCTTATGCCATGATGTGTTAAATTCCATTTTTTGTATCAAAATAAATCTCCAATAACATATAGTGCACTTTCTAAAAGAAAAAGTCTTCACACCATGCTAACTATTCCTCCTCTCATCTCCTCTATCTTCTATGTCTCCTTCATCCATTGCCTTGGTCTCGTACTCTGATGCACTAGAATCATTATTATCCTGAATTCTTGTTTATGTCAAAAATCTCGAAAAACCAAAAGCAATACATATAGGCATAAACATGGCATTAATATCATTTTACATTTCATTTACATTCATTCCATATCATTTTACAACTCATTAGACATTCATTCATGAGGAAAACATGCAACAACAATATATATTTCATTTCCTAAGCATAACATTTGATAAATCAATGCATGATGTCATCATATGAAAGTCCACATAAAAAAGCATAAATGCATCCATATAAAACATATAAAGCATATGCATAATCCATCTCATATAGTCATCATAACATAGTTGCATCTCATAAATGCCTCACAAAAGTATTAGAGTACATGACCATGGTTTACATCAATACTAACTACCCATAGGCGTGAACTATGAAAGAGCAATACTAAAAACAACAACAAAATAGAGAAGCCCCTCTATATTTGAGAATGTTTGAGTTAACCTGTGCTATCCCTAGCCTTGTGGCCTATGTTTGGCCTCGAGGATGATCCCTCTATTTTCTGTGGTGGCCTCATTGGTCCCATCACCCCTGCACTACTTTGTGCCCTCTGTGTCTATTGTTAGTGAGATATCGATGCACAAAAGTTCTCTACCCTCTGCCTTGGTGGCACCACCTTCTCATACTGATCCCTTCAATACTATGTCTCCATATGTTCCCTTATCATCATCATAGCCATCTCTCAAAAGTTTGAATATCTAATGTTGCTAGTGAACTCCTGTGACTCCTGAACTGCCCTCTCTGCTCTATGCATTGCAACATTCATCCCTACCATAGCCTGATCCCTCTCTACCATAGCCAGATCCCTCCCTCCTATCACTGCATCCCTCTTTGCTACAACCTAGTCCAACTGACTTTGAAGACCTCTGATCACCTCCATAATCTCTAGTTGGCTAGGTCCTGCCTATATTGGTACTAGTGTCCTCCTAGTGTGATCCACTAGATCCCCCTCAACATCCATCACCACTGCATCTACACCTATGTTATCCTCATCACCTCCCTCTTCATAATCATCCCCACTCTCCTAATAAGCATCCCCATTCTCTCCCTAATCACCATCCCCATCATCATCTCCACCCCCACTTTCCAAACCCTCTGCATCATCATCTCCCTCATCCTCTCCCTCCTCGACCTCATCGTCATCCTTTGCATTAACACCCTCATCATCATCCTCCACCTCAACATCATACTCTCCATCTCCCCCTCCTCCTCCTCCTCCTCATCATCCTCATCATTGTCCTCATCTCCTCCCTCCTCCTCATCTCCCTTATCCCTCTCCCCATCCCCCTCCTCACTCTACTCTAGCTGCGCTCTCACTCAGGGTACTAACACTACTAGATTTTCCAATGGCCTTAGTTGATGTTGTACACACCATATATCATATGTCATTATCATGCTTGTTTCCACCACATCCACTATTATTCCCCATACCCTTGGTTGTAGCTCCTCTAACTGTTCCTAAGCCACCTATGTCCTAATCGGTGCTCCCCCCTCTTGAACCTTTGCTCTGGGCCATGCAAATAATGCCAAACTTGTCGACACCTCCTATATCTCCCAAAACTATCTATGTACCCGCTCTACTAAGTACATCTCTATCAATAGGTGACCAATCATTGTGCACCCTATGAGATAGTGCTCCTATCTAGAGTATGGGATCTCATCATCATCTCACTTGGGGCAATCTTTGTAGGGTCTCTAGATAAACTATATCATAGTATCTAACTAATGCCAGATGAACTGAGTATACCCTAGTGGTCCTTGTGCTAGTATGCCTCTATAACTATATGAATATGACATGTCATCCACTAGCTCCCTCTCTACGAGTGGTCTAAATACTACAATGTGCTCATATGCCTAGATTTGTAACAATGTACCCCTCGTACTAAATGTTAGCCCACCTCTATATGCTACCTGATGTAGATAATAGTACAACATCCCCAACATGCATGGTCCCCAGGTGAACATGGTCCCATCCATGGTCATCCTCTCTAGTATCCAACCCCATCCAATAGGGAACCCATGTCCATGCCTGTCAAGTATCAGTAGTCCACCAATAACCTAGTAGATCATAGCTATCAGTCACTCATGGCTTGCTACCAATAACTCCCATCCAATCTCATAATCCAAGATCCTCAACTTTGCATCTCCACATCCAAATAACTAATGTAGCACCACTCACCCAGTAGTTAGGTCATACACAACTAAGTCCCCATGAATCAGAATCCTAAGGATGTGTCATACATCCTCCGAGGTCATAGTAGCCTCCCCCACTGGCAGATGGAACAAACTAGTCTCTGAATGTCATCTCTTTGTCAACGCTGTCAGTAGGGCTTTGTTCCCTCTCATCTTTGGCATAAATGTGATATGAAACTAACCTTGACTCCTTCCAAGATCTCTCACTCACTAGAAGTCATCCGATGATGTAGCATAAGGCTCTGAGGCCTATGTCTTCTCTTCTACAATAGGGGCAAATCCTTGTACATAACCATGTAGCTTATGTCAACCTTGTATGGCTTTGTATCTAGTTTAACCTACATTTGACTCATGTTTGACCTACTTTGACTCTATTTTGAGTAATTTTTACTTTTTTTGAGCATTTTTGACTAAGTTTACTTTTTTTTTGAACTCTTTCTTGAGTTTTGAACATGTCTACCAAATTTTGGGTCATTTTGAGCTCATTTGCATCATTTTGACCCTCTACCTATCCACCTGTTAGCTTTTTCCTCCATCCAAGTGAGGTTTGAATTTTTTCTAATCATGATGACCTAAGTTGACCTATGTTTTCAAATTTTCCTAGGGTTTTGAACATGTGGTCCACGTTTCAAATCCAATTTCCTATAATGCACACAATTAGAAAGAAAAATACTTGTCACCTTATATATGCTACTTGGCAAGAGATTTCTTTGAGAATCCATAACACATATGACACAAGATGCAAAATGTAGGATTGTATGATGCTTGGAAGTCAAAAATATGGCTAAAAATTGAAGAGGATCTATGATGCGTCATGTGACACCTCAAAACCACTTAAATCCAAGAATCTATAACAATTGAAGCTAAATATAGACATGCGTAAGGGAATAATAATATATGGATTATGACAATTCCTAGCCAGGTGTAAATGGAGAATCCATGATCTGTCATGCCCATGTGTCATGATGATGTCAAGATTGTGTCAATATTAGGTGAAATATATGAATAAAAACCCATATATCCACACGAATAGAAATTAGTAAAATACAAATTAATGGTGGAAAATATGCCTTAGAAAATTGAGAATTTTTGTAGTTTGAGATTGATGAATCAATTAATTAATAAAATATCAATTAAAGGAAATTAGGAATAATAATTAGTAAAATGACATTGAATTAAATTATGGGTTATTTAATCCTATATAAAAAATTAGTAGATGATTGGCAAATTTGATTAAATAAGTACAACAATATCCTTTGATGAAAATGCGACGATAATGTAGATTGACTAGAATGATGATGGGTAGACCAAAGTCATGGTCAAATTGATTGATTGATTAAAAATGATAACATGCCAAGGACACATGACATGAATTAAGGACACATAACAGTTAATGTCCAATATTGTAAATGCTACAGTATCGAGATTGATTGATATGGTTGATCATAGTAACATCGACAGACACTATCAATGTTATTAAAATGGTTTGATGATGTCATAATCTAACACAAAGGAACTCAACAATGTCAATGATCGAGTGACAAGAATGATAGTTTGACCTAGTGCTAAGAGTCATGACAGTACTAATATTAGATTGATAAGATTTCATAGATTGATAGGGTTCCAAGGAACTGAAAGCCACAACAATGCCTAGGATTGGGTAAATGATGATTGATTGGGGTATATGACATGTTTCAAGTTGAATATGGTTAATTTTGGGTGATTCCATGTAGGTTTAGGGTGATTCCAAGTTGATTTGATATGATTCTAAGTTGATTTGATATGATTTTTGATGATGTTGAAATGGTTTCGAAATGATATGAAATTGATGTGAAAGAGGATAAGAATGATAAAAGACACTATTGAGATATAATCAGGTTGGAAAAAAGATTAGAATTAGTCGAATGAGAAAATGGGATGAGTTAGTATGAAAATTTGATGAAACTGTAGATGCGATCCATTTTTGAGCATCTACATTTATCCCCTCTTTGATACAATGTGATTTAGAGCATTGTGTCAAAGAACCCTGAAGAAAAAGCTAGAAAAGCATGCCCCAATAATGGTGGTATATATTGGTGTCTCCTTGAGAAATTGACCAACATGGACATATGATAGGTTAATTTCATTGACAATGAGAAAAAAAAGCCATAGCAACTGATGAATCACAAGTCAGAGGTCAAATGTGAAAGTTATGGGATCTAGAGTGCAAAAAGGCATCAAATCCAACATAGAAAGCACCTCTTACACATCCATCTATGTAGAAATATAATATTAAAGGGCTTGGAGAGGGTTTGAAAGTCATTTTCACCCTCACATTTGGTAGAAAAGAGTTTTGGAGCAAGTAGAATCGGTCGGTTACCCAAGAAGCAACATTGTGGTGAACAAGTGCATACCTACTGATGATGAGTAGATGAAAGAGCTTTGGTGAGTACATCAAGGCTATCTTTGTGTATTTTATGCTTTTCTATACTTTTGATGCATTTAGGAGTCACTATGGAGTCAAATAGGGGTCAAATTGGGCCACAAGGCTAGTTTAGGGCATAAAAATGCCCCAACTATGCCCAAAATGTAGGCAACTACATAGTCAAAACATTTAGCATGCCCAAGTGCACACTAAGTTCACTTGGCATGACCAAGTTCACCATGGATGTAGTTGGGGGCCCTGACTGCGCCCTAGGATGCTCTGGGGCTCTAAACAAGGTTTGGATGAGCCTAAATCAACCTGAAACTTGGGATACACTAGAAAGACCCTATGATGATGTCAAAAAAGGTTTAAGACTCAATAAAAAGTGGTCAAAGTGGTCAAAATTGGTCAAACTTAGGGTAGATTTAGGTCAAACCTAGTTAGATGCTGACAAAGAGCAATGCAAATGGCTTGAAAGGGTACAAATAGAATCAGAACGACCTGAAACTTGGACCACATGTTCAAAACCCTAGGAAAATTTGAAAACATAGGTCAACTTAGGTCATCATGATTAGAAAAAATTCAAACCTCACTCAGATGGAGGAAAAAGCTAACAAGTGGATAGGTAGAGGGTCAAAATGATGCAAATGAGCTCAAAATGACCCAAAATTTGGTAGACATGTTCAAAACTCAAGAAAGAGTTCAAAAAAAAAGTAAAATTAGACAAAAATGCTCAAAAAAAGTAAAAATTAGTCAAACTAGAGTCAAAGTAGGTCAAACATGGGTCAAATGTAGGTTAAACTAGATTCAAAGCCATAAAAGGTTGACATAAGCTACATGGTTATGTACAAGGATTTGCCCCTATTGTAGAAGAGAAGACATAGGCCT
Source organism: Cupressus sempervirens (assembly GCA_028749045.1). Classification (NCBI taxonomy): domain Eukaryota; kingdom Viridiplantae; phylum Streptophyta; class Pinopsida; order Cupressales; family Cupressaceae; genus Cupressus; species Cupressus sempervirens. The sequence continues at coordinate 294,098,053 of CM053788.1, read as the reverse complement.
CAGAGCCTTTTGATACATCATCGGATGACTTCTAGTGAGTGAGAGATCTTGGAAGGAGTCAAGGTTAGTTTCATATCACATTTATGCCAAAGGTGAGAGGGAACAAAGCCCTACTGACAACACTGACAAAGATATGACATTTAGAGACTAGTTTGTTCCATCTACCAGTGGGGAGGCTACTATGACCTTGGAGGATGTATGACACATCCTTAGGATTCTTATTCATGGGGACTTAGTTGTGTATGACCTAACTACTGGGTGAGTGGTGCTACATTAGTTATTTGGATGTGGAGATGCAAAGTTGAGGATCTGGGATTATGAGATTGGATGGGAGCTATTGGTAGCAAGCCATGAGTGACTAATAACTATGATCTACTAGGTTATTGGTGGACTACTGATACTTGATAGGCATGGACATGGGTTCCCTATCGGATGGGGTTGGGTGCTAGAGAGGATGATCATGGATGGGACCATGTTCGCCTGGGGACCATGCATGTTGGGGATGTTGTACTATTATCTACATCAGGTAGCATATAGAGGTGGGCTAACATTTAGTACGAGGGGTACATTGTTACAAATCTAGGCATATGAGCACATTGTAGTATTTAGACCACTCGTAGAGAGGGAGCTAGTGGATGACATGTCATATTCATATAGTTATATAGGCATACTGGCACAAGGACCACTAGGGTATACTCAATTCATCTGGCATCAGTTAGATACTATGATATCGTTTATCTAGAGACCCTAGAAAGATTTCCCCAAGTGGGATGATGATGAGATCCCATACTCTAGACAGGAGCACTATCTCATAGGGTGCACAATGATTGGTCACCTAGTGATAGAGATGTACTTAGTAGAGCGGGTACATAGATAGTTTTGGGAGATATAGGAGGTGCGGACAATTTTGGCATTATTTGCATGGCCCAGAGCAAAGGTTCAGGAGGGGGGGAGCACCGATTAGGACATAGGTGGCTTAGGAATAGTTAGAGGAGCTACAACCAAGGGTATGGGGAATAACAGTGGATGTGGTGGACACACGCATGATAATGACATATGATAGATGGTTTGTACAACATCAACTAAGGCCATTGGCAAATCCAGTAGTGTTAGTACCATGAGTGAGAGCGCAGCTAGAGTAGAGTGAGGAGGGGGATGGGGAGAGGGATAAGGGAGATGAGGAGGAGGGAGGAGATGAGGAAAATGATGAGGATGATGAGGAGGAGGAGGAGGGGGGGATGGAGAGTATGATGTTGAGGTGGAAGATGATGATGAGGGTATTAGTGCAAAGGATGATGATGAGGACGAGGAGGGAGAGGATGAGGGAGATGATGATACAGAGGGTGGGGAAAGTGGGGGTGGAGATGATGATGGGGATGGTGATTAGGGAGAGAATGGGGATGCTTATTAGGAGAGTGGGGATTATTATGAAGAGGGAGGTGATGAGGATAACATAGGTGTAGATGCAGTGGTGATGGATGTTAAGGGGGATCTAGTGGATCACACTAGGAGGACACTAGTACCAATATAGGCAGGACCTAGCCAACTAGAGATTATGGAGGTGATCAGAGGTCTTCAAAGTCAGTTGGACTAGGTTGTAGCAAAGAGGGATGCAGTGATAGGAGGGAGGGATCTGGCTATGGTAGAGAGGGATAAGGCTATGGTAGGGATGAATGTTGCAATGCATAGGGTAGTGCAGGAGTCACAGGAGTTCACTAGCAACATTAGATATTCAAACTTTTGAGAGATGGATATGATGATGACAAGGGAACATATGGAGATGTAGCATTGAAGGGATCAGTATGAGAAGGTGGTGCCACCAGGGCAGAGGGTAGAGAACTTTTGTGCATCGATATCTCACTAACAATAGACATAGAGGGCACAAAGTAGTGCAGGGGTGATGGGACTAATGAGGCCACCACAGATAATAGAGGGATCATCCTCGAGGCCAAACATAGGCCACAAGGCTAGGGATAGCACAGGTTAACTCAAACATTCTCAAATATAGAGGGGCTTCTCTATTTTTTTGTTGTTTTTAGTATTTCTCTTTCATAGTTCACGCCTATGGGCAGTTAGTATTGATGTAAACCATGGTCATGTACTCTAATACTTTTGTGAGGCATTTATGAGATGCAACTATGTTATGATGACTATATGAGATGGATTATGCATATGCTTTATATGTTTTATATGGATGCATTTATGCTTTTTTATGTGGACTTTCATATGATGACATCATGCATTGATTTATCAAATGTTATGCTTAGGAAATGAAATATATATTGTTGTTGCATATTTTTCTCATGAATGAATGTCTAATGAGTTGTAAAATGATATGGAATGAATGCAAATGAAATGTAAAATGATATTAATGCCATGTTTAGGCCTATATGTATTGCTTTTGGTTTTTTGAGATTTTTGACATATACAAGAATTCAGGATAATAATGCTTCTAGTGCATCAGAGTACGAGACCAAGGCAATGGATGAAGGAGACATAGAAGATAGAGGAGATGAGAGGAGGAATAGTTAGCATGGCGTGAAGACTTTTTCTTTTAGAAAGTTCACTATATGTTATTGGAGATTTATTTTGATATGAAAAATGGAATGTAACGCATCATGGCATAAGGGGCCAAAGTGCAAATGCAAACCTTTTGCGTAAACAAGCACAATGCAGACAAAAAATAACCTTATCCTTCTTGAGCCACATATACATGACCTAGACTCTCAAAGGTACATTTTATTAGACATAAAATAAAAGATGACCATGAGCTATCCTAACCACTCTCATAGATCAGTTTATATCATCAAGTGGCATACAAATATGATCAAAGAAAAAATAAATCATTCACTAAACAACATGAGCCAATAGCTATTCCTGTCCATTATTACTTGCCTTTTAGTGTTTTAGGTCTTCAAATAGTGTTTGGTAGGTTGATCATGGGATAGTTCTATCTGTGGATTCTGTTGATAAGCTCAAAGTGATACATTGGATTAATTGTTGGTTCACATTGCTAAGATAGTTTGATTGTCATTCAAGTGTAATGCTTTGAGTTTCAGTCTGTAAAAGTGTAAGTGTTTATGCAAAAGGGGTGATAATCCATAGTGATTATTTACAAGGTTTATTGCACATTTTTTATGGGTTTGGTGATTTTTAGGGTTTTGTGAGGATATTTGATGTTTTTATGTTACACATTTTCTTTAGGACATGTTATTGGTGTAGGCCATTGCCATTAAGAAAATTGATAGAAGTGGCATTTTGTATACTAAGCTCAGAATGTTGTGCTTGTAATAGTTGTGATTTACCAAAAGATTGGGAAGAAAATGGTGACTCCCTAATGTGGGATACTTGAGACATAAAGCATTCTCCACATTATCTTCAATCTTCAACTTTTCCTTGGCCTTGCTGAGGAGTATATCAACATCCACATATTTAGAGGAATCTATGTGTTTTGCTTCATTTTTTGTTGGGACTTGGTATTTAGTAGCATCTCTTAGATTAGCGCAAGATTGGAAAGGATCTGGATCACCAGGGATGGTAACCTCCACATTGTTATAGGAAAACTTTAGACATTGATGTTTTAACTTTGTGTTGCTTTCTTTGTTTATTTGAATTTCATGGTAGACTAGAGGGTATCAATGTATGTTTATTGAGTTTGTGATTTGCTCAAAGTATGTTAGATATCAGCCCATTTTCTAGTCCTACAATGAGTTGCCTAGAAATCTCCAACAAAATGAGCCTATTTGAAGGATATCTTTGGAGCTTCAATGGGTTTAATTGTGTGCCAACTACCCTTAGGTATGTGAATATTTTGAACTAGATGTAGTAGGCATCGATCTCTGTGATTCTAGTTTTTGCCTCTAATGATATCCATTTAGTATAATCACCCTCTATGATGATTGCAAATATAAAACTATCATTCACCATCTTGTACTTCTTTCTCTGGTCTGAAAGCTTCTTCTTTACCAGCTAAGGGTATGCAACATAGGGCCATGCATTAGCATCTTTCATACTACCTCTTTTTTAAAGTCCTGGGTAGTTACTTGTTTGAGTGGCTAGTAAATACACCATGTATGATGTCATGTAAAATCTTGGATTGGCTTTTACATCCACCAGTGGCTCATGTAGATTATCACTAAGGATAGTAGCCCAATCTATTGGAATTTTTTCCATCCTAATGGTCTTTATGATGTGCACCATCCAAATGTTAAGATGTCCCTTTACAAGGAGTCCCATGGCTCTACTCAAAAATTATAATTGCATAGCCAATATCATCCTTCATGTACCCTCGTGTCATATCTACTTTCCCAACTCTGCCACCTACTAGTGTTCTATCTATTGGGAAGGAAGATTGAATTATTTCTTTGGCTTCCTTTTCATTCTCCCTATACCATATTTCTCCCCAATCATAGGTCATCTTTACATATTGATCAACTTTAGGTAGATGAAACACCTTCTCTATATTCCTCAGTTTGAGGTCTAGGACTATCTCTGCTGTGACACTCTTGACAACCTTTTCTTTAGGCACATAATGTTATGCCAAGGTCATAATCAACTTAGAGGATTGTAAAAAAGTTAGATGTGATGCTACATTTACCAGACCTGACCTAATCATAGCTGATACCATTGGGGATCTTTCTTTAGGCTTGTTACAAATGGTGAGTAATGCACTCCAGTCAATATGTTCGAGCTCGATGTCTCTGATTTCTGCATGTTTGTTTGGAAAGTGAGATTTCTTTGCATACCTTGGTATTTGAAGACAATAGGCTTAAGATAAATCTTTTGTCATTGAGGATGACGATGACAACATTTTATCTGGACAAAAAGAAAGACATTAGTTCAAAGATTTGAAAATCTAACATAGAACAAACCCTAACTGATAAAAAACCAAGCCCAAATGCTGCAAAATAGTAAAAAACCAAGTTAATCCTCCTTTGGCCTATGATATGAAAAATAGTACACCTAGTGCACCTTGATAGGTGTGCTCAAATGGTTCCTCTATAACCATTTTGGTGCAGTTGTGCATTTGCACACATGTGCACCTTGGAGAGGTGCACAAATGTGCATGTGCACAAATGTGCACATGCAAAGCAAGTGCAAGGGGGATTCAACTTAAGTCCTCCAATGTTAGAAAAAAAGGGTGCACACATGCACACCTTAATGGGTGCACATGTGTGTACCCTATATGCTTAGTTGTTTTGAGGAAAGGTGCACATGTGCACACCTTGTGGAGATGCATACATGTACATATTTCCTTAGGCTTAAGTTAGTTGTCTAAGGTTGCAAAATGAAAAGGTGTGCACATGCACACCTTGAATAGGTGCACACATGCCCACCTTTCTGAGGTGTTTTTTTATAGGTTTAATTTTATTTATTTTTATTTTATTAATGAATGGATAAAGGTGCGCACATGCACACCTTGAACAGCTACACATGTGTGCACCTTTGTGTTCTAATACTTGTGTTTGCATCTTGTGTAGGGTTTGAGCACACCTTTGGAGGTGTAGAGCTGTGGGAGTAGGGGAGTGCATGAGAAGAAGTGAGGTAAGGGGAGGGGGTCCTAGGCTTAAATAGGCTTAGGCCCAATGTGTGCAACCTTTGGAGGTGCGTATGTATGCATCTCCAAAGATAAAAGAGTGTGCACTTGTGCACCTAGGATAGGTGTGCATGTGCGCTAAGTGTGCTAAGTGCACTTTTTGCACAAAAAACACTATTTTTCTCCCAAATTTTCCCAGTTTTGACACCAGCGGGCCTCTCAGTTAGAGAAAAAAGGCTAGACCTAGACTCTAGGGGGAATTCCAAATTGACCCAAGCCCTGGTCTAAGGGTCTGGGAGACAAAAATTCACTAGGGGGTCCCCATTTCTAGGAGAAATGAGACATTCATTGTCAAATCACAATAGTTACATCCTTGGATTCTATCATTGGGCCAACATATGGAGCCTTTATATCCAAAAATTCATTATAAATTGGGGAATGAGCTTCATGCGTGGTATGTAAGTGATGGATTTGCATATGCAATTTTATCACCTTCAAAATCTATATTCAATATTGCTAGCTAGGAACTACTAATTGTTCATTTTATCGTACCTAATTTGATGATAGTTCTATAGGAATTTTTAATTAACCTATCTAATAAAAAACTAGACCATTTAACTAGGTTATGGCTCAGGCATTTGCTATTCCCATTTATCATATGGTTGCAATGTTGGGGGCAACATTTTTTCCAAAGTGGTAGTAGGTTTTGTATCATTGGCTTTGTTCAAGTCTTGAAATTAATGAAGTAAAAAAGTGGGTTTTAGGGTAGAAAGGACTATTTCACCTTGAGAGTTTTGCTAATGGGAGGATAAGAAGTCAACTTAATGTAGCCCTTGAAATGATAAATCAAGCTATAGAGGGTACAACTATGGAACAACCTAGAGCTAGAGAGAATATAAGCTATCTTAGGGTGATGGAGCAACACTAATTTGAGGCACTTGAAAAGCAACAATAATCACCAACATATGCTCAATATCAAGCCTTAGCATCCATGGGAAGTGGGATTCAGCTAAATAATTCCATGGGTGCACCTTAGTTGAGTTTGAAGTAAGTGATTGAAATATATGCACAAGAATATGACATCCAAATTTTCCCTAAAGTGGGATGCACACATGATGGTCTTCAGGTTTATGGCTTTGGAACGCTTAGTATCTACCTAGATTTTACATTAAAAAAATTCTTGCATAATTTGGAGATAGATGGGTGATTGTATCATTGGAGCAGCTAGTTGAGATGCATTGTAATCAAACTAGAGGAAATCATTGATAAACCAAACATATAATGAAGAGGAAACTTGAAAACTTGAATGTTGAAATGCTAAAATGAAAGCTATCAAGGATCAAACACCTATGCCAGAGTTACAACAAAATGTGAAGTTGATTTTAGATATTAAAAAAAAGAAACTTGACACAAATCATTCCCCATTTGTTTTGATTGTGGAGGATTGCACACAAAAGAGGGTGGAGACCTTTGAACAAGGGTGGAGAGCTCTAAAAATTGGTGGATATTTCATTGTTGCGCCCTTGTGATCATTGCATTTCCTTGTTACCCCCTTATGATCTCTGCATTTTGTTGTCACTCCCTTGGTGGAGATCAATGGAGATCTAGGATTTCGTTGTTGTGCCCTTGTGATCATTGCACTTCATTATTGTGGCCTTGTGATCTTTGCATTTCATTGTCGTGCCCTTGTGATCTTTGTTCCCTTGTTCTGTGATTTTGTTTCCATGTCATGCCCTTGTGACCTTTGTGCCCTTGGTCTATGATTTTCTTCAAGGGGAGAAGAGGTACCTATGTAAATGTTATTTTATTTTCCTTCTAAAAATGTATCTCTTTGCATTTCTCCCAATAGTTGATTAGATAAGCTTTCTCTTTATGTATATGTATGTGTATATATACATGCATAAACACATGTGTGTAGATGTATGTATGTATGTATATATAAAGAAGCTTGTCTTTATATATGTGTGTATATATACACACACACACTTATATGTATGTTTATGTATGTATATATGTATGTATATATACATATATATATATGTATACAAAGATCTCTTTGTTTATATACATACATACATAGACACACATGTATGTGTGTATGTATGTATAGATACATATGTATATATGTATATACATATATATATATATATATATATATATATATATATATATATAGAGAGAGAGAGAGAGAGAGAGAGAGAGAGAGAGAGAGAGAGAGAGATCACAAGGGCACAACAACAAAATTCAAAGATGCAAAGATACATACATACATACATACATACATTTGTATATGCAATTTTATCACCTTGGAAAATTGATTTGATCTTTACTCACTCACCAAGAGATAATATAATATGTAAGTACAAATTTTTGCATACTTAGTTTGGTATGAATAGTTTCAATTGAATTTGTTTGAGAAGAGTGAGTCTACTCATGATGATAATGGCTCCGTGTATTGGGTCTTTAGAGGAGAGAGACTTATACAAGATTAGATGTTGTTTCTAGTTCAAATGTTCCCAATTTTATGTTCACAACTTAAATGCTCTCCCATGGCCTAACCTAAAACCCTCATTACTACATCCAAATTTAAGGAATAAAATATGATTATGTCCCCAACAAAGAATTGAAATACAATTTTTTTGGATTCCACTTAGCATTGTGTTGATAAATTCAAGAAATTCTACTACCATGTAAATTAACTAACATTGATTTCGAAACTTAGGCCCTAGCAATAGTTCAAAGGTAAGATGTTGTCAAAGAATGTGCTAAAAACAAGCAAGAGTACATATTTAGAATGAACATAGATATTGGAAGCAATGAAGAAACATATAATCCTCTTATACATAATCAAAATTATGTTAGAGATGAACTCACGATATTGACCAATTGAGTAATCCAAATCTGACCTTTCAATTACCACACTCTGTCCATCATTATCATTTTATCAAACTACATAGCAGTTCTAGAGATTTATCCAAATAATAAATTACACTCATATAGAAAGCTCATATCGTGATTAAATAAAATAATATAGTCTAATTTTAAGAAAAATAATAGTCTTAAATGTATATGATTAAACAAAATAAACAAGAGTACTAGTTGTAGCTATATAATTCTAGTATTGCTAATTATGTTAAACAAAATGTTCAATAAAAAAAGTATGAAGTAACATAAATGGATCATCTACTTGATCTTATGATGACTTAATGTGAATGCATCTGATCATTACCTGGATGATATTATGCATGAGATCTTTACTCAATCACCAAGAGATAATATAATCTATAAGTACAAATTTTTGCATACCTAGTTTGGTACGAATAGTTTCAATTGAATGCAAAGATAATTGCTTATGTGAATTCAAGACATGAATGATTAATTTAATTTAGCACAAGTACTATGCAAGTGTGTATGTGTGCATGTAAAGCAATTGACATAGTGAACTAAGATACATACTTACATGCACATATGCATACAATAATCATAATCAGATATCCATGAATCTGACCAAAGCTATTATATATGAACAAGAGATACATGTTTAGAAGGGGAAAAAAGAACATTTACATAGGTACCCCTTCTCCCCTTGAAGAAAATTGTAGAGGAAGGGCACGAAGATCAAAAGGCACAACATGACAATATAATGTAGCGATCACAAGGGAATGACAAAAAAATCCTAGATCTCCACTAATCTCCACCAATATTTAGAGCTCTCCACCCTCTTTTGCAAGAAAATATCCACAATCAATCAAAATAAATGAGGAATGATTAATGTCATGTTATCTTTTCTTTTTTGTTTATAATCCATAATCTAGAATCCACACAATCTCTCTATATACATACATACATACATATATATATAGACACAAATATGTGTGTATATGTATGTATTCACACACACACACACACATATACATATGTGTATATGTGTATATACATACATACATCCATACATGCATGTATGCATACATATGTACACACATACATATATACACATACATACATGAAAATAATATTGCACTTTCTAAGAGTTTACAATTGTTCAACAAAATTAATGTTTTACAAGAAAATGCACCTGAAGAATTGTTATCTCAAAAGCAAGAACATGGTGTTGAAATAGTATAGAAAGTTCTTGACATGAGAGGCCTGCAAGTGAGAGTGTTGACCAATCTTGACAACTTGAATGCTGAAATGAAAGCTATCGATGATCAAACACCTATGCTAGAGTTACAACACAATGTGAAGTTGATTTTAAATATGGTAGAGGTAGATATTGAGAAGTTTGATAATGAAAATTTGAAGGCATGAGAGAGAAGGAGGAGTGGCTTTAGAAAGAGAAGGAGAAGAAATGACTTTAGAAAGAGACTGCATGGTAGAAACAATAGATAGACAACATAGAGGATATTATGGGAGCCACTAGATAGAAAAAAGGAAAGTGTTGCGATAGGTACTATAACATTGGAATCACTTGCATGCATACATACATACATGCATGCATGTATATATACATACATATATATACATATATACATACATACATATATATACATACATACATATATATACATACATACATATATACATACATACATGAAAATAATAATGCACTTTCTAAGAGTTTACAATTGTTCAACAAAATTAATGTTTTAGAAGAAAATGCACCTGAAGAATTGTTATATCAAAAGAAAGAACATGGTGTTGAAATAGTACAGAAAGTGCTTGACATCAGAGGTCTATAAGTGAGAGAGTTGACCAATCTTGACAAATTGAATGCTGAAATGAAGGCTATCGATGATCAAACACCTATGCTAGAGTTGCAACACAATGTAAAGTTGATTTTAGATATGGTAGAGGTAGATATTGAGAAGTTTGATAATGAAAATTTAAAGGCATGGGAGAGAAGGAGAAGGTGTGGCTTTAGAAAGAGAAGGAGAAGGAGTGACTTTAGAAAGAGACTGCATGGTAGAAACAATAGCTAGACAACATAGAGGATATTATGGGAGCCACTGGATACTAAAAAGGAAAAGTGTTGTGATAGGTACTATGACATTGGAATCACTTGCAAGTTTCTTTGAGAAATTAAAGTCCAAATATTAGGAGGACTACAAGTTGTGCAATTTGTCATGTATTACATTTGTATTTTATTATAAGAGTGTTTCAAGTATTGGCACAGTCTCCTTGTGATGATCCCATGTATCAAATTCTTATAAGAGTGTTTCAAGGTTGGGAACCACTCCAACATCCATTGCATGGTTTAGAGGTAATGTCATTATGGCATAGGCTTCTGCAAGGGAATGAGCGTCATGATTATGATGTTTACACAAAAGCATAACTTGCTTCTTCAACTCCTTACACTCAACTCTTCACTAAAATTATTCTTTAATTCCTTGCATATGTAAATTTATAACCTTAGAAAGTTGTATTTGATCATGCTAGCTAGGAACACTTCATTATTTGTTTTATTATACCTAATCTGATGATAGTTCTATAGGAATTTGTAATCAACTCAACTGATCAACAACTAGACCCATTTAACTAGGTTATGGCTACTTTCTTTCTAAAATCATCTACTATGATATATTTTGTAAAATTTCTTGTGAACTCTACCTATTTTTCCTGGTCTGCATTACTTTTGTGCAGGATCTTGAGGTAAGTCACTTAGCACAGGTTGAGTATGTACACTCAAAAAGTGTTACACTCTAAACCCTTCTAATCAAATGATCCCATGAATTGGAATTCTTCAATGCTGGCTTGGAGCTCCCTATCCAAGGAGTGCAAAGGTGTGTTTTGAGTAATGTAGATAGTTCTCAGCTGAGCCTTCGAGACACAACCCTTGCTAGTCAACCATGCAACTAGAGGTTCTTAAGATAAGATGCAAGAATGTAGGTGTTCATAAGAACTCTCAAGCTATGCAATGCAAATATGGAAGTAAACTAGTATGTAATGCACAATGCAACTATTTTAATCAAATGTGAGTATTAAAAGATCCAATCTAGTTAAACTATGTGAGCTAGATTATTGCAAAATAGAAGCTATACTATATGCATCTAAGCTAAAATGCCATGGCATGAGAGAATTATACAAGTAAATAGAAGTTTTCCATAATCTCTCAAGAAGATCAATTGATAAACTTGTAGCATAACAATACTCAAGACTGTCGATCCTTTGAGAAGGAGAGAGGTCTTCCTTTTAAAGGTGTATGAATGGTGGAAATCAGAATCAAGGGATAAATGATCAAGGATGAGAATTGACTTTGGCAAGATCCATGTGCAAGAGCAAGTCAACCAATGGAAAGAAGTTGACTTTTCATGTGAGACAAAAAGCCAAAAAGCCTTTTCTTTTAATTTGAAAATAGAAAAAGGACTTTATGTGTGCACATTGAGTGGGTTAGAAGAATGGGGTCTTTTATTTAATCAAAAGGGGACATGTTCTTTTAATCAAATAATGAACTTGGGATAATTTATTCAAACCATAGGTTATAATAAAACCTAACTAATTTTTAGCAATTTGGCCTAGGAAGATGATTAATTAATTTAGCCAAAATGTTGAGAAGGGGGCTAATAGTCTAGATGGCCATTTTTAGGAAATTAAATCTGACCCTCTTTGACTAATGCATAATTGATCTGGGAACACATGATGTCAAAGAATACAGAAGCCAAGTAGGTAGCAATAGATAGAGAGATCTAATTTTGAAGAATGCAATGTAGAAAGAGATAGCAAGTCCTAAATGTATAGTCTAATAGCTATAGTACTAAACACTAGGATAGAGACAATATCATAACTCAAGAAGAGTACTAATACCAAGAAAAGTAGATAGATCAAGAGTACATGAAAAGATCAAACATATGCTCCTAAGAAATAGATAGTTGTAGCAAGAGATGATAGAGTATTTCTTCCCCCTCAGGATCAAAATTGAAATGAGATAAAGGGGATGCAAAAATAAGCTAGATATGAGAAAAATTAAGATATAGAGAAGTTCATGATTGCAGATATGTGATTAGAACCAAAGAATGACCATAAAATAGTGATAGAATGCCCCAATTTGACCATGAAGGATAAAGTATGCAAATTAGGTCAAATCAAGTAGAAACATGATTTAGAAGTGAAACTTGTGAATTGAAGTAGATATGAAGTGTAGGAATGGTGGAGAAATGAAGATGCCCTAGTAAAGATTCAAAGATTAGGCCTCAAAAGGTCGACTAACTGCATAGAAGAAAGTAGAATTTCAAAATGCAATTTTGACTATCAAGATGAACTCAGATTTTGATTTTGATCTCGAAAATGAATCTAGGACGTCAAAATGAGATAAGAGGCTCAAGAGGGTAGATAAATGTGATGAAAATATTAACATTTTTGATAAAATGATAGCAAAGAGGTAAAGAAAAAGATCAAGAGGATAAAAAGGAATGACCATGAAGAAAGTGAAGGAAGAATCAAAGAAAATAGTTGATATGTCCATGGAAGATGAAGAGAGAGCTCTCCCCATATGCAGAAATGCAAGACTAAGCTAAAATGAGCCTATGATGAAAATTAATATACAAATTGGTCTACTTGCAAGGGAAGAAAAACATTTAGACTCTAATTTCATCATTGAGCATTTATTTGGGACATCGTAAGACAATACAATCAACACTAGTATAACTATGAGGATATGGATATGATCTATATAAGATATGTACGTGGGAATCCAACCTAAGCATAAAGGACATATAAGTCAAGATGGATATGCAATTAGATTCCCTAGGTTTAATATAGAAATATTACACCTGTATCAAGGTATAAGTGCTAGGATAACCCCCAAGTGTGATCTTGCTAAAAAAATCAAGGATGAAGGTCCAACGTGTCAATTAGGACAAGCATGAATGCTCCAAACACCACAGACTAATAAAGTTTAACCACAAGTAGAAAGAAAGTAAAACATGACCCATGTCCCTAGTTTGCTAGTCCATGACATCCTTGAAAGACTATTAGGGAGAGAACACTTAGCAAAGAAATCATCAAAAACAACACACAAAGAAAGATAAAATTCATCATAGCCCAACAAGTTTAATGTTTAAGTGTGTGTAAGTCACATGACCATTTCTACAAGACTTGAATCTGATATTGAGAAATATTGCAACATCCTATACTATTGGTAGAATATCTAAAAAGTGTTGAGAAACACTTGATGTCAAGTTGGGGTAGTTTTGAGAAACACTATTTTGTGAGTTGCCAAAGAAACCCTAATGCACAAGGAGACCTCAATAGTCTAAGCAATTGTGCCCTTGAGACAAGGACAAGGGAAAATTCCAAGCTAGGAAATGAGTTGCAGAGTGAATGATTGAGACTAATAGACATGGGTGCAAGGGTCTCAATTAGCACCTGTTTATAGGTTTTCACCACTTGGTAGATTTTTTTCAAGACTTTTTATGATTTTTTTGTATTTTTGTAGTTTTTTGGTGATTCATCAAATTTCCTATTTCTAGGTTTTCACTGAGATAATCATTTTTTTAGGATTTTTCTCAGGATCAATATATATATATAGATAACTCAGTTGTGAGCCTTAGGCATATAATTTCTTCAAATGTAGGATATTGATAGGCTCAACAAGTTGTTCCCCTTTAGGAGTAGAAAGTTGATAAGCACCAGATCCAAATGTTGTTACAATGTAAGGACCGAACTAGTTAGGCTAAAATTTCCCTTTCTACTCTCTGTTCTACTGATTTTTGAGGATTTCTTTGAGCACAAGCTTGCCCACTTGAAACTCATAGGGATGAACCTTCTTGTTGTAGGTAGTAGATATTTTCTTTTGACAAGCCCTCATGTGGTCAAAAGCAGCCTTACTATGCTCATCAAGCATTTCTAGCTCTTGAAATCCTCATGGCCCTATGACCTTCTTCAATTATCAACCCATGTAGGGAGACTTGTAGTGAGGGAATCTCAACTTCTAGGGGTAAGACAACCTCAGAACCATAGACTAACAAAAAAGGTGTAACCCCTGTAGGAGTATGAATAGTGGTCCTATAAGTCCATAATGCTAATTGATTTGTAGATGTCAAACTTTTCCTAACTTTTGAACTGTTCTATGTAGGATTTTGAGCAATTTTTTATTAGAGGCCTCAGCTTGGTCATTTCCTTGGGGATAGTAGATTGAGGACCAATGTTGTTTGATCTTGAATTTCTTATATAGTTGTTTTAGGTCTCTTTTTTTGAATTGTCCTCCATTATCAGTAATGATGGAGGATAGAATTTCATAGTGACAAATAACATGGTTGAGTATAAATAAGGCAACATGTTTTCCTATAACAATAGATAAAGGTACAAATTCAACCTATTTTGTAAAGTATTCAGTCATTATGATGATAAACTTATGACCACTAGATGAACTTGGATGAATCTTTCCTACCAAGTCAAAGGCCCATTGCTGAAATGACCAATATGTAAAAGAATGTATAAGCTCACATCTAGTAGCATGAATCAAGTTACCATGAAGATGACATTTCTTACAATATTTAGCATATCAAACAACATCTTGTTGAATAGTTGGCCAATAATAGCAAGCCCAAACTAGTTTCCAAGAAAGTGCAAGGCCATTAGAATTTTCCCTACAAATATTGTCATGGAATTTGGCTAATGCATTTTTAGACTCTTCTAATTCTAGAAACCTAAGGAGCATTTTGTCTACAACTTTCCTATATAGATTACCAGAGACCCAAGTGTAGTGTGAGTCATTGCAAAGGAGTTGACATTTTTGGTTTCACATGAGAATTTAGGAATAATCTAATCACATAGATAGGAGAAAATGGTGGCATAGTGAGCATGACCAACAACGGTGTAGATGAAATGGTTATTAGAGGTGTTATAGGAAGGGTGATATAATTCTTCCATGAGGAACTCAAAATGTGATTCATGTTCTTGTAACTGGATGATACATGCTAGGGTGGCCATAGCATCTACAACCTTGTTTTCTACTCTATGAATTTACTGGAATGTCACAAATGTGAAATAGTTCTGTAGAGCATCAATCAACTTGTTGTAATATACCAAGTTGTCATGTTTGGTTTGATACTCATTATTGAATTGGTTTGTGACATGTTGGGAATCTCCATAGTTATGAAACTCTTTGATTCTCCATTTTAAAGTCATTTTAGTCCCATTTGTTAAAGCCTCAAACTCTGCAATATTGTTAGTGCAAGGAAACTAGAGTTTATAAGACTTTAGGATTGTGTAACCATGAGGTGTGATAAACAAAATGCCTCCCTTCAGCCCCATTCTAGGTGTGAGAACCATCAAAGAAAATCTTCCAAGTCCTTTCAGTGATATAAACAATGGAAGTATCTAGAAACTCAATCTACATAGTCATTGTATCTTCCAATGGAAAATCAGCCAGTTGGTCTACTATGGCCTACCCCTTGATAGCTTTACATTTGATGTACTAAATGTTAAATTATAAGAGAATTATCATCCATTTAGCTAAATGTTTGGTAAGCATAGCTTACTCAATAAATATTTTAGGGGGTCAATTTTAGCATTGAGATGGATTGTGTGAGCCAGCATATAGTGTCTAAGCTTTTGGGAGGCAAATAATATTGCAAGGAAAGACTTCTCAATTTTGTTGTAGTTCATCTCATAGGCCACCAAAGTGTGGCTAATGTAGTATATAGAACACTCTTTTCCACTTTCATAACTTTGTGCAAGAATTGCTCCTAGGGAAGAGTTTGTAGCCAAAATGTATAAAGTCAAAGGTTTTCCTGGGATGGGTGGCATTAACACTTGGAGGCTTAGCTAAATACCCTTTGATATGATCTAAAATTTGTTGAAACTCTTCAATCCAAATAGATGTGGAGCCTTTATGCAAGTTTTTATTAAAATATTGGGCTTTATTATCAACTGAGATATGAACCTCTTAATTGATTGCAAACGTCTCTGAAGACTTCTTAATTGACTGATATTTCTAGGAGTCATTTCCATGATGGCTTGCACCTTTCAGGATCAACTCTAATACCTTTTTCTGAGATGATTTAGCCTAAATTTTTTCCTGATGTAATGCCAAAGACACATTTTTTGGGATTTAGCCAAAGCTAAAATTGTTCCAGATGGTCCAATATCAAACTAAGGTCATCAAGATGTGTATTTCTTTGTTTAGATTTATAGAAGATGGTTGTCATGGCTCATTGATAGGTAGCTCCTACATTATTTAGCCCAAAGGGCATGACATACCAAAAAAAGCTACCTCATGCACATGTAAGATCTATTTTTTCCTAGCTCCAAGGGTGATTTTTATTTGGTTGTACCCAAAGAAACCATCCATTAAAGAGTACATCTCATAACCTGCAGTCATATCAAATATCATGTCTATGTTAGTTAGTGGAAAATAATCATTAGAG
The DNA here is from genome assembly GCA_028749045.1 of Cupressus sempervirens. Taxonomy (NCBI): domain Eukaryota; kingdom Viridiplantae; phylum Streptophyta; class Pinopsida; order Cupressales; family Cupressaceae; genus Cupressus; species Cupressus sempervirens. The sequence goes on along the minus strand of CM053788.1, from coordinate 294,081,151 downwards.
AATGTTTTATTCAAGTCTCTAAAATTGATGCACACTCAAATGGATTTATCATGTTTAGACATAAGTACAATATTGGAAATCCATTCTTCATAATCAATGGTTTTGATAAATTTTGCACTTAAGAGTTTTTCATGTTCTGCCTTGACCAAAAGGGCCGCATGTGGGTGCATCTTCCTCAACTTCTATTTAATAGGTTTGACACTAGGAGAGATAGATAGATGGTGTATAATTAGATCAGTTCAAGACTAGGCATATCAAAGTAGGTCTAGGAAAAATTGATTTTCTTTTCTTCAAAGAACTTGGTGAAGCTCTCCTTTTCTTTAGTTGATAAAGATTGAGCCACATGAATGATTTTAGGAGAATCTTCTATACCCAAGTTGATAGGCTATGTGGGTTCAATGAGAACTAAAGATTTTTCCTTGAAATAGCTTGATAGACTACCAAGTAACTCATCCATAGGCTCCTCAAGGAGGTTTTCACCATTGGGTACATCTTTATTTTTACTCCTTTTGGGTTTATAAACTGTTGCAAAGTGGTTTTCACCATCTAACTGCTTATATTTTCTTTTGATTTTATGACTAAAGTATTTGATATTCATTTATGTCATGTTAATTGTGGGTTCACTGGTGGAAGATATCACAAGTTCAATAGTGTTGAGGTAGGAAGTGATCTCATAGTCATTTTGGAAATATGGTAATTTAGGTTTTATGAGAAGACCAATTTATGAGATCATGATGGATTAAAGAAAAGGATGTGGAGGCTTCAAAAATTTTTATGCGAAAGGATTCATCTATGGTGACATGAGAGGTCAAGCCTATAGTGAAAGTTCCAAAGACATCAAGATCAGGAATAGACCTAAATGGATCAACATGATCCACTAAAGCAGTTTACGAACCAAACTCGTTAGACCCTAAACTAGACTCTTCAACTAAATTTAGTTGGGTAGGATATGCATGAATAACATCCACTCCTAGTTTGAAAGATACATTTGAGAGACTTTTCCATTCATACTCACTAGAATCTATACTTTGGTTCCTAGAAATCAAGCGAACAATATTTTCTCTTATCCTTCCTCTATTTGAATCTTTATGGCCAGATTCATCATGTTCATGTTGTCTAGAAGTAGAAATCTCAACATCATTGGAGTTAATTATTGATTATTCTCCCCAAAGGAGAAGAGTGGGAGGCATAAAATCCTTTTCTTGTAGAATAGTTGTATCAAAATATGGTTCATCATCATTTGATTCACTAAACATGGGAGATCTTCTATCAAATGTTGGTAATTCATCTTCTAGCCCAAAACCTAGGCCAATAGTATCTCTAGTTTTGTGATCCTTAGTATGACTTAAGGGTTCTATGAGAGCTTTTTTGTTACTAGTTAAGGACCTATGGCCCTGAAAGCCCATGTTTGTTAGAAATTTATATCCTTTGCCATAATGCTTAGGATAGATAGGAGTAGTGATTGTGACTTCCTCCACATCTTCCTCTTCCCTATATATCCAATCTCTGATAGCATGGTCTTCTTTTTTCTACTTCTAGGTGAATTGAGGATTGAAAAAAAGTGCCAAAAATGGTCATAGAAAAAGTCAAGGCTTCAATTTGGTGGAAGGTCTCTCTCAAGATTGAGTAGAAATTGGTAGAGCAGAAATAGAATCCAGAGTGTACTCGCCCATACCAAGGCTCATCATTTTAAATTTCTATTCAAACTCTATTAGGGGTAGTTTAAGATCATGAGAAGAATGATTGTGACGAACCAATGTTTCAACAATAGATAGTGTGATGGACATTGAGTTGTCTCTATGGATAACTATCTTAGTACTATTGAAAGGAAACTTTATATACTAGTGGTATGTAGATGGTACTGCTTGCATATCATGAATCCAAGGTCTTCCTAGCAACAAGTTGTATGTAAGTGGAGGTCTAGAACTTGGAAGACCACATATTTTTTAACCAAACCAACATAGATTGGTAGCACAATGAGACCTTTAGAAGGTCTTTCAACCTCATCATAGGCTTTGATGATGATTTTTCACCTAGGGTCGATGGCGAATTTAGACATGTCTAGTTGTTGGATAACATTGAAAGAGATAATGTTTAACTTTGCACCATTATCTCTCGAGACTCAATGGATATGAGTAAAAAATATTTGGACTTCTATGTGGAGGAGAATATTGTTGGGATGACTAAGAGATCTGTCATCTTCTTCAAAAAAGGTGAGATAATGAGGTGAAGAAATGTGATTCACCATAGCTTGGAACTGCTATGTGTCAATATCTATGAGGATGTTCACGGAGCCTAAGGATTTTTCAAGAATATCCTTGTGCAAAGGAGATAGCTCTAACAATTTAAAGATGGATATTTGGGTTGGGGTTCATTGTAGCTAATTGACAAGGTCATAACTAGAGATTGCTAAGGTAGTTGCTTGTTTGGATGATGAAACATTTTTAGGATCATTAGAAACTTTAAGGATGGCTTTTGATTACCCCCTAGTGACAAAATTAAGTGACTCAACATGTGAGGAGGAAGATTTTTCCAGTCTAAGAACTACCTTAGGTTGAGTGACCTTATGTTGTTGTTGAGCATTTCATGTTTTTAGGACAATCTTGGGGCTTTCATCATTTGTATCATAATTGGGTTCCTTGTTAGAGTTAGGAACCACCATGAAAATATAATCAATTGGTTCAATCATGTTTATAACATTGGCACTATCAATGTATGTATAGTTGACCTTTGCATCATGGTTTTTTCTTGTGAACCTTGGAGGATTCACCTTTTTTATATTCTGGTAATGGTTGTTTGAAAGATTTGTGATCAAAGTTTTTTTACGAGGCCATCTATGAGATAATGAATGACATATTTGAGCTTAAAGAAAATTTTAATGTTGTGATCTTTGGTTCTATGATAACTACAGACATGGTCCTCCCTCCACCAAGGGGGTTTGATAGGTGGGTCATAGGGCTGAGAATTTTTTGGAAGTGTGACTAGTTTGTTTGCAAGTAAGGTCTTCAAGACCACTTCATAAGGCTCGACCATAGGTGTGTAAACATGTCTTTTCTTAGCAAATTTTTTGTTTTTGTTATATGTTTGAGACTTCAAAGCTTCTTATTGTTTTCTATCATAAATAGCATTGGAAAGGTTAAAAGAAGACTCCTTGGTCTTAGGAGCATCCACTACTCCATCATTGACAATGTATTTGTTTTTATTCCAAGGCTTGTTCTTGTCATTTCCATTTTTATCTTTATTCAAGACAATGTCACTTTTTTTGATAGCACCATCTTCAATACAGTATGCACTTTCAACCATGGCATTGAAGGATGTGAACAATTATTTTCTAAGGTTGAAGTGAAAATATGGTACAAGTGTATTGACAAAGATGTCAATATTCTTGGTCTTAGGAATTTGTTGAGGGTATCTAGAATGTAGAGATTTCCATCATTAGAGATATGTTGCAAAGGGTTCCCCTTGTTTTTGTTTGGTGCTCCACAAATCCAACATAGTAACAGGATGTTGAATGTTATAGGAATACTATTGAATGAAACATTGTGAAAGTTCATCAAATGTTTTGAGAGGAGGTGTCAATTTTGTAAACCATTCCATGGTTTGTCCTCTTAAACTCCTAGGAAACAACTTCATGAGATAAGTGTCTTCATGCATAAAGTCCATGCTAATAGCATAGAAGTGCCTCACATGATCGTGAGGGTCACCATTTCCATCATATTTGTCATATTTTGGAACCTCTATATCCCTAGAAAATGGAAGCATGTAAAAGCTCCTATCAAAAGGAAGAGCACATATCGATTCAACAAAGGATGTTTTAGGTTGTTCTTTGGAGACTTGTAGTTGTGAAAGTTTTTTTCTAAGTTCTTGTATCTCCTCTCTCAAAATTTCAGCCTTGATGGTTCTCATTTTTTTATTATCCTTTACATGTCAAAGTCTTGAGGGAGTTTCCATCCCTTTTCTATTATTCATTGAAATTATTGGTCCCCATTCTATTCCAAGGCTTTGAGCATTAACTTTTGGGTAACCTTGTCTTGTTGGACTCTCATCACATCTTCACTAGTGATTTCATCATCACTTTCATGATGTGATTGCGAATGTCTAGGTGGCAATGTGCATGTTCATTTGTTGACTGTAGGTGTCCTAGGAGGTGTGTTTTTTCCATCATTGCCACCAAGGGGGATGTTATCAAATGGGTTTCTGTAGTAGCCTCTCCTATTTTCATCATTGCATGCATGAGCATTAGGCTCAACTTGTTGATAGGTTTTTTCTCTAGCACGTATGACTTCTTTGAGTCTTTCATTTTCTCATGCTTGTTCTTCTCAGCATTGTTTGATCTCCTTAGGATGCATGGTAATAATGATGTTGTCTTCACTTGTACATGTATCAAAGGGTGTACTAAATGGGTTTTCAAATCTATAGAGTGGATTATGGCAGATTTTGGCTTCTCATATTTGATAAGAGTCAAGATCTTTTACACAAGATTGTTTGTGAGGGAGTCTAGGTGGAATTTCCAATTGTGTGAAGGTGAAAGAGGGATGACTACCTTTACTGACTTGGAATCTAGTTGTCACCAACATGTAAGGATATGTATTCATTTAGTAGGACAATAAAAGTGTTTCAGACTTGAAGCTCATACAATCAAGAATAATCACTTGTCAAAATAAAATAGATAGCTTGTCAAGAGTGCTCAAGAATTTACAACACTAATGACTTGAGCCAAGAGAGTGAGCAAGAAGCTTGATAGCAAATAAATAGCATAGAATGGTAACAAAATTTTGACAAGTGATTATCAGTGATGTTTTGAGACTTACATTTGGAAAACTAAACCCATCTTTTTGACTTAGAATAGTACCTAACACATAGATTTGTGACCAGATTCAGGAAGGATGAAGCAAAATTACTCCTAGATCAGCTGAGACATGTTTTAGACTCTATTTTGAAGGCAACAAAACCCAAGTGATACTTTTGAAAAATAGGTGCTATTAGGATAGCAAACAGTATCATACGACAAAATTTATAGTAACCAAGAGAAACTTTTATTTCAGATGATACTTTCTCTTAAGGAGGATGACAGAGTTTGATATGGCTAGATGATAGAACTTAAAGTAGTTAGGCAATATAATTTGAGACAAATAATGTCAGATGATACTTCTCTAGAAGTTGTACAATAATGTGCCAGTGAATTGTGAAAAAGAGCAATTTTGACCAAAAATACTTGTATTTCAGTTTGATAGTTGAATTGTTTTCAGATTAGAATGTTGTGTAAATAGTATAGGACTCTAGTTTATGTCAAAGAGTAGTACAGTTTGCAAATAATAGAGGTATTTTTTATATCTCAAACAATTGAACAATGGACAAAGAGACATTGTCAATACACAAGGGAGAACTAATAGTTAGTGCTTCCTTTTTGTCTCATCTTTTACTAGTTTTGCTGATTTTTCTTTTTCTAGTGTAGCTGGTTTTTTATTTCTTGGCCGCAAACCTATTGTTTGGGTTTGGCTTTTGATAAGAAGATGCATTGTAGCTAGAATTTTCTTTATATTTCTATTTTAGATATGTTGTAAAAAATTTTGGGTTTCAAGATCCCTGTAAAACCTATTTTACTTAATCAAAAACATTGCCAATACACATTTGTGATATCAAAATAGATTTCTATCAATGCTAATGAGATGTTTGACTTGCGAGAACATTTACATAGGTCAACACATTTGAAAACACTTGCCAAGTATATCTATCTCAAAGTCAAGGTTCATTACTCAACAACTTGGTCCACACTAAGTACTCCTTCACCTCACAACAAGTGGTTGCCCACAAGAGATATTGGTTTTTTCATGTAAATGCCATAAGCATAACCAAGGGAGCAAAAATGGTGAGTGTAAAATCTTAGGGTGATCTAGGTAATCCACTAAGATAAATCCTTGCACCAAGAAGTTGAGTAGAAAAATAATGTAGTTACTAACCTAGAGTTTTTAGAAAGAACTTCCATTTGTAATGTTCCTTTTACACCTAATTATAGGACAACCCACCCTGCAGTGGGTAACAAACCTCATGGCCACAAGAGCACCTTAAGCATTCTTGCCTAGCATTTTCTTCATGGTCCCAATCCCACAAGTACTCACACAAAGAGAACACAAGCACTATGTCTACCAAAGTTTTTTGTCCTTGGTAGCCTTGAGATTATAGTTGGTTGGAATAGTTGGGGTCACTTGTCCCCACTTGGGTCATTTCTCTTGATTACTCAAGAGCAAGCCCTCTAAAGGATTCTAACTAAAATAGATTGGATCCACTCTTGAGAGTCAAGAATTTTTATTCACTGCAAGGGTGAAGAGCATACTCTCCTATCCCAATTATTTCCCCCATAAATGCCAAGAATTTTTAATTAATCCTCTCGTTTTCAAAATCTAAAGGTGGGTCAAGATTTCTAATTCACCACAAGGGTGAAGATCATACTTTCCTATCACTAAGGGATCCCAATTACAAGTCTATGTGCCTAGAAAATGGAAACAACTAGTAAGATGTTGCATATGAAATAAAAGAAATACAAGCACATATTTGGTTTTTATACTTTTAGGTAGTCCTATAAACAACTATTAGTAGCCTTTGTGCATTTGAAGCTTTGACATACATTCTTTTAAGGTAAGTATGCAAGCATTCTAAGAAAAATCTACAAGCACAACTGTAAGTCCAATATGAGTTAGTCCCAAAACAACATAAAAAACTACAAGTAGACTTCTATCAGATTGTAATGGACCTAGAAAACCTGATAGACAGACAACAACAACTGAAAAACTGATCAAAACACCCAAAGAACAAGAAGTTTCAGGTTGGGTGATATTTTATGCTGGAAGGGTATCATACGATACTTTTCAGTATACCCTTATGACACTTATTTACCATGTGATATTATTTCCAAAGTTGTGATATCCAACTTACTATTCTAGGATGATATAGTTCAGTATGGTCGTGCAACACTTTTACTAGAAAAGTATCACCTCACAGTACTAAAAAATATCGTATGATACTCAGAAAGAATTGCTTGATATTTGTGTGTAAAAAAATAAAAGATCAAATAGTGAACATAAGATATATGTAGATTTGGAGCAAAACCAGAGTGTTCTGTCCCACAGTAGGTACCAAAAATGTACACTCAGAAAGTGTCACACTTTAAACTCTTCTATTCAAGTGATCCCATGGATTGGAATTCTTGAATTTTAGCTTAGAGATCCCTATCCATGGAGTGCAAAGGTGTGTTTTGAGAAATCTAGATAGCTCTCAGCTGAGCCTTTAAGACACAACCCTTGCTAGTAAACCATGTAATGGGAGGTTCTTAAGACAAGATGCAAGAATGCAAGTACCCACAAGAACTCTCAATCTATGCAATGCAAATATGGACTAAACTATTATGCAATTCATAATGCAACTATATTAATCAAATGAGAGTATTACAAGATCCAAGCTCATTAAACTATGTGAGCTAGATTATAATGCCATGGTATGAGAGAATTAGAAAAGGAAATAGAAGTTCTCCACAAGATCTCAAGAAGATCAACTGATAAACTCGCAACATAAAAATACTCAAGAGTGTCGATCCTTTGAGAAGGGGAGAACTCTTCCTTTTAAAGGCAAACAGATGGTGGAGATGAAAATCAAGGGATGGATTATCAAGGGTGAGAGTTGACTTTTCTTTTAATTTGAAAATAGAAAAAGGACTTTATGTGTACACATTGAGTGGGTTAAAAGAATGGGGCCTTTTATTTTATCAAAAGGGGACATGTTCTTTTAATCAAATAATGAAATTAGGATAATATAGTCAAACAATGGGTTATAATCAAATTAATTTATTTTTATCAATTTGGCCTATGAAGATGATTAATTAATTTAGCCAAAATGTTGAGAAGGGGGCTAATAGTCTAGATGACCATTTTTAGGTGATTACAAAGTAAGTTTTATTGTTTTATTATTTGAATTTGAGAATATGTATGCAAATGGATTAATTTTTTTTTTGTATTGAGATGTAATAAGCACCTTAAAAAAGATCTCTAAGATATACATGTTTAGAAGGAAATATAAAGAGATACATGTTTAGAAGGAAAGAAACATTTACATAGCCCTTGAAGAAAATCACAGATCAAGGGCACAAAGATCACAAGGGCACGACATGTCAAAAAATTCATAAAGCAAGGGAAAAACAAAAAAATTGCAAAGCAAGGACATGAAAATGAAATGCAAAGATGAAAAGGGCACGACAACAAAATCATAGAGTAAGGGCTCAACAATGAAATGTAGAGGTCACATCAATAAAATTGTAGAGCAAGGGCATGGAAATGAAATGTAGAGATCATAGCAACGAAATGCATCAATCACAAGGGCATGACAACATTTAGAGCTCTCCACCCTTTTTCGTACCTAGCTCACCACAATCAAAACAAATGAGGAATGATTTATGTCATTTTTATTTTGTTTACACTTACATGGGTGTCACGATTACAATGCCAACATTGATATTGTGATGATGTCAGGGATAATTGCAAAAAAAACCATGAAAATCACTAGTTGTCACAAATTTTCATCACAATTTGACCCCAAATGTTGCAGTGGAATGAGAGGGGAACATCTATTATATAGACATGAAAAGAGGAGTAATTTAGTAACTCCCATGTTAATGATTTCTACATTTAGAAGTGTGTGTATACCAAGTGTCATGATCCTCTTAAGGAGGATAAATTATTTCCCTTTACAAATGAATTACAAAGAAGACATGTCCCCCACTTGTGCAAAAGGAAAAAAGTGATGTGTCCTCACACTTGTATTAGAGGGAAAACATTACATAAGGGATACCTTTGTTTATCCAAATTAGATAAATACAACCAAGGAAAGATTACTAATTTTGACACTTTTTATGTCCTCACAACAAAAACATTTCACCCAAATACAAATATCAAAACCATACCTTGTTATTTTACTTTGTGTAAAAAATAATTGCTTTGTGAACTTATATGCCCATCACCTGAAAGAAAACTTAAGCTAAAATCCACAATACAATATGTAAGATCTCTAACAACAGATGTGTCAGTCATCTTAGTACATTAAAGAAAACCATATCCAAATTCATAACCATTAATATTTGATATATTAGATCAAGACAATCATATAAAACCCACATAACTCATTTTAAAACAACTTACCTATATAAACAATTTTCTAAGCAATTCATATAAATGTTAATGTTTGGTAACTTTAGTTGAATAGACCCATGTGACTAAACTGAATATATATAATTATTCTATCAATATAATTAAATAATAATGAATAGACATGTCTCATCAAGGGAGATGTTTGTCCATGTATTTTCCACAATATAAGAGAGAGACCATTTCTCTTAGAAAACATATATCGAAGAGGCAATGTTAAAACATCTACAAATGTAAGAAAAGGAATAAAGATTAAAAGAGAGATAACAAAAAATCATAGATGATGTTGTTGCATATATTGCATAAGATAATATACATAACATGTCACATCCATTTGCATTGTAATGAAAAGGATTTTACTATACAGAGATAATTACCCATGGAATGGAACGATTATATGATAGATGGTAGTCTTTGGGCACAAAATGGGTTCTATTAAAGAGTGTAGATTTAAAGAATCTTAGAACATGTTCATCAAAATCCTACCAAATGCAATAAATAGGAACTTATGCTAGATGCTCTTGTAGATATGAATGCAATTTATGGAACTATGGAAGATGTATACAATATTGTAATGTGAGATTGTGAGGGCCTAAACAAGGATACATAAGAAACAACCATGTTGGGGTATCGATATTCAACAAAGACTACAACCTCTTTGATATCTATGTTCTCATAGACACGTGTGCTAAAGATGGAAGAATGAAGACATAATTAAATAGAGTTTTTCTTTCGATGTTCTTAACATGCATGAGCTATAAAATCATGAAGGATACCTTCAAATTGATTAATATGTATCATAAAATTATGGTTAGAAGAGACAATGGCATAATATACCCATAAAGGGATTTGTATCGGGCCGATGAAATATATATTTTGAGACACTAAATTATATGTTTTGTTTCAGGAAGTATTCATATCAAAAAATTTCATAGTCAATGATATCATTGTATCCAATTTTGAAGGTAGTGATGTGAAAAAATCAAAACAGGTGGATAACCAACATGTTAACCCCAAACAACTCGGCAAATGAAGGACCAAATCACTCGGTCAATGTAGGAATCACTTGGCAAAAGCACAAATCAAGAGTAAGTTGAGTAAATGTTAACACCCGGTAATGTAGACTATTAACCCATGCAAAAATCACAAATAATATACCATAAATAATGCATGAGTAAGAACAGAGATGTTGTTTTTTTTTGCCAATGAACAAACACATAGTAGAATATACAAGAAGGGAGATAACACAAATGCAATAGGCTGGAAATATGCAAGATTGATTGCTTGCTTGCTATTAATAAAAAATGAACTATTATAGATATGGAATGTAAAAGCTACAACTAACTACAATTAAAAATAAACTTGCCATAAGTATGGCTACATACAAATATGCTTGGAGCAATCACTACTTCAATAGGACCAAACAAGGAATAATGTTGCTTCACAAAATACCCAAAAGCATTCTCTGTTGCTACTACTTTGCAAGACTTTGAATCACACAGAATGTCTTTGCCTTGTGGAATAAAGAACATTCCCTCCTTTTGTCATTTTTGTTGCTGACAAATTTTCCCCCTCATTTTCAAAATTTAAACTCACCTACTTGCAATAAATGTTATGTTTGTTGGAGTTGCAACCAGAGGATGCCAGGTTGATAGGTGGGCACATGTGGGCTCATGGGACAAATGGAATTAATTAAATATTCCAACACTCCCCCTTTGTCCTGAGTTGACAAACAAAGGATCACACCAAGATTTCTTCTTAGGCGAACAAAACTTGTATGCCTAATGGCTTAGTGAAGATATCCACAAGCTATTTCTCAAGCTTACAATATTCCATCTTAATTTCTCCATTTTCTACTAGCTCTCTAATGAAATGATATCTGATTTCTATATGCTTTCTTCTTCCATGAAAGACTAGATTCTTTTTCAATGTTATTGAGGAAATGTTGTCACAATAAATTATGGTTCCATCCTCTTTTTTTTCCTTCAAATTTTCCAAGATTCCTCTCAACAAATAGCTTGACACATTGTTGCATTTTTTGCTACCTATTCAACCTCTATTATAGATTGAGCAAGAATTGGTTGCTTCTTGGATGTCCATGATATTGCATCCAAACCCATATGATATTCATAACTGAAAGTGCTCTTCCTATCATCCAAACTTCCAGCCCAATCACTATTTGTATAACCAACCAGTCCAAAAACATTTTAAGAAATATATAAATCAACAAATCCTTTAGTGCTATTCACATACCTTGCATTCCTCTTTCTCACTTACCAATGGGAATCCTTTGGAGTTTCCATAAATCTAGAAATCAAACTTACTGCATGCATTATATTGAGCTAAGTCGTTGTCAAATACATCAAGCTTCCAACCATACTTTTATACAATATTGGATTCATGTTGCTACTGCATTCTTCCTTGCTCAACTTCTGACCTATTATTGTTGGTGTTGGGGTTGGCTTACTATTTTTCATTTTAAATCTCTCTAAGATCTGATTTACATATTTTTCTTGAGAGATAAAGGTGCCATCATGCATTTGTTTTACTTCTATACCTAGAAAGTACTTCAAAAGACCCAAATTTGTCATTTCAAACTCACTTTTCATGGCCTCTTTGAAATTAGCAATGAAGAAATTATCATTTGTACTAAATATTAAATCATCTACATAAAAGACAACAATTAAAACTTTACAATCAACTACCTTGATGTAAAGAGTGAGCTCCCCATCACTTTTGCTAAAGTCGTTGCTCATCAAATGTGAGTCAACCTTGCTATACCATGCTTGTGGAGCTTGCTTAAACCCATAAAGAGATCTTTTCAACCTATATACCTTGTGTTCTTCACCTAGAAATTCATAACTAGATGGTTTCTCCACATACACCTCCTCTTTCAACACTCCATTCAAAAAGGTGGACTTCATATCCATTTGAAATACCTTCCATTTGTGTTGGGCTGCAATTGCTATGACAACACATATGATTTCTATTCTTACAATCGGGACATATGTCTCATCATAGTCTCTACCATATTGATGTTTATACCCCTTGACCACTAATCATTCCTTATGCCTATCTATTTTTCCTTTAGCATTGCAGTTGGTCTTATAGACCCATTTGACTCCAGTAATGATGCAAGAGCATCCTAGGTGTAAGAGTAATCTTGCATCACCCAAAAATATTTTCCTTTTAGTCTCTTCTATTTTTAAGGATTCATAGATAGGGTGGTTACTATTTATGGGAACTTTCTATTTTTAGTAAGTTTTCCAGATGAGCTAAGAATGTTCTCATTTTCTACACTTATAAGCATACCATAAAAATCTCATTGCTCTAGCTTAAGTATTAGAGAAATTATTGTAGATTTTTGGTGGAAAATTTGTAGAAAAATCTTCAAGCTCACTATTGGAGGCCTTAGATTATCTGAATGAGGTCTAAAAACTAGACGAAAGGGTGCTTGCATGTTTTTGAGCCTATAGATCATGATCTGGCATTTTTGAAAAGTGGTTATAATAGCCATGCAAAGCAATGATACGTGAGTTATGGCCTTTCAAAGTTGGGCTACCTGAAATATCTAAAATAATTGTCAAAGATGTATTTGGCCGACTCTGTATGTATTGTTAGGGTCTATCACCCTAGGTATTAAGTTCCAATGTCTAGAACCTTCCTGAGTGGCATAAAATTACCTATTCAAGAACGGCTCAAAAATTGTCTAGGACATCTCTGGGTGGTAGTTTGTAGCTTAGTCATGTAGATTACTATAATGAAGGCACCTATGTGGGTTAGAATATTGTACTTGTGAATTTTATAATTATGCATTTGTAGCATAAACAAAAAGTCCATATTTTGTTCTTGCATTTGTTGTTATTTCTTTGTTTCTATTATGTGATTATGGTACTAAGGGGAGCACCCTTCATCAAGTGGCATCAAAGCTAGAGTTCTTGAGTGTGTGGATAGATCGTGAGGCAGTTAACACTAGGACTGTGGTTTGGGCTGAGTGTGTAGACAGATTGCCGATTGTGAGGCATTTTGCACTAGGGTTTCAATGAAAGAATGAAAAATTCCTCCATGAAGAGAGCATGGTGGATGAGGTGTAGGTGTTACATGTGAGGGTTTCTGAGTCCTGTAAAGAAAAATGCAATCATTGGAAGAACAAATTTGTAGAGGAATAAATCTTCTTATAAGAGATGAAAGAGAGGATGAGGATGAAGAAGAAGAAAATATCAAAGCAGACGAAGTTCTAAACCCAAAGGAAGAGAGTCTTTTTAGGGCCATCTCTGAGATTGGAAAAGACCTAAGTTTGAAGTTCCCATATTTTTGGGAAATCTTAACCTAGAGGAGTTGATCGATTAGATCAATGAATTGGAGGAGTACTTTGAGTATGCAGATATTGAGGATCTTGATAGGGTCAATTTTGCGAAGGCAAAACTAAAGGAACATGCAAAGATCTAGTGGCTAGAGGTTTAGTTGGAGTGAAATAGAAAGGGAAAGGACAAAATCACTAGATGGGATCAAATGATAGATAAACTAAAGTGACAATTCATTCCCATGGATTATGAGCTTGATCAATTGAAGAAAATGCAAGGGTTGAAGCAAGCAGGAAAATCTATTCAAGATTATATTGAAAAGTTCTATCGAGTTCTTATTAGAATTGACCATGCAAAAGTTGATAAGGAGAAAGTGGCCTATTAGCTTAATGGGTTAAGGAAAAGTTGAGTCTAGTTTGAATGAACAATATTAGGAGGCAAACTAGTTTTCCCTAAGAGTTGAGGAGAAACTAAGCAAGAAGTTTGACAACAAGAATAGTGGAAGAGGTTGCAGTGGAAGATCTGGAAGATGATCTTATGGTGGCCATAATGTTGATCAGAAGAAAAAAGATGAGGCTGGGAGTAGCAGTCAGAACTAGAGGGGAAATAATTTCAATCATTTCTATGATCAGAATAATAGAGATCAGAGAGGAAGAGGCAAAGGGAAAGGATCTGGAACAGGAGGCTTCCATGGGAAATGTTTTCACTACTTAGAAGAAGGGCATAGAGCATTTGAATGTTCCTAGTGCCAAGGAAGGATAGATAGAAGAATAGAAGGCCAAGACAAAGTTGTACATGTTGATGAAGATGCCAAATTCTCACATTTTGAAGATGCTAAAAGAGGAGAAGTCCTAGTTAATAGAAGAGTCCTATTGAGTGGTGAGAATGAACCTGATCAAAGAAGGAGCTTGTTTCACACAAGGTGTAGATGTGAAGATAAGTGTTGTGATGTAATCATTTATGGTGGAAGTACTAACAATCTAGTGTCAAAAATGATGGTCACAAAATTGAAGCTAAAGAGATAGAAACACCCATGTCCATATCATATTGCTTGGGTAAAAGATGACCACAAGGTCATGGTCAATGAGTAGTGCTCAATGAAGTTTATGATTGGAAGCTACTAGGATAAGGTACTTTGTGATATCATACCTATGGACATATGTCATATGTTGCTAGGTAGGTCTTGACAGTTTGACAAGTATGTTGTACACAATGGGTGAGAAAATACCTACACTCTAACCAAGGATGGAGTGAAACATAAGTTGAAGTCATTGAAGGAGAAAGAAGAAAAGGTATGTAGTGCTACTAGAATATGTTATGTTGATGGAAAAGTGTTTCTCAAAGGTATGCAGCATGATCATATGTATTTTTCTATAATTTTGAAAGATAGTAAAGAAGAAATAGAGGAGGTACCTATTGAAGTTGCAGATATGTTGGGAGAGTTTTTTGATATTGTATTAGATAATGTACCTGATGGATTTCCCCCAATGAGGAAGATCAATCACTAGATGGATTTGGTTCTAGGAGTTAGTTTTCCAAACAAGGCAACACACAGAATGACACTAGTAGAATGTGAAGAGTTGAACAGAAAAGTTCATGAGTTGTTGCAGAAGGGGTTGATTCGAGAGATTCTAAGTCCATGTGATGTACCATCCTTACTAGAACCAAATAAGAATGGATAATGAAGGTTTTGCACAGATTCTCATGCTATTGAAAAGATCAAAATTAAGTATAAACTTCCATTTCCAAGATGGATGATATTATGGATTGTTTGAGTGGAGTTGAGTATTTCACAAAGATAGATCTAAAGAGTGGGTACCATCAGATTCATATCAGAGAAGGTGATGAGTGGAAGATTGCTTCCAAGACAAAAGAAGGTCTGTATGAGTGGTTAGTCATGCCTTTTGGGATAACCAAAGCACTGTCATGACACTCATGAATGAGGCATTGAAGGATTTTTTGGGTAAGTTTGTCATTGTTTACCTAGATGATATTTTGATCTTTAGTAAGACATTAGAGGAGATTTTGATTCATATTCGCAAGGTGTTTGATAAGTTGAGGGAAATGATTTACTAATAAACCTAAAGAAGTGTAGTTTTGTAAAGGAGTTGATGTACTTGGGATTTTTAGTCTTAGCAGAAGGTCTAAAACTAGACCTAGAGAAAGTGAAGGCTATCCTTGAATGGCCTACTCCAAAGAATGTGATGGAGGTATGATCTTTTCATGGATTGGATAGTTTTCACAAAAAACTCATAAGAGGTTTTAGTAGTATTTATGGACCCCTAACTGAAACAATGAGAGGGGATAGGAGAGAATTTAAGTGGATTGTAGGAGCAGATAAGAGTTTTAATCTGTTGAAACAAAATGTTATTGAAAAACCTGTTATAGCACTTCCTAATTTTAACAAAGTATTTCAAGTAGACTATGATGCTAGTGGTCCTACAATAGGAGCTATTTTGAGCCAATAAGGTAGACATGTTGCTTATTTTAGTGAGAAGTTGAATGATGCCAAAAGAAAATATTTTGTTTATGATTAGGAATTTTATGTTATAGTTTAAGCATTGAAGAGGTGGAGACACTATCTTCTTCCTAAGGAGTTTTTTTTGTATACTGGTCATCAAGGTTTGCAATAATTGAATAGTCAAGGAAAATTGAACCAAAGGAATTTGAAGTGGGTTGAGTTTTTGTAGAGATATACATATTTTTTGAAATGCAAGAGTGGAAATTCTAATGAAGTTTTAGATGCTCTTAGTAGAAGACAACTTTTTCTAACAAAAAAGTAGATATATGCGGTTGGGTTCAAGGAGCTCAGTACTTTGTATCCTGATGATCCTAGTTTTAGTGAAGCATGGAATGCTTGTATAGAGCTTGTTACACTTGATAAAACAAGGTGGTTGGATTTCAATATCCAAGATAATATTTTTCTCAAAGGAAGCTAGTTGTGCATTCCCATAAGTTCAATGAGAGAGAATCTCATCAAGGAGAAGCACAAAGGAGGATTGGCTGGACATTTTGGCAGACATAAGACCATTTTGAGAATTATTATTGTTCGTAGTTCCAATAAGATGTGAAAAAGTTTTTACAGAGTTGCAGAGTATGTCAGATGGTGAAAGGAGTGAAGCAAAATGTAGGGTTATATTAGCCATTACCTGTACCAAAGAAGTCATGGGATGTCATAATCCCATATTGACATATGACTCTTATAAATACCTGAAAATATATAAATGTATATCTTCAATTCATCTATCCTTGTAAATATTATTCAATAAATAATATTGAATATATTTCTAATTATATTATCTAAATAATAATATTCTTAATTAATAAAATTAATAATATACATAGATCTAAAACATCCACAATATTGAATTAATAATATTAAAATATATTTATCATTTAACATATATTATGACCCTTAATTAAAAAGGTCAGTAAGGTCACACCTCTTTATTAATTTCCATGATGTACATATAAAGTGGGGCACATTTAGAAAGAAAAAAGGAAAAAAATACATGAACATTATTACACAAGAATATTTGATTTATGTTAGCACGACCAACTATAGAGACATCAAGGACCCACATGCTTGACAAGGAGTGTTGTTGGAAGTGGATCTAGGTCAACACATTAAATAAAGACTTTGGAAAGAGAACGTAAAAAGGGATTCACCTACCTACAACAAATCCTTCAATGAAAAATATGTTGGTATTAAACTTCTATAAAATTGGTAAGTATAAGGCATCTCATTAAAGGACAAAATCCTAAAAATATAGGGGAAAAGTATGTAAAGTAAAATGTATTATAAGTTATGCAGTTTATTAAATAGGAAAAGCTATGTTTATCAGTTTATAAAATTATTATATGATTTTTCCATATATAAGCATAAACTTATGATTGAGGTTTGATGCTATTAAATATTGAAAAATTATTTTACTGTAAATAATATTTAAAGATCAGATGTTATAAGATTTCTTGTGAGAAGAGTTTTAATGTTTTCTATAGTGCTAGTGTAGAAATTGCATCCATTTCTATATGAATGGCTATGTGCCAGTGTAGAGTATGAAATCACCTCTATCAGAATGACTAGACATGATGTCATAGTACTAGTACAAGAAGTGAGATCCTCATATGAATGGCTATTTTTCTAGTGGGAGAGATGAGTAACATTGTATGAATAGCTAAGATGAATGAGGCCTCATAGTGCTAGTATAGGAAGTGAAATCCTCGTATGAATGGATATCATGCCAGTGTGAGATATGAATAACCTTATATGAATGGCTAAATGAAAATTATATAATGGTTAGAATATTTTGATTATAATGTCAACATTTGCATATTTGAACCCTACGGGGTGTACTCTAAAGAAGATGGTTGACTAACTAAGGGTTAGGAAACCTAATCTAGAGACATCTTTAAAGTTGGGGTTAAGATGGAAAGTAGAGTAGTATAGTGAGTTATATTATTATTATTATGGTTCTAACAATTATTTTGCAATTTTTTTTTGCTAACCCTAGAAGTGGGGACACTACGGTGGTATTAGAGCATAATCCTGTCATCCTGTGGAACTAGTTAGTTGACACATCATCACACCTTCAAGAATGATGGCCATGGAACTAGCCCAAGAATTAAGGAATTTTATAGAACAAACTAATGAGATATTTTAAAGGAATAAAAATAAGTAGGGTTAGTAGAAGAATTTTCCAATAAAGTTCAAGACCTAGCTATAATGGTCTCGAATTTATCCCAAGGGAAATTCATGTACATATTCATAGAAGGACTTAAACAATACATTAAAGCACAAGTAACACCCTTTGAACCAAAAAATTTGGAGGAAGCTATAAGAAAAGAAAAAAAGGTTGAGTCTAACATACCAAAGGAAAATTTTAAGAATTACACAGCCAAAACATCGTTTTAGAGCAAAGGATCAAGAAGAGACCATCAAGAAAGATTGTACTATGTGTGCAAAGAACCTTGGAGCAAGGAACATCTATGCCAAAAGAGAGAGGACTTAATCAAGAAGAACATATGCTTTAGATGTAGAGAACCTTGGAAGAATGGACATCGATGTAAAAGAGGACACATACATAGAATTGAAGGAACATATAAAGAAAAATCCAACACAAAAAGAAAAAGTTGAGGAAAGAGAACATGGAACATTAGCTATCACTACTCAAGAGGATGGGGATAATCCATTTCAAATGAATAAAGAACTCTAAAAAGAAAAGGAATCCATGAACCATAAATCACCTTGAAGATCAATTTTTCTTAAGGACAAGCATATTTGAGAAGGGTGGACTATCATAACCCCATATTGACATATGACTCTTGTAAATACCTAAAATATATAAATATGTATCTTCAATTCATCTACCCTTGTAAATATTATTCAATAAACAATATTGAATATATTTCTAATTATATTGTCTAGATAATAATATTCTTAATTAATAAAATTAATTATATAAAAAGATCTAAAACATCCACAATATTGAATTAATAATATTAAAATATATTTATCACTCAACATTTATTATGACCCTTAATTAAAAAGGTCAGTAAGGTTGCACCTCTTTATTAATTTCCACAATGTACATATAAAGTGGAGCACATTTAGAAAGAAAAAAGGAAAGAAACATAGGAACATTATTACACAAGAATATTTGATTTATGTTAGCATGACCAACCATAGAGACATTAAGGACCCACGTGCCTGATAAGGACTATTGTGGAAGTGGATCTAGGTCAACACATCAAATAAATACTTTGGAAAGATAACGTAAGAAGGGATTCACCTACCTATGGTGAAACCCTCAAAGAAAACTATGTTGGTATTAAACTTCTATAAAATTGATAAGTATAAGGCATCTCATAAAAAGGGACGAAAAATCTCAAAAATATAGGGGAAAAACATGTAAAGTAAAATGTATTATAAGTTATGCACTTTATTATAAAGGAAAAGCTATTTTTATTAGTTTATAAAATTATTATATGATTTTTCCATATATAAGCATACACTTACAATTGAGGTTTGAAGTTATTAAATATTGAAAAATTATTTTAATATAAATAATATTTAAAGATCATATATTATAAGATTTCTTGTGAGAAGAATTTTAATTTTTTCTATAGTGCTAGTGTAGAAATTATATCCAGTTGCTGTATGAATGGCTATGTGCCAGTGTAGAGTATGAAATCATCTTTATCTAAATGACTAGACATGATGTCATAGTGCTAGTACAAGAAGTGAGATCCTCATATGAATGGCTATCATGCTAGTGCAAGAGATGAGTAACCTTGTATGAATGACTAAGATGAATGAGACCTCATAGTGCCAGTATAGGAAGTGAGATCCTTGTATGAATGACTAGATAAGAATTAGATAATGGTCAGAATATTCTAATTATAATGTCAACATATGCATATGTGAACCTTAAGGGGTTACTTTAAAGAAGATTTTTGACTAACTAAGGGTTAGGAAATTGAATCTAGAGACATCTTTAAGGTTGGGGTTAAGATGGAAGGTAGAGTAGTATAGTGATTCATATTATTATTATTATTATGTTTCTAACAATTTTTTTGCTAACCCTAGAAGTGGGGACACTACATGGGAGGATTTCAAAATGGATTTTTTTCTTGGATTACCAAGGACTCAGTGTGGGTATGATTCTATTTTTGTGGTGGTTGATAAGTTTTTGAAGATGACACATTTTATTCCTTGCAAGAAGACTAGTGATGTTTTCCATGTAGTAGAGTTATTTTTCAGAGAAGTGGTGAGACTACATGGTCTACTAAAGAGTGTAGTTTTAGATTGAGATACCAAATTTGTTGAGTATTTTTGGCATATATTGTGGATGAAGTTGAAGATCGATTTGAAGTTCAATTCATCACATCATCCATAGACTGATGGATAGACAGAAGTTGTGAATCATAGTTTGGGAAACTTGCTAAGATGTTTGGTTGAGGACAAGCCAAAAGGATGGGATATGATTTTACCACAATTGGAATTTGCATATAATAATTCTATCAGGGGGAGTACTAGTAAATCACCATTCTAGATTGTATATAGGAGTAGTCCCAGAAATGCTTCTAAATTGAGGTAGTTGGATAAAGGATAGATAAGTAGTGTTGAAGCAGAAGATTTTGCTAAACATTTGAAGAATATCCATGAGGAGGTGAGGAAGCACATCAAAAAGATGTATACATAGTATAAGGCTAAGGCAGATGTAAAAAGGAGCTATAAGGAATTTTAGATTGCATATGAAGTCATGGTTCGTTTGAGAAAAGAGCATTTTCCAATGGGTACATATAATAAGCTAAAGATGAAGAAGTTTGGACCATGCAAGATAGTGAAAAGACATGATTTTAGAAATGCTTATAAAGTGGAGTTGCCTACTAAATTGAATAATATTTCACTAGTATTTAACATTTCAAATTTTATACAATACTATGAAGGAGGTGATGGAGATGAAGTTGCAAAAGTGTACTGGAGTATTCCAACAACTAGTTTGGCTACAAAGGAGATTGAGGAGATACTGAAAAGTCACATTGGAAAAAGTATAAGGAACATAACTTATGAGGAATACTTGGTCAAATGGAAAGGAAGGCTAGTAGAGGATTCATCATGGCTAGTAAGGGAAGAGGATGACCTTCTTGGTTTTCCTCTGAGCACCTAAGACATGACAAAGTCACTTCTCAAATTACCCTAGGTGTCTAATGCAAGAGTATCTTGGGTGTAAGAGCAATCTTGCATCACCCAAATATATTTTATTTTCAGCCTTTTCTATTTTAATAAGGACTAGTAGATAAGGTGGTTACTATTTATGGGAACTTTCTATTTTTAGTAAGTTTTTTAGACAAGCTCAAAATATTCTCACTTTCTACATGAAGGTTCATTTTACAATTATAATCCTACCATAAAAATCTCATTACTCTAGCTTAAGTATTGAAGAAGTTATTGTGTATTTTTGGTGGATAATTTTGTAGAAATTTTTTGAGGCTCACTATTAGAGACCTTAGAGTATTCAGATGAGGTCAAAAAACTTGACATAAGGGCACTTGCATAGTTCTAAGTCTATATATTAGGAGCTAGCATTTCAAAAAAGTGGTTATAATAGCCAATCAAAGCAACGGTCTGTGAGTTATGGCCTTTCAAAGTTGGGCTACTCAAAATATCTAAAGTAACTGTCAAAGATCTATTTGGTCGACTCTATATGTATTGTTAGGGTCTGTTGGCCCTAGGTATTAAATTTCAATGTCTAGAACCTTCCTGGGTAGCATGCATAAATTGCCTATTAAGAAAGATCCAAATATTGTCTAGGACAGCTCTGTGTGGTAGTTCACAACTTATTCTTGTAGATTATTGTAATGAAGGTGCCCATGTCGGTTAGCATATTGAAATTGTAAATTCTATAATTCTGCATTTTTGGTGCAAATAAGAATTCCATATTTTGTTCTTGCATTTTTTGTTGTTTCTTTGTTTCTATTAGGTGATTATGGTATTCAGGGGAGCACCCTTCATCAAATAACTTGCTTATTGGGAGGAAAAGAAGTTAGCTTACATGTCTCACCACTATTGGGACATTTCATAGCTTCCTCAAAATAAATTGGATCGCTAAGAGAAAATAATGCAAAGTTTACACTCTCATCAAAGTCTTCATCATACCTTTCATCTTGGTATATCTCCCTGATACTCTTAGTCTTTTTGGGAAATAGGGAGGCGAGAGTGGGATCTAAATTTTCACTACTATTGCTACTATTATGTACATTATGTACACTAATCTAGAGATATCTGGAGCTACTCAGAGTTGAATCTATGACCATCATTTGTTGCTTGCCTTTCTACCTATTTCTATCAACAACAATTTAGAGCTTTCCAGAGCTCTCTGTATTTATTGTTCCTTCATCTTTTTGATCACCAACTTCATCTTCTTCATTTATAATTGTTACTTTACTTGAAGTGCATGAAAATTTATGCATCAAGCCATCACATGACTCATTTTCAATGAACTCTACATCTCTTCAGATGATGATCTTCTTGGTGATAGGGTCAAACAATCTGTATGCCTTTGATTCTTAACTATAACCTATGAAGATGCACTTCACACCCTTTTCATCCATCTTTTGTCTTTCCTCCTTTAGCAAACACCCTCAAGTGCTCAACCATCCATCTAAGTCTTTCCTATGCCTCAAGAGAAATCTTGTCACATGTTGCCTTTGTTGGATACCTATTTATCAAATATATAGCTATTGCTATAGCCTCTCCCCAATATTTAGTTTAGAGTCCCTTTTCTTTCATCATGCTCCTTGCCATCTCAACAATGGTCATATTCTTCCTCTCATCCACTCCATTTTGTTACAAAGTATAGTTGGCTCTAAGCTCCTTCTTGATGTCATTTTTCCTACAAAAATTTACAAAAGAATTGGAGGTGTACTCCCACCCTCTATCTATCCTTAGTACTTTTATATAATGTCCACATTATTTTTTAGCTTGGGCTTTAAACTCTATAGACTTATCAAATGCATTATATTTATTTTTCAAAAAATATACCCATGTCCTATGGCTGAAATTATCTATAAATGTCATAAAATAAGTACTCACCCCAATGGATGTGGTTTGCATAGGGCCAACTAAATTAGTATGCACCAACTCTAATGGCGTCCTTGCCCTTCTAGAACTACCAAAATTAAAGGGAAGCCTATGTTGTTTACCCAAAATACAAGTCTCACACTTTTCACATGACTCTATAATATTAGGCAAACCATTTGCCATTCTTTTCTTGGACAATAAATTTAAACCAACATGACCAAGATGTCCATACCTAAGATGTCGTAGCTTGGAGGGGTCTTCAATCATGCTCTTTAGAGATGACTGCTGATGTACTACTATAAATGCATTCTTGGGAGGTGCAATAACAATTTGAGAAGAGAAACATGTCTCTATCCTCAAGGGGAACATCTAGTTCTTTGTCATTTGGACTACTACAAGAATGTTATTACTCACATCTTTCTCATGAATGACACACTTATCATTTTCCATCAGCACTTTGTAACCATTTTGAATGAGTTGTCCAACACTCATCAAATTGTGCTTCATACCTAGGGCAAAATAAACATTTTGAATTTCCCTCTTCTCACCTTGCTTGGTGTAGACCATGATAGATCCCTTGCCCATGACAAGGATGGTTCCATTGTTCCCCATTTTAATTTTAGACTTGAAATTCTTGTCAATAAATGAAAATGGGCTTTCATTACCACTCATGCGGTTGCTGCAATTGCTATCTAAATACCATATCTCAAGGCTTCCATCTTCACCAATGTTACACATGGTGAAAGTTGAGGGATTATTTTCTTCACCCACATTCACGTCAGCCACATTTACATTCTTGTTTGGTTGATCTCCTTTCTTTTTCCTACATTCACTTGCATAATGCCCAAATTGTGGCAATAATAACACTCCACATTTCTCTTATTAGAGTTTTAATTTTTCTTACTTCCTCTAGAGTTGTTTTGAGAGCTACTTGCTCCCTCTTAGTTTCTTTCTCATCCTAAGCTTTCTCCTCCAGCATTTCTTTGTCTAGAGTTTCCATGACCTTTGCCTCTAGAGCCTCCACCAGAGCCATTTCTTCCTCTTCCCTTGCCTCTTGCATTGGTTTGAGCTTTAAAAGCTTTCTCTTGGGAAGATGTTGATTATCTATTGATCCGGTGCTCATGGGTTTGGAGAATAACCATCAACTCGTCCATTGTCAAGGTGGTGCCTCTTTAATGGTCATCACAAGATTATCATATTTTGTGGGAAAACTTCTCAATATCTTTTCTACTATTCTTTTCTCCTCATAATCTTCTCCATTTGATTTCAATTGGTTTATCAAACTAGAAATCCTTGAGCTTAAAGTTAGTAATAGACTCATTATCCTTCATTTGAAGGTTCTTAAACTCTCTTTGAATCATCTATAGATTCACTACATGGACTTTATCAGTCACTTTAAAATTTGTCTCAAGGATATACCATGCTTTTTTTGAATAGTTAGCTGTTGCTATCTTGGTAAAAATTGGCTCTGACATGGTTGCCTCAATCAAGCTTAAAGCTTTTGCATCCTTCCTCCTTGACTCCTTCAGCTAAGTCTTTTGATTGTTGGTTAGGGCAACATATTGAGTTGAGTCTATCACATCATTGAACTTACTAACCACAAACTCCCACAAGTCATTTTCAACCATAATGGTTCACATCTTCTTTGCCCAAATTTTATAATTTTGTCCATTAAAGGATGGTGGCTGCTGCCAAGTCTTTCCTTCATCTCCAGCCATGTCTCCTACACAATAAACTTAAATACCCAAAAATAATAAATGCCCAAACTCACAAGGATGTGGGGCCTAAAAGCTCTAATCCCATGTGAAAAAACCAAAATAGGTGGATAATGAGTGTATTAACCCCAAACAACTCAGCAAATGAAGGACCAAATCATTCGATCAATTCAAGAATCACTCAAAAAAAGAACAAATGAAGAGTAAGCTAAGTAAATGTTAACATCTAGTAACATAGCATGTTAACCCACACAAAAATCACAAACAATATACTAGAAATAATGCACAAATAAGAATAGAGATGCTACTCTATTCTACCAACATCCAAACACATGATGAAATAAACAAGGGAGACAACACAAATGCAATAGGCTAGAAATATGCAAGATTGATTTCTTTCTTTCTATTAACTAGAAATGAACTATTATAGATCTAGAATGTAAAAACTCCAACTAACTAAAATTGAAAATAAACTTACAACAAGTATGGTTGCATACAAATATGCCTAGAGCAATCACTAGTTCAACGAGACTAAACAATGAATAATGTCGCTACACAAAATACCCAAAAACATTCTCTATTGATGTTGCTCTGCAAGACTTTGAATCACACAAAATGTCTATGCTTTATGGAATAAAGAACATTCCCTCCTTTTATCATTTTTTGTGCTCACAAATTCCCCCCCTCATTTTCAAAATTTTACCCACAATAAATATTATGTCCACTGGAGTTGCAACCAAGGGATGCCGAGTTAGTAGGTGGGCACATGTGAGGCTCATAGGAAAAATGGAATTCATTAAATATTTCAACAAGTGAGTCATGTTGTATTCGTTCAAATGCATACAACTACGAGAAGACATAAGTCAAACTAGGAGGTTGAGTGGGGTTTGACATGAATAGAATGAGATAAGAAATCTCCAAGATGTGTGACTTTATTCACTATGGGCTATGAAACATTAATTGAGAGGTTAAATAGAATGATGGTTCCTGAAATGGAATTAAAGGGAGATGGTTATTGAAGTTGAAGGTCAGTGAGTGCCAACAAAGAGTGTAATACAAACATGAAAGAAAAGCTTCACTTCCAAGTAAACATATGAAATGTGAAATACAAATACACCAGGTCATTAAACGTGGATGAGAAAATATGCTAAGCTAGATGTGTGACACTTGCTAAGAGCATTGAGGATAAACTATGAGTATGAACTAAGATAGTGGGAATTAATATCAATAAAAGTGAATTAGGGTTGGTCAATTAAATAGTGCTCAATTGAAAAAATTAAAGAGAACTAGAAATTTGACCAAGATAGGTTAGGAAAAGAACATCGTGTTCATTGCAAGGTTGGTAGAAACCATCTGTACCAAGATGGATAGTAGGAAAAAAGTAATAAGTAATAATAATATGATTTGGGCAATGAAATAAAATGAATTGATTCAATGGGAGATTAACTTAATGGCCCAAATTCTATGTGGGTAAAGGTGCACCCACCATAGGATAATAAAGGTGGGATGTGGTGATGTCAATAGATAGTTGGGTAAGTTAACTTACACATGAGTATGATTGAGTTAGTATTTGTAAT
Source organism: Cupressus sempervirens (assembly GCA_028749045.1). Taxonomy (NCBI): domain Eukaryota; kingdom Viridiplantae; phylum Streptophyta; class Pinopsida; order Cupressales; family Cupressaceae; genus Cupressus; species Cupressus sempervirens. The sequence continues at coordinate 294,054,778 of CM053788.1, read as the reverse complement.
CAATAATTCTATTATTGAGATGGGGAAATAAAATATTAGTATTATTAATATATATATTCTCTCAATTTCTAATTATAAATGTTGGGGAATATTAAATATTCGTAGAGATTGAAGAATCCTCAAGTCACTCTAGTAGCACAAGAACAATAGCACAAAGTTGAGTACAACCGATAGTAGATATAGAGAAATCATGCACAACCCAACATGAAGAAAGGAACAAAGAAACATATACTCAATGCAAGTAGTAAATCATATTAGGAGAGGTCACAAAGGAAGGAGACAACTTGGAAAAAGAAGTCCAAAAGGGGATATTGTTGAGAAACCTCTACAAGAGAAGAAATATGTCATCTGATCTTTGACATTGTTGAGGCTTTCAATGTTGAATCATGGCATTATCAACCATTTTAATAATATTGACAATGTCCATCAATGTTATTATGATCAACCTTATCAATCAACCTCGATCCTATAGCATTTACAATGTTAGTTAAATGTTATGTATCAATCAATTCATGTCATGTGTCCTTGGCATGTTATCAATTTCAATCAATCAATCAATTTGACCATGGATTTGGTCTACCTATCACCATCCTAGTCAATTTCCACTATCATCGTCACATTTTCATCAAAGGATATAGTTGCATTTATTTAATCAATTTGGCCAATCATTTACTAATTTTCTCTATAGGATTAAATAACCCATAATTTAATTCTATTTTTCTTACTAATTATTCTTCTTAATTATCATCCTCAATTAATTGATTTTATTAATTAATTGATTCATTATCCATAAACCATGGAAATTCTTAATTTCCTAAGTTCCATTTTCCATCCTTAATTCCATTTTCTACTAATTCTTATTTTGTGGAATAAAAGGATTTTTAATTCAAATATTCCATAAAATATTTCCTCATAGTGACACTTGGATATGACACCTCGTGGATTCTCCTTTGACACTTGGATAAGATATGTCATAATCAAAAATTCTTATTCTCTTACGCATGTCCCTATTTGGCTTATTTGTCATAGATTCTTGGATTTAAGTGGGCTTGAGGTGTCTTATGATGTGTTATAGATTCTCTTCCACATTTAACCAAGTTTGACTTCCATGCATCATAGAATCTTACAATTGGCATATTTTGTCATATGCGTCATGGATTCTCAAAAGAATCTCTTGCCACATTGCATATCTAAGGGTGAAAAATCCAATGCTCTCATCCTCCATTCCCATTATAAAATGAGCACTCTTTCTCTCATTTTTGGTCCTTGGATCCTAATTCTTGAGTCTTTGAGTCCCTAGCTTCTTTGCATTTTTCATTCTTGCTCTTACACTAAAATCACACTTCTAGTATTCTCATGGCATTATCCCTATCATAGACTTTGCTTTAATATTGTGTGCACTATAGGCAAGTTGGAGCTACATCATTTGGAGAAGAAAGAAGACATGGGAGCTACAAATGAAAGAGGGGGTTTCTAACCTTGTGTTTGCTTCTTTTGATTTGTTTGACTTTCATGGTAGACTAGTGGGTGCTAACATATGTTGATTGGGTTTGTGATTTTCTCATAGTATGTTATACATTTAACCCATTTTCTAGGTACTACAAGAGAAAATGATGAAGAGGAGAAGAAAATCATCCTCATCATCATCATCTTCAAGCTCTAAAGATGAAGGATAACTATATGAGTGACACACTAAGGAAGTAGAGGATCTTGAGAAATTCAAAGTGAATTGGACAAGTATGTTGGTAGAGTGAAAGGTTTGAGTAGTGAAGGGCTCAAACATCATAATCACTTGTTGGAAAAACTTAAAGTGGCAAAGAAGAATCATCTTTGAAAAGAATGAGCATTTACCTTGATCAGAGTAAGAACATTGGTCACAAGAATACTTGGCAATGTAAATATGGCATTGATGCAAATCTTGTTAATCAACTAGAGAACATACTCAAGCATGTAGATGTTAATGAAGCAACCAGTGTACTAAGTAAAAGGAAGGAAAAGGAAAAGCTCAAGTAACTCATTGAGCATCACTTGTAGGAGAAAACAAAACTATAGTTACATTAATGAAAGATCTCTCCAACCCTTCATAGAATATCAGATTCACAAAACTTTATGATCGATCTAAATGATACTCTAAGAACAACTCATGGGGGACTGGAAGTCACTCAAACATCATTTGATGTATCAACTAGTTCAACTAGTGTGTACACTAGTCAGATTCAAGAAAAGCTTCATCTAATCAACTGGATCACTACAAAACATTACAGAAGGAACTCAACACTCTTTGACTTACAATGTTTCCTAATCCCCATCATAGGAATCATCCAAGAACATGTCAAAGAAGAAAATGTCCTACGATCCATAGACCCAAGGGACATCATCAAAGCAATGGAACAACGTATACTAGAAATCATCAGTCTGAATTTGCCACTTCACATAGTTCTAGACACATGGAAGACATAGTTGGAATCTGTAGAGGTAAGATACCCTTTTTCATTGATGAAAAAAGGGGAAGAGGAAGAGATTACTAGGGGGAGATGAAGAATGAAGAGACCAAAAAGAGACCCAAAAAAGGGGGGATGAACTATTCAGTAGAAAATGACAAAGGGAAAGAAAAAGGTGAAGAAATCAAGTCAAAAATACACCATAGGGGGAGAAAATAAATGAAGATGTAGAAAGTAGCATAAAATGGTTAAGTCCATTCGCCAATAAAGATTCTACTATTATCTAACCCAACAAAGATGTATGTTTTTCCATCAATGCCAAATGGGGAGATTGTTGAGCCAACCGACCATATTGGCATAATCAAGAATAGTTGGTGAATTGTGTTGTCATTGATGGGCAACTAGTTGGGGAGTATACACCATCTCATTGAAACTAATAGATATCTTCACTAGTTTGCAAAGGAAAATAAGACAAGGCAGAGGCTATCACAGTCATCATGAAAATTCATCACCACATGAAATGATAGAGTATGTATGGTGAGAATTCAAATTTGGTTTCTATTCTGACAAGAACAATGGAGCCCAGAAAGGACAAAAGAATTGAGGCAAAATCTAGAGTAAATAGACAACATTTCCAGTCTAGACCCTACATGGTAGGTGTCATGGGTTGCTCATGAACCACTCAATGGTCTAAATTTAAAATTTGAATTTGCTGGTTTAAGATGGATAATCTTCTAGGGTTTTGATGCCCATAGATAAAAGGAGACCCCACACATTCAAAAATATTTGCATGTATGTAAAAAATGTGAGATAAAATAGAAAATGATTGTGGATGCTATTAGTGAACAAATGTGAAGAAAGAGTGAAGCTCATGAATAGATGACAAAGTTGGTTAGTAGGAAGAACAGAGTAAAGAATAAAAGATGTTAAGTAGAAGATTGAGATGCAAGGTTATTGCTAACTAGAAGAAGAAAAGTGCATTGTAGACAAGGGTAAGAAGAGTGATACATAATGATATCATAGAGTGCACCCATGTAGCAATAGGAGATCATGAAATCTCATAAGGTATTTACTAGAGATCTATCAAGAAAGAAGTACTTTATAACACAGATCACATTAGATTGCTCTCTAACAATTGTAATCATCTTGTAAGGTGTTGACTGAGAATGCTTTAGTAGAAAGAATAACTTAAATCCTTTAACAAGATGCCTCTAAGAAGGAGTTATAAATCTTTTAACTAGGTAGACTTTGCAGGATGATTGCAATCCTAATAGGTTACTGGCATTCATAACAAGATGTGTTCTCAGAAGGGACAACTAGTACCCCTTAACTAGAAAACCTTTTATCTATAGTAAAAGGCTAGTGGGTATATTATCCCCATTGTGTCTTTCATTCTCTCATCGTGGGTTTCAACATACAAAATATGTTTGTCCATTGATGGAATGCCTTTGGGTGCAAGTTTATTTGCTTCTATCTTACTAGATTGGTAATTGTGTTAGCACTTAAGTGGTTGATAAGTAATATACTCAAAAAGGTTAGAAGAGTAACCAATTTTAGAGTTAGTACTAATTCAGTCCCCCTCTCAGTAATTCTCTGGACCAACAAACCTCTCGGCCCTATATATATATATATATCAGTGTATTCCATCATATTACATAAAAGAGTTTCCTACACGTACAAGGGTGTGGGTAGTCTCATAAATAAAACTAAGATAATGAGGCCCCACACACCAACTAGAGTAAATAGTATAGAATAATTGTCCCCTAAGGCTTTCATCTCAATGGGAGGCATTTGATTATAGTAGATTGGATTGGCTATGTTCACTTGTTCACACTTGATTTATCCCTGTGATAACTTTCCCTCAATGATAGGTTCATTATAAGAGACACTACAAGGCTAGAAAAGTGGCAAGGGTCTAGATTCTTGATTAGACCCAAATGACCAAGAGCATACTCTCTTGTCCACTAACTTCTCCAAAACATGCAAGATAGATCTTGTTTTGTTAATTAACCAAGTTTATTATGCATTATCAATCTTATGCTTCTAGGGATTTTATTGGATTGAAATGGCCAAGAGCATACCCCTCTAACACCAAACCAAATGTGATAGATAAAGCTTTGTAGATGCCTAGAAATGAAAAGAAGTGAAGTAGACAAAATATTTTCTTGTAAATATGAGGCAAACTACAAAAAAAATCCATCAGTAGTATGTAAATGATAGTCTTTTCCAAGTATTCTACATAAAATTGTTATGCTGGACAAAAAATCTCAAAGAATAGAAGACTGGACAAGGGTTAGCATTAATAATAATCCAAAAATCAATTATAAACCCTAAAATATTACTCTTTGGAAATGAAATGGAAATTTTCAATTTTACCAAAAAACTGTATGATAATATTTGTAATCATATGACAATATACCTTTTTGACAAATATTTGTGCAAGTCACAATCATGACTAGTAGGAAAAAATACCAAATTGCAAAAGCTTGTACGAGCCACAATTAAGCCTAGTACAACAATATGAAGCCTTGCAAATGATTGTACAAAGATTCTCCAAATATCACATGATAATATGGAAGTTATACAAATAGAAAATGAAAAATCCAAAATTGAATTAATCAGGCCATAAATCAAAAAATTAAGCCCCATGATGAGCATCAAAAATGTATGTGTGAAAATTGGTCTTGTAGATGTGACACAATACTTCAACAAATCATTATGCTCATGGTTAGATAAATCATATAATCATATAAATGAATACAAAAAACCATGATAATTTGACCTATTATCTTGTATATAATATGAGTATGATTTCTCTTAGAATCTAAGTTATTAATGACTCTAGACAATGCTATAATTAAGGATTTTAATACAAGCTAAGCTATTTTTTGTATTTTGTTATGCACTAAGATGAATTAAGCTAGTTGAAATAACAATAATCTAAAAGCGAAAACATGATTAGTAATCTAAACGAGATGCAAAATTAAGCTAAATGAGCACAATAATCGATTCTTAAAAATATGATGAAAGATATCTCTAGAGAAAACCCAATAGAATAACTTTACTCTTTAATTGCACATAATAAAAGAGGAAATAATTTAATAAACCCCATATTTTTAGAAAACCCCCCAAAAAAATGATGATTGAGATCGATTGGGATTAATGGGTGAGATCAATACAAAGGTGAGTTAAAGTTGAATCTTAAAGCATACACCTCTAGTTGATCAATTGCTTTAAGAGAAGAAAGCACAATTAATCAATCATTTTTTGAATGATTATAGATTGTAAGGGAGTTAACAACTTGATCTAATTGTAACTCTCAATTAACAACTTTATCTATTTTTAAAATTATGCATCCATTAGTTAACTTTCTTTTTCAATTTATGCATAGTTGAGTTAACTCGTTTTTCTTTTTTTTTCTTTTTATATGGAAAACTCAACTTTTCACTCAAACTTGGATTTATCCTTGTTTTTATGAATTTTGATGATAATTGAATTATTTATCTCTATTAATTATATTCTCTCAGTTTTTGAATATTTAATTTAATTAATTAATATTTTAGATATTTAAGTTATTTAATCAAATTAATTCTTTTCTCATGTATAAATGGGAAATGGGTTCAAGTTAATTAATGTGCCAAGACATGTAATAAAATTAATTTATTAAGAATAATTTAATTTCCAAGTAATATTGTATTTAGGAATAAATTGTTTTTTTATGATTATTGTAGATATAATTAATTATGCAATTCTAATATTTTGATCAAATTGATGATAAAAATTAATCACCTTTTGGTTAGGACTTAGATGATTTTGATGGATATTTTAGATCATGTGCATGTATTTTAAAGTACTAATTTTAGGTGATTACAATTATACTATATATTATAATCTAAAAATAATAATAATAATTTATTATTATAATTATAATTACTTTATCTTTATGCATAATTATAGAAAATAATTATATTTCATTATTTATAATATTATAATAATTTTATTTCAATATTTGCAATACTATGTTGACAATACTCTCCACTATGTGGTATTTTTTTATATGTAGTGTTAAATATTATCCAATTAAAACCACTCTAATTGTTAGTTTCAAAATTTTGGTAGATCCTATGAAAAATATTCTATTGAAGATCACAAGCTTCGTAGGATGTAGAATTTGAAACCAATGGAAAAAGTAGCGATTTTACCTCAAATCAAAGTCCACCATCACTTCTAAAGTAAGAGAGAATGTAAGGTTCATTTTTCATTATTTTTTAGTTTAGCACTAATAATAATAATAATTTTATTTTAGTTTTTAGTTACTATTCTATGGAAAATGAGATGATGTAATGAGCTAGTGACTTAACCAAAATTAATCTCTCCTTCATAATACATAAGGTGCCCTCTTAATATTAGAGTATACATATGATTAAGAGTAGTCATCTTGTAGCTAACTTAAACCATGCTAAGTGGTATATCACTACTTTAATTCTATTTAGTTAGTTAGGTTGATCTTGGACCTATATAGTCATTTATAGGTCAACTTGAGTGATATCCTTGGTTGTACATAAAGGATGTGGCAAGATAAGTACAAAAGATAACACATTAATAAAGATTTTATTGGTAGAGGATAATAGATAAAGAACAATAATCTTATAAAACTTATGGTAAAACACATACATAGATGGAGTCACAAGATGGAATTTAAATATGGGGAGTTAGCCTTCTATCCCCTTATACTACTTGAATATTCAATGATGCCAACCATGATTACTTCCAACATAATAGAAAACTAGTATCTCCATCCCTCTATATAAAAGAAAATATGCACATAACTCATCTACAAACTTCTCTATTGTGGTCAATCATCTTCTTGGAAATCTTTTTGGGGGTATGATAAATGTAGAATTAGTAGTTGGATTAAAGAGAGAGGGAAAATGAGATAAAAGGATGGGGAAGCTTTAGACTAAGACACTCTAGTGTTGATCATTCCATCACTATTAGATACTTGATTGAAAAAATATAGAATACTCAAGGTAAGTAAGTTTTTAATTTGTTTCATAGATTTTTAAAAGAGTCCTTTGGCATGATGCCTAGAGACATTTTGGATCAAAATAGATGAACTATTTATTTCATACATGAGAATAAAGTTGCAATGCATAAAGTTTAAGAGCATACCAAAGCTATAATATTAACAAGCGATGAAATGTTTGAATGTTTTGGTAGTGATATTGGTGTCCCACTCTAAACCCTTCTATCCAAACGATTCTATGAGTTTGGAATGCTTGGATGCCGGCTTAGAGCTCCCTATCCACGGAGTGCAAGAGAGTATATTTCAAGAATAAAAAGGCTCTCAGATGAGCCTTAGAGATACTCTTCTTGCTAGTAAACCATGCAATGGAAGGTTCCAAAGACAAGATGCAAGAATGCAAATGTCTCAAGGAGTTCCTCAAGAATGCAATGCAAATGAAAATTAAGCTAGAATGAATATGAAAAATGCAGCTATTCTAAGCATGGATGAGAGTGTTACAATCCAAATATTAAGCTATGTGAGATTAAGCTACATGTAAAAATGAAATCTAAGCTAAGATGCTATGGTATGAGAGAATGTAGACAAGAAATAGAAGTTCTCCACAAAGCTCCAAAGAAACCTGTTAGAAAATCTGCAGCATAACAATGTTCAAAAGATCGATTGATTGAGGGGGAAAGCTCTCTCCCTTTTAAAGATGTATGGACGGTAGAGATCAAGATGAAGATGGTGGATGATCAATGGTGGAATTCAAAAATAGGAGTGATCCATGTGCACACACAAATCAACCAATAGGAGATAAGTTAACTTGTCATATAAGACAAAAGTCACAAAGCCTTTTCTTTTAATTGCAAAATAGAAAAAGGACTTTATGTGTGCACTTTAAGTGGGTTAGAAGAATGGGGTCTTTTATTTAATTAAAAGGGGACATGTTCTTTTAATCAAATAATGAACTTAGGATAGCATAGTCAAACTATAGGTTATAATCAAATAAATTGATTATTAGCAATTTGGTCTAGGTAAATGATTAAATTAATTTAGCCAAAATGTTGAAAAGGGGGCTAATAGTCTAGATGACCATTTTTAGGTGATTACATTTGCCCCTCTTTGACTAATGCGTGATCGATTTGGGAACACATTATGTCAAAGAAAATTGAAGCCAAGTAGGTGATGATAGATATAGATGTCTAATTCCGAAGAGTGAAATGCAGAAATAGATAGCAAGTCCTGAATGCACAGCCTGATAGCAGTACTACTGAACACTAGGAAGAGATGATGTCAGAATTCAAGAAGAATACTAACACTTAGAAAAGAAAATAGAGTGAGAGCAAGTGAGAAGATCAAACAAATGCTCCTAAGCAGTGATAGATTATTTCTGCCCCCTCGGGATCGAAATTGAAATGAGGTAAGGGGATGCAAAAATTGGCTAGAAATGAGAAAATTAGAATATAGCAATGTCCAAGATGACAGATAGATGATTAGAACCCAAGAATGAGTATAGAAAAAAATTGATTAAATGCCCCAGTTTGACTAGAGTTGACCTTGAAGGATATAGCATATAAATAAGGTCGAAATGAGTAGAAAGGTGATTTTAGACATGAAATAGTGAATTTAAGTAGATATGAAGTATGAAAATGATGAAGACATGAAGAAATGAAGATGCCCCAGTGATGATTCAGAGATTAGACCTCAAAAGGTCAGCTAACTGCTCAGAAGAAAGTAGAATTTTAAAAGACAATTTTGACCATCAAGATGAACTCAAATTTGGATTTCGATCCTGAAAATGAATCCAGGATGTTGAAATTATTTAAGAGGTCAAAACTTTATATAATGTGATGATAAGATAGAAAAGAGATGAAGCGAAAGATTAAGAAGGTGAAAAGACATGAACAAGAAGAAAGTAAAGAAATATATGAAAGGAGTTAGCTGATATGTCCACAAAAAGATGAAGAAAGAGAGCTCTCCCCATATGCAAGAATGCAAGATTAAGCTAGAAAATGAACCTAAAATGCAAGCTAATATGCAAAGTGGTTTACCAGCAAGAAGCGCATAACATTTAGACTCTTAATTTCATCATTGAGCATTTATTAGGGACATCATGAGATCATACAACCATCACTAGTATAACTATGAGGATATGAATATGATCAATATTAGATAGGTATGTGGAAATCCAATCTAAGCATCAGAGACATGTAAGTCAAGATAACTACACGATTAGATTCCCTAAGTTTAATTTAGCAAGATTACACTTGTATCAAGGCATAAGCGCCAGGATAAACCCTGAGTGCAGTCTTGCAAAACAATCAAGGATGATACATTTATAAGTCAAAGTGTTGAATAGGACAAGCATGAATGCTTACAACACTATAGACAAACAAAAGTATACCCACAAGAAGAAATCAAGAAAATATGTCCCATGCCCCCAGTCTTCTAGTCAATGACATCCTTGAAAGACTATTAGGGAGGGAACACCTGGCAAAGAAATCATCATAGACAGCACACAAAGTTGATAAAGATTAGCATAGCTCAGTTTTTTAAGTGTTAAAGTGTGTGTGTGTAAGTCACTTGGCCATTTCTTCCAGACTTGATTCTGATAGTGAGAAATATCACGACATCGGAGATCGTAGGTAAACTATCTATAAAGTGTTGAAAAACACTTGATGTCAAAGTGGGGGAAGTTTTGAGAAACACTATTTTGTGAGTTGTCAAAGAAACCCTAATGCACAAGAATACCTCAATAGGCTAAGTAGCTATGCCCCCAAGATGAGGACAAGAAACAATTCCAAGCTAGGAAATGTGTAGCAAAGTGGATGATTGAGACTGATAAACATAGGTGCGAGGGTTTCAAGTGGCGCCTCTTTCTAGGCTTTCACCACTTGACCAATTTTTTTTTTTTTTTTTTTTGGTGATACATCAAAGTGAGGTTTTCACTAAGATGATCATTTTTTCAGGACATTTTCTGATTTTTAAGATTTTTTCAGCAGCATATATGATTTTTTTTGGAATTTTTTAGAAGGTTTTAGATATCACTAGTTCTCAAGCAAGATCACATCATTTTCTCCCAATGTCTAGCAAGGTATAGGATATGATGGAGAAATGAGCCAGTGGATAAGCAAAGATGGATGAAAAAAGAGTATGAAGCAAGTGAAAGTGATCCTTAAGGACTGACTCCTCAAGAGTACCCAAGCTAGGGAAAGAGGTGAAATAGTCATATGAAGCATGTTTTGGATAAGCAATGGAAGAAATGAGCAAGATAGCATGTAGGATAAGCAGTGAAGCCAACAAGTGAGATAGCATGAAGCATGTAGTCCAAAAGAGTAGACATGTGAAGAGACCTATGAGAATCATGTTTCATTTATTATGATCAGGGTCAAGGGGTCAACTAGATAGTATAGCAATGGGATAGAGAAATAAGAATAAAGCTCAAGATAGAGGCTATGAGTGAATGGGAGAGCACAATAGAAAATCTGGTGGATAAGATAGCCAATATGCAAAGATAGCTCAACATTGTCAAGATCAAAGAGAGAAGAGGGGATAGATGGATGATGGAAGAATTACGCATGATGCCTGTTTGCCAGGTTTTCATCATGGTACTTATCCAAGGTACCAAAAGATGTAGGTTTCACCATAGGATGCATTTATTTCTCTTTACTTTTGCTACCAAGGTGCCACAAGAAGTGGTTTTCACCAAGGCACATTTTCTTTTTTTTCCTTTTTTTTTTTTTTTTTTTTTGAATTTTTAGAAAGAGCTCAAGCTTTTTGAATTTAGATAATGCTCCTATAGGAAAGATAAGCCATGATAAGCCAAGACCATAGAAAGGTATGCTCAAAGATGTTGATAGGGTGATGAAAGAGAAATGGTAGTAGGAAGAATATATGGAGGATAAGAGTTCATGTATAGAAAGGAGGTGTAAGCTTTAGAGGATTTCATGTGGGTAGCTAAAATATTGGACAAGATCAACATTGACACACACCTTGAAGGGTATTGGAATGATGGAGGAATCATGGATGAGGTAGCTTGAGGTTTAGATGTATAAGGTGGTAGAAGAGATTTGGAAAAAAGTGGAGTGGAAGACTTTGGAATATTTTTAAAAAGATTTTTGGAAGAAGATGGAATGGAAGCCTTTGGAAGCTTGAATGTCAACTTTGAAGTATTTTTAATATTCAAGTCTTTTAAAAGAGACTTGGGAATCCACATAGCTTTAGATTTTCCTTGTTCTTTGGGTGCTTGAGAGTGCATTTCTTCAATGATGGATTTAGGAACCCACATTTGCTTTGATTTAGCTCTCTTAATAGTGGACCTTTGCGGTCTCTTTTGTGCATTTTCCTTCTTAGCATTCATATGTCGATTAGATGGGACAGTGATCTTTCTTTTTCAATGGATTCTTATGTTTATTCTCACTTCCAAAGGAATTGGGATTTGTGGATGAATAAGGATGATATGACTGGTTTAGATGTATAGATGGGTGAAAAGTCATCAAGGATGAGTGTCTTTGTTGATCTTTAGGTATGATGGGAGAGCTAGGGAATGAGGTAGGAGTGAATGTAGGAGATGGAGGAACATAAGGCCCCAAAATAGATGGAAGGTTTGAATGCTTTAGCTTAGATGGATAAGGACCAAGGATAGATTTAGAAGATGCAAAAGGATAGTGGGAAGGGATATCAACATCTTTAGAATGAGCAACATGGTCAAAGCCATCAATAGACTCATAAGTACCTTTGATAGGAACAACATTTTTAATAGAAGCACTTGAAGCTTGAGCACAATTTTGAAGTGGATATGGAGAAGTAGAACATGAGGGGATGCTTTGATCTTGACAAGTAGCCTTGGATAGCATATGAAGAGAACTTTTCTCATAATTTTCAGTAAGCTCAAGGGAGATAATGGAAGTTGTGTCTTCATCATACTTAGGAGGTGGATAAGATATAGAATATGGAGGGGAAAAATCTTGAAAGAGATGAAAGGGTGCTTGATCTTGATCTTTCTTGAAATTTATAGATTTTTCGTTTTGAGAGTCCTCTTGACATGGAGCCACTTCTAAGGACAAGGGAGGATGAAGAGTGAATGGAGTAGTGTTTGGATTAGGCATAGTAGTGCATGAAGGTTGAGGATGTTTAGGATTAGTAGCATGGAAAAGGGTTGCAGCCAAGTGAAGGTTAGCTTGAGTTTCTTTTAGAGGTAGCCCTTGAGGATACACATAGTCAATGTGGAAAGCATTATGTTCCTTTTTTGATAGAGGCATGTTGGAAAGCTTTGAGGTTTTGGGAGATGCATGAGTGTTGGAAGAAGTGGAAGATGTAATGGAGCCACTACTAGACATAGGTTCATCAATGTAATCTTGCTCAAGAGAAGTATCTTCACCACATGAGTCACTAGAGGTTCCAAGATCAACAATCTCATCATCAATGAGATCTTGAATTTTATATTTCAGCTCTATACAATTAGAAGTAGCATGGTCATTAGATTGATTATAGGCACAATAGGTATCCAAGAATGGATTTCCATAGGAGCTAGACTTAGGCAACATGATGAGCTTGGTGCCAAGAAGTTTTTGCAAATTGTCATCATAAGAATCTTCCAAGGGAGAAAAAGTTCTATTAGAAGCATGTCTAGAGTCCTTTGGTTGTTTCTCAAGTGAATAGCATGCATAAATGTCTTTGTCATTAGCTTGGTCAAAGATAGGTCCATCATGAAATTTTAGCATAGACTCAAAGGAGGTATCACTTGCATGTTCTCTAAAGAGGTCTTTAGATCTAGAAGATGAAGACATTTGATGTCTTGAAGTAGAGCATGTAGACCTAGAAGAAGAGGATGACCTCAAAGAAGGTGACTCACATGCATGTAAAGACCTTAAGGAAGATTCATGTAGTGATGCAATCTTCTCCTCTAACCTTTTCTCAAGTTTAGACTTCATTTCTATCATGCGCTTAGAAAGATGAAGGTAAGAAAGATCATTTGTCTCTTCTAGTTCTTTGTATTGTGCATATAGATCTTGAAACTCTTTAGTGACATGGAGGATATCATGATCATCTAGATTTGGTTGAATTTTGGTAGCATAAGGTTTAGATCCCATAGTTTTAGATGCAAAGCCAAGCATAAAATAGTCTAGAAGATAACTTGATGTTGAAACTATAGGAGGTAGAGTGTTCACTTGCCAAGATATTAGAGAGAGATTAAAGTGACTTGTCAAACAATATGTCCAAGAAATTTACGACATGAATGACTCAAGTCAATAGCTAGGCAAGATGCCCAAATAGCCAAATAGATAGAGCAAGCGGGGTGACAATTGAACAACTCTCCAACCCAAGAGTGTAGTCAAGAAATCAAGGTAACCATTTTAGCAAAAGGATAACTAGCAAGCAAACATAGACCATGAAGATAGGAAGACCATGAGCACTAAGACCAAAGATTGACTTTAAGCATGTTCAAGCACTAGAGACATAGAAAATCAAAGTCAAATGATGAGACTCCCCTTAGCAAGCAACACAAGAAAATGTTTGCATTTGATGTTTTGACTTGGTTGACAAAGTTTGACAATAGTTGATAGCATAACAAGTTTGATGTTCAAAAGCAATTTATTTCCAAGCAAGATAGTGACACATGGAGTAGTCTTCAAACAATCAAGCAAGGGACAAATCAACCTTGCATGATACAAGCATATGTGACATCTCAAAAGAATTCCCTAGAATTATTGTCATGTATATGTTCAAAAGATTTTCACAAGTATACCACATTCGAGAACACATCAAGCAATATCTACTTAGAAGTCATGGTTTATTACTCAACAACTTGGCCCATGCTTGATGCTCCTTTGCCTCACACCAAGTGGTTTCCCACAAGAGATATTGGCTTTGTCATGGAAATGCCATAAGCATAACCAAGGGAACACATATGGTGAGTGTAAATCTTGAGGTGATCCAGGTAGTCCACTAGGATCAATCCTTGCACCAAAAAGTTGAGCGGCTAAAAAAAAGTAGTTACTAACTTAGGGTGTTTAGATAGGGCTTCCGTTCATAGTGTTCCTCTTGCTCCCAATTACAGGACACCTCACCTTGCGATGAGTAACCGATCTCGCGATCACAAGAGTACCTTAAGCATTCTTGCCTAGTGATCTCCCTATGGTCAAAATCCCATAAGCGATCACACTAGGCAAAGATAAACACTACGTCTACAAAAATTTTGTGGCCTTGGTAGCCTTGAGTTTATAGTGGGTTGGAAGAGCCAGGTAATCGGCTTGTCTCCACTTGGGTCATTCCTCTCAGGTTGTCCAAGAGCAGGCCCTCTAAAGGATTCTAACTACACAAAGTGGATCAAATTTTGAAAGTCAAGATTTCTGGTTCACCACAAGGGTGAAGAGCATACTCTCCTATTCCAATCATTTTCTCCCAAACACACCAAGAAGATTCAGTTACCCCTTGCTTTTGAAACCAAATGGCAAGTCAAGATTTCTGATTCACCACAAGGGTGAAGAGTATACTCTCCTATTACCAAAAGACTTCAATCACAAGTTTTATGTGCCTAAAGAAAATGAAAAACTATTCAAATTCCGCACATGAAAATAAAAAAACAATTTTTTTTGAGTTTTTATGCTTTGGGCAGCCCTGCAAACAATGTTAGTAGCCCTTGCGCATTTGAAGCTTTGACATGCGTTCTTTTTATGCAATGTTTCAATTTTTTTTTTCATAAGGATGGCAACCTGTAATCACAACTTGTTAGCACCAAAAGTTAGTATGAAATAACATAAAAATCTGCAATAAAAAGTGGTGAGTTGCCTCAAAAATCCAATTTATCTTCCAACCAAGTGCATGCAAAGAAAGTGCAAGTTAATCACAAATGCTCTCATTTTTACTCTTTAATTTTGACCTAGTCAACAAGATTGGACTTGTTTACTATGATTTTTTATTCAAAAATGAAAATTAAAAGAAGAGACCCCTATTAAAAATCAGAGAGCTTTCCAAAAATGCAAGAAATTTAAAAAAATCTCTTCATTTGTGCTCTAGAGATTGATTTTGTCAAAACAGGCCAAATTTCTCAAATTGAGTTTTTGATCCTTAATACAACCTCAAAATTCAAAATACAAAGAAATAACCCCCATTATAATTGAAAAATATTTATGAAAATGTAAGTTTTAAAAAATAATTCATTGATTTGCGATCAGAAACGACTTTTTATGAAAAAAAAAGAAAAACTCATAACTCCCGAATTTCACATCAAAATGCTCTACAAATAAGATTGAGGCATTTTGAGCATATAACCAACCTGTAAAAAAAAATTTAGAACCAAATGCCAAGCGGTTTAAAAGATATGATCAAATCTTTAAACCAACTAAGTTTTTGGTCTTCAAACCAATTTACTTATGGGTTGGCCTTAAAACCAAAGTGATAATTCTACAAAAGCATTTGATTAGATCCAATATGCTGCTGTAAAAAATCAGAGATGAAAAATAAAAGCAAATGGAGCTAGAAACTTGATTCAAGCCCCACGGTGGGCGCCAAAATGTACACTCGAAAGTGTCCCACTCTAAACCCTTCTATCCAAACGATTCTATGAGTTTGGAATGCTTGGATGCTGGCTTAGAGCTCCCTATCCACGGAGTGCAAGAGAGTATATTTCAAGAATAAAAAGGCTCTCAGATGAGCCTTAGAGATACTCTTCTTGCTAGTAAACCATGCAATGGGAGGTTCCAAAGACAAGATGCAAGAATGCAAATGTCTCAAGGAGTTCCTCAAGAATGCAATGCAAATGAAAATTAAGCTAGAATGAATATGAAAAATGTAGCTATTCTAAGCATGGATGAGAGTGTTACAATCTAAATATTAAGCTATGTGAGATTAAGCTACATGTAAAAATGAAATCTAAGCTAAGATGCTATGGTATGAGAGAATGTAGACAAGAAATAGAAGTTCTCCACAAAGCTCCAAAGAAACCTGTTAGAAAACCTACAGCATAACAATGTTCAAAAGATTGATTGATTGAGGGGGAAAGCTCTCTCCCTTTTAAATATGTATGGATGGTAGAGATCAAGATGAAGATGGTGGATGATCAACGGTGGAATTCAAAAATAGGAGTGATCCATGTGCACACACAAATCAACCAATAGGAGATAAGTTAACTTGTCATATAAGACAAAAGTCACAAAGCCTTTTCTTTTAATTGCAAAATAGAAAAAGGACTTTATGTGTGCACTTTAAGTGGGTTAGAAGAATGGGGTCTTTTATTTAATTAAAAGGGGACATGTTCTTTTAATCAAATAATGAACTTAGGATAGCATAGTCAAACTATAGGTTATAATCAAATAAATTGATTATTAGCAATTTTGTCTAGGTAAATGATTAAATTAATTTAGCCAAAATGTTGAAAAGGGGGCTAATAGTCTAGATGACCATTTTTAGGTGATAACAAGTAAGTTTTTAATTTGTTTCATAGATTTTTAAAAGAGTCCTTTGGCATGATGCCTAGAGACATTTTGGATCAAAATAGATGAACTATTTATTTCATACATGAGAATAAAGTTGCAATGCATAAAGTTTAAGAGCATACCAAAGCTATAATATTAACAAGCGATGAAATGTTTGAATGTTTTGGTAGTGATATTGGTGTGAAACAAGTATGTTATTCCCCACTAGTTTATCCCATACAATGAAAAACTACAAGAATGGTTAAGGAAAATAAATGGGGGTATCTAGTTGTTAGCTTAATGGTGAAGCTACTCTTATATGTCAATGATCTTATCCTAATTTCAAAAGTTAACCTGAGCTAAGAGGGCATTTCAAGATCTTGAATTTTTTGTAGGTGGGATGCAAGTGAACTACAAGACTTTAGTAATAATTTTTTCATTAAAAAAGAAAGAGAAACATTGTCAGTTTTCTTTTGAATAAAGTCCTTTGCAAATAGTGAAATAATATAAATATCTCAGGATTGGTTCTCACTAAAAACGTAATTTAGATACTTACAAAGAAAATGATCCAGTAAGGTTAGAAAGATTCGTACTTACTACAAAATAGGTGCAAAAAAGTTAAACTCTAAGATTGGAAAACTAAGAAAAGTCTTTTTTCATTTGTTGGTATATTAGTTGTCCTTTATGGTTGTAAAGTTTGTAACCACCATCCTCATGATTTTATTTAGGATGAAGTAGTAACTTTTGTTAGATTGTGGTGACTGATCAGGAAAGTACTGTACATACTTCATAAATAGTGGGGCAAATTTTTTTTTTTGGGTAGTAGCCGACATGGTAGCTGACATATTATGGCCGACATGTTATAACCCTAAAGCAGTTTAATACTTGTATAAAAGGGCTTAGGGTTGGGTATTTTTCATAATGTTGTGATACGAAATTGGTTCTTGCAGCGGTATTGAGCTGTAAGGGATTACAGATTGTAATCAGGTTGTAATCACTGGATTGTAATAAGATCGGACTTGATGTTTGGTGGACGTAGCCCAGGGATTGGGTGAACCACGTTAAATCTTGGTGCCTTGTGTTCATTTCTGTGTGTTCTATTATTTTTTGGTATTGGTTATATTTGCATGTAGTTTTTTATTTCTGTCTGTGGTTTATCCTAACAACTTTGTCACTGGAAGTGATAGTGATAACCCAATTTTTAAACTAGCTAAAGAAGGTTGAAAACATAAAAACTGTAGCTAACTTATAATTCCATTGGAGGGAAATTAGGACATAAGAAGAAAATATGGATGAAATAGACTATAAAGTGGTTGTGAAATTGGGACATCAATATATAGGAGTTTCATAACATGAATAAGGAAATATTTAGGAGAAACTATTAAAGTAAAAGAAAGGTTGTAAATTCTATAGCTGAAGATTAGATCACATTATCGTAGATATGAGACCAAGAAATGGAATATAGCTAAGGATGTTTGGGAAGAGAGAACTTTCATAATTTGAGGGATACTAAATATGATATAACACTTTATTATAGAGTGTGCAACTCATAAAGATATTTATGTTGGTGCAAATAGTATCATTTTATAACTATTTAGTAGATGACCACTTCCTAGGATGAACTGTTCACATTAGTTTTAGTGTCCTTGGAGGATATTTAGATATTTTTTTCATCTCATATGGTTGAGGCATGTACTCACCTAGCTAGATACCTCTTTCATACACCTATAAAACTTGCCTATATATTTATCAAGATTACTCATAGGTGTTTCACATATGGAGGCATAGTTAGTGACCGCTACCTGCCTTTTTACTTCACTTTAGATTCTGTATAAGAAATCCTATAGCATACAATTTAATTGCACATTTATATTCATTCATTTATGTGTTACATTAATATTTTTAGACTCATAGATTTAATGTATATTTTCTTTACGTATGTGACGCATTGATGCTAGTATTTAGATCAAAAATCTTGGAAACACTAACATGTTATCAGAATTGTTGATACCTAAATATTTTTTAAGGAAAACAACCTATGGGAAGCTTTAGTGGATGTGAGACTTAATGCTTAATTACTAAGAAGCACAAAGATTCTTGAATCTAACTTTTCATTTGAATGCTTAGGAAAAATAGAAGAAAGCTATTCCTACTAATATTATATGCCAAGCTCTAGAATACTTTAAAATGCACATAATACTTCACAAAACAAAATATCAAGGAAACAATTTAGAAATGATGTGGAATAGTCACAATTCTATGAATAGCATTTTCATGATGAGACATAAAGGGAAAAATATATGTAATGATAATAATATAGAAAAAAAGTTTGAAGTTAATAGAATCCAAAATACAAATGTTGAAATCAAGAAAAGAACCAAAAAAAATATTCGTGAAGGTTAATAATTTTTTTAAAAAAAGGCTAAAAGTATAGTTGATACATTTCACTGATTCAAAATGCCCATTATAAATTTAAGGCTATCTTATAATAGAATTACACATAGGAGTAAAATTCCCTTCCAAATTAGAACGAATTTAGCAATATATACTACCTAAAAAGTGGTGGTCTAAAAACCCTGGAAAAAAAATTAGATAATGCACCATGTGTTCAATTCCGCAAGACCTAAGAAGTTAAGATCTCTATCATTAACTCTATAAAGTGATAGCTAACCCTTGATCTATTAACAAAATTAGGTCCAGCATCATTACACTCAACCACCATTCTTCTATAAATAGTGTAGTTCAACTACAACACCCTCTACAATCATCATGGTACTTTTACTAAAATGTGTGTTGAAACTTTTAGGGTCTATTTGGTTCATGGAATTGTAGAAATTGAGATTTCTACAATTCTCAATTTAGCCAAATCAAGGTTTTACAAATCTTCGTTCCCATTTTTGAAATTTTACTTGAATTATTTGTTTCACCCATAAGATGAGTGGAAAGTGTAAGACCTCTCCTCATATGTACTAATTTAATTATGAATTTCTTTGTTAAATCCTTTATAGGAGATTTGAATGGATATATGAGCACGACAAGGCAATTGTATGGAGAAATGTTGTTGTTTTTGCTAGAAACCATGTAGAGGACACTGTGATAGATTATGGCTATCTTATCTATAATAATTATGATGATGGATATGAATTAACATTTTATGGTTTAGGTGTCCTAATGGAAATTAAGATTAGTTGATATGTTCATGCTTTGATACTCCATGATTCAAGACTTACTACATTGTTTGATTATTTAAATATTGATTTGTACTAACGATGGTATGAGGTGTTCACCTTATGATGGTGATGTTAATTATAGTACTTTAATGACTAGGTTACATGCACTCAGATAGCTCAGTATTCTATATTGATGATGTTTATGATATTTTTAGTATGCATATAGATTAAGATGATTATTTCAGTATTTTAATTTGAACTGATGAATATATTATGATGATTCAATTATGAAATTAGTGATGATTAAATATGTGTGTAGAAATGAGAAAGGTTAATTAAAAAAAAGTTTTAATATTTTGATCAATTTGATTATGCAAATATGCGTTAAATATATGAATGTGATGTTATCGAACTACTAATATTTGAATTGAGTGTGCACAATAATTAACCATGGAAATAATCAAAGAATCATTAATTGACCCTATAAGAAACCTGTAAGACTAAGGTTGAATCCAATAAAGTGGTTCGAACCTTGTTGTCTAGCGTTTAATTTGTATCATAATCTAAATGCATGTGTATCTTTCTATAATTATGACATGTCAAATGTTATGTAAAATTAAATCTTATGGTGTCACTTGACACTTGTTATATGCATATGTGTATCAACATGCCAATTCAGGATTAGTAGAGTAACCCACTAATCTAAGACTGATTAGTTAGTAACCTAGATTAATCTGCTTAATTAGGTTAATGGAAAGGTTACGTCCTTAGGGATTTTGAAGATCAAATATTTCAAGCCACTTGTATAGGTCCTAAAATGATCCTAGAGGATAAATTTAATGTAATCCAAGCTCCCAAGTGGTATGTGTATGGGCTAGGAACCTTTTCCACCCTTCTAAAACTTCCTAGCAATATTTATGACCCCTAAAATATCTCAATTTTCCCTTTGTGCGAAAATGGTCCATCCCCATGAGATTAGTAAAGTTTACACTTCTCCTATAAGGTTATCTTGATGGTAGGAAAAAGTGAGAATACCATAGAAATCTTAAGTCAAGTTTGGCATTATCACCATTTTGGGTAGGTGGGTTTAGAAGCTATTTAGTGGCAATTTTGGGAGTTGAATGGTGTTCACCCATTCTCTATATTTAGAGAAGAAAAGTTGGAGTTAAAAGAAGGAAATGATTTAGCTCATCTCAAATTTCATTCCCATAACCTTTGTGAAGATAAGATCTTCATTACCATGGTTATGTTCTTGCTCATTGCTTACATGTGTTATGTTCTTGCATATTGTAGTATGTGTGTGTTTGTATCAGGTGAGGGATAGGTATTGTGGATTTTATTGTTTCTTTTCATGTTTATTTTCCTTGTTTTATTGGGAAAACTATGAAGGGAGTGTTGGCATTACTTACCCTTGGATAGGGCAAAAGTGGCCATGTATGGGAGAAGGGCTATAGTTGGACTCTGGGTCAGTGTAGAGTATCTCCTCATGTTGAAGAGAGGGAGAAAGTAAGGTGTTATGGGCCATTACTTGCCAATAAAAACTAATTTTGTTTGGAGAAATAATAAGAGCAATAAATGGAAGTTTATTTTTATTTGGTAGCCTTGGAAGAGGCATATGATTTGTGTTCATGATTGACATCTCCTACCTAGAAAAATCTAACTTCTCCCTAGTCATAGGTTCATTATGAAACATGTTGTGCAAACCTTGGATGGGAACTATATGTTGAATGTGTCAATGTGATTATTTTTCGAATGTCACCCAGTTGATTACTGGTTCTCCTAGTTCAAGGTGTGTCCTCACATTGAGGCATTGGTTGGGAGGTGAGCTCTCCATGGTTGTTCTTTATGTGTGTAGATTATCTAGATAGCTTCGCATAATGGAGCAACCTGGTTATCTTGAGGCACTAATGGTGTCATGTTATTGGAGATTTCTCAATTGTAATACCATTTTTTATATTGTGTGTTTGTGTTGAAAATGAATATGAGAGGAATTGATTAAATGTTGCAACTTCAGAATTGATAAATCAAACATCCAGTTATTGTATGGAATTAGCAAGTTATGTTATCAAGTTTCCTTAAGTTGTAAATCATACCTTACTTTCAATTAGATTGTTTTGCAAATGTTTATGTTGATAACTCTCTACCTTTCTCTATGAAATCTTCATTTTAATTTATTACCTTCGAAAGTACTTATTATAGAATATGGATATATGAGTTAATTAGTTGATAGATGCTATGATTCATCCTTATAACTCATATGATTAAACCAATGTTCGATTTAGATGCAATCATCTTAATTGCATCTTAAAACCTTAGCTTGCATAAAGTTATTAAATCAATGAATCTTACCTTGTGTTGTATTAACGTAAACTATGTAGAATCACTCATAATGTGGATACAAAATAATTATTATCTATATTGAAATTAAAATCCACTCTTTAAAAATGACCAAACATTAATGCACCTTGTCACTATTAAAATTTCTATGGGAAACCTAGCACTTTAAAGAAAAAATAATTCCAAAATTTTCATCTGATTAAGAGCTAAAGTGCTCTCTGGGATGGAAGAATTTAATTCCCAATTTTAGTAATAGGGAATATTTCATGTAAGATTCCCCTAAAAACCTTTTTTAACACTATTTCAAATAATAAATATATAATTATAAAATAAAATAAAATAAAAACCAATGAAAAACCTATCTCTATCCTATATTTACCTTATCCCCACTCCCACCTATAAAACTTTAAATATTTACTTTTCCCCCTTAACTCTTAGTCTCCCCATGTGGGACTTGGACACAAGAGATAGAGTGTGGAGTGTTTGTCTTGGCACAAAGTCAAATGTGTATTAAATGTAGAAACGAATTCAAATTTAACATTAACTTTATCATCCACTTAGTTATTTTCCCCACCCAATTATCATGCATTGGAAATCTATTACTCCTTTGCACCTCTACATCCTCCTTGGTAACTGTACATCTTCCTTATAGAACATTATGTTTGGTACATCAACCTTGATTTGGGTGTAAGGGGGTGTTTGAAAAAGATTAGTTTTTGACACACCTTTTTTGCACTCCCATCATTCCATGTGTTCAAGTCTTTGGGGTGGGACAAGACCTGCAAGCTTGAGCAGCATGATGAATTTATGGGGGTAGTGAGTGACCACTTGGGAATTTTCCCAAGGTTAGTGGGTAAGGATAGTTAGGTGTTAGGAATTAGGAGAGGGTTTAGTAGGTAAGGGGTAAGAGTTAGTTAGTTTAGGTTAGTAAGTTTAATAAAGTTATGTGTAGGACGTGATGTTAGGATTTAATTAATTAGTTAGTTAGTAGGAAGTGTTAAGGGTTAGAAAAGTAGGATTGTTAGGATGTTAGGATAAGTTAGTTTGTAGTTAGTGTTAGATTTTAATTTATGTTTTATAAGTTTGTATTTGAGTTTTGTGTTATAAATAGGTGCTAATAAAAATGGTTGGTTTCATTTTAAATATTTAATAATATTAAATTGAAAGTCTTAGATGTTAGTAGTAAATTAGTATGATAGTATAAAAAGGTTATTATAGATAAAGTTTTATAGGATCATTTTATGCTAGATTATTTTCTCATGTTAGATTATTAGGTAAGCATTTTTTTATCAAGGAAGGTCTATTATGTTAACTAGGTAAATAATTTTAATATAGTACTTTATTTAATATTTTATAATTTTCTATTATGTTGTTAATAATTCAAAGGGCTAAGGTCTTAGGAATCAAATGCAAATGAAGGAGTCTTAGTTAGTTGAATTGATAGTGAAATTTGAAGATAGTCTAGAGATGAAATGAATGTTGAAAGTAATCAAATGATCAAAATTAATGAATTAATTAGTTAAATTAAATTTTGGTTACATATGAAATCACGTATGAAGGTATTAGATAAACATATTGAAAGGATGCAAACTAATACACCTAGGAGATTGAACTGACACACTAAATAAATGGAAGATGTCACAATAACCTAATATAACTTATAAAATTATATGAATATAAAAACATGAAATGTAATTGGTCAAGTAAGGTTGACCTAATAAAAAATTAGAGTTAACCCAAATGTACCATAATATGGGTGTTATTTTGAGGATATGTCAAAAGAGGAACTATATTGACCTAACCTCACTCAAACCTAAACAAATTTAATCCTGATGCAACCCACCTAGTTAACCTAATCTAGGTATTCTTGTAGCACCTTGAATTTTATCTTCCAAACCCATATGGTGTGTTTGGATATCAACTTTGCATCTTAATGGAATGAAATTTGAAACCTACTTTTATCATTTGTCGAGCTTCCATAACCTATTCGATGTAGCATGTATTAACATAGTGGATTACTTAACTTTTAAAAAAAAAAATTTTGATGTGTTTTTGCCCCAATATTTTGGGCATGACATTTTGGTATTAGGGCCTAGGTTCGTAACACTTGAGAAACAATGGGTCCACGATTAAGTGTGGATGTTTAAATGTTACTATACGAAGTAAGAATTTCTCACTAATTTTTTTAAAGAAACTAATGTATATTTTTAAACTATGACCACTGATAAGTAAAACCTAAGTAAAAATTGAAATTGGTACTAATGAGTGTAAATGGTCAACCATAAATAGATAACCCAGTCTTAATGACTTGAAACAACTAATTAGATGCAATCATATTATATTTTTATTAAGGTAGATTATGATCTCATAAAGTATTCAAAAATTATACTGAACACAATCACCTTGGGGAAAACTAATTTAAGGACCCTATAACATCTTCAATAATGTGAGCGAAAATAAGTAGATAACCTAATAATTAGAGAGAATGTGTTTACCATCACTTTTGGTAGAAGTTAGATTATGCTTGACCATGTCACACGTGAAAGTATTGTTGTTCATATCAAGTATGGAGGTGATCATGTAGATTAGTATTGACTATACATTAAAGTATAAATAAATGGAAACATATATGATCTTCATAATTTGATTTTGTTCCTTATGATTAAAATATTATATTAAAAAAATGGTGAGTGAATAGGAATGTAACACTTTAAAAAGTATACATTGTTATAAAGCTATTGGGATACCTCTGACCTATTACGAGTTAAAACGTATTGTTCCAACAATCCTCGAAAAGAAAACTAGAACTCAATTTAAATCTACAAGAACCTTGGAAACCTTGAACGATAGGATTATTAAGGCAAGAATCTATTCAACAAGTGAGTTATCTAGGAATACACAAAGATTGGGATTATCTTAGTCTACTATGAGGAATAGAACCCTAATTGGGTAATAAATTTATCCAAATATGATGGTAAGATTGTAAATAAATGGTGAGAAGTAGGTAACATATAGTATTGAATTGGTAAGATAGAAAATGAAAACTTCTAAGTTAGGGTTATATGCATTGATTATGTTAGCAAACTTATTGTATAAGAATTAGTGATACTAAATTATAACTACCAAGTGAATACTCTTAGACCCTAGTGTTGAAATTATTGGATCAATTATGACCCTATAATATAGTGAACATAAAGTTGTGATGAGGTCATCAACCTAATACAAAATAAAGGTTCAAGTTTCAGAGTTAAGTGATTGGGGGATTACAAGCCATGATACATGATAAGAAAAGTGATGATGACCTATACCTTTGATGAGGAGATAGTTGTAAGAGTGAATAAGTAACCATTGACAACATCCTAATAATTCTTTTATTCCTAACTAGCTGAAAACCTACAACCTAAGGATGAATTCATAAATTATTTATGACTAGGAGACGTAAAATGTGGATTATTGCTAAGAACAATAGCATTTAGTACATTCTCAGATGATAATTAGAACTTGTGTAACTAATGAAATAATATAGGACAATGATATATATATATATATATACAAGATCATACCAAATTTGGTGAGATTGATAGCACCACTTCAACTAGTGTGTTGTGGTTAATTTGACCTAAGAAAGATTGTGGGTAGATTCCCTTGTATGTAATTATAGTGAAATGAGGATAAGAGATTTGGTATTATAACTGCAACTTAGACTACAACTCTACTGACACCGATGTCCCTACATGTTTAGGTTCTTCAAAAGGAGACCCTTGTAATGAAAAGAGGATGGAAGGAAACTTATTTTTGTTATTCTTGCATTTGCACTATTAAGGGAGTTCTAATCAAGACAATCCCTTTAATACAGTAAACCCTAACCATAGGGTGATGTTGATAAAGATATATATATGTAGTTAGTATGTGGGATCAATCATATTTGAGCATTATGGTCTTTAGACCACCATCTAATTTCAATTTAAGATCCTTACAATGTATTTGGAAGATCTAAGATTCCTCTTTTCCCTTAGTGAACTTAATATGACCACATTTTATCAGTAATGTAA
The DNA here is from genome assembly GCA_028749045.1 of Cupressus sempervirens. Lineage (NCBI taxonomy): Eukaryota > Viridiplantae > Streptophyta > Pinopsida > Cupressales > Cupressaceae > Cupressus > Cupressus sempervirens. The sequence goes on along the minus strand of CM053788.1, from coordinate 294,028,354 downwards.
AATTTGTAAGCAATTGGATTTATTTCCTTATTTGTTTGATTTTAGATTTTGATATTTTAATATTCTTTCTTTTTTCCAACAATGTGATATGGGGCTTCATAGCCATATTTATTCTGGATGATTCCATTTTGCCTCTAGGACATGTCTTTATTTCTTGATCAAAATTTTACTATTGTGGCCACACTTTATTTCTTTTATTTAATACTTTTGCATTGAATATTTTATCTTTGATGTCTAAATTTAAATTTTGAGGCACCATCTTGTGAATTTAGTTGGCAAAGTGACATATGATAGGCCTACCAAAGGGATTCCTAACAATAAAATGGAGGTATAGTATTAAAGTATGGGGTTCTTAGTGAAAATATTTGTGCCCCAACCTCTCCTAGAACTACTATAGCAGGACTAGTGAATATCCATTGACTATTATGAGTAATGGATTGCACCCAAGCATAAAATTGGTTAAGGTTATGAGTTAACCTAATGGACTTTTAGATGCAAAAGGTGCATGTGTAGCAATAGACTTATTCGTTGTCCTAACAAAGAGGTAGTACGCAATAGAAACTCTAGAGAAAAAGTGATTAACCTTGACTAAAGATCCAAATTGCATAATAAGGAACCTCATTTGAGGGAGTCTCGTACAAGTGTTACCCTGACGAGTGAGTATGTGGAATTCATATCACCTTATGGTATTAATTATGAAAGACTCTTTAAGTATATTTATACCAACTTAGAATGTTATATATGTTTGACATGTATGTTTTATGAAGTGTTCAGCTATAGGAAGTGTACCCATGTTAAAGTTATGGGTTGAACTTCATTTAGAAAGGTAATTACATAGATATGTTATAATCTTTGAGTGTAGATGTGAATTATAACTCATTCTTTTGTATCAGACTAAATTATGTGAATAAGCCTAGACAAGGCCTATCATGGGATAAATGTCTTAGTATGTGTGACGTCTAGGATGAAATCAAAGGCTAGTGGGGGAGGATGTAAGACCCCTCCATGTATGTACTTATTTAAATATGAATTTATTTGTTAAATCCTTTATAGGAGATTTGAATGGATATATAAGCACAACAAGTAAATGGTATGAAATAGTGTTGATGTTCTTCCTAGAAACCATGTAGAGGAATTCATGATAAATTATGGCTATCTTATGTATAATAATTATGATGATGGATACAAATTAACATTTTATGGTTTACGTATCCTAATGGAAATTAAAATCAATTGATATGTTCATGTTTTGATACTCCATGATTCAAGACTTACTACATTGTTTGACTATTTAAACATTGATTTGTACTAATGATAGTATGAGGTGTTCACCTTATGATGATGATGTTAATTATGGTACCTTGATGATTAGGTTACATGCACTCAGATAGCTCAGTATGATCTATTGATGATGTTTATGATGTTTTGGTATGCATATACATTATGATGATTATTTCAGTATTTTAATTCGAACTATCATGATGATCCAATTTTGAGATTAGTGATGATTAAATATGTGTGCAGAAATGAGAAAGGTTATTTAAATGAAAGTTTTAATATTTTTATCAATGTGATTATGCAAATATGGATTAAATATATGAATGTGATGTTATCAAACTATTAATATTTGAATTGAGTGTGTAGGATAATTAACCGTGTAATTAATCAAAGAAAAAGCAATTAACCCTATATTCAAACTCTAAGACTAAGGTTGACTCCAATAAAGTGATTCAAACCTCATTGTTTAATGTTTAATTTTTTTCATAATCTGAATGTATGTGTATCATTCTATAATTTGTGACATGTTGAATGTTATGTAAAAGTAAACCTTATGGTGTCACTTGACACTCATTATATGCATATGTGTACCGACATGTCAATTCAAGGTTAGCAAAGTAACCCATTAATCTAAGACTAATTAGTTAGTAACCTAGATTAAACTCCTTAATTAGGGTTAGAGGAAAGATTACATCCTTAGGGTATTTGAAGATCAAATATTTCAATCCACTTGTATAGGTCCTAAAATGATCCTAGAGGCCAAATTTAATGTAATCCAAGTGCCCAAGTGGTACATGTATGGGTTAAGACTTTTCCCATCCTTCTAGAACTTCCTAGCAACATTTATGACCCCTAAAATATCTCATTTTTTCCTTTGTATAAAAATGGACCATCTCCATGAGGTTAGTCAAGTTTACACTTCTCCTAAAATATTTTCTTGATGGTAGGAACAAGTAGGAAAACTATAGAAGGCTTAAGTCAAGTTTGGAGTTAATGCCATTTTGAGTAGGTGGGTTTAGAAGCTATTTAGTAGCCATTTTGGGAGTTGAAAGTTGTTCACCCATTATCTACATTTAGAGAAGACAAGTTGGAGTTACAAGAAGGAAAGGATTTAGCTCATCTCAAATTTCATTTCCATAACCTTTATGAAGGTAGGATATTTAGTACCATGGTTATGTTCTTATTCATTGGTTGCATGTGTTAAGTTCTTGCATATTGTAGTATGTGTGTGTTTTTATCATGTGAGGGATGGGTATTGTGGGTTTTATTGTTTCTTTTCATGTTTATTTTCCTTATTTTATTGGGAAAACTATGATTGTGATTTGGTAGCCTTGGAAGAGGCATATGATTTATGTTCATGATTGACATCTCCTACTTGGAAAAATCCACCTTCTCCCTAGTCATAGGTTCATTATGAAACTTATTGTGCAAAAATTGGATGGGAACTATATTTTGAGTGTGTCATTGTGATTGGTTTCTAAATGTGACCTGGTCAATTACTAGTTCTCTTAGCTCAGGGCATGGCCTCTCATCAAGGCCTTTGTTGGGAGGTGAGCTCTCCATGGTTGTTCTTTATGTTTGTAGATTATCTAGATAGGTTTTCATGATGGAGCAACTTGGTTATCTTGAGGCACTAATGGTGTTCTTGGTGTCATGTTATTGGATATTTCTCTGTTGTAATACCATTTGTTATATTGTGTATTCATGTTGAAAATTAATATGAGAAGAGTTTATTAAATGTTGTCATTTCAATATTGATACATCAAACATTTAGTTATTGTATGAAATTAGCAAGTTATGTGATCAAGTGTTCTTAAGTTGTAAATCATACCTTACTTTCAATTAGATTGTTTTGCAAAAGTTTGTGTCGATAACTCCCTACCTTTCTCTATGAAATCTTCATTTTAATTCATTACTTTCAAAAGTCCTTATTATAGAATATGGATATATGAGTTAATTAATTTATAGATGCTATGATTCATCCTTATAATTCATGTGATTAAACCAATGTTCAATTTAGATGTACGATCATCTTAATTGCATCTTAAAACCTTAGCTTGTGTAAAGTTATTAAATCAATGAATCTTACCTTGTATTGGATTACATGTAAACTGCATAGAATCACTCCTAATATGGATACAAAATAATTATTATCTATATTGAAATTAAAATCCACTATATAAAATGATCAAACATTAATGTACCTTGCCATTATTAAAACTTCAATGGGAAATCTAGCACTTTGAAGAGAAAATAAATCCCATAATTTTCATCTAATTGAGAGCCAAAATGCTCTTTGGAATTTGTATGGAAAATTTTAATTCCCAATTTTAGTAATAGGGAATATTCCATGTAAGATTCCCCTAAAAACATTTTTGACACCATTTCAAATAATAAATATATAATTATAAAATAAAATAAAAAAGAAATCTATGAAAAACCTATCTCTATCCTATATTTACCTTATCCCCACTCCCACCTATAAAACTTTAAATCTATACTTTTCCCCCTTAACTCTAGGTCTCCTCATGTGAGATTTGGATGCAAGACATAGAGTTTGGAGTGTTTTTCTTGGCACAAAGTCAAACATGTACTAAATGCAAAAATGAATGCAAATTTAACATTAACTTTATCACCCACGTGGTTATTTTCCCCAGCCAATTACCATGCATTGGAAATATTTTACTCCTCTACACCTCTACACCCTCTTTGGTAATTGTACACCATCTTCCTTGTAGAAAATTTTGTCTAGTATGTCAACGTTGGTTTGGGTGTAAGGGGGGGTGGGGTGTTTGAAAAATATTAGTTTTTGAAACACCATTTTTGCACTCCCATCATTCCATGCGTTCAAGTCTTTGGGGTGCGACAAGACCTGTAGGCTTGGGCAACATGAGGAATGTATGGGGTAGTGGACCCCCACTTGGGAAGCCACCCAAGGTTAGTGGGTAAGGATAGTTAGGTGTTAGGAGTTAGGAGAGGGGTTAGTAGGTAAGGGGTAAGAGTTAGTTAGTTTAGGTTAGTAGATTTAATTAGTAGTTAAGTAAGGTTAGTAAGTTTAATAAAGTTATGTGTAGGATTGATGTTAGGATTTGATTAATGTGTTAGTATTAAATTAATTAGTTAGTTAGTAGGAATTGTTAAGGGTTAGAAAGGTAGGATTGTTAGGATGTTAGAATAAGTTAGTTTGTAGTTAGTGTTAGATTTTAATTTATGTTTTATAAGTTTGTATTTGAGTTTTGTGTTATAAAAAGGTGCTAATAAAAATGGTTTCTTTCATTTTAAATATTTAATTATATTAAATTGAAAGTGTTAGATGTTAGTATTTAATTAGTATGATAGTATAAAAAGGTTATTATAGATAAAGTTTTATAGGATCATTTTTTATGCTACATTATTTTATTATGTTAGATTATTAGGTATGACTTTTTTTTATCAAGGAAGGTCTATTATGTTAATTAGGTAAATACTTTTAGTATATTACTTTATTTAATATTTTATAATATTTTATTATGTTTTTAATAACTTGAAGGGATAAGATCTTAAGAATCAAATGCAAATGAAGGGGTCTTAGGTAGTTGAACCAATAGTGAAATTTAAAGATGTCGTAGAGATGAAATAAATGTTGAAATAATAAAATGATGAAAATTAATTAATTAATTAATTAGATTAATTAAATTTTGGTTATATATGAAATCATGTATGAATGTATTAGATAAGCATATTGAAAGGATGCAAACTAATACACTTAGAAGATTGAACTAACACACTAAACGAATGGAAAATGTCACAATAACCTAAGATAATTTATAAAATCACATGAATATAACAATGTAAAATATAATTGGTCAAGTAAGTTTGACCTAATCAACAATTAGGGCTAACCCAAATGTACCATGATATGGGTGTTATTTCGAGGATATGTTAGAAGATGAACTATATGGACCTAACCTCACTCAAACCTAAACAAATTTAATCTTGGTGCAACCCACCTAGGTAACTGATCTAAGTGTTCTTGTAGTGCCTTGAATTTTGTCTTCCAAACCCTTACAATATGTTTGGATGTCAACTTTGTATCTTAATGGAATGAAATTTGAAACCCACTTTGATCCTTTTTCAACCTTCCATAACCTATTTGATGTAGCATGTATTAACATAGTGGATTACTTAACTTTAAAAATAATATATGATCGTGTGTTTTTTCCCTGATATTTTGAGAATGATAGAAAGAAACATTTTTATGTTTATGCTTGGAGTTGCAGGTAGACTCCAAAAAGTAGTCCAATCTATTGTTTTTACACTCCTCAAAAAACATAACCAAGTTTTGATTTTCAATTCCTACTTGCTAGTTGGAAGTCTAAAACCTTGTTTTAAGACAAAATTAGAAGTCTGGTATTCTAATTCCATTTTACCAATTTTGAAACAAATGCAAAAAAATTCAAATCCAGATTTTGAAAAAGCCAATTCCTGTCATCTTCCACGAACCAAAATGACCCTTATAGAGAAATAATAAGCTTATAAATATGGACACGCGGAAACATCTAGTTGTGATAGGAAGGGTGAATGGAAAATAGGTGTAGAGTCTCTCTTGTTTTAGAAATATGACCTCATAATCCTCCGTGAGGCACCCATACATATATTTTAACAAAAACCACTTACTCTTGAAAGATTGGGACATTAAGGCAGTTAGAAATTTGAAGACCCTTAAATTCTTCTGAGATGGCCACATGTCATGCTTTTAAAATAATCAAGCTCACCAATAAAAGGGTCACAAATAGTCTTCAAATGGACACACAACACTCAAGGGGGAAATTTATTTAGATCGTCTCCATTCCTCTCCCAAAATATTGCAAGGTAGAAATGTATCCATCTTTTCACAAATTTGAGGTTGATTATAAAAAATAATTTGTGGGTAGCACTAAACTAAAATGTAGCACCCTGGCAAGAATTTTGGCAAGAAATCTCACTTCTTTCCCCTCAATTTTTTTGTAGTCTTCACATGTGCTACAATGAGCACACTTTAGAAGATGAAGCACTTGAAGGAAAAGATATAATAGACTTTGAAGAAACTCTACAATTTTGGTATTTTACTTCCCTAACTTCAAATGGTCACAACTTTTCATTCATTTCTTGAATTTTTTAATAGCATGTATCATTGGAAAATCTCCAAAGGATATAATTTCAGTCCCTAGTCAACATGCCTTTGGAATTTTTTTTTAGGGTACGGATACTAGATAATCTAAAGGCTTTCAAAAATGCACTTTTCTAAAATATAGTAAAATAGTAGTAAATTGATTTTTTTGTTTTTTTCAATCTTAATCAATTAACCACCTGTACACTACCTTAAGTCACCCAAATTATCTTCAAAATTCTTTAGATAAAGGTCATTTTAGATAACATCTACCAAATCCAATCTCATGTTTTACCATTGATTCACATTTCTAAAGTTTCTTTTGAAAATTAGTATTGTGTCCAATCTTTTGTATTCCTTATATTTTTCTTTTGGGAGGAGTTTTTCTATGAAAATATATTTTGTAAAGAAAAAGGTCTATAGTTATTATAAGTTGTCATTGACGAGACACTTTTTGCTAAATTGTGAGCAATAGCATCACGAAGCATATAGGTTTTGAAGACAAGCATTTGATAGACAAATATAAGTTGACCTAACTTCTCTATTTGTATTTTCTTTTTTACAAGTTCATATTGGACCTTTTCTTGGTTTTGCATTCATCTTTCAACAATATCAATCACAACATCTCAGATATTGTTAATCCTTATAGATAAAATTAGATATCTCCAAAAAAATTCTACCACACTTAACACCTCCAATAACCAAATTTATTTGGAGACAAGATGTGATGCCCCACTTAGATATCCTTGGAACAAGGATAAATAAAAGAAAAGATTTTTTTAAAACAAGTATGGATGCAAATGACAATCAACATATAAGGATCACAAAGATTGCAATAGAAGACTTAACCAATAATCCTAACAACCAATGAATCTCCAAGCACCACTACCTTACTAACATGCTCAGACTAAAAGATGAGAACCAAGGCAGCAACAAAACTTAAAATATCTAACGGTAAAGCCTGGAAAAACAAGAAAACCTAAAGGGTACTTGAAACACCAAATTGTGTTCCCTAAAAAATAGTGGAGATACCCCCTATTTTTCATGCAAGGGAAGACAAGTACAATTCCATGTGAGGAAGTACACCTTCACACAAGGAAGTGTGCTATGCTATTCAAGGAACTACCCTCTCATGCAAGGAAATGACTTGGAACAAACAATAATTCTCTCCACTTTGGTGTTGAGGTTCATGCAAGAGAACATAAACTTGTGCACGAGGAAGTGTCAAGTCTCATGAAGGAGAAAGTACAATATTATGTGAGCTTCCTCTACACTTCACATGAGAGAATGTCTTCTAGAGCTCGAGATATCACATTATCACGTGAGAAAACACTTCTCTTATGTGAGGAAGTATAATAGCAATAGGGAAAATGAAAGAAAAACAAGTAGGAACAACAATTCCTCCACATTGGGGAGTACAAGATCCATGAATCAAGGCTTGGACACTCAAACACAAAGCCAACAAGATAGAAAAAGCATAAAACCAACTAAACCATATAGTAAGGGAAATGTACTGAAAGTAACATCGCAATATATAAAAACTACCAAAATCTTGTGTGGTTCCTCCCAACTATAATAGCATCATGAGACCTCAAAGGTCCTAGCCATCTCCCACATGTAACATTCCAAATTGCCAACTAGATAGTCTAAGCTCTCTTATGAGGGTCTCACTACTAAAATGTGATAACATCATAAGAACAAGGAAATATAACATGCTAATCCAGTAAAGCAATAGATACTCCAACTAAGTAAATTAAATCATCTTATCATATGCTAAACATCATAAATAAGGAATGTGTCAAGTACACTAACATCACCTAAACATGATATCCAATCATTTCAATGAAAGCATAAACCACAAGGAAACATACTCTAGAATTTTGAATATACCAAGTGAGACATCAAGCACCAGTTACACTAGAATAATAAACTATCTTTGTACACCGATCCCCAATAGTGGTATAGGTAGCTACACCTCCCAACCATGTGGAATCCAAATGTCCACTCTTGCCATGCTAATGGAGATAATGATCCAACCACAAACACACATAAAGAAATCGTACATGGCAATCACTCATGCTAGACAATAATGAAGACTAAAACCAAGATCATGAGATAATGCAAGTACAAGAAGTCCTAGTTAGACACTTAATGGGTCAACTATGTAGGGAATCACTTGGAGGATAATCTCTTGGCATCAGGTAGCCAAACCTAGTATCATGCGACATCAACTCTCAAATAGAAGACACATGCACTGTATCCTCAAACTAACACTGGGCTCTTAAATATAATTTTATTATCTTAAATTAATTATCTAGTTTATTTATTTAGTTATCATTTGTGAGAAATTCTTCATGCCAACCCATTGGGAAATAGTCACCAAGCTACAAGAGAGAAGCCCCCTCCATGCTACCCTACCCTATCCATACTCATCCAACGATGAGTGCCTAAAGGCATGCATATTCCCAATAACACCCTAATGAAAATAACTCAACCAAAATACAAATAGGAGATTGGGCCTCACAAGTCATCTGAAAAATGCATGCGCACATGCTCATGTGTGGTGCACCACCATCATGAAGATCATAAAACAAAGGTTGGATGAGAACACAAGCAATAAAATACTCAACCAAAAAAAGCTCAAGAGAAAGGATGCAACATGCATCCCAATGAAACATAAAAGTGAAACAATAGTCTGACTAACATCCTATGGATGATCCAAGTCCATGACCAACATCATGCCAAAAAAACCCAAGAAAACTAAGGGCACACAAATCGAGGTAAAAACTTCAAAAATTGAAAATTTTGAAATCAAAACCCATTTGGTCTTAGGGCATAAAATCCATGAAAATCTAATAAAATTCAAGTTCAGACACTATATGCAAAAAGGCCAACATAATGGTGTGAAACCCCAAACCCTCATCGGGAAAATTAGGAAAACATGCATACTTGACCAACCAAGTAGAACTTACAATCATAAATAGAGGGGAACACTAGTTCTCATCCTCCTAACATATAGCTACCAAAAATAGAAATAAAAACAAAGTTGAAATATGAAAAAGAGAGAGCCGTTCCTAATAGCCAAAAGAGCTAAAATGGAAATCAACTAGATAAAATAAATATCCCACCGAAGCTACTAAAAGTTGCAGCAAGCCAAGATCTCCCTGAGCTAGATCTAATGAGACTGATCTTGTGAAGATCCCACACCCGTAGCTCTCACAATGAATAGAAATGTGATCCTTCAGAAGAGGATTTTAGAAAGATCTCTCAAATTTTTAATCTCCAAAAGTGAGAAGTGAGGAATTAATTTTCTCTTTGGATACTTATTCACTTTACAAGTGAATAATTGATGAGGGTAAATAACATAGTAACCTAGTTAAACCCTAAAACAACCCAAACGAAAATAGGTTATTCCAAGTAATTGGAATTCATCTATGGAAATCCTACCAAAAATTAAAATCAATTAAAATAATGCCCAAAAACCCTTAAAACAAAATCACAGAAAACCTTACAAACTTTTACGACATATGTGAACCTCTATATGCATGGACACATTCATAGGTCTAATCACATAATGCAAATAAGCCTGATTTTAATCAAATCATCAGAAGGTTTAGTTTAAACAATTAAATATGATATGTCGACCATACATAGATGACACTGGTAAAATATGAACAATTAAATCACTAACTCCATGTGTCACTACCAGGGATATAAATCATGCACACTAAAACACATGATCAAGTGCAATTGCTTATAATTACATAGCCAAAGAAATAAATGCATTAAATAACCTAATTTAAACATTTATTTAATCATACTCAAATAATCCATTTATATCACTCATGTTCGCATAAAGCATAACAAAATAAGAATGAAGTAAATTACCATAGCATTAAATCCAATATATAACCTAATTAGAGATATGTCCAAATACTGGATAACTAGATATCATCACCATCTCAAAATGGCATCATCATGCAAATATGATCAATTGCATAGTATAGTAATCTAACATCTATGATACTGGAAGTCAAAGTATAACATCTGACTCTCAGGTCATCTCAAATGTAAAAATTACATGAGTAACAAGTATTTCTCAAATCAAAATATAATAAAGTATAGACTACAAATACGAGAGGCACTAAATCTTCTCCCACTAGGCATAGGCTTACTCCTGGAAGCTTACAAGAAGATAGGGGTACAATCCTCTCAATCGTGTAGAATCTTCCCAAGTAGTATAAGTCTCATCGCTTAAGTCCCACTAGACCCTTACCTTCTCTATGTCCCAACCTCCAAAAGTCAATCTCTAATGTTGAAGGATAGAAATGGCCTCCAAAGAAAGTTGTCTATCCTCCACCTGTAAAGCATCCCAATGAACATGGGTCACATCAAGAATTATTATCTCAAAACATAAACATGAAAAACATCATGGATGTGCAATAGGCTAGGTGGTAATGCTAGTTGATAAGAAACAAGACTGATCCTCTCTAGGATCTCAAATGGCCCTACAAAACATGGTACCAACTTAGGGCCTTTCCCATAACGAATGGGGATCTTCCTTAGATGCACTCTCAAAAACACCCTGTCACCAATAGAAAAGTGATGATCCAACCTATGAGCATCTACATACTTCTTATGTCTATCCTAAATAGTAACCAAATTGTCTCTAATATGAACAACCTACTACTCCATATCCTAAAGCATCTTTGGACCTAGAAGTACATGGCCCTCCAAATGATCCCAACTCAAAGGGGTACAACACGGTCTACCATACAAGGCCTAAAAAGGTGACATACCAAGAGAACTATGATACCCATTTTTATAAGAAAACTAAAAAAGGTATAAATAATCCTCCCACTTCACCTACCTATCCATCACATACATGTGAAACATGTCTTCCAAAACTTGGTTCACTCTCTCAATCTAACCATTATGGGTGATAAGCTAAATTAAAATTGAGTTGTGCATCCAAAGCATGCTAGAGAGATGTCCACAGTGCTAAAGTAAACATTGGATCTCTATCTAAAGTAATCCAATGAGGGATCCCATGCAATCAAACAATATCTTTCAAGAAAACATGCACTATAGAAGAAGTTATGTAGGATGTCCTTATGGGTCGAAAATGCGCTACCTTGGAAATTTTTTCCATTGTCACCATAATAAAATCATGTCATTGTGATGACATAGGCAACCCCATGATGAAAACAATAGATATCGTATCCCATTTCCAATCAAGAATGGTATGCGGCTACAAAAGACTTGTCAGATGTTGATTCTTTTCCTTCACTCTCTGGCACTTGAGACATCTAGCAACAAAATTAGCAACATCACAACTCATCCCTACCCAAAAGTATAACTTTTAAGATTGACATACATCTTCTTGACGATAGGATGTGTGAAATATGGTGCATAATGTGCTTCTAACAAAACCAAGGTATGAAGGTCTCCTAACACTGGTACATAGATACACCCCAAGTGTCACAGGAATCCATTGGACTCAATCAAATAACCTAAAAATCTCCCCTGAATGGTACATCTAGACTTGATCTTTGGCCTCACCTCCTAATACCATGTGTGACTAGGAAAGGCATCCAAGATATGACCTCACAAATCCACTCCCAATAACAAAAATAATATCTCATGTCACCTCCTACTCAAGGAATCTGTGATGATATTTTCTTTCCCTTTAATTTAATCAACATCAAAGTCATATTCAAATAGGAAATCCATCCAACGGTGCTGTCATGCATTCAAGATTGGCTAACTAAAGATATATTGAAAGCTCCTATGATCACTATGCAACTCAAGCATGTGTCATAAAAGGAAATACATCCAATGAAAAAGAGCATGCACTATGGCCGCAAGTTTTAAATCATGAGTGGGGTAGTTGAGTTCATGGTCTTTGAGTTTCCTAGACTCATATGTAATCACTTGCCCATCCTACATCAACACCGCACCCACACCTTCCAATGAAGCATCTATGCAAACTATAAAATAACCTACAAGATTTGGCACTACAAGGACTAGTGCACTAGTCAAACTCTCCTTAAGAGAATTAAATGTTGTCTCACACTAGTTTGACCAAACACACTTCTTCCCTTTCCACTAAAGAGAAGTGATGGGATGAGCTACATGAGAAACATTCTTCATGAAGCAATGGTAATAACCTACCAGTCCCATGAAACTACAAACTTGAAAGACATTAGTGGGTACTAGCCAATCCATGATACCTCAATTTTTTCTTTGGATCCACCACAATACAATTACCAGTGTTGATATGCCCCAAATACTTCACTTCTAACTAGAAGAATCCACATTTACCCAAGTTATTATACAATTAATGATCTCTCAAGCACTACACTACTTGGAATAAATGGACCTCATGCTCCTCTATATTCTTAGAATAGATCAATACGTCATCCAAGAATATAATGACACATCGATTGAGGTACATGTGAAATACTCCATTCATTAGGCTCATGAACATTGATGGTGCATTGGTTAAACCAAAGGGTAGAATCGTGAACTCATAATACCCATATCATGTACAAAGAGTTGTCTGAAGAATGTTGGCCTACTGAATACAAAGCTGATGGTATCTCTACTTAAGATCAATCTTCAAGAACACTCAAACTCCCTTTATCTGATTGAATAATTCATCTATCCTTGGTAGAGGATATCAGTTCTTCATGATCACCTTATTCAACTACCAGTAGTCAATGCATAAATGCAATGATCCATCTTTCTTCTTCATAAAGATGACTAGTGCACCCCATGAGGATACACTAGGATGAATATGGTTTTTGGAAAACAATTCCTCCAACTATGATCTAAGCTTACTCAACTCCTAAGTAGTCATGTGGTAAGGAGCTCGTGATATTAGCTCTGCTCCAAGTATGAGATCGATCCAAAAACCAATGTCACATTGTAGTGGCATAATTGGTATCTCGTCAAGAAACACATTTGCATACTCACGAGGGAGTAGGTGATCATCAAGTGTCACCATATGGCTCTTAGCTTCCTCAAGATCATTGATAGAAATAATGAACATTTAATGTCTCTTTTGCACACTCCACTTCAGCTGATTAGCTAAGATCATCCAAAGTGAGACTGGTCTTTGGACCCCTAAAAACTCCACCTATCCACCTTTGTCATTAACACACTATACCAACTTATGGTGGAAATCTATATTCACCTAATTAGTGGCTAACTAATCCATGCATGACACAATGTCATAAGATCCTAGTGGTAGGATACGAAGATCCACTATGGTGGTGAAGGTACCTAAGTTCAAACTATAACCACTGACCAAGACATCTATAACCACTTTGGATCTTATGGTTAACTTCACTTGCCACCTATCGATCTAATGTGCTACGACTAGCCCACATTGTTGAACAAGAGATGGTGAAATAAAATAATTTGAAGCATCTAAGTAAAATAATGTTGAAGATGAAATACCATGCAACATACCTATAGCCTTGACTATGGTACCTTGATGCTTAGCTTGACAGTTATAAAAACCACTGCAAAGACTTGATGGCTTCTACCTACATCTCCTGCAGTAGGCTCTGATCTAGCTGCACCTCTACTAGTTCCTGAAGAAGGCTTAATAGGATATCTCAGTGCATAAGCCATCTTAGTGCTTTATGGGTGAGCTAGCCACAAGAGTAACATTCTCTTGCAAGGTTGGATACAAGTCCACACCCACCTTGAGAAGCACTAGAAAATGGTATACTTCCCTTGCTAGAGTTTTGCTGACTACTCTAAGGAGAGAAATCCTATTGAGACTTTTGTCCATGGCTTTAGTCATCCCTTTTCTTCCCCGAGGCACCTAAATTCTATCCACCCTTTAACCAAAACCCTTTTTGTCAATTTTGACAATGATATCCACCCTGAGAGGGTGTTTACTAGGTTTGGCCCTTTCCTAAGGATTGAGTAAACTATGCATCCTACCTAAGGTCCATGCACTTTGGTTCTAAGAACTTGATTTACTACTAAACACCCTAGCCACATTATTTTCAATAATTCTTTCCTTCTCCATGGCAAGTCCAAGCATCCTCGATTGGTGAACATGAACATCTCCAATGATAGAGTCCCTAAGGCCCCTAAAAAAATATTATGTGAGGAGTGCTTCATCATGATGGTAATTCAAATACTTCCTCAACCAAAGAAACTACTTCTCATACTAATCCACTAACATACTCCCGTGCTTGAGCTCATGGAATTCATCAGTATGAGCCTCACAGTATTGTGGAGAAAGGAAACCTCTCCTCAAAGATCTCCCAAGTGAGACCTACCACATTGATACAAAGTTTCTTGCTCTCCATATCCCACCATATAGATCTATGGTCTCTCACCAATGTGATAGCACAACGGGCCTTCATGTTGCTTTTGTAGGGTAATAAGGAAAAGCAACACCCAATATCCTATAACCAGGTCTCAACCTTGAGCCCCATCCCTTGGCCATCAAATAGTGGTGGTTTATACCTTTGAAGCTCCTACATCATCTCTGTCTAGGTGAATTCAACATTATCCCAACCATGACCCCTCCATTGCTATCCTCTGCCACCAAGTGGTGTATGTGAACTTTCACGCTCATAGTCATGTTCCTCTTCTTCCCTATGATCTAATCTATGAGAATATCCATGATGAGATCCCTCTTATTTTCTACGGTCACATTGGCTCTCCTCTATATGAGGCCCTAACTGAGATCTGATCTCTTGAAGAAAAGGCATCAGTGCCCCAATGCCACCCTGATCATTGTTACCTTGCTCTTCCCTAGCAACATAATGTTCTTCCTCTTGGTGTTCTTCTTCATGGTTATTCTGTCAGTTGCTAGTCTGACCACTAGGTCTACATGCAAGAGGCATCACTATGGAAGCCACAAGATAAGGTTAGAAACACTTGTCACAATCATAGAGTCACACGCATGAACCACAATGAGATATCAAAATAAAAAAACATAGATAACAACATACACACTAAAAACAAAATCATAGTGGAATCATAATACAAAGATCTCAATGTTGCAACATGGGCTCTGATACCAGATGTAATGCCCCACTCGGAGATCCTTGGAACAAGGATAAATAAAAGCCAAGATATTTATTTTTTTATAAACAAGTATGGGTGCAAACAAAAATCAACATACAAGGATCACAAAGATCACAATGAAAGACTTAACCAACAATCCTAACAACCAATGGATCTCCAAGTGCCACTACCAAACTGACACACTCAAACTAAAAGACAAGAACCAAAAGAAAAATAGAACTCAAAATCTTTAATCCGTCAAAGCATAGAAAAATAAGAAAACCTAAAGGGTACTTGAAACACCAAATTGTGTTCCCCAAAAATATTGAAGATACCCCCTATTTTTTGTGTGAGGAAAGATAACCATAGTCTCATGTGAGGAAGTACACCTTTGTATGAGGAATTATGCCACACCACACAAGGAACTACCCTCTCATGTGAGGAAATGCCTTGAAACAAACAAAAATTCTCTCCACTCTGGTGTTGAGGTTCACATGAGAGAATGCAAACTTGTGCATGAGGAAGTGCCAAGTCTCACATGGGAGAGAGTATAATCTTGCATGAACTTCCTTTGCACTTTGCATGAGAGATCATATTCTCATGTGAGAAAACACTTCTCTAACATGAGGAAGTATAATAGCAATAGGGAAAATAAAAGGCAAATAAGTAGGAACAATAATTCCTCCACACTAGGGAGTGCTAGATCCATGAATTGAGGTGTGGACACTCAAACACAAAAACAACAAGATGGAAAAAGCATAAAACCAACTAAACCATAGCACTAAAGGAAATGTACTGAAAGTAACATCACAATGTAAAAAAACTACTAAACTCTTGTGCAATTCCTTCCAACCATAATAGCATCATGAGACCTCAAAGGTCCTAGCCATCCACTACACGTAACATCCCAAACTACCAACCAAATAGTTAGAGCTATCTTATGAGTGCATCACTACTAAAATGTAATAACATTATAAGAATGAGGAAATATAACATGCTAATCTAGTAAAGCAATGAACACTCCAACTAAGTAAATCACATCATATAATCATATGCTAAACATCATAAACAAGGAATGCATCAAGTAAACTGACATTATCTAAACATGATATCCAAGTATTCCAATGAAAGCATAAATCACAAGGAAGCATACTCCAAAATTCCAAATATACCAAGTGAAACATTAAGCACCAATCACAATGGAATAATAAATTGTCTTTGCACACCAGTCCCCAATAGTGGTATAGCTAGCTGCACCTCCCAACCATGTGGAACCCATAGGTCCACCCCCTTTGTGTTGATGGAGATAATGATCCAACCATAAACACGCATAAATTAAATGTCCATGACAATCACTCACACCAAACAGTAATGAATATTGAAACCAAGATCATGAGACAATGAAAGTACAAAAGGTCCTAGTCAGACACTTAATGGTCAACTATGTAGGGACTCACCTGGGACGGTAATCACTTGGCATCAGGTAGCCAAAGCTAGTATCATGCAGTATCAACTCCCCAACAAAAGTTGCATGTACTATGTCCTCAGACTAACACTGGGTGTTCACATATCATTTTATTATCTTAAATTTATTACCCAGTTAATTTATTTAGTTATCACTTGTTATAACTACTTCACGCCAACCCATTCACCAAGCTGTGAGAGAGAAGCCTCCTCCATGCTACCCTACCCTACCCATACTCATCCAACGATGAGTGCTCAAAGGCAAGCATATTCCCAATCCCACCCCAATGAACATAACTCAACTAAAATACAAATGGGAGATCAGGCCTCACATGCCACCTAACAAATGCACACACGCGTGCTTGTGTGTGGTGCACCATCATCACAAAGATCATAAAGCAAGGGCTAGATGAGAACACAAGAACTAAAATACTCAACCAAAAACAAGCTTAGGAGAACAGATGTGGCATGCATCCCAATGCAACATAAAAGTGCAACAATAGTCTAACTGACATCCTACAAATGATCCAAGTTCGCGACCAACATCATGCCAAGAAAACCTGTTACTCAAATTTTGCACATATTTAAAATTTTAAGTATACATGCAGTGAAAATACAAAAGTGCTTTTCATTTCATTCAAATAATAGAAATGTCTTTGTATTTATTTATTTTCAATTGTACATTGATGTTTTCAAACAATGAAATGAGGTCATATGCTAAACAGAAAAAATCTCACACAAGTCGTTAGTATAGCCCACTTTATTAAATTTCTTTCATAAGGAAATATATAAACAGATACATATGAATGAAAGAAAAGAGGAGTAGAGATAACCAGTCATTGCCTATTGCTTTGACTGGTTATAAACCCTTTGTCTGGTGCACTCATCCAGCTCCGAGCTCCATGATATCCAACATCTGCAAAAATATGGAAGTGACTGATGTTAGATCCTGAAGGATCTAAGCAATGACTAACTATCTCTACAATGACATATTCTATCTGTTGATGCATTTCAAATAGAAAAGAAACTGAAAGAAAGAAATAAAAGTTATTGTGAGTGTCACGAGCCCATGCTCGAACCTCATAAGATATACAACATGATAGAAAATATTACAACAAAGAAATGATGAAATTGCAAAATTCTTATCAAACTGAAACATACATGCTTTGGTATGAGAACAATACAAATAGCAGATTTCCATGACAAAGATTTTGATACAATTACCGCGAGCTCACAAAAGATAGCTACTATATTGCTGTAGTTGGTGTTTTATTGAAATTTTACTACAAACAATCAAAGAGCTATACTTATTATAGTTGATATCATCTTTCAAATATCAATTAAAATCCTGAGCATAAATCCTTAGATGTAGCCTTTGACCTTGCACGTGGTCCTATAAATCAAGAGTGTGGTGTGAAGTTCAGGGAAACATCAATGTAGCTTTCTCAAGCATGGGAGAAAATAGATGAACAGGGTGCCAACAGTTTCAGCTGAAGCAAAAATTATGTTGTCAAAGAAATCAAATTTGGGTTTGAAGCTCAATCTACAATCTTGCAGGGTGTGGAACTTTTTGCAGATGTTGTGAAAGTGACAATGGAACCTGGGGCCGGACTATGGTTATTAAACAAAGCTATAGAGCTACAAAGGTTACAAAGGCTAATTAGCACATCTGAAGAAATTGCACAGGTGGGTACCATCTCAACAAACATGAAAAGATAAGTATGAATACTACTCACAGCCCATCAGACTACTATAGTTTTTTTTTCATACTATTTGAACAACCAACTAATATGGGAGATCACCAACTAAAGGAAAGTGCCAATGTAACAGTTGCTCAAATACAACATTTCAACATTAATGAGATTTTCTTTGTTTAAGCTTACTCAGAGGAAGGTTCAAAGGTTCCAATAATAGGAAGATTTCTAAGCCTTTCCTAGAAATGGTTGCTAAGTGTTTGGAAAAGGATTTGTTAAAGAGACCATTTGCAATAAAGTTTTTGAGACATTCATTCTTCAATAATGTCTTAAATAGTGAGGTCGCAGTTGATACTATTCTACACGGATCAGATCAAGACATTAAAACAAAAGGAAGCAGGCACTATTGAATAGAGAATAATAAACAAGGTGGAGATCATATGGTACAATTTCATTCACTCTCTTTAGAAGCTTTTGTGCCTCTACAATCTCCAAATGAAAAAGAAATTGTTGATGCTTTTAAGGGCGATACCAATCCTTATAGCATGCCTAAAATGGAGCACATTAAAGACCACAAATTGGTGGTATTGTAGATGCAAAAGAGAAAAAAAGTAAAATATTCTGGAGGATGGTCATCATGTTTCTAATCAAAGTCACAATGCTAGAAATGATCTTCCAGCTCACCTACAAGAGAACTCGTGTTTTGGGTTTTGGATAAATGAAATTATTATAAAAACCTGTATGTAAGCATATTCCCAGAAAATGTAACAGAAAACAACCATAAAGTAGCAAGTTTCAGCTACATGGCGGCAAAATAAGAGACTTTCAACAGTATTTTTCATTGCGGCATCCAAAATACAATTAGGAGCCCATGCAATAAGATTCAACAAAGTTAGAAAGTCCACAATCAATAGAAAAAGATTTTACATCTTCATTTCTAGCTAAGGAAATAACAAAAACAAAAACCTTAATCTATCAAAGCAAGGAGAAGATTGGCTACATCAGAGAAACTACATTTCAACAGTTACAAATTTCATTATCATTCATGGCAACATCAGATTCAGAAAATCTAAATTCTTACCTCTGCAGCTATAATGGAAGGTGCACAGTCATGGAAAAATGAAAATAATTCAAAGACCAAGCAATATGCAGCAAAAAATCTAGAGACCCTCCACCTCATACAGCATATCAAATATGACAAACTCATCAATGGACACAACGAACTCATCAATGGTGGCACATAACTCAAAATCCTCGAATTTCTCAAGACCTCCAGCATGCGAATGAAAAAATTGAATGACACTTTGGATATTCAACACCTTGTTATGCCCTTTTCTATATTTCATAAGCATTTTGAAGTCCGTAGGGGTTTCTTTTATGTGGGGTTTTTAAAAAAAAATTTC
This sequence comes from Cupressus sempervirens, assembly GCA_028749045.1. Taxonomy (NCBI): domain Eukaryota; kingdom Viridiplantae; phylum Streptophyta; class Pinopsida; order Cupressales; family Cupressaceae; genus Cupressus; species Cupressus sempervirens. The sequence continues at coordinate 294,008,348 of CM053788.1, read as the reverse complement.
ACATATTTTTACTATATTTGAAAGGGGGTTATATTGAGTTATTTCTTTTGCATGGTTATTGTTGTAAGGAAAACAATATTGAAATGATAATATTATAATTCATTTAATATTTGTCTTCTATTTTTAATGCAAAAGGAAAGTGAGGCATGATATTCATGATATGATCTTTATGAGGATGTTAAAATTTGAAGACAGTAAGAACCTTTTTAGGAAGGAATCTAGGGTTGACTTTAAACTTGTTATGGCAATTGAAGGGCCTTTATTGACTATTAGAGTGTTTTTAGGGCAGTTATTAGTGAATCATTGGGTTCTTTATGAGATAATGGAGTTTTCCCAGGGGTAGGACTTCATTATGTGAGTGTTTAAGTCCTTTTTTTGTGCTATCATTCTGCATACGACCTAGGGGGTTGGGTATTGTACTTAATAAGTTTTCTAACTCATTTGAAGGGAGTTCTAATTTTATGGATAGAGTTTCTGTGACTACTCTGAGTTCTAAACTGTATTTGCAAAGTCTATAATTCATTTTGAAGAAATAATACCAGTGATAGCAGTGTGATCATGCTTTATGAATTTAGTTGTTAAGCCTTTTCCTTTCTGCAAATTTTGTGTGTGTCTTGAATGATTTGATAAGTTAACTTGTGAATGTTTTCTTTATTCCTTATTTTCTGTCTCATTCTAACACCTTTTTGTAGAAAAGTAAGTTTTCTTGCAGGTTATGATATGTGTTTATAGGTGAAATTAGTCAAAGTGAGGTAATAATTTATCCTTTTTTTGTAGTTTCAGTATTAAAACTTTATCATAAATCACTTGTGCAAGCCTTTGCAAGAAGATGTGCTTTATCTATATTTCATAGAGCTATATAATCCTCTTTGTTACATGTTTGTTATGTCTTCATAGTAACTTCTGGTGTATCACCTCTTTTCTTAGTTTAAGCTTTAGGTTTTAGGTTTATTTTCTGCACTTTCTTACCTTTTCCCCTCTAAGTTTTCATTAAGTTTTAGAGTGTTTCACTAAAAGATCTAATAGGAGCCGGCCTAGAATCTGGAGGTTTCATTTCATTATCCAGTCTCACATAATGAAATGACTCCCATGTTAAGTAAGGGTTACTGAACATTGCCAGTTTAGTAGGGTGCAAATCTTGAAACTTAACAAAACCTAAGAAAACTAGGTGACATGCAAATCAAGGTAAAAACCTCAAAACTCAAAAACTTTGAAATTAAAACCCATTTGGTCTTAGGGCACAAAAGCCACAAAAATCCAATAAAATATAGATTCATATATTGTATGAAAAAATGAGTAGCATAACGATGCAAAACCCCAAACCCTCATCCTAAAAATTAGGAAAAAGTTCATACCCAACTAACCGAGAAGAACTAACAATTAGAAATGGAGGGGAACACTAGTTCTCAGACTCCTAACATATAGCTACCAGAAAAAAAAATAGAAACATTGTTGAAACATGAAAACAAGAGAGCCCTATGTGACAGTCAAAAGGGCTAAAGAAAAAATTAGCCGGATAAAATAAATATCTCGAAGAAGTTGCTGAAAGTCGCATTAAGCCAAGGTCTCCCTGAGTTGGATCCAACGAGATTGATCTTGTGAAGATCCCATGCCCATAGCTCTCACAATGAACAAAATTGAATCCTTCAAAAGAGAATTTTGGAAAAATCTCTCAAATTTCTAATTTCCAAAAGTGAGAAGTGAGGAATTAATTTTCTTTTTGGATACTTATTCACTTTTCAAGTGAATAATCGATTAGGGTAAATAAATAGGTAACCTATTTAAACCCTAAATCAACCCAAACAAAAATAGGCTTATTCCAAGTAATTGGAATTCATCTATAAGCTGCCAAAAATTAAAATCAATTAAAATATGGCCCAAAAACCCTTAAACCAAAATTGTAAAAAACCTTACAAATTTTTGTGACAAATGTGAACCTCTAAATGCACAAACACATTCATAGTTCTAATCACATAATGCAAATGAGTCTGGATTTAATCAAATCACCGAAAGGTTTAGTTTAAATAATTAAATATGATACAATGACCATATAGGGATGACATTGGTAAAATATGAACAATTGAACTTCTAACTCCATGTGCCACTGTTAGGGATATAAATCATGCACACTAAAACACATGATCAAGCGCAATTGCATATAATTACATAGTCTAAGCAATAAATATATTAATTAACCTAATTTAACCACTTATTTAATCATACTCAAATAATCCATTTACATCACTCATGTTCACATAAAGCATAACAAAACAAGAATGAAGTAAATTACCATATCATTAAATCCAACATATAACCTAATCAGAGATATGCCCAAATAACAAATAATCAAATATCATTATAAAACATACTATCATCTCAAAATGGCATCATCATGCAAATATGATCAACTGCACAACATAGTAATCTAACATCTATTATACTAGAAATCAAAGTATAACATCTGACCCTCAAGTCATCTCAAATGTAAAAATAACATGAGTAATAAGTATCTCTCATATCAAAATATAACAAAGTACAAACTACAAACATGAGATGCACTACAAAGAAAACACGGTAAGGGGAAAATGGCTAAGAAAATCAACACCTTAAATTTTTTGTCTATTGATAGTTTTAGTTAATGCAAAATAGTTTAGTTTGTTTTCCTTAGCCTTGTCACACGTTTTCATCTTTTATAGCCTTGTCCAACACATCTTTTTAATATCCAACACTTAGTCAACATCAAGAAAAGAAACATAGAAATGGGCATTATTGACTTAGTCAATGTGCTCATAGCTACTAAATCCTTTGGTGTGAAGATGTTGCATTTATTTTAGTGTTGAGGAAGAAGTAGTGACCTCCTACATGACAATAACAACTATGCACTCTCCTTTGACTATGCCATATATTTCATTTAAGATGTTAGTGCTCCATCATTTTGATTGATTATTAAGGTAAATTAATTTTTAGTCATTGATTGCTATCAAAATTCAACTTTGTAGTTTTGGGGTTAAATTTATTGATTCATGTTTCATTACTAGTGGTTCACAAGTGTTAATGTTATAATTCTGTTGGATAAATTATATTATATATATATATATATTATTACATATATTGTTATATAACAATTATAATATATTGAGGGTATATTACTTGTGTTATAACTATAACTAATGTAAGTTAATATGTTAAATAGTCATGTCTCTTTAAGAGACATGTCTCTTTATTTCACATATATATTCATTCATATAGTAACTTGGAAAACACATAAAAATTTCAAAAGTGTTATTACAAGTTCAAATCCTATTTCACTAACATGGTATTAGAGTAGATACAAACTCTTGGGACAAGAGATTTCATGACAATAATATATTCCAGATTGATATTGGATGTTATAGACCATACATATACATTGTTGGGTAGACTAAGAGGTCATTTATTATAAAATATTATAATCTACATAGAACAGATGATGCATGTCTCACGCATTGGTATAATTTGCACTGACAGATTGTCAAACCAGTAGCCTTGCATGAGAGAGGTCATTGAGATTTTGGTTGCATGTAGAGAAGCTAAAGTAACATTATAGTGTGTGGAAAGTGTTTGGATTGCCGACTACGATAGTGAAGATGAAGCAGTATACTTTCCAGATTGATATACTAAATTTTGGCCCAATGTTCCACATATAATAAATCCTTCTTGGATTTCTACTATAGGCCATCAATAGGAGAATAATCACATGAACCACATCAAGGCGACAACGTGGAGTAAATTCTAAGAACCATATTCTCATTATCAGGACTCCCAAATTACTAGTAAACATAGAATTTATATTTGAATAAAGGCTCTAGTGATTGTTCACATATACCAATTTATTTGTAGTGTTAGGAAGCAATATAATTTACAACTCTCGAGATGCATGAGGGGCCGCATTGAATGTAGCAATTAGTCAAGCTAGTAGTGAAATACTTGACCCATATTGAATGGCAAATTGGGTGGGATTAAAAGCAAGCTACACTAGATTTCAATGCATTACGAATGTCTTACCACGATGTAGATCTAATCTAGACAGTGAGCGAGTAATGGACATTGGAATGAGAGTAGTGGTGAGAATTGTGTTGGATATGAATGCAAAGAACTCAGACTATGAATATTTAGTGAAGTGACCACTACAGAATTGTTGGTCACCACTGAATGTGCTCATAGTTGTTGACTCAATCGTGTACATGTGGTGAAAAATCTTCTTGTGGTCCATGTACTCAGCTTGCATATGGCTCGCCAATATGTTCTATGTAAAGGGTTTAAAATGATATGAGTTCACTTCTCATTTCAACAAATACTTTTCAGATGTATATCTGTGATATAAGTGTTTAATTTTATTTTATTTTAATTATCATATCCCTTATTCTGCAGTGGAGTCAAGTTTTGTGAAATATTCATTTACATCCCTATGAATATATTTGCATTGCAATATAGTGAATGGGTGATTCTTGGCTATTGTCCAGGTGGAATTGAAGATGCCACCTACGATAGATATATATTTTTGTAAAGGACAATTTTTTATATAGGACCATCACTAATAATAGATTGTATACTCTTCTAAACCATATGTGAGAGTCACATTGAGTTCCCCAATGCAATGTTTTCTTTCTTGGGAGCCACTAAATTGGATGCTAATATATACATATCGTCGTTGATGGCCATGCATGATGATATCTTGTTGATTCACTCTTTTCAACTCCTTAATTTGCCTTTGATTATGTTTGCTGCATGAGGTATCACCTTATTTATTTGTCAATGGAAGGTATTCCTTTATACATATCACCGTGGTCATAGCAAGTATTGATGAATACATAAAGGAAATTAATAAGTTATCAATCAGAATTTTAGCGATTAATGTTACAAGTTGAAATAAAAGCATTCGAGGTGAAGTGATATTGTACCCCACCACGTGACTTAGAGGAGAACTTGGGGTTTCTGCTCTTCATGGCTATTGTAGATTTGAATAAGTAGGAGTTGATGTATTTGGTGGAACGACATTGATGTCTAGATGGTGTGCATATTTGTAATGATTTTCTTTCTCAAAAATGGAGAAAGAAATGATGGTAAACAAGCATTATTTGATACATGGGCATGTGACACATTGTGAAAGCCATACCAATGTGGCTTGAATTACAAGGAGATAGGTTGTGTGTCTATATATATGCAATGTTGTTGGCATACTTATATGTTCAATAATATAAGAGTGGGAATCCAACATTGTAAGGTTTAATGGTAATCAATGTTCTATTTTCATTTGAACCATTCTTATATAGGAGCAGAAAAGACGTACTCAAATTGTTTAATTCTTACATGGTTGCATTTCTTGATTTGATGCACATGGACCTTCATTGGAGCAACTTATATTATTATTGCAGATAAGTATTATTACCCTTGGATATTGCATGTATCTACTCATTGTAGTCTCTCTCTTATTTTGTATTTCTATAATTACTATAAATAGCTATTTTCCTTGATCTTTTCTTTTGTCTCTAAGGATGTTCTTGCAAGAAAAGAAGATTGGTACATTAGGCATGCCACCAAATATTGTGTAGATTAAATCTTATGATAGTAGCTTCAAAGAAGTTGTGATTTAGGATTCATGAATCATCTAATGAATAGGTTGGATAATGTGAGTTTCTTGAAGTGAATATCCTTGATGATTGACATTATGAGAGGGAGTCTAACAATTCATTAGAGGTAACCTTAGAGAAAGAGAGGGAGCATAAAATGAATATGCTTAAATCAAATTTTTGATGATCATGGTTTAAAATGATTAGACCTTGTTGATGGATTCAACACTAGTCAAAGGCTATAGCTATTGGATACAATTGTTCAATTATGTGTTGTATTTGATGTTACACAAATGTCATATCAGTTATTAGATAGAGTTTATCGAGCTCAGTTGGTTAGAAAAGAAAATTACAGAGTCTACTAAGCTCAGTTGGTCAGCAAAGCAAATTTCAGAGTCTATCGAGCATTCCTGAAAGTTACTCTATGAGAATAGTTTTTACCGAGCTCACTCGATCATGGAAGGAAAATGAGGAAGAAGTCAGTGGTAACTAGGCTCATAAGGTTATTGAAGAAAAGTTAGTGTTTACTGAGTTCACTCAGTCTCCAAAGAATTTTGCAGAGTTCGCAGTGTTCACCAAGCTTTAGTTGGTTGACACTGGAAATTAGTTCTAGAGCAGTGTTTACTGAGTAGGGTCAGCCAATGAAGGATTTCATTTTTTTGAGAAATAAAGTGTAATTCTTTCATGTAATGAATGTAGCCAGTTGATGTAATGATTATTGATAATTGTAACTTGTTAATGAGCCGACTTGACAATTTGTAAGGTATAAATAAAAAGTCAAGTTGTGAATTCTATAGTGTAATAAGAAAGCATGCAAGTGTATTAAGTGAAGAGAAAAGTGTGAGCAAATTTTGAAGAAGGATAAGATATCCTTGAGGAGCAGCAAAGTTGTATTTGATTAGAAAATATCTAGTAAAGCAGAATAGAGATCTATATTAGCAAATCAGTTGCATCTCATTCAGGTCAATTCATTATTACTTTCTCACCATTGTAGTAGTGATTTCTAAATCTCTTAACAGAGTTGGTTTAATAGCCATTTTGTAAATCCTCTAACAAGGTGATAATTCTATTGAATGTTTCTAAAGTCCTTTAGCAAGGCCACTCCTAGTAGGGTGATTAAATCCTTTAACAAAGTCACACCTAACAGTGTGTTTTGTAATCTTTAGTAGGGTTGGCTCTTAACAAGGCTCACTTCAGAAGAGTGAAAATCAGTAGCTAGCTACTTGGTGGTTTTTTCCATATTGGGCTTACGTTAAATCTAGTGTCTCATGTGTTCATGTTATTTCTTTTATGGTTGCATGTTAATCATTTTGAATGCTTAAAAATTAGTAATAAGTTAAAACATTCATTGCATCTACTGAGTTATAACATTTCTCTTTGTGGCTACCAAGTGACAGTAGTAACTAGTTTTATAAGACAACTAAGGGATCTATATATTTGTTTTTGTGGTAACTGATTAACCCCCTCCACCGCCCCGCCCCCCCCCCCCCCCCCCCCCCCCCCCCCCCCCCCTCAGTTACTCCATCTATATTTCCAACAATTTGTTTCAGAGTGTTTGATGCTTGTAGGAAGGATTTCAAGGATCTAAGCTAAAGATCAAGATGTCTTATAAGAGGGAAATTCCAAGGCTTAATAGGGATAACTTTTTAGCATGGAAAGGTCTCATGAGACTCCATCTAGCTTCCATTGGAGATACAAGATTAAAATATCTTGATGAAAAATATACAACTCCTTCTAGTACATTATCTTTCAATGACATTGCTGAGAAGAAGACTCATAACCCCATGATGATAGACATTGCATCTGCCTTGAGCTATGAACAATTTGATGATATCAAGGACTACAAAAATACCTTTGCTATGTGGAACAAGTTGAAAGATATCTATAGAGGTGATGAAAATGTGAAGATAGCCAAAATAGAAAGTCTAAGAGGACAATTTGATCAGATGAAAATGAGAGAGGATGAAAATATTGCCAAATATGTTGAAAGAGTCAAAGCAAGTGTCAATGCAATCAAAGCTTCTAGAGGAGATATCAAAGAAGAAATAGTTGTAAGTAAAGTTCTTAGAACATTGCTTCCCATTTATGCAATTAGAGTTTCTACAATTCAAGAAAGAAGATGTGAAGCATGTAACTAGTCTTATAAAACTAATTTCTAGTAGAAACATGTTTCATGGCCATAATAGGAAGATTGACTACATTTTAGCTAGATAATTATGACAACTATGTTCCAGCTTCTAAGAACATTGAATCAGCATTTGAAGCCAAGCTTTCACTCAAAGAAAAGGGCAAGAAGATAAAGGATTCTCAATCAAAAAGTGAAGAAGAATCATAACAGAGTTCTAACAGTGATCTTGAGATGGTTGAAGCTCTACTTGCAAAGAAATATTCAACAGACAAAGGAAAATATAAAGATAAAGTTTCTCTAATCTATTTCTTATGTGAGAAAATTGGTCATATTGCTGCTAGGTGCCCAAACAAGCAAAACAAGGATGAGAAGAAAGGTCACAAGTGCAATGGCAAGAAAGATTTCAAATCATTCAAAGAAAAAGGTAATAAAACATGTTTCATGGCTTAAGATTCTAAGAATTCTAATAATAGTGAAAATGAAATTGTTTACATTGCTGTAAAAGGTGAATCAAATAATGATGAGGAAGATAAGATGGCACTTATCTCTCATGTGAGAAAAAATTACATGGATCATAAACAATGGTTGTTCTCACCATATGACTAGTGACAAAACAAAGTTTGAACAATTTGAAGATTATGATGGTGGTAGTGTGAGGTTTGGTAATAATGAACCTTGTTGCATAAAAGGAAGAGGAAGAATCTCACTAACCAAAGAGCTTGTATGTGATAATGCCTATTGGGTTGAAGGACTAAAATATAATCTGTTGAGTGTGGCATAGCTAATCAATATTGGATTCAAGTTTGAATTCATGCATGGAAAAGAAAGACTATTGGATAACAAAAGAAAGTTGATTGGATCGAGCATATAGATAAAAGGTGACTTGTTCTATCTTGAACTTGGTGAATGTTTATGTTTTATTGCTCAAGTTGAAGAAATTTGGTTATGACATAGAAGGTTATGTCATGTGAATTTTGATAACCTGGTGAAAATAAGAAAATTCAGAAAAGTAAGAGGCATTCCTATTATAAAGAAACTTGATGTTGGTCTATGCAAGAATTGTCAGATTGGTAAGATGGGAAAGACTAGCTTTAAAAGTAAAAACTATCAGTCTGAAGAAGTTTTAAAAATTGTGCATACTAATTTATCTGGACCTATTGGAATTGAGAGCTATATTGGAGAAAAGTTTTTCATTCTTTTTGTTGATAACTACTCTAGAATGATGATTGTCATGTATCTAAGAGAGAAATTAGAAGCATTTGAGAAGTTAAAATGGTATTTGGCCAGAGTAGAAAAGGAAACAGGGAAAAGACTAAAATGCTTGAGGTCAGACAAAGGTAATTCATCTTCCATGAATTCAATAACTTTTGCATTGAAAGAGGAATCAAAAGATAGGTATTAGCTCCTAGAACTCCTGAGTAGAATGGAATAGCTGAAAGGAGGAACAAATCCATCATGGATTGTGCAAGAACTCTAATGATTGAAAAGAACATTGCTATCAGATACTAGAAGGAAGCTATCAACACTATAGTTTATACCTTGAACTAAGTACAATTGAAGAAGGACTCATTCAAAAACCCCTATGAGTTATGCTATGGCTATAAACCCAATGTAAGTTACCTAAAAGTATTTGGAAGCAAATGTTATATTTTGAAAGAATCTAGAAAAGGAAAATTATATTGAAGGGTGATGATGGCATATTTTTGAGTTATTCTTGCAAGAGTAAGGCATATAGATGTTTGAATTTGTCTACTCAAAAATTCATAGAAAGTGCACATGTGAACGTTGATGAGTTTGTCGAAAGGACTGAAGAAGAAAGCAAAAAGGAACTAGAAGATTACAAAAGATTTGTTTTCATTGAACCTGATACAATGCCAGATACACCTATCAATCGAGAAAATTCTACTCCTAAGTCTTCAATCACTGAGTTGCAAGAAGTTCAAACTGAGTTGTAGGAACCTGAGTCACATTCAGATGCTATCAAGCCAATACTTACAGAGTCTAAAGGACCCGAGCAATAGTCAGACCAGCTAGAACCTGAAGTTGAAACTCAAAATGAAGACAGTGGAACTTAGTCAAAAGGTAAGGAACTTGTGTTGACCAAGAATGTCAGAAGACATCATGCACCAAATCAAATTATTGGAGATAAATTTGAAGGTACTATGAAAAGAAGTAAGCTAAAAGGTACTTGTTTACTTGCTGATTTTGAACCTAAAAATCTCAAAGATGCATTAGAAAATGAAAGTTGGATTGAGGCTATGAATGAAGAGATAGATAAAATAAAGAAGAACAAAACATGGACTCTTGTACCTAAGCCTAAAGACAAAAGTGTGATTGAAACTAAGTGGGTACTCAGAAATAAGTTGAATGAGGATGGTAAAGTATCAAGAAACAAAGTTAGATTGGTATGTAAAGGCTACTCTTAAGAATAAGGAATTGATTATGGAGATACTTTTACTCTTGTTGCAAGATTGGAAGGTGTCAAGACTTTACTTGCATATGCTGCATACAAAGGATTTAAGGTATATCAGATGAATGTCAAATTAGAATTTCTCAATGGTATTCTGGATGAAGAAGTCTACATTGAGCAACCTAAAGGTTTTGTTGATCCAGACAAGAAGGACATGGTCTAAAAATTACATAAAGCATTGTATGGTCTGAAACAAGCCCCTAGAGCATGGTATGAAAGATTGCATAACTATCTTATTCATATTGGTTTTCAGAGAACTAATGATAACAGTAACTTGTATATCAAGGAAGGACCAAATAACAAGATTTTTTTGGCAGAAATATTAGTGGATGATACTTTGTTTACAGGGAATAATGATCTATGTAAAGAATTATCAAAGAAAATGAACAAAGAATTTGAGATATCAATGTTTGGTGAGATTAAATTCTTTGTTGGTCTTCAAATTCAGCAGAGCAAGAATGGTATCTACATTACTCAGTCTAAATACATTAAGGAGATACTCAAGAAGTTTGGTATGGAAGATTGTAAACTTGCTGGGACTCCCATGTGTACTAGACTAAAGCTTACCAAGGATGATGAATCAAAAGAGGTAGATTAGACCTTATATAGATCAATGATTGGAAAATTCTAGTATGTAGTTCATACAAGGCTTGATATTGCTCTTGTAGTTGGTATTGTAGCAAGATTTTCAGCAAAACCAAGAGAAAATCACATGATGCCAATCAAAAGGATCTTGAGATACTTGAAAAGCACTAAAGATTATGGATTGTGGTACAAAGTTGGAGGTAATCTAGACTTGAAGGTATTTACTGATGCTAATTGGGCTAGAAACATTGATGATAGAAGGAGTACAAGTGGAGGAGAATTCTTTCTTAGAAAGAGGTTGGTTTCTTGGACAAGTAAAAAGAAAATTTATACATCCCAATCTACAGTCGAAGCAAAGTATGTTGTAGCACCAATAAATTGTTCTAACATTGTTTGGTTTAAGTGGTTATTAGAAGGCATGAATGTTGAGATCAAAGAACTAGTTGTTATGTTTTGTGATAATACAAGTGTAATTAACATATCCAAGAATCCAGTAATGCATTCCAAAGCAAAGCACATTGCAATAAAATATCACTTTGTCAGAGAATTGGTGCAGGATAAGGAGATCAGATTGGAATATGTCCATACAAAAGAATAGATTGCTGACATATTCACCAAGCCATTACCTAAGAATGCATTCTTGTATCTAAGAGGTAAGTTAGGGTTCATTCCCCTATATGAAGTACACTAAAATGAATTTTTAGTGATGCATCAATAGGAACCAAGTTGAAGATCTATCAGTTGATGCAACATAGTCATGAGAACATTGCATATGAATGATTACTTAAGGTACATTGCTACTCATTTGGCTTGTGTTTTTTTTGGCATGTGCTATCAAAGAGGGAGATTTTACTGTCATATCTTTCTAAAATTTGAATTTTTTTTGTGGAGAATTTGCTATAAAATCTAAGAGGGAGAAATGTTCTCTCAAAAAAAGACTTGTTTTCAAATTTCATCTTCTATGACATGTTGTGTTGCCATCAATGCCAAAGAGGGAGATTTTTGGATACAATTATTCAATTGTGTGTTGTCTTTGATGTTACAAAAATGTCATATCAGTTATTAGATAGATTCTACCAAGCTCAGTTGGTCAGCAAAGAAAATTACAAAGTCTACTGAGCTCAGTTGGTTAGGAAAGCAAATTCCAGAGTCTACTGAGCATTCTTGAAAGTTACTTTGTGGAAATAGTTTTTATCGAGCTCACTCAATCATCAAAGAAAAATGAGGAAGAAGTTAGTGGTAACTGAGCTCAAAAGGTTATTGAAGGAAAGTCAATGTTTACTGAGTTCATTCGATCTCCAAAGGATTTTGTAGAGTTTGTAGTGTTCACCAAGCTTCAGTTGGTTAACATTGAAAATTAGTTCTAGAGTAGTGTTTATTGAGCAAGGTCAGCCAATGAAGGATTTCATTATTTTGAGAAATAAAGTTTAATTATTTGATGTAATGAATGTAGCCTACTGATGTAATGATTATTGATAATTGTAACTTATTAATGAGCCAACTTGACAATTTGTAGGGTATAAATAAAAGGTCAAGTTGTAAATTCTATAGTATAATGAGTGAGAATGCAAGTGTATTAGTTGAAGAGAAAAGTGTGAGAGAATTTTGAAGAAGAATTAAATATCCTTGAGGAGCAACAAAGTTGTATTCGATCAAAGAGGATCTAGTGAAGCATAACAAAGATCTGTATCAACAAATCAGTTGCATCTCATTCAGGTCAATTCATTGTTACTTTCTCACCATTGTAGTAGTGATTTATAAATCTCTTACTAGAGTTAGTTTAAGAACCACTTTGTAAATCCTCTAACAAGGTGATAGTTCTATTGAATTATTCTAAAGTCCTCTAGCAAGGCCACTCCTAGAAAGGTGATTAAATCCTTTAACAAGGTCACACCTAACAATGTGTTTTATAACCTTTAACAGGGTTGGCTCCTAACAGGGCTCACTTTAGAAGAGTGAAAATCAATAGCTAGTTACTTGGTGGTTTTTCCTATATTGAGTTTCCATGTTAAATTTGGTGTCTCATGTGTTCATGTTATTTCTTTTATGGTTGCATGTTAATCACTATGAAAGCTTAAAGATCAGTAATAAGTTAACATTCATTGCATATACTGAGTTACAACATTTCTTTGTGTGGCTCGCGAGTGACAACAGTAACTAGTTTTATAAGACATCTAAGGGATCTATGGATTTGTTTTTGTGGTAACTAATTCACCCCACCCCCCCCCCCCCCCCCCCCCCCTAGTTACTCCATCTATATTTCCAATAATAACAACTAACGAACTATGATTCATGGGATAAAGTCTCATGTATGTAGGCTAGAAAGCCTTTTTCTATCAGGATACCCATTAAACTAGGGAAGCATGACATGACTTGTTACCAAGAGGTTAAAAGGATGATAATAGATTCAAAGGAAGTCTGACACTTCATCAGAGAGAACCTTGTGCTAAGAGGTAAAAAAATTTGATATCAAACTAAGAGGGAGAAAGCTTATTCTCTAATATGTGACAACACCACATGATAGTATTTATGGAGACTTCATGTGAATTTTTGATGTCATACATGTATGAACCTATCCCCTGTATACATCATGGAGAAGTGATGACTTCTAAGATAATCATTTAAAAGTTGTTGTAAAGTGGTGTCCTTACAATAACTTGTAGCATGATTCATTTTTGCGAAATTGTTTCATGTAAAGGCTTTATCTTATAAATCAACAACTAGGTGGTTGATATCATTAATTTGATTATCTACAAGTTGCTTGTATAGATATATTTTTGGTACTTGGTGTATATCTTGCCTCGATATTTTGATAGGTCATTACCACATTTAGTACTTGGTAGATATCATTTAGTTGATGTTCTGATAGGCCATTACTCAGAGTATTTGGTGAATATCATTTGATTGATGTTTTGATAGGCCAATGCTCATGTTACCAAATATGATATCAAATAGTAATTGGTGAATATCATATGTTGATATTCTAATAGGCCAATACTTACATGATATAATATTCTAGAAATCTTCTGATCAAAGATTTACTATATGTATTATTTTTGAAATATTACCTATGGTGTAATATCTATGTGTTTTATCCTTCTTCATTAAGAGGGAGTGTTAATGTTATAATTTTGTCAAATAAATTATATTATAAATATGAGATATATAATATATATAAAATATTATATATGGAATAAATAACTTATATTAAGAGTGATATATATATATATATATCTTATTACATATATTGTTACATAACAATTATAATATATTGAGGGTATATTACTTGTGTTATAACTATAACTAATGTAAGTTAATATGTTAAAGAGACATGCCTCTTTATTTAACATATATATTCATTCATATAGTAACTTGGGAAACACATAAAAATTTCAAAAGTGTTATTACAAGTTCAAATCCTATTTCACTAACAACAAGAATCAATTATTGGGTAATACTCACAAAGGTGCAACAATCTGCCTTCTCTAGAGGAAAAAATCCTAGTACAACTCTCCAACTCAAGTGTACTTCACCATGGAGTTTCCTCCAAGGTTAGATTCACATAGGTTATTTCCCAATTTGTAAATTTGATGATTTAAGTTTTTCATTCATTCTCATGAAGGATGAGATCTTATGAACCACTACTCATGAAACTTGGACTAATGAGTTTGACTCCAAAACTAAAATTTGTATCTTAATAGTTTTTTTGTGAGTTTTGTTCCATTACAACATACATAATCAAATACTAAATGCTTCTAGGAGAAAGATCAAACACTTAATCCTCTCTTGATATAAGTTCATCTCTCATACTAAGCTTGAAAACTAAGATAATGATATGACTTCAATGTTCCTTCTATTGTAGATATTTTCTAAGTAAAATAATGTGATTTTTTGGTTATCATAAAAGGACTTTCGTTATTCATCTAATGGATATCAAATCTTGCACTCCTAAAGGTTTATCTTCACAATGTGCAATAGATATATGATTTTTATATTCAAACATTCACTTCAACTTGAACTTAAACTTACTACCACTTCTACCCCTAACTAGGAATGAAAAGAATCATGGATGAAATTGGACCCTGCTATATTCATCTTAATTAGTGACTCCACCTACTAGTGAAATCTTCTAAGGAATATAGAAATTGTTTTCATATCAATATCTACCCTATTTAAAACTAAACATTATATATCAATTGAAGTTAAGTACTTTCACTAGCTCACTACATAAAGTACTCCTACCATCAGCAAGAGGCTAGTGACCTATTTGTATTTGAGTCAAGCAAGTAAATACCCACAATTATTTCATCGAACTAAGCTACCTCATGAAATGAAATCCAAAACTAAGTGATGAAATATGGACCAACATGTAATAATGCAAACTTGATCACAATAATTTACTATGCAAAATAATGAGAAGTGAAGAAGATTTGGCATTATATTAGCTATAATTGTCCAACAAGTCCCCTTTTACAAATGAGAGGGGAGGGGTTTATATAGGATCCCCCAACTAAAATGAATGACCAAGATTGATTTAAAATCAAGGGCCAATTTTAATCCACATAAGACCTTATTAAGGTTTCATAATCATAGCTACAAATATCAAATGCCAACCCAATACAATCAAGCACCACTTTGTGGGCCAATGAAAACATTCCACTACCTTCATGGGCCAATAAGAAAATTTAAATTTGTAACAATTGGACAAGGATGAATGACACATGGACCAATGAGAAGAGAGCCCACTATAGATAATGCCACCTCATCACTTTTGGAAATGTGATCCTTATCATGCAAAATAAACGACCACTTGTAAATAATTGTAAAATTTTAAATGATAATAGCAATAAGACCTAGAATTGTTATAAAATTATCATTTGAATTTCTAATAAAAATGATTGAATTGGGTAAAACAAATATGATAGGAAAATATTTAACCCATTACCATTTATAATTTTTTTCTATTAATTTAATTTCCCATTTTAAAAATTGATTTCATTTCGATAATTTCAATGTGACAAAGGATGAATTATTTAATTTATGTTTACAATAAATTCATTTATATCAAATTGAGGTAAATCTAAATCTCATCTCAATTGAAAACCCATTTCATTTCATTTATTTTATTTTATTTTTAATTTGATTTCTTTTCTCTCTCCTTTTTTTGAAGTAACTTGGGTCTTACCTTAATTTTAATTTATATCCCAACTAATGCCATTATAAATATCAATTTAAAGCCCAATGCAAGGTGTAGTTCCATTAGATATTTTTATTCTAAGGGTAAATTCAAAATTTAATTCCCCATGCTCATACATTATATTCCAAGGTTGTTCTGACTTGAATTTTGGGGCCAAGTCTAGTTAAAAAAGGTCACATACAACAAATTTATGAGCTCAACTTCTCATTTCAAGGTTCAATATTATTTCCCTAAGATTGGGTTGAAAATCCAAGGCTTGAGATGGGATGATGCTTCCTACACTTTCCTTGAGATGAGACACAAATTTTATAGGTGGCAAAAGGAGGCTCATCTCAAGATGAGACAAAAACATTACAGGCAAGGTAAAAAAGGCTTGGATCTAAGATGAGATAAAATCAACATAGGTAGAAAATCAAGTCTTAACTCAAAATGAAGCAAACTTTACATGGGTAGAAAAATATGTCTCATATCAAGATAGGAAAATGTTTACATGGGTAGTAAAATATGTCTCATCTCAAGATGGGACAACATTTACAATTGTAGTGAAATATGTTTCAGCCCAAAGATACCCTTTAGACTTGGCCAAATTTAGCTCTTTTTTTAGCATCACTCCCAATTTTGTTCCATCTCCCAAAATTAGTCGAATCCCTATAACAATCCAAATGCAAAGTCATCCATTTACATTCAAGCCCAATACTAAATCTCTATAACTGAACTACTATAGTAATCTACTCATAAAAATAAAAGAGGAAGCCCCCATTTCTAATGGGGAAATGGTGTGAAAACATCACAACATCTAGCACCCACCTAGAGAAACGTTCCTAAATATTTCAAGAGTACAACTTACTTAGAATCAAGAACCTTTGGTTAATCCCCTTTTACATATCCAATGAATAGAAATTATAATAAACTGGGTGAAACCATGAATTGGACTAAGAACCTCAATCCATAGTCACTCACATGTGTGTAAGTAATTTATTCCTCACTTGAAAAGAACCTAGAAAGCTTCTCAAATCCATTGATCTTAGCTATTTTAATATCCTTACTTCAAAATCATCTTGGATAGAGCCTCACTTCCAATCAGGTGTCCATAATCCTAATGAGATTATCGATGTAGTCAACCACAAACATTGGTGTACCTTAAGTGATTTTGTTTAGTAGCACCAGTAGAGATATTTGTACACCCAGAGTCCCTTTATTTTATTTTATTTTCTATTATTTTATATTTCTCTTTTCTATTTTATTTTGATATTACACATTTATTTCTTCTCAATCTTTTATTAGCAATGATTCTTGTAGAGGTTTTGAAAACCACAATAGTGTTGAAGCAAGTGTGTGACTTTTACTAAATCCAACATCACTTTAAAAACTCCCTAAGAACTCAGAGCAATTATGTGTGAGTAAAATTTTGTAACTAAAGACTCATGTTACTTAAATAGAATGAATGAATTTAATCCAAATTTAGTACAAAACCTTTTTCAAAGGATTGGCTATTAGGAACATTTTTTAGTTCAAGGTATCCTCATGAGATGCATTCAAGAAATCAACTAAAAAACTCTAATGGTAGAACACCAAAGTGTGTGGGAGAACACAATGCCTTCCTTAAATATTAGAGTCCTTCTAAACTAGACTACATAAATTAGACTCCTAAAGTAAAGAAAACTAAGTAATTAATACCAAACAACTTAGTTCAAATGACTCAAGACAAAACTACACACTCCAACTAAAATGACTAAATAAGAAAAATACAATAATCCTCTTAAGCCAAAAGGTTCAAGAAAAAACTATTCTAATTACGTAAAAGATGTTAGATAACTGAGAGGGTGGGGGAAGGGGGATGAGAGTGGGCGTTGGTGTGGGGGTGAATTATTTATCCTACAGTCCCTTCAAAAACTTAAGTACCAAATCAAACTTCATATACACCACAATAAATTACTTAGTGATCTCATTCAACTTCACAATAAACTCACTTAATCAATTTACTCCAAACTATTAATTCATTTTTTCTTCTATTACCAACTATTACTTAGTTGTTATCAATCATTTATCGAGTTGCAGTACAAAGTAAATACCATAAAAATCAACTTGCAATATAAAAACGTTGACACATTTGACACCTGTTAGTGTAGTTTTTTATTTTTCCTATTTTGCTAGGTTTTTCCTACACTTTTAATAATCTCACTTAGGTTAATAAAGCATGTCTTATTGGGTGAATGGTTGTGAGGTGTCACCTTCCTACATGTGAACATCCATTAGCTATCTTGGGAAGATACTTTGCTATTTTTAGTCTGATAGATGGTTGCTCCTCATTGGTTGGTGTTGCCACCTCCTCCCTCTTCCTAGCCTATATAAGCATGCTACCTGGCTTGTATTTGTATCTCTTGTTTTTGCATCCTCTTAATGCTATTTTGCTTCCAGCATTTGCATTACTCTCTTGGAGACTAACTCTATGATGCTATTTTGATTTTGTATCATTTGCATTCATAGTTTAGATATTTACTCTTTGCACTAGTTTTTTGGGTTATTAATCTTTTCAGATTCTAACACTCCTAAAGTAAAGAAAACTAAATAATTAATACCAAACAACTTAGTTCAAATGACTCAAGACAAAACTACACACTCCAACTAAAATGACTAAATAAGAAAAATACAATAATCCTCTTAAGCCAAAAGGTTCAAGAAAAACCTATTCTAATTACGTAAAAGATGTTAGATAACTAAGAGGGTGGGGGGAGGGGGGTGGGAGTGGGCGTTGGTGTGGGGGTGAATTATTTATCCTACAGTCCCTTCAAAAACTTAAGTACCAAATCAAACTTCATATACACCACAATAAATTACTTAGTGATCTCATTAAACTTCACAATAAACTCACTTAATCAATTTACTCCAAACTATTAATTCATTTTTTCTTCTATTAACAACTATTACTTAGTTGTTATCAATCATTTATCGAGTTGCAGTACAAAGTAAATACCATAAAAATCAACTTGCAATATAACAACGTTGACACATTTGACACCTGTTAGTGTAGTTTTTTATTTTTCCTATTTTGCTAGGTTTTTCCTACACTTTTAATAATCTCACTTAGGTTAATAAAGCATGTCTTATTGGGTGAATGGTTGTGAGGTGTCACCTTCCTACATGTGAGCATCCATTAGCTATCTTGGGAAGATACTTTGCTATCTTTAGTCTGATAGATGGCTGCTCCTCATTGGTTGGTGTTGCCACCTCCTCCCTCTTCCTAGCCTATATAAGCATGCTACCTGGCTTGTATTTGTATCTCTTGTTTTTGCATCCTCTTAATGCTATTTTTCTTCCAGCATTTACATTACTCTCTTGGAGACTAACTCTATGATGCTATTTTGATTTTGTATCATTTGCATTCATAGTTTAGATATTTACTCTTTGCACTAGTTTTCTGGGTTATTAATCTTTTCAGATTCTAACACTCCTAAAGTAAAGAAAACTAAGTAATTAATACCAAACAACTTAGTTCAAATGACTCAAGACAAAACTACACACTCCAACTAAAAAGACTAAATAAGAAAAATACAATAATCCTCTTAAGCCAAAAGGTTCAAGAAAAACCTATTCTAATTACGTAAAAGATGTTAGATAACTAAGAGGGTGGGGGGAGGGGGGTGGGAGTGGGAGTTGGTGTGGGGGTGAATTATTTATCCTACAGTCCCTTCAAAAACTTAAGTACCAAATCAAACTTCATATACACCACAATAAATTACTTAGTGATCTCATTCAAATTCACAATAAACTCACTTAATCAATTTACTCCAAACTATTAATTCATTTTTTCTTCTATTACCAACTATTACTTAGTTGTTATCAATCATTTATCGAGTTGCAGTACAAAGTAAATACCATAAAAATCAACTTGCAATATAACAACGTTGACACATTTGACACCAATATTTTTAACATGAAAACCCTATAAAGGGAAAAAACAACCAGGGGTTGGCAACTAAAATTTTTCACTCTTCTAAAGTTAGCTCTGTTAGGAGCCAACCTTTCTCTTTTTTATGATCTTGTAATCCAATGAAACATTTAATCTCACCAAACATAGAAATTTCAAATTCTTTACTCATTTGATTAGAAAATGTCTTACATAACATGTCATTTCCTCCAAATATTTTAGAAATCAACACAATACTTTCATATTCACATTTCAAATATTTTTTTATTGTTCTCACTTGTTCTAGCAAATCCAATCTTAATCAAATAAGAACGTAACCTTTCATACCATGATCTCAATGCTTGTTTCAATCCATACAGTGTCTTCTTGAATTTGCAAAATGTTTCTCTAATCATGTTCAATGAATCCTTCTAGTTGTTCTATGTAGATTTCTTATTCAACTATTCTATTCAGAAATGTAGATTTGACATCCATTTGATAAAATTTGAACTTCTTGTACATAGTATAGGCCAAAAATATTCTTACACCTTCCAATCTTTCCATGGGTGAATTTTTTTTTCCACAGTCTATTCCTTCTTCTTATGCATAACCTTTGCAAACCAATCTTGCCTTGTTTCTCACAAATTCTCCATTTTTATTCAACTTATTTATGAAAAGTCACTTTATTCCTATAACATTCTTATCTTCATGTCTCAATAATAATGTCCATGTTTTTTTCTCTGATCAATCTCTTCATTCATAGCATTTATCCAATCCTCATTATCCAATTAATCCTTGACTATGCTTGGTCCAAAATTAAATATCAATCATATATTGTCTCTTAACTTACTTATTATCTATACTCTAACACTTCTATCTCCAATTCATTTTTATGTGAATAATTATTTCTCACATGTTTAGCTAAGACACATTTAGATCTCTTATTGTCATCATTTTCTTCATGTAGTAGGGGTTCATCTTCCTACCTAGGTTGTACTAACTTTTACTTAGGTAAAACCATATGTAACTTGGTAGCTCTTTGTTGTAACTAGGGTAGGTTTTGTGGTGCCTCTTCACACACACACACACACACACACACAAACTTGTTGTAATATTTTGGTTCCTTCTTTCTTTCCACATCATTCTTACCTACAAACTCATCAATCCTCACATTTACATCTTCAATCATTTTGTTAGTTGTTTTGTTCAAACATGTATAAGCTTTTCTCTTAGATGAATAGCCAAGGAATATACCTCCATCTCCTTTTGAATCAAATTTTCCATTTGTTGCATCCTTGTGAATATAACACCTACTTCTAAATTATTTAAAATAACTTACATTAGGTGTATGACCATACAAGAGCTCATAGGATGTCCTATTTGTTCATTTCTTCAACTGAACCTAGTTAAGGATATAAAAAGTAGTGCTAATAGCTTCTCTCCAAAAAATTTTTTAACATCTTTCTCAATCAGAAATGTCCTTGCACAATCCATAATTGATTTATTTCTTTTCTCAGCAATACCATTTAATTGTGGTGTCCTTAGTGTAGATAAAAATCTCTTAATACTAGGCTCAACACAAAAGTTAGTGAATTCACTAGACATAAAGTCACCACCTCTATCAAATCTTAAATGTTTCGGTGATTTACCAATTTATTTCTCATCTCTAGCCTTATACCATTTGAACATATAGAAACCATGTGATTTCAACTTTCATAAACATGACACTCATCATTCTAGAACAATTACCAACAAATAAGATTAAATATATGTCATCATAATAACTTTCCATACCCATTGGTCCACATAGCTCACTATGCACTAGTTCCAAAATATCATTTGAAGTGTGTGTCTTGCTTGAGAAACTTGACTTTGTCATCTTACTAATCTGACATTCTTTACACATACCATTCTCAAGTTTTTGTAGATTTGGTAAGCCTCTTACTCTTTTCTTTCTACTAACCTTCACCATGTTCTCAAATTTATATGACACAACCATTTATGCGACAACCATACATCCTTAACTTTAGAAAAAAACATGTCTCAGTAGTAGGATCAAGATAAAATAAGTTACCTTTAATTTGCATCTTAGTTCCAATCATATTTCCTTCATCATCATAGATCTTGACTTTTATGCTCTAAAATTCCAGCTTGTGACCTGAATTTTTCAACTGAGCAACACTCAAAAGATTATACTTTAGTCCTTTTCCCAACATGCATCATCACACTTGATCTTATCATTCAACATTAGTGATCCTTTACCTTTCATTGGACATGGAACATCACTACCTAACTTAACAATTCCACCATCATCATTTTCTTTAAATTTTTTAAATTTAAGTCACCAGTCATGTGATGTGAGCATCCACTATCCACTATCTATAATCCATTAATTATTTTTGTTAACATATGAAATAAGGAAAATTTCACTTTTATATCTTTCTCCATTATAATATTCCTTCATAGAAACATATACCATATCAACAACTTCCTCTTCTTCAGCAATATAACACGATTTCTTCCCTTTATCTCTATAGTCATTTTTTCCTATACTTGTAATATTTATTACCATTTCTATCACTCTTACTTCTATTAGAATACTTAATAGAAAAATGACCAACTTCATTGCACTTGAAACAAATCAGGGGTAGATTACCTTTGAATTTACATTTACCTCTTGATAACCTTCTTGCAAGCAATGCTTCAAGTTCATCTTGATTATCTTCAAATTCAAACTCAATTTCTTCTTTACTTTTCTTCTCTTTCTTTGAACTTACAATGGTTAGTGAAAACTTAAAAGCATTTCCAGTGTAACCATATTTTTATCATAATTATTGAATTTAGATGCAATCAACCAACCACCTAAACTATCAAGTGTTAAAACATTACCAAGCATAGCTCTTACTTTTTGAATTGTAAAAATTTTGATAGCATAGATAGGTAAGAGATTTCTAAGAACTTTACTTATAATTTCACTATCACTAATAATACCTCTAGTAGCTCTAATTACACTCACAACTTCTTTGATTCTGTTCACATACAATGCATCATTCTCACCTTCTTTCATTCTCATGATGTCATACTTTCCCCTAAGACTTTTAGCTTTATCTCTAAGTAATTTGGATCTCCTCTGTTTACAAGTTCCAATTAATCCCACATCTATTTAGTAGTTGTGCAGTTTTTGATATTATTAGATTTGGTATCATTAAGGGAAGATGCAATCTCAATCATTAGGCTATTGTGATTCCTCTTTTTAGTCATTTATTCCATAGTTATAGGAGTAGCAAGTGCAATGTATTCAATGTCCAATGAGTGTGTTAATATTATCTCCAATTCCATATAGGTTTAGCCTCATTCTATCTTTCCACAATGATAAATTATCCTTGTTCATTTTTGGTGCCTCTCTCTTATACATCTTCAAATCTTTAGCTTAAGTTCCTTTAAACTTCTTTCTCCAACCACTATGCTTTGATACCAGTTGTTAGATAATTGAGAGGGGGTGAGTTAGTTATGTTTAGTTATACTACAATCCCTTCAAACACTTTAGTGCCAAATCAAACTTCATCAACATCATAATAAATTTCTCAGTGATGTCATTCAACTTCACAATCAACTCAATTATTTTACTCCTAACTATTAATTCATTATTTCTATTATTAGTGACTATTAGTAATATAACTTAGATTTTACTATTATCTAGTTTTAGATGAAGGTAAAAATAGGTTTTGAGGGGACCCAAAACCCCTTTACATCATAGACACAAAAGATATTCAAAGAAAGCCCAAACATCCCAAAGGGATCCAAACAAAGGTTATACAGGGACCAGATACCCAAAGTAAGATCTAAAAATCATAAGCAGGCTATAGAAAAAAAAAAATTATATGTCTAGTAGCACCATCAAAAAAACCTAGAAAAGAAACCCACAAGAACTCTTAATCAGTCAACCAACAAGGGGACTGAGAATTCCCTTGTACTCCCTTTTTGTGGGACTGTAAATTCATATCAAATTGAGGAAGGGCCTTTTAAGATCCTTTCCTAGCAATAAGAATCCACCCCTCCTCCACCATAACAACCTTAGACTGCCAAATTTGAGAATCCAAAATAGAGGGAAACTTGTCCAACTTTTGACAAGAACTAGCTGTCATCAGTTCTTCCATCAAATTGGAGCTAATGCCAATAGTTTGATTGCCAATTCCAATAGCAACAAAAGTACAAGCACTAGAACCAAAAGTTCCAATAGAAGAACTAGAAGAAGAATCATTACCAATGCTAGTAGATATGCAATGATCAGAGCCAACAATCATAGCACAAGACATCTTAGCTTTTCTAGAATTAGCGGTCTCAACACCAAAACCACTAGATTAGCTTCGACTAGAGTCTACACCAAGAAAACCAGATTTAACACCTTGACTAGAAATAATAGTCTCATCCTCCTTCTAAAAGGATCCAAGGAAACCAACAAATAAAGGACCAACCGCATAAGAAACTTGAGCATCCATCTTCAAATGAGAAGCATTCACCATTTGAGAAGGACCATAAGGAATAACCTCCAATATAGAGGATGAAGCCCCCAACTCTATAGATCTAGAAACCTTATCCATCAGAGTAGATATTTTGAATACTAAATAATGTTGCTCCAATGCACCCTTCCACTAAGAGGAGGGTCATTTATTTTACTATTATCTAGTTGTTACCAATCATTTATTGAGTTGTTGTAAAAAGTAAATACCATGAAAATCAACTTGCAACATAACAACATTCACACATTTGACACCAAGATTTTTAATATGGAAACCTTGTAAAGGGAAAAACCCCCTAGGACCAGCAAACCAAAATTTTCACTCTTCTAAAGTGAGCTTTTCTAGGAGCCAACCTTGTTAATAGTTTACATTCACATTATTAATTTGACCAAGTGAAAGGTTTTACACCAAAATATCATCTAGACCTTATCACTCCTTGGTCTTGTCTAAAGAGTGGACTTCTCTAAAGGACTTATAAGTGCCACTAATTCATGTTACTAAATAGTATTAGAATTTTTAGGTCTAGTTGATTAAGATATTTTTCTGCTACAATGGTAAGAAAGTAATAGTACAAATGATATGTTATATTTAGCACTACCTTGCTTATTGAGATCTTTGTTTTGCTTGGTCTCTTTTTTATCTCTTTCCTCTAATCCCTTACTAGATGATTCACTCCTTCTCACTTATACTTCCTTAACTCTTCTTTGATCTCCTTTCTTCTCTTCTTCTTTCATCTTAAACAACTTTACACAAATCTCCAACTAAACAATTGCAATCAGCAACATCAACATCCAAAAACTTGTTCCAGCTCCTCCTTAAATAGTAGTCTCTCTACTTCCAGATTCTTCCAGGTTTTTCAACTTAACCAAAATCATTGATCTCAAATTCAATAAATTTAGTCACTTAGAAAATAGAACTTTCATTAAACTTTGTGCTCATTCATATCCTTCTTCAATCTTCATCATCCGATCTTTATTGTATTTTTCCAGCCATTGATCTTATAACAAGGTTTGACTTGTGTCATTGAACTTCTTGACCATTCATTATTTTCACCAAAATTATGCCTTAGATTACATATTTATAAACTTTTCTTCTTGTTTTTACTGGTGAACATAACATTTCACTTGGATTATACATCACTCAATCAATATTGAACTTACTCAATTGACACTAAATATTCACTTTGCTTTACCAAATGCTTAGTGACAAATGTAGTCATTTGGTGAACACTATTGTCATTTTTTCTCCTTGTCACTCAATATAGCTTGTATATCTCATTACATTACAATATTACATGATTGTAAAATAATAAAACTATCATTACATTATCACTATTCAACTCATTCAAGTACCATACTTATCAACTCTACCATCAACATATTTTCTTCAAATCCTCTTCATAAATCCTATGATGTGGAACTCTATTGAATTAGCATAATGTATAGAAAACTAATACTTGAAATCAATGACAATAGAATAACTAATATGACTCTTTTACATACATTCATAGCATTCTTAGTTATGTTATCAGTTGGGACTAACACAATACTCCTAAATGGATGACACTAGATTAGTATATACAACTGATCTAATATGGTGTCCCAAAATGTTCAAGAAAAAAAAGGATTGGGTAATGGTTCTTAATTTTAAAAATTTATCCTTGTACTCTAAAAAAATTTACTACCTTATTTTAAAATTCAGGAAAATCATGTAAAATCAATATTTTAAGCAATTCATTAGGACCATGATTAATCCACAAGAAAGTTTTCTTTCCCAAACCTCCATAATCAAAATGATAACTTTAAAAAAAATTAACATTAGAAGAATGGATCAATAAGAATTAGCATCAAAATCTTGGGTGTCCAAGGAATGATCAATGTTGGAGTCAAACCCATAAAATATTGCATTGTGTTGGAAATATCTTAGGTCAAGTACTAGGGGGGTGAATCAATACCTCAAAAAATTCACTAATGAGCCCTACAGAGCTCAGGCTTAAACCTTTATATTCACCTATAGCAATTTTTTTTCTATTATTGATGATTATTATAAGATTAATTGATAAAATGTAACTTTCAAATTAATAAACATGCAACACATAAACATTCAAATACTTATAAAATATTTGGTTTCATAGAAACCCTTGGTTAGAGGGAAAAACTATGGTGTGGTGGTACCCACAAATCATCACTACTATAATAAGGTGTATGGTTAGGAGCTTACATCAATGACATCTTTTGAATGACTTCACCCTATTAGGAGTGACTAATACCTTATTAGGAGTATCTAAAATCTTGTTAATGACTACTTTGTTAAGAGGTGTTATCCCTCATATATAGTTTTTACCATGTTAAAGGATTTGAAATAAGTTCCTAAATAGAACTTCTAATTCCCGTTAAGAGTACTAGATTAAGGGATTTCACAATCTTGTTGCTAAATTGTTAGGAATAAATCAACATGAAATTTGGCTTGTAAATTTCTTTCTCTTGAAGCTTCTTAGATCCTATTTTTCTCTTCCTCTATTATTTTCTTCACTCAATCTCTAATCTATTTTATTTCACCAATATGTTATGTAGCTTCATTCATCTTCTTCTACTTTCATGTATCTCTTCTCTTTTCTTGATCTCCTTTTTTATGATGAGTGCACTAAATGTGTGTTTTCCCTAATTAAAGTTGTTTATGAATCTTATATAGGTCATTTATCATTCTTGATGTCATCCATGATTATAATCTTTTCTTTTCCTTTTTCTGATAAAAAATTATGATAATCAATCCTTTATATTGATAACCTTCCCCTTGTTCTAATAGTGCTTCTTCCTTTTTTTGATGGGATCTCTAATATGTTTCCTCTTCTTTGTTTCATCACTTAATATTATTTTCTAGCAATGATAGCCTTATTCAAAATAATCTTTAATAACATAGAGGACTTTTTTCAAGTAACAACCTCCCCCTTTGGCATCAATGGAAAAACCTTTCTATAAAACCTTTCTATCATCATTCTTATAGCTCACCCTTAAGATTTTAGTTCTCTCCCTTCATCTTGTTATAATTTCTCTTTATCCCCCTTTGTGTACTCTCTCAATTGTTTTTATCTCTCCTCTTTGTTTCTTCATCTCTTTTGTACACTCTCCCCCTTTGACATAATGTCAAAGGTGACCAAAATTGTGTCCTTTGAGGTATTAGCTAGTTTTTTGTTCCTTGTAGAATATTTCTATGCCTATTCTTTACATTTACCATAACTTTGTTCAATTTTTCCTTCACTTTATTTATTGAAGTGATATGGATTTTAACATTTATTACTTTATTGATATTGTTTGCATTATCATCCTTGTCTACTATACTAATTAGGTCACTTGTTTCTTGTATTTATTTCCATATTAGATCCATATTTATAACAATCATACATGATTCCTCAATTGATGTATTACCTCATGTAATTATCTTCTTTGAAATTTCAGTCAATAACTTCTTTATATCTTTCAATTTGTATGATAGTGTTCTTTTGACTTCTATGAATTTCTCCATTCCTCTACTAGTGTGTGATTTTGGCTATATTTCCTCTTTCATATCTTCTTTAATTTTCTCATTATTACTAATTATGTCCACAAACATTTGTAGTTGTTTTGTATTTGATTTAGTTTTGTCAATTGTAATTTTTGGTAGTAATCTTGAGAATGTTTGAAAAGTATTCCTTATGAGCTTGTTCCTTTGTTTCTCACTAAATTGTTTCTCTGTAGTTTTCTTCTCTTTGTATTTTTTTGCATACACTAGATGCTCCTTGCAATGCATCTAGTATGATCTTCCAAAATTACAAATTTGGGTGGACCCAAGTTTTCCTCTTTTTCAATAGACTATGAATCTATTTTCCTCTTCTCTTGTGTTGTTTAATTCATTGTCATATTATATAGAGTCCTTACAACATGTAATTCTTCAAATTCTACATTTTTTCTCTTGACATGTTTTGTATATGTTACCTTTTCCTTGATTATTACTATTTCTAATGTTTCACTAATAGTTGGTGCCTTATCAATAGCATGTGCTTCCTATTCTATTCTAATGTATGCAACTTATAATTTCCATTATATGTTGTTCCTCAAATTGTTTACTTTCATTTGTACTTATATTGTCATCAAGTTTATCCTAAATTTTAATGGGTCAACTTTCTTATCCTTCATCAAACTGTATTGAGTTGTCTTCTCATGTCAAATCTATGTGCTCTTCTTATTCTATTTTCTCATTCAATTCATACATGTCACCAATTTGTACTAATTTATCTAATTATTCTTGTGACTTTTCTGAATCAAGGATTATTTTCCACATCTTCATTCCTTCATCTTCTACTTCTTCCTATAGTCATTCTAGTATCTTGGTAATTCTATATTTTATAGACAATCTATTTTTATTTTTCTTCATTAGTAGATCAATACCTTCAATGCTTGTCTCTAGTTTAGTAATTACTAATGTCCTTTCTCTTCTTCATCTCTTGTATTTGGAAGATTCTTCCCATGTTAGTTTGATTTTGTCAAGTAGTTTTTTGGAAAATTTTCACCTTAGATCATGTGGAAATATTTTGAGCTTGTAGAAATGTTATACGCTTGCAACTTCTATTATTTTCTTATCTTGTTATAGCCTTGACTTGTACTTGATTGCATGTCTATGTTTGATAGTTCCATATTCTCTTATTATTTCTACTAAATCAATAGTTATCTTTGAACTTCATATTCTTGGTTGCTCTTTCTCTATTTCATTGATTTGTCTTTGTGTTCTTATGCTTTCTTCTATTGTAGATTGAATTCTTGTGTTTCTCCTTGTTTTGGTTTGTTTTGTTCTAGATCTCTTTCTCTTTATTGGTGTTTGTTCTTCTTCAACTTCTTTATCAGTAGCTTCTTTCTATTTTCCCAAACTAGTTTTAATTTTGGTGTATGTTTTGGGTACTATATTTGATTTTTGTCTTCTCATTATGCTACTACTTTATCCTTTTGATTTCTTTTCTTCTAATATTATTCTTTTGTAAACTTTTGGATTGGTTCCAAACTAATTAGCTTCCATACAATTAGGTTGATCCAATAATTTGTTCAATACTCATTATTAATTCATTCTCTTTTGTTTCATATCCAAATGGCAATAGACATGATGTATGTGGTTCCACATCTTTGATTATGCATGAATCTATACTAACTAGAAAGTATATATCATTCTTATATTTCTTTTTTAGAATGATTTTGAATAAATAAGGGGGTTAATTAGTTATCCTCAAGTCCAAATGTACCAATTAAACTTCTAATCACTTCAAATAATTTAGATCTAAATATTTAGTGGCTTGGTATCTATAGAAAATAAATGTCGGTATCTCTAATTATTGTTTTTTATTATTATCAAACACTTAATCATATACTAGGAAGATTTAGAAGCTCATCAGTGTGACTGAGCTACTCTATACAAGCCTAGTCATATATAGACTGGTAAATAAACATGTACAAATTGAGCTCTATAGGAGCCAAGAAAGTCTTTGGTCACCAAGTATTTTTAGTATAAGCCAAGACTAATGTTTACCAAGTACTTTGTGCATATTGATTATGAGTTACACATAAGGTGTCGAGTATAGTAGAGACCAAGTGCCAACAACATGCATAGTGAATGTTGAGTATCAGAGATAGTTAGTACCAAGCAATGCAGAATTGACATTCAAATTAGGAATGATAAAAACTTTAAGGTAAACCATTTAAGATTGACATTGACAAGATATTTAATACTTGTAGAGGTTGTTATTGAGGTTATTATGCATTTTATGACATGGATCATAGATCTCTATGTGTTGTGATCAACCAATCAAATGAAGAGGTCAAATAAGGAAGCATCTAGAAAACTCTTTATGAAATCTTTTTATAGAGATGATATAAAATTATTTTGAGAGAGATAGAGGATGGTGTATGTAATAGTGATGAGAAGGAGAAAACATGTTATTTATGTGATTCAAGTATGAATGTGTGAACATTTACAAAGGAGGAAAAAGTGTTATATTATTGTAGAATAGAGAAAGAGACTTGTCAAAGAAATGAAGGATAGTAAAGCTATATCAGATTATAAATTTGATCAAACTAAAGAGAGGAGAACCAAAAACAACTTATTAGAGAAGACCAAGGATTAGGTATTGAATTAGTTTTAACAAATTGAGTCAAGGATAGTCTCTTAATAGAGTGGTCTTAATAGATATTTGTAAATCTCCTAAGAGAGTCCTTACTTTTTTGTAAGTGTAAAATCCTCTAGCAAGGTAAGACCTAATAGTCTTAACAACTTTTAAGATGGGAAACCCCTCACAGGGTAGATCACTAGATATGGTCAAACACTATAACCCTATCAAAATTACTTTATTACTACATGAGTGAAGATTTGTGGGTGTAAACCCACCATAGTTTTACCTTCACCTTGGAGGGTTTTTGGGTAACCAAAATATTTGTGCTATGTGTTACATTTCATGCATGTGACTAATATATTTGATCTATATGTTATTATAGTTTTATTTTACAAGTTCTGTTATGCATGCATATGATATGAGGTAGTAAATGTAGTGAATTCAAGAAAAGAATTGTAAAAGGGTTTAAGTGTTATAGAACTTGATTCACACTCCCACCCCCCCCCCCCCCCCCCTCCCCCTCTCAGTATCTTAGTTTCCCAATTAAGAATTCCAACAATTGGTATCAGAGAAAAGTCTAACAACTTGGAGATCATATCATGGAATTGGAGGCTTATAAATTGGAAAAGGTTATTGACAATCAAGTGATTAACATCCAACTCATGCTACAACAACTTGAGATAGCAAGACAAGAATTGAAGAAATCCCTAAAAATGAGAAAGGAGTTGGTTATTTAGATAAAAGAATTGAATTATGAATGTAAGAATTAGGCACCTAAGGTAAGAATGAAATGCCAAGATCTAGAAGCTCAAGAGGTAGCACAAGAGAGATAAGATATGATCAAAGGAGGATGGATTAATCAGATAATTGGATGAATACATCATAGAAGTGCCTTGTATATAAAGGAAACTAATATGACTAGGAGTCAAAAAATAGATAAGCATACCAACTAAGCACATGTCCACCAAGAGTGGATTATCCTCCATTGTGCATGAATGTACATGCAACAATGAGAGGATAAGAATGTAAAGGTGTATAGAGATGTAGTAGACAACATGTGCTCAATTGGAGTTTAAACTACTATGTTGTCTACATGGCAACTTATATAAATATGCAAACTCCTAGGTGTCTATATGACAACTAATATGAATATACATTATCCTGAGTAAAATTAAGTAAAGTGTAAATAATAAATATTTGCTTACACCAACACCTCCCCTTAAGTGCAACTTAGGAGAATGTACTTAAGCTCACAAAAGATAGATAATAATGTAAGATGGGTCCCAAAAACTAGGCCATGTTAGGTACCCATGTACAAGATGCAAGTGTAAAAGATATGCAATGCTATCTCTCATAAAGTGGAGAAAGAGGGAAAACCACATGGGAAAAAACCCCCTCCAAAAAAAGATATAAGTACAATAAAAGAAAATGAAGAGAAGAAGACCTCATGTGAGGAAAAGATCCCCCCCAAAAGAAAGAAGAAGAGGAAGATAGACCAAGTCACCCCCCCAATATAGAATATACATCAGTGATAGCTACTCCAAGATGAATGTAGAAATTGATCCATGACTATTGAATAATGTTGCTCCCCTTAGGAAGAAACAATGCCATAGGTACATATGAGATGCTTCCCCATTGTGTAGAAAGAATCTTGAAGATGAATGGTGCCTCTAAAAATTGTTCAACTATCCCTGTGTTGATATTGATGGTCGCCCCTTCCAACACTATTGAAAAGGACAAGTTCAGATTTAGAAAGGATGGATGTAGAACATATCACAAAGAACCAACTATCTCCTCAAATGATAAAGAGACCTCCTACAATTGTTTTACATAAGGATCCACAATCATATCAACCTTGAAAGACTGATCAAGTAGAGAATGAAGTGGTCATTCTTGATGGTAGACCAATTTGATTCTTCTTAAGAAGATTCTTGAGTTCATCAATTTCCTTCTTGTAACAATGATGTTCTTCATGTCCATTCTTCTTGCAATATGGACAAGTAAGAAACTCCTTCTTGGATGATTTACTCCTATTGTTGGAGTTTTCTTGTGGTGAGGAGGTTGAGTGTTCTTTCTCTTGTTGTGAAATTTTTTGCCATGATGTTTTCTTCTTGTTAGACCCTTTTACTTGATTCCCTTTACTAGCCACCAATACTTTGGAATTTGAAGACTCGAGAATCCCCATGCTCATCAAATTTGATTGTTCCACCATCAACATCTCTGCGAAGGAATCAAATGAAGGCATGGTGTAGGAAGAACCTAAGGTTAACTTATGAATGTTGAAGCTCAAAACAAATGATGCATACTCTAGAGGAAGTATTCTCATCAAGTTATAGATCAATTTTTCATCCTCTATGGTAATTCCACAATCCTTAACCATTGACCTTAGCTCATGTGTCTTGGTGATATAGTCTTGAATTATGTCAAACTTTTTTGGATCTAATGACATGAGATTTCCATCAAGTTTAAAACCCTAGCTTTGTCTATGTTTTCATACAAGCTAGTAAACTTATCCCATGCTTCCTTTACTATTTTACAATTATCAATATGGAAGATAATATCTTCATGTACATACTTCCTCAAAGTACCGATAGTAACCTTATTTTTATGATTCCATTCATTTAGTTTATCAGGATCAGATGGTGCAACCATGGTTCCATCAACATAATAAATTAAACCTTTTTCCATCATTTTACTCCATGCTCTAATTTTCCATGTAGCATAATTATGTTGATTTAAAAGTGGAAACCTAGGAGAACCCATGATGCAAAATAAAAGAACACAATAGAAAGAGAAGTGCAAACACTCAAGACACACCCCCCAAATCACTCAATCAAATAACCCCCCCCAAAATGGATGATTTTGGCACTTTATACTTAGTGCATGTACAATTTCCACCAGGGTATACTTTAAGAAACCCCCCCTTTAGAAAATGTGTAAAAACTTGGCGAAAGGTGTAAAACACCTGACAAATTAAAAAAAAATTGTGGCAAAAAAAATAGTTTACAAAGAAAAAATAATAATCTCCATTGGTAAATCATTCATAGTCTCTCGAACAATGTGTGAAATCTAGGTGAATTGTGTTATTTTAAAACCACAAAAAATATATACATTGGTGAACAAAAAATAATTATCAAAGTAAAATATTAATTTTTTGGGTGAATCATTTCATTGTATTAGATGAAAAATATATACATTAGCAAATAATAATAATTTCATAATTAAACATAAATTTTGTGGGCGAATTAATTCATTGTGCTACTACTACACATAAAATATATACATTATAATTATATGGTTAAATTTTATAAAAATATTTCTCATCTTAGCATTGCTCTCATAATGCATAAGTTAATCTTTAGTAAGAAGATTTGATACTTTAGGAACATAAAATTTATTTTAGCATCTAGATTCAAAAACACCATTCAGTCTAAATTTTAAATGTAAATTCAATACCAGTTGTTTTCATCAGGTTATTTGACATGTATCATTTTAAATTGAAAGGCTAGTGAAAGCCTAAAAGATGTAGACTCCATACTACACCTAAATTTCTAGTAATTTGTGAGCTTTTCAATTCAAAGTTTGAAGTAAACATCAACTATACTTGATTAACAATTTAGTCCAGGTTTGTTGCTAACTTGATCTTAATGAAGTTATGAGTTTTACCAAAATCAATTAGCTTTTCCACCCTTTGTTTCTTTATAACCTCCATGACCTAATGATCCATAAATAAGTTGGATGTTCCATGCTTTTTTACCACAAACATGGACAGTTACTATTCCAATCAACTCTTGATTGTCATACTTGTTGTTTGAAGTAAAATATGTTGGAGAAGACTCCTTACTCCTTAAGACTCCAAAAAACTCCCACCATATGACCATGGGTTTCTGTGTTTTTTATACTTAGTAGTCAAAACAAGGAACTTGGTCCTATGTTAAAACTATATATATAAGTGTAATATTTGATGATTTATTAAAAAAAATTGTTTTAATGTCATTTTTTCTAAGTTTGGTTGATTGTAAAAGGAATATTTATAGAGAAATAAAGTCTAGAATCAAATGAACTATAAAAATATTATTGTTTACACCTAAAATTCATCTTGTCCAAATGCTTGTTTTAAAAGAGATCACTAATAGTCTCATTTTTGTGCACCACTATTAGGATATTTCATAAAAACAAATAGGACATAGTCAAGTCCTAACATTTTTTTCCTCTTCAAGCTAGCATATTTGTTGCTCTCTTTTGTAACTCATTCAACATTGTTGTCAATTGAAAAAAAAATTCCTAGTATTTTTTAGTGAACTATAACATCCAAAACCTTAGCTATAAGAAATTCACTCATCTACTAATAGTTATCATTTTTGGGCACCACTATTAGCACATTTCATAAAGACTACTAAGACATAGCCACAAGTACTACTAATAGTCATCATTTTTGTGCACTATCAATTATTCATCTTCACTCACCTACAAAGA
Source organism: Cupressus sempervirens (assembly GCA_028749045.1). Taxonomy (NCBI): domain Eukaryota; kingdom Viridiplantae; phylum Streptophyta; class Pinopsida; order Cupressales; family Cupressaceae; genus Cupressus; species Cupressus sempervirens. Next base: position 293,973,326 of record CM053788.1, on the reverse strand, counting down.
TGATTCCAAATGACTATTGGATGTTTTCCAATAGTAAAATTAAATTTTGAAGGAACCAATTGCAACAAAATGTTTCCCTAACACCTACAATGTGAATGAACCAATTGGAGCACAAATTGAACATAAAATTATTACTATTTTCATATAAATTCTACTCCCATGGATTCATTTTCCATTCCCATATGTAATCTTTTTCCTGCAACCATTATGATTTCCTACATCCCTCCAGTTCAAATCCTCAACATTAAAAATATGTATACCAATACTAGTGAAACTCTTAAAATAGGTCTCAAATTAACATCCTCCAACCAATGGAAAAAGAGATAAATGTGTTTTATCATTATATGGAGAGCATTGCTTGTGTTTTATCATTTATTATCAAGCACATTCATGTCCTAAAAAGTTCAAAGTTTTTCCTTGAAACATTATATATTCAACCATCATCTATTACATCCTTCAGCTAGTAAAATAGAGATGCATGAGTTGTATCACATAATCAGAGCATGTTAATAGCCTACGAAGCTTGTTCACTTGCCACCACATGCTTTGCCTAATATTCTATACTCTAGCATCATCAATCATAAGGACAAATATAGGAGTGGGGGAAAAGATCCAATATTTAGGAGACTTTTTTCTCCTAAATCTTACCTCAAAACTCCAATTATCAAAAAGCTTCAAGCTAAAGCATTAAAAATATATTTCCCATTGGGAATCCAAAGCTGATCAAGAAATATTACTAGATAATATGACTTTGACTTACAATATTTTACTCTTGGATGACTAATGAGAGGGTCCAGGAAACTAGCTTTGCTTGAAGGAAAACACTTTAGCAATAAATAAACAAACATAAAAAGATCATATATATATATATATATATATATATATATATATATATATATATATATATATATATCTCAAAATTAGCCTTTGTTAGAGTCTTTGTGCCATCTAGTCCTCCTATGGGCATAAACCTTCTTTAGCTTCTCAAGATTGTTTATTTTGGTGAACATGAGTGTCACCATATTGATCTTGTGAGACTGAGCAGCAATGAGAGATTTTGTAAATGGATTCTTAGACAAAACAATCTCATACCCATCTCCATATTCACTCATCCCTGTTGCCATCAATTGCCAAATCATGCCTCCACCACTTGCTCCTCCCCTACTTGTTGAGGCATAGATATGTTTGTACATTGTATCAAAGAAATTGTTCATCTACACCTTAGAATACCCTAGATTTTTTGAGGATTTTCCAAACTAAAGATTCAACATTTGGAGTATCAATGGCATCTACTCTATAAGGCAATGACCCTAACTACTACTGGGTCTCTTCCCTAGTATCCTTGAATGAACAACAAACCAATGCATTTGAAATAACACAAATCTAGGTTTTTTTGAACTAATAGATTGTTGAAAACTTTCAATAACTAAAGCTTCTACAGCTCTAGAACATGACTCTTGAAACTCCTAAAGTCTAGAAATGTTCTTTGCTGACACAACTATTATGGTTCCAATACCAACTTGGTTGGAGGAAGTCTTACAAACTAACAATTCAAAAATGGCTATTTGATAAATTTTGCCAGCAATATAATAGTAGTGACAGTAACAAAAGTATTATGACAAAATAAATATATCATAATTTAGATTCATAGCTAATGATATTGTTGTGTACCATTTAATACGAATAGTGAGAATTCAGATTTATAATTTCACTATTCAAAAAAGTCTCAAATTTAAAAATTATTGATATGGTATTAGAGTCTATTATCATTTTCAGTTGCAAAAGAATTTAAATGTGCATTGTTGATAGTCCACTATAGTGTCCCAAATATATATGAGGTCTCTTATATTCCTCTATATCAAATTTCTAGCACGTGACTTATTATATTATATTAAAGGTTGTAGTTGCTCACTTAATCATATCTAGACATTATATTAATACCCATGCCTTGATTTCTGTGAAATTTTCTATTGACAATGTCATATAACATAAACTAGTTTGTTGAGCATACATTTTCAATTGCTATATGTGAATTTGTGGATGAAAATATAGATTGAACTATAGATGCATATTGGTATTGTGTAAATAGTTCAAGCATATGCAAAAATATTAAAATGTTAAATGTAATTTTTTTTTAACAAATCATATCCAAAGACTTCTAATTATTCTAACAAGAATTTCAATAATTCTATGGATCTCAAACACTACACTCATTCCCTTTTTACATTTAGACAACCTCAATTGGTCAAATATTCCACAAGTATCATGTTTTATGCTTAGATTCCCCATAGGTTTCTTCTTCCTAGATGCTTTTGTTATGACAGAGCTGCAAAATATGTGTATATATGATGAGTATTAATAGTAACAATGCAAGCTCAATCTTTGTACTTTAGGTCCTTAGAATATTGCCCACCTTTTCTATATAAAAATGGTGGTGTTTCCAAGTAGCCATTCAACTTGTACTAGGAGAGGAATGTGACCAAATTTTTAATTTTTGGCTCAGTCAAGCCTTTACATCAATCTAACTACTTTCAACAAGTTTGAATATAAGCCCCAAGAAATGCAAATCTGCATGCTTCTCTGTATTTGTCACTTTGTCCCAAATATATATGAGGTCTCTTGTATTCCTCTATATCAAATTTCTAGCATGTGACTTATTATATTATATTAAAGGATGTGTTGCTCACTTAATCATAGCTAGACATTATATTAATACTTGTGCCTTGATTTCTATGAAATTTTCTATTGACAATGTCATATAACATAAACTAGTCTATTGAGAATATATTTTCAATTACTATATGAGAATTTGTGGATGAAAATATAGATTGAACTATAGATACATATTGGTACTATGTAATTAGTTCAAGCATATGCAGAGATCTTAAAATGTTAAATGTAATTTTTAAAAACAAATCATATCCAAAGACTTTTGATTATTTTTGTCAGTTGCAAAAGAATTTAAATGTGCATTGTCAATAGTCTAGTATAGTGTGCTATTTGAGAAGTGCAAATAAAAACCATGAGATTGCATTTCTAGTGATAGTCTAGTGTATTGTGGTTAAAGTACAGTCCTTAGGAGATTGCATTTCTAAATCCCAACATCCAAGTTCCACCATCTGAAAACTGGATCAAAATTGCACTTAAATTAATTTAGAATATAACATGAAATAATGGAAAATCTTACCAAGAAATTGACCTCTTGGTTTTGCATTGGCTCATATTCTGAACGAGAGTCCTAAGAATTAAATGTGGGTACTTACAAGCCATTCCAAATGATTGAAGGTTTACAATTTATAGAACTTAGCAAAAAGATTAGGTGATCATTTTGAGAAATGGTGTCTTCAATGATACAATAATATTTGAAAGGCCTAAGAGTTGCAAAACCATTTCACAATTTTTTTTCCATTTAGTGTGGATATCTACTCAAGATGGATGAGAAAAATTCTCCTGTTGTGATTGTGGAGTAGATTGCTTAAGATGATGAGGTTGTAAATGTGGATATAGGTAGGTTCATGTGGTGTGGTTTAGCTTTAGGTTATCCTCGCCGAAGACTCTAGTATGTGATATTCTTATTGAATACATTTGAGATGAAAAACTAAGGCTTACATTTACTTTCCAAACAAATAAGCATTCTAGAATCCACATAGAGGGAACTCCCATCTCCGAACTTGTATGCATTTTCTCTATTGAAGTAGTTTAATGTCAATAAGTGCAAACCATAAGCTACCATAAGCTACTCCTTAAAGCTCCAATTTATGATTTGTTTAAGAAATTAAGTGTGATGTATTAAGAAAAGTAGCTAAAAACTGTGTTCAATGAATACAAAAGGAATGCACGATATTCACAATATAAATGCAGGGATTTCACAACAAAAAATCTAAGGAATCTACAATAGACATTTATTCATGTAGGATAAGAAAGGATGTATGATAAGATTCAAGGTGAGCAACCAAAATAAGTGGATAGTGTATTATCAACTTCAAAAACACTTTGATCTAAAAGAAACTACAATCCAAGACCTAACCCCACTTGTTGTTGCTAAAGAGAAGGGCTTTGAGAATTTTTGAAGTAAAGGCCCTTGATATTGATGTTGTTTCTATAATAATTGTAGTTGTACCTACATATTCTACCCAAAAAAAAAACACAATTTTAGACAAAGTTTGTAAATTACTTTCCATCTTTGTAAAAGCATTCACTCATTAAGAATTTCAAATTTGTGACTTAATTCTCTTATTTCTTTTTTGAGATTTTTATTTTTCTCAAGATGTATTGATATGAGAGTTTTCATTAAGTTATGCTATTAAGTTGTCCCAAAAAAAATAGCATTATGTCAACAATAGAGTAACACAAATCTTGAACTCTATTTTTCTAAATTGTAATTATACTATGACTAAATATGGAAGAACTAAAGTAGAGTATAGCTATAAATACCTTAGAACTTAATGCTAAATCACTTCATTGACTCAGTCTCAAATGTGATGCTATATCCCATATGGACTCCAGATCCTAAAATTGACTAGTACTAATAAGTTCCTCTTCATTCTGAGTTAGGTATTCAAAATCCATATAATTGTCATCTTTATTCTGACTCTGAGACCCAAATTCATCATTTATGTTAGAATCAGCATTAGCACCACTATCTTTTGAAGTGTTGCAAAGGCCTCATCTTTCATGCATGGAATTTGAAATGGCCAATGACCTATCATAAGGAAAATCTCTAACATTTTATTGAGTTACAAACAATCTCAAGCAAGTTTCAATTTTTTTTGTCTAGTTTGATTCTGACATTTCATTTCAAAAACCTCAATGCAATGAATACTCTCTTATTTTACTAACCCTAATAAATCAATAAGTTTGAAATATTTTGATATTGAAGTACGCAATAGTTGACTTTGACTTATCTTTTTCCAAATCCTTGTTATTGCACCAGGATCGAATGGATTCTCAAAGTTTTCCATTTGGTGTTTCATACACAATGCAAAATGTTTGCATTGTTTTTTAAGATTATTTGAATCTAAGATTCCTTGTATTGGTTGTCCATTTCAATCTGTATGCTTTGAAAAATATGTTATCAATTCATCAAGTTTATTATGAAACAAATTTGCATCACTAGGATTATCTCCAAAGTGTTTCCAAAATTGAGAAAACACACAACTCATGGCTTCAAGAATTTATTCTCAAGGGAATCTTTAATGAATCTCACTTGAAAGATAGTAGGAAATAGACTTCACATTTTCACTAACAGATTTAACAATCTTTTCAAAATCATCCTTTCTAACTGGTAGTACTCTACCTCTCTTACTTGTCTTAGATTGGTGCATTGGTATTTGAAATCCTTTCACAAAAACACATAGCTCATTTTTTGCATTGAACCATAAAAAATTCTCAGCATGATTCAGATCTGTAATTATCTCCCACCTTGAAAAAATTGGGCTATGACTTGTGAGATCTAAATACAAAGAATCTAGAACCATGCATGTCATTTTACATAAATCACTATACTCATGAATATAAATAGTTATATATTGGGCTTTCTTAACAAGTTTTTCCATTAAATCTAGCATGGGGAGAAGACTGCCTAAAGTTAATAGGCTCTCTATATCACTTAACTTATTTAAAAAATTAGGAGCTTTGTCTACTATAAGGCATTGCTCATATATAACTCCAATCAAGGATTGATATTCTACTAGAACTCATTCTTCTAGTCCATGCAAAGATATCCATCTGGTCTCAACATCCTTGAGAATCTTATTTCCTACTATTACTCCCTCAGAAAAAATCTTAAATTCTACAAAATGTTTAGGACTTCTGCAAAAGTAGGAGTGGAGCTCACAGATTAGATCATCAACTTTTGACACTATAGGAAAACTACTTACAATCTTATATGCTAAATTCATTTGGTGGGATATGCAGTGTATGTCAAGTATGTAAGGTGCAATACTAGTTTGTAATCTTGCACAAAGACTATTCCTTTACCCTTGTGTTATTGTAGCTCCATCAACTCTAACACACACTAACTTCTTGGCTATTGTCAAGTCATCCATACCAGCAATTTCATTCAAAGTTTTCTTAACTTCTAAGTATAAATTTTCTACAGTTGAATTGGCCCTCATTTTACAAACACAAAGTAGATGAGCTTGACAGGCATGTTCTTTTATAGTATATACATGCATACATATCCAAGCAGTGTTATCTATTGCAGTGACTTCATCTAATGATAATGAACTTGGATTCTTTTAATCTCTCCTGTAAATTTTTCTTTTCCACCTCAACAAGACAGCTTGCCATTTCCCATCCAACATATATTGACCAATGTGACATAAGATACTAAAGAACTCTCAAAAAAGATAATAAATTACTATATTCTGTAAAGTCTCTCATAGGATGCCCTCTAGATAGAATATGAAAAATAACACTCATATGAACAATATTTGCCAAGTTTGCATCATTGGTTGCATGTTGAAGCCCAGCCTTGATTGGATTTCCACTACTACCACTACCAGTTACTACTATTTTCTTGAAATGCTCTTCATATTCTATGGCATACTTAACATGAAGGCAATCTTCCTTTGATTTACATCTCACTGCCACTACTTCCTTTCCATCTATGATTTGTTTTTCATAAACCTTACCAATATGTTTTTCTATAGTGTCAAGCTTTAGCTAGAACTTTTTCTCTCTTTTAGTTTTCTAGGTACAATTCATACACCTACATTTTTTTGGTGGTTCATCATTGTTTGTGATTAGTTTAATAAACTAGTACTTTGCTACCCAATCAACCTGGAAATTCCTTTTCATTTCCCACTCTTGCCCTATTTTTACATTCCTTTGTTATCTTCCTACCAACATCAATATTATATTCTATTACAACATCTTCTATTGTTCAAACATTGTTATCTACATTTGATGCATTTTGATTTAACTAAATAACAACCCCATCTTCTAGTGGTGGTGAGCTATTATGATTTCCTTCTACACTTGTAGCTGCACAAGTTGGTGGACCAGAAACATTGTTGATTCCAAAGAAAGCCTTTATGGTAGTATCTCTAAGTTTTGGGGATTTTGATGTAAGATTAATCCCTTCACTTCCCTTGGGGATCTTACCCTTGTCAACATATAGCCTTCCGTTGACAACCCCTTCAATTTCACTTCCCTGATATTGAGCAATATTAGTTAGAGACTCACCCTCCCCTGACATCTTAATCCACTGACAATCCATTTACTTTCCTGAGAATAAGTAGTATTAGTTTCAGACTAGTAATTGAAATTACTTAATAATAGCAATACTATGAAGTGTAAAGAAATTATTGCCTACCTTGGTCCTTTACACTTTCTCTGGAATTCTAATTTCTGTGTAATGTGTTGTAAGATTATAACTCTAGTTTCTTGCCTACCCGCTATCTGCCAAAATATACATTTTTTTTTTTGCATAAATCAAAATATACATCAAAATTTTTGCATGAACCAAAATATATCCAAAAAAAATCAAAAACCTACAAAGAGCTAATCTTAGAAGTTATTACAAGTCCTAAATGGACCAAGTCTTGATGGTACAAGGACCAAAAGTGTCCAAGAATAAATAACTAGTCTAAAGAGTCTAGAATAGGCTAGTGTGGAAGTTTAAGTTTTTAGGAAAGGGTTTATTGTTTAAATAAACTTTTTGTTATTTAAAATTCAAATATTTAAATGGTTTAGGGATTGAGAGGGAAGTTTTAGTTTGTTAGATTTTTTAGACTTAACATTCAACTCAACAATTGAAGTTGGCTGAATTAGTTTCTAAAGTAGTTATATTATTCAATAGGGAGTCTTTTATATAAAGGAAGGAGTCTCTGTTACAATAGAGAAAAAAAAAAAAAAGACTAGTGTGTGTACTTAGTAGTGGTGAATGAACAGTAATACAACTATAATTTGATTCCACTTTGTATCTAAATTTGATTGGTTTATTCTCCATATGCATTGACAGGGTCTTCTTAACCAATTTATTTGCTATTGGATGAAGTTCCTAATATTTTAGTGAATTTTTTGTTCCAAGTTGTAAACTAGTAATTTTGTTAACTACTATTGTTATTATAGTAGGAACCTAGAATAATGGGAATCACTCCATGAATATAAAGGCCTAATATTCATGGAATGTTAATTCTAATTTGTATTATAGATTACTAACCATGCATATTTAGATCCAATTGGGATTTGGGTGATCACAGCTCAAGAACAGTGAGGAAAGTATTGAAATTGGATACCCAAGTATAGCAATGGCTAATCTGGCCAAACAAGGGGTATATTTTGTTAGTGGGAACACTATACAATGTGCATTTGATGGTGAATCCATCATCAATTTGGTTCAAAAGTGTGTAGAATCAAGTGATTGAGAAAGCCCTAGATAACAAGGGTTTAGAGCCACAATTTAGGAGTTTTGATGTTGTATATCAATGGGGTCTAATTTATTTTGGAATTGAGCAATTGGAGACATAACTAAATACTATCCAGGAGTTGCAAGTGCCAAGAGGTCCTTAACCCATACTTGCTTTGGAAAACTTGGTCATTTTCATGTATTGAAAACAAGGGGTTAGTCATGGTTAGGTGTATTGATCCAAAACAACTATAGCCATATGAAAGTTTTTGATATGTCATAGAACTCTGAAAAGGGTGTCTAGAAATGTTATCATCTTGTCAAGTTTTTTTTGGGAAAATGAAGTTATTACCATCCTAAGTCTATTGCAGGGTTATTGGATAGCTTATTAGGCCTTTGGAATAGTTTGAAAGAACTTTGTGTACTAGAAGGATGAGAATTAATATAGAGTCTTAGAATCCCTTGAGTCTAAGTGGTTTGAAGCCTAGGAAACCAAATCCATCATTTAGGACCTACAAAGAGCTAGTCTCTTATTAATGATTGTTACAAATTATCTAGTTACCTAGTGAGAAGTTCAATTGATAATGCTCATTTTTTGGTGCTTGTAGAGTAAGGGTGTGCATGAGGTGTGATTTAAATCCCAAGAAGACTCTAGTGGCCAACACTTATATTGTTCAAATTTAGATGTGTTATAAGAAAAAGAAAATTTATAAGAGAGATAAACTAGGAAATCAGACGATTGAGACTCCATACCATATTAGTACATGTGTTTTGTACTTGATAAATAATCATTGACATGTTTTCTTCCAATGTGAACATTTGAAACTGGTGTAGTGAAGGTTCAGTGAAAATATTTTCCTTATTACATTATTGAATAAAAATTATTTTTTCTCTTTTTGACCAACCCCATCCCTATGAAGATCATCTCAGCTTGCTCTATTTTTGGTTGAATGCTAAGGTTTTTTGCATGTTTTACTCCTAAAATAGATTTATAATGCAATTAACTCTCGTCAATTCATTAAAAGGATTTCATTAGGTCTTACTTTTCCTTTCTTTTCTTCCTCAATTTGCCATCTTGCAATTTTTTATATTCATTTCCTTCTATCTCTTAAAGCACAAAATCCGTTGCTTTTGTTTCCACTATTTGTTGTTTGGTCTAGCTTTAATGGGGTTTGTGGTTCCCTTTGACTTGTGGTTCTCTATATAACAATTTAATATCACTAACCTATGAATAAAATTTACATAATTATTAATGTAATTAACCTAATGATCCTTCAAATGAGGCTCATGCACATATATTTTCCTTGCTACCTTACTAAATAATCCCACTTGATTATACACCATACGAATGAGCTTGAAATCATCAAGTAGTTATTCATTATATTTACAAGTGGTGGTCCTTATGGCATTCCATATTTAAGCATTCCATGATAATATGTAGAGAATGATGCTTGATCATGATGGGTGTAATAAATATGGACTCCTCGGTATTGTTATTGGTGTTCCAATGTTCTTATTACCATTTGTTGTTGGCAATTATTAGTTGCAATTTTGCTTCATCCCTAGATTCAATTCATCAATTTCATGCCTAATCTTGAATCTCCAAGCAAGATTAGTACATCCTTTTGAATTAGGGATGACTTAAGTAATCTATTTATAAATTTTATACAAATAGATTCTTCTCTCAAAATGAGTTCACATTATGTATATACATAAAAATGTAAGAAAATGACCCTCGAGATGTGTTGATATTGTGACCATCATAGAACATATAAGCCATATAAGGAAGGTTAAAACTTAGTTTCATTTTTTTTTAGCAATCATTAATTCTGATTTAGCTTTGTCCCTAGATTAAATTCATCAATGTCATGCATAATCTTGAATCTCCAAGCAAGATTAGTACATCCATTTGAATTAGGGATGACTTAACGAATCTATTTATACAAATGCATTCTTCTCTCAAATTGAGTTCTCATTAAGTATATACATAAAAATACAAGGAAATGACCCTCCCTCTCTTGCTCTCCATCTCAAGTCAACACATTCAATTAACATTGTGTAAAAAGGAAAGTGCCCATCAGGGCTCTCAATCATAAATTGCTAGCCCTTTAGACAAGAAAGCTAGTCATTTTTTAATTTTTTGTGCTTCACCTTTACACATTATGCTAAGAAGCTGAGCACTCATAAAAATAAGTGTTAACTATACTTATAATTAAATGAGCCATAAGATTTTGATATCTTGATTGCATTTACCATTTTGATCAGGCAATAGAAGCTCACCTATTATGCCACTTTCAAATGAAATGTGCAAAGAGTCTTCAGCCTACAAATTTTAACCAGTATATAAAGTAAAACATAAATTATTAATAAAATCAATATTGGATAATTTTCTAAAGAGAAATCCTATACTAATCTTCCCCACTAATAACTAGCACAACTTTAATTGGCTATCTAACATCTCATTATAACTCTTTGTATCTATTGTAGTTGCTAGAGTACATATAATACATCAAATCCTTACTTTGTGCTAATACCTCTTTGGAATGTAATGAAATTGAATTAGCTTGAGTTCAATAATGAATCTAGCTATGGTGTGCTGCCAATAAGCTTGGCTAGTTGTAAGTATCAATATAACAAATTTATCATAAAATTACACATTGCAGATTGCAATACGCTATATGTAGATGATGCACCAAATATAGCAGCACACACTTGATATGAAATATCACAACGAACTGACATCCTCAAGACTCTCCAGATGAGTATCCTAAATGAAATAAAGCTTGATATAGAAAAGTGATACTAAAATTTGGAAATCAACTAGTGCATTATAAATGAGAGTTTTTTCTTAGAAGCTCAATTTTCATTAAATCATGGACATGACAGATGTGTATCAAATAGTTAAAAGTAAATCTTACATGGTTGACATGGTAGATAGTAATAAATCAGAGGAAATTTCATTTGAAAGTGGAAATTTAAAGATTCCCATCAAGATTTCATCTTTAAAGATGCGGATCCAGATTGCAATACCCTATATGTAGATGACACACAAAATATAGTAGCACACACTTGATATGAAATATCATAGTAAACTGCCATCCTCAAGACTCCCTAGATGAGTATCCCAAATGAAATAAATCTTGATGTAGAAAAGTGATACTAAAATTTGGAAATCAACTAGTGCATTATAAATGAGAGATTTTTCTTAGAAGCTCAATTTTCATTAAATCATGGACACAACAGATGTGTATCAAATAGTTAAGAGTAAATCTTACATGTTTGACATGGTAGACAATAATAAATTAGAGGAAATTTCATTTGAAAGTGGAAATTTAAAGATTCCCATCCAAATTTCATCTATAAAGACGTGGACCTAGGCACAAGAGGAAATTTTATTTGAAAGTGGCATAATACATCAAATTCTTACTTTGTGCTAGTACAGTATATAATACATTTGAGCAAAAATGTTTTCTTATTTCCATTACTAGATAGACTATGCAATACCTCCATACCTGTTGAATTCTTTTAATAGAGGGTGGAAGGCTAAAGCTATCTCTAGAGTCTAAGTCATGCTCGTTATGTGTCCTACCTGAAATTTGAAGGAGCGTTAGTAGTATTTGGTGAATGTTTCATTAATTGGGAAAATTTGGGATTTATACAAATCAATTACCAATTAACATAAGGAAAAATGAGCCGAATCCCCCACTTTCCCTAAGGTGAAATGAGTCGACTCCTCCATGGAAAAATGAAACATTTTTGGTGAATTCCCTGATACTACATGCAAATACAATGTTGAAACTTGGCGAACATTACCCCAGTTACCATTACTTGGCCAGTTCCGTGGAAGGTGAATACCACTTGAAAAAAATGCAAATGCAAAGTTTTCCTTGGCGATTACTAAACTCAACAACACTAGGCGATTAGGTAAACCTAAAAAAACTTGGCAACTAGGTAAACCATGGAAGGGCTCACAAATTGCCAAAAAACAAAACCAACAAAATCTCAAATTCACCACTATATTATACCCTAATTTCCACTTGTCAAAATGAACCAAAGTGGACTTCTAATATTTATGGTTACAAGAATAACTGTGAAGCTCTGTATGACTCGTAAAGATAAGACAAAAGACCTCTCAAGGATCTAATTAATTATAAGTGCCAAAACAAGCCAAAAATGACCAAATGCTAAAAGTACTATGTCTACTCAAAATTACTCCAAACTGATACCAGATCCAGAAAGTAGACAAAAAATTATGCACTTTCAAAAAAAATAGCACTTGGATATGTGTACATATGAGCCCAAACAAATTGGGATTTACAATTTTTAGAAAAACTTAAGAACAAGGATTTCAAAAAACCTACAACAATGTGTAGATCATGAAATTTTACCCCAAAACAAAAAAAAAATTCTCGAAAAAAGGAGTCTATATGAGGGTGATATTGTTGTTTGAAAATCACCTCTGTAATTATTTTTTCTAAATTGTCATCATCGCACCTCCAAAAATCAAATGACTCTAGATTTCATCTTGGATGTCTAATTTTGGTGAAACAAAAGTCAATTTAGGGGTTTTATGTCCTTTTGAATGTGATGCCAAGATTTGATTTGCTCCAACAGGCTCCAATCTTGACTTATTAAAAAAATCTCTCCAATTGCTATGCAATGAAACTCCTATCACTCTGATACCATATAAGAATTTGGTATAGCTCTGATACCATGTAAGAATTTTCCTAAAGAAAGAATTAAATTCCAAGATCTAGAAGCTCAAGAGATAGCATAAGAGAGACAAGATATCATCAAATGAGAATGCATTAATTAGATAATTGGATCAATACATCGTAGAAGTGCCTTGTATATAAAGGCAACTAATATGACTAGGAGTTAGCAAAGAGATAAGCATACCAACTAAGCACGTGTCCACCAAGAGTGAATTATCCTCTATTGTACATGAATGTATGTGCAACAATGAGAGGATAAGAATGTAAAGGCATATCTTATAAAGAGATGTAGTAGACAACATGTGCTCAATTAGAGTGTAAACTACCAGGTTGTCTACATGGCAACTCATATAAATATGCAAACTCCTAGGTGTCTATATGATAATTAATATGACTATGCATTATCCTAAGTAAACTTAAGTAAAGTGTAAATAATAAATATTTATTTACACCAATAATGAAGAAGTTGACACTTAAGGATTATTTGAAATTAGAAATTCAAGTAATTAACATGTAGCAGTTGCAAATCTATTAGGAAAAAACAAAATCATGAATGAAGAATATAGATGACTAAAATGGGAACATGAGATTTAGTCAGTGTGAGGCCTCACCCAAATTGTCAGGGTATAGATGACACATTTGCATTATGATACTTCTAATTCTATGTTTTGATACACTTTTGAGACTAAAGGGTGATGTCATTTTAATATTTTCATTTTAATGATCCACACTTATGTCTACATATTAGGACCCAATTGATGTATTTAATGATTCCATTTCATGTTCTCAACTATTTCAATTGCTTTAATGGAAACTAAATTGTAGAAATATTTGAAATGTCAATTGTAATGTTCAAGTGAAAATTAGTGCCAAAGGATAGATTTAGATATGCAAACAAACCCAACTCACATGCCTTGTAACTTAATAGTCATGAATCCAATATTTCATCACTATGGTAGAAATAGATTATGAAGTTGTTCAGAATGTTAATCTGATCATGTTACATAAGAATCAATGTTGATATGCAAAGGATTGGTATTTTAATATTTTAAATGTTTTATAAGAAAATGATTAGAAAAGGGAAATTTAATTGGAAATGATGAAATATAAGCCTAATATTGATTTTGAAAGTGATTTATTGTACTAATTATATATTTCTTATATGATTTTTTTGGACTACTGATGCTCAAGTTTAGTGTGCAAGAATTTAAACATGGGATTTAACAGGGGACCAAGGCTCAAACCCATGTGAAACATGACATGGCCAAGGTTGGATCTTTGGAAGGATTCAAACCTCTTTGTAATGTGTTTTATTTCGTAATGTGAATGGTATGTGGGTGATAGTTGAATGCATGTATTATTGGGGACAAGCCTTTTTTTTAATGTAATATGTTGTGTTTGTGTCACTTGACACTTGTTCGGTCCACATGGAAATGACTTGGCATTTAGGGTTTGGGAAAGTAACCTAACCTAAGCATAACCCCAACATAGTATCCAAGTTAATCTCACATTAGAAAGTGTTAGGATGAGTCCCTATCCATTAAAGTTCGAATTTCAACTTTCCATTAACTTTTGGGGATCAAAAAGTGGTCCTAAGGGGTTACCATGGTGAAAAATAAGTTCCCACATGCTAATAGTAATGGTTGGGCATCTAAATCTAACCTTTAGTAGGCCTAGGTGACCTTAGGAACCCTCCAAACAAGCCACTTTCAAAAAAATTCGAAAATGGGAGTGTCACATGACTCCTTCCACTCTATTTGTTGGCCAAGGACATTTTTAGAAGGAGACAAGGGTGTAAGAAAAGGCAGCTCATGTTATGACCATTCTTAGATAGTGGGGATTTTGGGATCCTTTTTAGGGGATGGGGGATGAAAATAGGGGGTTGTCTACCCACTCTCTAACTTTAGAGACACCTAGGGTTTAGAAGCTTGGAGGGAGCTCTTCTACAAGTTTCATTTCCATTTTTGCAAAGGGATTCAAGGTTGGTGTTCTTGCCATGTAGTTTAGTTGCTTCCATTTTGAAGTTGAATCTTGGTATTGCATTCATGAGAATGTAGGTAGGGAGACTGCCATTGTAAGGGAAATGTATGGAATAATCTTGTAGCATGTTGTTTTGTGTTGTGATGAGCATGAATTTTGGATTTCCATTTTTTTCTTGCTTTTGATCTTCCATGATTTTGTGCATGTGTGTTGTTGTGGGTGTGAGGGCTTCACTCACCCTTTGGGAAGGGAAGAGAAGTCCAGGGTGAAGGGGTTAGTTAGGCTTGAAAATGTCATGATAATTCATGCCATGATCATTCATGGGGTTAGTATGGGCTCCATTGTATGCCATGATCATTCATATCCTGTTGGGGGTGATAAGGGAAGTATGATGTATAAATAAAGTTTCTGGAGTATGGGCTCCAAGAGAGTTACAACTGATGATGGTATGATTGGAGTATGATTGTGAGGACCCTGAAAGGGCTTGAAATTTTGATTATTGTAGGTATTGTTTGATATGGAGATCTCTATTTGAAAAGAACACCTTCACCCTATGTTTATGGTTCCATTGGTGAGCCATTGTGATTTATCCTTGGGATGGGAATGTTCAACCTTTGAGATGCAATGTATATGCTCTTGCAAGTTTGTATGTGAATCTTGGTTTGAACCTTGTTCCCCTAGCATGGGGGTGATCTCTTTGGAGGCCTATGGTTGGGTGGAGAGCACCCATGGTCCTTGTTGTTTTCTTTGTGATATATTTGAAAATCTAATGCTCAAGGGAGCAATGGATAAAAGCTCAGAAAGACCATTTGGTAGATGTTTGAAGGAGAAAACTTGTCATTGTGCATTGTACCTACATTTGAGAATCTCTCTCCATCTTATTCATGTTGTTGCAATGAAAAGTCACATAGTAGTAAGGAAAATATATGTCATGTTGTAATGTGGTTGAAAGAATGAAGTCCTTCTTTACATTACTGAACATTACATTGTATGAATAAACCCTTCAACCATGACGTAGTGCATTGCATTGTAAAAATGGATACTTCATTATGTAAGTATTGTTGTGGAGAATGGATTCATGTGAGAAATAGAGAAAAATTGGATACTTTCCTATATAACTACCATATAAGGTTTAATGTTATGATTAGCTGCATTTGGATGAAACATCGATTCATCATAATAGATGAAAATTTCATATGTAATGATATGAAGAGATGTAAAATTTTAATAGTATAACTAGATGATACAATATTTCCTTTCAAGTAGATAGTTTAATGTTCTTAACCCTCAAAGGAATTGTTAGATATTATTTGAGACATATTCATCATTTAAGATTCCAAAAGCTACTTAGACTATATTACATAGCATCTTTTGAGAAATGAGATTGTTTTCAAATGAGTTTAAATAATTTTCTAAACCTAGCATTTATATAGAAATACCAAGTAACATTATACAGCTACTACACAAGTCCCACCATAACATGTCTAAGTAGATAAAATGAGTCAATAAAAAACACATTATAAAATCTCAAGGGGAAGACCTAACTATAGGAGTACATTCATCTCTCTAGAATTTGTATGGGAGAGGAATTAAGTCCCCTCCCAATTATAGAATAATAAAATATTAAGAGAATATTTTGTTATACCTCTTAGTAAGAAACCAATAAGAAATAAGATTATATTATATATGAATACAACCTACATGCACCCCATGACTATACTTAGAAGAATAAGTCATCTTAAAATACATCAAAATATAAATGTCCCATCAATATCATTCCATGCAAAAAGTAAAGCAAGGGACCATATGATAAAAAAATAAAAAAATATAATAGAGGGAAGTGACCATAGGTACAAGTTTTACCTATTTGATGAGGGAGGTGGGAAGTGGTCCCTACCACTTCCCCATCCCACACGTTACATCTCCCCTCACCATTCACATGCCACCCAAGTACTTGAGGATATAGCTTAAACACACGTGCAGGCCTAGTCATAATTACCTAGGATAGGATGCTTTAATGTTCCATCTTCCCATAAGCATAGGTAGGATAGATAATACATTTTTAAAAATGAGTTAGAACCCTCCTTGGACTTGGCGTAGGAGCAAAGGTACTCCACTTGTGTAATGCCCCACCAAGGGATCCAAAGAATTACACTAAGTTTACCAAACAATTTCTTCTTCTTTTTTTTTTAAACATGAAAGATAAACCATTCATAACATTCGCGGAAGCAATAGTAACATCCAACTGAAAGTAATCATAACATAACAGATTAAATTCTTCATGGATCCCTTAACGTAGTATCACATCTAAATTAACTATTCATCTAACATCACATCCTTATGAAATAACAATGATACAACCAACATTCTTAAACTACATACAAGTGTCCTTTTTTTGTAATTACATTTTAGATTGCTCAATCATCCACTATACATGTTACAAGGTATGAAAAGCTTAAAATAATAAAGCATCCATGTAAATAAAGTACATCATCATCCAATATTAATCCATGATGCAATAAAAGTAAATGAAACTATAAACAATACATGATACATCATCATCATAAAGATATAGACATCCATCATGTAAGATAACCATACATCACAAACATAAATAACTAAGTGCATGGCTCCTCCCAACCGTAAATAGCATCATTAGACCATCATGGATCCTAGCCATCCCTCCGTGTGTAACATTCCAAAGCACCGAAGAGATCATCAGTATTATCATAATAGGAATGTCACTCCTAAAAACATCCTACTAACATGCAAAGTAAAACATAATAAATCATCAACTAACATATGAAAATCATCAATGTAAGGAACATACCAGTAAATACATCTATCATAAGGTATATCCTCTATCATAATGATTCAAGAACATAATGAAGATAAATACCAACCAAGAAAGCATCAGCCACGGTGTCTCAGACGGATCTCAAATGATAAGAGTGGAAAATACACTACCACCCAACTGCGTGGAACCTAAGTGGTCCACTCCCACCATGCTGAGGAGATAATCTCAAGTCCCAAACAGGCTATCAATTCACAAAGCACAAAACTCTATAAGTCCAAGAATCCTAAAAGTATACTACTCAAGGGTTCCATCACACAAATTCGACATCTAATTCCCAGAGGCACAACAATGACATGTAGGAAACCTACTATGCAAGTGGGAAAGTGTCATCGCATTTATCACGTACAAGTTACCCTGACAGTTAGCTAAAATCCACGGGTCCATACTGATCTCATGCGGCCACTAGTATCCTCTCATACTGACAAGGCATACTACGGAATGCATGGTCGCAACCATGCGTTCTCACTACTCCCATCCTAGCCTGTAAAAGCACTCAAGGCATGGGAGAGACCATCAAAACAATTATCTTTTTAGGTTCATTTAATCGCCATTTAGTGTGTAAATGTTATCACTTATTAACCAAACTTACAATGAGTTACCCTGGCAGCCACTTAGGGCCCTGGCCCCCATTGCAAGCCACTTCCTGACACTACATGTAGCTTACCTACCCTAAGCTCATGGAATCATAAATCTCAAAATCACAAAAGATAATCCATAATAAAATCATCAAATATGCATAAAAGCATCAAATATCCATAATAAGAATCATCAAATCTCCAAGATAAGAATCATCAAATCTCCATGAGCATCTGAAAAGCATCCATAGAAAATCATGACCACAACAGTTCTCTATTGGCAACTGAAGGCATCACTGATAATCATAACTATCAATTGGTTCTCAATAACCAAAATATATCTCAAGATAAATGGTTCTCAACAAGCAACCAAGAATATCTCAAAATCATACTGATCGAAGACTCCAAAATGGTTGAGTCAAACATGTCACAATATGACATCATCAAGAAATAAATCCACATTTCAGTCCCATCATGGCGACTAGAAAATAATCCAAGGATAACTGATCAATGACTCAAAAATGATTAGCTCAAGTGTCTCATACACATACATCTCAGCTTCACACATGAAGACTGATGAACAATAACAATCAGTAAATACAAACATTTCATAGAGCACACGATCACATTACCATGAAATAAGATCAACATGCCAACACATCTCATAACCCCCGAGCCTCTGGTAACAACCTAGGACTGGTCAACACTAGTCAACCCAAAACCCAAAACAAGAAGCATATAGAATACACGATGCAAACACATGTTTTGGTTTACTAAAATCACATAGTTGAATAATGTGTAGGGGTTTCCAATTTTTTGTTTGCAAGTATACCTCAAGTGTCCAAGTTTCATTATTTGACCTACAAGTCAACCCATTTGTTCCCCGATAGCATTATCCTTCCATTATTAAGAATTACATTCTAAGAATAACCTAAGGATAAATATTTACTTATTAAATCATTTGCTTTATTTGCTAAGATCCATAGTACTAATTGGATAACTCTTCCTTAATGTTACTTCTACATTTCAACGTAATCAAAGGACCATTATTCATTTATAAAAGAACCAATTATCAATCTTCAAATAAGAAGAAGATAACTTTATTTATCTCAATCCATTAACATAGGTACACCATCCATGACCTATTACATCTTATTAGTTTTCAATTAGAAACTTAATTAAGTATTACTAAAGTTTGATTCTTTTAGTTTAATCGTTATCATCATGCACACTTGAAATGTAAAGTCTAAGTAATCTCATCACATAATAAACTAAATCCATAGCACAATATCTGATAATCTCAAAAGAATGTTGCTAACCAACAACATAAAACTAGCTCTAAAAGAGTCCAGCAACAATAACAAAATGCGAACTAGGGGCAGACACTACAACTTGAAATTTGACTCGACATCAAGATCCCACCCACTACCAAGTCAACACTCCAATTCCATACACATTGACCTCCATGTATAGTGCTTTGGTAAGGCACTGACTAAATAGTCAAAAATATGTAGCGGCTATTAGTCAGTGTCGTTACTAACTCTGACTCTGTCTCCGTTGGTAAATTTGTAAATTAAATATGTGTGTACGACCTTTGTCTCCATTTGGGAATGCAATGCAGGGAATAAATTCATTTTATTTTATAACAATGATGGAGTTTATTAGAAGGAATGAAGTGAAATGTTTTTTAAAAAAGTAAAGATAGTAAAAAAACAAAATAGCAATTGCTTTTTAGAAATAATATATAATAAATTGTAAAAAAAAAAAAAAAAAACTATTAAAATCAAATTAATAGTTTAAAAACATAAATAATATTTAAGTTTAAATTATCAAATATAATATGCAAATTGAATTTAAATAGTATATATAAAATATTTCATTAATTAAATTTTGAAAGTCATTTATCAACATACATATAAAAATAATAATTAATGAGCATAGCTTTATCAACATAACTTTATAAATTATCATTTAAAAACTTTTATTGAATCCTCATTTAAAATACTAACATTTATAAATGAAACATAGCAAATTATTTATAACATAAATATAAATAAAATAATTAAACTTATAAATGCTCTTTACTCTACTTACTTCTTTATATTTTATAATAAATATTTATTTAAATTACTAACATTTTACTATCTTGATATTAAAATAAAGATATATATGAATGTAGAATTGGTAAAAATAAATATGTAATTATATTTATTTATGTTTAAATTAATAAAATTGATATATAATTTATTTTTAAAATTATAAATAATATAAATATATAGACAATAGCAAAAAAACAATTGAAAAATATAAATAATACTAAAAATATTATTTAATAATCAATAATAGATATTATTAAACTAATTTATAATAAATATTTGAAAAAAATATTTTTAAAATTTTAATATTATTTTACATTTTAATTATTAAATACAAATAAAATTATTACATATAAATATATGTCTAAAAAATATCTTTTTATTCTACATTTTACTAATCCTACTTTTTATGTTTTTACTTTTGAAAATTTATGTTAATTTTATAAATTAATTAAATATACATGCAACCTAATTAAAAATATATTATAAAACTAACTACTAAAAATTGTAATAAATATTTGGAAAAATAAATAGTCTATGTTTTAAAAAATTTAATTTTAATATTATTTTTTAATTTATATTTTAACACTTCAAACTTTTATAATTTATTACATAAGATATATCTCAAAAAATATTTACTATTTTTACTTTTTCATATTTAAACTTTTTAAAAGTTTACTAAATTTTAATTACATTTCACTTCATTCCTTCTACTAAAACTCTTCAATGCTATCAAATAAATGAATGTATTTCATTCATTCTGTGAGTGTGCATTCTGAGACTGTCAGACATACAAACATATTTAATTTTAAATTTGCTAAATGGGGATGGAGACGGAGTAACTAACGACACTCGTTGATAGCTGGTGCATATTTTCAACTATTTAGCCAATGCCCTTGGGTAAGGGGGAGGAATCACGCACGTGTGGAAGAAAGAAGATAAGAGGTTAAAGAGTATTGTTTTGGTTGGGTGCTCCTAGTTAAATTATTTAGTCAATACATATGACCTTAATTGTATAACTTAGGGGGCATAGTAATTAGTCACTAGGTGGGTTAAGAATATGGTATAATTAGCTTTTAAGTTGTTGGAGTTAGTATTAGCATTAATAAATAGATTATTTGGATGTACAATAATGATATAGTAGTTTAGAAATGGGAGGAGGAGTGTGTGTTAAGACTAATAAATGATTAGTTTAATATTATTATTGTTTAGAAACTTTCTTTTTTGATAATAGATTGTTGCTTATTTAATGGGCTTAGAATTAGGTAATAGATTAAGTGTTTTAAAAAAAATTGTGTGGATATACATACATTTGTAAAGGGATGTATGTGGAAGAAATGATATAGGGCCTAATAATAAATTTAAAGTTATTATAATTAGTTTTCATAATAATAACATTTTTTTCTTTAAAGGGGTTGATTGTATGTATTATTGATGGATAAAATAACAATTGCAGGTGATTAATTAGTTAGTGATAATGTCTTTGGGTATCATTTAGGGTAACGTGTTATATATAGGTTAAATTATATATATATATATATATATATATATATATATTGGAGGTGATTAATTAGTTAGTGATAATGTCTTTAGATATCATTTAGGGTAACGTGTTATATATAGGTTAAATTATCTCTCTCTCTCTCTCTCTCTCTCTCTCTCTCTCTCTCTCTATATATATATATATATATATATATATATATATATATATATATATATATATCATATGCATATATAATACATAAGGTTATTTAATGTATCAAAAAATAACCCATATTATATGTTGCAAAAAAAGGTAGGCCCTGAATTGTGTAAATAGAAATAAAATATCTTAATGAGATATTGGAGGATTGTCTAGATTGAAGATTATTAGAGATGAATAACTCAAAAATTTGGGAATTAGACTATATGAAGGTGGCCAAAATGTAACTTGGTAGTATATTGTTATAGTTGTATTAGGAAGTTTGGAAGCTAGTGATTTAATATGCTTCGATCAACCATAGCTATTCATGGTGAGTTAGTAAATGTTCATGGTTATATAATAGTAGATGAGAACTTGTTTATGCTAATAGTAGTAGACAATTATGTGTGTGTTTGTGTGTGTGGTTTCTATAGGGAATTGGAATAGTCATATCATATCTGGTAGGGTTTATAGGGTCAAGTAAATTTTATAAGGGTACCTATGTAATGTACTTCAACAGAGTCTAATTAGGTCTCACACCTATGTATGTTAGTAATAGTTCATATGCATATGACATATTAAATAGTGTGCTTCCTATTCATTTTCTCATATAGGTTTGCTAAATGATGCCTTTAAAGATGTATGAATTCATTAAATCACTTTGCATATAGAAATATGAAACCTCGATGGAAGGAAATTGTAGATGCTGAAAAATGGTTCGCATCTATGGTTTCATCACTTCTTCATACTAATTTGTCCCATTTTCTCATTCTTCTAACTTTGATCTTTTGGCCAAAATTGATCATATTTCATCATTTGTATCCTTTTTCACATCAATTTCATATCAACTCAAAACCATTTCATATCAACTCAAAATCACCCCAAATCAACTCAGAATCACTTGGAATCAATCCTAATCAACCTGGAACATATCAATAATCTCAAATCAATCATCATCTATCCAATCCTAGGCATTGTTGTGGCTTTCAATGTCTTGGAAACTTATCAACCTATCAATCTTATCAATCTGACCTTAGTAGTATCGTGGCTCTCATTGCTAGATCAAACTATCATTCATGTCATCCAATCTTTGATATTGTTGAGGCTTTCAATATCAGATAATGGCATTATCAACCATTTTAATAATGTTGACAATGTCTGTCAATGTTATTATGATCAACCTCATCAATCAACCTCAATCTTGTAGCATTTACAATGTCAATTAAATGTTGTGTATCGATCAATTCATGTCATGTGTCCTTGGCATGTTATCAATCTCAATCAATTGATCAATTTGACCATGGCTTTGGTTCACCTATCACCATCCTAGTCAATTTCCACTATCATCATCACATTTTCATCAAAGGGTATTGTCGCATTTATTTAATCAATTTTGGCCAATCATCTACTAATTTTCTCTATAGGATTAAATAACCCATAATTTAATCCTATCTTTCTTACTAATTATTCTTCCTAATTATCATCATCAATTAATTAATTTTATTAGTTAATTGATTCATTATTTGTAAACCATGGAAATTCTTAATTTCCTAAGTTCCATTTTCCATCATTAATTATATTTTCTACTAATTAATATTTTTTGGAATAAAGGATTTTTAATTCAATTATTCTACAGAATATTGACATCATCATGACACTTGGATATGACACCTCGTGGATTCTCCTTTGACACTTGGATAAGATATGTCATAATCAAATATTCTTATTCTCTTACGCACATCCATATTTGGCTTATTTGTCATAGATTCTTGGCTTTAAGTGGATTGAGGTGTCTTATGACATGTCATAGATTCTCTTCCACATTTAGCCGAGTCTGAATTTCATGTGTCATAGCATCCTACATTTGGCATCTTTTGTCATATGCATCATGGATTCTCAAAAGAATCTCTTGCCACATCACATATCTAAGGGTGACAAATCCAATGCTATCATCGTCCATGTCAATTATAAAATGAGCATTCTTTCTCTCATTTTCGGTCCTTAGGTCCTAATTCTTGAGCATTTTTCAAGTCCTTAGTTTTGTTAGTATTTTCACTCCATCTCTCACATAAAATCACAACTTCAAGTATTCTCATAGAATTATCACCATTATCATAGATTTTTTCTTCAGCATTGTGTGCATTATAGGCAATTTTGGAGCTACATTGTTTGGAGAAGAAAGAAGGACATGGGAGCTACAAACGAAAGAGGGAGTTTTAACTTTGTTTACTTTCTTTATTAGTTTGGCTTTCATGGTAGACTAGTGGGTGCTAGTGTATGTTGATTGAGTTTGTGATTTCTCATAGTATGTTATGTATTTAGCCCATTTTATGGTACTACATTTGGTGAAACCAACGTGAACATGCTTATCTAACTTGGGTTTTCTTGTTTTGTGCTTGTAGGTGCAAGGAAGGAGCTCACTTGGAAGGTTATAATGACTATCTACTCTTCCTTTTCACAACTAGATTAATTAGGGGGTCCAATAACATGCTTGTATACTTTTGTTTTATGCATTATGTTAGCTTGCTATCCTAGGTGCACTCTGCTCTATCAAGGCACACTTGGGACCCCTAGGAGTAGTTTTAGGAGTCTAGAAGCCACCAAAACCTCTTTCTATTGTTTTTGACTTACCAACTGCATCATTGATGTAGTCTACACTATTTGGGCACACTTGGGTGTATAGGTTTCAAAATTTGTAGTTTCTAGGTCTTATTCAGACACCATTTCCCCATAGTTTGCACCTGACCTCCCAACTACATCCTAAAACTACCAACTATGCCCAACTAGGCCCCAACTACATCATGGATGTAGTTACCACTATTTGGGTGCACTTGGGGGTATTCTGAGCCATTTTGACCTTTTGTAGTGCAATCTGCTCTGTTAGAGCATGCTTGGTTCATAGAAAACACACCCATCAATTAGAATCTGCGTGTAAGGTTTCCATTTGCTTCTAGAACATAGATTAGAGGATTTTTTGTTACTAATGGTCTACTTGTAGCACGTGGCAATCATGGGATGAAGACATGATCATAACAGATTACTAATGCTTTCTATGAAAGACATTGTCAAAGACATTATGTTTGTCAAAACCATGTGTGTGGATTTCCTAGATTAGATAACACTTCATTTGGTGCTTAAAATGAACTTTTTCTTTTCTTCCTGGCATGTCTATAGTTTTTAAATCCCTAGGAGTTACATTGGATGTATCCTCTCCCCTCGCCATTCGTGGATCTTGGGTGTAAGAGAAATCCGTGTAACTTCTATAGGAGGCCTACCTTGGACCAAGATACTCGATATTGGTAATGCCAGTTAGAGTGGTAATGGGCCAAAAGCCAAGTCAACATTCTAGCCATCATATAAAATTTGATTACACTAAAATATGTGTCAACAGTATTGCTACGTGATAGCTCTCCTTCAGTACCCTTGTGGTGCATCAAACCCTAGTTCTCGGGGTTGGGATACCTTCTACGGAAGTTTATCATTCACTTTCCAAACAGAATACCCTTACTAAAAACTATGTTTTAGTGGCCAAAATCCTTTCTATGCACTAGCTCAAGGGTTCGCCCATGCCCATGAAGACATCCTACATTCTTATGGTCCTTGGTAGAGGTAAGAGTCCCCTAGGAAGTCATGCCTCTTGGGAAGTGGATCTTGGTAGCCCCGAGAAGTGAGTGCATTGTAAGGGGGAGCATGTGGTGCCAAGATCCTAGGTTTTCTACTCTAGATAAGTGTAGATAAACTTTGGTTCAAGTAGGAATTTAGTGGATATAGTCCTAAAAGCCTAGGTTGTGGTGTGTTTTTTCACTTTTAACAACAACTATTTTTGTCTTAATGTGTCTTGCGTGTGTGTAAAACATAATCAAGATAAAAGTCAACATTCAAATTTACACCTTGGAAACTTGTAAACACTTGGTGAAAGATTACACATTATCAAACCATTTCAACCTTTTTCCAAACTTTGCAAACTTTTGTTCAACACATTCAAACTTTAGAAAACATGGCAACTTGTGATCCTAAATGTGCTTGGCAAAATGTAGATTTCATTCTTGCATAAAATCAACTTGAATTTACCCTAGTCTAGGCCTCATTCTTGCATCATATAGACTTAATATTGCACCTTTTAGTCCTCATTTAGTATCCATTACCTTTCATATTGCATCCATTTGGGTTTAGTTTATCTCCCTTAGTTTTTGCATTCCAATCTCAAAATCTGCACTTTGCATCCACCACCTTACATCTTTGCATACCTAACCATCATCTTGCACACTTTAACCCTCATTTCAAGTATCCTAAGCATAATTTTGAACCTTCATTGTAGTCTTAACATTTTCCTCTATTGTTTACCTCACTGTGGCATCAATCTAGAAAACATAGCACTCAATATTGCCTTCGTTTCAGCCTAGTTTACCAATTGCATCCTAAAACTACCAATTGCATCATGGATGTAGTTGGTACTATCTAAGCACACTTAGTGGTCTAAGGACCTAGTTTGGGATTCCAGATAACATTTTGAGGCTTTTATAGTGTCCTCAGGTACTTGGTTAGCTCCCCTTGCATTAGCTTCCCCAGATCTACATTCTGCATCACCTAAGACATCACTCCTTAGGTCATAACCTCTATTCTACATCTCCCAACCCATCATAACATCAACCCCAAAATCTTAGCTTCACTTAGGAAATCATTCCTTAGGTCATAACCTCTATTCTACATCTCCCAACCCATCATAACATCAACCCCAACATCTTAGCTTCCTGGCATATCATTTTGGCAACCATACCACTCAGAATTAGCAAACTTTCATCTTGAGTTACCAACTGTGCCCATAAACTACCAACTGCATCAAAACTGGTCCCATCTATGTCAATGATGTAGTTGGTACTATTGGAGCACACTTGGCACTATTAGGGTGCACTTGGGCACCTGCATGACCATTTTGGGCCCCCAAACTGCACTTTAGGACCCCAAAACCACATCTAGGAGCCTCTGTACCTCCTCATTTTGCACTTAACCCAAAATCCCATTTTTCATCATATTAATTGTCCATATTACATATCTTCTTAGCATCACCACCATTTTGAGTCCCCGAAACATCATTTCGAACCCCCAAAACTTTTGAACTTAGTCAAAAATCTAAACAAAAGTATGAACTCTAGAGTATTGCATTGTGTCAATAGATGATGGATCTTGACCATGGTCATTTTATCATTTTCTTTGGTCAAATTCTACCTATTTCAAGGTAGATTTGGCTTTTTCATTTTGATCTTATCATTTTTTGTCCTTTTTTTTTGGTCAAGATCCAAAGTCTATTGTCATAACATTAAACTCTTAGGTTAATACCTTGTAAAGATTTCACCTAAGTTCAAAACCTTGCATATACCTCTATCATTAGCATAATCATATTCCTAAACATCATTTTGACTTACCCTAGTGGTATATCTCTTTCATCTTGCATTGATCAAAATCCTAGCATCATTTTCATTACCAAACCCTATCAAATTATCCATCAACCAAATTGTCTTCTTGATCATTTGTCCTCATTTTTCATATCCCAAACGTCATTATCAACCCTAGGACACCATCCTTTGCATAGTTCATCTTGCATAAATCAACCTTTAGCACCCTTACCAAGTCCAAAATATAACCCTAACCTCCATTTTGCATACCATAATCTTCATCTTGCATACCTTGAAAATGACACCTTGCATTTGCATTTGCATAACATCCCTAGGACATTTGCACTTTGCATGTGAAAACCCTAGTTCATTTAGCATTTCCTCACATTGCATAACATCCCTAAACACATAAAAATCCCAAAAACACCCATATCCTACATACCCACATCTTAGTTATCAAGTTTTGACCTCTTTTACCAATTGCAACCCTATTTTACCAACTGCACACACCAAGTGCATAGTTGGTGTTTTCAGGATGCACTTGGTAGTTTTAGGAAGCACTTGGTAATTAAGTGTTTCTTTCTAGGTTCTAAAACCCTAATTTGCACTTCCACACCTATCATTGCATCCCTAAACCTTGAAAATCACTCTAAATCACTCAAAACACTCAAAATTTGCATTTTAGGCACCCTAGCACCTCTGTTTAGCCACTACATACCTCCTACTTACCAAATGCTTACCTTAAAACCCCTAGCTATTTCATGGGTGCACTTGGTACTATTTGAGCATAGTTGGTAGTTTAGGTGTGCACTTGGGAGGTAGAAAGTCCATTCAGCTTTCCCTCCATTGCATCTACATTCTTAGGTATCATGCCTGCACTTACTAGGACACAATCAGCTCAAAGACCTAAAGAACTTTATTGACCAATGTTTTTTGAGACATCAATGCAACCAAAACCTCATCCAAGATAGAAAAAGATCAAGAAAACCCAACAAACCTTTGACAAAGACCAAATCGAGGCATCACAACCGTTACTTGTAGACCCCTTGAACATGTATTTGCAAGAGCACCATAATCAAGCTATGACACAACAAACCTTGAACAATGCACCTACCATGAGATTTCCTCCAAACACTTCCCCCACTCATGGGATCATTCAATGGAGTTTCAACTTTGAACCTATATTTGTGCTGATATTGCCAGGAGGAGGAAGTGTACCAACCACACCTAAAGATGAACAATCAAATTCCATCAAATTCAGTGAACCTAACACAAGTACCTTCCACCCTAACACATCAAACATACAACAAAGTATTGTACACCTCAATGATGACTCTGACACTGATTATGGCATCACTGATGAAGAAATGGCTAGGGCATGTCAAGACAAAAACTTACATAAAAACTTCAAACTTTTGGAAGCCCAAGAAATTGTCAAATTCAACCCAAATGTGGAAGGAACTAAGTCCAAACATCAAACCAACACAACCGTTGAAAACATACAACCCATGATAAATTTGGACTTAGATAAGGGAAAACAACCTTTGGAGTTTTCAAAAATGATAATGGAACCTATAAGGTCCCATCAAGAATCAACCATCAAAATCCTCCAAAGTACATTTGAACACATCAATGTTAACCCCTTGTTTGATGAAATGCCACCAATTCTTAAACACCCCAAAAGGTCATTAAGACTTGATTTTAGTCACATGATGCAACAAAAATATGCACCTAAATGGACTTGTTCTCTAGGGATGCCAAGCATACCTTCTTTGGAGGCAAATCAACAAAGCACACCTTTTCTTCTAACCCTAACAAGTGGTATGACATCAAATGTTATGAAGCCTCCCATGAGTACACTACATGCAACATCAACTACAACAATCCCTATCGATGTGCAAAGGAAAAGCCTTATTGACATCACACCTATTCCCAAAAGGAATGCACCTCATTGTCAAGTCAATATGATGTCCCAATCAGAAACCTCTAATGCAGAAAGGTGCCAAAGCAACAATATGAATATGGTGGTAAATTCACAAGGGCACAACCAACCACCTCAATTACATCAACCTACAATAGTCCAAGGACCTAATGCTTCCAACACACATTCAACATATCAACAATAACAACATCAACCACAATAGCAAAAACCTCAAGTGTTGCAAGGATCCAACATCCTCAACACACAACCCTATGTAAACCCACTTGAATTCTATACAATGTATCAACAACAATAAGCCATGTTTGCTAAGCAACAAGAGCAACTCAAGCAACAACTAGAATACCAACAATGCCTCGAGCAAAAAATTGCATACCAAAAATGTTTTTTACAACAACAAAATGTGCCACAACAACCCCAACAAGTACCTCTACAACAACAAGCACGTACATGGTCTCACATACAACCAACAGAGGTATCCCAAAAATAACTACTACACATGGCACAATAACAACTCATGGTACAACAATCGCAATCAATCCTGCAACAAGTGCCACATCAAATACCACAACAAGTACCCCAGCAATAGGGACCCTTCAATCTTTGAGGTACCAACATACCTCCACCACCTAGCGACACTTCACCAGACTCATCAGATATAGAAATGTCAGACCTGAGTAGACATAGTTCTTGCCACAACAAATGATCTACTCACAAACACAAAAGACTTGAAGGAAAGACTATCACACAAAATCCCAATGAAGAGCTATTACAACAATTCAAACAACTTTCCAAACAAGTTGAGTCATTGGGAGTCTAAAAGAAATAGGCTCTATAAATAGAAAGGGACTTAGGTCCTAATCCATTCAATAAAAGTCTATATATGCCTCCATTCCCAAAACACTTTGAGGCTCCAAGGTTCAAAAAATACTGAGGAAAAGGAAACCTTATTGATCATATTAGAGAATTTTGTGCTTCATGTACCAAATTTAGTGATGAGCCCACTTACCTCATGAGATTATTCCCTCATTCTCTAGGTAGGCCCACACTTGAGTGGTACTCCAAACTTCCTGGTAATATCAAATCCTGGTTAGAACTTGCAAACAAGTTCATCTCCCACTTTTCCTTTAACATTACAAATGAAGTGACACTTTTTGATTTGTGCTCAACTAAACAGAAGATGGGAGAACCATTTATCACATTCTTACTACACTGGAGAAGCTTAGTGAGTCAATGCTCACTAGACATTCCTGAAGAACAAGTAAACTTGTGCATTGAAAACTTAGTCTTGAACTTAATGTATGAACTCAAAATCAAGAGCCCAAGCACTATTTCTAAACTGATGAAAAAGGGGGCTAGAATTGAAGATGCTCTTATCTGTAAAGGAATCCTCAAGATAAACAAGGAAAACACAAACACTAGTTTCTCTAATGAAAAGCCAATTTTTTTCTCCAAAAATAAGAATGTGACTAATGATGGCATTGTGGATGCATGAAAAATTAGCACAACGAAACCTCAATTGACTTTGAAAGACACAAACCCCACAAATTCACAAACTCCCAATCAAACAACACCTCAACAATAGAAAACTGAGACTTCCACGCAGGACAAACCCCAAAGACATCCTAGATCCAAGGACAGGAAATTCACACCATTGGGGATACCTCTTGAGATTGCACTACAATAGTTACTGAATAATAACTTCCTACAGTTACCCCCGATCAAAGATGAACCATTGACTAAAGCCAATTGGTGGGATGACAAAAAGTACTTTGATTACCATTGCACAAAAGAACATAAGACTTCATTGTGTTCCCAATTGAAACATGCAATATAAGACCTTATTGATGACGGTGTAATCACAATTGATCCATCACTGTTAGCATCCAACTGTGACCACACTCTATTCAAAGATCCTTTGGGTAATCATGACAAAGAGAAACCATCAAGTTCAAACTCAAACTCATAAGGTAATGTGAATTACACATGCACTGGATATGACTACACCATCAATTGCTTTAATGAGTCTGATTCTCACATATCCACATTCACATTGAAGGCTAAATACCCTCATTGCATTTTTAGTACATGACATAGCAAGATCACCCTACCTAGAGCCGCATCTAGACCTACTATTTCTACTAGACCTACACCCCCTAGTAGACTTGTTGCTCCTATATCTAATTATAGCCTTGTTGAACAACTCGGCAAGACCCCTATGCAAATATCCATTTTGGACCTAATGCGTGCATCTCCCCAACATCAAAAGATCTTAGATCAAGCCCTTAAAGAGTCAGTAGTCCAAGATAACATTGATGTTGCCCAGTTCCAAGCCATGGTTGGGAACTTATCCATGTCACAGCATATCACTTTTTCCCCTCAAGATATTCCTAAAGACAAACCCAACGACAATGATTCCCTCCACCTTGAAGTCTTTGTCCACAATGTTAAAGTTGGACACGTCTTGATAGATGGAGGAGCAGGGCTGAATATTTGTACACTTAAAGTAGTCAAAGGTTTGGATTATTCTAAAATTTATTTGGATCCCTCTCGAAGGATCAAAATTAAAGCCTATGATGATGGTGAACATTTCTCTATAGGGGTTATCATCTTACCTATCAGAGTTGGTCCAACTACTGAGAACACTTTATTCCAAGTTCTAGATATAGAAATGAACTATAATATGATACTAGGCCACCCATGGATCCATGCTATGAAAGAAATTCCTTCTACATATCACCAGTGGCTAAAGTTCTCCTATCACAATGTAGAAGTAACTATCTCAAGTGATTTAGATCCCTTCTAGTTCTGTGCCAATCTTAGAGGAACCACTATGTACTAGGTCCTGACAAACCATGCAACAAATCCCCTAGGGTCCTCCAAGTATGTTGATCCTTCCACACTCACACCCACATCCAAAGGAAAGCTCAAAATCCAAGATCAAGGTTGCAATGAGTACTCCATGTCTCATGCCTTTCACATTGGGAAACTTCCTTTATCACCCAAGTCATATGGTAAACCTCAGCTTATATAGAACAAGCCTAAGTTCGCACTTCAAAAGAAACCTTCTGTGACTTTTACTAGTGGAGGAAAACTACATGAAGAACATGTATATGAGAATATCTCTACATGGATTGAAGAGGCTAAAGCAGAAAAATAAATTACTCATACATCCCCTGACAAGTATGGACCTGGATTCACCATCATGAAGAAAAAGTGGTATGATGGATGTAGTGGATTGGGAGTCCAAAAGCAAGGCATTGTTCAACCCATCACTAAATTAGGATGACCTCATAGCTTGGGACTTGGATTCAAACCATTTGTTTTGTGTCTTCCTAATACTGAGTCATCCTCATCTAAGGAGGTGAATGCTTCAAATGATGACAAGACATCTGAGAACAATCAACACAAACCCACCCAATCTGTATCTAACATTGACGATCCTGATACCTCGCTTGGCCTTGATCATATGTTTGCAGACCTAGATATACTACCTATGGAAGATAAATATGTCAATCCACTTGTCACTCAAACCAATTCTTCACCTTGGATCGAAACATTCTGGGATCCAAGCCCTCCTGCTTCTGAACATGATCTTGATGACATCACTGAAGCGGATATCCAAATATATGCCTTTGACCAAAGCTTATTCAACACCAATGATGGCATCTCCTTAGTTTTTCTTGAACTTATCGATTGGGACCAACGAGGACCACCAATGTTTGACAATTTTGGAAATGATGATGCCATCATAGAATTTTTTGAGCTCCATGAAGATGTACCACAAGGTGATCACAAGTCTAGATTTTCCATTGATCTAAACATCATGGCATATTTCAGGGAGTCAACTCCATCTTCCAGTCAAAAAATTGAGAAAATAACAAAAAAAGACACAAGTAGGTCTCTTGGTGAAAATCGAAAGGCACCATTAGACCATGAAATAGTAAAAATAAAGGACGTATTTGAGGGTGAAAACCTCTCTGAGGTGCCCGAGGATGGAAGATTGGATGCACCCCCGTTGAAGGAATGATCAACACTACTTGTGGAGATGACAGAAGAGATTAATTTGGGAACTCCTAAAAACCCCAAAGTCATACACTTTGCAGCCTCATTATCACCCAAAGAAAAGGATGAATTTATCAGATTCTTTTTAGAGAGGCAGATCAATTTTTTTGGGTCCTATGCAGACATGCCCAGATTAGATCTCTAACTAGTTCTTCATCATTTACTACTCAAACCAGGAATGAAACTAGTAAAGAAAAAGTTGAGAAAAATGCATCCTCAAGTCACCCTCCTTGTCAAGGTTGAATTGAAGAAACTATTGGATGCTAGCTTCATAAGACCCATTAATTATGTTAAGTGGATATCTAATCTAGTACCAATAAGCAAACACTCTAGGGGTATCTAGATATGCACTAACTTTCGTGATCTTAACAAGGCATGTCCCAAGGATGATTGTTCTTTACCAAACATAGATATCATTGTAGATATGACAGCTAGGTATTAGATGTTATCACTAATGGATGGCTTTTTTGGCTATAATCAAATAAGAATAGACCTTGAAGATCAACATAAGACAACTTTTACATGTCCTTAGGGAACATACTACTGGAATGTCATGCCATTTGGTCTTAAAAATGCTGGGGCAACATATCAAAGAGCAATGACTACAATCTTCCATGATTTCATGCACATCCTCATGGAAGACTATGTTGATGACTTACTTTGTAAATCCTATAAAAGGAAAGATCATTTGGGCATCCTAGATCAGTTGTTCACCAGAATGGAAAGCTATAAGCTTCATGTAAATCCAAAAAAGTGTGTATTTGGAGTTGTCTCTAGAAAGCTCCTAGGCTATATTATTTCTCAATGAGGCATTGAAGTGGATCCTGAGAAAGTAAAAGCAATACTTGACATGCCTCCTCCAACAAATCTAAAAACCTTAAGAGGACTACAAGGAAGATTATAGTCTATACGTAGATTCATTGTGCAATTGGTAGATAAGTGTCACTCCTTTCAACACCTCTTATGTAAAGGAGTATCCTTTCAATGTAATAAGTAGTGCCAAGAATCTTTCCAATAGCTCAAGGATTATCTTCTACATCCACCAGTTTTAATGGCTCCTATTCTAGGAAAACCATTCATTTTATACATATATGTTACAAATACATCATTAGGAGCTCTCTTAGCACAAAATGATGAACAAGAGAGTGAGCCATATATTAAATTAGTAGAACACTTGTGGGCTATGAGCTAAATTATTCACTAATTGAACGAGCATGCCTTGTTGTTGTCTTTGCAGCCCAAAAGCTCAGACATTACATGCTCCATCAGAAAAAAAATGCTCATCTCTAAGATCAACCCACTAAAATATCTCCTTAGAAGGGCTGCTCTCACAAGACACTTAGCCAAATGGGTCATAGTCCTTAGTGAATTTGACATAGAATATGTAGACAAAAAGGCCATCAAAGGGCAAATGATAGTAGATCAATTAGTAGAAGCCCCTATGTCAGATGGTCATCCCATTTTGATAGAATTTTTAGATGAAGTCATATTTCACATGGATGTAGCTAATGAATGGAAGCTTTATTTTGATGGATCACATACATGAAATGGTTTAGGAGTTGGCATCATGTTTATCACTTCCCAAGGAGACATAATCCCCAAGTCATATAGGATTGCATTCCATTGTACAAACAACATAGCAGAATATGAGGCACTAATCATAGGACTCAAGATAGCCATCCAATGGAACATTCAACATTTACAAGTCTTTGGGGATTCCCAATTGGTCATCCACCAAGTCAATGATGACTATGAGAACAAAGATGATAAACTATTGCCCTACAAGCAGATGGAAGACTTTCTTAAGTCTAAATTTGTTACTATCTCTTTTCGTTAGCTACCAAGAATACACAACAAGCAAGCTGATGCTATGGCTACCATCGCTTCTATGATTGATATGCCTCAAAATGTGGAATGCTATGAATTTATTGTTGAGAAACTTTTGATTCCAAAATTTGAGCTCCCTCAATCTAAGTTTGTGTGTGAACTTGTTGGTCCCAATTCTCCTTGTTATCAAGACATTTATGATCACCTACATGCCCAAATCCTACCACCCAACTTATCTAAAAATGATCGTCGAGCCTTTATCTATCAAGCCATTAGATATGTCATCATTGGTGACACTCTTTACAAGAAATCCTTTGACCAAACCCTTCTTAGATGCCTTGATTCACAAGAAGTTGAAACTACCTTGAATGAGGTTCACGAAGGTATATGTGGAGGCCATCTCAATGGTCTAAGTCTAGCCAAGAAACTTGTTAGAGCTAGGTACTATTGGCCTACAATGGAATAGGATGCCCATGACTTTGCCAAAACATATCATAAGTGTTAGATACATAGTAATCTAATCCATGCACCAACACAATAATTGTAGCTAGTCATATCACCATGGCCCTTTTCACAATGGGAATTTGATCTTATTGGAGCTATTTCTCCTCCATCCTCTAATAGTCATAAGTTCATTATCACAACAACAGAATATTTTACCAAGTGGGTTGAAGCTATCCCTTTGACCTTCACCACTGGCAAGAAAATCTCAAGGTTTATTCTAAATTACATCATATGTTGGTATGGAGTCCCCTTGGCTATTATTACTAACCATGGTAGTCCATTTCAAAACAAAGGTGTAGACAAGCTCTACAAGAAGTACAACATATACCATGGATACTCTAGTATTTACCATACATAGGGAAATGGCCAAGAAGAAGCATCTAACAAGACCATTTTTAAGATTCTCTAAAAGATTGTCAATGATTCAGGTTGAGACTAGCACCTCCAACTAAATCCAGCTCCTTGGGCATACTAAAAAAGTTTGTGTGCTCCTACTTGTGCAACACCATACTCTCTTGTCTATGGCATTGAGGCCATACTTCCCATTGAAGTTAAAATTCCATATTGAGGGTATCCCTACAAGATGTTGTTGATGATGAAAACTACCGAATATCTAGACTCCATGAGCTAGAAATTCTTGATGAATGGAGATGAGCTACCTTGACACATTTGCAAGCTTACCAAAACTGACTCAAATAGAGCTATAACAAGAAAGTTTGAGGTCATCATTTTGAGATCGATGATCTAGTCCTGAAGATGAACTACAAGACTTAGCAGCATAGAGAAAAATAAGACAAATTTGAGCCAAATTGGGAAGGACCTTATGTAGTTACTGCATCATTTGGGTTCAGAGTATATCATCTTGCAACTCTAGAGGGTGAACCATTGCCCATGTCCATCAATAGCATGCATCTTTGCAAGTACTATACTTGATTCTATCAAAAAGTCTTGAAAAAATATCAAAAAAATGGCAAAAAGTCCTGGAAGAAAAAAAAAAGAGTCATGAAAAAATGGATGCCATGACAAAAACCTGGCAAATAGGCATCCTGGCATGAAAATATGAGTCAAGAAAAAAAATTTGTCCACAAGTGAAAACCTAGCAAACAGGCGCTTTAGGCAAGTACCATGGTGAAAACCTGGCAAATAGGTGCTTTGGGCAAGTACCATGGTGTAATCAATTGTTGCTCCTCCATCTATCAAGATTCCATCTAGTCTTTTCCACCTCTATTGTTCCTTGATCATATCTTTCCTTTTGCAAGACATCCTTGGCTCCTTGACCATGGCTCACGAACTGGTTAACATCCATTGCTATCCTACTTAATGCATCACCTGTCTGTACATACTCTATCATTTGGCCTTTGTACATAGTTTGCATCTTGTCTAGGGGCATATCACCTATGTAGTGCATGAGTTTGAACTTGAACTGGGTGCATATCCCTAAGCACTTTTTATCCATTGGACCTATCGCATAATAGATTTCCAGCTAACACTTGTATATGCTTATACGATCCTCAAAAATCCTAAAAATTCAAATAAGATCCTGAAAAAATCCTTAAAATTCAAATATAGTCTTGAAAAAAGCATTAAAAATCATAAAATGTCTTGAAAAAATCACTAAAAATCATAAAATGTCTTGAAAAAATCACTAAAAATAAAAAAATGTCCTGAGGTAAAACCTAAAAATTGTAAAATGTCCTGAAGAAACCAGTCACACAAAAAAATCAAATATCCCCAAAAACCCTAAAAATCACAAAACCAGTCAAAATTTTGAAATAAACTAGATATTCACTATAGATAACCACCCCTTTTGCATACACACTTGCACTTTGCAGACCAAAGATCAAAGCACTACACTTCAATGACAATCACAATATCTGAGCAATGTGAACCAATAATCAATCCAACATATCACTACGAACCTCTCAATTGAATCCACAAATAGAGCTATCACATCATCAACATGTCAAACAATACCTACACACCTTCAAACTAAAAAGCAAGTAATAGTGGACAAGAATAGTTGTTAGCTCAAACTGTTTAGTGAGTGATTTATTTTTTGCTTTGTTTTTCTTTGATCATGTTCCTATGCCACTCGATGATATAAATTGATCTATGAGAGTAGCCGAGATGGTTCATGGTCATCTTTTTCTATTTCTATTTGTTACAATGTACTTTTGAGAGTCTAGGGCATGTACATATACCTCAAGAAGGAAAAGGTCATTTTTTGTCTGCATCGTGCTTGTTCACACAAAAGGCTTGCATTTGTGCTTTGGCCCTTGATACCATGATGCGTTGCATTCTATTTTCCATATCAAGATAAAGCTCCATTTGACATATAGTGCACTTTAAAAAAGAAAAAGTCTTTCCACCATACTAACATCTCCTCATCTCATCTTTCTTCTTCATCTCATTCTCCATCACCATGATCATGTCTTCCAATTCACCGCATCATCTTCATCTTGCATTTATGCATTCTTGCATCATCATACATTGTCAATCCACTTTCTATGGCTTTCCACCTAGTTCAACCTTAGTATAACATTTTTCTCACCATATTTTACCAAATTTGACCATTTTTTATGATTTCACTCATGCTCTGACATCTTTCCATCATTTAGGGCATGCACGCACAATTTTGGGTCATTCCAAGTCCAATGGGGCTAATTTTGGCCCCTAGAGCCTTCTAGGGCACAATCTACACTTTTAGAGCATAGTTGGGCTTCCCAAGTGCATCCAAGATGCACTTGGTACTCTCATGATGCACTTGGGCTTACCAAGTGCATCCAAGATGCACTTGGTTGAGTTTTGGGTGCACTTGGAACCTAGGGTACCCAGAACTTCTCCCAACGCCCCTATGTTGCACTCTGGAGGTCATAACTTTTGCATTTCAACTCTGATTTACAAACCGTCAATTATGTTAGACTCATATCTTTATGATGAAAAAAATGAGCTATCATTTTCATAATTTTTGTCACTATCTTGAGTGGTAATCCTTGAAACTACTCTTAGGCTTCTGCTTGATCCTCATCATGTTGATTTTGGCTCCCAGAGCCTTCTCAAGCACATTCTGCACTTTCAAAGCACACCTAGGCTTCCCAAGTGTATCATGGGTGCACTTGGTACTGTCATGGATCATGTGGCTTACCAAGTGTGTCTAAGATGCACTTGGATGATTTTTAGGCGCACTTGGGGACTTAGGATCCCCATAACTACTCCCAAAGCCCCTATTTTGCACTCTGGAGCCCATAACTTTTGTGTTTTAACTTAGATTTGCAATTCATCAGTTGCGTTGGATTAGTATTTTCATTTTGGACAAAATGAACTATCATTTTCATCATTTTTTTTCCTTATTGAGTGGTAACCCATGCAATTACTCATAGGCTCCTGATTGACCCCATTCTACACTCTAGGCCTCATAACTTTCACATTTTAGCTCTGATTTGTGATCTGTCAATTGCTATAGTTTTTTCTTCTTGCTGTCAAAAAATTGACTTATCATATGCTTATCTTAGTCAATTTATTGAGGGGGAAACCATATATATCATCCCTACTGGGGCATGTTCTGGTTTTCTCACTAGTTATTCTTTGACACAACTCTCTAAATCACATTGTATCAAAGAGGGGCAAAATGTAGATGCTCAAAAATGGTTTACATCTACGGTTTCATCACTTCTTCATACTAATTTGTCCCATTTTCTCATTTTACTAACTTTGATCTTTTGGCCAAAATCAATCATATTTCATCATTTGTATCTTTTTTCACATCAATTTCATATCAACTCAAAATCACCCCAAATCAACTCAAAATCACTCAGAATTGGTCCTAATCAACCCAAAACATATCAAACATCTCAAATCAATCATCATCTATCCAATCGTAGGCATTTTTGTGGCTTTCATTATCTTAGAAACCTATCAATCTTATCAATCTAACCTTAGTACTATTGTGGCTCTTAGTGCTAGGTCAAACTATCATTCATGTCATACAATCTTTGACATTTTTGAGGCTTTCAATGTCATATCATGGCATTATCAACCATTTTAATAATATTGACAATGTTTGTTGATGTTATTATGATCAACCTTATCAATCAACCTCAATCCTATAGCATTTACAATGTCAGTTAAATGTTGCGTATCAATCAATTCATTTCATGTGTCCTTGGCATGTTATCAATTTCAATCAATCGATCAATTTGACCATGGCTTTGGTCCACCTATCACCATCCTAGTCAATTTCCACTATCATCGTCACATTTTCATCAAAGGATACTATTGCATTTATTTAATCAATTTTGGCCAATCATCTACTAATTTTCTCTATAGGATTAAATAACCCATAATGTAATCTTATCTTTCTTACTAATCATTCTTCCTAATTATTGTCCTCAATTAATTAATTTTATTAGTTAATTGATTCATTATCTGTAAAC
This sequence comes from Cupressus sempervirens, assembly GCA_028749045.1. Taxonomy (NCBI): domain Eukaryota; kingdom Viridiplantae; phylum Streptophyta; class Pinopsida; order Cupressales; family Cupressaceae; genus Cupressus; species Cupressus sempervirens. The sequence goes on along the minus strand of CM053788.1, from coordinate 293,932,908 downwards.
CATGGAAATTCTTAATTTCCTAAGTTCCATTTTCCATCATTAATTCCATTTTCTACTAATTCTTATTTTGTAGAATAAAGGATTTTTAATTCAAATATTCTACAAAATATTGACATCATCATGACACTTGGATATGACACCTTGTGGATTCTCCTTTGACACTTGGATAAGATATGTCATAATCAAATATTCTTATTCTCTTACGCATGTCCATATTTGGCTTATTAGTCATAGATTCTTGGCTTTAAGTGGGATTGAGGTGTCTTATGACGCGTCATAGATTCTCTTCCACATTTACCCAAGTTTGACTTTCATGTGTCATAGAATCCTACATTTGGCATCTTTTGTCATATGCATCATGGATTCTCAAAGGAATCTCTTGCCACATTTCATATCTAAGGGTGAAAAATCGAATGCTCTAATCCTTCACGTCAATTATAAAATGAGCATTCTTTCTCTCATTTCTGGTCCTTAGGTCCTAATTCTTGAGCATTTTTCAAGTCCTTAGCTTTTTTAGTATTTTTACACCATCTCTCACATAAAATCACAACTTCAAGTATTCTCATAGCATTATCACCATTATCATAGACTTTTGCTTCAACATTGTGTGTATTATAGGAAATTTTGGAGCTACATCATTTGGAGAAGAAAGAAGGACATGGGAGCTACAAATGAAAGAGGGAGTTTTAACTTTTTTTTCTTTCTATATTAGTTTGGCTTTCATGGTAGACTAGTGGGTGCTAACATATTTTGATTGAGTTTGTGATTTCTCATAGTATGTTATGCATTTAGCACATTTTTTGGTACTACAAAAATAAAGTAAGGTTGTTGTACAAATGTAATTAAATAATATTGGAGTTGGGTATGGATACCTAATTCTCCCTATATATCTCAATTTAATCTAATTCTTTTTTTCAACCTTTGTACAAAGAAATTTTTTGTAATGTGCTACATTGAGGAGTGTAGACATTTAATGATTGTGAACCATAACATGCACTTGTAATGTGGAGACATATGTGTTCTTTACATAGTAGGTACCTAGGACACTAGTGTACATAGGCAATTATATTAAAACTTTTTTTAAAAAAATTTACTTATGTTTTTTCCTTATAAGTTTTTGGCATGACAGTCAATAAGGCTATGTGAAGTGACTGAGCAAAAGAAGAAATTTGAGAAAGACAAGGTTGTTGCTGAAGAAGGCAAAAGGCTAATGGTGATCAAACTTAAAGAAAGGTCATCTAATGTGAAAAAGTTATAGAAACTCAACTAGAAATGATGAATCAAATGATGCTTACAAATTAGGAGTTGAACAAAAAGGATATGGAAACATAAAGTCTTAGAAATGAACTAAAAATTGAAAAAGACTTGTGAAAAGATTCAACAAGCCTAGTGAAGTAATGAAACACTTTGAAGAACTAATGAGGTCATCTAGTAGTGCTTTTGGATTAGAAAATTCATCTACCAAGCAAGGTGAATCATCCAAGAGTGGAGAACTAATAAATGAAAAGTCTAAAGTCAAGCCAACATGTTATCATTGTGGAAAACTTTGTCATACTACAAACATCTGTAGAAGCAAAAATGGTATGTAAAACCCTAAACCTAATTTTATCGATTATTGTTTTTACTGTAAGAAACACAAACATCAAATACATGAGTGTAGATCAAGAATGAAGAATGCATCTATTACACCTATATTTGAGGGCTATTGTTACAATTTTCAAAAGTTTGGACATAGAGCATATGAATGTAGATCCAGTAAAAACCCTTTAGTAGTAACCAAAGGAAGAACTAGGCACATAATAATGTATGTTCCAAATGTCACAAGTTTGGACATTCAAGAAAAAACTACAGGACTCAAGTACCAAAAAAAAATAACAATAACACCAAGGGTAAAGGAAGAGTGGTTATTGATCAAATAAAGAAGGATATGAAAGAAACATGGAAGAAAAAAGAAGAAGATGGAGACAGTGGAAATAGTGGAGTTGAGATCACCCAATCCAATGGAGGAGGTGATCGTATCATCTCAAACTAATCAAGAAAGGTATGTAAGGAACTAAATATTTAATGATATATCTTACATTATTCCCAAACATAAAATGTGCTAAATTTCATATTTTCAAAAGTAAAGATGCATAAGAGCAGATTTATGAAAGGACTAGTAAAAAAGAAATCATCTATACAGATAGTGTTGTACATTAATAAAATTGTCCATATTGACCAAGCATTGTAATATGGACTGAGTACTTTCGATTCTAAACTGATGCATAGGCCGAGCTAGATGGAAGATGCTGAGCTATATAGTGGAGACCTAGTTCAAAGGCACAATATTGACTGAGATAGCTGGCTTCACCTACCTAAGTATATAGCATTAATGGAGACCCTAAATCAAGTAGAAGGAAGTATTTATGAATATTTGAAGACATTGACACCTTGCATATAGATTATGAGAGCATAGAGCATTTGAGAAATCTGAGTGATTTACAAAAGATATCCTAAAGTGATTAAGAGAAAATTTGAGATAGAAGACTGATTGAGTGAAGATTTGAGTGGTGTCGAGTTATCATGAGAGAAGAATTTTCAAACCCTAACATAAAATAAATAACAATTTTATCATATGTAGGAAAGAGTCAAGGAGAAGAGGTTAGTAACATTCAATTAGTGAGGATTGATACTTGTCCTCCACCTAAATTCTACGTTATTCCATAGATTGCAATGAAAGGTGACTCAATGGGTGTGTTATCTTCAATAACACCTAAGGTAATCATGATACATGATGTGAAAATTTTCTACATGTGTAATATTGGAGAAGTTGGTGACTCCAAGATTTGACAGGCATATGAGAAATTGTGTGTCGAAGGAGTTTTGAAGGACAAATTAAGTATTGTTAAGAAGAAAGGATTAACGCGTGCCATAGAGTTTCCAAGAAATTTTAATATTCAACAGATCAAGTACTAATTAGGTTCCAGAATATGAAATTATGGCTACACAATGAACTAGTTGAGATAACCAAGAAAATGGTTCACAAGGTTACTGATTATCCCACCCTAGATAAGAAGAAGACTATGTGATGTATGAGTCATGAGGAACTTGAAGCTAATATAGGATCCAAGTGGAATAGATGAGAGTTTTCCATCTTAAACATCTCTAATCCATTGGTTAAACTTGAAGTGATATTAATTTCTCACAAATTCTATCAATCAAGCAGATTGAATAGTGTACCATGTATGGCAGTCAACCAAGCATGGAAGATCATCATGAAAGATCACGAATATGATCTTGCCAAGTTAAAAAAAATTCAATTAGTAAAGAACCTAATATCCATCAAGAAAATAAAGAATTATACATGTAATTTTGGATCACTTATCATGTATATTTTCTTTTATGTTCAGAAGTATTTTCCTGGTATTGGCAATATAGTTCAGGAACAAGGAAAACTAGTGATAAATCAAATCCATGAATACATAACTTAATTAGGAAATAATTTTGAGAATTTCATGGACACATATTTTGAGGAATTCAAATAGATAATGAAGATAAGGATGAGAATACCAAAAGAGTTGGTAATGAAACATTATAATGATGTATTCTTTTTAGTGGACATAGATAACACAATTGTGCAAGAAGTGAAGCCAAGGAAGGTATGGCTACAAGCATTTGATTATGAAATAGATAGTAATATGGTTAGTGTAAATATTTTTGCATTATTAAAAGAATAAATCGATACTGAAGCTGAACCTTTTGGAAAATATGAAGAATCTAAGGAAATAATTACTATTGACATCAAAATAGCTTCCAAGGAAAAGAAAAGAAAGAGATGATTGAAGACCTAGAGCCAAAACTAGGCACGCAAGGAAAATACAAGGAAGCTTTGTAGCTCACACAAGGTCTTGGAGAAGATGAAGAAAAATATAGTGGTGATGAGGAAGAGGAAGAAGAAGAAGGAGATAAGGGTAAAGCCCTAGTTGTCATTGCACCACCCACCAAGAAGGCTAAATATGTGAAGCCTAAAGAAAAGGGAGTTAAAAGGAAGATAGTGGTGGTACCCCTCTCTCCTCCACCACCAACCAAACCAAGGATTGAGGTAGTAGTAGCACAAGCCAAGCCATCTATAAAGAAACAAGTAGTGAAAATTACTACACCAAGAAGCTCTAGCACACGGAAGAAGAAATCACAAGCCCCTGTGAGCTAGCCAAAAAGGAGAATATTGGTAAAGATTAAAGAAGTTGAAACAAATGATGTAGAGAGGGAAGAATAAAATGAATTGGTCATAGTACCTAGAAGAGAAAAGAATATTGATAAGGTATGTGCCAATCTAAGAAGCTTCGTAGGCTTATCTAGCTTTAGATTTGTGAAATATAACACAATAGATCATGTTGATAGAACAAAAGTTGAGGAGGCCATGATAGATATGATGGTAAGTAATAAATCAACTCCTATTGAAGTAGAAAAGAAGATACCTATTGATTTGTTCAATAGATTAAATAAAAGATGGAAACATCCATCATTAATAGAGAAAGATATTAGAGAAGGCACATTAGCCAAGGTTATGCCTAGGCTATCAAAGTAGAAATAGGAAACAATTTTGGAGAACTATAGGATCTGATTTGTTCCTAAATTCAAATTATTTATGATTCTTCAAAATAAGATTAAAGTTTTAGTTCAGCAGAATGAGTTACTCTAGAAAAGTATTTTTGGTCTCATTACTAAAGAACTGACACATGAAAAAGACATTGAGATAGTAACGATTCAGGACAATCAAAGTGATGAAATGAGTTTAGGTGTACCAAGTCCTCAAGGAAGTATTTCACCAATTCATGCTAACACACCTAACACTCCATTTGTCAAGCAGGAGAAGCCCTCAAATAAAAATAAGGAGTAAGAGGTAGTGGAAACAACAAGTGTAGACATTATTATACACTCAAAAACTCTCACACTCTCAAACATTTCTATTCAAGTGATCCCATGAATTGAAATTCTTGAATGTCAGCTTAGAGCTCCCTATCCATGTAGTACAAAGGTGTTTTTTGAGCAATAAGAATATCTCTTAGTTGAGCCTTTGAGATACAACCCTTCCTAGTAAACCATGCAATGGGAGGTTCTTAAGACAAGAGAAAGAATGCAAGTGTCTACAAGAACTCTAAAGTCATGTAATGCAAATGTGAACTAAGTTAGTATGAGATGCACAATGCAACTATATTAAGCAAATGAGATTATTAAAAATCCATGATAATTAAACTAGGTGGGCTAGATTATTAAAAAAGAGAAATTATACTATATGAATCTCAACTAACATGAAATGGTATGAGAGAATTAGACAAGAAAAATAGAAGTTCTTCACAAGCTCTCAAGAAGATCAACCGATAAACCTATAACATAACAATACTCAAGAATGTGGATCCTTTGAAAAGGGGAGAGCTCTTTCTTTTGAAGGTGCACAAATAGTGGAGATCAAAATCAAGATGATAGATAATCAAGGGTGCGGGTTGACTTTAGGTATGATCCATGTGTAAGAGCAAGTCAACCAATGAAAATAAGTTGACTTTTCATGTGAGACAAAAATCCTTTTCTTTTAATTTGTAAAATAGAAAAAGGACTTTATGTGTGCACATTGAATGGGTTAGAAGAATGAATTATTTTATTTAATTAAAAGGGGACATGTTATTTTAATCAAATAAGGACTTAGAACAATATAGTCAAACTATAGGTTATGATCAAATTAATAGATTTTTAGCAACTTGGCCAAGGAAAATGATTAATTAATTTAGCCAAAATGTTAAGAAAGGGGCTAATAGTTTATATGACTAATTTTAGATGATTAAATTTTCCCCTCTTTAACTAATGTGTAATCAATCTGGGTACACATGATGTTAAAGAATATAGAAGCCAAGTAGGCAAAAATAGATAGAGAAATATGATTCTGAAGAATAAAATGCTCAAAGATATAGAAAGTCCTAAATGTACGGTCTAATAGCAATAGTACTAAACACTAAGATAGAGATGATATCAAAACTCAAGAAGAGTACTAAAACCAAGAAAATTAGATAGATCAAGATCAAGTGAAAAGATCAAACATGTGCTCCTAAGAAATAGATAGATGTAGCAAGCAATGATAGAGGACTTTTGCCCCCTCAGGATCAAAATCAAAATGAGGTAAAGGGAAAGTAGAAATGAGCTTGATATGAGAAAATAGAGATATAAAAAATTCCATGGTGAGAGATATGAGATTAGAACCAAAGAGTGACTACTACAAAGTGATAAAATGCCCCATTTTGACTAGAGTTGATCAAGAAGGATTAAAAGGTCAAATCAAGTAGAAGGATGATTTAGATGTCAAAAATATGAAGTGAAGTAAGTGTAGAAATGGTGAAGACATGGAGAAATGAACATGCCCCAAAAAAGATTCAAAGAGTAGACCTCAAAAGGTTAGCTAACTACATAGAAGAAGGTAGAATTTTGAAATGTGATTTTGACTATAAAAATGAACTTGGATTTTTTGATTTTGATCTCAAAAATGAATCCAAGATGTCAAAATTAGCTAGGGGTACAATTTTTGTAGAATTATGAAGAGTTTGAAAAATGAGTCAAAATGAGGTTGGAGGCCTGTATAAGGGGTCCAAGGGTCATTTTCAATTCATTCTTCTTTTATGGTTTTGAGAGATTTTGAGTAATTTTGAGAGAGACTATGGCTTTAGTAGGTGTTCTAATCAATCGATATCATTTTGAGTACAACTGGTTGCATAACTATCCACCTAAGTATGAGGCCTCGATAAGTGTTGAAATTTTTATTACCTTCTAGAGTATTTATTGCATTTTTGGCATGTTTTAAGGGTTTTGAAAAAATAGATCATGTGATACTTTAAAAGTATTGCATGGATACTTTAAGAAATATTGCACAATATTTCTGTCAACCATAAAGTATCACACAGCCTAATAAATTATATTGCCTCGGTTATAAAGTATCACTTGTATATATTAGAAAGTGTTGTATGATTTCTTTTTGATGTTTTTCTACTTTTTTGAGCACTATTTTTTGTTTTTTTCTTCATTGATGATGTTTATAGCATATCTTGATATTTTTGATGTTTGTTTGACTTGGTTTTGAAAATTATTTTTCCTTCTCTTCATATTTGAGCCCCCAAAGTAGTGGGGTTGTACATCCTTCATCATCTAAATATTGATGAGAAGGTTACCATATCGAGTATGGGGTTGAAGTGTATAACAAGCATGCCCCATATACGGGTGAATTATGAGATATTAAGTGCTTTAGCTAAGTGATGGAAAAATGAGCACAACACCTTCCATCTACCGACTAGCAAGGATACCATCACAATGGAGGATGTATATTGCATCCTTCATATTCCCTATGATGGTGATCTAGTGAGTTTTGAAGTTTTGGTTGTTCCTTTTTCCTTAAATTTTTAAATATCCATATGAGATGTACTTAAATGAGTTTTTTATGTCATAGGTATATTGCTATCAGAACCCAATAAAGGGGAGGTTAGTTGTACAATAGATATTCTAGGATGTTACTATCTTGGATCACCACTTATGTTGGGAGAGACTTATTTATGAGTAGGGAGATTATCATCAATTGCCTTGCCTTATGTGTTCTTTATTTTCTCAAGCTCTAGTTATCAATAGGAGCTAAAAGGTATTCCCACTAGGATGGGGTAAACTAGTAGCAAATTTTCTTGGGCAACTCTGAAGGATGGCATGGGGACCTATGATTATTGCATATATGTACAAGGAACTCCATGAGATAGACTATTGAGAGGGGTAGGCATGGGCATGTGTCACATTTTTTGGCCCAAGTATGGGCATGGGATCATATCATAGTGATTCGACTATGGGTGCAGTCGCGAGAGTGCAATGAGCCCTTCATTTTTAGGTAAATAAGGTTCATTATAGAGAACAATAGTCAAGATGTGACTTACTACCAATATCTTTGATGAGCTCGCTTCATTTTTTGGAAACCCTATTGTGAGTACCCTAGATGGTCTAAGAAATGGGAGCTTCAGATTATGCATTATAGTTGGCCACTAGTCAGGAGACATTTAGATATAGTGGAGCACTTTGTCATTAGCTAAGTATGGTATCATTTTGGTGAGTGATAGGGATCTCATTGGAGACTACAACTTATGCATGGTTCCATGAGGAGGAGGCATAGGGTTGGCTACCCATGCTAGATTATCAGGACACCTTGAGGAGATAACAACTTTGAAGTAGGAGCAAACCAAGTGTATATGTATGAGATGTAGAGGCACCCATTCCCTAGATTCACATGACTAGATGCCCCACTCGTGGTAGTTAGATGGGGGGATATGGAGGATACGGTTGTGGAGGCAAAGGTAGGAGTGGTATGTGCATGGAGGTTAGGAGCAGTTCCCAATCTTGTGGGAGGAGATGGAATCATACCCAAGCCATGAGAGAGGAGGAGGAGGGGGAGAATCCATTAAGACACAAGAGATCAGAGTGGGTGGAGGCATGATAGGGATAGCCTACCATAGGAGATGCAGGGCAGGATGACCATGATGTTTGAATATGTGCCTTGGAGGTAGAGTTACAAACAATGTGAGTTTCCCTAGCTATGCAAGATCAATAGTTGATAGATGAGTAGGCACAGGGGGATGAGCTCCACTAGGAGTGAGATGTTGCTAGGAGAGAGACAACACATCACAAGGCACAAGCTACTTACTATTATGAAACCTACAAAAATGTGGTTCCACCAGGATAGGGGTTACCAAATTATTCAAAGTGAGCAATAAGATCAAAGGGTGCTATAAAACCACTAGATAGGAAGCAGGCTCCACCTCCATGACCACTACTAGCCCAAGAGGGTGGGAGTCAGTCTCAAAGTTAGGAGTAGCCTAGGATGATGTCATTGTGGCATTTTTGTTGTACCATATGTGTTTTGAGACATTCAGCTAGATTTTGGATCCCATATTGTATTGTGACATTTTATTATATAATGAGATACTAGATTTGTTCAATATACTTGTGTACTTGCCTCATTTTATGAATGTTGTATATGGATGTTTTAGTTTTCTGCTCATATTTCTATGTGATGTTCTAGTTTTTTACTCATGTTTCTATATGCTCATGGATCTCTTTCATGTATAAAATTTAGCTCTCATGTGTATGATGTAGACCAATGTTTTAAAAACATAATATTTGGATAGATCATATATGATTTTTAGATTAACCCCTTATGATGATAGGATAGAAAAGAGGTGAAGCGGGAGATCAAGAAGGTGAAAGACATGATCAAGAATAAAGTCAAGGAGATATGAAAGCAGTTAGCTACTATGTCCAAGAAAAGATGAAGAGAGAGATCTCCCCATATGTAGAAATGCAAGACTAAGGTTAAAATGGACCTATGATGCAAAATAATATGCAAAGTGGTTTACTTGCAAGGGATGAAAAACATTTAGACTCTAATTTTATTATTGATCATTTATTAAGGCCATCATAAGATCATACAATCATCACTATTATAACTATGAGGATATGAATATGATCGATGTTGGATAGGAAAGTGGGAACCCAACCTAAGCATCAAAGACATGTAAATCAAGACATCTAATGTAGTTAGACTCCCTAAGTTTAATACAACAAGATTACACCTATATCAAGGTATAAGTGTGAGGATAACCCTCAAGTGTAGTCTTACAAAAATAGACAAGGATGATATGTTGTAGGTCCAAAATATCAAGTAGGACAAGCATGAATGCTCTGAAACACTTTAGAGTAACAAAGTATACCCAAGAAGAAAGAAAGTGAAACATGCCCCATGCTCCCAATCTTCTAGTCCATAATATCCTTGAAAGACTATTAGGGAGGGAACTCTTAGCAAATAAATGATCATAGACAACACCCAAAGAAAGATAAAGTTCATCATAGCTTAACAGGTTTAATGTTTGAGTGTGTGTGTGTATGTGTGTCTGTGTGTGTCACATGGCCATTTCTTCAAGACTTAAATCTAATATTGAGAAATATTGCAACATCCTAGATTATGGGTAGAGTATCCAAAAATTATTTAAAAATGTTTGATGCCAAGGGGAAAGTATTGAGAAATATTGTTTTGTGAGTTTCCAAAGAAACCCTAATGCACAAGGAGACTTTGATAAGCTAAACAAGTTGTGCCTCCAAGCTGAGGACAAGAACCAATTCCAAGTTAGGAAATGTGTTGCAAAGTGAATGAGTGAGACTGATAGACATAGGTGTGAGGGTCTCAAGTAGTGCTTGTTTCCAGCTTCTCACCACTTGGCAAAAAAAAATTAGGACTTTTTTCAAAATATAAATTATATTTTTTTGAATTTCTTGATTGTTTTGGTGATACATCAAAGCACCTATTGCTAGGTTTTCACTAAGATGGTCATTTTTTTAAGATATTTTCTAATTTTTACACTTTTCAAGATCAATAGATATATACATATAGCTAAGTTGTGAGCCTTAGGCATATAATTTCTTCAAATGTAGAATATTGATAGGCTCAATAAGTTGTTCCCCTTTAGGAGTAGAAAGTTTATATGCACTAGATCCAAATGTCATTGTTTTTTATAAGATAAATAGGTTTTAAGGGATCCTGAAACCCATAAGTTTTACAAAAACAAGGCTAATAATAAGCAAAAGAAGCCCAGCCAAAATAGATGTCCAACAACTGAAAAAAAGCTCGAAGGCCCAGCCCAAAAAAAAGGCCCATAGAAAGGCCAAAAAACAAACAAACTAAAATAGACTACAGAAAGCCTGTCCAAAAGCCAAAAACTAGGAAGACGAAAAGACAAAAGACAAGAAAACTAGTCTTTAGTTATCTTCTCCATTTCTTGCATAGTCTGAGCTACCTCGACTATCTTTTGTTGCTCCTTTGCCATTTGATCCTAGACCTTCTCCATGCGCTGATCCATACTGGTGAACGTACTGATTGTGGCCTTGTCATCATCTGGCCTGGCCTTATCCCTATTCTGTCCTCCCTCCTCCACCAGCAAGCACCTATCCTTAAGATTACCAGCAAGGGATTGGATGTTGTCATTCATCAAACTCAGGATAGAAATCATCTGACTTGCCAGGTTGTGGTTGTAGTTTTCAAGATTTCTTAATCTCCTTTCATTTAAGCTTTCTCTTTTATCCTGGTCCTCCTGGCTGTCATTACCTATCTTATTCTTAATACTTTCCATCTGGGATACCCTTTCTCTAACTTCCTCCAGCTCATGGAAGAGCCATTTGATTGATCTGAAGTTGTCAATCATACTACTGTGGGCATTATTTAGAAGGTTCATTCCAGTCTCCCTTGCGTTGTCTGAGATGGCCAGGATAGCTAGGTCTATGAGCTCATTGAGCCTAGGCTGCTCCACGTTATCCACTAGGATCTGAGGGTTCATAACTTCCCTAAAAATCCCCATAGTAGTAGTCCTCACATTGAAATTTTTCTAGGCCTTTCTCCTATTTTTGACCTGCACTTGCCCCTCGTTCTCACCAGTGATGAAATTTTCTTTTTCCTCTGAAGGAGGCTGAGACTGGACAGGGAAGAGGGGAAGAGGAATAGCATCCATCCTCTAATTTCTAGTCTCCTCAACTCTCACTACCTCCCTCTTCCATTTTTTCCTAGGTTTCTTCTCTTCCAACTGCTCCTCTAACACTTTGTCAAAATCTTCCATATCCATTTCCTCCTCCTCCTCAACATAACCCTCTTTTTCTTGAGCTTGGTCATGATCCCTAGGGCTTTTCCTGTTGGGAGTTGTAGCTGTGGACTGTTTCTTGGCTTGACCTTTTTTCTTCTTTCTTGAGGAAACATTCTCCTCCTCCAAGCTAATGCTCTCCATGTAATCAGAGTCTGAAGAAAAGCTAGAGTTGCCTTTGTCAACATCCTCAACTTGAGGAGGGTTATTGCATATAGACTGAGCTTTGAAATGCTCATGGATGAGGAGCAATAATCTCTCATGCAAAGCAGGGTTAACAATGGCTTTCTTCTTGAAACTAGAGATTTCCTTGTTCATAGAAGTGAGAAGGTAAAAGGGAATGGAAATTCTTCTCTTATGGTGAAAATGATTTAAAATCACAAAATGATGAGTTCTGACCCAATCAAACCTAGGGTCTAGGGTTACATAATCAATGAGGGCATATAAAACATACCTCCAAAACTTCTTTATAATCTTCGTCACATAGAAAGACTCTTTCTTTACCAGCGTGTTCATCTCTGCAAAATTTTTCATGAACTCCTTGACTGCATTGGATGAAAGTTTCTTGTCCCTCTAGAATTTGAAACCCTCCATAGGGATACCAGTGACCTCTACAACCACCTCCTCTATGATTTGGAAAGAAACCCCATTCACCTTGACCTTTCCATTGTTCGACGAGTTCACCATGCTGTTGGTGACCTCAGGGTCAAAACCATGGAGTTTCTCAAAAAAATTCACAACCCCGCCCTTTTCCAATTTTTTCCAGAGTTTGGCCATATTCTTCCACTTCTCCACTTCACCTTCTAGCTCCTTTCTACTCTGTTCTCTAGTCATGACATCCATTTTTTCTTCAACAATTCTCATGAGCCCCAATCTCTACAAATTTTTTCCAGCCAAGATTTTGGCTCTGTTTCTATTATTGGGTTCGTGATCATTCGCCTCTCTGATACAATAGCAAGTGAAACTGATAATGATCCTCCAAACGTGTCAAAAAGATGGAGAAAATCCCTTGAGATTACGAAAACCAAGAAACTTATTATGGCTTGTACCAACATCCATTCTTTCTTTATTAAACATTATTACAGTTAGATTGACCCATACTTCCATGGATTTTCTCCAGCTTGATTAGTGACTTAGCCTCCATCAGAATATCTTTTCTAGAATGCCAGATCATCTCTTTGTTTTCTCCCACCCCTTTGTTAGCGAACCAGTCAGCAACTGGGTTTGCCTCTCTAAACGCATGAGTGACGTGGACCTTCTCAAATTTTGTGAGGGTGGCACGTGTGTCATCAATTATATTTTAAATTGACCATGAGGGAGGGGAGATACCATTAATATTGTTAGTTATGTTTTTGGAGTCCCCTTCAAGCCAAATTTTGGAAATGCTAGCTTCAAAAGCCAGCTTTACTACACTGCACGTGGCTCTGGCTTCGGCTAAATGGTTGGTTTGGGTTCCAAGCGGGAGAGCAAAGGCCATAATCCCCTACCCAAAACTATTTCTTATAATTCCACTACTTCCAGAGGGGCTAGGGTTTCCCTTAGAACTGTCATCGAAGTTGGCTTTTGACCATCCTTCGGGGGTAGAATCCATCTGGCATCTTGTCTTTTGGGATCCCTGTCTTTTTCTTTAACCGTCTTCCTATCCCCTTTATCAACTTCCCCCTCCTTCATCACTTGAAGGTTTTATTTTATGTTTTTCAAAATCTTCCTTCCCAGAATTATTGCCGGCTCCTCTCTGTCCCTAAAAATTTTGTTGTTCCTTTCCTTCCAGATACTCCAGCAGAAGTGAGGCAAAAACCAGGCATAATTATCCTGTTGGCCTGCAATTTTACAAAGGCTTTTCCAATGACTAAAAAAGTCAATAAGGTTATCTGGCTAGCACTAGAGAATCTCCATTTCCTGATTAAGAGAAATCCACACCTCCCTAGCAAAGTCACATTGAATGAAGATATGATTTCCTGACTCAGACTAGTTTTTACAGAGTAGGCATCTGCTAGGCATAACATGGCCTCTCTTCATGAGATTATCTTGCATTATGATTTTGTTCTGAAGGGCCAGGCAATAAAATATGTTGATCTTTGGAGTGAGGCCCATGAGCTAGGCATCCGCCCAAGGGGGTTTCTCCTTTAAACCCTAGAGAGAGTTGTAGCCAGAAGCAACAGAATAACTTCCATTGGGATTATCCCTCCAGACTAGCTCATCCTTATTATTACTAGGGATCAAAGAGTTAAGCATAGTCATTATTGGTTTCAAATCTTCAAAAATGGGGGAAAGGTCTCTCCATTCCTAACCAACCCTATAATTGCTTACTTTAAACCCATATAGCTCCATGCATTCTTGCACCCATCTCTCAAAAATTAGGTTGTTAGAAAGTGGGCCTTGACATAACCACCTATTAGACCAAAATTGAATATCCTCCCCATTGCCTAGTTTCCAAGAGACCCTTGCCTTAGCCAGGTCCCTGGCCTTCAGGATACCATTCCAAATAGTTGACCCTTTAGGGATGTCCTCATTGAATAAAGTAAAATGAAGAGAGGGTCTTCTAAGGTATTTATTTTCTAGAACGTCTCTCCATTCACCAGTGTTATTGAAGATTAGCCAGATTTGTTTTGCATGAAGCACCTTGTTGAGATGGGTAATATTTATGATGCCCAAACCACCATACCTCTTGGGGAGGCAGACCTTCTCCTAGGCAACAAGAGGGTACCTTTTCTTTCCTTCAAGACTGGTCCATAGAAAGTCTCTTTGGATTTTCTCCATTTTCTCTACAAATTTCACAGGAATTCCAAAAAGGCTTAGAGCATAAATGGGAAGGTTCTGAAGAGTGGATTTGACCAGTAAACATTTCCCAACCTAGCTAAGAGAGGCACCTTTCCATCCAACCATCTTCTTGTTGAATCTATCCAGAATACCATTCCAAAAAGATTCAGGGGGAGAGGAGCCCAAGAGGAGCCCTAGATAGGATGAAGGGAGAGAGCCCACCCCACAACCAAGAATTCTGGCAATTTTCCTTTGTCTGAATTTAGGGGTGTTAACAAAGAAGGTTGAGCTTTTGTTCTAGTTAATTAGTTGTCCAGTCCCTTTGGAGTAAGTATCAAGAACCTCTTTTAAAGTCTTAGCTTCTTTCACAGAAGCTTCCCCCCCCCCCCCCATTATAGTGTCATCCACAAATTGCTGGTGAGTGAAGGGGACATTTCTTGAAGAAGGCTTAATCCCTTTAAGACTTCCATCAAACTTTTTACGTTCAATAAGCCTCCCAATGCATTCAGCTAAAATAATGAAGAGGATAGGTGAGAGGGGGTCTCCCTGCCTGAGACCTCTAGAAGGTTTAAAGAAATCAAAGGGGGCTCCATTAATCAGAACAGAAAGAGAGGAGGTAGACACCAATTGAGAAATGAGTTTACATACTTTATTGTCAAAACCAAAGGCCTGAAGGACCTTCCCAAGAAAGGACTAGTCCACCCGATCATAGGCTTTTGAAAGATCCAATTTGAGCAACATACCTTCCCACTTGGAAGCTTGTAAAGAATGAATAACCTCATGAACCATCAGCACCGAGTCCAAGATTTTTCTCCCAGGATCAAAGCTAGATTGTTGCTACGAAATGATCAGATGCAGGATTTTAAGCATTCTCGAAGTGAGAACTTTAGAGATGATCTTGTGGAAAGAGTTGCACAAACTGATGGGCCTAAACTTGTCAAAAGAGTCAGCCCCTAGGGATTTAGGGATAAGAACCAAGAAGGTAGAATTTGTCTCCTTAAGAATACTTCTAGCTCTGAAGAACTCCTAAACTACCTTAACCACATCCCCCATGACCACCAGCTAGTACATTTGGAAGAAAAAGGTGGGAAACCCATTCGGACCAGGTGATTTGTCACTAGGTAGGGAGAAAAGGGCCTCTCTAACTTCCAAAGCATTAGGAATAGCATAGAGAAGTTTATTATGGTGGGGTTGAATAATCTGAGGAATACAAGAGATGATATCCTCTTGGTCCACCTTGGAAAGCAGGGGGTCCTCGGAGAGAAGAGAAGAGAAGAAGGAGACTGCTTCAACCAAGATATCAAGATCTTTAGACAACAACACCTGCCCCTTCCTGATTCTAGAGATCCTATTGTTAGCCCTATGTTTTAGGGTGGAGAGATGAAAGAACTTTGTGTTTTGATCTCCATCCTTAAGCCATGTGATTCAAGATTTTTGCCTCCAAAAATTTTCCTCCCTGTTGATGATGTTATGAAGATCAGACAAGATCAACAGCTCAGCCTCCCTGATACTCTCATTATATCCTTCCTTCTATATACTATCTTGGATAACAGATAGATTGTCTGAAAACTCCTCCTTGTCATGGAAAATATAGCCAAAATTAGACTTGTTCCAAATTTTTACCATCCTCTTCACATTTCTGAGCTTTCTGGTGACTCTGAACATGGTTGAGCCATCAACACCAATCCCCCACCATCTTTTGACATTATCTAATAGGTCAAGGTGAGTAGTCCACATTTTCTCAAACCTAAAAGGGAAATTTCTCTTGGGCTCAAGAGGGGACACCAAAAGTGAAATGGGGGAGTGGTCAGAACCAACTCTAGGAAGCAGAGATAATCTACAGCTAAAAGAGTGCAACCAATCCGGGGAGATTAAAGCTCTGTCCAATCTGACTTGAATGCAGTCCTGACCAACTCTCTTGTTAGACTAGCTAAAGGTACCCCCCGAGAGATCCAAATCCATTAGGGCCAAGTCATTGCTGAAATTGGAAAGATCCTACTTACTTTCCCAATCCGGGGGAAATCCTCCCATCTTCTCCTTGTCCTCCAGTGGAGAGTTGAAGTCTTCCAGGATTATGCCTTTCTTAATGTCACTGGCTTGCACCAACTTTCCAACTTTGACCCAGTAATTTTTTCTATCTCTCTTGTTGTTGGGAGCATAAATATTCACTAAAAACCATCAATCATTAATTTTCAAATGATGAACTCTATAGAAGAGGATGTTATCCTCATCATACTCGGGCACAATATTGAAATGTATGTTATTGAATAATAGCAGTAGCCCTCTAGATGCTCCTTCTAAGTTTGAGACAATTCCATTCATGTTGCTGTTGAATCTAATATTTTGCAGATTTTCTTTCTTCATTTTCATTTCCTGAATAAGAAATATATCAAGCCTTTGATCCCTTATCATATTCCTTACCACTTCTTGCTTGTGGATTCCATTGAGTCCATGAATATTCCATGAGAGGATCTTCATGCTTTAATTGATGAGCAGGCTTCCTGGATGGTGTGCTGTGTTCCATCCATGATGTTTCTTCTTGCTTCCTCCTTGATTTCATTCTTGTTTTTCCTTCCCATCGGGTTGGTTATATGACCAAGATCTACCTTGGCCTTGCTTCTAGTTAATGCAGGAGAGGCAGGAGAGGGGTCTCGCATATTCTTCTTCTTTCTTATTCTGACTTCTGTCTAGGGTGGTTCTTCTTCTTCTTTACATAAATCAAACAAAGCATCTAGCCTGGCCAGTTGTTCTGATGTTGAAGTAGATAGCCTTTCTAAGATTCTATTCACTATTACAGGGGGTTCCCTACTAACCAAATTTGTGGAGTTTTGAGACATTGGTTCCCCTTCCTTTTGTTCCTCCATAGAGT
Source organism: Cupressus sempervirens (assembly GCA_028749045.1). Taxonomy (NCBI): domain Eukaryota; kingdom Viridiplantae; phylum Streptophyta; class Pinopsida; order Cupressales; family Cupressaceae; genus Cupressus; species Cupressus sempervirens. The sequence continues at coordinate 293,915,604 of CM053788.1, read as the reverse complement.
CCGAGACAGAGGAACAATTCAGATCAACCTCCTCAGAACTCTTAGGGATTTGAGACTCCATAATACTTGCCTCTTCAAGATTATCCTTGATTTCCTTCATTTGGGAAGGGTTGGTTTTGTCCTCAGTTGTCTCTTTCCCTTCTCCTTCCAGTGCTTCCACTACAACTTGGAGGTCTCAGGGTTCAGCTTGGAGATCAGGAACAGAATCATTAGCTTTTCCTTCAGCCTCTCCATTTTTCTTGACTTGCATTTCTTTCTTCTTCCAAATCTTTTTGGGAACATGAGCAGCTTTCTTCCCACCTTGAGGGCGGGCCTTTCCCCCCATTCCCTTTCCTTTGAATAGATGGAAGAATATAGCCTTATGGTCTACCTTCTTACAATGGAAGCACGCAAAAGGTACACTTTCATAGTCAATCTTTTGGATTCTGCTTCCCAATCAAGATTGAAATTCTATAACTTGAGGCATATCCTGTCCTTCAGTCACTCCTACACATATCCTTGCATAGGTAAGTTTCTTCCTAGGTGTTGTTACAGGATCAATGGAAAGAAGCTCTCCAAAAGACCTGGCAATGCCATCAAAGACATCCTCATGCCAGTATTCCATGGGCAATTTTGAGAGTCTAATCCAAAATGGAGCCTGGGATAGGAAATCATTATTCAAGTCTAGATTGGAAGACCATTTCTGCAAGATTAAAGTAGATCTCCCCAGAGACCAGTTCCCTGTGTACAGGATTCTAGAAAAGTCTTTCGATCAAGAAAACTCAAAAGTCATGAAACCTTTAGCCATTGCTGTCACCTCTACATGCCCCTTTAAAGCCCATTTGTTTCTGGTAAAAACCCTCACAACATTAATGTTGGGCCTTGGTCCTATATATTTTCCCACCAGAGTATTCGCCATACTGAGGATATTGTGGTCTATAATTTCTTGAGGAACTTCCAGAGCAAAGAAACCCTTCTCCTTGTCTGATTTATCAATGACTTTCGAGAATGTCGACTTACCTGATGGTTTGACTCCAAAAAGGTTTGACCAGTGCCCCTAGGCCCCAGGCGGCCCACCACCCGAGTGAAGGGGAGGAATCTTCTCACCTGGGTGAGCAACAACTTTTGTGGGTCCCCATCCTTTGAGGTGTCTGCATCATTAACCTCTGATTCCTACCCTTTAGCTGCATATTTCCCCCTATCGACCGTGTTCTCCCAATTCTTGCCTAGCTGTTGCTTCAAAATCCCATTCCTGCCTAGCTGCTGATTCAAAAACCCATTCTCACTCACTCCACATGCTCCACTCCCCATTCCTCACTCAATTAGTTGATATTTTAAAATTATTAACCCTTGGTTGTAAGCACTACAGGCAAGAAGCCCCACTATTTCACCAAGGGTCAATGGAAAAACATTCTCAATTAAGATCCATAGTAGAGAATGGCCCTATGGGGACTTGAACCTTGGTTGTAGACTCTACAGGCAAGAAGCCCCACCATTTCACAAAAGGGACAAGCCCGATCCAAATGTCATTGTTACAATGTAAGGACCCAACCAATTAGGCTCAAATTTCCCTTTCTTCTCTCTATTCTGCTAATTTTTTGAGTTTTCTCTAAGCACAAGCTCACTCACTTGGAACTCATGGGGATGAACCTTTTGTTATAAGTAGTAGACATTCACTTTTGATAATCCCTCATGTGGTTGAAATCAGCCTTATGACACTCATCAAGGGTTTCTATCTCTTGTATCCTCATAGCCCTATGATTTTCATCAATTATCAACCCATGTAGGGAGACTCATAGTGAGGGAATCTTAACTTTTAAGAATAAGATAGCCTTAAAACCATAGACTAACAAAAATAGTGTAGCCCCTATAGGAGTATGAATAGTGGTCTTGTAAGCCCATAGTGTTGAATTGATCTGTAGATGCGAATATTTTCCTAATTTTTAAACAATTATGTGTAGGATCTTGAGCAATGTTTTATTAGAGGCCTCATCTTGGCCATTCCCTTGGGGATTGTAGATTGTGAACCAATGTTGTTTGACATTAAATTTCTTATATAGTTGTTTTAGGTCCTTTTTTTTGAATTTTCCTCCACTATCAATAACAATGGAGGATGGGATGCTATAGTGAGAAATAATGTAGTTGAGTATAAATAAAGCAACATGTTTTCCTGTAGTAGTAGATAAAGGTATAACTTCAATCCATTTTGTAAACTATTCAATTGTTGTGATAATAAAGTTGTGGCCATTGGAAAAACTTAGATGAATATTTTCTACCAAGTCAAAGGCCCATTGTTGAAATGGCCAATATGTAATAGAAGGTATAGGCTTACATCTAGAAGCGTGAATCAAGTTATCATGAAGCTACCATTTCTTACAAGATTTAGCATATCAGACAACGTCAACTTGCATAGGTGGCCAATACTAGCCCACCCTAAGTAGTTTTCGAGCAAGTGCAAGGTAGTTGGAGTGTGCCCCATAAATGTCATTATGGACTTTAGCTAATGCTTTTTTGGACTTTTCTAGTTCTAGACACCTAAGGTGTTTTCTATCTAGACCTTTCCTATACAAGTCATCAAAGACCAAGGTGTAGTGTGAGGCATTGCAAAGGAGTTGTTATTTTTGGTTTCACGTGAGATTTTTAAGAATAATTTGATCATGTAGATAGCAGAAAATGGTGGCATAGTGAGATGAATCGTGACCAAAAATAGTGTAGATCACATGGTTATTAGAGGAGTCATAGGTAGGGTGGTGTAATTCTTCCACTAGGAACTCAAAATGTGATCCATGTTCTTGTAACATGAGAATAGATGCTAGGGTGGCTATATCATCATCAACCTTGTTTTATGCTCTAGGAATTTGCTAGAATGTCACAAATGTGAAATAGTTCTGTAGAGCATTAATCAACTTCTTATAAGGTACCAACTTGTCCTCTTTGGTTTGATACTCATTTTTTACTTGGTTTATGACAAGTTGGGAATCTCCATAGATATGTAGCTCTGTGATCCTCTATTCTAAAACCATTTTAATCCCATTTGTTAAAGCCTCATACTCTACAATAATGTTTGTGTGAGGAAACAAGAGTTTGTAAGAATTTTGGATTGTGTAACCATGAGGTGTGATAAAAAGAATGCCTACCCCAGCCCCATTTTGGGTGTGAGAACCATCAAAGAACATCTTCCAAGTTCTCTTAGTGATATACATAATGGAAGCATCTACAAACTCAATTTGCATAGGCATTGTATCTTCTAATGGAAAATAATCCAATTGGTTAGTTATGACTTGCTCCTTGATAGCTTTGTGTTCATCATATTAAATGTTAAATTCAAAGAGAATCATCATCCATTTAGCAATGTGGTCAGTAAGTGTAGCTTTACTCAATAAGTATTTTAGGGGATCAATTTTAGCAATGATATGGACTATGTGAGCCAACATATAGTGTCTAGCCTTTTGGAAGGAAACACCACTACAAGGAAAGCCTTCTCAATGTTGTTGTAGTTCATCTCATAGGCCACCAAAGTATGACTGATGTAGTAGATAGCACGCTCTTTTCTAGTTTCATCACTTTGTGCTAAGAGTGCTCCTAGGGAAGAGTTTATAACCGAGATGTATAGAATCAAAGGTTTTCCTGGGATAGGTGGCATTAATACTGGAGGTTTAGCCAAATACCCTTTGATCTTATCTAATTTTTGTTGACACACTTCATTTTAGATAGATGTGGAGCCTTTATGCAAGTTCTTATTGAAAGATTGAGCTTTGTCAGCTAGCTAATAAATGGAACTCCTAATGGATTGCAGACATCCCTAAAGATTTATTAATTTGCTGGTGTTTCTTGGAGGAGCCATTTCCATGATGGCCTACACCTTTTTGGGATCAACTTCAATGCCTTTTGCTAATATGATGTAACCTAATAATTTGCATGATGTGACATCAAAGGCACACTTTTTGGGATTTAGGATAAGTTGAAATTGTTCCATATGGTCCAATATCAAACTAAGGTCATCAAGATGTGTATTTCTTTTTTTATATTTGGCCAATTTGTCATCAACATAGTCTTCCATGTTTTTGTGCATCATGTCATGGAATATGGTGGTCATGGTTCATTAATAGGTAGCTCGTGCATTCTCTTTCTCAAAGGGCATAATATTCCAACAAAAGGTACCCCATGCACATGTAAAAGCTATTTTTTCTAGATCTCCCAAGCCAATTTTGATTTGTTTGTACCCAGAGAAGTCGTCCATTAAAGAGTACATCTCATAACCCACTGTCATATCCACTATCATGTCTATGTTAGGTACTGAAAAATCATCCTTAGGGCATGCTTTACTTAAGTCTCTAAAATTTGTGTGCACTCAAATGGATTTATCATTTTTAGACACAAGTACAATATTGGAGATCCATTCTAGATAATATGGCTCTGATAAAGTTTGCACTTAGGTGTTTCTTGAGTTCTACCTTGACCAAAAGGTCTACATGTGGGTGCATCTTGCTCAAATTTTGTTTAATAGGCTTGACATTGGGATAAATAGATAGATGGTGCATAATTAGATCAATGTCAAGTCTAGGCATATCTGAGTAGGTTGAGACAAAATTGATTTTCTCTTTGTGAAAGAACTTAGAAAATATCTCCTTTTCTTTAGATGATAGAGACTCAACCACATGGATTATTTTAGGAGACTCTTATGTACCCAAGTTGATAGGTTGCATGGGGGATCAATGAGAACCAAAGATATATCCTAGAAATATCTTATTAGACTACCAAGTACCTCATCTGTAGGTGCCTGAGAGAAGTTTTCACCATTGGATACATCTTTATTTTTGCTCTTTTTGGGTTGAGATACCACCACAAAGTGTTTTTCACTATTTGACTGCTTATTTTTCTTTTGATTTTATGACCGAGGTATTTGATATATAATTTTTTCATGTTAACAGCAAGTTCATTGGTGGAAGATATCATGAGCTCAATAGCGTTGATGTAGTAGGCAATCTCATAATCATTTTGGAAAAATGGTATTTCAAGTCTTTGAGTAGACCAATCTGTGAGATTGGGATGGATCAATGAGAGGGATATGGAGGCTTCAAGATTTTTTATGCAAAATGAGTCATCTCTAATGACATGAGAGGTCAAGCCTATAGTAAAAGTTCCAAAGGCATCCATATCATAAATATACCTAAAGGGATCAGTGTGATCCACTAAAGTAGTTTGTAAACCAAACTCGTCGGACCATAAACTAGACTCTTCAACTATGTTTGGTTGGGTAGAATAGGCATGGATAACATCTACTCCTAATTTTTAAGATGTATTTGAGATACTTTTCCATTCATACTCACCATAATTTGTACTTTGATTCCTAGCAATCAAGCAAGCAATATTCTCTCTTATTCTTCCTTTGTTTGAGCCTTCATGGTCAGAGCCATCATGTTCATGTTGTCTAGAAGTAGAAGCCTCAATATCATTGTAGGTAATCATTGATTCTTCTCCCCAAAGGAAAGAAGTGGGAGGCATATAATCGACTTCTTGTAGAACAATTATATCAAAACATGGTTTATCATCCTCTGATTTGGTAAACATAAGATCTCTTCCATCAAATCTTAGTAATTCATCTTCTAGCCCAAAACCTAGGCCAGCAATATCTATAGTTTTGTGACCCTTAGTATGACTTAAGGGTTATATGAGAGCTTTTTTATTACCAGTTAAGGACCCATGGCCCTAATAGCCCATGTTTGTTAGAAATTTGTATCCTTTGCCATAATGCTTAGGAGAGATAGGAGTAGTGACCATGACTTCATCCACATCTTCCTCTTCCCTATATATCCAATCTCTCATAGCTTGGTCTTCTTTTCTACTTTGAGGGGAATTAAGGATTAAACAAAAGTGCCAAAAATGACCATTATGGAAGCTAAGGGCTTCAATTTGATAGAAGGTTTCCTATAAGATTGAGGAGAAATTGGTAGAGAGGTAATAGAATCGAAAGTGTACTCACCCATACCTAGGCTCGTCATTTTAATTTTTTTTTCACACTCTATTAGGGACAGTTTAAGTTCATGAGAAGAGAAATTGTGAGGAACCAGTGTTTTAGTAGTAGATAGTGTGTTGATTGACATTGAGTTATCTCTAGGGGCAACTATCTTAGTACTATTCAATGGAAACTTTATACACTGATGGTATGTAGATGGAAATGCTTGCATATTATGAATACAAGGTCTTCCTGGCAACAAATTATATGCAAGTGGGATGTCTGGAAATTGGAAGATCACATCTTTTTCAATCAGACCAATGTGGATTGCTAGCATTATGAGACCTTTAGAAGGTCTTTTGACCTCATCATAGGTTTTGATGGTGATCTTTCGCCAAGGGTTGATGGAAGATTTAGACATGCCTAGTTGTTGGATAATTTTGAAAGAGATAATAACCATGCACCATTGTTTATCAAGATTTGACGAACGTGAGTACAAAAGATTTGGACTTCTATGTGGAGGGCAAGATTATGGCAATGACTGAGAGATCTATCATCTTCTTCAAAAAATGCGAGATAATGGGGTGAAGAAATATGATTCACTATAGCTTGGAAACACTCTACATTAATATATGTGTAGATGTTGGTAGAGTGTAAAGCTTTTTCAAGAATATCCTTGAGCAAAGGAGATAGCTATAACAATTCAAGGATGGATATTTGTGTCAAGGTTCATTGTAGCTGGCTAACAAGGTCATAACTAGATATTATTGAGGTAGTTGTTTGTTAGATGATGAAGCACTTTTTGGATCATTGGAAAATTTAAGGATGAATGTTGATTGCCCCCTAGTGACAACATTAAGCAATTCTCCATGCGAGAAGGAAGATTTTTCCACTCTAAGAACTACCTTAGGTTGGCTATCCCTATGTTTTTGTTGAGAACTTTGCATGTTTAGGAAAACCTTGGGTATTTGATCATATGTATCATGATTGGGTTCCTTTTTAGATTTAGGACCCATCATGCAAAGATATTCAATGGGTTCAATCATTTTTATAACATTGCCAGTGTCAGCATATGTATAGTTGATCTTTGCATCATGTTTTTTCTTGTTAACCATGGATGATTTTCCTATTTCATACTTTGGTAATGGTTTTTTCAAAGCTTTTTGATTAGAGTTTTTGACTAGGCCATCTATGACAACTTTGCTAGCATCTATGAGATCTTGAATGACATATTTGAGCTTAAAATAGTTTATAGTGTTGTGGCCTTTGCTTCTATGATAATTGCATACATGGTCTTCTCTCCACCGAGGGGGTCTAATGGGTGGGTCATAATACCAAAATTTTTTTGGAATTATGACCAATTTATTTTCAAGTAAGGTCTTCAAGACTAGTTCATAAGGTTTGACCATAGGTACATGTAAACATGTCTTTTCTTAGCAATTTTTTTGTTTTTGTTAGATATTTGAGACTTTGAAGCCTCTTGTTGTTTTGTAGTGTAAATAACATTAGAAAGGTTAAAATCAAACTCCTTGGTCTTAGGACCATCCAATAATCCATCATTGACAATGTATTTTTTTTTATTCCAAGGCTTGTTCTTGTCTTTGCCATTTCCATTTCCAATTTTCTCTTTATTCAAGACAAAGTCACCTTTTCTGATAGAAAAATTCTCAATGTGATATGCACTTTCAACCATGGCATTGAAGGATGTGAACAATTTTTTTCTAGGGTTGAAGTAAAGTTTTGGTACAAGTGTATTCACAAAGATGTCAATCTTCTCGGTCTCAGGAAATTGCTAAGGGTATCTAGAATGTAGAGATCTCCATCGCTGGAGATACATTGCAAAGGGTTCTCCTTGTTTTTGTTTGATGTTGCACAAATTGAACATAGTAATAGGGTGTTGAATGTTATAGGAATATTATTGAATGAAATGTTGTGCTAGTTCATAAAAAAATTTGAGAGGAGGTGTCAATTTTGTAAACCATTCCATGGCCTATCCTCTTAAACTCATAGGAAACAACCTCATGAGGTAAGTGTCTTCATGCATAAAGTCAATGCTAATAGGGTAGAAGTGCCTAACATGATTGTGAGGGTCACCATTTCATTCATATTTTTCATATTTGGGAACCTCTATATCCCTAGGAAATGGAAACATGTAAAGACTCCTATCAAAAAGAAGAGCACATATCAATTTGACAAATGAGGTTTTAGGTTGTTCTTTGGAGACTTGTAGTTGTGCAAGTTGTTTTCTAATTTCTTGCATTTCCTCTCTCAAAATTTCAACCTCGGTGGGATCTTGTTTTTTATTTTCCTTTGCACATCAAAGTCTTGAGGGAGTTTCCATCCCTTCACTATCATATATTGAAAGTATTGGACCCATTTTGATCCAAGGCTTTGAGCATTAACTTTCGGGCGACCTTCTCTTGTTGGAATCTCATCATGTCTCCACTACTAATTTCATCATCATTTTCATGATGTTATTATGAAATTTTGGGTGGTGATGGGCATGCTCCTACACTGACTCTAGGAGTCCTTAGAGGTGTGTTGTTGTCATCATTGCCAGTGAGGGGGATGTTATCAAATGGGTTGTCATAGTAGCCTCTCCTATTTTCTCCATTATGTGCATGAGCATTAGGTTCAACTTGGTGATAAGCTTTTTCTCTAGTGCATATGACCTCTTTGAGTCTTTCATCTTCTCGTTCTTGTTCTTCTAAGTGGTGTTTGATCTCCTCCAATTTTCATGGTGAGTGGGATGCTATTTTCACCCCTAGGTGTATCAAAGGGTGTACCAATGGGTTCTTAAATCTATAGAGTAGATTATGCCAGATATTAGCTTCTTGTGTTCTATTAGAATCAGGATCTTCCACACAAGGTTGTTCATGAGGGAACCTAGGTGGGGTTTCCAATTGTTCAAAGGTGAAAGAAGGATGACTACCTTTACCGACTTGGAACCTAGTCATGACCAACATGTAAGGATGTGTCTTTATTTAATAGGATGAGAGGAGTGTTTCAGATTTGAAGCATGTAAGGTCAAGAACAATTACTTGTCAAAGATAGAATAAGCAAGTGGCTTGTCAAGTGTGCTCAAGCATTTATAGTACTAGTGACTCGAGCCGAGAGTGAGAAAGAAGCTTGATAGCAATTAGCTAGCATAGAAAGGTAACCAAGTTTCAACAAGTGACCATTAATTATCATTTTTTTCTTACATCTGATAGACTAAACCCATCTTTTCCACTTAGAACAATACCTAATACAAAGATTATTGACCAAGTTTAGGAAAGATGAAGTGATGATGCCCCTAGATGAGCTAAGGTGTAGTTTAGACTCTATTTTGGAAGCGATAAAAACCAAGCAATACTTTTCAAAAAGCTAGGTGATATTAGGACATCAAAAAGTATTGTATAATAGAGTTTACAATAACTAGGAGGCACTTTTTTCTTAGGTGATACTTTTCCTTTAGGAGGGTGATACAGTTCACTATAGCTAGATGATAGAAGTTATAGTAGTCATGCAATACAATTTTAGGAAAAAACATCGTATGATATTTCCCCAATAGTTGTACAATAGTGTGCTAATGAATTGTGAAAAAGAGAATTTTTGACCCAAAATTATTTGTGTTTTAGGTTGATAATCAAATGTTTTCATACTAGAATGTTATATGGATAATATAGGACCTAAACTTTCATCAAAGAATGGTATGCTTTCCAAACAATAAGGGAATATTTCATGTCTCAAACAATTGAACAAGGGATAAAGCAACTTTACCAATATGCACTTGTGATATGAGAATAGATTTCTACCAATGCTAATGAGATGTTTGAGTTGCAAGAATGTTTATACAAGTCCAAAACATTCAAAAAAACTTGCTAAGTAGATCTACAGAAAATTCAAGTTTCATTACTCAACAACTTGGCTTGCACTAAGTGCCCCTTCACCTCACACTAAGTGGTTACCCACAAGAGATATTGTCTTTGTCATGGATATGCCATAAGCATAAACAAGGGGACACAAATGCTTAGTGTACAATCTTGGGGTGATACAAGTAATCCACTAGGATTGATCCTTGCAACAAAAAGTTGAGTGACAAAATAAGGTAGTTACTTACTCGGAGTGTTTAGAAAGAGCTTCCATTCATAATGTTCCTCTTGCACCCAATTATAGGACACCCCACCATGTGGCAAGTAATGGACCTCGCAGCCACAAGAGCACCTTAAGCATTCTTGCCTATCATTTTTCTCATTGTCCCAATCCTACAAGTACTCATACTAAGCATTGACAAACACTGCATCTACCAATGTTTTGTGTCCTTGGTAGCCTTGAGATTATAATGAGTTGGAATAATTGGGTTCACTTGTCCCAACTTGAGCAGTTCTTCTTGATTGCTCAAGACCAGGCCCTCTAAAAGATTCTAAACTAAAATAGATTGGATCTACTCTTGAGATTCAAGATTTATGATTCACCTTGAAGGTGAAGAGCATATTCCCTTATCCCAATTGTTTCCCCAAACATGCCAAGAAGCTCAATTAATCCTCTTGCTTTCAAAATCTAAAGGTGGGTCAAGATTTTTTATTCACCATTAGTGTGAAGACCACAATTTCCTATCACCAAGGGATCCAAATTACAAGTTTTATGTGCCTACGAAAGGAAAATAACTAGAATATTTCAGCACACAAAAAAAAGGAAATACAAGCATAGGTTTGGTTTTTATGCTTTTAGGCAACTCTACAAACAATTGTTAGTAGCCTATGTGCATTTGAAGCTTTGACATGCATTCTTTTAAGGTAAGTATACAAGCATTTAAGGAAAAAAACCTACAAGCACAATTGTTAGTCCAACACGAGATAGTCCCAAAATAATATGAAAATCTACAAGAAGACAACAACAAACTGAAAATTTGATCAAAACCCCCAAATAGCAAGCAGTTTCAAGCTTGGCAAAGTTTTATGTTGGAAGAGTATCATACAATACTTTTCAGTATACTGATATGACACTTATTTTTTGTACAATAGGTTGGCCTATTGCCATGTGATAGAACTTACTATACTAGGGTGATAAAGTTCAATATGTGTGTGTGATACATTTATTGGAAAATTATCACACTATAGTGTTGAAAAATGTCATACGATATTGAGAAAGTATCGCCCAATATTTGTGATTGTAAAAAATACAAGACTAGACAGAATGCAGGAAATGCAGGAAAAAGATGTAGATTAGGAGAAAAACTAGAGTGTTCTACCCCACAGTGGACACCAAAAATATACACTCAGAAAGTGTCACACTCTAAAACCTTCTATTCAAGTGATCCCATGAATTAGAATTCTTGAATGTCAGCTTAGGGCTTCCTATCCATGGAGTGCAAAGGCGTGTTTTGAGAAATAAGAATAGCTCTTAGTTCAGCCTTTGAGACATAACCCTTGCTAGTAAACCATATAATGGGAAATTCTTAAGACAAGAGAAAGAATGCAAGTGTCCATAAGAACCCTCAAGTCATGTAATACAAATGTGAGCTAGTATGAGATGCACAATGCAACTATATTAAGCAAATGAGAGCATTACAAATCAATGCTAATTAAACTAGGTGAGATAGATTATTACAAAAGAGAAGCTATACTATATTAATCTAAGCTAACATGAAATGGTATGACAGAATCAGACAAGAAAAATAGAAGTTCTCCACAAGCTCTCAAGAAGATCAACCGATAAACCTATAGCATAACAATACTCAAGAGTGTGGATCCTTTGAAAAGGGGAGAGCTCTTTCTTTTAAAGGTGCATGGATGATGGATGATCAAGGGTGTGGGTTGACTTTAGCCATGATCCATGTGTTAGAGCAAATCAACCAATGGAAAGAAGTTGAATTTTCATGTGAGACAAAAATCCTTTTCTTTTAATATGTAAAGTAGAAAAATAACTTTATGCATGCACATTGAGTAGGTTAGAAGAATGGAGTCTTTTATTTAACTAAAAGGGGGCATATTATTTTAATCAAATAAGGACTTAGAACAATATAGTCAAACTATAGGTTATAATCAAATTAATTGATTTTTAGCAACTTGGCCTAGGAAAATGATTAATTAATTTAGTCAAAATGTTAAGAAAGAGGCTAATAGTGTAGATGACTATATTTAGGTGATTACAATTACTACTAAAGGTCAAGAAAGACCAAATATGTTAGAACCTCAAACTGAGGTAAATAAGGAGGTAAATAAAACAATGTTGAGTGCTACTATTATTGTTTCTAGCACTAATATACAAGCAAGATCGAGTGGTGATACCCCCTTCACCATATCCTAAAGAAGTGTTGAGTGGAAACACTCCTTCACCTCACAAAGAGAAATTAATAAAGGCTAGTTCTCTAGATATTCAAGTTAGTCTAGACAAAATTATTGAGATGCCACAATTGGAATTGGAAAATCTCCCTCTTGAACAAACAACTTTGTTGCAATAAATTTTGGTGAAGAAGAAGAAACAAGAAGAACTGAGAAGAGAACATCAACAAAGGTAAGTACTACATGATATTAAGGACATTTTCATAGAAGCATTTGATATATAGAATATTGATGGGAAAGCCCCAATAATTCCCCAGCTTGTAACCATTGTTGAATAAATAAATGTTGGAGATATTGAAGAAAATGAGAAGTTGATGGCTTGACCAGCCAAGAAATTTGAGAATAAGGTTTTGGACAAAGTCTCAAAAACCATTATTGAGAAAAATGTTCAATTGCAAGAATGTGTACAGAATATAGAGGAACTTATACAAAAAGTACAACATTTGTGCAATATTTTGTGTGATGTGCCAAGATTCACGAATGATCTTTAGGAAAACATCTAGTAGATTGAGACTGATATGTAGAAAACAAGTAGCATTATTTCACAATCAGCTAAATCCATCTCACAAAATTATAATAATTTATTGTTTTCTCAAGTAAAATTGGTTGAGCTTTAGAAAACTAATAGCATCATGAGGTCAAAATTGATCTCTATCCAATCCATGTTGATACCTCATTTGGAGGTTATGTAGCAAGAGTTGAAATCAACACAAGATCTTATTCATGAAGATCATAATTGTTGCTAAAAGTTTTATTGATTTGGAAGCTATATTGGAGTTGTAGAATCACATTTTGGAATCAGCAAGAACCACTTGGGATCATGCACTTGCTATGATCAAACAAGTTCACAAACCATTAATTGAAAAATATGGTTTGATTCCACCCATTCAACCCCAACTGAAGACATAAGTGAAAAAAATAAGGGAGAATGTAATGATGATTACATATTTTCAGTGGAGGTAATGAAAAAAGTAAGAAAATAAGGGAACAACAAATCAGAAGATTTGGATTCAACATGACTTAAGAAAGCGAATAGGGTATGACACTGAAACAATCAGACTACTTAGAGTCATGTGTATATATTGTTCATTATTTTTTTATTCGGCATAAGTCAAATTTTTTCAGTTCTATAAGAACTAAGTCATAGGCTTAGGGGGGTTACTCATATTACCATTTTAATTATGTAATCATGATAAAGTGTTTTTGCCACTAATGTCAAAGGGGGATATTGTTGGTATCTCTAACTATTAGTGTCTATTAGTGTCATATACTAGGTAAGAGTTAGAAGGTCATAACTATGACCGAGCTACTCTATGCAAGCTGAGTCATATATAGACTTGTAAATAAATATGTACAAATTAAGCTCTATAGGAGCTAAGCAAGTCTTTGGTCATTGGGTATTTTTAGTATATTCTGATTCTAATGTTTACCAAGAAGTTTGAGCATATTGATGTTGAGTTACACAGAAGATTTCAAGTATGGTAGAGACCAAGCATCAGTAACATGTACAATGAATTTCAAGTATTAGAGACAGTTATTGTTGAGCAATGTGAAATTGACATTCAAGTTTAAAATGGTACAAACTTTGAGGTAAACCATTTTAGGCCAACATTGGCAAGATATTTAATACTTGTAGAGGTTGTTACTAAGGTTATTACACATTTTATGATGTGGATCATAGATCTCTATGTGTTTTGATCAAGCAATCAAATGAAGAGGTGAAATAAGGAAGCATCTAGAAAACTATTTCTAAAATCTTTAAATAGAGTGGATCTAAACCTATTTCAAGAGAGATAGAGGATGGTGTATGTGATAGTGATGAGAAGGAGAGAACAAGTTATTCATATGATTCAAGTTCGAATGTACAAACATTTTTAAAGGAGGAAAAAGAGATTTTTTATTGCAAAATAGACAAAGTGACCTTGTCAAAGTAGTGAAGGATAATAAAGCTATATCAGATAAGAGATTAGATCAGATTGAAGGGAGGAGATCCAAAACCATGTTATCAAAGAAGACCAAGGATCAGGTACTAAATCAATTTTAACAAATTGAGTCAAGGATAATCTCTTAAAAGAGTGGTCTTAATAGCCTTAATAAATTTTAATAGGGTGGACCCCTCATAGGGTAGATTATTGTATATGTTTAAACATTATAGCCCTAACAGGTTAATTTTATTACTATAGTAGTAAAGATTTTTGGGTGTCATCCCCACCCCATTTTTACCTTCACCTTGGAGGGTTTCTACATAACCAAAATATTTGTGCTATGTGTTACATTTCATGCATGTGATTGATAGATTAGATCTATATGTTATTACAATTTGATTTTACAAGTTATGTTATGCATGCATTGTATATGAGATGGTAAATGTGGTGAATGCAAGAAAAGAATTGTAAAAGGGCTTAAGTGTTAGAGATCCCAATTCCTAATAGTAACAAACTTGCAACATGTAAAACATTAATAGTAAAACATCTCATATAACATCTAGACAAGTATGAAACTAGGATTTAACATGGAAACCCAATTTGAGAAGAACCACTAGTAACATGTCACCAATGTTTCACTCTTCTAAAATTATATATGTTAGGAGCCAACTGTATTAAAGGATAAAAAATACACTATTAAATGTGACCTTACTAATAGATTTAATCACCTTGTTAGGAGTGGCCTTGTTAGAGGGCTTAAGTACATTCCATTATAATGTCACCTTGATTAAAGGATTTACATATGATTGTTAGGTCAGCCTTGATTAAAGGATTTCAAACTGATGTAATAGTTAAAAAGTAATAGTAGATTGATCTAACAAATAAAACTCACTTTGCAAATACAGATCACAAATTCAATCCAATAGTTGACTCATTGACATCTCCATCACTAATTTTCTTAGCAATCCTACACTTCACCTCAACACTAACCTTTTGCTCAAGTTTCCAATCAACAAAATCAACAATTGCTCCAACCTTGTTAAGGCCATCACCAACTTTATTAACCTTTATAATTTTAGCCTTTGTACCTCCTTAAATAGGTAATTTTTATATTTTCTACTTAAACATCACCATAGATCTTAGGGTTTGGTTAGATTCGTCAAATCCTTCCATCATTTCATCTCTTATTTTCTCTTCTAGAAACTTCTCCAAACTTCTCCTTGAATTCATCCATAGAAATGTTCAAACATAATTTCCCTTGAATTGAATGCTCTAGATCACCAATCATTATCTTGAACATGCTTTCTGTATTCCAAGAATTCAATTGTGTTAGCTAGAAATCAAGATTTCCTCATAATTTTTCAAATGTGGTCACTCAGCTTACACTGGGTTTTGACACTCGATCATCACTGAACTACTCGGTCAATACTAGCTATTCTTGTTTAGCATATTTTTTGATACTTGGTCAACACTATATTTTTCTTGTCTTATGCTATCTCTTGATCAACTCTAGCATCAATTAGCGTAAACTTCTGGCTCCTTAATCTTCTTCTCTTTTACTCAATCAAGCATATGCATTTGGTATTTTCTTTGATCACTTCTTCTAGGCTTCAATAAAACTAATTTATTCACTTATGTTATGATTAAACAATCATATTATTTTGTCAAAGTCTAGCTAATTAAGTACACATTTTTGTTACTCATAACTCAACCTTTCCTCTAGGTCCTTTTGTTATGTCTTCTTCTCAAATCCTCTTCATCAATCATCTTGATATAGCACTTTACTCAGATAGGAAATGTCTTACCAATAAAGTTTGATATCAATGACAACATAAAAAAATTTCTAATTGTAGTTTTCAACAATTTCCCTCTTTGGCATTGATGGAAACACATCTAGTTACCATGCAATACAAAACATCCAATTGCTTTGATATTTTCTCCCTCTATGTTTTGTATCATACCTTCATTAATATCCTTAGTTTCATTATGATTTTTACCTATGCATCTCTAATATGCAACACATAGAATCCCTCTATCATATCATATCATGAAATCAATTAGCTCACTTGTATTGTCGGAAACACCTTGCATTGATTTGTCATGGTTAATACATTCTCCCTCTTTGCAACATCTTTTTTTGTATTTCTTCATATGGTAACTCTTTGTGAATATCTCCTTCTTCATATGGTAATTGTATGTTATCTATCTCCTTGACAATAATGCCAATACACTTCATTTTTCTCATACATCTTTACCATATAGATATCTTTATGTTAGTACTTTTGAATTTTGTTCATGTATGTCATATGTTCTTATTACAACATTATGTTATTTTCTTTTCACTATTTTAGGAAACTCCTAAAGTATGACTTTTTGCATCAACTTATAAGATATTGTGATCAATATGTTTGATGCAGAGCTCCATTTAAGCTTAAGTAATCTTGGTTAGAGGAATCACCCCTAGTTTACCTCTTAGATACTCATGTGCATCCTTAGGTAAATCCTTAGTTAAAACATTAGTTTTTTTCTCCTTAGTGTTCACATATTCCAATCGATCTCACTGCTTTATCTTAAACTAATTCCCTCAAATAATGATACTTGATAGAAATATTCTTGGTCTTTGTGTTCATTACAAGGATCTTTGATCTATTTATAGCACTTTTGTTATCATAGGAGATAAAAAAAAGACCAGTGATCTATTCCTTCATCCCTTTCAATAATTCCTTGATCCACACAATGTTAGGAAAATTCACTAGTTCTACTATGTATTCATCTTTTGTCATCCATTGTGAAATGTGGTTCTACTTCTTTCTTGTCCAAGAAACTGTCTCTTTCTTGGAAAGAAAACTCCACCACTTGTACTTTTTTTTCATCAACATTACCTCCTCAATCAACATCTATGTACACTTTTTGTTCAAACTTGTCACTTTTCTTGTAGTATAGTCCATAGTCCTTTGTTCCTTTTAAATATCTTAGTATCCTTTTTACTGTCATCATATGATTCTCTTTCAGAAAATCTTGCAATAATTCCAATGGCTAATGCAATATCTAGTCTATTGTGAACATAATGTAGTTTCCTAATCATTGATCTATATGATATCTGGTTCACATTATAGAATCCTCATTCTTAGATAACTTATGTCCTATGGCCATAGGTGCACTGACTAGTCTTGATTCTTCCATCCCAAAAAAAAACTAGTATCTCCTTGATATATTTAGATTGAGTAATGTAGATACCTTGCTTCATCTGATATACTTGTAAACCAACAAATAATTTAATTTCTCCAAACATAGACATTTCAAATTCCTTATTCATCTCATCAACAAATGATTTGCATAATGCATCTTGTCCTCCAAATATGACATTATCAAAAAATATTTTAGCCAACAGTATCCCTTTACCACCTTCAATTTTCAAGTACATATTATTGTTATTATTAGTCCTTGCAAAACCAATCTTTACCAAATATTTGTACAACCTTTCATACCATGCTCTAGGATCTTGTTTTAATCCATAATATGCTTTGTGTAGTTTACATAACATGTTCATCTTATTGGTATCAACAAATCCTCTTGGTTGTTCAATGTAAATGTCTTCTTCTAGTATCCTATTGAGAAATGCAGATTTGACATTCATTTGATATATTTTAAATCCTTTGTAAGAAGAATATGCAAGTAAAATTCTAACTCCTTTCAATCTTGCTATTGGGGAAAATGTTTCCCCATAGTTAATACCTTCTTCAGATGCATATCCTTTGCATACCAATCTAGTTTTGTTCCTTGTCACTTCTCCTTTTTCATTTAGCTTGTTCTTGAATGCCCACTTGGTTCCAATAACATTCTTGTCCTTTGGTCTAGGTACCACTGACCAAGTTGTGGTCTTCACTATTTGTTCAATTTATTCATTCATTTATTGAACCCAATCTTCATTGTCCAAAGCATCCTTTATTGATTTAAGCTCAAACACACAAAGTAAACATGTATCACTTCTCAGTCTTTTCATTTTCATTACTCTAGATTCTTTGTTTCCAATGATTATTGTTCAAGTGCATGATGTCTTCTCACTTACTTTAGTGTAGGTTCTTTTCTTCTTTCTTCTTGTTTAGGTCCATCTTGAAAATTTATTTCAAGTTCATTTTATATTTCTTCTTTTGATTCTAGTTTCTCAGTATTGGCTTCCTAGCATTTGGTAGCTTCTTCTTGTATCTTGGCATCATTCTATTGATGATTGGCACCTACAGTCTGTTGCTTGGTAGTTTGTTGTTGCAGCTTGGCATTCACAGTTTGTTGTTTTTTGGTAACCTTATTCTCTGACTTATGTAAGGTACATGGAACACCTTCATTGACATATATGAATGTGTTGTAATCATTAGGTACTATCTTTCATTCAACTACATTCTTTTCTACATATTCATCAACTTTCACATTTGCACTTTCCACAACTTTGTTGGTGTTATAATTCAAACACTTATATTATTTTCTCTTAGTGGAATATCCTAGTAATATGTATTCATCACTTTTACCATCAAGTTTTCTTTTTCTTTTGTCCTTCAATATATAACATTTTCTTCCAAAGACTTTAAAATATTTCACATTAGGTGCATACCCATACCATGACTCAAAGTGTGTAATTTATGTACCATTCTTGACTTGTACTTGGTTCAAAGTATAGATTATTGTACTTATAGCTTCTCTCCAATATTTTTGTGACACATTTTTTTCCATCATCAGTGTTCTAGCACAATCCATGATTGATCTTTTCCTCCTTTTAGCTATTCCATTTTGTGGAGGGGTTTTAGGTGTTGGCATCTATCTCTTGATTCCTAAATCATTGCAGAATATGTTGAATTCATTATAGATAAACTATCCTCCTCTATCAAATCTCAAGAACTTCAAACTTTTGCCTATTTTATTTTCAACTCTAGCCAAATATCACTTAAATAGTTAAAAAGAACTAGTTTTTTTTAAGAAACATCATAGTCATTATTCTAGAATAGTCATCAACTAATAGAATAAAAAATTTATCTCCATAGTAGCTTTGCACTCCATTAGGTTTACAAAGGTCAGTATGAACCAATTCCAAAATATCATTAGATGAATTTGTCTTTCTCTTGAAACTAGACTTTGTAATTCTCTCAACTGACATTCTTTACACATAGCATTATCAAGTTTCTTCAATCTTGGTAATTCTCTTACTCTTTTCATCTGACTACTACTTACCAAATTATCAAAGTTCACATGACACAACCTCTTATGCCATAACCATATATCATT
Source organism: Cupressus sempervirens (assembly GCA_028749045.1). Lineage (NCBI taxonomy): Eukaryota > Viridiplantae > Streptophyta > Pinopsida > Cupressales > Cupressaceae > Cupressus > Cupressus sempervirens. Next base: position 293,896,144 of record CM053788.1, on the reverse strand, counting down.
ATATTGTACAAACAAGCACATCTCATCAGATAAATCTAGATAGAATAAGTTACCTCTTGTTTTTTCTCCACTTCCAATTAGTTCACCGCTAGCATTAAATATATTTTCCTATCTACAATGAAATTCAACTCTATACCCTAATTTGTTCAACTGTAAAACACTCAACATTTTTTGTTTAAGTCCTTTGACCCAATAAACATTGTCACACTTGATCTTATCAATCAATTGGATTGAACATTTACTTTTCACAAGACATGGTCTATCATTACCAAACTTAACACAACTACTTTATATTGCTTCATGGTTTCAAACTTAATTTTATGACTATTCATGTGATGTGAGAAACCACTATCAATTTTCCATCTATCACCTTTACTCACATATGAAATTAATGTAGTTTTCTCATCTTCATCAGAATATTCTTTCATAGCAACATAGACAACTTCTTCATCATTACTATCAGACTCATTGTCAAATTCTTCTTTAGTAATATAACAAGATTTCTTACCTTTGTCTTTGTAGTCCTTTTTTTCTTTTATTGTCTCTGTCATCTCTTTTGTCTTTGGACTTTTTTTTCCTCCTTCCATCCTCTTCTTCTCTTTCAAGACATCTTGCAGCATTATGACCAACTTTATTACATGAAAAACATATTATAGGAAGTTTACCTTTGAATTTTTCTTTGCCTCTTGGAAGTCTTCTAGCCAGTAATGCTTCAAGCTCATCAAGATCATCATCAAAGATATCACTATCACTATTCATACACTTTCCTTTTAATTTCTTATTAAGAACCAATTAATATTAGAACATGGATTCAATAGTAATAGGAGTAAAATTATCAAAGTTTTAAATTTCAAAAGCAGTAAGCCCACCAACTAATCCTTCCAAAGTCAAATTCTTATTAGGGATACATCTCAATTCTTCTATTACAGAAACTCTAATAGCATAAATAGGAAGTATGGTTCTTAGTACCTTGTTGATCATTGTTTCATCATCAATCTTTCCATTGGATCCTCTTATAGCATTTACCACTTCTTTGACTAGTCCACAATATTGAACAATGGTTTTTCCTTCTATCATTCTTATCTCATCAAATTTTCCTCTCAAGATTTCTAATTTTTCTCTCAAAACATTTGTATCTCTTCCATAGATAATATGTAGTGTATCCCACATTTTCTTAGTAGTAGTGCACTCCTTTATGTCATCAAACTCAATATAGCTTAGGGATGATGTAATCTCCAACATTACCTAATTGTGTTGTTGCTTCTCTTTCATTTTTTGAGCTATCAAAGGTCTTTGTGTCTCTACATATGAATGTTCTGCATAGTGTATGACACCTTTTCCAATTCCTTCCAGATGCAACTTAATCAAACTCTGCCATGCAGGGAAGTTCTCCTTGTTTAGTCTTGGCACCTCTTTTTGCACATCTTGATCCTTAGCTTCAAGTACCTTCCACCTTTACTCTATAAGAATCAATGCTCTAATACCAATTATTAGAATGATTAAGAATAAATGACAGTTGGGGTGAATTAGTTATCCTTGGGTCTAGATGTACCAATTAAGCTTTTAATTACTTCAAATAATTTAGATCTAAACATTTAGTAGCTCATTTTCAAGACAAAAAATAATCACTAATGTAAACTTGTAGTCCACTTTCCTAATAGTAAAAAATTTGCAGAATGTATTACATTAACAGTAAAACATCTCAGATAACATTCACACAAGTATGACACTAGGATTTAATCTAGAAGCCCAATTTGGGAAAAACCACTAGTAACATGTCACCAATTTTTCACTCTTTTGAAGTGAGATATGTTAGGAGCCTACCCTATTAAAGATTACAAAAAACACTATTAAATGTGACCTTGCTAACATATTTAATCACCCTCTTAGGAGTGGCCTTGTTAGAGGGCTTAAGAATATTCCATTAGAATACCAACTTAATTAAAGGATTTACATATGACTGTTAGGTCAACCTTGATTAAATAATTTCAAACTGAGACAATGGTTAAAAAGTAACAATAGATTGATCTAACAAATACAAATCACAAATTCAGTCCAAAAGCTAACTCATTGATTGACCTCCATTGACATCTCCATCATTAATTTACTTGAAAATCCTTCAAGAAATCACAATTCACCTCAACACTTGAAACTTCATTGTTCATCCCTCTTCTCAAGTTTCCCAATCAACATAATCATCAATTTCTCCAACCTCGTTAAGGTCGTCACTAGATCTCCTAACCTCTATAAGTTTAGCCCTTGTACCTCCTAAAATAGGTGATTCTAATCTTTTTCTACTTAAAAATAACTATAGATCTTAGGGTTTCACTAGATTCATCAAATTCTTCCATCATTTCATCTCATCTTTCTCTTATAGAAACTTCTCCAAACTTCTCCTTGAATTCATGCATAGAAATTCTTAAACAAATTTTCCCTTGAATTAAATACTTTGGGTCATCCATCCTTATCTTCAATGCACTTTCCATATTCCAAGAATTCAATTGTTTTGAATAGAAATCAATATTTCCTCATAATCTATCAAATGTCAATTGGCCAATACTGGGTTCTAACACTCAATCATCAGTGAATTACTCAGTTGATACTAACTATTCTTGTTTATCATATTTTCTAATACTTGGTCAATATTGATGCTTAGTTAACATAGTATTTTCTCAGAATATACTATCACTTGGTCAACTCTAGCATCACTCAACATAAACTTCTAGTTCCTTAGTCTTCTACTCTTTTTCTTAGTCAACCCTATGCATTTGGTTATTTTCTTTGATCACTTCTTCTAGGATTTAGTACAACTAACGTATTCACTTATGTTATGATTAAACAATCATATTATATTGTCAAAGTCTATCTAATAAAGTTCTAATTGTATTTTCTCATAACTCAACCTTTCCTCTAGGTCCTTTCGTTATGTCTTCTCAAATCCTCTTCACCAATCATCTTGATATGGAACTTTACTCAGACAGAAATTGTCTTACCAATAAGGTTTGAAATCAATTACAACATAACAATTGTTTCAATTGTAGTTTCTAACATTCTCAACAATATGAGGTGGTATATGATATCTTCCATGCATTCTTGCCTAAAATTCTTTGAAATAACACCACATTATTGTATTGTAATTTCTTCTCAATTATTCATTATACTTATTAATTTGATGTATGAATGGTTCACCTACTATCCAATTTACTCTACCAATACCTAGAAAATAATTTTGTACATAGAAAAATATATATACCAATAATGCTCCAAACTTCAATCCTTGTTTCTTGTTTTTTCTTAGACTCATCAATAATTTATTTCTCGTCATCCAGTCTACGAAGTCATATGTATTTCCTTTAGTAACAATCTCATGTGCAACCTATAATGATCCTCTTGTTATGTTATCTATTTGGTTTTCTTGATAGATCTTGCATCTAATTACCATTGATGCAAATTTCAATTATTTATTCAAAATGTTGCTTGCAAAAAGTGTTGATACATAGTAGCTTAGGTCAGATATAAGGATGATTTCTTGTATTGATTATATATGTGTATGTGTATGTATGTCAGTTCATTATACACAGTTCTTGTGCTCAATAAGAATGATCATTTCATGTACCTTGGAGACAAAGAAATCATTATTGTATTAAATCAAAACTCTATATATCAAGTAAGTATACTAAAATTTGAATTTGCAGATTATATTATTCTCTTAGTACATATCAAGTAATGATCTGATATACATGTGTAGAATTGACCAAGAAATGATTGAGCATACTAATATTGGATCATAATTTGGATTGAGCAACTGATCCATTCACTTTCTCTATAGATCTATGAATTGCAATAATGAAATTGGTTAAGTACTAACTAATCATGGTTATGACTAAGTTTATTTGTTTAAATGAAGATCCATGCCATGAATAGGCATGGATCCACATTGTGGAGAGATTTCCTTTCATGAAATGTCTCTTAGAGACAATAGTTATACCAATATCAAATGGCCAAGAGAGAGATATAGAAATCAATTAATATTCTCTCCTTTGAGATTTGATAATTCAAGTTGTAGATATAAAGTGTAATCACGTACAAAAATGACAAAATTGATCCAAACTTAACATGGTATCAGAGCATTAAGTTTATAAATCTATGTCATTAAACATTGGCTTGGTTTGGATATAAGGATTAAAATACCAATCTAGAACTCATGAATCAACAAAGATTCATCCTCTCTTGAATACCAATAAAATCAAAGAGATTACACTTAGCGAATGGAGACTAGAATAAAACTTGATAGAAGATGGATCTCATAGAGATTATCATATCTTTAGATTGATTGATCTCAAGATGAGTTGCATGACATAAATGTCTTCTTGCTAGAGGATTGATCAATGGGTGTTGTTTTTGAAACCTAGGGCAATATATTTTTTTGTAGAAGTCGCATTTAAATGTGTGCATCCTGCCCCCACCATGAGCTCATGAGAGTGAAGAAACACTACTGAAAGTGTTTTGGATGTGAAGTGGTGCAAATTATTGCCTAGATTGATATTATTATGCATTGGTGAAATCATTAAAATATTTATAAATGAAATATCCATTTTAGGTTCATCAGTTCAACTAAAACTGAGATGCAAGGATGTTCCATTGAAATTGAGTTAATTTTTGTTAATTCACATCTTCATAAAGGGACTACAAGGATTCAATTGTGACATTATTTCATGTAGTGAGAAAAAATCCTATGAGCACATTTCACCCCTACTACCACCACCTCCAAAGAACTATTGTTGAGTAAAGGAATCTGAGTTGTTCATTAACTTGGAGCCTGAATAACAATTTTCAACAATTTGTCTAAATTTTTAGAGGATCAAATACATAGATACGGATACATTTTTTAGGCTCTTAGAGGTGATATAATTGCCTTGAGAAAGGTGATTCATTTGGGTCTAAGTAATGAACATACAGATTTACTGTTTGTAATATAGAATGCTTACCAGGATAGGGAAACATGTTTCATGTTGACAAAGAAATAAGCATTTATTAATGTTGAATTCCATGATGATATTAATTCATGTAAGAATATGTGATAGTATTAGAGAAAATTATTTTCTATCATTGGAAGAAGGATATCTTTCTATGACAAAAGAGGGAAATTAGAGGATCTAATTAAATTGATCTTCAAAGCTAGATAAATACTTAAATGTCTAATCATTAGACTAAATTATTGGCTGAAACATGTTCAAAGAAAAGGAAAATAACATTATATTAGAAACAACCTTGGATGAGGAGGTTAGGAGGTTAACAAATGTACTTGAAGCTTTAGAAGGAAGCCAAATTCACTAAATGCTTGATGTTTTCAAATCTAGAGTCAAATCCACATCACATTCACTTATGTTACAATGAAATTAGATGAGTACATGTGTGTATGGGAAGTTTCCTTTATCAAAATAATAAATCACATGCCTTATGATGAGTCCCTTGGAATAAGATATTTTCCATGATTGGAATATGTGAACAAGACATTCCTTTGTTACAGAGGGAGCAACTTAAGGATCTACATTTTTTGGCATCCAATGATATTAATTCAAATGGAGTAAATCATGACAAAATGGTTTCTCTAAGTTTTAGTTGAGGTACATTATCACTAAAAACTAATGACCAACATTCCCACTAAACCTCATGCTAGGGAGAAGTTTTGTGTATTAATGGGACAAGCTTGATATGTTGGAGAATGAAGCCTTAGCTAAAAAAGGAACTTCAACATCAGTGATCTATTGTTTGTATCCCTACATATTTATTCTTTGAGAAGAGAAGCTTCAAGTGAAATTCATTATTTTCACCCTATGGATTTAGTCATGATGGATCTACCCTCTAGTATGGTTCATGTTGGATGTCATGTGCATGATGCCATAGCATCACTAAGTGAGAGTATCCATGATGACTCTGTCTAAACTCTTTATCATATGTGTGATTCTATGACTTTATGAGCCCCCATGTACATTACTAAAAGGTCATGATCTTTCTGATAATGTACACTTGTATTCAAAATTGTAAGGTGACAACTTTAAATGTCTACTACCATAGAAAATATCATGTTGACTTGATATTCATGGAAATGCCTTGATATCATTCTAACTTGATATAATTTGTGTATCAATATTTTATTTATGAGAAAATCATGGTGGATATTATGTGACGTAATATCTAAGGATATGCCATGATGAGTTATGGTAGACATCATGTGAAATGATGTCAATGCACATACCATAACCAGGATATATGAATATCATGCTAACTTGATGTTTAATATAAACCTTGATATCATGAGTGAGGTGATATCTAAATACTCCATACTTAGTATCTCTTGAGCATTTTGATGGATATCATGAGACATGATACCTATTGTAGATCATTATGTTCTTTATGAGATGATCATGGTGAGACGCCATGATTTTTTATGATAGACATCATGTGACTTGATGTTCTTAAGCATATTATATTCTTTATGTCACAAGATAGGTGATATCTCACTTTCAAAATCTATCTTCCCCAGCTAAGAGGGGGTATTAGTACATAGTAGCTTCAATAGGCTATAAGAACTTCATGTGACTTGATGTTCTCTATATTCCTTAATACCACTAGTTAGGTGATGTTTAAATTGAGGTATACTTAGTTATTTTCCCTAGCTAAGAGGGAGTGTTGATACATAGTACCTTCAGTCAAATATAAGGATTATTTCTTGTATTAATTATATATGTGTATGTGTATGGGCATGTATGTCAATTCATTATACATAGTTCTTGTACTCAATAAGAATGATCATTTCATATACCTTGGAGAAAAAGAAATCATTCTTGTATTAAATAAAAAACTCTATATATGTGTATTATCTTGGTACATATCGAGTAATCATCTGATATACATGCATAGAATTGACTAAGCAATGATTGAGCATACTAATATTGGATCATAATTTGGATTGAGCAATTGATCCATTCACTTTCTATTCAGATCTATGAATTTCAATAATAAATTTGGTTAAGTACTAACTAATATGGGTTATGACTATGTTTGTTTGTTTAAATGAAGAGAGATTCCATAAATAGACATGGGTCCACATTATGGAGACATGTCCTTTCATGACATGTCTCTTAGAGACAATACTTATACCAATATCAAATGGCCAAGAGAGAGATATAGAAATCAATTAATATCCTCTCCTTAGAAGTTTGACAATTTGAGTTCCACATATAAAGTGTAATCAAGTACAACAGTGAAAAATTTATCTAAACTTAACAAAAATAGTTCTTTGATCTTTCTTGTACCTTACTAAACCTTCAAAAAAATTAGGATTCAATTCCTTTACACATTTTCTTCCATTATCTCATACTCTAATGACTACATAAATTATATCCTTTGTGATTTTGATTTGCCTATCTTCTTCTCACCAATGTAGTCTCCATGAATTTGACTCAATATACACTTGATCTATTTTGCTTCAAAATATTTGGCATGTGTGCAATATATGTGGTCCCTTTCATTTCAAGATATCCATATTATTCATTCAACATTTCATCCTCCTTTTGTAATTTCTTATAGGTTGTACTTATTTCTTCATTATCAATCTCAATTTGTTTGCATTGAATTTATGATCTAACATCTTCCACCAATATTATTCTACTTGATATCTAAGATAATGCTCCAAAGCCATTCACTTCTATCACTTTTAGAGAATTTCTTTAATATTTATATACATCTTCCTTTGATCCATCAATTAATATAATTTTATCATCCATGGTAGTTATTAAAAACTTCTCAAGATATTTTGAACATCTAGGGTTTACTTCTCAATCGACTCACCAAGATCCTTTTTTTGAAATGAATTAGTGTAGTGTATGGTAATATTTTCTCACACTTATTTTCATAATAAATTTTCATAATGCAACTCTAATATGATAGGTGTCATTATATATAGAAGTAATGTGTCAAACAAGTATTCTACCAAACATTTATTGCAGGGTGACAATGTTTCTTTTGTACCGATAGGAACATGATTTCACTAATAATAATCTAATACTAATATTTTTCCAATGCTTCTTGTCAATCTTTTTCATTCTAATATTGCATCCATTTATGTTGATATTTTTGTGCCTCTTATATACTAGAGGTGGACTAATGGTCTCAATAGAATTTTGAGTCTCTAAGTAGTTACCTACTTGCTTGGTTTGTGGACAAATTCCCAATGCCATCTAACATAGGGTCTTCCATTAATGTTGTGGCATCTTCTTTCTTTATCCACATCTTCTTCATTTCTTCTATGAGTTATTCTGGATTTACAATTCTTTTCCTTGACATCCTTGTCATTATCAATAGTATATCAATATTTGTGGTTAAAGGTATGTGTCCAAACTTTAAACAAATATAAGATGGAAGTGAAAATGCTCCAAGGTTGTGTATTTCCTTTTCTATATTTAGTTGTCAAACATCCTAACTAATTTACCACATTGATAAAATTTAACAAGATCATTATCCTTCTTTCTTTGACAATAGACCAATTTCTTTATTATTGATGTTTTGGTTAAGCAATCTTTAGTTTTATTTCAATAGTAATTACATTTATAGCAATATCCATAGAAATTTTTCTCAAATGTTCTACTAATACTTTCATATCTACACTCATAGTGTTTATGACCAAACCTATTACAATTGTAACAATAGCCATTGAAAGATGTGCTTCTAAGAGAACTTACTTGTTTCATTCTACAAATATTTTTATGTGACCATATTTTTCATAATTGCAGCGGGTAGGTTTGTAGGGTTTCTTATCTTGTATGCCGCTTGATTATTTAGAAGTTTTATGTCCATTTTTTTATGATTCTCTAATCTTCATTGTGTTATTACCAGCATATCCTAACCCAATAGTGTCACCTATTTTCTTCTATTTTTTTAGTTTATCAATTTTATTAATGCTTTATTAAAACTTTCTAAATCTTGTATCGATGTTCTTCTCAACTTTCAGATTATTCTTTGAGTCTTCATTCTCTTTCCTAAGCTTTTGATTTTCTTCTTGTGACTATAGTTTCATGTCACCTTATTTCACTGTACATACATTTTGTGTGTGGATATCTTTCTATTTTCGTTCAAACAACAAGTCTTTTTATGCACTCACTTCTTTAGCATCTTTTTTTTTTCTATTTTAATAGCTTCTTTGGAACTTTAGGAAGTCCTTATTCTTTCCAAGTATTTATATCACCCTCAAAGATTGACTTTCATGTGCTTTCTTCATTTTACTCAGTTCTTCAAGTATTTCATTGTTCTTTTTTAATAGATCAATGATAGAAGCACCAACTTGCTCAAAATAGATATTTCCTCCTAATAGTTTGTCTAGGTCATCAAGGCCCATATGTAGTCTTTTAGTCAATTCCTTTTCTTTTCAAAATTATGTATTTATCTTGTTCTTTAGATCATATATATGTTCATTAGCATCCTCTAGGGATTCATCTAACTATTTATGATACCTGTAGCTTTCCATTATCTCATATCTACTCCAAGTTGTTAAACTTTTCTTTCAAAGAACCAATGCTCTAATACCAATTGTTGGAAATATCTTTGGTCAGGTACTCGACCTCAAATAATTCACCATTCATCTCTACAAATCTCAAACTTAAACTTTTGTATTCACCTATACTAATATATGTTGTCTTTTACTGATAATTGTTGATACATCAACCAATACAAGAAACTTACAAATTAATAAATATGCAACACATGAACATTCAAACACTTTAGTGTTGTTAAAAACCCTTGGTTAGAGGAAGAAATTGCAATGGGGATGGTACCTACTACTCATCACTACATACTAATAAGGTGTTTGATTAAGAACTTACATCAATGTCATCTTTTGAATGCCTACACCCTATTAGGAGTGACTAATGCCCTGCTAGGAGTATAAAAAGTATTAGTAAAGACTACTCTATTAAGATATTTTATCCCACTTATATAGTGTTTACCCTATTAAGAATTTTACAACAAATTCCTAAATGGAACTTCAAACTTGGTTAGAGACTACTCAATTAAGAGATTTTGCAATATTGTTGCTAAACTATTAGGAATAAATCAACAATAAATTTGACATGTAAAGTTATTTCTCCTAAAGCTTGTTAGATCTTATTTTTCTCTTCCTCCATTATGCTCTTCACTTGATCTATGATCTATTCAATTTCATTGATATCTTATTCATCTTCATTTTTCTTCTCCTATTTCCATGTATCTCTTCTCAATTCTTGATCTCTTTTTTTATGTTTGCATGTCCTAATCGTGTCCCTTCCCTAATTAGGGTTGTGTGGGGCTTCTTTAGGAATCCTCCATCAGTTATTTATCTTTCTTGATGTCATCCTGGATTCTAATTTTTTCTTTTCCTTTCACTAGTAAATTTTTTTAATAATGTTTGTGATAATCAATCATTTATACTAGTAACCTTCCCCTTGTTCTGATAGTGCTTCTTCCTTGTTTGGTAGGATATCTGATATGTCTTCTCTTCTTGATTTCATCACTTTCAATGTTATTTTCTAGTAATGAAAACCTTATTCAAAATCATATCTAATAACTATAGAGTATTTTTTCTAAGTAACAATTGGGAGGTTTTTCCTTGTACAACATGAACCATGCATCTTGGTGAATGTCATTGAGTGCGCCCTCAAAAATAAAATATTCTTTGATAATTTCTCCTTCAAATATCTCCCCAACTTTTTCAAATGTAATATCCATCAGTAGCACCAATCCAAATTGTTCTTTATCTTCTTCTCCCATGGGGTAGCATGTAGAATTTTCTGTAGGAACACCTTTCAATTCTTTGTATTGAATCTCATCAATCTTAGCCTCTTCAAAACTATAAAGAAGCTCATTACCAAACATCCTTGTGAATTAATAAAACTTAATCTCAAGTAGTGAAGTCTCTAGATGTTATAGCTCATGGTGAACCATATAAATTGTATTAACTTGATTGTCTTGAAATGCCTTTGGCAATGAATCAACTTCCTTCATGATGTCCTTTAGCACCCCTAAAATAAAATGGTAGTGGTGATGTTATGTAATGACTTCTAAAATTGCTCTACATACCTTGATTGATTTGTGATAATGTATAATTCCTTGTTCAATGTGTCCACATGGACATATTCCTTTCCAAGGGTATGTGAAATTTCTTGCAATTTATCCTCAACCATTTGACTTTGTAGCATGAGGGAAAGTTCACCAAGGACCACTTATTCAAACTTGTGGCACTTTTCTTCTAATTTCGCATGATATTGGTCTTTGTCTTCTATGTCTCCTCTCTCTTGGATGCAATTGATTGTGTCCTTGATTTTCTTTTCAACACCTGTAATGTGATGCATGAATAGTATTCCTCTTGATTATCATTGTCCTTAGACTTAACCATGCTTCCTTGATGCAACATTTATTTCTTTAACCTTAGGTTCCCAACTTGAGTGACAAGTACTACCTTCATTCAACATCCAACTTGGAAATTGGAATAAATCCTTTCCACCCCTTGCAAATATTTTCTCATACAAAAAATTTTGTAACTTGATCAAGTCAATGGTGTCTTGACAAGATGGGCAAGTGATTTTGCATGTGAAAGGTTATGCACACTACACCAACTATTTTCTCTAATTCAATCCTTGATTTTTTGATTATATACTATTTTTAACTCAATTAACTTTTCTTCTAAATTAATTGGTATCATAAGCTCATATACTTGTGATAAATAAATTCTACATCATAATAACAAGTCCACCCTCAAGAGAAATATCAAATAGTGCATCTCCTCATGTTTCATGATGTCATGTATCCTACACTCTCATATTGATGCAAGTTGAATCAGATTTCATGGATGCAACCTCTTGTTCAAGTCAAACCAAATGGGAAGATTATCCACATCCCTATCTATTAAGAAACCTTTGTATTTTTATTTTTCAAAAAAAAAAAAACTCAGTTTTTTTTCTAGATATTTCACTTTTGAAGAGATCTATCTCAAATACAACTTGAAAACTCACTCTTGTTGAAAATTCCACAAATGAGATTTGTTAACACAATCCTTGTTGATAAATTATATTGGTGTGACAATAGAGGGTATGCATACAAGCATGCTTTTGATTTTATAAGTTGTTCACAGAATGAATTTTAATTTAGCCCTCCTTCTAGCACCAATTTTTGTTATGAATTTCTCTACCCTACAACATGTATGATCAAATACTTAATGCTTCAAGGAGAAACACCCAAACACTTAATCCTCTCTTGATATAAGGTCATCTCCCATACTGAGCTTGCAAAGTAAGATCATGATATGAGTTAAAGGCTCCTTCTATTATGGGTACTTTCTTAGTGAAATAATGTGATTTTTTGGTTATCACAAATGAACTTATGTTATTCATCCAATGGATATCAACTCTTACACTCCTAAATATTTGTCTTCATAATATGCAATGAAAATATGATTTTTATCTTCAAAAATCCACTTTATCTTGAACTCAAACTTTATACTACTTCTACCTCTAACAAGGAATGGAAGGAATCATCAATGAACTTGGACTCTACTAGATGCATCTTAATCAACGACTCTTGTCATGCCCAAAATTTAGGGCAAAACAAAACAATTTTTTTTAAGTTAATTAATCCACTATGTTATTAAAGTTATGCTATAAAGGTTATGGAAAGATAACAAAGGATTGAAAGTGCATTTCATTTTACATTTCATTAAGATGAAAATATGACATCTCAACATACTATACAGGTTTGGAACATTCAAATCAAGGTGCTATTGGAACCACTTGTTCAGGTTAACCAAGTTGGTTGACTAAACCAAATTGAGTGATGATATCATACTTTGAGGATACTTAGGTTTCCTTAATTCTTCAATATAATTTTGGATTAAATGTGTTTAGGTTTGAGTTAGGTAAAGTCCATATAATTCATATTTTGATAACATCTCAAAATTTCATCCTTATAGGGTACATTTGAGTTGAAACCCTAATTGTTGACTATGAAAACCTTACTTTGACCATTCTATAAGGTACAAAATTAAGTTCATAATTTTTCATAAGTTCTATTAGGTTATTAAGTTATTTCATATTCATTTGGTGTCCCAGTTCAATCTCCTAAGTGAAACAGTTTCATCATTTTAGAAAATTTGCCTAATTACCTTAATACTTTATTTCCATTATTAAAATAAACTTTTAAACTAGTTAAAATCATTAAATATTTAGTATTAAATTATTCATGACATTCATTCCATCCCTCAATCATATTCCTCACCTCGATCAAAAAATCAACTATGATTCCTTCAATACCCCTTCATTCCTGTAACCTTGGCAATTTGAGTTTATCAAACCCATAATATAATTATGAAATCATTACAAAAAAATAATTCCCTTGATAAGATGTAAACATATTTTCAATAATCCTCTACTATGAAATAAAAATCTTTAAAAATATCATTAACCTCTTAACTACAACTTCAAAACCACACACCACTTATCACCTATTTAATTAAATAACTATTACCAAAAAAAATAATTATCAAACTTACTAAAATAATAAATCTGATAAGAAAGAACTAATTATTAAATACTAATCATGAGTACATACACTAATTACTAACTAATTCTACTTAACCCAAACTTCTACCACCTACCTCCTAGACAGCCACTAACAAAGTGTACTAACCCTTCATATAAAATCATTTAAACAAATACATTTTTTATTTAGTCACATAATATCCTCTGAACCACTAAAACACATTTACTTTTTACTAACTATAAACTAATAACTAAATCCTGGTCAACTTACACTTAAACCCTACTAAGCTACCTATCTACCCTACCCCAAGCCACTTGGCAAGTGGCTACCCCTTGCCTCTTCTTGTCTTTTTCTTCTCCGTGATATGTTTCTACATGCATGCATTCTTGGGCTCCGTGGATTTTATTTTCATATTTTCCCAAATCCTACCATTCTGAAGAACATTTGATAGAACTCTAGTAACTTAGTAGGACCCACAACTTGAAGAAAAAATTAATAGTTTAGAGCTAATGTACAACATAATTTATTTGTTAATTTTTTATGTTTCCCAAAGATGGCCCCATTTGAGAATTCCATAAAGATGAGTGGAATGAAGGAGTGTGGAATCCCTTAGTCGACATGACACATATCGATAGGTTTCATCGTCAAAACATTCACAAGCGGCAAAGAGTTTTTATTGTCTTGTTGATGGCCAATAAAGCCATCGGTAAGACTCGCTTATGAAAGTTTTGAATAAGATAGGATACATTAGAATAAGACTCCCAAAGGGTTGTTATTAGCATAACTTGTGAAGATAGAGTGTTTTACTATTTTTCTGAAGACGATGTTTACAAATAGGATGGATAGAAATATAATTTTAAGTCATAAGTTGAAACAACTTAGAAGAAAATACCCTTAGTAATTACTATTCAAACTCTATATTGTTATAAAGTGCATATAGATTTAAAGAATAAAACAATCTATTACCATCTTGAATCTTTTATTTTCTATTTCTTTTCTTTTGTTGTGCTATATTAGAAAAAATGAAGTTTTAAGGCCAAAAGGTCGGGGTTCAAGGATGGGCAGGCCGGGAGGATGAGTGGGAGAGAGGGGCAAGCGGCCTCCTATTGTAGAAAACCTATCATGGAACTCCCCAAGGAGGCCATCCCATTACCCAAGGTTGCTCGCATTTCCCTAATGCTGCCTTATGTTCCCAAAGGATAACAGCAAATTTTTTTAAAAACTAATGGTAAGTGGTTTTAATAAAGAAGGAAAAGGAGGTAAGGTTTTAAAGCTCACCTTTATGACTTTTGACTTATCTCATGCTAGTCAGCAAGCAAGGGTGATGTGAACGTATGGAAGGTATAATTAAGAGTTTTAAATGCATAGGAGTGAAAAGGTAAGGTTAGGAAGGAGAGAAGAAAAGTGAGTAGTATTCCTAACCCAGATTTTGCATTTATTATTTTTGTTGACTTGTGTTCTCTTTGAAGGGTGGGGTGACATCACCACATTTACACCAAGGATAAGAAGGGTGTAGGAACCAATAGGGAAGAAGCTCCACAAAGTATAGGAGTGTAAAGTGGTGAGGTGGAGGTGGGACCAACAGGATGTCCCTTTCCAATCCACTTACTTTTAAGATTTTAATTATTTTTTTGTTTTAATTAAAATTGGTGTCCTAATTTGTGTCTACCTTTTTCTTATTTAGAATTTGGGTTTCCATTAACAATACAATATAATAATAAATTTCAAGTATGGACTGTCATAAATTCTTGAACAAATTAAATATTTTTCCCATACAAAGGACAACATCCTATAGGTGGATGTTTTGACAATTTTGAGAATATTTTATTTTTTGAATACTTGTTTGTCTTTGTGAGACTTTCCAAGGTGGTGTTGTTCCTCTAAGTTGGATCATGTATTGGAATACATATTAAGATAATACTATTACCTAGGAACTATGTTTCCGATGTTTTATATCAACTTACAAAATTTATAGTATATCTTTTAATCTATTAAATCAATAAGGTTGAACACTATGCAAATTATCATATCCAATGTAGGCTAATCCAAGGACTATGTTCCCTTTTTAATTTGCACTTGAACTCATATTGAAAACTCACACAAAACATACTTAAGCTCAAATTCTTTCATTCCTTCATCATTTATACATGTTACAAGGGAATAAATTTTTCAATATAATGTAAATCAACATTTAAACAACCATGTGTTTTATTTTCATTTAGAGACTAGAATTACAATGGAAGAACTATTGAAACATTTTAATAATACAATGAAACTTCTCTTATATAATGAACTATCATTTTATTAAAAGCCTAATTCAAAGACTCAGTCAAGAAATAATTAGCGAAGAAAACTTGATATCATAGTCATTTCAAAAATAAGTTTAACAATGAATTTTACATCAGAATCATTATCCCAAGGAGAAATCTCCAAAAAATTTGAATCAAGGACACCAAAAATCTGAATCTAGTTTGGCTCCATATCAAGGTATGAACTATGCAATCTGCAAATTTAAAACAAGGTAACCATGAAGAACCAAAATTGATCGTGATAATCAGATTCAACATATAGACACATTCAACCTATTACTCCCATCCCAAGTTTGTACAACAAGTTCCTTATCAAACCAAGACTAGGGAGAAGGTATATTTTTCCAAGGTAGGAGAAGTCAATCACAACACCAAAACAAATGCCACTTTCGAGGCTAATAATCACAAAAACTTCCGTTCTTTCACTTCTTATCTCCCAAACACAAAATAATTTGTATTGACAACTAGGGGCCCATATCACATTACTCTGTCTCTCTCCTCATCATGAGGAGAGACTCTACACTAACCTAGAGTCCAATTGAGGCTCTCCTCCTATACATGGCCACTTCTACCCTATTCAAGGGTGAGTAATACCAACACAACCCTTACAATTTCCCTCACAATACAAAATGTAAAACATGAAAGGAAAACAATTAAGAAACCCATAATGACCCAGCATTTACATGTTTCATCATACATATATGAACACACACAGATGGAAAAGGTCTACTTAAGAAAATGAAAACACAACATGAAGAACAAGACCGTGAAGAATTCCTACCTTCACAAATGGTTATGGAAAACTAAAATTTTGAGAAGAGCTAATTCGTCTTCCTCCTTCAATCTTGACTTTATTCTCTCTAAATATAGAGATTGGGTGAACACTCTTCAACCCTCAAATTTGTAGCTAAATAGGCTTCTAAACTCACCTAGCTAAAAATGTGATAACTCTAGACTTGACTAAGGCCTTCTAGGGTCTTCCAACTTGGTTCTACCATTAAGACAACCTTTTTTGGTGAAATGTAAACTTGGAAAACTCATGGAAAAGTTCAATTTTCGCACTAAAGGAAAAATGGGATATTTAGGAGGTCATAAAAGTCAACAAAAGGGTCTAGAGGGGTGTAAAATTTCCCCAACCCATACACATACCCCCTAGGAACTTGGTTTGCATTAATCTAGGCCTCTAGGATCATTCTAGGACTTATATAATTGGCTTGAAAATTCTAATCTTTTAAAACCTTAAGAATGAAACCTCTCCACTAAACCCTTATTAGGGTAATTAATCTAGGTTACCAACTAATTAGTCTTAAGTTACTAAATCCATCTTAGATTATCATAGCTAAACCTAATTATCATATTGATATACATATACGAATTATGAGTGTCAAGTGACACCATAAGAGTCACTATTACATAATATTTAAACATTGTATGATTACAGAGTGATACACACATTTAGATATGATACAAACAAAGTACAAAACAATGAGGCTTGCATCTCTTAATTAGACTCAATCTTAGTTTCACAGATTGAACATAGGGTTGATTATCGATTCTCTGTTAGATCTCATGGTTAATAATCCTCCACACTCAATTCACACATAAGTGGCTCGAGAAAAATCACATGCATATATTTAAAACTCATTTGGATAATCACATTAATCAAATCATCAACTTTCATTTAAATAATCCTTTCTCATTTTTGCACACATTTAATCATCAATAATTGCATGATCAATTTAATATAAGCTATTCATTAATTCAAAACAAAATACTAGAATAATCATCATTAGGCATGCATATACCTAGAAATATCATAAACATTGTCAATAGGGAATATTGAATTATCTGAATGCATATAAACTAATCATCAAGGTAATATAATCAACATCATCATCATAAGGTGAAACATCTCATATCATCATTACTAAAATTTAGTGTTTAAATAGTCAAGATAATGTAGTAGTTCTAGAATCACAGAGTATTTAAAACATGAATGTATCAACTGATGTCAATTTCCATTAGGACATCTAAACCATAAAAGATTACTTCATATCCATTCCAATCTCCTATAATGGATTTAATAGAGAAATTCATATTTAATAGGTACATACAAGGAGGAACCTTATAGACTCCACCCACCTAGTGCAAGATTCTAAGGAATACGGAAATGGTTTTCACATCAACATCCACCTTCTTCAATCTCATAAATGGATTGAAACTAAAGATTAGATATCTATTGAAATTAATTTCTCTCACTAGCTCACCACATAAGGCACTCCTATCATTAGCAAGAGACTAGTGGCCTAGCTAGTTGATATTCAAGTCAAGCAAGTAAACATCCACAATTATTTCATCAAACTAAATTAGTTCTAAAAAACATGAAATGAAATCCTAAACTAAATGAGGAATTATGGATCACCATTCAATAATTCAAACTTGATCACAACAATTCACCATGCAAGATACAACAATGAGTAGTAAAGAAAATTTGGCATTATATTAGGAATAGTTCTCCAACAAGTCCCCTTTTACAAATGAGAGGGTTGGAGTTTATATAGGATCTCCCAATTAAAATTTATTACCAAGATTGATTTAAAATCAAGACCAATATTAATCCACATAAGCCCTTATTAAGGTTTCATAATCATAGCTACAAATGTTAAATACCCACACAATTACAATGAAACACCTTGTGGACCAATGAGAAGAAAGCCTACTATAGACAATACCACCTAATCACTTTGGAAAATTTGTTCCTTGTTCTGCAAGACAAACAACCACTTGTGAATAATTATAAAATTTTAAATGATAATAACAATAAGACTTGTAATATCATCACATACTCTCCATTTTGATTCCCAATAGAAATAATTTAATTGGGTAATGTAAATTTGATTGGAAAATTTTTAATTTATCACCACTTATGATATATTTTCTATTGATTTAATTCTCCATTTGTTAAAATCAATGTCATTTGGATAACATCAATGCAATAATGGATTAATTAATTCATTCATTCATATTTAAATTCAATCCATATTTTGCAAAATCAAGGTAAATTTAAATCTCATTTCAATTTAAAACCCTTTTTTATTTTTTATTTTTTTATTTTATTTATAATTTTTGTGACTTTATCTCTCCTCTTTTTTTTTTTATGGAAAATGGTTCTTAAACCTTAATTTAAAATTAATTTCTATCTTGATTAATGATATTAGAAATATTTAATCCAAAGCTCAATTCAAGGTTAATTACATTAAATGTTTTTCTTCAAATGGTAAATTCAAATTTTAATCCCCTATTCTCATTCGGTATTTTCCAAAGTTTTCCTTCCTCAAATTTGGGCCCAATGTCATTTAACAAACTTCTGGGATCAACTTCCCATTTCAAGTACCAAAGGTCATTTCCCTAAGATTGGGTTGCAACTCTAAGGATTGAGATGGGTTGGTGTGTCCTACACTTACCTTGAGATGAGATACAAATTTCATAGGTAGAAAAAGGAGGCTTGGCTTAAGATGAGACACAAAATTAGAGGCAAGGAAAAAGTATTAACTCTAAAATGAGGCACAATTAAAATAGGTAGAAAATAAAGTCTCAACTCTAGATGTGACAACATTTACTATAATCACCTTTAAAATGGTCATCTAGACTACTAGCCCCCTTCTTAGCATTTTGGCTAAATTATTTAATTATTTATCTAGGCAAAATTACTAAAAAATAATTTATTTGATCTTAACCTATAGTTTGACTATAATATCTTAAGTCCATATTTGATTGAAAGAACATGTCCCCTTTTAATTAAATAAAAGACCCCATTCTTCTAACTCACTCAATGTGCACGCATAAAGTCTTTTTTCCTATTTACAAATTAAAAAGAAGACTTTTCCTCACATGAAAAGTCAACTCTTTCTCATTGGTTGACATGATCTTGCACATGGATCATGCTAAAAGTAAACTCCCACCCTTGATCATCCACTTCTTGATCTTGATCTCAATCGTCTGTACACCTTTAAAAGGGAGAGCTCTCTCCTTGTTTAAGGATCCCATTTTTGAGCTAATGTTATGCTATAGGTTTATCTACAAGTTTTCTTGGAGCATTTGTTGAGAACTTCTATCTTCTTGTCTCATTCTTGTATTTTAATTCTAGCTTAAATTTATTTATAATAGCTTAGTTTCCTTTTTTGTAGAATAGTGCACCCAGTTTAATTAGAATAGCTTGGTAATACTCTCACTTTCTTAGTTTAGTTGCATTGTGCATCTCATCTTAGCATAGTTTCATTCTTACATTGCATACTTAAGTGTTTCTTTGGCACTAGCACTCTTACTCTTGTCTAAAGAAATCTCTCATTTCATGGTTTACTAGCAAGGGTTGCATCTCTAAGGACCCCCTTTATGTTTATCTTTACACCCTTTACACTGCATGACTATGGAGTTCTAAGCCATCATTCAAGCTTTCCAACTCATGGAATACCTTGGATATAAGGGTTTAGAGGAGTGCACTTTCTTAGTGTATAGTTTTTGCACCCACAGTGGGGCTAGAAAGAAGTTTCTAGCTCTATTTTCTTACTTGCATGCTTATTTCTAGTTTTTGACAATCACTTGTTGGATCTAATCAAGTGGTTTTGCAGGTTTTCCACTTTATTTTTAAGGTTAACCCTTGTGTAGATTGATTTGAAGGCCAAAACCTTAGGGTTCTAAAGCTTTGATCATATATTCTAAACCACTTGGATTTGGAATCTAAATTTTTTTCTATAGGTTAACGATGTAACTGAGATGTCTCTATCTAATTGTTAGATTGTTTTCAATTGATTAGCGCCTGCTATAATTTTTTCTTTTTTTTCCATAAAAAATCAAAATGATTTAAATTTTTAGAAAGGGATTTAAATTATAAAAAGGGTTAGTTCTTTGTGTTTTGAATTTAGAGGTCTTATTAGAGCTTGATAACTTGATTTGAAAATACTGGTCTATTTTGGAAAAATAGGTCCCTAGGGCACAGATGAAGTGATATTACTAAATTTCTTGCATTTGGGGAAAACTCTTTGATTTTTAGCAAGGGTCTTTTGTTTTAATTTCTAATTTTGGAGCCAAAATAATAGAAAACAAATCAGATTTTGTTGACTAGGTCAAAAAAAAAGTTTTAAAAAGAACATTTGTGATTAGTTTGCATTTTTTCTGTATATGCTTGATTGGAAGATGGCTTGGATTTTTGAGGTAACTAACCACTTTGTGTTGTAGGCTTACTTATTTTTTATGCCCTAACCTTATTTTTTGTAGGGATTTCACACTTTCTTGCCAAAAGAAAAGAAAAGAATGCTTGTCAAAGATAAAAGGGCTACTAACATTTGTTTGCAGGGCTGCTCTAACTAAAAAAAATTAAAAATCATATTGCATCTCATGCTTTCATGTTTCTATTGTGCTTTCCTAGTTTAAGCTAGATTTAATTTTTGCATAGGCACATAATTACTTGATTTGCTTAAGCTTTTCACTTGGTAGGAGAGTTTGCTCTTCACCTTTAGGTGAATCGAAAATCTTGACCCATTTGATATGCCAAGGTGGACTAAGGGGTACATGAACTTGCTTGGCATGTCTTGAGGAATCATTAGGAGCTTGGATTGCATTAGTGTGAACCCTTATAGCCTCCATTCTTTGTGTTACTCATCTTTGTTTAGTCTAGAATCATTTAGCCAGCCTGCTCTTGAGAGATCAAGAGGAATGACCCAAGTGGGGACAAGCGAACCTGACTCTTCCAACCCACTATAAACTCAAGGCTATCAAGGACACAAAATCTTGGTAGACATAGTACTTGTCTTCATTTAGTGGAATTACTTGTGGGATTGTGACCATGAGGAAATCATTAGATGAGAATTCTTAATGTACTCATGTGGCCATGAGGTCCGTTACTTATCATATGATAAGGTGTCCCGTATCAAAAGCAAGAGGAGTGCTATGAATGAAAACCCTTACTAAGAACCTAGGATAGAGGCTACCCCAATGTTTCCTCTCAATATCTTGGTGCAAGGATCGATCCTAGTGGACTACCTAGATCACCCCAAGATTTGACTCACCATATGTGTTCCTTTAGACATGGATAACCCATCTATGACAAAGTCAATATCTATTATGGGCAACCACTTTGTGTGAGGTAAGGGAGCATCAAGTTGTGGGCCAAGTTATTGAGTAATGAACCATGTTCTTTAGATAGATATTATTTGATGTGTTTTTGTGTGTGCTAGACCCATGGAAATATTTTGACATGATAGTAGTTCTAGGGATTTCCTTTTTAGACCTCACATATGCTTGTATCATGCAACATTTCTTTAATGCACCTTTCTTTATTGTTTGAAGACTAATCCATGTGTCACTATCTTTCTTGCAAAAAACTTTCTTTTGAACATCAAACTTTCTATGCTATCAACTATTGTCAAACTTTGTCAACCAAGTCAAAACATCAAGTGCAAATATTTTCTTGTGTTTCTTTCTAAGGGGAGTCTCATCATTTGGCTTTGATTTGCTATGTCCTCTAGTGCTTTAAATTTCTTGAAATTGCTCTTTGGTCTTATCACTCTTGGTATTTTCCACCTTCTTGGTCTATGTGAAGCTACTAGAACCTTATTTTTGGCTAGAATGGTTACCTTGATCTCTTGACTACACTCTTTGATTGGGAAAGTTGTTCATTTGTCATCTCACATTCTCTATCTACTTGGATATTTGGCTTCTTTTCTAGCTCTTGACTTGAATCACCAGTTTCGTAAGCTTCTTGGACACTTTTCTTGACAAGTCACGCATTCATTGCTACCTCTCTTTGACAAGTGAATTCTCTACCTCTCTAGTTTAGGCATCAAGTCATCTTGTGTCACCTTATTAGCTTCCTCTAGTCTCCTTCATTCTTGATTATCTATCTACTACTATGGGCTTCAAACCTTGTGCTACCAAATCTCAACCAAGTCTAGATGATCATGAGTTCTTCTATTCCTCTTAAGAGTTTCAAGACCTATATGCTCGATACAAAGAATTAGAATAAACATGTGATCTTTCTTACCTTCATCTCACTAGGCGCTGTAATCACCTAAAAATGGTCATCTAGACTATTAGCCCCCTTCTCAGCATTTTGGCTAAATTAATTTAATCATTTACCTAGACCAAATTGCTAATAATCAATTTATTTTATTATAACCTATAGTTTGACTATGTTATCCTAAGTTCATTATTTGATTAAAAGAACATGTCCCCTTTTAATTAAATAAAAGACCCCATTCTTCTAACCCACTTAAAATGCACACATAAAGTCATTTTTCTATTTTACAAATAAAAGAAAAGGCTTGTGAGACTTTTGTCTTATATGACAAGTCAACTTATATTCTATTGGTTGACTTGTGTGTGCACATGGATCACTCCTATTTTTGAATTCAACCGTTGATCATCCACCATCTTCATCTTGATCTCCACCGTCCGTACATCTTTAAAAGGGAGAGAGATTTCCCCCTCAAAGAATCCATCTTTTGAATATTGTTATGCTGCAGGTTTTCTAATAGGTTTCTTGGGAGCTTTGTGGAGAACTTCTCTTTCTTGTCTACATTCTCTCATCCATGGCATTTTAGCTTAGCTTAGCTTTCATTTTTACATGTAGCTTAAATCATATAGTCTAATATTTGGATTGTAACACTCTCATCCATGCTTAGAATAGTTGCATTTTTCATATTCATTCTAGTTTAATCTTTAGTTGTATTGCATTCTTGAGGAACTCCTTGGGACATTTGCATTCTTGCATCTTGTCTTTGGAACCTCCCATTGCATGGTTTACTAGCAAGAAGAGTATCTCTAAGGCTCATCTGAGAGCCCTTGAACTTGAAATACACTCTCTTGCACTCCATGGATAGGGAGCTCTAAGCCGGCATCCAAGCATTCTGAACTCATGGAATCATTTGGATAGAAGGGTTTAGAGTGGGACACTTTCGAGTGTACATTTTTGGCGCCCACCATGGGGCGCCAAAAATGTACACTCGATTTGTGTCACACTCTAAACCTTTCTATCCAAACGATTCCATGAGTTGAAATGTTCGGATGCCGGCTTAGAGCTCCCTATCCACGGAGTGCAAGAGAGTATATTTCAAGAATAAGAAGGCTCTCAGATGAGCCTTAGAGATACTCTTCTTGCTAGTAAACCATGCAATGGGAGGTTCCAAAGACAAGATGCAAGAATGCAAATGTCCCAAGGAGTTCCTCAAGAATGCAATGCAACTAAAGATTAAACTAGAATGAATATGAAAAATGCAGCTATTCTAAGCATGGATGAGAGTGTTGCAATCCAACTATTAGACTATATGATTTAAGCTACATGTAAAAATGAAAGCTAAGCTAAGCTAGAATGCCATGATGCCATGGATGAGAGAATGTAGACAAGAAATAGAAGCTCTCCACAAAGCTCCAAAGAAACCTGTTAGAAAACCTGTAGCATAACAATGTTCAAAAGATGGATTGGATTGAGGGGGAAAGCTCTCTTCCTTTTAAAGATGTATGGATGGTAGAGATCAAGATGAAGATGGTGGATGATCAACGGTGGAATTCAAAAAGAGGAGTGATCCATGTGCACACAAAAGTCAACCAATAGAATATAAGTTGACTTGTCATACAAGACAAAAGTCTCACAAGCCTTTTCTTTTAATTGTAAAATAGAAAAAGGACTTTATGTGTGCACTTTAAGTGGGTTAGAAGAATGGGGTCTTTTATTTAATTAAAAGGGGACATGTTCTTTTAATCAAATAATGAACTTAGGATAGCATAGTCAAACTATAGGTTATAATCAAATAAATTGATTATTAGCAATTTGGTCTAGATAAATGATTAAATTAATTTAGCCAAAATGTTGAAAAGGGGGCTAATAGTCTAGATGACCATTTTTAGGTGATTACAGGCGCATGATAGAAATGAAGTTTAAATTTGAGAAAAGGTTAGAGGAAAGAATGGAATCATCACATGAGATTACCTTAATCTCTCAATATTCACACAACTCATCTTCAAGATCATATTCTTCCTCTTATTCTAATTCTACACACTTTGTCTCTCCTAGATATCAATTGACTTCATTTATTAGATCAAAGACCTCCTTAGAGAGCTAGAAAGTAAGACTTCCTTGGATCATATGAGAAACTTTCATGATGAGCCTATCTTTCACCAATATGATGAAGACATTTATACATGCTATTCACTTGATGAACAACAAGAAGATACTAGGCATATTTTTGAGAGAAATTTTACTCCTTTGGGATTTTCATATGACATAGTGCTTGAGACCTTAGTTGCAAACAAGATCATTACTTTTCCATACAATTCTACACCTAATGAACCTAAAATCAAACCTCCATGGTGGAGAGATGATCACTTTTTTAATTACCATAGAAAAAAAGGTCATAAAATTGAACATTGCATTGACTTGAAACATAAAATTCAAGATCTTATTGATGATGGGAAGTGATGAGGGAACTTCTCTTGAGAAAGATCATATTGATGAACCTATGTCTAGTGATGGTCCCCTTGACACCTTCACTTCTTCCAACATGCGTGAACTTCCTATAACTTCAAAGCTTTCCAACATGCCTCCACCAAAAGAAGAGCCTAATGCTTTACGCATTGACTATGTCTATTCTCACGGACTACCTCTAAAAGAAACTCAAGCTGGTCTATACTCAGCTATAAACCTTTTTCCATGCTACTAAGACTATAGATCCCCAACCTTTGTGCACTACTATGCCTACTCTAAGCACTACTTCATTCCCTCTTCATTCTCCCTTGTCCTTAGAAGTGGCTCCATGTCGAGAGGACTCTCAAAAATCTAAAGCTATAATTGTCAAGAAAGACCAAGATCAAGCACTATTTCATATCCTTCAAGATTTTTTTCCTCCATATCCTATGTCTTATTCACCTCCTAATTATGATGAAGATACCACTTCCACTACCTCCATTGAGCTTACTAAAATTCATGAGAAAATTTCTATGTCTATGTCATCCAAAGAAACTTATCAAGATAAAAGTATCCCCTCTTGTCCTACTTCTTCATATCCACATCAAAACTACACTCAGGCTTCAAATAATCATATAAAAGGTGTTTTTCCTATCAAAGCTACTCATGAGTTTATTGATGGCCTTGGTCATGTTTCTCACTATAAAGATGTTGATATCCCTATTCATTATCTCTTTGCATCTCCTAAATCTATCCTTGGTCCTTATCCATCAAAGCTAAAACATTCAAACCTTCCTTCCATATTGAGGCCTTATGTTCCTTCATCTCTTACATTTCCCACTCCTAGCTCTCCCATTATGCCTCAAGATCAACAAAGACACTCATCCTTGATGAATTTCCATCCATCTATCCATATTGTTGGTGTAAATACACATTTACTATTTATACTTACTTAAGTTTACTTAGGTTAATGCATTATTTTATTATTTTTATTTGTGAGACACTTAGGAGTTTGTGTACATTTTTAAGTTGTCATGTTGACAACATAAGAGTACACAACTCTATTTTAGCACATGGTATCTACAACATTGATTTACATGTCACACCTTTGTAGGCTTATCCTCTCATCATCGCACATACTTTCGTGCTTAATGGAGGATAATCCATATCTGGTGGACATGTGCTTGATTGTATGTCATATCATGTAGCTAATTATGAGGCATTCTAGATGTATCTTAGAGGCCTTTATATATAGGCACTCCTCGTGTAGTTTCACAATGTATATTGAATGAATATATCATCATTCTGATCACACTCTCTCCTTCTGGTCTACAGTTGTTCTTGTGTTTGAGTTCTTAGTTCCTGGGTGAATTTTTCCCTTAGGCAAATTCTTACATGGTATCAAAGCTTGGAGACTTTCTCATCACATAGTCATATGACACCATTTTTGCTTCAACACCTCAGCTCAAATCTAGAGTACTGCAAAAATTGGGAGTGTCTAAAGCTAGATCTAACCTCACCATTGCATTTGGAACACTGAATCGGTGAAGATCAACTATAAACTAGGCTACCTTGGCCCAAAGTTGACCGTGAGGCAAAAAAAATTGTAAATCAGATCCTGGAGGCCCCGATTTGTAGTTCAGGTATGGTCATTATTTTTAGATCTACGATTTAATTTTTGGATCTGTATTTATTTCTTTGCTATTTATTTTTGATAGAATATTTGCAAAAATTTAAAGAAATTTTTTTTAGCAAAACCAGGCAGTGTCATCCCGACTCAGCCATTTGGAGGGTTAATTTATTTATCATAGGTTATTTATTTAATTTGCAAGTAATTATTTTCCAAGCCATCGTACTACAAAAATTACAGTGGGTACCTCATTAATTCTGGTCAAGCAAGCACCCCACTCCATTGGCCACACATCCATCGGCAACAAGTCTCCTACTGTCTCCCCTAGAATCTTTGCTTTGGTAGTGGAGGTTTTTTATTTTAAAAACTAGTTACATTGTGTGCATAACGCATGTGGGATTATTTTCCACATCGCCAGCCACAGTAAACCTTCTCGACAGTAATACATTTAAACTCTAGCAAGGGATTCAATTTCAGCGATGACTCAAAAACCTTTTCTGGTGCTTACAATTTTTTAAATCTAGCATTGCTCAGTTTACCAGCTGTCTATACTAGTTTTTCCAACCACCACAATGACAATGATTCCTTCTCGCACCTGCATTCCACTCATTCCTCTAGTGTCAATGCACAAAAATTGGCCACTCTATGATTTTGACATAATCATCAATTTCTAGCAGTGCATTCCCTATTTGCCACATTGTTTAAGTAATGGCAGTGACTGAAGCAATTTTTAAAAAAAAAACTCTAGTTGACTGCCTCTTTTCCTGTGCTCCTAACTGGCACAACTACACTTTTTTTACTGGTGGATTTGAAAACCATGTCTCCATGACTACAACAACATGTGAATCACTACCCAAGAGGACGTGCAGTGTATTTCTATAACTACACATGATAAGGATAGACACATCAGCATTCTGACCAATCTGCCATGCAAACAAGACATCAGCAGGCTAATTTGCCACCTCAACACTTGGAACTGCTATGTTCCATGTGGAATCTGGTCTTTTCTGCCACATCTTTGACACATTAGTGTATGGATGGCACATCACCAAGCCATACAGTATGGACATCCCTATCAGCAAACACATCAGCAGGGGGCTCTTTTTCATTGACATCAGCTAGTCACAAAAAAAAAAATTTGATGGCCATTTAACCATCAAACCTAGTCTTTTTACAACTACTAAGATGTCCTTTTGACTGTCAAATTTAATCATATAGTTTTCCTTCTAGACCCCTCTCCAGATTGCTTTTCAATTTGGCAGCCTGACTTTGCGAGCCCATAACTTGGTCATCCAGACTCTGATTCAGGTGCAATTTTTTTTGAAATTTGGTAGAATTTCTAGAATTTTCTAGTGGTGGTGTTGTTTTCTGGTTTTGGTTCAAGGATTTTGCAAAAATTTCATTTTTGGTGACTGTACCTACATAATCATGCTTTTTGCAGCTTCATACGGGCACATCTAATCACCTTTTCATGTTCTATTTTTTTGAAAGTGCATTTTTTTGTCTACTTTTTAGATCTCCAATCAAATTCTAGGGTTGTGTGGACAAAATTCTCACTTTCAAAATTAGGCCTTTTTGTACATTGTAAAGCTTTGATTCTTTTTCAAAATTGTTGTAAATCATAGCTACAGTGCTTAGTGATAGATTTGAGCCTCATAAGGTAGTTGTAAAAGAAAAATTAGAAAGTCCACTTTGTTCATTTTGACAAGTGGCCCATTATACATGCACTACTTATAAAGTGCCAAAAGCATCTCTATTGGGGGGTCTTTTGATTGAGTGAAAAGGAGGGATGTGTACTATGTTTTTTGTGTCTCTCTATTGTGCTCTTTTCATTTTTTCATCATGGGTTTTAAATGTCCTCCTCTAACTTCATGCAACTATTCTACATGGAAAGATATTGCATGGAGTAGATTAATGGAAAAAGGATATAGTCTTTATGTTGATGGTAAAATTCCTAAACCTACTGATGCTAAAGAACTCATTGAATGGCAAAGACAACACCAACAAACTTTAGGAGCTATCAAGAATTGTGTTTGTAGAGATCTCTTGTTTCACATTGCCAATTGTACAGAATCCAAAGTAGCTTGGGATAAACTTAAATCATTGTATTGTAAGGTGGATGAAGAAAAAGGATTTCAAATTGAGGATGATCTACTTCTCTTGGATCCAAAGAATTTTGACACAATTCAAGATTATATCATCAAAGTTGATGAGTATAGGGCACTTCTTAAAGATTGTGGAAATCCCATAAAGGATGATAAGTTGATTCATCACATCCTGAAGAGGCTACCTTCTGAGTATGCTTCCTTTGTTTTGAGTTTTAATACTCATGGGTTGACCATGGGATCTACTTACTAGAAGCCTTGATTTGATGCATTCACAGAGATGTTGATTGTTGAGCAATCTCACTTGATGTATTTAGGACTTCTCAAGTCATCAAAGACCAAAGCCTTGGTGGCTAGTGATGAGCACCAATCAAGTCAAGGAAGAAAAAGAAACAACAAAAACAAGAAGTAGTGGACATAGAAATCACAATCTAAGACACAAAAATCCTCCTCACAACAAAGTAGTTCTTCTTCCAACAATAAGAGAAGTAATGACAAGAAGGACAAACTCTTTTTTGCATACTGCAAAAAGCCAAATCATGACGAGCATCATTAAAAGACAAAAAGAATTGATGAGTTAGAAAACCTACTCAAGAAGAACATAATTCAAGTGCCAGGTACTTCCAAGGATTCAACTCCAGCCTCTTCAAAGGGTAAGGGGAAAGAAATTATGGCCAACACAAGTTCTTCTTCAGAATGGATACTTGACTCAGGTGCCTCTTACCATATGGGTTCTTCAAAGGGAGATTTTTCTTCATTGAAGCAGTCAAAGGTACCACACATCTTCATGGGAGATGATACTAAAATGGAAGTTGAAGGGAAAGGATATGTGGAAATGGAAAATGGGGAATTCAAAGATGTTCTCTACATTCCAAACCTTAGGTCCAATCTCCTATCAGTTTACCAAATCACTCACCTTGGAGATGGTCATAAGGTTGAGTTCCTTCCCAATTCAATAATGGTGCGAAGTCTAAGAGATGATTCATTGGTTGTAGTGGGGAAAGTCAATGAAAAAAGGCTTTATTCCTTCTCCCATTTTGTGCCAAAGTCTCCTTCTCAAGCCTTTTTGACTCACTCTAATTGACACATCAACTTATGGTATGAGCAGTTTGGTCATCTTGACTTCTGCTCTCTTCAATAACTTTGCTCAAAACATATGGTCAAAGGTCTACCAAACATCATCTTTTCTAAGGGAGAATGTTCCTTATGTTCAGTAGATATGAATCTTAAAGAGAACTATGATAAATGTAAGTCTTCTAGAGCACCAGTTGTTCTCCAGTTAGTTCACATGGTTTTAGCAAGGACCCTTTGTAGTGACTTCAGTCAGCCAAGGCTGCTACATCCTCACATTTGTTGATGACTTTTAAATATTCACTTGGGTCTACTTCCTTCATTATAAGAGTGAATTGGTTCATAAGCTTCAAGACTTTAAGACTCATGTTGAATACAAGTCGAGGAAAGCCATCAAGGTACTAAGGGTGGCTAATGAGAGCAGATATGTAGACAGAAGACTAAGGACTTTTGCAAAATTGAGGGGATTGATCTTTAGAATCCACCAGCATTTAGTCCACAGAAGACAGATGTTATAGCGATGGGGATTAGGACTCTCAAAACCATGGCAAGTTACATGATAAAAGCAAAGTCTCTCGACCCTACACTTGAAGTTGAAGCCATTAGCAGTGCTACTCACATACTTAATAGGTCTCCTCATAATGCCTTAGATGAGAAGACACCTTTTGAGATATGGTGCATCAGAAAATCAGTTGTGGGTCACTTCAGAGTCTTCGATTGTCAAGCATTGGCAAACCTATCTTCCAAGGGATGCAAGGCACTAGCACCTAGGCCTTATACTTTCATCAATTATGAAGATAATGCTAAAGCTTACAGACTTATGGATCCTGAGACACATGAGATTTTTTTGGAGAACACTAATACATTTGGCATCGATTTGTGATGGCAAGGTGTCGTAATTATGACTGCAATGTGTCGCCACTGTGACAGTAATAGATGTCATTGTTTTTTAGTCACAAATTATGACGTCTATCCTATACCATCACAATTACGACAACTATTTGTCGCTATGCAACCACTTTATTGTGACACAAACCCTATCGCAATGCTTGTGTTGGACATTGCAATTCTAGCATTTTCCACAAGCATTGTAACAAGGTCATAGTGGCGATGATGCCAATTGTCATCGCCATGCTTGTTGCATATGTCACAATTGTGACGTCCCCCACAAGCAGTGTGACGGGGTCACTGTGGCGGTGATGCCAACTATCATTGCCATGTTTGTTGAGGACGTTGCAATTGCAATGCCCACAACAAGCAGTGTGATGGGGTCACTTTGGCGGCAATGCCAATGGTCATCGCAATGGTTGTGGCAAACGTCACAATTGTGATGTCCATCGCAAGCATTGTGATGGGGTCACTGTGGCGGCGATGCCAACTACCGTTGCTGCCATAGAGACCACGTCACAATGCCAATTCATTGTAGTACATCTTTTCATGATATTTTGACTTCATTATCAACTTTCTACAGTGTTTTCCATGTTTTTTGAATGGTTTCCAGCAATGTGATTTTCCCTCTATTTTATAGGTTTTGCCCCAACATTGGTTTGGCATTGAGCTTGACAAAAAACTCTATCTTGCATTGTGCTATAGTTTCTCTTGATTTGTTCTTGTGAATGAATTCCCTTTACCAGAAATCTTGGCTTTTCTATTTGAAAGTGATTGAAAAGGATTGCTCTGTCGATTGGAATATTTTCTATAAGAGTCATCTATGCATAGAATAAAATAAAATTGAGCTACATTGCATAGAATAAAATAAAATTGTGACTATACCTACTGGCCCATGTAATCTAGCCTTTAGAAAAGATGGTTCAAAATATTTTATAGATAGAGCTTCATCTTGTTGGCATGTTTCTCCTATATCTATAAAGCTATTATTTGACTGACGAGGAGCAAACAAGTTTTTCTCTGTGCTAATTTTAGAGTCTTGCTCAACATCAGAATATTGTCTACCTTTACTTAAACCAAGTCCACCAAGAACTTCTCTTTGTTTCTTTAGCTTAGTACCATTTCCACTAGAAAGCTACCTATTTACAAGGGGCATCAGAGTATCACAAAATTTAGCAATGTTACACCCATTCTAAACCACACCAGTTGTCATTTCTGATGTCTCAGTTTGCTACACAGAAACACAGAGAGCAAACAAGTTTTTCTATATGCTAATGTTAGAGTCTTGCTCAACATCAGAATATTGTTTAGCTTTACTTAAACCAAGTCTACTAGGAACTTCTCTTTGTCTCTTTAGCTTAGTACCATTTCCACTAGAAAGTTGCCTGTTTACAAGAGGCATCGGAGTATCACAAAATTTAGCAATGTTA
The DNA here is from genome assembly GCA_028749045.1 of Cupressus sempervirens. NCBI lineage: Eukaryota > Viridiplantae > Streptophyta > Pinopsida > Cupressales > Cupressaceae > Cupressus > Cupressus sempervirens. Next base: position 293,863,688 of record CM053788.1, on the reverse strand, counting down.
CACCCATTCTGAACCACACCAACTGTAATTTCAAATGTCTTGGTTTGCTGCACAGAAACACAACCATTTATTTTGTTTGACAAACCCTTTCCATGGGATTGTTGTGGATACTTAGAAGCAACTAAAAATGCAAAACTTATGCAGCTAGATACTCTTTTCCAAAAGGCATTTTTGTAGAGCATTTTTCCTTAAGAAATATGTCATCCTTCTTAAGCTGTAACTTCGTGCATTTCTTCCTTTCATTGGATTGTTTCTTCCTCAAAATATGCATTGCTCTTAGAAGAAAATGCCTCTTGAAAGACGATGCTTGTAAAAACCAAGGACATGGAAGATGCTTCATAAGCTTCAATATGTTTCTAGTAATGAGGTAGTGGTTGTCCTCATGGTGTTTTTGGTACTTTTGGCTAGAAATGCATTTAGTTTCTTGACTATATTTCTACAACCTATGTGGATGCATAGCTTTTACACATGACCCATTCATTTCCCTTCCCTTACAGAGAAAAGTACCATTTTGGCCTCCCTGCCAAAAGGAACATATAAAGATTCATTAGGACTAAAAGCAATTTTCTCAAAAACCAACATATACACTACGGCATTAATACAAAAAACAAGCACCTGAAATAAGGAACCATCTTCCAAGGATAGGAGCTTAGCAGCCTCACTCTCATTATCTATAGAATTGTGGACCACACTACCATTCTCTAGATGCTCACCAGCTACAATTTTACCATTTGAATCATTTTTTTGAAGTTTAGTAGCATGATGCCGAGTAATAATACTTGTCAAACCATTTGTAGAATGTTTGACATTCTCATGATCTGTTACCATTAATTTTTGAATAAGCTTTAGAATTTCTACCAATATAGTTCTCATTATCATTGCTCACATCACAGTTCTAAGAATGTCTAACAACCATATCATTAAAATTACCCACAGAATTAGTTCCCTTTATTTTAGATTCCTGCTTCTTAACATTATTACTAGAACCATTCGATGTGCATCCATTACTTATGGTATGACTTGAGAAGACATTATTTGTTTGAATACCATTGGTTCTTGGAGGCACCATCTGTAATGTAGCATCATGATCTGCTGATGATCTGGATTTACTACATCACTAGCTAGAACATGTGTTCTTTTCTAGACTTTCTAAAATGAAATTGACATTTGACAAATTTTCTACCTGTTGGGGTATCTTGTTTACACCTGCAACACTGAAAGAGATTGATGTCGTTTGGAAAGAATGCATGTTTTCTATCACCTGGGGGGCATATGAATCTTGTATGTGGTTTTCCTTTGGATGTCCAATGTTCAATGACACCCTCTTCTTTAGTTTAGAGCCATTATACTAAGATTCAGACCCACCCTCTATTTGAATGCTAGTTTTCTTGTCTTGTATATAGAATAGCATGTAAGCTTTCTGGGAAAGCACACTTTTCTCACTGACTGAATAGACCTAGAGTACAAAATGTCATAAGAATAAATTCAATCAGTCTAAGCAACTTCAGTATAATTAGTGTTACCATATAAAGAAAAGGTTCTACATAAAATTGTAGTTCTTTAGTGTATTCTGTTATACACAAATTATAATGAGCTTGCTCCACAAAATTAAACATGTCTTCACAACTGTATCAAATGTATACCCGATTATCATCTAAAGCATGCCAAATGCCTATGGATGAATGAATAAAGCAAAAATAATGACCAGAATGTGTGCTCCAGCCATCATGAAAAGGAACACCATAAAGAGTGTACTTAAAATTGCCCTCCTGTGATTGATCAATAAACAGAGAAACTAGAATATCATTCAAATGTGCAAAATTTATTTAAAAACTAGTAGATATTACAAAAGCAATATTATTAGATTCCACTGAAAATGTGATCCACTAGCAAATAATATTGTAAGGGCTACTTACATGTGAACTGCTAATAAATGGTTTGAGATCCAACGTACAACCAAAGTCTACTTTTTTGTCGATTTTTCCTCCAGATCCAACTACATTGAAGCGCTTGAGATGAATTGCAAGAACATGTGGTGCTTTATCAATTTTGAGTTGTTTTAGAGCCTTCACTTTTACTTTGCATCGTTCACATTGATATCTTTTCACACCCCCATCTAACTGCTCCACTGTCGTGTAATGGGATAATGCTTTAAACAAGGAATCTGCTCGAATGATCTCTAGGCTCAAATCTACGAAAGGATTAAATTTATTTGAGCAATAAGAACATTGTGTGCACTTCACCTACAAGCTAGGTTGAAGCAATTTTTAATGAATAAAATACTTTTCTAAGACTATAACCTAGAGTTCCCAGCATAAAAATAATTTTGAAAGGTTTAAATGACTCAAAAAATCCCATTTATGAAATGAACAGTAAATCCTGGGGGTGTCTATAAGCCCCTCTCTATTCCCTCGCTAATATTAAAAAAGATGATGTTTAGATATGAATAACTTCTTTTGATATCTTCTTACATTCACTCATCCTGGTTAACAAAGTACAAAAAATTTTGAAAATATAAACAACTAAAAATCACAACCTGACTTATGAGTTGGCCACCAAATATTTTATGTACTAGACTCTTCTCATAAGCAACAGGGGATTCAATTAAACAATATAGATAAATATACTCATATTGGTGAAAGAAATTTTTATGTTTTTTCTATGTTTTTTTGAATATATGATTTTTTGTTTGTTCAGAATATGAAATATATAGCAATGCATGGGAGTTGAAAGTGCAGATCCTTCCTTCTATATTTTATTGTATAAATTAAGACAACAATGACAACTATATACAATGCAGTATGCACACACTAAAATTTAAAATTGTAAAAACTTGGTAATGTTGGCATGCAACATTGGGGTCCAATAACGACAAAATTCTCATAATAAATCTGCCCAGCAATGATAACAACCCTTTAGCAGATGAAATGTAGGTCTAAAATTGAGATCGATGACCTTCTTTGCACCCATGATTGCCTCTATAAAAAGTGTTAAATAATCAAAATTGACTTTTTTTTTTCTTGGTATGTAATGCTTACAAAAAAATGTTCCATTTCCTCTTTAAAAAAAATTGAATAAAGCATGTAGAGTATAAAATTTTCATGGAAGAAAGAGCCCACCAAAAATTCAAGAAAGCTCAGCCAAACACCAAGGAGAATTTGCATAACCTTTGGAGAATATGGCAATTTGAATTGAAGCAGAGCTAATAGCATTTCGATTAAAATAAAAATTATGTTAAAACACCCTACAATTAGAAGTTACAAACTGCACAACATTTTTGTAGTAATAGAATCTCGACAAAAATGTAAACCATATCTAATACAATGTAATTACATACCTGGGTTTTCCCAGACAACTAAGTGGTTGGTCATGACTAAAAATCTGAAGTACAGGATCAAACATTGTTGGATAGAAAGGCTTCCCAACTTCAAGCCATCCAATCTCATGTTCATTTTTTTTCAGGATTGAATCCCCAGGTTTCTTCTCCTAAAACTCATTCAAGAATTGAACAAATGCCTCAAGTGTCAGATAGCCAACCTATTGGGGGAAACTAAAGCTTTTAGGGTGAAACCAATCATGTTTGTTGAAAAACATTTTAGCACTTCACAAATAGTAAGGACACAATTTCTACTCAATATAAATATCATAGAAAATACTATCATATGCTTACTAGGTTTTATGAGCAATAGAAAATCCTCATTTCTACTAAGCATGCCCGAGTGAAAAACCTATATTAGACCAGTAATTATCTTTAGGATATCAGTAGATCGCTATTAATTACTCACCTGAAGGTAGATGTTTGTCTCAAATTGGCTCTTTAGAGCATATTCATTAAAAACTAAAGCCAAGGAAGCGATTGTTACCTACAATGTTTCCAAATGGATAAGGATGGTATCGTAAGAAATTAGAGTTAGGATAAAATAATAATCTTGAAGTTGTTTATGCAAGCTGAAAGGCAGTTAGATAAAATAATTAGTTGTCTTAGAAAATCCTAGAGTGAAAACAAATAACTATATTATTTTGGATTTTTTAAAATCAGAATACTAGCGATATTTTTATCATACTTAGAAAGGGAAATTAAACTATAAAAATTGTAAAATTCTATAGCTTCTATATACAATTGGTATGAAAAGCTTACTCTATGGCTATGTTGTTTTTATGTAGTGCATCTAACAAGTCTCTAGAGCACTTACAAGTTTTGAAGTAATAAAATGTATTAACCTGCTTTAAATAATTGTACCTTCCTATAAGAAACTTTTGTTGGTTGGTTGGTTCAAGAAGGAAATTAAAATCCCCCAGCAACCACCCCATATTACACGTTGTTTTACTTTTTATTACTATGGTCAAGAAGAAAGGAGACTGTAATGTCTTCTATAATCATAATTCATATGGTTAAAAGAGTCATATTTGTCTTCCCTCTACTCTTCCGCCCACACATCATTTATTCAATACAATAGAAGTATTTTAACCAACACAAAAGACTAACACATAGTAACCTACTCTAAACAATTATTTCATACTAATTTAACATTTTATACACCATAGAAATTTGGAAATATTTATATTATTTGTTATTACATATTGAGATGTTATAATCAATTTATATATAGAATAAATGTTTAGGCTGTGTCAAAACCTTCAAGGGATGGATAAGCAAGACAACACATACTTCATCATGCCCCCAGATACAGTGCCTCTCACATGATCTTTCTATCTCTTGAGTCAATTCTTTCTGATGTGCTTGAGCATACATAGAACAAACCTACATCCTTTATAAGTTTAGGCCAATCTTGCGAAGCAACAACCTGAAAGTTCAAGAATCACAAGAAAAATTAAACATGGAAAAAAATCCAATACTATCATCATTATAATCTACTAGAAATAGAAAATTGTTCATGTCCAAACCTATCAATAAATGCCTAAATGCAACACATTTTCCTATAGAATAATTCATCTACTCTAATTTTAAAAACTTATAGAAATTATATTTTAGAAGTTTGTTAGGAAAAACACGTAGATAGATATGACATTATTCTCATGCTCAAATTACAAACCCAGTGATAGCATAACATATATTAATTCAATGAAACTAATTTTAAGAAGGGTTCAGTAATCTAGATGCTTATTTCACATGTGAGCAGTGGTACTCTACAACAATCATGAGATAATGTAGTTCAAATTTTGGTGAGAATGTTGAAATGTGATAAATAAACTTAAAGTTTCATCTAGAGTTACTTGTTAGTGAATGTACATGTAAGTTCATAAGGATCATTGTGATGAAACTAAGTTACAATCATGATTCCAGGAACAACCTGTCAAATAATAAACAAGTCAGAATATGAATTTTATTAAATTTTAAAATTTTAGAGATTAGAGATTGGATCTATGAAATTTAGTTTTACATGTTTAGGGATTAGATCTGTGACTGGAGATGTCACTTTTATGCACCCACAAACTGAGGCAAATAATGGACATACGGGTTATGAATCTAAACAAATATTGGTGATGGGACATAGAATGTCATGAACTAATTTATGTCATATTTAAACTAATTATTCATTTGTAATAATTTAATACTAATATGTTGAAGTTCAACAGTTTAAGCTTCTCTGCTAAATTTTTTTTTTAAAGAAGGTTTCAAAATCTCATGAACCCCTTTTTTAGCTATCATTGAACAAGTTTTGTAATCAGTGCACCTTAAAAAAAGAGTTCCTAATCTTACACAAAAGAATAACAATAAATAACTTTGTTTCAGTTTTGTTAGTTAGTGAAATGGTAGATGAGAAGCTTGTATGTCCAAATTGATTTTGATTTTATGAAAGTTAGGTTGAACTGAATTCAAGGGAATGTCTATTTAAAAGCTGCTTTCACAAAATAGTAACCATAGGCTCTACCTATCATTTGATAGATTTTTTATTTAAGTGTTGTCAATATTAAATTTTAATGGAGCTAGGAATCAATTTGAGAAAGATTGAAACAACAAAAAATTAGTATCACACACACTTAAATGCCAAGCTATTGTGCCTCATTTGACATGAGTATTCCTCCTCTAGGTAAAATTAACTACAAAATCCACTATTATGGCTATCTTAAGTTTCTAAAAGAAAACAAGTGAATTGCACACTAATGGAGGAGACACTTATATATTGAAGAATCCAAAAATCCATCATTCCTTAACCATTCCACTATCATGATAATTTTTCTTTGTTTCCCACTATCTATTAAACTGGCCTTTCATAGCTTCTATGTCCTATGAAAAAAAGTATTCAGTTCTACACTGAACTTATTTTCAAAGCAACTTTCACAAAATTATAACTATTCTAGCCAAAATTTGACACATTATGAATTCAATAGTTCTTAATATTACTTAACAATTAGAACTGTATCTTAATCGCCTCAAGAAGAAACATTTAATAAAAATGAAAGAGAAATAACCCCAGACATAGTTGCAAAAATCTCAAATCAACAAAGCATCAGTTACAAAAACTGAGATAGCCAAAGTCATTCTGTCAAAATTGAGCACTAATGAAGAGGGGGATTTACTTACTTGATGTAAAACATAACAAATAATCACCATTATCTTTAAGATTAAAATTGGCTCATTGCAGAAGATATAGTAGATATAATATAGGGCACAAATTTTTAAGAAACCCTCCGAACACAAAAGTGTTCTTTGGGAGATGTATTAGATTAGATTGCGTCAAACTACACTATCTTGCTCCCACTTGTGAAGCAAAGTCAGAGGTAGGTATGAAATAGATTGAGTCGATCTATTAAGCTAGACATAAGCCATTGTGTAGAATCTAAACTATCACATGGACTTAATTGATGCTCGATCATCAAGTTGAGGGAGGAAACCCTAAAATCTTTGCCACACGGAAGTAGAGCTACGGGGTTGGTTGTGCAAGTCAATCTTAGGAGATCCATTATTTTGTTCTAAAGTGAAGCTCTTGCCAGAAAATAGGGTTACAAGCATAGTAGCCTATTTGAATGTGTTATATTTGACATGTGTGGGTCTTAATTTGGTGCTCCCGATTACATTCTCCACTATAAAAGATGCTCGTGTCCTTCCACTTGAAAGGGGCCTTAGAAAGACATGGTGTTATAGGTCTAAACATAGGACAAAATAGAAAAATATTTAGTATCTTATTGAGCTTCACTTTGTTTCGAGAATAGTTTAATATTCTCTACTAAACAAGGCCAACCATGTAAAGGTGGAAGCTCATTTTGCCCCACCCCCCTCCCCCTAACATCACTCTACATTCCCTGTTAACATCTAACATTCATTCATTCTTTCAACCATTAATAAAATGTAACATTCAATCAATATCACATGATAACATTCATTAACACATTAGATTCCTTAACATGCAACATTCATAAATATTCTACATTAACACATAATTCATGAACATTCATTAGCACATAATTAAATTCATTGAGACATGATCCCTATTTTGTTCTTCACTTATATTATCTGACATGATCGTTCTTTGTAGGAAGCAGAAATTGGGCTATGAAAACTTCGGTCTACAACTTTCACAAACTAAGAAAAATTGTTGAAAGTACACAAATCTTCTTAGACCTAGCTAAATACTTTAATATTTTCAAAATACTTTCTTTGACTTTATTCCTAAGACATTTAACCCAATCACCTTTTATAACATTCAGTCAATTGCTCTAGGAAAATTTGTGGATAAGATTATTTCTAAAACTTTGACCAACTAAAAACTTTTGGATAACATTAAGCCACTAAAAGAAATTTCAAAACATATAAGCTAAAAGTCTAGTTAAAATATACATTAGATTAAAAAATATACAATTTTCATACCTGAGCACGCGGCTATAACTCATGCAACAGCCTTCTTGCTTAGCTGTAGAAGCTCTCCAACAATCAAATTATACAAGCTACAAGGCCTAATAGAAATTTCAAAACATATAAGCTACAAGGCAAGACATATTACATGACATGGAAAAAGGAACAAATTTTACAAGCTTTAGCAAGACATATTAAATGACATCATAGTGCTAGAGAGATCACAATTATATGAGTCAAACATAGTCATGAAAAACCACATAAATTATTTGGTTATTGATTTGTTGACATATTGTTGTTGATAATGCTTTGTTATTATCTAGTTCGGAGATTTGATATATACTCATTATTGTTGTTTAAATGCTATTTAAATGCATATATTTAATTACATTATTATTATGATGGTTTAAATGGTGATTAGATATGAAAGGGTCAATGTCCTAACATTTGAATATATAAGAATGATTACGCAGTCCAAATGCCCCTTTATTGTTATGTAAAGGGTGATGTTGATATCTTGGACTAGTATGAATGATTTTTGCAATAATATTTGAAAAAATAGGAGACTGTATTTTTAAATTTTAATTACTAGAATTCAGCATTATTAATTTTAGGAAGATTTTTCAATTATTAATTCCATTCTTCAACATGCTTCTGAATTGTCATGTTGAAAGGCAATGGGTAGTGTGAAGCCATTTTTCCATTCGTTAAGTCTTAGTTCAAAATTTGGAGTTCTTAGAATTATTGCCTCCATTTCAAATTCTTAAGACATATCTAACCAAATTCTGATTGGATAATAATGAGTATTTAAATGTCATCTCTTATGTTCTAGACTATTTAGTGCTACAGCTTGCATTTGCTAGAAGACAAATTATAAATTTACATTGCTTAGTTTACTGATAGAGCATGCAAGATCTTGGTTTTTTATTTGACTTTTATATTGAGAGTGTCCCCTCAAGATTAATGGACAAAAGTCTAGAAGTAACATGTTGCTGAGTGTTCACTAATATTGCAATGGGCATTTTGTTATAGGCTTCAACCTATAGTATCCTTGATCTACATGGAAAACAAAATTTTGCAAGCAAAAGTGCAACATTAACACTATAAATTTGGAGTTTCAGTTTAAATATCAAGTCTGCAGATTTCATGGAGCTCAAAGATTGATTAAATATGGATATGTACGGTAGCCATTCTTCTAGCTAATTTCCTCACAGATCTAGAAAGGTGTCTCCCACTGGTTATACTAAATTAGAAACTTAATTGTAGCTCATCCTTTGGTACTCCAATTCATGACCTGTTGTTAATGGATAGTCTCTCTGACTTCTTGTCAATACTAGATCTAGTTGCCAGTCTCGTCATCTTGATTTCATTTCCAGGTTTATTTTCTTTCTTCATTGATTCAAAGCCTTGTTTATAAAGCATCAAGTTGAGAAAGAAATCCATAATTATCCATATATCCTTAGATCAAATTGCCTCTGCACTCTCTTGAGTGTCCTCAAGGTGGGTCTTCAATTTGGATGGTCCTTGGATGTGTGCCTTGCGTTATTCTCATGAAGAAGGGATTGGGAAGGAAAGGAGGAACATTAATGCCAATGTCAAATAGGATATGTGCTGGCAATATACTAAGTTGGGGACACACGGTTTCCCCAATTTTAGTCTATCCTGGTAATATATTTAAATCACATCGATTCCTCCTTTGAGCATAGAGCTCACTTTTTCTGTTAAGCCTTACAGATTTTCCATAACAAGTTTATTTGGGCAAACCATTGTTGACTTTAAAATAAATGAACTAAGGATTCTCCTTGGGAAGTTGAGGCTATATTCTTAGCAGTTAAAAGTTGAGTCAGATATCAGTCACCAGTCCAAGATATCAGCATCACCCTTTATCATTGGTTAAAAATTGTTTAATTGGTGAGCAGCTACACTTAATGTGTATTGTAGTGATGGCAGGTACCTAATATCAACTCCAACTAGCTTCATAGGTGCTACCTATGTCTATATCCTCGACAATGGTTAGAGGAGATAGTCACATTGGCCTTCATAATCTATAGCTATTATCATTTTTGTTTGGGTAAATGTATCCTTGTTTAACTAATTGCACCTCTGATTACTATATATAGGTAAAGTCCAAATCAATTTTATTAATTTCTAAAACTAGTTTTAGGCCATGAATGGCATTTTATTAACATTGTATTTTGTGCATTGTGATATGTTATCCCCATGTGGAGCATTGGGTATAATTATTGTGGAATTTTCATTTTAGGTGCATTGGGATCTGAACTCTCGGTATAGAGGTTGATTGAGTGTGCATATGTGCATGATTGGACATTTTTCATTTTGAGGTTATATTCTTTGTGGTAATACACTTACACTTTACATGTGCTATTATATGGCTATGTGATGTGAAATGTACTTTGGATCACTTAGGGATTCATACTCTTGGCTGAGATGCCAACTGAGTATGCTTGTTGCACATTGCCTTTGCTTGTAAAAGGGGATCTATGCGATGTTGTAGATATTGTGATTTGGTATATTAATATATTGGGATATTTCTTGGTAATGTGAGATCTTATTGAGATCCATCCTCTTGGCATGTTGGCCAATGGAGTCATGTTATTATATTGTGTGATCATCTTGGGACCTACACTCTTGGTGAAGACCAATCAAGTCTTTTGAGTTTATATTGTTACCTTCTCTAAAAAATTTAAGCCATAGGATTAGGTGCTTTGACTAGGTATGGAAAATAAAATAAGAGAATCTATGAGCACGTTAGCACTTTCACAAGGCTATGATGACTTGTGAGGGTAGTTGTACAATTGAATCTACGAGCATGTCGTGGCAGTTTCTCCAGGTTGTGGGTGACTTATGAGGATAGTACACATAATAGAATCCCCAAGCATGCCATGCATACTTTTATAAGGCTATGGGTTACTTCTGAGGGCAGTATGCATAATAGAATCCTCGAGCACACCATAAGAGGTTTCTCAAGGATATGGCTGAATTGTGAGGGTAGTTTCACAATTAAATCCCCAAGAATACCAAGAGTGCTACCTCAAGGCAATGGGTGACTTGTGAGGGTAGTTTCACAATTAAATCTACGAGCATAATACCATGAGCACTTCCTCAAGGAAATGGGTGACTTGTGAGGATAGTTGACACATGTATGGGCATGTGATGGCATTTCCTATGCACTGTACTAAACCACTGAAGTCCTAGTAGTATGAATAGCACCTCTTGGGTATTGGTTGATTGAGTGTGTTTAGATATTACATTGTGGCCATTGCTTCATGTTGTGTTGCTCCATGTTTTCTCTTAAATAAGCCTATGATTTATTTGCACTCTATAAACATTGATTGGTGTGAGTATGCTTATACCTCCTTGTATGCCTTATGTTCTTGTTTAGGCTATGTGACTATCTCCACAAGCATAGTGAGGCAGAGCTGAGAGTACCACATGATTGAGTGGTGTGACAAGGCACTATTGGGGACCAGTGTACAAGTATTAAATCGAATTTAGTGGCACCTACATGAGTTCCTTATGCACCTCTCTCTCTCTCTCTCTCTCTCTCTCTCTCTCTCTCTCTCTCTCTCTCTCTCTCTCTCTCTTCCAATTTTAGTAAGAGTCATGCATGTATTCATGTATATTGTAATGTAGAAAATTGATGTATATGTATGTTGTTATACTCAAGTGATTTGGCCTTGACAATCATGTTAATGGACCCTAACTAAAGAGGATGTTATGTATTCAGCCATATATATGTTAGAGTTAGCATAGTCTTGGGTGAATATTAACTCAGCTTGTGGGCAAGTTTGCTAGATTAATGTCTCCACCAATATTTCAACACATACATTAGTCAGTGCCTTCAACTAGTAATTGGCACCTTCATCCCTACTAGTCTAATAATAGGCCATTTGTGTCAGGCAAAACAATGGAATGTGGGAATTTCATTACAATTGTTTAGTAGAGTGTCAGGTGACCCTTGGAAGTGTGTCAATACTTCTACTTGTGCACAAGCACAAAGTGATAGTGATTTTTTGTTCCTTTTTGTTCATGTTGTTAGCATTGTTGTCCTAATTTAAGTGTGTAATGATGCAATTGCTTTAAAAAAATCCCCTGCATGTTTTACGCTTAGTTCCAAGGGTTCCTTGGTGGGGCACTACATAGCCAGTACAACCAAAATACTTTCAAATAGAAACTATTTAGCAACCAGGACAGAAAATTCTTCTAATAGAGAACACTACATAGAACCAAATCTAAGACACTATCATGCATAAAACTAAATGTTATGGTTGTGATCTTCTTTTCAAATCTATGCAGCACAGAACATTATACTTATATGTATAGATGCACTTCCTGTATGTGATCCAAAGCTCATATGTTATCAAGTGTGTCCAATGATGGGGAGAGACCTTCGTGTAAGAAAAAGATCTGCAATGAAACAACATAAAAGAAAAATTTCTTATAGTAAGAACAATTTTGTTGTGTTGCACAGGGTACCAACAAAATAGTGTATAATATCTTTTTCTTTACCTGGCTTTCAATAAGGGCTGTCAGTGGCAAGTAATCAAAGAGATCTGTAAAATACTTACATACATTTGCATTTCCATATTTTCTCAAACATTCATCATAAAATCCATACCTAAAATTGCAAGAAAACAAAATAATTCTTGAACACGGTCAAAAAATTAAGATAAATTACAAATAGATTGACAAATTTTGGTCACCTTTCTAATCTCCCCATTCAAATACTAATATTTTGCCTCCCATAATTTAGATATAGCCTCAAATGGAAAATAATATACGTGTCTGCTTTAAGCATGAGCATGAATGTCTTTTGACCTTAACTCCAATAAGCTACGTGGCTTTAAACTCTTCTCACATTGATGCCCTGTGTGGCACAAAAATTTGCCAACTTCTAAGCCAAAGATCTTTCTTAAAAAACAAATATTCCATCTGATTCACAAAAGCCCTTAAAACTACCAGTGTCTGGAGATGTGGGGCATGGATTTCATTGATCACGGAATAATAATAATAATGATTGGAGAAAAAAGGATTCTAAGAGTAATGGGTTTGTTTGTTTTGCACCTTGCCATCATCCTCCTCTGAACGTTGCCTTGGCCCTTTCATTGCAGAGATCCCCATAGAATAGTAGGGCAAGCAAGTAGTTAGCAGATGTGGGTCTTTGCCCCTCTCAATGCCTTGAGTTGAGGGAGATAAATGGCTAGAACGAGAAGTCTAGTAGATGATGATTAGGCTTTTGCGTTGAGTCAACTGGCTGCTAAAGTCTCCCACCTTTCCTTTTTGAAGAACCAAGATTAAATGAACAGTCCCTGTGTCAATTTCAAATGAGCAATTTTTTTGGTTTTTTTCTCTTATATCCTATTGGTGTCACAATTGCGACATTTTTGGGTTATAATTGAAAAAAGAGGGCCAAAAATTCACATAACATTTTCCACCATCGCAATTTCACTCCATATGTGTTGGAGTTAGCATCGCAATTATGATGTCATCGGGCTAAAATTGAAAAAAAAAACCCAAAAACACATTACATTTTCTTGTCATCACAAATTGACCCCTAATGTATTAGTAGAAGGATGTTCACTTTGAGGAAATTTCACCCAACTTATCCTCTAATTCTCTTCACACTTCATACACAATGAAAACCAATAGTGACACCAGTGATAGTGCTTCAACAGATTCAGACACATGGGTTTGTATTGATAGTTGTAGTGAGAGGTCACATCATAGTCTACATGCTTACATTGCCATAGTGAAAGGTCCATCATAGCATGGAACATCTCGTCTTCCAACTCCAGCTTTAGTTGACTTGGGAGACATCCTTAAGGACTTACATCTTCTTATTGATGATGATAATCCTTCTATAGTTGTTGCGAGGGCCCACTCTGACCCTCATGTCCATTCTCTACATGATCAATCTTTACAAGTTGGTGTGATTGTGGATCCTTATGTACAGCAATTGGAGGAGGTCTCTTTGTCAGTTGAGGAGACAGATGGTTCATTGGAACAAGTTCAATAGAAATCCTTGCTAGATCTACATTCATTCTTTTCAGCATGGTTGGATGGGGTGAACATCAGCATAAGCATAGGGATACTTGAGTAGGTTTTAGGACCAGCATACATCTTCAAGATTGTACCTTTGGCATTGTTTCTTCCTAAGGGGAGGAACACCATTCTACATTCTTGGACTAGCTTCTTCCTTGGAGTGGCTTTCACTTGTTAGCATTCTTCTTTTGGGGGGGGTGGGGGGGGGGGGAGCCTATTCTTTCTCTCTTCCTCTTCTCATCATTCTCTTATTTATAGACTAGATGTATGTCGTAATGGGGGGGTCTTGATCACTCCATCCATCCATGCATCTGTATTTATCTCTCTTTTTGCAGGAGGGTTTTTCCCATGAAGTTTTCCATCCTTCTCCACTTTATGAGAGATTGTATTTTTATTATGTACATGGGTACCTAACATGGCCTAGTAGTTGGGACCCATCATGCACTTCATCCTAGTTTTCGTAAGCTTAAGGGCACTCCCCTAAGTTGGACTTAAGGGGGGGTGTTGGTGTAAATACATATTTACTATTTACACTTACTTAAGTTTACTTAGGTTAATGCATTATTTTATTATTTTTACTTGTGATACACTTAAGAGTTTTTGCACCTTTTTGAGTTGTCATGTTGACAAAACATGAGTACACAACTCTATTTTAGCACATGGTGTCTACAACACTGATTTGCGTGTCACACCTTTTTAGGCTTATCCTCTCATCATCGCACATACTTTTGTGCTTAATGGAGGATAACCCATATCTGGTGGACATGTGCTTGGTTGTATGAAATATCATGTAGTTTATTATGAGGCATTCTAGATGTATCTTAGAGGCCCTTATATATAGGCACTCCTAGTGTACTTTCACAATGCATATTGAATGAATATATTGTCATTCTAATCATACTCTCTCCTTCTAGTCTACAGTTGTGCTTGTGTTTGAGTTCTTAGTTCCTGGGTGAATTTTTCCCTTAGGAAAATTCTTACACATACAAACCATTTGTATCATCCATACCAAGTCTGTTGGAAGCAATTTGGATGATCAACTTAAGAAAAAAACAAGAATTCATTTACAAATGAAGATCTCCATGTCCTATCTAATCGACATGTGAATACAAAAAAAGAACAATTATTCAAGAGACCACAAAGGTCCACTATTCAAAAAGTGAAATCAAAGAAAATATGGGTTCCTAAATCCATCATTAAAGAAATACATTCTAAAGCATCCAAAGGAAAAGAAAAATCTAAAGCTCTATGGATTACCAAGTCTCTCTTGAAAGACTTGAATATAGAAAAAAAAATCAAAGTTGACATTCAAGATACCAAAGGTTTCCATTACATCTTCTTCCAAAAATCTTCCTAAAAATATTCCAAAGCCTTCCACTCCACCTTTTTCCAAATCTCTTCTACCACCTCATACATCTAAACCTCAAGCTATTTCCTCCATGATCATGCCATCATTTCACAACCCTTCAAGGTGTGTGTAAATGTTGATCTTGCCCACTTTTTCATCTACCCTTATGTAATCATTTTAAGACTACACTTATGTTATATCCATATTCCTAGCTTTCCAAGGCATGAAATTGTATCCTCCATATACTCTTTCTACTACCATCTCCTTTCCCTCACCCTATTAGCATCTTTGAGCACAAATTCGTATGGTCTTGACTTATCATGGCTCATCCTTTCAATAGGGTCACTATCCAAATTGAAAAAGCTTGCACTATTTCTAAATTTTAAAAAATAAATATTTAAAAAAATATAAAACATTAAAAAAAAAATTAAGTGCCTTGGTGAAAACCACTTCTTTTGGCACCTTGGTAGCAAAATTAAAAGAAATAAATTCATCCTATGGTGAAAACCACTTCTTGTGGCACCTTGGACAAGTACCATGATGAAAACTTGGAAAAAAGACATCATGCATGATTCTTCCATAATCCATCTATTTCATCTTTCCTCTTTGATCTTGACAATGTTGAGCTATCCTTGAGTATTGGCTATTGTATTCATCAACTTTTGTATCATAATATCACTAATTCACCCATAGCTTTCATATCTAGCTTCATTCTTAATTCTCTATCTTTTCACTATCCTATCCAATTAACCCCTTACTCTTGATCACATAAACAAAAATATGGTTCTTAGAAGCCTCTTGACATGCCTACTCTTTTATACTACATGCTTTCATGTTGATGGTCAAAATTGTGCTTTAAAACTATTCCTTCTTCTATACAGCTAGTTGACTTTATGAGGCTTAATCTTTAAATCTTGCTGCAAAAATCATCATTTCTTCATTTCTTCATCATTTCTACTCTCTTTCACTCTTCATTCTCATTTCATTTTATCCTTTTTCTTGCTTTGACCTAATTCTCATGCTTTATCTTTCTAGTCAAACTTTCTCAAAGTGGGGCATATTTTCACTTCTTGGTGGTCATTCTTGGGTTTTAATCACTTACTTATCATCATGGACCTTGATTTATCTCAATTTGATCATATCTTTCTCATTTCTACATCCCCAATACCTCATTTCAGTTTCAATCTCAAGGGGGCAGGAATATTCTATCATTGCTTGTTTGTTATGGCTATCTATTTCTCAAAAGCATATGCTTGTCCTTTCCATTTTCTCTTGATCTATCTACTTCACTTGATATTATTACTCTTTTTGAGTCCTAATATCATCTCTTTATCCTAGTGTTTGTGGTCTAGTGTGGAGTCTAATCAATCCTCAAGTGGGAGATTGTTAGTTTGTGGTGCCTGATCAGGGAAGTATTGTACATACTTCATAAGCACAAAATTTTGGGCTACTATTTTCCAATTGGCTATTTCTTATATTCGCCAATTTATGGTTGACATGTTTTAACCCTAAAATGGAAAAATACTTATATAAAAGGGCTTAGGGTTAGGAATTGTTTCATAAGGTGTGTTGCAAAAATTGGTTCTTGTAGTGGTATTGAGCTGTAAGGGATTAAAAATTGTAATCAAGTTGTAATCACTGGATTGTAGTAATATTGGACTTGCTATTTGGTAGATGTAACCCAGGGTTTGGGTGAACCACATTAAATCTTGTTCTCTTGTGTTATTTTTTGTGTGATCTATTATTTTCTAATATTTTTTATATTTGCATGTAATTGTTATTTTTGTCCGTGGTTAAATCCTAACAAGTGGTATTAGAGCCTAGTTGCTTTTTTATTATCCTTTGCAAGAAAGTCTCATGGTTGAGTGGGAGCTATGGTAGACAAGGTTAAGCTAAGGGTTAACAAGTTTAATGGGAAGAACGTTCTGTTATGAAAGATGCAAATGGAAGGCTATCTTTATCAGAAGGATTTATGGAAGTTGTTGGAAGGAAAAACCAAGAATTAGGGATCTATGTCAAATGATGAATGGGATCTTTCAGATAGAAAGGCACTTGGAAGCATTTGATTATGTCTGGTACCATTAGTGGCATTTAATATTACAAAAGTGAAGATGACAGAAGAGTTGATGGAAACTCTAGCGAAATTGTATGAAAAGCCCTCTACTTCAAATAAGGTATTTCTCATGAAGCATTTATTTAATATGGAAATGGCAGAAGGTGGATCTATTGTAGATCATTTAAATGAGTTTAATATTGTTACTAGTTAGTTATCTTCTATGGGTATTAATTTTGATTTAAAAAATTAGGGCTCTCTTAATTTTGTGTTCTTTTCCTGAAAGTTGGAATGGCTTGGTAATGGTTGTGAGCAATTCTATTTCTAGATTTAATACCCTAAGATATGATGATGTGATCGGTTTCATTCTAAGTGAGGAAACTCGTAGGAAATTCTCAAGTGAGTCTACATTAGGAAGAACTTTGAACACACAAAGAAAAGGTAGAACAACTGAGAGAGGAAGTAATTCTAGAAATTGTGGAAAATCAAGAGGAAAGTCAAAGGGGAGGAGGTCTCAATAGAGAGGGCCAAATGACTATTGGTACTATGATAAAACAGGGCATAAGAAGAAAGACTCCAGGTCTTGAAAAAAAAATGAAGGAGAAAAGCAAGATGGAGACAAGGAGGCAAATGTGGTAAGTAAGAAATTTGAAGAGGATGCTTTGCTTCTATGTTTAGAAAGTGTTGATGATTCATGGATTTTAGATTCTGGTGCTTCATTTCATGCTACACCTCATAGAGGTTACTTCATTGATCATGTCCAATTTTGGGCTTGTTTATTTGGGGGATAATAAACCCTGGTAGATTGTTGGGAAGGGAAAAGTTAAGATTAAGTTGCAGAATAGGAATCATTGGCTACTACATGAGGTAAGACATGTTCCAAGGCTAAGTGGGAATTTACTTTGAGTAGGACAACTCGATGGTGAGGCTTGTGTAGTTACTTTTAATGATAAAAATTGAAAGGTTTCAAAAGGTTCCCTTGTAGTAGCAAAAGGTGTGAAAATAGGCATCTTATATCTTTCTACATGTCATATTGTTCCTTTCTAATGTATTTCACACTTTTAAGAAATGGAAATGATTGGTTCAAAATTTAAAATTGAGGTCAAAGGTAAGGAGAACTTAGTGTGCAAATTGAAGAAAAGTTCATATGGCGTGCTACAAGCACCTCAGCAATGATATTTGAAATTTGACAATTTTATGCATGAGCATGGGTTTAGTAGGTGTCATTCAGATCATTGTATTTATTTTAAGAGGTTGGATGATAATAGCTTCATTATTTTATGTTTATATGTTGATGATATGCTTGTAGCTGGGTCTAAAATGGATCACATTAAGGGGCTGAAATGCCAGTTAGCACATGCATTTTCTATGAAGGATTTAGGGGCAACAAAAAAAATCTTGGTATGAAGATTTGCACAGATAGGGAGAACAAGAAATTGATGCTATCCTAGGTTGATTATGTTGAGAAGGTGTTGCAAAATTTCTCTATGGAGAATGCTAAAGTTGTCAGCACACCTTTACCTAGTCATTTGAAGTTGACTAATGAGATGTGTCCAAAAAAACAAGAAGAGGAGGATAAGATGTCCAAGGTACCCTGTGATTTAGATGTAGAAAGCTTGATGTATGATATGGTATGTACAAGGCCATATATTGCACATGTAGTGGGAATCGTTAGCAGGTATATGATTCATCTAGGAATTGAGCATTGGAATGTAGTCAAATGGATTCTTAGATATTTGAAAGGAACATCCAATAAGTGTTTACACTTTGGGAGCTCTATTATTGACTTACATGGCTATGTTGACCTAGATTTGGTAGGAGATATTGATACCAGGCAGAGTACTACAGGTTATGTATTTACTATTGGTGGGGTAGTCATGGGCTAGGTTTCTAGGTTACAGAAGGTTAATGTTTTATCTACTACATAGGCAACCAAGGAGATGATATGGATTCAATTCTTCTTGGAAGAATTGGAACACCCTTAGATGGATAATTATTTGTTTATAGATAGTCAGAGTGCCATTGATATTGTAAAGAATTCAACTCTACATTTAAAGACAAAACACATTCAGTTGCGATACCATTTCATTCAATTAGTTTTAGATGATGGATAGTTAAAGTTGGATAAGATACATACATATGACAATCCAACAGATATGTTTACAAAGGTAGTGACAAGGGAGAAGCTAAATTCCTCTTTAGCTTCAGTTTGTCTTCTAGAGTAAATAGAATAAAAGAACAACAAATTCCAAGGTGGTTTGATCTAGTGGAGCCCCATGTGGTAGTAGTATTGCTACAGGATTAGTCTCCAAGTGGGAGATTGTTGTCTAGTGTGGAGTCAGATTAGTCCCCAAGTGGGAGATTGTTAGTTTATGGTGATTGATCAGGGAAGTACTATATATACTTCATAAATTATTTGGAAGTACTATACATACTATTCGCCAATGGCACAAAATTTTGGGCTACTATTTGCCAATTGGCTATTGCTTATATTTGCCAATTTATGGCCAACATGTTTTAACCCTAAAGCAACAAAGATACTTGTATAAAAGGGCTTAAGGTTAGGGAATATTTCATAAGGTGTGATGCAAAAATTGGTTCTTGCAGTGTTATTGAGCCATAAGGGATTATGAATTGTAATCAGGTTGTAATCACTAGATCATAATAATATTGGACTTGCTTGGTGGATGTAGCCTAGGGTTTGGGTGAACCACGTTAAATCTTGGTGTCTTTTGTTCTTTCTATGTGATCTATCATTTTCTAATATTATTTATATTTGCATGTAATTGTTATTTTTGTCTGTGGTTAAATCCAAATAGTGTTCAATATTATCCCTACCAGGTTGTGCATTTAGGATTTGTTATCTCACTCTACATTTTGTTATTCAAAATTATATCTCTCTATCTACTACAGCCTACTTGGCTTCTTCATTCTTTTATCTAATTGGGTTCCTAGATCAATCACATGTTAGTCAAAGAGGGGCAAGTGTAATCACCCAAAAATGGTCATCTAGACCATTGGCAATGTTCTCAACATTTTTACTAAATTATTGAATTATTTGACTAGATCAAATCTTTAAAAATCAATTTATTTAATTATAACCTATGGTTTGACCACTTTATCCTAAGTCTTTTATTTCATTGAAAGACATTCTCCCTTTTAATTAAATAAAAAGTACCACTTCCCACTTATCCTAAGTGTGCACACATAAAGCATTATTCCTATTTTAAAAATAAAATAAAATACATTTTTGTCTATACATGAATGCACAATTTTCTATGTGAGAGGAATCTTCTATTTTTAAAAAATCTTTAATTCTCCTCCACACATTTCTTTCCCTCTTAAAATTCAACTATTGGTTGTGATTGGTGGAGATGCTTTTGCAAATGGATCACTCAAGATGCATTCTCCTCCCTTGATTAAGCCCCTCTTGGCTTTTAATCTTAACCATCCATTTTTCTTTAAAATGGAGAGTTCTCTCCTTGTTCTAAAATCTTAGACTCTCATGCTAACATTATGTTGTAGGTTTTCTAGGTGACTTTGGAGATTTGAAGGAGCTTGGAGCATTTTCGCATGTATATTCTCATACTTGCATCATGGCTTACTTGCATGTAGCTTAGCTTTCTTTATGCTCTATCTTAGATCACATAAATTAAGTAGGAGACTTTGTAACTCTCTTTGTTAGCTTACATTTCATTAAATTTAGCTTGCATTTTCATTACATTCATCATTGATTCTTGGATATTGGCACTCATTGCCTCTACTCTTTGAATCTCTCATTCTATGGTGCACCTTGCAAGGGTTGCATAGCTTTGGTTCATTTGAGAGCCACCATTTTACTATTTTCACCTTTGCATGAGAGCTACAAGTCACCTCTTGAGATGCCCTCTTTGGTGGGTATTCTTGAGTATAATGGTTTACAGAAGTGTGCCTACTTTTTGACACACATTTACAAGGGTGGTGAAATATGTCTCAACTCAAGATGGGACAAAATCTACATGTGTAGTGAAATATGTCTCAACCCAAGATGCCTTTTAAACTTAGCCAAGATTAGCTCTTCTTTTAGCATCACTGCCAATTTTTCTCCATATCTCAGGCTTAGCCAAATACCTATTGCAATCAAAATGTAGACCTATCTTTTCACACTTAATCCCAATGCAAAATCTCTATAACCAAAATACTACAATAGTTCAAGTAGAATAAAAACAGAGGTGGTACTCATTTACAATGGGTTGATGGTGTGAAAACTTACAATAGATAGCAATATCATTATGTAATTTATTTTATAAAATATCTCATACTTATCAATAGTGAGAGTGGATCTTTATCACTTTTGCATTTTATTATAGCATTGACATTTATGCTCCCTAATTAATATTAAAAATGTTTATGTTTGCAAAACATAGGTAATTATTAGCTTAATTTAAAGCTTGCATTTTTTTCTTTCTGACATACTTAATAAATAGAGGGATACTTTTTAATGTGTGAGTAGTCATTGGAAAGCTTACTCAAGTTTGATTTCAACGAGCTATTGCATCAATAGGTTGGATCTCGTATTGGAGCATTTTTTTACCATTTAGTGTAGGTGTACTTAAAATTAGCATATTTAGAGATAATTTAAAATTATAATAAATTTTGAATGAAAACTCAAAATTAAGTGTCATCTTTTTCCAAAAGTTCATAATTTTCAATTTTCTATCTATTGGGCTTATTTATATTGTAAAATGCTTTGAATTAGAAAGTACCAAAAAGTGGGAGGTCACCAAAGTTTGGATCAAGGAAAGAGTCTTGAGTCATGCTTGCGAACACTTATATGAGTTGTGCAATTGAACTCTTCCACATTTCCCTTTCAACATTTATTTCTACACATCAAATTGGAAAAAATGGTGTACTAAGCATAGAGAACAAAACCCTTAAGTCTCCAACACCTTTCAATTATAATGAATATAAATTGGTTATTTCCCTTCTATTGAAAAATTAAGGGTTTTAAAGTGTAATATGGATAAAGTAAAAGAGTCCAAATGCAAGAAAAAAAAGATAAAGAATTTTTTTTAATAAATGTGATCAATCATTTGGCACACTATGCCTAAATCTATCTAAACTTATATTCCATGTAGAAGCCTTGAAAAACTCAATGAAGTTGGGCTTTCCCTTGAACAACTCTTTTGGAAGGTTGGTGAACTAAGAAGTCACAAGTTAAAAAATGAACTAATAACTTTAAGTCCAAGAGACTCTGACACAATGGATGATATTTTTCACAAAATTTAAGGTTGATGAACTAAGAAGTCACAAGTTAACAAATGAACTCATAAGTTTAAGTCCAAGATACTTTGACACATTGACACACTGGATGAGTGTTTTCACAAAATTTTAATTGCTAAGGTTACAACTTACATAATGTGGCATAGAAAAAAAAAGGATCAACTCATCCCATCCATTCTTTCAAGACTATGTGCTGCCTTTTTGTTTTTGTATCCACCTTTTATTCCACTAAGAGATCTCTTGAAGCCGCGTGGAGAATGCTAACTTTGGGTAATTTCATTGCAAACTTAACAAAGGGACAAAAGAAGTTTATAAAGATGGGCATCTTGGGTAACATTAAACCTCAAGCCCTCATTGCAAGAAAAAATAAACAAAAGGCATCAAAATAAGGGGAGAGACAAAAAAATCAACAATATAAGGAAAGTGAGGTAGATGATAAATTTGTGCTCAAAATGACACTTTTTCAAATCAAGAAAAAACCCAGACAAAAAAATTGAAATGTACATTTTGTAGACATCAAGACATAATGAGAACAAATGTATACAAAACCAAATTCATCACCTAAAACATTTTCTTGAGAAATACTAAATTTTAGAAATGCAGATAGAGTCTTCATCAAGTTCAAAATCTTCTAAGGAAATGGATAAAAGTAAGGGTCACACACTAATTATTTTATATATCTAATATTAATATCCACCATCACCTCTTACATCAAACTACAAATATTATTCATCAAGAGCATCAAAGGTTCTTTCCATGGGGCAGCACATGACGTGTTCGAGTATATTCTAAGAGAGGAATTTTCATGCATTTTATCTCTCTTTTGGAGAGTAGTTTGTTTCCCATATGGTTTTCTACCTTTCTCCACTTTAAAGATGAGTTGCATTATATGAGTACCTAGCAAGGCTAGTAATCATGAACCACCATGACCATCTTTTTATCCATTACTCAAGGGTGTGGGGGGTGAATAGTGCAATGTCATGACTAGCTTAAGATTACTTCGAGGATATTTAGAAGCATGCCTCATCTTATATTCCTGAGATATGTACTTACCTAATGAGACACTTCTTACATACACCTTATATGATACTTGCCAGGTTTACTCACCCATATATAAAGGGGTAACTAGTGATCATTACCTACCTGCTCACTTTGCTTGATTTTCTATATAAGAAAACCTACATTGTACATTTTCCTTGCACACTTCTATTCAATCTTTTTCATATTGCAATATTTCTTTCAGCCTCATAGTATGATGCTCTCATTTTTTAATAGAATCTTAGTGAATAAAAATAATAATAAGAGAAAATGACTTAATCTATTCTTAAAATTGTAATATAATAATATACTAATAAATATATTAATAATTAAATTATATATTAAAATTAATATAAAATATAAAAGTAAGAAATAATAATTAAATATCATTATGATATATAGTTAATAATATATGATATAATCTATTATCAATAAAATAAGAATTAAATAATAAAAATACTATGAATAATAAATAGATAAAAGCAACTATAAGAAATAATATTGTGAAAAAATATTTTACCTTTCTAAAAAGGATTTAATTATAAATGATAATAGATTTTAAATAAGTACACAGATAATATGATATAAAATTATAGAACTAACTAAATCTTATAAAAGGTCAAGAGATATTTAATTAAAAGGTTTGACTCCTTCCAAATAGGATATAAAAGGGAAGAGAGCTCATTTGAAAGAGGATGGAATGATAGAAAAAATATAGGATTTAAAGGAATAATAGAAGATGAAAGGAATGTGAAGAAAATAAGGAAGTGGTACTTTCAAATGGCAGCAATGATGAAAGGATGTGACTCTTTGAAAGGGGTGCAATTGTAAATGGTTGTGACTCTTCAAAAAGGTTGTAATTATAAAGTATTTAACTTTTTGAAAGGATTATGATTATGAGGGATTGTGGCTTTTTGAAAAGGGTGTAATAGGAAGGGTTGTGACTTTTTGAAATGATTGTGATTGTGAAAAGTTGTGACTTTTTGAAAGGATATGATTATAAAGTTTTGTGACTTTTGTTATACAGGGTCAATTGCAAAGGGTCAAAAATTCTCCTAAACATGGTAAAGAGGTGTGATATTTCACTTATATAGGTAGACTACCACAATCTATTAAGACCATGTGCAATGCATCTATTCTTGGAATCAACCAATACATAATTATATAGGGAAACCATGACATGTGATAGGATGTGTGCATTACAAGTAGTATCAGAGCATGTTCCTTCCATCTAGAGGGAATTTATAAAAAGAGAGTCTCAAACTGCAAGAAAAGGAAAGGAAGCATGACTTCTGACTGATAAAAAAACATCATTTAAAGTAACACATATTAGTTAATGATTGAAAATTCAGACTAATATCAATATATTTTTCTAATATATAGGAAATAATGAGGATCAAGTATAAACCTTTAAAATGATCAAGAAGAATCATGAATCAAAGTAGCACTAGCCACAGAGGGCATATCCAAGATAACCCATCAGCAATTTGTCGATGACACCATCCTCCTAGGGGAAAGTTTGATGGTAGAAGCTTGAAATTTCAAAAAAAATATCTCAACATATATGGAAGCATCTAGGAAAAACTTAATGTAGAAAAATCCGATTTTGTTTTCTTAAACACCCCACCACAATTAGAAGAAATAATTTTCCAATTCATGGGTTATAAAAAAGGGGCTATACCTTCTAAAAATCTAGGCATTCAACTAGAAAGAGTATGAAAGAAACTACATATTGGAATCCTTTTCTAGAAACAGGAAAAAAAATGGAGACATGTAAAGGTAATGGCTAACAAAAGCAGGTAGAGAAACCAAACTTAAGCCAGTTATATCAGCAATACCAATATCATGTGTGATGTCTCCCTCTTCCCAAAGGTGTTAAAAATAAGTTAGATAACAAAAATAAGAAACTTATTTTGGAATGGGCTAGAAGACCAAAAAAAGAAAGCTCTAATAAAATGGGACAATATTTGTAGACGTAAAGAATTTGTAGGCCTACGAACCAAGAATCTAAGTTGGCAAAACTAAACATTAGGGGAAAAATTAGTATGGGGGATGTATCATGAAAAAGAAAGTAAATGGGAAAAAATATTGTATTGTAAATATCTAAAATTAGAAGACCCACTTTCTATTTTTTGAACTATAAACCCTGTCAAGGGATGAAGAACATGGAATTTTATGTTGCATTATCATCCCCTAATCTTCAATAACTTAACATGGGACATAGGAGATGGACATAATGATCAATTTTGTGAGGATTCTTGTGATGGTCTTCCTCCTCCAGATACTTATAATCTTCCCCAAAATATTAAGAACACTTTGACCAACATTTGGGGAAACTTAGTTCATAATTATCAAACCATCATCATAAAATACCAATTAATAGTTTGTAAATGGAAATCAATATCATAAATGAGCATATCCGATCAAGAAAAAATACAATATGAACTCTTTATTAGTCAAAGAATAGAGAATTTTAAAAATAGGGTGGATAAACTAATAACGAGTTCATCCAAGGATGGAAAATATAGAGTAAAAAATGGATATGAATTAATCGCTAAATGTCAAAGATGGGAAAACATAGAAATTCCTTGAACCTTGTGTTGGGATCCAGCATGCATTCTAGAAGCGAGAATTGCAACCATCCAAAAGAGGATCCTAGCAGTCGATCGATTCATGAACATGGGTTATGAAGGACCATTGAAATGTCCCTTATGTAAGAGCCACTTTGACACAACATAACACCTATTGTATAAATGTCCATTTTACAATGAATGTTTGCAATGGCTATGTAAAAAAACTTAACTAGTACTCAGTTCTGTCAAAAGCTAGAGGATCACCTCAGAAGCTGGCCTAAAAATGAAAAATCAAAATTCTATAGCAGTCTTTGGAAGATCTCACCATAAATTTTATTATGGGAATTTTGGAAAGAAAGAAACCTTAGAACATTCAATAATGAAGAAATGTCAATATCTACATTCCTTAATAAAGTAGAAGCTAGCATCATTGAAAATATGAATAAGGAACTTTAAAAACTCAGCCTTAGAAGAAGGAACTTTCTCTGATTGAGATGTAGAAATGAGGCAAAATTGGCACTATCTCATTAACCCTTCCATGTTATACCCAAAATCCAGTAAACTAGCTTGTCTAAACTATGAATGGATCCCACCTCCAAATGGATGGGGCAAGTTAAATTTTAGAGCTTCTAGAGGAAATCAAAGGAAGGAAGGAATGGTATGTATTATATGTGCCACTAATAGGGATTGGATAGCCAAATGAGCATGATATATAGGGGAGGTGACTAATAATATTATTGAATTAGAAGCTCTTATAGAAGGTTTAAATCTAGTCTAGAACTAGGAATCCAAATTTTAATTATCAAAGGTAATTCACAAATTATTCTAAATGCTATAAGAAAATAAGAAACCCCCAACTAGAAACTCAATTCCCAATTGGAAACGCTAAAATACTAATTGACAAATCTAAGGAAATTAGAATTCAACATATTTTTTCAAAGAAGGAAATAAGGAAGCAAACAATCCAACAAATATAGGTGCAGATGGAAAAGAATTGTCAATTATAAAAGAATAAAAAATAATTATATAAATCTAATGCAAAAAATAACTAGGCAAATACGATCTTAATATCTCAACAGTAGTAACTATGATCTATTATTGGTAGTTCATGAGTTGTCATCCTTCGTAGCATAGAAGATACAATGGTAGTCATGTTTCATATTCCATGTAGTTGCAAATGCAAATATTTATAATCCCTTCTAAAATTTAGGTTGGTGTGACCTCTTCAAGGCTTAGCAATGTCGACCCTCATCAAACTTAGAGGTCCATCAATACAAATTGCATTCAATAATCCTATCAATAGTTGGAGACTCGGGAGTATCTTACTTGCTCCCCTCTTTTAGTAGTTTGGGAAACACAAATAATTTTGGGAAAATAATATTTTTTAAATAGTGATAAATACAAAGTAAACTCAAACATCCTGACAATGTTTATTACTTTAGCCTTACAGGTGGACCCTAAAAAAGTCACCATCAAACTACTATACAAGAGAGTGTTTATAGCAATATACATCCAAAATTTGGAGACACTAATTTCAAACATCAAGGAAGAACTAACTATCCCCAAACCAAGAATCTATCAGCGGATAATGATAGGTAATAGAGAAGTCCTGACATATCGCATTTTGGAAGTTGAAGATGTTGAAGGGCTTCTTGAATGGACAACAACCCTCAGAAGAAACCTAGATTTCCTATTTCATTTTCTTCATGTCCATCTCCCCACCCCCCAAATTAACTGGATTGATACATTAATTATGGAAGACTAGATAGAAGCATGGGAATGGGATGTGAATATGATACAAGAGGAATTTGTAGAAGAAATTGTGGATTGAAATATTTCAATCGAAATGGATTCTTTATAATATGGTATTTTATCATTAATGGAATAATATTATTATGAAAATCCTTCCCTCAATTTGGTCTTAGTTTCCCTAGATTATCTATGTTATAAACTTTCAATTTTACCTTTTTTTAAAGCACGATAATAATTGATTGCACTTTGGTTGAGATTAGAAATAGATCATAGTAAGAAACAATCCTATAATTATTCCACTTCAAGTACCATATCTTATACAAATCCATTCGCAAAGGAATTAACATAAAATGTCTAACCAATCCCAATCCCAAATGATATGAAATTAATAAAAATCATGATTTTACATACTCCCTATACAAAAAAATGGATGAATATCAGTACACATTAATTACAAATGTGCCAAGGACAGAGAGAAAATCATGATAAGTATTGGAAATAGAAATGAGACCTTTAGAAAATCAACTTGAAGCACTCTTAATCATGGAGGATGTGGCTATAAATTAGAGTTGAGCAGAGAAATGTCATTGGTGTCTTAGCTTGTTTAAAAGATTCTATGGTCCTTCATTAGCTATTAATACTCCTATCCAAATGAAGATAAGAAAGACAGAATGTCCTTTTGGGGGAAAATTACTAAGTTGAGAATTAGGAAGATGGTTAAAATTTTTTAAATGACCTGGTTTATAGAGCTATCGATAGATTTATAGGGGAAGAATTTCCTACTCTCATGGATAGGTAGAAACATAACATGGACATAGTAGCTATGTTCATTGCTACAATCTTACATGTCGGTGGGGATAAAACTGCTATTAGGGATTTTTGTAGAGCAATGTTTAAAAAACCCATCATCAAGGAACTTGACTTAGTTTTAGAAAACATAGATGAGAATCTTTGCATTCCCAAGAGAAGTGAGTGTGGAGCCCATAATTTCCTGATTCAAGTGTTTCCAATTTTGGAGATCAATAATCGTGAGAATTTGGAAGCAATAAGGAAGTAGATAATCAGGAATTGTATATTTTTTTTGGTCTTTACACACACCTGCATTTGTGAAGATTCATAGGGTTATGACTAGTATATCGAGGAAGAAGGTTTAATGGTTTGAATATTGTCCCTCTTGTCCTTTTTGGGGTTTTCCCCTTCAGGTATTATCCTTTTGTACTTAGTCTCCATTGCTTTCTTTCCCCTGCATTCTCTGTGTATTTCCCTTGTCTCCTCAGGCTGGCTTTTTTTTTTCCCTCTTAGTATGGGCCCTTAGGGTTTTTATTTTTTCCCTTTTGTTCCCTAGGGCTTCCCTTCTTCTCAATTAATTGTCCAATCATGTCTCTCTTGTCTTCTGGCCTATATAAAGGCTTAGCTTGTCTCTTAGTGTGCCTTATCCTTTATTTAAATATTCTTAGACACAGCATGTAAATAAAAATATATTAATGAAACTAGACTTGTATTCATAAATGAGAGCAACTAGAATGTTATCATAATTTGGTTCATTTACACTAGCATTTGGGTTGACATTTGTTTACACAAATATTTGGTTCAACTCACTTTTAGTGAAGGCTTCTATTCATTTTTAATTTTTAGTAGATTGTTTTACAATATGAAACATTGATTTAAATAAAATAGTTGTAATGAAATTCCTCTGCCTCCCTATCTCTTAAAAATTTATTCATGGGGTTGATTTTTTTAGTTAAGAGATTGTAAATTTGGTTTATGGGGTAGTGGTTTCATGGTATTCTTGGATTTAAAGATTTGGGCTTCTCTGGATAGGTTTCTTGTCTTTCTGACCTCCTTCTATTCTTTTTGTTTCTTCTTTTATCCCTCTCGCTTCCTTTTGTTATGTTCTTGGTCCTATTTCTTTGCCATATTTTCTTCTTTTTTGTCTCTTGGGTCCCTCTTCTCTGTAGGTTTCTTTTTCTTTTTCCTTATGTCTCTCCTACTCTTTTTTTTTAGTTGTTTCCCTTGTGTGGGCTCCTTTCCTTGGTCTGTTCGATTGCACTTATTTGTTCTTTCGAGCCTTTTCCATTTTTGTTTCTTTCTTAGTTGGGTCCTCTCTTTCCCATTCCCTCATTTTCCTATTATTTGAGTTTTTTAGTTTTCTCTTAGTTCAATTTTTGTGTGCCCTTTGTTTTAGTCTTGTTTTTATGCTCTTTTGTGTTGTCGTTTTGTTTTTTCTCTTTGTGTTTTCCTTTATTTTGATTCTTCTTTGTTCTTCTTCCTCTTTCTTGCTTTTTGTCTTTGGGTAGTGTTTCTCTTCGTCTACCTTATATTTTTGGTCTTTTTTGCTAGCAAGCCTAGCTCGCATATTCGTTTTCTTCTTGATTGTTTATGTCTCTCTGTTTTGGCTTGCCTAATATCTAGGTTTATATTCTAAGGATTTAAAAACTATGTCTAGTATTTTGGCTTTGGTATTTTTAGTTTCTTATTGTTCCCATTTCATTCTTACACTAGTACATTTAGGTTTCATTTGACAATGAGCCAATTTGGCTTGTCAAATTCACTTTTTTAAAAATATGATCCTCATAACGTCAAATCTCAAAGATCCTTAAGTTTTTAGTAAAAATTTTGATGACACTTAAGTTTATCGTCAAAGTTTTGACATTGTTGGGATATAAAGAAAAAAGAGAAAAATGAAACTTCATTTTATATTCACGCAACAAAGTGTGCGGGTGGGAGAGTTCAGTGTTATTCCTAGGTGTGACGACGATCTTCAAGGGGAGGGTTCAACATTGTTCAAGGTAACTTCGTCATTTTAATGGGTTGGGACAATGTTAGGGAAACTAAAAGTCATTAAATTTTGATTTATTGTTGTATTTCTTACCTCTCCCATTTAAATTAGGGTTGACGCATACCCTCCTCCCACCTGTCGAATGCTCAAAATAATTGTGTCTCATGTACTCCTAATACTAAAATGATTTTGATCTCCATCACAATTTGGAAAATAATTTCATTTGGACTTTGGTTTTGTCAACATTTTTTGCATTTCATGCCTCTTCCATTTCTTTCTTGTGTTTTGTTCATTGGCTTTTTCAGTAAATCCCTTACAGTGTTTTCTACTCGAGTAAGTGCATTTCATGATAAATTGAATTCCGTTTTTAAGTGGATGATCTGCTTCAATTCCTTTTCATACTCCAATGAATTATTTCTAGGTTTTCTAATATGCAAATCACAATTTAAAAAATTATGGAAAATCATTACAGAGAAACCCATGAATTTCTCATTTTTTGGGCATAATATTTAGGAATGATTTTAAAGAATTGGGTCTTATATTCTTGTAAATTAGGATCTTAAAAAGATTGATGCAAGTCTAATATTTCATGCTTTGGCTAAGTTAATGACATTGTTGCAACTGTTAAATAGTGATTAATGTTCTTTACCCAACCCAATCAAAAGTAAAAGCAGAAGATAGCCATAAGTAAAAGCAAAAGATAGCCATTGCTAGGACAATCTTGAAAACCCACTTAGTGATATCATTGGATGAAGAAAAGAGAAATTTTTCCATAAAATTTGGCAATGAAACCTATTTTAAGAGAGTATGAGGAGTTTTATAATAGTTGGTACCTATTAATGTGTATTTTTCCCATCTGTAGTGGTGGCAATTGGTCTTCTTATTTACCAAAGCATAGTGATATTTAATAATAGTGCAAGACATTAGTGGGACAAATAGATGGCTATAGATTTTTAGGAAAATCAAGATCATTATTCAAGTGGGTGTTATTCACCATCAATTGTGGTTTGGCAAATTGTTGAGTTTCTTGGTCTGTTATGAGTTTGAAGCAATATTATTAGATCCATAAATATTGTACACCAAGAAGTTTTAGGGTGGTTTTAAGCATTTGTATTTTAGGATCTTGAATTTATTTATTATTAAATTATCTTTAAATATTTCCACCAATGGCATTTCATCACATCTTGTTGACTCTCATTTGAGGAGTTTATGACTAAGATTATAAAGGTGAGGTCTTCATATGTGAAATCGGGGGGAAAAAACTAAGGAACACAAACATATTTGAAATATTGATGATTTACATGTATAAATTTACTACATTGCATAAATTTACCTAAAATGGAACACTAAGATGAAGATATTTTGTGTACATAGTAAATTTTAGAGTACATCATTCCATGCCACAGGGCATACTATAACTTCCAATAATATCAATAAAATGCTTTATGATTATTCTATAAATGTTGGCATAATCCTAAAATGCATAGATAAGTGGGAGGCTTTTTATTGAGCCTTCACTAAGACTATTACCTTATGGAAAATATTGTCGCTTCTCCTATAGATTCAATTACCATTGTTTCATCAATATGTCCTCCTACAATGTAACTTGTTGATAAACTCCATTGCTATACATGTGCCCATTTTTAACCATTTTTTTAGTATGGATATTTGACGTGGGTTTAATATGATCATTTATTTCTTTTATAATATTTTCTTCGAGCTTGAGCCAATAATCATGATTTCGGTTATTCATTTTTTAGTGCTTTATATCGAGTTTGCTCAACTTTATTTCGAGAACCTCTGCTTGATTGTCATATATGAACTCGGACGGTATCCTATTGGCATATATTCAATTAAAACATTATTCTTTTCAAAACTAGATATGGCTCCTCATTAGACAACAATCTTCTCCACATATAGAGCGCAATCTCATATATATGTGAAACTTATTAATAAGACACAAAGTCTATCGTTGTTTGTATTTCTCTTCATTGCATATATTTCTTGCTTGCAATATTATTATGAATATACTTTCATTGTTGACTGCACATTTGAAGTTTTACACTCGCAATACTTGATGCTTAATTCTCTATATCACACCATATCCACCATGGTCTGTCAAATGAAGAAATTTTGCCATGAATTAATTTTGATATTTGACTACGTACTTAAAACTCATCTAATGACTTTTGTTAGTGTTTATAAAGCTCTACATAACTCATATCTTTATAGGATGTATTCCCATAGCTCCTGAAGCATATAACATATGTAATATACATCAGAAAATTTATGTGATTTACACTTTTATTTCTTCTGTCTGTAGACCACTTGTTTAATATTCAGAAGAAAAAAAAAATTAAGTGATTTGAATTATTCATGTAGAAATATTTTTGGCATTAGGAGGAAACAGATCTTTAGACTCCAGTCTAATAATTTAATTTAAAAAACTTAAACTAGTGGAGCAATTTTTAATCCTTACATTTGTTGTAGGGACAATTTAAAGAATTTTGAGGGAAAAAGTGAATGTATGATCTTAGTGACATTATTCAAAGAGTATCAAAACATATCAACTCATTTGCAAATAATATGTTTGTAATGACACAACATTTGAAGATTATCAAAACATATATCAAGTGCTTACATTCAATTTTTAAGATTGAAATCTTCAAATAAATGTAATCTATGGTCAAATGTTTTGAATTAATACCATCTTGGTTTAAAAATTATAATATAGATTTAACTATACAACTAAATAAGTTAAAGATGTTGCATTAATTAATATTAATACTAATCTCACAAAGATATTAATGAGTTACTAATAAATACTTCTCACTATATTTGTCCCCGTGTTTTTACATCCTTTGAATATCCTCTATTTTTCCATCACATAAATGACACAACCCTTTTGTTCATTTAAACTATTGTCTTCACTCTTCCATAGTTCTTCCTTCCATGGTGTTGTTAAGGTTGGTTGTAAGATGAGAAGTGGTAGCAACATATTTTGAGTGGCAACATACATAAATGAATATTTTTTGTTCAAAATCAATGCCAATATATAATATTGTTGATGATAACTAATTCTAACAATTGTGAATGTCGAAGGCTTTAATTGTATCCTTAGCACAATGTACTCATGATTAAGAGTTATTCACTACCTATGGACTCTATTGAATGTTTAGTGATTGATGTCTTTGTAGATGTCTATTTCATTCTCATTTGCATGTAAAACAATTTCATATGTTACTGTGGTATGCTCATTTCTTATAGATTAAATCAAACTAGTTGTAGGTTTGGTATGGATTAATTTCCATATATTCTCTAATCAAAGCTAACAACAACAGGGATCGTAGATTTTCAAAAACCAACAAATATAGCGATATTTTTTAATGAATGTTTTTCTTATTATTATATATATTTATATTGTATAATTCATTTGATTTATTTAGATTTCATCCTTACTAAAGAGATAGTAATATTTTATTATTTTATTATTATCAATTATATACAAGTTACTACTAATGCTTGTATGTTTATATTTAATACAATTTTATAGCCCGAATATTTTCTTGTGAAGAAAGTCCATGCCTAACAATATGAATCCAGAATAAAATAGCTCGTGCCAATTGCTAGATTGTGGTCTTAGTTCAAAAGAAAATGCAATGGAAAATGTTATTGTCCTTGCAAAAAATGCAAGGGCTTAAAGAATCGAAGAGGTCTAATCACAACAACTCAGAGACATTGTAGCCAACATGATCACATTGAAGGGGGGAAGTATTTTCATCCTTTGGTGAATGTAGATTTCATACGGGTGCAATATGGATGTGTGAATATTAAAGCAAAAGGTAATGCTCTCATTGAAGAAGATGATCCTAAGGCAAAGAACACAATTGAAGATGTTGGTATTGATGCAGCTAATAATGTGCCAAAGAACAGGATTGAAGAAGATGTTACTAGCACAACTGATGAAGATGATGACGATAGTTATAGTCATGCATCTAATGATGATGATGAAGAGAACCTTGATATACCTATAATTGAAAAGGCATACGATACCATGTACCAAGGCTCCCAAACAAAACTTCTCTCTATTGTATTGTTACTAGTAAACTTCAAGGTTATGAATGGTATATCCAATGTAGCTATTGGAAATACTCAAGACTAGCTAGGTTATCGAGAGAGGAGGGCTAAATCAGTAACCGCAAAAACTTTAAATCAATTCAGCACTTAACCATATAAATCCTTCTCCATTCATTCTTCTAATATATTGCATGCATGAGAAAAGATAAACAGTCATAACACATGAACACAGTATTTTGGTGACCCAGAAACATTCCAAATAGAAAGTAAAACTGGGGTGGGGATTATACCCACAAAATTTGACTATTGCAGTAAAAAGTTGGCCTATTAGGGCTTACATTGATCACTTCTGATGATCTACCCTATTAAGAGAAATTTGGACTACTAGGTCCACCTTGTTAGAGGCTTTATAAACATGCAATGAAGTATGCACTTTGTTAGGAGATTTATACAAAGATTGTTAAGTCTACCCTATTAAAGGATTTGGAAAATTGATTCACCTGTCAAGATGAAACAATAAATCTGACTTACAATTTAATTGCAAAATAGATCTTGAAGTATATATCACCTCTTGTGACTGATATGTCCTTGCTGCTCCTTAATGACCTTGTTGAATACTTTGTTATGTTGCTGATTTGCATTCACTCTTCTCAAACAGTACATATCCATTCCTTAACATACTTGTTATCATCTCATTGTAAATGATACAATACATTACATATATACCATTTCAATAATTATAATTGCAAGGTTGGCTAAAAAACCAGTAAACAAAATAATACTGAGTCGGCCAAACAGTAGAAAACTCGAGCTCTTCAAGTTGACTTGGTGACCTTCTGATACTTGGCATCCACTGCATTACTCGACATCATCATGCACTCGGTACAAGTAGAAACTCGGTCCATACTAATCACACAATGTAGCTTGGAACTCGGTAACCATTGGAGACTCAGTAGATATAGTGTCACTCGATAAATACTACACATCCATCACTCGGTAGAAACTGACTTCATATCACACAAATTGATAACTCGGTAGACATTGTGAAGATCAATAACCACTATCTATTCGGTGAATACTGTAAGCTCAGTATACACTGTTGAACTACCCATTCACTCGGTAGCTTCAGGAATACTCAGTGAGAACTGCTCGACTTCTAAACTTGCAAGGTAACTACTAAATGCTCAGAATAAACTGTAGACTAAGTGATGAGCTTAGTAAGCATTTAGAATCGAATAAGTGTTGTCACTAATGACAAATACAATATAATGTCAACAATCTCCCCCTTTGGCATTAGTGACAAAAACACTTATGTGCCAAAAGTTATGTATACTGACATACTGAGTTTTAATTTTTCAAAATTGATCTTTGTAAAGCTGCTATATATACATATCTTACATATCTCCCCCATACATATGGCATAATGTATACATAGCTTTTGTCTGTACATATATCAATTTATTTTCTCCCTTGATTTCTCCACAAGTCTCTTTACTCCCCCTATTCTCTCCCCTTGTTCATCTCATACTCCCCCTTTTTGAAAATAATGCCAAAGGGTATATACAATATATTCAAATAGGGACATCAAGATGTGAGATAAATTCAGAGTGTACCTTGACAATAAGAGCCAACATCTTATCCCAATTATCTTGCAAAATTTTGCAGGTGGAGAGGGCCACTTGAACTTTTGCAAAAAGTTTAATCATATGATCTACTACTGAAAATTTGTTATTTTGAATATGCAATATGTTTCTGCATTGGGTCCATAACTAGAAGGATCATATTTTGGATGTCAATCAGTGTAGACCTGATCCTAGCTTCCTCTTTGAGTAACTATGCATGTGTTTCTGACAAAAATTTCACCTTCATGTGATGTTTTGAGCTTGAACTCGGGTCAAGCTATAACCTTTGAGCACTAGCCTTCATGTCTACATCAATCTTATTCAATTTCTCCTTTATATCCTCGGTGTACTCGGTAACATCACAAAGCTTGCCAAAAAGTGATGTTACATTTGTGAAGGATTGATCAAGGTTGCTCAAAATTGTAGATAATTCTACCTGATTTATTGCAACATGTTGAGCAATGTGCTCAGGCCCTTATCATCAAATTTCTTCTCTACCCTTTCAATGAGCTTCTCTTGGCCAGAAGTGTCCTCATTGAACTTATTCACAATCTCTTCTAATTGTAACAAAATCTATTGAGAGGAGTCAACATCAACACCTATAGCCTCAGTAATTATATTTTTGGCATTCTCAATTATAGTAAATTCTCTGTCTCTCTCTTCTCTAAGTTTCTTCTACCTTACCTTTTGCTATAAAAGTTGACTAACTAATCTCATTTCATTAGCTATGGCAGTGTCCAGATCTATCTTAGGAATAACAATTTCTTTGTCCAAATCTATGTCTTCATCAATTGTTTTCCCAATAAACAGAAGTTTTAGAGGAGTCTTTGGTTTTACTTTTGTGCTTACTTCCTTGGACCTAGAAATAGAAATAATAGTTGAAGTAGTTGGACTAGCAGAAAAGACTTGAATGGTGTAATACTCCAAAATTGGCTCATTGCCATTATACCAATTCTGGTCTATTTCTGATAATTTCTAAGTCCTATTCTAATAGGCAATTCTTATTCTGCTATTCACTACTTGACTTAATTGTCAGATGCAGAAAAACCCTAATCTGCATTCATCATATTTCTTATTTAATTCCTATAGTACGTACTCATATTAGTCGCATTAAACCTACTTGATTTAATTATAATTTAATTATTAAGTATTTATACTTTAATTAAATTAAATTATATCCTAAGGCTAATGTACTATGGAATTAAATTTATTTAATTTAAAAAATACGCCTATCTTGATTAATTAAATGTAATTATTTAATTAAATGGGAAAGGTATTTCTAATTAATTAAACGAAATTATTTAATTAAATGGAGTACTTACTTCTAATTAATTAAACAAAGTTATTTAATTAAATGGAAAGTCATTCCTAATTAATTAAATGAAGTTATTTAATTAAATAAGAAAAGTGTCTCTAATTAATTAAAGATTATTTAATTAAATAGAAAAAGTAATTATGAGAGCATATCTCATTTTATTAAATTAAATATCTCAACAAAATCTCTCTTCAGTTCAAAAAGGGAAATTTCCAGTTCACTATTGATCAAAAATGAGTTAAATCAGTTAACTCCTTTTTCTACTCAATTTAAATCAGTTAACTCCTTATTTTACTCAAATTAAATCAGTTAACTGCCTTTAATTTGGGAATCTCCCTTTATGACTAAACCTCATCTTCAATCCTGACCGTTGATCCGAATTGATCTCAACCATTGATGGATTTTAGGAAAGTCTATTTAAGAGACCCTCATCTCTTCATTTTAGAGGTTGAATGAGAATTTGCATCGAATTGCTGCTGGATTGTGCATTCATTTGAGCTCCCTACTTTCATATTCATTTTCTAGATTCAATATGCATACATTTTAGCATAACTTTTTTTTACATGTTTTTAGATTAAACGTGCATACTCCATTCTAGAATAATCTGCATTCACATATAGATTAGTCGCATCTTCTTTTTAAATCCTTCGTTCTTACAGGGTCTGGTTGCTTAAACACCTCAAATCTGAGGATATCTGATAAGCAATTCCCTTTAGATAGAAGGCAACAGGTCACTTTGCAGGCTGATTTTCGGATGAACAATCCAATTTTCATTCTGGGATGAATCTGCATACAATGACAGTGTTGAAGTGTGTGTGTTAGCAGAGGCCGCATATTCACGCATACATTTCTAGCGCCCACCGTGGGGCACGAAAATCAATTTTTCTGGCCTCTTTCTGTATTTTTTAATCATTTTTTTTGTTCTCTATCTGTACAAATTCGGGAATCTTCACGCAAGACTGTTCATTTTCGCGCGAAGATTCGAAATCTTTGCACGAAGATTCTCTTCGGGTCGTGCGAGAAAGTTCCTGAGCACACAAAATTTTGCACGACACTTGTTTCTTCGCGTGGGCCAAAAATAGTTTTGCAAGAGATAGAAATAACTTCGCGCGGCTCTATCAAAAATTTTGCATGGCACTTGTTTCTTCGCGTGGGCCAAAAACAGTTTCGTGCAGGCTCCAAACAATTTTGCGCGAGACAGAAATAACTTCGCGCAGCTCTGTCAAAAATTTCACGTGAAACTCTGCTATTTTTGCATTGATTTTTGTGTTTTCTAGTTTTTCTACTAACTGCTCACTGTTTCTGGGTTTTTCATGTTTTTTGTTTTTTTTGGAACAGCAATACAGAAGACAGCTTTTTTCCAATTTTCTAGATAAATAATGTAAAAAAAAAAAAAGAGTATAAAACGAATTTTGACTTTTGATGTTTTCATAGGTTTTAGCATTTTCTAAGCTTTTTTATGGGTATAAAAATGAACAAAAAAAGTTAAATTTTATTTTCCCATAGTTAAGCTTCAGTTTTCACTAACATGTTTTCTCTTAAGCATCTTTATTTCCATTTTTTTGATTTTTTTTGCAGCATAACAGCAGTTTACGAGACAATTGGAAAAGCATGATAAAGTTGCTAAAAATAGGTAAAACATCTACTAAGCGCGTTGCGAGGATTACCAGGTAATTCTCTTTGACTAATAACACTTCATTTGGAGCTAAAACGAACATCTCTTGTGTCAAGCTTGTGTGTATTTCCTTCCTTGTTCTCATTTTACAACACATGCATAATTTGATACTAGGTTGTGATCTCTATTAGTTTCATCTAGCAGGCTTAGTTATTAGTGATAGATCTAATTAGCTATCTTGGGTTATTGGACTTGCTAATCCGCCGGCCCCTCATTCCACCGTGTGGTTGCAAGATCAGCACCACGTTAAAAGGGAGGGGTCTACAGGACATAAGCGTCAAATGCTCCACAAGGCAACCCTTTTGTGCTTTCTAGAACTCACTAATTTCTGAGTTGTGGACTCATTTTGGCTTATGTGAGGGGTTAAATGTTCCACATCTTTGGTCTCACCTCACATTAGTTAAAGCGTTAAGTGTACCACCTTGTGCTTTTTTATTGCTTTTGGATAGATTTGCTTTTGAAAATTAACATCTGTACACACATAGTAATTAAGCCCCCATGAAAACTATTCGTGGATCTTGAGGGAGTGGGTTCCTAGTGAAACTCCTCTCTAAGATGGATTCCTTGTAGGTGGGGAGGATACTTTGAGCATCTCATAGATAGATGAATCTTCAACTTGTTGATTGAGGCATCCTTTCTCCGGAGAGGTTGATAGATCACTAGGAGTTGATATCATAGATCTTTAAGAGATACTCTTAGTTTAGTGTGTCAGATTAATCTGTCTGCTTTGATTGGGCTAAAGGTGAAAAGGTGTCAAAACTTTGAATCTGGAAGCTAAGTCCCCTTGTGGTACACTATTGTGATTCAGTGACCTTTAGAGAGGGTTAACCGTAGCAGACAATCCCTCTACAGGGAAAACTGCGTTGAGGAAACCTCAAGCGGTAATAGCCATTTTCGCCATGGTAGTGAAAACTGCTATATAAATGTCCTTGTGGAAGAAATCTCCATGGGTGTGGTTCATTGTGGGTTTTCAGATCTCCCTAGCAGCTCTTGAAGATTAAGTTCTCGGACTGTGTCAAAACCTTGATGCGCCGAGATTGGAGGTCATCGCTATGAGTCATTAAAGTTGCAGAGTCAAACCATTACTAAAAACCTTAGAGAGGCCAACTTTTATTTTTTAGGGATGTATGCGTGATTGCAAAAGCTTTTGAAAACATACACAAATAGCTCTCCTAGGGATTAGCACAAAACTAAGTCACTTGATTGTTCATGCACAAGGTTGCTTTTGTCCTTGCTCATTGTTTTCAAATATGCTTGATATCACCTGCTTGTTGTTCTACATGCCTGTTTATCTGCTTTCTTACTAAAACGATCTAAAAAGTCCAAAAATATTGCCAAAATCAATCATTGTTCTGAAACTGATCTTCTTTCTCACACGAAAACTTTTTTAGTCTCGCACAAAATCATTTGGTCCTCACACGAAATCATTTTGTCCTCATACGAAATTAAAATTCTGTCATGAGTCTTCGCGTGACTTGAGATATTTCTCACGCAAAATTAAAAACTGTCACTGAACTTCACGCGAGACAAAAAATTTCTTCGCACGGCTTGTAAAACTTCTTCGTGCGACCTGTAAAAGTTTCTCGTGCGAGATCTTGCATCAACATTTCCACTTTTGGTTTGATCTAACTATCTGCGATCTGCACACTGCCCTTTTCTGCGTCCGTTTATCACTTTCTATCTGCATACATTCCTCAAACAGTGGCATCCTACTTAGCTAATGACTTGCAATCCATACTTTAACTAGTCTTGTCTCTCAGTTATCTTGCTCTTGTCCTTTAGTGCTTGTTGTACTCTGTGTCATGATAGTCATAATCTTTGGCTGTTCTAGCCTTCAAATCAGACTATTCATGCCTTAGTATACAACACTCTTATCTTGCCCCATTGAGACTAAGTTCTAGTGTGCTCCTTGTCTAAGCTATTGCTTTTTGTCATTGTCTATGACTGTGGCAACTTGACTTATGTTCTAAAACTTCACTGTCACTACTTGAAACATAGTACATCAAAATGGCTAACAACAACTGCGCTGAATCCAATATTCCTAGTGAGGAAGAAAAGCTACTTATTGCAAACATGAAGAAAAAAATTCAATCAATGAGAACTCAACTTCAAAGAATGAAGGAGGAAGATGACACATCATCAAAAAAATTCTCCTTGCGAGATTATTCACCTTCCTATAATGTTGAGTCCAAGCCATCTCAAAACATTCTGCAAATACCCAAGAAATCTAGAAATATTTTTGAAGAAAAACCTTGGGAACCTAAACCAAAGTGTGATTTCACCCCTTTGGGAAGATCTTATGAATCAACTTTGGAAGAACTTCTTCAAAATAAAATCATTGTGTTACCTAAGGTCACTTTGGCAGGAGTTTCCTTTATGAGTAACTATTGTGCCTATCATAGACATAATTTACATAAAACTTCACATTGTAAGGAGCTGAAAAACAAGATCCAAGATCTCTTTGACAATGGCATAATTCAGAAATCTAAGCTCTCAGCTACTAAATATTCTACTCTCAAGAAGGATCAACATCATGAAACCATGTCTAGCAATGGTTCAAATGCAACTTCTACTTCTTCCAACATACATCCACCTTCTAAATTGTCCAATCTTTCCAACTCGTATTCACCAAAAGAGCTCACTACTCCCCCAGTTGACTATGTGTACCCTCAAGGACTACCTTTAAAGGAAACTCAAGCTAATCTTGACTTAGCTACAAACCTCTCCCATACTACACAAAGAAA
This sequence comes from Cupressus sempervirens, assembly GCA_028749045.1. Taxonomy (NCBI): domain Eukaryota; kingdom Viridiplantae; phylum Streptophyta; class Pinopsida; order Cupressales; family Cupressaceae; genus Cupressus; species Cupressus sempervirens. The sequence continues at coordinate 293,821,571 of CM053788.1, read as the reverse complement.
AGATCCAAAACCTCCATGTGTTGCTCCTCCTATTATCCCCAATCCAACTATTCCTCCATTGTCCCTTCAAGAGCCTATTATGGAGACTCTAGAAATATATTTGAATATAGATTCAGATACTTCCTCATCCTTGGATTTGGTTTCATGTCAAGAGGACCACTTAAATGATGAAGAAACAAGTGTTGATCAAGACCAAGATTCATTCATCCCCTTTCAAATCTTCCAAGATCTCATGCCTCCATCTCAAGAGCCACATAGTCCTCCATCTCCCATGTCATGCACCTCTGCTAAGCAAGATCAAGATATTCCTTCCACCATCCTTTTGGAGATTACAAAACACCAAGATAAGGATACTTTTCCTATGTTACCCAAAATTCCTTTTGAAGAGAAAAGTGTTCCCTCACTCTCTTATTCTACCTCGCTACATTCACTTCAAAACTATGCTCAAGCTTTAAATACTCCTATCAAAGGTATTGCTCCTATAACAGTTACTCATAAATCTATTGATAGCTTTGGTCATGTTGCTCACTCTAAAGATGTTGATATCCATACTCATGGTCCATTCACATCTTCTAAATCTATCCTTGGTCCCTATCCATCTAAGCTAAATCCTTCAAGTCTTCCATCCATATTGGGACCTTATGTTCCTTTATCTCCTACTTCCCCTCTCAGCTCATTACACATTCCTTCTACCCTACCTTAAGATCAACAAAGATGCACATACTTGAACTCTTCACATTCACCTTTCCATCTAAACCAATCATATTGGCCTCATTCATCCATAAATCCCAAGTCCTTTGGAAGAAATTCGGATGATCAACTCAAACACAAGTGCATGAATCCATCCTCAAAAGTTCACTATGTCTCCCCTAATTGACATGTGAATGTCAAGAAGAAAAATATGCAAAAGAGACTGCAAAGGTCCACTATTCAAAGAGCTCAACCAAAGAAAGTATGGGTTCTTAAATCTGTTATTGAAGAAATGCATTCCAAAGCATCTAATGAAAAATCAAAAGCTATATGGATTCCCAAGTCTCTTTTGAAGGACTTGAATATTGAAAACAAATCAAAGTTGACATTAAAGCTTCCAAAGGCTTTCACTCCACCTTCTTCCCAACATCTTCCTAAAAAGGTTTCAAAGCCTTCTACTCCACCTTCCTCCAAAATGGCTTTGCTGCCTCATATATCTAAGCCTCAATCTATTTCATCCATATTTCCTCCATCATTCCACTACCCTTCAAGGTGTGTTTCAATGTTGATCTTGCCTAATATCTCATCCACCCTCATGAGATCCTCTAAATCTTATGCCTACTTGCCATCCTTTCTTGTTTCATTCTTCCAAAACCAACAACCTTATCCTCCATCTACCTCTCATTTTCCTATCATTTCCCTTCAATTACCTTATCAGCATCGTTGAGTGTACCTTGCTATGGCCTTGGCTTATCATAACTTATCTTTCTTATAGGAGCACTATTCAAATTGAAGAAGGCTTGAATTCTTTCCAAAACCTTTGAAAATCCCAAAAAAAAAAAAAAAAAAAAGTCCTGAAAGAAAAAAAAAAAATTTTGAAAAACAAGAAAAGTGTCATTGGTGAAAACCTGGAAACAAGCATCATGGTAGCAAAAAAAAAGGAGAATCTTGCCAAGAAGGTGAAAACCTGGTAAACAGGCGCCTCTTGTTCCCAATGCTCCATCTTGCAGCACATCTTTTGGCTATTCTATATAGTCGCTTTCCTGCTTTTCCTACTCATGTATCAATGGATTGAGTCTTGTCATAGCTCAAGGGCATTCCCCCCTTAGTGTCACTTTTTCGAGATTTTCCTCATAGAATCTCCTTCGTGATAGTCACCAGTGGTTCTCATTCCATCTATCTATTGTCACAAGTGTCACTCTTTTCAAGATTCTCCTCATAGAATCTCTTTCGTGACAGTCACCAGTCATTCTGACTGCATCTGCCTACTGTCGCTAGTGTCACTCTTTTCGAGATTCTCCTCATAGAATCTCCTATGTGACAGTCACCAGTGGTTCTCACTGCGTCTGCCTACTAGCACAAGTGTCACTCTTTTCAAGATTCTCCTCATAGAATCTCCTTCATGACAGTCACCAATCGTTCTCATTGCATTTTCCTACTGTCACAAGTGTCACTCTTTTCGAGATTCTCCTCATAGAATCTCCTTCGCGACAGTCACTAGTCATTCTGACTACATCTGCCTACTGTCGCTAGTGTCACTCTTTTCGAGATTCTCCTCATAGAATCTCTTTCATGAAAGTCACCAATTGTTCTGACTGCGTCTTCCTACTGTCACTAGTGTCACTCTTTTCGAGATTCTCCTCATAGAATCTCTTTCACAACGGTCACCAGTTGTTTCAGCTGTGTCTGTCTACTATTCCTAAGTTATGTCTCCAGATTCCTTTATAGAAAATCTCTTGCGTCAATCACCAGTCGTCCTAGTTGTGTCTGTCTACTGTCGCTTAGTCCTTCTTAGGTTCTTCATCATGAAGATTCCTCTTTGACCTCAGTCACCAGTCATTCTAACTGCGTCTACCTACTGTTGTCACCCTACTGAAGAGATTTCTTTAGAACATGTCCTGGACATTAGCACTTGACATCAATCCTGAAAACATTGAACTCAAAAAAATGATATACTTGTTTGGATATGCTGAGCATTTTCTTTCTTTGCTTTGTTTTTCTTTATCATATCCCCTTGAGCAACTCGATGATGTCATCTTTGACTAGAGAAGTAATGATTGGGGGCATGATCTTTTCCTTTTCTTTCTGTTTGCAATTTAGTTCCAATAAGTTGATCTATTCCTATAAGAGGGGTGTCCACTATAAGAGCCTCCATCTTGTATTGGATGGTCGTGTGTACCTCGACTCCTTTTATACAGATACGTCAATGACATTGGTTCTTCTCCTTGTTTGTTGGAGTGAACTTTTCATGCTATAGTACATACTGATACTCGCCCTATTAAGTGAACGTATGGGTCACTGCGAGTATATCTAGCACACCTCTATCTCAGGTTATGAATGCAAAGGTCGTTGCAGACAGAATGAATACTGAATACTTAGCATAAGAGGAATCTCTCGTGTGTTTGATGTGCCTGTCATGCAAGCAACATTCAGGTCATCCTAGCATTTATGCTTTGATGCTTATGTTAACTTGCTACATTAAAAGGGACAAATGTTCTGGTCATTCTGGCTTCTTGTGCCTCGAATTCTTACATTTAATCCCAACATCCCAATAACGTATGTTATATTCATATTTTCATGAGTGCAATGTTAGTGGGAATTGTATAACATACGAGCTTTATTTTATATCCAGTGATGATAAATCGTCGAGGCTTAGTAACCAGACTTGGGGTAGCATTTAACATAGTCTTGCATTACATACTTCATTTGCATTAGCATGCAATTCGATGGTAATTCTATTCATACTCCACATGCATCAGATTCCTCCACGGTTGCACAAGCATTTGGTTCATCGATTCTCACTCCTCAATGGAATACCTATGACTGTCAAACAAAAACACGCAACACTATGTAAGGTGTCAGTTCATACATATGTGTTCTATCTAAGTACAACATACATCTCATGTACATCAAAGAAAAACAAAACAGACAATGACATGTACATAGGAATACTCGGCTCAAAATCTAGTATATATATATCAAAGAATGGGTTAGTACAAAAAATGGGCATTACTCAAGCGCAATCGATCAAAAATGATACATGCAGTGCTGGCACACCAATCAATACATAGCCAAAGATCAAAATCAAAACTCAGATATAGAGCATCTAACTCTGTCTTGCACCCTCACCTCTAGGAGGAGCAGGAGGTGCAGGGGTAGCAAGTGGCAGAGGCGGTGGTGGTATATCCAGCCTGACAGGAGGTCATGCACCTCCAGACTCTTGCGTATACTGAGAAAATCGTTGCACCTGCAATGTCTCATCTGGCACAACGTTGGTGTATGCAGCATAATAATATGCAGCCCGAGCAGACTGGAAGCGAATCTCATCCTGTGCTAGCTCTAGCCTCCACTCTGCAGTCTCTGCGCGCTCTCTCTGACGATTTGTCTCTCGCTGTCGCTCTACCAGCTGTGCATCCCTGACTGCCAATGCAATTTGCAACTCTCCCAACTGTCAGGAGGCCGCACGAACCCGCTCTCAGTACCATTGTACCGCATCTTATACCCCACCTACCGACTGATCTAGCATATCCTCATCAACCATCTCTGGTGCTTGCTACTATGGAGGTGCCTGCTGCGGTGGAGGTACCTGTGGCTGTGGAGGCACCTACTACAGTGGGACCTCCTGCTGAGGGGCCTGCTCCTCTGTCCTCTGCCTCCTCCATTGATTGTGTCCTGCCCCACTACCCCCAGCACCTGGGTCTGATCCCATCTGACATGGGGGAATAGGTATTTGCTGTAGCCGATGCTAGACCTGTGGTGGCATCTATGGTTGTGCCTACTACTGCTGAGGCACCTATCCCTGTCCCTGTACCTGTCCTGCCATCCCTAGTGGATCTGTGAAGTGTGGGAACAGATGGCTCATCAAAAAGGCCTAATATGCAAGCATCATCCCTGCATCTACTACCTTTGGTAGGTAGTCCCACTGAACTACAGCTAGGCTGTGGATGTCTATCATGGATCATCCTGGATCCATCTATGGAGGCCATCCCTGCTCAATATCCCTCTGCACCTTGGCATAGGCACAGTACTCAGCTGAAATGTCTTGTGGTCGGCCATACTACCGCCACACTCGTGAGATCATGAATCTCTCTATGACTGATGTCGTCCTGCCTACCAACAGTCGAAAACTAAACATCCAGGGTAGCTCTCTGGGGGTGTCATCCCAGTCCTCTATCTCTCTCTAGGGTCACCATATAACAGACACCAGGTCATCAAGATGTGCCCACCAGTGCTTAGTCTTACCCAGGTGGGCCTGGGTAATATGCCCTCGATATCTGCAAATGTAGGGCTCTATAGGCTCCCGAGAATCCTCAAAAATTGACCTACATACAGGGAGATGCTCTCGGGCCCAGATCTGTAGAACATAAACACCCACTACCATGGTCTTCTTCTCATGGAAGATGACCTCATGCATCTCATGAAAAAGATGGGCCAACATGCACTGACCCCACCCAAAGATCTCGAGTGCCTCAACCATCCTACGGAGCATGACACCCCATCCACACTCCAACCCATGTTGTCCCTTGTCAGGACATAGGAAACAGCTCAAGAAAATACCCAGCACAGATGCCAACCTGTGTGTGGGTCCATAGGTATGCATCAACTCATCCCAGCTGATGGCCCAGCCTCTCGGTAGCTCTCTCCCAAATACAATGGAAAGTGCCTCTGTCCCTAATCGAGGCACTGTATCATAGATGACTCGGGTGCCGTAAAATGGGATCTTCAATATCCTCCATATATCCTTCGAGGTAATTGTCATCTCACCCATCGAAAAATGAAATGTGTTCATCTCTGAATGGAAATGCTCTACCAAAGCAGTCAGTAAGCTGTGATTCACCATCACGGCTAGAATCCGGCATAGTGAAGACAAACCCAATCGAGCAATGTGTTCTCGATCTGCATCATCCAAACTTCGCAATAACTCTCCATATGGCGGATAATGAGATCTAAATGAAACCTCTCCGAAGACCTCCTACACGCACAAACAAAAAATGACAAACAACGATCAGTATCAAGTCAAATCGAAGCATCAAAATGAAATAAAGTGTAATTTCTAAGTGTGAAATCAAAAAACTGTCACGAAATTTTGCGCGAGATTCATGAAATCTTGCGCGAAAACATTCAATTTTGCATAAAGACATTTAGTTCCACGCAAAATAATTATTTTTTCGCATGAAGAATCTAGCCTTCACACAAAAAAAGATCTCCTCGCACGAAGATAGAACTGTTCGCACGAGAAAAGATATTCTCGCGCGAAACACGAATCACCTCGCGCGAAGAATCCCCATCCTCGCGTGAAACCAAATTTGCCCTACGCGAAGATTCTCCAGCCGCGCGCGAAGAAACAACGCATCCTGTTTCTTCGCGCGAAGAAAGAAGATCTTTGCGCGAGAAGAGATCGGTCTCGCGTGAAGAAAGAATTGGCAAGCCTAAAACATGCTAAAAACATGCAATAAATGACCTAGAAATGCGTGAAAACAAAAGTACGAAGATGAGAAATCGACAACTCATAGGTGGTTCGTAGTCTACTGGCCGGCTGTGTCGTCTGGAGCACTCAAAATGATGATATATCACATTCACTTCCATGTCTCTATCAGAGCTCAAAATCACTACAAGACAAAAGCACAAATGAATTGAAAATGACCCTTCAAGCCCTTATATAGGTGTTGACCAAATTTTTCAAAGTTCTCAGATTTGCACAAAAATCACACCTCTGGCTAATTGGACCGTTTTGGATCCATTTTTGTGATCAAATTCGAAATCTGACACACCTAAGAGCCTCAAAAATGCGTTTTAAAATTTTGGAGACTGACGCGATCGAATGCTTGTGCAGCCCAAATCTTTCTAATGCTTTGTGATTCTTGGAATCCTTTCAAATTTAAATTCTCCATATTTTCAAAATTCATTTTGAAAATAGTCATCTTAAGTCAACTGTGGCTAAATTTGGTCAACTTTTGGTCAAACTTGGTTTTTGCGACTTCACAATCATTTCAAATCAACCCAATCTTTAGATCGTTCTAATCTCTTCTAGATTCTGCTGACATAATATACTACTTCAAATCATATTTCTGGTGTGTCATCTTTCGATTTCGCTCCCGAGGGGGCAGGATGATTACATCATTGAATACTTAATGCTCGGGACATCTGGTTCCCTTTTATCTGGCATCTTTGCCATCTATCACTTAGGGCATCTAATCACTCGGGGCATCTTGTTCCTTTCTATTTGGCATCTTTGCTATTTATCCTATATTTTCATCAACTGATCAATCTTATAACAACTCTTCTCAAAGTTTGATGGACAGGTATTGGGACAGTCTAAACCTCGACTCCTGAGGATCAAGCCTTGTTCTGGGGATGATTCTATGACTTATGATTGGACCTTGTTATCTTTTATCAATCTCAGGTATCTAGGTGTTCTATCTAGATCCTTGAAGGTTAAGCTTCGTGCTGGAGATAATCTTCTAAATGCTTTCAATTCTAGGTATCTAGGTGTTCTATCTGGATCCTTGAAGATTAAGCTTTGTTCTGGAGATAGTCTTCTAAATGCTTTATCTCTCTCAGGTATCCAGGTGTTCTATCTGGATCTTTAAAGGTTAAACTTTGTTTTGAAGAAACCTTTTAAATGCTTATCAATTTTAGGTATCTAGACGTTCTGTCTAGATCCTTAAAGATTGTGCTTCGTTCTGGAGGTAGTCTTTTAAATGCTATCGATCTTAGGTATCTAAGTGCTCTGCTTGGATTCCTTAGGATTAAGCTCTGTTCTAGAGACGATCCTTAAAAAGCTTATCAATTGGTGTCTGTGTCATCACCTTCGGAACCAATCTCATGTTCACATCATGCTTTCTAATATCTTCGAATTGAACGTGTTGCTCACACATTCATTCAAAGAGGGGCAAAATGTAATACTCCAAAATTGGCTCATTGCCATTATACCTATTCTGGTCTATTTCTAATAATTTCTAAGTCCTATTCTAATAGGCAATTCTCATTCTGCTATTCGCTATTTGACTAAATTGTCAGATGCAAAAAAACCCTAATCTGCATTCATCATATTTCTTATTTAATTCCTATAGTACGTACTCATATTAGTCACATTAAACTTACTTGATTTAATTATAATTTAATTATTAAGTATTTATACTTTAATTAAATGAAATTATATCCTAAGGCTAATGTACTATGGAATTAAATTTATTTAATGTAATAAATACGCCTATCTTGATTAATTAAATGTAATTATTTAATTAAATGGGAAAGGTATTTCTAATTAATTAAACGAAATTATTTAATTAAATGGAGTACTTCTAATTAATTAAACAAAGTTATTTAATTAAATGGGAAGCCATTCCTAATTAATTAAATGAAGTTATTTAATTAAATAAGAAAAGTGTCTCTAATTAATTAAAGATTATTTAATTAAATAGAAAAAGTAATTATGAGAGCATATCTCATTTTATTAAATTAAATATCTCAACAAAATCTCTCTTCAGTTCAAAAAGGGAAATTTCCAGTTCACTATTGATCAAAAATGAGTTAAATCAGTTAACTCCTTTTTCTACTCAAATTAAATCAGTTAACTCCTTATTTTACTCAAATTAAATCAGTTAACTCCTTTTAATTTGGGAATCTCCCTTTATGACTAAACCTCATCTTCAATCTTGACCGTTGATCTGAATTGATCTCAACCGTTGATGGATTTCAGGAAAGTCTATTTAAGAGACCCTCATCTCTTCATTTTAGAGGTTGAATGAGAATTTGCATCGAATTGTTGCTAGATTGTGCATTCATTTGAGCTCCCTACTTTCATATTCATTTTCTAGATTTAATATGCATACATTTTAGCATAGTTTTCTTTTACATGTTTTTAGATTAAACATGCATACTCCATTCTAGATTAATCTACATTCTCATATAGATTAGTCGCATCTTCTTTTTAAATCCTTTGTTCTTACAGGGTCTGGTTGCTTAAACACCTCAAATCTGAGGATATCTGACAAGCAATTCCCTTTAGATAGAAGGCAACAGGTTGCTTTGCAGGCTGATTTTCGAATGAACAATCCAATGTTCATTCCGGGATGAATTTTCATACAATGATCGTGTTGAAGTGTGTGTGTTAGCAGAGGCCACATATTCACGCATACAAATGGGTCCAACTAAAGGAAAACTGAAAGAAGTACCAACTATATCCAAAATTGATGTGCTTCCCAAAAATGATGTACCAATAAGTAATGTACAAACTACAATATTTACAACTGAAGAGCTAACTAGAACAAAAATTGGTGCTGATAAAGCCATAGTAGAAAAAATTGTAGAATAAACTGGCAAACTTACTGAACAAGGAGCAGAAGAAGTTGACACAATTTGTGAACTGGCAGCTATGCATACTGTTGAAGTAGATTTCTCAAGAGCTGATGAAGAGGGTTGTAGCTTGGTAGATGAAGTGACTGATACTTCCATTGAAGATACCTGGAGTTATGAGGTAGCAGGTGTAGATGATATTTCTAATGTAGTTGCAATCATTCCTGCTGAAGCTAACTCCAACCCTGATGATGTTGTTGGCTTAGGTGGAGAATGAGGAAGGGAAGATTTCACTTCTGCTGCAATTTTCATTGGATCGTCTTCTTTATTTTCTTGCTTGTCTTCCTCATCAACTTCTTCCTCTTTCTCTTCATCATCAATCCTTAGTGCCTGATAGTTTTCAACATCAATAGTGCCACATGGATTTTTATCATCTTCTTCATCATCACTATCACCATCATCATCCTTGATCTCAACTAGATCATCACTAGGCTTATGCAGATGATAGATGTTTCTCCACATGTTTGTTGCATCTCTTACAACATGCTTAATATCTTTGATTAAAATCAAACATGTGTGCAATCTGATCATCATTTTACCTTCATTATTTTTCATGGCTACCTTTACTTCTGCATCAGTAAGGTTAGGCAATAATTTCTTCAAGGATTGTTCATAAATGTCCTTGGCTATCTGTGCAGCTGACTCCCATCTTGGTTGCAATCTTACTAACAATTCTTTTGATATTTGAGGAGCAATCTAGTCTGGGGAATACTTCCACTTTCCCATTTTCGTGAGTACCAATTCCTCAATCTGCATCTTCTCGGCATCAGTCCTTGTTTTAAACTTTAGGGCCTTGAAGTTTGTGATGCCAGCTCCTTCTTCCATCTATTTCATCCTTTCCTGGAAGGTAAGTGGGGGCTTGCTGAACATAACTTCACCTTTGCCTTTGCCTTTTCCTTTGCCTCTCTTGGTGAAAATAGTTGTGGAGGCCTTTGGAGGCTTAGTAATGATAACCCTCCCTTTCTTCTTAGCTAGCTGTGCCTCCTCTTATTCTTGCTCTTCACCTTCTTCTTCTTCTTCTTTTTCATCCTCTCCTTTTCCCTTGGTAAGCATTGGAGGGCTAGTGGCAGTTTTCATCTTTGCTATTTTCCTCTTGCCTTTGTTGATTGCTTGAGGTAGCTTGATTTCTAGTTCATTTCTGGCTTTTGCCTCATCATAGGTGCCAAAAAATGGTTGCTTGGGGTTTGCAAGCTCATTTACTAATGCTCTAATGGTCTCCCTAGTTTCATCAATATTGACCTCATAAGGAAGAGGTTTTACCCATGTTACTCGAGGCCTGACTGCTTCAATGTATACTCTATTACAGTCTACCATAAAACACACATCATCTTTATAATCCTTATTAAGTTTAGGAGGAATCCTAAACCTATTGTTCATTCTTTCCTTATTATCTTCAAAATAATTGTCCATTATACTATCAAAATTTACACCCATTTCTGTAATAAACTCATTTATCTGATATAAAATGGGAACATCCTTTCTCCATACAATAGAACCTTTGGATGGAAATAATTTTTGCACATAGAAGAATAGACACATCAACAAAGAACCAAATTTTCAAGGGTTGTTCTTTTATGTATGGATGTTATCCATATTCTTCTTTAATTGTTTGAGTAGTCACTCTGACAGGTCAAATACCATGTTTTTCTTCACAACTTTAAATGCTAAGTCCACTACCTCACATGGTATGTTGTTCAAGAAACTAGAGCTATAAATCTTGTGGGCAATTACATGAATACCAACCTCAACTCCACATCAAAAATGGTGCTAATTTTCAAACCTCTACCATCCCACTCGGCTAGGGTTTTCTTCTGGAGTTCATCCCAACCTAGGGTTTTGGTAGATTTTGCTTTGTTTAGCATGGGAAGGTTAGTAATCTTATGAATCATCTTTTTGGTTATCAACATAGGTTGTTCTAACCATAATTGGCCATTGTGTATGCAACTAAGAATATACTTAATCCATTTTATCTGGAAACTCCTGGGCAGGTGTGAGATATGTGTCAACCCTTTTGTTTCAAGATGCTTGTGCTCAGGTTTCAATGAGCCATCAACATGCATTTCCTCTAAAGCACTATCCATTTATAGGGTTCCTATCTCCTAAATTGAATAGTTAAAATGAGTTTGAATATCGTTAATTAATAGTATCTTTGGTGGTATTTTGGATTGCACACCATTAGGGTCAAGTGCCTTCGCAACTACTGGAACTAGCTTAAAATTTGGTGCTTTCCATTCCACACCCTTGGTCAACATTTTTGAACCCTTCTTTGCCTTGCTACTACTAGTTTTTTTGGATGCCATCGCTACTCAATAAGTGAAAGAAATTTTCAAACAAATTCTTTAGCTACAAATTTGCTTGAAATCGCTTAGAATTGCTTGTGTGCACCTAGAAATCTCTTTTCTCTAAGAATACTAAAGATGCGGTGAAAAATGGAGTCAAATTTTCCCTTTTTGATGAGAATTTTCCATTAATTCTAAGTACCATACTAACTTAGTACATGATAGACTATCATCCACTCACTAGCTCGGTAAAAACTTGTTACTCGATAATCAAACGAAACTTTACATCTCCCGACCTAGCTCAGTTGAGTCTGTGGCTAACCTTGCTTGGTATGAACTAAAATCATGTGATCTTTTTGTATCTGATATACTGATTTGGATCTTCTACTTTCTTCCATTTGGAACTACTTGAGATTTAGCTTGAAGATGCAGTTTCTATCCCTCCTTGAAGAATCTAATTGGAAATGGTGGAGTCACCCACTTCTTGAGTGACATTTCCATCATCTAAACTGTTCTACTTGGTAGATTTAGGAATCCACTATTGTCTCATCTGCTTCCTAATATTATCAACTTTAGCTTTCTTTTCATCTTCAACTCTTCCTATGTTCATGCAGTTTTTGGCTATGTGACAAATTTTAGTGCATGTATAACATCTTACTATTGAATCTCTCTTTCTTAAGTGATGCCCTGTGCATTTTATGCTAATGTATCCATTTTCTCCATAATAGTGACATCTGCACCAAGTATTGTAATCCTAACCAAATATTGCTTTGAAAATTTGTTTAGCTAGATTGAATGGTTTGGATCTGCATTCAGATGCGTTGTGGCCTTGTTTCTTGCATTTGTGACATTTACCTTCAAATTTTGGTTTCTCCTTGCACTCATTAGCTTTATGACCATGTTTACTGCAATTGTAGCATTTTCCATTAAATTTTGTTTTCCCATTGCTCCAACATTTGTTTGATGCATGACCTAACTTACCATAGTGATTGGAAGTAGGTCTTTGATTCCTTTGGGCACCTTGTTTGGAAGATTCACCTTCTTCTTTGTAACCAAGTCCTGCTTTACCTTTTTGCCTATGAAGATTCTGCTCACTTTGTTGAGTTAATTGATCCATGTCTACTTGGGATTTCATCATCCCTTCATTGATTTTCTTTTCATATTTTAGATCAACTCTCAATCTTTCATTGATCTGTCTTTCAGTGATTAGATCATTCCTTAAACTTTCATTTTTAGATCTCAGATTTATGATTTCCTCATTTGCATTGGAGAGCTGATTGATAAGACTTTCTTGCTGAAGGGATTGATTTTGATTTGCATTGTTCCTTGCCTCCAAGTCTTCCCTTGCCTTATTTCTTTGTTCCAAGATTTCACACATTCTTATTGACTGAACTTCTTGTTCTCTTTTCAATTTTCTTACCTCTTCTTGCAGAGAGCCATTCTTTGCTAGGAGTTCTTTGATTGGCTCATTAGCTTCATCTAAACTGCTTGATGGGAAAAATTCTTCAACATAGCGATGGTCATTCATTTTTCTTGCAAGTTCCTTCCTTCTTTTTAGGGATTGGGAAAGATGCTCTTTTGCTTCCTTGAGTTGAGCTATGGCCATTTCTAGATCTAACTTCTCATTCTCAATAGCTTTATCAAGTTTGAATATCTCCATTTTCCTTGATCTTTGCTCAAGCTGTCAAACTTTATCCTTAGAACCACAATGCTTTGATACCAATAGTTGGAAATAATCAAGACTAGCTAGGTTACTGAGAGGGGAGGGGTGAATCAGTAACCTCAAAAAATTTAAATCAATTTAGCACTTAACCATATAAATCCTTCACCATTCATTCTTCTAATCTATTGCATGCATGAGAAAAGATAAACATTCATAACACATGAACATAGTATTTTGGTGACCCAGAAACCTTCCAAATAGAAAGTAAAACTGGGGTGGAGATGATACCCACAAAACTTAACTATTGTAGTTAAAATTTGGCCTATTAGGGCTTACATTGATCACTTCTAATGATCTACCCTATTAAGAGCAATTTGGACTACTAGATCCACCTTGTTAGAGGTTTTATAAATATATAATGAAGTATGCACTCTATTAGGAGATTTATACAAAGACTGTTAAGTCTACCCTGTTAAAGGATTTGGAAAATTGATTCACCTATGAGGATGAAATAGTAGATCTGACTTACAACTTAATTTCAGAATAGATCTTGAAGTACAGATCACCTCTTGTGACTGATATGTCCTTGCTGCTCCTTAATGACCTTGTTGAATACTATGTTTTGCTATTGATTTGCATTCACTCTTCTCAAACATTACATATCCATTCCTTAACATACTTGTTATCATATCATTGCAAATGATACAATACATTACATATATACCACTTCAATAATTACAATTGCAAGGTCGGCTAAAACACAAGTAAATAAAATATTACTAAGTTAGCCAAACAATAGAAAACTCGGGCTCTTCAAGCTGACTTGGTGACCTTCTGATACTCGGCATCCACTACATTACTTGGCATCATCATGTACTCAGTTGAAGTAGAAGCTCGATCCATACTAATCACACAATGTAGCTTGGAACTTGGTAACCATTGGAGACTCGATAGATATAGTGTCACTCGATAAATACTACACATCCATCACTCGGTGGAAACTGACTTCATATCACACAAACTGATAACTCGGTAGACACTGTGAAGCTTGATAACCACTATTTTTTTGGTGAATACTGTAAGCTCAGCATTCACTACTGAACTTCCCATTCACTTGGTAGCTTTAGGAATACTTGGTGAGAACTGCTTAACTGTTGAACTTAATAGGTAACTATTGAATTCTTAGTATAAATTGGAGACTGAGTGATGAGCTCGGTAAGCATTCAGAATCAAATAAGTGTTGTCACTAATGACAAATATAATATAATGCCAACAGTAGCAATGTCATGTATGCTAAGGTATAGTGTCATTTTTGTCATCTTCTATGTTAGCATACCATTAATGTTCTTTATATAAACATTATTTTCCCATAGGTTGATAGATGAGTGTTTGTTACCACAATCAAAAATTCTAACTCATTGTTACCAAGAATTATCAACCATTATGAAAGATATTGGAATGGAGTATCAAACAATGCATGCATGTGATCTGCCTCACACTAAGTGTATAATAATCATGCCCAAGGTCGTACTTAAGAATAGTATATTCAATCTAAGGAATATTTTTCCCACCATGAGGTGCATTTAATTTGTCAACTTAGGGACGTATACTTGAAATGGTCAGCATGATATGTGCACTAGGTTTAATGAGTCATTATGCTTATGCTGGAGGAAAGTAAAATGCAAGGAAAGAACCTACACTAGTGTTGTAGGAAACTAACACACTTAACTCTTCACTAGAACGAATGTTGGAAATATAATTGAATACTAACCTATATTCCAACTTAGTTCATCTACTATAATTGTTCTTACAGATGCTGCAAGAACACTCACAAAGTATGATGCTATAGGAAGGAACTTATAACTTCTACCTGCAATACTAGAAATACTGAAAATAAATCTGTACTAGTCTAAGCTAATCCACCTTCCAAGTGGGTCCCCCTTGGTTGGCTTCTACTAATCTACTAACACAGAGTGTAAACCAAGAGCTATTTCATTATGTTGCAAAAAATCCTTACATGAGAATGATACATAAAACTATAAAAATAGCTTAGTACAAGAGTTAACAGTTTCTTTCCATAAACTTCCTTCTAACTTTTTAACATCATTGATTTGATCCCTATAAATAGAGGATTGACACTTATTCAAAAAAGAAAAGCAAACTAACTAAATACAAATCCATCAAAGAGAAAGAAGGAAACAATTCACGGTATGAGTAATAAAGTTTGGGCAACTGAATTGGCACAATAGTAAATGCAGAGAATATATAGCAATTCTCCATAGCTCCTTGGTAGCAGTCATGTCTCTTGGTACTGTTATGACTTCTTCCACTCCATCACATCTGAACCTTAACATTTTCTCCTTTAATGTCATCGGCCATCTTCAACATTCTCCCTTAAATGCTTCTAACCATCTTCAACTTCCTTTGCTAACAAGTTATATGAAATATTGTATTATATATATAATATTGGCAAAATATGACATACTATCTACCCATGGCTTAATGGTTCTATTCTAGATTTTAATCATCAATTCAGGTAAACATAAGTTCACAAATGTCTTCGTGGTATTAAAATAGAGTATTAAAATTATCATAAAATAGAGGCAATAATTAGTCTCATCATTTTCCCCCTTGAAAACTAATGCTTATCCTCAAGCATTGCATTTCTTGGTAAGTGGTCTGAATTCTCCAACATTAGTCCTTCCTCTCCTACTACTTTTGAAGGTGTAGTAGAATCCTTGTGCTCTCTCCCAAACTTCCCTTGTATTGTCCTCCTGCAGCTTGTCAAGTCTGTCAGCATTAATATCATACAGGGGCCACATGAGCATTGAAGGTTGCATTGTGAGTGGGCACCATATTTCTATCCTAGCCTATTTCCCTAATTGTATATACTTTGAAACTTGGTGAAGAGCGGCCTCTAAATTGATAGGACTATGTGGCTCTAATCTTTTGAGTGTCTCAGGTAATCTAGCCGACCTACTTTTAGCACCAACCATGGCTCTCTAAAAGGTAAAGTAAGGTAGGTTCTCATATTCTACATGGACCTTAGTTCTAGCAATGAAGATTATATCCCTTACTCCCTTGTTCTTATCCCCATAAGTCAATCTAAACCAGTCCCTAAGAATTACTTCTAATTTAATGCTCTCAGCTCTCAATAATAGGGGGTCCATTCTTTCCTCATCTCTATAATTATTCAATTTTCTATCATAATTAGTTTCATTATGCATCTAGGACATCAAAGCCCTTAGATGCATATCCCCTATATAGAGTAAAGGATTCCGTTGAGTTTCCATTGGAATGATAAAAATGTACACATATAACTCATAGAGAAAGTTCTAATACTAGGATGGCAAAGTCTCATATAAACCATAGAATTCTTCAGCTGATTTGAATTCTGCATTTATGTTCTTGAGGGTTAGCATAAATTGGAATAAAAGGGATTTTTCCTTTAATCACATAGCATAAATCTGAGGTGGTGGTCTGCAAGCAAGTGCTTGATCAGTCGATTTGAGGGCATGATCCATCCTTTATTTTTGGTTTTCCAATTGCTCTTTCAAATCTGTAATGGACACTATGACTTTCTTCATCTTCTTTCTTTCCTCTTATCATAGGACTGCAACAAGCATATGTTTTCCATACAACTAGAGAAGAATTTTTTGCAAGGTAATGGGACCACTATCTTCTTCATAATTATTTTTCCTTTTCCTCTATCTCCTCCAAGACTGCTCTAAGAAATTTGTAAGCCATGTGGGTTTGTAGGGAACTAGGCCAGTGTCTTTATAGTTTGGAGTACCTTGTTGGCCTATTGGGGAATCATTTTGATTTTTATTTACTTTAACCCTCCATTCTTCATTAGGGTTTTTAGGAATGTTTGAAGTTTTAGGGTGAGGAGGAGAGTCATCTGGAATAATTTGTACTAGGGATTTTTTAGTGGATGGCTTGGATGAAGTAGACTGAGCTTTTACTGACAATTTAGAAGTTTTTCCCCTCATTCTAGGACTTCTTCTCATAGGGTTCTCCTCAAGTATCACATTCCTCTTCCTACTACTTCCTTTCACTGTCTCTACTACAGGAGTAACTATTGCAGGACCTGTCTCAGTTTTCTTTTGCTTTGCAACTGCAGGGTTTGGTTTTTCTACAACCAAAGCCAAGGTCTCTTCTTGTAATTTATGTTTTCTCTTTGCTTAGGAAGAGGTAGGTATTTTAGTCTCTCAAACAAGGAAGGGCACATTTTCTTGCACATTCTCTTCCACATTGTCAACTTTAGCACCTTGAGTGCCTTGCTCTGTAGATTCATCAATGGGAGCTAAATTTTCTTCATTGGGTTGTTTATTAAGGATAGCTTGGGGTTGTAGGGTTTTAGCTTGAACAAATTCTACCCATGTCATGGGAGAGGCATCCCTAAGTGATTTCTCTATAAGAAATTTGATTAGGGAATGATGTGTGACAGAGTTTTCTTTCCCTTTTTGGGTTTCTTTAGCACTAATGCATAACATGTTATACAAGAAATTGGGAACATTTATTGGATAATTGTGTGTTATGTAACTAAGAAATTTAAAATGATGTAAATACCAATATGAAAATCTTCCCTCATAGGTGAGGTACCTAATAATATGCATAACTAGCTTGTTGTATGGTGGCAGAAGAGATGTCTTTTGCAACCCTACTTAGTTGTATCTAGTTGAGGATCAATTGGTGTGATAAACTAAGCCCTAGCCGATCTTGCATCATGCATATGAGGGTAATGTTCTCCTACTATTGTAACCCAGTTACTTTTGCTATTCTCTCTTCTGTAGCAACAACCATCAATCCCTATATAGTAGCTTCTCCCTCATTAAATGTTCTGGTAAATTTTGTGGCTGCTTCTTCATCAAATGTTGTTAGACTTAGGAAATACACTAACCAACCACACGGAATAAATCTTCTCACTACCTCTACGTCTGAGAGTAAAATGGTATGCTCCACTGGTTCTCATCGCTGCAATTGTCCACCCATTCCTACTTGACAATTTCACTCTCTTCTTTTCTTTCATTATTTTCCTCTTCCTTCCTATGAATTCAGGGATTTTTTTAATATACGGACCCATTTTCACGTTTCACACTCTTTTCTGCTAATTAATGTCATAAGAAGTCATTATGAGCAATAATAACATAAAGTAAATCATAGATATGTGAAAATTGTTTGAGAATTGAATTTGAATCACTTGAAAATTAAATTTAGGTTACATCATAGCCTGACAGTAAGGAATCATTCAAGAATAAGGGTACAACCCCTAAATAGTTGCATAATTATAGCAATTAAGTTTTAATCAATAAAGGGAGTGAAAATTTTTGAAAGATCTTAATGAATAAATAGGAATGTCATTGAGTTTTAGTAACCTTCCCTGCCCCTTACAAAACATGGACAATTGTCCACACTTGTCGTACTTAACACGGGGTATGGAACTAGCATAATGCTGCAATAATATAAATAGTGCAATACTAGATATAAGAAATGAAATCTATGTACTATAAATGAATAAAGATTTGAAAAGCCTATATCTGTTAGTTGATGGTTACATGTACCAAAAGGTGGTGGCAAATACATCAGCAGTGACAGCATACGTCAGCAAACTAGCGGTGTTTATTGAAAGCATTGTAAAATGATGATGTGGAAGGTGGAAGGGTGGTAGATAAAGAAATGAGATGAGTTGGAAAAGAAGAAATTAGAAAGTGAATGGAGAATTTTGAACTTTATGTGGGCATAAAGTTTTTATTATGGGCATACATGAAGAAATTAGTATTGAAAAGTTGCAGGCAGGAGGTCAGCACTTGCTGTTGTAGGAAGTGTTACTTGTTGTTCATTTGAAGTTGGGCATTGAAATTGCTATAGGAAGTCCTCTTTTTTTTGAGGTCATTTATATAACTTGAGTCTATGGCCATTGACTAAGAATTTAAAAGGCACTGGATCAATGGTACTTATCTGGATGGCTCCATTTGTAAATATATGGTTTATTTCATAGGGACCCAGCCATCATGTTTGCAGCTTGCCTGACATATCTTTAAATCTGGAATAATATAGCAATGCCTAGTCACCAATTTGAAATTGTTTATTCTTAATGTGAGATTCATGTCATTGTTTCCTTTTCTTTTGTATGATTTCAATGCATTCCAGAGTAGCCTTGTACATTTCATCCAAAGAATTAAGATGCAGAAGATGTTCTCTCTATGTTGTAGGAAGTTCAATGTTCAACTCTAGTATTGTTCTTAAAGTTTTATGTTCAAATTGAATGGGGAGAATTGCTACTTTCCCATACAATAATACAAATGGTTTGAACCCTATAGTAGTCTTCCATGTTTTTTAGGCCCAAACAGCTTCTGGTAGTCTGCTATTCCAATCCCTTTGGTTCAAATGAATTGTTTTTGTTAAGATGGCCTCTATCTCCTTATTTGTGACTTCTACTTGTCCATTATCTTGAGGGTGATAGGGGCTTGATTTCCAATGTCTGATATTATATTGTTTCATAAGTTATGTGATCAGGTTAGAAGTGAATTGAGCACCTTGGTTAGTCACAAGTTCTTTCAGTACACCATAGCGAGTAAAGATTTCCTCATACAAAAATTTTGTAACTTTGTGATCATGAGCATGCTTCATTACTTTGACTTCAACACATTTTTTCAGGTAGTCAGTGCACACAAGGATATATGATTTCCTATTGGATGGAGGATCAACTGGACCAATGAAGTCCATGCCCCATTTATCAAATGGTGTTAACACCAATTGTAGATTGAGAGGCATTTCATCTATTCTTGTTGGTCTACCCATCCTTTGACATTTATCACCTATCCATGTATAGTTAGCTACATCTTTGTGAAGCATAGGCCAATAGTACCCAGTTGTTAAAATTTTCAATGTCGTTCCTTTTTGCTACAAAGTGTCATCCACATGTTTCATTATGACATGCATGTAGAATGTCATATGTTTCATACACATCTCCTCATCACTTGATCAAGTCCAATGTAATATAAGATATTATCAATCCAAGAGAAATGAAAACTTTTCTCTACAAGTGGCTTCTTTTCATTGTAAGAGAAATGTATTGGCATTTTATTAGCTACAATGTAGTTAGCAATGTCTGCATACCATGGAATTTGGACAAAAATATGAAATAAATGCTCATCTGGAAATGTATCATCTATCATAGTAGTGTTATTCTCATCATGGTGTATTCTTGATATATAATCGGCTACCACATTGGCTCTCCCAAGCCTATCAATGATGGTGATATCAAATTCATGCAACAACAGTAGCCATCTTGCTAACCTGCCTGTAATAGCCAATTTATTCATGAGGTATTTAATTGTTGCATGATCAGTATGAAAAAATATGGGATATAGCTATTTATGTAATGTTGAAATTTGTTCAGAGCAAAAAATACTGCTAACAATTCTTTTTCAATTACTATGTAGTTTAATTCTAGTCCATGAAGGCTCTTGCTAATATGGTAGATTGCATTTTCAAGATGTTGGGATTTTGTCCTAGAACTACACCTATGGCATAGTTAGAAGCATCTATATGTATGTGAAAAGGAAAAGTCCAATCAGGACCCCTTAATATTGGTGCAGTGATCAACAATGATTTAAGCTTTTGAAAGGAATTCTCACATTCCTTTGTCCAAGTAAATTCGGCCTCTTTGGTAAGTAGGGTATAAAGAGGACTAGCTATCTAACTAAAATCCTTAATGAATCTTCTATACTAACTAGCATGTCCTAAAAAAGATCTGACTTCTTTCTATTTTGTAGAATTACCTCTACTTTTGTAGGGTCTACTTGGATTCTAACTTCAAAGATAAAATGTCCCAATACTATTCCTTCCTACATCATCAAAAAGCATTTATTGTTGTTGAGAGACAGATTGTGCTCTTCACATTGGATGAGTACCTTCTCCAAGTTCTTCAAATCTTCTTCAAATGTGACACCAAATTTAGTGATGTCATCCATGTATATATCCATGTAGTCATCTAATATATCAGCAAAGATGTTGATTACAGCTCTCTAGAAAGTAGCTAATGCATTACATAAACCAAATGGTAATACAAAATAAGCATAAACACCCCAAGGAGATGTAGTCTTCTCTTGATCTTCTTGAGAAATGCTTATTTGGTTGTATCCACTATATCCATCTAAAAATGAAAAGTATTTCTTTCCAACCAAAGTATCCAAAACCTTATCAATAAAAGGTAAAGGAAATTGATCCTTCTTTGTGGCCTTATTTAGTTCTCTATAGTCTACATAGATCTTCCACTTCCCTCCTTTCTTAGGTACAATAACTAAGGGTGATACCCATTTACTATCAAAAATTGGATAGATAAATCCAGCATCTAGCAATTTCTGTAACTCTATCTTAACTATTTTATGCAATGTTGGGTTTATTCTCCTTTGAGGCTATTAGAGTAGCAAGCTTTCTTCATTGATATATATCCTATGGGTACAAATTTTAGGACTCAATCCTACCATATCCGTATAATCCCAAGAAAAGGCTTTTTCATGTTGATTGAGGAGCTTGGTTAACAATTCCAATTGGGATATGGACAACTTATTGTTTACATGAAAGTTATCACCAAGGGAAAGTTCCACAATAGTTCTTAATTCTACCATTGACACTTTTGACACTAGTCTTGTAGATAATTCTCTTGGAAATAGCTGGTCAATTATTTTAGGAGTTGTTGGGTAAACACAATCTTCATAGGAACATAGTTGTAAGACAGAATTTTCATCAATGTCTTTGGCCACTATACACTCATTGGTGATAATGCTTTGTACTATATTATCTTCTTCCTACATTTTCAGAATAGATTGTTTATGCAACATCATGAGTTGAGCTACAGAATTCAATTCTTCCTCTTCATCTCCTAAATCTAGCCAAATAGGTTCTCTCAAATCTGGTTGGGGTTGGGCAGGTGGATATAGCTCTAGCCTCCTTGTGTTTTGACCATTTCAAATTGTCATATTGCCTAATCTACAACTAATTTTGGCATCAATAGTGGATAACCAAGCTCTTCCTAATATGATAGGATAGTCAGCAATTTTGACTTTGGGTGACAGGATAAGAAAATCAGCAGGGTACTCCCATGAATCTAAAGTCACTATCACATCTTCTATGAGACCATCTGGAGTGATAGTTGAACTGTCTGCAAGTTGTAACACTATGGGAGTTTTCCTTAAGCTCTCCATGCATAACCTATTCATTGTATCTTTGATCATTACATTGATTGCTACTCCAAGATCAACCAAATCTTTTTTCATAGCCTGTCCATTTATGATCAAGTTAACCACTGGACTACCAAGATCTGAATACTTTGGTGTTACTACCTTCCCTAACATGATATCTACTAGTTGCCCGACAACATGAACTATTTTAAGGTTTTTTTTCCTTTTCCCCTAGCTTCCTAAAACATGCTTCCTTAATAGCTTTTCAATAAAGAGGGACATCCTTGATAGCCTGAAATAGAAGAATTTGAACATGCATGTTTTTTAGCTGCTCAATAATTTCAAATGTCTCTTTTTGGGGTATAGATTTCTCTTTATCTAGCCTATGTGGAAAAGGAGGATTCACTACAGTATGATCAGTAGTCTTGCTAGATACATCAGTTGGCAGGTTGATATCTGGCTGTATCACTTTTGGAAGGGGTGTTGTAGGAGTATTTGCAACTTTCATTATAATAGGGTATTCTGGTGTAGACAAAGTTTTACTCAACCTTAAATATATATCATATACTTCTAAGGAATATTTGGGGGATTAATGAGTATCTATAGTGTACATTTGTTGTTGTGGTTGCTTGTTGTTTGGATTTGGCTTAGGCTAAGCAAGCAACTAAGTTCGCTTAGGGTTAACATTAGTTGTTGTAGGAGGTGGTATTATTGCAGAAGGCGGTAATTGTGGTTTACCAAGATTTTGGTTAGGCCAATGTGAAGGTCCCCTCCATTGATTATTAGACTACCAATTTCCCTATGGTGGTTGCCAATTGTTCTATTGGTTTTTCCATTGATTGTTTTGCTAGTTTGGCCACTAGTGATTGTACTAGTTTGGCCACTGGTTATTATACTAGTTTGGCCAAGAATTTTGGGAGTACTGGGAGGGATTCTAATAGCTTTGGTTCTACCATTGATTACTATAAGGATTTAAAAATTATAGAGGATCTTGAGGCATAGTTTATCTCGAGGCCCATGGTCGACATTGAGCAACGAAGAACACTTGATCATTGACCCCATCTATCTTTATGTAATCAGCTGGAAAATGTTGGTTTTCCAAGTTGGTTACCAGTTTACATGTGCAGTCTTGCTTTGGTAATGAGGACAATACTCGGCCAATTGTGATTCAACTTCTGCACACTTCTTCTTTGCAGTCATTGTGTCAACATGTGTAGCAACATTATTTATGATGTCCTGCTTGAAATCTGATAGTAGGTTAGATATCTCAAGCTTTGAAATACCCTAACGGATTCCTTTAGTGACTGTGGAATGAGTTCCTCAGCCTTTCTTCATAGTTGACCTTGAATAGTTTTGACAAATTTTCTTGAGGCCATCCTAGGAAGATTGATATACATCACCACCAGCCATCAGGTCTAGTGCTTCTAGACAATTATCATGCACACCTCTCAATAAGACTAGCTTTTGTGAATCCTTAGACAACACATGCTAAGGGTTCTTCTGCAGTGTATACAATAAACATGAAACATAGTCTTCCAATGTTTCTTCCTCCTTTTGTGATATCCTAAAGATGTCATCTCCTCTTGAACCAGATGCTTTGCAATACTCTTTATATTTATCTAGAAATAGAGTTTGCATTTCATCCCAAGTTCCTATTGCATTGGCTCCTACTCCCATAAACCATTGTAGAGCTAACTATTTTAGTGTTGTTGAAAATAACTTGAGCTATGGGAATCAGTGTTGTAGTCAAAGCTATGACAAAGTATGTCAAACTCAAACAAGAAAGTATCAGGGCCTTTAGTTGCAAGGCCATAGAACTTTGGAAGAGAAAATGTGAGATATTCTTGAGATTAGCATTATTTATGAGGCTTGGAAGAGGAAATAGAAAAGTAGGTTGTGTCATTATTGGAGATATTAGATTATGAGGTTGCTTCTAAAAAGGAACATTGGGTACTAGATTGTTAACAACTGCCAGATTTGGATTAGTACTATCAAGGAAACTAGCCAAAATTTTAGCAAAAGGTTGAAGTCCACTCGTATCGATAGGTTTTGCTTCTTGAGGATGATTCTGTAGGAAAAACAAGGCTTGCATCCTCAAAAGGAAACTCAGCTTCTTGTTCTTCAATTTCTTTGTTCAAATTAATAGACTCTCATGGAAGAAATTTTCCATATTCATCTCGTTGTCTTCCTTTTCAATGCATGCAATTGAATTCTTCACACTGGTGAAGAAAGTTTTAGGACTACAAATTCCTAAAAAAATTGGACTAAGAACTATAGGTGTATAATAATCATGCCCAAGGCTATACTTAGGAATACTATATTCAATCTAAGGACTATTTTCCCCACCATAAGGTGCATTTAATTTGTCAACCTAGGGACATATACTTGAAATGGTCGACATGATATGTGCACTAGGTTTCTTAATGAGTCATTATGCTTATGTTGCAGGAAAGTAAAATGCAAGGAAAGAACCTATAGTAGTGTTCTAGGAAACTAACACATTTAACTCTTCACTAAAACAAATTTTGGAAATACAATTGAATCCTAACTTATATTCCAACTCAGTTCATCTACTATAACTATTCTTACAAATGCTACAAGAACACTCACAAAGTATGATGCTAGAAGAAGGAACTTATAACTTCTACTTGCAATACTAGAAATACTGAAAACAAATATATACTACTCTAAGCTAATCCAACTTTCAAGTGGGCCCCCTTGGTCGGCTTCTACTAATCTACTAACACAAAGTGTAAACCAAGAGCTATTTTATCATGTTCAAAAAATTTCTTACATGAGAATGATACATAAAACTATAAAAACAACTCACTGCAAGAGTCAACAGTTTCTTTCCATAAACTTCCTTCTAACTTTTTAACACCATTGATCTTATCCCTATAAATAGAGGATTGACACTTATTCAAAAATAGAAAAGAAAACAAACTAACTACAAATTCGTCAAAGAGAAAGAAGGAAACAGTTCATGGTATGAGTAATAAAGTCTGAGCAACTAATTTGGTACAATAGTAAATGCAAAGAAAATATAGCAATTCTTCATAGCTCCTCCTTGGTAGCAGTCGTGTCTCTTGGTACCGTTCTAACTTCTTCCACTCCACTGCAACTAAACCTTAAAATTTTCTCCTTGAATGTCATCAGTCATTTTCAATGTTCTCCCTTAAATGCTTTTGACTATATTCAGCTTCCTTTGCTAATAGGTTACTTATGATGCAGAGATATTTGCAAATAAGCATAATCAAATTAAATCCAACTATTAGAACACACATTCTGATGGTTATATGAAATACTACATTGTATATATAATATTAGCAAAATATGATATACTATCTACACATGGCTTAATGGTTATATTCTGGATTTTAATCATCAGTTTAGGTAAACATAAGTTCACAAATGTCTTGGTGGTATTAAAATAGAGTATTAAAATTATCATGAACTAGAGGCAATAATTAGCCTCATTAGCATGTCCCAATGATCATATTATATATCATAATCAACATGAATTTGCAACACAATGTGTTGATTGTCACATTAGTAGATATCGATCAGATCAAATAACCAAAAAGGTGCCTTGCAAGGTTCTTCAGTACATTCTCATTATTCCACATCTACAATGATTATTCAGGTGTACTAGCTTGGCACAATTTATGGATTACCAAGCACGCAATAGAAGTCAAGATGACATTATGTGAATGCATGCAGATAGTTATGCATTTAAAGACATAGAAGATAGGTGGCTAGTATTTAAAGAAGAACCTCGTAATCTAAAGCTTTCATTGGTAGCAGACGGTGTCAATCCATTTGGAGAGATGAGTTATTAATAAAGACTAATGTTCTCACTATATTTGTGCCATTATTTTTACATCCTTTGAATATCCCTTGTTTCTCCATCACATACATGACACAACCTTTTCACTCATATAAACCATTTTCTTCACTCTTCCATAGTTCTTCCTTCCATGGTGTTGTTAAGGTTGGTTGTAAGACAAGAAGTGGTAGCAACATATTTCGAGTGGAAACATACATAAAAAAATAATTTTTGTTCAAAATCAATGTGAACATATTATATTGTTGATGATAAAATGTTAAAGGATTTAATTGTATCCTTAGCACAGTGTACATATGATTAAGAGCTTTTCGCTACCTATGGACTCTATTGAACGTTTAGTGATTGATGTCTTTGTAGATGTCTACTTCATTCGCATCTGTGCGTACAATAATGTCACAAGTTACTGTGGTATGCTCATTTCTTACGAATTAAATCAAACTAGTTGTAGGTTTGGTATGGATTAATTTCCATATATTCTCCAATCAAAGCTAACAGCAACAAGGACCGTAGCTTTTCAGGCACCAACAATTATAAAGATATTTTTGTAATGAATGATTTTCTTATTATTATTATTATTATTATTATTATTATTATTATTATTATTATTATTAGTATTATTATATGTTTATATTGTATAATTCATTTGATTTGTTTAGATTTCATCCTTACTGAAGAAATAGTAATATTTCAGTATTTTAATTAGTATCAATTATATACAAGATACTACTAATGCTTGTATGTTTATATTTGATATAATTTTATAGCCTGAATATTTTATTGTGAAGAATGTCCATGCCTAACAATATGAACCCAAGACAAAATAAGGTGGCAGTTGTTAGATTGTGGTCTTTGTCATTAAACACGATCCAAGAGGAAGATCAGTAAAGTATATTATGATTTAAGAAGATACCGAAGAAGTGGAAGACAAAGTAGATGATGATGATGATTATGGGGAAGATGTTCATGATGATGGTGATGGCATTGATGATGGTGGTGGTGGTGATGGTGGTGGCAAAGATGATGGTGGTGGTGGTGGTGGTGGTGGTGATGATGATGATGATGGTCATAGTGACGATCATGATGTTGACAATGGTCATTCTGACTATTTGGATGATGATGAATATTTGGATGATGATGGTGATAATGATGATGAGATGGATGAAGAAGTTGATCAATAGGTTGAAATATTTGTTACAATGTGCAATTCTTGGTGACGATTACTTATAATATATTTTTCTGTAGAGGTAACTAATTAAAAAGTATACAATAATGATGATGTATGCATATTTTTCATGTTATATTCTACGTAATTTGTAGCATAAGTATCATGTAATTTGTAAGTAACTTAAGACAAATGATTTACATATGCAGGAAACTATACCCCTTTAATGAGGATTGTACACAGTGACATGGATTGGGAGGCATAAGTTTATTAATGCTTGCTTTCTCTTTACCTTCAATATTAACTTTTGGCAAACTTCATCAATATTAGCCTCATTTTATAGAAAAATATTTTGCTCCTTCAACTATATCTCTCATTTGATGGGCTACAAGTACCATCAAATAGGTATCTCTAAGAGTTGTCTTCTTTGAGTGAGGAAAATGTGAGAATAGAAGAGGATAGTGAGATATGTAGTAGGTCTACAAAAGAGAGACAAACTAGAGGTCCAAATATTAGAAGAAAATTCAATAAACAAATGCATTTTTCCTTGCTCAAGGGGGTCATGTTCTTATGATGATGACACAAAGGGCAACATCAAGGTTCCCTTGAGGTACACACATCTTGAGAAAGAATGGGTACCCAAGGAATTACCTCCAATTAACACTAATTTTTGTGTTAAGGAGAGGATATATTGCATAGCTCCATCATCATTACGTGGTTTGAGCCTTTTCTCCTTGGATGGCATAAAAGTTAGTTATAACAAAGTTGTTAAATTGATGGAGCATGTAGGACCTTGTTACAATTACAATAATTGGATGTGGATAGTTCAATATGAAAAAAGTATGTGTAGGTATGCATCGTTGGCAAATTATCTACGATGGAAAGAAAATAATCAAAATAAAAGACTTGTTGTGTACATTGATGGAAGGACAAAAGAAACAAGGAACATTGCAGGTTTTATAAATAGTACACATCCTGGGTCAACTAATAAGTGACCCAATTGCATTTTTGAGGTGCTTAAGGGAAATCATGTTTTTGTGTGTGTGATAAAGTCAATAAGTTCAGGGGAAGAGTTGCTAATTGATTTTAATTTGGATCGCACAGATACAAAGAAAGTTACTATCATGGGACATTAAGTACTATATATGTAATATTTAAACTAATTACTTCCAATTAAGACTCCAATATACAATATACAATATACCATTTTATTAATAAGTTTTTTTGCTAAATCAATTATTCCTTTCATTATGCTAATTTTTTTATATATATTCTTTGTCATAGGGTGACATGGCCGATCCATCGAATGACAAAGGAAGTGATGTTTCTCCCACCCCTTCTCCATCATAGGTAAACCTTCTATATAAAAATTTATGCAATTGTAATTTTACAAAATATCATATTATTATGTTATATTTGTTAAGGTTTTGGACTTGTTTTGATTGTTTTATTGATTTATTTGTCACAATTTGATTCTTAGAGAAAGGGAAAAGAACATATTACACAACAACAAATACTTGTTGATATGGCAGCCATAGTGTTATGTGATGATGACATCACATATAGTAGTGACCCTATAACCATGCGTAAAAAGACCCTCAAGAGCATCAATCTACAAATTATTGAGGTTCTGATGGATCCAAATCCAATAGAAGAGAAAGAGCCAAAAGAAATGAATTGTTTCATAGAGCACGCTATCTAGAAATAAGAAATAATGAATCTTTTGCTGGGACAATAGTTTAATAAAGTTTTATATTTTATACTAATTTATGGATCATGAACCACAATATGTATGTTTTGTTACAGCAATTTTTGAGACCTAACCGAGTTGTTCCACCTAACAAGGGTACTAATGTAGCTCCTACGAGTATGTGATTTCAATTCTCAATTATCAAAAGGGACATTATTTTCTTCATGAATATAATTTACGGTTTTATATTACTAATATATATACATATACATATATATATATATATATATATGAATTTTTTCAGGTGCTAATGACGTGCATATGCCTTCTTCCACAAGGTCGTTAGTGCTCGAAGATTGCTAATTGCAGGATCGGCAACAAGAAGCATGCAAACATCCACACTTGTTACAACTAGAGCAGGTAAATCCTTGTTTTGCTATATTTTATTATGTGATAAATATGATTTCATTTGTACTTTCTTGTTCATTTGAGTATAATTTGTAA
Source organism: Cupressus sempervirens (assembly GCA_028749045.1). Taxonomy (NCBI): domain Eukaryota; kingdom Viridiplantae; phylum Streptophyta; class Pinopsida; order Cupressales; family Cupressaceae; genus Cupressus; species Cupressus sempervirens. Next base: position 293,792,190 of record CM053788.1, on the reverse strand, counting down.
CCAATTAACTTTATGCAGAGATAGGTACACCTTCTCAAGATGATAGAACAGATACCAATACTAGTGATAATTTACCAACCTTTCCTAGAGCAGCCTGTGTTACTTCTGCTAGATCATTGGAGGCATCATTGTTGATGGTCAAGAAAGATATGATTCCCTTAAAATTGCCTAAGCTTCTGGGTGGTTACTATTTATGGGAACTTGCTATTTTTAACAAGTTTGTCATACGAGCTCAGAATGTTCCTATTTTCTACATGAAGGTTCATTTTAGAATTATAAGCCTACCATAAAAATCTCATTACTCCAGCTTAAGTATCAGAGAAGTTATTAGGATTTTCGGTGGAAATATTTGCTAAATAATCTTCATGCTCATTGTTAGAGGCCTTAGAGTGCACAAATGAGGTCCAAAAACTCGGTGGAAGGGCACTTACATGGTTTTGGGCCTGTAGATCACGAGATGGCATTTTTGAAAAGTGGTTATAATACCCAATCGGAGGAACGGTTTGTGAGTTATGGCCTTTCAAAAGTTGGGATACCTGAAATACCTAAAATAATTGTTAAAGATGTATTTGGCCAACTTTATATGTATTGTTAGGGTCTGTCGACCCTAGGTATTAAGGTTCAATGTCTAGAACCTTCTCGAGTGGCATAAATTTGCCTATTTAAGAAAGGCTCGAACATTGTCTAGGACAGCTCTGGGTGGTAATTCGCAACATAGTCTTGCAAATTACTATAATAAGGTGCCCATGTGGGTTAGCATATTGTATTTATGAATTATGTAATTTTGCATTTGTGGCACAAATAAGAAGTCCTTATTTTTTTCTCGCATTTGCTATTGTTTCTTTGTTTTTGATATGATTTTATGGTTTTAAGGGGAGCACCCTTCATCAAGTGGTATTAGAGCTAGAGTTCTTGAGTGTGTGGACAAATCTCTGACTATGAGGTAGTTCACACTAGGACCATGGTTTGGGCTGAGTGTGTAGATAGATCAGTAATTGTGAGGCAGTTTGCAATAGGGTTTCAGCAGAAGCACAAAAATGCCTCCACGAAGAGAGTGTGCCAAAAGAGTTGTAGGTGTTACACCTGAGGGTTTTCTAGCCCTCCAAAGACAAATGATGGCATTGAAAGAACAAATCCATAGAGGAATAAACCTTCCTATAAGAGATGAAAGCGAGGATGAGGACAAAGTAGAAGAAAATGTCGAAGCAGAGGTAGTTCTAAACCTAGAGGAAGAGACGCTTTTTAGGGCCATCTCCAAGATTTGAAAAAGACCTAAGTTTGAGGTTCCCACATTTTTAGAAAATCTTAACCTAGAGGAGCTGATCAATTGGATCAATAAACTGGAGCAATGCTTTGAGTATGAAGATATTGAGGATCCTAATAGGGTCAAGTTTGTGAAGGAAAAACTGAAGGGACATGCAAAGATTTGGTGGCAAGAGGTTCAGTTGGAGTGAAATAGAAAGAGAAAGGACAAAATCACTAGATGGGAATAGATGATAGCTAAACTAAAGTGACAATTCATTCTCATAGATTATGAGCTTGATTTGTTGAAGAAAATGTAAGGGTTGAAGCAAGCAAGAAAAAATTGTTCAAGAGTATACTGAAGAGTTCTACTGAGTTCTCATTAGAACTAGCCATGCAGAAGCTAATAAGGAGAATGTGGCTCATTATCTTTATGGGTTAAGGCCAAGCATTCAGGATGAGCTGAGTCTAGTTCAAATGAACATTATTGAGGAGGCATACCAGTTTGCCCTAAGAGTTGAAGAAAAATTGAACAAGAAGTTTGACAACAAGAATAGCAGAAGAGGCCGCAATGGAAGATTTGGCAGATGATCTTATAGAGGTCGTAATGATGATCAGAAGAATAAGGATGAGGCTGGAAGTAGTAGTCAGAACCAAAGGGGAAACAATTCCAATCATTTCCATGATTGAAACAATAAAGATCAAAGAGGAAGAGGTAGAGGACAAGGATCTGGAAGAGGAGGCTTCCATGGAAAAAAATTTCACTACGGAGAAGAAGGGCATAGAGCATTTGAATGTTCCTAGCACCAAGGAAGGACAGATTGAAGAAGAGAAGGCCAAGCTGGAGTTACACATGTTGATGAAGATGCCAGATCCTCACATTCTGAAGATGTTGAAACAAGAGAAGTCCTAGTTAACAGAAGAGTCCTACTGAGTGGTGAGAATGAACTTGATCAAAGAAGGAGCTTATTTCGCACAAGATGCAGATGTGAAGATAAGTGTTGTGATGTGATCATTTATGGTGGAAGTACTAACAATTTGGTGTCAGAAAAAATGGTCACTAAGTTGAAGATAAAGAGACAGAAACACCCACATCCATATTGTATTGCTTGGGTAAGTCATGGTAGTTTGACAGGCACGTTGTACACAATGGCCTAGTGAATACCTACACTCTAACCAATGATGGAGTGAAACATAAGTTGAAGTTGTTGAATGAGAAAGAAGAAAAGGTATGTAGTGCTGCCAAAATATGTTTTGTTGATGGAAAAGAGTTTCTCAAGGGTATGAAGCATGAGCATATGTGTTTTTCAAATTCCAAAAAGATAGTAAAGAAGAAGTAGAGTAGGTACCTGCAAAAGTTGCAGATATGTTGGAAGAATTTTCTAATATTGTGTTAGATAATGTACCTAATGGATTGCCCCCAATGAGGAAGAGCAGACACCAGATGGATTCAGTTCTAAGAGCCAATTTTCCAAACAAGGTAGTGCATAGAATGACACTAGCAGAAAGTGAAGAGTTGAACAAACAAGTTCATGAGTTGTTGCAAAAGGGGTTGATTTGAGAGAGTCTGAGTCCATGTGTTGTACCAACCATATTAGCACCAAAGACGAATGGAGAATGGAAGATGTGCATAGATTCTTGTACTATCAACAAGATCACAACCAAGTACAGATTTCCATTACCAAGGACGGATGATATTATGGATTGTTTGAGTGGAGCTAAGTATTTCACAAAGATATATTTGAAGAGTGGGTACTGTCAAATTTGTATTAGAGAAGATGATGAGTGAAAGACTACTTTCCAGAAAAAAGAAGGATTGTATGAGTGGTTAGTCATGCCTTTTGGGCTAACTAATGCACCAAGCACTTTCATGTGGCTCATGAATGAGGTACTGAAGGAGTCTCTGGGTAAGTTTGTTATTATTTACCTAGATGATATTTTTATCTTTAGTAAGACATTAGAGGAGCATTTAATCCATATTCACTAGGTGTTTGATAAGTTGAGGGAAGAAAAGTTGTTGATAAACCTGAAGAAGTACAATTTTGTAAAGAAGGAATTGGTGTATCTGAGATTTGTAATTTCAGCAGAAGGTCTAAAAATGGACCCAAAGAAAGTGAAGGCTATCCCTGAATGGCCTTCTCTAAGGAGTACAAAAGAGGTAAGATATTTTCATGGACTGGCTAATTTATACAGAAAGTTCATAAGAGGTTTTAGCAGTATTTATGGATCCTTGACTGAAACAATGAGAGGGGATAGGAAAGAATTTGGACTATAGGAGAAAATAAAAGTTTTAATTTGTTGAAATAGAAGGTTACTGAGCATCTTGTTTTAGCACTTCCTAATTTTAACAAGGTGTTTCAAGTAGATTATGATGCTAGTGGTACTGCAATAGGAGTTGTTATGAGCCAAGAAGGTAGACCTGTTGCTAATTTTAGTGAGAAATTGAATGATGCCAAAAGAAAATATTTTGTTTATGATCAGGAATTTTATGCTATAGTTCAAGCATTGAAGAAGTGGAGACACTATCTTCTTCCTAAAGAGTTTGTTTTGTAAATTGATCATCAAGCTTTACAATATTTAAATAGTCAAGAAAAATTGAACCAAAGGCATTTGAAGTGGGTTGAGTTTTTATAGAGTTATACATTTGTTTTGAAGAATAGGAGTGGGAAGTCTAACAAAGTTGCAAATGCTCTTAGTAGAAGACAACTTTTTCTAATAGAAATGCAGATAGAGGTGGTTGGGTTCAAGGAACTTAGTACTGTATATCCAAATGATCCTGATTTTGGTGAAGCATGGAAGGATTATATAGAACCTATTACACTTGACTAGACAAAGTGGTTACATTTCATGATCCAGGATAGTATGTTGTTCAAAAGAAGCCAGTTGTGCATTTCTAAAAGTTCAATGAGAGGGAATCTCATTAAGGAGAAGCATAGTGGAGGATTGGCTAGGCATTTTGGCAGAGATAAAACCATTGCTTTAGTTGTTGAAAATTGTTACTGATCACAGTTGTAGCAAGATGTGACGAAGTTTGTACAGAGTTATAGAGGATGTCAAATGGAGAAAGGAGTGAAGCAGAATACAGGGTTGTATCAGCCATTACTTGTACCAGAGAAGTTGTGGGAGGATGTCAACATGGATTTTGTTCTTGGATTACTAAGGACGCAGCATGGGCATGATTATATTTTTGTGGCAGTTCATAGGTTTTCAAAGATGGATATTCTATTCCTTGCAAGAAGACTAGTGATGGTGTTCATGTGGCAGAGTTATTTTTCAAAGAAGTGGTGAGACTACATGGTCTTCCAAAGAGTATAATTTCAAATCAAGATACCAAATTTGTTGGGTATTTTTGGCATACATTTTGGAAGAAATTGAAGATGGCATTGAAGTTTAGTTCAACACATCATCCATAGACTAATGGAGAGACAGAAGTTGTGAATCATAGTTTCAAAAACTTGCTAAAAGCCAAAAGGATGGGATTTGATTTTACCACAAGCAGAATTTGCATATAATAATTTTGCAAATAGGAACACTGGTGAATCACCATTCTAGATTGTATATGGAAGTAGTCCCTAAAATGCTTCTAAATTGAGGCAGTTGGATAAAGGAGAGATAAGTAGTGTTGAAGTAGAAGAATTTGCTAAACATTTGAAGAACATCCATGAGGAGGTGAGAAAACACATTATAAAAATGAATACATAGTATAAAACTAAGGCAAATGTGAAAAGGAGGTATAAGGAATTTCAGATTGGAGATGAAGTCATGGTTCATTTGAGAAGAGAGCATTTTCCAGTGGGTACATACAATAAGTTGAAGATGAAGAAGTTTGGACCATGCAAGATAGTAAAAAGGCATGATTTTGTAAATGCTTATAAAGTGGAGTTGTCTACTGAATTGAATATTTCATTAGTATTTAGTATTTCAAATTTGACAAAGTATTATGAAGGAGGTGATGGAGATGAAGTTGCAAAAGTGCAGTGGAGTATTCTAGTAGTTAGTTCGGCTACAAAAGAGATTGAGGAGATATTGAATAGTCATGTTGGTAAAAAAAAAGTACAAAGAACAATACTTATGAGAAATACCTAGTCAAATGGAAAGGGAGGCTAGTAGAGGATTTATCATAGCTAGCAAGGGAGGAGGTTCACCATCTTAGTTTTCCTCTAAACACCTAAGATGTGACAGAGTCACTTCTCAAATTACCCTAAGTGTCTGATGTAGGAGTATCGTAGGTGTAAGAGCAATCTTGCATCACCAAAAAAAAAAAATTATTTTCAGTCTTTTCTATTTTAATAAGGACTAGTAGACAGGGTGGTTACTATTTATGGGAACCTATATTTTTCGTAAGTTTGTCATACGAGCTCAGAATGTTCTTATTTTCTAAATGAAGGTCCATTTATAAGCCTACCATAAAAATCTCATTGCTCTAGCTTAAGTATCGAAGAAGTTATTGTAGATTTTCAGTGGAAATATTTGTAGAAAAATCTGCAGGGTCATTGTTGGAGGCTTTAGAGTGCCCGAATGCAATCCAAAAACTTGATGGAAAGGCGCTTGCAAAATTTTGAGCCTGTAGATCACGAGCTGGCATGTTCGAAAAGTGGTTATAATAGCCAATCGAAGCAATGGTTCATGAGTTACCGCCTTTCAAAGTTGGGCTACTCAAAATACCTAAAATAATTGTCAAAGATGTATTTGGCCAACTCTATATGTATTGTTAGGGTCTGTCGGCCCTAAGTATTAAGTTTCAGCATCTAGAACCTTCTCGGGCGGCATAAAATTGCTATTTAAGAAAGGCTCAAAAATTGTCTAGCACAACTCTCAGTGGTAGATCGTAGCTTAGTCTTGCAAATTACTATAATGAAGGCACCCGTGTGGGTAAGCATATTGTATTTGTGAATTCTATAATTCCGCATTTGTAGCACAAATAAGAAGTCCATATTTTTTCTTGCATTTGTTGTTTCTTTGTTTCTATTATGAGTTTATTTTTTTAAGGGGAGAACCCTTCATCAAATATTTTGAACAGAGTCCAAATTCTTAAAAAATCTTGCAAACATCTAAAGATTATGAGAGACCAACACAGAAGGCTCTAAAGCTCAACCCAAAGTGTGAGTGTCCTCCTATGGTTCCAGAGCTTGAGTGGAATGAAATCATTAAAGATGCAAAAGAGATAAGACTAAGAGATAGAGGAATTAACCCACCACCTAGCAAAAATAGGTATGTGGTAGTTATCTCTGGTTATTCATTAAAATGCTTGACTTGATTACAATAACTGCTTGAGTTTCTTAAAATAACTCAATATATAGACATTTTAAACAAATGTAATAGACTGTCTTGGAGTGTCTATAAAGCCTTGACTCTTCTAAATCTTTCCTTCGGAATAGTAAATGTCACTCGGTGAAAAGATTACTTATTTTACAAGTGCTCCATACCAATTTCACTTTGTTCTAAATTTTAAAAATGATAGGAAGAATGAGAATCCCCTTGATTTATCACATAAATTTGAATGTAGTCCACCTTGTATATACTAGACAAAGCCATGCCATCAAGTATTCAGTTAGAGATACCAAACAAGCTAAGAATCTTGCAAACTGAACTTATCCAAAAAAGAAATCTATACCTCTGATTGTCATACTTTTCTTTTTTCTTTTGTAATAATGATTGATGGGGTTACAACTAGTAAGGGCAATGACTTGGTGTATACAGTAAGCTCAATTCTACAAGAGGGGATTGTTAATGGCAGCCACAGTGATGACATGCCATAATCTTAATTCTCCACAATATGTATAAGTAGAAATAGTTTTCCTCTACTCCTCAACATTGTATAAATGCCTTGGTGTGCCCTTTCAGGCTTTAGAGGTGTTGATTTATGTTAATCTAAATATTAGTTAGGAGGTAAAATGTGAATTTGACTTTGAAACCACTATTTTGTATTGGCGATAAAATTGGAGCTCTTGTCCCCTCTAAATAATGGATTTGGTTATATAGATTTGTGTTTGATGCACTTATAGGAGAGTTTCCCTTGAGTTTTTGTTGAGTCATGAGTAAATCTTGACTATTTGGCATGTCATGTTTTCATAACGACGGAGTCAAGCTAGGGTGCTCTCTATGCACAATAACTATAGGGATATTAGTGCATCAGTATCAAAATTTTGTTCATTCCAACAATAAATTAGGCATACTATTTTGAAATTGATATTAAAGTTTTGATTAGATCTATTTGAGGTGAATAAAAATGTTAGTATTATCTCGAGGTAGCAACAATCTAGACATGTATTTACCAAATTACAAGCTTGGAAAGATGCTCATAATTGGCTTTAGAAAGCCTTCCAATTTGTTTATGTTTGTCGAGCATGTTGGTCTGACAAATATGATAACAACTACTATAGTGACTCTAGAAGCACTTTGGGGCATGGAAACTACATCAAAAACAAAAACAATGTACTCATCAACAAACTCACCAAGCATTAGTCCCATAACCTCCATTAAAACTCCATCTCTACTTGATTTTGTAAAAGAAAGTTCATAACAGCCCAACCCCCAATCATGAGCCAATCAAACCTTCTAACATAACTTTAAGTAGAAAAATGTATGTTTGTGTTTTAATTAAGTTAGAATAGGTTTTGAAAGGATCTAAAACCTTATACAAAGGGACAAGAAATATATAACAATGAGAATCTTAAAACAATTGTGGAGAACCACCGAACAAAATAGAGGGACACATTGATGTTCCCACCATGAGGGAAAACAACCCAAGTAAAATATAGACCATCAAGATTTACATTTTGGTCCCTTCTTTTGAGAACATAAAGCCATATCAAATGAAGGTTTGGAGGACTTTACTTTTTTTCCTTTAACTGAAGTCCAACCATCCTCCACCTTCCCCACAGCTTTCTGCCAATCCCCACTAACCCCCAAAACCCTCGCAGCCGAAGAGCCAGGAACAGTGTTCTGGAAAGAGTCAGTGGAAGAAGGGACAACAACAAAATTTTGACTCAAAGTAGGAAAAGGATCTGAAACTATAAAGTCAGTAAGAGACAGATCATCAACCACACTTTGAGTCAAAACTGTTATAGGGACAACATGCACAACATCAGTGACATCAAGAGAATCCTCACCCAAAGTGAGATCAATATGCGAAGAACTATCCAACCCATCCACAACCGATGTAGCTTTCTAAACCATATAATGATCATCTAAAACTTGCACCCACTAAGAAGGTGATTTCTTTGATCTAACTTATCAAAGGAGCATCCAATAGCAAGATGGCTAGTATTATGACACTTCCTACATCTGAAGGGAATACCTTCATAATTGAGAAGCTGAATCCAAGAACCACTTGAAGAAGCCAGCTTTATCATAGCAGGGAGCCCTTTACAGATATTCATCTCCACAAGGATGCGAGCATGCATTGTCCTAAAGACATTGGAGGAAACCAAATCAACCATTAAGAAATCCCCAAGGGCTTCCCCCACAACCTCCAAGACTAAGTCTTGCCATAGGTGAAGAGGAAGATTTGGCAATCTAACCCAAAGGGGAATCTTATCAAAGGACTCAATAGCCGGTTTAAATGATGAATACCAAGGTTTGGCCATTAGGGGGAGCCATTCCTCCCAAGAGAGACCACAACACAAGACAAAATCCCTATCATTAGCATTAGCAAATTTCACAATAAAAAACCCCTTGCCACAAGGTAGATTTGAACTAAATCTGAAATGATTAGTTCCCAAAATTTGGAGATCCAAGCATGCAGATCTGAGAGAGAGGGCCAAAAACTCCTAAAACGAAAGATAGCAGAAGTAGCAGAGAAATCATCCGCATATGTATTGATCTCATCAACAATGTCTGAATCAAGCTTAAGCAAAAGCAACTTACATAAAGGAACAGGCACAACCTCACAACTAGCCATAGTTTGACGGGACCCCTTCCTAAGAACTGGAGCATTAATACCTGCTTCAAAAGCTACCACATCTACATAAGAGATAGCAGATCAGCCCCCAAACACTCAAGAAATAGTAGGAAAGGCGTCCATAGCAGGAACAACATTATCAGCTCTAGCGGCAACCACAATAGGAGGGGGCCCACGAACCTTGACAGAGGAAGTCATAATAACATTTGTTGTTGGGAGTCAGGCCTCAGTAGAGGCAGCCACCACACCATGAGCCTCCCTCACACCATCGCAGGAACAATGAGCTGGAACTAAAGTAAGGAACTCATGGGCGGGAGGTGAAATTTCAAAATCACAAGTGAAAACCATCTTTCCAGAAAAAAAATCAAGGACAGATTATTAAGAGTCAAATTTTATTTTTTGTTTCTTCAGATCATTTTATTAATTATCATGTTTCACAACCTCACCATACTAGCTAATAATTACGTATTTGTATAACATTTGAATTCCAAGAACAGAATATACATATTAGGGTCTAACTGAAGTGGATCCCCATACAACCACCCTATTTCCTCATGTTTGTCATGTCCCTATACAAGATTCAAATGCATAGCATGTCAATTATCTTCTTTAGGAATTTGAATCAGATTAAGAGATTACTTACAAGAGTTTTTCTCATGCATTTCATACTGTCTCACATATCAAAGTGTCCATCATCAACACTAGTGTTCTATTTGATCATAAGAGAAGGGGAACCCCACACTTTTCCTGTGTCTATGTCATGATTTTGTGTCCAAGTAATGGCTGGAGTGCCTAGATTCAGTGCTAGAGAACTAATTTGGTGACCACAAATTACAAGAATGCGCTCTACTAGTATTGAGACAAATGAATGCTCACGTGATTGTAATATTTTATAAAAAAATATTATCCATTTGGGATACAACAAATATGTCATAAATTGAATTGATTAAAATATGATGGCAACCACGAGATGTTAACAAAATTGTTTGGAAGTACATCATTTGTTCAAACACTAAAACTTATGGTAGATTTCATGCCTGGAGAGTTCTATAATTCTATCAATCATCAAATATCCTTATGACACTAACAACATGCTTGAAGCATTAAGCACAAACTGCAACATGCAATTTGTGTTAGGATTAAACCACGGACAAAAAATAATAATTACATGCAAATATAACCAATAACAAAAAAGAACACAAGGCACCAAGATTTAACGTGGTTCACCCAATCCCTGGGCTACGTCCACCAAACAGAAAGTCCGATATTATTACAATCCAATGATTACAACTTGATTACAATCTATAATCCCTTACAGCTCAACACCACTGCAAGAACCTATTTTACATCACCACTATATAACAACCCTAGCCCTAAGCCCTTTTATACAAGTATTAAACTGCTTTAGGGTTACTACATGTCGGCCATAAATTGGCGAATATTAGCCATTACTTTAGTGGCAAATCCACAAATGGTAAATCTACGAATAGTACCAAAAAAAATTGGGATGATGCCCCAAACCCCAAAGAATTTATGAAGTATGTACAATACTTTCTTGATCAGTCACCACAAGCTAACAATTTGCACCATATTTGTACCACCCTAATATCAACATAGTATGGAAATAATGGCATGTTTATTTGGATTGTGGATTTAGGTAGATATTTTTAGAAGTGTGATTGTGGATTTATATAATCTAGCATATTTCTAACATATTCCAAAGTTTACATGTACAAGTTGCAGGATACGTCAAAGGCTACACAAGCTAGGAAAGAGAATGTTGGTCAACACCATCTTGGCTCTAGTGGATATATGAAAATTCACTCATGCCTTGTAAGTAGCAGTAAATGAAATTTCATATCAATTTTTTATATAAAATTACAAATAAGCAATACATTCAATTTTGATGATATTATGCAAAAAATGCAAGGCATTGAATTTAATCTAGCGCTCATAGAAGAGGACAAACAAATTGGCTTCAAGCTAGGCCATAAAGCAATGGTTGCCTGCCACCGCACAGATTCTAGTGGCCAAAGAGATGTAGAAGATTCTGGTGCACCGATTCACACACAGGTAAATATGCCTAATGAATAATAATAGAAATTGAGAACTTCATGAGAAATAATCTATTTGATGTTAATTTTGAACAATGATAACAATGCGTGCATGACATTTCGTTGTAGCCTACTACTCCCAGCACAAATCTTACTCATGATGACGAAGGCATGGATCCTACACATGACGAAGGCTTTGATGTGCATCACAATGATATAGGTACATATTCAATTTCTATTAAAAATTAATTATGTAATTATTAATAAAATTTAACATCTTAAATTACAATTGGTGTAACCTTTATGTGATAATTTTTTAGTATGCAAAGTGTGATGTTAGTGTTGAGCATGTTGAGGTTGCGGCTGAACAAAATGTGAGAGTAGATGATGTGGCACTAGGTAAAGAAAAATTCATGTTATGTTCTTTAGATTAATGAAATACTTATAACATTAAAAAAATGTTTAGAATTAAACTCACTTATTTCTTATTACAAGGGTGCAACAACCTTGTCCTCGAAAAGAGAAGAGGAAGCCTCATGTCGTAAGATCATAACCACAAGAGCCACTAGAGAATGTCAAAGATTTTCACAATGTGCCTATTAGTCTTTCTCTTCAACAAAAGAAAAAAAAAGAAGAAATTAATGTTAAAAACCTTGTTTGATGATGAATGTGTTGATGAATTTTTATGAATGTTGCTTATTAAAGAATTTGATGTCATGTTATTGAATATTGTTATGTGATTATAATGATTGACATGTTCATGAATTATTGATGAATGTTTATAAGTATTAATGAATTATATGTCATGGTAATGAATGTTATGTGAATATAATGATTGATGTGTTCACAAGTTATTGATGAATGTTTATATGTATTAATTAATTGTATGTCATATTAATTAATGTTATGTGATTGTAATGATTCAATAATATACTTCTAAAATGAATGAATAAAATATTTACTTAATTGTTAATGGGGAATTTAGAGTGATTATAGGGGGGAGAGGCCAAATGAGCTTCCACCTTCATGTGGTTGGCCTTGATAAGTAGAGAATATGAAAGGATTCTCAACACCAAGTGAAGCTCAAACTAAACCTATCAAAACTAAACATCAATATATGGTCCCATCAATTCTTCCCAAATGCCTTACCAACTTGACATTCGAAAAACCTTCACTAAATCTCATCATAACACCTTCTAAATAGGATCAAATAGATCAAACTCATTTGTTGATTATGAAGGCTTTATGAACAAACTCCCAATGGAAGCTTCACCATTTCAATCACAATCTAATTTGAATGTCGTACTCTAATTGTGGCATAACAGTGACACATGAAAGGATCCAAACCATCCCAGCGCACACTTCAAACCAAATAAATAATCTCAATGCACTTGAACCTTACACATCTTGAACCAGCTCATTTTCAAGTTGTTTGTCCTTTTGTTGCTTCAACCACATCTTCCTCTCCATGGCATTAAGCCTTGTTATCTATTTCATTGTATTTGGTTGCAAGGCACTAAGCAGAAATACTAAAAAACTTAAGCTAGAGTGCCCGAGTTTGGCAATGATACTTAAGGTTTGTCACTGCGCTAACAATCCCTTTTATTAATTTATGATATGGTTAAAACATTAATGGTTTTAATTTCCTCATTAAAAGCATTTGAGTTATAACTTATTTATGTACCATGTCATTATTGTCTCTCACATGCATTATTGTCATTATTGTAGATGGGGATGCTCAAACTTTGAAGTCTCTAGCATGGTACTTACTTTTAGTGGGTGAACATAGTAGGTTCCAGGTGAACACCTTCAAATGGCCTTAACATAAATACTATGAATTATTTATTAAGTTATTGATAACTTAGAAGTTTGAATTTGAAATGTTTGTTACATTAAAAATATAGATTAAAAAAATGTATTTGTGAATAGTAAACTAACATAGTTGCATATGTGCCCTTTATGCCTTTTGGACTATTATTTTATACGAACAACATTCTTGTTTTGTTGACTACTAATACAAAAATCATAATTACACACATATTAGCCTCTCGTCTAATCTTGACCCCCCTCGCTCACTCTTTCTCTTCCTTTATTTCTTTCTATATACAAAAATAGGCATAATATGGAGACCTAGACTTTATATTAAAGACTTCAAGCTGCAAACAAGAGGCCTCAAAGACTTTTGTTGTCAAGATAAGAGATTTAACACCCACTTCAAGATATAAATGAATTATAACCAAGTTTAGAGACTTTCTATCCTCGATGGTGGAAAAATGATGGATAGACAAAAATATTATTGAAAGAATACATTAACTCATTCAATGTTCTTCATTGTGTGACCTCTTCTTGCATAATAGTTAATTTGTATTCTATTAGAGATAGGGCATCCTAAGATGACTGTATAGACTGCTTCTAATGAGACCTTAAAATATAGATCGTCCGAAGTGTGTCAAAAGCTAAGGAGAATGAGGAGCATAGTTTCACTGATACCCAAGGTCATAGGACTAACTTGTGTATGAAGTTTATAAAAGTGACATCAAGATAATAAACTATTAATGCACATGTTTAGCAAAGCTATTGATTTTGTTTGGAAAATGGTATCTAAAAAATAGATGATAAGCTATTGAATGTAGACCATAATAAGGAGAACCTTAAAGCCTTATCAAAATCATCATTACTTCCTGGACTGTTGCCAAGGTGACACCCAAATCATTGCAATTTGGCCCTTAGATTACATGGTATCTTTGTCAATAGATCTATTTTTTATGCATGCACCACATACTTGCAATTATTGATTGCATTCCTTTCATCATAGAGAAACTAGAATCCATTGAATCATGGAAAATCAAAGAAGCTAGAGATTTGTACCCTGATAGAATAGATGATTAATGTCTTCATTATTCTGTGCAAAAAGATTTAATCATTTTTCCACCATTGAGGATAGACAGTCTCCTAAAATAATAGGGTCATTAAACTTATGGAAAAATATTCATTTATGATCAATAGATAGTCTCCTAAAATGATAGGTTCATTAAGAAACACAAACAATATCACCAACCATAGATAAAATTCTATCCTCGCCTTGGTGTCTTCTAATCATCCCCTGATCGAATTTAATTTTACTAGCCATTCCTCAAATTAGTCTTGAATGAATGAATGAATGATATACTTCTAATATCTACAGTCACTATATTCATCCTAATGTTTCTTGAATTTAAATTTTATTTTTTCTCTGAAACCAAATGGAGCCCTTCCACAAAGCAATAATTAGACTTAATATTATTGGTGAGAGATAAGAGAACTTTAGAGAATTTACTCTTTTTGCAGAGGCTGAATAAAAAAGGTTATAAAAATTTGTTCAAGGTGGATGTCATTGATGAGTATGAGCTTGGAAATGCAAAACAATATGATTAAAAGGGCTCAAGCTCAACGAAACCAAGAAACAAAAGAAGAAAAAGGATGGAGAAAGAGTTATCTTTGAGAATCGAAGGTATAAGGGACATATTGGAAAAATAGGGTAAATAATCATAAAACAATGGAAATCAAGAAATCCATGGACAGAGAGCAAGAAGCCGAAAAGAAAGGAGAGAGTTCATCAAGCCATCCTCTCTACATAAACTAATTCTAAAATTGATGAACTTTCCCTTTTTCCTTCACAACCTTGACCTCATATATGTCATATATATGCTTTCTTAATCAAATAGTCTAGAATTACCTTCCATGTAGCTCTTTCTTTACCCTTGTCATTTGCACCTCTTTCTTGAACCTAAGCCATCATGTCAACATGACCCAATACCAAATACAAGCCACTTCAAGGTTGCTTACTAGTATGCCCTTCTTTCTCTTCACTGAGAATGTTGTTCCAGCTGATTCTCATCCTCTTCATACCATGCATGAACCTTGAAATGTCAAGTTCTCTTATGAAAACCTTGATACAGTGAGACTATTTGATTTTTTTTTTTAACTCTGGTTGTTGTTGATATTTCAACAATAGACAGTCGATATTTCAATGATAGTTGTCGTCAATGGTATGACAAACTAGTCTAAAAAAATCTCATTTTCGTCGATATTTCGACACGGCCTGTCGTTGAGGGCATGGCAAACTTATCGATAACAATTTTGTAAACGTCGATCTTTCAACGAGAACGGTCATCAATATCCATTGCATAATTGTCGAACTTTTGATGTTTCATACTAGTTGTCTTACGCCGCCCTATGACATAGATTGGGATGATTTTCAACTGAGTGGTCCATCGATAAATTGACAAGATTTTGATGAAATTATAGCGACAATATTATTTGACCTTTGGGCTTTGAATTTTCGACCTACTCTCATCGAAAAATAGGTCCAAATTTACTAGTGTCAGACATTTACTTCAAAACAATGTTAAAGATCCAACATACAATTATAAGCATAAAGGATTTTAATAAGATCTAGATCGTTTCACATATGACTTCATATTGTGTTTGTAATAATAATTAATGTTCAATTAGGATCAAACAGAGAATGTAATTCAGTAGTAATCAAATAAGAAACTTTAAATCTACTGGATATTATCAAAGATTCAGTAGTAATATTATTTGACCTTTGGGCTTTGAATTTTTGACCTACTCTCATCGAAAAATAGGTCCAAATTTACTAGTGTCAGACATTTACTTCAAAACAATGTTAAAGATCCAACATACAATTATAAGCATAAAGGATTTTAATAAGATCTAGATCGTTTCACATATGACTTCATATTGTGTTTGTAATAATAATTAATGTTCAATTAGGATCAAACAGAGAATGTAATTCAGTAGTAATCAAATAAGAAACTTTAAATCTACTGGATATTATCAAAGATTACTCTTAAAAGGAAACCAAAAAGAATAGTTACGACCATTATGAACAAAACTCTAACATAGATAGGGATTAACAAATAACCAACAAATGCAATCGTATAATTAAAAAAAGGATAAGAAGAGGATTTAATAACGATCAGAGCAGTCGATGGAGTATCCATCAAATAGATTGCTTTAATTGATCTACAATTTCAAGAAGTAAGATAGATCTCCTTTTATTGGACTTAATTTGTAAATGAACCCTCTATTAACTCCCAATTCCAAAATTCAAAGAAAAATGATAAGTACAATATATATTAATGCAAATTGGCACAAAGGCATACTCGAACTCCCTATAATTTGTCTTCAATAGTCCATGATTAAGTATAAAACTAAGACTAAATAGGTAGTATGGAGACATATCTCTTAAATATGATCAATCCTTCAAAAAAAAACTCAAAGCCATAGTAAAATTGAGCTTATATCTAAAATGAAAAATCAATCTGAAATGCAAATAAAGAAATCAAATAGATAAATCAAATATTTAAAGAATTAGCAAAGAATATTTAGGATCCTCAAAATTAGAGATATTATTCTTCTCTTTCACTAACGGCTAATGGTTTCATGTAAGTTCGATGTTCCTTGTAGAATTCAAATCCTACAGAACTCCCACTTTGCATCTTTAAAAGCACTTACGTGTGTCAAGGAATTGGAGTGGGGATAAAAAAACAAATAGACAATTACTATGTAAATATAAGGGATCCACAAGTTTCAAAGGAAAGAACGATCCTTCTAAAATATCAATAAGGACAGGGACATCGCGATATGAAATCAAGACAACAAAATTGATAATTGATGAAAATAAGCAAGCAATGAAATTATTTGTAAAACTAGGGTATGCCCCCTTTTAAATATGTACTTTGTATAGGAACTTGGTTCTAGGAAAGACTTGAGGTTTTCTTTCTTCGTTCTTTCCTACTAGTGCTCGTTTCAACAGAGATTATGTAAAATTATTTTAATAATATAATCCTTCAGCCTTTTATCGAGAAAAGAAATAATGGTATATCCTCTAAAAGAAATGATATGACGAGGAATCAAGACTTATTAGTAGTGATAGGGCATGAAGTAATCATATCATATTCAGTGATTAACACAATAACATTTGGAAGAGTTAACATAGGTCTAGAGTAATTAGCCATTAGAGAGAAAGAATTCAACAACTAAGAATATGAGAGGTCGGTTGTCTAAAATATTGACGTCAGTCAAGAAGGATTTCACGAAGAATAATCTATCTTTGAAGAGAAAGATTAGACTAATGTTGAATACAATAATTGAGGCACGGTGTCTATCGACTTAAGGGGAAATTGTTGGAATAATTATTGGTTTAGTGACATGTCAACAAGAAAGGGATGTCGATTATAAATACAAATGATAATCAATGGCTTATATAATATTGATCAAGCCAAAATCAAGAGTAATATGAATAAACTCATTAGCAACAAACAAACAACATATAGGGGAAAGATGATGCTAGATTTTCCAATAAAAGTTGTAGACTTCAAAGATAAATAGGAAGAAACAATTACACAAGCATCCATTATTGTGGACTTCAACCAAGATAATTTCATCTTTGGAAGAGTTAACATAGGTCTAGAGTAATTAGCCATTAGAGAGAAAGAATTCAACAACTAAGAATATGAGAGATCGGTTGTATAAAATATTGACATCAGTCAAGAAGCATTTCACAAAGAATAATCTATCTTTGAAGAGAAAGGTAAGACTAATGTTGAATACAATAATTGAGGCACGTTGACTATCGACTTAAGGGGAAATTGTTGGAATAATTATTGGTTTTGTGAGATGTCAACAAGAAAGGGATGTCAATTATAAATACAAATGATAATCAATGACTTATATAATATTGATCAAGCCAAAATCAAGAGTCATGTGAATAAACTCGTTAGTAACAACCAAACAACATATAGGGGAAAGATGATGCTAGATTTTCCAATAAAAGTTGTAGACTTCAAAGATAAATAGGAAGAAACAATTACACAAGCATCCATTATTGTGGACTTCAACCAAGATAATTTCATCTTTTGATTTATATTTACAATTTTTAATTTTATGAAATTCTTTTATTTTATTTTATTTTAATCAAATTATTGATATTCTCATCTTGAGATAGAATTGTTGTTTTTTAGATCAAATAAAAGTAAGGTCCCAAGTGGATCAAATACAAAGGAAAGGGGAAGTTTGATATATGTAGAAAATGTTATATGTACTAGATCATTTCTTTACAAGATAGGGATCGAATGTGGTGGAACGGACTATGTTACATCATAAGGAACCATGAATAGCTTGTGATGAAATTGGGATGGGCTACATCATACAAAGGCATTGGGGATGGCCTATGTGGAATAGACGCGTTACATCATACATAGGAACTATCTTGGAAGTCATGATTGGAGCTAGATACAAATAGCCTTTGATGGAATGGACTTTGTTACATCATATAAAGGCACAAGAAATGACATGTAATGTAATGGGCATTGGGCTATATTATACAAAGGCACTGTGGATGATCTCCTGTAGTTGAATGGGTGTTGTTTACATCATACAAAGACACTATCTTGGGAGTAATGATCAAGATGAGGTAATGACAATAAGGGGGAATGGTGAGGCCTACTAGGTATGCCACTCCATATAATATGGGCCAAAGGGGATAGAGTATCTGCCCTTGGGCCTGGGTTCAGGTAACATGACACCCTATTGTAGTCCTTCCACAAATCTTAAAAGGAATCTTAGTAGACCACCTTGGTGGGCACCTAATATCTTCCACCAAGGCCAAGAGAGCCAAAGTTCCTCTCTTGGGCTTAGATTGGACAATTAAGAAGAGTAAGATTACCATTTAAGTAGACCACCTTGGTGGATGCCTAATACCTTCCACCAAGGTCAAGTGGGGAAAAGTTTTGCTCTTGGGCCTAGATTGGGATGAGGCATAAACCAAGCATCCTACAAAGTGGGCCACCTTATGTAGATGCCTAACACCTGCCACCATGGCCAAGGGGGGCAGTGTTTCACTCTTGGGCTTAGTATGGGATCAACTTGAGATATTTATGATGAATCAATATTTTTGAAACTAATTTATGATGAATCAATATTTTTGAAACTTGTATATATATGATCACTTTGTGGTTGCAAGGTACATAATCAAAAGTATAAGGAAGAAGTAAATTTTTTAAATCATTTTCCTAACCCTAACTCATTGCAAATTGTATAATATAGGGTTTAACCAAGAATAACATGTGACTACATCGTGTATGCTTCATGTTGACATTGCCTACATCATGTATGCTTTGTGTCTTTTTGCACTCGTATGTCTACTTTATGTGTGCTTTGTGTCTTCATGTGTATACTTTATGTTTTCTGGTGTATGCTTTGTGCCTTTCTCAATAGCTTTGGTTGATCTAAGAAGGATAGAATAACTAAAACAGAAATCAATAAACATGAATTCATTTAATTTTGTACGTTATTTACACAACAGTCTTCAAGAAGGCATTATAAATCACTCTTTGAATAAATATATATGAAGTTGAGTTTGCATTTTATGGAACAAAAGATAAATTGTGGATGAGACTCAATCTTTACTTGAAGACAAATAATATTTGAGAGGGGAGGACTCTGATGTCCTCACTTTGGAATAAAATCTCTGTGAATAATAACAATAATAATAATAATAATAATAGAAAATGAGTTAATCTATTCTTAATATAATAATATATTTGAAATGACTAGTTAAAGAAGGAATAGTGGAAGAGTAAAGGAATGGAAAGATAATAATGAAACGACTCTTTTAAAATGTAGCAATGATTAAAGGATGCAACTCTTTGAAATGGTCGTGATTATGAATGGTTGCAAGTCTTCAAAAAGGTTGTAATTATAAAGTGTTGTGACTTTTTTAAAGGATTAGGATTATGAAGGTTTGTGACTTTTTGAAAGAGGTGTAAATATGAAGGGTTGTGACTTTTTGAAGTGATTGCAATTATGTAAGGTTGTGAATTTTTTGAAAGGATTGTGATTATAAAGTGTTGTGACTTTTATTTGATAGAGGGTTGTTTACAAAGGGTTGAAAATTCTCCTAAACACAATGAAGAGGTGTAACCATTCACTTATATAGGTAGGCTAGCACAATCTATGAAGACCATATGCAATATATCTATTTTTAAATTGGCAAATACAAGGTTATATTGGGAAATCATGACTAGTAATAGGATGGGTACATTACACATAGATTGAGTGCCCATTTGCCTAACGTATGTGACACGTTGATGCTAGTATTTAGATCAGTGATCACAACACTAACAATCTATACCCAGTACAAAGACAACTTAAAGTGGATAACCTTAGTGAGTTATTTGAGGAAGGAGAGATCAACAAAACAACAACTTGCTTCTTAATCAAGATCCATTTTAGGAAATCCAACATTGAAAGGAGTTTGAACATAGTTTAATGGTTGTTATTGGCCACTTAGATTGCTTTAACCCGTGAAAATAATTATAAACACATTCATCTAAAACTTTATCTTGTGTCTTATATCCTTGATAAGAAAGGGGACTCGTCATCTCTAATGCATTATCTTTTGAAGAAAAACTTGTCAAATTAACAATAATTTTAAGAAGTGCCAAGAAGATGTGGTGCATGAAAGCTAACTTTTTTGTTTTTTTATTTTCCTACACTCGGACAAGTTGCCAACAAAACATAGGACCATCAATTGCAAACCTCACATTCCACAAGTCAAGTGAATTGTCTAGAAGAGTCATTGGCATGTCAAGAAGACCCTAATTCATGAGTTGTTGAGTCAGAGAGTCAAGTGGTTGACATGTTGAGTCTGAGCCTCCTGACTCCACCGACGTCAATGTAAAATAAACATTTTTTTTTTTTTTTAAATTAGTTATTTTCCCTTGAAACATTCAATTTTAGATGTGAAAGGCACATCTAGAAATTGTATTTTTGGGCTTTATCAATATTGCTTTTGGCATCTTACAAATTCAAGAAAATTATACATGCTATGGAGTTTTATGTGGTTCTAAAAGTACTAATTTGGTCTTGGCAACAAAAGTACTACCCCAGACCCTATTGAAGACATTACCCTTGGACCCTTGCAAGGGGCTCTACCCCTTGATCATGTTGCAGACCCCCGCTAGGGGTGCTATCCCCAAGCCCCTGCAAAGGGTGCTACCCCTTGACCTCATTGGGGGTGTTGCCCCCAAATTCACATTTTCTGTTCGAAGTACACTACATCTTTGGGTTTCTAAAGTATGAGTCATTATCCACACTCTTGTCATTAGTCTTCTTGAATATTACTTGATGTATACTAGTTGCCTAGAAGACATCTTATTCTTTTTTGTGGGAATGATGTAGTTCGCATAAAATGTTTGTGTTGTGTTTGATACTATTGGTTGTTTGTTAGTGTATTAATTGTTATCAAATGTATTAATTTATTTTTGTATTTATGTGATCAAATTAGCTTTTATTTGATGATGTTATCGTGTCTTTAAGCTTTATTCAATAATGGGTGCATCAAAAAAGTTTTAAATCCTTAAAAGTCTCTAAATTTCTCGTGTTTATTCACTTTGTCCAGTCATTAACAAGTCATGAGCCAAGTCCGAGCCTAGGAACTATGATTACAACAACTCAATGAGTTCCAACTAAAGATGCAACAAAAAAAGGTTAGTCTAACAACCTTTAAATGATATGTTACTAGTTGATTTTTACATGAGTCTGATAATGTGGATTTATTATGGACCCCATAAACAAAATGGACTAGTGAAACCAACAAAAATAATATTCAAAATTATAGATTTTGTATTATAAAAGAGGTTCCTAAGACTATATCACAACCCATACTTTAAAATGTAGAAAAAGGCCATATGACATGAAGATGAAGCTTGCAAACAAGTGTATATAAAAGAGAAATATTGTAAAAGACAATCGGAGAACAAAGCTCTACAAGTTGAACATTGAAAGCAAGTAATAGCCTAATCAATTATTTGTGTATCTATTTAATGTGGTTATATGATATTGTATCTCCTGAAAAAAGAAAGTAGCTTTTGAAGATAAAGCCTTAATAAAGCAACTTGAAGAATATTGAAGAAAAGGTACATAGAGTGTTGGCAATTCTAATAACCAAATGGTTGAACCTTGCAACTTACGTTTGATTTCTTTCTTGGCATTTGAAAGTTTTGCAAACAAAATATGAGTGTCTTGTAATTTGTAATTTGAAATATGTGAGAAACAATTTATATATTTACTCCCAACTCATCACTAAATTCGAAAATTTCAATATAAAAAATTAGTCATTGTACCTTATAACATTTCCAAAAGGAAGTGAACTACAACATCTTCATGTGCTACATCTAGAATTGAACATGTCCTAAATTTAGGATTGTGTACGTATTGATGAAGGCTAAAATATCTTTGTCAAGATCTTGTTTTCCATCACCATAAAATTCAGAAAAATAAAATCTTTAACCCACAAGGAAGCTCGAGATGTTTTGTCAATGTCAACGAGTTAATTTGATTTCCCTTCAATAATAATAGAGGTGAGTGATTGTTTTGATTAAGTAAATACAGGTTTTGATAGGACCCAAAACCTTTTACAAAGAGCAAAGCATATAAGCATTAAAAGTGCAAATGAAACTATGCATCAACACCTAGAGTAGTAGCATCCAAAACCAAAGAACCCTCAAAAAAAGGGCAAACACTAGAAACAACAACAAAAAACCAAAGGAAGATAGCAAAAGAAGAACTAGAAAGTCTTCAACAAGTCCACAACTTGATCAGCCATAATATTCATTTTAACTATAGAAGCCCTTAGCTCGTCAAGCTCTTTATCTTCCATAGCCTCAAGTGTCTTTGATCTTGCCCTAGTACATTTACTAGGTCCTTGATCATCCCTTAGCTCCTTATTGCCATTGTCCTTTCTCCCCTATTCCAACTTCTTCAAAAGAATCTTAATATTTTCAACAGTGGCCTTTAAAAACGAGCAACTTTGTTCAGCAATCTTTTTCATTGTGTTCTCAATACCCATGACTCTGCTACCTAACTTATTAACCCTATTCTACGTATCTTTTACCATTTTCTCTATATTTCTTATTGTCTCCTCCAAGGGTGGAACTATTTTAATCATATTTGTTACATCTTCAGCAATACCAATAAGATCAATAAGTCTATCCAAATTTTGGCCCACAGTTCTCTCCCCCCTATTTGTTTTACTAAGATGCTCAAAATCCCTCTAGATATCTTGCATCTGATCCTTAATCAAATAAATATCCCTTCTCATCAGACCTGGGTTGTCGAACACACTAGACACATTCCCATGATCTTTAGTATCAAAGCTCTATCTTAGATTTTCCTCCCCCAAGTTCACATTAACATTCTCATTGTTACCTTCCAAGTTCAAATTGACATCCCCTTTGGCCATCTTATTCTTACCCTTCATGTCCATAGCCCCCATATAGGAGAGAGGTTCTGCATCCAATTTTCCCCCCTTCCCCTTCTTACTTTTTTTCTCCACAATCACCTCATCAGTACCCAAATCAATATCATAATCCACCTCATAATTGTTCATTTTCCTTCTCTTATAAGACGACCCACAGTGGGCAAAAATCTTCCTCTTATTCTCCACCGGCTGAAACTCCTCATCTATCTCATCCTCATAGACATCTTCAAACTTACTCCCTTTTGTATCATAATCCTCGAGTCTTCCTGCTCATATGAGGCTTTTCCACTTTCTTCATTTTCAACAAATTCATTAGAGGTGAGTGATTGTTGATGATGTGTATATCTTCTTGATCAACCATAGCTTTTGAAGTTGAAAATGTTATTTTGAAATCTAGACCCTTGGTGTCAAAGTGAATAACTTGACGGCTAAGATGGTAGTCTTATGTTGTTGCTCATTTAAGTTGCCAAAAACCATGTATGTTTTAACTTGCAATTTTGAATGTGCCGTAAAATGTGAAATCACTATTCAGTTAAAAGGGGAAGTTCATTGTCAATACAAAACTAATCTAACTATTAACAATTTTGGATTTTCAATTTACAATTCGTATAAATGTTTACTGAAATGTACCGTTACGTGCCCAAAGAGTTAATAAATTTGACAGAATTTGCAAGCTTTTAATGTAGAGTAGGTGAGCTCAATGGTGTAGCACACAACTTTGTACTGAGCTCTACATTTAATTTAATCATAGCATTCCAGATAGTAGCCTAATCAACTGTATACTTAGTCTCTCTTTTTAACTAAACAATGTAAGTATGTTGTCATAGGTTTTCTTTTTCATTTGAAAAACATAATATCCCTTGCAGAGTGTTAAAGGAGCATAATAGCCTTTTACCCTTGTCAAAGACCAAAAGATATCTATATTTACCCTTCCAAAAGCTGCTAATTTAAAATTTTAGATATACCTCATGCATTTTTTATAGGAAAGAATTTCATAACAGAACTTGACAATAAACCCTTGGAACACTATATCTTGCCCAGACTGTTTTAACAGTATAATTCTCTTCTTTGAAAAATCATTAGTTCCAGTTAACTGAGGCCAAAAGCTTCACAGTTGCACCAGGCATGTCAATAATTCTAAATATACATGCACATATACCTAATTCAACTATGCAAGAAAGATGTGAAAGTTTTTACAGAGATAATGAAATGAGTTCCCTATTATGAGCTTTATTAAGAGCCTCAAATTCATAGCTAAGTGGTATTGCAGGTTGAATACCCCCAGGATTCAATGGAAAGAGAGTTCGATAATATCCATCCATAATTGCATGAAGGTCACATGTTGAAGCAACCCCAGGCATCTGTTCATGTAAATCACATTATTCAGAAATAAAATATTCAAGGTAAGAAGAAACCAACTGAATAACTTACCTATCTCACATAGTTTAGCAGATTCCATGCATAGATGAAATCATACACATCCTTATGACCTTATAAAAAGCATTGCAAAAAAACATTCATTAGAAGAAAAATTGCACTTTAAGAGTACACAATCCAAGGAATTCAGTACAAATATAACAACCTGTTTGAATCTGCAAATGATTAAACCTTTGCAAGAGGTGGAACTAAAAAGAAATTCATCCATAACAGTGATGCCCAGAAGTGATCACCACTGAACCAACATAAGAAAAATGATACACATGCATCAACGTATAGGATGACGTGACTATACCATTTCATCACTTTACAGATTATGATCCAAAGAAATCAATAGTACTACAATCTTCAGTTAAAGTTGTGAACAATCTTCAGTTAAAGTTGTGATGCTAACCTGTAGTCACTAACTGAGAGAAAGAAAGCATAGCCAATGTCAAGTAAAATTAGTTCTTCAAGACTCGTACGTTGCCAACACCCTTGCTGATGAAGATTCCCATCTCTGTCCATATTAATGATCATGGGTGTGCAATTTCTTTGCAAGCCAAAAAGTGACATGAAGAGTGTAACCATTGTTTCACTTTCCATAGGTTTCCAGTATGCCCGGATGCAAAAGTCAGGACAATGAATTTTAATGATATTCAGAGAAATACCATGTCTCAAAGGCATCGTATGGGACCAATTTCTCTTAAAATGTAGCTGAACTAGAAAACAATAACGACTTGCAAATACAAGTTTGTCAAGCTCATCCTGGTGGATTACCACCACCAAATCAGTTTCTCTTGATGGTAGAGTCCCATCCTTGCTTCTGGTCTATTGAAGAAGCCCTTGAGTACTGTAAATCAACAAACATTTGGTATAATGCATTCTTTCTACAGGATATATGTCTCAAACAATCACCATTAACTCTGAATTTGCCTCGCAATCTTCTATTCACAAGACTAGTTCGGACCTCTTCATGTACCATTTTGAATCAGTTACATCAGCAGGCTATGTGCAATGCTTTAGACAAATCCACTTATGCTGAACAATGGGTTACAGTTTCACTTTGTGAAACCCTAGTTGGGGTCCCTATCAAGAATAGAAGCACTCACATTGAACATCATGGTACAAAAGGTATCTTAAATTTCCCAAGATTAGGAGAATCTGAATGAAGTATCTTATCCCAAGATCCTGCAATCCACCCACCTGTCATCATTCAACAGCAATTGCTTTGCTATCCTTGTCCACGTTTTGACTCTCCACAAGGACAATTCACTACAAATAAAAGTAACCTGCATTATTGCATCTGAAACATTCTGTCCAATGAAAGTTAGTAACTAGCATATCTAGTAATGAGGAATTCCATCTCACGTAGACCCCTAAACAGCTGGAGTGATGTGATAAGGTGATAAACATATGTCCAAGCTTTCCCCAACACTAGCTATTCAATCAACCTTCAGAATATCCTTCAATGTGTTGCTTAATGTATGCAGAATGGAGCCATACTTACAAAAGTCTCACAAATTATTTAGGCAGGAGCTCTTGTGCATGTTAGATTTTTTTCATTTACAATTAGCATTAGGGAAACAAGCTGAACTGGTCCAACTCATAGAATTGGGAGATATTCGACAAGTTCCAACCCTCTAACCCGAAGGAAGCAACACACAGGATACAAAGACCAACCTATACCATTTCTAGAGAGAGAAAGAATCATCCAAAAGAAGATGGGGAGACGAAGCTGTTTTAGAAGAAGCATCTTGTCCACCTTTCCTAAACAACATCATCATACATAGTCAAGCAACTACAAGAGAAGAATTACAAGGTGACTCAAAATCCATTCTATGAGTTCAAAAATCACACCGTACATGATAATCCCTTCTTCTGTATCGAGGAAGAAGCTGAAAACCGAACTACCCTCCAATAAATAGATAAAGGGGACTCAAATAAAGTAGGTACCCTAGCCAACCTTGAAGGAAACAACACCAACACTTTTTTAATTCAAGTGTGGAAGGAAGAGGAATGCAAACACTCCTAGACAGCCATTCTTCACATAACTTCATCAACAACTCTTGGATCCAAAAACATAACTTACCTGTAATCCCTCATGATTCTACCAGGATAAAAGTGGCAAATGGAAAGTGTGTTCTGCAATACTTACACTCCCCTTCAAGTTACAACTTGGAGAACACTCATATACGGCTCAATTCATATTGGAAGTTCAAATAATAGACCTCATATTAGGACTCCCTTGGATTAAGCACATCAGACCCTTCAAGCAAGATATGAACCATCAAATCATCAATACACCTTTTATGAACTTCAAGCAACCATAACCCCTATGAAGACTCACCTGCAGAAGATTAAAACTAGACCAAGGATAGAAGTGATTTTCAAAAATAATGGAACATCCAGACTCTATATTGATTTAAGGAAGAAACCCATTAGATCAGAAACATCAAATGCTTGTGGGCAAGCATTTTTGAAGGAGGGGAGACTATGATATCCCTTAAATTGTGAATTCATAAAACATGAATGTGAATAAGGCAAGGAAATAATAATATACCTTGTCATGTATATGTAGTACTTGCATTGTAGTTGGGCCATCATTTGCAATTGCATTCTGAGGCATTATCCATTGCATACTCACCCATGATGCATCCCCACATACATAAGCATCCATACGTGTACTCATACCCATGCATCTACATACATATATGCATGTGTACTCACATACATGCACATGCCTACATATATATCTCTGCATATTCATGGACACATGCATGCATACTCATCTACATACATATACACTTGCACATACATACATGCATCCATTCTTTCACATCTACACAATTGCATCATACATCAGCATATAATGGTTGAGATATGTGCGTGTGTGTGTGTGTGTGTAATGGCATCCATATGGCACCCTTGGTATATGTATATATCGATACACGTTACAATGACCGATGCTCTGATCATTCTAACCTATATGGATATATCCATACAACAATGATGCAAGATGCTCAAATATCATATTCAAAGATGACTTAATAAATAATCGGGTGTCACTGCCAAATTATGGAAGAAAGAGTAAATCATGATCAGTATGAATAATCGTAATAATCAGAATGATTATTATGAGAAATGAATATTACACAGCATTGATGATAATGGGCACCTAATCATTTGTCATCTTAAGCAATTGACAATAATTGCATCATACTCATAATAACCATTGGTGATGTTAACTAATCACATAGTAGTTAACCAATTGATGCAACTCTACAAACACATCCCTTCTGACATATAATAACATTCCACGCCATTCTATTGGAAAAACATCACCAATTGAGAATATATCTTACTTACTCCCTTGTGGATTTATCGCTCTATTGAGCAGGCAGCGGTTGCTGATGTTCATATTGTTAAAGTGCAAGTATCGCAACAGTATACATCAGACACAGCACATATCGAGCAACTCACAACTCTATATCAGAGACGGCTCTATTGATAGCAGGTTGCATATATAATTAAGAACGGAGATGGCATACTGCCTGTGACTATCCCATTATCAGCAGCATATTTTAGAAAGGAATATCAGAGATGGCTAGCAAGGAATATGTGTCAATCATAACAACATATCAGAGACAACCATAGTGTCACCTGAAGGTCTAGATATTATTTGCAGCCTTAGTTTGTTATAGTATTCCATTGGCATTGGTATAAGCATCGCAAACTCATACATTTCCATTATCTGCACCATTGTATACATATTAAATATTATGATTGCATCCAATAACATTGCATATTGTATCTATTTCATAAACATTTGGAATTACTAGTCATTGTATTATTGTTCAATAAATTCATATTATAGCACTTCAAACTATCAATAAAAGTATTTCTGCAATATTATTGAGTAATTCCACGTTGCATCCAAATATAGCAAAAAGGGACATTACATCTTCCCTCACCCTAACCAACTCATAATCCAAACTTTCAATGCTTGGGATATTATGTGCAATCTTAAGGGTAACTCCCCAAATTATAACATGATGTTTGGTAGCTTCAATCAGATAAAACTATGGCTATATATAGTTAAATATGAGATATAAGTTTATTATGTGAGAGAAATTAATATAATAATGATATATATATATATATATATATATATATATATATATATATATATAACTATGTTTATATTTGTTATTATATTAATTATCAAAAGGGACATGTCTCTTGTTATCTTTTTCTCATTATAAATAAGAGGTCATGGCTATTTGGAATACATACCAAATATCATGGCAGTGCTTAGTACATTTGTAGCGATCCTCAGAAAATCAACATGGTATCAGAGCTCAAGCTGCAAATGAAGAAAGGAAGGTGAATCATCACAGACTATAGGAAGAATATAAGAGATTAATCCAACATCTGCTATACCATATCCTAAGTGCTGATGAAATCATGTGTTCTGAGTTTCCAAAATGTTCATACCTGTGCTATGATGAAGAAGGACAACAAAATCTAGCAGTGACATTATAACCAGCAAGCAGTGATTTATATTATGCTGCAATATGTAAATGTAAATATTAATCTGTGATGACAATCAGATAAGTGCTCAACAATCATAGATAGCTATTAAAGAAATTGAATATAAATCCTTTCAGTGGTAGAATGATGGCAGGGAAGCATTATATATATATATATATATATATATATATATATATATATATATATATTATACTGCTCGAAATTGTGCGCAAGCAAGAGGGGATTCACAATAACAACTTTTTGTTGGTTGTACTCCTTACAGTTGAGACATTGTCAGTGTGTATCAAAAGAGCAGCAGACTTTGAAAGAGGATTGCAGTGAATGGAGTGGATAATGTGATTGATTATAACAATACCTTGAGACGTGAGTGATCATTGAAATCTAGCTTGAAATCTGACAGACTAAAGGAAGAGAGGTGACAAAGCCCATGTCAGTACCTAATACTCAAAATCCCAAATATCACAAGTTAACTATTTGCAAGGACTTGACTTGGACATATGGATGGATGTCGGACCTGAAATAGTAACTTCGAACATATTAAGAAACTCGCACATAATTGGGTACCTAATTAAGTTTCAGGAATCGATATTGTTGCCTATATCTTTTATTATCCCGACGGGCAGTTTGGAGACAAGAATAAACATAGGTTGGTCACCGCACAAGTATGGAACCAATCTACTGATGTAGATGCCACAGGGGGGATATAAGGGATAATAGAATTGACTAAAGTTATGGGAAGAAACATAGGCCACGGGAGATAGGGACCCATGTGATATTGGAAGCACGGGCTCTGACACAGTCAAAACCCCTTGACAGATATAACAAGGACCGTAATGTCAAAGAAATACTATGGGTGAATCCTGGTTGGTTCAACCCCTTTATGCATAAACAAAGTGTTAATCAACTACACCACGTGGGTACCACCTTCATCATTTGGCATGGTAAACAGGGCATTTGCAATTATACTAGGTAATGTGTCATTATAATTACGTGACCAAAACATAAGCAAAGCAAGATATCGAGGGTTCAACCCATATTTTGAAAGAACTGACTCTCCTAATGAGGATCAAAGTAGGAGATTCCATCAAATGTATATATATAATGACATCATCCATTAAGTAAAAAAGAGAAAGAAAACAAAATGGTGCTAGACCTAGAAAGTTCTACGTACTAAAGGTAATATTAAAGGGACACAAATCTGTACCGACAACAATGACATATGGTAAGGAGTCGACATTGGTACAAGTTGTAAGGTGTTAGAGGCATCAAACACCAACCCATTAAAGATGGGTATTAAGGTATGTTTTAGTGTTAATATCATTTTATGAGATATTATAATTCAATACATATATAAGATGGAATCTATATATATATATATATATATATCTACATTGAAAATAATGGGATCATTCTCAAAGTAAGATAAGTAGGGATGACATTAGCTTACAGTTGTCTGCATATTATTGGAAAGATCTTATATTGAGTATTATTGTATTATCTCTCTTATTCTTACGTTCTATAAGAGCTATATGCCTTGATCTTTTCCTCCAAGGATGTTATTGCGGAAAAAAAAAGGAGATTGAGAGGGAGTCTAACAATTATGGATGAAGAGCTTAGATGATTTGTATTTAGGGGGAGTGACACTTCTTCAAAGGTAAAGGATCTTAGAAGATAGATGTTCAGAGGGAGTCTGACACATTCGTCTGAAGGAGCAAATAGAGGATATGATTTAGCCAACCTTTGGAGATCTTGGTCATATTGATTCAAAGGGAGTAAACCATGTTGAGAGGGATTTTCTAGTGATCAATAAATTGTAGCAGTCAAGAGGACTATGATCCATGAATATACCTTGTGACTATGTGATTTTAATGGGCCTACCCTCTATGTGCATCATGAGGAAGTGACAACTTGCAAATGATGTCACTTGTATTTGCAGAAGTTATTGAAAGGTGATGATCTTACAATAACTTAATTTTCTATTATGATGGATATCTTACGATGTCTATGCAGATCATGATAAATTATACCATGCATGGATGATGTTTATATGGTAAGCATTAGAGGATATAATTTAGTCAACCTTTGGAGATCTTGGTCATATTGATTCAAAGGGAGTAAACCATGTTGATAGGGATTCTCTAGTGATCAATAAATTGTAGCAGTCAAGAGGACTGTGATCCATGCATATACCTTGTGACTATGTGATTTTAATGGACCTACCCTCTATGTGCATCATGAGGAAGTGACAACTTCCAAATGATGTCACTTGTATTTGCAGAAGTTATTGAAAGGTGATGATCTTACAATAACTTGATTTTCTATTATGATGGAAATCTTACGATGTCTATGCAGATCATAATAGATTATACCATGCATGGTGGATGTTTATATGGTAAGCATTATGAGAATGCGTGTGCACATACCTTATAAACAATTTTTGAGTATATGGTGAATGTTATGCAAATTGATGTTCTAGAGGCCATTACATAGAGTATGTGGTGAATATCATACGACTTGATGTTTTGAAGGTCAATACTTGGTGAATATCTTGCATCTCATTCTAGAGGCCATTACTCAAAGAGTATCTGGTGCATATCGTATGTTGATATTCTGGAGACCAATACTCAATTGTGATATCAAAATGGTGAATATCATATGTTGATATTCTAAAGGCCAATACTCATGACATCAAATGTGATATCAAAATTCCTTAATATGCGATTCCTAAAGATTGCCAGTAGTGTAATATTTGTCTTGTGTTTATCCTCTCTAGCTAAGAGGGAGTGTTGATGTTTGGTAGCTTCAGTCAGATAAAAACTATGAGTATATATAGGTATATATGAGATATAAGTTCATTATGTGAGAAAAATTAATATAATACTAATATATATACAACTATGATTATATTTGTTATTATATTAAACAATCAAATTAATGAATAAACATGTCCCATGAAGGGACATGTCTCTTCTTATCCTTTTCTCATTATAAATAAGAGGTTGTGGCTATTTGGAACACACATACCAAATAGCATGGCAGGGCTTAGTACATTTGCAGCAATCCTTGGAAAATCAACATAACACATATTCCTATTTTAAATCTATCTTACCCACCTACAAACCATTATCAAGATACCCCCTATACTACTCATTTGAGGTGATACCCCTTCTCCACAATTAAATTTTTCTCAAACATAAAATTCCTTAATATGTGATTCCTAAAGATTGCCAGTAATGTAATATATGTCTTGTGTTTATCCTCTCTAGCTAAGAGGGAATCTTGATGTTTGGTAGCCTATGACTATATATAGTTATATATGAGATACAAGTTCATTATGTGAGAAAAATAATATAATAATGATATCTATACAACTATGATTATATTTGTTATTATATTAAATAATCAAATTAATGAATAGACATGTCCCATGAAGAGACATGTCCCATGAAGGGACATGTCTCTTCTTATCCTTTTCTCATTATAAATAAGAGGTTATGGCTATTTGGAACACACATATCAAATAGCATGGCAGGGCTTAGTATGGTAAGCATTATGAGAATGTGTGTGCACATACCTTATAAACATTTTTTGAGTATATGGTGAATGTTATGCAAATTGATGTTCTAGAGGCCATTATACAAAGTACGTGGTGAATATCATACGACTTGATGTTTTGAAAGCCATTACTCACAATATTTGGTGAATATCTTGCATCTCATTCTAGAGGCCATTACTTAAAGAGTATCCGGTGCATATCATATGTAGATATTCTGAAGACTAATACTCAATTGTGATATTAAAATGGTCAATATCATATGTTGATATTCTGAAGGCCAATACTCATGACATCAAATGTGATATCAAATTCCTCAATATGTTATTCCTAAAGATTGCCACTAGTGTAATATTTGTTTTGTGTTTATCCTCTCTAGCTAAGAGGGGGTGTTGATGTTTCGTAGCTTCAGTTAGATAAAAACTATGACTATATATAGTTATATATGAGATATAAGTTCATTATGTGAGAAAAATTAATATAATAATGATATATATACAACTATGATTATATTTGTTATTATATTAAATAATCAAATTAATTAATAGACATGTTCCATGAAGCGACATGTCTCTTCTTGTCCTTTTCTCATTATAAATAAGAGGTTGTGGCTATTTGAAACACACATACCAAATAGCATGGCAGGGCTTAGTACATTTGCAGCGATACTCGGAAAATCAACATAACACATATTCCTATTTTAAATCTATCTTACCCACCTACAAACCATTATCAAAATACCCCCTATACTACCCATTTCAGGTGATACTCCTTCTCCGCAATAAAAAAAAATTCAAACATTAATCCTTAAGCCCTCTTTCTCCATTGTTGATATATATTACTGCTTGCCTTATCTTAGCCAATTTCTTCTTCTCTATTATTATTCACTCAAACTCCACTCCTTGCTCATTTTCTGCTTCCCACTCTAAATTTTTCATTTCCTGCACCTCCTCTTCTACTAAAATCGCCATAACCAGCACCTACTCTGCTCCCTATTTTATGTACTTCTATACTTCTTTCTTTGCCTTCTCCATTTTCCACTGTTACATAGCTACCAAAATAATTCACCTAACAAGACAACCAATATTTGAAAACCTGAACCTTGATTAAAATTTATTTTATTTTATTTTTAATCATCTTTAATAAAATCGAAGTATGCTCTTAATTCAATCCAAAATACAAATTGAGAGGTTCAAAACAAAGTTTGATTGAGAAAACAAAACAGGCTACCCAAAATCATACTCATTATATGATTTTTGCATTAACCCTACATGGAATTTCTGTAGAATATGCAATTTTACTTTTTTTGCATGCAAAAATGAGACATGGAATATAGAACAGCAAATTCCAATTCCAATAAATGTTGATTAGCAATCATTTAAAACAGAAACAAGTAAGGGGAACCCCTCAAACATCAAAACATTATGGATATTGTATAAAAAATGTTGATATAAATACGGAAACCATCATAAACCAAAAATAATTAATTAGGGAAGTAGTTCTAACTTCTAACTAATAAATGCTAATAAAAGTAGGACCGTTAATGTGAGCATCAGATATACTTGTGTAACAACAAATATTGTTCAGCATCACCAATAACTTGATATGTTTTATTTCTGCCAACTGGTCACTCATAACTGTGTCGTTCAATAGTAAAAACAAAAAATCAGACCTAAAGGTGGCAAACTAGCTAGTAGAAATGACAAATATGACAACCTCTAAAACTAATAGATGGAAGTTAATGATTTGAAGTGGCTGCAATATGATGTATGATTGTTGAATGTACCTTGCAACGGCTGGCATTTGTACAACAGTTCAACAAACGCAATCATAGCCAAGTAAAGGGCTATGCAGCAGAAAAAAGGTCCTTAAATGCTTTCACAATTGACAATAATAGAATATCACTTGATTTGCTTACAAATATTGATCAATCCAGTCATTTACAAACTGAAATCTCAAATAAATCTTAATAATCAGCACGAATGCAACCCCCAGATAAAATCTCCTCACATTGTCAAGCAGATTTTGTCCTCCACTTCAATAATAGAAACCAAGAGCATTTTTGTCCTTCATATCTTTTGCACCAAGATGTTTCATCCTCAAGTGCTCAATCTTGGAAAAAAGAATCAATGACAATGACAATGGATGATACATTTGACCAATTTATCATCCTTTTGTAAACTCTTTTGGGCTCTCAATTTGAATTTGAATTTTCCCTCCAAAAACTTTTAAAATGTTTTTAAAATTAAAATAATAATATTTAAGCTCCCTTTTTTGAATAAAGAGAATTAACCCACCCAACCTAAAATATTATCATTTCCCTTATTTTATCCCTTAGCCTACAGGAAATGAAGAAAGAGACTGCATTTTTGCAATGGAATTTATTTCGAAGTAGGAATTTGACAATTTCACTAAAAGTAGTATTTTCAATAAATACCTATTTGCTGATCATTATTCTGCAAAGGATAAGGTGCAAGGAGAGATTTTCTTTTGTTGAACCTTAAAAATCATATTTAATTTCTAAACCATTTTTACAGTTCCCAATTACAGAATTAATACAGGATTGCTATATGTGCCCAATCATCCTTGCAAAAAAAAGTATAAACCAGGGATAAACCAAAGATTTACCTGATAGATATCCAACATGTATGCATAGAGATTGGGATACTCAGACAACTTTTTCTTGCTGCACTTAAAGAGAATGTGATAAACAGGATCAAAGCGAAACATGGTAGTAAATAACCGAACATCTGCAAGTGTTATGAGTTCCCCACACAAGTATCTTGAGGAAGCCAAGTGCATTTCTAAAGTATCTAGTGTATCAAATAGACACTCTGCTGCAGTTTTGTATGCCTCTTGGCTTTGTGCAAATCCACATCTGCAATAAAGAAGATATATAATATCAACCAATTAATCTGAAGCATCAGGTTGAAGCTAATCGGTAAGATTAGATACATGTTTTATGACAGCACAGACAACCTCACAAAAGGATACTTTGATAGAAAACAAACTGTTTAGGAAACAAAATGAACATACACCATAGATACTGTAGAAAAACATTCAATAATTTATAACATTAACACAGAATGCTTTCATATTTCCTGATTACTCTTAGATGTTAAGAATAATTTCTTTTAACAGTAATATAGTAAGGAACCATGTGAAGAATTAGGCCTGTGAACCATGTGAAGAATTAGGCCTGTGACTGCTTGAAAAGTGTACCGATTCTGGACTTGAATCAATTGTCCCACCTATAATAAAGATACATATGCACTTATTGATAGTCAATCCAGACAAATCGAATAATAGATTTCAGTCACAATCTGACATATTTGTAATACATGAGAAGCTTTGAATGAGTGGTACTAAGGCTTCCTATTTTTGAGTCTTGAGACTACTCCATAAATTGGAGCATACAACTTTTGAGAATGCCACATTATCACACCATATCCACTTAAGACTCCCTTATATTCTGTGTCTGCATCTACACCATGTTAATAATGGAGTCTTGTCTGGCAACTTATCAAATATATTGATGCTTATATATATGACAGCACTGTACCGATTTGATTCATATAACCTTACAAGACTGGTAACTCGTCTTTAATCTGTCCCTTATTTTAATAATTTTTAATTCATGAATTACAAGTTTCAAGCAACAACTTAGATAAAAAATTGACCAATATGTCTACATTTCATTGATATCCGTAACATTTAGCAACCTTGGTCACCCTTGGCATTTGGCATGTGGTTACTGCAGTATCTACAGTTCTCTAAATTCACTTGTCCGCTCAGTTGCCTTTTTGGAGCTCGGATCTATCTTTTTTGCTACCTTTTCAACATTGGTGGTACACAAAATCATAAGATCCAAATAGAATGTTCCACATGACTAATCCTCAACCAACTTGTCTATCTCTATGTGCACTTCTGCCATTGCTTCTCTTCAAGTTCTATGGTTTCCCCTTAGCTTCAATCTCAGAGAGTTTTCTTTCGCTTACAGCAAACTGCTATCACTATTTCCTATTAAAAACTTAGTTTTCTATGAGCCAAATTTCATCTTGGAAGTACTTCATTTGAGCTCACCCTAAACCAATAACACTAGTATGCATGTGCACACCATGTGCTCCAAGACACAACATATCCATTGGAGTGCATTATGGTCTATTTTGTCTTAGGGCAATGGTGTTGGGATTTTTCCTTGATGGACTGTTTGGTTGAATTTGTCATGTTGCCAAGTGCTGAATATGTGATTCAATCAGATAAGGCACATGTGTATTACTGTCCTAGTTATTTGTGCACCATTTGGTTGTAGAAACTGTGTTGCTGTATCTGTTCACGTCTGGGGCATACGATGAGCTTGCTTGCAGATTGTCCATTCAAGTTGCCAAGTGTTGAATGTTTTTGGTAGTATTTCTTCATTGCCTCAATGTGTTTCTTTTGCAACTGTCGATCTCCTTGTGGGGGAGCCCTGACATGACTCCCAGTTTGTTATGAGGGTCTTGCAGCTACTGTTTCAAATGAGGAAAGACCAATAAACCTTCACCGGTGGATACAGTTTAGATGCTCACTGCAATATGCATTACTGCCATATGGGAGCTGTTTAAATAATGATAAGAAACAGCCAATGAAAGACTATACTTTGCCAGGTATTCTTGCCTATATAAGAATGCAAAACGCATGTACAGGTGAAAACGGCAAGTTACTTCATCCATTGGTCTGAGCGTTTGGCATTTTTTGGCTGAGAGTGGGTGTGCATTATTGAATTGGATGTTGTAGTTGTACAGTGATATAATGGAGAAAACAGAAGCATTATTCTTTAAGCAACATTTTGAGCATAGTATGTGGCGGTAAAAAATGTTTTTTTTTGCAAATCTGTTTGCCATGTTTTCTAAGCAAGGGGATGATGTGTATTCTCTCCAGGTCTGCAGTTTTGAGATGTGCATTCCTTGTTTGGTAGTCGGTCGTATATACTAGCTGGCATCTTTTTTGTAGAGGTCGCATGAGTCTTGAATCAAGTATAATGCTGACAACCATCTAGACAGATAAGTCTAATGAATGAGTGTGTAGGAGGAATGATGATGAAACAGCTTCGTTACAGTCAGTTTGGGGTGTCAAGGTTATGACAGGTCAGCGACTGTGCACTGAACAAAAGATAATATTCTAAGTTGCCGGCTCGGATTTGGTTCCAAGTTTGAAGTTCGAGAACCGGTTCGCAAGTTCTTCAAAATTTTGGATAGGGGTTTGGGTTTGTTAGTACAAAAACGTATAAAAATTATTATATATATATATATAGACACATATTTATGAAGCATGAGTTAAAATTAGAATGTAGCATAGTAGCATAAACACATTTAAACAACAAAAACACCATAAACAGTTAAACTTGTAATCATAGTGATCATACCATCATATAGTTCAATCAACTTCAACATCAAAGATCCAAAACATTATAAATATCAAGTTCAAGTATCATTGTTTCACGTCATTGTTCAACTAATCGAAAGAAAAACTCCATGCACAACTGGATGCTTGCTCAAAAACTTATGTGCTCTTCCTTAAGACAAAATAACCTGTTTGGAAACATAAAATGACAATGAGAGGCCACCAAAAGCAATTCATAACAACTTTTACGGTTATGGACACCAAAAAAACATTTCATTTTTGCCCAAAAAAGTACTTTCCAGCTGTCCGCAGACCCAGTTCACTGCAAGTTCAAAATGGGTTTGAACGTTTTGGTCTTGGTTTGCTCAGGTTCAAACCTAGTTTGAATCCAATCGTACCTGCAAGGCAAAAAAAAAACCCTGCCAACCAATTCAAACTTTTTCTAGTTGGGGGGGGAGGTACCATGGTAACTTAGATAATATTCTATAGCAATTAAAAGCATTGTATGATATGTTTTTTCGACGAGTAGAAAATGTTTTTTTACCTTTTTCTTTTAATCATACAGAGCGCAGGCTGTAGGTGTGCATTTTGATTTTGAGAAGCAGGTGACATTAAAAGATGCAGTGTGCGCGAACTTTTCATTGTGTGTTTTACCAACTCATGGTAAAACAAAAGTTTGAACTTATTGTAAACCGGTTGCCTTTTGCTGACTGTTGTGGGTAGGAGCCCCTTTAAGGTTGATGCATCTGTTCTTTAAGGTTGTTGCGTATGTTCATTAAGGTTGGAGCCTTAATTGGTTCTAATTGAGCCAAAGAGTTGTAGCTCTAATTGTACTGGGTAGAAGCCCATTTTGTTGAAGATTAGTGATACCATGGTTTTACTCAAAAGGGTTTCCATGAGATAAATTGTGTGTTCTTGTTTTCCTTGCTTAGCTTTAAGTTGTTTACTATATTAAAGTTTCAAAATATTGGTTCAACCCCTCACCCTCTCATTTTTTTGCGGTTTTCAATTGGTATTAGAGCATAGGTCTCTTCCAAAAGATTAAAAGCCTAAGAGTAAGTTTGTCCTGATGAGTGCCTTAGAGGGTCTTGCCATAAATCGTGCTCCTCTTTTTAATGGGACTAACCAAAGTAACGAGAATCGCGCTGAAATCGCGTGAATCACCGATTCAGCGATCAGATTCATGCACCCCAATTTTTTTGGAGTCCAAAATCGTGGTCGGCGATTTCATCAGGTGAATCGCATGTATCGGCGATTCACTCAAAAAATCGCCTGAATCGCCATTAGAAATCGCCAAAAATCGGCTGGCAACAGCATGCATGTTTAGTTGGAAATAATAATAAAATCACTTATGTTTTTTGCTTTCTTTTTTACCTTTCCTCTTTGTTATAACCCTAAAGGGCTTCTAATTGTTAAGCATGACTAGAAGAGAGGAGAAGAGAAAAGAAGAACCATAGGTTATAAAAAAAAAAAAAAAAAACGACGACAAATAAAAAATGTTTAGAATGCATAACGGATGATGCCCAAGGGAAGGGAAAGACATAATTAGGTAGTAAAACATCAACGGTTCCCAGAAAGAGTGTGGGATCAGAAGAAAATCACAAAAACACTGTGTTCCATATAGTTTTGTGTGGGTTTCAAAGTGCAAATTTGGTTTTGGCGACAGGGGCGCTGCCCCAGGACCCCGCGAGGGCGCTACCCCTCAACCTCGCTGGGGGCGTTGCCTCCTAGACCCCCAGTCGCTGCGGTTATCAGTCGTGGGAAGTCTCACCAATTGATGAGACCTGAAGCTGTTGCAGGCATGCAGTGTCTGTGGTGGTGAGAACAATAGAGCAAGCCTTTCAAGAAGGGTGATATGCTTTGAAGCACTTGGAGTAGGTGTTGGATGTGAAGCTGTCTTATAAAAACTCTTTACCCCATGTGGTAAACACAAACTTCCATGTTTATATATGTTAAGTTTCAACTTCTATTTGATGATGTTATAGTGTGTTTAAGTTATATTCAATAAAGGGTGCATGAAATAAGTCTTAAATTGTTAAAATCTCTACATTTAAAGGGTTTTTTCAAATTTACCGATTCATCGCCGATTCACCGGCAATTCACCCCCGATTCACGATTCGATTCGGCCGTGCCGATTCCGATACGATTCCGATTCTCGTTACTTTGGGACTAACTATACCTTTTGGATTCTTCATATGAAAACCTACATTATTTCATAAGGATTTGATGTGTACATGAGTGTTGTAAATGGCTACATTGTCCCAGCTCAACCCCCTACTAGTGCGGATGCAAAAAGGGACTTCGAAAATAATGCCAAAGCAATGAATGCATTGTTGTGTGATCTCTCAAAATCTGAATTTGTCAAAGTTATTGACTGTGACTCAGCCAAAGAAGTGTGGGATAAGTTGTTCAATGCTTATCATGGTGATGATAAAGTTGGAAAGGAAAAAGTTCAAATCCATAGAATCATTTTTGAAGGCAGTCGCATGAAGGAGGATGTGAATGCTGCAGCTTACTTTGTAAATGTTTAAAAGGGTCTTGGTGAAGCTATTGATGAAAAGACCATTATTCAAAAGATTCTACGCACTCTTCCCATGAAGTTCAATGCCAAGGTTTCTATTATTGAAGAAATGTCAGATTTGGACACTCTTACAGTGGAAAAAAAAATGGTATCCTAACTGCTCATGAGATGAGAACTAATGTTTAAGGGACTTCCAAAGTGAGATGGCATTCAAGGCTTGTAGCGTTAGCAAGGACAAAGAGAAAAGGCAAAGTGAAAGCTCGGATGAAGGTTCAAATGAGGAAACTGCAGACCTTGTTAGGAAACTGAAAAAGGGCCTTCGCAAGAGCAAAGGCAAGATCACTTTGAAGTGCTTCAATTGTGGAAAACTAGGCCAATTTGCATCAAAGTGTCCCTATGATAGAGAAGATGACAGCCAAGTGAAAGGAACACAAAAGCTAGGACAATAAGATTTTAGAAATGACATTGGAAAGATGACAAGTCAAAAAGGATGTTATATTCTAAAGATGGCAGCGATGATACTTCCAATAACGAGGATGATCCTCAAAATGATGAGATCTTATTCATGGTTATCAATGATTTCAACTTGGAAGAGCATGAAAAATGTGGGGTTCCCAAGTTTGAAGGCTCAAATTTCACTGGAGATTTAGAATGATGATTTATGTTAAGGCTCTTGAACTTGATGTATGGGAATATGTTTCAGTTGATTACGTTCCTCCCATTAATCTCTCAAATTCTGAAAAAAGAGTGGCAGAAAATGCAATGGCAATGAGCACAAT
The DNA here is from genome assembly GCA_028749045.1 of Cupressus sempervirens. Taxonomy (NCBI): domain Eukaryota; kingdom Viridiplantae; phylum Streptophyta; class Pinopsida; order Cupressales; family Cupressaceae; genus Cupressus; species Cupressus sempervirens. The sequence continues at coordinate 293,750,458 of CM053788.1, read as the reverse complement.
TTTTAGTTGTCTTGATGATTCTAAGTGTGACAAGTATTTACATCTCAATACAAGTAAAGAAATTTGGAAGCAACTACATGCTACATATGGAAAAGATTTCCAAAAGGATATGGCTTGTATAGCCATGGAGAACACTCAGTTTGAGGACCAACACTGTCATGAGGATGTGGACATGGATGATGGTGAATTTGACTAAGAGCTTGAATTAGTTGTGGCCTCAGGTGAAATTAAACTCGAGAAGAAAAATCAGAATCTTATAGATCTGCTGCAAATGGAAAGTGAAGAAAAATTGAAGATTGCAATGGCCCTTTGTGAGGTTGAAAAACAATTGACTGATTCCAATATTTGAATGAGGAGGCCAAGATAATTCGTGAGAACCTTAAAAATCAGATTCAGCTAGAGGAAGAAAACATCACCAAGTTAGAGGCTGAAATTGTTTCATTGAGAAACATTGGTAAATCTGTTATCTTATCAAGTGAGGAGTTTTCTAACAACAACTGCAACATATCCTTGGATGATATTCTTGCTTCTCAAGAATCAACTCTTGACAAGAGAGGAATTGATTTGGAAGATGATCAAAGTTCTTTGTCCAAAGGAAAAGGGACAACTAGGGTCAAGTGGTGAGCAGCCCACTATCTCTCAACCAAATCAATCAAACAAGGTGAACAAGCCCTTTTTCTATGGTTATTGTTTTACATGCAATTATTTTGGACACAAGGCTATAGATAGATTGTAAAGCTCCTCGTAGAAGAAAGACTTATCAATTTGAAAGAAATGTTTTTGGCTCTTTTAGAATATACAATTTAATTTGTTTCAGTTGTACCAAGTTTGGTCATACTTCAAGGTTTTGCAAGAATTATGGTGCAGGATCACTCATCAGAGCTGAAACTAAAGGGAAGCCACAGTTTATCGAGGTAAGGAAAAAGAGCCAAGAGGCACCCCTCAAGTCTCCAATTGTTATAACTGCCCTTCTAAAAAAATACAAGAAGGATATATGGTACATTATAGTGGCTGCTCTAGACACAACAGGTGACTTAAGTAAGTTTCATACCATTAAGAAAATTATAAGAGGTAAAGTAAAATTTGTTGGTAGTTCTTCAAAAAAGTTGCTGGTATAGGAACTCTCTTATTGAATAATGGTCAAAGTATTGCTGAGAATGCACTCTATGTTTAAAGGACTGAAACATAATTTGTTAAGTGTGAGTGAGCTATGTGATCAAGGGTATTGATCTTGGCTTTAATTCAAATTTTTGCATCATTAAGAAAGGGAAAGATGTCAAAGCTAATGCAACTAGAGCAGAGATTAATCTTTATATTCTTGATGACTCTAATGCTGAAACTTGTTGTTTAGGCAAAGTGAATGATGCTTGGCTTTGGCACAAGCATCTTGGACACATTAATTTTGATAACTCAATCAAGATCAGCAAGAAGGAAGCAGTTAGAGACATGTCAAAGATTGAGAAACCAAAAGGATATTGTTTGCAAGAATAGTCAAGAAGGGAAGCAAACAAGAGCTTCCTTCAAACCAAAAGAATATGCCAGCAGCAAGCCACTTCAATTAGTTCACACAGATCTTTATGGACCAACTAGGACAAGAAGCCGTCATGGTGAGAAATATTTTATGCTGTTGATTGATGCTTATACTCGCATGACATGGGTTTCTTTTCTAAAAGAGAAGTCAGAGGCTTTAAACAAATTCAAAGTGTTCAAAGCCTTAGTTGAAAGTAAAATGGATTTGAAGATTAAATGTTGGCATTCTGATAATGGTGGAGAGTTCACTTCTAATGAATTCATGAGCTTTTGTGAACAACATAGCATTAGAAGATAGGTTTCAGCTCCTAGAACACCACAACAAAATGGTGTGGTGGAAAGAAAGAATAGAACAGTCCAAGAAATGGCACATTGCTTGATGAGTGAAAGGAAGGTAAGTGATACATTTTGGAAAGAGGTTGTCCATAGAGCTGTGTACATTCAAAATAGGACATTGTTGAGGTCCAAGTTTAACAAGACTCCATATGAACTTTGGAAAGGTAAACCAATTACAGTCAAATATTTTAAAAAATTTGGTAGCACATGTTACATTAGAAGAGATGAAGATGGCTTAAGTAAATTTGATTCTAGGGCTGATGAAGGATTTTTTCTTGGTTGCTCCTCTAAGAGTAAAGCTTTCAAATGTTATAACAAGAAGTTACATAAATTGGTTGAAAGTGCAAATGTTAAAATTCATGAGTTTACTAACAAGTCTAGTGAAAATGTGGGCAGCATAAATGAAGAAAAAGTTCAGACCAGCACTACTATACCCACATCTTCTCCACCCACACAAACTGGAGCAGCCAGCAAAGGTGAAAAAAATGTAAAGATTCTGCAAATTCTGTATTCTTTGAATCAGACTTTTACTTCAGTCCTTGATAGCTGAGAATGGTCTTCTAATATTCTGAATATTGAATAAGTTGACACCTATATTTCTGATCTGAAATTATATATTTCTGCAATAGATCAGTATGATGATATTGCTTGAGGAAATAGCCTTAATTGTATAACATGTGAAGAACACTGAACTTCTCTAATGCTGATACAATAAGGAATAATCAACCTTTGATTGAATGAGAGTATCTCTGATATTAATTGCAGGATATTGATGCTTAGAAGAGCAGACTTAATTGTTACTGTGTGTCCTCTAACTGCACCGATAACCTCCCTATATATCCTTACTAAAGGGTATGTCCCTCAAAGGGACATATCCCTTACCTAAACTAGCATTAACTAATTTTCCTATAAGTCAATGATCTTGGAAGATAAACACAATAACATCTAACTAACAATGTGTTAGCTTAGTTACGGGTTATAAGATTACTTCTTGAGAACTCACCGGCTCCTTAGGAAAATATATATAATCTAATGCCAGCCTAATGATATATTAGGGTAAAAATAGGTAGTACGGTTTGTACTTTCAGACCTATAGGTTATCTTGGTTAAATATACTTAACACTCCCTCTTAACCTGATAATCCTACAAAGAGATATTATATCTAGCAACACCAATACAAATGAATAAGCAGGAATTAATACTCTATATCTGTCTGACTCTTCTTAGTATGTGGTATCATAGAACACATGATACAAAGTCATTTTAATAAACCTGTGATATGACAAATCACTGCTACTAGTGATATATACAGGATAAATCTGAAGAGTAATTTAATCTCTTCATTTATCCAAGTTGTGATTCATAGAAATTGGTATTTCTATATCACAACAAGATCCTAAGTTTAAGATCTACCAGAATATAGGATAAATCTGGAGAATACTAAAATTCTTCCTTTATCCAAATTGTGACTCGTAGACATAGCAATGTCCATATCACAATACGATCTAAAAATCAACTAGATCTTACAGTAGAACTCTATTGTTTAGCACATTATCTAAAAGATTGTCATCTCTCATAATGCCTTTTATATAATTGTTCATTATCTTAGAGATCGTCACCTCTTAAATAATAAATGCAAATGGTGGAGCCCATAATAGTCAATAGCCTGACAAAATAAAAATATTTTATTAATAATTAAAAGAGTACATATGGATTACAACTCAACCATACCAAGTCTTCTCCTGAAGTGTTCTATCTTCACTCTAGATAGAGGTTTGGTGAGTATGTTTGTTGTTTGATCTGCAGTGCAAATGTATTCCAATTTTATAGAAATCTTGTCTACCATATCTCTTACATAATGGTAAGGAATTTCAATATGTTTGGATCTATCATGAAAAACTGGATTCACTGAGAGTTTGATGGAACTTTGATTATCACAATGAATAATTGTAGAATTCATGGCTTGCCTAAAAAATCCAACAAGTAACTTTCTTAGCCAAACTACTTCTCGAGAGGTCATTGCTACTGCAATGTATTCGGCTTATGTGAAGCTCTGAGCTACTGAAGACTATTTTCTGTATATCTAAGATATCATTGTTGATCCTAAATTGAAGCAGCATCCTGAAGTACTTTTCCTAACTTTAACACTTCCACCCCAATCTGAATCAGTGAATCCATACAAGTCTAAGGCAACTTTCTCACATTTGAGTCCAAAATTAAGAGTGCCTTGTAAGTATCTCATAATGTGTTTAACCGCAACTAGGTGATTTTCCTTTGGTTCACACATAAAATGACTTAAAGCATTAACTGCATAGCAAATATTCGGTCTTGTATTTACTAAGAACATAAGGGACCCAATCATCTATTTGTAGAGAGTAGAATCTATGGAAGGTGATTTTGCTGCTGCTTCCTTGAGTTTATGTAGATTAGTCTCCATTGGAGAAGACAAAGATTTGCAATTCCAAATTCCAAATCTCTTCAAAATGTCTGATGTATACTTTCCTTGATTAAGTATGATACTATCAGAATTTTGCCGTACTTCCAATCCTAGGAAGTAATGAAGGAGTCCCAAATCTTTCATCTCGAATTCTCTAGTTAGCTCTTTCTTGCACTGATCTATGAGATGATCATCACCTGTTATTAGTAAATCATCAACATACAATATCAGAATTACCATATCATTTTTATCTCTTTTATAGTATAAATTGGGATCAGCTTCATTCTTGGAGAATCCTAAGCCAATGAGATACTTATCAATTCTTTCATACCAGGCCTTGGGAGCTTGTTTAAGCCCATAGAGAGCTTTCTTGAGCCTACAAACAAAAGCGTTAGGATCATGAGTTTCAAATCCTTCAGGTTCCTCCAGATATACTTTTTTTGAAATCTTTCCATTTAGGAATGTTGTTTTCACATTCATCTGATGTACCTTCCATCCCTTTGATGCGACAATTGCTAAGACTACTCTTATGGAGGTATATCTGGCAACAAGAGCAAAGGTTTCTTCATAATCAATCCCTTCTTTCTGAGAAAATCCTCTGGCTACAAATCTGGCTTTATACTTCTCAATACTACAGTCAGCAACATGCTTTATTTTAAATATCCACTTGGAGGAAACAATAGAATTTCCTTTAGGTCTTGGAACAATTTCCCAAACATCATTTTTCATAATAAGTCGGTATTCTTCAGTCATAGCTTCTTTCCAAGCTGTATGTTTAATAGCATCAAAAGGATTGTTTGATTTTGTTTTGGATAAATCACTCATGTTTGTTGTATAACTAGAGAATCATTTAGGTCTTTTTCTTTCTCTGACTATTCCGGAAGGTGCAGCAAAGTCTTGAGCTACTTCAACTGTTTTAATGGCCCAAAGTGGTCTTTTCTTTGAATTTTCTTCAAGGTTCATATTTTGAATTTCATTTTCAATTTCTTCTAAGTTCTCCCTCTAGGACCCAGATTCACTATTTCTTTCAAAACTAGATAAAAGAGAAGGTTCATCAAAACTTATGACTCTTTTGAATGCAAGATTTTCTTCAAAGATTACATCCTTACTAAGTTCAATACTTTTCTGTCCAGGTATTAAAATCCTATATGCCTTAGATGTTTCACTATACCCTACAAAAATACCTTTCCTCCCAAAGGGTTCTAACTTGGTTCTCTTTTCTCTTGGAACATGGATATATACAGGACACCCAAAAATTCTAAAATGACTTATATTGTGTTTTACTTTAGTAAATACTTCTTCAGGAGTTTTATCTTCAAGATAAGAGTGAGGGCTTTTGTTTTGAATATATATAGCAGTACAAAAGGCTTCTGCCCAAAGATAATATTCTAGATTTTGATCAAAAATCATAGCTCTAGCAACTTCTATAATTGTCCTATTCTTTCTTTCTGCTACCCCATTTTGTTTTGGATTATAAAGAGCAGTGTACTCTCTCTTCATCCCTAATTCTTTACAAAACCTTTTAAACAAGTATGAGGTATATTTCCTTCGTTATTAGTTCTAAGGGTTTTAATTTTATGCCCTAAAAAGTTTCCAGTTATGTTTTGAATTCCTTAAATCTTTGTAGGATTTCTTCTAATTCTTTGCATTTTAAAAAGTAAATCCATGTTTTCCTAGAGAAGTCATCTATGAACAAGATATAATACCAGAATCCTCCAAGAGAAGGAACAGACATAAGTCCACATTAATCTAAATGAATTAATTCTAGTACATTATTTGTTTTTCTAGTACTATCATGAAAAGGACTTATGGTGTTCTTACCCAGAGCACACCCCTTGCAAATACTTGGGTGGTCTTTATTTAGTTTAGGTAATCCAATAACCATCTTCTCCATAGTTGATAAAGTTTTGAAATTTAGATGCCCTAATCTTCTGTGCCATATTTCATTTATATCTGCAGCTTCATGAACTAAGGTTTGAGTAGAACGACTAGATTCTGTATTCAATTCATACAAATATCATTTTCTCTGACCAATTAACTTTGCTTTCTTGATGGAGGAGTTCTTTGCCCAAGTTAATACTTTGCCATCCACAAATGCAACATTATGCCCATCATCTTCAAGTGTTGTAATTGAGATTAGGTTTCTTTTAATTCCTGGTACATAGAGTACACCTTTAAGAAGAAGAGTATTCCCTGATTTTAGTTTCAAAGTACAATTTCCAATTCCTTCAACGAAGTGTGCTGAATTATCGCCAATGGTAACTTCATCGTTAACCCTCTTTGATAAAGAGTCTAGTGTTTATTTGTATCCCGTTATATGTCTAGAAGACCCACTATCAATTACCCATGCTTTATTTGAAATTTCATTTGATAGTGAGGAATACAAAACACGGTTCTTAGGATCATAAGTATCTTCTTCCCTAATAACATTTGTACAGTTTGCTTGTTGTTTGGAATTTTCAAGATAATTAAATTTGTAGTGTCCAAATTTTTCACATTTGAAACACTTTATTTTAGATAGATCTTTCTTGGGTTTTCCATTCTTTTGATTTCCCTTTTTCTTCTTGAAATGTTTATTCTTGCCCTTATAGGAGTTTGTATTAAGAACATATAGTTCTTCATCTTTTGTTTTCGGTTTCCCTCCTTTCTTTAGTTTTTTGGATTCCTCTTGAAGGCAATCGTTCGTAAGTCTGTTAAAGTCCGGAAGATTATCTCTGGCATTTATTCCTTGTGCAAATGTCTCCCATGAATCTAGCAATCCATCTATAGCCATTAGTGTTAATTCTGTGTCATTAATAGTGGTTCCAAAACTTGATAGTTCATCTCTAATGCTGGCAACTCTTAGGAAGTAAGAATTTATCGATTCTCATTTCTTTATCTGAATGTGATTCAGTTGCCTTTTCAGTGCAAGAACCCTAGTTGAATTGTTTACTTCATATGCATTTCGTAATGCATTCATCATATCAAAGGCAATTTGATGTTTTGTAAGCATAGGTACGATATCATTTTTTACTCCATCTAAAATGATTTGAATGGCTTTTCTATTTTTTTTGCGCCAGATAGATTTGTGAGGTTCAACTGGAGGTTGTTTGGATGCTCCATCAACAAATTGTTTTACATCATTCTCTTCAAGAATCATCATGATTCTGAACTTTCAGGCTTCAAAATGTTCTTTCCCATGAAACCTGTCCTCGGGTCTGATTGTGTATGCCATTGAAAATAGAAGATAGTTTGCTAGATATATATGAAGTCTGATAACTGAATTTTGCAGAGCCAAGGTTCGACTACCAGAGCTCTGATACCATGTAAAGATTCTACAAATTTTGTATTCTTTGAATCAAACTTTTACTTCAGTCCTTGATAGCTGAGAATGGTCTTCTAATATTCTGAATATTGAATAAGTTGACACCTATATTTCTGATCCGAAATTATATATTTCTGCAATAGATCAATATAATGATATTGCTTGAGGAAATAGCCTTAATTGTATAATATGTGAAGAACATTGAACTTCTCTAATGCTGATACAATAAGGAATAATCAACCTTTGATTGAATGAGAGTATCTCTGATATTAATTGCAGGATGTTGATGCTTAGAAGAGCAGAATTAATTGTTACTGTGTGTGTCCTCTAACTGCACCAATAACCTCCTTATATATCCTTACTAAAGGGTATGTCCCTCAAAGGCATATATCCCTTCCTAAACTAGCATTAACTAATTTTCCTAGAAGTCGATGATCTTGGAAGATAAACACAATGACATCTAACTAACAATGTGTTAGCTTAGTTAAGGGTTATAAGATTACTTCTTGAGAAGTCACCGGCTCCTTAGGAAAATATATATAATCTAATGCCAGCCTAATGAAATATTAGGGTAAGAAGAGGTAGTACGATATGTACTTTCAGACCTGTTGGTTATCTTGGTTAAATATAATTAACAAAAAATGCCAAAGAAAAGTCACAATCATAAAGCGGAAGTGAAATCTCTTCCCTTGATGAAGCTGAAACCTCACATGTGCATTCCGAGCATGACACATGAGGTGAAATTGATGATTCTTTTTTTTAAACTCCTAAGTTTGTTCAAAAGAATCATCCCTCAAACCAAGTAATTGTTTAAAGGAGAACCAAGGCTATTAGAAAGAATGTTAATTACTTTGAGGGTGATGATTTTTCACGAATTTCTTTGTATGAGCCAAGATGTTAAGAAGAGGCAGTCAAGAATGAGAATTGGATTGCAGCTATGAAGGAAGAGTTGGAGCAAATCCACAAAAGAAATACTTGGGAGTTTATGCCTAGACCCAAGGACAAGAATGTAATTGGGGCAAAATGGGTGTTTCACAATAAGGTAATTGATGAAGGTAAAGTCATAAGAAATAAGGCACGTTTGGTTTACAAAGGGTACTCACAAGTTAAAGGTGTTGATTTTGATGAGACATTTCCACCCATAGCTAGCCATTAGAATGCTTCTAGCTTATGCTCCATTCAAATTTTCTAAAGTATTTCAAATGGATGTTAAATCAGTATTTCTAAATGATGGTTTGAATGAGAAAGTATATGTTGAGAGCTGGAAGGTTTTGTGTTAACTAATAACTTGGATTATGTGTGCAAGCTGAAGAAAGTGCTCTGTGGACTTAAACAAGCTCCTCGAGCATGGTACAACAGCCTAGATAACTATCTACAGCTGCAAGGTTTCAAGAGAGGATATGTGGACAGCAACTTGTATGTCAAGGATGAAAGTAACAACATTCTCATAGTTGTGGTATATGTTGACGATCTGAGTTTTAGAAGTGACAGCTCTAAAATGACCAAGAAGTTTGTTCTCATGAGAGATGGATTCATGTTGAATCACTACTCATGAAACATGGGTCAATGAGTTTGACTCAAAAATCATCGTTAAATCCTAATAGCAATATCACAATTTGACTTGTTGTGGAAATTAGCTCCTACTTATCAATTAATGAGCTTAAGGGGCTTTCTGATGAATGGTTCATAAGGCACAACACTTGGTGAAGGTTTTGCAAATGGGGTTGCAAGCTTTGAGTTTAACCATGGAGGAAACTCCGTAGTTAAGCACGCTCAGGCTAGAGTAGTACTGGGATGGGTGACCTCTCGGGAAGTCTCAGTGCTTCACCACTGTGAGCATCACCTAGATCCAATGAGTGCCGGGAAGTCCCAGTGCTTCACCACTGTGAGCATCACCTAGATCCAATGAGTGCTAAGTGTTCCATTTATTCTCATGAGAGATGGATTCATGTTGAATCACTACTCATAAAACATGGGTCAATGAGTTTGACTCAAAAATCACACAGTTAAATCCTAATAGCAATATCACAAGAAGTTTGTTGATTGCATGAAAAATGAATTTGAAATGTCTATGATGGGTGAGTTGTCTTACTTTCTTGGACTGCAAATTAGTCAATCAGAAATTTTGACCACAAATACCAACCCTAAATCAAGAAATCTTAAAAGGTCATCTAAAAATAAACAATTTAAAAAATAGACTTGTTTAAATGTACGTATCTCGTCAAAGATAGTGATGGATATAAATAACAAATCCAACACTTGGCTCTAGCAATGATTCTAACAAAACTATTTTGTTTTGAATGTGGCAGTCCCAATGAATATATTCTATAACCTTGAAGAGCAGTCTTCAGCTCATTACGGTTACATTTCTAGAATAGTATTGTTTTCACAAGATTTTTTTGATAAAATTCAGACCATTGAACTTGAAGCACTTTGAATAAAGAGTTAATGAAATAATAGGATTCTCAATCTTTGCTCTTGCAATGACTCCGAAGATTTTGAGAGCAGTTGACTTGCCTTCTTTCACTAATGCTAATGATTTTTTGAACCCTCAATAGCTTTTTCCAAATCTGCAAACTTCATGTTATAAAACCCAAGGTCAGAAAAGGTCATGTTCACTGCTGAAAGCCTATGTAAACCATTCATATATCATTCTTTGATATCTGTAACTCTGCCATAAACTGCGCAAATCTTTTCTGGGACTTATTTTGATAGCTGACTAATTTTGGCATATATCTAAAACTTGCTGAAATTACCATATAAAGTATATGATTTTGTAATGTCCCATTTTTGAGACATTAGAAAAGTTAAAGGCATATTCATATAATACTAAAATTGACTTTGAGAGCGTGAACTCAAATTATAAAAAGTCAATTTAATATTATAAAGTGGGCTAAAAATGACAAGGAGAGATAAGACGAAAAGCCAGGAAGGGAGTCAAAGAGTCACTACTGTGAGAATAAAGGAGAAGAGACTCATTCATTTGGTATGCTTGATTTATCATTCATGTTTCAGTTTCTCTCGTGAGAGTTATTCAGAAAGCTTCAACTTTCAGCCTTGTGAGAATGTAGCCCCTCGTGCCGGCAGACAGTGAATGCAAACCCATTGTCCATGAAGACATCACTTCAGGTGTCTCATATGCGCTTACAAGTTCTTCTCTTAGTGTTCCAATTTGACTACAAAACTGTGTTTAAGATTGGATTTTGAATATTAGTTATTGTATTGCTGTTGTATAATACAATAACATGTTTTGAGGAATTTTATGAGTTTACTGGTTTTATACTGTTGGTTTATAATGCATTTTCATATTCTTGAATCCTGAATATTATTTTGAGAAGGAACTGGTTAATATCAATTGGAGAATCTACTGGTTTCTATTTTTGTTTCGTAATACATCTGCCTATGTTTAAGTTATGAATATATATTGAAGAAAGAAATAGAGTCAATATCTGTTTGGGATATTTTAGTGGTATCAGAGCTTTGTATTCTGCCAGCTTGTGTGGTTTTTGGAAATTGTTTATCAGAATTTCTAATCAGAGATTTCATCAGAAACATTTTACAAAAGGTTTAATCTAAATGGTTTAAATTTTCTGATAAATGTTTTGAAGTTGTATTCTTTTGGAGGTGGAAGAGTATTTCTTTGTGAGAAACAAAGTGAAGCGCTTTGCTCAAAGCCATAACTGCCATGTCTAGTTTGTTGCTCACCCAAGACAATTACAAAACTGGAATGGTTATCTTCCTAATGTCTATGAAATTAGCGGTAGTTCTAATTTCATCAACAAGTGTGACAATGCAATTGTAATTCATCAAAATCGAGATCCAATTGCTGGTCCACTTGATGAAGTCAAGGTTCTTGTTAGAAAAGTGAGGAACAAACTAGCTGGGAGGATTGGTGAAGCCTACTTATCATACAACAAATTTGGGATCATTAAAACAAGCTCTTTGAATCTTAAGTAGAAAATGCCAACGCCATTGAAGCAGAGACTCAATGGACTGAAGATGGATATAAGTGCAAAAAGGGAAGTCAGTCGTCCAACACATGCAGGCATACACTCCACAGGCCAGTGAACAATGAGCATCATTGACGGCAAGTACTCAAGACAGCACAAGCCTCTCTAAGCACGGAATCCACTTCAAAGCAAACCACGTGAGTGTCACCTCCTCACGACACATAATCAGACGAAGTACAAGCATCAGGAAGGAGTCAAGCGGGCAGCAAGCCCTCCTCATGGACAGAATCCAAATACGATTATCCTTGGTTACATGCACACATTTGATTTAATGCAAGAATAAGCATTTCCGTGGGCAAAACTATTATGAAGAGTCATTTTTTTTAAGACACGATGTTGTTCAGGAAGGATTAAAAAAAGAGAGAGAATTGTTTAGATTAATGCAACAACAGGTTTTGAAGGGACCCGAAACCCATTACAAAAGCTAAAGATAAACAGGACACATCACCAAGTTTTACAAGGACTTGGAACTTGAAGATCACCACAAAACATTAAAAACCAAGTTTTACAACAACCTGAAACCACTAGAGTAAACCAAACAGAAATAAACCTAGGTTTTACAAGGACTTGGAACCTAGATTTTAAAACAAAAGGCTGGAAACAACAAAAAATAGAACCAGCAAATTAGCACGGACCAGAAACTAGCACACCAACGAACCTGACCAGCTCCTAAAGGAGCTCTTTAATGATCTTCGCTATCTCCTTGCCTGCCTCTGCACTACTCTAGATGTATCAACCGTAGCAAACCCAGGAACCTCAAGAGCCTAAGTAACCTTTTTCTTCATGCTCTACCTTGTCCTCTTACATGGACCACCTGGACTCTTAGCTCCAACACTATTCGGAGACATAATCTCCTCGTTGCTTTTCTTTCCTAAACTGGTCGTAACAACATATAAACAAGAAGTAACAAGCTCCATCTTCTGGCCACTATCCTTGATAAAATGTCGGAGTTCCAATTCATACTCCTTAAGTTTATCAGGAATATTTCCAAATGGGATCTCAGCATTTTTTTCATAATCCAAATCGTTTTGCATAACCCCAACTTTTTTCTTTAGCACCATAATCTCATTATAGAGCCACGAATCACCTTGAAGAGAAGCATCAGCTTTAAGCTTGGCTCTATGGAGGAAAGACAAGTTCACCCGATGAGAATCATCCCTAAGCCCATCAGCCAACCTATTCCCAGAGTCAATGGTAGTATCCTTGTTATCCTTGATATTGACCTGATTCTCGGTGTTTAAGTGCTGATTCTCCTTAAGCTCCTCTTTATTCTCCTTACTCAGGTTGTGCTCTTTCATGATAAGGGCTTTACCATCATTGTTCTTTTCAGTTTCCATGTCCATTTTATCCTCAGTGGAATCCCTTTTGGTAGATGTAGCGTGAGCACTTGGGTTCCCCTCTTCGTGCCTCGAAGCTTCCGACCCAGCATCAAACTTTGTTTTCCTTTCTTTACTACTATCCACATTATCCTTGTTGGTCATACCTCTACTTTCAGAATAACCTTCCAAATTAGAACTAGGGGTCCCCCATTTCCGTTTTATCATCATCTTTAGCAATTTTATAGGACTGTGTAACTTCCTCCACATTTTTCTTTTTTATCTCCCTTTTGTCACCCTTCTTAGCATCCTTACTGTCGCTAACTCCCTCCTCATTTTTAACCTTAATTTTCTTAGCATAAGGGTCATTACCAGGCAATTTACACTTCTTTTCCACAACAGGAGAGGGTTTAACAGCTTTTTTTTTTATAGTAATTTTCAATAAGTAAAATTAACCTCTCATGTAGTACAAGTCTAGACTCCTTTTTTCTATGAGCTTGGAGGCTTTGAATCAAAGAGAACTTCAAATAAAACAGGAAAGATAATTTATTTTTATACTGAAAGTGATTTAAAAACACAAAATGAAACTTGTGTACCCTCTTGGATCTTCCATCAAGGATGAAATACTCGCGAATGCAGGATAAAACATCCCTCCATATAACCTTAATCTGGCTCGGGTCATAGAAATCGTCACTCTTCTCCAGCTTTTTCTCCTCTTCATCACTTTTAGGGAATTTCTTGAAGGCAGCATTTGAAATGATGGTCTCCTTGCTAAATTTTAAATCCTCCATAGGAAGAGTCGTAATCTCAGCAAGAAATTCCTCAAACAATTTCACAATAACCCCATGCATCATAACCCTATCTTCAATCCAATTCTTGTAAAAATACTCCATAATGTAGGGCTTGTAACCATGAAGCTTCTCAATATACGTCGTTACTTTCCCTTTTTGTAGAATATCCCACACAGCTGAATTTGCCTTCCATTCCTTGCATGTCTTCGGCTCTTGTTTCCAACTCACCTCCCATCTCATATTCGGCTCTGCACCTACAACTAATCTAAGAAACGATAACCAAAAAGGAAAATAAAGTGTAATTAATTTCCAAAAAACTTTTAACCTTGAAAACGTGTCCAATACTTTCCATGTAGGCATAATTGTACCACCTTAGGATACGCATATAATCCACCATAAAACCATCACTTCTCATCATAAATTTCTCAATCTTGAGTGATCTTTCCTTCATTAGCATGTGTCATATCATAATTAACAATTGTCGTCAGCTCACATTCCTTGCTGGGGTAATCCTGCCAACTCATTTTTGCTTCCCTGTAGACCGCTTGATTCGCTATCCGTTCAGCCACTTTGTTAGCTTCACGAAAAATATGAGTAAATATTAACATTATCAAAAAATTTAATAAGGTCTTTTATTTCCATGATGCTTCCCTCAATGTTCCAAGTTATCGGACTCTTATTATTCAGCATATTCACAATATTAAGGGAATCCCCGTCCAGCCATAAATTCCAGCATCTTGATTCCACAGCCATCCTCACCGTGAATAGAGCAGCCGTAGCCTCAGCTTTATGACTAGTAGAATGACCTATAGCTATAGCAATAGCATCCACTACCCTACTGTAATGGTCTCTCAGAACTCCACCGCATCCTGCTTTTCCAAGATTCCCTTTAGCTGATCCATCAAAATTACCTTTAACCCATCCCAAAGGAGGAGATCTCCATTTTACATACTGTCTCTAGTCATCCTATTTAGTTTTAATACTTTTACCATTCATAGGATTACTTAATTGGGTTTTGCCAAAAAAATTCTCTGAGACTTGAAATTCTCTTCAGTAGCTCTAATAATATTTTGACCCAAAACCCAATCAGGAGTTTCCTTATTTCTAAAGATTCTATTGTTCCTCTCTTTCCAGATGCCCCACCAAAGATGGGGAAAAGATATCTTCCGGAGCAAACCAATTTCAGCATCCTTTATAGGACATATCCAACTCTGATAACACTGATCAATGTTATTGTGTTGAACCCAATCTATGTTCCAGTAATGAAGAAGATAACTCCAAACATTCTGGCTAAATCTGCAATTCAAAAAAAGGTGATTCCTATCTTCTGAATCCAACTTGCAGAGACAGCATCTGTTGACCAAATAAACCCCTCTTTTCTGCAAGTTATCCATAGTTAAAATTTTATTTTGAAGTATTGTCCAAAAAAAGATATTGATTTTAGGAATAAGTCCTTTGGTCCACGCTTTAGCCCAAATTGGAGAATTACCCTTATCCTTAGATCTAAACACCAAAGAGACCTTGAAGCATCCTCCAGGCTCAATCCCCCAAACCATAAGATCCTCCCGCTGTGGATAAAGGCTGCAAGCATTTAAGGCAGTCTGGATACTAGAAAATTCTTGATTAATCACAGCAATATTAACCCACTCATTTTTAGTCCAATAATTCTCAAGAAATTCACCATAAATCTGTTTGCAAATTTCTATAGAATTCAAATCCTCAAAATCCTCAATTATAGGGTGATCCAAAAGCCACTCTTCATCCCAAAATCTGACTTTACTACCATTACCAATTTTCTATTTATAGCCTTTATTCAAAATATGTTTAGCACCTTGCACAACACTCCAAATAGCAAAGAGAGAGAATTGTTAACAGCACTATCTTTAGCCGATATTTCTTGTGGCAGATGAGATGGCAAAATAATGGCGAGAATCCCAAACGGCACTATTGGAACACGTTTTCCATTACAGAATTCGAATAGGGCAGGTAAATGATATAAGTATTGCTTTGGTATATTCAGCATCATCTGGGGAAAACTGTCATTTCTTGACAGACGCTCAGACAAGTGGAGTAAGCATGACATATATTTGAGGCAGTAAGGTGATTCGAAGGGACTTATGTATGGTTTGTAATGATCCTTCCTGACGTTACAAGCACGTGTGTATTAGTTGTAATGCCACCAAGTCCGTCAGTTCCTAATATTGCAGGGGAAAATCATTATATTATTCAGAGCCAAGAATTGGATATTAATGCACCATTGTGTCTTTTATATCATGATGGAAGTATTTGGTGTCATCAGAAAAGCCATTACTTTCTACTGGCTATTAGAATGAATAGCAGAAGAGCCTATCAGCAGGCAATTGGTAGGTTGGCCAAACCAGGAGTCGGGTAAAGAAAACAACAGTGTCAATACATACATTGAGCTTATGAGATTTATTGGCTTGTTGATTCACAATATCTCCTTTTTGGTTGCCGCTGAAGCGATCTTCGCATCTTTTCATATCGCCACCACATTCTTATCACCATTATTTTATCCGTGTATCTCACTCTTGACTTATCTTTCCTTCCTCCCTTGTAATGACGAAGTCTGTAGAGACTTGGATGCTTGGACCTCTCCGTGAATCATTGGGCTTAAAGTCCTTCTGCTGTCTGTTGTGGATATCGTGATTCCATCTGTAACATCGGTATTGAAATGAAATAGCGATTCTTGTGATGTTGATGCGTCCAGCCTGTTGTGCAATCTCAACAATTTGCAAAGGCTTGGACCTCACGCTTCTGGACAATACCACCATATCCTGTATCTTGGCAAAACTTCTGTTACAAAGGAACTGCAGTCTTCAAAGATCACGCTGACCACATAGCTACTAAAGATTGTGGCAATTCAAATTGACAAAGTGAGTAATTGCTGGTGGTTCCTCTTTATAATAAAACCTCTGTCTTTTGGTCCATCCCTTCGATAGAGACATTTCCTTGGCGGGTTAAGCATGTGCGGTGTGTTGTGTCTGTGAGAAAGGATCGTATCTGTAAACAGATTTTATTGTGTTTGCTACAGACTTATTTATTTCTTCGGGCACGGTTCAGACTCAAATTCACCGGTGCCTGCTTATATTCCTTGTTGTGAGTTGGTACGGCAGAAAATTCATCTCAATATTATTCCTTGGAACTGTCTGTCATGGCGACAAGTTGAAGTAAAGGAAAATGGAGTGCAGAGAGCATTGACAGGAGTTGTCGGTTTGCAAGAGGTCAGAGATTGTTAGCATTTACAGGTTTGTCGCTACCGCAATCTGGAGGATGAATTCAAAGCTCCTGTTTCAACTGAGCTACAAAATTATTTAGGTGATGAAGATTACAGTGGAGCTGCTGGATTTTACAGTCTTCTTCAGGCAGTGGATCACTTTGCAGCAAGTTATCTTTCTTCTCATGTGATCTGTATTCAAGATATAGAAGTGCCTAAGATGCTGTTATAAAAAGGTTTCTCAGGTTAGTATCAGAGTTGGCTGTTGCTACATGAAAAGATATACCAGCAACTAAAAAAGACTAGGAGGGAGGGGCAAAAAGCCGTGGGATGAACAGCCAAAAGTGGTTGGTTGGTTTGGGATGCTTCCACCATCCAAAAATCTTTTCTTTTTGAGGATAGCCAACACACTTTTAGTGTCAGCATGAATGGCATTATTGGGACTCTTCTATTCTTCGGTCTACATACATTATTTAATGGCAACAATGGTGATAATGATGATTTTCATATAGACCCATATGACATTGATTGCTTGAATATTTCAATATTAAACAATGATTATCTGTCATGACATTGAAGTTTGACAAATTTACATTATTAGAAAGGAATTAATTTGAAATACATTGTAAGAAAAAATAAATGATGATGCAACTTGACATCCTACTGTAATTGTTGGGAAAGAAGCCCAAAAGAAGAAATACAAGACCTACGTACCCCAAGGACGCATCCCCACCCAAAAAGGCGACGTTTTGGAAACAGGGACATCCTCCCGTCCCCCTTTTCTGAAAATTCCCATGAAATGTCCCAGAAACTTGGGGACTTCTTTAAATTTTTTGGGGACGTCCGTACATCCCAAAGACGGTTGGGGATTCCTTGGAAGTCCCCAAGACAGCTGGGCGTCCCCAATTTTATAGACAACGTAAGCACTTCAGAAAAAAAAATTAATTTTAAAGTGGGTCACTCGTTCCAAGTTCACCCTTACATGCTTATTATTGTTTGGTAGTTAATTTCTGCTATTTGGAGCCCTCTGATTGTATTTGACAACATTACATTAAGAATTATAGAATTAATATTGCTGTTATAGTCACGCTACACACTCAGAATCATATAGCTGATTGTTTGCAAGGTGTTGGGAAAGTCTGAAAAGTGCATTATAGACTTAGAACATTCATCCTTATGTCATTTTCTGACATTACATCAGTGGTAGGTTGGTCTTGGGTTGATCTGGGTCCTTTGTGAAAGACATGGTGAATATTGAAGTTGCATCAAGATACATACTGTAACAAACCTATATCATGATTAGAACTGTATAGAGAACCTTTGTATTAGTAATAATATCAGTCCACTTACAATGAATTGAAAGTGTAGTTTCAGAATTAAATGATAGTAGTGTGTTTATATTTGGAAGGTGGGTTATTGTTCATGTTGCTATTGAAAATGAATTCAAAATTATGTTCTTGGGTATATTTCAATTTTTTATGTTATTATTTTAATATTACATCTACATTTGCAATAATTCCAAATTATGCATGCATTATAGCATATTGAGCATTGAGTTTGATTATTGAAATGTTGTAGGTTAAGGTAAGGTTCGATAATGTTTATATAGCATGGTTTATCCATGTCTTCGTATGAATGTAATGTATATATACAAATTTCCTATATATTTTATATTTTCGGATTTTCCCTATATATATATAGCCATCCCTGTTTGCTGTCCCCCTCCCGTCCCCAAAATTGGCAAGATTTTTTGCCGTCCCAGAAACCCGTCCCACCGTCCTCTGGCATCCTTGTCCCGGAAACTCTGGGGAACATAGAAAAAGACTATTAGTACCTTCCAAATACATGCGACCTACATCCTTATTATATTGTCTTTAAAATTTGTGTTAAGCTCATGAATTGAAGCTACATGGGTGGAAAACATTTTCCATATATCTAATGGGCAAACCTATACCCAAAGTTGATTTCAGGCTGATTCGCCAAATGATAAGAAGCAAAAAACTTCTTTAAAGAAAAGTGATTGGTAATAAGCAAAGACACTAGGAGTAATTATGTGCTAAAATGAAAGAAGTTGATTAAGCTTAAGAATCACAGCTACATGGGTGGGATACATTTTTCCAGATTTACAGCATTTGTAGTGGGTGGGTCCATACCCAAGGTTGAGAAGCAAGTAGAATTTTTGAAGCCTGTTTTCTACAAAGCAAAGACACTGGGAGAAATTATGTGCTCAAATGAAAGATGTCGAATCAGCTTAACAATCACAACTATATGGGTGGGATACATTTTTCTAGATTTACAGCAGTTCTAGTGGGTGAACACATGCTCAAGGTTGAGAAGCAAGTAGACTTGTCGGAGACTGTTCGCAGTTAAGAAAAGACATTGGGAGCAATTATGTGCTAATTTGAAGCAAATCAGAGCTCTCCCTGGTCCTCCATGGATATGATCATTTAAAAGTACCTCGTAAATTTCAATTTGAGCCTAGAGACCTGAAAAAGGGGAATCTGTAAAGAGAATGTTCTCAACTTCTACCTTAACATTTGTGGAGTGGGGTGAAGAATTGCTATGGCCTCAAATAAAATTTACTCGAGTGTTGGGGTTTTGTATTGAAATTGAATGTATTTATTTGATTGTTCGAACACAGGAACATTTCCTTAACGACATGTATAAAGTGAAAAAATAACTTTACAGGAGAAGTGAAAAATAATCGATCTATTTATTTCCCCCAGGAGGTTCTGTATGTAGACTTAACATCAGACTTAAGAACATTAAATAATGGTATCCCAAAACATCATATTAAGTCTGATTCAAAAGAGTTAAATTCTTTGAAGTGAAAAATGGTAAGATTATGTAAACTGTGAAAATCTAAAATATTTTAAGTGAAAAATTGTAAGTGGGAAATCGCGACACAGAGTTCCACGCTGTATGGTAGGGGATGCTAGGTTCCCTGTTGTTTGAAAAATATATTCCGCGCTTCAGGCTGAGTTGTAGCATGTTCTGCTCTGCGTAGTTTCCGGTATGAACAAGTTAAGAGGAAATTATGAATCAAACGAGGGAGGATGTTCACGCCTTTAGGGCCTCAAATGACTTCATTACCCATTTCAAATCGATTTTGTGAACTCCATTGCAGTGAAATTCAGATTTGTCACCAATATGAGAATTTTTTATATATTTCAAGCTCCATCATTAATGAACTATGCGTTGCATATAAACTCTTTAGACCTTCAGTGTCATGAGCAATAAATCTATTATCTTCCGAATTGAAGTACAAATCGGAGATGTTAACCCGCATTTTGCGAGAGGAAAAGAGAAAGCGACCTGTAAACTCCATTATTGATGTTGGTGTAGATGATGTCATTCCATTTGCGTATTTGGTCGGCGAGCGAAGCTGGCGATAGGTCCAATTGAGGATTGGTGGCAACTGCGTTAAAATTGGTATTCAATATTTGGATGATGTCTGCGCTTTCGTTATTAACAACGTCATTGGTGAGAGTATCCCAGAGCATAGGAACGGTGGCGCGGCCCTTATACCCGCCCTTTCGCCGTCGGTACACATCTCGCAGCGTGTTGTGGCCGTGAAGCTTGTCAGCCGTAGGGCGCAACTTCCCCTGCCCTACGACATCACTGCCATTGTCATTTCTGCCTCGAAATTCCCAGAGACCATTGATGCCGGGCGAGACGACGGAGAGAGGGAGGGCAAAGTGAAGGCCTTTGAGCGCCCTGACAATGAGGGCACGGTGAGCCCAGGGACATTCAAGGGCAGCATACAAGTGGTATCTCGGCGCTGCTGAATGTTTGACTACGTCCCCTTCTGCCGGGCACCCACGGAAGGCGCTGCCGGGACGGGTGTATTCGCCCTTGCCATCAGAGGGAGCAAGCTCTTTCATCATCAACTTCCATCCGGTGCTCCATGCGCTTCGAACCGCACCCACTAGTAATCCTGGCGGCAGCCCCTGCTTCTCTGCTTTTATACACTTGTGATTTCTGCTCACCACACTCTGCCTCTGGCATTTGCCTTTTGCAAATCCCATTGGAGATGGAGTTGAAGTTGGAGTTAGAGTTGCGGCCATTTCTGTCTGCCCACCCTGAAAGTTCAAAAACCGAAAGCAGCGAAGTTGTTGGAGTCATTCGCCATCCAGATGAAATAGCCTTTAGTTGATCATCAGATATAGCTGTAATTCCAAGTTTATCTTGAAGAGCTTGGACATAGTTACGCTGCCATTCATCGCATAGTTTCAGCGTTCCAATGAATGCATGGTTATAATGACCTCTATGAGACTGGATAGTACTAGGGACTCGAGAATTGCCACTTTCTCTGATTTTCAGATTCTTTTTTCGTATTTATCTGGAATTTTTATGAGGATTCAATAATAGCAGTGTAACGAGATCAGACTCGGCTCAGACTCGGCAAGGGTAACTTGACTCATAACTCGACTCTTGACCCGGCTCGGCGGTGACTCGGCGGTGACTTGGTGATGACTCGACAAAGTGAAAAAACTTCGAAATTTTGAAATTTTTTAAGATTTAAAAAACATTTCATGCACCCATTATTGAATAAAGCATAAAGACACAATAACATCATTAAATAGAAGATAATTTGATCATAATGCACATACCACATACTTAAAGTTAAAATCTTAAAACTTAAAAGTCAAACATCGATTACATATGTACAATACTACAAAGTTACAAACTTACAAAGGTAAATTGTTAAAAGTAAATACTATATTACTAGTAATTAAAGTCAAACTAAGATAAATCCATGCAAACCATCAAAATGTACATGTATTATCATTTATGCATTATGAAATCCAACACATCAAGATTCAATAGTCATCATCAAATTCAAATGTTCCAAATGCTTATCATATATTAAGTTACTGTTAAACTATTAAACAAAAAGTTAAAACAAGACTATAAGTCTATAGCTATGGCTCCTAGTCGGAGTCATCATCATCCTCATCCTCATTGTCATCCTCATCATCATTCTCATCCTCATCCTCATCCTCAACCTCGGCCTCAACCTCAGACTCATGGTCAGTATAATCTACAAAATGTCTCTTAGTAAGGCGTCTAAGGTAGGTCCTGGATGTCTCAGTAGCCATAGCATCAGCTCGTGAGGTGTCTCTAGGATCAACTGTACTCTCTGTCTCTAGCTCTGCCAATGTCTGTGAGGTGCCACTAAGAACAACTGGAGCTCTCTAGTCTTTTGTTGCCATAGCCACGACCTCAGCCTAGCCCTCTCTATCTGCCTGGTCAAGCCACTATAGGTCCTCATCATCAAAGACAGGATCAGTAGCCTCAGTGATCCAATTAGACTCTGGATCAACCTCCTCTAGAGTAATCGGAGAGGTGTCACTATCCAAAATCTCCCTGATCCTAATGCGCAGGTTGTAGTGCACAAAGACTAGACTATTCATTTTCTGCACAGACAACCTATTACGCCTCTTCGAGTGGATGTGCTCGAACATGCTCCAGTTGCGCTCACATCTAAAAGCGCTACTTGGCTGGCTCAAAATGCGGATGGCTATTTGTTGAAGGTTTTTAGTTGAAGGCCCAAACATTTGCCACAATCTATCTGAATTCTAAAAAAGGAAAACAAAATAATATTAGTCTCATTTCAAAATTTGAACTTTAAGTTTAAAGCTAGAAATTTAGAAACTAGATTGTACAAGGCTTAAGCTGCAATCTTTACCTGGCTGCAATTTTGTACGACCTTCTTTGCAAATTTGACTTGAAAAAATGGGCCCTGATGCATTATTATAGGCATCCATCTCAAGCAATATATCTGTGGGATTAGGGGACATCTTCGATACCACTGTGTATAGCCCACTAAGAACCTCCTCATCTGCCTTTAAATCATCAAGGAAACGGTATGTCAAATTGAGGTAATAAGCTACTGCGTGGATGGGCTTATGAAATTGATTTTGCCATCTCCTATCAATTATGTCCCAAATAGGGCCATAGTTTTCCTCAACTCCTACATATTTGGCCTTAATAGTCTCCTTGACCCTATTCATGCCCTCATAAATGTAGCCCATAGAGGGCTTCTCGCCATCAGCAACTCGTAAGAGGGCTACAAGGGGCTCGGTGATCTACAAAACAATTAAACAAAAAAACAAGTTAGTGAATGATGAAACTTTGCAAAGTTGCACAATGAAAATAAAACAAAAATATGTATGAGACAAATTAATTTATAAAATTTTAAGACTTAAGCTTTTAAAATTTAAAATTTAAATTTTAAATTACCTCCACAATCTTCGAACATGGCTCCCAAAAATCATCATCATCATAGATGCATTTTGTTGCATCTATCCCTGTAGGGTTGCTCGCAAAGGAGGAGGAACTCCATTCTAGACCAACAAACATGCACCTCAACTCTAACTTTGAACTCAGCAAGGATTCTAGTGTGATAAAGTTAGAGGCAAATCTTGTGATACCAAGACGAGCCAACTCCTTTCCCTTCGTGTATTTCCTTATAGTGTTGAGGACCAAGGCATGATTATAGATGAACTTACAAAGATTTTTGGCCTTGGTAACACATGATTTCACCCATACAAGCTTGCCAATATCCTCTAACATGAGGTCGATGCAATGGGCCGCACATGGAGTCCAAAAGATTTTTGGGTGTCTCTCCATCAATAGTTTTCCTGCAGCAATTTTAAATTAGTTAGTAAACAATGAAAATTTTTGATGTATTAAAAAGTTTTTAATTTTCAAAATTTAATGAAAAACTAAAACAATTTTTTTAGAAGTAGAACTTAGAAAGTTAGAAGTTAAAATTTTACCTGCAGCAACATAATTAGCTGCATTATCTGTCACCACTAGGACAAAATTGTCTTCCCTCACCTCCCTTATGACCTCCTCAATAGTCTCACATAAGAATTTTGCATTTTTCACACATGAGGAAACATCTATGGACCTCAAAAACATGGTGGATCCTGAAAGTGAAAATTAAACAAAATAATTATCATTCAAGAATCAATACTCAATAAAACAAATTTTTTGTTATTCAATAATAGTATACATTAAATTTTAGACTTCAAGAAGTAGAGCACGATGAATTACCTCCGTTAGAAACAAGAAAATTTAGGAGGGTTCTGGACCTCCTATCTGTCCATCCATCTGTCATGATGGTAGACTCCTTTTGGCTCCAAATCTTTTCGTAGTCCTCCAACTCAAGTTTCATCTCCTCAACCATATCTAGCAAGAGGGGGCCACTCAACTCATCTTCAATGGGGGCTTTGAACCCTGCACCACAGATGGAAACTGTATCAATCATCCCCTGCCAATAAGGAGTCCTATTACATTTATAAAAACATTTTAATTAGCATATTTCAAATTTTCAAACATCAAGTTAAAAGTATAAAATTGAATATAAATTTTAAAACTTAAAACGTAAAACAATCAAATATAAATGAAGTCGAAAACTTGAAGTACCGGCTCCTATAAATGGAATGTCATAAAAAAATCAAAACTTGCAAATTGCTCTTACTCCAACTTCATGTATCTCCCTATTCTAGCCCATGCTCTCAAGTGAGGGTTGTGCACCAGGAGTGATACGCGGTACAAAAAAGTTGTCCAACTTACTAGATTTTTTGACTCTAGGACGAAGAAGAGCAGCACTACTAGAAGGGGCAGCAGTAGTAGCATCACTAGAAGTGCAAAGAATAGATTTAGAAGAAGCACGAGCAATAGAAGCACTAGGACAATAGGGGGGACGAGAAGAACCTTCTCCAACATAGCCTACTGACTCAGAAACATTTGCAGATGAGCGTGGAAGGGAACTAGAACCAATCAAAGCTAACTCTTCTAATTGTTTTTTTTTTATTCTTTTTCTTGTTCATATTTTTCCAAGGCTACATAACAAAAACATTGAGCCTCAATAGTTGCAGCTCCACAAGGCTCAATATCATGACCACGTAAGCCAGCAATATGGTATTTTAATCTATTTATCCCCCCACTATTAATGGTTTTGCAAAATAGGCATTTTGTTTGAGTTCTCTTTCTATCCAAAAATTCTATGGTGAACTTCCAACACTCATCTTTTTTGTTGCCTTTAGAGAGCTTGGGTTTTTTACCTCCTAAAGCCATTATGATTTAATTAAGGAAAAAGGTAAAGGCTGATGCAATAAGACATTTTAGACCAAATATTAGCATTTCAACATTGCATTTTATGAAGATCTAAAGTTATAAAAAAACTCATAAACAAACAAAAAAAATTCATGCAAAAAACCAATAAGCATAGATAAAAAAAAATCAAAATCTAAACAATCAAGTCTTACCTCTTTCAAATGCTTTGGGAAGTGTTGAGAAGAGCTCCTATAAACTTCTTGATGATCTAAATGCAAGCTCCAATGTCACAAATGCAAGTTTTTCTCCTCCTCCTTTCAACTGGTTGCAAAACAAGAAAACTCTATTTCTCTTCTACCTCTCTCTCTCTTTCTTCTTTTCACTATAGACTGTTATGGGAGCCCTTTTAGGGTTATATGAGTGAAAAATGTTTTAAAAAAATATTTTTAAAAGTTGAAAAAAATTATATTTTTAATGGTCGAATTTTTGCCTACCGCGGCCGGGTCAAGCTCAGCCAGGTTAGGCGAATCACTCTGTGACTCATGAGTCACGCGAGTCACTCCCCGTGACTCGCCGCTCGCAGGTCACAAGTCATTGTGACTCGGTGAGGTCAGCACGGCTCGCCGACTCGCCACAAGTCACGTTACCCTGAATAATAGTACTTTGATGTCTATTATGAATCTTATTAAAAAATAGTAGTTATGTTCATTTGATTTTTTTCGAACAAACTATACATGGTGTTAATCTTTTAAGTTTTCCTCATACTAAGTACAAATATCTTTATATAAAATGTTATTGAGTCTTCTTTATATATTTATTGTAAAATATGCAAGTTCTCTCTTCTTAAGCTTCTTTGGGTCACATTTGAGATGATTGGACATTCTCTTCAATTGTTCAATTAGCAACTTCGCTTTCCCCTGGATAAAGGCCTCTAAAGAGTGTTTCTTCCTCATCTTTACAAAATGGATTAAACTCTTTGATGAAATATGTTTTAATTCATCCAATGAGATTAGACTAAATGCAATCCCAATGTTTTCTTTTTAATAAAAAAATTTATTTCTTCATTAGTATTAGGACATTCATGCAATTTGATATTCTATTTGCTCAAACATTTCATATTTTGAATCATGCATGATTTATTCCTATGGTTAAGGCCCTCCTCCATGGTAATTTTGCGCCAGCATTGGTTATTTGTATTCTATAATGTCCACCAAGGAACCCTCAAAATATAAGGTAAAACATGCACTGATATTTTATTTTATTTTTACAATAATAATATTGACAAGTGCATAAGATAATTGAAATGCACAAACAATAATATAATAAACACAATACTACATAAGTGGAAGTCTTCACACATCTCCCAAAGTTCTAAGACAGTGCAAACAAGCACTCATAGCGAAGTACACAAGTTCTCGAGATTTCCTAACAAGAGCTCAAACAAAAACTAATGAGTTAGTAGAGGCCAACTCAAATAACAACTCATGACTACTAATAAAGGGGAGTAAATCATCCACAAAATCCATCTAAACAGATATTCAATTTGAGGATCAATAGGAACATATTGCTACAATGGTTAAGAATGCAATGTTCATATACCATGTTATAAAATCATCTAACAATTATCAAGTAATCAAGCAATGGCCACTCATCATTCAAAGCTAAGCTAAACAATCAATTATAGCATAAATGTCAAGGCAAGTAAAGACACTGAATTGTATAGGCATTGATCGACAAACACAAACATTGATCCACAAAGATTACCTCCTAACTGTAGTGTCTCAATCCATAGAGGCGAAGACACCAAAGATTATAGATGTTAGTTCACTGAACACAAACTCAAATCCAATTTTGAGAGATTTTATTTAAATAGGATAGTCTCAAACTAGTGGCCCAATGATGTCAATCTTCAAGTAGAGGCATCAATCAGCATAGAATGTCAAAATGTAGGCATAAACATCAATCTAGAAGTTACTCGCAATTTATAATAAAAAAACCAAAATCCTAGGTTGGCTCCAACATACAAAAAAGTGCAACTGACTCCACATCAGAGAGTACCAAATTTACATAGTTAAGGCTAAAATCACTCCAACCAGGAAAATTATTATCAACAATAACATGATGCCTAAATAATACAAGCATTGGAATAAAAGAGAAAAGTAATAGAAATGAGCACAAGATGCTCAATACTAAAGTCACTACATCCACCCCACCACTTGTACATTGGTCCCCAACAGTGACATGTCACACCACTTAACCATATGGACCCTCAAGCCCACCCCCTTACACTCAAAGAGAATTTCACATAGTCCAAACAAGCACAATGCACTCAAGGAAATAAGGCTAACACTATTGAGAATAGATTGAAGAAGATAAATGAAGAAGGAGATTGTTGAGAATAAATTGATACAAGTATGATCAATATGCTTTAATCATTGTTTTGTCACTAATGTCAAACCTGCTATTTGCTGGTAAGATAACTACTTATTTGATTTAAGTACTATCACTTATTTGATTGGTGAAGAGGATTTGATCAAAAGGTGTAACAATAGCACCTAGAGGAAAGGTTGAGTTATGATTATGTAAAGAAGTACAAGAATCAGTTAAGACAGTGATAACATAATGTATTGATAATCTACTTAAGGTTACAAAGGTTGGTTACACTAAGAAAGTTTAGAAGAATAAGTTAAATAAAGTTTGTCTGCCAAGCTTGACCAAGTGGATAGTTGGTGCCAAGCAAAGTCAATGCAAGCTGAGCAGAAAATTAGTTGGAGCCGAGTAAAAGTTTATTCTAGTGCATGCGGAGAAAAATAGTGGATGTCAAGTAAAGTAAAGTTGATGTCAAGTACCAGTAAACTTTAGTTCGTGATGAGTAATTTCACAGAGGATGTCGAGCAACACAGTATATGTCGAGCATCAGAACACAAATAATGCTGAGTGGATGCATTATTTAAAAGATTGTGAATTCGAGGGATCTGAGTCGACAAGTTTATTTTTTTGGATTGTGTGAACTAGGTGGAAGATAAGATTGATGAGCTAGTGGTACAAAATCTAAGGTAAACCATTTCTTAGGCAAATTCAAAGAGGATTCAAGGAGAACTTTCTAGAAGAGATATGAGATATGGGGTAGATTCATTGTATCCTACCTAATCTGTCCTAACCTTAAATTGGACGGTGGAGAATGAGTAGCAAAAGATCTTAATTTCCTATTTATAGGAATGGTTGGTCAGAAGCAAGGGTTGTCATGTGCGAGAACCTAAGGAAGACAAGGAGTCAAGGGTTTTGCTTCATCAAATGACCTAAGAGAAGAGTCTGCATTGGCATGTTAAAAAGGAAGGCTTAAGGGTATAAATGCTTGAAGGGTGAACAAGCTATTAGAGTTTAAATTTGTGAAGGCTAAGTAGAATGGAGGACTGAAACAAAGATCTATAATTTGCAAATGGAGTTGTAAGTTATTATCAGATCAAGCCTTACTATTACTCTTTAATAATTGTATTAGTCTAGGGTAAATCCTTTGGATTAAGGTTGACCTAATAGTCATTTGTAAATCTTTTAACTAGGTGACATTCCAAGTGAATGGTCTAAAGTCCTCTAACAAGGTGTACTCCTAATAGGGTGATTGAAATCCTTTAATAGGGTCACATTTAAAAGTGTGTATTGTGACTTTTAATAAGGTTGACCTTTCATAGGGCATCACTTTAGAAGAGTGAAAAAGAGTAGCATGTTACTGGTGGTTTTTTCCAAGTTGGGTTTTCGCATAAATCATTGTGTCAAGTGTGTTGATGAATCTGTTATGTTTCAAGTTTACATTTTTGCAAGTTGATTTGGTAGTAACCTACAAGATTTAAGTGATTGCATAATCTTATGGATGCATGTATGATGATAAATATTTTATGGGTTCACTAAGTTGTGAAAAGTTTTATTTATACATATGGACCTTGGATAAATGATTCACCCCCCCTCCCTCTCAGAAAGTATTCCAACAATTGGTATCAGAGCCATCTACTTAAGAGGACTAGTTTAAAGGTACTAGAAGCACAAAGATCAAGATGTTAAAAAGAGATGTACCCAAGCTCAATAGAGATCATTTTCCTGCATGGAAAAGTTTGATGAAGCTACACCTTTGAGGACTTGGAGATCATGCACAATCTACCGTTACCACTAAGCATGTTGATCCTACTGAAGCCCCAACAACCAAGGATATGAAAAAGAAGAAAGAACATAACTAGGCAATGCTTGAGATTGCCTCTGCCCTAAGCTGTGCCAAATTTGATGATATCAAAGGTCTTGACAGTGCAAAGAAAATGTGGGATGCCTTAACCACCATCTATGGAGGAGACACCAATGTTCTAAGAGCCAAAGTTAAAGTCTCAAAGATAAATTTGATGATATGAGAATGGAAGAATGTGAAAACATTGCTTAATATGTTGCAAGGATAAAATAATTTGTTAATGCAATAAGAGCAACTAATGGTAAAATAAATGATGATATTGTGCTAAGAAAAGTTTTAAGAAAACTATTGCCCATATATGATATTAGAGTTTATGCAATTCAAGAACTGAGATGTATACCAGGGAATAATCTACCACTTGAAGGTTTGGTAGGTAGACTCATTGTGTTTGAGCTATCTAACTTTGATAATTACAAACCTAAAAATATTGAATCTTCTTTCAAAGCTAAGGTGACATTGAAGGAACCTGATGAGAAGAAAAAGAAGAAAAAGATAAAGTATGTGTCCAGTAATAGCAATACAGATGAGGAGGATGTAGAACAGCTTGAAGCACTACAAGTAAGAAGATTCCACAAAGGTAAAGGCAAGTTTAAAGGTCAATTACCTATTATTTGTTTCAATTGCAATGAGGTTGGTCATATTATTGTTAGATGTCTAGAGAAGAAGAACTACAGAGGTGGTGACAAGTACAAAAGTAGAAGAGCTGAAGACAACAAGGACTACAAAGACAAAGGCAAAAAGTCTTTCTATATTGTTGAAGAGGAAACAAAAGATGAATCTGATGAACATGATGATGAAGTGGTGTATGCAACAAAACACAAATCTAATGAAGATGAGGCAACTGTACTTGTGACTTGTGTGAACAAGAATGATCGATAGGTCATTGACAGTGTGTGTTCACATCACATGACTAGAGACAAAAGTGAGTTCATTACCCTAAATTGTTATAATGGAAATAGTGTAAGATTTGGTAATGATGCACCATGTTTGATAAAAGGAAAAGGTTCAATCAAACTCACATATAAGATTTGATGTGACAATGGTTACTATGTTGAAGGACTTAACTATAATCTCTTGAGTGTATCACAACTAAATAATTGGGGAGGTAAGGTTGAGTTTGAAAACAAGATTGCTAAGATATATGACACAAATTGGAAACTAATTGAAAAGGGTGATCAAACTAAGAGTAATCTATTCTATCTTGATATAGAGGATGTTACTTGTCTAGTTGTAAAATTTGATGATGTGTGGTTGTGGCACAAAAGGTTATGTTATGTTAATTTTGATAACCTAGTTAGTATTAGTAATATAAGAAAAGTTAGAGGTTTTCCTAAGTCAAAGAAGCCTAATAATATAATGTGCAAACAATGTCAGTCAGGCAAAATGACAAAGTCAAATTTTAAGAGTAAAACTCATACCTCTTAAAGTATACTAGAGATTGTTCATACTGACTTGTGTGGACCAATTGAAGTGTAAAGCTACAAAGGAGATAAGTACATTATGTTGCTTGTTGATGACTATTCTAGAATGATGACAATTGTGTTTCTAAAATAGAAATATGATGCTTTCCAAATGTTTAAGTGGTACTTAGCAAGAGCTGAGAAGGAAACATGTAAAATTTTGAAGTGTTTGAGATCTAATAGAGGAGGAGAATTTATATCAAATGAGTTTGAGATGTTTTGTAATGATAGAGGAATCAAAAGATAGACATCTACCCCTAGAAGCCCTCTACAAAATGGAATAGTTGAAAGAAGGAACATGTCTATAATGTACTATGCTAGAACACTCATGATGGAGAAAAATATTGCTTTGAAATACTGGAGAGAAACTATGAGTACAATTGTCTATACCTTGAACCGTGTACAAGTCAAGAAAGATACTCATTCAACACCTTTTGAACTATGGTATGGATACTCACCCAATGTAAAATACTTTAAGGTATTTGGAAGTAAGTGTTACATTCTTAAAGACTTCAGGAATGGTAAACTAGATGCAAAAAGTGAAGAAGGTTTATTCCTAGGATATTTCACAAGAAGTAAAGCTTATGAGTGTTTAAATACTAACACTAACAAAGTTGTGAAAGTGTAAATGTAAATTTTGATGAATATACAGAAGTACATGAGCCTAAACCTATGAAAGAACCAGAAGAATAGAAATCATTTGTATACTCTTATGAAGGAATACTTGCTGAAGAAGATGTTGCAAATCAAGCTACAAACCAACAACAAGTTTCAGTAACTGTTGAATCACATCTTATGAATGTCGAGTTGCATTCAGAAAGCGACCTACATTTAGATGTCGAGTTACAGAATGAAGTCGATGCACATTTTGATTTTGAGATTAGTGTACATGAAAGAGATGTTTATCTACCTAACAAAGATGTACACAATGACTTTGAAGTTGAAAGACAAAAAGAAGAAATTAGAGTTGAACCAAGATTGTTCAAATATGTCAAGAGACATCATCCTACTGCACAAATTATTGGACATAAAGATGCTAGACCAATGACAAGAAACATATTGAGAAATGATACATGTTTACTGAGCATGAAAGAGCATAAATCGGTGAGAGCTACATTAGAAGATGTGGACTAGAGCAAAGCCATGGAAGAAGAGATTGAACAAATTGAGAAAAACAAAACATGGACTCTAGCTCCTAGACCAGAACACAAAAGTGTGATTAACATCAAGTGGGTATTCAAAAACAAGCTAGATGTAAATGGTGAAGTCACAATGAACAAGGCAAGATTAGTTTGCAAAGGATATGCACAAGAAGAAAGAATTGACTATGGAGAGACATTTGCCCCTGTTGCTAGATTGGAAGGAGTAAGAACTTTACTTGCTTATTCTGCATACAAAGGTTTCAAAGTTTATCAAATGGACGTTAAATCTACATTTCTAAATGGCATATTAGAGGAAGAAGTTTACATAGAATAGCTAGAAAGATTTGTTGATGTTAATTGTTGATCAAATAAATAAGATTGACAAATGAGTGTCAACACACTTAACCATACATGCCAAATACACAATGAGAGTCGAGCTAGAATTTCTTTATGTGTCAAGTCAGTGAAAGTACCAAGCAAACTATAGCTATTGTCGAGCAGAACACATTTCAGTATATGCCGAGCTATACATAATTCAACATGTGTCGAGTAGATCAAAAGATAGTGTGTGCCGAGCATTGCAAAGTTAATAAGGAGCTGACTAACACAGGAAACACAGTGGATGCTGAGCAATCTAGAATAGATGGTGTCGAGCATCAAAATTACCTCATGTGCTGAGCAACGTAGGATTAGCATAAGAGTTTGTGCCAATACAAACCAAGATGTAAAACGGTTATGCATGACTCATGACAGGATAAGGAGATAAGATCAAATCCTTCCATTTACCTATGCGATCCTCATGCAGCCAATCAGAAAATTGGAATTGCATGTAGCCAATGGGTGAATTTCAAGGGTTTGAGTGGGAACACTTTATCCAAGGATGCATAACGATCCACTAATCCTTATAAGGGAGACTTGACGCTAGTGAAAGAAAGTAGGTGACAAGAAGGAATTGTAGAGTCTTTTTGAGGTCATTACAAAGCTTTGGTATTAAAAAAGGATTAAGTGAAAAGACAACACAACAGTTAAACATACAGTTGATCAGAACAAAGCAAGGGACACAAACGAATATCAGATCTCAGGAGATCAAGATCAGGGAAAGTAGATTAAGTGCCTGTATTCAGAACTCAAGGATTGTAAGCTATCAAGTTTATTATACCTAATACTTTTTAGCCATTGTATTAGAAAGGAAACCCTATGTTGATAGGTTAGCTTAATAGCTATCTTGTAGATCCTTTAAAAATTTGATTAAATCCTTTAACAGGGTAACACTTCATGTAAAGTGTTTGTAAATCCTTTAACCAGGTCACTATTGACACAATGTAAAGCCTTTAATAGGTCAGGCCTTTAACAGGGCAAACCATTAGAAATGGTTGAAATCAATTGCTGCAGTAATTTCGTGGGTATCATCCCCACCCCAATTTTACCTTCTTATTCTTGGAGGGTTTCTAGGTCACCAAAATTTCAAGTGTTATGTGGTGATACATGTTTGTTTCTTATGATTGTTTAAAGTTATATGCATGCATGTTAATTTTAGTTATATGGGTTTAAAATTTGCAAAAAGATCAGATCTTTTGATTCACCCACACACCCCCCCCTCTTAGAAGATATGTTCCCATTAAGACATTCCAACAATTGATATCAGAGCTAAGTTCTCTCAAGGAGAAGCCTAATAGCTTGGAGGAAAAGATCTGAAGATGGAAGTCTTCAAACTTGGGAAGATCATCGAGAACCAGGTGATAGATGTGCATCAAGCTTTACACAAGGTAGAGGAAGCTAGAGAGGAATTGAGAAAATCCTTAAAAAGAAGGAAGGAAATAGCCATAGTAGAAAATGGTATTCACTACAAGGAGATTGACACCACACAAGTATTTTCTAAAGGAGATTTCAAAGAATTTGATGCAGCAATAGTAGAACTGATGGAGAAAAATAGAGCTCAAGCAAAAGAGATAAGAACTCTTAAGATAGAGCATGAATCACAAGCCATGATGCTATGTGAAATCACTGAACAAAAGAAAAGAGCAGTTGAGAATAGAGTTATAATGGAAGATGACAAAATAAATCGTGCAAACAAACTTGAAAAAAAATACACTGAATTAACAAGCATCTCAAACATGCAGATGGATACACTTGCCCAAATGATGAACCTTCATCATGAACTCAATATGAAAGATATTGAGATCTCTACTTTGAGGATACAAAATGAACAAGTGTAGAATGAATTAAATAGAGAAAAAGAAATAGTCGAGAATCTCAACAAGTCAAGTGAATCCATCAAGTACTTTGAACAGTTGCTGAAATCCCCAAGATCAGCCCATGATACATTAGGACTTGGATACAATAGCACTAAAGTTGGGGAATCATCAAAGAGTGTTGAGCAAAGGAGTGACAAAGGTAAGGATTCTAAACCCATTTGTCATTACTGTAATAAAAAGGGACATACTGCTAATGTTTGTAGAAGTAGAAGGATCAATCAGTCAAACACATCCAGAAGCAAGGGTTACTATCACAAGTGCAACATGCAAGGACATATGACACAAGATTGCAGGTCCCAAGTCACACGGACACAAAGATTTGATGGGCATTGCCATAATTGCAAAAAGTATGGACATAGAGCCTTTGAATGCAAATCAAAGTCTATGTGGACACCAAATCAACATGTAAGAAGGAACAACTATGAACATCATTAAAATTGGGACTATAATACAAGGCAAAGTTGTCACTATTGTCAAGAATATGGACATGTACCCCACAATTGCATAAGAACACATTTCATGGAGAACTATAAAAGATGGTTGAACCAAACTACTTGCTTCAGTTGCTTAAAAACTGGACATGTCAGCAGAAATTGTCCAACAAAGGCCAAGGCACCCAAGACTGAAGAAAATAAGGACAAAGAAAAGATTGATGTGAAACACATCAGAACAGACATGAAGAAGACATGGCAAAAAAAGGATGGATCAAGTATGTCTAATGAAAGGTTCACTTCACCCATGAGGTTAAGTGATCATTTCTCATCCAACTAATCACAAGATAAGTCGATAGGGATGATACATAAGGAAGTATCACACATCAGCCCTAAACCATGAAGAAGCACTGCAAAGTATGAAATTGCATGAGACAAGATGCTAAGACTAAACTTGAATAATGATGTCGAGCTATCTTTGGATGCTGAGTTAAGAAGTCAAGAGGAGACCGAGTTATTAACAAAGTAAGTAGATGCCGAGTAAGTACAGCTGTCGAGTTGAAAAACCTTTAAAAGATGAGTGACAGATGTAAGTACAAAAATGCATTAAATGCAAGGATTTTTGTGTCGCATAAAAGTGAAAATCGATTCATTTTTGAGCCATTCAAATGAAAAGCGATTACCAAGAGCATGACTAAGTGATTTTCAAGCTTTCAACCAGTGTTTTGTAGCGATTCAACATCTACCCAAGCGATCTAAGCATTTATCCAGGTATTTCCTTTAGGTGCCGAGTTTTACAGTTTGAGAAATTTGCTTTAAATTGTTAAACCCTAGTTTAGATATAAATGGAATCTAGTTCAAAGACGACCCAAGGGAAAGTGAGCCATGAGATTCAACTTGTAAGCAACGAGGTTAAGCAACCTGAGTTTAGACCTATACCAAAAGTCGCATATAAAAAATGATCTCGCTGGTGCCCTATCCGCCATTCCTAAAAAAGTTGTTATGGTCTAGGATGTGCGAAAGTGTTACAATTGCAAAATAGGAGCCATAGGAGACTTGGAAATCTTTAATGCCTTTGACAAACTTTGTGATAATGGTATATTAAAAGATAAGTTCTCTATCATAGAGAAGAAGGGTTTAACCAAAGCCCTAGTTTTTCCAATCATATTCAAAATTGAGTGGATACACATAATACTCAATAGAATCCATGATGGATCATTATGGTTAGAACAATGACCAGTCAAGATTACCAAAAAGATTGTTCATAGGGTTACAGGTTTTCCAACCCTAGATTGGCCAAAGACATTGAGAAGTGAAAAGAAGGAAACAATTGAGAAGAACATAGGTGCAAAATGGAACAATAGAGGCATGACCATATATACTATAACTGATCCCCTTCTAGACTTTTCTGTATGTATCATATCACATAAGTTTTATCAATCCAGCAGATTAAATAATGTACCCTACATAGCAGTGGATGTGTCATATAAGCTTGTAAAGAAAGACCACACCTATGACCTTGTAGAGCTCATGTTGCAACAGATCAATGAAAATCTTGGAGCTATTAGAAAATCCAAGGGAGCACAATGTAAATTTGGTTCAGTGTTGGTTTGTATGTTCTTCTATGTAATGAAGGAATTCCCTTCATTTGGAAAAATTAACTGGAGTCATAATAAAACTATTGTTGATCAAATAAATGATTTCATTGCACAAATGGGAGATAGCTTTAATGATCAAATGTCTATCTATTTTGATGATTTCAAGAATGCAATGAAGAAAAGAATGAGGATACCAGTTTCACTGGTAGAAAAGTGTGTAAATGACATATGTTTTCTTGTTGACATTGATTATACTTACATTCAAGCAGTCCTTCCAAGAACAAGATGGCTTAGACCTCTGGGATATGAGCTTGATGTTGACCAAGCTTCAGCAGCCATCACAGCATTACTTGCAGAGGAAATGGACATATCTGCAAAGGCATTTGGAACATATGATACTGTCAAATCAAGAGTTGTTACAGAACTCAAGACAACCACAACAGTGAAGAAAAAGGACAAGTTGGTAAAGAAGATAAAGAAGAAATTTGGTGTTGGAGAATCAAGTGTAGTAGGCGAAGCAGAAGAGATTAGTGAAGGAGAAGAAGAAGGTGAGCCAGAACAAGGGCCACTTGAATTGTCACAAGGCCAAGATGAAGATAAAGATGAGAGTTCCAAGGAAGAAGAAACCAATGAAGCACCCATCAAAGGCAGATTCATCAAAAGAAAGACAAAGACGCCTCCTCCTTCTCTGCCTTCACCAAAGAAAGTTGTCGTGTAAACACCCAAGAAGCCAACAACCAGAGCTACAACAAGAGCCTCTACACAAAAGACCAAAGAGGAAGCCACAAAGAAGAAGAACACAGTAAAAAAGGCACAAGAAGAGCCAAGGAAAAGGAAAAGATATGTGGCTCAACCTAATACTGATGAAGAAGATCAGACTGAACAGGTAAGTCATCCTCCTAAGTCTTCAGTTGATATATTATGTGAGAAGATTAGGAATGGAGACTTAAGTGAAATGAAAAAGTTTGATAAGTTCAGTAGAGAGGAACAAAATAGCATAGAAGAATCAATCTATGCATTAATGGCACAGTTCAAGTATAAACCTCTTGAACTAGATGGACAATTGCCAAAGGAGTTGTCTAAAATTGTAGAAGACAGATGGCATTTCTGTTTAATGATGGAGAAGGAGATGAGGGAATCAACCCTAGCAAGCATACTGCCTGATTTAACCAAAAAATAGATAACTCAAGTAGTCAAAAGGCATAACACTAGGTTTACACCTAAGTATAGGGCATTCTCCATCCTACAAAACAAAATGGAAGAAGTTGTACAGAAAACCACAAGAGTTTGGAAAAACTTGTACAAGAAAATTGAAGATGTCCTTGAAGAGGAGTACAAAGAAGAAGCTGCTACTAATCCAGAGGAAAGAAGGAAAAGGAAAGAAGAGAAGACAGAAGAAGATAAAAAGGTTGAAGAAGAAGAAAACAAGGAAGGAAGAGAGGAGGAAGGAAGGAAAAGATGAAGACAAAGGTATTGATGAACAACGAAGTGTGCAAGACACACAACTTTCACCTCCTAGCCCTCCTCACTCTACTACCACACCTGCAGAGATCATAAAGATTAAGGATGTTGTTGACACCTCATGTCAAAACATCAATTCATTGACTATAGAGGATCTTACTAAGATCCTTGACCAAACAACTCTACAAGCACAATTGTGTACAAGTCCCATATTGGTTAGTGTAGATGATCTCCAAAAGTCAGTAGACAAACTCAAAGAAGCCAACGTGTCACCACAAGAACCACCTCAAATCATTCAAAATACTAGGCTTACATTTGTACCACCTCCATCACCACCAAGAATAGCTATTCAAGCTCATCAAGAGCCGAGTGCAATAGCAGAGGAAGTCACAGGTATAACAGTCTAGACAGAAAGTATACCTCCAGCAGCAACAACACAAGAAGAAGAAGCCAAACAAGAAGAAGAGGATAAAGAAGAAACACAAGATACAAAGGAATCTGCAATACAAACTTTGGTTGAATTACCAAAAATAGGAACTCCCACCAAACCCAGTCATAAGCTGAGTATTGAAACGATGACTTTACATCTCAGTACACCAAGCTCAAGCTCTACAGGGGTAACCAAGACCATTCATTATGACATTCCTGAGCTTGATGAAGAAATTAAAACACCCTATTATGATTCTAGCACTCTAAATGAGGAAAAAATGAATGAAATATCAAGTGAATTGGACAAAAGAAGGAGGCAAGAGGCAATGAGGAAAGACCACAAATACAAGTAGGCAATGAATGAAATTAAAGATATATTCATGGATGCCTTCAGCCTACAACCTCTGGATTCAAGCAAGCCAATCCTTGAGCAACTATCTGATATAGTTGACCAAGTAAATAATGAAGATCATGATATGAATGCAAAAATCATGGAATGGACAGATAAGAAGTTTGAAGGCAAAGTCAACCAAAAGATAGCTAATAATATCATTTTGAGACAAGTTGATCTAGCC
Source organism: Cupressus sempervirens (assembly GCA_028749045.1). Classification (NCBI taxonomy): domain Eukaryota; kingdom Viridiplantae; phylum Streptophyta; class Pinopsida; order Cupressales; family Cupressaceae; genus Cupressus; species Cupressus sempervirens. The sequence goes on along the minus strand of CM053788.1, from coordinate 293,711,847 downwards.
AAAAAATTAGATAATGTAAAAATTGTATTAGGGAATATCTTTTCCCTTTATAGCAAATTGTGTGATTTTTTTAGGTTCACACAAGAAATAAACCTGAAAATTTTGAACCTTGAGAGCACATTAAAACTCTCCAGCAAGCAACTACCCTCAAATCCTGCATAGAGTAAAAAGAAATTTGCTCAAACACTTCACACTCAGAGGGAATTAGCTGCATTATCCACAGAAGAGGCCACTATTAAAGAAAAGTTGATGCAGATACAAGCCTCTATCACTCCTCACTTGGAAGTATTACACAAGGAGCAAATGTTTGCATAAATAATCATGAAGAAAGATCCAAATATTTTTACATATGAAGGACTTGTTGATCTAGTTGCAAAGGTTGCAATCCAACACAAGTCATTGGATATTGCATTGAATAACTGGGATGCAGCTCTCAAAATACTCCTTGAGGTAAATAAGATATTTTTGGCCAAACATGGCATTACCATTTAGAACCCTTTAACATCAGTGTCAAAAAGGGGGAGATAATATTCTAATGGGAGAGATAATATTCTAAAGGGGGAGATAATATTGGAGAGATATATAATATTGGAATAGACACAGAGTACATTAGGCACAATGGCACAAGACATTAGAATTCATGACATGACAAGGCATAATCAACTTAGGAGGAGATTGTTGATCAGTTAAGTATTTTTGACACTCATGTCAAAGGGGGAGATTGTTGATCAAATAAATAAGATTGACAAATGAGTGTCAACACACTTAACCATACATGCCAAATACACAATGAGAGCTGAGCTAGAATTTCTTTATGTGCCAAGTCAGTGAAAGTGTTGAGCAAACTATAGTTGTTGCCGAGTAGAACACATTTCAGTATATGTTGAGCTATACAGAATTCAACATGTGCTGAGTATATCAGAAGACAGTGTGTGCCGAGCATTGCAAAGTTAATAAGGAGCCGACTAACACAAGAAACACAATGGATGCCGAGCAATCCAGAATAGATGGTCCTGAGCATCAGTATTACCTCATGCGTCGAGCAACACAGGATTAGCATAAGAGTTTGTGCCAATACAAACCAAGATGTAAAATAGTTATGCATGACTCATGACAGGATAAGGAGATAAGATCAAATCCTTCCATTTACCTATGCAATCCTCATGCAACCAATTAGAAAATTGGAATTGCATGTAGCCAATGGGTGAATTTCAAGGGTTTGAGCGGGAACACTTTATCCAAGGATGCATAACAATCCACTAATATTTATAAGGGAGACCTGACACTAGTGAAAGAAAGCGGGTGACAAGAAGAAATTGCAGAGTCTTTTTAAGGTCATTACAAAGATTTGGTATTAAAAAAGGATTAAGTGAAAAGACAACACAAGAATTAAACATACAGTTGATTAGAGCAAAGCAAGGGACACAGAAGAATATTAGATCTCAGGAGATCAAGATCAAGGAAAGTAGATTAAATGCCTATATTCAGCAATCAAAGATTGTAAGCTATCAGGTTTATTATACCTAATACTTTTTAGCCATTGTATTGGAAAGGAAACCCTATGTTGATAGGCTAACTTAACAACTATCTTGTAGATCCTTTAAAAAGGTGATTAAATCATTTAACAGGGTAACACTTCATGTAAAGTGTTTGTAAATCCTTTAACCAAGTCACTATTGACACAATGTAAAGCCTTTAACAGGGAAAACCATCAGAAGTGGTTGAAATCAATTGCTACAGTAATTTCATGGGTATCATCCCCACCCCAATTTTACCTTCTTTTTCTTGGAGGGTTGCTGGGTCACCAAAATTTCAAGTGTTATGTGGTGATACATGTTTGTTTCTTATGATTGTTTAAAGTTATATGCATGCATGTTAATTTCAGTTATATGGGTTTAAAAGTTGCAAAAAGGCTAGATCTTCTGATTCAGCCCCCCTCTCAAAAGATATGTTCCCATTGAGACATTCTGACATTAACAATAAGAACATAGTATATAGATTATATAAAGCCTTATATGGCTTGAAACAAGCACCAAGAGCATGGAATGAGAGACTTCATAATTATCTTTTGAAGATTGGATTTGAAAAGACTGATGATAACAACAACCTATACATGAAGATAGAAAAGGTAAAGGTATTTTATTATCTAAATTTTTTGTTGATGATATCATATTTGGAGTTCAAGATGCTTTATGTAAGACTTTTGCAAATGAAATGAAGCAAGAATTTGAAATGTCTATGTTTTGAGAAATCAAATTCTTTGTGGGTTTGCAAGTATATCAGATGAAATATGGTATATACACCACTCAATCAAAATATGTCAAATAAATATTGAAATTTTTTAGACTAGAAGACTCCAAACCTGTAAGTAAACCTATGGTGAAAAGACGCAAGTTGTCAAAGAATGATGATTGAGCTAAGGTGAATCAAACATTATACAGATCTTTGATTGGCAGATTACAATATATAGTACATAGCAAACCTAACATTGCATTATCTGTAGGGATAGTTGTAAGATTCTTTACTAATTCTAGGGAGAATCGTTTGATGGTTGTAAAGAGAATAATGAGATATCTGAAAAGAACAAAGGAGTTTGGTCTATATTGTAAGAAAAATAAGAAATTTGAATTAAGAGCCTATACTGATGTTGATTGGGCTAGAAACATTGATGATAGAAAGAGCATCTATGGAGGAGCATTTTCTTAGGCAAGAGGCTAGTTACATGGACTGGCAAGAAACAAAATTACACCTCCCAATCTACTGTTGAAGCTGAATATGTTGCTACTGCTATAAATTGTACAAACATTGTATGGATCAAATAGTTACTCAAAGGTATGAAGGAAGAAATCACAGAACAAGTAACACTTTATTGTGATAATACAAGTGCTATAAACATATCAAAGAATCATGTGATGCACACAAAGACTAAGTACATTGCAATCAAGTATCATTACTTCAGAGAATTAGTTCAAGATAAAGAGGTGAAGATGGAATATGTTAACACAAAAGAGAAAATTGCTGATATTTTTACAAAAGCATTATCTAAGAATGCTCATGAGTAATTTCATAAAGGATATCGAGCAACACAGTATGTGTTGAGCATCAAAAGCCAGATAATGTCGAGTGGCTGCATTATTTAAAAAATTGTGAATTCGATGGATCTGAGCTAACAAGTTTGTTTTCTTGGATTGTGTGAACCAAGTGAAAGATAAGATTGATGAGTCAGTGGCACAAAATTCAAGGTAAACCATTTTCTAGGCAAATTCAACAAGGATTCAAGAAGAAGTTTCCAGAAGAGATATGAGATATGGGGTAGATTCATTGTATCCTACCTAATCTGTCCTAATTCTAAATTGGACGATGGAGAATGAGTGGCAAAAGATTTTAATTTCCTATTTATAGGAACTACTAGTCAGAAGCAACGGTTGTCATGTGTGAGAACCTAAGGAAGATAAGGAGTCAAGGGTTTTGCTTCATCAAGTGATCTAAGAGAAGAATCTGCATTGATATGTTAAGCAAGAAGGCTTAAGGGTATGAATGCTTGAAGGGTGAACAAACTATTGGAGCTAAAACGTGTAAAGGCCAAGTAGAATGGAGGACTAAAATCAAGATATGCAATCTGCAAATGGAGTTGTAAGTTATTATTAGATCAAGCCTTACTGTTAGTCTCTAATAATTGTATCAGTCTAGGGCAAATCTTTTGGGTTAAGGTTGACCTAATAGTCATTTGTAAATCCTTTAACTGGGTGACATTCCAAGTGAATGGTCTAAAGTCTATTAGAAATACTTTAGAATAACTGAGACGGGGGGGGGGTTGAATCAGTTATTCAAGGTCCAAAAGTTCTATTCAAACTTTTACTAAGTATAGTGAGCCCAGTCAATCATTCTGTTGGTTACAATTGTTCAAATTGTGTGTTGTCTTTGATGTCACACAAATGTCATATCAGTCATCAGATAGAGTCTACCGAGCTCAGAAGGTCAACAAGGCAAAGGATAGAGTCTACCGAGCTTAGAAGGTCAGCAAAGGAAAAAGGACAGAATCTACCGAGCCCAAGAGGTTAGTGAAGAGAACTTGCAGTATCTATCGAGTAAATAGTTCTTACTGGGCTAACTCAGTCATCAAAGGAAATGTGGCAGAAACAATTCTTACCGAGCTCACTCGGTCATCAAAGGAAATGTGGCAAAAATAGTTCTTACCGAGATCACTCAGTCATCAAAGGAAATGTGGCAAAAGCAGTTCTTACCGAGCTTTCATGAAGGAATTTAGTTCTTACCGAGTAAACTCGGCAGCCAAAGGATTTTATGGATATTGTAATGTTAACCGAGTCAAGAAGGTTAACTTAAGAAATTTCTGGAAGCAGTGTCGGCCAGTAAAGGATTTCATTGTTTTATGAAATAACGTTTATTTGTTTAGAGTAGTATTTGTAGCCGATTGATGTATGGTTTATTGGTAAATATAACATGTAAATGAGCCGACTTGACAATCTGAATCGTATAATTAAGAGGTCAAGTTGTGAATTCTAAGTGTGAAGTGGAAGTATGTGTGGAATTAATGTTATATGAAGACTGATTATTATGGAAACAAATTTGAAGGATGATCAGAGATCATTGAGGAGCAACAAAGCTATACTTGATCAAGGAGGATCTAATAATGCTGAATAGAGACTTGTAGTCAGCAAATTTAATTGCATCTTGATTAGGTCAATTCATTGTTGCTTTCTAACCATTGTAATAGTGATTTCAAATCTCTTAACAGAGTTGGTTTAATAGCCATTTTGTAAATCCTCTAACAAGGTGACGGTTTTGTTGAATTGTTCTAAAGACCTCTAGCAAGGCCACTCCTAACAAGGTGATTAAATCCTCTAACAGGGTCACACCTAACAATGTGTATTGTAACCTTTAACAGGGTTGGCTCCTAATAGGGCTCACATCAGAAGAGTGAAAAATTGGTGACTAGTTATTTGGTGGTTTTTCTCATATTGGGTTTTCACGTTAAATCTGGTGCCTCTTGTGTTCATTTTGTTTTCAATTGCATGCATGTTTGCTTGAAAATAAGTAACAGTTTAATTTACCGAATTACAACATTTTTGTTATGTTTACCGAGTATCAGTAGTAATTAGATCTTTAAGACATCTAAGGGATTTGTGGATTAATTTTTGTGAGTAATTGATTCACCCCCCACCCCCTCTTAGTTACTCTACCTTTAATTCCAACAATTGGTATTAGAGCCTCTGGTGCTTATAGGAAAAGATTTCAAGGATCTAAGCTAAAGATCAGGATGTCTTGCAAAAAAAAATTTCTAAGACTTAACAGGGACAACTTCTCATAATGGCAAGGATTGATGAGGCTTCATCTGGCTTCTATTGGTGATACAGAGCTAAAGTACCTCAATAAAAAATATGAAGAACTTTCTGGTACATTATCTGTCAATAATATTGTTGAAAAGAAGACTCACAACAACATGATGATAGATATAGCATCTGCTCTTAGTTATGAAGAATTTGATGACATCAAGGATTGTAAAACTACCTTTGAAATGTGGAACAAGCTGAAAGAGATCTATGGAGGAGATGATAATGTGAGAAGAGCCAAAGCAAAAAATTTGAGAGGACAATTTGATCAAATGAGGATGAGAGAGGATGAAAACATTGCAAAGTATGTTGAAAGAGTTAAAGCATATGTTAGTGCAATCAAAGCATCTGAAAAAGATATCAATGAAGAGACAGTTATAAGTAAAGTTCTTAGAACTCTACTTCCCATTTATGCAATCAAAGTCTCTGCAATTCAAGAAAGAAGATGTAAGACAAATCATAAAATAAATTTAGAGGCCATAGTTGGAAGATTGACTACATTTGAGCTAGACAACTATGACAATTATGTTCCAGCTGTCAAGAACATTGAATTGGCATTTGAAGCCAAGCTTTCACTCAAAGAAAAAGGGAAAAAGATGAAGGATCTGCAATCAGATAGTGATGAAGAATTAGAACAAAGTTTAGACAGTGATCTTGAGGTGGTTAAAGCTCTACTAGCAAGAAAATATTCATAAGGCAAAGAGAAATACAAAGGTAAGGTTCCTTTAATTTGCTTTTCTTGTGAAGAAATTGGACATATTGCAGTCAGGTGCCCAAATAAGCAGAATAGAGATGAGAAGAAAGGTCATAAGTACAATGGCAAGAAAGACTTCAAATCATTCAAAGATAGAGGTAAGAAAACATGTTTCATGGCTAAAGATTCTAATGATTCTGATGATGAAGAAGAAGAAGAAATTGTCTACACTGCTGTGAAAGATGAATCTGATAATAATGAAGAAATGACACTCATTTCTCATGTGAGAAGAAATGATACATGGGTCATAGATAGTGGTTGTTCTCATCACACGACTAGTGATAAAACTAAGTTTGAATACTTTGAAGACTGTGATGGTGGCAATGTAAGATTTGGTAACAATGAACCTTGTTGTATAAGAGGATAAGGAAGAATCTCACTAACCAAAGAACTTGTATGTGATAATGCATATTGGGTAGAAGGACTAAAGCATAACTTTTTGAGTGTGGCACAACTACTCAATAATGGATTCAAAGTAGAATTTATGCATGGGAAAAAAAGATTGTTGGATGGCAAAGGAAAGTTGATTGGATCAGGCACTCAAACAAAAGGTAACTTATTTTATCTTGAACTTAGTGAATGTTCATGTTTCATTGCTCAAATTGAAGAAAGTTGGTTATGGCATAAGAGGTTATGTTATGTAAACTTTGACAACTTGATATCGATCAGTAAATTCAGAAAAGTAAGAGGTATTCCTAATATAAAGAAACCTGAGGTTGGCCTATGCAAGAATTGTCAAATTGGTAAAATGGGAAAGACTAGTTTTAAAAGCAAGAACTATCAGACTGAAGAAGCTCTAGAAATTGTGCATACTGATTTGTGTGGACCTATTGGCATTGAAAGTTATACTGGTGAAAAATTATTTATTCTGTTTGTTGATGATTATTCAAGAATGATGACTGTCATGTACCTAAGAGAGAAATCACAAGCATTTGAAAAGTTCAAATGGTATTTGGCCAGAGTAGAAAAGGAAACAGGCAAAAGACTGAAATGCTTAAGGTCTGACAAAGGTGGTGAATTCATTTCACATGAGTTCAATAACTTTTACATTGAAAGGGGAATCAAAAGACAAGTTTTAGCACCTAGAACTCCTGAACAAAATGGAATAGCAGGAAGAAGGAATAGGTCTATCATGGATTGTGCAAGAACCTTAATGATTGAGAAAGGCATTGCTATCAAATATTGGAAAGAAGCTATCAGCACTGCAGTTCATACCTTGAATCGAGTACAGCTAAGAAAGGACTCATTCAAAACACCCTATGAGTTGTGGTATGGCTACAAACCTAATGTAAGTTATCTAAAAGTATTTGGAAGCAAATGTTACATTTTGAAGGAATCTAGAAAAGGTAAATTTGATGTAAAAAGTGATGAAGGAATATTTTTGAGATACTCTTGCAAAAGAAAAACATATAGATGTTTGAACTTATCTACTCACAAAGTCATAGAAAGTGCACATGTGAAAGTTGATGAGTTTGCAGAAAGAACAAAAAAAGAAAGCAAAAAGGAACTTGAAGACTATAGAAGATTTGTTTACATGGAACTTGATACAATGCCAAGTATACTTATTAATTAGGAATCCTTAAATCCAAAGTCTTCATTAACTGAGTCACAAGAAGTTCAGACTGAGTTAGTACCTACCGAGCTGCAAGAACTTGAGTTGCAAACAAAAGCTACTAAATTAGCATGTACCGAGCCCGAGCAACCAGAAGTTGAGACACAGAAGGATAACAATGCAAGTCATTCAAATGGCAAGGAGCCTGTGTTAGCCAAGTATGCCAGAAAGCATCATGCACCAGATCAGATCATTGGAGATAAATCAGAAGGAACAATGACAAGAAGTAAGTTGAAAGGCACTTGTTTACTTGTTGATTTTGAACCTAGAAATGTCAAAGATGCACTAGACAATGAAAGTTGGATTGAAGCTATGAATGAAGAGATAGAACAGATAGAGAAAAAAAAAAGGACTCTTGTACCTAGACCCAAAGACAAAAATGTGATTGGAACAAAGTGAGTATTCATAAACAAACTAAATGAAAATGGTAAGGTATTAAGGAACAAAGCTAGACCGGTATGCAAAGGATACTCTCAAGAAGAAGGTGTAGACTATGGAGAAACTTTTGCTCCTGTTGCAAGATTGGAAGGTGTCAGAACCTTACTTGCATATGCTGCATTCAAAGGATTCAAAGTTTATCAAATGGATGTCAAGTCATCATTTCTCAATGGCATATTGGATAAAGAAGTTTACATTAAAAAAACTGAAGGTTTTGTTGATCTAGATAAGAAGGACATGGTATGCAAATTTCATAAAGCATTATATGGTCTGAAACAAGCCCCTAGAGCATGGTATGAAAGATTGCATAACTATCTTGTTCAGATTGGTTTTCAAAGAACTAATGACGACAATAGTTTGTACATAAAGGAAGGACCCGATAATAAGATTGTTTTGGCAGAAATAATTGTAGATGATACTTTGTTCATAGGAAATGATGATCTTTGCAAAGAATTTTTAGAATAAATGAACAAGGAATTTGAAATGTCAATGTTTGGTGAAATCAAATTCTTTGTTTGTCTTCAAATTCAATAGAATAAGAATGACATCTACATCACTCAATCTAAATACATCAAGGAGATACTAAATTTTTTTTGTATGGAAGACTGCAAACTAGTTGGGACTCCTATGTGTAATGGATTAAAACTTACCAAGGATGATGAATCAAAGGAAGTAGATCAGACATTGTATAGATCTATGATTGGAAAGTTGCAATATGTAGTGCACACAAGACTAGACATTGCCCTTGAAGTAGGAATCACTAGTACATTTGACTCGAATTTTTGACCAAAACTTTCGACCATCTAATAGTTTGGGGTGATTTTGGTTGAATTGTGATGGCTTTAGTTAAAGATGAGCCCGTGTTGGTCAAAATTTTGACCAACACGAGCTCACACTAAGCAAAAATTGAAAAAACATTATGTTTGCTGCCCTAATCTTATTGTTATCGCGCGAACTAGAAGACTCGTGCATTGGGGACTCCTTCTTTTTGTAGTTCTAGGAAGATGGGTTTAGTTGAGATTTATTATCCAATATTTCTACATTCTGGAGTGGGTCAAAGGAGTTAGATCATTTCCTTGATCGCCTGCCTCCATTTCACATAAGAAACCTAGTTGGGGGATTATTCTTTTTCCCACTAAGGAAATTTAATCTTCTCTTCCTGGATCTATAAGAGCGGACTTCAGCCCACCTATCTTTCAAGCACATTACTTTTTGGATGCAAATGAAAAGGTTGATAGAAGGACAAGGCTTATGCCAGAAGTAAACGCATTGCCGATAATACCTTGGTAGATTTGAGAGAGATCTACAATTTACTGGATTCACAAAGTTAGCAGGAGTAAAATATTTTCAAAGAAGTATCGAGATTTATGTCACCCATTTGCTTAAGCTTGAAAGCGATTTTGTCGAACTTTAAAGTGCATGCCAAAAATTGGCAATCCAATGTTTGATTAAGAGTAGATCACAATACTCAGACTGCAATGCCAATGTGTTCACGTGACAGTTAGCTCAGATTGTATCAATGAGTCCCGACTCAGAGCAATGTATACAATGGTTGACCAGGGAACTTGGCTCTTAGATGTAAATGTGTGAAATGACTCCAATGTAGCGGGGTGATAATTGTTTGATGTCATAGATTATGGCATGGATTTGAATGTCTCGTGGATCTCCAATTAAATGTTCCTTGTGTGTTTCATTGAACCATTTTCTACCACTGCGATTTGTGGCCAGGAGTATGCGGCAAAAGGGTTTAATAGCGTCACATTGAAAGAGATTTCAGAAAGAAGGTAGCGTGAAAGGATCAAATAACAGCTGGAAACATTGAAGAGTCTCCTTCCCAGCATTACAAAGGCGAGTTGAAGTTTTGTTTTATAGATTGACATTTCTTGCCTTGGTTTGAATATATTTATATGCACCCTATACAATGTTTGCCTTTTTTTGTACTAGAAATTTCTCATTTGCTTGAACCTTGAATCATGGAGTTCTTCCTTCAAGTGATCTTTATGCTCAATACCCTAACAAAGTGGTGAGGGAGTTTTATAGTGGTCATCTACTAAACTGTTTTAGCTAGGGATATGATGAAATTTGCGAGGGCAAAAATACCATAAAACATTAAAGTGACACATCATGCATTTAAATTTTTAAAATTTCTTAAGTTCATAAAGATTTTAGTCAATATTTATATTGTCTGATGTGTAGATTTTCACTTGAGATATATAGTACCACAAACATAGCCCACTTGTGCCAAGTGCTGCAGTAAAAAACATATAACAAAATCCCAAATAAAGAGAAGAGATATTTCTTTTGATTTGTCTCCTTTCCCTCTCGCTTGTCTAACAATAGCTACAACCAATCATTAGCTAAGAAAATATATATAGAACTAGTGATGTCCACCCCCACTGTAGTAGTGAGGCGTTATTTTTCAGCATGAAGCAGGTGAAGATTCCCAATTATCGAGTGCATAACCCTACCAAAAACTTGGCCACATCATCAAATCTTTGTTCAATAATCTCTTGCCTCTCCTGTAGTTTCTTAAAGCTTCTCTAGGGTGAGATAGTTCTGTTCTTGTTTCTGGTTTTCACCTTTAGGAGTCACTTGGGTGTCCTTGACCTAACACTGCTTGTCTTTCTCCTGCTGACATGGAGGCGAAGTGAAGGTCTCTCCCTTTTCTCCCACCCATTTGTAATTATCAAGATTATTTGTAAGTTTTATGAAGACCCACAATAATAGAAAAAATGCACCGACACTTACTTGGAATCCAAGCATTCGACATCGAGTGGAAGATGGACTAGACTTCTTTTGCAAGAAAATGATCAACACTATATAATTAGAGAAAGGGAGAGTCCTTGCATGTTTTCAATAGGTACTCTGTGTCAGGTGCTCTATCTACCATTGTATTGGACATGGAAATCAAGGTGTGCCTTAAAGAAAAAACATATCTTTTCCCTTCTCAGAAACAGACCAGATTGAACTCTCCATTAATCTCAAGTACTAAGAATAATACTTAATTGTCTATGAGATACCTATTAGACTGGTGCCTAGACAAGAAAATTTTAAAAAGTACTCTCATTCAACTGGTCCATTAATCAGTGTAAAATGTAGTGTGCCAACCACATTTTTCCCACTTGGAACATGGCAATACAACAGCACACACTTCCCATAATTTCTGTGCACTTATCAATCATTCATAGGTCCGTATCAAAAATGTTATATTCTTGTTTGGCATTCAAGCATTCATTACGGATAGAAAGATAGAGCAGACTTATCTTGTAAAAAGCAATTAAAAATTACATGATAAGCACAGTAAATTTTTTGACCAGAAAGCATTGAGATCAGTTATGAGTTACTTTATAGAGCAGAAAATCATCACACTACCAAGCATTGCAAACCATCAGAAATAAGTTGGATAGGGGAAAGCAGAAATGTACAATCTTTGATAACATCTTAATGGTTTTAGGAAATCAGAAGCAAAAAATATTTTGAGCCATAAGGAAATGCAAATGAATACACAAATCAAATACTTTGGCCCCTATAATTTGATTATAAGATTACAAAAATAAAAGCAATGTATTTTTTTAATATTTGTAAGTAGTGCAACTACTTATGTGCTTCCTTTTAATTTACTTTTTATACATAAAACTAATTACATTTTAAACATTCTGTGATGTTTATCTAATAGAATGTACAATATGTTCAAGCATATATTTTCCTATCTCTTAATAACAAGACATTAGACTATTAATATGATTGTGACAAATTTGGAACATTATTTGAAGAGGATTATATTCTATGAGATAGTTTTGGAAGGATGATATGATGGACTAGAGGAAGAAAGTGATTTATTATTTTATTTAGGATTTTATTATTTGGATGAAAAATCAGAGGATGATTCAAAGTATTGACACAGAAAATACAATACAATTGAAACATTGATGCAAAAAGTTCTCATTCGCAACCCCTGTAATATCCTAGTTATATAATAGGGCTTTAGATAGTTATTAAAAAACATATCTTCTTTTCAAGCTCTCTATTATTCTGATGATGGATTCTCAATTTATGCTAGTGCAATACAAGCATCTGATTTGAAATGTCAATGCAAAAAAATTCTTCTCCCTTAACTCTCTGTTATACTGACAATAGAATGTGATTTAAAATGTCAATCTAGAAATGTTTATCTCTGACTCTATATTATACTAATGACAAAATGGGATTTGAAATGTTGATGTAAAAAAATTCTTCTATTCTAATTATGTATCTTGATGATAGAATCTAAGACAACGAATTACACATTACTTCATTTTATGTTGCATGAAAGTTGGCCCTACATAAGTGCATTTAGAACTTTTCTGTGATACTGTACAAAATCTGCAATACAGTTACTCCTCTATTTTAGAAGTATTTTCAGAAATCAAAGGTGTTGTTGATGTGGTGACTATGATGAGGGTGCAATAATAATGTGTGGAGCTTGACCAAAGACCAATTTTGCATATAATAATATGAACCATCATCTTCTATTATTTAAGTAGCACCGAAGGCCAAGCTTAGAGGGATTTATGTTGCTTCACTAATGTTAGAGTAGAATGAGAGTTCTAAAGAAGTATTAGCCACAGATCAAGTTGATAGTGCTAACAGATTTACAACAGTTATTCCAATTTTTTTTTTTTTAGAAGCTACAGTTAGTTCATATTTAAATCTCTAGATCTCCCCAAGCTCATCAAGCTCATTAAAAATAAGAGTATTTGGATATCATGTCTCACCACTACAAACCATTATAATTCTGCCGTTGTACATTAAAATTCCCAAGATCTGATGCAGTTTACCTTTCGTCCTCGGTAGAACCCAGAGATACTTGATATTGCCATCTCTATTCAAATCACAGACAAAGACATATGTCCCATCTTTAGAAACCCAATAGATTTTTTGGTTCTACATGAAAATACTTGTAAAAAGCCAATTGGCATATAGTCATAAGACCTTCTTTTCTCGAAGGGAGCATCTCTTATTTCCCTTCTCTTATTCACAGATTTATAAATTAGAACAAAAAATTTCTTACTTCTGACAAGGTAAAGATTTCCAATTATAAGGGTTACCTGATAGGTTTTTGTCTTGGGATCACAGTTGAGATGAACAGCCACATCATCATTATAATCTTTTATCTAATATGAAAGTTTGGTTTCTCTGTTCAGTCTTACATCTTCAATATAATGGGACTGCATAGTCAATGGATTGACCACTTGAAGGTTCCCATTTCTCTTATAGCTATATGCCAAGAGGCCTCCATCTCCAGCTCTTAGACACCACTGCAAGTCACTACATCTCCAGTCTTCATTAAATATCTGCTTGTACCTTCGTCTTCTATTAACATCATAGAAAACAAGACCTTTGGAAGATCCAATGGTTTCATCATAAAGTTCCATCACCAACCACCTTTGTGCATTGCCCTGCTCCCATAGATTGTGAAAGTAAGCAGATCCAAAAATAGTATGTTGCTATGAAGTAGAAACTATTTGCATTTGGAAAAGTGTGGAGAGGAAGTTTGCAAAATATCAAGGTCAAGATTTCCTCTGGAATATGACATGGAAAAAAAAATTCTTCCCTTCCTTCTACTCTTTTGTTTGATCCATCATCACTGCTTGATGAAGCCTCCCCTCTATTTTCTATAGCATTGGCCTCATCTATGAAATCTGTATGCTTACTGGTTCCGTCTTCAATGTATGAGCCTTCTTCAAGGGTAAGCCAATTGGCATATGGTTGATCCAAAGTCACCTTCATTTGGTGCAGCCATTGCCTTACCTTTGCTATATGGAGACTTTCTGAAGCCTTCGCCACTCCCCTCATTCTCTTAACTCGAAATGTTATCCAAGCAGATTTTCTTCTTCTTAATATTTTGGATGAACCTTGAATCATCAAATTCTTCCTTTGAAGCCATCTTTGCACTCAATACCTTAACAAAGTGGTAAATGGACTTTATGAGGCATTTATGTTATAGTGATATCATTTCACTTAAATGACAAAATTTTCATTCTTTTATTTATTTTTGTACAAATATTTGTTTTAGAGGACATTTTTCAAACTTCATTTGAGGTTCAATGTGAGATTTTTGGGGAAGAAGCTATGTTAAAATGTTTTCTCAATGCTTCCACATCATTCCATCATTTTTTTCATAATAACAATCGTGGATCTTAGGTTCATACAAAATTTCTAGATTCAAAAGAGGATGCATGGCAACATATTTGTTTGTGTCTTGGTAGACCTAGAAGCACCTACTAGGATGTCAAGGTAAATGATGAACACTGGAGGCCTACTCTAAAAGTGGATCTCTCCTCTTTAAGAGTGGTCTTAGTCAATAATTCCATATGAATATGTTTTATTTGATTGAATTAATTTATCACTAGTATCGACATGATACCTTCATATCATTTGACTTCTTAATGTGATTCCTTATCTTCTAATTCCTCATATTGGTGCACATCAAACTACAATATTTGCCAATATCTTTCTTAATATAGTAATGGATGACTAAGATCCCAGATAGCAATGGATGACCAAGTTGTTACAGCGAGTATCCACCAATTAGTGCCAAGACTTTTGAGTGCTCTTAAAGGATTTTGATGTGCCTTGTTCTTGCTGACTTGCTATGCCCAATTTAGGCAATATGATTGACATAAGAAAGTAATTCCTAGCTTAAGATGGCTAGAAGTATGAACTACATAGCTATTTATACCATCAACTGAACATGTGGAAATTATACATACCAAACATCTACGCCTTCTAGAAATTATAGGATCATTTTAGTTACATTTGAAAACATTAATCAAGAAAAACCATATGTGCAGATATAAACATTAATCACAACATGTCCAATTTATTTGTAGATATATTTTCCTATGAAGAAAGACCACGCTTGACAATATGAACGCTGAACAAAATGAGACAATGGCTGCATTGTGGGCTCAGCTCCGAAGAAAACCTAATAAATTTTATTGTCCTTGCAAGAAGTGTAAAGGCTTAAAGACTCGAAGAATTCTAATCACAACAGCCCAGAGTCATTGTAGGCAACATGGTCATGTTGAAGGGGGCCACGATTTTCATCCATTGTTGGATGTGGATTTCCTACTGGAGGAACATGGAGGTGTGAATATCCAAGTTGAGGATAACACTCTCATGGAAGAAGATGATAATGTGCCAGAGGACATGATTGAAGAAGATGGTATTGGGGTAGGTGATGAAGAGGCTCACAATGATGGTACTAGTGAATCTGATAATGATGATGAAGATGGTCTTGATATACCTTTACTTGAGAAGGCACATGAGCCCTCATATGAAGGCTCCCAAACAACTCTACTCTCGGCTATAGTGTTGTTGGTGAACTTAAAGGTTATGAATGGTATATCCAATGTAGCAATGTCATGTATGCTAAGGTATGTCATTTTTTTCATCTTCAATGTTAGCATACAATTACTATTCATTATATTAACAATGCATATTTGTTGTTGTAGGTTGATTAGTGAGTTTTTGTTACCACCATCAAACATTTTTCCTCGTTCATACCAAGAATTATCTAACATTATGGATCAGATTGGAATGAAGTATCAAACAATACATGCATGTCCCAATGATCACATTCTATATCATAAACAATATGAATTTGCAACAGAATGCCCTGATTGTCATAGTAGTAGATATCAGTCAGATCAAATAACAAAAAAAGTGCCTCACAAGGTTCTTCGGTACATTCCCATTATTCCATGTCTTCTATGGTTATTCAGGTGCGCTGCCTTGGCACAATTTATGGATTACCATGCACGCAATAGAAGTCAGGATGACATTATGCGAATGCTTGCTGATGGTTTTGCATTTAAAGAGATAGAAGAAACATGGTCACACTTTAAAGAAGAACCTCGTAATTTGAAGCTTTCATTGGCAGTGGACGGTGTCAATCCATATGGAGATATGAGATCTGTTTACTCAGTGTGGCCTATTTTTGTTATTAATAATAACATTCCTCCTTGGATGTCCATAAAGAGGGAGCACATAATGTTGTCAATGATTGTGCCAGGTATTTTTATCATTTTATAGTTATCTAAATTAATTTATAAATAGTGCATGAAAATGGTCATAATAATAATGTAATGTTTATGTTCATTCAATTGCTAGGTAAATACCAAGTGAAAGATATGAACGTGTATATTGAGCCCCTAATTGACGAGTTGTTGAAGTTATGGAATGGAATCACTATGTATGACATCTCTAGACCGATAGGACATCGACAATTTCAATTCCATGCAATGCTTGTATGGACAATACATGATGCCCCTGGGTTAACTCATTTTTGTGGTATGTTATATTGTTAATATCACATATTTTTGGTTTGTTATAGTGCTTACACATTACTATCAAATGTTTAAGTTGCGCATGATAATTGTACATGATCCACTTCTACATGGTCTTGTAGGTCTTCAGACAAAGGAAAAATTCGCATGTCCAATTTGTGGTCTGAAGATGAAATCTCGTCATTCGAGAACTTTAAGAAAGCAGGTGTTTGATGAGTTTAGACACTTTCTCCACAATAATCATAGGTATCGAATTGTCAAAAAACATCTTTTCAATGGGAAAGAAGAGACATCATCAAGGCCACGAAGAATGACACCTCATTTATGGAAGTTGGAATATGATTGACTAAATTGTCGAGGTAATATCCAATTTGTCGTCTGAAGTTTAAAATTTGTATTTTTGATATTGTCTTATACTTACTAACATTGTAATTGATGCTTGTGAAGGTCATCAAGGCATCAATGACCAACTTCCTAGAGGAATGAAAAGTTATCCTACTCAATTTAGTAGGTTACCGTACTACAACAATCTCCCAATTGCGCATTTGTTTGATGCTATGCATATTGAAAAGAATGTAACAGAGACACTATGGAAAATGTTGGATGGAAGGCGTGATAGAGAAAAAATTGCCAAAATTTGTACCGACATTCATGAATCCAATCATGCACTAAAAGCTTCCATTGAATCAAATAGCAATGGAGATTGCATAAATACAAGCACCCTTCCTTGGTTATTAATGGAGCAACAGAGTGATGCATTAAAAGAAGTCATAAAAAAAAAAAAATTTCCAACAAGATTTGCTGCAAATATAAGCACTCTTCTATCAAAGAAAGGTGATTTTGGGCCTGGGTTAAAAACACATGATTGGCATACCTTCGTCAAGGTAAGTCATGTTCTCTATTTACAGTATATTTGTAAGATTGAATGTATAACCTATTGCATTATTTAATAATATATTGAAATGATCATTTTTAATGATTGCAGTTCATCCTACCTCTATCCCTTCCACAACAGTTTGACAACAGTATTAAACAAGTTATTTATGATCTTGGAAAATACACGAGGTTAGAAGTGTTTTTTTTTAGATTTGTAGCTTTCTCTTAAATCTATTGTATAATTTTATTTGAAATCTCGTTTATGTGGTTTTGTGTGTTGAATCTCTTTTAGGTGGTTATCATCTAAAGAAATTGACAAAAAAGATATAAAATATTGGAAGAGAAAAATTCCACAGCTTATGTGTTAAATGCAAAAGTGTTTACCTCCAACCTTTTTCAATGCTCAAGAACACTACCTCATACATCAAGTTGAGGAGATTGAATTGTGTGGACCTGTATAAGCTAGATCAATGTGGATGGTTGAGAGGCACTTGAAATTTATGAAGGGCTTGGTTTGACAAAGAGCACATCCTGAGGGTTCTATGATAGAGGGATATATAATATACTAGACCATGGTGTACATTACTGAATATCTTCCAAAGTTTGCAGCAGATATCCATGTAGATCGCATTTGGGATCCCAACTCTAATGACAAATTCGAAGGGGAGTACCTGAGGGGGAAAGGTAGATTGAGGAGGGTGAGAGGTAATTATAAGTTTTTTTTTTTTGTAGTTTAATAATTATTATTCATCATCAATATATATAAGTTGTTTCTAACTAGTGTAATTTTCTTCTTTATAGTTGGTTGTGAGTGGGATGCACTACACTTGTATATTGCAAACAATCTTGATTGGATGACGGTATGGATTGAGCAGTCTCAAGAAAATGTTCGCTCATTAACATGGGATGGTGTTGTATCATTTGTTAAAGAAGCTCATCGTAATGGAGATCCCAATGTTACACAAATGGTACTTGATCTAATATATGGCTTAAGAGATACAAATGTACGCATAAGATTACTAATCATCACACATAAGTTTAATATCAACTCACAGATCGATGCAAATAATCTTGACATGTTTGAATAATTGCAGGTCAAACACCACAAAGCTATGTACTACCATGGCTATAAATTTCGCACAAAAAAGTCAGATGAAACGAAGAAAACATGTGATTCCGGGATAAGTGCTGTCTTCGCGGTCACCAATAATTCATCTAGAACTGACATACATCCTCAGCGATCTGAAAATCGATACTATGGCATTTTGGATGATATACTTGAGTGTGACTTTAATTCATTCAAAATAGTTCTATTTATCGTCAAATGGTTCAGGTTACGACTGAATCGAAATGATCCTGATAGGACTATTATTGAACATGATAGTGGATTTACTATGATTAATACAAGGTCATTTGAGCCAGTTGAAGATGAGCCCTATGTTCTTCCAAGCCAGTGTGAGCAAGTGTTTTATTTTGGTGTTCCACAGAAACCAGGTTGGTCATTTGTTGTTAGACATGACCCAAGAGGAAGGCCGGTAAAGTATAATGTGATCGAAGAAGAAGAAATTGAAGAAGCAGAAGAGGAAGTAAATGATTATCAGGAACAACAGTTACCTAGTGGTGAAGATGAAGAAGATGGTGATGATTTTGGTCATGCTGACGATAATGGTGATAATGATGATGACGATCATGATCATGGCGATGATGGTCATGATGATGATGGTGATGAAGATGATGATGATGGCGATGAAGATGGTGATGATGGCGAAGAAGATGGCGGTGGTGACGACGATGATCAAAGTGACAAGTACGATGATGGTGATGATGATGATGATGATGACATGGATGAAGATCATGATGATCAATGAAATGTCTAGCTAGGATCAATGTCAACTATGATGGGGTCTTGTACGACCAAACTTTTCTTTCTAAACCATATGTGCACATATAAACATTAAGTAGAACATGTCAAATTTCTTTTAGATATACACATTAGTTACACTAAATTTTTAACTTAAGACAAATGATTTACATATACAATCTACTTTATTATTAATATTTTTTTTTGGTAAGTCTATTACTTTAATTTCGCTGCTGATTTCTAAGACTTACTAATTTTTTTCACAGGGCGATATGGATGCACCATCTCAGACACCTTCAGTAGAGGTAAACATTAATAATTGTAAATTTTAATGTTAATATAGAAACATATGTCGTATTATTAAGTTCTTTTCTTTGTGGCTTTGGAGTTGTTTTGATGAAATTTTACTGATATTTAATGTCACAAATGATAGGAAAAGGCTAGAATGACCGCTGATCAAATGCGATCTGAAATACAGGCTTCATATCTACATAACATTGCCCTTAGTACTGACCCTGTGTTCATCACCCAGAAAATCAAGCAAAGATATACTGATGAACTTGTTAACATTATCATCGAGGGTGACAAAAGTGAGGAGAAAGAGGCATTGAGAATAGAATTGGGCCATAGAATCCAATCTTTGCAGGTAAGCAGTAATTCGACTAAAGCAATAATAGAAGTTCAATAGATATGAATATTTTATACTATCTTATGGATCTTGATCTCTAATTTTATGTGTACTTGTATAGACATTTGTGCCATTTGTGAGATCACATGGTGATGGTCGTTGCACACAACCTTCGTGTCAGTAGCACTTTGTTTGTTTTCATCAACATTATAACAGTTACTTTTTTTTTGTGGACATTTCTAGCTAGTATCCCATTTGATATTTATCCATTGCAAATGTCTTTGCTAACAATATTATATTCCTCAGCTCATGATGACGTGCGGACTCCTCCTTTGGTTGTCGGTCCACTATTGCCTACTGCATTGTCGGCAACAAGGGCCACGCAAACATCCTCATCTATACCCACTAGAACTGGTAAAACCTTGTTTTGCTAGATTTTGTAATGTATTTGTACAAGTTGATGAACAACGAAGTAGCATATCAGTGCTTAAATGATGTCTACAGAAGCCTGCATACACACAAACACATGCATACACACACCACGCATACATACATACATACATACATATATTGTACTACGTAGGCAAGATTTTGTGCTACTTTTTGAATTAATGTCAAATCAAAGCCAAAAAAATTATGAACACACCCCTGCAACTAAGCCACACACTTAGCAATCATAACAGTACCGTACGGAACCATACAACCCACTGTAACAGTAAAATTACCAGTAAATCAGAGGTTTTTTATTCGTTTTGTCCAAGCATCGACTACAACCTGATCTCCCTTGCCTTCTGAGATCACACATGATATATATAGAGGCCTATAGGACCGTTGGAACAACCAAGTAGCCATTCCCCAACTTAAAACAAACAATAACAACTTTTAAACAATACCGAGCAACATTTTTAAAAGTTGTCAGCAACTTTTATATGCAACTTTATGCATTTTTGCAAATCTGACTACCTAATGAAATAAAATTTTTGCTAGTCAATTTCTTCAATTTGATTATATCCATAAGTATGCTTTAATTCATTTGGTGTCTACTTTAATTGTCACGATGTTTCAGTTGATAGACTAGCAGAGAGCAGTATTGCTGAAGTTGATCCATTTCCTGGAGCAGTTCATGTGATTAGTACTGGTTCATATGAAGGGACATTATTGCTGAATAAGAAAACTATGTTTTCGTTAAAAGAACGAAAGCTTCCAGGTGCTTTAAAATTGTTTTTATTTAAAGTGTAAATTTAATTTATTTTTATATTACTCGTTTTGGACTGATAAATCCTTTATGTTTTTGTAGGTAATAATGTTTTCTTTGATCATCTTTTTCATATGACATTGAGACTATTCGGACCCACCATACGTAAAAGGTACGTAGTTTCATATCATTTCTACATAATTTTTCTTTTCTTTCATTTAATGTAATATATTAAAGCTATTGATCTAACAATCTATTTGTTTTTAAAAAGGTGGAATTTACAAACTGTGGAATTAAAAAATCAGCTCATTGCATCTTTTGACGAGAAATTTGGAAAAGACATGTTTGACAATGGCCTACTTCTCAAAAGAGCAACAAAGCATGTAAAGACTGTGAGGGATCAATATAGAAGGTCTCTTAAGGATAACCCAAAGTACGATCGTCCAGCTATGATTCCACCAATGGAGTGGAATGAAATAGTAGAAGATGAAAAGGAGAAAAGGCTATGTGAAGATAGAGGTAATGAAGCAGCACAGGGAAAAAAGAGGTATGTCATGATAGTATTAAGTACATTGTAATCATGCACTAATTATTCATATTTGTAAATATATAATCTAAGATGTTTGAAATTGTTCATAGATTGCAGGACACATCCGTGGCTACAAAAGCGAGACTAGAAAAGTTTGGCCAACACAAACTTGGCTCTGGTGGCTATATGAATCTCCAGTCTCGAGTTGTAAGTAGGAGCAATGATATGAAATAATTTTTTTTTTAATATAATGTTGCAAAAAATTTTGTTTAGTGAAACCATACATACAAAATTGATGATATTAAGCAAAAAATACAGGGCATAGAATTCAATATGGAGGTCACAGATGAAGATAGAAAACTTGCCTTGAAGGAAGGCTATAAAGTCGTGGCTGCACGCCTACGCGAAGAATCTATAAGCCTTGCCCAAGAATCCAATTCACCAAATGATATCTCACAGGTAAATTGGTTAGATGAAAAGTAAATGAAATTGAATAGTTGATCCTTTTCTTTTTTGGTATTAGTTTTGAACGTAAATTGACTACATAACAATGTGCATAACATTTTATTGCAGCCTTCATATCCTACCACAGAACCTGCTCGTGACGAAGGCCATAATGTGCATTATAGTGGTGGAGGTATTAATTTGCTATTGGAAATTAATCATGCAATCAGAAATATGAAATGTTCTCCTTCCATTTATTGTCCAAGCATGGTCTTATCCAAACATATATTCTATGCTCATATATTCTTCGCTATTTGTTGTTTATTAAATCATAGTAGTTTGCATTTCTTATATTATGTATTTAGGGTATTCTTGAGCAATGACAACTAGGTTTATAGATTGGCAAGGCAATTTATTATATGATTTGGAACATTCACATAGTTTTGTTCTTATTTCTCTAACACTACTTTAAAGATTATCTCTGGTTGCTGAAACATATTCATTATTTTAAAATAGGGATCTTTAAGCTTTTGATCGGTAGTTGATTATGATTTCCAACTCTGTACTTTGATAAATCATTTGTTCTAACAAATATCATAGAGTAAATATTGTGATATTGCTATCATGATTTAACTGTGTAGTATTTGAGTCAAATTTATTGACTCATATTTCATGTGCAGTGCTCAAAATGAATCCATCACTCATGATAATATTTTTTTGAATATTTCAGAGCATGTTGAACATCATGTCGAAGGAGTGGAACATGTTCCAAGTGTTCAACATGTTGACGTGGCGGCGGATCAAAATGTTAATGTACATGATGTGGCATTGTCAGGTAAGAAAAATGCATGTTATATTGTACTAGTACTTAATTATAGACTGGTAATAGTTAAAAAAAGAAAAAGAGTATGCCAATTTATCCCATTCACTTGTTCTTGCAACAGAGCCCCCTTTAGTGTAGCAGCCTCCTACTCCTGCAAAGAGAAGGAGCCATCGTAATTTGACATTACACGTGCTAGAAGAGGAGGAGAATGATGCAGATATGGATGCTCCTATGAGCACTTTTCTTAAAAGAGCTCCTAAAAACAAAAAGAAGAAATGATGTTTTAAAAATCTTCTTTGATAAACCTTGTTGGATAATGAAATAACTTTGTTTTAAGTAATTATGTATGAATGATGCGTATTAATACTGACTTTTATCTTATGTTAATGAATATTGTTGTCTGAATGAAGTCTTGATTAGTATTGTGTATTAATGAATTTTATATCATATTAATGAATGTTATGTGATTGTATTGATTGAATGTTATGGTTCATAAATGGATGAATGAATCAATGAAGTATGTAATTAGATGATAATGGGTACTTTAGATTGATGTTAGGGGGAGGGGGGTGAGGCTAGATGAGCTTCCACCTTCACGTGGTTGGCCTTGTTAAGTAGAGAATATTATAATATTCTTGAAACCAAGTGAAGCTCAAACTAACATAAAATGGACACTTCGCATGTGGTAGGTCTAAAATGATCCACGACTACTGCTGCCCATAACATGAATTTGTGAAATACATTTTGATATCACCAATTTCAACACTCTATTTGAAGCATAGGAGTGGCCTATAGTCTTAGCATGAATTTTGAGTAATGCCTCAATCCAGATTGCCTCAGAAGTGGCTGGAAGAAGCCTGCACGAATATGAGACTATGAACTCTCCCCGCCTTGGCCAAGAAGAACTTGCCAACTCTCTACTATTATGGCAAACTATAGAGTGGTGTGGCTGGTCTGCAACCAACCAATAAGTTCACAATTAAAGGAATGAGCCTTCCTTCACCAAGGATTGCCAAGCAACGATCTCAAGTGTACCAATTTGATCAATGCTCCAATCCTTATTGAGAATCTTGTCCCAATAAATCTCTAGATGAAACAGGGACACAAAGTGACTAGTCAAATGGTGAATAACACCTAAACGTCTGAAACTTTCATCCTTATATCTTCTAAGGTCACTCCAGTGAATCCCAACCAGTTCCGTTACTTCTTGTTGAGAAATCCCAACATTGACACCCAATCGAGATTGATCCCCAAGACCAATGCATCACATGAAGAAACTACATTCCCAAGCGCCATAACAAGTGCAATGCACTCTTAGTCTATGATTCAGAGGTGGTGTGTGGTATCCATCTTCTTCATATGAGATAGCAAATCCATTCATTTAGCAACAACTCTTTACTCCTATGTCCCCTCAAGGACTTACCTTCCAGGCTACCCCAAGTGCACTTAGAGTTTCCCAAACACCATAACTTCTTCCAAGGCTTCAACCTTCATTCTTCCTTTGTGAATCATCTCCTCATGGCCTTTCCACCATGTTCCATCCATCCATTCATTTTGGACAACTAATCTCTTACCCAACATTCATATCTAGCATTAAAGCTAGTAGCCCTCACCAGTCACTAATTTGGATTTCTCTCCAATAGTTCCCAAACAACTATGGATACTAAAACCTAATTAAGATACCCTTTTGGGATCTATACATCCTCCCTATGTTTCAATATCAACTCTTTTGGACCATACCCAAGATCCGATACCCCTAGCCTATCCACACTAGGCCTAATTCTCCAATTTTACACAGCAACCCACAACTCCACTAAACCCTACGATTCCAAAGGGTGAAACAGTCCTTTTAGGGGTTGAGAAACAATAGATTTTCAATATTTTAAGGTTCTACCCTTTACACAACACATTTTCCACCAAACCCTTGGTTTTGGGGTCATAATCTAGGGCTTGTTCAACAGGACCTCTAACCATATCACCAGAACAAAATAATTGCATAAACACTTCATAACTGATCCCCCCATATGCATTTGATCACCAAACATCTTCAATCTTGAAGTAAATTACTTTTAATATGACTAGTGTCTATATTGGTATGTATGGAATAGTATAGAAATTGTACGGACAACCAAGAATTGAATAAATTTTTTGAGTTTTCTTGCACATTTGAAGAATATTTTGGTGGTGTAATCTTTCATTCATGTTGGGAAAGTGTTATTAAGAGACTTTGAATCAGATTTAATACATTTATTAACAGGTTTAAATCTTTATTGCTGCTGTAACGCTGAAAGTCACAGTTTTTCCTAGTTTAACATGAAGAAATGGGGGTTCCATCCAATGTGTACTCTTAACTGCTTCTTGGGATGGAACCCATAGCACTAACATTCCCAACTAACCTCTAATATGCAAGAAAAGTGAAGATTTGCAGGTTATTGTAAAAGAAATGCAAAGTTGAGTGCTGGAAGGACTAATTTGGGTACCCAAATGAGTGCTAGGTGTTATGCAGCTGTACATCTGGCTTAACAAGGTATACTTTTTATTTGATATTATTTAAAGAAATGATGAGTGGATGGTGAATCCTAAGTTTTAGATCCTAGAAGTGTGTGCTTGACCTAGATTGGTGATACCCTTGATTTTGAGGGTTTTAAGGCTTGAATTTGGGGGTTTCATATCAAAATTCCTTGTAGGATGAAATTGATGATGGATTTTTCTAATTAGGCACAAAATATGATGAATCTATGAATTTTTTGGAGTTGGGATAAGTATATTTCATAGTTGCTTTTTAAAACCTCATGTTTTACCCTTGAAAAATAATGACAGTCATGATTTTTGGCATATTTTTCCAAAGGAGTCCATATTAAGTTTTGAGTATGTTATAGAAATCCCAAAAGGGTATCTAAAAATACTATTTATTTTCTTGGTGTTTTGGAAAGTTTTAGAGAAAAATCAAGAAAACAAGGTTTGCTGATCCAAAGAAGAGAATAGCCTAGTAAAGGGGAAAACTGTTCTTTTTTGTATCTATCGAAGATTTGTGGGTTTGGAAACCTTAGAAAAATGTTGGTTGAAGTTTTTTAAGGTGTGTAGAGGTGGAGGAAACACTTGGTGAAGGTAAATCCAAGTTTGGAGTCTTTGGTGGCATTGTGTGCTTTTGGGAACACCATTGAAACATAGGGGTTTGGGTCCATATTGTGTTTGAGTTTGCAAGTTTATAGGTAGATCCTTCATCCTCTACACCATGTAACTAGTATCTATATTTCATTCCTGAAGCAAGATTTTAAAATTGCAAACTTCTGAACCCATCTACTTGTATTCAATTTGCTTCACTCTTTCCACCTATTGAAAAGGCATCAAAATGACTTAATCATGATTTTTATGATTTAAAACAATTATCCCAATAATCCTAGACCCTAAACACCCATATTTGTATCATTTGGTCATTTTGACCATTTTTACATTATTCTTGACAATTGGGTCCTTTGACACCAATGTTGAGCTTATTATATATTAATGTCTTTAAAGGCTTCATTACATCAGTTTAGGTCCATATGACCTTTGAGCACATATATCATGCCTTCTAGGCCCCTTGTATCTCTAGGGCTCATCAATAGGTCTTGCAGTAGGGTACAATCTAAAAAATATGGTGCAACTATACAATTTGACAGTGCATTTTGGTTGCAGTGCTAAGAGCACCTAGGAGGAGAATGTATAGTTTAATATTCTCAAAAGGACTTCCCATAGTGGGGCAATGAGGTTGGGTACATGATTAGGGATCAGTAGGACTATTCCACATTGTAAGATGCCACTTGCACTAGTCATTGCATAAAGAACAACCAACCAAACAGAGTCCATAATGAAGATGAAAGTGTGGGTATGAAAAATTTCCCATTAGAACCAAAAATGCTTTTGTTATGATAACACTTTTTTAACAAATATGTGGTTTCTACATAGTTGTTAGTTCAAGTCATTAATTTTTTAGAGAAAAATGATTGACCCAGGATAGCTTCAAACAAATAGAAAAAAGCTTCAAGATGAAATCAAAGTAACACCAAGATTTGTGATGCTCCATGCTTTAAGTTGTAGACAACGGATCAGAAATATGCAAGTATTATGTCAGTGCTTAACAATTTAGTTAATTGTCCTAAGACAAGTTTTCCTAGTTTGCTTGTATTATATCTTATGTACGTTCCAGCCTGTTGACTTATTCTTGGTCATTCATGGTTATGATCCATTGGAAGTAAATCCTGAGGATATGGTCTGCTTTGCAATGGAAGAGCCACAAGTCAGTCATAATGATACACTTGAATATTGATGCCGATTTCTTGATTCACTCATTTTGTATTTCACTGGTAGGAGTAAAAGATAATATTGCATTGCTATTTACATTGCTTGTTTAAATTATTTGTCAGTGTACTGGTTTCATTGTTCTCCATTTCTGAGTGCCATGATATGTTCTTTTGATACTTATTTTGTGCAGACAATGGCTTCCTATTTAGTATTTGATGCAGTTGCAACATATTACCTTTACATGACATATGCACACCCTTTTATCTTTTCTTTAGCAACATTAATCCCTATGCCCCCTGATGAAGTTTTACACAAAGGTAGTGGAACTCTTTGTGAAATGTTGCTTATGATTCAGGTGACTAATCTTTCAATGGCTTGAAATCTTTTATAAATTGTTCCAATATAATTTAGGGTCACTTAAATCTATCAAGGTTTTGGAATATTCACACATTTAGAAAACTGAAATTCAATAATGTATACTTTTAAAGATTTTTTGTAAATGAAATGGCTATTGAAATAATTACATTCCTGGTTGTTCCCTACTATTTTGGTACAACATTGGTTAAATCCAAGCTAGATCTTATTAAGTGTTATAATGCTTAAATGCTTTCTTCAAGTCCTGGATTATCATTCTAGAAAAATCTGTTTATTTTCTTTAGCGATTTCATCCTTTTTGTTCACAGGTTTTTTGAAAGGTGCTTTGAGGCTTAAACATGATTATTAGTGCTTTGGTGATTATAATATAGGGTTTTGATGATATTGTTGTTGGATTTTTATTAATGTATGAACCTTTGCAAGCATTCAAGGCAAACATCATTTGTTCCAACAAGCATCAATCTGAACCAGAAAAGTTTTACAATGGGCATCTACTTGAGAGTGAAACATATATCAGAGGCCATGTTGAATGTCTTGAAAGTGGTGTCTTCCTCTCTGATCTTCCTACAAAATTTTGTCTTGAACCTTCAGCTTATCAAGTGCCTTTCTGGTCAAAATTTCTTTTGAAAGTATATATTTTGCAGGAATTTTTCATTGAGTACTATGTTATCAAATTCTTCATTGGCAAGCCCAAAGTTTGGTCCCATTCTTGCAAAAGTCTGGTCCTTATCATATTCTTGCTAAAGTCTTTCCAAATTCTGTTAAACGAACCCAACACAAATTTTGTAGATAATGCTTTGTCATATAAGACTTAGCTCTGCAATGTGTTTGTAACATCTGGCTCTGAATTTGTTGGTTCTTTGGTGTCTGCTAATTGGTGTAGGCATTGTTGAACGAGCATTGTGGAAGCAAGTACAGTACTTCAGGGAATATACATCTCGAATAACAACCGTTGTTGGGGCAGAGCGTGCTTCGATCTTAGTCTCTTTGCCCATTCATCTCTCCTCTCATCTCTTTCTCTCCCTCTCTAGCTTCCTCTTCCTCAACCTCTGTATCTCTCTCTCTCTCTCTCTGATGGACATAAAAAATGTATGTCAAAAATAGACCAAAATTTTCCCCATTTCACCTTCCACTCCTCTTTGGCGTACCCATCGCACACCAATAGCAATTACTGGTTAGTACCAATGCCAAAAAAAAAAAAGGCCAGAGATCACTGGGATCGAACAACCTTAAGAAATTTTCACTGCCTAACTCTGATGTGAGATGGCAACACATACCAAATTGTCTCAAAAAATAGGATAATTTTTTTCCATGTTGTGCATTGTGGTGCTAGAAATCAGCTCATGCATATCAGACAAGACATAGAACTGCTTGTACCAAATTAAGTAGTCTATCATTAATTTGCAAACATTTCACCATCAAACCATTTTTTTTGTAGAATTTTTTGGAAATTTTATGCTACACTGACAATTTTACCATAAAATTTGTAATTCTGAAAACACTGCAGTTGAGTTCAATATTTCCTAAGCTCTTTAATACATGTCTACTAATTACACAGATGCTGAAATCAATACACATTAAGGTTGAGTTTATCCTGTTAAACATTTGTAAGTATTACTATACAAAAGCTTCATTTTAACCAATGATAAAAATGCTTGCAATTGCCTTGTGCATCTGCATAGAGGTTCAATTAATGTTCTGCATTCAGCTACCGTGTCTGATTTTGAAGATAAGTTTCTATCAGATTATATGCTGGAAAGAATTGTTGCTGGCTTTTAACCAAGGTTGCTGATTGATTTGTGGGTCAATTCAATAGAAATAAAAATAAAATTTAATAACTAAATAAAGAAATACTAACACAAATCAATAAAATATTAAAAATAACACTACAAGAAATTTGAAACGGCAAAGAGGTCAAAGGATTTCAGATCTAGAAATAAGGCCTAAAAACCACCCTTCCATTGATGGACATATACTCCTCTGTTATGCATTACTATTTTGTGTTTCAGTTTTATTGCACGAAACTTCTTCTTATGCTTCAATTGCTTTAATGTGTGTCATTCTTCCTGGCTGGTTACTGTTCACTAATTCATTGTCCTTAAGTTGTTGCACTGTTTTGAAAGGAGAGTTTAATCATGTCTTACAGACTCAAATAATAAGCTTAAAAAGATGAACCTTGAGACATGCATTCATTCATGTTGTGACTTATGGCAAAGAGGATACATAATTCTCTGCGAAGTTCTGCATACAATATATAAGTGTTTTTATTAGGGTTCTAGGTTACTTCCAATAATTTCATGCTTCCCAATCACTTTATATGATTCTACCTTTATATGCTAATTTAGCCGCATTTCTATTGGGGCATCTTTCATTGCAACTTGTTTTTTGTAATTAGTGCAAGGGAGTAGTACTCATGGTTGTGCAAAGATTTGGGATGGAAGATTGTCACAAAGTGTTAAGTGAATGCCACCTTTGTCAAGGCTCTTTAAGCAATGATGTTGGGGTGATATTACAGTGGATGCAAAACTCCATTAATGGGTCTTAAATATATCTTTATATATGTATTACTGATACTCTAAGATGTATGTGGGTATGTTTTGGAAGAGGGTACCTAGCTCATCTCACATGTTAATTTTGTAGTAGAATTTATAGGTAGTCTAAGACCATCACTCTATTATCAAATTTATATTCTGTTCTCCTTTTTTTCTTAATGTTGAGTATATTTTGTTGTTACAATACTTGGAGGATTCCACTCCAATATTGCGTTTGGTCTATCATTTTGTACATTTTTTAGATATATCATATCTGTTTATCATTGAATATTTTGCTTAAATAGAAACTGTAAGATCGTAATTCCAATGCAGCATTCACCTGAGTTTTTGGTTCTGCAGCTTTTTGTCTCCATTCCTCAAAAATTGCCTGCACCAGACCCTGCATGGAATTATCCGAACTCTGTACATTTCAAGCTTTGGCATTATCGGTGGTCACAAGCATAATTATGACTGATTTTTATGATTTATCTATGCTCATCGTACCTACTTAAATGCTTACCTTGTTATAAAAGACTGCATTGGACTATTGTTAATTAGTTCACGGCTTGATTTTTTTGGTGGTACTATATCCAATACATTTAACAAGTTAATACATATCCAAACTAAATGTACTAGATATGGTGTTACATGTCTTTGGGAAAGGGAGGGCTCTGGTTTCAATAAATCCTATTTGCTCCTATACTTTTGCTTCCTTGCTTGTTGATTTATAGCTACAAACCAATGCTAAATGTACAATTTTTCACATTCATCTGCATATCTTTTCATTTTGAATTTTGTACAGATTCCTTCATAGATTACAATTCAAGTTGTTTTATCAATCATTAAAATTAACAGTTAGAGCAAGCACTAATTATCTAATTGGAAATTTCTTAAATAGGAGCCTCGGTTAGGTAGATGGGGTCGTATTCAAGCTGCTCGCAATGGTGTTGCTTTGTACCCTATAGATATTTCATGATGAGCATGAGGAGAAAATTGGAATTATCGTATCATATCTTTGTTGCTTCTCTCAGTGATATGCCTGGTATGTACGTTAGTGTATAGGAGAACTTGGTGCTTGTTTTGGGAAATCCTTTATAGCAACACATTCTCCTGATTTGTCAATGTTTTCTTTATGTCTAAGGTCATCTGCCACATTTCAAGTTTCAAGCACCAAGATCATTCTGACCCCTAACTGTGGCCGACCAGATTATTTTATTCGGGAATATATCAAATGTATTTTTAGGAAGTTGGCTTGGCATGAGACGTACTGCAGAGAGAATTTTCTAATTTTGTCCTCTCAATCTATGCATTCTTTTATTTGTTGTAAAGCCAATGTAATTTTGTAGTAGATATGAAAAAAATTGCTTAATGATTTAATCTTTTTAATACACCTCTAGAAGTTGCCTTCTTGAGGTCAATTTTGAGAAACCTGAATCTACATCAGGTGCCATGCAAATTCACTAGAATTTATCAAATTTTAGGCTATATCTAAATGGGCCTCGCAAGATAATTTTACATAGAAGGTGAATTGTATGGCCTATTAGTGCATGTCAAGTGCCTTAATTGCAGTTCCCGATTCCCTGTTATAAAATTGGGATTATTTGTGAGTGATGTGCACCCAATATCTATTTAGTGGAGTTGGATTCTACTGAACATTATGTATTTTGGCATTTCTCATATTTAACTTTTCTGTAATATAGAAAATGTGCTCAATCTTTACTTGTATTATAAAGAATTATGTCATCAAATTGTCAAACAAGGTAACTGACACATGAGGTTGGTAGTACAAAATTACATTAATGTCGCAAAAAATTAAAGAATGGATTTCACAACATAAAAATGCAATGTGCTGTAACATATAACTCACGAAACCATAATCAGGAGCTGGTGATAAATTGAATGGTTGTATGTTACTGCATGTGTGGCACCTTTTATGCTGAAATCAATCGTTGTATTATTTTTGTCATTTTAACCTTATGGTGTTATATAATGTGTAATGTAGATCAAAGTTAAATATGTAGTTCTTTGGCAGCTGAAGACCACATTGGACTGCACGGATGGCATCCTTTTCAAGTTTAAATCAATTGGTGTCAATTTTCATTGTAACTATATGTTTTATACTTTTTGCAATTTAGATTAATGTTAAATTTGGAGTTCAAGTGCAATAAAATAAGCAATGGGCACTGTATGGCACACATGCAAGG
Organism: Cupressus sempervirens; assembly: GCA_028749045.1. NCBI lineage: Eukaryota > Viridiplantae > Streptophyta > Pinopsida > Cupressales > Cupressaceae > Cupressus > Cupressus sempervirens. The sequence goes on along the minus strand of CM053788.1, from coordinate 293,679,612 downwards.
AGTTACAATTCATCGTGGCTATTAGAGAATACAATGAGTTCCTGTCACAACAATAACCAATAGTATTCCACATTACACAAAGAAGCGAAGTTCCACTCAGTGGTAGAGAACTGCACACATCAGAATATTGCATGTGGGGTGAACTTTATGATTTTACATTTTGAGCTTATTTGCATGCTATTTCCATAGCTATACATTTGAAGATTGACAACATTAGTTGGATTTTGATTTGCATGCTTTTATGCAAAGTCTTGTTGAGTCTATTGGTGCAAAAACAGTGACAATCACTTAAAATCATTGTTGTTGATGTGTAAGGGCATGACATAATTTGCTTCATCAAATTGTAAATGATGACACGCACACACAAAAACTAGGCAAGGTTAGTTTCTCCATTCATCAAACCTTGAGATGAATAGATTTAAAGGCCTAGAGAAAAGATGAAGGATGACAATAATCCAAATTGTTTGCCCTAGGATGATGAAATAATGTTAATATCATATTCTTTGAATGATATAGAAAGTGAAAAATGAATTGATACTTTGCCAATTGTGGATGGTAGAGAACTTGTGCTCTTGTAAGAGGTCAAAAGTTCAAATCTGTAGTGGGGAGGGGTTGTACACCTTATATTAAAAGCATTAATATAAGCACAATAAGAATAGCAATTGACCAAAGAGTAGTGTCCTAAATTCGAGTATTGTTGAGGCAGAGCGTGCTTCGAGTACTTGAACAGTAGACTTGGTGAGCTGACTGAAAGAGTCAACTCATTGAGGTGACTGGGTGGGAGTGACTTGGCGAGCTGACCTGGAGAGTTAACCTAGGGGATGGGCTTGGTGAGAAAACTTAAAGAGTCAACTTGGTGAGTGCACTTGAATTGTCAGCTTGGTGAGCAGACTTGGGGACTTGGTGGGACATGTGGGTGAGCCGACTTGGTGAGGCGACTTGGTGACATGAATTGGTAGGCTGGCTTGGCGAGCCGACCTTAAAGAGTCAACTTTGTGAGTGTACTCGAACAATCAACTTGGTGACATGACTTGGTGGGCTTGGCAAGCCGACCTGGCGTGCATACTTGAACAATAGACTTGGTGAGCTGACTTAAAGAGTCAACTCGTTGAGGTGACTTGGTGGGGGTGACTTGGTGGGCTGACTTGGAGAGTTGACCTAGGGGGTGGACTTGGTGAGCAAACTTAAAGAGTTGACTTGGTGAGCGTACTTGAATTGTCAGCTTGGCAAGCTGACTATGGGAGTCAGCTTGGCAAGCTGATATGGCCAGTCGACTTAAAGTGGCAACTTGGTGGTGCAAGTTGGTGAGCTGACTTATCGAGGCCACTTGGTGAGGCAACTTCGTGAAGCGACTTGGTGAGCTGACCTACTAAGTGTACTTAAAGACTAACCTTGATGAGGTGCTTTGGTGGGGTGACATGATGACAAAACTTAAAAGTGTCAACTTGGCGTGCCGACCAAGTGAGTTTACATGGTGAGCGAGCTTAGAGAAGTAACTATATGGGGAAACTTCGTAAACACACTGAGTGAGCCCACTTGCTGGGGCAAGGTGGTAAAACCATTGGGTGAGTCAACTTCATAAGCTGACTTAATGAGTCAACTCGTTGAGGTGACTGGGTGGGGGTGACTTGGTGAGTTGACCTGGAGAGTTGGCCTAGGGGGCACACTTGGTGAGCGAACTTAGAGAGTCAACTTGGTGAGCATACTTCAATTTTCAGCTTGGCAAGCTGACTTGACCGGGAGCCGGCCTGGTGATCTAACATGGTGAGTGGGCTTAAAGTGGCAACTTGGTGGGGCAAGTTGGCAAGCCGACTTAGCGAGGCCACTTAGAGACGTGACATGGCGAGTTGACTTGGTGAGCAAGCTCGATGAGCAAACCTAAAGATTGACCTTGTTGAGGCACTTTGGTGGGGTGACTTGATGACCGAACTCAAAGAGTCAACTTGGCGAGCATACTAGTGCATTTGGGTTCATTTTTTGACCTTCATTGATCAAAATTTTGACCCAATTTTTGACCAAATTTGACCAACCCATTGGTCAAAATTTATCTGGTCGAAATTTTGACCAACTCACTAGTACATGATTTGTCTCAATCATATAACTAATTATATATTTTTCATATTAGTTACTGTCAATGTTTTTCAGGCATTCTATAAAATAGTTCACATGCCTTGCGTATGATATGACATTTTGCATGTATCTTGTACTCTCTCTCATCCAGCTAATGATGGATTACATAGAGTGATCTGAAACCATGATGCTAAAAAACACACAATCAAATCCAAAATGAACTTGCACTACAAATGGATTGTGGAAATCTGATATTGGTAAAATTGCATGCATGTCTACTAGGACAATCACAACTTAAACATATATTTGTCCTGGTAGACATGCATGCAAAATTAACAATATCAGATTTCCACAATCCATTTGTAATGGAAGTTCATTTTGGATTTGATTGTGTGTGTTTTTTAGCATCATGGTTTTAGATCACTCTCCATAATCCATCATCAGCCGGATGAGAGAGTGCAGGATGCATGCAAAATGTCATATCATATGCAAGACATGTGACTGTTTTATAGAATGCCTGAAAAAAATTTTACGCCTATCTGTTGGTAGAAATTTCTACCTTCGTTGGTTGAAATTTTTGACCTTCATTGGTCAAAATTTCTACCTTATCTGGTCAAATTTTTTGACCTTCGTTGGTCAAAATTTCTACATTCATTGGTCAAAATTTTTGACCTTTAGTGGTCAAAATTTTTGACCTTCATTGGTCACAATTTCTACCTTAATCCATGAAAATTTTTAACCCTCGTTGGTCGAAATTTCTACCTTGCTTGGTCGAAATTTTTGACCTTCATTGGTCAAAATTTTTACCTTTTTTGGTCAAAATTTTTTCTTTCATTGGTCAAAATTTCTACCTTTATTGGTCAAAATTTTGACCAATTCCTGCTAGAACTTGCACATGGCAATTGAGGTTTTTCGACCAACGTATTGGTCAAAATTTTGACCAATGGGTTGGTCGAAGTTGGTCAAAGTTTGGTAAAAAATTGGGTCAAAATTTCAACCAATAATGGTTGAAAAATGGTCTTAAATGTACTAGTGAATTGTAGCAAGATTCTTAGCAAAACCAAAAGAAAATCACATGATGAAAATCAAAAGGATCATGAGATACTTAAAAGGAACTGAAGAATATGGATTATGGTATAAACTTGGAGAAAATCTGGATTTAAAGGTGTTCACTGATGTAGATTGGTTAAGAAATATTGATGACAGAAAGAGCACAAGTGGAGGAGCTTTCTTTCTTGAAAAAAGGTTGGTTTTTTGGACAAGCAAAAAGTAGAATTGTACATCTCAATCCACAACAGAGGCTGAATATGTTGCAGTAGCAGTAAATTGCTCAAACATTGTGTGGTTAAAACAATTATTAGAAGGTATGAAGCAATAAATCAAAGAACCTATTGTTATGTTTTGTGATAACACAAGTGCAATTAACATCTGCAAGAATCCAGTGATGCATTCAAAAACCAAACATATTGCCATAAAGTATCACTTTGTTAGAGAATTGGTGCAAGAAAAAGAAATAAACTTGGAATATGTCCATACAAAGGAACAAATTGCTGATATATTCACAAAGCCTTTACCTAAGGATTCATTCTTGTATCTAAGAGGTAAGTTAGGGGTCATTCCACTATCTGAAGCTCACTAAAATACAGTTCTAGTGATGCATCAATAGAAACAAAATTGAAGATCTATCAATTGATGTAGCAAACCAATGAAGACATTGCATATGAATTAGTACATAAGGTACAATGCTATTCAGTTGTTGTTTTGAGTTGTCTTTGGCATGTGTTGTCAAAGAGGGAGAATATACTGTCATATCTTTCTGAAATTTGTAAAATAATAAGAGTTTATGCAAGAGGGAGAGATTATTATGAAAGAGGGAGTTTGCTATATTTGAAGAAGAAAATGAAGTATTCTGTCAATAAAAGACTTTTTAAATTTTTTTATTCTGCTATGACATGTTGTGTTGCCATTAATGCCAAAGAGAGAGATTATTGGATACAATTGTTCAAATTGTGTGTTGTCTTTAATGTCACACAAATATCATATTAGTTATCAGATAGAGTCTACCAAGCTCAGAAGGTCAGCAAGGCAAAGGATAGAGTCTACCGAGCTCAGAAGGTCAGCAAGGCAAAGGATAGAGTCTACCGAGCTTAGAAGGTCAGCAAAGCAAAATGACAGAATCTACCGAGCCTAGGAGGTTAGTGAAGAAAACTTGCAGTATCTACCAAGTAAACAATTCTTACTAAGCTAACTCAATCATCAAAGGAAATGTGGCAGAAATAGTTCTTATCGAGCTCACTTAGTCATCAAAGGAAATGTGGTAGAAACAATTCTTACCGAGCTCACTCGGTCATCAAAGAAAATGTGGTTGAAATAGTTCTTACCAAGCTCACTCGGTCATTAAAGAAAATGTGGCAGAAGCAGTTTTTATCGAGCTTTCATGAAGGAATTCAGTTCTTACTGAGTAAACTCGGTAGCCAAAGGATTTTACAGATATTGCAATGTTAACCGAGTCAAGAAGGTTAACTTAAGAAATTTTTGGAAGTAGTATTTACCGAGCAGGGTTGGCTAGTAAAGGATTTCATTATTTTATGAAATAACGTTTATTTGTTTAGAGTAATATTTGTAGTCGATTGATGTATGATTTATTGGTAAATGTAACATGTAAATGGGCTGACTTGACAATCTAAATAGTATAATTAAGAGGTAAAGTTGCAAATTCTAAGTGTGAAGTGAAGTATGTGTGGAATTAATCTAATATGAAGATTGATTATTGTGGAAGTGAATTTGAAGGATGATCAAAGATCATTGGAGAGAAAAAAAGCTATACCTGATCAATGAGGATCTAATAATGCTGAACAAAGACCTGTAGTCAACAAATTCAGTTGCATCTTGCTTAGGCCAATTCATTGTTGCTTTCTAACCATTGTAACAGTGATTTCAAATCTCTTAACAGAGTTGGTTTAACAACCATTTTGTAAATCCTCTAACAAGGTGACAATTTTGTTGAATTGTTCTAAAGACCTCTAGCAAGGCCACTCCTAACAGGGTGATTAAATCCTCTAACAGAGTCACACCTAACAGTGTGTATTGTAACCTTTAATAGGGTTGGCTCCTAACAGGGCTCACTTCAAAACAGTGAAAAATTGGTGACTAGGCACTTGGTGGTTTTTCCTATATTAGGTTTCCACGTTAAATTTGGTGTCTCTTGTGTTCATTTTTTTTTCAATTGCATGCATGTTTTCTTGAAAATAAGTAACAGTTTAATTTACCAAATTACAACATTTTTGTTATGTTTACCGAGTATCAGCAGTAACTGGATCTTTAAGACATCTAAGGGATATGTGGATTAATTTTTGTGAGTAACTGATTCACCCCCCCTCTCAGTTACTCTACCTTTAATTCCAACACATTCATGATTTAAGTTATCTAATTAGCAAGTTATTGTAAATCAACATGCAAGCATAACACATAAGAAATCAACACATGACATAGTGATTTACGTGGAAACCCAATTTGGAAAAAATTGCTAGTAACATGCTAGTCAATTCTCACCCTTCTGAAGTGATGCCCTATGAAAGGCCTACCCTATTAAAGGATTAAAACACACTATCAAATGTGACCTTGTTAGAGGATTTATCCACCCTATTAGAAGTGGGCCTAGTTAGAGGACTTAAGAACATTCACTTGGAATGTCACCCTGTTAAAGGATTTACAAAATCCTGTTAGACCAACCTAAGTCCATAGGATTTTTAGATCTAATACAATTGCTAGAGAGTATTAGAAAAATCTTGACCTAACTACAACATACAACTTATCTTGCAGATCTCAGATCACTTCTTAGCTCATACCCTTGCCTAGCCTTCAATCTCTGCAATTTTAACAGCTTGCCCTCCTTTCAAGCTTTGTCTCCTTGAGTCTCCATATTGAATATACCAGTGCAATCATCTCTTTATGACCACTCGTAGAAGCAGAGCCTCTGTGCTCTTCCTTCTCCCAGATGTCTTCCCCTTTGACACCCTTTTAACCACTATGCAGACTTGGCTCTTTAGCAGAAACAGTATCAGCAACTCTCTAGTTCTTGGTCTATGACTCCTTAAATAGAAGTCTTGGAGTTCCTTTGCCCACTTAATTCTTCCATTCTTTAATTTCAATTCATATGGATTAGGTAGGATTCATTGCATCTAACCCATATTTTGTTTCCTCTAGAAACTTCTTGAATAATCCTTTAGAATTCGCCTAGAAACAATTTACATAGGATTTTGTGCCAACAACTCATCATCCTTATCTTCCAACTCATTCAAAAAATGAAATGTAACCACTATGTCAGTTCAGATTTGGCAAATCTTCATCACTTGAAATAATGCAGCAGCTTGGCACTATTGAAATACTGATGCTCGACACATATTGTGTTACTTGGCACCCTCTACATTTTTTTTGATGCTTAGCACTTGAAGATCACTTGGCACCAACTAAGGATTTTCTAATGCTTGGCACTTGATCTTCACTCGGCACCTGAAGATCACTTAGCACACACTGGAATATGCTCGGCTTCAACTAACTTACTCGACACCCACTAAAGATCTTAGTTTAAGCTTTGCAATCAACCTTGTTATAACTTCTTCCTCCAATGTTTCTTAGTGTGACCAACCTCTATAACTTTGAGTATGTCATCAATACATCATTTAACCAATGTCTCAAATGATTCTTGCACTTCATTACAACATCATAACTCAACCTTTCCCTTAGGTGCTCTTGTTACATCTTGTTGATCAAATCCTCTTCATCAATCAACTAAGTTATAGTACTTGGATCTTATAAGAAAATGTCATTCCTACAAGTAGCAGGTTTGACATCAATGACAAAACAATGATTGAAAATATTCTTTTCCTTTTTTCAAAAATCTCCCTCTTTGATCTTCAACAATGAGCTTTTCAATCAGATTTTCAACAATCTCCCTCTTTGGCATTGATGGCAAACCAAATTGATCAACCATTACACTAAACTATTCAACCACAAACTAACTAGGTTAGAATAGTAAGTCAAATGCCAAAAAGTAAATTGTAACTTCTCATTTCCTTCTACTATTCTGATTGCTTCATTTATGCTTCTCCCTCTTTGCTATTGTACCCTTGTTCTTTGACTTTCTCCCTTTGTACTGCTTATCTTCTGTTTTTCTGATCAACCTTTAATTATTTCTGTCAACTTCTCCCTCTATCTTCTTTGATCAGTTTTAAACATCTTCTCCCTCTTTTATGATTCTTTATCTTCAATAGTTGTTGATCAGTTGTCTACTTCTCCCTCTTTGACAACAATGCCAAAGACATATTCGCATTTTTAATATGCAAGTGTAGCTTTTGTAGGTTCATTCAATTTCTCTCTCTATTACCTTATGACTGATTTGAAATTTCAGCACTTTTACTACTTCAGGTATAAATCCTAAAGTAAACATCCTCTGCATCAATGTGTAAAATCTTCAACATTCAACTTATTTGATGCAGGGCATACTTGCTTGTGCTTCAAGTAGCCTTGGCTAGGGGTATCACCCCTAACTTGCCTTTAAGATACTCAAAAACATCTTTAGGTAGTGCTTTTATGAAGATATCAACAATCTTTTCCTTTGAGCTAACACATTCCATCTTCACTTGTTTGTCTTCCACCAACTCTCTTACATAGTGATACTTGATTGCAATATGCTTGGTTTTAGCATGTATTACTGGATTCTTTGATATATTAATAACACTTGTATTATCACAATAACATATTAAAGGCTCAATTACTTATTCCTACATACCTTGCAACAAATGTTTGATCGATACAATATTTGTGTAGTTTATAGCAGTTGCCACATATTCAGCTTTAGTAGTGGACTGTGAGGTGCAAATTTGCTTTTTGCTAGTCCATGTAATCAACCTTTTTCTTAAGAAAAGTGCTCCTCCATTGGTGTTTTTTCTATCATCAATGTTACCTCCCCAATCTGCATCAGTGTAGGCTCTTAGTTCAAATTTTTCACTCCTCTTGTAGTACAAACCAAAGTCATTAGTTCCTTTCAGATATCTCAATATTCTCTTCACTACCATTTTGTGATTTTCTCTTGGATTTGTAGAAAATTTGGCCACTATTCCAACAACTAATGCAATGTCTGGTCTACTATGTACAACATATTGAAGCTTTCCAATCATTGACTTATACAATGTCTAATTTATTTCAATAGATTCATCATTCTTGGATAGCTTATGGTCTATTGCCATTAGTGTGTTGATTGGTTTTGATTCTTCTAACTCAAATGTTTTGAGTACCTCCTTTATGTATTTAGATTGGGTCACAAATATGCCATGCTTCAATTGATGTACTTGTAATCCAACAAAAAAATTGATTTCTCCAAACATTGACATCTCAAATTCATGCTTCATTTGATTAGCAAAATCTTTGCATAAAACATCTTTTCCTCCAAATATTATATCATCAATAAAGATTTCTGATATCAAAATGTCTTTACCTTCTTCTACTTTGATGTATAAGTTGTTCTCATCTGTTCTCTCAAATCTAATCTTCACAAGATATTTGTGCAATCTCTCATACCATGCTTTAGGTGCTTGCTTTAATCCATAAAGTGCTTTGTGCAGTTTGCAGATCATGTCCTTGTTCTTCTCATCTTCAAATCCCTCTGGTTGTTCTATGTAGACTTCCTCTTCCAGTATACCATTCAGAAAAGTAGAATTCACATCCATTTGGTAGACTTTGAAACCTTTGTATGCAACATACGCAAGTAATGTTCTTCCATTCTTGCAATAGGGGCAAATGTTTCTCCATAATTTAGTCCTTCTTCTTGTGCATAGCCTTTGCAAACTAGTTTTGGTTTGTTTCTTTTTATCTCTCCATTGTCATCAAGTTTGTTTCTAAACACCCATTTGGTACCAATCACATTCTTATCAGCTGGTCTAGGAACTAGAGACCATGTTTTATTCTTCTCAATCTGATCTATTTCTTCTTCCATGGCTTTATACCAATCATCATCTTGTAGTGCATCTTTCACTATTTTGGGTTCAACCTTGCTCAATAGACATGATTCATTTCTCAATCTATTTCTTGTCATTGGTTTGGCATCCTTATCACCAATGATTTGATCTGTAGGGTGATGTCTTTTCACATACTTGGCTAATCTTGGTTATGTCCTTCTTTCCATGTTTGGTCCTTCAACTTTAGAGTCATTTTGTTCTTCTTCATCAGGTACTTCATGATTCATTTCCTATGTAATGTTCTCAGAGTCAGAATGTATATTTTGTACATTCTGCAACTCAGCTTCTGAATGTAGCTTGGCATTCACAGGCTGAGACTCGACAGATACTAAGGTTTGTTGCTGATTCCTAACTTGATTTTTAGCATTGTCTTCAACAGTCATTCCTTCATAGAAGTATAAAAAGGATCTATAATCCTTTGATTGCTTGGACTCATCAATTTTGACTTCTGCATGCTCATCAAAGTTTACATTTGCACTCTCCACAATCTTGTTAGTGTTAGTATTCAAACACTTATATGCTTTATTTCTAGTGGAGTATCCAAGAAATATGCCTTCATCACTTTTTGCATCAAACTTGCCATTTCTAGTATCTTTTAGAATATATTATTTACATCCAAAAACTTTGAAATGTTTAACATTGGGTGAGTGATCATACCATAATTCAAAGGTGTTGCATTTGTACCTTTCTTGACTTGAACTCTATTCAGTGTGTAGACTGCAGTACTTACAGCTTCTCTTCAGTATTTGAGTGCAACATTTTTCTCCATCATCAAGGTTCTAGCACAGTTAATCATTGACCTATTCCTCCTTTCAACAATACCATTATGTGGTGGAGTTCTTGGTGCTGATGTTTTCCTTTTGATACCTTTGTCATTGCAAAATATTTTAAATTCATTTGATGTGAACTCACCTCCTCTATCTGACCTTAGACATTTCAGGTTCTTTCCTATTTCCTTCTCAACTCTGGCCAAATACCACTTAAACATTTGAAATGCATTAGATTTTTGCTTCAAGAACATAGCAATCATCATCCTAGAATAGTCATCTACAAATAGCATTATGTATTTGTCTCCTAGGTAGCTTTACACTTTTATTGGACCGCATAAGTTTGTATGAACTAACTCTAGTACTTCTTTGGAAGTGTATGTTTTTCTTTTGAAACTAGACTTAATCATCTTTCCTAGTTGACATTGTTTGCACATTGTATTTTTAGGTTTCTTCAACTTGGGCAACCCTCTGACCTTCTTCTTCTTGCTGATGCTAATCAGATTATCAAGGTTAATATGACACAGTCTTTTATGCCACAACCACACATCATCAAGTCTAACAACAAGACATGTTGCATCTTCCGTATCTAGGTAAAATAGATTACTCCTAGTTTGTTCAGCTTTTCCTATCAGATTTCCAACAATGTCATAGATCTTAGCAATTTTGTTTCCAAATTCAACTTTGCAACCTACATTGCCCAATTGTGATACACTCAACAACTTGTAGTTCAATCCTTCAACATAGTATGCATTATCACATGAAATTTTCTTTGTGAGTTTAATAGAACCTTTTCCTTTGATTTGACATGGGGCATAATTACCAAACCTAACACTATTTCTATCATATTGAGTAAAGGTAATGAACTTACTTTTGTCTCCTATCATGTGATGTGAGCATCCACTATCTATGATCAACTTGTCATTCTTGTTCACACAAGTAACCAATGTTGTTGCTCTATCTTCTTCTTTGTCTAATTCATCCTTCATGGCCACATAGACTACATCAGAATCTTCTTCAACAATGTAGCATCTCTTGCCTTTCTCTTTATAATCTTTGCTATCATCTTCTCTCTTGTTCCCGTGCTTGTTTCCTTCTTTGTAGTTCTTCTTTTGTGGATATCTTGCTCCAATATGAACTACTTCATTGCAGTTGAAACATATGATAGGGAGCTTACCTTTGAATTTACCTTTGCCTCTATGAAATCTCCTAGCCAGTAGTGCTTCTAACTATTCCACATCTTCCTCATTTGTGCTGCTATCACTGGATGCATGTTTTCCTTTTCTTCTTTTCTTGTTTGATGTTTCCTTCCTAGTGTCTTTTATTGTCATCTTGGCCTTGAAAGTAGATTCAAGGTTGTTAGGTCTGTAGTTATCAAAATTGGATAGCTCAAATGCAGTAAGTCTTCCCACTATTCCTTCAAAGGTTAGTGTGTTCCCTTGTACACACCTTAGCTCTTGGATGGCTAAAACTCTAATAGCATAGATAAGGAGCAGAGTTCTTAAGTATTTTTTGATGTCTATTTCTTCTTCCAATTGACCGCCTAGACTCCTTATTGCACTTACTACTTCTTTCATTCTTGCAGCATAATAAGTAGCATTTTCACCTTCCTCCATTTTCATGTCATCAAACTTTCCTCTTAAGCTTTCTCTTTTTGCTCTCTGGACATTCTAATCTCCTCCATAGATTTCTAATAAGGTTTTCCACATCTTGAATGTAGTGTTACAATCTTTGATGTCATCATATTCTGCATAATTAAGTGCAAAGGAAATTTCCAGCATTGCTTGGTTCAATTGAAGTTTGTGCATAGTCACCTATTGATCCAAGGTGCAATTTCATCAGACTCTGCCATGTAGCAAAGTTGTCTTTGTTGAGCTTGGGAACTTCTCTCTTGGACCTCTTGATCTTTCCTGCTTCTAGAACCTTGAAACTAAATTAGTAGATGGCTCTAATACCAATTGTTAGAAATGCTTTAGAATAATTGAGAGGGGGGGGGGGGGGGGGGAATCAATTATTCAAGGTCCAAATGTCCTATTCAAACTTTACTAAGTATAGTGAGCCCATTCAATCATTCATGCTTTAACTTATCTAATCAACAAGTTACTGTAAATCAACATGCAAGCATAACACATAAGAAATCAACACATGACACAGTGATTTACATGGAAACCCAATTTGGAAAAAACCACCAATAACATGCTACTCAATTCTCACCCTTCTGAAGTGATGCCCTATGAAAGGCCTGCCCTGTTAAAGGCTTACAACATGCTGTCAAATGTGACCTTGTTAGAGGATTTATTCACCCTGTTAGAAGTGGGCCTGGTTAGAGGACTTAAGAACATTCACTTGGAATGTCACCTTGATAAAGGATTTACAAATGCCTGTTAGGCCAACCTAAGTCCATAGGATTTTCAGATCTAATACAATTTTTAGAGAGTATTAGAAAAATCTTGACCTGACTACAGTATACAACTCATCTTGCAGATCTCAGATCACTTCTCAACTCATACCCTTGCCTGGCCTTCAATCTCTGCAATTCTAATAGCTTGCCCTCCTTTCAAGCTTTGTCTCCTTGAGTCTCCATACTCAATATACCAGTGCAATCATCTCTTCATGACCACTCATAGAAGCAGAGCCTCTATGCTCTTCCTTCTCCTAGATGTCTTCCCCTTTGACACCCTTTTAACCACTGTGTAGACTTGGCTCTTCAGCAATAACAATATCAACAACTCTCTACTTCTTGGTCTATGACTCCTTAAATAGAAGTCTTGGAGTTCCTTTTCTCACTTGATTCTTCCATTTTTTAATTTCAATTCATATGGATTAGGTAGGATTCATTGCATCTAACCCATATTTTGTCTCCTCTAGAAACTTCTTAAATAATCCTTTAGAATTTGCCTAGAAACGATTTACATAGGATTATGTGCCAACAACTCATCATCCTTATCTTCCAACTCATTCACAAAATTCAATGTAACCACTATGTCAGCTCATATTTGGTGAATCTTCATCACTTGAAATAATGCAGCAGCTCGACACTATTGAAATATTGATGCTTGGCACATACCGTGTTACTCGACACCCTTTGCATTTTTCCTAATGCATGGCACCTGAAGATCACTTGGCACCAACTAAGAATTTTTTGATGCTCGACACCTGATCTTCTTTCGGCACCTAAAGATCACTTGGCACACATTGGAATTTGCTCAGCTTCAACTAACTTGCTTGGCACCCACTAAAGATCTTAGTTTAAGATTTGTAATCAACCTTGTTACAACTTCTTCCTCCAATGTTTCTCAGTGTGACCAACCTCTATAACTTTGAGTATGTCATCTATACATCATTTAACCAATGTCTTAACTGATCCTTGCACTTCATTACAACATCATAACTCAACCTTTCCCTTAGGAGCTCTTGCTACATCTTGTTGATCAAATCCTCTTCATCAATCAACTAAGTGATAGTACTTGGATCTTATAAACAAATGTCATTCCTACAAGTAGCAGGTTTGAGATCAATGACAAAACAATGATTGAAAACATTTTTTTCCTTCTTTCAACAATCTCTCTTTTTGATCTTCAACAATGAGCTTTTCAATCAGATTTCCAAAAAAGTCCTCTAACAAGGCCCACTCCTAATAGGGTGATTGAAATCCTTTAACAGGGTCACATTTAACAGTGTATATTGTAACCTTTAACAAGGTTGGCCTTTCACAGAGCATCACTTCAAAGGAGTGAAAAAGAGTAGCATGTTACTAGTGGCTTTTCTCGATTTGGGTTTCCACGTAAATCATTGTGTTAAGTGTGTTGATGAATCTGTTATGTTTCATGTTTACATTTTTGCAAGTTGATTTGATAGTAACCTACAAGATTTAAGTGATTGCATAATCTTATGGATGCATGTATCTTGATAAATGTTTTATGGGTTCACTAAGTTGTGAAAAGTTTTATTTATACATCTAGACCTTGGATAACTAATTCAACCCCTTGCCCCTCTTAGTTAATCTAAAGTATTCCAACAAACATGCATGTCATACATGTTATATAGTCAAAAAGTGGCATAACAAGTCCAATGTAATCTCACAGTTTAAAGGATAATAAGTCACATATACACAAGGGTACTACTCAAACCTAAATAATGATGTGATGCATGGGATTTTTGTCATATAAATCAAGGTCACCCATATAGATTTGAGCAATCCATCTCAAACAAAAAGGCTCTACTAAGTCAATGATCAATGTTAGCAGATAGCCAAGATAGGTCTTATCTTTAATCAATATCATTGATGGCCAAATACCACGCCTTTAATCAACAATTTTAGATGGTCTAACAAAGTCATAACTATGATCAAAATCCTCAAACATATAGGTAATCTTATTAATTCTTGTTGATATGTTTTTTTGTCATTTATTTATTTCAGTTAGCAGTATTTACTAAGAACCGTTCAAGGGTTACTCTAGTGACCCCTTTGTCCTAACTTGTCTTAGAGACCCACTCCACTCTACTACTCAGACACCAAATGAGATCATCATATTATAACAAGAGGTATAATTCAAGATGATATAATAAGAAACGTGAAGAAATAAAAGACTTAAAATTCATAAAACCATAGTGAAGCATGGTAAGCTTGATTATTCTCAAAGCAAGAGCATGGGTTTTTTAGAGATCTTGTAAAGGCATAACTCTATTATGCTCATGATGTGGTCTCAAACATCAATATCAATAAATCAAGATGCAATCTCAAATTAAACATCAAATAAGAAAATAATAAAAATAGGCAAAAAACTTGTGCACAAGGGAGCATCCAACTAGTCTCATTGCCAAGAGCATAGATTCCACAATAAAACTAAATCAAACAAACAAAAAGTACATAAATCCCACAAACATATGACTTAATCACATTCTCCAAATTCAATAACCATAAAATTCATTTACGAAATAAAACTTGGTCCTCAAATTTGCCTCCATTAACGATCCTTCGATAAACACCAAAATTCCAAACTTGAAATCAAGCAAAATGTGGAAAACTCATTAGACACATTTATCAAATAAAATTCCTATTCCTAGTACATATTGACAAAAATGGGCAACATAACATTCCAAAATATCAAAATACATAAAATGAATATAAAACTCCAAATGGGCATGGAATTGAATCAAACATGTGGGGAAAGGCATGAAATTCATCCCATTACAAATGCAACCAACCCACAACAATATAATTGAGAAATGAAAGATTTATGAGAAATCCTACCTCATATAATGGCAAAAATCAATAATATAGAAGAAGACTTGAATCATCATGGAATCGAACAAGAATGTCAACAGAGTAAAGCAATCCTAACATGAACCCAACAAGTCGATTCCCACAAAATTTTGACAATTGAATTGAACCCAACAAGAAAAATATTGATTTTCTCCCATGTTTGTTGGGAGAAAAATGTAATTCCAAAATTCAAAAGTGGAAAAAATGGCTTACTTTTTAGAATATAAAGTCACCTTTCTAAAGCCAAAAGAGATAAATTAGTAGTCTTAAATTTAAATTATTAAAAACTCTCAATCAATTAAACTAATTGATTCCAATAAAATGGAATACAACTACGAAAAAATTGTTTGTAAATATAAAATAACCCTTTAACATTAAAAACAACATATAGATTAAACCACTCAACTAATACAGATACCTTATTTGATTTGTGCAAGGTCAATCAAGATGTTATTTGCATGGTAGCCAAAAGGTATGATAATGCAATTACTACATCACCCAAACATGAATGACATCGGTTAAATACTATGAATGACCAATGTAACTATCTCCTATGCCAATATTGAGGACAAAACACACACACAAAGTTGGTCATGTGGAGTCAATGTTTGGTACCTAATATCCCTTTAATATGCATACATCAATTGTAGTTGTTTGCATAATTAATAGTTGAAGCACATATATACAAATCTCAAAATGAAGCTAATAAAAGGGTGTATTAGCAACAAAATCATTCTTATCTATTTGAATGTTATGAAACCATTCTTTTCATATTGAATGCTTAATAAACATCATAAACATCAAATTCATTTAATCTAATAATTTGAATAATAGTTGAGGCAGTAATGATCATATATAAATAAAATTTTAAACCTAATAATAACCAAACATGACCTAATCTATAATATCTCAATGACTACTGACACACACATTAGTGAATCAATAATAATACATCCAGAGCCAATGAAAAAGTGCATGAAAACATGTCAAATGAATATTAATTGAATATCCTCAAATATAATATAAACTAGACATCTAGAGTGGTCATAGATTCCATAGTGAGTGGTTGTAAGATGGGTTTGAGGGCTTTTGTCACCGTTGTTGATCTTTGTGCCTTTTCTTTTAGATCATATGCATAATTTTGGGCATGGATTATATCATGAACCATTATTGATGTATGCACAAGTATATATATATATAAAATATGTATTAACATGTCTATGTAAATACTAATTATATAATTAATAATGTAAGTAATCTAATATAAATTATGATATCATATATAAACTAAATGCATATCCTTATCATGATAAAAATAAATATATTATAAAAAAATTAAATTGTTTACAAACTAATATTGATTTAATATTCAATTAATAAACATTCTTAACTTAGTGACCAATAGTCGCATCTATGAGTCATATCATCAGAGAAAAGACATATAAATGGGTTATTTTTGTACTTAAGTAACCACTGATTACACTTGTGATTTCTTCTCACCACACTCTACCTTTGGCATTTTCCTTTTGCAAATCTGATTGGAGATAGAGATGGAGATGGAGTTGGAGTTGGAGTTGCAACCATTTTTTTATACCCACCCTAAAAGTTCAAAACTAAAAGCAATGAAGGTGTTGTTGGAGTCATTCACCATCCAGATGGAGTGACCTTTAGTTGATCATCAGAGATATGAGTAATTCCAAGTTTATCTTGAAGAGATTGGAGATAACTACACTCACATTCATCTCATAGTTTAAGTGTTTGAATGAATGCATGATTTCAACGACCTCTATTAGATTGGATAGTACAAGGGACTCGGGAATAACAACCTTCTCTAATTTTCAATTTTTATTTATTTATTTATCTATATGGAATTTTTATGAGGATTTAAGAACATCATTTTGATGTCATATTTTCTATTAGGACTCTTGATTAAATAATAGTAGTTAGGTTGATTTTATCTTTGTTAAATAAATTGTGCATGGTGTTAATCTTTAAGTTCCTCATACTAAGTACAAATATCTTTGTAGATAGTGAATATCATTATGTCTCTACTATACTCTTATGCAAAATATGAAAATTCTCTCTTCCTAAGCTTCCCTCAACCACACCTAAAATTATGTGATCTTCTCTTCAATTTAACAATTAACAACTTGCTTTCCCCTTTATAAAGGCCTCTAAATAGTGTTTCTTCCTTGTGTTTACAAGTTGGATTAACATTTTCAAAGTAATATGTTTTATTTCATCTAATAAGATTTTACTAATTGTTGTCCCATTTTTTCTATAAAGAAAATTATTTTGTCATTGCTATTAGGATATTCATGCAACTTGATATTCCCTTTGCTCAACCATTTCCTATTTTGTTTCATCCATGTTTTCTTCCTACAATTAAGAGCCTCCTCCATCGCAATTTTGGACTAACATTGGTTATTTGTATTCTATAATGTCCACCAAGGAACCCTCAAAACATAAGGTAAAACATGAACTGGTATTTTATTTTATTTTTTGCAATAATAATATTAACAAGTGGATAAAATCATTCAAATGCATAAGCAATAATATAATAAACACAATTTTACATAAGTGGAAATCTTCACACAGCTCCCAAGGTTCCAAGATAATGCAAACACACACTCAAACCAAAGTACAAATATTCTCAAGATTTCCTAACAAGAGCTCAAACAAAGACTAAAAAGTTACGAGAGGTTAAGTTAGATAAGAACTCACAACTACTAATAGAGGAGACTAGATCATCCACAAAATCTATCTAAACAAATATTCAATTTAAGCACCAATAAAAAAGTATTCCTATGATGAATACACATGCAATGTTCATATATTAGGTTATAAAATCATATAACACTTATCAAGGAATCAAGCAATGGCCACTCATCATTCAAAGCTAAGCTAAACAGTTAATTATAATATAGATGCCAAGGTAGGTAAAGACATTGAACTACATAGGCATTTATCAACAAACATAAAGATTGATCCACAAAAATTACCACCTGATTATAGTATCTCAATCCAAAGAGGCAAACACACAAAAGTTTATAGATGTTGATTCACTAAACACAGATTTAGATCCAAAGTTGAGAGATTTTATTTAGAAATGATATTCTCAAACTAGTGGCCCAATGATGTCATTCTACAAGCAGAGGCATCAATCAACATAGATGTCAAAATGTAGGCATAAACATCAATTTGAAAGTTACTCACAAAACTTTAAAAAACTAACCAAAATCATAGGTTGGCTCCAACATACAAAAAAAAGTGCAACTAGCTCCACATCAGAGAGTACCAAATATACATATTTAAGGCTAAAAATACTCTAAGTAGGAAAACTATCATCAAGAATAAAATGATGCCTAAATAGCATAGGCATTGAAAAAAAGAGAAAAGTAATAGAAATGAGCACAAGATGCTCACTACTAAAGTCAGTAGATCCACCCCACCACTTGTACATTGGTATCCAATAGTGACATGTCACACCACCTGACCATGTGGACCATCAGGCCCACCCCTTTGCACTCATAGAGATTGTTACATAGTCAAAACAAGAACAATACACACAAGGAAATAAGGGTAACACACATGTCATACATGTTATATAGTCAAAAAGTGGCATAACATGCCCAATGTAATCTCATAGTTTAAAGGACAATAAGTCACGTATACACAAGGTCACTTCTCAGACCTAAATAATGGTTTGATGCATGAGAGTGTCATCATATGGATTAAGGTAACCCATACAGATTTGATCAATCCATCTCAAACAAAAAAGGTTGTACTAAGTCTTCGATCAAGGTTAGTAATAGCTAAGATGGGTCTTATCTTCAATCAACATCATAGTTGGCCAAATAACCTTCAATCAACATCCTTAGATGGTCTGACAAAGAAATACCTTTGATCAACATCCTCAAACATATAGGTAATGTTATTAATTCATGTCAATATGCTTTTTCTTATTTATTTATTTTAGTTAGCGATATTTACTGAGAACTCTTCATGGGTTACTCTAGTGACCAGTTTGTCCTGACTTGTCTTAGAGACCCACTCCACTCTACTACTCATACACCATATGACATCATCATGTTATAACAAGAGGTATAATACAAGATAATTCAATAAGAACCATGAAGAAATTAAAGACTTAAAATTCATAAAACCATAGTGAAGCATGGTAAGCTTGATTGGACTCAAAGCAAGAGCATGAGTTTGTTAAAGATCCTGTAAAGCATAACTCAATTATGCTCATGATGTGGTCTCAAACATAAATATCAATAAATCAAGAAGCAATCTCAAATCAAGCATCAAATAAGACAATAAGAAAAATAGACAACAAAATTTATTCATGAAACATGGGTCAATGAGTTTGACTCAAAATCACACAGTTAAATCCTAATAGAAATATCACAATTTGACTTGCTGTGGAAATTATCTCCTACTTATCAACATTCAACACATCGCATTGCCAAGAGCATAGATTCTATGGAAAAACTCAATCAAGCACACACACACACACACACACACACACACACACACACACACACACACACACACACACACACACAAAAACAATAAATCCCACAAACATATGACTCAATCAAATTCTCTGAATTCAATAACCACAAAATTCATTTATGAAATAAAACTTGGTCCTAAATTTTTCCTTCATTAATGATCCTTCGGTAAACACCAAAATTCCAAACTTGAAATCTATCAAACTATGGAAAGCTTGTTGGACTCATGTTACCCAACAACACATTTATCAAATAAAATTCCTATTCCTAGAATATATTAAAAAAAAGGGCAACATAACATTATACGAATTAAATGTTAAAATACATAAAATGCATAAAAGTCCAAATGTGCATGGAATTGAATCAAACATGTGGGGAAAGGCATAAAATTCATCCCATTATACAAATGCAACCAACCCACAATTACATAATTGACCAATGAAAGATTTATGAGGACTCAAGTCTCATTTAATGACAAAAACCAATAATAGAAGAGAATGCTTGAATCATCATGGATACAAACAAGAATGTGAACACAATGAAGCAATCCTAACATGAAACCAACAAGTCAATTCCTAGAAAATTTTGACAACCGAATTGAACCCAACTAGAAAATATCAATTTTCTCCATGTTTTTGGAGAAAAATGTGATTCCCAAATATAAAAGTGGAAAAAATGACTTACTTTTTAGAATATAAAGTCACCTTTCTAAAGCCAAAAGGGATGAAATAATACTCTTAAATTTAAATTCCTAAAAACTCCCACTCAATTAAATTAATCAATTCCAATAAAATGGAATAAAACTAGGACAA
Organism: Cupressus sempervirens; assembly: GCA_028749045.1. Classification (NCBI taxonomy): domain Eukaryota; kingdom Viridiplantae; phylum Streptophyta; class Pinopsida; order Cupressales; family Cupressaceae; genus Cupressus; species Cupressus sempervirens. Next base: position 293,659,161 of record CM053788.1, on the reverse strand, counting down.
AATTGTTTGTAAATATTAAATAACCCTTTAACATACAAATTAAATCCCTCAACTAATGCATATACCTTATTAGATGTGTGCAAGGTTAATCAAGATTTTAGTTGCACAATAGCCAAAGATATAATAATGCAATTACTACATCACCCAAACATGAATGACATTGGTTAAATACTATGAATGACCAATGTAACTATCTCCTATGCCAATATTGAGGAAAAGACACACTCAAAATTGGTCAAGTGGGGTCAATGTCTAGTACCTAATATCCCTCCAACATGCACATATCAAGTGTAGTTTTTTGCATAATTAATAGTTGAAGCACATATATACAAATCTAAAAATGAAGCTAGTGAAAGGGGGTATTAGCAGTAGAATCATTCTTATGTAGTTGAATGTTATGAAACAATTATTTTCATATTTGATGCCTAATAAACATCATAAACATCAATTTCATTTAATCTAATCCTTTCAATTATAGTTGAGGCAATAATGATCATATATAAATAAATTCTTGAACCTAATAATAAGCAAACATATTGATCTATGATATCCCAATGACTATTGGCACACACATTAGTGAATCAATAATAACACATCCATAGCCAATGTTAGAAACATTAGAGAAGTACATGAAAACATGTCAAATCAATATTAATTGAATATCCTTGGATATAATATAAACTAGACATCTAGAGTGGTCATAGATTCCATAGTGAATGGTTGTAAGATGAATTTGGGGGCATTTGTCACCATTGTCGATCTTTGTGCCTTGCCTTTAAGATCATGTGCATTATTTTGGGCATGGATAAGCTACATTCTAACTAGCATTTTATTGGTTATTATTTAAATTGATTTGATGGGAGAAGGTCTTAGGGAGGAGCATAGAAATCATATGGGTTTAAAGATCCATCTCCCTTTGTATAATCTCAATGATTGAAGAGGTTTATGAGGCAAGGATACCAATTGTATGTCGCATTGATTATAGATTTGGAGGATGATGAGAGTGAGGGAGCATCTCTTGATGATCACCCACTTCTCTTAGAGTATGTATATGTCTTTCCCAGTGAGATTCTAGGAATGTCTCCAAAGAACATATTGATTTCCCTTTATTGAGCTTATTATTGGAGTAAATCCTATTTGTTGAGGACCGTACCTTATGACCACTTAGGAATTGAGTGAGGTGAGGTTGCATTTAGAGGAGTTGTTGTAAAAGGGCCATATTCCCCCTAATTTTTTTTCCTTGGGGAGCATCAGTTATATTGGTAAAGAAGAAGAGTGGATCTCTTCAGTTGTGCATTGATCATTGTCAATTGAATGATCTATCAATAAATAATTGATGCTTATTGATGAGTATAGATGATTTATTTGACTAGATGAAGTATTCCAAAGTGCTCTTTAATATATATACATATGAATCGGGGTACTATCACCTACATACCCATGAGGTTGACATTTAATGTAATATCATTTTCCATGGTCATCATTCATTCATAGTTGTTGTGTTTGATTCAACTAATGATCTTTTGGTATTCATGAGCTTTATGAATGGTGATTTTAACATTTATTTGGACATGTTTGTTCTAGTGATTATTGATGACATTTAGCATTGTCCAATTCCACTGAGGAGCATAAGAACCATTTGTGGTAGGCATTGCAATGTCTTTGGGATAATCATTTGTATGACAGTTTTGCAAAATATGTGTTTTTCAAGACCAAGGTGGGATATTTGGTGCTTATTGTCTTTAGCTAAAATGTGGCAATGAATCCTTCTAAGATTCATTCTATCTTGGAATGACCAGTGCCAACCAATGTGCCAAAGTTATGCAGTTTCAGGGGTTTATAAAGATATTATTATTTTGGCATGGATTAGCTACATTCTTACTAGGATTGTATTGGTTATCATTGAAATTTGATTTGATGTGAGAATGCCTTACGGACGAGTGTAGAAATCATATGGGTTTAAAGATCCATCTCCCTTTGAATAATCCATTCAATGGAATTGAAAAGGGTTTATGAGGCAAAGATGCCAATTGTATGTTGTATTGGTTATAGATCTGGAGAATGGTGAGAATAAGGGGCATCTCTTGATGATCACCCACTTCTCTTAGAGTATGTATATGTCTTTCCCATTGAAATTCTAGGAATGCCTCAAAACAACGATCTTCATTTCTATTAATTGAGCTTTTTCTTAGAGTAGAGCCTATTTGTTGAGAACCATGTACCTTATGACCACTTAGGAATTCCATGAGATTAAGTTGCATTTAGAGGAGTTGTTGTAAAAGGGCCATATTCCCCCTAGTATTTATCCTTGGGGAGAATCAATTATATTGGTAAAGAAGAAAGGTGGATCTCTTCCATTATACATTTATCCTTAACAATTGAATGATATATCAATAAATAATTGATGCCTATTGTTGAGTATAGATGATTTACTTAACTAGATGAAGCGTTCCAAAGAGTGATCTTTAATATTTATATGGATTGAGGTACCATCAAGTGTATATCTATGAGGTTAACATTTAATGTAATATTATTTGTTATGGTTGTTATTAGTTCATAGTTGTCTTGTTTGATTCAACTAATGATCTTTTGGTATTCGTGAGCTTAATGAATGGTATTTTGTACATTTATTTGGACATATTTGTCATAGTGTTCCTTGATGACATTTTAGTATATTCCAAGTCCATGGAAGAGCATGAGAACCATTTTTGGTAGGCATTGCAATGTATTTAAGATAATCATTTATATGGAAATTTTGCAAAATGTGTGATCTTCAAGACCAAGGTAGGATATTTAGGGCATATTGTCTTTAGGGATGGTATGGAAATGGATCCCTCTAAGATTCATTCTATCTTGGAATGACCTTTGTCAACTAATGTACCAAAGATATGTAGTTCCAAGGGTTTATAAGGATATTATTGTCAATTTGTGAAATAAGCGTTCACTAGTACATTAAGCCTCCATTTTTTACCAAACTTTTGATGACATGCCAATTTGGCTTGTCAAATTTACTTTTTTTTAATATGATCCCGATAAGATCAAAATTTTGACATAATTTAAGTTATTTGTCAAAATTTTGACATTTATAAACAAAAAGAAAAGAAAAGTGAAACACTTCATTTTGGATCCAACAAATTGCGGGTGCATGTAGGAGGGGTTTTGTCATTCGTTCTTAGGCAATAGAAAGAGTGATCATGGGGGATATAAGAAATAGTTAAATGTAGTAGTGGAGAGGGAAGGAAAAGGTGGAGCTAAGGAAGGGATATAGGATTCGTGTAGATTTGGGGAATGACTCTTCACCACAATGGAAGAAACAACCAATTGCAACTAGATGTACATGAGCTTGGTATGAAAGAAATTGTGTGTTTGTTTCAACAACTAATCTGGAAGCATTGATCTAGGTGCTTCCTCTTCTAATATTTTTATTTTCATTGAGTCTTGTTATAGTATAACTGGTTGTAAAGATCAATTGTATGTCAAAGATTTTAGAGAAAACTCAATCTTTTTCTTATAAATGAGCATTATAGTCTACAACTAAGAAACCCTGATGTTAGTGTTAGTTTGTGGTGACTGATCAAGGAAGTATTGTACATACTTCATAAATTATTTGGGGTTTAGGGCAAAATTTTGGGCTACTATTAAAAAAAATTTGGGCTACTATTGGCCAATGGCTAATATTCACCAATTGGCTATTGCTTATATTCACCAATTTATGGCTGAAATATTTTAACCTTAAAGTGGCAAAAATACTTGTATAAAAGGACTTAGGGTTAGGGATTGTTTAATAAGGCATGATGCAAAAATTGGTTCTTGTGGCGGTATTAAGCTATAAGGGATTATAGATTGTAATCAGGTTGTAATCACTAGATCATCGTAATATTGGACTTGCTATTTGGTGGACGTAGCCCATGGATTAGGTGAACCATATTAAAACTTGGTGTCTTGTGTTCTTTTCTGTGTGATCTATTATTTTTTGATATTTCTTATATTTGCATGTAATTTTTATTTATGTTTGTGGTTAAATCCTAACAAGTGGTATCAGAGCGAGGTTATTTTTTTCCCAGTTATCCTTTGCAAGAAAGTCTTACGATTGAGTGGGAGTCTCACAGTTGACTGGGAGTGATGGAAAATGAGGGTAAGTTGAGGGTTGACAAGTTTAATGGGCATAAATTTTAGTTATTGAAGATGCAAATGGAAGGCTATCTTTATCAAAAGGATATATGGAAGCCATTGGAAGGAAAAACCAAGAATCAAGGATCTACATCTAGAAGTGCTTTGAATGCACAAAGCAAAGGCATAATAACTGAAAGAGGAAATGATTCTAGAAATCATGGGAAATCAAGAGGAAAGTCAAAGAGGAAGAGGTGTCAATCCAAAGGAATGAGAGATTGTTGGTATTGTGGTAAAACAGGGCATAAGAAGAAAGATAACTGGACTCGAAAGAACAATGAAGGAGATAACCAGAAGGGAATAAGGAGGCAAATATGGTAAGTAACAAATCTAAAGAGGATGGTTTTCTTCTATCTTTAGAAAGTGTTGATGATTCATAAATTTTAGATTCTGGTGCTTCATTTCATGCTACATCTCATAGAGGTTATTTCATTGATTATGTCCAAGGGAATTTTGGGCTTGTTTATTTGGGGGATAATGAACCCTGTCAGATTGTTGGAAAGGGAAAGGTTAAGATTAATTTGTAGAATGAGAATCATTGGCTACTATATTAGGTAAGACATGTTCCAAGGTTGAGTAGGAATTTAATTTTAGCAGGGCAACTCAGTGATCAGGATTGTGTCATTACTTTTAATGATAAAAATTGGAAGGTTTCAAAAGGTTTTCTTGTAGTAGCAAAAGGTGTGAAAGTAGGCACCTTATATCTTTCTACAGGTCATATTGTTCCTTCTACTTAAATTGTTTCAGAGAAAAATGAATGTTCAGGAATAGTTGCTACAGTTGAGCAGGGAGAACAAATAGTTGTTGTAGATTCTAATACAACGATGTGGCACAACAAACTTGGGCACATGAGTGAGAAAGGTATGAAAAATTTTCATTCAAAGAAAGTTTTACTAGGTCTAAAATGTGATAATATGGATTTCTATGAAAGTTGTGTGTATAGAAAACAAAAGAGAGTGAGTTTTGTGAGAACTAGGAAGGAAAATGAAAGGGAGAAATTAGAGCTTGTGCATATAGATGTATGGGACCAGCTCAAGTATTTTCCCTTGGTGGCTCTCATTATTATGTTACATTTATTGATGATGCAACTAAAAAATTATGAGTTTATTTCCTTAGACATAAATCTGATGTATTTCAAACTTTTAAGAAATGGAAATGCTTGGTTGAAAATGAGATTGGTAAGAAACTAAAATGTCTTAGATCTAATAATGGTGGTGAGTATTGCAGTCATGAATTTGAAGATTATTGCTCTACTAATGGTATTCATAAACAAAAAAATGTCCCAAGGACTCCATAGGAAAATGGAGTGGCTGAACGCATGAACAAGACTATAATGGAGCGTGCAAGGAGCATGAGGTTACATGTTGGGTTTTCCTTACACATGTGGGAAAAGACTGTCAATACTATTTTATATTTGATTAATAGAGGTCCCTCTACTCCTTTGGGTTGTGGTATTCCAGAGGAAGCATGGATTGGTAAGAAGGTGAGTTATTCTTTTATAAAAACTTTTGGTTGTGAAGCATTTGCTCATATAGATTCTGCAAATAGAACCAAGCTAGAAGCTAAGTCAAAGAAATGTGTATTTTTTGGATACAACATTAATGAATTTGGTTATAGACTTTGAGATTTTGAAAATCATAAAATTGTAAGTAAGGATGAACAATATTCAATGAGAAAGTGTTGTACAAAGATTTGTTGCAACAACATGAGAAGAAAGAAGATGATTATGTAGTGTTGGATGATACTCCAGAAGATGATGTTCTAACCATTCCTCATGATGTGCAACAACTGGAACAAAAAATACCACACACACCAGTGAATGTTAGACAATAAAAAAGGCTAATTAGACCTCTAGAAATATTTTCCCCTTCCTTGTATTCTATTTTACTTACTAATGCTAGTGAACTTGAATGTTATGATGAAGTTGTGCAGGTGGATACTAAGATTTGGTGAGAGTCTACAATGAAAGATGAAATGGAATCTTTGCTAAAAAATAAGACATGAGATTTATGCAAGTTGCCTACAAGTAAAAGGGCTTTATAGAATAAGTGGGTTTACAGGTTGAAAGAAGAGGATGGAGGTAAGAAAAGATTTAAAGCTAGGTTCATTGTAAAATGATTTGTACAAAAAAAAGACATTGATTTTGATGAGATATTCTCTCCTATTGTTAAAATGACTTCTATCTATACTATTTAACTATTGTGGCTACTGAAGATTTGCATTTGGAGTAGCTTGATGTTAAAAGCACCTTTCTTCATGGTGATTTGGATGAAGAGATATATATGGCTTAGCCATAGGGATTTGAGGTCAAAGGTAAGGAGAACTTAATGTACCGATTGAAGAAAAGTTTATATGGCTTGAAGCAAGCACCTTTGCAATGGTATTTGAAATTTGATAGTTTTATGCATGAGCATGGATATAGTAGGTGTCATTCAGATCATTGTGTTTACTTTAAGAGGTTGGATGATGATAGCTACATTATTTTGTGTTTATATGTTGATGATATGCTTGTAGTTGGCTCTAACATGGGTCACATTAAGGATTTGAAATGCTAGTTAGCACATGCATTTGATATGAAGGATTTTGAGGTAGCAAAACAAATCCTTTGTATCAAGATTTGTTGAGATAGGAAGAACAAGAAATAGACATTATCTTAGGCTGATTATGTTGAAAAGGTGTTGCAACATTTCTCTATGGAGAATGTTGAAGTTGTGAGCACAACTTTACTTGGTCATTTGAAGTTGACTAAGGAGATGTGTCCCAAGATACAAGAAGAGGAGGATAAGATGTCCAAGGTACCCTATGCTTCAGCTATAGGAAGCTTGATGTATGCTATGGTATCTACAAGGTCAAAAATTGCACATGTAGTGGGAGTCATTAGCAGGTATATTAGTCATCTAGGAATTGGGCATTGGAATGCAGTCAAATGGATTCTTAGATATTTGAAAGGAACAATTAGTAGGTGTTTACAGTTTGGGGGCTCTACTACTAATTTATAGGGATATATTGACTTAGATTTGGCAAGGGATATTGATACCAAACGAAGTACTACAAGTTATGTATTTATTGTTGGTGGGGCAACTGTGAGCTAGGTTTCTATGTTACAGAAGGGTAATGCTTTATCCACTACAGACGCAGAGTATATTGCTACTACAGAGGCAGCCAAGAAGATGATATGGCTTCAGTTCTTGGAAAAATTGGGACACCCTTAGAGGGATAATTATTTGTTTACAGATAGTCAAAGTGCCATTTATCTTGCAAAGAATTTAGCTCTACATTTAAAGACAAAACACATTTAGTTGTAGTACCATTTTGTTCGATTAGTTTTGGATGATGGATAGTTAATGTTGGACAAGATACATATACATAACAATCCAACATATATGTTTACAAAGGTAGTGACAAGGGAGAAGCTGAATTCCTCTTCAGCTTCAATTGGTCTTCTAGACTGAATAGGAATAAAAGAATGACAGATTCTAGGGTGGTTTGATCCAGTGGGAGCCCCATGTGGTAGTAGTATTGCTACAGGATCAGTCTCCAAGTGGGAGATTGTTGTCTAGTGTGGAGTTTGATTAGTCCCCAAGTGGGAGATTGTTAGTTTGTGTGACTAATTAGGGAAGTATTGTACATAAAATTTTTTGGGCAACTATTCGCCAATGGTGGACTACTATTTACCAATGGCTAATATTCGCCAATGGCTAATATTCACCAATTGGCTATTGATTATATTCTTCAATTTATGGCCGACATGTTTTGACCCTAAAGCAACAAAAATACTTGTATAAAAGGCCTTAGGGTTAGAGATTGTTTAACAAGGTGTGATGCAAAAATTGGTTCTTGCAGTGGTATTGAGCTGTAAGGGATTAGAGATTATAATCAGGTTGTAATCACTGGATCATAATAATATTGGACTTGTTGTTTGGTGGATATAGCTAGGGATTGGGTGAACCACTTTAAAACTTGGTGTCTTGTGTTATTTTTTGTGTGATCTATTATTTTTTGATATTGTTTATATTTGCATGTAATTGCTATTTCTATCCATGGTTAAATCTTAACAGTTAGCAAGAAATTGAGCTAAACATCAAAATACAAGAAAATTTTAGGTATTCGTACCGACTATTCATTTTTGGTATAATTGCTTGCCTTAATCGGACTTGTGTTGAAATTCTTGAGCCTTGTAGTATCACATGATAGGTTAGTTAAATAATTTCTTGTCATATCATGTAAATGAAACTCTTAGGAGTAGATGTTGGCATAAGTGCATATTCTTCCACAAATATGTACCTGTAATAACATATAATATTCTTTTTCTTTGTATGTCCTATTCAGAGGATGAACATAAAGCCATTGTTCTTTATCTAGATAGAACATGATCAAATGAAATGAACCATTAATGTTCATAGAGACAAGCATTTTGGTCATTTGTTTCTTCTTTATTTTACCTAGAATCATTAGGAGTCTTAGGAGTAGATGTTGGCATAAGTGCATATTCTTCCACAAAATATGTACCTGCAATAACATATAATATTCTTTTTCTTTGTATGTCCTATTCAGAGGATGAACATAAAGCCATTGTTCTTTATCTAGATAGAACATGATCAAATGAAATGAACCATTAATGTTCATAGAGACAAGCATTTTGGTCATTTGTTTCTTCTTTATTTTACCTAGAATCATTAGGAGTCTTAGGAGTAGAAGTTGGCATAAGTGCATATTCTTCCACAAAATATGTACCTACAATAACAGAAAATATTCTTTTTCTTTGTATCGCCTATTTAGAGGATGGACATAAAGCCATTGTTCTTTATCTAGATAGAACATGATCAAATGAAATGAACCATTAATGTTCATAGAGACAAGCATTTTGGTCATTTGTTTCTTCTTTATTTTACCTAGAATCATTCAGAGTCTTATTATAAATGATTTAGTTGAACAATTTACTATGGTGACATCTAGAGTATGTATTTATAAAGTTTTAATAAGGAATGCTACATCATTATTTACAGTTGTGAATGTGAATGATGTTGAAGCTGGAAATAGGATTCTTACCAAGTATAATTGATAGTGTAACATATAGTTCTATTTAGTCTTAAATGGGAAGATTGGATTGTTTAGGAGTGACCAATGGCCATCTTTTATCTGTAGGAGTTTTATGATACCTATAACTTTAGTTTAACAAAAACAAGTCTATATGTGATGTGATGTTAGAGTCTTGATTTCGTTGAGGGTGTCAGATTGATTACTATATTTCTAAAAATTGATCTTATAGACAAACTATCATGGAAGATATGAGTGAAATACTAATTCATAATTTGTTTATACAATGTTGAGAGATGTGGAATTAACTGTTGTGCCTTTGGAACTTATAATTTTATTGCTAATGGAAAATCTAAAAAGTAAAATGGTTGCATTCATTTATCATTTTGTTTCTTCCGTCATGTAAGTAAATTTTATTTTAATAGTTTGAAGTGGGATTAGTGACTTCTAAATAGATATTTTGTTTATCAGTCAAAATGAGGTTGAGTTTCTCAAATTTATGTATAAATGGAAGTCATGTGCATCTATAGTTTAGCTTCATTCACGACTTCTCTTTCACTCATCTTTAAAGACAATATCTAGAATAAAAATTTGTTTCCAACTACTCAAAATAGACCAATGTTGAGAAGTTTTGATCTAACTACTATATCCATAAGAATCGATCTTACCAAGTGTCATCCTAGGTTTGAGTACACAATTCTAACATTTGTAAATACAATAGAGTATTTCAGAACTGTAATTACTTAGAGATGATATAAAATAGAGTGAATATAAAACATAGTGGATTGCAACCCAAACACAATAGTGTGTGATACTATAATTCAAATTCTAAACGATTTTGAAAAGAGGGAGTGGAATTTTCTCATATTTTCATGGCCTCCAGTTGATTGTAGAAGTTTCTAGTGTTCTCATGGCAGATTTGGTTTGATACCGTTGCTGGTCAGGGAAGGCAATGTTACAGATTCGAGCTCTGGCACTCAATGCCTAAAGGTTGAGTTGTTTGCAATGAATTTAATTATAAGTTTTACAAAAAAATTGTCATCTCCATCATGAATTTTGTGCTCCGAACAATAGGAGACGATTGTCTTGAAAGAATGGCATGCCTTGAGCTAGAAGAGGGAAATCACAGGTGCCTTGGATTATAGAGGCCATGGAACTCACACGGAAAAAGGCGGATCTCCCTCATCCAGAATGGATCTCTCAGCTATGACATTCTCACCGAACAAGATGTTAGATATGCTTTGCTCTTCCAATTGGATTTCCCCAGTGACTCCATTGCCATTAGAGCATTCCGCGTTGTTCAGAAAGAACTCTCATGCTCTGCTCACTAGAAAACAATTAATATTGCTCCTTGGATTATTACAGTGGCTGCTACAATTGACAAGGATTTTTCAAATTTAGGGAACAGAAAAATGTTTAAAGTGAGACCGCTAGAATTCAGCCTCCCCTATTTTTGGGAATTCATAATTTTTGGTTTTACTAGAATTGGAAAAAATTAAAAAAACATTTATAACAAAACACCCATAAAATCATGGCTGCCATGACCATCGCCGGTCATTTCTCCACATATACTGCCAATATAACTACACAAAGAAATTTGAAAGTTCTAATGGATAATGACTTATATCATTTATGGATTATAGAGAATATCCAAGATAATGGTGATTTTGCATCAAATCCCATTTTTTTTATTAGCCATTTTGGTTCACTTCCCAATTCCAGCTCCTCAGCTAATGGCAGTTTTTGCGGCAAATTTGTCATTCATTTTCTGAGTGACAGAAGTCTCTCTTTCCTATCAAAGAATCATCTCGTGTCGGTGGATTCTACCAAAATTTTCTGTGGCCAGTTGGAATCCAGACACATCACAAGTACTTGTGGTCATTTTCCACAAGCGATAATGAATCGCAAGGCAAGAAGGAAGAATGGAAGGGGGTTTTATAGTCTACGACACTATGCCATAGTTTTTGGGTTTACGTATGGTGACAGTGATATGTGACTACCTCGTACTTTTTTTCGAGAGGCGCTTGGTGCTACAAACGAGGCGTACATACCCTATCTGCCAGTGGGATTTGAACTTGTGAACCTCTCTTTCAAGAGTACAAGTTCTCCACCACTGGACAATCGATTGTTTTGCACTTGGCCATTTTCCAGAATTATAAAAAAGAGTCCCCCTTTTGGGTCAAGAATGAAAGGTGGATGAGGAAATGGGACAAAAAAAGTTTGGATTTGATGGATAGCTGTACCCCAGAGTATAGGAAATCAAATATTATTATTTTTAATAAGTGCCACTGTTGGACTCAAGAAGAAACTTCCAAAGGGTAAATGTCTGATATAATAAATTATTTTCTGAGCTCATTAGATTATCGACCACAAAATAACTTTGATATGGGGTTATGTTGAGAGTTGGTGAAAATCAATATAAACAAAGGTCGCAAGCGCCAAAGTTTCTCCTTCATGATTTTATGGTTGATTGAAGTAGGTTTTGGTTAAAATATAATGTATTTAGTTTAATAAAATAACAAATAAATAGTAATGACAAATAGAATATTATAGTGGCAAGCTAAATTAAATTACAGAGTATAGTCAATATATTATTAAATTATATAACTGCAATGATATATATTAATTAAAATAGTAAAAGAATATATAAATAAATATTATAGTATCATGGTAAATTAAAATTAGATGACATCGGAAAGAACATTTATGAGACCAAAGATATTTATGAACTAATTATATATAAGATATAGATAAAATTATATAATTTTTTAAAAAAAGAGTTAAATTGATTAATTTTAATGATGAAATTGTTTGATATATCTTGTTTAAGCGATAAATTCATCTAATTGAAGAAGGTGGACAATATTCTTAAGCTTAAATCTAATGCATAAAAATAAATAAACAAATTAATTTAAAAATAACATTTATGCTTTAAAAAAACCAAATACACTTATCATAAATAAAGTTGATAATATACAAAGCTAAACAATTTGAACTTTATTAAAATTGATACAAAATTAGTATTATGTATTTTAAAGTATAAATTAAAAATATCAATATAATAAAAATTATATATAAAAATAAAAAATAAACAATAAATCTATTAAAAGCATTGGTTTAGATATGTCAAAATAAAAGAAACTAAATTCTAATTTAAACTTATATATAAATTAAAATTAAAATAAATATGAAATTAAGCTATATAAAAAATATTTTTTGGAAATTGACAATTTAAAAGAGTTAAAATGTCTATATTTGATTAAAATACCTATACTTTTTTAAATTAAATAATTGAGAGAACAAAAAGAGGTACAGTATCAAAAGAGGGGGGGAGGCGAGCCTCAACCACCAAGATCAAAGTCCAACAATCAGCTTGAATCAGCCAACTAACGCATTAAGTAGCAGTGGTAACAATATTACAAAAAGAGGAGACAAATAAGCTATTCCAAAACATCATCATGATCATTGAACCAAGCTATCCATCCTAGCTCTCCTTCCATCCACACGACTTTCTTCCGCTCGAGAAGTTGAGCAAAGGAGTCATGTCTATCAAAAAAGGAGCCTCTGTTCGCACGTATTTCCTTGAGCAACTCCTTAAGAGCTTTTCCAAAAGCAGTCTGGTTATCAAGAATGCTAGCCAATTCCAACCCATGCCTCATCTCATAAATGAACATAGTAGTGAGCCCATCATGGAGGAATCTTTTTAGCTTGTCCATCTCGAGCTTCATAATGCAGCAAATCTGCGAGACAATCTTAAAACAGATAAATTTCAAATGAAACAAAGTAAGGGATCTACCAATATCTTGAAATTTTTCCTCATTTCTACATTTCCAAATAAACCAAAGAATGTGAGAGGATAGAATATTCCAGAAAAAATTAGCATCCTTTTTAAGACCAAATAAGTTGCCAAGAATGGTGCCTAAAACAGGAACATGATCAGCTATAGAAATTCCAAAAAACTTTCATATAATCCCACCAAATTGACAAGTAAAAAATATATGCCTTAAATTTTCAGGAACCCTACAAATAGTACAAAGTTCAGCATCACCAACATGATTTTTAATAGGAAGTCTATCGAGAAGAAGCTGCCATTTAAAATGTAAGATTTTGGGGGGAATATGTGATTTCCAAAATCTGTCAAGAATTTTTTGCCATTCAAGAGAGTTCAAGTTCATATACCAAGTAGTATTAAGGTAAAAAATAACAGAGTTGTCATTATTGAGAACCTTATATATATCTTTAGCTTTAGTTTTATGTAGGAGAGATCCATCATCCCAACGGAAATTTATAAATCTATGAGAGTCCACATCACACCTGCAAGGAAGATTAAGAGTGCGGCAGGCATTAGTAACCATATTATATGTACGTTTATGGGAGATAGGAAGATCGAACTTGATTCTAATATCCTGCCAACTAACAAAGTTATCATTCTCCAAAATGTCACTAAAGCTCTGGATGCCAAGGTTGTTCCAAAATTTCGTAGAACAACCTTGAGTCATGGCAAGAGGCTTACCATTATGATGCAGATTCCACCATATACTTGATTAAAATATCTATATTTAATAGCATTTTACAAATTACAAAAATAAACATCAATTAAAAGTGATTGTCTTTTTTTAAAAAAGTTTGTCCACTAGTCACAAATGTGGAAAAGGTAAAATTGAAATTAATGCATTCATGAGGTGTTAGGAAAATGATTATTTTTTAATAAAATTTATCCACTTGTCACAAGAAAAGAAAAGATAAAGTTGCAATTAATGCTTGCATTAATAGAGGTGTTGGAAAAAATAGTTGTATTTTTGTTGAAGAAAATTAAATTTTTTCATTGCCTTTTTCCTCATGAGCCAATAAGATTTTCAAAAAATTGTATTTTTCAATTCCAAAAAATCATGCAAATTACAAAACCTTTTGCAAACATTACTATATGAATGAAATCTAAAATCTGATTGGTGCAGCTATTAATACAATGGACTAAGTGAAAGCATAAGTTACCTGCCGTAGGCAGGAACTAATAATATGTCCCTTTTCAAGTAGTAAGAGACAATTTCGTGTAGTGTAAGTTTTGGCTAGGAACAACTCTCATTTCTCTCAACAAAAATCAAATTACAGATTATAAGAATATATTATTTTAAAATTATATTTTCAATTTCTGCTTCTAAAATTGATTAATTTAAATTTTAAAATTATATTTTCAATTTTAGCTTCTAAAATTGATTAATTTAAATGTTAAAATTATATTGTCAGTCTGTTTCTAGAATTGATTATGTAAAATTAAATATTTAAAGATAAAATTAAGTGGAAGAGTAAAACTTAAAAAGATATAGTTAATTTGTTCTATCCCAGTGTCTTAATATTCGATTAGTAATTTTTTAAGTCAAAATTTGGCTATCTCAAACTATAAGGTTATTGTGTAAGTGTTATTTTGTAGTTGAGCTAAGGCTTTAATATCAATTATGTACATGTATATCTTAATGAAAGATACCAATTGTATAGGTGACTTTGGAAGTTTCTTTCCAAAAAATTATTAGAAAAAAAATGTTATCAAGATATCTATATTTTTATAGAAAAATAATAATCAAAGGACAAAGATCTCTAAAATATAGTCACTTCTTTTTTTTAAATGAAAAGGGGTAAAAATTTATTCAATCAACTTCAGATTACAAAGTAAAGGCTTGAGGCCCACATAAGCACTACATATGCTTATCCTCTAATAACAGTTGGTCAATAATCCCACAATAATCAGGAAGTAATCCATACCTACCACTAATATCCCACCTATCCACATTCTCTGAAGCCCACTTTGCCAAACAATCTGCCACATGATTCCATTCACGAGGGATATGACGAAAGGAGATAGATTCCAAGGCACAACACATATATAAAATCTATCTTACCAAAGAGGCTAGCTCCCAATTAACATTCTCCAACCTCTGGTTATTTAGCATATCAACTACAATCTGAGAGTCCGACTCACAAATGATCTTCTTCTAGCCTAAAGAGCATCCTCTCTCAACAGTAGACTTAATGGCCAAGGCCTCCATCAAATTATTAGAGTGTTGACCCTTATAGATGGAGAAAAGAAAAACCACCCCACCCTCATTATTTCTACCTATAGCCCCAATGCCAGCATGACCAGGATTCCCACTAGAAGAACCATCAGTATTACTCTTCAAGATTCCAACCAGGGGAGGGGTCCATCTCCCAACCCTACATACCCGTTGTTTACCATAACTCTTCCTTCTTCCAAAAGAATGCCCCAGGTTAAATCCATCCAGATTCAAATTCCTCACAATAGCTTGATCACCTGGCTCTATGCTTTCAGACATATCACATTTTGCGAAAATAGTCTCCGGAAGCCTACCAAGAATCTTCCTCCACAGATGAAGGCTATCCAATTTGGAATCACAAAAAATTCTGTGATTCCTTTCCAACCAAAGATTCCAAAGAATAAGAGCTAGTCCAACCATCTAGGCAACCTGTAGAAAGGAGGTCTTCGATGGAGGTCTACCCAAGCTATCCCAAAAGTCAATGAGAGAAGTGGCATGGATACACCCATGGCGCCAGGACTCCCACCATCTATGTCGTATTTCCCTTGAGAAAGGATAGAGGAAAAAAATATGGGAGATACTTTCTTCATTATGCTTGCATAAGAAGCAAATAGAAGGACCCTAGAAGCCTCTTTTGCAAATATTCTCCCACGTGAGACACTTCTTCTAGGCTAACAACCATAAGAAAAAATTACATTTGGGCCAAGATAAATTATTCCAGACCTTCTTCCACCAGTGCACTTCCGTTAAACCATGTAGGTTCCTATCTAAGGTAGCATAGCCCTGGGCCACATAGAATTTTCCTTTTGGACTAGCTAGGACTCCAAGCCAAAACATCCCTCTCCTTAAGGGAGCTACAAAACCTATCCTCCAAGACATGAGAAAGAAGAGCGTGATCCTCTTCAAATCCACCATCCGGCCATTCTTGAGGATCTTTCCAACAAGTCACCTCCACTTGGCCCAAATGCTTGACAACTTTAAAATGCTCCACCTTAATCCAACCAGCATTAGTTAAAGCATGACAAAGAGGCTGAAGATGGGGAAAGCTAGTAATCAAAGGTGGGTGGCCATCCCAAGAGTCCTGCCAAAACAAAGCATCCGATCCACTGTTGCAAATCCAAAATAGGCCCTCCTTAATCAGCTGGGATCCCCTCTTAAGGGTATTCCAAACACAAGAACCTTTCCCCACTAAAGCAATCTGCGACACATCTGAACTATCAACCCTAGGGAGATACTTGTGAGAAAGAATTCTGGCCCAATCCAACTGCTAATTGTTGCACCATCTTTACTACAGCTTAGCGGCTAGTACCATAACAACAAGTGCCATAGACCTGAGAGCAAGGCCCCCAGCATGCTTTGGCCTGCAAACATCCTCCCACTTCACTAAGCTCCACTTTGAAGAGAGGAGGGTACCCGAACAAATAAATTGTCGAGAAAGAGCATCAAAATCCTTCACAAAGGAGGAAGGGGGAACTTGCACACAACATCTATAAATAGGGAGAGTTTGGACCATAGTTTTTAGAAGAATTGTTCTCCCTGCAGAAGAAAACCACCTATTAGTCCAATGATTGACTTTGCTCTGGAACTTATCCAAGATGCCCTGCCAATACATCTGATACTGCAACCCTAGGGCCAAAGGGACCCCAAGGTACATCAGAGGAAGAGAACCAATTTGAAATCCTAGGATCCTAGCAATCCTATTTTGAATGGGCTAAGGGGTATTGAAGAAGTAAATAGAAGATTTGTCATCATTGATGCACTGACCTGAAGCCCTCAAGTAGATATCTAGAGCCCGCCTAAAGTTCTCAGCTTCACTAATTCTTGCAATGCCCATCAATGCAGTATCATCCACAAACTGAAGGTGAGAATAGGAAGGGAGAAAGTTGTCCCAACTCCAACCTTGAATAAGACCCCGCTCCATTTGAGACTTAATGAATTGTCCAAGACCTTCTGCCATGATAATGAATAAATAAGGAGATAAAGGGTCCCCCTGTTGAAGTCCCCAAGAAGCATTAAACAAATCATATGGTTCCCCATTAACAAGAATAGAGTAAGAAGGAGAAGTCACACAGCTAAGAACCTAGTTCATCCACTCCTTCGCAAAACCAAATGCCAAAAGAATATCCTGTACATAGAAATTCCCAGCTCACCCGATCATAAGCTTTAGCCATGTCAAGCTTCATAAACATAGCCCTTTCCTTAGAATTAGCCATAGAATGAATAGTTTCCATTGCAATCACAACCCCATCAAAAATTTGTCTTCCTTCGACAAAACCCCCTTGCTCTGGAGAGATCAGAGAGCTGAGAAGAGGCTTAAGTCTCTCAGCCATCAATTTAGTGATAATCTTATAAACCACATTACAAAGTGCAATAGGTCTAAATTGAGTCAACCGGTTAGCCCCTTCTTGTTTAGGTATAAGAACCAAGAAGGTAAAATTCATGGACCTAAGCATCTGCTTGTTCCTATGAGATTCCTGAACCACCTCAAGGAGATCAAATTTAACTATTTCCCAAAACTCTTGAAAGAACTCAATTAGAAATCCATCAGGGCTGGGAGTCTTACCTTTCTTCATATTAAAAACCACTTTCTCTAGCTCTGGAAACACAATAGGGCGCAAGAGAGCCTCATTCATTTCCTCCGAAACAAGGTGAGGAATGCAATCCAAGATCACCCTCTCCTCCTCCCTAGCATCAATGTCTTTCTTAGAAAAGAGATCTGAAAAATAGTTGATTGCAGCCCTGGAAATCTCAATATTGGAAGAAAGGTGATCCCCTTCAGGCAAAATCAAAGAGGATAAAGAATTCCCCTGACTCCGAGCCTTGACCGTATTATGGAAGAATGTTGTGTTTCTATCCCCCTCCTGAAGCCAGTCAACACGAGATTTTTGCTTCCAAAAAATCTCCTCCCGAAGCTCCCACTCTTCTAATCCTTTAATGGCCAAGGATTCAGCTTCACTTAGGTCAATAGTCCTCCCTTGATCCCGAATCAACCGGGTAATGTTGTCTAACTTAGACTGAGCAGCAATCCTCTGCACCTATAGGTTCCCAAAACATTGTTTATTCCACTTCTTAAGCCTGTACTTAACATGCTGGAGCCTCTTGCAGAAAGTGTACATTGCCATCCCATGCGCTGGCCTCCCCTCGTACCACCAATCCACCATTAAGTCATGCAAACACTGGTCTCTTAACCACATTAATTGAAACTTAAAAGAAGTATTTTTGGTGATTCCATAAGTAGTGACTGAGAGCTTGATGGGCCAATGATCAGAGCCTCTCAAATCAAGAATTTCTGAGCTGGTCATCAACTTATTGTTCATCCAGTAACAAGAAACCAAAAATCTATCCAGTCTTTCTGAGATAGCCTCAGCACCACATCTCTTGTTATTCCATGTGAAAACACCATTGTTTGGCTTCACATCAATGAGCTGCAAGGAATCTATCATATCTCTAAAAAGATTTGTAGAAGGGTCTAGCCTGGCAATCCCCCCTCATTTTTCATTTAGACTAATAATAGAGTTAAAGTCCCCTGCTAGAATCCATGGGAGAAATGGATCTAAGGCACAAATGTTAGCTACTATGAGCCCAAAGATTAGACTTGCCTACAACATTAGTAGGTGCATAAATATTGGAGAGAAGGCATCTTTCACCAGTGTCCAAACAGGAAGCAACCAAAGAAATAGAGGAACGACTAGAAATCCACCATAAGGGAAGAACTTTCCTCGGGTTCCAGAAACAAGCAACCCCCCTTGAACTATTTTGAGCTCCCACCCCTTGCTAGTTGCCTTGGGGCCATATGTGAGGAGCGCAATTAGCTAAGCCATCCACTGCAAGCTTAGTTTCCTGGATAAAAGCCACATCAGGTGACTGAGAATCAATTAATTTCCGAACAACCTTTTGTCTAGGGATACTATTCAACCCCCTAACATTCCATGATAGAACAATCATTTATGGGGGTGAGAGAAATGAGAATCAATGGGTTTCACAGACCCAGATTCAACCAAAGTATCCCCCATAATCTTACCCTCTCTTGATCTATCTTCCTACTACTCCTTGTCGATTTATCAAGAGGTCCCTTTTTAAAAGATTTCTATTGTAAGCCTAATGTAGGATGGGCTTTATTTCCTTTGGCCAGATCTGAGGCCCCTTTAGGAACAGGGGGGTTGGAACCATCTCTATCGAACTCATCATAACCTGTGAACCCTGGTGATCCCCGGTAATCTGAACCTGAGGGTGTAAATCCATATCAATCTGTACATTCTGAGGATCCTTTGAAGGTAGCAACTCATCCTCTTTCTTTTCCTCTTCTTCCTGAACTACATGCAGACTCTTATCCCCAGAAGAAAACTCAACCGAAATACCTTCCTCTTGAACCAGGTCTTCAAGAACATCAAATCTGTTAAACGTACCATCATTGTGTCTATCCAGCCAGGTTCTCTTCTTACCTTTTCCTTTGTTATGGGATTTAATCTGAGTAAAACCCTCCTTATCCATAGGATCAGTAGAAACTGGGGCCTTCCCCTTGTCACCCTTAAGAGGTCCAGAAGTATCCAAAGGAGCAGGCCTGAATCTGGGACACTTACAGAGTAAATGGCCATATTCATGGCAAATACGATATCTGAAAGGAAGGGTAATCCAACTATTGGATCCAAGAAGATGATCCCATACCAATTTCCATAGAATCTAGTAATGGATTGGTTAAATCAACTTCTACACAAATATGAGCATAAGAGATTACCTTACGATCTTGAGTTTGTGTAGCCGCTCCCACCGGCTTTCCAAGCAGTATTGAGATTGAATGAAGAATGTCTTCTCTCCAAAATTCCAGCAGCAGTCTCAACAACTGAATCCACATAGGTACCCTCGAGGGAATCTCCTCGGCTAAATTAAAGCCCGTGTGCCAAAGCTTGATAAAAAGCCCCACCTGATTAAAGAAATAAGGGCCGCCTTCAAATGCCCTATTCCTATCTGACATGCATGAGAAGATAACCAAAAAATAATTATTTGTAGCCAAAATAATCTCCATATCGCCTTCGAGATTCCAAACCTGACGAGCCCAGGAATCCAACGCTGGTAAGGAAAGACGAAGGCCCAAAAATTTGCAAATGAAGGCATGATTTTGCCAATATTCAACATCCTCAGAGATCTGTTCAGGTTGGATGACCAAGACTGATCGATCTTCAGATCTTTTTAGACATCCATTAGCCTTTTTAATTCAAGGAACTCCATTTGAGGATGATCCTCCATCTCCCAATGCAGAATTGTTTATCAGATCTACACCATTGACCAATGCTGAAGAAGATGGCCCAACCATCTCCATTTCCTCAAAAGCAATTTGTGTTAATACTGAGCCCCGATTCACCATAGGGCCAACCCAGCAATCCACCAGTAAAGGAGGAAGGGATAGGAAACCTACAGTTTCCAATCCCCCCACAACCACCAGCCCAAGAACCTGTGAATAAGCCCACACCCAGATACATGACCTAAGCCACAATTAGCAAAACAAATAAACTAAGCTTGCAAAAGTGCCCAAAACACAGCAGATAATTCACCCACGCAATCAACAAAACCCATCCCTGGAGCCCACTGCAGATTAGCAATACCAGATGCCCACCCATGCACATAAACACTAGCACCTCCAACCGACGCCGAGCAAGGAACAACAGGTAGGGCACACGGGCCCTAACACGCACCATCGACCTGCAGAGCGCCATCCCTATATCCTCATACAGTCACTTCTTATAAAGTAAGGTTAATAATAATTTATAATTTCGAATAATTTTTACTATTTATATTTTTCCAATTTTGCTTTAGATTGGAGTTTTAATCGATTTACAAAATTTAATTCCTTTACAGAACATATTAAAAAAAATTAAATCTTTTATAACACACTCAATTAGAAAATTAAAACTTAATAACAAATTATTTAAATTTAAAGAAAATTAAAACTTAATAAAAAATTATTTAAAATTTAAAGAAAATTAAAACTTAATAATAAATTATTTAAAATTTAAAATAATAATTAATCTTTATGTAAAATAAATTATTTTGCATGTGTCCCCACATACATTTAGCCTTTGCACAAGGCAGGGACTCAAGCTCCTTCAGAGCTCTTGTTTTACTTTTCCTCCTCTGTCATGAATGTCAATTGACTTTATTTCCTTATGTTATACTAGTTAGACTAATTGCCAAGATTCATTATGTATCTACTTAATGTGTTGCATTATGGAATGAATAATTTCATGTTTAGAGTACCATACCTTATGATATAGATAAAATTGTACTTTTGGTAGTAAGCAATAATTAGTTGTATGCCTAGGTATAGGCTTGTGTTTAATAAATTCATATAGCCTTGAATGCATTACACATCAATTAATTAATGTTCGTGTCTTTCAATAAGCATGTGATTTATTGTATGCCCATGTGTTGATAGAGCATAAGGAATTCTTTGTTTAAATTCTAAAAGTATTATCTTTAATGTTTTCTTATAGCATGAGTGTGTTGAATACTAAAGGGATGGGTGTCGAATGAAGAATGATATTTTACCTTCTCTTCTAGTGTTAGAAATGGCATTTTTGAGCTTAGGGGATATAACCTTAGAAACTATTATGTTGTTTATGTTCCATAATGACCTATTGTATGTAGGAGTTAAAGAGAAGCAACAATTATGGATGATCCTTTCACTTCATTGTGAAATATGGTGGTAAATTTGATTATCAATGTATATGTTTTCTTTACAAGGTGGACATGTTTTCCTTTAATCACATGGTTTCATTACACGGTTTGTTAAACTGTTCATTGGAATAATCATGCTTGTACCATTCACAAGTTTTTCTAATAATTAACAAATGCCTTTGAATATATATATGTATGTATGTATGTATGTTCCTAATATTAAAATGCTCCCAAGAACTTGCTGAACAAAACTTACATACACTATACATCTTTAAAAGCCAGTATGACCAAAAAATATACACACCCCATTGTTATAACACATAAAAAAACCTTAAAGTGTATCATGATATCCTTATACATCTTTGGACCTTCTTCTCAATGCATTAAGCAACTTTCAAAATTGGAACTTCTTCTCAATGCTTTTCTTACTGATGAAAATCTCATAATACATTATCTCATGAGAAAGGTTTTACATAACATTTTTATAGGAAAGGCCACTGGTAAAGTGTCATTCTAATTTGATGTGGTGTTCTGATGATAGGCTCTTCACTCTCTCCTCTTTACATACACATAAATCAATGATAAAGACAAACTAGGGGGCTACACAATGGAAGCTTTTTTGAGCTGGGGGATTAGAAGGGAAACTAGAAGTTATTAAATTGATTATGTTATAAACTATGCCCCCACCTAGATTTTCTAGTCATTCATTCATTTAGGATTCAACAATGAATATATATTTTGTCTGTTGTTGCACCCTTGTGATCTATGTCTCTACGGCGATATTTTTTTTATTGAAACCTTTTCTTATATATATATTCATTTGATTTATTTATATGTCACCCTTACTGAAGAGATAGTAATATTTTATTATTTTATTACTTTTTATTATATACAAGATATATATTATTTTATTATTTTCAATTATATACAAGATACTACTAATTCTTGTATGTTTATATTTGATATAATTTTATAGCCCGAATATTTGCCTGTGAAGAAAATGTTTAAAATGTTTAGAATTATTGAGATGGGTGGGGGTGAATCAGTTACTCTAGGTCCTTAAGTGCCATTTGAACATTTAAACATAAAACTCTTACCGTTCTTCTTTATCTTTTTGTTTCCTAGTCTCTACTTTTACTTGGTCTCTATTGTAAACAAAAAATATTGTTCCAAATATAACATGCTTTTTTTAATATAAAACATAAAACATATAAAGCATTCAACACAGACTTGACACTACGATTTTATGTGGAAACCCAATTTGGAAAAAACCACCAACAACATGTCACTACTTTTCACTCTTTTGAAGTGAGCTTTGTTAGGATCCAACCCTATTAAAGGTTACAATACACACTATTAAATGTGATATGGTTAGAGGATTTAATCACCCTGTTAGGAGTGACCTTGTCATAGAACTTTGATCATTCCATTTAGAATGTCACCTTGTCAAAGGATTTACACATATTGTTAAGTCCTTCAAATGATTGTTAGGTCAACCTTTGTTAAAAGAATTTTAATACAAACTATTTATAATGATTAGAAAGAAAACAATAGGGTTTTGATCTATATGATTACAACTCACTTTTGCAGGTTCATATCACTAGTCGGTTCATGTGTTGATTCACTACTAAGCTCTCCATTGTCATCTCTATTCTTGATTTGTTCAATAACCCTTCAAGAAATCAGTCTCCCCCCTTCAATAACATTTAAGCCTTCTTTCTCAGATTTCACTTATCACTATCAGCAACATCTACGTAAACAATCTCCTTTAGCTTAGCATTCAATCTCACACTTGTGCACCTCTGATCCACCTTTCTATGTATGCCTCTCTTCACATACACACTTGCACACACATATTTGATTCAACTCTGCACCTCTTTAAATAAGCAATTCTTTATTTACCATTTTCCAAGATCACTGTAGACCTTAGGGTTTATGATCAAGTTCAACATGATTCATTCTATTTGTCCATCTTCTTGATCTTCATCTAGAAACTTCTCTAGAATCTATCTTTTAGATCTTCACCCTTTCTTGCCTTAAATTTAATGATCCAACTCATCAATCTTATCTTCAAAATGGTTTACATCTTATCTTGAAAATGGTTTACATCTCCCAAGAAATCAATTGAGTCAATTAGGAATCACGATTTTGTCAAATTCATCTTCAACAGTGTTAATAATTGTTGGAGTTGATGAAATCCAACTCTGAAGACACCCAAGATCACCTGCATGCAATAATCTGTCAAAGGGAAGCCAAGGAAGGAAGAGCATGGAGCAAGGGAAAACCCCTAAATGGACATGAGAAAGAAATAATGAAAACACAAGAAAACATGTATTTACAATATGCAAGAATGAGATATCAAAATACAATGAAGGAGCTCGAATATAAAGAGCTCAAGGAATCTATTAGAACAAGCTAGAAGATGCTAGGAGATAAGTGTGACAACTAAGCATACATCCACATGAGGTGGAAAGTCCTCGAATAAGGTGAGAAGATAAGTATGACTTAGGAGAGAACAAACTCCTAGACTACAACTAATAAATGAAATGCATTTACCTAAGTAAGCTTAAGTAATAGAATAAATAATTAATTATTAATTATTTACTCTAACACCCCCCCTTAAGTGCAACTTAGGGAAATGTCTTAAGCTCACAAAACTAAGAAATGTAGAAATGCAGAATGGGTCTTGACAACAAGGCCATGTTAGGTACCCATGTACAAATGCAAAAGATGCAACCTCTGAAAATGAGGAAAGAGAGAAAACCACGTGGGAAAAACCCTCCCCCAAAAAGAGGTAAGAACCTAGTGAAGAACTGAAGAAACCTCCAACTAGGGAAATGTCCTCTAAAATAGGAACACAAAGTGATCATGAAGAGCATCACTGAAGCATGAAGAAGCTGCAAATCTGCCATCAGAAAGAAAACTGTCGATCTGAAGAACCTCCAAGGAAGAAGAAGGCATGAACTGAGCGTGTCTATATGATAGATGATCCATCTCATCGAAATGCATAGGTAGCCAGCCACTACAATCGCCTTGTATATAGGATCAACCACTGAATACATAGTTCACACTATCGAACCATTGAACTGAGGATGCATTATAACAAAAACATAACCTCCCCTAATGTAGATGGGGTGAGATGATATGTAACTAAGAAGGTGAGCCAAAAAATATCCTGCAAATGAACCAAGAATGATGAGAGAGGAAGAAGTACAAACACCTATAAAGACACGATCACAACGACACTGCATGGGGCTAATGTTGTAGAAGGGACACTCACTTGACAAAGGGAGAAGGCCTAAAATAGCAAACAGCCATCCCCCCATGGTGCTTTATAAATATAGTGCATGTACAATTGACTAAAAAACAATGTTCATGAACCCGAAATGCAAAAGTGACACTTTATCTTAGTGCTACAAAAGTGCTTAGAAATGATGTCTATAATAACCTGAACAAAGAAAAAGTTGACACAAAAGATAGGACAACCCAAAATAAAAGAAACCATGCCAAGAAAATGATCCTCGGACCTAAAACACTCAAGATATCCACCATAGAGAAAAAATGCCAAAAATATGATAGAAAGAGCATGGGCCAAAATCTAAGTAAAAAGACTACATTTCTGAAAAGATGACAGAACCAACTTTTCAAAAATATAACGTTTTCAAAAAATTGACATGGGACGCAAAAGATATGCATGTCGGAGTCAAAAATATTCAACAAAAAAAGGGCAATAAAAATGCATCAAAATTTAAAAATACCTATACCAATGTCTCCATCTCAGAATTAACCTTCTGACACTTCTTTCGGATTGAAAAAATACTTCCATATGCTCAAGTTATGACCAAAAAATAAGAGTAGGTCCAAAATGACCCGGAGAGGTGAAAAGCGATGATGCAAGTGACGTCGTGCTGATGTCAACAAAATGTAGCATTAAAATTGATAGCTTGTCAGCTATCACAACAAAAAAGAGGCCATGTGGCACTTTGACGTAGCAGGGTGACGTGGCAGGCCACGTGTCACCCTCGCATTGTGCCAAGTGGCGGCAAAACCTACGAACAGTGCTAAGTTGGAGCCAAGTGGTGGAGGAGCACTGCAAGAGTGAAGATCGTTGGTGGAGCAGAGGGATAAGGTGGCACCAAAGCTGAAGAAGCCAGCAGAGTCTGGAGGCACCACCGAAAGGAGCGACTTACCGGCTGCGGAGGAGGCGAGGCGCTGCAAGGGCGGCATAGCCAGTTTGTGGCAGGGTGCGAATGGGGCACAGGTGGCTCTATGATGGCCACTGGGTGGTGCCATGGTGGCATGGCCTACTCTCACTATTTTTAAATTTTTTTCCACGTCGAATCGTCTGTACAGTCCGTACCAAATTTTTTTCGCCTCTCAAAGCTTTGTCTCCAAAATCGACAAGTTTTATATGAATCCTGACTGCAAATAGCCTTCTGGATCCAATGGAAGCATCCATTTGGGTCCAAAGTGCTCCAAAAATTTGTTGTTCCCCTGATTTGAAGAAAAAATGCACAAACAAACTAGGGTTTGTGACTCCAAATCACAGCTTCAAAAAACCTTCAATGAAGCAGCAACAACTTGGCTCTGATACCATGTTGGAGTTGATGAAATCCAACTCTGAAGATGCCCAAGATCACCTGCATGTAATAACCTATCAAAGGGAAGCTGAGGAAGGAAGAGCGTGGAGCAAGGGAAAAACCCTAAACGGACATGAGAGAGAAATAATGCAAACACAAAAAAATATGTATTTACAATATGCAAGAATGAGATATCAAAATACAATGAAGGAGCTCAAATATAAAGAGCTCAAGGAATCTCCTAGAACAAGCTAGAAGATGCTAGGAGATAAGTGTGAAAACTAAGCATACATCCACATGAGGTGGAAAGTCCTCGAACAAGGTGAGAGGATAAGTATGACTTAGGAGAGAACAAACTCCCGTATTGTCAACAACTTATAACAAACTCCTAGACTACAACTAATAAATGAAATGAATTTACCTAAGTAAGCTTAAGTAATAGAATAAATAATTAATTATTTACTCTAACAATAATCACAAAGTTTTGACACTCG
Organism: Cupressus sempervirens; assembly: GCA_028749045.1. Classification (NCBI taxonomy): domain Eukaryota; kingdom Viridiplantae; phylum Streptophyta; class Pinopsida; order Cupressales; family Cupressaceae; genus Cupressus; species Cupressus sempervirens. The sequence continues at coordinate 293,632,161 of CM053788.1, read as the reverse complement.
GTCATCACTTAACACTTGGGTGCTATAAAAATTTCTGGCTTGGCATCGACTAGCTTGCTTGGTTGATACTAATGCTCAGTCAACACTAGATTTGTATGACACTAACTATGGCTCAGTTGACACTAGCATCACTTGACATTCCTTAGCCTTTTACTCTATTGCTCGACTTGGCTTAACTTTGTTGACATAAACAATCACTTTGTCTCATCAAAGTCTAACTAATCAAATGTTCAGTGTATCTTCATTTTCATAACTCAACCTTTCCTCTAGGTGCTATTATTATGAGCAATCTCTCAAATCCTTTTCATCAATCAAATAGATGAGACTTTTAGATTAGGTAGCAATTTTTGTTATCAATAGATTTTACATCAATGAAAAACAACAATTATTCTAATTGTAAGTTTCCAACAAAAAGTCCATGCCTAACAATATGAACCTAGAACAAAATAAGGAGACAATTGCTAGATTGTGGTCTCAGTTCAAAAGAAAAGGTGATGGAAAATGTTATTGTCCTTGCAAAAAATGCAAGGGCTTAGAGAATTGAAGAAATCTAATCACAACAGCTCAGAAAAATTGTAGGCAACATGATCACATTGAAGGGGGAAATTTTTTTGTCCTTTGGTGAATGTGGATTTGCAACTAGTAGAACATGGAGGTGTTAATATCAAAGTAGAAGGTAAGGATCCCATGAAAGAAGATAATTCTGAGGCAGAGAACACAATTGAAGATGTTGGTATTGGCACAACTGATAATGTGTCAGAGAACAAGATTGAAGAATATGTTATTAGTGTGACTGATGAAGATGATCAAGACGATGATTGTAGCACATCTAATGATGCTGATAAAGAGAACTTTGATATACCTATAATTGAAAAGGCATATGAGCCCTTGTAACAAGGCTCCCAAATAATGCTTCTCTCCTATGTATTTTTGTTGGTGAACTTCAAGGTTATGAATGGTATATCCAATGTAAAAATCTCATGTATGCTAAGGTATATTGTCATTTTTACCATCTTCTATGTTAGTGTACCACTAATGTTCTTTATATTAACAATTTTTTTTCCATAGGTTGATAGGTGAGTGTTTGTTACTAGCATCAAATATTTTATCTCACTCTTACTGAGAATTGTCGATCATTATGAAAGATATTAGAATGGAGTATCAAACAATACATGCATACCCAAATGATCATATTATATATCATAAACACCATGAATTTGTAATAAAATGACCTAATTTTCACATTAGCAGATATCAATCAGATCAAAAGCTAAAAAGGTGCCTCACAAGGTTCTTTAGTACATTCTCATTATTCCATCTATGTAATGATTATTTAGGTGCACTAGCTTGGCATAATTTATGGATTACCATGCACATAAGAGAAGTTAAGATGACATTATAGGAATGCATGTGGATGGTTTTGCATTTAAGGACATAGAAGATAGGGGACCACTATTTAAAGAAGAACCTTGTAATTTGAAGCTTTCATTGGCAGAAAATAGTGTTAATTCATTTGGAGAAATGAGATCTGTTTACTCATTTTGGCATTTTTTTGTTATTAACAATAAGATTCCTCCTTGGATGTACATAAATAGGGAGCACATAATGTTGGCTATGATTGTACTAGGTATTTTTTCATTTAATAGTAATCTAAATTAATTTATAAACACAATATCAAAATGGCATAATAATTACGTTTTGTTCATGTTCATTCAACTAGGTAAGGACCAAGTAAAAGATGGAATGGGGTTACTATATACAACATCTCTAGACCAATAGGTGAAATAAAATTTTAATTTTGTGCAATGCTTGTATAGACAATGCATGATACCCCTAGACTAACACATTTTTGTGGTATGTAAAACTGTTAATGCATTTTTTTGGTATGTAATAGTGCTAACACATTTTTATTGTATGTTTAAGTTGTGCATGATAATTGCAATATGAATCTTCTACACATGTCATCCAATGATACATTATCTTGTAGGTCTTCAGACAAAGGAAAAATTTGCATGTTCAATTTGTGGTTCAAAGATGAAATCTTGTCATTCAAAAAGTTTAGGAAAATAGGTGTTCGATGAGCATAGGCACTTTCTCCACAAAAATCATAAGTATCGAATTACCAAAAAACATATTTTCAATGGGAAAGAAGAGACAACATCAAAAGCCACAAAGAATGACACCTCAGATATGGAAGTTGGAATACAATAGAATGAATCATCGAGGTAATGTCATTCCATTTGATGTTCATTCAAATAGCAATGGAAACTAGATTAATACGAGTATCATTCTTTTATTATTAATTTGAAGCCATATAAAAAAACTAAATTTTCTAGAGGATTTTTTGCAAAGATAAGCAATCTCATATCAAAGAAAGGTGATTTTGGGTCAGGGTTGAAAATGCATGATTGGCATACCTTCATCAAGGTAAGTCATGTTCTTCTCTATTTACAATAAATTTGTAAAACTTCATGTACTTTTCATTGTTTTATTTTATAATATATTGAAAAGATCATTATTATTATTGTAGTACATTCTTCCTCTATCTCTCCCACACAAATTTGACAACATGAGTGTCAAACAAGTTATATATGATCTTGAGAAATACATGAGGTTAGAAGTGTTATTTGTTATATTTGTTGTATAGATATTATTTTTATGCCTTGATTTTCTTTTTCTATAATTTATTGTATAATTTTTTTGTAGAGTCTCATTAATATATTTTTGCATAATGAATATCTTCTAGGTGGTTGTCATCTAAATAAATTGATAAAAAATACATAAAGCATTGGAAGATAAAAATTCTCTAGCTTTTGTGTGAGATGCAAAAGTGTCTACCTTCAACATTTTTCAATGCATAAGAACACTACCTCATACATCTATTTGAGGAGATCTAATTGTGTGGACCTGTACCAACTAGGTCAATGTGAATGGTTGAGAGGCACTTGAAATTTTTGAAGGGCTTAGTTTGACAAAGAGAACCTCCTAAGAGTTCCATCATGGAGGGATATATGGTATACCAAACCATGATGCACATTTGTGAATATCTTCCCAAGTTTACAACAAAAATTTATTTAGATCACATTTGGGATCCCAACTCCATTAATAGATTTGAAGGGTAGTACTTGATGGGGAAAGGAAGATTGAAGAAAGTGAGGTAATTATAAGATGTTATTGTAGTTAATTAATTCTTATCTATCATCAATATAAGTTTTTTCTAATTGGTCTATTTATTTTATATAGTTGCTTGTGAGTGGGATGCACTTCATTTGTATATTGGAAACAATATTGATTGAATGACGGTATCAATTGAACGATCGCAACAAAATGGCCACTCATTAACATTGGAAGGTCTTGCTTCATTGGTTAAAGAAGATCATCATAATGGAGATTCTAATGTTACACCAATGGTAATTGATCTAGAAAATGATTGAAGAGGTGGAAAGGTTCATATAAGTTAATGTATCATGATCCATATGTTTAATATTAAATCATGGATGGATGCATACTTTGGACATTTTTGAAAAATAAGAGGTCAAGCACCACAAAGCCATGTACTATAATGGGCATAAATTTCTCATAAAAAAGTTGGATGACACAAAGAGAACTTGTGATTCTGGGATAACTACACTCTTTGAGGTCACTAATATTTCATCTAGAAATGACATGCATCCGCAAAAATTTTAAAACATATATTATGGTGTTTTGGATGATATAATTGAGTTCGACTTTAATTCCTTCAAAGTAGTTCTATTCATTGTCAAATGGTTCAGCCTAAGACTGAATAAAATGATCCTCATAGAACTATTATTGAATATGATAATAGATTTACAATTCTTAATTAAAGGCCATTTGAGCTAGTTAGAAATGAGCCCTATGTTCTTCCAAGCCAATGTGAGCAAGTTTTTTACTTTGGCATTCCACATAAAGAGGGTTGGTCATTTATCGTTAGACATGATCCAAGAGGAAGACCGGTAAATTATAATGTGATTGAAGAAGAAGATATCGAAGAAGTGGAAGATGAAGTAGATGTTGATGATGGAGAAGATGAAGAAGGAGATGGTGGTGGTGGTGGTGGTGGTGGTGGTGGTGGTGGTGGTGGTGATGGTGATGGTGATGGTGATGGTGATGATGACAACGACGATGATGATGATGGTCATAGTGATAATCATGATGATGATGGTGGTCATAGTGACGATGATGACGACAATGATGATGAGATGGATGAAGAAGATGATCAATGGAAATGTATTAGGTATGATAAATAAAATGTAAGAGGTATTGATAAATTAATTGAAAATTTATTTAAGCTGTTATAAGTTATCATGATTAATGGACTTATGATACACATGTTTCAAATATGCATTACGATGCTCAATTCTTGGTGTTAATTACTTCTAATATGTTTTTTTGTAGAGGTAAAAAATTAAAAGACATACAATGATTATGGTGTATGCATATTTTTCATGTTATGTTCTATGTAATTTGTAACTAATTTAAGACAAATGATTTACATATGCAAGAAACTACACCCCTTTGATGAGGATCCTACATAGTGACATGGATTAAGAGGTCTAAGTTTATTACATTCTTGTTGTATCTTTACCTTGAACATTAACTTTAGGCCAACTTCATCAATATTAGCCTCATTTTATAGAATTTTTTTTCTCTCCTTCAACTATATCTCTCATTTGATGGGCTACAGATACCACCAAATAAGTATTTTTTAGATTTGTCTTCCTTGAGTGAGGGAAATGCAGGAATAGAAGAGGATAGTGAGACATGTAGTAGGGCTATGAAAGAGAGATGAACTAGAGGTCAAAATATTAGAAGAAAATTCAATAAATACATGCAATTTTTCCTTGCTCAAGGGGGGCCATGTTCTTATGATGATGAGACAAAAGGTGACATCAACATTCCCTTAAGATACACACATCTTTATAAAGAATGGGTACCCAAGGAATTACCTTCAATTAACACTAATTTTTGCATTAATGAGACGATATTACATGGTTTGGGCCTATTTTCCATAGATGGCATAAAGGTCAAGCATAAAAAGTTGTTGAATTGATGGAGTATGTAGGACGTTGTTACAATAACAATAATTGGATGTAGATAATTCAATATAAAACAAGTATGTGTAGGTATGCACTGCAACAAATTATCTACAATGGAAAGAAAATGATCAAAGCAAAAGACTTGTTGTGCACATTGATGGAAGACCAAAAGCAACAGGGAACATTATAGGTTTTATAAATAGTATGTGTCCTGGGTCAACTAACAAGTGACCCAATTGCATTTTTGAGGTGTATGAGGGAAATCATGTTTTTGTATGTGCGATAAAATCAACAAGTGCAAGGGAAGAGGTGCTAATAGATTATAATTTCAATCACATAGATACAAGGAAATTTACTATCCTGGAACTTGTAAGTACTTTATATGTATTATTTAAACTAACTACTTCCAATTAATAACTCCAATATACAATATACCAATTTATTTATAAGTTTTTTTTGCTAAGTTGACTATTTCTTTCATTATACCAATGTTTTTATATATTCTTTGTCACAAGGTGACATGGCCAATCCATCAAATGATAGAGGTAGGGATGTTTCTACCACCCCTTCTTTAATGAAGGTAAACCTTTTATCTAAAAATTGGTGTAATTGTAATTTTACAAAGTGTCATATTATTATGTTATTTTCCTTAAGGTTTTGGACTTGTTTTGATGATTTTACTAATGTTTTTGTCACAATTTGATGCTTAGGGAAAGCAAAAAGAACTAATTACACAAAAGTAATTAGTTGCTGATATGATGACCATAGTATTATGCGATGATGATATCACATATACCACTGACCTTATAAGCTTGTGTAAAAAGAGCCTGAAAAGCATCAATCTACAAATTCTTGCGCTTGTGATGGATCCAAATCCAACCAAAGAGAAAGAGACGATGAGAAATGAATTGTATCAGAGAACACAATGTCTAGAAGTAAGCAACAATGAATCTTTAGATATTACAATATATCAATAAAGATTTATGTTTTATACTTATTTATGGATCATGTGTTAGAAATGCTTTAGAATAACTGAGAGAGAGGGGGGGGGGGTGGTGAATTAGTTATTCAAGGTCCAAATGTCCTAATAATTTTTTTTCACCAAGTAAAGTGAGCCCATTAAACTATTCATCCATCCAAGCTTAAACTTTCCTACGTAGCAAGTTATTGTAAAATCAACATGCAAGAATAACACATGAAGAATCAACACATAACACGATGATTTATGTGGAAACCCAACTTGGAAAAAACCACCAGTAACATGCTACTCAATTCTCACTCTTTTGAAGTGATGCCCTGTGAAAGGCTTGCCTTGTTAAAAGCTACAACACATTGTTAAATGTGACCTAGTTAAAGGATTTAACCACCCTATTAGAAATGGGTCTAGTTAGAGGACTTTAGAACATTCACTTGGAATGCCACCCTATTAAAGGATTTACAAATGGCTATTAAACCAACCTAAGTCCATAAGATTTTACCCTAACTAATACAATTATTAGAGAGTAACAACAATGGCTTTCAAGATGATACAACTCACAACTTAACTTGGAGATTTTAGATCTCAGTTCAGTTCTCAAATTTTGCCTGGCTTTCAGTCTCTGCAACTCTAATAGCTTGTCCTCCTTTCAAGCTTTGTCCTCTTGAGTCTCCATGCTTGATATACCAGTGCAATCTCCTCTGTGGTCACCTATCAAAGTAGATTCTCTGTACTTTGTTCTTCCTCTCTCTCAATGCCTTTACCTTGACATCCTACCAACCAATTCACAACTTGAAAACTCAACAACTCTAGCTTCTTGACCTATAACTCCTTAAACAGGAGTTTGGAATACTTTTCCCACTCAAATAATCTCGTTATTTCTTTTAGTTTGAATGGATTAGTTAGGATTTAATGAATCTACCCTGTATCTTATTCCTTCTAGAAACATCATGAAGAATTCTCCTGAATTCACTAAAAAATAGTTTATCTAAAATTTTGTGCCACTAGTCCATCATCCTTATCCTCCATCCGGTTCACAAAATTCAAGGTAACAAACTTGTCAGCTCAGATTTGGAAAATCTTTGACTTTTCAAATAATGCAGCAACTCGGCACCATTAAGTCATCAACAAACAATATTATATATCTATCTCCTTTGTAGCTTTGCACTTCTATTGGGCCTCATAAATCGATATGCACTAACTCCAAATATTTCTTTGGAAGTGTAGGTTTTTCTCTTGAAACTTGACTTGGCCATCTTTCCTAGTTGACATTGTTTGCATATTGTATTGTCAGGCTTCTTCAGTTTAGGAAAACCTCTAACTTTCTTCATTTTGTTGATGCTAATCAAATTATCAAAGTTGACATGACATAATCTTTTATGCCATAGCCACACATCATTAAATCTAACAACAAAACATGATACATCCTCCATATCTAGGTAAAACATATTACTCCTAGTTTGTTCTCCTTTTCCTATCAGATTTCCATCAGTATCATAGATTTTTGCAGTTTTGTTTCCAAATTTTACTTTACAATCTACATTGCCTAACTATGACACACTTAGTAGATTGTAGTTTAATCCTTCAACATAGTATGCATTATCACATAAAAATTTCTTTGTAAGCTTAATGGAACCTTTTCCTTTGATTAGACATGGAGCATCATTTCCAAATCTAACACTATTTCCATCATATTGAGTAAAGGTAATAAACTTACTTTTGTCTCTTGTCATGTGATGTGAGCATCCATTGTTTATGATTCATTTGTCATTCTTGTTCACACAGGTTACCAATGTTGTTTTCTCATCTTCATCTAACTCATCCTTCATGGCTACATAGACTATCTTATCATCATTTTCATCAGAATCCTCATGTTCAACAATATAGCATTTTTTACCTTTGTCTTTGTAATCTCTGCTATCATTTTCTCTTCAGTTCTTGTTCTTGTTGCCTTCTTTATGATTCTTTTTCTGTGTGCATCTTGTAGCTATATGTCCTACTTCATTGCAATTAAAACAAATGATAAGTAGTTTACCTTTAAATTTACCTTTTCCTCTGTGAAATCTTTTGGCCAGTAATGCTTCCAATTGTTCCACATCTTCTTCATCTGTGCTGCTATCACTGGATGCATACTTTACCTTTTTCTTCTTCTTCTTTGGTTTCACCTCCTCAATATCTTTTGTTAATAGCTTGGCCTTGAAAGTAGATTTAAGATTCTTAGGTTTGTAGTTATCAAATTTGGACAACTCAAATGTAGTGAGTCTTCCCACTATACCTTCAAGTGTTAGCTGGTTTTCTGGTGCACATCTTAATTCTTGTATGGCTGAAACACTAATAGCATAGGTGGGGAGAAAGGTTCTTAAGAATTTTCTATTAATAGTGTCATCATCTAAATGACCACCCAAACTTCTTATTGCACTTACTACTTCTTTCATTCTAGAGGCATATTGAGCAACATTCTCACCTTCCTCCATTTTCATGTCATCAAACTTTCCTCTGAGGCTTTCTCTTTTTTCTCTTTGAACATTCTGAGCTCCTCCATAAATATCAATCAAGGCTTCCCACATCTTGAATGCAGAGGCACATCCCTTGATGTCATCAAATTCAACATAATTGAGGGTAGAGGCAATCTCTAACATTGCCTGATTATGCTCCTTCTTTTTGTTCATATCTTCTGTAATGGGTACAGCTGGATCAACATGTTCTACTTCAATTGAGGTTTGCACATGGTCACTTATTGATCTAAGGTGCAACTTTATTAATTTTTGCCATGTAATGAAGTTATCTTTGTTAAGACTGGGAACTTCTCGCTTGGACATCTTGACCTTCCTACTTCTAGTACCTTTAAACCAAATTAGCAGATAGCTCTAATACCAATCGTTAGAAATGTTTTAGAATAACTAAGAGGGGGGGTGAATTAGTTATTCAAGGTCCAAACATCCTAATAACACTTTTTCACCAAGTAAAGTGAGCCCATTAAACTATTCATCCATCTAAGCTTAAACTTTCCTACTTAGCAAGTTATCGTAAAATTAACATGCAAGAATAACACATGAAGAATCAACACATAAAATAGTAATTTAAGTGGAAACCCAATTTGGAAAAAACCACCCGTAACATGCTACTCAATTCTCACTCTTCTAAAGTGATGCCCTATGAAAGGCCTACCCTGTTAAAGGCTACAGAACATTGTTAAATGTGACTTGGTTAAAGGATTTAACCACCCTATTAGAAGTGGGCTTGGTCAGAGGACTTTAGAACATTCACTCGGAATGCCACCTTGTTAAAGGATTTACAAATGGCTGTTAAACCAACCTAAGTCCATAGGATTTTACCCTAACTAATACAATTGTTAGAGAGTAACAACAAGGGCTTTCAATTTGATACAACTCACAACTTAACTTACAGATTTCAAATCTCAGTTCAATTCTCAAATTTTGCCTAGCTTTTAGTCTCTATAGCTCTGATAGCTTGTCCTCCTCTCAAGCTTTGTCTCCTTGAGTCTTCATGCTCGATATACCAGTGCAATCTACTTTATGGTCACTTGTCGAAGTAGAGTCTTTGTACTTTTTTCTTTCTCTCTCTCTATGCCTTTACCTTGACATCCTACCAACCACTTTGCAACTTGGCAACTCAACAACTCTAGCTTCTTGACCTGCAACTCCTTAAATAGAAGTCTAAAATAATTTTTTTGCTTGAATCTTCTTGCTCTTTCTTTTAGTTCAAATATATTAGGTAGGATCCAATGAATCTACCCCATATCTTATTCCTTCTAGAAACATCATGAAGAATCCTCCTAAATTAACTCAAAAATGGTTTATCTAAAATTCTATGCCACCAGTCCATCATCCTTATCCTCCATCTGGTTCACAAAATTCAAGATAGCAAACTTGTTAGCTCAAATATGGTGAATCTTTGATTTTTCAAATAATGTAGCAACTCAACACTATTGATATTCTGATGCTCGACACACACTATGGTACTCAACACCTACTACATTTTTATTGATGCTTGAAACCTACTATGGATTCACTTGGCATCAACTAAATTTACTGATGCTTAGCACCTATTACATGCTTGACACCTGAGCTTGCTCGGCTCCTTCTGTTTCACTTGGCACACACTAGATTTTGCATTTGCTTAGCACACACTTATAATCTTCTCAGCATGAACTAGCTTGCTCGGCACCCACTAATGAACTTAGTCAAGCTCTGCAGACAACTTTGTTACAACTTATTCTTCTAGAGTTTCTAAGTGTAGCCAACATTTGTATCTTCAAGTATACTATCAATACACCATTTTACCATTGTCTTAACTGATCCTTGTACTTCATTACAAAACCATAACTCAACCTTTCCCTTAGGTGCTTTTATTACATCTTATTGATTAAATCCTCTTCATCAATCAACTAAGTGATAGTACTTGGATCTTATAAGCAATTGTCATTCCAACAAATAGTAGGTTTGACATCACTAACAAAAAAATGATTGAAAACATTCTTGATCAACAATCTCCCTCTTTGCAAACAATCTCTCTTCTTCTTCAACAATGATCTTTTCAATCAGATTCCAACATCATGAACCAAAATATGTATGTGTTCTTACATAATTTTTTGAGATCTCACCGAGTTGTTTGACCTAACGAGGGTACTAGTGCAATTCCTATAGGTATGTGATTTCATTTTCCAACCATTTGAAGGGACATCATCCAAATCACCATATACCATGCTTCTCTAGTGTAGTCCATTAATAGTCAAAATTGCACCATTATTTTCGTCATGATTATTATTGATAGTTTTATAAGAAAGGTGAAGTATATTATTGTTGTCATGTTTTTGCAATCTATATTTTAAAAAGACAATACATTGTATATATGATTATTTTTCAAGTTTTGATGATGTGCATACACCTCCTTCCATGAGGTTGGTCAACACTTTGAGATTGTCAGTTGCAAGATTGACAATAAAGAGCATGCAAACATCCATGCTTCTTGCAACTAGAGCTAGTAAATCCTTATTTTGCTATATTTAATTATGTATTAAATATGATTTGATTTGTACCTTCTTGTTCATTTGATCATAGTATGTCATTGATTAACTTTGTGCAATGACAGGTACACCTTCTCATGACGATAGAACATATACTAGTATTGGTGATCATTTACCATCCTTTCTCGAAGTATCCCATGTTACTTCTACTAGATCATTGGAGGAATCATTGTTGATGGCCAAGAAAGATATGATTCCCTTAAAATTGCCTAAGCTTCTAGGTACTTTATACTTGTAATTATTTAAAGTGTAATTGTAGTTTACTTATTCATAACTCATTTTTGACTAATGATCCCTTGATGATTTTGCAGGAAATGGTATTTTTTATGAAACTTTTTATGATTTAACATTGAAGATATTTGGGACCACACAATGTAAAAGGTATGTAGCTTCATATAATTGGTAGAACACTTTTTTATTAATCCATTTGTTGTAATATATTCAAGGTACATAGCTTTGAACAAATTTTTTATCTAACAATTTTTTTTTGTTAAAAGGTGGAATGAGAAAGGCCTTGAATTAAAATATTGCCTCATAAAATCTCTAGAGGATCTCTTTGGTCAAAACATTTTTAACAGAGCCTAAATTCTTCAAAAATTTTGCAAGCATCTAAAGGTTGTGAGAGACCAATATAGAAGGTCTCTAAAGGTCAACACAAAGTATGAGCATCCTCCTATGGTTCCAGAGAGGGAATGGAATGAAATCATTGAAGATGCAAAAAAGGTAAGACTAAAAGACAAAGGAATTAAACCACCAACTGAAAAAAATAGGTATGTGGTAGTATTAATGTAATTATGCACAAATTAGTAATCTTTATATTTATATAATCTAACATATTTCAAAGTTTACATATATAGGCTAAAGGACACATCAAAGGATACACAAACTAGAAAAGATAGGGTTGGCCAACACCATCTTGGCTTTGGTGGATATATGAAACTTCATGCATGACTTGTAAGTAGCAGTAAATTAAATTTGTATCAATTTTTTTTAATATAAAATTACAAATAAGAAATACAATAAATATTGATGATATTATGCAAAAAATATAGGGCTTTCAATTTAATCTAGCACCCATAGAAGAGGGAAAACAAATTGGCTTCAAGCAAGGCTATAAAGTAGTGGTTTCTTGTCATCGCAAAAATTCCAATGGCCAAAGAGATTTAGAAGATTTTGGTGCATTGGTTTAGACACAGGTAAATAGACCTAATGAATAATAACTCAAATTAATAACTTCATGAGGAATAATCTATTTGATGTTAATTTTGAACAATGATAACAAGGCACATGACATTTCACTGCAACTTTCTACTCCCGACATAGATCCTACACATGATGAAGGCCTTGATGTGCATCATAGTGATAGGGGTATACATTCAATTTCTATTGAAAATTAATTATGTAATTTTAATAAAATTTAACATCTTAAATTGCAATTGGTGTAAACTTTATGTGAATTTTTTTTAGAATGCAAAATGCCATGGTGACAGAGTCAAGTGTGATGTTAGTGTTGAGCATGTTGAGGTTGGAGTTGAATAAAATGTGGTAGTAGATGATGTGGTACTATCAAGTAAAGAAGAATCCTTGTTATGTTCTTTAGATTAATGAAATACTTATAATATTTTTAAAAATGTTTAGAATTAAACCAATTTATTTGTTATTGTAGGGGCGCATCAACCTTGTGCTCAAAAAAAGAAGAGGAAGCATCATATCATAAGATCATATTCACAAGAACCAAAGGATAATGTCGAACATAGTCATGATGTGCCTTTTAGCCTTTATCTTCAACAAACATCAAATAAAAAACAAAAGAAGAAATGATTATTAAAAACCTTGTTTGATGATGACTATGTTGATATTTTTTTATGAATGTTTCTTATTAATGAATTTTATGTCATGTTATTGAATATTGTTATGTGATTATAATGATTGATGTGTTCACAAATTATTGATGAATGCTTATATGTATTAATGAATTGTATGTCGTGTTAATGAATATTATGTGATTATAATGATTCAATGTTATAGTTCTTAAATGAATGAATGAGTGAATGAAACATTTACTTAGATGTTAATGGGGAATTCAGAGTGATTATTTGGGGGGAGGCTAGATGAGCTTCCACCTTTATGTGGTTGGCCTTGTTACGTAGAGAATATTAAAAGATTCTCAAAACCAAGTGAAGCTCAAACTAAACCTATCAAAAATAAATACCAATATATGGTCCCATCATCAAGAGGCTAGAGAACTTCACCATAGTCACTAATGACTAACATTTCTTCCATGTTGATGTAGATGTGTCTATGATGTTATTTGCTATAGACTGCATATCAATGGCCACTATAGTTTCATCATATATCTACACTATTATTTATTGTCACTACATTTCCATAATGAATCACAATCATCTCTTCTGTGATAAACATTATCTATTGGTAAATATATTTTTCACTTTGAAACTCTTGGAAATGTGCCCAATGAAAGTGTGAAAAACTAAATACAACTATAGAATAAACCACTTCATAGTGTGATATTCTTTTGCATTTAGGAGGGGAAACTCCCTTGTATATATTTTAAGAATAAAAATTTCTAGTAAAATAAAGAATTTTTACTACTTGGGATCCTTTATAAAAAAATGTACAAATAGTTCTACATATTTTATTTAAATACCCTATTAGATTCACCGTTGAAAACCCAAGACTATGCATAAGTGTGCACAATGATGAAAATCTAGTTTATAAACAACTCATATGTACACTCCACAAATACAAAATAAGAGAATATGGGGCTAGTATGCTTGAGTGGACCAAATTAATGGAGATAGTATTAGATGTTAACAATGTCAATCTCTTGGATTCAGGTAATGCAGAAGGAGGCCCTAGTTCAATATGCAATCTTAATTGATATGCATAAAACATCAGGTGGAGCTAAAAAATGCAACATGTTTTTTTTTGTTATAGGTCATTAATTAGGTATTTTAAGTTATAGACCATCACAAACATTGTAATTTTGACTCTTATAGGTGAGGGTAATGTCCTCAGTTTGCAAGCAAATCAAGACTTTTTATTTGCTGCCTTGCTAAGAACATTCTCTTGACCATTGCAGATAGATTTATAACATTCATGATGGTCTATAAATTAAAAAAAATTGTAGACTTATTAAAATAATGTAAATGTCGTGCATTTTTTCAGCTCCACCTATTGTCCATGCATATGGAATGCAGTTGCACGCGAATTCTCAATTCAGAGTGGTTGAATATTATTTTGGATGAGAGGGAGACATGTGGGTACTTTAGTAACTAAAGATAATGATTCTTCACTATTTACATTGTAGTTCTATCACTGAGTTCCTTATTTTGACTATTGGTATATTCTACATTTTGATGTTATTAAAAGTAATGTTTTGTTTCCTTTGTTGAAATGTGTCATGCCTTCATTCACTAAAATTGATCTCAATTAATTGCAACCATATTGGTAACATGTTGATCTTAGTCTTCTTAAAGTTGTTGTTATAACACTATAGATCCTAATATGCATATAGCACACTCATCAATGCAACAAAGCTTAAACATATCTTGAAATTGTTCAACATTTTTTATAATGCTATTTGATCATGATTTCATTTTATTTGGTTGTAGGGTACCAAGTGTTGAAATTATTTAGAATAAATAAGAAGGAGGGTGAATTAGTTATCCAAGGTCCAAATGTGCAAATAAAACTTTTCACAGCTTAGTGAACCCATTTCCATAAAACATATTTATCATGCATGCATCCATTAGATCATATAATCACTTAAACTTGTAGGCTACTATCAAATCAACTTTGTAGAAATGTAAAAATGAAACATAACATATTCAATAACACATTTAGCATAATGATTTTACATGAAAACCCAATTTGGAAAAAACCACCAGTAACATGCTACTAATTCTCACTCCTTTGAAGTGATGTCATGTGAAAGGCCAACCCTGTTAAAGATTACAATGCACACTGGTAAATGTGACTTGGTTAAAGGATTTTAGTCACCCTATTAGGAGTGAGCCTTGTTAGAGGACTTTAAATCATTCACTTGGAATGTCACCCGATTAAAGGATTTACAAATGATTGTTAGGTCAACCTTAATCCAAAGGATTTACCCTAGAATAGTATAATGATTAGAATGTAATAGTAAGGCTTGATTTGATAACAACTTACAACACACTTGTAGATTATAGATCTCTATTTCAATCCTCCATTCTGCTTGGCTTTCACACACTTCAACTCTAATAGCTTGTTCACCCTTAAAGCATCCATGCCCTTAAGCCTTCTTTCTTTTCTTGCCAATAATAGTCTCTTCTCTTAGGTCACTGAATGATGTAATACCCTAGATTCCTTGTCTCCCTTAGGTTCTCACACATAACAAACTTTACTTTTGACCAGCCGTCTCTACAAATAGAAAATTTAGATCTTTTGTCATTCATCCTCTATTGTTGATTTTAGGGTTAGGTAGGATTAGGTAGGATTCAATTAATCTACTCATCTTTTCATTTTATTCCCTTCTAGAAAATTCTCCTTCAATCCTCTTTGAATTCACCTCAAAATGGTTTATCTTGAATTCTGTGCCACCAACTCATCAAGCTTATCTTCCAAATGCTTCACATAATCCAAGAAATCAAACTTGTTAGCTTAGATTCATCGAATTCATGATCTTGTTCATAATGTTGACACTTGACATTAACTTTCTTTTGATGCTCAACACATTCTACATTGCTTAGCATCTAGTATCAAATCATGTAGCATGAACTAAAGTTTATTGGTTTTTGAAATAAACTAAAATTTACTTGGCTTACACTATTTCACTCAGCATACACTAAAATTTGACTTTTCTTAGCTTCAACTAGTTTTCTACTCAGCTTACACTAACTTTTCTTAGTACCTACTACCCACTTGGTCAAGCTTGGAAGACTCAATTCTGCTCTCTTGTTCTTCTAGACTTTTTTAGTGTATCCAACCTTGGCATCCTTAAGTAGATAATCAATGCACTATAATTTCACTGTCTTAACTAATCTTCGTACTCCTTTTCCATATCATAACTCAACCTTTCCTCTAGGTGCTATTGTTACCTCATTTGATCAAATCCTCTTCATCAATCAAACAAATGATAGTACTCAAATCATCTAAGCAATTGTCTTACCAACAAGTAGTGGGTTTGACATTAGTGAAAAAATAATGATTGAAACACATTCTCATACTTGTATCAATCTATTTTCAACAATCTCCCTCTTTGGCATTGATTGAAAATCGAACTTAATCAGTACAACCAACAACAATACCAAAAAAGAAAATAATTCCTTGTATTTAAATCTCTCCCTCTATCAACAACTTTCATCTTTTGAATAGGTTACAAAGATTTTGTTCTGATCAATAGACAATGAATCAACTCATTCTTATGACTCCCTCTTGATCACTTCTTATATCTCCCTTAGCATTATCTCCCCCTCAGTAGACATTCCATGTTTCTTCTTTATGTATTTCTCCCTTTCTAGATTGTTGGATTTCTCCCTTTCTTTGTCTTCATCTCCCTCTTTGACAATAATGCCAAAGACTCATCATATTAATATGCAAATATGAACATTTTTAGTTTCTCCCTCTATCACCTAGCATGTGACTAATTTGTAGCTCCAACTCTTTGATTACTTTAGGTAGCTCCTAAAGTAAGATCCACTGCATCAATGTGTAACATATGTCAATCATATTGTTTGATGCAGGGCATTTCTCATGCTTCTTAAGTAGCCTTGGATAGGAATATCAAACCTAGTTTACCTCTTAGACACTCATGAGAATCCTTAGGTAATGTATTTGTGAAAATATTAGTTATTTTCTCTTTTGTGTGAACATATTTCATCTTCACCTCTTTATCTTGAACTAACTCTCTCAAGTAATGATACTTGATTGCAATGTGCTTAGTCTTTGTATGCATCACATGATTCTTTGATATATTTATAGCAATTTTATTATCATAATAAAGTATCACAAGTTTACTTATTTCCTCTTTCATACTTTTGAGTAATTGTTTGATCCATACAATGTTTGTATAATTTACTACAATAGTAACATATTCAACTTCAACAATAGATTGAGATATGCAAATGTGTTTCTTGCTAGTCCATGTAACTAATGTTTTTCCCAATCAACATCAGTGTAGGCTCTCAATTCAAATTTCTCATTTTTTTAATAGTATAGACCATAGTCTTCTATGCCTTTTAGATATCTCATTATTCTCTTAACAACCATCAAATGATTCTCTCTAGGATTAGTAGAGAATATTGCAACTATCCCAATAGATAAATTAATATCAGGTCTTCTATGTACTACATATTGTAATTTTCCAATTATAGACTTGTACAATGTTTGATTCACCTTAGTTGAATCATCATTCTTTGACAATTTGTGTCCTATTACCATAGGTGTGCTCACTAGCTTGGAATTTTCCAATCCAAAAGTTTTCAATATCTCATTTACATGCTTTGACTAAGTGATGTATATACCATATTTCATCTAATGTACTTGCAAACCCAGAAATAACTTCTCCAAACATAGACATTTCAAATTCTTTCTTCATTTCATTTGCAAAAGCCTCACATAAAGTATCTTGACCTCCAAATATGATATCATCAAAAAAATTCAGATAGTAAAATATCTTTTCCTTTCTCTATCTTCAAGTGTAGATTGTTGTTATCATTAGTCCTCCCAAATCCAATCTTCACAAGATAATTATGAGGCCTTTTGTACCATGCTCTTAGTACTTTCTTCAAACCATATAAAGGTTTGTGTAGTCTAAATAATTTTTTCTTTTGTTAGCATCAACAAATCCTTCTAGCTACTCTATATAAACCTCCTCTTCCAATATACCATTCAAAAATGCAAACTTAATATCCATTTGATAAACTTTGGAACCTTCGTATGCAAAGTAAGCAAGTAGAGTTCTTACTCCTTCCAATCTTACAATAGGGGCTAATGTTTCTCCATAGGCTATCCCTTCTTCTTGTGCATATCCTTTATAAAATAATCTTGTCTTATTCCTTGTGACTTCACCATTTTCATCTAACTTGTTTCTGTACACCCACTTGGTGCCAATCACATTTTTATCTTATGGTCTAGGAACTAGAGTCCATGTCTTATTTTTCTCAATTTGTTCAATTTCTTCTTTCATGGCTTTACTCCAGTCCACATCTTCTTGGGCATCTTTCACTGTTTTAGGTTCATGAATGCTAAGAAAACATGTATAATTTCTCAACATGTTCCTTTTCATTGGTCTAGCATCTTTATCTCCAATTATTTATGTTGTAGGGTGATGTCTCTTGACATACTTTAACAATCTTGGTTCTGCTTTATTTTCCTCATTTAGTCTCTCAACTTTTGAATCACTATGTACATCTCTATCAGGTAGTTCAATATTTCATTTTGTTGAAAATAGATTGATACACGTATAATAATGTCTTTTAATTATTATTATTTTGTCACTAATTTCAAACCTACTACTTGATGATAAGACAATTGCTTATATGATTTAAGTACTATCATTTGTTTGATTGAAGAAGAGGATTTGATCAAATGAGGTAAAAATAGCACCTAGAAGAAAGGTTGAGTTATGATATGGAAAAGAAGTACAAGGATCAATTAAGAAAATGGAATTATAGACCATTGACAATCTACTTAAGGTTGCATAGGATGGTTACACTGATTAAAATCAGAAGAACACGTTAAATAAAGTATGTCTACCAAGCTTAACAATTTGCATAGTAGGTTCTGAGCAAAGTTAGTGTAAAGCGAGAAAAAAATTAGTTGGAGCCAAGAAAAGTCAATTTTAGTGTAAGTCGAGTGAAATTTAGTTGATGTTGAGCACAAGTAAACTTTAATTCATGTCGAGTGTTTTGACAGTGGATGCTGAGCAATGTAGTGTGTGCCAAGCATCAAAAGCCAGTTAATGTCAAGTTTTAACATTATGAGAAAGATCTTGAATTCAATCAATGTAAGTCAACAAGTTTGATTTCATAGATTATGCGAACTATGTTGAAGATAAGCTTGATGAGCTGGTGGCATAGAATTCAAGATGAACCATTTTGAGGTGGATTCAGAGAGGTAGAAGGATAAGTTTCTAGGAGGGAATGAAATGAAATGAGGGATAAATTCATTGAATCCTACCTAATCTTACCTAACCCTAAAATAGACGGAGGATGAATGAAAAAATATTTTAATTCTCTATTTATAGAGATGGCTGGTCAAAAGAAAAGGTTTTCATGTGCGAGAACCTAAGGAAGACAAGGAGTCTAGGGTATTGCTTTATTTATTGACCTAAGAGAAGAGATTATTATTAGAAAGCAAGGCAAGAAGGCTTAAGGATATGGATGCTTGAAGGGTGAACAAGCTAACAAAGCTAAAGTGTGTGAAAGCTAAGCATAATGGAGGACCAAAATAAAGATTTATAATCTACAAGTGTGTTGTAAGTTGTTAACAGATCAAACCTTATTGTTACTTTCTAATCATTGTACCAGTCTAGGGTAAATCTTTTGGATTAAGATTGACCTAACAATCATTTGTAAATCTTTTAACCGGGTGACACTCCAAGTGAATGATCTAAAGTTCTCTAACAAGACTCACTCCTAACAAGGTGATTGAAATCCTTTAACTAGATCACATTTAATAGTGTGCATTATAAAATTTAATAGGGTTGGCCTTTCACAGGGCATCACTTTAGAAGAGTGAGAATGAGTTGCATGTTACTGGTTGTTTTTCCCAAATTGGTTTCCACATTAAATCATTGTGTCAAATGTACTATTAAATTTATTATGTTTCATGTTTACATTTTTGTAAAGTTTATTTGACAGCAACCTACAAGTTTAAGTGATTGCATAATCTAATGGATGCATGCATGATGAAAATGTTTTATGGATATGGGTTCACTAAATTGTGAAATGTTTTAATTGTACATCTAGACCTTGGATAACTAATTCACCCCCCACTTTCAGTTATTCTAAAGAATTCCAACACTTTCATGTACACTAATCTCAAAATTAGAATGTGCCTCAACTTCATTCTATAACTCGACATTTGAATGTAGCTTGGTTCTTGAATGCAACTCGACATTCATAGTATGTGACTTAACAGTTAGTAAAACTTGTTGATTTGCAACTTGATTTACAACATCTTCATCAATAGACATACCTTCATAAAAATATACAAATGATTTGTATTCCTCTGGTTCCTTCATAGGTTTAGTCTCATGTACTTCTATATATTCATCAAATTTCACATTTGCACTTTCCATGACTTTGTTAGTGTTAGTATTTAAGCACATATATGCTTTGCTTCTTGTGGAATAGCCAAGAAATATACCTTCTTCACTTTTTGCATCTAGTTTACCATTCCTAAAATCCTTGAGAATATAACACTTTCTTCCAAATACCTTAAAATATTTTACATTGAGTGAGTATCCATACCATAGTTCAAAAGGTGTTGAATGAGTACCTCTCTTGACTTGTACACAGTTCAAGATATAGATAGTTGTACTTATAGCTTCTCTCCAATATCTCAAAGCAACATTTTTCTCCATCATGAGTTTCCTAGAACAATCCATTATAGATATGTTCCTCCTTTTAGAATTTTTTTTTTGTGGAGGGGTCCTAGGGGAAGATGTCTATCTTTTGATTCTTCTATCATTACAAAACATATCAAACTCATTTGATGTAAATTCTCCTCCTCTGTCAAATCTCAAACAGTTCAGACTTTTACCTGTTTCCTTCTCAACTCTTGCTAAGTACCACTTAAACATTTAGAAAGCATCAATTTTTTATTTTAAAAACATAATTGTCATCATTTTGGAATAATCATCAACAAATAGCATAATGTACTTATCTCTTTTTTAGCTTTGCACATCAATTGGTCCACACAAGTTAATATGAATGATCTCTAATATTCCTTTAGAGGTATGAGTCTTACTCTTAAAACTCGACTCTATCATTTTGCCTAATTGACATTGTTTGTAAATTATATTTTCAGATTTCTTCAACTTATGAAAATCTCTGACTCTTCTCATGTTACTGATACTAACCAAGTAATCAAAATTAACATGACATAACCTCTTGTGTCATAACCACACATCATTAAATTCTATGACTAAACAAGTAGCATCCTCCATATCAAGGTAGAATAGATTACCTCTAGTTTGATCACCTTTTCCAATTAGTTTTCCATCAGTATCATATATCATAGCAATCTTGTTCTCAAACTCAACCTTATAACGTAAACTATTCAATTGTGATAGACTCAAAAAATTATAGTTGAGTTCTTCAACATAATAAGCATTGTCACATAAAATCTTTTTTGTGAGTTTGGTAGAACCTTTTACTTTTATTAGACAAGCTGCATCATTGCCAAACCTTACACTATTTCCATCATAATAATTCAAGGTAATGAACTTACTTTTATCTCCAGTAATGTGATGTGAACACCCATTGTCAATGATCCATCTGTCATTCTTGTTTACACAAGACACCAATGCAGTTGTCTCATCCTCATTAGAATCATCCTTGATTGCAACATACACCACTTCATCATTATGATCATCAAATTCATCTTTAGTTTCCTCTTCAACAATGTAGCAAGACTTCTTGCCTTTATCTTTGTAATCTTTGTTGTCTTTGTCTCTTCTAATTTTGTACATTTCTCCACCTCTATAATTTTTCTTCTCTGCACATCTAGTAGTAATATGACCAACCTCATTTCAATTGAAACACATGATAGGTAACTTATCTTTGAATTTCCTTTTCCTCTATGAAATCTCCTTGCTAGTAGTGCTTCAAGTTGTTCTACATCTTTTTCATCTATATCACTATCATTGGAAACATATTTTACCTTTTTCTTCTTCTTCTCATTAGGTTCCTTCAATGACAACTTGGCGTTGAAAGCAAATTCAACATTTTCAAGTTTGAAATTATCCAAATTAGATAGCTCAAAAGTAGTAAGCCTACCTACCAGACCTTCAAGAGTTAGATTAGAACCTGGTACACATCTTAGTTCTTGTATTGTAGAAACTCTAATAGCATAAATGGGTAGTAGTGTTCTCAAAACTTTTCTTAGTACAATCTCATCATCTTATTTCACTAACAACATCTTTTATCCTAGAGAAATATTAAGCAACATTCTCACCTTCTTGCATTCTCATATCATCAAATTTACCTCTAAGACTTTCAAATTTGGCTCTTAGAACATTTGTCTCCTCCAAAAATAGAATTAAAGAGAATCCCACATTTTCTTTGCACTGTCAAAAACTTTGATGTCATTAAACTTAACATAACTTAGGGTAGAGGTAATCTCCAACATTTCCTAGTTGTGTTCTTTCTTCTTTTTCAGATCTTCAACAATTAGGGCTCCAATAGGATCAACATGGTCTATGGTGATGGTAGATTATGCATGATCTCCAAGACTTCCAAGGTGTAGCTTCATTGGACTTTGCCATGCAGGAAAGTTATCAATATTAATCTTGGGTACCTCTATTTTTTGACATCTTGATCTTTTTCTTCTAGTACCTTCAAACTAATCCTTTTAAGCAGATGACTCTAATACCAATTGTTGGAATTCTTTAGAATAACTGAGACGGGGGGGGGTGAGTTAGGAGTGAGCCTTGTTAGAGGACTTTAGATCATTCACTTGGAATGTCACTTGGTTAAAGGATTTACAAATGACTATTAGGTGAACCTTATCCAAAGGATTTACCCTAGACTAGTACAATGAGTAGAAAGTAACAATAAGGCTTGATCTGATAACAACTTACAACACACTTGCAGATTACAAATATCTGTTTCAGTCCTCCATTCTACTTGGCTTTCACACACTTCAACTCTGATATTTTGTTCACCTTCAAGCATCCATACCCTTAAGCTTTCTTGCTTTGCTTGTCAATAACAGTCTCTTCTCTTAGGTCACTACGTGAAACAATACCCTAGACTCCTTGTCTCCCTTAGGTTCTCGCAAATAACAACCTTTTCTTCTAACTAGCCATCTCTATAACTAGAAAATTTAGATCTTTTTTCGTTCATCCTCTATTGTCCATTTTAGGGTTAGGTAGGTTTCAATGAATCTACCCATCTTTTCATTTTATCCCCTTTTAGAAACTTCTCCTTCAACCCTCTTTGAATTTTTTTGTGCCACCACCTCATCAAGCTTATCTTCCACATAGTTCACACAATCCAAGAAATCAAACTTGTTAGCTCAGAGTCATCAAATTCATGATCTTGTTCATGATGCTGACACTCAACATTAACTTGCTTCTGATACTTAACACATATTGCATTGCTTGACATCTACTATCAAATCACTCAGCATGAACTAAAGTTTACTGGTGCTCGACATCAACTAAACTTTACTCAACTTACACTGTATCACTCAACATACACTGAAATTTGACTTTGCTCAGCTCCAACTAGTTTTATGCTTGGCTTATAGTAACTTTTCTCGGCACCTACTGTCCACTTAGTCAAGCTTGGTAGACTCAATTTTTCTCTCTTGTTCTTCTAGACTTTATCAGTGTATCCAACCTTAGAAACCTTAAGTAGATAATCAATGCACTATAATTTCAGTGTCTTAACTGATCTTTGTACTCCTTTTCCATATCATAACTCAACCTTTCCTCTAGGTGCTATTATTACCTCATTTGATCAAATCCTCTTCATCAATCAAACAAATGGTAGTGCTCAAATCATCTAAGCAATTGTCTTACCAGCAAGTAGCAGGCTTGACATTAGTGACAAAACAATGATTAAAACACATTCTCATATTTGTATCAATCTATTTTCAACACCGAGCAATAGAATTGGATGAGAAATTGAGGTTGTAGGGTTAAGAAAGAATCTCTCCATCATTTGAGGGTAATTCTAGGTAAGGAATAAATCTATTTATGGTTTGAATCTAGTAGGAAAGTATTGATGACAATGTTTTTTAAAGATTCCTACATAATGTTTTTTTTACATGTTTTGTGCTAAATGAGGGACATTATGTACCTGTACCTCTCTTTCTCATGAATTTTTATTTTTGTAAATTTCTCTATTTCTAAACGATATAACAACCATTCTCTTTTTTAGTCATGGATCTAAACACTAATTGTGAGTTTGTCATGTTTGAACAATTTAACCAAAACTGATCATTTGAAAGCTAAGTCATGCCAAATAATTAAATATTGTTCCAACAATAAACTAAGAATTACTAGTAGTTGTCCAATATATAAACTAAAAATTGAATAACACTTTTTCCTTCTAAGAATAATTAAATCTTTCTTCCTAGTTCTTAGTGGTTAGCATACAAAGGTAATTGGTATCTTGCATTTAGGACCTTTATTTTCTTTTCATAGTCATCATTTTAGCCTAGAAAAATACAAAAACATAGGTTGCATATCTTAGGGAGACTTATTTTCTGAATTAGAAGGAACATTTTTCCTAGCTCATTCCTTTATTGATCATACATATTGTCTTGATTTCTCAAACATGATTTATATTCACTCACCTTGGATTAGGCACTTTACATTTGTCTTTGACTAACATTCTTATCACCTATTTGTCCTATATTTTTTAAATTAAAAAAATCCACAATCATTTAGAATCATGTCTAGATATTTTTCCTTTGAAGTCATATAATATCTCTACCTTAGATTTAATATTAAAATTAACAAAAAATGGATTCCTTAGTCTTGCATATGCCAACTACTTGTTCTATGACCAAAGATAAGATGAATCCTAGTTAGGATCAACTTAGAAATATAACTTTTATTATTGGTAACTTTGTCATTGAAATATAATGATCTTGAAACATTGTTGGGACATGAGAGAACAATAGTTGATAACCCACTAGATACTACAAAAAAGTAGAAATTTTCACTAAGTTCAATAAGCTAATGATCAATGGGGTAGCCATAGAAAAGTTTTGTATTCTTGAAGTTCTTGTTGGCTATAATAATAAATTCACCTTACATTAACCACAATATATCTAGGCTGCTATGTTTTCGTAAAAGGATCCAAATCTTGATAAGTACGCGATATTTTTTAAAGCAAGTCAAATTGTGATATTGCTATTAGGATTCAACTGTGTGGTTTTTTGAATCAAATTCATCGACTCATGTTTCATGAGTAGTGGTTCATACGAATCCATCTCTCATGAGAATAAATAGAACACTTAGCACACATTGATCCAAATCTTTTCAAAACTAATTTTTATCTTTATTAGTGAAAAGTCTTTACATGTTATTGTGAGGTCATCTAACAATATTTAAAGTTTTTTTTTTCTCCCTACTTTGCAAGATAAGGTACCAAAGGGTAGAAGATAAATAGTACACATGTTATAGATTTATTTCTCATAAAATCTAATCCAATCTCATACAATCGGTCTTTTTGTATATAGAAAACACGTGGGCAGTTTATGTTTTACCCTCTAGTACCTTCTTTGCACACTATCTAGAGAAGAAAGGATATTTAAATATTGTCTAATGATGTCAGAACAATAATAACAATACATTAATAATATATATTCAAGCATAGGCTAATGCTAAGAGACATTTTCCATTTGAGCACAAGACTAATGTTATCATCCATAGATAGAACATAAAAGAAAACAAGTTACTTGCTATAAATTCTACAATGCATGTAAAGTAAGCAATCAAACCAATACAAATTTTCTTACCCTCCTTGAAAGTTAACAAAATATTATATACTAGAGCTCATTATATCTGATATTTGAGAGATTTTTTGTTGTGAATTTTGTCTAATTATTAGTAAGTTTTTAGTGTTAATTTATATGAATGGGTAATGTTTCTCCTATTCTACTTCATGCCCTTGAAATAAGGGAAACAATTCTACATTGTGAAATGCATTATACATCCTCAATGCCATAGTCATCTTCATCTCAATCAACAATTCTATCTAAGGGCAAATAAAAATGCATAGAGTCTAGAGTTATATTGTCTACATTTGAACAAGGCCAACTAAGATCTTTAACAATAGGATTTGAATTACATAGGCCATTAGAATGTGTGATGTTTGACAATAGGTTGCACATCTATGACATCTCCACTTTCATCTAGCTCCATATTGATATCTAAATCTCCATGTGGAACTTCTGTTAACTTTATTTCTCTTGCCTTTGCATTATCATTAGTAAGACTTTTTGATAATCTAAATCTTGTTTATCAATATGATTGGGACAAAAATGTAAGTCTTTATCCTTAAATTTATCACAAATGGCATCATTTCTTGCACTTGTACTAACTTTAGAGCCTCTACCTCTTACTCTTCTTCCCCTTCCTCTCATAAATCCACAACATTCACCTAGTTTGTCCCTTTCCACATCCTCCTTATCAATTTGATTCACATCCTCTTCTTGTTCTTTTCTTCCCCTACTATCATTATTTTCATCCCCACTAGAAACATCTAAACCTCCCATGCATGAAACTTTATCAGCAATCTCAAGACCCCCACATATATCTGAATCATTGATCAACATCCCCTCAATTCATTATCAAAGATATTTTTTTTTTCCAAAATAGAGCTCTCATCAAAGTTTTGACAACCTTTCCTCAATCTTTTGATGACATTTGTCATCAATGACATGGCAACATTGTCATAATCTCCTAGGATTTTATTGCAATTTCGACGAGGCCTGCCATTGGAGACATGGCAAGCTCATCAAAAACTATTGGTAATTGTCAAATTTTTTAAGGCTATTGGTAATGGCCTGATGCCACCTCTTCACAAAGATTGTGCTCATTTTTGATGATGTCATTCATTGATAAATAGACAACCCTACCTTGCATCACAATTTTGACAAAATTATAATGATGAAATGTTTTGACCATTTATTGTAAAAAAATTGATTAACCCTCATTGAAAAATAGGTCCAAATTTACTAATGATTTAGGTTGGCACAACTCATAAGCTATATTTAAAGAAAAAGGAAGAAGTTTGTGTAGTCAAAGTAGTGTGAGATGATATTTTAGGCTCTTAAGAAGCATTTGACCAATGCACCTATTTTAGTAGTTTTGAATCCTTTGGGAAATATTTTTGGTGCATAAATGCATCCTTATAGGGAATATGGGAATTTATTATGTAAGAGGGATGACTTGTGGCATATGATTAATGTAATCTTAAGGATCATGGGCTAAACTACCCCACTCATGACTTGGAATCAGTTGCGGTGATGCATGCACTTATGTGTTAGAGATATTTTTGTTTAGTCAAAAGTTTGAGTTACACAACTACCAATGTAGATTGAAATACATTTTTGCCTAGCCAAACTTGAGCGACTATTAGATCATTGGATAGAATTATTATGCGAGTCTAATTTTAATGCTCACTACATCAAGGAAAAGGAGAATGTGGTTTCAAATTTCCTACTCAAGAGGAGACATGAATTTTTATTATTGAATCTTGATGTGGGTCTATGTTTTTTTATTCTTGAGGTTTTTCCTAGTGACCCATTATACTAAGAGGTGAGAGTAGAGTTAGATTTGGGTGAGGCTATAGAGTTTCAATTTATGAGCAGTTAGATGGACTCTTGTGGCATTATGGTCATATTTGTATACCTTTAGTAGGTGATTTGCATGTTGTAATTCTATCTAAATAACAATGTGCACCTTATTCTATATATCATGGTATCAAGAATATGCACACCAACCTCAAGCAACTAATTTTTTGGGCTAGTATGAGGTGAGATATAATATATTTAGTGGAAAATTTCCTCGAGTGTTAAAGAGTTAATATTGGGCATCAACATCACATAAGTATTTTGCAATCGCATTCAATCTCCATTGATTTTATTATTATATTACACATCATCTAGATGCCACAATGTTAGTATGGTAAAAATGGAAAATTATCCAAGGAAACCCTCTTTTCTTATATGATATCTACATATGTCACATTAGCTGTAACTTGAATGTTCTTAAAGGATGTGGGCAGATTGCATGGTGTTCCTTGGAAGATCGTTTATGATAAACAACCAATATTCAATTTAGCATCATGGACATCACTATAGCAATGGTTGGGTACATAACTCAAGTTTATTTCCACTTATCACCTTGAGATATATGGTCAACAAAGATGGTTAGTTAATTATTAGATAATGTGATACATATGTATGTAATGGGTCAAGAATCTCATTGGGAGGTTTATTCATACCTATTATTTTTTATTATTCATGATCATGTAAAGGATACTTTGCAAAGATCCACTGATAAGTATAAAGAAAAATAGACAAAAAGAGAAGGGATGTTCAATTTCAAATCAGAGATTTGGTGTGGGAAAACTGCAAGAAGGAGACATCATCTTAAGGAGACCATACCAAACTTATGATGAGAAATATTATTCCTTATATAATCATTAAAAAATTTAGTCTGAATGCATATGAAATTAAATAACATACAAACATTGGTATATCACCCATTTTTTGTGTTGTAGACTTGTCACCCTATAAAGGAGATGCCAATGTAGGTATTGGAACAAACATAAAAATGGAGGAATAATAATTGGCAAAAGATTTCTCACCAAATAATTCTTTGAAACTTGAGAAGATCTTGGACACAAAGGTTGTGAAAAAGACTCTAAAAAATACTTACAAAGGTTCTTGGTAAAAAAAAAGCATCCATCATTTAATACCTTTTAGCTCCCTCCCTTTCGTGACCTTATAGAACATGGGTTCATGGTAAATAAACTCTTTTTCCTATTTTGTCTCGCTTCTTCCATTTTCATCATTGAAATTTTGTAAGACCTCAGGATCATCTCCTTGTAGGACTAACTTGGAATAGGTCAACTTAGGCTTACCTATTCTAGAATAGGTTTACCTTAGGTCAACCCATGTTAACCTATTTCCTAAGAACTTTGGGTCTCGGGGCCATTTTTTTACTTGAGGCTACAAATTCAAAAATTGGATGACATAACCGACTTACTTTGTTTAGGTGCCCAAAATCTAGTATAAAAGAGAGCCTAGGAACCTTATTTTAATATAAACTAATAATCTAGAATCATTATAGAAATTTCCCATGCAAATACAAGAATTCAAACATTCAAGCAAGCAAATTTTTGTCAAGCATTTAAGGCATTTGAGATTCAAGGATCCTTTGTAAGTATTTCCTCTTTACAATCTATCATTTTGCTAGCCATCAAAGGAGGAGATCTAAATTGAGGCTTTCATCATCATATTAATTGATGCACATTTACATCCAAATCTCTATAATGTGGTTTTGGTAGATCCATTGCATTTGTGGATATTTCTTACATCCTTCAATGTAAATTCAACATTGACAAGACATAAGCATTACAAAATCCTTATTGGCATGGGTTTCTTCACGCAAGGTGAATATTTTTATTTGTATTTCTGCCATTCATATTTTACATTCCATTTTGAAGTTTGATTTTTTAATCTAGGGCTTGATCTTGGCAATTCCTTATCAAACCAAAAAAAAAAGTTTTATTGTGTGGATGAACATGATAGCCAAATTATGATTGCATGTCATAAAATTTCTCATCAAAACATTTACAAAGAAGTTGGTTTGATTTTTCTACTATTTCCCAAGAACATGTCCATCTTCCCATAATGTTTTTGGACACTTTTCCACTAGGTCAATATTTTCCTAGAGGTGTGAAAAATTTAACATTTTTTTGGGTTTTTTGTTGTGATCGTGAATTCATAGTTGCAAGTCCAATCACTTGTTCAGATCCATGATTTTAGGATTGATTTTTTTTTTTCCTTACACATTTTGAGGTGAGTAATTTATCTTTCATTTCTCTTTTTAGTCTAAACCTATTTCCATATCTTAGTTGGCTTGATTTCATGCATTTAGCACCTAGACCTGTCTTACACTTCTCATTTAATCAATTAGTCCAATTTCACATTTACATTTACATTTATTTAATCAAACCTATATTACATGAAAGGGTATTTTCTTGTGTACTTGTTATTATAATTTGGCTTTTGTAGTTGCATCCCCTCATCTATTTGGGTTTTTCTAATTTAACTTGAGTTATATTGAGAGTTATGTTTGGAAGCCCCCCCTTTCTCTTGTATTATGAATATTAGTGTGGAAGTTCTTAGTTAATGAATTTATTTAATATATTTTATATTATTGAATTCATTAGCTTCCATTTCACTCCTAAATATTTTGGTGAACCTAATGCGTCTCTACTTTTTGGTTTTGGAGTTAGATTCCTTGATCTCTTGTATTTTGTATTGATTTCACCCAAACATTTTGGTGAACCTGATTTGTGCCCCTTTTTTATTAGAGTTAGATTGTTCATTTGTAGTGGGTGTTCACCACATTTTGGTAAACTCACTGTGTCTCTTCTATTGACTTTAAAGTTAGAATATTTTCCTTCTTGGATTGTGCATTATAACTCTTTGCATGCTTTTAGAGTTAGATTTAGCTATATTATGTGGTTAGATCTCTCTTTTTATGCTCATTGTTACATTGATATTTATTTGGTGATCTCCCCTTACATGATATTTATTAAATTAGGTCCAACCTATAGTATTCCTCTTAGGAGAAGTCATAGACTCATGGGCTTGTTTGATCACAATTCCTCTTTTCTGCCTAGGACCCATCATGATACCAACAATATTCCTTAAGATATCAATCCTATAATAGAGAAACTCTTATCTCTCTTCCCATGAAAAAGGTGAAGCCTCAAGAGTTCCTCCTTCCCAATATTTTAATCTCTCTTATGAGTTTTATAAGTTGGTAAATTGGCTTGTGTAAGTGAACCAAAACCATAATAGTGTTTCTATTGTTGGGGCTATCAAGAAGCTCACTACTCATGATGATAACAATATTTCCATTTTGCATGGTATATCTCACCTTATTAATACTCTTAATAAGTCTTTAATGGAATATTCTCAAGAGTTACGATACACTCCTCTTTTCACAACTTTTGAACCTTCTATTGTTATTTCCACCTCTATTCTTAGAATTCTAAATTATTTTCCACCTCTCATCATGAATTCTACAAAATTTTGTATTTTTTAAAGTGTTGGTCTTCCTAACCCTTCACTTCCTTTGAGTGTTCCTCCTACCTCCATATCTACTTCGTTATCTTCATATACTATCATCCTTTCACATATTCCACTCATTTCCCTGTTCCTTCCAATCCTCCACCAACATATTTCTATATTTCTTCCACTTCATACAAAAAAAATTCTAATACACCCAATATTTAAATGCCTACTATAGTGTCTTCTAATCTTACCAGAAGTATCTTTGTTCAAATAGTCACTTCTTTGCAACAACAAGAGGCCCAATTCACTCAATCTAAGTACAACATCCCCACATGCGATATTTGTAATCCCCTTTCATTACAAATCCTTCATGTTGTTATCTTGAAACATGTCAAGATACCTCATATTGAGACTTATAAGGTGATTTTTTGATTCATGTTAGGACATTCCAAACTATATGCAGTGTTATTTCTCATCACTATAGGCTCATGGCTAAGTTTTTCATGTGTACTCCTAGGGACCAATCTTTGTAACGGTATTGCTCTTTACCACCTTATTCTATTGATTCATTTCAAATGCTTTCAATTTATTTCATTCAAAAATTTCAAAATAATATTGGTCCTTAAATTTCTCTAACTAATTTGATGCATTGTAAGCAAAATGTTAAAGAAAAAGTTACTAACTTTATTGGTAGATTCAAACATTTGTATGCTCAAGTATCGTGTCTTGTTCCTGATCATGATATTGAATGCATTTTTAATTGTCATTTATTAAAAGACATTAGAGATAAGATTCTCCTTATTGAGTATACTTCCTTCTCACATCTATGTGCAGTGGTTCACCATTATCAGTTACAATTGAGTCATCTTGAGAGCAACACTCTAATGGCTCTTGTTACTATTGAGAAGAGTTATGTCATCATTCATCAAAACAAATTTTCTAAGCCTAACAACTACATCAAATACAACTTATCAAAAAACACAAGTGGTGATCAAGTGGCTACTACATCTAAAGGCATGACTACTTTTTTCTCTTTGTATCATCCTTGTTAGACTAATTAAATATTTTCTAATTAACTCTATTTCACTTAAGTTAAACTTTAAGCATCTAATAATTAATTCTTTTATTAATTATTATAACGCAACCTAGGTTTTACCTTTTAAGGTTTTGATCTCCTTATGTAAGGATTGATCTCTCTTTGTAAACACATTCACTTTTGATAATAGAAATTTCTATTTTTGCTCATCAAGAATATCTCATTTTTGAATTTGGGAATTCCAACCTCCATATCATTTTCTCCCCTCTTTCTATAATAGGTGTTTGCATGTAGGTGATTCTTGGAAGATGTGGGGTTATCTTTCATCAAATTCAACATGGTATCAGAGCTCCAAATCTTCATGGCCCTATTCTCTTCGTGAGAGATTTGACTTTAGTTTTCAAATCTAAGCTTTTAGAGGTTTTTGTATTAGATTTGGGGAGACCTTTATTTCATTTCTCTTTGATCCCAAAAAAACATCATCGTTGAGCTCAGAGCACTTAAAAACTCTCATTTTCATATAAAATATGTCCAATTTGGACACTATTGAAATCTAAGGCAAACAAATTTTGCACCCAAGTCATACAACTTATGCACGCAAATCTAGATGGTGATATTTTTTATTTATATATTACTACAATTAGTTTTTACAAAAAATGTGTGCTTATTTTTAGAGCCACTTGCAAATTTTTATAGGAGCAACACATTTTTTTAAAGAGAGGGCACCATTTTTTCAAGGTGGTACATTTTTCAACCTTTGAGCCTTGCCCCTATGCATACCTGTATTTTACATGCTTCTCATTGGCTTCTTTTTGAAGCATAATCCTCAATTGAGTGCATCAATCAACGAGCCTCCCTTCTTTTTCAGACCTTAGGCCCTTTACTCGATATTGGTATGTGTTTTGGACTCCAAATGTGCACAATTTTATGGAGGCTCATTTTTGTGGAAGTGTGAACCAATCTCCTCCACCGTCTATCCATTCCTGGACCACGTATAGTGGGTCCCACTTCAAACCCTATGCTAAGCATTTTGACTGAGGTGTCCTCTATTTTTTCCACAAGGAAGATTTATTTGGAGGACATGCAAACCCAACTGCTCTACCTCCTAGACACTAGCCATGTTTCCTAGCCCAGTTTGTGGCATTGAAGACACCTCCATCCATGCTCCTATTTTGGGATGTACCCTCCTATTCCTCAGCCACAACATGCCTAATACCCCAATTTGTTGAGTATGCATCATTATATTTCTTGGTGGTCTTTTGTTTTAATTGGTATTTTTTTATGAAGATTTTATTTCTATGCTATGCTCTCTAAATTTTTGGAGCATTCTCACCAAATCAGGCATTGACTTTGGGTAAAGCATTGTTGTGAGGTGTATTTTTCAAGATTTCTACACACAAGACCCCACCTAAGTGACTAGTTTGCACTTTCTTTTGGCCTTGTTCAATGCCAAATGTTTTGGGCATGTGATTGTGCATGTGTTTCTTCCCACCCTCATATTTTTGAGGAGATTTTATTTTTTCCAAATCAGTATTCAGGTGTGCATGGGTCATTTTTGACAACCCCCATGCCTTTGGTACATTATTTGGTCTTTGTACCCAAGTAATGGACCACATATTTTTTGAGCTACATGCAAGTTAGTTTGCCCCTTATTGTGGCAACATTTTTTGAAACACACACGCTCCTTATTAGCCACTGAGAATCTTTTATGGCTCTAGCTATTGAATTTTCCTAGTGACTTTTGTCAACCATCCTTGTCTTTTTCAATACACTAATTTTTTTTTTTGATAGGAGTCATTTTCTAGCATTTATTTTTGCCTCAACGGCTATTTGACTATCAAATTTGGGCTCATCACTTGTTGATGTCATCACTGCATCAATGACCATGCAAGCCCTTCTACCTTAATTTGGACTTATTTATGGTTGTTTTCCATATATTTCTCATTCAAACTCCATTTTTGGCAAATGAGATATTGCCAGAAAGCTGGTTTCGAGGTTGTCATATTGGTATAGGTTATTTTCAGTTTTGATGATTTTTATGGATTTTTTGTTTATCAAAGTTAGGAGTTTTATTTTACACTCCAAGAGACTTAGCTTGAGAATTCAATCTCTGATTTGGGAATTATTTATATTGTTGGAAAAGTCTTTCTGTACTCTTTCTAGTGATGTTGGTTGTTTTTCTAGATTCTTCTCCATGGACATTCTATTCATTTTTTTAATATGTTTTGTTGCATTCTGGTGTCCATATCTTGGTTGTTTTACGTCTGGGGATCAATTTCATTGCTTCACATGATTTTTCATGGGTTCTACTATCTATGGTATCAACCTTATGTCTCTTCTAGACTTTGTAGACATCATTTTATTCATTCTTGCAAACACACTAAGATAAAGTGTCATATTCCATCTATATTTTTATTTCAGTTATTTTGCCTTGTTTTGCCTTCTAATTTGAGAAATGTCACTGAGGACACCTACATAGACTATTATATTCTTGGGATTTATAATATCTTATGCCTTATTGTACATGCACTACTCTAATTAAAGTGCCATGGGGGTTGATGTTTTTCCTTTGTTTGTCATCTTCCTTTGTCCAGTGACTTTCCCTTCTATAACATTAGCCTCATGACATGTCTGAGATTGATCACCTCACACACATATGTATTATTTTGTGCATTGTGATCATGTATTTCCTTGACATACAGTTCTTCTTGCTCACTTTTCTAGTTGCATGTCACCTCACCTTTGTCTACATTAGTGGAGTTCTTCTATTGGTTCTTATTCTTCCTTGGTTCGATAACTGAGCTATGCATTTAGTATTTGGTTCTATGTACTAGGCAAATGTAGTGGCAGGGTACCTATGCATTTCAATGAGATTGATCATTTGCCATATAGACACTCTTCTTTTTGTTCCTACTTTAGTTCCAACCTTCCATGTTCAACTGATTATATCTTCAAGCTTTGATATTTTATGCCATCTATATAGGTCCAAGTTCAAATGTTTTCTTATTGTGCACTCATATAGATTATGGTCTTCTCTACATAGTCAAGTTCTATTTTAGTGGAAGTTCTTTAGATTAGTAGTTACTTTTTGAAACATAGCTTTGTGTCTTCTATATGCTTCAATGGTGTTCTACATGATCATCCTTTTATTCCTATCTTTTGGAACATTCTCTAGTTTGGAGGCTTTTTAAGTCCTTCACTAGTTAGTTTAGCATTCTTTCCATCTCTTCTTGGAGTAGGGTTTTTCCCATGTGGTTTTCTCTATTACTTCTCTTTTCAAATATTTGATTGTGCTTGGGTACCTCATTAGGCTTTGTTGCTAGGACCAAAATCTACTTTCAGTATAATTTCTAGGTTTTTAGCTACTCCCTAAGTTTATCGTAAGGGGAGTGTTAGAGTAATTAGATATTTTCTAATTAACTCCATTTTACTTAAGCTAAAACTTTAAGCATCTAATAATTAATTCTTTTATTAATTATTATAATGTAACCTAGGGTTTACTTTTCAAGATTTTGATATCCTTTTAAAAGAATTGATCTCTCTTTGTAAACACATTCACTTTCGATAATAATAATTTCTCTTTTTTCTTATCTAGAATGTCTTATCCATGGATCTAGGAATTCCAACCTCCATAGATTTTTCTTCTCTCTTTCTGTGAAAAGTGTTTGCATTTAGGTGATTCTTGGGAGTTGTAGGGCCATTTTTCATTAACTTCAATAATCCTAATCATAAATAAACTACTTTAAATGAACCCTTTCTTGTGATGATGACAAAGTTGATTGATGATAACATTCTTGAACTTCATCATATCCATCATATTGACACTAGAAAACCAATCCCTAAGTCATTTGGTTAAAACACTTTTTGTCAATACCATCGTCAACCTAGCCATGATACTCTAAAGTATTATGCTTTGAATAATTCTATCAAGATCTTATTGATTCCAACTTTGTATCTATTGATGCCAAGGTTGATAGTACAAATAAATCAATAGCACCTCCTAATCAAATTTCAAAAATTTATACCAATTCTTTTCCTTCACATCCAACAAACATCATTAATTAACCTTATTCTCATGTTACTAATATTGGTTTTGATGACAAGATCAAATAAGCTAATCATGTGGTTAATAATGTTGCATCCCAACCTCAACTTTTGATTTTACCTTTTCCCAAACCTAAAATGTCACTTCCCATCACCTTTAACAATTATGACATGTTTAAAGAGCCTAATGACCCTTATACATTACTATTAGGGTTTCTCATATATCTTCTTATGGTGTTTTGTATTATCCCTCTTCCTCTACGAATGTTATCACTGAAGATCATCTCTTTAATAAGTGGTTGTACAAGGATAATCATGACACATATGATTGGATTCGAAATTTGAATGGTTTTCTTTATCACCCTCAATGTTCTATCAATATTCACATGTCTTTTTCTAGTAAGTTTTTGTATACTGCCTTTTTTGTCAATCCTACTTTTGATCAGTTTCAAGTTAAGCTTGGTATTCCATGGCTCTTTTCCATGCAAGTTTTAGCCTCCCCTATTCATAAGTGCAATAAATTTCCATAATGGAGAAGTTTTCACAATTATTCATTCTCTTTATAAACCTTTGCATCCTTGATATTGTGTTGATATAGATTTATATTGGCCATCTCTCCCTCAAAAACCACCTAACTATCCCAACACTACTACATTTGGGCCCCAATTGTGATGAAATGTTGTCACTCAAGAGACAATAATAAGGAATTGGACCACATTGAATTGACATCAGTCTTTTGTTGTCACAAATTGTGATGATGTGGGCTTCTATCTCAATTGCAACGAAAAAAGCCATCACAATTTGGAAAAAACATGGTGGAAAGTTCCTCTTCACTCCATCAGATGTTCGATAGTATACTGTTACAACTATAATGACTTATAGTTTCA
This sequence comes from Cupressus sempervirens, assembly GCA_028749045.1. Taxonomy (NCBI): domain Eukaryota; kingdom Viridiplantae; phylum Streptophyta; class Pinopsida; order Cupressales; family Cupressaceae; genus Cupressus; species Cupressus sempervirens. The sequence continues at coordinate 293,595,110 of CM053788.1, read as the reverse complement.
GTTGCCCATCATAGGTCTAGTGACATTGTTGCACATCGGATGGGCATCCAACTAAAGGGATGTCACAATGGCGACAACATGTGACAGTAATGTTGTTCGAGCAACAATCATTCATTAGTGGTTATGATTGTAATGATGACAATATGTGATGGTAACTTTGTTTATTAACTGATGACTACCCATTGTACAAGTTGTCACAATTGCGATAGATTCCTGCATTATAAAAAATATATATATAATTATTTGTAAAGCCCTACATGGATTATGTAATCATGCTCTGCATCAATGGCTTCCATACCAAATTTTGTGAAGATCTGCTCCATTGAAGCATGCCATACAATTAGTTGTCATGCAATCATAGGTTACTATTGAGCTTCACTTGGTTTTGAGAATATTTTAATATTCTCTACTGATTAGGGCCAACCACATGAAGGTGAAAAATCATTTGGCACCATGCCTGTCCGCCCGCCACCCACCCCCCCTCCCTCAACATCTAAGTTCCCCCTTAACATCTAAAATCTTTAAGAAATGATCAACCTTTAAAGTACAAAAAAGGTTCAAGATCTACAAAAGTGACATCATTTTCCCATCTTCTAGTGCTTGTCATTTTTCCATTGCATCCAAAATAAGATTCTACCACTTGTGCAACTACATTTTGTATGCATGGACAATTGAAGTAGTTGAAAAAACCCAACATGTTTACATTTATTTAATAGGTCTATGCAAACCTCTAACAAAAATGTAAACTTTTTGGGTTTTTTAGCTCCACCTAATGTCATATGCATATGAATTGAGATAGCATATTGAACTATAGCATCCTTTTGCATTTCCTAAAACTAATAGATTTACATAGTTAGTTGTCATACAATCATAGGTTAATGTTGAGCTTCACTTGGTTTCAAGAATAGTTTAATATTCTCTACTAAGTAGGGCCAAACAAGTGAAGGTGGAAGCTCATTTGCTCCCCCCCAACATCTAAATTCCCTATTAACATCTAAAATATTTAAGAAAGGATCCATATTTAAAGTACAAAAAAAGATTCTAGACCTACAAAAGTGACATCATTTTCCCATCTTCTGGTGCATGTCATTTTTTCATCACATCCTAAATAAGATTTTGCCACTCTGATTAAAACACGTACAACTCTGTTCAAATGCATGGACAATAGGTAGAGCTAATAAAACACAACATGATTACATTTATTTAATAGGTCTATTAAGTTTTTAAAATTATAGACCATCATGAATAATGTTTGTGATGGTCTATAACTTATAATACTTAATCAAAGACCTCTAAGAAAAATACAAACATATTTTTAAGTTCTCCTTGATGCCGTATGCATATGAATTGACATTGCATATCAAACTATGGCATCCTTCTAAATTGCCTAAAACCAAGAGATTCACACAATTAGTTTTCATACAATCATAAGTTAATATTGAGCTTCACTTGGTTTCGAGAATAGTGTAATATTCTCTACTAATTAGGGTCAACCACATGAAGTTGGAAGCTCATTCCCCCCCCCCCCCACCAACATCTAAATTCCCTATTAACATCAAAAATATTTAAGAAAGGATCAATCTTTAAAGTACCTAGAATGTCCCCATTGCCTCCTGCTACTCCTAGGGGAATTCCATCTTCATTGCTCACGAGCGATTCATCACACAAGTACATCCAGGAATGTCCTCATTGCCTCCTACATAAAATGAATCTACTATTACAAAATGCCCCCTAAGAAATAATAGTTCAAGTGAAATAAACACATGAAAAATGAGAGAGAAAAAGAGCAATCTACTTACCAATAGGCATTTCCATTGCATCTATGGCCATGCTACCTGTTGAGTGAGTTTTATTATTATTTTGTTGCACCAAGATCTATCTGTTTATATACATACACACATACATATACACATATATACATATACATATACATACATACATACATACATACATACATATATACAGATTGCAAGGGCACGACAATGAAATCCTAGATCTCCACTAATCTCCACAATCCTCAAGATCTCTATATATACATACATACATAGACACACACATATGTGTGTGTGTATGTATGTATATATAAACGCCCACACACACACACACACATTTACATATGCATATGTATAAATACACATACATACATACATATATACACATACATACATCTAAATATGCAATCGTATCACCTTGAAAAGGTGTATTTTCATTTTATTGTACCTAATTTGATGATAGTTATACAAGAATTTGTAATCAACTCAACTAATCAAAAACTAGACCAAATTAAAAGTAGCAGTAGATGCTTGGGATCTTTGCAGGGAGAGCATGCCAATACATGCATGGTTACATCCTTGGCTACCATTGTTGGGCCAATGTATGGAGCCTCTATATCCAACCATTCATTATAAATTGAGGAATGTGCTTCATGCCTAGCATGCAAGTGATGAATGTAAGTAGAAAATCATATAATCCTTCATCACACAAGGTCTTTCACTTGGTGTGATCATTCATTAAGTTAAGCACCCAAGTGTGGTGTCATATACATACATACATATATACATGATCCACAATCCATAAAATCTCTCTATATATACGTATATACATACATAGACACAGAGATGTGTGTGTTTATGTACGTATGTATACACATATATATACATATAAATTTTGGATCATATAGTGATGCCCAAATTAACTTCAATACATTCATAGTTACATTCGTGGCTACCATTGTTGGGCTCACATATGAAGCCTTTATATCCAAACATTCATTATAAATGGGGGAATGAGCTTCATTCTTGACATGCAAGTGATGCATCTGCATATGCAATTTTATCACCTTGGAAAATTGTATTTGATCCTGCTAGCTGGAAACAACTGATTCTTCATTTTATCATACCTAATCTAATGATAGTTCTATAGGAATTTGTAATCAACCCAGCTAGTCAGCAAGTAGACCAATTTAACTGGGTTATGGCTCAGGCATGTGCTATTCCCATCTATCACATGGTTGTAACATTCGAGGCAACATTTTTTTGAAAATGCGAGCAGGTTTTGTATCATTGACTTTGTTCAAGTCTTGGTTTTAATCAAGTAACAAAACGGTTTTTAGGGTGGAAAGGAATATTTCACCCCGAGCTTCTTGCTAATGAGAGGATAAGAAATCATCTAAATGTATCCCTTAAAATGATAAATCAATTTGTAGAGGGTATGACTATGGAACAACCTGGGGTTAGAGAGAATGCAAGGTATCTAAGGGTGATATAGCAAT